>OU611875.1:14805000-17325000 GCA_914767815.1 Eupsilia transversa | reverse complement strand
TTTTTACTCATTTTTGGTCAAAAACACCCGTTTTTTCCACGAAAAACCCTACATTTTGTTCCATTTAAAATCCAATAACACCGTAGGTCGCTAGCCCGCGCGGAGACGCGTCTTTTGACACCTCGCACGTGCGCCTAGCGCATATAGAACCGCGAAAAATTTTAAACTTAATTTCAAAAGTATATACATACTGGGTTCATTACCTTGACGAACTCCACCTTACTGATACAACATTTTCAAAACATCGTTATAACTTTGCATCCTGGTGACGCATTTTCAAGCGGTTTTCAGCTATTAAATTTTTAATAGGCTCCGTCTATCTTTTTGACAAAGAAAAATTGACAATTTCCACGAAAAACATTTTTCTTCTATAGACTTAGAACAAAATTCTCAAAATTTTTCTTAATTAATTTTTATTTCAAAATCTATCATCAAAATTACATTTGTTTTAGTTTCAATAGATACTTACCTGCCTTACCTGTATTCCTGTGCGCGTTCCGCGAACTCGAGTCCCGTTTGGTAGTCGTAATTCCTGGTTTTTACTCATTTTTGGTCAAAAACACCCGTTTTTTCCACGAAAAACCCTACATTTTGTTCCATTTAAAATCCAATAACACCGTAGGTCGCTAGCCCGCGCGGAGACGCGTCTTTTGACACCTCGCACGTGCGCCTAGCGCATATAGAACCGCGAAAAATTTTAAACTTAATTTCAAAAGTATATACATACTGGGTTCATTACCTTGACGAACTCCACCTTACTGATACAACATTTTCAAAACATCGTTATAACTTTGCATCCTGGTCAAGCGGTTTTCAGCTATTAAATTTTTAATAGGCTCCGTCTATCTTTTTGACAAAGAAAAATTGACAATTTCCACGAAAAACATTTTTCTTCTATAGACTTAGAACAAAATTCTCAAAATTTTTCTTAATTAATTTTTATTTCAAAATCTATCATCAAAATTACATTTGTTTTAGTTTCAATAGATACTTACCTGCCTTACCTGTATTCCTGTGCGCGTTCCGCGAACTCGAGTCCCGTTTGGTAGTCGTAATTCCTGGTTTTTACTCATTTTTGGTCAAAAACACCCGTTTTTTCCACGAAAAACCCTACATTTTGTTCCATTTAAAATCCAATAACACCGTAGGTCGCTAGCCCGCGCGGAGACGCGTCTTTTGACACCTCGCACGTGCGCCTAGCGCATATAGAACCGCGAAAAATTTTAAACTTAATTTCAAAAGTATATACATACTGGGTTCATTACCTTGACGAACTCCACCTTACTGATACAACATTTTCAAAACATCGTTATAACTTTGCATCCTGGTGACGCATTTTCAAGCGGTTTTCAGCTATTAAATTTTTAATAGGCTCCGTCTATCTTTTTGACAAAGAAAAATTGACAATTTCCACGAAAAACATTTTTCTTCTATAGACTTAGAACAAAATTCTCAAAATTTTTCTTAATTAATTTTTATTTCAAAATCTATCATCAAAATTACATTTGTTTTAGTTTCAATAGATACTTACCTGCCTTACCTGTATTCCTGTGCGCGTTCCGCGAACTCGAGTCCCGTTTGGTAGTCGTAATTCCTGGTTTTTACTCATTTTTGGTCAAAAACACCCGTTTTTTCCACGAAAAACCCTACATTTTGTTCCATTTAAAATCCAATAACACCGTAGGTCGCTAGCCCGCGCGGAGACGCGTCTTTTGACACCTCGCACGTGCGCCTAGCGCATATAGAACCGCGAAAAATTTTAAACTTAATTTCAAAAGTATATACATACTGGGTTCATTACCTTGACGAACTCCACCTTACTGATACAACATTTTCAAAACATCGTTATAACTTTGCATCCTGGTGACGCATTTTCAAGCGGTTTCAGCTATTAAATTTTTAATAGGCTCCGTCTATCTTTTTGACAAAGAAAAATTGACAATTTCCACGAAAAACATTTTTCTTCTATAGACTTAGAACAAAATTCTCAAAATTTTTCTTAATTAATTTTTATTTCAAAATCTATCATCAAAATTACATTTGTTTTAGTTTCAATAGATACTTACCTGCCTTACCTGTATTCCTGTGCGCGTTCCGCGAACTCGAGTCCCGTTTGGTAGTCGTAATTCCTGGTTTTTACTCATTTTTGGTCAAAAACACCCGTTTTTCCACGAAAAACCCTACATTTTGTTCCATTTAAAATCCAATAACACCGTAGGTCGCTAGCCCGCGCGGAGACGCGTCTTTTGACACCTCGCACGATGCGCCTAGCGCATATAGAACCGCGAAAAATTTTAAACTTAATTTCAAAAGTATATACATACTGGGTTCATTACCTTGACGAACTCCACCTTACTGATACAACATTTTCAAAACATCGTTATAGCTTTGCATCCTGGTGACGCATTTTCAAGCGGTTTTCAGCTATAAAATTTTTAATAGGCTCCGTCTATCTTTTTGACAAAGAAAAATTGACAATTTCCACGAAAAACATTTTTCTTCTATAGACTTAGAACAAAATTCTCAAAATTTTTCTTAATTAATTTTTATTTCAAAATCTATCATCAAAATTACATTTGTTTTAGTTTCAATAGATACTTACCTGCCTTACCTGTATTCCTGTGCGCGTTCCGCGAACTCGAGTCCCGTTTGGTAGTCGTAATTCCTGGTTTTTACTCATTTTTGGTCAAAAACACCCGTTTTTTCACGAAAAACCCTACATTTTGTTCCATTTAAAATCCAATAACACCGTAGGTCGCTAGCCCGCGCGGAGGACGCGTCTTTTGACACCTCGCACGTGCGCCTAGCGCATATAGAACCGCGAAAAAAAAAATTTTAAACTTAATTTCAAAAGTATATACATACTGGGTTCATTACCTGACGAACTCCACCTTACTGATACAACATTTTCAAAACATCGTTATAACTTTGCATCCTGGTGACGCATTTTCAAGCGGTTTTCAGCTATTAAATTTTTAATAGGCTCCGTCTATCTTTTTGGACAAAGAAAAATTGACAATTTCCACGAAAAAACATTTTTCTTCTATAGACTTAGAACAAAAATTCTCAAAATTTTTTCTTAATTAATTTTTATTTCAAAATCTATCATCAAAATTACATTTGTTTTAGTTTCAATAGATACTTACCTGCCTTACCTGTATTCCTGTGCGCGTTCCGCGAACTCGAGTCCCGTTTGGTAGTCGTAATTCCTGGTTTTTTACTCATTTTTGGTCAAAACACCCGTTTTTCCACGAAAAACCCTACATTTTGTTCCATTTAAAATCCAATAACACCGTAGGTCGCTAGCCCCGCGCGGAGACGCGTCTTTTGACACCTCGCACGTGCGCCTAGCGCATATAGAACCGCGAAAAATTTTAAACTTAATTTCAAAAGTATATACATACTGGGTTTCATTACCTTGACGAAACTCCACCTTACTGATACAACATTTTCAAAACATCGTTATAACTTTGCATCCTGGTGACGCATTTTCAAGCGTTTTCAGCTATTAAATTTTTAATAGGCTCCGTCTATCTTTTTGACAAAGAAAAATTGACAATTTCCACGAAAAACATTTTTCTTCTATAGACTTAGAACAAAATTCTCAAAATTTTTCTTAATTAATTTTTATTTCAAAATCTATCATCAAAATTACATTTGTTTTAGTTTCATAGATACTTACCTGCCTTACCTGTATTCCTGTGCGCGTTCCGCGAACTCGAGTCCCGTTTGGTAGTCGTAATTCTGGTTTTTACCTCATTTTTGGTCAAAAACACCCGTTTTTCCACGAAAAACCCTACATTTTGTTCCATTTAAAATCCAATAACACCGTAGGTCGCTAGCCCGCGCGGAGACGCGTCTTTTGACACCTCGCACGTGCGCCTAGCGCATATAGAACCGCGAAAAATTGCCCGCCCACCCACCCTTTTGTTACTGGCCAGGTAGACTTTTCAGTTTTTGGCAAAAAATTATTTTCTTTTTTTAAGCTCTTCAAGCATTAACCTTAACTTTTGGGAATAGGAATTTACAGATTCGGCGTTTTAAAAGGCCTATTATTGTCACTTTTAAGTCGTTTTACTTACTGACAAATATTTTGACCCGACCAAGTCCTACTTTTAGGGCTCGTTTTTTATATATATTCACATTTTTACTCGCTGATCCCCCCTTTACAGGGATTCAGTATATTAGTGTCCTCCCATAACACAGTCGCTTCGCAGTCCTAGACCTCAAACCTTCCAAAATGTTTGGAATAAGGACACCCGTCACCAAACCAAAACTCTCAGAGGAGAGACCAGCTACGGAGAGGCCACAACTGGTGCAAGCCGGCCCGTCGGTTAGGCGTAGTGTGGGGGAGTGGGAAGCTGACAGATCACAGTCTGTTCGGTCTCTCAAAACTCCAACTCCCCCAAAAAAGTCCCCACTGACTTCACCTCCCAAAATTAAATCTAAGGGAACACTCGCTTCAAAACAACCAAAGGGACCCGAGGAGAGCCCGCCGCGGGAAGCGCAACCCGTGAGGTACGCAAACAGGACCACGGAGGCAAAGGCGTGTCTCTCCAAGGCAAAGATCCAGCTCTTAAGTTCTCGGAACCTTAAAAAGGAGATTAAGGATGAGCTGACCAAAGCAGTGGAAAGACTGTACCAGTTAGTGAAGGAGGCAGAGGTCGAAAGAGGCAAAGGAGTTGAGGGGGTGGCTGCACCGGAAAAGGCCCAAGAGGATCTGAGGCCGACCTCGGATGAATCGACAGAGCTCATGAAGCAGCTTATGGCGAACCTTCAACAGCATAACCAGGCTTTGGAGGAATGCAAACAGCACACACGGGCTCTGTCGGAGCGTCTGCAAGAGGCCCCTCGCTATGTCGCAGGCCAGGGCCCGACCTTCGCTGAAATGGCCGCCGGTCCAAAGCAGCACATCCAAGCGCCTCTTCACTCGGTAGTCGTATCATCTGAGAATGATCAGGACACCGGTGAAGAGGTTCTTGAGAAGCTCAGGACGGCGGTCGATGCCAGAAACGAGGGCACCAGAGTGGAACGGCTGCGAAAAGCGAGGGACCAAAAGGTAGTGGTCGGTTTCAAGACCAGGGAAGAGCTGACCAGGGTGACGGAGAGGATTCGAAAAACGGGCGGTCTAGTGGTAGAGGAGGTAAAGAACAAGGATCCGCTCGTTATCATTAAGGACGTCCTCTCCTGCCACTCCGATGTGGAGGTTACTCAAGCTCTGAAGCGGCAAAACACCCACCTGCTCGGGGACATACCTGCGGAGGATCTGAGGCTGGGGGTGAAGTACCGTCGTAGGACGAGGAACCCCCACATGTGCCACGTCATTCTGCAGGTGTCCCCGACGGTATGGCAGAGGCTGACTATGGCGGGTCGCGTGCACATTGACCTACAGCGGGTGCGGGTGCAGGATCAGTCCCCACTGGTGCAATGCACTCGCTGTCTTCGTTTCGGCCACAGCCGTAAACTGTGCACGCAGCCTGCCGACCTCTGCATCCACTGCGGTGACCCCCACATGCGGGCTGACTGCCCTTCACGTCTGGCAGCGGAAGTACCAAAGTGCCATAACTGCTTTTTGGCCAAGATGGTGAAGACCGACCACAACGCCTTCGACAGCGAGTGCCCGATTCGCGGGAAATGGGACGCATTGGCACGCCTTTCGGTGGCGTATTGCTAAGGTGCAGCCAGCGTCTACCGGAATTTTGAGCCCAGGCAGTGACACCCGAACTAACACTGTCCATAAAAGCTACCGGGTGATCCAAGCGAATCTGCAGAGGAAGAACCTAGCGACCCAAGAGCTGATGATAGTGGCAAGCGAGCGAAAGGTCGCGTTCGCATTGCTCCAGGAGCCTTATGTGGGTGGGGTTAAAAGGATGCGAGACTACCGGGGAGCGAGAGTCTACCAGTGCGCGGAACAAGGAAGTGGAACTGTGAAGGCGGCAATAGTCGTCTTTGATCATGACCTTGACGTCACACAGTGTCCAAAACTCACCACCAATAACATCACGGTGGTGAGGATCCGAACCAGTGCCTGGGAAATCGCAGTAGTCTCCTTCTACTTTGAACCGGACCATCCCATACAACCATACCTGGAGCAACTTATGCAGATTCGTGAGGAAATGGGCCCCATTAAAATTATAATGGGAGGCGACGCAAATGCGAAGAGCACCTGGTGGGGTAGCTTGGTATTGGACAGCAGAGGTGAGGAAATGTCGGGGACACTGGACGAAATGTGCTTGCAGGTACTCAACGTCGGGAACACGCCAACCTTCGACACCATCAGGGGCGGCATATCATATACCAGCTTCGTGGACGTAACAGCGTGTTCCACGGATATGCTGGACCTGGTGGAGGACTGGAGGGTTGAGGAAGGTATCACGAGCTCGGACCACAACGGTATTGTATTTGAAATTAAACTACAAAAGTCAAGAGGAATTAATATCAAAAGAACAACTAGAATTTATAACACAAGGAAAGCAAACTGGAGCCAATTTCATGAGAAATTGGCCCAATTTAAAGCAAATCTAAATTTAAACTCTGTAGAAATAAATAAAATTAATAACACAATAGAATTAGAAAATAGCATAAATAATTACCAAAGCACCATTACCGAAACATGCGAAGAAACGTTGTCAAAAATAAAAAATAACGAAACTCTTACAATACCGTGGTGGTCAAATGAGCTCGCTGATATGATGAGTGACGTAATCACCAGGAGACGCCGCATTCGATGCGCTGCAAAAGTCCGGAGAGCGAAAGTCGTCGAGGAGTACCTGCAAGCAAAAGAGAATTATGAACTCCAAGCCAAAAAGGCGCAAATTACAAGCTGGAAGGAGTTCTGTGGAAAACAGGACAAGGAAGGAGTATGGGAGGGGATCTATAGGGTTATAGGACGGACCACTAAACGACACGAGGACTTGCCGTTGGTGAAAAATGGAGTGCCACTCGATGGGGAGGATTCGGCTTTACTGCTGGCGGAGACCTTCTACCCCGAAGACCTGGAAGAGGACGATAACGATGACCACCGTCGGACGCGAGAAGCGGCCAGTCGTGTAAACGAGTGGACGCATGATGAACAGCATGACCCACCGTTTACACTTCAGGAGCTAAAAACCGCGGTGGAAAGTTTCAACCCGAAGAAGGCACCCGGGGCGGATGGTCTCACGGCCGACATCTGTGCCCAAGCCATATCCCGGGACCCGGGGATGTTCCTTGCACTGGCCAACAAGTGCCTTGAGCAGGGTCACTTCCCCGGGGCCTGGAAAGTGGCCGCAGTGGTGATACTCCGAAAGCCGGGCAAGGACTGTTACACCACCCCTAAGTCCTACAGGCCAATCGGCCTCCTGCCAGTCCTGGGCAAAACGCTCGAAAAAATGTTGGTAGCAAGACTGAAATGGCATTTGATCCCGCGGTTGAGTACTCGCCAGTTTGGTTTTATGCCCCAGAAAAGCACCGAGGACTCCCTCTACGCCTTGATACAACACATCAAAGCAAAGCTGAACCAAAAGAAGCTGATCACTGTTGTATCGCTTGACATAGAGGGAGCCTTCGACAGCGCATGGTGGCCGGCAATAAAGACCAGACTGGCTGAGGAAAGGTGCCCGGTGAATCTCAGACGGATGCTGGACAGCTACCTGGCTGGTAGGAGCGTCCGAGTTAGGTACGCCGGGGTGGAGTGCCAAAGAACCACCAATAAAGGGTGCGTACAGGGGTCGATTGGTGGTCCGATCCTATGGAACCTTCTGCTGGATCCGTTGTTGAAGGGGCTGGAAGAGCGCGGAGACCACTGCCAGGCTTTCGCCGACGATGTGGTTATGGCCTTCGATGGTGACACAGGACTGGAAGTCCAAAGACAGGCCAATGCCGCCCTCGAGTATGTCCGGAGGTGGGGCATCCGAAATAAGCTGAAGTTTGCACCACACAAAACCTGTGCAATGGTAATTACCAAGAAGCTAAAGTACGATGTCCCACTCCTGAGCATGGGCGGGGTCGACATTGGCATGTCTAAGGAAATAAAAATACTTGGGGTCACAATCGACCACCAGCTCACTTTCAACACTCACGCCGCAAACGTGTGCAGAAAAGCTGCCAACATCTACAAGCAGCTATCTAGAGCGGCAAAAGTGAGCTGGGGTCTGCATCCGGAGGTCATACGGAGCATATACACGGCGGCGGTGGAGCCGGTAGTGATGTACGCGGCAAGTGCCTGGGCGCCGGCAACTAAAAAGATTGGGGTGCAGAAGATGCTCAACACCGTCCAACGAGGCTTCGCCCAAAAGCTCTGCAAGTCCTACCGCACTGTTTCGCTGAACGCGGCCCTGGTACTGGCTGGGATACTTCCTCTCGACCTCCGAATACAGGAGGCAGCCGCCCTATATGAGGCAAAGAGAGGAGTACCCCAGCCGGCCCTGGGGGGCAGGGAGGTGGAGAGTGTGGTGCGATTTGCAGAGACTTCACATCCGGCGGAACATATGGCTTTGGAGTTCGTGAGCCTGGAGGACCAGTCCCGTGTGGACACCCACAACAGCCAGGCGGTCCGTTTCTTTACGGACGGCAGCAAGATTGCGGGCAAGGTCGGAGCAGCACTGTCACTCTGGGACAGCGATGCCGAGATCAAGTCCGTAAAGCTTAGCTTGCCGTCGTACTGCACGGTCTACCAGGCGGAACTCCTGGCCATATGCGTAGCCACGAGGGAAATCCTCAAGCGCAAAGAGGGAACCTTCGGAATCTATAGTGACTCAAAGGCTGCACTACAAACAGTCACGAACCAGGGTTCCCTCCACGCCTTGGCGGTGGAGGCGAGAGCAAACGTGGGCGCGGCCTTTTCCCAGAGCAAAGATGTTTCCTTGTTCTGGGTAAAGGCACATGCAGGGTTGCATGGCAACGAACGCGCAGACCACCTTGCAAAAGAGGCTGCACTAAAGTTGAAAAAGAGGCCGGACTATGACCGCTGCCCGGTTTCATTCGTCAAGCGGCAGATTCGTATGGACTCACTTGACGAATGGAACCGGAGATACAAGAATGGCGAGACAGCCTCCGTGACAAAGATGTTCCTCCCAGACGCGATCGACGCCTTCAACATAATCACCAAGGTGAGGCCGACAGGGGTGATCACACAGATCTTGACGGGGCACGGTGGGTTCTCCGAATACTTGCATCGCTTCAAGTGTAAGGAGAGCCCATCGTGCATCTGCGAGCCGGATGCACACGAGACAGTGCCACATGTTCTGACCGAATGTCCAGCGTTTGGAGCAGAGCGCTGCGATGCGGAATTTAAACTGGAAACAGGAATAACTCGAGAAAACATATGTAAAATAATGAAAAACGGTAAACATAGGAAAATTTTATTAGAATACAGTAAAGCAATTGCCAAAAAAGTTATTAAAAGAAATAAGTAAAAGTAAAACTATGCTTTTAATATATAACAATTAAATGTATATAAAAACAAAGCATAGAATAAATATATAGATTCTAAATACGAGAACAAACTATCAATACCAGAAACATAAATAAAAATATAAATTAAAATAAAATCAGCAAACTTTATCATTCAGCAAAAAATTAAATTATAATCATGTAAAAAAAAATATACAAAAATTATTAAACAGGTCTCTGACCATGTCAGGGGGACACTAAGAAAGGCAGGAGTGGTTTTTAGCCGGTAAGAGTCCGGCACTGCCCAGACTGGCTCACAAGTGAGGCAGTCTGGGCGTCCATGAGGATTTCCCACTCCTGCCAAACCAAAAAAAAAAAAAAAAAAAAAAAAAAACCTAACCTAACCTAACCTAACCTAACCTAACCTAACCTAACCTAACCTAACCTAACCTAACCTAACCTAACCTAACCTAACCTAACCTAACCTAACCTAACCTAACCTAACCTAACCTAACCTAACCTAACCTAACCTAACCTAACCTAACCTAACCTAACCTAACCTAACCTAACCTAACCTAACCTAACCTAACCTAACCTAACCTAACCTAACCTAACCTAACCTAACCTAACCTAACCTAACCTAACCTAACCTAACCTAACCTAACCTAACCTAACCTAACCTAACCTAACCTAACCTAACCTAACCTAACCTAACCTAACCTAACCTAACCTAACCTTTTTTTTTTTTTTTTTTGTTCCGGGGTGGAAAATCCTCATGGATGTCCCCCGCCCTGGGGCGGGCGGAGGGGTCTGTCAGACTCTTACTGACTAAAAACCACCCCGGTGTCCCATCTCACACCGACGCCGGGGGTCGCGGGAACTTAAAAATCTTCCGCAACCCCCGATTGGTGCCGGCCCGCGAACGCGGGCCTCTTCCTCGGGTCAGGGGGGAGTGAGGTGTTAAACTCCCCCCGCGCCGTCTAAGAGGGGCGCGCGTGGAACACTACGCGCCGCCACCTCGGGTCCTGATGTGTGGGGGGCGACAGACGTCCCCGAGTCCGTCGCCCCTGGACCCATTTAGGGGGGCTGGAAGAGGGCGTTATCCGCCCTCCTTCGACGCCCGGTGCGCCTGCTGCGGGCCGGGTGAGTGGACGTAATCTCCCTCTCCCTTTCCGCAGCCTCCTTCTGCGAAACGACTGTCTCGCAGTAGGAAACCACCGCGTCCCAGGACTCCTCGCCGCCGACCATCGCATTCACAACGGCCGGCAGCGACAAGTCACTGCCTACTTCTGAGATGAGGGCACGGCGCGGCCCCTCCCAAGCGGCACACTCTGCCAGCGTATGCCACGCCGTGTCCTCCCGGCAGTCGACGCAGTGGTGACACCGGGCGTCCGGCTCCCTGTTTATGCGACACAGGTACTTCCCGAAGCAACCATGCCCCGAGAGCACCTGCGTCACCCGAAACGACAGGGAGCCGTGCCTCCTCCCGAGCCAGAGGTCGAGCACCGGCCGGACCGCCTCGATGATGTCGAGGCCGGCGGTAGGGCGTGAAAGCCTGTCCCGCCACTCCGCCACCAGGACCTCGCGGAGCTGAGACCGGTGCAGCTCCATGTGTCGCTGCATCGGTTGCTCGCCCCGCGCCCTCGCTTCCTCGCGCCACCGGTACGATGACGCGAGTACTTTCGCCTCGAGGTCCCAGGGCGGGGATCCGGCCAGTGCACAAGCCGCCTCGTAGGAGATCGTGCGATACCCCCTGATGACTCTGACGGCCATCGCTCTCTGCGGCTTGCGCAGTACTGCGATGCTTCCGGCCGTCAGGTCAGCCGCCCAGATCGGGGCCCCGTAAAGGGCCATCGACCGCACGATCCCCACGTAGAGCCGCCTACAAGCGGCGCTCGGGCCCCCCAAATTAGGAAGCAGCGTTGACAGCGCCCCAGCAGCGCCCAGCAACTTGGGCGCCAGCCGCCGGAAGTGGGGCTCGAAGTTCCACCGGCTGTCGAGCACCAATCCTAGGTACTTCATGGTAGACTCGACAGCGATCCGAGCCCCCCCGACCACGATGTGTGAACCGGGCGGCGGCGCCCGCCGGGGGCCATGAAACACCATGGCCTCCGACTTGCTGAGGGCCACCTCCAGGCCCAGGCGACGTATGCGGCCCACCACCTGTGAGACCGCAGCCGTCGCCAGCAACGCTGCCTCCCTGTGCGAGCTCCCCCGGGCAGTGACCAGCGTATCGAACCTAACCTAACCTAACCTAACCTAACCTAACCTAACCTAACCTAACCTAACCTAACCTAACCTAACCTAACCTAACCTAACCTAACCTAACCTAACCTAACCTAACCTAACCTAACCGGTTATAACTTTGCATCCTGGTGACGCATTTTCAAGCGGTTTTCAGCTATAAAATTTTTAATAGGCTCCGTCTAACTTTTTGACAAAGAAAAATTGACAATTTTCACGAAAAACATTTTTCGTTCATAGACTTAGTACAAAATTCTTAAAATTTTTCTTAATTAAATTTTATTTCAAAATCTATCTTCAAAATCATATTTGTTTTAGTTTCAATAGATACTTACCTGCCTTACCTGTATTCCTGTGCGCGTTCCGCGAACTCGAGTCCCGTTTGGTAGTCGTAATTCCTGGTTTTCACTTAATTTTTGGTCGAAAAACCCGTTTTTTCCGCCAAAAACCCACATTTTTCTTCCAAATTTATTTTAATAACACCATAGGTCGCTAGCCCGCGCGGAGACGCGTCTTTTGACACCTCGCACGTGCGCCTAGCGCATATAGAACCGCGAAAAATTTTAAACATAATTTCAAAAGTACATACATACTGGGTTCATTACCTTGACGAACTCCACCTTACTGATACAGCATTTTCAAAACATCGTTATAACTTTGCATCCTGGTGACGCATTTTCAAGCGGTTTTCAGCTATAAAATTTTTAATAGGCTCCGTCTAACTTTTTGACAAAGAAAAATTGACAATTTTCACGAAAAACATTTTTCGTTCATAGACTTAGTACAAAATTCTTAAAATTTTTCTTAATTAAATTTTATTTCAAAATCTATCTTCAAAATCATATTTGTTTTAGTTTCAATAGATACTTACCTGCCTTACCTGTATTCCTGTGCGCGTTCCGCGAACTCGAGTCCCGTTTGGTAGTCGTAATTCCTGGTTTTCACTTAATTTTTGGTCGAAAAACCCGTTTTTTCCGCCAAAAACCCACATTTTTCTTCCAAATTTATTTTAATAACACCATAGGTCGCTAGCCCGCGCGGAGACGCGTCTTTTGACACCTCGCACGTGCGCCTAGCGCATATAGAACCGCGAAAAATTTTAAACATAATTTCAAAAGTACATACATACTGGGTTCATTACCTTGACGAACTCCACCTTACTGATACAGCATTTTCAAAACATCGTTATAACTTTGCATCCTGGTGACGCATTTTCAAGCGGTTTTCAGCTATAAAATTTTTAATAGGCTCCGTCTAACTTTTTGACAAAGAAAAATTGACAATTTTCACGAAAAACATTTTTCGTTCATAGACTTAGTACAAAATTCTTAAAATTTTTCTTAATTAAATTTTATTTCAAAATCTATCTTCAAAATCATATTTGTTTTAGTTTCAATAGATACTTACCTGCCTTACCTGTATTCCTGTGCGCGTTCCGCGAACTCGAGTCCCGTTTGGTAGTCGTAATTCCTGGTTTTCACTTAATTTTTGGTCGAAAAACCCGTTTTTCCGCCAAAAACCCACATTTTTCTTCCAAATTTATTTTAATAACACCATAGGTCGCTAGCCCGCGCGGAGACGCGTCTTTTGACACCTCGCACGTGCGCCTAGCGCATATAGAACCGCGAAAAATTTTAAACATAATTTCAAAAGTACATACATACTGGGTTCATTACCTTGACGAACTCCACCTTACTGATACAGCATTTTCAAAACATCGTTATAACTTTGCATCCTGGTGACGCATTTTCAAGCGGTTTTCAGCTATTAAATTTTTAATAGGCTCCGTCTAACTTTTTGACAAAGAAAAATTGACAATTTTCACGAAAAACATTTTTCGTTCATAGACTTAGTACAAAATTCTTAAAATTTTTCTTAATTAAATTTTATTTCAAAATCTATCTTCAAAATCATATTTGTTTTAGTTTCAATAGATACTTACCTGCCTTACCTGTATTCCTGTGCGCGTTCCGCGAACTCGAGTCCCGTTTGGTAGTCGTAATTCCTGGTTTTCACTTAATTTTTGGTCGAAAAACCCGTTTTTTCCGCCAAAAACCCACATTTTTCTTCCAAATTTATTTTAATAACACCATAGGTCGCTAGCCCGCGCGGAGACGCGTCTTTTGACACCTCGCACGTGCGCCTAGCGCATATAGAACCGCGAAAAATTTTAAACATAATTTCAAAAGTACATACATACTGGGTTCATTACCTTGACGAACTCCACCTTACTGATACAGCATTTTCAAAACATCGTTATAACTTTGCATCCTGGTGACGCATTTTCAAGCGGTTTTCAGCTATAAAATTTTTAATAGGCTCCGTCTAACTTTTTGACAAAGAAAAATTGACAATTTTCACGAAAAACATTTTTCGTTCATAGACTTAGTACAAAATTCTTAAATTTTTTCTTAATTAAATTTTATTTCAAAATCTATCTTCAAAATCATATTTGTTTTAGTTTCAATAGATACTTACCTGCCTTACCTGTATTCCTGTGCGCGTTCCGCGAACTCGAGTCCCGTTTGGTAGTCGTAATTCCTGGTTTTCACTTAATTTTTGGTCGAAAAACCCGTTTTTTCCGCCAAAAACCCACATTTTTCTTCCAAATTTATTTTAATAACACCATAGGTCGCTAGCCCGCGCGGAGACGCGTCTTTTGACACCTCGCACGTGCGCCTAGCGCATATAGAACCGCGAAAAATTTTAAACATAATTTCAAAAGTACATACATACTGGGTTCATTACCTTGACGAACTCCACCTTACTGATACAGCATTTTCAAAACATCGTTATAACTTTGCATCCTGGTGACGCATTTTCAAGCGGTTTTCAGCTATTAAATTTTTAATAGGCTCCGTCTAACTTTTTGACAAAGAAAAATTGACAATTTTCACGAAAAACATTTTTCGTTCATAGACTTAGTACAAAATTCTTAAAATTTTTCTTAATTAAATTTTATTTCAAAATCTATCTTCAAAATCATATTTGTTTTAGTTTCAATAGATACTTACCTGCCTTACCTGTATTCCTGTGCGCGTTCCGCGAACTCGAGTCCCGTTTGGTAGTCGTAATTCCTGGTTTTCACTTAATTTTTGGTCGAAAAACCCGTTTTTCCGCCAAAAACCCACATTTTTCTTCCAAATTTATTTTAATAACACCATAGGTCGCTAGCCCGTGCGGAGACGCGTCTTTTGACACCTCGCACGTGCGCCTAGCGCATATAGAACCGCGAAAAATTTTAAACATAATTTCAAAAGTACATACATACTGGGTTCATTACCTTGACGAACTCCACCTTACTGATACAGCATTTTCAAAACATCGTTATAACTTTGCATCCTGGTGACGCATTTTCAAGCGGTTTTCAGCTATAAAATTTTTAATAGGCTCCGTCTAACTTTTTGACAAAGAAAAATTGACAATTTTCACGAAAAACATTTTTCGTTCATAGACTTAGTACAAAATTCTTAAAATTTTTCTTAATTAAATTTTATTTCAAAATCTATCTTCAAAATCATATTTGTTTTAGTTTCAATAGATACTTACCTGCCTTACCTGTATTCCTGTGCGCGTTCCGCGAACTCGAGTCCCGTTTGGTAGTCGTAATTCCTGGTTTTCACTTAATTTTTGGTCGAAAAACCCGTTTTTCCGCCAAAAACCCACATTTTTCTTCCAAATTTATTTTAATAACACCATAGGTCGCTAGCCCGCGCGGAGACGCGTCTTTTGACACCTCGCACGTGCGCCTAGCGCATATAGAACCGCGAAAAATTTTAAACATAATTTCAAAAGTACATACATACTGGGTTCATTACCTTGACGAACTCCACCTTACTGATACAGCATTTTCAAAACATCGTTATAACTTTGCATCCTGGTGACGCATTTTCAAGCGGTTTTCAGCTATTAAATTTTTAATAGGCTCCGTCTAACTTTTTGACAAAGAAAAATTGACAATTTTCACGAAAAACATTTTTCGTTCATAGACTTAGTACAAAATTCTTAAATTTTTTCTTAATTAAATTTTATTTCAAAATCTATCTTCAAAATCATATTTGTTTTAGTTTCAATAGATACTTACCTGCCTTACCTGTATTCCTGTGCGCGTTCCGCGAACTTGAGTCCCGTTTGGTAGTCGTAATTCCTGGTTTTCACTTAATTTTTGGTCGAAAAACCCGTTTTTCCGCCAAAAACCCACATTTTTCTTCCAAATTTATTTTAATAACACCATAGGTCGCTAGCCCGTGCGGAGACGCGTCTTTTGACACCTCGCACGTGCGCCTAGCGCATATAGAACCGCGAAAAATTTTAAACATAATTTCAAAAGTACATACATACTGGGTTCATTACCTTGACGAACTCCACCTTACTGATACAGCATTTTCAAAACATCGTTATAACTTTGCATCCTGGTGACGCATTTTCAAGCGGTTTTCAGCTATTAAATTTTTAATAGGCTCCGTCTAACTTTTTGACAAAGAAAAATTGACAATTTTCACGAAAAACATTTTTCGTTCATAGACTTAGTACAAAATTCTTAAAATTTTTCTTAATTAAATTTTATTTCAAAATCTATCTTCAAAATCATATTTGTTTTAGTTTCAATAGATACTTACCTGCCTTACCTGTATTCCTGTGCGCGTTCCGCGAACTCGAGTCCCGTTTGGTAGTCGTAATTCCTGGTTTTCACTTAATTTTTGGTCGAAAAACCCGTTTTTTCCGCCAAAAACCCACATTTTTCTTCCAAATTTATTTTAATAACACCATAGGTCGCTAGCCCGCGCGGAGACGCGTCTTTTGACACCTCGCACGTGCGCCTAGCGCATATAGAACCGCGAAAAATTTTAAACATAATTTCAAAAGTACATACATACTGGGTTCATTACCTTGACGAACTCCACCTTACTGATACAGCATTTTCAAAACATCGTTATAACTTTGCATCCTGGTGACGCATTTTCAAGCGGTTTTCAGCTATAAAATTTTTAATAGGCTCCGTCTAACTTTTTGACAAAGAAAAATTGACAATTTTCACGAAAAACATTTTTCGTTCATAGACTTAGTACAAAATTCTTAAAATTTTTCTTAATTAAATTTTATTTCAAAATCTATCTTCAAAATCATATTTGTTTTAGTTTCAATAGATACTTACCTGCCTTACCTGTATTCCTGTGCGCGTTCCGCGAACTCGAGTCCCGTTTGGTAGTCGTAATTCCTGGTTTTCACTTAATTTTTGGTCGAAAAACCCGTTTTTCCGCCAAAAACCCACATTTTTCTTCCAAATTTATTTTAATAACACCATAGGTCGCTAGCCCGCGCGGAGACGCGTCTTTTGACACCTCGCACGTGCGCCTAGCGCATATAGAACCGCAAAAAATTGCCCGCCCACCCACCCTTTTGTGACTAGCCAGGTAAACTCGTCGATTTTGGCCAAATTTAAAAAAAAAAAAAAAAAAAAAAAAAAAAAAAAAAAAAAAAAAAAAAAAAAAAAAAAAAAAAAAAAAATCATTTTTAGCTCTAAAAGGCCCCTTTAATACCTTTTGGCAATAGAAATTATCAAAATCGGCGGTTTTAAGGCCTATTCTTGTCATCTGAAGACATTTTACTTATTGACAGATATTTTACTTGACCAAGTCCTACCGTTATAGGGCTCTTTTAAATTTATTCTAACATTTATTACTCGCTGGTCCCCCCTTTACAGGGATTCAGTATAAGTGTCCTCCTACAACAGTAGCTCCGCAGTCCCAACTCTTAGTCTTCCATAATGTTTGGAATAAGGACACCCGTCACCAAACCAAAACTCTCAGAGGAGAGATCAGCTACGGAGAGGCCACAACTAACGCAGGCTGGCCCGTCGGTTAGGCGTAGTGTGGGGGAGTGGGAAGCTGACAGATCACAGTCTGTTCGGTCTCTCAAAACTCCAACTCCCCCAAAAAAGTCCCCACTGATTTCACCCCCTAAGATTAAACCTAAGGGAACACTCGCACCGAAACAACCGAAGGGACCCGAGGAGAGCTCGCCGCGCGAAGCGCAACCCGTGAGGTACGTAAATAGGACCACGGAGGCGAAGGCGTGCCTCTCAAAGGCTAAAATCCAGCTCCTAAGCTCCCGGAATCTTAAAAAAGAGATAAAGGATGAGTTGACAAAAGCGGTCGAAAGATTATACCAGTTGGTGAAGGAGGCTGAGGTCGAGAGAGGAAAAGGAGCTGAGGGAGTAGCTCAACCCGAAAAGGCCCAAGAAGACCCGAGGCCGACCACAGATGATTCGACAGAGCTCATGAAGCAGCTGATGGCGAACCTTAAACAACATAACCAGGCGTTGGAGGAATGCCAACAGCACACACGGGCTCTGTCGGAGCGTCTACAAGAGGCCCCTCGCTATGTCGCAGGCCAGGGTCCGACCTTCGCTGAAATGGCCGCCGGTCCTAAGCAGCACATCCAAAAGCCTCTTCACTCGGTAGTCGTATCATCTGAGAATGATCAGGACACCGGTGAAGAGGTTCTTGAGAAGCTCAGGACGGCGGTCGATGCCAGGAACGAGGGCACCAGAGTGGAACGGCTGCGAAAAGCGAGGGACCAAAAGGTAGTGGTCGGCTTCGGGACCAGGGAAGAGCTGACCAGGGTGACGGAGAGGATCCGGAAAACGGGCGGTCTAGTGGTAGAGGAGGTAAAGAATAAGGATCCGCTCGTTATCATTAAGGACGTCCTCTCCTGCCACTCCGATGTAGAGGTAACTCAAGCCCTGCAGCGACAGAACACCCACCTGCTCGGGGACATACCTGCGGAGGATCTGAGGCTGGGGGTGAAGTACCGTCGTAGGACGAGGAACCCCCACATGTGCCACGTCATTCTGCAGGTGTCCCCGACGGTATGGCAGAGGCTGACGATGGCGGGTCGCGTGCACATTGACCTACAGCGGGTGCGGGTGCAGGATCAGTCCCCACTGGTGCAGTGCACTCGCTGTCTGCGTTTCGGCCACAGCCGTAGACTGTGCACGCAGACCGCCGACCTCTGCATCCACTGCGGTGACCCGCACATGCGGGCTGACTGCCCGTCACGTCTGGCAGCGGAGGTACCAAAGTGCCATAACTGCTTCTTGGCCAAGATGGTGAAGACCGACCACAACGCCTTCGACAGCGAGTGCCCGATTCGCGGAAAATGGGACGCATTGGCACGCCTGTCTGTGGCATATTGCTAAAGTTGTCCCTGCGAATACCACCGAGTACAAAATGATCCAGGCCAATCTGCAACGGAGTCAGCTTGCAACAAGTGAGCTCTTGCTGGAGGCTGCCAGACGCAAAATCGCAGTTGCAATGCTCCAGGAGCCTTATGTGGGTGGGGTGAGAAGGATGAAGAGTCACCGGGGCGTAAGGGTCTTCCAGAGCTCTGAGGGAGGAGAAGGGACTGTAAAGGCGGCAATTGCCGTCTTCGACAAAGATGTAGACATCTTACAGTACCCGCAACTCACCACAAACAACATCGTTGTGGTGGGAGTCCGAACCAGAGCCTGGACGATCACGCTGGTGTCCTTCTACTTCGAACCGGACAAGCCCATCGAGCCATACCTGGAGCATCTTAAGCGGATAGAGCGAGAGATGGGCCCCAATAGGTTGGTTGTTGGAGGAGACGCGAACGCGAAGAGTACTTGGTGGGGAAGCGGCACCGAAGACCTGAGGGGAGAGCAAATGTGCGGATCGCTAGAGGAATCAGGGTTGCAGATCCTCAACACTGGAGAAACTCCCACTTTCGACACCATCCGAGGTGGCGTGAGGTTCAGCAGCCACGTGGACGTGACGGCCTGTTCAGTGGATATGCTGGACTTGGTAGACGGCTGGCGGATCGAGGAGGGTCTCACGAGTTCCGACCACAACGGCATAGCCTTCAGCATTCACTTACATAAATCACGGGGTATGGCAATCGAACGGACCACTAGGGTATACAACACACGGAAAGCAAACTGGAGGCAGTTTCATGAGAAACTGTCTCGAATTATGCAAGACCGAAAGCTAACCCTAGTGGACTTGTCAAGTATACACAACCAAGAGCAAATAGAACTTACAATAAACACATACACACAAGCCATAACCGACACATGCAGAGACACTATACCACATAAACACAACACAGAAATACTCACCATGCCGTGGTGGTCTGAGGAACTCGCTGAGATGAAGAAGCTGGTCGCCACTAGGAAAGTGAGAGTCAGGAGTGCAGCGCCGGTCCGAAGAGCGATGGTTCTCGGCCTGTACCTTAAAGCAAAGGAAGAATATGAGGCAGCGGTGGTCAAAGCCCAAGCGGACAGCTGGAAGGAATATTGCGGGAAACAGGATAGAGAAGGGGTATGGGAAGGTATCTATAGGATAATGGGAAGAGCAACCAAGAGAGAGGAAGACCTACCGCTTCAGAGGGAAGGAGAGACACTGGACGCGAAAGGCTCAGTGAAGTTGTTGGCCGAAACGTTCTATCCCGAGGACCGAGAGGAAGACGACAACATGGATCATAGCCAAACCAGAGAACTGGCAGAGACGGTAAACGCATGGAGTCATGATGAACGACATGACCCACCGTTTACCCAAAGCGAGCTTGCTAGGTCCATGATGTCGTTCAACCCTAAAAAGGCCCCGGGAGCCGACGGCTTCACAGCCGACATCTGCTCTCAGGCCATAAACTGTGACCCTAAATACTTCCTGGCACTGGTCAACAAATGCCTGGCGCACCACCACTTCCCGAAGATCTGGAAGGAAGCTACGGTGGTTGTGCTCAGAAAGCCGGGCAAAGACTCGTACACCGTACCAAAGTCGTACAGGCCGATTGGGCTATTGCCTGTCCTTGGGAAAGTGTACGAAAAGATGCTGGTTGCTCGTCTCAAATTTTACTTACTTCCGAGGATTAGTACTCGCCAATACGGCTTTATGCCCCAAAAAAGCACGGAAGACTCCCTCTTTACCCTCGTGCAGTACATCCGCGCAAAGTTGACACAGAAGAAGATCGTCACGCTTGTGTCGCTGGATATCGAGGGAGCTTTCGATAGTGCGTGGTGGCCAGCTATTAAGGTACGATTGGCAGAGGAAAAGTGTCCTGTAAATTTGAGGCGGGTAGTCGACAGCTACCTCAGTGACAGGGTGGTCACGGTGAGGTATGCCGGGGAGGAGAGCAGAAGACGGACCAGCAAAGGGTGCGTTCAGGGATCCATAGGGGGGCCCATACTCTGGAACCTGCTGCTCGACCCGCTCCTGAAGCAGCTGGAGAGTAGGGGCGACTACTGCCAGGCATTTGCCGATGATGTGGTCTTGGTGTTTGACGGCGATACAGCACAAGAAATCGAGGGACAAGCCAATGCCGCTCTCGAACATGTTCGGACGTGGGGTGTTAGAAATCGGCTGAAATTCGCACCGCACAAAACCTGCGCGATGGTACTAACGCGGAGGCTAAAGTACGACACACCGCGTCTGAGCATGGGGGGGATCGACATTGGAATGTCCCAAGATGTAAAAATATTAGGGCTTGTTATAGATGCCAAACTCACCTTCAACAAACACATAGCTGTCGTCTGTAAAAAGGCGATAGCTATGTATAAGCAGCTGGCCAGAGCAGCCCGGGTCAGTTGGGGTCTGCATCCAGAGGTGATAAGGGCAATCTATACCGCAGCAGTAGAGCCAACCGTGCTGTACGCCGCAAGCGCGTGGGCACCAGCTTCAAATAAGTTGGGAATTAGGAAGCAGCTAAACATCGTCCAGAGGGGATTCGCCCAGAAACTGTGCAGAGCCTACCGCACGGTCTCTCTGAACTCGGCACTGGTTCTGGCTGGGATACTCCCACTCGACCTTCGTATCCGGGAAGCGGCTGCGCTGTACGGAGCAAAGAGGGGGGTGCCCCAGCCCGTACTGGGAGACAGGGAGGTTGAACGGATGGCCCCAGCAATAGAGGCCCCCCACCCCGCGGAGCAAGTGAGCTTGGAGTTCGGAAGCCTGGTAGACGAGGAACAATATAATAACCAGAGCGACTTTGATGTGCGCATATTCACCGACGGCAGCAAGATTGAGGGCAAGGTCGGAGCGGCGCTATCCTTGTGGAATAGCACCACCGAAACAAAAGCCCTCAAGCTTGCCTTGCCGTCCTACTGCACCGTCTATCAGGCTGAACTCCTGGCCCTGCAAAGAGCAGTGGGAGAAGCGCTCAAGCGCCGTGAAACCACGTTCGGCATCTTCAGTGACTCCATGGCGGCCCTTCAGTCGGTGATCAACGTAAGCTCCCCCCATCCCTTGGCCGTGGAAACTAGAGACACCATTCGACGCTGTAAGCTCCAGAATAAGAGTGTCTCCTTGTTCTGGATCAAAGCCCACGCAGGTTTGGAGGGAAACGAGAGAGCCGACCAGCTCGCGAAGGAAGCCGCACTGGGGTCAAAGAAGAAGCCGGACTACGATCTGTGTCCCGTATCATTCGTCAAGCGAATAATCCGGTCGGAAACGCTTGACGAATGGAACGGGAGATATAAAACGGGTGACACGGCTTCGGGAACCAAGCTTTTCTTTCCTGACGCGGTGGTGGCGTACGGTGTGGTGCGCAAGATGGCTCCCACGAGCATTACCACGCAAATCCTGACGGGGCACGGTGGGTTCTCTGCATACCTGAAACGCTTCAAGTGTAAAGAGAATCCATCGTGCGCCTGTGAGCCTGGTGTGGAGGAAACAGTCCTACACATACTGCTGGAGTGCCCGATCACCGCTAGGGTGCGCTTTGAGACAGAGCAGCAACTCGCCGTCAAATTAGTCGCTGCTAATTTGCCTAAATTAATGGAAGGAAAGAAGAGAGAAAGATTTCTAAAGTATTGTTCCAAAATAGCATCATTAGTAATAAATAGAAATAAGATAGCATAAGCAAACTATGATACTTAATATATAGTGAGTATATAGTTAATGTGTCATAAAAATTATGAAAGGATAAAAATAAAATTATTGATAAGTAGGTTGAATTGTCTAGAACTTTAGAATAGATAGGAAAAAGTGTTTGTGAAAATATATAGAAAAATTGGGGTAAAGAAAAATTGATATGTTAAAATGTATAGTAATAATATTGGTAGATAATAAAATGGGCTTAACTAAAATTGTGGAAAAGATAGGAGTAAGTGTGCAGAAAGTGGAGCTGCTATATTTAAGTACTGTTATTATATTTTGTGTTTTTGTTTGTTGGTGTTCATGCCATAGGAACTTCGTTTCGTAAGTCTTACATACCTATTTTTAAAATAAGTTTTAAAAAATTTTAATAAGAGAATTCATAAAACTCGAAGAATCAAGGGCTCTGATAATGTCAGGGGGACACCGAGCAAAGGCAGGAGTGGTTTTTAGCCGGTAAGAGTCCGGCACTGCCCAGACTGGCTCACCAGTGAGGCAGTCTGGGCGTCCATGAGGATTTCCCACTCCTGCCAAACCAAAAAAAAAAAAAAAAAAAAAAAAAAAAAACCTAACCTAACCTAACCTAACCTAACCTAACCTAACCTAACCTAACCTAACCTAACCTAACCTAACCTAACCTAACCTAACCTAACCTAACCTAACCTAACCTAACCTAACCTAACCTAACCTGGGAGGGAATTTATAGGGTCATAGGCAGGACTGCGAAGCGACAGGAGGATCTTCCCCTGACCAAAGAAGGTAAAGTTTTAACTCACTTTGAATCTGCCACATTGCTGGCAGAAACATTCTACCCCGAGGATAGGAAGGAAGAAGACAACGAGGAGCACATGCGTATCAGGATGGGAGCCGAAAAAGTCAACGAGATGGGCCATGATGAAGAACATGACCCACCGTTTACCCAGGAAGAGCTGAACTCCAGTATACGCAGCTTCAACCCTAAAAAAGCCCCGGGGGCGGATGGCCTTACAGCAGATATCTGCCAGCAATCTGTAAATCATGATCCGGAGCTCTTCTTATCACTGGCGAACAAATGCCTAGAGCTGGGCTACTTCCCGAGGATCTGGAAGGAAGCTACAGTTGTAATCCTGAGGAAACCCGGGAAGGAGAGCTATACAGCTCCTAAATCATATAGGCCAATAGGACTGTTGCCAGTGATGGGAAAAGTCCTGGAAAAAATGTTGATTGGCAGAATCAAATGGCACATCATACCCGGACTCAGCACACGGCAATATGGGTTTATGCCCCAAAAAAGCACCGAAGACTCCCTCTATGACCTGCTAGCATTCATACGCGGTAAGTTAAAAGACAAAAAGTTGATCGTTATGATATCGTTGGACATAGAGGGAGCCTTTGACAGTGCATGGTGGCCGGCCATAAGAACCAGGTTGGCGGAAGCCAAATGTCCGGTAAATTTGAGAAGAGTAGTAGACAGTTACCTGGAACACAGAAAGGTCAGGGTAAGATATGCAGGACAGGAAGTCACCAGGGAAACCACTAAAGGCTGCGTGCAAGGATCGATAGGGGGCCCAATTCTTTGGAACCTTTTACTGGACCCCCTACTCAAAGGCCTGGTACAAAGGGGAGACTACTGCCAAGCCTTCGCCGACGACGTAGTCCTTATGTTCGACGGGGACTCCGCGATGGAGGTCCAGCGGCGAGCCAATGACGCTCTCGGGTATGTCCACCAGTGGGGAGTCAGTAATAAGTTGAAGTTCGCACCGCACAAGACCAAAGCTATGGTCATAACGCGGAAACTCAACTACGACACTCCACTGCTGGGCATGGGCGGGGTCGACATTGGTATGTCGCAGGAGATCAAAGTGCTGGGACTGACAATAGACAACAAGCTGACGTTTAATAGCCATGCATCTGATGCTTGCAAAAAGGCATTAAACTTTTATAAACAGCTGTCAAGGGCAGCCAAGATCAGCTGGGGACTCCATCCGGAGGTTATACACACCATCTACACGGCAGTAGTCGAACCGACCATCTTGTATGCAGCAAGTGCGTGGGCACCAGCAGCCAAGAAACTGATGATACGTAAACAGTTGAACGCTGTCCAGAGGGGATTTGCACAGAAACTGTGCAAGTCATATCGCACGGTCTCCTTGAACTCGGCACTGGTACTGGCTGGGATACTACCCCTCGATCTCCGGATACAAGAGGCTGCGGCCCTGTATGAGGCAAGGAGGGGGGTACCCCGGCCAGCGCTAGGAGACAGGGAGATCGAGCGGTGTACAGCCTTCAACAGAACCCCCCACCCGGCCAAATATATAAGCCTGCAGTTTATATGCCTGGCAGACCAGGAGCAATACAACAACCACTGCACTCAAACAGTGAGGATATTCACGGACGGCAGCAAGATCGAGGGCAAGGTCGGGGCATCATTGTCCCACTGGAGCAATGATGTTGAAACCAAGAGCCAAAAACTCAAGCTGTCGCCCCACTGTACCGTCTACCAGGCGGAACTTTTGGCTGTATGCAAGGCAACAAGGGAAATTCTGCGTAGTCACCAAAACAGTTTTGGCATCTACAGCGATTCCAGATCATCGCTGGAGACGGTCACTAATCACCGCTCTCTCCACCCCCTCGCAGTCGAAACAAGAGAAAACCTGAGACAGTGCAAGGCCCAATCCAAAAAAGTTGAACTTTTTTGGATCAAAGCTCATGTCGGACTAGAGGGTAACGAGAGAGCAGACCAGCTGGCTAAGGACGCCGCCCTAAAAACCAAAACAAGGCCTGATTATGACCAATGCCCGATCTCATTCGTAAAGCGGCAGATCCGTGCGGACACGCTTGACGAATGGAATCGGAGATACAGATCCGAGGATACAGCCGGTGTAACAAAAGTATTTTTCCCAGATGCCATCCAAGCATTCAAACTGGTAAAGGACATAAAACCGACAGGGGTTCTGACACAAATAATGACAGGGCACGGTGGGTTTTCCGAATACTTGAACAGGTTTAAGTGTAAGGAAAGCCCATCGTGCATATGTGACCCTGAAAAAGAAGAAACGGTTTTGCACATATTGACAGACTGCCCCGCCTATTGCCTGGAGAGATATGATCTCGAACAGGACCTAGGTGTTGAGGTGACGACTGACACTATACAAGCCCTTATAACAAACAAGGGAACAAGGGCCAAGTTTATTGGGTTCTGTATAAAGCTAGCCAACAAGGCTATTAGGAGGAATAAGTAAACGAACTTATGCTTAGGATTTATATTTGTTTAATAATATATACCAGTAGTATAACGCAGATCGTTGAAAATGTCCGAAACTGTAATAAAAGTAACGAACCCAATAAACACTGTATCTACACCGAAATGTGTCTAAACTATTTTGATTGTTTATATATAGATATAAGTAATTTTAAGTAACGATAATATTGTATCTTATTAGACAAAACTACTTGATAGAATGACTGAATAGCAAATAAGGTCTCAGATTATGTCCGAGGTAATTGTAAGGCAGGAGTGTGGTTTTAGCCGGTAAGAGTCCGGCACTGCCAGATCAGCTCGTATTGTGGGGGGTCTGTGCGTCCATGAGGATTTCCCACTCCTGCCAAAAAAAAAAAAAAAAAAAAAAAAAAAACCTAACCTAACCTAACCTAACCTAACCTAACCTAACCTAACCTAACCTAACCTAACCTAACCTAACCTAACCTAACCTAACCTAACCTAACCTAACCTAACCTAACCTAACCTAACCTAACCTAACCTAACCTAACCTAACCTAACCGACTAAAGGAAGGTGTGGCGAAGGAAAGGGAACGACACGCCCAAAAACATGCCAGAGCACTGGAATTGGCTTTGGGGGAATACAGAAAGCTTGAGGCTCATGTTGAAAAACTGATGGGTGATATCGAGGCCCTGCGTCAGATTCTCGTATTCGACGCATGTGAGCCCATCCAGAGTATCAAGCGCGACACGGAATTGGCACTCAGAGAGTCGCCTCACATTATGAATTCCGTGCTCGCAAAGGTAGCGGAAATGTCCGCTGAACTGGAGCCGCTTAGAGTGGCACTCCGCTCAGCGCATGCTCCGAGTACGCTGAAGAATATTGAGCCTGCCCTGAAACTAGGACCTGACATGAGCGAACTCCACGCGGAGCTAACGCTCATCCGGCAGGAGATGGGTTCACTGAACCGGCGCCGGACGGAGAATGTGGATCCCGACACAAACGTCTCTGTCGAGGAAATAAGGGTGGCAGTGCGGGAAGTTATGCTTGGCACCCCGACCCCTTTACCATCTGCGCCCAATACAGCAGAAATGCAGCAGATCCTGCAGGCGTGTATGGGAACGCGGGAAGCAGTGGTTGGGGTTCAGAAAAATCTGGTGGAGCTTCGAACCGCGCTGCCGTCAGATGAATCTGCAGAAGTCCTGGGAGGAAAGATCGACCAACTCAGACGAGAGGTCAAGGATCTCCAAGATACCACGGCGGAGACGGCTGCGCCAATAAGGACTACAGTGGAACACCTTCGGGGCTTGATGGAGAAGATGACAAGCTCCGAAATCTCGGAACCACCAAAAACGAATGGCGATACCCCAGGACCTCTTCGCGCCGAGTACCGGGGGCCAGCTAGGTCATACGCAGACGCAGTAAACACCCCGAGCCACAATCTAATAGTGGAGTCAATTGATCCCCGTCATACCAGCGACGACGTGATTAAAACAATCAAATCAAGAGTGGATGTCGTCTCACTTGGGGTGGGGATCAACAGCATTCGCAGGCTGCGCAACCAGAAAGTGGCTATTGGCTGCGCCTCTGAGCAGGACAGAGCGGCACTAGGCGAGGCAATAAAGGGCGCGGGGGAGGGGTTTGCGGTCGTGAATCCTCCACCGAAGAAACCTCTTATCCGCCTAGGAGGAGTTATAAATGACCTGGACAATGGTAGTATTGAGCTGGCTATCACGAGGCAGAACGCAAACCTCCTTGAGGGCCTCTCCCCCGAAATGAAGCGAGCCAGAGTAATCAGGAGAACGAAAGGAAGGACACCTACCACCACAAACATCATCCTGGAAGTCGACGTAGCCCTTTGGCAGCGTCTGAACGGACAGCGCATTAAGCTGGGATACCAGGTGGTGTCGGCATCCGACCAGTCCCCGGTAACTCAGTGCTACAAATGTCTCGGCTTTGGGCACCTGGCACGGGACTGCCTGTCGCAGGTAAAGTGCGGGTATTGTGCAGGGGACCATGACACCCGAGATTGTCCTAACCGCTCCCTTTCCCCCCCTTGCTGTGTTAACTGCACCAGGAGCAGAAAGCTCAACAGTCCCTCACACCCTGCCTATTCTAGTGAGTGCCCAGAGTGGTCCAAGTGGGACAGAATTTCCAGATCCGCCATAAGGTACTGTTAAGGGCACCCCACGAGGTCTCAAATTTGCGCAGGTTAACCTTGGTCGTGGCCTCGCCGCGACCAAGGAACTCCTTTTCGACTCGTCTCGGAATGGCACGGACGTCTTGTTCATTCAAGAACCCTATGTGGGTGCGAAAGGTTTGATGACAACACCTTACGTCAACATCCAAGACATTCGTGGCACTCGGGAATCTCCCGTGAAATCGGCAATTGTCGTCACCAATCCAAATATTAGTCATGTACAGAATCAATTTCTAGTATGCAAGAATATCAGCTCACTTGTAATACAAATTGGCAGTCTCAGTGTAGGATGTATAAACGTTTACCTCGAGGGCGTCCTAGACTTAGAGCCTTACCTCATAAAAATACAACGGGTCATCAATGAAATAGGCACTCAAGATATAATACTTGCCGGTGACGTCAATGCCACGAGTCCTTGGTGGGGATGCGATGCTGAAGACAGTCGGGGGAAAGCCATTATGGACCTGCTGGCACAAAACAATATGAGTGTCCTCAACCAGGGTAGTGTGCCAACGTTTCATACTTTTAGGGGCGGAAAACTTTACTCAAGCATTGTTGACATAACTGCCTGCAGTGACTCACTTCTGGCCAAATTCTCGGATTGGAGAGTAGACACTGACTCCGCCATCCTCACCGATCACCGTACTATCCGCTTCGAATTGTCGGTAAACTGCCAGGATGTACGTATAACACATCCCACTACGAGGATCTATAACATCAAGAAGGCAAAATGGAAGCGCTTCTGTGAGCTCCTTTCCGCGACAATGTCAGAGCTGGGACTCACTCCAGAGGAAGTCGATAAAAGTAGAGACCCGGTGATGGTCGAGGACCTCGTCCTCAGATATAATAACGCGATCTCCAGAGCTTGCGATTACGCTATCCCAAAACTGACACATCGAAAGTCTACCGTTAAACCTCAGTGGTGGACAGAGGAGCTGGAGTCCGAAAAATGTCGCGTGACCACACTCCGAAGAAGGATACACTCCGCAAATCCCAGAAGGAAACCATTCTGCATAACAGAATACCTGAAGGCCAAAGACCACTACAAGAGCAACGTAGAACTGACTCTGACGACCAGCTGGAAGGATTTCTGCACCAGACAAAAGGAGGAAGATGTCTGGACCTGTGCACAACGTATAATCACCCGATGCTCGAACACCAGCAGAATAGAGAACAGCCTCTTGAGGGACCCCCAGACCAGCCAAGTACTGTCGGCTGAGGCGTCGGCTGAACTTCTCGTCGAAACCTTCTTCCCTGTCGATGATCCTGGCACAGACTCTGCTTCACAGAAGACCACCAGGGAGAAAGTGAAGCACACAATGAAGTGCCTCAACCGCCAATCGACCTTACCACCGCAAGAAACGCCTAAGTTCACCCACACAGAACTCCGGGAGGTCTACGCCAGAACTCACCCCAAAAAAGCACCGGGCAGTGATGGCTTTACGGCGGACATCTGCTTCGAGGCCTACAAAGCCAACATAAACTTCCAGCTGGCCCTCTTCAATAAATGCCTGGAAATTGGTTATTTCCCTATTGTCTGGAAGGAGGCCAGGATCAGAGTGATCCCAAAACCTGGCAAGCCGGACTACACAGCGGCCAAGTCCTACCGTCCAATTGGACTGCTCCCAGTTATGGGCAAGGTGCTGGAGAAGCTTGTTGCCAACAGACTTACCTGGACTCTGGAGAAGGGAAACCTCCTGAGCAAGCGGCAGTACGGCTTCCGACCGCAATGCGGTACCGAAGATGCGCTGTACGACACCGTGGGCTATATCCGTCAAGGTATCCGGGCAAAGAAGCTTGTGGCAGTGGTATCACTAGACATAGAGGGTGCATTCGACAATGCTTGGTGGCCAGCCATACTGCAGCAGCTCATTACTAAGAACACAGATGGGCAAACCCTGTGTCTTCTGCACAGTTATCTGTCGGATCGGAGCGTCTCACTGGAGTACTTGACACACACCATCTCCAAACCAACTACTAAAGGCTGTATCCAGGGATCGATCTGTGGCCCCATCTTTTGGAACATCCAGCTGGATCCTCTCATGGTGAAAGCCGACGAACTCAGAGCCCATATCCAGGCGTATGCTGACGATCTGGTGGTCCTTGCGCAAGCGGACACGGCAACTGAACTTGAGGATATGGTCAACGAGGCCCTTGCAGCAATCGAAGAATGGGGAGAGAGGCATAAGATGAAGTTTGCGGCCCACAAAACACAGTCAATGGTAGTAACGAAGAAACTCAAATATGACGAACCAAAGTTCTCCCTCTCAGGAAGTCCACTCAATAACACCAGCCGACTTAAACTTCTTGGTCTTACCATAGATTCGGGCCTGACGTTCCTCCCGCATCTTGAGGAAGTCACCAAGAAGACAACGAATATTTTTAAAATGGTGGCAAGGGCTGCACGAGCACAATGGGGACTTAATTCCAACATCCTGAGGACAATCTACATTGGAGTGGTCGAACCAATTGTAACCTATGCAGCGAGCTCTTGGGCTGAAGTAGCCGGAAAACAATATATCAAGAAAAAACTCAATACCATCACCAGAATGTTCGCCATCAAGATCTCCAAAGCCCACAGGACCACCTCACTTATTGCTGCTGCCGTCCTTGCCAGAGTGATTCCCCTAGACTTGAGAGCAGCTGAATACCTCCAACTTTACGAGATCAAACGAGGGAAGCCCCTTGACGAACTCCCTGGGAGGAAACTGGAAAAACGTTCGCACCCCTCAGAGCTCCCACATCCCTGTCTTCGGTTAAAGCTCGGGTTCGAACTGATCAATGACTCGCAGGACCTAGAGCGCATCGAAAACCCCTGGCACCGCCTCTATACCGACGGCAGTAAAATAGAGGGGAAGGTAGGTGCTGCTATTTCGTGCTGGGACCTGGAACGTGAAGTCGCTAAACTCGAGCTCAAGTTAGCGGATTACTGCTCGGTATTCCAGGCTGAAATGGTCGCCATCCTGAGGGCAACCACCTACGCCGCTGAGAGAAAACCTCCCATGTCTGCAAATATTATTTCGGACTCCAGATCAGCGCTGGAGTCTATTGCTGACCCAATCACCAGGAATCCTATTGCGATCAAAATTCAGCAGGCAATCTCCGACGCATCGCACCAGGGCAGAACAATCTGTCTCTTTTGGGTTAAGGCTCACGCCAGCATACCTGGGAATGAAAGAGCAGATGAACTTGCCAAGCATGCTGCTCTCCATAGAAAAACTGCCCCGGTCTACGACAGATTCCCACTGTCTTACGCAAAGCGATCCATCAGGGAGTCCACGCTTGACAGTTGGCAATCTCTCTACGCAGCCGACACAAGTGAGGGCAGAGGCATCAGACTCTTCTTCAGAGATATAAGGAGGGCTTTTAGGACTCTGGGAAAGATAGGCACACCCAATAACCTAAGAGCCCAACTATTCACAGGACATGGAGGCATCCGTGAATACCTGTATAGGTTCAAGCTGTCGGGGACCCCAGCCTGTGTTTGTGACGATACCTCCCTAGAAACAATCAATCACATCCTCATAGACTGCCCTAGGTACACACGGGAAAGGTACGACTGCGAACAGAGGCTGGGGCGCCGCTTCGGCATAGATGCCCTCGAGGACATAGTTGATGACGACAATTGCCGAACCCATTTCGTGGCTTTCGCAGAGGGAGTCTTGGCCAACGCTGCCAAAGCCAATGGGTCTATAGTACCTAAGTTGTAATTTATTTCATAGCTTTAAGTGTTAAGGATTATGTAAAGGATTTTTTAATGAACAAGGGAAAAAGAAAAAAAAAAAAAAAAAAAAAAAAAAAAAAAAAAAAAAAAAACTACTAACTTCTACTAATATAAATATAGGTCTAGTAACAATAAGTAATAGTATTAAAATATAAAGAATGAAGTGCCAAACTCAATATTGGCAATAAACAAATGTGAGGCAGGAGTGTGGTTTTAGCCGGTAAGAGTCCGGCACTGCCCAGACTGGTTCATCTGTGAAGCAGTCTGGGCGTCCATGAGGATTTCCCACTCCTGCCAAAAAAAAAAAAAAAAAAAAAAAAAAAAAAAAAAAAAAAAAAAAAAAAAACCTAACCTAACCTAACCTAACCTAACCTAACCTAACCTAACCTAACCTAACCTAACCTAACCTAACCTAACCTAACCTAACCAGTTGCGCGGCACCCCTCGCCGCGAGCAGATCGTTTTTTAGTCGCTCCGCGCTCAAAAAATCTGAAAAATAGGTTTTTTCGTGAAAAGTGCAAAGTGTGATACGTCGTTACAACCGCGCTGCTGAGACGCACGCGAATGTGAAAAGTTTATTGTGAAATTGTGAAAATTGTGCAAGTTGTTGACGAAAAACCACTTCCGAAAACCTTTGGAGCTCGACGCTGCTCGATTTTGTGTGAGAACTTTAAAATCGGCAAATACAGCCCTGTGCAGTACATGAAGACCTATCTCTGGACACCAAACTTGGATTTTTCCGAGTTAGGGATCCGGAGATATTGGAGAAAAAACAAAAACCGCGTGACACTTTGACGAAGATCCCGAGGGACGCGACAGGATTCGCGAATTATTTTTGAAAGCAATCCAGACGAGGAGCCGGGGGACTTTTTGACAACGAAGAAATTCCTCTTGGAACACCCCCAAACTCAAGGTTTAAATTTTATTAATTTTCAAGTTTTATTCCTGAAGAAACAAGATCGGGAACACGTACTTTTTACAGTTTTGAAAAATTCTTTATAAGGAACTCTATTTACATTTTAAAATTAGTTAAAATTGGATATATAGTGTTAAAGTTATTTAAGTTTGAAGTCTTAGGAAATTTGGGGGTTGGCTATTTCAACCCCAAAAAATTTGGAAAAATATAGATTATATGTACTTGGTGCCTAGCCTCTCAAATTGTGTAGTTTTATATTTCTTACATTGTTAATTAATGCCAAAAATCCCGATTTTGTTAAATTGGAATTTGGCATACTTTTTCTTAAACATAAATACACCCCCTCAGGGTAAGATAAAAATCCGTTTTTCGTATCACTGGATGGGGAATTTTGTCCTCTATCCAAATACATATTTAAAATCCACCCGAAATTAATAAGTCCATAGAAATTAGAAAAATTAGGTGAAGCACTGAGGCAAATAAGTAAGTAACCTCCCTTAGAGCCAAATTATTTAATAAGTATTACCTGGCCCCCCTTTTCAGTGTTATTTGTTGGTTAGAATAGAAGTCTTCATATACTAGTGCATAGCAACTTATTTTTAAGCACTTTTAGTGGGTAAATATTAAGCCATAATTACTCCCAAACTGCGAGTTTTTCCCCGCTTTTCAAATTCTACAAGCCGTAAAGGGGTGACCATAACCCTTACACGGGAATTCAAAAAGGGAAAATAACGTATTGTAGTATAGTTTTCTCGACAAGGGCTACCAGTAGGAATTTGTCCCATTCGTTTGTGACGTGTTTGAAAAAATTTTGGGGTGAATTTACGTAACTTTCCATATTCTCCCCACATTAAAAAATACACCCCACTTTTTTCCCAATTACTGTAAAATCATTTTAGACAATACGTTCTTATCTGTTGGGTACGTTACCCACTTTGACCGTACTCCGAGGCTCGTTAAAAACCGGAACAAAATTTTTTAAATATTGGCTCACCAACCGGGAATCGAACTCGGGACTTTTAAAATTAGAAAAACGCCCGTAACTCGGGAACGGAGCTAGTTAGCCCATTTTTGACACCGGACTGCATATCCTATACTACGTATAGTATATGCTGCAACTCTCCACAGGCCACCCTCTTTCGTTCACCCCCCTTAGTTCATTTATTTAAACATATTATCCCCCCCCCCCCCTCCCACCAGCAAATCTTTGATAGTTCGAAAATAGATTTACCGTTATAGGTACTACGTAATATATATAGTAAAAAATCCCAAAGTATTCCCCCCCCCCTTCACCCCGAATTATTGTGTATTTTGCTTAATAATTCAAATAAATCATTTAAATTAGATTTATCATTATAAAATAGATTTATAAATCATTTAATTCAGTTATCCCCCTAGTTTATATATTAAAATACATTTATCCTCTCCCACCAACAAAATTTTTATAGTGTTATAGCTATACCATACGATAGTACGTAATAAGTCATAAAATATTAATCCCAAAATTAACCCCCCCCCCCCCCTTAACTTTTCATTTTGATCTAAACCCTTATATCAATTAGTAATTTTAATAATTACACAAGCCCCTATAATATAATATACCCCCCCAGGACACCCCCCTCATTACGAACCCTCCGATATTGAATGTAATATATATTATATTATAAAATCCCAAAGTAAATTCTCCCCTCCCCCTCCCCTTCGAATCATTGCGTATTTTTATTTTTAATAATTTAAGTAGATTTCACCGACCGGGAATCGAACCCGGGATTTCAAAAGTCAGTAAAACGCCCGTATCTCGGAAACGAAGCGAGTTAGCTCGTTTTTGACCTCGGGCTGCAATACTATACTAGTATAGTATAGTATTGCGCAACGCCCCTCAGGCTACCCCCTTTTTGCTTACCCCCCTAATTTAAATATTTCTATTTATTTTATTTCCCTCCCTCCAACACATTTTATTGTAATAGCTGTACCATATTGTATGTACGTAATTTATAAAATATTAAATCCCAAAATTAAATCCCCCCCCCCCCCCCGTAAATATTGTCTTTAGAATTTGACCCTAATATCAACTATTACCTATATAAATATAATATAATATACCCCCTCAGGACCCCTTCGATATATTTACTCCACCCCCCCTGGTCTTAACGTCGGAACCAGAGGTCAGAGACCCACCAAGTTTGGACTCTCTGGAATCGGAAGGAAAAGACCTCTCCTTTGGCTGCGACAGAATCACGAAATAACGCCCCTTATTTAAATTAACTTACCGTATTTATATATTTATTCTTTATTTTAGTATATGCTGTGCCTGTGGCGTATATAGGAAATAAATCCTACAAATTGGACAAGTCAAAGGTTGACAATAAATAGTAGGTTAGATTATATTTAGACTAAAGGTCTGGGACCTTGTTTTTTGTGTTATTTCAGCTTTATTGAGTTGTCATAAATAGTATAAGTTTTCATTTTAGCTTATTGTGTGTAACTAGATCTCTAAATTGAGATTGAATAAATTTGACGCAATTCTATCAACAAACTAGAGGGCGACTCATACCTCTCCAGCCAAGAGGCACTGACACGATTTATCCTGACTGGTGCAGATTGCGCCACTACTGACACATAACTTGACCTCTTGGGTACTAAGAGCGAACTTATACAAGTTGACTAGTTTGATTTAAAAAATCTGTCACACTTTACATTTTTACATTGGTTTGTTTGTTTTTTATTGTTTAAAGTATTTACTTGTTCGGTCAACTTGCTGCTGGATATATTGTGAGGTCCTTTACAACCACATAATTGTCTTGGCAGACAACTTGGCGTTCAAGGACCATATATTATCCTGAACCGGCACAACATTTTGAAGTAATTTTGGGAATACTAAGCGTACATTTTTCGAGGTTTTAGCAAAATGTTCGGATTCCGTACACCTGCAAAAACGACAAAAGTCGCAGACGAGGACCTCCTCATAAATACGACGATGACTATAGAGCAGGAAATCCAGGAGACGGGAATGGGACAAAAGAGCAATGACACTAGCCCAAATTCGGGAATATGCGCCAGCCAGGCCCCGAGCGTGAGTAGAAGCATTGGAGAGTGGGTGTCCGGCAAACCGGATACACGACCCAGGACGTCGACTACACCAAAGAAGGCAGCGCCAACAGAACCCCCTCCACAAAAACCAAAAACGGTGTCCTCACAGGCGCCAACCTCTTCGAGGGCACCCGCTGGAAAAGTATTGATGGAGACTGTAGTGAGCCCGCCTAAGCCCCAGGAAAAGCTAAAGTACACAGACCGGCTCGCGGAAGCAAAAGCCTGCGTAACAAAGGCCAAGTTGAACCTCGGAAATTCACGAAACATAAAAACAGAGATAAAAGCGGGAGTCATACAGGCTGTTGACAGGTTGTACCAATTGGTTAAGGAAGGAGAAAGTGTGAAATCCAAGAGACAAACTATGGAGCCAGAGAAAGAAAAAGAACCTGAAAAAGAAGAGAGGGTTAAAGAAAGGGAATTAGCCAGGAAGATAGACGAACATATGAAGCTCATCCAAGAGAATAACGATAGAATGGAAAAATTAAAGGAAGTCATCGTGAAACAACAAGAAGAACAAGAGAGGCGCACCTACGCGAGTGTAGCGGCGGTGGCCAGGAGGCAGCCCCTCGAGCGGTCAGCACTGCACTCCGTAGTAATAACTGCGAAAGATGAAACGGAAACGGGAGATGAAGTTCTGAAGAGGATTAGAGAAGTTGTAAACGCCAAGGAGGGCGGAATTGCGGTGGAGAGGATCAGGAAGGCGAAGGACAGGAAGGTGATTGTAGGTTGCAGAACAGAAGCAGAAAGGCAACAAATAAAAGAGAAACTCCAAAGAGCCGGAGAGCACCTAAATGTCCAGGAGCTAAAGAACAAAAATCCTCTCGTTGTTCTCAAGGATGTGTTTCAGTACAACAGCGATAGCGACATACTGGGAGCTTTATGGAACCAGAACCAAAAAGTCCTTAAGGATATAGAAGGAGAGGACAGGAAGGTGGAAATAGTCTATAAAAAGCGAGCACGGAACCCCCAGACTAACCATGTCATTATGAGAGTGTCCCCTAAAGTATGGAATCGGCTGGTCGAAGCTGAATCCATCCTGATTGACCTCCAACGAGTGAAAGTAGCAGACCAGTCGCCACTGGTCCAATGTTCGCTCTGTCTGGGGTATGGGCACGGGAGGCGTTTCTGTACGGAGACCATAGAAAAGTGCAGCCACTGCGGTGGGCCACACATGAAAACAAACTGCCCAGACGTTCTTACCGGTGTGGCCCCAGTATGTTGCAATTGCACGCTCGCCAAGGTGGACAGGAGAGACCACAATGCGTTCAGCAGCGAGTGCCCAATACGCAGGAAGTGGGAGGCACTAGCCAGAGCCAACGTAGCGTACTGCTAAGGTGGTCCCCGGCGGAAGACTCGACTCAAACTCAAGGCCATATCTTGTAGCCCAAGCTAATTTGCAAAGAAAGGCACTGGCAACAAACGAACTAATGCTTGAGGCAAGCAGAAGGAATGTGGCCTTTGCACTGCTCCAGGAGCCGTATATCGGAGGCATAGGTAGAATGAAGGACTACCACGGTGCGAGAATTTACCAGTGCAATAGGATGGAAGACGGCGCCGTCAAGACAGCAATCGCAGTCTTTGACGGCGATATAGACGTCGCCCAGTGCCCGGAATTTACCACACCCAACATCACGGTGGTAACGATGAAGACAGTTGCATGGGAGATCGTGGTGGTCTCATTCTACCTCGAACCAAAGCCAGAACCGGTGGGGCCATACCTGGAGCAGCTCAAAAGGATAAAGCGGAACTTCGGCCGGAGAATCATCATGGGAGGAGACGCCAACGCAGAAAACTCTTGGTGGGGCAGTCGAAGGACAAACGGCAGAGGGGGAGAAGTACTCGGGGCCCTCGAGGAAATGGATTTGCAGGTGCTCAACGTCGGCAGCACTCCAACATTCCACACAGTACGGGGAACCAAATTATACTCTAGCCTCGTGGACATAACGGCCTGCACGGAGGAGCTGCTCGTTATGGTGGACGACTGGAAGATAGATGAGGGCATGACGAGCTCGGATCACAACACCGTCACCTTCAGTTTGAGTCTTGAGAAGGCAAAGGGAATACAAATAAGCAGAACCACCCGTAAATTCAATAGCAGGAAAGCAAACTGGGACCAATTTCATGAGAAATTGGCCCAGTTGCTCGCAGTACATAATGTTAATAATATGGAAATAGAAAAAATTACACTTACAACAGATTTGGAAGAAATAGTACAGACATATCAAAATTTAATAGTAGAAGCATCAATTAATAGTATACCCTTAGTAAAAGCAAAAAATAAAATAAACTTACCTTGGTGGACAGAAGAACTCGCCACGCTGAAGAAAGCAGTCGCCACCAAGAAGCGTAGGATCCGTTGCGCAGCGCCGGTCCGAAGAGAAGTTGTAGTCGCTGAGTACCTGCAAATAAAAAATGATTATGAGGAAAAGGCTAGGAGTGCCCTAACCGAAAGCTGGAAAACCTTCTGTGAGAGACAAGACGGAGAGGGACTCTGGGATGGGATATACCGTGTCATAGGCAGGACCATGAAGAGGCACGAGGACTTGCCCCTGATCGTGAACGGAAAGGTACTGGACAATCTCCACTCTGCCGAATGTCTGGCAGAAACATTCTACCCGGAGGACAGAAGGGAAGAGGACAAGGAAGAACACACGCGAATCAGAAAGATAGCTGAAAAAGTGAACGTAATGAGTCATGATGAAAAACATGACCCATCGTTCACCATTGAAGAGCTAAACTCCACAATACGCACCTTTAATCCCAAGAAAGCCCCGGGTGCAGACGGTCTGACGGCCGACATCTGCCAGCATTCGATTAACCACGATCCGGGAACTTTCCTAGCACTGGCAAACAAATGCCTGGAACTGGGCTACTTCCCGGGGACCTGGAAAGAAGCAACAGTCGTCATCCTAAGGAAACCCGGAAAAGAGAGCTACACTGTTCCAAAATCGTACAGGCCGATTGGTTTGCTTCCGGTGCTGGGAAAGGTCTTGGAGAAAATGGTAATAAACAGAGTGAAATGGCACATTATACCACAACTCAGTACTCGCCAGTACGGGTTCATGCCCCAAAAGAGCACGGAAGACTCCCTCTATGACCTAGTTGGATATATACGTAAAAACCTAGCAGAGCGCAGACTTACCGTAATGGTGTCACTAGACATAGAGGGAGCTTTTGACAGCGCTTGGTGGCCAGCTATCAGAACCAGACTGGCTGAGGAAAAATGTCCGGTAAATGTGAGGAGAATAATGGACAGCTACCTCAATAACCGAAGGGTCAGGGTCAGGTATGCAGGCGAGGAGGTCATAAGGGAGACTACAAAAGGCTGTGTACAGGGATCAATAGGAGGCCCGATCCTGTGGAACATCCTCCTGGACCCCTTACTTAAGGGACTGGAGCAACGGGGAGACTACTGCCAGGCCTTTGCTGACGACGTGGTGCTGGTATTTGATGGCGACTCAGCGACGGAAGTCCAGCGGAAAGCGAATGACGCCCTCGCCCATGTATACCAGTGGGGTGTCATGAACAAGTTGAAGTTCGCACCGCAAAAAACAAATGCGATGATTATAACGCGGAAACTCAAATATGACACCCCGCGCTTGAGCATGGGCGGGGTCGCCATTGGCATGACGCAAGAGATCAAAATCCTGGGGCTAACAATCGACAACAGCTTGACATTTAATAAACACACCGCAAATGTTTGCCATAAGGCACTTAACTTCTACAAGCAGTTGTCGAGGGCTGCAAAGATTAGCTGGGGACTTAACCCCGACGTCATCCGCACCATGTATACGGCAGTAGTCGAACCAGTTGTATTATACGCAGCAAGTGCGTGGGCACCCGCAGCCACCAAGTTGTGCGTAAAAAAGAAGTTAAATGTGGTCCAAAGAGGATTTGCACAGAAATTGTGCAAATCCTATCGCACCGTATCCCTAAACTCGGCACTGGTGCTGGCTGGGATACTACCCCTCGATCTCCGAATACGTGAGGCAGCCGCCTTGTACGAGGCGAGGAGGGGGGTACCTCAGTCAGCACTAGGAGACAGGGACGTCGAGCGACGTACCACATTTGCTTTGCACCCCGCGGAACATATGAGTCTGCAGTTCATTTGCCTGGCAGACCAAGAACAACTGGAGAACCACTGCACACAAGCAGTGCAGATATTTACTGACGGCAGCAAGATTGATGGCAAGGTTGGAGCGGCGTTGTCTCTCTGGAGCGATGGTGCCGAAACCAAAAGCCTGAAATTGAAGCTGTCGTCCCACTGCACAGTCTACCAGGCCGAACTGCTGGCCATATGCAAAGCCACGCGGGAGGTACAAAAACGCAACGAAGAGTCCTTTGGTATATACAGCGACTCAAAATCATCACTGGAAACGGTCGTAAACCACCGCTCTCCTCATCCCCTTGCAGTTGAAATTAGGGAAAACCTGCGGAAATGTAAATTACAGAACAAACGTGTAGATTTGTTCTGGATTAAGGCTCATGCGGGACTGCAGGGAAATGAGAGAGCCGACCAGTTGGCTAAGGATGCAGCACTCAAATTAAAAAGAAGACCGGATTATGACCAGTGTCCGGTTTCATTCGTCAAGCGACAAATCCGGAAGGATTCGCTTGACGAATGGAATCGGAGGTACAGGACGGATGACACAGCCGCTACGACAAAACTTTTCTTCCCAAATGCTGTTGACGCCTTCAAAACGGTAAGAAAGCTGAAGCCAACAGGGATAGTGACACAGATTTTAACAGGACATGGTGGGTTTTCCGAATACTTGACCAGGTTCAAGTGTAAGGAAAACCCATCATGTATATGCGACCCTGATAAGGACGAGACAGTGACCCATCTACTGACTGAATGCCCAGTATATGGCCGGGAGAGGTATGAGCTAGAGCAAAAAATAGACATGGACATAAAAATAAAAAACTTAAATGAACTAATAACTAACAAGAAATACAGCACAGATTTCTTAGGATATAGTATAAAAGTGGCACAAAAAACCATAAATAGGAACAAATAGATACATAAGAATGCTCAAAATTGTATAAATACGTATATAATAGGAAGCATTAAATAAATAGTTGCAAAAGAATTATTGTTAGAATAAGAATAAGAAACTGATAAGTGTTATAATTGTAAAAGGTAATATAAGTAAAGTTTAAAAATGTACTAGTTAAAATAAGAAGAAAGACATGTCAACGATAGATATTATAAATATAATGTAGTAGAAGATAAGAACACTGTAAACATAAAAAAGTATTTAATAAAAGAAAGCCCGACAAGGTCTCGGATAATGTTCGAGGAACCATTAAGCTCGCAACGCCCTGTGATGACGGGTGCTTGTTCTTATTAAAAAAAAAAAAAAAAAACCTAACCTAACCTTTTTTTTTTTTTTTTTTTTGTTCCGGGGTGGAAAATCCTCATGGATGTCCCCCGCCCTGGGGCGGGCGGAGGGGTCTGTCAGACTCTTACTGACTAAAAACCACCCCGGTGTCCCATCTCACACCGACGCCGGGGGTCGCGGGAACGTAAAAATCTTCCGCAACCCCCGATTGGTGCCGGCCCGCGAACGCGGGCCTCTTCCTCGGGTCAGGGGGGAGTGAGGTGTTAAACTCCCCCCGCGCCGTCTAAGAGGGGCGCGCGTGGAACACTACGCGCCGCCACCTCGGGTCCTGATGTGTGGGGGGCGACAGACGTCCCCGAGTCCGTCGCCCCTGGACCCATTTAGGGGGGCTGGAAGAGGGCGTTATCCGCCCTCCTTCGACGCCCGGTGCGCCTGCTGCGGGCCGGGTGAGTGGACGTAATCTCCCTCTCCCTTTCCGCAGCCTCCTTCTGCGAAACGACTGTCTCGCAGTAGGAAACCACCGCGTCCCAGGACTCCTCGCCGCCGACCATCGCATTCACAACGGCCGGCAGCGACAAGTCACTGCCTACTTCTGAGATGAGGGCACGGCGCGGCTCCTCCCATGCGGCACACTCTGCCAGCGTATGCCACGCCGTGTCCTCCCGGCAGTCGACGCAGTGGTGACACCGGGCGTCCGGCTCCCTGTTTATGCGACACAGGTACTTCCCGAAGCAACCATGCCCCGAGAGCACCTGCGTCACCCGAAACGACAGGGAGCCGTGCCTCCTCCCGAGCCAGAGGTCGAGCACCGGCCGGACCGCCTCGATGATGTCGAGGCCGGCGGTAGGGCGTGAAAGCCTGTCCCGCCACTCCGCCACCAGGACCTCGCGGAGCTGAGACCGGTGCAGCTCCATGTGTCGCTGCATCGGTTGCTCGCCCCGCGCCCTCGCTTCCTCGCGCCACCGGTACGATGACGCGAGTACTTTCGCCTCGAGGTCCCAGGGCGGGGATCCGGCCAGTGCACAAGCCGCCTCGTAGGAGATCGTGCGATACCCCCTGATGACTCTGACGGCCATCGCTCTCTGCGGCTTGCGCAGTACTGCGATGCTTCCGGCCGTCAGGTCAGCCGCCCAGATCGGGGCCCCGTAAAGGGCCATCGACCGCACGATCCCCACGTAGAGCCGCCTACAAGCGGCGCTCGGGCCCCCCAAATTAGGAAGCAGCGTTGACAGCGCCCCAGCAGCGCCCAGCAACTTGGGCGCCAGCCGCCGGAAGTGGGGCTCGAAGTTCCACCGGCTGTCGAGCACCAATCCTAGGTACTTCATGGTAGACTCGACAGCGATCCGAGCCCCCCCGACCACGATGTGTGAACCGGGCGGCGGCGCCCGCCGGGGGCCATGAAACACCATGGCCTCCGACTTGCTGAGGGCCACCTCCAGGCCCAGGCGACGTATGCGGCCCACCACCTGTGAGACCGCAGCCGTCGCCAGCAACGCTGCCTCCCTGTGCGAGCTCCCCCGGGCAGTGACCAGCGTGTCGTCCGCGTAGCACGTCAGGTCGACGCCCGGTTGGAGTTCGCCCCTCAGCACCCAGTCGTACCCGATGTTCCACAGGAGCGGGCCAACAACCGAGCCCTGTGGAACACCGCACGACATGCGGCGCTGGTTTCCGCCATCTCGTCCCATGTAGGTGACACACCTCTCCGACAGATAAGCCCCAACGATGTGGCAGAGGTAGGGAGGCACGCCATGATACCGCAGTGCCTCCCGAATACAACTCCAGGGCAGGGTGTTGAAGGCGTTGGAGATGTCCAAGGACACCGCCAACATCACTCCGCCCCGGGACACCGCTTCCTCCGCCAGGACTCTTACTCGCGACACAGCGTGGATCGTGGAGCGCCCATGCCGAAACCCAAATTGACTGTCGTCCAGGTCCGGCCCCTCTCTGCACAAGTGGCCGACGAGGCGGGCTGCGATTATCCGCTCAAACAGCTTGCCCACCTCGTCTAGCAGCACTATGGGCCGGTACGCGGACGGTGAGTCTGCAGGGCGCCCTTCCTTCCTGAGCAGGACCAGACGACCTGATTTCCACAGAGTGGGAAACTGGCCCTGCTCAAGGCACGCTGTGTAGAGTCCCCTCAGTTGGGGCTCAAGCTCCTTCAGAGCGAGGGCTAACGCGCAGCCGTGGATCCCGTCGGGCCCCGGAGCCACGTTCTTGGCCCGGAGCCGCATCACGGCTGCCCTCATCTCTGCCTGTGTCACCTCTGGGACGTTGATGGCGTTCTCCTCCGGAGACTCTGCGGCTGTGGGCAAAGCCATCGGCGGCGGAGTATGCTCAACCTAACCTAACCTAACCTAACCTAACCTAACCTTTTTTTTTTTTTTTTTTTTATTAAGCGGAGAAAAATGCCTAACGCATACCGCGCCGTCCGGGGCGACGGTTTGGTTATGTGGGGCTTGCACCCACTAAAAAACACCGCCGTGAGCCTACTCTCGCCTTGGTGGATGAGCCGCGAGAACTGCTACGCATGACGTTCGCGACCCATCCAGCGCAGCCCGCCTCCGGGCACCAAACTCCTTTGGCGATGTCCGGGCTCACCTGAGACATCGCCACCACTCATGAGGGCCGTGCAATGCGACGACGATAGACTCCCCGATCTATCGCCCGCTGGCACCTCCTAGGGCGGCATCAGATCGCCATGGCGCCTCCTCCGCCGCCCTGTTCTCCTGCGACGAATCGCGTCAGCAAGGGAGTCTTCCTCCCTGACTCGCTCCGCCGCCTCCTTTTGCGAGATAACGTCCTCGCAGAATGACGCCACCGCCTCCCATGCCCCGTCACTGTCAACCATGGCCTTGACTACGGCTGGCAAAGAGAGGTCTACCCCTATTGCTGCTGCAAGAGCACGGCGCTGCACCACCCAAGCAGGACAATGCTCGAGGGTGTGAAGCGCCGTGTCCTCGCTGCAGCCGCACTGGTGACACACGGGAGTCACCTCCCGTCTAGCCACTTTGTGCAGGTATTTGCCAAAGCAGCCGTGCCCTGACAACACCTGCACCAGACGGAAGGACAACGTCCCGTGTCGCCTCCGTGTCCACTCTTCCAGTATTGGCTGGATGGCCCCCACGGTCCAGTGACCAGCACTGGGCGTCTCCAGCCTCACCCTCCACTCGTCCAGAGTATGGGTTTTAGCCTCCCTACGCCATCTCGTGACCACTTCAGGCGGCGGGCGTCTGCCACTCTCCGCCTGCAGGTCTGCGCCACGTCGGTAGACCACGGCGAGCACCTGCGCCTCCAGATCCCACGGGGGTGTACCCGCGAGGGCGCACGCCGCGTCCGCTGATATTGTGCGGTATCCGCGTATGACCCTGACTGCCATGACTCTCTGTGGCCTGCGCAGTAGAGCCTTGTTCTGAGCAGACAGGGACTCAGCCCACACCGGGGCCCCGTAGAGTGCCATCGAGCGAACCACCCCCGTGTATAGCCGTCGACAAACCACGTTCGGTCCGCCCAGGTTAGGCAACAGCCGGCTGAGGGCGGACGCCGTGCCGATCAGCTTCGGTGCAAGCTGAGCAAAGTGCTCGCCGAAGTTCCACCTCCGGTCCAAAACCAGGCCCAAGTATTTCATGCTTGCTCGCACCGCTATTGTTGCACCACCAATAGTGAGGTGTGCACCAGCCGGTGGCCGGCGCCGGCGAGCATGAAATACCAGGGCCTCCGTCTTTTCAAGTGCCACCCTGAGGCCCAGTGCCCCAATTCGTCCCACGACGAGGGACGCGCCCTCGACAGCCGAGCGTGCCGCTTCTTCGTAGTTCCCTCCCCGGGCCGTGACGAGAGTGTCGTCGGCGTAGCAAATGACGCCCTGCCCGGGGGATAGCAAACAGCGCAACGCCCAGTCGTAGCCTATGTTCCACAAGAGCGGACCCAAAACGGACCCCTGTGGAACACCGCACGTAATAGCCCTGCGCACAACTAAGCCGTCGCGTCCCTCGTAGCAGACGTACCGCCCCTGTAGGTAGTCTGCTACCAGCTGCCTCAGGTAGACAGGCACTTGATGGTAGCGGAGTGCCTCCTCGATGCACCTGAATGGCATAGTGTTGAACGCGTTGGCGATGTCTAAAGATACCGCCAACAACACCCCGCCCTGAGCAACTGCATCCTTCGCTTCGGTCTTAAGGCGCAAGATGGCGTCTATTGTCGAACGCCCTGCCCGGAAACCGAACTGGGCGTCCGACAAGTTCGGACCGACTGCTTCTAAGTGCCGGACGATGCGGGTAGCGAGAATCTTCTCTAGCATCTTCCCCGCCTCGTCCAGCAAGACAATCGGTCTATACGCTGATGGAGACTCCAGGGGCCGCCCTGCCTTATGCAGCAACACCAGTTTTCCCTCCTTCCAGGTCTTAGGAAACCGTCTCGACGTCAGACAGGCGTCAAACAGCTCCCTAAGCCTATCTTCTAGGGCCGCTTCCAGAGACAGGGCCAGCACCCTCGCAGGTACCCCGTCCGGTCCGGGGGCAGTCCTCTTGGACCGCGCCCGCAAAATTGCTGCCCCCATCTCCGCGTCGGATATTGGGGGAGTCTCCACCTCCGCATCCTGGTCAGCCTCCACTTCGACCATAATCGGGGAAGGGTGCTCCACCCGATCCGGGAAGAGTGTCTCCACGACCCTGACGAGGAACTGAGGCTGGAGGGTTTCCGTCAGTGGGGGGCCTTGGGCGCGGAGTTTCTTCCGCGCCGCACGATACGGACGCCCCCAGGGATCACGGTTCAGATCCTCTAGTGCCTCAGCTCTCGACTGCTCCTTTCCTCGACAAATCGCCAACTGCAGCGCCTGCCGAGCAATGCGGTATGAATCATGCAGATGGGACTGAAGGATCTCTAGCTCTTCATTGCGGCGGCGTAACCTGCGAACCTGTGAGTAGGTCCTCCGAGCAATTATACAGGTAGCGCGGAGGTCTGCTATCTCCTGGGACCACCAGTAGACTGCCCGCTTTGGAGGTTGTTTTCGAGAGCGAGGCATAGCTGCATCGCACACCACCGCAATGGCGTCACGAAAGCGGTCAGCCGCGCCATCGACTCCCTCTGCTGCAGGTGGAGGGGACAGCCAAGCCTGGACAATGGCTGCTTCCTCTAGGAGGTCTCCGTCAAGCCGCTTTAACGCCCACCGCGGGAACTGCCGAGTGTCAGGTCGTGGAGACACTGTTGGGCCCGACGAGGTGGAGACATCCATACAGATGTACAGGTGATCTGATAGAGTCTCCACACTCTCTAGGACCCGCCAACCCTGAACCCGTGCGGCGACAGCAGGGGTGGCGAACGAGAGGTCCACTATTGACCCCCCATGCTGCCGGACGCACGTGTTAACGGAGCCCCTGTTTAAAAGACACAGGCCCGCAGCTGTCGCCCATTCCTCAACCGCCTCCCCTCTGACGTCCGTCCGGGGGGAACCCCATACGGTTGATTTCGCGTTGAAGTCTCCCATGACGATTACTTGGGATGGCATCATTCGACGAACGGAGGTCCCCAGGCGGTCCAGGAAGTCCTCGAACTCCGCTAGGCTCCTGTTTGGGGAAAAATAAACTCCGAACAAAATTATGTCCCCCCAGGTAGCGGCAACAAATCCTCGACTCCTCTCTCTGATGGAAAGTGGCGCCGAGGAGCTGATAATAACGACAGAGCCGTCCATGTCACCTACCCAGTCAGGGCGAACTGGGATGAAATACGGCTCCGCTGCTACAGCCACACCAATCGACCGCTCCGCCATGGTTTGGAGAACCAAGTCCTGCGCACCGGCGCAGTGGTTCAGGTTCGCTTGGAGGAGAGAATGACTACGGACCGGGTCCATAATTAGTCCGTAATCATTATCGCCCCCTGCGACGGCTCTTCCAGTCGCAGCGCGCCGGAACCGGTCGAGAGCGGAGCTGTCAGACCGTCCCTGCTAGCACGAACTGGCGGTTTGCAGTCCTTTCTGCCAACAATGTGACTGGCCGGTCGTCCCGCTGCCGCGCACAGTAGGCAGTGTGGGTCGGCAGAGCACGCAGACGCCAGATGCCTCGGCTCACCGCAGCGGAAGCAGTGTCCGCTGAGGTCAACGCCAGAGTCACACTTCCGGCTCGCGTGTCCCAACCCCCAGCACCTGTAGCACCTCATGGGCCGAGCGTCCAGAACCACGACCCTGGCCGAGCTCCAACCCACCAAGAGCCGGCTGGTTTGGGCCAGGTGCTTTGCCACTGCGACGGGGCACTGGGTCCAGACAGAGCTGGCTCCTCCCGAGCCAGGTCGGATTGGACCGACTCGCACCGCGTCCGGAGAGCAGCCAGTCTTTCGCGCAATTGCGTCCTGCACGTCCTGCCCAGTCACGGAGTCATCAAGACCCGAGATGCGCAGTTCAGCGCACTTCGTCGGCCTGGAGACCTTGACCTCCTCTGCGAAGACCGCTCGCAGTTTCTCAGCGACGCGGTCTGCCCCCGCTGTGCCTTCGGCCCCTGGGAACTCCAGCATGCGGGCTCCAGTTAAGGCCTGTCGGAACCTGACATCTGTTATGCCAAGCTCCTCCAGGTTAACGGCTTGCCTGGCTTTAGTAAGGACGGCCGCATAAGTGACGCCCCTCTCCGCTGCCTCAGGCTGCAGTGTGAGCACTACCGCAGCGGACCGGGGTGCACGAAGCCCTCGCTTTCTTTTCTTGCCTTTCTTGGACCCGATAGGCTTGTCTCTCTGTGTGGCGGAGGCCGCTGGTATTTTGCTTGCCGCCGAGGAAGGTGGAGAACCTTCGTTCTTCTTCTTCTTATTTGCGCTCTTCTTCCTCCCGACAGTCTGCCAGCCCTCGCTAGTAGACGTGGATGGGTGCACATCGGGAGCTCGCATAGTGGCCGTTGGAAGGGACACACTTGGAGAGGAGCCTCTCTGCGTCTCTGGCACTCGAGATGGTACCTGACTTTTGCTAGTGCCGCCGGCTCTGTTAGCTGCAGAAGTCCTGCGGTCCGCTGCCAGGGGCGGGCGATTGCTCCTCGCTGGGAGGAGGCGGTCTTCAATGCCAGCAAACCGAGCGTCCATCATTTTCCCGATCTGGGAAACGATGGCATGCACCTGCATTTCGCTCATGGGCCCCTGTGCCCCCTGTGACCCCTGCGGGAGTGACCTCTCCGGAGCAGAGGAGCTCCCTGAATCTCCGGACACTGACTGTCGTGGACCTTCCGGCCGCACCCGGAGAGACACGACTTCCTCCCGGAGAGCCAGCATCTCTTGACGGAGTGCTTCGACCTCCGTTCGCAGTCGATCGTTCAGCAAATGAAGTCTCCGGGTCTCCTCGCTGGAGCTCCTGCTGGCGAGCCCCTCTATGGCTAGTTTGACTCGCTCAGCTGCCTCTCTAATAGCCCGCTGGCATGTGCCCTTCAGGTTTTTGGACTTCCGGGTGGTGTCTAAGACCACCTCGATGTCCAAAAGGGCTCTTTGTTCTAGTTGCTCCGCTGAGGTGGAGGAGCTCTGTCCCGCCAGAGGAACCTCAGCACTGACACGCGCTTCACCCCTCTCATGCACATTCGCTTGCATGGTCATTTGTGACGCTGGAGACACGCTCCGGCAGTCCGACTCGCTCTCCTCAGAGAGTGAGCCACGTTGAGTGCTCGATCTCAGAAAACGGCCTCTACCGTCTCGGGCGGCCCTCCGACCTCTTGTTGTCGCCGCCTTGGAAGGTACCTTCCGAGGTGGCAACATCTCCTCGCTGTCGTGGGGTCGCTTGAGAGGTCCCGGTGATGCAATCGTGTCTGGGTCAGGACCCGACAACTCAGCACCATGGGTTCCCGGACCCCCTTGGCCACCCACCTCAACCCTAGCGCTGTCGCTTGACGACACGCCAGACACCGTTCTATGCGATATGTTGTCGGATATCGACAACACACCCCCCCTCTCCAGAACAACACACGGTTCTGCTGGAGCCACTGCTCCCGTCCTCCTTACGTCCGCCTTCTCCACATCTTTTATATTTTTATTGTTAGTTTTTTCCATTTGATTCCCACGAGTAAATATAGGTACTACATGTCCACCGGGCAGAGCCTAGATATCCGGTAAGCCTACATACTACAGAGTGCGGCAGGTGCTCTGTAGGGGAAGCGCTCGCAACTGGACTCCCTCCAGCCATTCATCCTCTCACCGCGCTTCAAAGTTTAGGATTAGGTGGTTTTTTATCTTAAAGGTAGCCTTCCTCTGGGCCAGGCAATTAAGCCAAGCCCCCGGCGGCGGCATTAAACATGCCTCCGTTCGCTGTCCGGCCAACCCGACTCAGCGAACCCGCCGAAAGTTCTCTCGTTGAAGACTACTCCTCAACGAGAGAAACACGCGCCGCTTTGGTGCGCCTGCACCGCAGCGGCAAGGTCACGTCATCTGTCGATCGACTATAGTCGATCGATCAGGAGCGACCCCATCCCGGTATCTCTCTTAGTCTGGTCTCTCACTTGGGCCTTTCCGGCATGAGTAACTCTACCGGCAGAGCCCCAAGATCATTGAGACACGCAAGCCCCACCACGACGACAACGTGGAGACACCCTCGGTGGGGAACCTAACCTAACCTAACCTAACCTAACCTAACCTAACCTAACCTAACCTAACCTAACCCAGTTACGCGGCACCCCTAGCCGCGACCGGTTCAGTTTAAACCGCGCTCCGCTGTGAAAAATCCCGAAAAAGGGAAAAAGTTCTCCGATTCACAAGTGCAATACATCAAAACACGCGCTATCACGACGCGATTACGGGAGTGAAAGAAGTTTAGTGTTTTATTATAACGGGTGCAAGTTATTCAAAAAAAAAAGTGTGCAAAAATAGCCACCTTGCGAAAATTTTCGACTTGGAAAGTCGAATAACTCCAAAAGTAAAGCGACGACATAGCAATTTTAAATTGCTATCTTAACCGCCTCGTTGAGACCTTTCATCCTGGTAACAGTCCCGATTTTTTCCGCGCAGGCGCGCGGAAATACAAGGGAAATACTGTTATCCATTTTCTCACGAGGCCCCACTTTTGGAGCCAAAACATCCCCGACCACTCCCCGATAAGGAGAAGGTGACAAGGACCCTAAAGGTACTTCAAAAATTTTAATAATCTAATGGGAACACCAACTAATTGAGATTACCAGATTAAAAAGTTTTCCGTGCGGCCGTGAAAAAGTTAACAAGTTTTTCCGACCACGGAAAATCGCAATATCCAGTCCACAAAAATCTACAAACTTCCGTGGAGGATAGCTGGGACATCACCTAACCCGGATGCGAAAAAATCAAGGAAATCGGATAATAATCTTAAGAGATCTCTTAGTATTAGAGCACACCGGAAAAATTTCCGGCTGCAAAATAATTTGGTTTTCGGTCTTAGAGCAAATATTTTATTATTAATTATCCATAAGACTATTGTGTTTATTATTATATGAACTAGCAGCCCTCAGCTACTAGTTCCTTCGACATTTACCTCAGGAAATTCTATCAAGTAGTTCTTGAGATAGAACCTCTCCTAGATCGCGGATTTTTCCCCGGTTCCCACTTGTTTTCAAGTTTAAGGGAGTGGCTATATCTCGGAAACGGGAAGTCGTAGAGGGAATATTAAACAACATAACATAGTTTCCTGTGGAAGGGCTACCTACACAACCTGTTTTTATAAATCTGAGACATTTTTTCAAAAAATTCGGGGTAACTTTACGAGATTTTCCTCACTTTCATTTTTCCCCATTGTTTACCCCATTATTTAAATAAAAATAAATTCAGAAATATAACATAAATTGCTCTCTGGCTGATGTTTAACTGTGCTAGATTTAGTAATAATAAATTGATTGATTTTGTTTAACAAAATTGTGTTCACCAACCGGGAATTGAACTCGGGACTTTTAAAATCCCTAAAACGACTATAACTCGGGAACGGAGCGAGTTAGCCCATTTTTAACCTCGGACTCGGCGCAACGCCCCTTAGGCCACCCTCTTTTGTTACCCCCCCTTATTTGTTTAATTTAATTTTTTATAAATCGACGTCCCCCGCGAATAATCCGGTAATGACCTATTACGGGGTTTTTCATGTTATGCGTTTTTCGGCATCTAGAACTTAAATTACACCATGTAATTTTTTTTCAGAATTTTTCTATCTTTATTTACGAAGATATGAAAAACTACGCGTATATTCCATAAAAATTCATTAAAATGTATTTTAAACGAATAATATGGTTTTAGATCTTTACGAAAAAAAATATCAATATGATTTGACAGTAAACATTGTTACGATATTATTCGGGTAAATAGTTTTCTTCCTTATTTAATAAGTGCTAGTACAGGCTTATTCGGGGTTTTAATATGAAAACGATTTCCAGCTACATTCATATCGAGTGCTCCTTACACAACCGTTTTCTATATTGATGATCAGTGGCGACGAGTTTCTTACCCGCGACTTAGAAAAGTGATTGAAAAAATGTCTCACTTTAGAATTTTGTCGAGTTTTGACCATAACATCCATACATGGCAAAACTATAAGCAACGAATGGAACAATGGTTCATTGCGAACGATGTGGACAACGTAAAGGATCCAAAGGCAGTGAAAAGACGGGCGATATTGCTGAGTGCACTCACGGACAGCACTTACAAACTAGCGGCGGATTTGGCTTTACCGAAAGAGCTGACGCAGACACCATACGAAGACATTCTTACGCTTCTTGACAAGCATTTTACACCAAAAAAATGCGGGTTTGGTAAGCGGTATAATTTCAATGCTGCTACTCAAGGTCTGGAAGAAACATTTTCTCAATGGGCGGCGAGGCTTCGTGGCCTCACTACACATTGCGGATTCCTGAATGTAGAAGAGGCGCTGCGTGACCGCTTTGTTATGGGCATGCTGCCGGGACCGGAGAAGGACAAACTTTTCGCGCATGACCTTGGCAAAAGCAATGGATTTGGCGGAGAGCGTGCACAGTGCACGTAAGGGAGCAGCATCAGCATCGACGTCGGCGCAGGCGCCGCCGTCAACCGAGGCGCTGTTCAAGATCGCAACCACAAACGAACCCAGTGCTAACAAAGAAAAGTTTTCCGTGTGCGGTTATAAAAATCATAAAACGTCTCAGTGTCGGTTTGCTAACTATACATCCCATCCATACAATAGCCATCTACGAAGAATGTGCAAAAAAATAAATTTCGTAGGAACTGGCGGGTCGAGCGAGACTGACGATGACGGTAGGAGGACTAAAATATGTTCACATAGCGGCGAACCTATGACCATAATAGTTTCGATACAAAATATAAAACTAAAGTTTGAAGTCGATACCGGATCAGCAGTCACAGCGATTTCCGAGAAAATGTTTTGTACATCGAACGGAATATCGCATGTGACGTCACCAGCTTATCACCCGGCCAGTAACGGGCAGGCAGAAAGCTAAGTAAAGGTAGTGAAGAAGGGAATTAAATCTTGTATAATCTGCCCAGTTGGTGTTCGGTCATAAGCTACAATCGCGATTAGATTTAATCGACCCTACTCCTTCTGTCACTCTCGCTCGAAACGTCGAAAACAAAAGTGTTTGCAGTCTGAGGTGTCAAATAGCAACAAGCCATGCAAATGTTTCAAAATTGGAGACTATTTATTGTATAAAAAAAACAATATAAAAAAGCAAGGGTCATGGAATAAAGGTGTAGTAATTAAAAGGCTCGGAAAAGTAGTATATATTGTTAAAGATCTGTGGGGTCTGAAAGGCAAATGAGTGACAGGAGAAAACTTCGAGCTGTACCTAGGGTAGATTATAAACAATTCTACTAGGAAGTCATCAATCAATCAATCATGTTTATGTTGTCAAGCTATGGGGAGGATTGTTGTATATTAATATTAATAAATATGAGGGTGGTTGCATCCACTCCTATATAAATAGTGTCGCTTGCCAAATAAACTCAGTGTGCTACCAGCTACCAGCTACCAGTTGTTTCACTTGTGTCCGCATACTTATCAGTGGCGACGAGGATGGGATTGCTTTTTACAAATGTTCAGTATACAAAACAAATTACACGAATAATAGCGCAACACGATTTTACCGTTGCCGTCGAAAATATAAATTTACACGAATAATATCGCAACAAGATTTTACTGTTGTCGTCGAAAATATAAATTTACACGAATAATATCGCAACAAGATTTTACTGTTGTCGTCGAAAATATAAATTTACACGAACAATATCGTAAGTGACATTACTGACCAGAGCTTGACCTACACTAATATAGTAAAATGCACCCAGCTAAATTATAACGAAGCCCTTGGGACTACTTAAATTTTGTTGAAATGACCAGATAGCTGAAAAAATTAGCTTCCATATGCGATATAAAAAGTCTCTGATACTTGTTGTTTAATGGAGTTATTAAGTAAAAATGGTTTTTTATTTTTCCTGAACATTTACACTTTTACGATTACCGGATTATTCGCGGGGGGCGTCGAAATATCTCTTTAGTAAATTGATCCCCCCCTACAAACATTTTCTGTCGGCCATAAAATTATTATTATTGTATTTAAGTATACATATATTACCTTCCCCCTCCAAATTTTAATCTAGCCCCTTCTGGAACCATATTCTACCCCCCCCCCCCCTTTTTTACCCTCCCACCCTCTGCTTACCAGAAAAACAAATATTAAATTTAAATATACCAATATCCCGAATAAAAAGTCCCTATTTTGTTTAGAATCCAGATATCTCGGGAACGGCTGGGAATATAATAATTCTGAGTAAATTTGCCCCCCCCCCTTAGTATCCCCCCTCCCGGCTAGAACCTATTTATAGATAAGCCCCCAAGACCCCATATTTGACCCCTTTATTTTTGACCCCAATATTTATTATTACTGTATTTTTTATATTATAACCCCATTTTTATATATATATATCATCCCTCCGAGACTTCCTCTCGTGCCCCCACCCCGACCCCCTGACCCCGGCACCCTTACTTTACTACCCCGGGCCTTAACTTTGGAACTTGTTGTCGTAGACCGACCAAGTTTGGGGTCTCTGGAATCGGGAGGAAAAGACCTCTCTTTTGGCTCCGACAGAACCACAATAACTAAAATAATTGACCTTTTGGGTGTTTGCCCGCTGGACGAGACTTCAGATCGCCTTTTACAGCGAATCTGTTTTAAAAACACGACTTCTACAGTCTATAAGACTATAGATATTTAAATTTTAATTGTTGACATCGATTTAAAATTATACAATTCTTTATTTACAAATTTTTCCTCTTTCCTCTTCTTTACAATCTTATAAACCTAACTTATTGTACTTGCTCTCTCGATTTAAATTCTTTACAAATTTAAACTCGAGATAATTAAGGCGTTCCTCGGATATTAACATGTTTAGAACACCATCCAAGGATAAAACGGACCTTAAGAACCCCGCTAAATCGCCTACGTTGGGAAACCAGACATATATAAAAACCATTTCACCGGATAAAGGACTAGAAACCACTTCAGTTGTCAGGAAAAGCATTGGAGAGTGGGAGGCTGGGAAGTCTAACACCCAATTCCCGATGAAGCCTCAGACCGCTCCCAAGGAAGCCTCGTCATCATCTTCGTCTTCTCCGTCGGCAGAGCCTAAAAAACCAAAAGTTTTGGTAACAAACTCGCAAGGGCCAAGCTTACCACAAAGGAAGTCGACGGAGTCAGAGGGAGGTGCCCCTGTAGATGCAGAAAAAACACCAAAATTTGCAAACAGGATCTCGGAAGCACGAGCCTGTCTCATTAAAGCAAAAGCGCATATGCAGAGCTCCCGTAACACAAAGACGGAGATAAAGACGGAGGTCATCCAGGCACTGGAGAGACTATATCAGCTCGTAAAGGAGGCAGAAGCCGATAAGGGGAAAAGTAAGGAACCTGCAAAAGACCCACAGAGCGCCCAGAAAGTGGTGCAGACCCCCGAAACAGGAAGAAAGGAAGATGGAAGTAAAGAAATTTTGGACCTCATCGGAAGGTTGAAGGAGCATGCTGACCTCATTAAAGAAAACACTGAGAGCATGGGGCAGCTAAAGGAACACATACAGAGTATGGAAAAGCGAACTTACGCCGGTGTAGCTGCAAGCTCTATTGGTAAGCGGCTCCCGGCGCAGAGTGCTCTACACTCGTTCGTAGTTACAGCGAACGATGATCAAGAAACCGGAGAAGAGGTCTTAAATAGGATAAGAAAAGCTGTCAACGCCAAAGAAGGAGGATTTGCGGTAGAAAGAATAAGGAAAGCTAAAGACCGCAAAATAATAGTGGGCTGTAAAACAGACGAGGAAAGAAAACGTGTTAAAAATAGAATAACAGAATCCGGTGAAAGTCTCAACGTGGAAGATATCCAAAACAGAGATCCCCTCGTTGTCTTAAAGGACGTACTCAGCTGTAATAGCGACGGAGACATTTTAAAGGCATTGAGGAATCAGAACAAAAGGATGTTCATGAACCTGGATGGGCAGGAGGACAAGCTTGAAATAGCTTATAAAAGGCGCACCAGGAACCCCCACACAAGTCATATCGTAATGAGGGTGTCCCCCAAAATATGGCGGAGAATGACAGATGCCGAGTCGGTCCTCATTGATTTACAGAGGATTAGAGTGGCCGACCAATCTCCCCTAGTACAGTGCTCTCTTTGCCTGGGCTATGGGCATGGTAGGCGTTTTTGCCAGGAAACCCAGGCAAAGTGCAGTCACTGTGGGGGACCCCACATGAAGGCAGAGTGCCCTAACTGGCTTGAGGGTGCGGCCCCTTCTTGCTGCAACTGTGTACGTTCAAAGCTAGACAGGGTAGACCACAATGCTTTTAGTCAGGAGTGCCCCATCAGGGTTAAATGGGATGGGATAGCTAGATCGAAGGTGGCATATTGCTAAGGTGGTCCCCGGTGAAAACTCCGTCTCCCAAAAAAGGCCATACCTCGTGGCACAAGCAAATCTGCGGAGAAAGGCCTTGGCCACAAATGAGATTATGCTTGAGGCAACCAAAAAGGGGGTGGCTTTTGCACTGCTCCAGGAGCCGTACATCGGGAGTTTGGGTAGAATGAAAGATTACCGCGGTGCTAGAATATACCAGCATACCGGCGATGGTGACGGCGTCGTCAAGACTGCAATTGCAGTCTTCGATGGCGATATAGACGTCATCCAGTGTCCGAACTTCACTACGCCCAACATCACAGTGGTGAAGATGAGGACAAGCGCCTGGGAGATCGTGGTGGTCTCATTCTACCTAGAACCTAAACCGACACCGATAGGGCCATACCTGGAGCAGCTTATAAAGATAGAGAGGAGTTTTGGCCGGAGAATCATCCTGGGTGGTGATGCAAATGCCAAAAACTCCTGGTGGGGTAGCCGAAAAATAGATCAAAGAGGAATTGACATGGCCGGTGCCCTGGAAGAAATGGGATTGCAGGTGCTCAACATAGGCGACACTCCGACGTTCCACACAGTGAGGGGAACCACACTGTACACCAGCTTTGTGGACCTTACGGCATGTACGGCGGATCTGCTTGACCTGGTTGAGGACTGGACGGTGGACGAAGGTATGACAAGCTCAGACCACAACACCATAATCTTTAAAATTAAATTAGAAAGGGCAAAAGGTCTAGACATAAGTAGAACTACTAGAATATTCAACAGTAAAAAAGCCAACTGGGAACAGTTTCGTGTGAAACTGGCCCAGTTGCTAGAAGTAAACAATATTAGTAAAATAGAAATTGACAAAATTAACAATGTAACCGATTTGGAAATTAAAGTAGAATCATTTATCAACCTTTTAGTAGAAGCATGTAACCTTAGTATACCAAAGTTAAATCACAATAGTAAAATTAAATTACCTTGGTGGTCTAGTGAGCTTGCCATCCTGAAAAAGGCTGTCGCAACTAGGAAGCGCAGAGTCAGCTGCGCAGCGCCGATCCGAAGGGCGAAAGTCGTCGGGGAGTACCTGCAAATAAAAGAAAAGTATGAGCAAGCAGCAAAAACGGCCCTGACTGAAAGCTGGAAAAGCTTTTGTGGGAAACAGGATAAGGAGGGACTCTGGGAGGGGATTTATAGGGTCATAGGCAGGACTACGAAACGACAGGAGGATCTCCCCCTGACCAAAGAAGGTAATGTTCTAACTCACCTTGAATCTGCCACATTGCTGGCAGAAACATTCTACCCCGAGGATAGGAAGGAAGAGGACAATGAGGAGCACAAGCGTATTAGGATGGGAGCCGAAAAAGTAAACGAGATGAGCCATGAGGAAGAACATGACCCACCGTTTACCCAGGAAGAGCTGAACTCCAGCATGCGCAGCTTCAACCCTAAAAAAGCCCCGGGGGCGGATGGCCTTACATCAGATATCTGCCAGCAATCTGTAAATCATGATCCGGAGCTCTTCCTATCACTGACAAACAAATGCCTAGAGCTGGGCTACTTCCCGAAGGTCTGGAAGGAAGCTACAGTTATAATCCTGAGGAAACCCGGGAAGGAGAGCTATACAGCTCCTAAATCATATAGGCCAATAGGACTGTTGCCAGTGATGGGAAAAGTCTTGGAAAAAATGTTGATAGGCAGAATCAAGTGGCACATTATACCCGGACTCAGCACACGGCAATATGGGTTTATGCCACAAAAAAGCACCGAGGACTCCCTCTATGACCTGCTAGAATTCATACGCGGAAAGCTGAAAGACAAAAAATTGATTGTCATGATATCGCTTGACATAGAGGGAGCCTTTGACAGTGCATGGTGGCCGGCTATAAAAACCAGGTTGGCGGAAGCCAAGTGTCCGGTAAACTTAAGAAGAGTAGTGGACAGTTACCTGGAACACAGGAAGGTCAGGGTAAGATATGCGGGACAGGAGGTCACCAGGGAAACAAGCAAAGGCTGTGTACAAGGATCGATAGGGGGCCCAATTCTTTGGAATCTCTTACTCGACCCCCTACTTAAGGGCCTGGTACAAAGGGGAGACTACTGCCAAGCCTTCGCCGACGACGTAGTCCTAGTGTTCGACGGGGACTCCGCGACGGAGGTCCAGCGGCGAGCCAATGACGCTCTCGGGTATGTACACCAGTGGGGAGCCAGTAATAAGTTGAAGTTCGCACCGCACAAGACGAATGCAATGGTCATTACGCGGAAACTCAACTACGACACCCCACTGCTGAGCATGGGCGGGGTCGACATTGGTATTTCGCAGGAGATCAAAGTGCTGGGACTAACGATTGACAATAAGCTGACTTTTAATAGCCATGCATCATACGTATGTAAAAAGGCATTAAACTTTTATAAACAGCTGTCAAGGGCAGCCAGGATCAGCTGGGGACTCCATCCGGAGGTCATACATACCATCTACACGGCAGTAGTCGAACCGACCATCCTGTATGCAGCAAGTGCGTGGGCACCAGCAGCCAAGAAACTGATGATACGCAAACAGTTGAATGCTGTCCAGAGGGGATTTGCACAGAAACTGTGCAAGTCATATCGCACAGTCTCCCTGAACTCGGCACTGGTGCTGTCTGGGATACTACCCCTCGATCTCCGAATACAAGAGGCAGCGGCCCTGTATGAGGCAAGGAGGGGGGTACCCCGGCCAGCGCTGGGAGACAGGGAGGTTGAGCGGTGTACAGCATTCGGCAGAACCCCCCACCCGGCCAAACATATAAGCCTGCAGTTCATATGCCTGGCAGACCAGGAGCAAGTTGACAACCACTGCAATCAAGCAGTGAGGATATTCACGGACGGCAGCAAGATCGAGGGCAAGGTCGGGGCATCATTGTCCCACTGGAGCAATGATGTTGAGACCAAGAGCCAAAAACTCAAGCTGTCGCCCCACTGTACCGTCTACCAGGCGGAACTTTTGGCTGTATGCAAGGCAACAAGGGAAATTTTGCGTAGCCACCAAAACAGTTTTGGCATCTACAGCGACTCCAGATCATCGCTGGAGACGGTCACTAACCACCGCTCTCTCCACCCGCTCGCGGTCGAAACAAGAGAAAACTTGCGACAGTGCAAGGCTCAATCCAAAAAAGTTGAACTTTTTTGGATCAAAGCTCATGTCGGGCTAGAGGGTAACGAGAGAGCAGACCAGCTGGCTAAGGACGCCGCCCTAAAAACAAAAACAAGGCCTGATTATGACCAATGCCCGATTTCATTCGTAAAGCGGCAGATCCGTGAGGACACCCTCGACGAATGGAATCGGAGATACAGATCCGAGGATACCGCCGGTGTCACTAAACTATTCTTCCCAGATGCCATCCAAGCATTCAAACTGGTAAAGGATGTAAAACCGACAGGTACACTGACACAAGTGCTGACAGGGCACGGTGGATTTTCCGAATACTTGAACAGGTTTAAGTGTAAGGAAAGTCCATCGTGCATATGCGACCCTGCAAAACATGAAACGGTTTTACACATTTTGACAGAATGCCCCGCCTATTGCCTGGAGAGGTATGATCTCGAACAGGACCTAGGTGTTGAGGTGACGACTGACACATTTAATGCCCTAATAACAAACAAGGGAACAAGGGCTAAGTTTATTGGGTTTTGTATAAAGCTAGCTAACAAGGCTATTAGGAGGAATAAGTAAACGAACTTATGCTTAGGATTCATATTTGTTTAATAATATATACCAGTAGCATAACGCAGATCGTTGAAAATGTCCGAAACTGTAATAAAAGTAGCAAACCCAATAAACACTGTATCTACACCGAAATGTGTCTAAACTATTTTGATTGTTCATTTATAGATATAAGTAATTTTAAGTAATGATAATATTGTATCTTTTTAAACAAAACTACTTGATAGAATGACTGAATAGCAAATAAGGTCTCAGACTATGTCCGAGGTAATTGTAAGGCAGGAGTGTGGTTTTAGCCGGTAAGAGTCCAGCACTGCCAGATCAGCTCGTATTGTGGGGGGTCTGTGCGTCCATGAGGATTTCCCACTCCTGCCAAAAAAAAAAAAAAAAAAAAAAAAAAAAAAAAAAAAAAAAAAAAAAAAAAACCTAACCTAACCTAACCTAACCTAACCTAACCTAACCTAACCTAACCTAACCTAACCTAACCTTTTTTTTTTTTTTTTTTTTTGTTCCGGGGTGGAAAATCCTCATGGATGTCCCCCGCCCTGGGGCGGGCGGAGGGGTCTGTCAGACTCTTACTGACTAAAAACCACCCCGGTGTCCCATCTCACACCGACGCCGGGGGTCGCGGGAACTTAAAAATCTTCCGCAACCCCCGATTGGTGCCGGCCCGCGAACGCGGGCCTCTTCCTCGGGTCAGGGGGGAGTGAGGTGTTAAACTCCCCCTGCGCCGTCTAAGAGGGGCGCGCGTGGAACACTACGCGCCGCCACCTCGGGTCCTGATGTGTGGGGGGCGACAGACGTCCCCGAGTCCGTCGCCCCTGGACCCATTTAGGGGGGCTGGAAGAGGGCGTTATCCGCCCTCCTTCGACGCCCGGTGCGCCTGCTGCGGGCCGGGTGAGTGGACGTAATCTCCCTCTCCCTTTCCGCAGCCTCCTTCTGCGAAACGACTGTCTCGCAGTAGGAAACCACCGCGTCCCAGGACTCCTCGCCGCCGACCATCGCATTCACAACGGCCGGCAGCGACAAGTCACTGCCTACTTCTGAGATGAGGGCACGGCGCGGCTCCTCCCAAGCGGCACACTCTGCCAGCGTATGCCACGCCGTGTCCTCCCGGCAGTCGACGCAGTGGTGACACCGGGCGTCCGGCTCCCTGTTTATGCGACACAGGTACTTCCCGAAGCAACCATGCCCCGAGAGCACCTGCGTCACCCGAAACGACAGGGAGCCGTGCCTCCTCCCGAGCCAGAGGTCGAGCACCGGCCGGACCGCCTCGATGATGTCGAGGCCGGCGGTAGGGCGTGAAAGCCTGTCCCGCCACTCCGCCACCAGGACCTCGCGGAGCTGAGACCGGTGCAGCTCCATGTGTCGCTGCATCGGTTGCTCGCCCCGCGCCCTCGCTTCCTCGCGCCACCGGTACGATGACGCGAGTACTTTCGCCTCTAGGTCCCAGGGCGGGGATCCGGCCAGTGCACAAGCCGCCTCGTAGGAGATCGTGCGATACCCCCTGATGACTCTGACGGCCATCGCTCTCTGCGGTTTGCGCAGTACTGCGATGCTTCCGGCCGTCAGGTCAGCCGCCCAGATCGGGGCCCCGTAAAGGGCCATCGACCGCACGATCCCCACGTAGAGCCGCCTACAAGCGGCGCTCGGGCCCCCCAAATTAGGAAGCAGCGTTGACAGCGCCCCAGCAGCGCCCAGCAACTTGGGCGCCAGCCGCCGGAAGTGGGGCTCGAAGTTCCACCGGCTGTCGAGCACCAATCCTAGGTACTTCATGGTAGACTCGACAGCGATCCGAGCCCCCCCGACCACGATGTGTGAACCGGGCGGCGGCGCCCGCCGGGGGCCATGAAACACCATGGCCTCCGACTTGCTGAGGGCCACCTCCAGGCCCAGGCGACGTATGCGGCCCACCACCTGTGAGACCGCAGCCGTCGCCAGCAACGCTGCCTCACTGTGCGAGCTCCCCCGGGCAGTGACCAGCGTATCGTCCGCGTAGCACGTCAGGTCGACGCCCGGTTGGAGTTCGCCCCTCAAACCTAACCTAACCTAACCTAACCTAACCTAACCTAACCTAACCTAACCTAACCTAACCTAACCTAACCTAACCTAACCTAACCTAACCTAACCTAACCTAACCTAACCTAACCTAACCTAACCTAACCTTTTTTTTTTTTTTTTTTTTTTTTTTTGACGCTGAGGAATGCGTTACGCATGCCCACTCGTGGGGGACGAGTCTGGGGTATGTGGGACTCCTGTCGCTAACGACAGTATACCCACTAAACCTCAGCGGTGTTCCCACATCGCCGTGATGGGAGGGCCATGGGAAACCGGCTCAGCCTTTACATCCACGACCCTCCCGGCGCATGCCCGCCTAGCTGGCGGGCCCCGCATGCCCCCCAGGCTGGGGGGCTACGGGAATGGCCGGGAACACCTGGCCATTCCCGTCCGACATTGGTGGAGACCTGTGCAATACAGGCAAGGGTGCCCCCGCACCCGTTGCCTGCTGGCCTCCACCTGGGAGGAGTCGGAGATGACTATCGTACTGACGTCTTCTTCGACCCCTCCTCCGCCTTCGGAGCGGCGCCGCGTCGGGATCGTCCTCCCGCGCGCGCTCCGCCGCCTCCTTCTGGGACATGACGTGTTCGCAAAAGGAGGCGACTGCCGCCCAGGACCCCTCATCCCTCAGCATGGCGTTAACCAAACCGGGGAGCGAGAGGTCCGGTCCGATCACCGCGATGAGACTGCGGCGCGGCTCGGACCACGACGGGCACACCTCGAGGGTGTGCTGCGCCACGTCCTCCGCCGCACCACAGTCGAGGCACGACGGCGTCCTCTCCCGTCCGATTCGGTGCAGGTACGATCCGAAACAACCGTGTCCGGACAGCACCTGCACCAGACGGAAGGAGAGGAACCCATGCGACCGCTCGAGCCAGTCTCGCAGGACCGGCCCAATCGCGTCGAGGGCTCGGCGGCCGAAGACTGCGGTAGCGAGGTCCCTCGTCCAATGGACGACGATGGCGTCCCTCGCCTCCCGCCGGACGGCCTCCCGCTCTTCCGGGGCCGAGCGTTGTCCTCTCGCCCTCCGCCCCGCCGTCCATTCATATACTCTGGCGAGCACCCACGCCTCGAGTTCCCAAGGAGGGGTGCCGGCCAGAGCACATGCTGCCCCAAAACTCACCGTGCGGTAAGCCCGCGCCAAACCTAACCTAACCTAACCTAACCTAACCTAACCTAACCTAACCTAACCTAACCTAACCTAACCTAACCTGAGCGAACCTAACCTGAGCGAACCTAACCTGAGCGAACCTAACCTGAGCGAACCTAACCTGAGCGAACCTAACCTGAGCGAACCTAACCTGAGCGAACCTAACCTGAGCGAACCTAACCTGAGCGAACCTAACCTGAGCGAACCTAACCTGAGCGAACCTAACCTGAGCGAACCTAACCTGAGCGAACCTAACCCGAGCGAACCTAACCTGAGCGAACTGAACAAGTACAACCAACAACAACAACCAACAAAAACAACAACAACCAATAAATAAAAAACGTTGAAAAACAACAACCTACAAAAACAATATTAACCAACAAGAACAACATAAAACAACATTGTCTAACATCAATCAATAACAACAACACTTCATTCTGACGAGAGCCTCTGCATGAAAAACAAGGAATCTGTTCACTGCGAAATCAAACATGAAACCTGCTGAAACAAGTGGTTAGAATTAATCAGTTTACCTTTTGTGAGGGCAATATCGTTGTAGAGCGAGAAGTCACTAAGAAAAAGGACAGGAGATACATTGTAGTTTAGTCTTGTCAAATCTGTCACTACTCCATACAAGTTTAGACGTGATTAAAAACTTTCCTACTAAAATTACGTCAAGTGCTGATTAATTCTACAGGATTAAACTAAAATATATCTTCTGTCCTTTTCTTAATATAATAGAAAGAAAAAGATGCACTGAACTTAAATTTAATTTAGTTTGTGAACAAGGGAATCGGCACCAATGTCAATAAAAGGAAGTCTATCAATTGTCTAAATATATTTCAGCAATAAATCTATCAAGGGTTCCGTTCGTCTACACATTTACATAACATTACATAAACCTTACAAGTGGTAAACTTGTAAGGTTACATAACTTGGATAGGTACATTAAAGCACGTAAAAATACAAAAGTGGTAGGTACTGTATCGTCCGATATACACCTACTTCTCTATGTCGTTTAAATCAAGTCAAAAAAGACAATGCCGGATCTTGCCTTTCGTAGAGGGGTTTGGGTAAAGTTGGCGTCTTTTTGATCAAAAGCTGAGCATTTCTCTAAACCATATAGGAACGGATTATTTGTTTTATATTGCTCATTAAAATCGAAGAAGTTTTTATATTCTACTGCACTATTTTAGATTTCTGCCGTATTTTTAAACAATCACAATCTGTCACTTTGTCTAGTCTCCCGTCGATAAAACCCATTTCTACGGTGGTCACACTACGCATGCTGTGTGTGTGTGTATGTGTGTTACTTTTACGCTTCTAATCTCTCGTAGACTTCTGGATAATAATTATATCGACTTGGCATTTCCTTGAACATTTTCCTTGATTGTTTGTGTATTGTGACTGACTGACCCAGCATAGCTCTTTGGACTCTGAAATTCTTACGATTTGGATGCAATTAACAGTGCATTTTGGATCAGTTGCCGCCGAAGTCTAAATCGTGTTGGCGGGACTCGTCGTAGATTCATAGTCTTTAATGACGTATTTGGTAGAAATTGCGAATGTTGTGCAGGTAGGTTTCGTTAAACCTAATACGTTTATGTTCATAAAACAAAACAACAACATAAAACAATTCTTCAAATGCAACTATCTCAGCGTCGACATCACTAAGGACAAAAATAATTAAACTTAAATGTGTATTTAACACAGCACAACAAAGTGACACGAAAATCATAGGCGGCCGCCAAAAAAAAAAATGACGCCACTAGTCCATACAAAGGTACTCAAACCCCTTTACACCAAATGTAAATTACTCAAAATTATCGCATGAAAATAGGATCCTTTGTTACTTAACTGATATATCTGTTACGGATCCTTTGTTACGTTTGTTGTCGTGTAGCTCTTCGATGAAACCGCTTTACTTACTACCACGAGTGGTACTATGATGGTGCCGGTAGCCGAGTAGATTTCTGCTACTCTACAGATCCCGTCGGCTCCTCGGTATAAATGTGTGGAATAATTATTGTTTTCGTTTTTGTTTAGATTTGTGACTGAAATTATCGCCTTGTTATTTGAATGCTATGGCGAAATGTGTCATAGAATTACTTTAAAGACCATAAATGACAGGCACTAACGGTCGAATGAAACACACACTATTTTTTAAACATTATAATTTACTATGAAAGCACATAATATTCTTACATGCTTTAAATAAACTAGCAAAATAATTTACAATTTCACAATATCAATATTTCTGCTTAGAGGTAGTACTTTCAATATACTTAATTATAAATTTCATAGACCATCATGATTGGGGCTTTATTGTTATTCGAATAAACAAGTTTTACATTTATCATCTATCACAATTAGGTTCATTGAATTAACTTTTCATAAAAACTCAAAAAATATAACAGAATAATAGTCGCATTAAACGGGCAGGACTAAATTATTCGCGAAATTGCGATCGGCACAGAGCGTTCTACCCGCGGACTTATTAGACACGCTTAAAACTAACATTATGGCACTCAAATAAACAAATAGCATCCTCGACTCGCGATCTACGGCAGGCTCAGGAAGTAGAACGCGAGGAACGAGAGCGCATAGAACAGACCGCTGAACGCGAGCATCGCGCGGATCGTAGCGCGCAGGCGCCGAGACCCGCGCGCCCCCCGGGACCCGCGCGACCCGCCAGACCCGCGCGACCCGCGCCGGTACAGCACCGCCTGCGCGCCGTTGTTGAACCGCTCCGTGTTCAGAACCTTGCGCGCCAGCGCCATCGAGCTCGCCTTGTCGCCCTCGGCCTCGGACGGCGACAGGTTGCACGACGCGCGCGGCGACGCCTTCGACAGCCCGTACCACGACGCCGAGCGCGCCGAGCGCACCGAGCGCAGCGACGAAGCGTCCAGCGCGAACTGCGGCCGCGGCGCCGGCGCCTCCTCCGGCGACTCGCGCGGCGGAGACGCGGCGCGGCGCGCGCGGCCCGGCGGCGCCAGGCGCGGTGCCACGCCGTCTGCGCCCTGCCGGTAGTCCAGCGCGCGGCGCCGCCCCGCCGCGCAGGGCGCCGGGCCCTCCTCGAAGCGCGGGCCCTGCAGCACGCGCAGCAGGCGCGGCGCCGCCTGGCGCGCCCGGCGCGGCGGCACGTAGCGCGCGGCCGCGGCCGGCACGCGCGCGCCGGCGCCCTGCAGCAGGCCGGCGCGCGGCGCGGGGCGGGCGGGCGCGCACAGCGGCATGACGTGCGCGCGCGCGGGCCCGGGCGCGCGCCGCTCGGTGGGCGCGGCGCCGCCTAGCTCGTCGCCCACGCGGCGCCGCAGCGGCGCGGGGCGCGCGGCCAGCGGCAGGCCGTAGCGGAAGTAGCGGTCGCTGTACACGACGGTGGCGAGCTCGCCGGCGCGGCGGCCCAGCAGGTTGTAGATGGAGGCGGGGCGCGCGCGGCGCAGCAGGCGGCGCAGCACGGCGAGGGGGCGGCGCGGGGCGCGGGGCGCGCACGGCTCGTAGGGCACGCTGTAGAGGCGGCGCGGCTCGGGCCCGCGGCGCGCGTGGCGCAGGCGGCGCGCGCGTCAGTCGGCCGGCAGCGGGCGCGCGCGCCTCGCCAGCTCGAGGTCGTGCAGCGCCTCCAGCACCACGGCGGAGCTCCAGGCCTGCGAGCGACACGAGTCGGCGCAGTAGGCGCCGCCCGCGTTGCTGAGCTCGGGCAGGCCGCGCCACACGCCGGTGCGCAGCTCGGCCAGCAGCGGCGCCAGCGTGGCGTAGGCCGCGGCCACGGTGCGCGCGTGCCGGCCGAGGTCGTGCGCGAAGGCCAGACGCGCGCGCAGGTAGAAGCCGAGCGGCCACAGCCACTCGGGCCCCTGGTGGTAGTTGAAGCCGTGCGCCACGCTGGGGTCGTCGCCGTTGTTGGAGTTGTCGTAGTCGCCGCGGTAGGCCCAGTCGGCCGGGTCCAGCGTCTTGACGCCGAGCGGGCCCAGCAGATGCCGCTCCACCGCGTCCAGCGCCAGCCAGGCGTGCTTGGGTTCGAACAGCTCGGGCGCGACGGCCATGGCGACGGGGAAGTTGCAGCGCAGCTGGTAGTCGGCCCAGGGCCGCGAAGCGCCGTGGCTGTCCTTGTAGATGCCGCGGCGATGCACGAGGTCGGGGCGGAGGTCCTGCGCCGAGGGCGCGGCCGGCACCCAGAAGTAGCGCTCGAAGTTCTGCTTGATGCGCTCGGCCCACTGCGCGTAGCTCCACGACGTCAGGCTGCCGTCGCGATGGCGCCGCACCACGCCCGGGTACGGGTAGCGGCCGGCGCGGTGCTGGGCGGCCAGCCAGGCCACGGAGCTGAAGGCCAGGCCCACCAGCTCCACGGCGCTGCCGTCGCGCGGCGTGGCCGGCTTGCCGCGGTTGCCGGCCGGCTCGGACGAGCCCATCTTGTCCATCCAGGTGCCACAGTTGGCGTCGTTGCCGCCGAACGGGAAGCCGGTCTCGGGGTCGACGCCGATCTGCACGTTGAAGCCCTTGTCGGACATGTGCGCGTCGATGGCGCGCCCGGCGTTGCGCTCGCGGAACACGAGTCCCTGCGGAAGGCGAGTGAGAGTAGGGCGTGACGTCACGACTCACTCGGAGGTGCCCGTCCGGCGCCTCCGGCGTGACGTCACAACTCACCTGGAAGTGCACGTCCAGCGCCTCCTGCATGACATCGTGCAGCGGCTGGTCGGCGGCGCCGGGCGGCGCGGCCTCGCCCTCGTCCTTCGGGAACAGGCGCGCCACCGGCTCCGACAGCAAGCCCGTGCCCTGAGGCGCCTCGCTGCAGTACTGCGGTCGAACAAGAATTTCATAATAATGATATGTTCACCGCGAGACCCGAGCGCGGCGTCGACGAGAGAGGTTATTTACCTGCTTTATACTCTGAAGCCACCACCACACGGCGTCGCGACAGTTGAACCGAGCGTTGCGCCCGCCGTCCAGCAGGTTCGGGATGAGTCCGTGGCGCAGGCACGCCGCGAAGCCGAGTATGTGGAAGCGCGCGTCCTGCAACCGAACACGAGCGTCACGGGAGCCGAGCGCGCGCGAGGCGCCCCGAGCGGCTCCGAGCCGGCTCTCGCGCTCACCTGGTAGCGCCCCGTCAGCAGCAGCAGGCCGCGCAGCGCCACGAACGTGTCGCGGCCCCAGCAGCGCATGTAGCCCGTCGCGAAGTGCGGCAACCCCGCCGACATGCTCAGCGCGCGCGTCGGCCGCGGCGGCGGCAGCGCGGGCGAGAAGGGCGGCAACGGCGCCGACGCCAGCGCACCCATCAGCTGCACGCTCGTCAACGCCAGCGCTCGCGGGAACGAGGCGCCGCGCACCCAGGACGACAGGCGCGCTAGCGCCGCGCGCGCCACGCCGCGGTACAGGCCCAGCACCAGCGCCTCGTAGTACGCCGGCACCAGGAAGCGAGGCAGCGCCGTCAGCGGCTGCAGCGCGTCGCGGTAGCGCGCCGCCACGCCCGCCAGGCGCGGCTCGCGTTCCAGGCGGCGCCACGCGTACTCCACCAGCCAATCACCGGCGCGCAGGTTGTCGCACAGCGGGTGGCCCAGATCGTCGGCCGGCGCCAGCTCGGCCAGCAGCGACGCGGCGCCCTGCAGGCCGGCGTACACCAGCGGGCCCCAGCCCGGCACGTCGTACACGCCGCCGCCGCCCGCCTCGCGCTCCTCGGCGTCGCAGCGAAACAGCAGCGCGTTAAAGTCGGCCAAGTCCAGCTCGGCGAGCGCGGGCGTCAGGCCCAGCGGGTCGCCCTGCGGCGCGACGTGCAGCGCGTCCACCTGGCGCTGCAGCGCGGCCAGCGCGGCGCGGTGCGGGGCCCGCGGCGACACCCGCACGGCCACGACGGAGCCGGGCAGCAGCGTGCGGAACTCGAGCACGGTGTGCGCGCCCTCGGTGCGCTCGTGCGCGAACACGCCGGACTGCGCGAGCGGTACTGCGCGGCGCACGCTGCACTCGTACTCGTCGAGCCCGTTGATGACGCGCGCGTGGCGCGTGAAGGCGCCGGGCGGCCGCAGCGCGCGCCCGTCCGTTCTGTGGACGCGCCGCGAAAATATTACAGAACGACGTGTCTCACGCGGTTATCCTATTAGATACCTTTCTACTTTTTCTTCGAAACGACGACTACGAGTGTAAAGTCGATCCTGATTTTTTTGGTGGCAGCCAGTTTAATATAAATTAAAAAATGTAGTTTCCTTAGTGTTTCACGACTTCGAGTCGGTTTGTTAATTAGGTGTGTCGTTCTCATGTTATATCGTGAGTTTGTTTATGAATATCGATAAAATGATCGTCGGCCGGGATATTTAAAGGCAAAAACACTCAGAAAAAAAGTGTTGGTACCGGTGGTCCTTGTGGCGCAGACAGGCCTCGAGCACGATCTCGTCCAGCTGCCCCTCGAAGCGCAGCGGCTTGACGGCGCGGCCGGCGCCGCCCGCGTCCGGCGCGCTGAAGGCCGTGAAGGCCACCAGGATCACCGACTGACACACAACGTCATGAGACACATCCCACACTTCACCGAAATCACGGCGACATCGACATTCAAAAAACTTTATAACACAAAAAAACACAACTGGCCAAGTGCGTGCCGACCTACGCACTGTGAAGGGTTCCGTAGTTGGGATGAAAATTTACCTATAAATATTTTCTACGTAATTTCACTACACCATTGTTTAGTGGTGCACAGTATATTGTACACATACTTCATACTATTACATTAATCTACAAAATTCAACATTTTTGTCACACGAAATCTTACATCAAGTTTTGTATCTACTATGGCCACCCAACACTAATAAAATTGAAGAAAAACAATTGACACGTCAGGTCTCTATAATAGGCACATTATCCGATGTTCCATGCTATTTTTAACGTATTCCGTACTCTAACATTTGGTATTAAAACACGAATGTGGGTTCACATGAGTATTCTAATACCTAATTATATGTATACAGTTGCATACAAGACTTTATCTACACCCATGATATGAATCCTCTATAAAAGTTTCTGAAACAGTTAGCTATTGCCAACATTAACGTGACGTATCGTATTTTGTGTCATGTGTCAGATGTGTCGGCGTGGGGGTCTGCACCCGCTGACCGCAAGGAATCGAAGGAGCAAACGAGTTGCATTATGAAATTTAGTACAACATTATAACACTCGTTTGGATGATATAATGGTTACTATGACACTGTTAGTTTTAATGTTTTATTTATTTATTTAGTACATGGAGGACTTACAGCTAATAAATACAGACAATAAGTTGGCAATAAGCTAACTGTTTCAGAAACTTTTATGGAGGATTTATAGCATGGGTGTAGATAAATGCATTTATGGCTCACTATTTTAGGTATAAGTACAGGCTTCCACATAAAAGATAGATGCATATATCTATCTTTTATGTGGAATATGTCGCGGACTTTTATTTAGAACTGTTTTAGACATACAATCCCACGATACATTATCTTCGCGTAACTTTAACGGTTTAGGCAGCGCACTCCAAGATAGCTCTCAGAGGGCAGAAATTTTTCCGACATAGTAATAAAATAGATGGTAAAATCAAACAAAATCTTTATAAATAGTAGCCTATGTGTTATTCTGATGTATAAGCTATATCACTGTAAAGTTTCATCAAAATCCGTATAGTAGTTTTTGCGTGAAAGAGTAACAAACATCCATCCATCCATCCATCGTCACAAACTTTCGCATCTATACTTATAATAAATCTGTAGAAGTGAAAATTCTGTACATTGAAAATATCAAAAAAATAAGGGGGTGTTACTAGACCGACACCGAACCCAAAAATGTGATTAAATTTTTTTTTGTCTGTCTGTCTGTTTGTTCAGGCATCACGCAAAAACTACCGGTTCGATAACGATGAAACTTGGTATAATTATTTTTTAATATCCTGGGCACCACACTGGGTACTTTTTATCCCGGAAAATATCCCGGAAAAGTATCCTATCCTACTATCCTATATCTATATTAATAAAAAGACAAGTCCTCACTGACTGACTCATCAACGCCCAGACCAAACCCTTGGACCTAGGAAGCTGACATTTTGTACAGAGGTTCCCTTTATAATGTAGGCAAGGAATAAGGAAGCATTTTTCGAAATTCAACCCCCAAGGGGGTCAAATAGGGGATGAAAGTTTGTATGAAAAATCTTATTCCTTGAGGTAATAAACATGAAACTTCGCACGAATATTTATCAAAGTAAATTATAAGTTAAAGTATTATAAGTAAAAGTTTGTAATTTTTTGTTTTTCTAAATTACCCCCTAAAGGGGGGTTGGGGGGTGTCAAAGTTTGTATGGAAGAATTTTAACGCTCTGTCCGATTAACTCGAAACTCAATAGTTATATTTAAACCCAAAAATAAAGAATAACGTGTATCAGGATTTTTCGAAATTCAACCCCTAAGGGGATCAAATAGGGGATGAAAGTTTTAATGAAAATAAATTAGGGCGAATTTCACCAATGAAACTGAACGCGATCAGCACATCTAAACTACGATCAAGAGCTGTCAGTGTCATCTTTATTGGGCAATATTGACACTGACTCAATTTAAATATGCTGATCCCGTTCAGTGTCATTGGTGAAATATGCCCTTAGTCGTACGAAAATAAGGTACGCAATTAGATAGCTGGATTAACATAAGGGATACTTTTTTATCGCAGTAGCATGTCCCAGTGGGGTAATTTCCGACATTCACGCAGGTGAAGCCGCGGGCAGAAGCTAGTTTATAATATTATAATAGGATAGGATACTTTTCCGGGATAAAAAAGTACCCAGTGTGATGCCCAGGATATTAAAGAATAATTATACCAAGTTTCATCGTAATCGAACCGGTAGTTTTTGCGTGATGCCTGAACAAACAGACAGACAAAAAGTCGATCAATTTTAAATGTGTATGACGATGAAATGACGTTAATATTTTAATATTTAAGGTTTTCAAATGATCTGACCAAGATTATTCCTGCATTTTTTTTTAAACACACTAACGTCGATCAATTTTAAATGTGTATGGCGATGAAATGACGTTAATATTTACTTCGTAAAGTAATTATATTACTTTAATTATCGTGAATATGAAGACTGTGTGGGTTATCTTTTATCTATCTGCTCCTACATGGTTTTCAAATGATCTGACCAAGATTATTCCTGCATTTTTTTTTAAACACACTAACGTCGATCAATTTTAAATGTGTATGGCGATGAAATGACGTTAATATTTACTTCGTAAAGTAATTATATTACTTTAATTATTGTGAATATGAAGACTGTGTGGGTTATCTTTTATCTATATTTTCTTCTTTCCGCAGTTACTTTTAATCATGGTCTGGCAGTTTGAGTGCTTTTTGCGGCCTACCCAAATGTCCTTTCTTTGGTATTGTTCGTCGCATCGTTGAGCTCCTTAAGTTTTGAGTTGAGCTGCACGATTATTGACAAATGCGTGCACTGACTGAACAGGTCCACTCAATCTGTGTGGTTCTTTCCTCAAAAGCCCATTCCAGACACGAATCTACATGGTCTTCATATGATCTAACCAATAAAATGTTTGGGCTTTAAAAGAGACTGGTGACCTCTGGGTTTGTTTCGGCCTTTCTTCTCAGAGTAGTCAGATAGGAAACGCCGACCTCATCTAGTACCGTACTTAAAATATTATTGACATGTAAAAGTGTTTTTGTACAAACCTCTTCACAGAAAATAAAATCATTTCATTTCATCATGTCTAGACACCGGAATTAAATTATTCAAACGAAATCAAATTAATTAGGTAAATCGAATATTGTGGAAATATGAAAAATGTGCATACTGTCACACTTTTAAATCTATTTTGATCCATAAGAAATGACTCAAAGTAAAATGGTTTTTTTTTTCTCGGGGGTTCGAAATGAGAATCCAAGATGGCGGCCGCGAAAATGTACTTCGTCATGCTAAAGCCGATAGTGAGGTCAAATTAAAATCTAAGAGGGAGACTTCTTAACTCTTTTACTGTCGGGTGTCATTCATTACGAAAAATAAGCCTGAATTAGCTAGTATGTTCAGATTCAAACGCGACTATTTGTCGCCTTTAGCCATTCAGATATTTTAGCAGAGTATTTTTCGATAAAATATTTCGTTACGGTAAACAAATTATCACGTTTCGCGGCCGGGCGTTGTCGTGGCACATCACGTATTTGAAAGAGATGGTCATAAAGGTAAGACCGAAAAAAATCGTTTTGATTATATTTAGACGCGATTACAGTGTGCAAAACTTTTTTATCATTACGGTGTGCAAAAAGAAGCTCTCAACCTTATAAATTCTTATTTACATAATAGGTTTCAATTTATAGACGTTAATGGTGTGAAATCTTCTGGGCTACCAGTTCAGTTAGGTGTACCTCAAGGCTCGATACTGGGTCCATTTTTGTTCTTAATGTATATCAATGACTTGCCATTCTATTTAAAGGGTATCTGTGAAGTTGTACTGTTTGCAGATGATACTTCTCTTATTTTTAAAGTAGACAGGAATAGACAAGATTTTGACGACGTAAACAGTGCACTCTCAATGGTTACGGATTGGTTTACGACAAACAACCTAGTTCTTAATGCCAAGAAAACGAAATGTGTAAAGTTCGCATTACCGAATGTTAGAAATCTAGGGCCCAACATCGTCTTAGATAAAGAGGTGCTTGAAACAGTAAACTCGGCAGTTTTTCTGGCCATAACAGTAGATGCTAAACTTCAGTGGGGCCCACATATCGAGCCTAGCAGGGAGGCTCAGTTCGGCCGCCTACGCCATCAGGAAAGTAAGACAATACACTGACGTTGATACAGCTCGGTCAGTATGCTGTGGGGCAAAGCTGCTGATTTTCAAAATATATTTGCCCTACAAAAACGAACTGTTCGAGCAATTTACCAGCTACGTGCCAGAGTTTCTCTGAAAGATTTCTTTAAAGGTATTGGTATTCTTACGGTTACCTCGACAATTGATCATATTGTAATTAACTTTTTATTTATTTTACTTCGATGGTCCTATAGTTTATCATTTATGACTTCGATTTACTGCGATATGGAAGCGGGCACGCCCTTTATGCATGGAAGCTTTTATCTAGATATTAAGTTCGGTTTAACTTTAGTTTTTATTTCTACTTGAGCTAATACTCAAGTAGAAATATGTTATGAAATATTCTCGATGTTTTTGGTTGGTATATTGGCGTGTGCTAGCTGACATATGGCTAATCATTAAATGTATGTTTTGTGTTGCGAAAGGTAAATGATTTTGCTTACTATTGTATAGAATATTTTTTTCTAACTGAACAGACAGCTGTGCTGCTGGGGAGTTTGTTGTGCCACTTCTTCTTCTCAGCTAAAGCACTAGGAAGTGCTGAAGGGTGGGCGTTTTGGGGCGTCTATGTAATTTTGACGTTCGAAAAGTGCTGATTCTCAACCTAGTTTGAATAATTGACTTTTGATTTTGATTCATGGGTTTCGATTCCCTGTACCTACTTATATTTTAACTGTAAGTGTAAGGTAATCATAGTGGAATAGTAGTTTAATCATTTTATTTTGAGCAATCTGTAGATCCTTTAGGTTAGTGTTTGGCGCCCTGCCTCATATTTGATTTTGTTAATTTTTAGGGTTCCGTAGTAAACAAGGAACCCTTATAGTTTCGCCATGTCCGTCTGTCTGTCTGTCTGTCTGTCTGTCTGTCCGTCCGTCTGTCTGTCTGTCTGTCCCCGGCTTAGCTCAGAGACTGTTAGTACTAGAAAGCTGTAATTTGGCATGAGTATACTTTTTTTTTTTAACATTGCTAATTTTTGTTATTGTCAAGCCCCCCCCCCCCCAGCCCTGCCAGCTATATGGTAAGTTCTGGATATGTGGAAAAATTCACAGCAGTAGTACTACTCTGTCAAAAAAGTAACGGGAAAAGATCAATAACACACAAAATGCTAGTTATTCATCCAAATTTATTTTATCGCCTTCAAAGTATGCTCCTTCAGAAACGATACACTTTCGCCAACGAATAATCCAATCATCAAAACATTTTTTAAACGCTTTTTCCGGAATTGATTTTAGTTCTCACCGCGAATTCTCCTTTATGTCTCCTAAACCACGGGTGCCACGAAGTGGTAATTTGAGTTTAGGAAAAAGAAAGAAGTCGGCTGGAGCCATTATCTGGTGAGAGAGTGAATCTAGAGTTTTTAGTAAAAAATTCGTTCACAATGATGGCCTTGTGCGAAGGCGTGTCGTGGAGAAAATTCTGGTCTTACGGACTAGCCGAGCGGCAACATGTTTCATACCCAAGTGATTATTTAAAATGATACGGATAGACTTGTGAGACACAGACAGTTCAGCGGCTACCTCTCTCAAACTTGAATGAGGATTTTCAGTCACAATTTCCTTCACTTTTGCGATGTTAACTTCAGTTGAAGACGTTGATGGCCTACCAGGGCGAGGCACATCTTCCAGCATATCTCGACCGCTTTTGAACGCTTTGTACCACTCATAAGCACGTGTTTTTGATAAAGTCGATTCACTGTAAGCCTTCTGTAACATTTTCAGTGACTTCGAACTGGAAATTCCATTGGCGATGCAAAATTTAAGGCAAACTCTTTGTTCGATGTTTTTGTCCATTATGAAATTCGCAATACACACTAGATAATTATGATCTAACTAAAAACAGCACTGTATTTAATCTAAATGACAGAGGCAAATCAAACTCCGCGCCAAAATGTAAAAGAGTTGTGCCAATCTAATAACAAAAAAAATAACAAAAAATTGAATTTGGAACCATACACAAATCATCCATTCCCGATACTTTTTTGCTACATTAAAAGGAAAACTATCGCAGCTAAGTAGGCTCTACTAGTTAACGAGTAATTATCGACCAACTTAAAACATGTTCTACCATACATTTTGTATGGGAGAACATGTTTTTCAACTACAATGTTAAGTTTGTCCGACACGCACTTGTATTCATTTTAATTAACAGTCTACTGGTAGTCCAAGTTTGCCCACACCTATTTGCCACCTTTATTATTATAAATTTGTTGTAAGTTAGATCGTTTTAAAACAACTTGTTTGTTTTATGCCAACCCTGGGTAGGTACGCGAAAAAGCGTTCATGTTTGCGACCGTCTTCTTCTAATTCGATATTAGAAAGTGAGAGAGAAAGACACGAAGTAACAGTATTAAAATGAAAGGCGATTATTTCTCGCAGTTGTTGATAGCTACACAGTTATTGTAAGTTCACTACATTTAAATTCATTCGTTACTCATATTATTTTATTACGCATCATTGTGTATGATTTTGACATTATTATTATTAATTATCTTGACATTATTATTAATTATTATCAGAAATTTGCCAAATATAATGTACTAACACTAGTGTTTAAGTTGTGTATGTATTACTAAAAAAAATGATTTTATGATCTGTCTAACAAATGATTTGACTTTGAATTTGAAATTATGACGCGCATCGTTGTTAAGTTACAGAGTAAGCAGAAAAATGTACGGCGATGAGACCGTACAAGTGAATTTAATGAAAATCTATGATGGCGGCTGCGAACATTTTCACATTTTTCGTCATGGGAGTCGTTTTCATAATTTTTGAGCTGATCCTGAGGTCAAAACGTAAATCCAAGACGGTGGCTGAGTAATTTTCGTACTCACAGCCACCAGGGCACATTCAAGTCAATGAAAGACATAATATAACTAAAAGATGTAATTTTTTTCTTACGTACATGATGTTTTAATCAGGGACCATATTGGTTACCCATTGAAAGGGTTTTCGGAAGGGGTTTTCTAAGCGGTTAATCAAAGACCTATACGATGTGGGTAACCCTTTGGAAAGGCTTAATCAAAAACCCATACGATGTGGGTAACCCTTTTGAACGGCTTAATTTAAGCCTTTCAAAAGGGGTTGTTTTCGAATCGGAGCAATGTAATATGATCTCTCGATGATGGACATAATTTGCAAAATGGGATAGCATGCGTAAAGCGACGATTTTTGCCAGTTTAAAAAAAAAACGTCACCAAGGGCGGAACAAACAAGAATAAATAGTCGAATCCACCCTTAGTGCTACTACAGTACGTCGGCGCAGGCATGTCGGTTACGCGACCCCTATATAGTTTTTCCCCTATCAAAAATCGCTCAACGCGCCTAAAGAAATTCACTTCAACAAATTGTTTTTTTTTTATGGACCATACTTGATGTTGACCAAAAAAGAAGCCGTAATAAATTGTTTAAATGCAAAAAGGCCTTAATCGTTAGATAGTTTCCCTGTATGGCTGATGATTTTCCTACGATCCCAGTTAAAACAAACACTGTATATCAATAGTGTCCGAGTGAAATGGCTGTGACATACAGATCTCAACACACGGTAGCACTGACCTGGCGCTGGCGCGGCTCGTGGCGCGTCACGGCCACGACGTCGGCGTCCATCTGGTCCACGAACACCTCGTCGTAGCCCGCCGCCGCCAGCTCGGCGTGCAGCTCGTTGAGCGCGCGCCGCGCCGCCAGCACGCCGCTCTCCGGCGACACGCCCCCCTCCCCCCACGCCGCGTACTGCCGCGCCTCGTCCACCACGTGCACGGCGTGCGGCACCAGCTCGTCCAGGCCGCGCGTGGAGCCCGTGGCGCAGCACGCCATGGCCACGAGCGCGGCCGACGGCAGCACGTCGAACACGCTGCGCTTGTCCAGCGGCGACGGGTTGTCGTGCGTCTGGTCCAGCAGCATGGCGTGCGCCACGCGGGGCTGCGCGGGCCGGCGCGGGGCCCGCAGGAAGGCGCCCACGGCGCGGCCCCCGAAGCGGTGCACCAGGCGGCCCTGCTCGTGCGAGTCCCACGCGCTCAGCGCCTCTGCAGACACCGCATCGATGAGCGAAAAGTTTTTTTGCGTTTTCTGACTTCTGTAGTACTCAAACGCAGATCAAATTGTCTAAAAAATATGAATTAGTCCTACCGCGAATGAGCGACGTGATGCCGAGGCGGTTGACGAAGATGTTATCGACGTGGTCCGAGTTAGTGAAGAGCTCGGCCACCACGTACAGGTCGGGCTTGACGTTGCGCGCGCAGTCCAGCATGTACTCGGCCACCTGCACACGAGCGCACACTGAGCACACAGCGCACACGCACACATAGACACACGGTCGCGACACTCACGTGCAGCGGCGTGGAGTGGCAGTTGTCGAGGCGCACGCCGTCGAACACTTCGGCCGTCAGCTCCACGTACTCGCGCATGTGCGCCCACAGGAACGGGCTGTCCTCCGGCTTGTCGCCGTACCTGCGCACACGGTCAGTCAGTACTCAGCCCGCACAGACGCACACAGGGCCGCGCAGTCCGCCCGCACTCACCGCAGCTTGACGCTGTCGCCCCAGGCGATGAGCTCGCGGCGCAGGTACACGCGCGCGCCGGCCGGCTTGGCCGCGAAGTCCACCAGCGGGTCGGCGTCCATGACCCAGCCGTTGTGCGCCATGCAGTGCCGGCCCGCGTCCGCGTACAGCACCGCCTCCACCTCGCTGAGCGAGCTGCTCTCCACGGAGCAGGCCCACGTGAAGTACCTGCACAGTCACACGCCAGTGAGGTCCGCGCCTCGCCTGCCTCCCGCACCCTGTCCGAGCGGCACTCACCTGGGCACGAGCGGGTGCTTCGCGCTCACCTCCTCGATCTTCGGCCCGTCGGACTGAAGCCGATAATATCTGAAAATGAGTCGGTACTGAGTTTTTGGGTTCGTATACGAATTATTAGTTCGGCAGGACTGGTCGGGCTCACCTCATGCCGGCGACGACGTTGTCCACGGCGGCGCGCAGGTGGTCGCGCAGCGTGTCCGCCGCGGCATCGTTGAGCTGTTCCAGCTTCCGTTTCATTTCCTCGCAACATTTTTTCAGTCGCGACTCCTCGTCGTAACACTCCGGCCTACAATAAACAACAATTACAAAAGTGCCGCTACCCGCACGCGAGCGAACGAGCACCAGCGTATCGCGACGTCGTCACCTGTACACGTTGTAGAGCTGCAGCGCGCAGTCCATGTCCACGGCGGCGCGCAGGCGGCGGTGCTGCGCGTCGGGCAGCAGGCGCAGCGCGGCCAGCTCGTCGTGCGGCACGGCGCTCGGCGCGGGCACCCTGCGCACACACGAGCGTTAGTCCCGAGGGCCCAAGCGCCGGCGGGCGCGCGCACTACACTCACTTGTTGCGCGCCATGTAGTAGAACTCCTGCACCAGCTCGGCAGCGTTGCACATGTACATCTCGTGCAGGCGCGCCTCCGGCAGCAGCTGCGTCAGCAGCAGGTGCTTGATGGCCTGCGAACAGAGGGCGCGTGAGAGCGGGCGCGCACGCGGGGCGGGCTCGGGGCGGCGCGGCTCACCTCGAGGTGCTCGTGCGCGGTGACCCGGCGAGGCACGCCGCGCGCCTCGTAGTCGCCGCGCGCCACGTCGGCCGTGAGGCGCGCCAGCAGCGCGTCCAGCAGCGCGGCGGGCCGCAGGTGCGGGCAGTTGCTGCAGTTGTACGTCGCCTCCGTGTGCTCGGTCAACCAAGGCGTCTCGTTCGCCGTGTGGTTCAGCACGATGTCACAGATGGACAGCATCTGCACACGCGCGCCCGACAGAACGTGAGTTTCGTGAAAGAGCTCTCTCATGAATGGTAATGTGTTGACGCTCGCATCTGTGTCACCTTCCAGTCGGTGCGCATCTTGGAGACGACGTTCTCGACGTCGGCGAAGGTGGGCTCGCGGCCAGGCTCGGCGCTGAACTGCGGGTTGAGGCGCAGCTGGTTGGCGATGCTGTAGCCGGAGCGCGACGCGCCGAGCTCCTGCACGGGCGTGAAGTGGATCATGTTGTAGCCCGCCTCGCGCGCCACGCGCAGCACGCTCTCCCAGCGCGGCAGCGGGCCGAGGCACTTGGCCAGCACGGTCTGGCACATGAGCCCGTCCAGCGGCAGCACGTCGCGCCCGCCCGGACCCGCGCGCAGTGTCGGCGCCACGTGGAACCAGCCCGAGCCCTGCGGGCCCACCGACGACTCCCTGCAACACGCGCACACGCCTGAGCACGCAGCCGCACAGTGGCACGGCGCGGCCTCTAGGCGGATACTCACGCGCTGTCGTACACGAAGTAATAGTGGAAGGAGCCGGCGCGCGCGAGGCGCAGCTGGCAGTAGATGTCGGTGTCGGTGACGAGCAGGCCGGTGCCGAGCGCGGCCGCGGGCTCGTCCTCGGCAGCGCGGTGCCACTCCAGCCCGTAGTACTGGTTGCGGATGAACTCCGCTTGTTCGCCGCACTTATCGTCTTCTGTATGAAATTATCACTCAATTTTTGGACTAAAGGTATTCGTATTAATAAATACCTCCATGAAAATCGGAAATTTAAATGTGGTCCCGGCGCACCGGGGATAGTCGCCTCACGAACTTGCTTGGATATCACGATTCAAGAGAAAAAAAAACACCGTCTGGAACTGATACTTTATCAGACTTCAAAGTGTCACCGATCGTGGATTTGAAAACATAATTGTTTTTTAATCAGGTAGGTATTTAACCTATTTTATAATTATTAAAAATATTCATACAACGTGTAACGTTAAATGCGCAAAACCACAGACACCCCAATTGTTTTTACTATTTGAACTGACCTATTTCAGAGAGAAAAAAAATCATTAAAAATTGTAAAGGTTATACGGTGCTGTTTTAGTTCTACTGCTAATTCTTTGCATTGAAATAAAAGCTATTATTATCCCGCGTATGAGAAAATTTAAATTAGTCGACAAAAATTATTTGTTTACCTAAATTGGCGGGTTTGCGCCAATTATACACGGCAACTTTTTAATAAAGATTTTAATAAATGTGAACTATATTAAAAAGTGGTTCAATTGATTCTGCTCGTTATTCTGATCAAACAATTTTCAGGTTTTGCGCATAATTTACAACGTTACACTTTGTATACTATAGACTTCTATGATTTCTGTAGGTAAACCTGTCCTTCCTGACACGTGTAATTAAAAAAATCGATACTTACGATTATCAGACATCACATAATTTGTATACAGAAACACTTTTCGGCCGAGTAAAGAGGGGCCGGGGCAGAATTGTAAATAGCAGCCTTTTTCAAATCTGAAAAAAATACAACACGAGAGCTTTCAATAATTATGCGACGGTGTTGGGGAACAACGACAAGTAAGTACGTTGATTGTAATGTGTTACCGATAGAGCGTGGAGTCGTGATGCTCGCCGTGCTCAAGCGACAGCACGCGCGCGTGCGTGGCGGCGGGCGGCGGCGGGCTGGAGGGGCTCGCCGGGCCCGCCGGGCCGGCCGGGCTGGCGGGCCGCTCTGCGGCCGCGGCGGCCGCGCAGCGCTCGATCGCCATCTGCCTCTGCGCACAACAGACAGAACACGTGAGCCGCGGCCGCATCGAGACAGCGGACGGGGCTACTCCTTTATATTCTACTCTGAAATAGCTTTATACCGCGTTTGAGTAAATGCAACCGATGATCTTTTCCACAAAAAATTCGACGATCGTGGACGTCGCCTCCATCTCTCTACCGAAGAAAGCGAAATAGATTATGGTGATGATGACCTTTTCAATGACAGCTTTCTCCTGCACTTTCCTGCCGTAGTCGCTCTTCTCGCGGGTCACCATCTTGGGCATGTCGAGTAGTCACCGTGTATGAGTACCCATCAAACAGCACATTCGGTTTGAGCGCAGGCGCTGTCTCGGGCTCGCTTATATAAACGCGAGGCGCGACAAGCGTGACACCTCTCTCTCTACATCGCAATGGAACCTCGCATAACACGCTGTATTAGGTTTCACTCCTTTGTTTGTTCCAGAACCACAATTTACATAAAAGAGTAATATTCAGTAGAAATATACCCTACACATACACAGCTATTTAGGCCTCTGTGTACTTAGTAACGTAAAGGAGTATAGGTAGGTACCTACTAGTTATCACAGTAGGTAGGGTAAGGGTAGGTACCCATCTACAGCGCACATAAGGACTAAAATGGGTACTTTCATCAATAAAACAGCTTAAAAGACGCTCCAAATGCAAGAAGTCGTTGGTAGGATTAGGATACTATTATTTGTTCTGTGGTATAATAGGAATCGCGACATCTTGCTTGCAATGGAAGCGTATCGCCGTCGTACCGCCACCGTCGCCGTCGGCCTTATTGAGTGCTTCTACTGACAGAATGCGATCCGATCATCTGATCCCAATCAATAGAAGTACTGTGCACCACTCAGTTAAGCCCAAACCAGAATCTGTCCTAAACCGAATAATCCAATAAAAGCAATTTAAATAATCGTAGATAACTTCCTGGTCTTTTTAACCCAATGTTGACTGGTAGACAATGCTTCGTGGCATGGCATTCAGTCCGCGTCCACGGCAAGAAAAATCGCCGGGTATATGCAAGAATTCGTGTCGTTTCTACACACGACTAGTGTACACTGCGTCGGCGCTGCATGAGATTTTTGTCTTGTTACACACCATTATCTTATGGAAAAAATCGGAGACGCCCCGCGGTAAGCTCGGTGACAACCGTTTACAAGCATATCTCGAGGCCTTCTATTGTGTGCTTTGAGCTTTAGCGTGCAACGACCAAACTGCGGTCGATAGCAACCTAGGTACCTACCATATTATGAAAGTTGCCCGCATGCTGGAGATTGTTCAGCAAATTAAACAACGCGGCTGATATTGTGGGCAAAAGCAAAAGCAAACTTCCTTTAAAAGTACAAGGGTTTATTTAGGAAATCTATAAGTATTAGGTACCTAAGTACTAATTAAGTTCTGACCAATGTATTGGTAAAAAAATATGAAATTAAATAAGTATTTAAGTACATTATTTACCTCTCTCTGCCGAAAAGTTAATCTTGACAAACAACAAAACATTTTGACTACCAATTCACATGCTGTTAGTAACATCAACGTTGTAACAATAGGAATGCTAACAAAGAGCACTTGCAGTAATAAATGTAGGTACTAATCTAGATTCCTATTAAAATAGTAACGCTCCAAAGGAAAATACAATCGAATAGAGAGTAATAAAACCGCATTACTGTGACAATAGGTAGTAGGCAGTAGGGAAGCGCCGCCGGCGAGTAGCGACGAACTCTACTTACATACCTACAAACATCATGACTTCACAAACAGTAAGTACCTAAGTACTTGTGACTCAGTGACACCTACCTTGGTCTCTGCTCCTAGAATACTAAGCATCGCCTGAGAGGTCGCCTGCAGCCGTTTTTAGGGTTCCGTAGTCAACAAGGAACCCTTATAGTTTCGCCATGTCCGTCTGTCTGTCTGTCTGTCCGCGGCTTAGCGCAGATACTGTTAGTACTAGAAAGCTGTAATTTGGCATGAGTATAAATAAATTAATTACGCCGACAAAGTGGTAAAATAAAATCATGAAAAACAATTTTTTTTGGATACCTCCTCTATAAGTAAAGTGGGGTTTTTTTTCGCAAACCATCTTATCTTTGAAGGATCCGTTTGCGAAATTTATTGTTTACAAGGACCAGATTATAGTACAGATACATTGGGACATGAGAATAATACACAGTCTGGTAAGCGGGTGAAGCGCTGTACTCCTATATAGGCTACTGAGTAGCCTGTGTTTAGGAGAGACAGGACTGATCCCGTTTAACAATATACATATAGGGGTCTCATGACGTAGTACATTTTATAATTAGGTATAATTATCCTGGTAACAATAACATGCATGCAAAAACAAAGGTAAATGAAAGCCATTGTAAATAGGTAGATTTAGTGTGTAGGTATGTGAGTGTGTGTGTGAGTGCGTGCGTGTGTGTTTTAAGCTTTAAAGAGCAAATTTTTGTTAGAGTCAAGTGTGTGTGTCCCCCCTTCCGCCAACTAAATGGTAAGTTCTGGATATGTGAAAAAATTCACAGCAGTACCTAGTATATATATAATTATACCGAAATTAAAAGGAAAACTATCACAGCTAAGTAGGCTCAACAAGTTAACGAGTAATTGTTGACCAACTTACATTTGCAGTTGCAAAAACATGTTCTCCCATACATTTTGTATGAGAGAACATGTTTTTCAAGTACAATGTTAAGTTTGTTCTTGGGATAAAGTCATCCCAGCTACGGAACCCTTCATTGCGCATGGTCCGACTTGCACTTGACCGGTTTTTTTTTGATTATATAGGACCCCTTCGTTGCCCGTCTGTATGTCTGTCTGTCAGTCTGTCAATACCCTTTTTAGGGTTCCGTAGTAAACAAGGAACCCTTCTAGTTTCACCATGTCCGTCTGTCTGTCTGTCTGTCCCCGGCTTAGCTCAGAGACTGTTAGTACTAGAAAGCTGTAATTTGGCATGAGTATACATATTTTTTTTTAACATTGCTAATTTTTGTTAGAGTCATGCCCCCCCCCACCTCCCCGCCAGCTATATGGTAAGTTCTGGATATGTGGAAAAATTCACAGCAGTAGTATATATAACGAAATTAAAAGGAAAACTATCACAGCTTAGAGGCTCTACAAGTTAACGCGTAATTATCGACAAACTTACATTTGCAGTTGCAAAAACATGTTGTCCCATATATTTCGTATGGGAAAACATGTTTTTCAACTACAATGTCAAGTTTGTTCTTGGGATAAATTCATCCCAGCTACGGAACCCTTCCTTCTGCGTGATCCGACACGCACTTGGCCGGTTTTTTTTATTCTCAGGAACGCGTGCAGTGCAGGTGCAAGTTGAAATTAATAATTATGAAATTAGTATATCTACATCTACGGTCCCTTGGAGCTCTAAAAAAATCAAACTTCTAAGTAAATGCAATAAAAAAATAAAGCCATTTACCTATGCGATATATTTTGTTTAATAAAATAAATCAAAACCTTTCAGAAAACTTCCCGTTGACCTAGTGCAGGGTAATAATGGGCGATATGGGAATGAAAAGGCGGATTAAACGCAGACAAGTATTATTTCCGTTGGATTATAACTCAATACTCAATATATTTATTGCTTCCACATGTGAACTTAGGTGGTAGGTTTTCAAAACTGAGCCGTAGCTGTTATGTAAAAATGTTTGGTACAGAACAGCTACTGTCTGTGTTGCATCCGCCTTTGTAATTACGCCGCCGCGCCGCGCCGCGCGCCCGGCTAGCTCACGCCGTTACCGTTCACACGGTTCGATTTTAGTTGAGTAACTTCTAAGTCGTAAAGCGATTTGAAGGGTCTGAACAGAGTTTCACTCAAATTCAATTTCGAATTCAATTTTTTTTTACCGCCTTAAAAAAAAGGAGGAGGTTCTCAGTTTGTCGGAATCATTTATTTTTATTTTTATATTATCTTCACCGATTACGACGGCTGAACCGATTTGGAAAATTCTTTTTTATTTGAAAGGGTAAAATTCCCAGGTGGTCCCATTGTCATCAGATCAGGATCTGATCATGGGATCCTGGAGAAATCGAGGGAACTCTTCAAATATTATAGGCACTATTATAGCGATTTGGATATTTTTTATAGTAACTCGTGCATTTGCTCTCGGAAAGCACCATTTGGTGAAGTGGAACTGATGATGATGAAGACCACAGATGGCCACTGGAACTACTCAATCAATAATAAATATTTCACGGGTTGCGATTCGATTACTTTATAATGATTTTAATATGGTTGCCATGCAATTTATGCTAGTCACAATGCATATTATTACCTATGGTGTAGTGGTGCTGATGGTGAAGTACCAGGAGAACTCCTCAACAATTCAAAAGTTTGTTTTGTTCTACAAAAGTTGTTCAACTAAAATCGGACCATGTGAACCCGGTTCCGAGATATTGACTATGAGATCGCCTCGGAGGCGATCATTAGGAGTGTAGGTACTACGTGCGCTCGACAAATGGATGTTCGATTAACGCTTGTGCGACCAAACTGTACTGCGACTTACCATAGTTCGAATGCACGCTTGTGCGACACTCTGAACTTCGATATCCCGCTAGTGCAACATTGAAGACACAAACGTTGTATTCGATAAAATAAAATGAAATATCACATTTTACTGGGATCGGTCCATCATCACTGACACGCTATTGTTGCCAATAAGCCTGTTATTTTAGTTAGTTACATAACAGGCGAAAGCCTTTACAAATGTATTCTTTTTGTTTAATTAAAATAATTTTGATTATTGAATGTAGTTTGTTTTATTTATAAACTGAAGTTATTGCTTTCTATATTTTTCATTTAAAATCTATAGACGCAGTATCGCATAAACAGTTGTCGCACTTGGGTAGTTTCAAACTACTGTAATACTGCACCATCGTAGTGGCGAATACTGTCGCACAATTGCTTGTCGCACTACCGTAGTGTCGAACTATTGTCGCACATTGGTTTGTCGCACTAGCGTGATGTCCAGGTTCAGTGTGTCGCACAAGCGTGCATTCGAACTATGGTGGGTCGCAGAAACTTTTGTCGCACAAGCGTTAATCGCACATCCATTTCTCGAGCTCACGTAGTACTCTCGATTATTGGTATTAGAGGGTAAACCACAATTAGCCAACACTAACCACAATTAGTGGAAAACCGGTATTGATTATGTACTAAATCTATGTTACATTATTAGAATAAAAATATTTCTTGCTGCAACCACAATTAGTGGAGAACCAATATTGATTATGTGCTAAATGTAAGTATGTAAAATTAGAACAAATAAATCATTGTTTAGTGTCTCTAATTATTTTATTTATTTAAAGAAATAACCGACATTCTTAATGCATATGAAAGTATAAACGGTACCTACTATATTTTTTTCTGTCTGTCTGTTTGTTCCAGCTAATCTCCAAAATGGCTGGACCGATCTTGACGGGACTTTGACTGGCAGATAGCTAATGTTATAAGGGGTAACTTGGGCTACTTCTATTTTAGAAAAAGAATTAGCGGGCAGCAGCTTGTGCAAAATATAAATGCGCTGTTGTCAAAATTATCTTTTTTGTGAGGCTTTTCTGAGGCGTGGTCATGGGGTGCAAAATTTTTGAGCTGGAGTTGCTCGCTCTAGAATTCTATGTTCTTCTAATTCTCTGCATAAGTCTACAAACAAACTTTATTTCACACATTCCTACTTTTTGATGAAAATGTGAATAGCATAACCTGGAGATGGAAAGGCACCTCCCTAAAAAAAAATCCTACTGGGTGGGAGGAGGCTCATCTATACTGTAGGTATAATTACGCATGATAAACCTGTTTTTTTTTTCGTATCCTTCTATGCAAAAATCCGCAATAAAACCTAAGACATTTAATTTAATTTTGTGTCACGGATGCAATCTTGATCAAATGTTGTAGAAAAGAGTTAAGAAATGGATAGATACTTATCTTTCTAACAAGTACAAACATTCCTACTACGTGAGCACAAACAGGTCACTATCAGTTTATCATATTGTGGTCAGTTAACATTGACTGTATGTATTAGCCGTTCACTTCAAGTTCGCCGTTACCTCCCTCCGCGCTTCCCTGTACTGCCGCCTTTTTAATTTATTAATAGTACTTCCATGCATATATCACAAACTGTTTTATTGTTCTTTTTATAATTTATTACAAAATGGTTACCTACAGTAATTTTAATTATTATTTTTTGTCAACTTAGGTAGTAGTTGTGCTGTCGTTTTAAACGGTCGAGGACAGCCAATTTGAAGTGAATGGCTAGTAGAATATGATTCCATATGAACTGGTTACGGAAAGAATTAATTTAAATGATTTGCCAACATAATGCATTTAATTCTACATTAAATATTTTAACTTCATAGTAGAAAAAATATGCAAATAAATAATGGTAATACCAATCATTATAGGTACAGAGATACCAATCACCTTGAATAAAAGTACTTAAGACTAAACCTAACTTAGAGCAATAAGTAGGTATTTACTGTTCGACATACCATTCCTAATCTATAATATGGTTAAATACAAGACATCAATCGATAATGTTTGTGCAGGGATAATAAATAGGTACAACAATAGAAAAAAAACATCCTTACCTAGGTGATTAATAACAAGGTATAGTAATAGATTGTAAAGAGGATACTTTCAAGCTGCATCTATAACTGCAAATATCAGATTACTGATTAAGTGTGAGATTATAATTATACTCAATACTGATGTTGCTACTGGATAAACTAATATTATTATTATTAGAATGCTCAAGATTTCAAATGTTATCGGGATTGTTTTGACAGGTTTCTCCTCAAAACGACCTTCAAAACATGTGTTCTAATAATAAGTGATGTACTGGTGACATCGTCTGTCTCTGCCTTGTCTCTGCCAATAGGTACATATTCGACTAATAAAACGAATCTTAGAACACTACTACTAGACTAACACTAAAAAAAATTAGTAGGTTCTAATAATAGTACGTAATCCTTAATTACGTATTACTTATTATATAGTTTATCCAATAATTTACATGTTATATTTGTAAAAAATTACTTTGATAAGTAGGTAGTTTTAAATAAATAATTATAATAGGAAAATTTTATAATAGACGAGACTGTCTTTATTGGTATTATTATTAAAATTATCTTTTCATTATACAGCGATAAACGGCTACATTGTCGCGATAACCTGACTTCTGAACTATACGCGAGACGAGGGTATTAAAACCATTGGGAAATAAAAATAAAATTATAAGAACTAAACAAAAAGTCAACTAAAAATAAAAAAAGGTATAAACAAGTCATCTCAGTCTCAATACCCGTATATTACTTTCCTCTATGGTCTCAAGTCACAGGTCTGCTGCGCAATGTTTGGATGTTTTAAAAACATCAAACACGAACCAATCAAATCGCTTCGTGTTTGATTTGCGGTCATTTGCGGATGCCTGATTGGTTCGTGTCTGATGTTTGATATTTTTAAAACATTATAATATGGCGCAGCAGACCCGCCTTTAGGGGATAAATCGAATAGATTACGTGTGACTTCGGATTTTTAATTTGTCTGTCTGAGACTCTGAGATGACTTGTTTGTACCTTTTTAGTTGACTTTTTTGCTGTAGTTGGGTTTTAGTTTTTATACTTTTATTTTTATTTAAATTATTTTGGGGTTATTATTTATTTGAAATGTGCTAATTAAGCCCTTTCATTTGATACTCCACATGGCACCATTAAAAGAACCTTTTTTTTCGTTCATGACTTTCTGTCCTCTAGACTTCTAGAGGGCGCCATATTGAATTTAATGTGACGTCACATGGCCTATAACCAGCGGACGACCAGGGACGACCTCAGAACAATGACTAACGGACGACCGAGACCAGGGGGGGCACACTTAGCACTGCACTGTCATCAATTTCCATGGACGACAGCGACATCTGAAGTTTGGTGGGTTAAAAAAACATGGCACTGGCATCCTGCCATCTTGTCAAATTGTCACATCAAAAAAAATCTCATCGTCGGATTCGGTCACCATTTATTTGTCTCTTATTAATTTTTCACTGAAAACCCCTCGCTCTACAGATTGTCCTGATTTCTAAGTTTGTTACTTTTGTTGTCTTTAATAGTGAAGTTAGAGTTCTTTCTAAATATGAGAACAATAGGTACTAGGACAACAAAGTTGAATGAGATGTCTGTACTTAAATCGAATAAAAATAGTAAATTCTTATAGTAAGTATGCATACCTAGGTATGTAGGTGATAGTAGAACCTTAGTTCACCCACCAAACTCAAGGTGGCAGCATTGACCGAGAAGCTTCCAGCGATAGGTACCTACCCCATTTGTCAAATTTAATTATGAGTTCTGAGGGAACAAATGAACATACATACATACCGATCAAAATCATAACCCTCCTTTTTGCTTCGCCGTAGTCGGGTAAAAATGTCGCGTTCTTCAACACTGCCAGTAGAATGCATCATTCCCCCAGTAGTTAATTAATAGTGTTAACAACGGAGTATTAACCAGCGGTAACGACTCAGATCGATGCTTTCGAGATGTGGTGTTGGCGGAGGCTACTTCGTATAGGTACCATAGAATGCCCTGAGAACGTACGAATCCATACTGGAGGAACTCAACATCACCAAGCGGCTATCTATATATATATGCCAGGAGCTTGCCCTCAGCTTTTTCGGACATACTATGCGTTCACCTATGCACGGTCTCGAGTCTTATGACTGGTCCGGGTGAAAGGAAAACGCGCTCAAGAAGGCTGTTAGAGGCAGCATTTACCAAGCGGTCCACGCTACAGAAGACCACATAGCTTGGAGACGCGTCATAAATATGTGGTCATGATCCTCAGCACTAAGGGAACGACGAAGAAGTAGTAGGCTGTTTAGGTAGGATATGGAATGAACTTTTGTTTTATGTACCTATCTTTTCATGTACCCATATACCAGCAAATAAATGATTTGATTTACCTTGATGACTTTAGATTACAGAAGGGCTATTGGCATGAATAAATGAAACAAAATATAATATAACAATATGCTGATTTATCAAAAGTTAAAAAGGTTTTCTTCTATTGCTTGCTCAGACTCCCACGCTTCTGCAGATTCTGGATCATGTTTGATTCGCTTCACTTTCTTTGATGCAGAACCCTCGTCATCTATCATTTTGCGTTTCTTTATTTTCTTTTCTCTTATTTCTACAGAGAGTTCTGGCTCTGTCTTCATCGTAATGTCACTTTGTACTTGTGAATCAACTTGCTCAGATGTGTTTCTTTCCCTTTTGTTTTTCTTTTTCTTTCTCTTTGCTGTTCTTATCATAGTATCTTCAGTGTCCTGAACATTTAATCGTTCTGCTATTGCTGCAGGTATTTTTAAGGCCTTTTTATAATTTGAGCCAAAAAGGGGATGGCGACATTTTGTTTCTGGTAGTGGTATAAAATTAGTCTGATTGTTCACCATAATATTGTCATCACGGAAATGTGCTTTAGGGATTCTCTTACGTAAATTGATGAACCCACTTAGTGGTACATTCCTGATTTTATATTTGTTTTGCTCCATTATAAGCAGTGATATAGTGTCCAATTGTTCTTCTGCAGCACTACCTTCATATGTTTGGCCACCAACTTTTATCTTACATTTTTCATGAATATTTAAGGTTGTATTATCAAAATCTTTTATGTTAATTTCTTTTGGACACTTCAGGATCCATATTTCGTCATCTCTGGTAAGATTTGTATTGTTGTTAAATGTTTGGGGAAGCAGCTTCAAGTTAGGATTCGTTTTGAGGAAATGTTTGAATTTGAATGGTGTTTTATTACTTTCAGAATGATTTGCATGTTCTACATGGCTAGACTCTGTGTTTGTATCATCATCATCATCCTCAAAACGAATTCTGTCTGATATTCGCTGTTTTCGATGCTCTGTTGCTTCTAACTTTTTATTGAAATCTTGCTCTAGTACACTGTGCGCTAGCTTAGTAATCATGTTTAAATTGTCATTGCAATTTACTTTTGTGTTTTTTTGTGTTGAGTGTTTTTTTTCTTCAATACTGTTGTTGATGAATGAAATAGTGTGAGGAGAAAGACTATCATCACATTTTATTGCAGATATTTCATCACAACCACTTTCTTCACTTTCTTCTTGTAATGTCGTATTTTCTGTTACAAAGCTGTGTGTATGATTGCCTTTGCTATTTTTGTTTGCAACTGTTTCTTCTATTTCCATTTTCTCTTCAATATCTACATGCAGATTGTCACTATCATAGTGTTTTTTATTCTTCTTCTTCTTCTTTTTCTTAGGTTTACTTATTTCAGTATCATTTTCAGTTTCTTCTTTGAGAGTAACATTATCATCATTTATTTCACTGCTTGAATAGTTTTCATGATTTTTCAATGGAGTTATTGTTGCATCTATACTTGAAGTGCGTTTTTTCTTTTTATGTTTTGTTAAAGATGAGGCTGATGATTCTTGTTTTACTTTCAAGTTAAGGTAAGTCTCATCATAGGACATAGAGTCTTGTGAATCATTATGGTCTCCATTAGTTTCCAAGTTTTTAATTTTCTTTTTCTTCTTGCATGTATCATTATCACTGTCTGGTTCTATTTTAATTTTTTTTTTCTTTATACTACTTTTACTTTTAGTTTCAAAATTTGCTTTTTCTTCCTTAATAACTACATTAGGTTCTGAACTAACCGACTCATTGTGTTTTTTTCTAGACTTCTTGCCATTTGTTTTCTTTCCAACATTAGCAGTAATATTTTCATTAGACGTATCCTTGATAACATCTGCAGCCCTGAAAAATTAAGTTTGAAAATGTAGTTCTGCATTTTATTACACTTACAGCCTTACAGGATAGAGACCACTAACGGACACTAAAACTATCAAAGCATATTTTTATACATTGAAGTGGTGGAGGCCATAGTAATATGGTATTCGGTGATAAATTGGCTACCTTTTATGGCACTGTGACAGACAGAAGACTGATGGGGAGGCTTAGTAGCCCTTTAATTAAAGGACCGTAATAAGACGTTCAGACTTCCTACAAACTATCCCTAAGAGCTATTGATACAGCTATTACGATTACGACACCAAAAAACTACGTCTAACAATAAAATTTGTCTTAGTTCTTTATTTTCCATAAAAGTTATATTTAGAAGACTGAAAAAAGAAACATTACCAGTTAAATGCCAAAACAAATAAGATACGAATGAAATTCCGTCTAATGGTTCAAGCAGATTAGTACTCACATTGAGGTGCTATTGATGCTATCACTTGAAGTATCAGTCCAAGCAAAACTATTTTCAGAAGAAGATTCCATTAAATGTAAACGCCGTTCTACCGTAAGTACATATTATTTTAGCTCACTCTTATTTTCTTTTTATGTTTTGTTAAAACATAGGTAACCTGAAATAATAAATTAATAACCTCAATTTTAACCTCAATCAACGATACTCGATAGTAGACACAGACTATAATAGAGCACAGATATAGAGATAATGTACTCTGTGTAGAGAACTATAGACTATAGTCTACTAAGAGTCTACTATAGTGACTATAGTTTAAATAATAGAGCACGAATTTACTTTTTTTATAAAGTTACATGCTTTGTATTTATGTGGTATGTATGTGGCATACTAGTGTTTTGGGATATTTTGCCTTGACGACTTTTTTTTACCCGACTACGGCGAAGCAAAAAGGAGGGTTATGATTTTGACCGGTATGTATGTATGCTCATTTGTTCCCTCAGAACTTCTAAACTACTCATCATAATTTGACAAATGGGGTATTCATATTCATATTTTATTTGCATTCCATAATGTAGATAAGGTATTACAATGGCTTAAAGCTAAGGTACAGCGGCCAGCACATCAAGCTACTAAAATCTGTCAAATTTCTTTAGTAGATTTTAAACTTTATCGCTAAAGCATTAGGTTCAAGTTTGATTGGGAAAGTTTGACAGTTTTGGGTAGCTTGATGTGCTGGCCACTGTACAATTACGGACCCTGTAGGGTATCGTTGGAAGCGTCTCGGTCGTCCGCTGGTTATAGGCTATGTGACGTCACATTAAATATAATATGGCGCCCTATAGAGGACAAAAAGTCATGAACTATAAAAAAAAACTTTTTACGGTGCCATGTTGGGTATTATCAAATGAAAGGGCTTAATTAGCACATTTCAAAAATATAATATATTATAACTAGAGATCGGATATTCGGATGCATAATATTTACCTAAAGTTGAGGTGTTGACTATTATGGAATGCACTTGTTTGTATTAATCATAAAAATCTCGCGATTCTGGTTTTGATTTCAGTACTTTTTGTCTATAGAAATGCTAGCTAATGTTGTAAAGTAGGTTACCAAACCGGTATACAAACAATCGGTGCCTCGAGTTTCGTTAAAAAACGTTTACAGTATATTAATTTTTATGTTAACACCGCGAAAGTAACCTTCATAAGATGTTTGATAAGTCGTTTCGGGACATTTTCTAGAACTCCGAGATTGATATTACGAAAACAAAAAATTAAGAAGCCGCTTCCGTAATTTCTTAGCCAAAAACTAACTTTAGGTAAATATGCATCCGATTATTATTATATATATTATTATTATTATACGATATTATGTTACTAGGTAATATTGAATATACCACAATCAGCAGCAAAAAAAATATAAATTTGGCGGTTGAGCACTGTTATCGCTCGTATCACACAAACGCAAACGCGATGCGTCTCGGTCTGCTGTAATTCATCAACTTATATTTTTGTCAACAACCAAATTAACATTTATTACCTACAGTTCGATTGGCGGCTGGGAACATGAGGCGAGTCGCTGCGCAGTAACAATTTTATGTGTCAGCGGGGTTGAGGGTTGGGGTAGGTACTCTACAGCGAGTTGCTAACTTCCATAAGTTTCCGCCATAAGTTTGAATCGAGCTCGAACTGTAATGTTCTGTAAATGAAAATAATTATTTGTGCGATGACTTCGAGTCCGGCATAAAAAAAGTCCGCGAGTCCATTGATATCTGTCACAAATATGTCGATAAAATCTAAAATTTTATTTATTTTTCTTTTACAAGTGTGTTGAATCGTCGTTTGATACGTTTGAGTATTTGTCACTGCACTCTAGGCTCCATTTATTATGCAATCCCGCCTCGAGTGCACTGACAAACTTTCCACACTTGCATCAAAATGTAGGAACTGACTGAAACGACAAAACTGATTGACTGACATATCAGCGCACAGCCGAAACTTTTGGGACTAAGAACGTCAAATTTTGCACAGGGATTCCTTTTAATTATATTCAAAAGATTCCAAAAGTCCCTTCTTCTAGTGAAGGGGAGCACTAAGAGGGACCTCCGTGAATTTAGCCCCACGATTTTATTATTATGAACTTTTGTTAAATGCTAATCGTTAGAGAGAGTTAGAGAGAAAAGAAAAATCGTTAGAGAGTAATTAGTTTTATTTATCAACGATTTTAATTACTTTTGTAAAATTAGCCCCCATTCCCGCAAAAATGGACTTAGACGTAATTTTATTTTTTATAGTTTGAGAATCGTTATAGACAGATTGAGAGTTAAAAAAAATCATTAGAGAGTTAATATTCTAATTGATATTAAATTATTTCTGTGAATGCGTTTTACCCTAAGACCTGAGCAGGTTTAAGTTTAGAAACGTGGGAGGAGAGGGGAGAAGGGTTAGTAGATCCCCCACTCCCCCCTGCCGGAGATACAAAGTTTAGGTTAGGTTAGTCATTCCGCAGAAAATCGTTTGGCAGAAACTCATTTAGCGTACACATTCAAAACGCATAATTTTGTAAGTCAGAATTATCTTTTCGCATAAATTTCAGCATAATAATTAAAAAGCAGAATCATCATATCGCAGAAAGTTCACAGGCAGAATCGTCTTTTGGCATACATTTCATATCGATAGTCGGCAAAACTATCATATCACAGAAATTTTACAGTCAAACATGCAGCATGCAAGCGACCACGCAACATGCAGCAGGCATGGTTTCTGTCACGGCTTCGGCACCACAGGGCTCCGACGGTCCCACGTGAGCTTATCGTCGTAGATGGTTTCAACGCTCACCGTCGCGGCTGAGGCTGGCCGGCCTGTCCGGCCAGCAAGCCGAAGCTAGTCCTCAGCTCGCGGGCCGCCTTACCCCTCCGCGCCTACGCGGAGGCGCTAAATTACACTCTAGGGGTAGGGCAGACAAGACTACGTGTAGTCGGTTTTGCAGCGATTCATTTCTGTTACTAACTTTTGTAGAATAATGTAATTTAATTTTTATTAAATTAAAAATGCTATGAAGAAATGGCATTATGCCTAATAAAATAAATCCAAATTAAATTATTCCATCTTCATAGTATGCCAAGTGAAATTCTACCAAATAAACGTTATGCTAAAGGAAATCATGCGTAATAAAATTCTGCCATCTGAGGAGTATGCCATTGTAAATTCGTACATATAAACATTCTGCCAATGCCATAAAATATTCGTTTAATTAAAGAAGATTCTGCCAAGTGATGTTTTGCCTAATAAGTTTCGGAACATCAAGATTCTGCCAAATAGAGCGATCTTAGGCTGCGTTCCGAGTTACGATAATATCGATTTGAGCGTGCTAACACCCGTTCCGAATAAGCGTTAGCGCGTAAACGCCGACCCATGAAACGTCATAGATGACGTCATGACGTGCGCCATCTTGCGATAACGCTGACCTGCATGCCTTTTACTAATATCACCGTGATCACTGTCAAAATGACAGTCGACTGAACTGTCATTTTTGGCAGCGCTGTAGTTTTGAGTCGCAAATATGTATAAACTAACGTGGCTTTTTTCTAAATTGTGCTTCTGGCTACCGTCGCCACTGAACCAAAGCAGAAAAAGAAATTTCTGATGTTTATACAAAGAATTAACGGGGCACCGAGCTTTTTATACATAAAAACACGTTTTTATAATGCTTGTTTGAAGTAGTAAACAATTAAATTAAAATGTAGGAAAATTTATTGGTATTTTAGGGCTTATATACTAGACAGTATACACGATGGAAACACGATTTGATCAATTTGGCTCGATAGAATAAATTCGCAAAGTTACCTCTTATCGAGTATTTTTTTTCTCTATTTCCCTACTTTTCTATATAAATAAGTAATTTTATATTATGTTACATTTACTAAAATAAAGTTCATAGTTGAATGGAGCGTTTATACACGATAGTTTTTTATTTAAGAGCAATATGATGAAAATAACAACAAAAAACATTAAAAAAGGGCAAAAGTGTGGTTATTTTCTTTACTCTTTACACGTAAAGAAAAAGACAGAGACAAAGGCAAATGCTCGGTGCGCCCTTAAGTAATGTTATAAGTTTTGACGTTGAGCAAGCACTGTAGGCGCGTTCACGAGCGTTCCGAATTGATGACAGACCTCAGCTGTCATAATCGTAATATCTAAATCGGAACGCAAAATATTGATGTCAGCGCTGTGAGCGATTATGGCCTAACTCGGAACGCGGCCCTAGAATATCATGTCAAAAGGTTTGGCAATTGGTTTAGGCAATTGTCAAAAAAAAAATGAAAAATAAAAGTAACCTTCTTTTTTGGAGTTTTTTTATCTGATAAAGTTTAAATAAAACACCTCGATAAAATACTTTTCCCTACTTTACACAACCCCCTTGTAACTCCCTTTAATCGGTAGTATATGAGTCCGATTTCTATTATTTATTTACTTATTATTTATTTGGGCCACGTTTCAAGTTTTAAAAAAACATATTTTTTTTCATTTATTCTTTATCCCCTTTTTCAGTCACCAACCCTATGGTCTTTATACAACATTGTAACAGCGAATTTCACGCCTTCGATAAGACCTAGGTCAAATACTTTGACGTGAATACGTCTTTAAAGCTCCCATAGCCCACTATAGAAGTTTTAAAGAACTGATAACAAAATCGGGATCCATACAGTACTATAAAAAAAAACGTTTTTATTTCAGACATATTTGGTCCATAAAGTTTGCTATTAGAATGACATAAGACATAACACATACATACATAGGTACATAAGAATCACAAAAAATACTTAAAAAAATAAATAAACTAAAAAATTACAAATTACATTACATTTTAAAATTAATAAATTATAAATTAATACATTAAAAATTAATAAACTAAAAATGCTAAATGCTCATGCTAATGTTCAATTTTATGCTGCTGCTACATATATCTATCATTTGCATCCAACATTTAATTACACGACTCGATACCTTGCTAAATGATAAAAGATACTAATAACTTGTAACGTTCATGTATTCGTGTAAAGCACGGCCGTATCCATGCACGACACAGCCACACCCATTAATATTTGCATAGTTCATGACTTAGAAAGGAAACCTAAAAAACCAGATAGGAGTAGTTCTCTTTGTAAATTCTTTGCATCTTAATATCTCCTAAAATATTAGGATTTTCTTGTGCGCTTGTCATTATTTTGTTGAGGTTGAGAACAATGCGTAACATATTGTAAAAAAAAAATCACTCTCAAACTCGGTCTAAGGATTGTTGTGCCAATAGCCCTTGTTTCATGTTTACCAAAAAGAGCTATTTCTTTGCATTGTGTTTGACAGATTGAAATTTTGACGTTTCTTTCTTGTTAAATTTTGTGTTCAACATGGTGAGTTCGTGGTGTAAATTTGTTAAAATCCGATTAAATCGTGAAAGTGCTAAATATTTTAGCAAATCTAATACTGCATATCAAGAGCGTAGTGTTAAATAATACTTGTTCATTCAATATTTTTCAGATATAGAGTATATTCTGTTGATAGGTCGATGCCGATGTTTGAAAGTGAATTTCTATTGAGGATATAATTCCAATAATCTATTGACACTAACAGTTAAACCGATATTTAAATGATATCTGTTATCAGTAGAACGTTACGTACCTATTGAGAAATTTTCGAATGAGTGTCTGGCACAGGTTAGTTTACATGCGAGTTGATGCGAGATGAAATAATTTATTTGATGTGGTGTTTAGGCACGCGGACCTAAAAAGCATTTGAAGCGCTTAGCCGCTCCCAAAGCATGGATGTTGGACAAGTTGGGCGGCGTGTACGCGCCGAGGCCCTCCACCGGGCCCCACAAGCTGCGCGAGTGCTTGCCGCTCGTGATCTTCTTGCGAAACCGGCTGAAGTATGCGCTCACCGGCAACGAGGTGCTAAAGATCGTAAAGCAGCGCCTCATCAAGGTGGACGGCAAAGTGAGGACTGACCCCACGTACCCCGCTGGCTTCATGGGTGAGTGGCACTCTTGCTTCAAATAGTCGATCACGACAATATTGTTGAACTGACAGAAATACTTCCTTTATGGATGTTGTAAGGTACTAGTTCACATCATGTAATTATATGTATGCATATTATTATGCATATAAATATGTATGCATGACAGGTGCTTTTAGATGGAGGGTGATTGATTGGGTATTGTTTATCAAACAAACATTACAGAGTAACAAGCCTCATTCAGCATGTAGTATTGTGAGCCATATCTAAATATTACTTTGTTGTATTTGTTGCAGATGTTGTTTCTATTGAGAAGACTAATGAGCTGTTCCGCCTTATCTATGATGTGAAAGGACGTTTCACAGTTCACCGCATCACTCCTGAAGAAGCCAAGGTTAGCTAGTCCTAATTTGATCTGTGTATAAAATGATGGTCTACACATTAGATGTAGGATTATTATAGAAAAAAAATGACAATGCTAGCTTTCTACCATACTCTCATATCAATAATGGGTTGTGTCAAGTATTACTGTTATTTCTTTGAAGAGTTGATTGATGATGGCTCTGGTCTAAAAGTACCCTTAATATATTATTTAGATACAGATTGACATGCGAAATTGTGTGATAAAGTTTAGTTTCAAAGTGAAAGAAGAAAAAAAAAACTTTTATTTACGACAAACATGCTGCAATTAAAAAAAAAGTACACCAAAATATCAAGTTGGGGGAAAATATGCATCACATCCACGCAAAACAGCCATCGCTCAGCATAGTGCTGCATGTAGTGTAGTAATGGAATGCAATGAAATAGAGTAGCAAGTCGAGTGTAGTCAGTACAGTGTATGTGTGTTGCAGTACAAGCTGTGCAAGGTGAAGCGCGTGTCGACGGGGCCCAAGAATGTGCCGTTCCTGGTGACCCACGATGGCCGCACCATCCGCTACCCGGACCCACTAATCAAGGTCAATGACTCGGTACAGGTGGACATTGCATCCTCCAAGATCATGGATTTCATTAAGTTTGAGTCAGGTATGTCCTAAAATGAAAAGCATTCATAATACTGCTTGTATTTACCAATATTTGCTTGTTTGTTTTGTGGAAACAGAGGGGTGTTATAAGTTTAAAGTCAAGTCATACATTGTTTAATCTGTGGCATCGTAACTCAAATGACTGAACTGTTTTTATAAAGGTGACTTATTGAGGAGGGTCTTGTTAGCTATGGTTCAGAAAAATCTGTTCAGCCAATTGAAGATTATCAGCTCCTTTCAAGTTGATGAATGCATGTGAGCATCTTCCACGGATTATTCCATTGGTATTGTGAACTTTTTCTTCCGCAAATCCTATTGACGTCTCATAGAGCGTAAAACAAGGATCAGCTTAAAAATAAAACAAACAAAAATTTAAGAATCACAGCATTCTATTTTTAGGGTCCATACCCGAACGGAACCCTATTATTAAACCTTCACTGTCCGTCCATCCATCTTTGTGTCCGCGGGCTGTATCACATGAACTGTTTAATAGATAGTTAAAATTTTCACAGTTTGAGTATTTCTATAGCCGTTTTAATAAAAAATAAAATAAGTTAAAAATTAAATGAGGTCCCCATAAAAGAAACGTGTTTTGTTTACTAAGTATTTCAAAATAATATGTAGAGTTAAATATTGTAATGTGGTGTGGAACCCTTGTTATTATATCTATGTATGTAATCAATAGCAATGGGGGCTATCATTTTTGTGCTCAGCAGTTGGCTCCACTGACGAGGAAGGTCCTGTCAGCACTTTTATTTGATATGTTTACCCATTACTACCTCTTCCGCAGGTCTGATCGTAATTCAGTCACTAACATCCTAAATTCACAAAATTTGATTTACTTGATAATTCAAATAATATTATTATACTGTTTATCCTATTAGTATTTTAATAAATTATGTGAAAGTCTAAGTTGATAACATGCAATCTGGTGAAAACATATTTGGACATTCAACAACACAGACTGATGTCTTCCTCTCCCCCTTCATCCAACATCATTTTATATTCTGCTAAACTGAGTGATGCTAATATATACTAACTAACACAGTCTGTTAGTAGAACAACAATTTCTCAACTATTTTTTAGGCATTTGAAAATCACTTGCTTGCATCACAAATCACTAAAAACATTTAGCAGCAACCATAATATTGAAAACATATTGACAGAAATAGAATGATGATTCACAATGTATTTAGAGATGAAGAAGCGGGCCTAAGTTTTGTAGATATTAAGTTTAAACATGTGTTTAATTCTTAAGTTGCAAAGGCTTGCTATGTTTATTTGATAAATCAAAAATATTTTCTTTTGCAGGTAACCTGTGCATGATCACGGGAGGCAGGAACTTGGGGAGAGTGGGCACCATCGTGTCCCGCGAGAGGCATCCCGGTTCCTTCGACATTGTGCATATAAAGGACACCACGGGCCACACTTTCGCTACTAGGTAATCTCCTAATCTACTTATCACAGCCACTTTTTTTTATCATATACTAATAATAGTCCTCCTTCCGAATTTTGTTTTGAACACCTGGTCACAACTAGAACAATAAAGTTGGCTTACAGTGTTGTATTTATGCGAGTAAGAGGGCTTATATAGGTCTCTCTTAGCGTACTTCACAATACGCAATCTACTAATATTACTCTTATGAATATAAATTTTATGAAGTTGATCTTCAGATCTACACAAGAAGATTCCATATAAATAACCATGAAACATTATTTCTGTTATAGGTTAAACAACGTGTTCATCATCGGAAAGGGCACGAAGGCGTACATCTCTCTCCCGCGCGGCAAGGGAGTGCGTCTCACCATCGCCGAGGAGCGCGACAAGCGCATCGCCGCCAAGGTCGCCGGACAGTAGTCGCATAACTTTAATAAAATACATTAAATCTACACTCTCGTTTCATTGCTCCGCCGACTGTGTGTGTGTGTGCGTACGCACGTGTCGCTCCAGGTCGCGGCGCCGGGCCAGCGCGCGGCCGCACAGCGGACACGCGTACCGCGCGGGGCCCGCGCCGGGGCCGGGGCCCGCGCCGGGGCCCGCGCCCGGCCGGGCTGCGTGCAGCCGCTCGTGCTTGTTGAGGTTACTGGGGTCGCCGAACGCGCGCAGGCAGTGCCGGCAGCGCAGCGGCCGGTAGCCCGTATGCGTGCGCAGGTGGATCTTGAGCCCGTAGCGCCGCGAGTACAGCTTGCCGCAGTAAACACACACGTGACCTCCGCGCGCCCGGCCCCACTCTGTGGCCAGCGCCTCCAGGTGCGCGGGCGCCAGAGGTCCGGCAGGGCCATGGGCTCCCTGCGGGACCGCGGGCCGCGCGTGTTTCAGGCGCGCCGCCGCCTCGCGCCAGAAGCGCGGCGACTCGTAGGGCGCGCACAACAGGAACAGGTGCACCTTCAGCGGGTTAGGATCGAGGAATGCTCGCGCGCAGACGTGGCACACGTAGTCGCGGCCGCGCACGTTACGCGGGGTCAGGAAGGGCATGTCGAGCGCGGCCAGCGCGTCCTCCGAGAACCACAGCAGCAGCTCGGCGTGCGGCGCCAGGTCGGCGGCGGCGCGCAGGCGCAGACGCGGCCCGCACGGTGCGAGCACGGCGCCGGCACAGAGCGCGTCGGGCGCGAGCGCGGCGCCGGCACAGAGCGCGTCAGGCGCGAGCGTCAGCACGGCGCCGGCACAGAGCGCGTCGGGCGCGAGCGCGGCGCGCACGCACAGCTGTGCGGCGCCGCGGCCTCCCGCTTCGTTCACCCAGCCGCCATTATCCAGGTCTACGTACACCTAGAGCGACATAATACTAATAGATAATTCAAGACAAAATAGTAATAGACCATTATCCCTGTTGTCGGTTTTCAGCATGGCGTTTGAAAAGCATTCACTTTAACCACTAATAAATTGGTGGTTTTTACCACTAATAAATTGGTATAAGGGCAGGAGAATGATGATACTATTCATCATTCTCCTGCCCTTATCCCAATTTATTTGGGGTCGGCGCAACATGTCTTTTTCTTCCATACTTCTTTCTCGTCGCCCCCTTTCTAGCCAAATCATCTTTCACACAATCCATCCATCGTTTCTTCCATCGTTTGCTAGGAGCAGGTGCTCTGCAGGGAAAGCAAAGCAAAGGAAAAATTCAAACTCAAAGCATTTATTTCAAATAAACCAGTTACAAGCACTTTTGAATTATCAAGGGGTCGGTCGGTAATGGCAATTATACAATATTAACAGATTGAATTATACAATGAAAAGATAGTTTTTCAATCTTCAGCAGCTCCAAGAATATTTTCAAATGCTGATAAACTAGTTTTTGCGCCCTTGTGGAGCTGGACTACCGTTGAGCCAAGCATTTTTATCAGTGATGCTTATAATATGCTTGGCAGCATAGTGTGCGTTTTATAAAAGATTTAAATTTCGTTTCATTTAAGTAGTTGGAGTAGGTATGTGGGGAGGTATTTTATTGTAACATTTTAAACAGTACCCCATGAAAGATGAGTCTACTTTAGTCAGTCTGAACCAGGGACCATATTGGTTACCCATTGAAAGGGTTTTCGCTAGGGTTTTTCTAAGCGGTTAATCAAAAACCCATACGATGTGGGTAACCCTTTTGAACGGCTTAATTTAAGCCTTTCAAAAGGGGTTGTTTTCGAATCGGAGCAATGTAATATGATATGAATCTCTCGATGATGGGCATAAATTGTAAAATGGGATAGCATGCGTAAAGCGGCCGCGGCGACGACGCGGCGGGGCGGCGCCTTTCAGCCAGCAGCTTCAGCTCAGCTTGAGCTTTCAGTTCAGTTTAGCTTGGCTGGCCGTATATCAAAATTACATAATAATATGATTTTTTCATTCCATTTGTAGGGACTGTACCTACAATAATTGTTATTCTTGCTGTTTGATTTTTTGAACCTGGACGTCTTTGCCGATAATACCTACCTATTATTACTCAGTGCGTTTTTTTTTTTTTATTAGCCTACATTATCCCACTGCTGAGCAAAGGCCTCCCCCAAATCCTTCCAAGTATTCTTATCTAGGGCCACCTCGATCCAGTCGTTGCGGTACGCGTCTAGGTCGTCTCGTCACCTCTTTCTGGGCCGGCCTCGGCGGCGCCGTCCATCCCCAGGCACCCATCGTGTGGAAACTGTTGCCCAGCGGTCGTTGAGCATGCGGCTGACATGGCCCGCCCAATCCCATTTTAGCTTGGCAGCCTTTTTGCCTACGTCAAGGATCCCCGTTTTGGAGCGCAGCGTGGTGTTCCTTAATCTGTCACTTCGTTTTACACCCAGAATGCTACGCTCCATTGCTCTTTGGCAAACCCCAAGGCGGAACTTTTGCGACTCGGTGAGCGACCAAGTCTGAGCACCGTAGGTTAGGACGGGCAGAATACACAATATCGATGAGTTTTCGCTTCAGGGAGATCGGTAGATCGCCTTTCATTAGCGTCTTCATGGACCAGTAGCTTTTCCAGGCATTTTCGATGCGGCGCACTAAAGGGCCGATCATATAAAAACATGGCAGAAACTCATAAAGTCTAAATGCATCACATTGTTGTTACATTATTCGTTATCGTTAGATGGGTAACCGGCCTACCTGAAACCGCTTTTTGTCAACCCGTGTGGCGCGAGGGGACGTAACAGTGAACAGTCGAAACTTGAACTTCGTACGGTTTGTTTGTTAGTGCCGAGAACTGTGTTTTTAAACTGTTGCTTTCTTTATATAATTGTAATTAAATATCGAAGTGCTCATCAAAACCCGCTGATATGGCATCATTGGCAGGAGGTAAGTGGTCTTATTTTAGCATAAAACATATATTTTATGGAGTGTAAGTTAGTAAAAAACATCTGAATAAAATGGGAAGCGAGTTCATCATTTTTTTTTAATTATCTTTTTAAACCCATAGAGTTTTAGTTACACTAGGTAGCCATAGGTGTTTATTTTATAGTTTTATATTATGTATAAAAGTATATTCTTCAAATCTAAAAAAAGAAATCTTGCACCAATTTGCACCTTTTTTAATTAAAAGCTCAAAACCGAACCTGTAATATATGGTATTTTTTATGTAAAATTAAAGAAAATACATTTTTATTTTTCTTTTGTTTTAGGTTCGGGTAGTACTGATATATTCTTGTCCAGAAAGTTTTTATATGAGAAAATGAATGAGTGAGAATGAATAAAACGAATCAATGTGAATAAATATATACATTTATGAAATATTTTGTGTTTTTTTTGTTTCCTTAAATCAAATTATGACATAATCTTTGTGTTTAACTTATTTTAAAAGTAAAACCAGCATAAAATATTAATTGCCAAGTTTTGATGTCATCGGCCCCACTGTGCGGCGATCGATTTCCTTTTTTTGCCTATTTTCGAAAGAAACTAACTGGCCCAAGTAGATGTACTCATCGACATAATGTATTTCCTGCCCATCTACCTCGACCCTACACTTAGTGCTATTGGTCATGGCTTTTTGGCAGTGCGAATTTGTGAATTAAAAATTTATAAAATGCCAAAACCGAAGCGAGATGCTGTACATCGCTATTATTTTTATAATTTACCTATAATATAATATAAGCAATATAATTCTTTACTGTACTCTCATAATCACAACGTACAAAGTCAAGGTAACGCTTAATAGAGACTCGTGTCTGTTGTAGGTAAAACCTGTATTACAGATCACCAGGCTCCCTCCATCGGACAACTCACTTAAGACCTATGACTGTATTAAATGAAGATACATGTTGTACATAATAAAACACTATTACAAATTAATAATAACAAAAGTGAAACAAAAATGGAAAATTAAAACTAAAGTAAAATAATTCTGGTGGCAAAAGTAGCTTAATATTGATGTTGCTTATGTGTGGGTGTGTGTCGGTGAGAGTGTGCGTTGGTGAGGGTGGGTACGTGTGAATGTGTGTCAGTTAGGGTGAGAGTGGTGGTGTGATGGGTACGTGTGTGTAAACTGCTATGCTATCTTTCTGTGCTAGAAATCGTTACCTTAAGGGTTTTAATAAACGTTCTGTTGCATTGTAATCAATGCCTTGAAGCCACGAACAAACTTTTTTCTTACACTCTGCATTGTTGGATGTTATGTTGCAATTGTGTGAGATAATGGGAAGGTTTGGAAGATCTTGTTTTCTGAGTGTATAGGTCATGAACTTTGTTTTGTCCACATTTAAGGTAAGGATGTTGTCTTTAACCCGGCGTCATGGGGGTGGAAAATGACTACACGGACGTCGGGGTGGGTCATTACTACCCGATATTTTGACTTAAGATATTTCAATATTATTAAGAGATATTATTAATTATTTTAATGTAATGGCTTTATTGTTTTATGGTTTAGTAAATGAAACAAGATTTTTTATTACAGAAACTTTTAATTAAATCTTTAAACCTTTTAAAATAACACCACGTCAAAATCAACTAAATTGGCATTCCTTAACCTAATCTCACTTTTTTTGGTATTCATTGACAGCATTTAATTTTTTATGGCACTTTTATAAACTAAACTAAGACATCTTTAGAAAGAACTTACTAAAAACTAATCAGATTCATCGTTGTAAATGCAATCACTGCAGAAAGGTACGACATGTTCAGGGCAAATATATTTGTTGCAACCATGACATTTGTGTGGGTTGTTTTGCGGTCTTTCTTTGCAGGATACACTTAAAATCTTTTATGAGCATTGGCTCTGTTAGCTAAAGGCTCCTCCGAACCTTCGCCAACGAATTGTCGTATTTTTTTTTGGCATTTCTGGTGGCAAACGTGTCACATTCTGGCGGACTTTCAAATATTCACTCAGAAGGGCTAGGGCTAGTTTCTTCAAGAAACGACGTCGCTTTTTTGGTTTAACTCATTATTGATTCGATGTATTACGACACCGTTAACGGCAGACATGTTCAAAATGGCATAGAAAACTGTCAAAGGTCACTTCTTTGAATTGCGACACGTCATAATATGTAGCGCACAGCTCAACAGCCACATCTAACCCACATTTTGTTGATTTTTAATAGGTGTTGATTTCCGATCTACCGACAAAAAGTAAATAAATTAACAAGAAACGATAATTCAAGCATAAAATGCATAAATAACATTAAAAGCAATGAAAAACATATAAACCATCTATAGAAAAAATGGCGCAAAATTGTTACACCGAGTACGGGGATGGGTCATATTTACCTTTTTTAACTTTGGGCACATGTAACTCCAACCACGGTCGCCGTAGAACAGATTTTTCGTAAACACCGCTTAGCACAACTCATAAATTCCAGCTACTGAGAGAAGCAGCAACATCGCTTGCGTAGCTACGAATCGGTGAGCTAACGCCTCGGGTCATCTTGACCCAACCCCCATGACGCCGGGTTAAGAGGGTTTACGTCGTACGGCATTTCATACAAACTTTCAAGCCCTTATTTTTCGAAATGACTGAACCGATTTTAATGAAACTACATACGCATATGCAGGATACAAAGGTCTAAAAACTTAGTTAAGAACATTTTCGAAAAATAGTGTTCCAGACAAATTAGACCAATTTAAATTTTTCCATAGAAACAGAGATTTTCAGTTATCTGTTTTTAAATAAGACATTTCGAAAATGTTCTTAACTAAGTTTTTAGACCTTTGTATCCTGCATATGCGTATGTAGTTTCATTAAAATCGGTTCAGTCATTTCGAAAAATAAAGGCTTGAAAGTTTGTATGAAATGCCGTTCGGCGTAAACCCTCTTAAGCCACTAGACACTTGGTTAAACCCATTTTGGGCGTGTTTATAAACTTCTTCCCACGTGTCACCATAAAAAAGTAATGCAGTACCTATCATCAGCGAATGTAATTATTTTCCCATTGGTCAAGTCTGTGTTACATAGGTTGTTTATGTAAACTAAAAACAAGGTGGGGCCGAGGATACTGCCTTGAGGGACACCATATTCAATTGTTGAATTTCAATTGTTCAATTGTAGTTCTTCACTAGCCCAACCATCCTCTCTAACAACCTGTGTTCTACCCTTCAGGTAATTTGCAAACCGCTCTAGTGGTAAACCTCTAATTCCCAAGTGTTCCAGCTTGTTGATTAAGATTATATTGATTATGATGCATCAAATAATAGGTAGCACGTGTTTCGTCTACAAGTCTACGATGTCTAGTGGTGGATGGTGCGGTGCGTGTTGCTCGTTCCACCCCGCCCACCACCTACTTAGCACAAGTTTATTCATTAACCACATATGGTTAGTGAATAAACTTGTGCTAAGTAGTGCGGGTTACCATAGTAACCCGAACAAAACCCTTATATTATAAAGGTTATAACCCATTCAATGGGTTATTATGTAACCCTTTCACTGGGTTTCAAGTATAAAACCCATTCAATAGGTTATCACGTTACCCTTTCGCTGGGTTTCAAAAAAAGAACCCATTCAATGGGTTATCCATATTGAAGAGATAACCCTTTTACTGGGTATTAAGCATAAAACCCATTCAAGGTGTTACTGTGGCGGCATCTACACCGCCACATACGAACTAAGCATCAAAGACCTGACGTCACAAGTCCTACATCGCCGTATAAGAGTTTACCGAGCGATTAACATAATTATATAAGACTATCCGACATCAATCCTTGGGCAATTGCCCGCCAGACACAACACCCGTCTGGTCGGAGGATCCTCCCTTTTCTTAGAGGATGAGTGAACTTTAAACCCTGTTCCTCATACCCCTAAATTACAGCATGATAAAGGTAACCTCATAAACGGCTTACCCATTCGAAAAGCTTAATTCTTAACCGGGGTTGTACGGTCCCTGGTTTGAACTAATTGGTCCCTATTTCTCGTAATTACTATAAATTGTGTCTTTCACCTCTTTTACTGAAAAGAGTTTCCTTATGTAGGTACTTAGGTACATGATGTTTTCACAAATATATTGACAAGGTACCGTCATGATGTTAATATTTTTAAGATAGGATAAGATAAGATTTTTATTTGCTTAAACGTGTGTGTGTGTGTACTGTACATACATCGAATATGCATACAAGATGATAAAGTAAAATTAAGTGCAAACATGTTTGCCACTACCTATGTCACGTGCAAAAAATCAAAATATTACAAGTTGTCATACTTAATTAATAATGGGTTATCTATACTTATAATAAATCTGTAGAAGTGAAAATTCTGTACATTGAAAATATCAAAAAAATAAATGGCAGGGGGTGTTACTAGACCGACACCGAACCCAAAAGTGTGATTAAATTTTTTTTTGTCTGTCTGTCTGTCTGTCTGTCTGTCTGTCTGTTTGTTCAGGTATCACGCAAAAACTACCGGTTCGATTACGATGAAACTTGGTATAATTATTCTTTAATATCCTGGGCACAACACTGGGTACTTTTTATCCCGGAAAAGTATCCTATCCTACGGTTGGGGGGTGTCAAAGTTTGTATGGAAGAATTTTAACGCGCTGTCCGATTAACTCGAAACTCAATATTTAAACTTAAACCCAAAAATTAAGAATAACGTGTATCAGGATTTTTCGAAATTCAACCCCTAAGGGCGTAAAATAAGGGATGAAAGTTTGTATGAAAAATCTTATTCCTTGAGGTAATAAACAAGAAACTTCGCACGAATAGTTATCTAAATAAATTATTAAGTTTGTAGTTTTTTGTTTTTCTAAATTACCCCCTAAAGGGGGATTGGTGGGTGTCAGTGTTTGTATGGAAGAATTTTAACGCGCTGTCCGATTAACTCGAAACTCAATATTTATACTTAAAACCCATGGGGATGTATGGGGTAATTTCCGACACTCACGCGTGCGAAGCCGCGGGCAGCAGCTAGTTTAAAATATTATGTTGAGTACCTAAATCAACATTATGATTTAACCGCTCAAGTTCCCCCCCGCTAATTACGTCACCACCCGTCATTTGGAACCACGTGACCGTCAGAGATTTATGACCCCGCACGTTAAAAAAAATAATGATTTTCCCATTTCATACTAAATTATTAGACCTGCAGTAGGGCGTTATTTACGTCGTCAAGATTTGATGCACGTCTATTATCTTAAAAATTAAGGAAATATCGTCAGCAAATATCACCATTTGTGGCTTTTTAATGAACCATAAATCGGGTAGTACCTACTGCGGAACCTAAAAACTATATAGGTACATACTTATATTCGGGGGCAGTTGATGCGATGCGATGGTATGGGTCGGGGGAACAAGAAATTTTACGCGGGCAGAAGCTAGTACCTTATAATAAGGGAAATTATGAGTGCAACATCAAAAGTTTTCTTTAGCACCTGCAACCTAACCTCTTTTTTTGTAAGTAAGCAACGAGTTAATAGAACGGCTTCAATTATATTAATTCATCATCTTTACTATTTCAACAGAATATAAAAAAATCTGCGTCAATTTACGAACATAAATTAATATGACTCAGCTACCGATAAATATATTTACTTCTGAATTGATAACTCAGCGACTAATGTTGTAAGTGAGCTACTTTATATATATGTTAGAGATTCAACATCTGTCTGCTGATAAAATCAAATTCCAGCCACAAAATTAGCAATCCAAGTTTTTTACTTAACAACTAAATTAATAAATCATATTCTTTTTTCATAAATTCGCATAATGTTACTAGGTGCAATACCCGGAACCGAACGGGTTCCCTCTAATTGGCAGAATCTGATGTTCCGAAACTTATTTGGCAGAACATCACTCGGCAGAATCTTCTTTAAACGAATATTTTTGTGGCATAAACATCATTTAACAGAATTATTGTTTGGCAGAATGAAATATGCCTATGTCCGAATTTACAATGGCATACTCTTCAGATGGCAGAATTTTATTTCGCATAATTTCGTTTAGCATAACTTTTATTTGGTAGAATATCACTTGGCATACTATGAAGATATAAGAATTTAATTTAATTTTAAATTTCGTTACCTACAATCATTTTTGATAAATCGCTTGTCTGAACTGGGAATCAACTCAAATAGGTAGGTACTTACGAAAAATATACACCTGCTTTTCATAAAAAGTACCATATTTTACTACCATAGTTGGATTACTACCATAGTACCAATCCAATCTCTCTGATAAACATTAATCTTAAATTGAATGAAATCTAACAAAGCAATGAAAAAAGCCTATGGCATTAAGTCCGCCTGTGTACATTTGTGTGCTTGAAGTATTAAAAAAATAAGTTATATTTTACAAGCGTCCTTCGGCCTATGCATTCAATTTGTAAGCACCTAGTTGTAAGATTGCAAGATGTTCCTTAACAAGTAGGTACCTACTTACTATGTTGATTTGAGGGATTTGATCATTATGGTTTACCCTCGAAACGTGTCATACAATAGGCTGTTCTATTTGCATTTACGATATCTATACCTACCCCGGTTTAGCAAGCGAATAAAAAAAAAGAATTAAGTATCTACATAAACTACATAACATTGAAAAAAATTGTTTCCTTTGAGCAAAATTTGGTAGAATCAATATTTATATTAGGTATACAGGGTGAAAGGGACAGCCCTCCGCAGACTGATGGGGTGAACTCAGTAGGTACTTATTCATACTTACTATATTGACCGATACATTAAATTATTTCAGGAACGTTATGCGAATCCAATAAACCTGATTTGTTAAATTACCTCACACGCAATGTATCGTTACCGTGGCAAAATGCACGTAGTGAACGGCAGCGCAGCGAGTATTTGAACATCAATTATTGCTGTTTTTTTTATTTTAGCTGTTTCAGTTACTTAAATTGAGTGCTGCGTAAAGATAATGTAATTTTGTAACAGAAAAAACGACAAAAAATATTAAAATTTTCCTGAGATTTTTCCGGTGGAATATGATTCAAAATAAGGAGCTGAATGCAGCCTGTAAGTTTGCGGAGGGCTGTCCTTTACACTCTGCATAGTACTGATACCCCTTTAAGGCCCAGGGCCCGCTTTCCGTCCTGTACTTCTAAGTTAAGACGATACAGGCTGTCCACCGACTACAATATAATATAGGGTATTGCTGTCGTAATACTCGCAAACATGCAAAATGCCGAAAGCAAATTGTCAAGTCGTTCAAATTGATATAATTTCGACATTGGTGCCGATTCCCTTGTTCACAAACTAAACTAAATTTAAGTTCAGTGCATCTTTTTCTTTCTATTTCATTAAGAAAAAGAAGAAGATATATAAAAATAGTTTATTCCAGCAATAGTTACCTACATTTATGAAGACTTTCATATCATAATTTACTCTTATTTTAATTATGATACGAAAGGTCGACGCCATTTTTAACCGACTTCCAAAAAGGAGGAGGTTATATGTTCGTAGCGTATGTATGTTTTTTTTTTTTGTATGTCCGTCGATATTTTCGTTAATTGTGGACGGATTTTGAAAATTCTTTTTTTGTTTGAAAGGGTATGCTCTCAAGGTGGTCCCATATAAATTTTATTAACTTAGCTTGAGTACTTTTTGAGTTAGCTTCATTAATACGTATTTTTCCCACTTAGCCTATATGGACGATCTTTTAACATTTTCCTGTCACTGTTATTTACATAGCAGGTCGTGATATTCGAACTAGTAGGGGGTAGGTAGCACAACTAAAAAGTGAAAAATAAAAACTTTTTACAAAAAAAAACAACCGACTTTCAAAAAAACACTAGAAAGTGAAAAATAACTTTAATTTCGGAAGTCGGTGGCTTAAAACGAAAATTCAAAACCAAAGACACCGACTTCCGAAATTAAAGTTATTGTTCACTTTCTAGTGATTTTTTGGAAGTCGGTTGGTTTTTTTTGTAAAAAGTTTTTATTCTTGTTTTGATTATCTAGCAGCGACGCGTGTGGTAAAAAATAGAACTAAATACTTCAATTTGCCTAAAATTTTGTAAACGGCGGCGGCGTTTGAACTGTCCATGAAATGTTCCGTAGTTCTAGGACGTAGGTTCGCATAGAACTGCGAATTCAGTTCGAGTCAAGTTCGCTCTTATATCGTGGCATGTCATAGGTAAGCCTTGAGTCTATACTTAAATCACAATCATTTTGTAGGAATATTTTTACGGTCAACCTACCTATTCGGTCATAGGTTGTAATAGCCTACTGGAGTGGGGCCTCTCGGGCAAAAAAGCAAGCACAGCAGTACCAATCACAGGAATCACGATATTCGTAGATAGGTATGGTAGGTACTTACATGTTCAGAGTCCTTTCCTTTCAGAGCGTCGAGCAGGTGGTCGGCGTCGAAGACGCGCGAAAGGGCGCCGCGCGCCACTCCGCGCCGACACAGCACTCGCGACATCACCGCGTCCTCTCTGCAACGTGTTCAACACTAGCACTGCTCCACCAGAGAGGTGCGCGGGCGCAGGTTGCACACGACTGTCACGCATCGCGAGGATTGTGCTCGATATATACGGCCCCTGGCGCCGCAGGGCGGAGGGTTGCTCCACTCCCTGCCTCCGCAAATCTCCGGAACGCCCTCCGCAAATCGTTCCGTGATTAAACTATTGTTACTGTGGTTACGTTTACAACTACCGCAGCTGGGGGGATCTGGATGGAGGGCAGACATTCCTACAAGATAAATGCACCTACCATATTACGAAATGGAAGGATTTAAGCCTCGTGCAGAGTGGCGCGACGCGACTCTAACAAAACAATTTGTAAGAAATCTTCACAGCCAAACAACTACCGCTGTCGCGTCGCGCCCGTCTGCACGAGGCAGTATGCTCAGTTCGACACAAGTAACAAGGTGTGCCTGTGAGTTTCGTCGATGCAGACATGAGTAGAAAGTCCCTGAAGAAAAAAAGAAGTAGGTACCTACACAACTGTATGTAATACATAAACTTGTGGCAAGTGCTTCGGTAACATAAACTAACGTAAAATAAGTGGATACGTACATTTTAAACTATAAGAAGTATTTACAAAAAACTGATTTCACAGCAAATAATTTTTCTTTTTCTTCGCTATGGCCTTTTTACACTTAGGTATTTCTAATGTGAACGATAATCCCGTTGAAAAATCTTTAGGTAGGTATCTACTCTACTAGGATTTATCATATTCATAGTAGTCATATTTTCCTGGCCAGTAAGTTAGTGAGGCGATAGTCGGCTACTACTACCTATAGTGGTCATAAAATAAAAAACGGTACCTAGGTTTTTGAGGCTCTGAGGCAATTCCTGTATTTTTATGAACGTGCACATTTTAATCCCAGTCTCAACTTGTCAAAAAATCTCTTATTGATTGTCGCTAAGATGAGATTGCGATTTGATTTTTCTAAAATTAAGTAGTTAGGTACGTCTACCTTCAGGGCCCAAGCATTTTTACTAGGGAGTTTTTTTAAATATAATAAGTGTTCGGAGAATTAAAAAAAAAGTAAGATAGTTTGACCTTAACTATTTAATCGTTCTTAACTTTGAAGTTGATTTTCAGGTACTTTCTTCTCTGATTCCCAACAACGTGATTCTTAGAAAACACTCACATAATGAAGTCACAGTCACATACGAAGGTATGGGAGAAAGGAATAGAGAAAAGATTGCGAGAGGGGAGTGAGATTACCACGAACCAGTTTGGGTTTAAGCCAGGTCGTGGAACAATGGTCTACACTCCGCCAATTGTGCGAGAAGTACAGACGTGCACACAAGAACTTGCAGATGGTGTTCATTGATCTGGACAAAGCGTACGATAGAGTAACTCGGGATGTGTTGTGGTGAGCCTTGAAAAAGAGAAGCCCGGGAAGATATAGAGTTAAGCGTACCTACGTCCGGCCGGCTGCTGGCAACACCGACGAGTTGTTATGTTGTTTTAAGTTCAAATGGCTATATGAGGAGGGGAAGACGGAAGAAACGATGGATTGACTGTGTGAAAGATGATATAATAGGAGGTAGGAAGAAGTGACTACCACTAATAGACCATACCATACTTAGACTTTATCTCCCATACTTCTGTACGGAAGAAAAGCATGTTACGCCGACCCCAAATAAATTGGGATAAGGGCAGGAGAATGATGATGACTTACGGGGTGTCCTGCGTGAGCCACGAATGCGACACGACACGACGCGACGAACCGATCAACTCAACGGCATACCTTGATTGCGGCCTATGTGGCAGTCTGCAGCGAGACGCAACGTATCGTCGCGTCGCATTATGTCGCGTAGCGTCGCGTCGTATTCGTCGCTCACGCAGGACAGGGCCTTACTGGGTTTGCGTGAGCAACGAATACGAAGCGACGCGACGCTGCGACCGCGACGAACGCGAGCAACTCAATGGCATACCGTGATTGCGGCCTATGTAGCGCGACCAGTCCAGTCCAGTCTGCGACAAGACGCGACGTAACGCGTACTTGTTTTGAGGGCGACCAGACGCGACACCACGTACTACGCAATGGTTGATTCAGAAGCGTTGATCGCCGCAGTGCGTGAGCAAAGATTGTTGTGGGACAAAAAACATAAGCAATATAGGAATCGTTTATTAATACAAAGTTGAAAGAATAAATTTTCATGAAAAAAAATACTGTAGGTAGGTACTTCTCCATGATTCGAGAAGTAATGACCAAAATCACGTAGGACATTTGTCGCGTGTAGCATCGCGTTGCGTCGTATTCGTCGCTCACGGAAGACAGGGACTTAGAAAACACTCGTGTATGTAGTTAAGTCGGTCTAGGTATTTATTTGGTAGGTACATATTCCGGAAGCTAGAAAGGGACCAGAAAATAAAACATATAATAATATAGGTAGTTCACAATTTTTACTCTAAAACGTCTGAATGAGTAGTAACTAAATACCTCCGGTAAATATTATCTAATACAGAGACTAAACAAAACAAAGTAGCCTAAAAATAAGTAACAATGTTCAAAACCGCCCGATGCTCGCGGGACTCTCCGCGTGGATTCAACTGTTTATTATGATACGCATGTTTCATAAAAAACAATACATACATCGTTACATGGAATAATTTTTAGCTAGTAACATACCTACTGAGGGGAAAGGTAGGTAGGTACCTACATATTGTTTAACACATACCTACGGATGAGCGACGACCCTGAGCGTATTGTCTGATCCGTGCCAGTTGGACTGCTTTAGTATCTAGAGGCGTACACTACGGTGCTGTTGGCGAACACAATTCTCGACAACGATAATATTTGTACTTAGGAACACTGTCGCTGTAAACGAACGCTTAGATAAATGGTTTTCTTAATTCTATGCCCTCGCTCATCTTAAGTCGCGTCTGAAAGTATAAGGGAGCTCGCGAACTATGCGGCCACGATCACGATTGCTTGTGGTATGTAGTACCTATAGTAGATAGGTACACAAAGTGTGGAATTGGAAGCAACTGTCGGTGCCACCACCGTGGTCCGCGCAGTGCGCGAGGGTCCAAAACGATTCAATACAGTTTCCGCGAATCACTATATTATATAATATTTCAATGATTTATGTACAGTTTACGTAAACAGGTAAATAATATGGATGTAGATAAATATCAAAAACTCGGCGTGGATGTCTGTGACCCCAGCTGATTGCCGCTCCAGGTACTCCAGAGGCAGCACGGCGCGGCGCGGCGGCGGGCGGCTGTCGCTCGCTACGTTCACAGACATGCAGCTCGATTAGTGTAACGCTTTAGTGTACATACAATTTAGTGTCGTAACTCATCAGTTCATAGTTCACAATTGACTAGTATTATGAATGAGCACAAAGTGTCCACACAACGGGCACGTCACGATACGTCACTTCTTTCTCACACGCCACGTCACGTCACGATATGGCGCGCGGCGCTTGCACCTCTAGCCTTGCGTTATTCGTCAGCTGAAAAGAAAAACACTTGTCAGCAGACAATCCCTGTATCTTTTTTATACTCACAGGGTAATGGAGCACTAAATGTATCTTCTCGTACGACCCAAAGAGTATGTATTGATGAAATGATGATGACATTGGGCGTCTGCACGTGTCGACTGATATGTAGTCGTACAGACCTACGCACTTGAATTCTTATATTATGGAGTGTATAATCTGGTCACAATAAGTTGCAAGTGTATTGCGTTCAATGAATGAACATTGTGTGGCGGACTGTTTATCTAAACGACATACAGATTAGCGCGGCGCGAGGGAGGCTATGAACAGTTAAATGTTTAAAGGGGACCACATAAACTCCTGATGCTTCGATTAGTTATTATTTTTACTTTAATCGTTTTCAAAATGTGAATGTACCTATTTTAAGGACAAAATATTTTTAATTTTTTAAAGCAGCACAGATAATTGAGGTGTATTAACTACAACTCTTACGTAAGCTTAGACCCAGCGTAAACTCTACGACTGAACCGTGTTTATTAGTAGTTTAGGATAAAGAACACAGTTCAACGAGAATATTATTTAGGGTCTTTGACGTAAGAATGAAGCATTTAACAAGTGCCAAGTTTGAAGACCGAAAACCCTTTGAGTCCTAAAACTATCCGACACGAAAAACAATCAACCCAAATTAAAGTATAAGTTTATACAGGCTGAATGTCAAAATACACTTTCGTAGCACCGCGTGTAGCACTCCTACGCCGCACCTACGCCGCACCTACGCCGCGGCGCGCCATGTCGTAGTCTCGTAGAGCCAGCGCTACGACGGCGACGGCTACGCGCCTGTGGTGACTATTTGATTATGTATGTATGTGTAATAAGTATGTTTGACTATATTGCGTGTGTGCATTGTGCACTGTGGAGTCCAAAAGGTGGCTACAACCACATAGTGTTTTTTTTGTTTTGGAAATCATCAAATAACAACATAGTGCTGGTTGGTAGAGTCATTTTCGTTCCTTGCAGGTCGTTAATTTGTAATAAACATTCCTAATAAGTTTGAATGGACTTAGTTGTAATGAAATTTGTATCCAAGTTTATTTTATATTATTATAATAATATAATACTACCTTCTGCCCGCGTCTTCGACCGTGTGGATGTCGGAAGTTATCCCACAGGAACGTGTTACATGTCCTAAATCAGATGGGTAATTGCGTAATACACTTACAATAGCAATGGGTTGCATTTATAACAATAATAATATTTAATTAAAATAAAAACGAATTGCGTAACACACTATCAATCACAACCTGAATGATTTTGATGGATATTGCTAATCCATTGCTTCACATGTTCGAGAAATCTGTCTGTTCAACACTGTAAATAACTCAATTAATGTTGTTGATCTGTCAAAATTAAACCCATTTAAACAAGCTATTGTAAGTGTGTTACGCAATTACTCCGTTGATTTAGGACATGTAACACGTTCGTGTGGGATAATTTCCGACATTCACGCGGGCGAAGCCGCGGACAGAAGCTAGTTAAAGAATAAATTTGAATTTTAAAACTAAACGTTATTTTAAACTAAAAAAAAAAACATTTGTAACATCTAATTAAAATTAAAACTACTCTATATTTTTATTTCTACATATAAACCTAGCTAAAAATTATTATTAGATCATGGCGCGTTATTATCTGACCCGTCGCCCACCCCCGCTTCATTCTTATCGTGGTAACTTTTAAACTATTCTTTCAAATGTCTTAGTGTAAAAGACAAAGTTTATCTACATTAAAGACCGAAAGCGACGAAAGTATTCATTTTGATAAGAATTAACTAAATACTCCAAAATGTGCAATGTTATCGCGATTTCAGGTTTGGTTCCGTATTAAAAGTTGTGTTTAAGTATCGGTCACTAATTTCCAGTCACCCTATATACAAGTAATTTTTAAATGACTGTAGACGACATGACTGTATCTTATTTAAACCTAGTCTGAGAACCCGGCCTACGGGGACAACTGTGTGGACAACCTGAAATGATCACATAATATAATAGGTGCCTACACGTACCGTTCTTTCATTGAGTGGTCTAAACTGTTACATTTAATCTCTTTACATTATTATTGTATTGTACAGAGGCGATGTAAAAAATATCCGCAACGTTTGAACGGGAGGACGCGCAGCTGCATAAACACCGACCGAGTTAATTGCAAAACGAGCAGTACGTAGGGAACAAAGAGAGTTCAATATACCGTGTATGCGTCGCGGAGTTGGTGATAGTCCGCGCACCACCATACTATACTACGGCTGCAGGCGCGGAGGGATAGGACACCGGACACGTGCCGCTCGTTGTTGTTAAGAGGCGCACTAATGTGCACGCGACGAGTCAATATTGACTCAGCGCACTGCCCGCACCCATCCCCGCACGGGCCGGAGGCCGCACCGCGCGCCTCTCCGCAAGCGCTTACTACGTCGCCCTACGTACATAGGTCGAAGTAGTACGTACTGTATCACCAGTACATTACCATATCTTCTAAGAGAATTTCCAACGGAACAGAATAGCAAGTGCAATAAGTGGCTGTTAGTCAAAACTGCAAGACCTAGACCTACGGGGGGTTCAGGACGGGGGTGCAGGACGGGGGCGCAGTGCGGGGGCGCTATCGTTATCGCGACTTATTCTATTAACATCAAATTGCGAGCCCACGCCGGATTTATCGCGCACTCGATCCCAACACGTGCGGTTTACAACCCAGCGATTTATTCCGGCGATTGCAAAATTGCATTAAACAACATTAACGTACTCCTATCTAAAGTAGCATCTCGCCCATAATCAATGATGCCGTGGACAGGAGTCCCAGCACGTGTTCACTTGTACTTGTGTTGTACTGATAGTAATACAATACCTACAGTCTACACTATGAGATCTTCTGTACTAAGTCGTTCAATCTCTCTCATCAGATTATTCTCTCAATAACCCCTTGAAACAATACAATGAATGTGAATTTGAATGTGAATAAAAAAAAATGTAGGTCTACTTAACGAAATTGGAAATTGTACCAATGTACATCCCGCTGCGAACCTAACAGAAAATAAAATTATTATAAGTAGGTAATATCCAGTGAGGCGAGCTCACATCAATATGCTCATGAAGTCATGACATCTCAATGATTAGTGAAAGGCGTAATAGTTGGGGCTTTAAACAATTTGTTTTTAAATAAGCTCAATATGGTCCCGTCAAGTAAGATTATTATGACAAGTAAGTGGTGCGGCAGTCGGCAGTGACAGCGCTGCACGTGCGCCGCCCGGCCGGCCTCACTTGTAGCAAATACAATAACGAATGCTCTTAACTAACTCATACAAACGCGCCCCGCATCAAAACGATATTATAATGTCATCACACCGTATCAATCTTAATTGTTCGCGACCGCGACGCCAAACGCATTATTTGTCCCCTTCACCGTTCGCCAGAACGCTGCACGGGACGAATAGATACCCTGCATCGTTTACCATAGCTTCTATAACTTACGCAATAAAGTCTATAATTCAACCGGCCAACTATTAGAGGGTAACGAGAGTGTAAACTTTGAAGAGGTGTCTTTAGAGTTGGAAATCGCGTGGTACACTGAATAATAGGAATAGCATAGTGTTATAATAGCGCGGGACACCGTGTCGGATAGAGAGCACGTGCGAGGTGGCGCGAATGTGGCGCGCCGGGTGCGCCGCACACACCACTCGCGGACAGGTGGCACATGCGGCGCAAGTGTACGGCGCACAGGCGCGGCGCGGTGGCGGCGGGTAGGTAATGTTGGCAACAGACAACGTTGTCACGGTGCCTTGAACTTATAATTTGACATGGAGTAGAAATAATTACTGGGAAATGACTTTTATGTCCGGTACCTATCTATGGAAAACCACAGCAGCAATGCACAATGTAAGTATGTAAATACCTAATGCAAGCAACTTCCGTCTACTTTAATCGCCTCTGTAGTCTAGTGGTTAGACCTCCTGTCTAGGACAGGTGGTAACCTAACCACTAGATTACAGAGACTCTCCGAGTTTGTTTCGGCCTTTCTTCTCAAAGTAGTCAGATAGGAAGTGCCGACCTCATCAAGTTAGAGTTCCGTAGTCAACAAGGAACCCTTATAGTTTCGCCATGTCCGTCTGTCTGTCTGTCCCCGGCTTAGCGCAGAGACTGTTAGTACTAGAAAGCTGTCATTTGGCATGAGTATACATATTAATTACGCCGACAAAGTGGTAAAATAAAATCATGAAAAAAAAAGGTTTTTTTTTGTCTAACCTACGGTGTGGGGTAGGTATCTTTGGAAAGGTCGTTCAAAAATATTGTATTAATAGTGAGTTTGTCACAGTCACAACCATAGTGTTCTGGATATGTGGAAAAATTCACAGCTAAGTAGGCTCTACAAGTTAACGAGTAATTATCGACCAACTTACATTTGCAGTTGCAAAAACATGTTCTCCCATATATTTCGTATGGGAGAACATGTTTTTCAACTACAAAGTTAAGTTTGTTCTTGGGATTCATTCAGCCCAGCTACGGAACCCTTCATTGTGAGTGGTCCGACACGCACTTGGCCGGTTTTTGTCGGCCGGTATGTTCATATTCCCTCATAACTTCTAATCTACTCAACATAATTTGACAAATGGGGTATCGTTGGAAGCGTATCGGCCGTCCGATGGTTATAGGCTATGTGACGTCATTTAATGGTCATTAAATGCCATGTTGGGTATCAAATGAAAGGGCTTAATTAGCACATTTCAAATATATATATATTATTACCCCAAAATAATAAAAATAAAAGTATAAAAACTAAAACCCAACTACGGCAAAAAAGTCAACTGAAAAGGTATAAACAAGTCATCTCAGACAGACATATTCAAAATCCGGAGTCACACGTGTTAGAGGATAAATCGAATAGATTACGTGTGACTCCGGATTTTGAATTTGTCTGTCTGAGATGACTATGACTATATATTATAGTGTTTGAACAAACTTTACAGAAAAATAAAATCATTTCATTTCATTTCAGCAATAGTCTAAAGTAGGTAAATATTACTTCACTGCAGATTTACTCACTATGAAGCTTTCAATGAAAGTGAAATCATTCTGAAATTAAGATTAGCTGAACCACTGCACAAGGTGGTAGAACGATGTTTTACGTAGAAGATGAAACTTTTTTATTTAGGTATAGCTCTGCATAAATATCAGTAAAACAGTGTAATTATTTACTTTATTTTTGTTGAACAGTAAACATTTACACATATTTTAGAGTGAAAAACAGTATAGAATCTAAGAGTATGGTTGGCAACCCTACCCGTGACTGGCCGCTCATGGGACCGCGCGCCAGTCCGCGCCTGTGCTACACTCACTACAACTGAACATTTTAATGGTTCAGAGTTATAAATGAATAATATTGTAATATTATGTTGTCTGACACACGCTTCGTGATTTGTTTGTAGCTACAATTCTACAAGACGTACACGACGCAATCCAACACAACATTTAACTTGTAAGTTTACTAAAATATACGATTTGTAGACTAGTCATTTGTAAACCTACAAATCGAACAATTATGTAGGGCTTCGCCGTCCTGACATATTCACCATGTTTCGTGATAAGCTTGTAAAAATAATATGAAAGATTAATAATTGTAAATTATTAATTGTGACTTATACATATTTGTAATTATTTTCAGTGTAACGATATTTTGTCTACAATATAACAATTTTGTAGAATGGCAGGTACATTTTTGTCAGGTACATCATTTTTTTATTCTAATTCATTTAATTTTTTTTATTGATTTTAACTTTTGATTTTATTGTTTCAATGGAATTTCGATTATGATATTGTTTTATTGTGCGTTTTCTTCTTAAATTTAAAGCATTTCTTATGTAAGAGCTGTGTACGCCTGTAAGTGACTAATTCACCATAACTCAATAATTGTGCTTTATGTTATTATGTTAATGTTTTAGTGAATGGGTCGTTGGTGTACCTATCAAATAAATAAATAAATTTGTAAGGTTTTGGGGTATAGGGTCCTGGTGTGTGTATGTGTGTTGACTCATGCACCTCCTCGAAGGCAAGCGAGGTGAGCCGGTGAGCGTGACGGACTCGTCAGGTTCGCCCAGCTCGGCGTCGCGCTCGCCCGTCACGCGGTACAGCTCCGCGCGCGCCTCCACCACGTCGCGTGTGTACTACGTGTTGGTGTGTGTCTGTTTTGACTCACGCTCCTCCTCGTGCTCCTCCTCGAAGGCGAGTGAGGCAGGCGTGACAGACTCGTCGGGCTCGCCCCGCTCGGCGTCGCGCTCGCCCGCCACGCGGTACAGATCCGCGCGCGCCTCCACCACGTCGCGCACGATCTCTGCCGAACAAGCCCACGTTAGCATTAAGTCGCTGATAGCTTGGATGCCGACACCACACCGCTAGCAACGTGTTAGCAACAGAACAATATTATTGTTTGATTACCTATAATGACGTCTCGGCTAGTGATGATAGACTCGATTTCTTTCGACACCTCATCCACAAGCCATGGCATGAACTCCTCGTCGATACCTGAAAACATTTATAACGTCATTACAAAATAAGATAAGTACCTTATAATTTCCAATGCCGTACCGCTCGGCTCTGCGGCTTTATGCAGTTGAAACATAATTATATAATATCAGCATAATTACGTCGGGGAATTGAGCCTCTACTATCCGAATATTTTGCCTGATGCTGCCAACAGTCCTATCCAGTCCCGTGTTTTGTTAGTGTTGAATGCAGCCTTAACGCGATAATAATACAGGCATCAACGTTGCTGACATGAAACATTCTTCAAACATTCTTTCTCTAGCTGCTTGGCGCGGCTTCGCAAGAGAACAAAGGAGTGATTATCTGATATGTTACCGTATACTTTATACATATTTGTGATGATGTTTATATTTTTCATTTAAAACTTTTATCAATGCACGAGTGAACCATGGGGGATTTATTTTTTATTATTAACCAGAAAAGTAAACATGTCACACAATATTTGTCTTAGCTACATAGAATTATGCTTAAGAGTAAAACAGTAACAATTGTGCCCAATTATTAGCATCTGCTGCCGAACTAGGTTTATAGCCTGTGTTTCAGCATGCAGCGCCTCAAAGCCCTCAGACTGGGTATGCGAGTATGAGAGCTTACGAACAAAAGGAGACAATTTTTAAATTAACATAATAATATCTTGAACTTAAATACTAAAGAATGAAAGGGTTGCTGTCCTCTAGGTGTGTAAGGTGAAGGAGGTGATTGTATGAGTGTAAGAGGGTGTGTAGAGAATAATTAGATTTAGCTAGTAGATTCTTTTATAGTGTTTATAAAGCCGACAGTCAGTTGTATCACTACTTTAAGATGGTAAGTATATTTTCAGTTTGATCGTAATTCAATTTCCAAAGCCATAGAGATACCGATTTATTCATTGTTAATTTATTCATAGTATAAATTTCAAGAATCTTATTAATTTTGTGATATAAATAGGGGCCCAAAAAGGTGTAAAATCTACGAATAAAAGCAGTTTTAAAGTGAGCTAACCTCTTGCATACAGGTAAACCTTTCCGCCTTGTTAGGGTTGGATTGTACTCCAATACAGAATGCTGTTTTGAATTGGCGTACAGTCAGCAACTCACAGTATTCATAAAAAAGCTCTGTAGAGTATTGGAATGGCTTAAAAGTACAGAGTTTCAATATAGTTCTTTGTGAAACCTCGAGTTGTTTTATCGTAGTTTTCGGTGCACCGCCCCCGGATGAGCCGCTTTTTAAATTGTTTACACCGGAATGTGTAAGTCCCTGAGTTCGTTCAGTTTATTATAAAAAAGGCAAACAGCCTGGTCCAGAGATTCAGCAGATAAAAATGACTGTCCTTATCCACATATTTTGGAAAGGACAGTCAAAGAAGGCAGCTATAGCATTTAGGAAGCTGTTGCTGCTGCTTCGTAGACGGTGCAGCAAGGAGTTTGCTTTCTTGCGCATGATGGCTTGAAAGCCACCCGTACGCGCTTCAGTAAACATACCAGACGCGCTGCAGCGCCACGCAGCCCCAATAGCATCCTAAAAGCGTTATTATAGTGTGTGCGCAGGACTCTGTAGGTTCCCTGCGTATGTTTCACCTACAGGCCACTTGAGTAGAACGACTGGCAGAACGCCTTAAATAGTGTTATTTTCATCTCGAGCCTGCGAGCGAGCATATATATTGCCTCTCACCGCCAAAGCGCTCGCTCTCTATGTCCTCGACATCCTTACGGTCACCTGTTACAATGTGACCCAGATATGACCTATCATCCTATACTTTCAAGACTGCACCTTTAAGGATGGATGACAGGAGGAACATATTATGCGGGATAGTATTTATCTTATCTAAATACAAGTATTTGTATTTAAGCCCGTGCGATATCGAAAATTGCCTCATACTGAGACACCAAATTCCTTAATCCTCTGATTGAGGGGCTCAGCAGCACTACGTCGTCTGCATAGCTAATATTGTTAAAACATTTGTCACCAATGAAACAGCCGACATGAGTGCTACTGAGCCGCTCAATCAGTTTATTTACATAGATACAAATTAAACAATAGTGGCGAGCTTAACCCCCCCTGTCTCACACCACGATCCAATTTATACTCGTCCGATAAAGTACCTGCCCATCTCACCCGATATCTCTGATTTGAGTACCAGTACTCGAGAAGAGAGGTACACTCCGCCGGTACACCCACGCTTCCTAGGTTTTCCCATAGCACGTCATATTATGCTACGAGATCAAAAGCTTTTGTTAGGTCGACAAAACACACGTATACCGGCTTTCTTCTCTCTGTGTTGTTCCTTGACAGTGTTGGCTGTTATTGAAGCAAGTGTGATGGATCGATAGTTAACTTTATCAGACGCGTCACCCGTCTAGTTTTTTACAATTGTACTCATGAATGGCTCAGGTAAGTAAGAGTCGCACAGAAATTAATTAACAAATATTTCCGGGAAAAGACAATTTTTTTTTTTTTGTCTTTTCCCGGAAATATGATTAGTTTATACATTATGGGGCAGTGGTTAAGGCCTCGCCTCTCATGCGAGGTTGTGGGTCAAATCCGAGAAGTTCCAATGTGCCTTTTTAAATTCATATGTACTTTAGAAATAGAACTTAGAAGTTTATCTTGGACATCACTGATGTCTGATATCGGTGAAGGAAAAACACCATGAAATCGCCAACCTGTCTTGAATAAGCTTGTTTTCTCTGTTTCTTCTTGCCATGCAGTGGGATAGTAACAGGCTGTTATTATTATTATTTATGATCAGTTCGGCGAGATTATGTGAGTCGAGTGTGGGTTACTGACCGCGTTCGATCCTCTCCATGAGGTACCCCTGGTCACGCAGCCCCGCCAGCACGGACGGCAGCAGCTCCGCCACGTAGCCCTGCACCAGCACCGCCGCCGCCGCGCGCTCGCGCGCCTCCACCGCCGCGATCTGCGCCACGCGCGCCTCCGCCACGCGCCGCTCCTGCAACACACGCACGGGTCAGCACTCGCCGGGCAACCACCTCCCGGGCACACGACGCGTACCTTCTCCTGGTATAGGCGCAGGTCGTGCGCGGCGAGGCGCTGGCGCTCGGCGAGCTCAGCGTCGCGCAGCTCGCAATAGCGCCGCTGCTGTTCGCGCAGAGTAGCCAGCTCCTCCTCCTGCGCCACCTCCGCTAGCGCCTGCTCCGTCGTTTTGCCCACCAGCACCTCCAGGATGGGTTGCACCTCCAGGTCGAAGTCGAACAACTGCACGTACAATGGAATAATTAACCACCTTCTTTACCACTAAGTGTACAACAACGTCAACAACACTCTCACGTCTCCGGGGTAGATCTGCGTGAAGGCGTCGGCGCCGGTCTTGGCGGGCACGTACACGGGCGTGGCGGGCCGGTCCACGAACAGGTCCGTCTGCACGCCCACGTCCATCTCCACGCCCTTGTCGAACAGCTGCAATCATAACACGCACATGTTCAACAAGTTCAACTTACCTCGGACGGCTTCTAACCCCAGTGACTCACATGCGCGTAAATATCCGTACATTGTTCGTAAATTGTACGAATGTTTGCACGCATGTGAAGGGCCGTCAGACATTCATTCGCAAACATAGCGGATATGCAAATTGGTTTGCATACTCAATTTGCGAACCCGTTTGCAGTTCCTCCTATACTTGTTTATGATTTTATGAATGTCTCAGTCTTGCTTGCGATTTGTGTTTTTGTGTTTATTAGTGCGGTTGGACTGTTACACTGAAATCCAACACCTTGGTGTTGTTCCAATCCATGATGAATTTAGTTTAAGTACGCGAGACAATAGGCGTCACGAACTATGATAGTGGCGAAACGTCCGTTACCTTCGTAATCGTGTGCGCATCTGGTCGCACGAATGTGTGGGAGACTACGCGAAGGATCGAGGTTCGGGCGCTTTGATGTTCGTTAAAAAACCGACACAGCTTGGAAAACCGCGAATGCAGCGAAAACTTTGCATAATCATTTGCAAATGTCGTCCTACACTTGTGGGTTTGCGTATTCGTGCGACTTTCAGTGACCGGCATAATAGATTATAGCGCCTCGTCAATATTGAATCGAAAGTATAAGATAATAGATTACCTCTTCGAGGTAGTATTCGGTCTGTATGGGGTGGTGGCGGCGGCCGGGCGCGGGTGGCGGCGTGCCGGGGCGCAGGCGCGCGGCTGCCGCCCGCCGCGCCAGCGCGCGCCGCCGCGTGCGCGCTGCCCGCGCCGCCATACTCTCGATGCCATCTCCCTGGAAACACATTCATTACTACTCTTTGTTCACTTAAGACAAATTAGATCCATCTCTAAATGCCGAAAAACGAAGTACGAGTAGATTACTTTCAACATCAACCGTATGAATGCTGCTAAAATACATTATTAGTTTAGATTAGATTAAACATAATGTTTGGAGACAATTACATACACTCTTTAATAGAATAGTCTGCATTCAATTAATGATAATAATTCCAACAAACGTCGTGACATTATGGTAGTCTAAAAAAATACCTTAATATTTTTCTCATCACTTTGCCCAGTGTCAATGAACATTTGGAAGTAGCCACCATTCAAGTGTCGTTAGTAAGCTTGTGGTTGCTTACTTGTTCTATGCTGATACTGAGTCTTGCATAACGCCAGATGTTCGTGACTCACACCTAATGCGAGTCGGTGTCGCAGCCTTTACCATGATTTTGGAAGTCGCCATGGACGAGCGATGCACATTCAAACAACTTCTACATATTTTATTGAACATTAACTGATTGCTGCAATCTTGTCTTGTGATTCCAATTTTGATCCCTGTAGAAATAGCCGTAGATATAGGCTATAATTATTAGGCTACTTTGGCAAGCTACCTAATAAAGGGCAGCCTACAACTAAAAGCGCGGTCAGGCTTGACTGCTCTATCATCTCCCACTGTTGTAAGCGACATGTGACACGCTGATGCGAGTAACAAATTGTTATTGTATGATTTTTTTTTTTTTTTTTGTGTATGACATTGTAATTGAATTGAATTGGTTTGAATTGAATTGAAATAGTAGTGTTGTGTATGTAATGTGACTGTGTGAGTATTTTGTGTATATTATGAGTCAGTGATGCTCGAAATAAAATGTTTTTTTAAATTTATTTTTTTTATTAAAAAAAGGACTAGGCTGAGTTGAACCATCCATATGAACCATATCTTCAAAACGGCTGGACCAAGTATTATAAAAAAATTGTTTCAGAATCCCAAGAGAAAGTTTCTTCCACACGATACGTAACACAACACAATACATCTAAAGGAAAAATGACTTGTAAGTTTTGTTAGTGTGTGACTGGCGATCTGTGTGCGGCGTCATCAAACCTAACATTATGCCAAAACTGAAATTCCCACGTAGCATAGATCGCAAGGAAATCCTCTGTGACAGATGGACAGAATGAGAGATTTATGATTGTAAAGGATCCGTTTATTATATTCCTTTAAAGAATCCGGAACCTACTTTAACTACTTCCTGTGGAGTCAAGAGTGGGTTAGGAATATTATTTCCTGTGTAGTATTCGGTCGGTCTGAGATTATTTGGGTTTAATTTAGGGGAATCAGTTATGAAAACGCTGGAAAACTACTGAGCGAACGCTTCTGCAGCTTTGATTCCGAGTAAACTATACCGTAGTGCACAACTTCAGGTTTCCAGCCTAACGTTGTGCACAAACCTTACTCTAAAAAACCTAACCTAACGCCGGTACAAACGAATGCGACATCTGGTGACTCATTCTCGATGGCTGCACTTTAAGGCTGTTTTCACTCGTAGTTTTTAACCATTCGATAATATTTTCACGTATACTGTTTTCTCGATACAGACGATACAGTTGTTCACAAGCCCCGTACACGGCGTTGTACAGTATCATATTTTAAGGCAAATGGGATCACACGACAATACTTACAATACTTTTCAATATCATCTGCCTAACCTTTTCCCAACTATGTTGGGGTCGGCTTCCAGTCTAACCTGATGCAGCTGAATACCAGTAAAGGAGCGACTGCCTATCTGACGTCCACAACCCGGTTCCTGGGTAGCACAATACCCCTGGGTAAGACTGGTTGTTAGACTTTTGGGCTGTTGACTACCCGTAACGATTGTCAAAGATTTATGAATGACAGCCGGGATCAACAGCTTATCGTGCTTTCCGAGTCACGGAGGGCTCTCGCTAGTATCTAATGATTCACGAATTAACCGCAGCAAATTAAACTTTGATCGACCCGTGCGGCTGTTGTTATTTGGGCACGAGTCTCTCTTTTCATAGGGTTAAAAACAAATGCAGTATAAAAACTGCCATGTGGTCTCAAAATAATTTTAGGACCACAGTAAAAATATATCTTAGGTACGGATCATCGTCGTTTTAACATTAGGTGACCATTCGGTATAGGATATTTTCACATAACTAAGTAATGGCAGCCGTTGTGCGTGAATGAAATAATATAAACTCAAGCGCCACTGCGGAACCGGGTTCCGCTTAAGAGGGTGCATCCTAAAATTTGGCAACGTCGTAAATAGCTGTCAAATATTTACCTGTTTCGATTAATTTGGAAATAATACTGTATGGAAATAAGAAATGTGGCTAACCAATTGACTAGAATATTAATAAAGAATTGCAATTATAACATTGAATTTGATGTTGTACCCGTTTTAGGTGAAAAAAAGGCATTTGGAAAGTTACGAAATACTTTTTTTACATCTAAAACTAACTATTCGGTGTTACGATATTAATTATTGCATTTCATAATCAATATTCTAGTCAATTGGTTAGCCACATTTCTTATTTCCATACAGAAATATTATCAAATTAATCAAAACAGCGAAATATTTGACATCTATTTGCGACGTTGCCAACTTTCAGAATAAACCCTCTTAACTACAATACAAATTGTTACGATATTCTCGAATTGCAGTGACAAGAAAGGTTGGAATCCGAGATATGTTTTTCACGAATACGTGATTTTCAGTTTTTAGAGTTGCTGTCAATACTGTTTATGTGCGATAATATATCGTATCCGCTATACGTGCGCCATGTGAACGTAGCCTTTTAATGATTCACGTGATTGTCATCGATCGTATCACAAGGTTCGGGAGTGCGGCCGGCTGCACCGAGCACCGTGTTAACAAGCATTAACGAGGACATTACATTGCCATCCTCCCAATCCCAATCCTCCATTGCAATACATCAAATACATTAGATTGCAATGCTGTCGTTCAGGATAGTGCACACCAATTTGATAAAACTTTAACATAAAACGCAGATATTGATATGTTTGCGGATGAATGGAAGACGATACTGTCTGAATGTCTGAAGTTTTGTGAGAAGAATGCATGACTGTGATAAATAAATTGTGATAATATGTATGTCGCCGCGAAAGCTTTTACCTATAAAGATCATAACATAATCTTATGTGTAACTATTATTCTCTATTATTCTCTCTGTTATTCTCAATGAAGTTGCTGAACTATTAATACTGCTACAACCATTTGCAAGGATCTGTGACTTCGATCGAGTTCATCTATGTTCAAGCGCCATCTATTGCCGTTTGTGAAATCGAACTCACAGTATATTGCTAGAAGTGAAACTATTAAACCAATTTCGATGTTGGAGTTAAAAGTACCTAAAGTTAAAATTAAAAGGGAACATATAGTTAATGATTTTTGGGTTTTGTCATAATAATGATTTTTGGGTTTTGTCATAATAACAATAATTGCTCATTTGATATAGTAAGTTTGTTTATGACACAGCGCTACCTCTGCCCAAAAATGGCGCCGGCTGTGAATTTAAGATCAATAATTGAATGTTATAATTTAATGAAAGGACTAAATAAGTTTCAATAATAGAATAAAAAACTATAAAGTAATAAGATTATTTTACACAGGAATTTACTAATGAATACCTGCTTGATTACCTACTTACATTTCTTGTATTGCCGGAAATTGACGAATGGTAATATTGAAGTAGTAGAAAGTAATGAAGCTTCTAATTAAACTTTAATTCTGGAAACGCCTTTGTATGGTGAATTTACATTATTTAATTATAAAAGAATTAACTGATAAGCATTTTAGCATTGTTTTTAAGTTGTGTTGAACTAACTAGTTAATAAGACTCTGTATTCGATGACGCGTACTTCTGACGACTAGAGACACAGGCACGCGCGCACAGTGGCGTCAGTGTGTGGGTAATTGAGATAAAATGGAGTGTTATGTTAGAAAGGATAGAAATTGTAATTGTCGAAAAAGTAATCTGTAACATAATGTTTTGATTTAAAAGAGTGTCCATGGAGTTTCTTGCCCGTTCTTCTCCATGAGGAATGGAATGGGCGAATAGCTTCACCAAATAACTCAAACGAAAAGTGATGACTGAAAAGCTGTAAAGTGATAATTTAAAAGTGCCTGTAAATGTTTTAATCGAAATAAACGCTTTGAGTTTGAGTTAACTATTGTGTGTGATTGAAAACCAACCCGCAATGAAGAATAAACCGGAGACTGGTCAGAAACGGCACAGGATGGGTTACCCGCCGTGTTATGTATAATAGTGTGATAACTGTGTAAGTATGTTTAAGTAGTGTAATTGGCCTCGACCGTTCTATTTAAATAAATAAATAAACGCGGTTACGGTGAATCGCCGGGACAACACACGTGGGAATATAACAAGATGGTATTATTTTATGAGCCTGCATAAACTAACAATTTGTAGTCGACTGTGGTCTGTTTAAGAAATTATGTTATTTCTTGTCTATACTTTTAACGAACGACAAAATACTTTTTAAGGTGTGGTACTGATTAGTTTTGTATTTAAAATATCTAAAATAATAAATAATAATAATCACTATGTCTGAGTGACTATGTGTCCTTCATCTTTAGACCTTCATCAGAAACTTTCACGAATGTATTGAGTTCAACATAGGTAAAGTAAGTAACATCGAAGGTTGCATGTTTTAATATCTTAATTATGCTTAATCCGAATACATTTTAGTAACCAATATTAACCTTGTTTTAAATAATGTTATCAAAAGGTAATTAAGCTTTTCACTAATAAGTAAAACTTGCGAACATGCTTGTAATTACATTGTTGTTGTTGTTCATAGTTTTACCTTGTTACATTTTATTAAAAGTAATGATTGTCATATAGTATTGAATAGGGAGAAAATAGAGTTCGTAGATGAAACCGTTTTCCTGGGGATCATGCTTGACTCAAGGCTGCAATATCCTTATTTAACATATCTTGCAGAACGGCTAAGTTCAGCAGCATATGCTGTAAGAGAAATCCGTCAACTTACTGATGTAGATACCGCGAGACTATACATAAAGTCTAGTTCAGTTACTTTCATAGCATCATGTCTCACGGTATTTCACTATGGGGACGGGCTGCAGATATCGAGTCTATTTTTATTCTGCAGAAAAGAGCCATCAGAGCAATATATGGCCTCCGCAGGCGCGATTCTCTAAGGGACCTGTTTAAAAGTATTAACATCATGACGGTACCTTGTCAATACCTATATAAAAGGTGTTTTTTTGATATGCCATAACTCTTGGGTATGAGTGAGACCATATCAAAGAATCAACTGGAATAATTTTTCAACTATCATTTTTTTTTTCATTTTTCATACAAAATAATACGACAAAGTCACGATTATTAATGTAAAACACCCTTACCTACGTGAAATATGACAACGTCACATTTTCTTACCTTTAATTATGAAAGATTGCATTGAATGAAAATGATTTACTCGTACTTAATAATGAAACTTAGATACACACATCGAGAGTATAGTGTTATGTTATCTTCGAAACTATGCGTTTTTGGACCACATATTAGGACTTTTTGTATTATTTTTACTTATAGAATATAACCCTAGAGTTACCTTTTAGAGAGAGTTAGAGTAACCTTTTCAGTAAAAGAGGTGAAAGACACAATTATAATACAAGAAATAGGGACCAATTAGTTCAACCTGGTTTCAGACTGGCTAAAGTAGACTCATCCTTCATGTACTGTTTACTTCAGGTACTGTTTAAAATGTTACAATAAAATACCTCCCCACATACTCCCAACTGAATTAAACGAAATTTAAATCTTGTATAAAAGGCACACTAAGCTGCCAAGCATGTTATAAGTTGGGGGATTACATCGCTGATAAAAATGCTTGGCTCAATGCTGGTCCAGCTGCACAAGGGCGCATGAACTAGTTGATTAGCATTCGAAAATATTATTGGAGCTGCTGAAAATTGGAAAAAACTATCTTTGCATTATATAAATTCAATCTGTTAACATTGTATAATTGCAAAGCACATGTGTGAGCACTGCGACCACATACCTTTTATAAAGCTACCATTTACTGGGTACGTCTTTCATTGACTTGAATGTGCCCTGGCGGATGAGATTATATCATGCTCACTCAAATGTCTCGCTGGTGGTGGCGTGTGTGTTGGATCGTTATATTCCCTTCAAAATGGTTGAGCTAAATGGTGCTGATCCATGCGTCATGTTCGTGAACGGGTGCCGTCAGTAGGGACTGGTCATCTCTTAGCTGCCACGGTATATTTTAATTTTTGAATTGTTTCTATAATTTATTACGGAAAAAAATATTAGGGCTAGGCTAGATGAGGTCGGCGTTTCCTATCTGACTACTCTGAGAAGAAAGGCCGCAACAAACTCAGAGGTCATAGTCTCTTTTAAAGTCCAGACATAATCTTGGTCAGTTCATATGAGATGTAGATTAGTGTCTGAAATGGTCTTTTGAAGAAAGAACCACACAGATTTGAGTGGACCTGTCCAGTCAGTGCAAGCATTTGTCAGTAATTGTGGAGCTCAACTCAGAACTTAAGGAGCCCAGCGACTCGACGAACAATACCAAAGACAGGACATTTGAGTAGGCCGCATAAAATTCTCAAAACTGCCAGACCAACTGAGAAATAAAAGAAAACAAAAAGGAAAGAAAAAAAATGATCCACATAGTCCTCACATTCAGAATAATTAAAATAATATAACACAGTAATCATGTCATTTTGTTGTATTCTCAACAATGTCAATGTGTATGTAAAACTGGTATTTTTTCATGAGTTTACATAATAATTAAAGTGTCAAGTTCTTATGGTTTTACAACAAGTTTTAGCAGAGCGAGCAGCTCAATCCCAAGGTTTTTTGTCTTCTAAATATTCAGAGATTTTATAGTACCCTTTTTTACAAAGTTTGGATTTAAAACAGCTTTTAAAACGTTTAATGGGTAAGTTTCGAATGTCAATGGGGAGTTTGTTGTAAAAGCCTATACATTGGCCCATGAACGAGTTGCCTACTCTGTGGAGGCGAGTTCGATGTACGGCAAGATTGTGTTTATTCCTGGTATTTAAACTATGAATGTCGGACATTTTCTTAAAATTTGAAATATTTTTGTGTACATACATTAGGTTTTCAAATATATACTGTGAGGCTACAGTCAGAATATTATCTATTTCTTTGAACTTTTCTCGAAGGCAATCTCTTGGACCTAGTTTGTAAATTGCATGTATAATTTCAACATGAATGATGTAACAAATATTTTGTTACATATATTTTGATTTAAAAGAGTGTCCGTGGAGTTTCTTCCCGTTCTTCTCCATAGGAACCTACTACGCTTTGGAATGGGCAACTAGCTTCATCTTTCTGACTGACCGACCCCTTGACAATTCAAAAGTGCCTGTAATTGGTGTATTTGATATATGCTTTGAGTTTGAGTTGAGTTTAATTTCACAGCTAACAATTTATCACAAGTGACATTCCTCGTAAGTAAGTAGTGGGGTAATTTGTAGTTTAGTGGGGGTCAAATAAGTGGAATATATTTACATTCCTTCAGCGGTTAATTCAGGCGAACGACCGTCCACTAAGGGGAGTGACTGTGACGTCAACTGCTGCTCACCGAATGACTAATATGCACACGAATATGTAGCTAACAGAGTGACAACTTAAGAGACAGTCGCCTTACGAGAGCTCTAAGGTGAATCATGTCCGAGAAGAGAAGACTACCCCAGTAAAGCTACATGGTATGGATCTGAATATAAGTTAGACGGAAAAGTTCGCAGAAAGTGTGTTGATACGACATGATACACTCGAAAGTGTGTTTGTGTCACTAGTGTCACAGTGTGAGTGATGTCAACGTGTGTCGATGAGAGTAACACGAGTATCACTCTGGTGTGGTGACAGGGTCACAAGGGTGTCAATGTCAACTTGTGTTGAAAGGGAGAGTCTCTGGTGTAAGCGTTTGTTGATAAATGTCACACTAGTGTCACTAGTATCGACGAGAATGTCAGGCAAGTCGGCAAGAGTGTGACGTGACGAGTGAAGAGTGTAACGTGTGTGTCAGTGTGTGGTACGTACCGCAGCGTGTGGGTGCGACGTGACGGTGCTGCCGCGCACCACGCGTTTCTCGTGCATCACGTTGGCATACTGCGCCGTGCCCAAGCTGCCGCTGTAAGAAGCAACACACACGTCACTAACAGGATATACGATGTTTTTAATATTCAAGTAGTTATGACATATGCCCTGGGTGTAAATATAAGAATGCAGTGGGTATGGCAAGTCTGGTATCGAATTCGTGTCAGTTGCCAAGTCATCACTGATTCCTGCTTTCCTGCCTACTCTTCTAAAGCCGCGGGAAGCTTAAGATGAGTAAGTTTTTAAGAGACGTTACTTAGGTATTAAATGCCAAAAATGAAATAAAACTTAAATATTAGCTAGCTTTACCTATATACAGGGTGGCCGGAACATTGATGTTCAAAAATAAAATTTTGTTACCTCGTATCGTGGGGTATCCGATCCGAATCACCCCATGTACCTATTTTCCGCGAGTTTTGATAGTTTTCGAGTTATGTTTTTTTTTTTCAGAATTTTTGAGAATCTTCGACCTGAACAATTTAAAAAGACTTTTACGAGACTCTCTATGCAACTGAATCTTCATGAGTAGTTGCATAAAATAATCAGCTTCGGAACTGTGATGAAAGGTATGAAAATGTTGGTCTGAAGTGAGAAATTAATAATGTGTATATATTAATTTATAATACTCTGCCAAACGAATTGAAATTGTTGCAGGGTAATGTTATTAAAACAAAATTGTCAGAGTGGTTACAAAAAAATCGTTTCGACAGCATAAAATAATTTTAAGAGCCAAAAATAATATTTGTTGAGTATTAATTTAATTAATTTATTGTAAATTAATTAAGGTAATTTTTATGTAATAATACCTACTGCACGTGTTTCTGTCACAAATAAACCTACTTTGCTTTCTTCCTTTTCTATTATTGGTAAGAAAGAAGTTTCTTACTAATAATAGAATCTGCATATTAAGGATGACATGTAGTAAACATGAATAATTTGCTCGTTTGCAGGCAGAATATAATGACTTTAAGGCTGTAAGATCTCCCCTTGTAACTATGTATCTTCTTTCAAATTTTGCAAATAAATAATTAAAATTAGAATTTCCTAGATAACGATACTTAGGTAAGTTCGGACTTACGAACACATATACACATATTGTTTGAATCGAATGTATTACGCTGTACACTTACGTAACGTGTACAGTGTACAAGACAGTAGAATAATCAAGCTTCTTAGCTGCCAACAGCAACAACAACTGTCTATTTGATTTTACAAACCAAAATGTGAAATATAACAATCCATATAAAAAAATATTAATGAGTCGAGGATGCTTAAAACAAATCGAATTCGAGATAAGATAAGCGAATATAGTGTGGCGGAAGCTAAGCGAGTGTTGTTGACCTCGTCGGGCGAGCGCGCGCCGACGGAAAGTGGGCCAGCGGACTGCCACCCCTCGTCCACCAACGACAGCCAAACAGTGTCAGCTGTGGACGAGTCCATTCGCATTCCTAATTGTTAGAATTTACGTTGGAAGGGATGCCAGCACAGGTGAGGTCGTGCCCACAAACACTCGATGACATCCTTGTGATAAGGGTCCACGTAGTACATCGCGAGGTACTGCTGACCTATCAGTCGGCGTGACTTACTCGCTGGTGGCCGTGCGCGGCGCGTCCAGCAGGCGCTGCATGCCCACGACGCCGGCCACGAGCGCGCGCACGCCGCCGAAAAGCTGGCCGGTGCGCGTTTCCAGCACGCCATCGTTCGGCACCACATTCTCCTTCTCCTGAACGGATCGCTTCGACCGCGGAGCCACCGCTTTCGGCTTGCTCGCATACGAGTATACTATCTTGTCTCTCTCCTTCACCGGGTACAGGGTTTCAAGTCCGAGTATCCGCGCCACCTCCGGCGGCGGCAGCAGAAACTGTCCGCTCCTCACCGTCGTCACGAACCGCGGCTTGTCCCCGTCATTGGACGCAGCGTTGCGGGAACGAGTCTTGCGTCCCGGTGATGGTGACTTCTCCATTTTGGGTGATATCTTTTTATCGCTCTCCGGCTCGATGATGTTGATGCGCGGATGCGATTGACTCAGAATTTTGGGCAGCGCCTGTTGGCTCGAGCTGACGTTTGGATTAGAAGCTGCGAGGATGCCGTTCTTAGAGCGGTATCGCGTCGGCCGACGGAGATTAGCTTGGAGAATTTCTTTCTCTTTAAGCCTTCGAAGTTTAAAGTCCAGCGCGCGGGAGAACTTGGGGTCCAGGATGGTGTGCGTGGCAGGCGCCCCCATGGTGGCGGGGAGCGCCGGGGGCACCGGGGCGCGCTGCAGAGGCTTCACCACGTGCACGCGCGGCGGAGCCGGCTCGACCGCGGGCTGCAGCTTGTCTGCTGCGCTCTGCTCATGGTTGATCACCGTGAAGGCGCTCGTCTCATCGGTGGGAGCGGGCGCGGGCGGCATGGCGGCGCGTTACATGTTGTGTCGGTCGCCTGTGGTCGCTGGCGCGTGGTCGCGTGGTGACGGGCGGGCGGCGACGCGGCGGCGCGGCCGTTCTGTTCGGCGGCTAACGATCACTGAGCGCGTGCTGTCGGCCGCTGGTCAGCGCTCGGCGGCCACAGGTCGTAAGTGCCGCGCCCCGCTGCCCACCTGCGTCGTTTGCTCTACACACACTACTAATGCGGACATGATCGCGCAAGCGCCACGTTCCCGACGAAGAGGGTAAACAGTGGTCTGCTTTCGAAGAAACGTTTCTAGAGTGCGGCTCATATCAAGTCGTTGTTCGATTTGAATGGCGAGTCATGACGCGTTTATTATAATGGGTTACCTGAAGTCACCGTTGTCAATCGATAGTCACATAATGTTGTTACCTTGCTTGTAATCAATTCATCAGTCATAATATAACAGTAGGGTAGTAAGTGTTTGGTGAACACAACCGTCTTTCTATTTCCTTACAATCATTGTTTCTATCATCAAATTCACAATCACCCGGCCCCTCCGCCCCTCGTACCATCATTGGTTTATTAGCGTCCTCTTTTCAATGGAATCAGCGCGAACTATGTCAGTAAGATTGACGCATTATTGACAAGTAAACGAGGTGACAGCGTCTATGGAGCGCGCACGTGTCAAGTGACATACAGTTACAGTGGTTGTACCTGCCCGCGGCCGCCCGGACAGTGGCGGTCATGACAGAGCAGACGCATGAATCCTACTCGTTAGGTCTACTAAACAAGAGTTACCTATTACCTTATCTCGAACGTTAGCGCAAAATCGCGTCTGAATAGTTAAGAGTGTTAAGTAAAACTAAGTTAAAGGGACTAAAAGTATGAACGCAAGTGAGTGCGGATTGAAGTAGTAGATTGGAACTGATAGATAATACCTTACGGCAACAAAATTGCATGTTATATTGAGGATGTAAACCCTCAGAACATTTAACGGCTACGTCTTCGTTCAAAATGACAAATAAGTTTGTGTGAATAGCAAGAGAAAGGGTAATCTTACGAGGTAGGTAATCAACTTGGTTAGGTAATTCATTTTAAATACAAAATGTTTAATGAGCAGCGCAGCCCCTTCAGCGACGTGACCTTCAGCTAACAGATTGTTAGTAGTCGTTGTTCTCAGGACGTGCGTCATGAAATCGCCGACATAATAACAGTGGTAGACGCTCGTAGCACGAGAGCCGCTACGCAGAAGTGCTACGCGTGTGTTGCTACAAAGGATTAGCTACGAATATTTCAGTATTTTTTTCTTTAATACTAACAAGACACTCGGTATTGTTTCATAATAATTTAGGTATTATAGGAAAACAAGCTTTTAGAATAATGACGCTGAGCCATTTCTTATGTGACCGGCTTCATATAGGTACTTCTAAAACTTGTGATAAAACCATAAAAACTTGACATTTTAATTATTATGTAAACTCATGAGAAAAAATACCAGTTTTTTTAATACACATTGACATTTTTGATTACTACAACAAAATGACATGATTACTTTGTTAAGTATTATTTATATATATATATCTATTTTAAATTAATTATTGCGAATGTGAGGACTATGTGGATCACTTTTTTTCTTTTTTGTTTATTGCACAGTTAGTGTTAATGATGTTCTGGCAGTTTGAGTATTTTATGCGGCCTACGCAAATGTCCTTTCTTTGTAGTCTAAGATCCCTCTATACAACGACCTTCACCGAGCTGGTTAACGGATGAAAAGTATTTTAAATCCAATTAAATATGTCAATAAATATATTGCAAATGGGTTGTCTGAAAAATTTCAGTCCAGAATATGATTAATTAACAATTATTTTATGTAATTTTTTATAAAATTTCACTGGTTTGGTTAATAAATAAATTCCAATACAATCGAAAGTATGAAGCCCATAGAATATGCAAATGTTAGGTTGACTATTTTTTTCCCGTCACAACTCAGGGTAGGCAGGTAAAAACAGGTACATCGATACAAGTAACTTGCCCCGGTGAGGTTAATAAATTAAAGTTAAATTAAAATAAAGATTATTTCATTACGAACACGGTGGTATGTAGTTGTCTGCGAAAAATCAGTCCTGAATTCCGGTTGTCGAGTTTAAAAAAGTGAAATATTGCTGCGAGTGAATACGTGCGACAGTGATATAGCGAACCATTCCATGCGATAGAAGAGTATACAGCATTGCAGCTGTGTGTAGTTCGTCCAGGATAATGGGTAATTTAGTATGGAATCATAAGTTCGAAAAAAAATCTGCTCAACAACGTAAATAACGCAATGAATGTTGTTGAACTGTCAAAATGAAACAGATTAGTCGGAATCGTTTACGAAATCTTTTACGCAATTAGATAGCTGGACAGCATTGGCTACTTTTCATCTATCTATTTATATATATAAAAGGAGAAACTGACTGACTGACTGAATGACTGACTGACAACATTATCAACGCAGAGCCGAAACTATTGGGACGACGAACGTGAAATTTTGCACACAGCTTCCTTTTATAAAAGATTTATTAGCATATTATTAGAAATATTCGGAAGTTTTCAAATCGTGTACTACTGAGTTTTATGAATGATCAAGTGGTAATATATAATCACTGGCATTTATCCCATCTAGCGGTTAATAGTCAAAATGTATGTAATACAGTGATAGTATTTTTACCCGACTATGGAGAAGCAAAAAGGAGGGTTATGATTTTCACCGGTATGTATGTATGTTCACTTGTTCCCTCATAACTACTAAACTCCTCATCATAATTTGACAAATCGTTGGAAGCGGCTTATTCCACAAATCCCCCCTGAAAATCCCCCCTAGGGGCGCGTCTCGGTCGTCCGCTGGTTATAGGCTATGTGACGTCACATTAAATTGAATATGGCGCCCTCTAGAGGTCAAAAAGTCATGAACTAAAAAAAAAGTTGTTTTAATGGTGCCATCTTGGGTATCAAATGAAAGGGCATAATTAGCACATTTATAAAATATATACCTATACATTTTGTTATAATTTTAATTCTGTGACCTATATAATTTGTACCTATTTTATTTGCTTTGACATTTTATTTACTGTATTGTGTTCATTTTGTGTATTGTTGTATTCTGTTGGCAGTATTGTGGAATTTTATAGAATGTGTTTTATGTAATGTGCTTATGGGTTTTGCCTGAATTAAATGAATTTTATTTATTTTATTTATTTTTTATTACCCCAAAATAATAAAAATAAAAATAAAAGTATAAAAACTAAAACCCAACTACGGCAAAAAAGTCAACTAAAAAGGCAAGTACCTATAAACAAGTTTATAATACCTTTTTAGTTGACTTTTTTATACTTTTATTTTTATGTTTACGTCAGTTACTGTTTGACCTTTTTAGTTGACTTTTTTATACTTTTATTTTTATGTTTACGTCAGTTACTGTTTGACGTGGTTTAAAGCGTTGTGATTTTATAATAGAGAGCTAGATAGAATAAAATAATGTTCCAATTCGTAGATTTGATGTGTTAATTTCTTGACGGGGAAATTCACATGCATTTTGTAATGGTAATTGCCATATACCCGTTACTACTCGAACTCTCTCGGCGAATACTGTCGAATATTACCTACTCAATACTTCCGAATGCTTCGCGATGGTTATTTTGTGCAAATATTATCACAACCATGTTATAACTACTTATAAATTAATATTTATCCACTTACTGACGATTATACACAAAAACACGTCTTCGTTTTCAATTAAATTCTTAGGAGCACGCACTCGCGACCTTCAAAAAGTTTTCAGTGGCTAATTTATTTAAAAAGCATAGGTACCTACATCATTGTAAGCTCATTATGAGAGAGATCAACCTAAAATGTATATTTTAAGACCTTTTATGTACCTATTGTTCACAAATAAAGTTAGATTTGATTTGATTTGAATTAATATGTTTTTAAAGAATCAATTAAATACTTCTATACACCATAATTAATTAGTACTCGTACAATTAATATTATGATTGTAATATCTTAACTAGGTAGGTACTGCCAGGTCTCACAAGGTAGAGCGACGAAGATCCGGTGAAGTTAGATGGAGCCAGCAGTTTACGGATGTCAAGTACGGCCGGGGATGATGATTATGCATAATTATATGGATACGAATTGGAGATATGTTATAATACTCGTGCACCCAGCAGGAATTGATGAACGCCGTCCGTGTGGCGGAACACTGGCCTGACAAAATACGTGTCATCGACGCCATACAACAACCTGGTACAATATTAAATAATTTTATACATTAAATAGGTCCTGTTTAACAGTGAGGCGTTAAGTAATTCGTAAGTTTCGTGACAAAGTGGTAATATTACGTAACGCACCCGCAAGTCAGCGTGTTTAGGACTAAGGGTTCTCGTTCAGATCGACCTTGTGCGTGTTCCGCTTGTCCTTGGCTTTATCTAGATCTACCGAAAACGCGCTAACTGAGGCGTTCGCACTTCGCCAACGAGTCACGACTAGTATTGTTACTTGTTAGGAGGCATGTTATGTGGAATTTGTGACAAAACCATGAAGACATGGTCATGCGCATGGGTCACACTTCCATGTTCTGGAAGGAATACGTCAAATTACAAGTTACCCTGTATACCCACATTTCTAATTTCAACTATTTATTACTATTTATTTTGTGAACTGGATATTAATTCAGATTTGTTACAGATGTAGTGACAATCATGACATTTGGTTTAAATAGGTTTTTATTTTATTTCTTATCTTTTGTGCATGTGAGGACGTTGTAGGCTTCACAGACTGTAGATTTGTATACATAGATGACCTCCCCTAAAACGTTGCTTTTATAGATTACTCGAAAGCTCTTTATACAATTTCAATTGACTATTGGCGGGCTTTAAACCAGCAATTACTACAGATCACGACTACATAGAACTTATCAAAGCGATTTACTTCGGAAGCACAACAGGAGAATGCCTAGACTCAAGAGGACCAACATTCCAAGTCGACAGGGGGGTAAAGCAAGGCGAAAGCTCGATTGGGGTGATATGGCTATAAAAATCAATGGCAAGTACCTCTCACACCTCAGGTTTGCGAATGATATAGTACTGCTCTCATAATGACTTATCTATTATATATTGAAGAAATACCCATATCCATACAGTTTTAACGTATATTGTCTGAATATGTCGCTGACTAAATTTATAGCATCCAGGTAGACATCTTATTTCAATAAAAACTAGATGGAACAAATACTGGGCTATGAAGGACATTTTCACTGGTCCCATACCCACAAAACTTGAAACGAAAGCGATGAACAAATATAATGCCTAACGCTGGTTCTTACTTACCTACGCTCTTAAAGTTTACTCTTACATGAACATCAAATTGTAAGATAGTGTCCAAATTTCACTGATAAGGAAAATAACAAAGGCGTGAGATGCGGTCAAACAGGTCCTGACACCGAAGTGGACATGGTTGACCTTACCATTTCCACTTCGGTGTCAGGACCTGTTTTCAGAGATCTATGGATACAAGATGGTCACAAATAATTACAAATTAGTATCCAATATACAAAAAAGTAAGAATGGCCTAGACCGTTTAAACAATGAAGTGACGACATCGTACAAATAGCTGGAAACTTATGGCCTGGACGGGCATAGGATAGAGCCATCTGGAATGGTTTGGAGGAGGCTTTCACTGCAAAAGGCGGCCCTTACACCTAACAACACCTAAAAACTAACATCATCGTCATTTCAAAATCATTTTAATTAATTTGATTTAATTACTAACAAATAAATAAATAAGTAAACAACACAAACAGTAGATAAGAACTAGGTACATGAAAGAGATAAAATAAAGCTAATAAATAAATAAAACAACCGCACCAACATCCATTGTGTTGTTTAGAATTTCATAGCGGTCACACAGACAGACACGGAAATTGACTTTGATAAATAACGAAAGATATAGAAGATCACAGATTCTTGGATAGCTACCATTACCAAGTGGACGAGTTCATAAATGAACAATGCTGAACATTTTTGAATGACGACCAGTAGAATAGAATAGGAGCGCTTTAGTGTAGGTACATGATTATAATAAGCATGATGTTTTAAACCGTGCCTCCAGATATATTTGTGCTCGAAACTGTACCTTGCAAATTAATTATTACGAAAGGTGCTGCTAAATTACGTGGTCTTAAATGGTGTACATATTATTATATCAAAAGTATTATATTAAAAGAAATGGGATTGATCGTTGGTACGTACGGTGTTATTAGTGAGGAACGGAAGTTGAGGCGTCGGTTGCCGGGCAACGGCGGCCGGCAGGTGACCGGCACCCTCCGACTAATTACATACAGAAGTACAGAAGGTCGACGCTACTATATTTGCGCCAGATAAGGTGAAAATAGCGGTCATTGACTCGTCATACATGTATTTATAGCCTAGTACACAAATAAATCGTTCGGATTCCGACAGACAAATATCAGGGAAAGGGCGATGACTGCTATTGCCACCTAATGTGGCACTAATAATAACAACATCGTACTGTAGTTCAGTATTGCACCGAGCGAGCTCGATCTGGGACAGACGGGTTCTAGCGCGATAATGATGCAGCCTTGAATTTGGATCGTATATGTATTACTCCGCGTCTTGTGTGGAGTGGTATTTGTGCGTATCAGCGGACCTGTAACCGGGGCGCTCGCTCAAGGTTAAGTTCGTTGCCCCAGGGTGAGCCGTTCGCTCAACGAGTAGCTAGGGTGGCTAGGGTGTCTAATAGGCAGCACCTCCTCGCTATTTGTACTCTTAACTCTTCTCATAGAACGGCCCTGTGATAATACCTCTCTATAGATATGTGAAGCACAAGCCTTTCTATTCTAACCTAACCCATAGTTTTTGTCCCGTTGCGTTGGACAACTATTGGTTTGGCAGTCGCTCCATGTAAAATACTGGTATTCAGCTGCATCCGGTTAGACTGGAAGCCGACCCCAACATGATTGGGAAAAGGCTAGGTAGCATGAATATGAGTTGGACAATTATAATGATGTACCGGTCGACTACGTCTCTGACAGCCACGCGCAGCGGTGGCTGCCGCTGCTGTCGGGTGCGCTGCGTCTGCGGGTATGTCCACGGCGTACGCTACCAGCTCGTGGTAGCAGGGCGGACCGTAGGACTTTTCGTTTAACTCCAGGCGGAGGGTATATCTATCTAAGAGAATACTAATATGGAACTCTACCTAACCTTCGAGAATTTAAGACATGATGTTATGTTATGATATTAAATAGTAGGAGCTCATATGAACGTGATGGTTGTGTCGAGTAATACAAGCGTGGAGGTCGCGACGCAGGTCAGCACAGGTTAAACAATAGTGTTCGTCGACTCTTGTACATTACCTCGACGCAAACCTATCGAGTGGTCGCCAGCCTTTTGGCAGATTACAGTATACGCTTTAGGATAGTTTAGTAAAAAGTAATTTTAAAAAAATACAAAAAAACCTGACTGCAAAAATCCATAAATGAAAAGAGAAAAAAACAAGCAATATTGATCGCGACGATATAAAGGATGTGTAATTTTTTTTTGCAAATAGCATCTTCTCAAAAACCGTTAGAGGGAGGGGCGCGCGGGTAGCGTGGAACTGTGCATCGCTTCATGCAGTTTTAGTCACGATGGAGCACGTCTAAATGATAGGGCGCAAGGAGGAGGCCGTCGTGCCTGTAGAGGGTTTCCCTGGGAGGCGATATACTTCACGGAGTTCGAGTTCGGGTATAGGCACTCCTACTAGTTTACCTATATTACATTGTTGTTTTTATTAGTTCGGATGTACTCTCGGTGTCTGTCTGTGGAATGTTTCTAAGTTCGATGCCCGACGACTGTGACCTATGTTGGAGATCGATAACCTTCTTCTCCAGGGTCTCAATGTAGCCTCGCTGTTCCTGACTCTCTTTCTTGAGATCTTCTACCTCCTTTTTTAAATATTCAAACTTTTGATTCATAAACGATATTGATCGCTCGATCCCTGCATTGGTTTTGCAGATTTCAGCGTTAGATTCCTGTATTTTCATGTTTTGGGCTCTAAGCTGACTTATGTTTTAGATTAAGTTATTATTAAGTTACTCTGTATGGTTGTCTCTTATTCATGAATAAAACATAATTATTATTATTATTATGTCTGCTACCAATTTTGCCATAAAGGTGGTTTGGTTTTGTAGCATCTTAGTGATACGTTTGTCTTGTCCCGTTTCCCAGCTTGCAATTTGGTCTTGAACATCTTGTTGCAAGGTCAACAAGGCTAAGGCGAATATTCAGGTCTCTGGCGTTTATTTCTACTTTGGACATATTCACTTATCTCGATCGCCGAGTTGTTGTCCGGTTCAGACTGAGTCTGAGTCAGATTAATGTTTTTTGACTTCGGAGGAGTTCATTGCACACCATCCATAAGTAAGCGTTCAAGGTAATTGTAAACTTATGTTTTTAACCGACTTCGCAAAAAGGAGGAAATATGCAAATTTGTTAGAAATAATCAACAATTATTCACTACACGAGAAAACATACAAACTAGATATACACTACGACACAAAAATAGACTAAACCTACCTGGTGGCTCTAAGCTGAAAATGCACTCAACAAGCACTTTAGTAATGTCAGTTAAAATATATAATAAATTACCAGAAGTAATTAAAAATGAACAAAAATTGAATACATTTACAAATAAACTAAAAAAATACCTAATCCATAAATGCTATTATAATATTAATGAATATCTTAATGAAAAATTTAATAAATAATTAAAAATAAATACCATAGAATAAAAATTTAATTAAAAGTGGAAGTGAGTAGTAGAAAAACATAATTATATTTTACTTCTTTCAAATAATATTATAATATTAGCCCTCTTCCTCTATTCTATCTTGCTGTGCCCGACAGGGTCCACAATGATCTAAAATTATGTATATTTTATAATGTACCTACCACCTATGTTAACATTGTGGAACGCAAATAAATATATTGAGTATTGAGTATTGAGTATTGAGGAGGTTATCAATTCGGTTGTTTTTTTTTTATGTGTGTTTCCTCATTACTCCGTAATTTATGAACCGATTTGGAAAATATTTTTTTTGTTTGAAAGGGTATTCTTCAAAGGTGGTCCCATTGTCAACAAGTCAGGATCTGATCATGGGATCCTGGAGAAATCGAGGGAACTCTTCAAATATTATAGGCACACCTATAGCGATTTGGGTATTTTTTATAGTAACTCGTGCATTTGCTCTCGAAAAGCACCATTTGGTGAAGTGGAACTGATGATGAAGACCACAGATGGCCACCGGAACTACTCAATACTAATAAGTATTTCACGGGTTGTGATTCGATTACTTTAATATGGTTACCAAGCAATTTATTCTAGCCACAGTGCATAGTATTATGGTGTAGTGGAGCTGATGGTCAGGTACCAGGAGAACTTCTCAAAAATTAACGTCCCTGCATCGAAAAGAGCAATATTTAATATAATATAAATATTATAGCAATATAATATAAAAGGTGATGAGCAGTTGCCATTAGGCTATTGTAACCAGGGACCGTACAACCCCGGTTAAGAGTTAAGCTTTTCGAATGGGTAAGCCGTGTATGAGGTTACCTTTATCATGATGTAACACCTTGAATGGGTTTTATGCTTAAAACCCAGTAAAAGGGTTATCTCTTCAATATGGATAACCCATTGAATGGGTTCTTTTTTTGAAACCCAGCGAAAGGGTAACGTGATAACCCATTGAATGGATTTTATACTTGAAACTCAGTGAAAGGGTTACATAATAACCCATTGAATGGGTTATATCCTTTATAATATAAGGGCTTTGTTCGGGTTACTATGGTAACCCGCACTACTTAGCACAAGTTTATTCACTAACCATATGTGGTTAATGAATAAACTTGTGCTAAGTAGGTGGTGGGCGGGGTGGAACGAGCACCACGCACCGCACCATCCACCACTAGACATCGTAGACTTGTAGACGAAACACGTCCTACCTATTATTTGATGCATCATAAAAATAATAGCGATGTACAGCATCTCGTTTCGGTTTTGGCATTTTATAAATTTTTAATTCACAAATTCGCACTGAGTAATAATAGGTATTATCGGCAAAGACGTCCAGGTTCAAAAAATCAAACAGCAAGAATGACAATTGTAGGTACAGTCCCTACAAATGGCATGGAAAAATCATAATGTTATGTAATTTTGATATACGACCAGCCAAGCTAAACTGAACTTTATTTAACATGCATAATGATCATAGATCCGGCTCGGTAAGTATGCAACAAAGGCGCCGCCGCCGCGTCCGATTTACGCATGCTATCCCATTTTGCAACTTATGTCCATCATCGAGAGATCATATTACATTGCTCCGATTCGAAAACAACTCCTTTTGAAAGGCTTAAATTAAGCCGTTCAAAAGGGTTACCCACATCGTATGGGTTTTTGATTAAGCCTTTCAAAAGGGTTACCCACATCGTATAGGTTTTTGATTAACCGCTTAGAAAAACCCTATCGAAAACCCTTTCAATGGGTAACCAATACGGTCCCTGATTGTAACTTAGATAAATTACAAACCGACCCACTAAATAAAAACTTTTTTCCAAAAGAATACTACCACCTTCCAAAAAGACACTACAAAGTGAATAATAACTTTAATTTGGGAAGTCGGTGGCAAATAGCGAAACTACAAAACCAAAGACACCGACTTCCTAAATTAAAGTTTCTTTTTGGAAGGCGGTAGTTTTTTTTTGGAAAACAGTTTTATTCCGTTCACTTGTAGTTGTTTACCAATAAGCGGCCGATCAACGATCCGCTACGCAGTTCCTACGTTGTAGACGGCTGGCGTAGCCGATACACAACTCGTAGATGCGTCGTGCCACGACGTAGCACTTGCGGATGACGTCGTCGGACGTAGCAGACAGCTATTCAAACGTTTGTGCTACTGTTCGGTGGCGCAATGGCTACGAGTCGTCAGTCTCCGTGACAGCCGCGTCACGAGTTCAAATTCCGGCGAATCACAGTCACTCAAGAATGTCAGAAATATTAGTATCCCTTTCTATGTCCGCCTACTGGGGGGTACAAATAGGTATAAAGTCCACGTGAGTAATAAGGAATTGCACACATTTTACTAAGATTTTTCAATCAGATTCATCCATATTGCTATATAATAAGGTATTAAAACACTCATGTAATACTATTATCACATGAGTGTTTTAATACAAGGGTTTTAATACAACCATTCGACCAAACAGGAATAAATTTTATCCGCGGAATAAGATTTCAGAAGGTTTACGTATGGAGTCCCTGTCAAAAATTCAAAATATATTCGGAAGAGAAGGCTTATTCTGCGGATAAAATTTATTCCTGTTTGGTCGAACCACCCTTAGAGAAATAACAAGACCTGAATTAAAGGCTTTAAATGTTGTTTCGTTCGTTTTTACAGGTAAGTAAGCCTATATTAATAGAGGATTTATTTAGTTACATGTTGTAGTAACACATTTTAAATAAAACTCGTTTTTACAGAGAAAAGCAATTACGTCTTTTTTTCATTTATTTATTTCCACATATTGTGGAAGTGGAAGGTTCCACATATAAAACCATTATGCCAAATACAGCTACCCATGCCAAAGTACAGCTTTCTAGTACGCAGAGTACGAGAATCTCTGAGCTAAGCCGCGCACAGACAGACACACGGAAATGGCGAAACTATAAAGATTCCTTATTGACTACGGACCTTAAAAATCAAACCTAAGATCATGCCACATATGCAGTGGCATGAATTTTCAGCGAAATGGTCGGTGGCACATCGTAAATAAATTGGGGGAGGCGGAGGTAGCGTTTCAAAGGCCTACAGGCCCGGAAAACCCAACCTTACCTAAATATAAGTCAAACACATAACCGTCCTTTTTTGGCTTCGCCGCAGTCGGGTAAGAAGAATGTCTTCATTATTTACTGACTGTTATAGCGTGGGGTTTACTGCGATTGAATCATTCACAAAGTGCTGCGATAACTCTGGTCGAGGGGGCGCGCGGGTCGCGGGTTACGTCAGCGCCGCGCAGTGCCACTGCACTCGGCGATGCTTATCACACAACATAGCGTTGGCCAGTCTCAATCTGATAACTCGCCCCATAATAAACATACAAATGTACTTTTCAGAGGCACTGAATACAAACACTCACTTTAATTTCTGTTCAGTTTTATTCTTGGCGGTAGTAGAGGTCATTGGTACAACATCTTGAGGTTGTTTGAAATCATGTTAGTAGTATACTGAAGGGTAATAGCCGTAGCCACCATAGCCGCCATTCCCGTAGTCGCCATAGCCATCGTAGCCACCGTCACCGTAGCGACCGTAGTCTCCATTCCCATAACCACCGTAGCGGGCGTCACCGTATCCGCCGTAGCCACCATAGCGGCCGACTCCGAAGCCGAACCCGAGGTAGGGTTTGGCTTGTGCGCTCCACAGTGCGCCTACCACCAGCAGCAATACCAACCCTGTCTGCAAACAACCACTCGTTACTGTAATGTGCTCTGCTCAATTATTAACAGCTATCCATGTTAGATAGATATAGACCAAAAGGCACTTGAACAAAGATGAATTTACAGTACGGTCCTACAAGTTTTTCTGTAAAACGAATGCACATAACATTATGAGAACCAACTAAACTAGATTTTTTAAATAATATTTATATATTGAAGTAATTATTAGATTATTTTAAGTTGTAGGTAATATGTGAGAGTAACTTACTTACACGTTTAAACATTATCCAGCCCGCTCAGCTAGTCATTGCCCGAGTCACATGCGCTTACTTTTTATAAGCCGTTAATGGGTTAGTCGTTGAGAGTTATCTATTGCCTAATTTATTTAATTTAATTAATAAATCGTTAGCGGTGACGAAAAACCAACCGCAATGTTATCTTATTGATAACAAAATCGATGCACGACGCGACCCTGCCATCTCGCATTCCAAACATACCGAATAGTAGGTATATCTCGAGACCATGGGGCCCGGAATCCGTGCGTCCCACTGGTGGGACTACTATTACTATTTTGTTACATGTCGTACTACTTTATGAATTTATTTTATGCATATGATACATCATAAGCACGCGAACACGTACACGTACACGTTATAATGTTTCTATTCTACTTTGTTTCTGCCTAGCCTTTTCCCAATCATGTTGGGGTCGGCTTCCAGTCTAATCGGAAGCAGCTGAATACCAGTATTTTACATGGAGCGACTACCTAATTGACCTCCACAACCCAGTAACTGGGTAATACGATACTCCTTGGTAAGACTGGTTGTCAGACTTTCGGGCTTCTGACGACTCGTAACGATTGTCAAAGATCCACGAATGACAGCTGGGACCAACGGCTTAACGTGCTTTCCGAAGCACGGAGGAGTCTCGGTATGTAAAGATGGTCACCCATCCACTGACCAACCCCGGCAAGCGCAGCTTAACCTGATAGATCGACCCGTGCGGCTGTTATTACTTAGCCACGAGCTCCTCCAAGTTTCTATTCTATTTTATTATACACATATTATTATAAATGATCATCTTAAAGTATCTATAACCCTGTGTAGGATGCTTGTTTTATCCAATCTTTTATGTTGCCGTGCCCTAACCGGGTTTCATGTTGGATCTCACTTATATTTATGTAACAGCTGGTGTACACATTAATGCAATTAAGAATTTGAGTTTGAGTTTAGTAATTTGAAAAGTAATCAGTGCAATATAACGATTAAAATGACATGCACAATATTATTTGGTGGGACGAACGGGAATACATGATAAACATAAAAACAATAACCACGAAGGCGACTAACCTAACCTGTCCGAGTCGGGGTGCCCCCCGTCCCCTAAGTTATTTTGAGAAGTAGCGCTCGCCAGCCGCTGCCGCGGCACCGCTCACTCGGCTTGCGCGCGGTTGGTATACATAATAAATAAATATCGATATTTAGGACATTCGATACTTTGTACTTCGATATTTAGATCTTTCGATATTACCTTTGTAGATAATTCGATTTTAGATGTATTAGGCGTAGGTTTTCTAACCATTCGACAATTTAAACTTTCGATATTTTAATTTTCGGTTTTATGGTCGTTCGATATTTAAATTTTCGATGTTTTGAACATTGGCATTTTTAACTTTCGATATTCTAATATGTACCCCCTCCACCGTATGCTCCACCGCGTCCTGCGGGCGATTCACACAATGGTGATACCCGGGCGTTTCCTCCCGCCTTATCCGGAACAGGAACCTCCTGAAACAACCGTGTCCGATGAGGACCTGCGTCAGGCGGAAGGTGAGGCCGCCGTAAGGGGGACTTATTGTCGCAATTGTGGCGTGCCCAGCACTGGGTTGCGACAATCGCACACTCCATGTCGCCATGAGATCCCCCGACATCAATACGTGTTCCACCTCTCAACGAGGCATCGTCAGGATGACGACTGACTTGTCGCGAACCCGAACACGACGTGTTGCCAATTGCAATTTTTACAGGGTTCTCTTTATAGGAATAGTTAAGCAAATCGATGGCACGGTTGGCGTAGTGGTTAAGCTAAGATTGACTGCTGCGCTGCGTGTCGCGGGTTCGATTCCCGCACGGAACAAATATTTGTATGACCTACATATAGTTGTTCCGGGTCTGGCTGTTTAGTATCATGTCAGTTTAAATGTTTGTAAACGCACCCACGACACAGGAGAAATTCCTAGTGTGGGGCAATGTTTAAAAAAAAAAAAGCTAGGTAAACGGTTCCAATTGGATGTTTCCTTTGGAGAAGAGCCGGCAAGAAACTACTCGGATACTCTTTTAAAAATAGAGGGTTTTACAATGTATTCAAAAATTTACAGTTTGAAAAGGTAAATAGGAGGAAGGTGTAGGCCTGTCAACAAGATACACTTAACAAAATATAAAATAATCTGCAAATTAACAGTCTGTTGAGCCTACAACAAAGCCTACATATAAAGGAATCTATTAGATAAATAAAATAATAAGAATCCAAACCTATTTAAACCAAATGAGATGGTTGTCACTTCAACTTTAACCAATCCGAATGAATACCATGTATTTCACAATAGCCTCTAATAAATAGTTAACATTAGAATTGAAGGTATAATAAATGAAAAGACAAATATGACAAGTTAAGTATGTAAAGAAAAAAAAAAAACATAAAATAAATATCGTAATTTGGGAGCGGATAATAGAAACGTTATGCTGTTAATGAGGTACCAGGGAAGCCACATGTGCAGAAGGAATTATTGCCAAACTTCCTTGTTTTCAACGTAGTCTTTAATCTTATAATATGCGTTTTGATAAGAAGAGAACTTTCCATCGCTAAGTTCTGAAACCGAAGCGGAATAAGTTACTAAATATATCTGCGTCTATTGTGTTTTATACTGAGAGAGTTTAAATCAATACCTAAATAGGTAAATCCCGACTAAACCTATAGTGTTCATTGCTAGGAAGGTCCATGAAAATAACATGACAATGCATAAACAATGTCATAGAATAAACACGGAACTTAATATGACCTGATTACTTTACATTTTTTTGTATCGTGTACAATCTGTATTGCACATAATTATTATTATCTTTATCAAAATCCTACTGAAATATATATTTCTAAGTAGATGTTTTAAAGCCTATTTACAAGTCAATGTTTTTCAATGTCAATATTTTAAAACTAGATAGCGCCGGCATTTCCTAGATGATTGATCCCTGAGAAGAAAGGTCGGAAACTCAGAGGACATGGTGTCTTTTGAAGTCCAAACAAGATACTAGCTTCTGCCCGGGACTTCGTTCGTGTGGAAGTCGTACGACACCACACTATACTAAAGTAATTGCCACATTTTTATTAAAAAATCCCCTAGTACTACTACTCTATACGTTTATAGTTTTCGTGAAACCATACGTATACAGGGCGTCAGGACTGGTGACGCGGGAGCAACCGTGAACACACGGGATTTCTCATGAACAGTTACCTAACCATAGATATATTATTTTTATAATAAACATAGAAGATAAAAGAGACCTAAACTTCATGATTTTGTGTGTACGTTCCATGAACTATCATATAATATTATACGATATTGTAAAAAGTAAAAAAGTATCACAAAAAATATCAACACAACCACAGGTTGGCGAAGCTGTCATCGGATCGTAAGCTAATTAAATTGTTCAAAGTTGTTCAAAGTTGTCCAAAATATCCGTTCTTTTAAATTATGTCATGAGTGAATATTTAGCTCCATACAGCATAAAGCATGATGATAATCATATAAAAGGTTGAATCTATAATAACTATCTGCAATCTTCTAAGTTTTTGGCTCGGCTTTTTACAATTTGAGATAAACTATAGAAAAATACAAACATAATGCAATATTACTTATTAGCATGCAATAGCGTGATAATTTATAGCCTACAGACTGACCAGACTTTAGGGTATATAAAAATTTCCATAGAATATATCCGGTAGTATTTACGTGATGCTTCAATGTACAGTTTTGACCTCGCTTCGATTTTATTATATGTATGTATAGATAAACTATGTGACTCTAACAATCTGGAAAGGCCTTTTGAAACAGAGCATTGTAGCTTTGAGTTGACCTGTCCCGTCAGTCAGCACGCATGCATCGGTTATCGTACTATATCCCGTCAGAAGGCACGCATGCATCGGTCATCGTTCTAATATTCCGTCAGTCGGCACGCATGCATCGGTCATCGTACTAATATCCCGTCAGACGGCACGCATTCGTCGGTCATCGTACTAATGTTCCGTCAGACAGCACACATGCATCGGTTATATTCCGTCAGACGGTACGCATGCATCGGTCATTGTTCTAATATTCCGTCAGTCGGCACGCATGCATCGGTCATCGTACTAATATCCCATCAGACGGCACGCATTCGTCGGTCATCGTACTACTGTTCCGTCAGACGGCACGCATGCATCGGTTATATTCCGTCAGACGGCACCCATGCATCGGTCATCGTACTAATATCCCGTCAGACGGCACGCATTCGTCGGTCATCGTACTAATGTTCCGTCAGAAGGCACGCATGCATCGGTTATATTCCGTCAGACGGCACGCATGCATCGGTCATCGTTCTAATATTCCGTCAGTCGGCACGCATGCATCGGCCATCGTAATAATATTCCGTCAGACGGCATAACAAATGTGAAAGATTTTTGTAGATTTGTCCTTTTTCAATGGATTGACTTGATTTTAAGGACTGAATTGACATAGGCTTTTTGCCCCCTTAAAGAGACGAAAGATACGGGAGCGGAGCCACGGATAAAAACTAGTAAGATATAAATGGACGGACAGCCATGAGGAAACTCATTACAACAAACCAACGAGTAGCTAAGCACGTGGGAGGGAGTGGGAGTGACACGTATGGACAGAGCACGCACGCCGGACGAACATTCATTTTAAAATAAATTCCTAAGTATTGATTTTTCAACCCTCATAGCCTCATATTGGTCCTCACCGCTTAAAATAACCACCATAGAAATCAGCAGTTAGCAACCAATGACAGACATCGTCCTGCGGATGGCCGGTCAGTCAGCAGGGGATGCTTGTTACGTACAGAGCTTGGAAGAGTGTCGTACTTGCTAAACGATCCCCGCTGCCTTCTCCCTATACTACTATAGTTCCAAACCTGCTATAATAATAATATCTATAAATACTATAAAACAAAGTTCAACTTCGTGTCTGTCAGCCTGTCACCTTAGTTCTTCTAAACTACATCATGGATTATGGTGGTTTTCACAATCATTTAGAACATTTATTCCGGAAGGGTTATGTGTATAATACATTCATATTAGACTTAGATAGTAATAGTCGCCACATGTCCAGCTGAGAATCTGTCCAGTTGCGAATCTGTCCAGTTGCTCCGGGGGGCATTAGAAGATTGCACCCGTGAGAAGCATGGATGAGAGGGGTCGCAAATTTAATTTTTTCAACAATCAGTAAAGATTTTAGTATTATAGAAATGGAAGGTAAATACCTCTTGCCTCTTATACTACAGAATTGGAATAAAGATAGTTATTTAGGCATTCACAATATTCTTTGTTAATAGTTTAGCAAGAGTCGAGACCATTATAGAAATTATACAAAATGACTTTGTATCGAGATGACAAACGAGACGTTAAATTAAGCAGATAATTGTATTTGTTTATTAAAATAAACTGAATAATTTAATGTTTAGTACAATAATAGAAGGTGCACGTACCAGGAAGGGTTTGTCTTGAGTTTTGTATTGTTGTAGAGAGCTTTAGGTGTGTTAGCATATGTAAATGGGCCCTTGCTTTTTGCCACCTGAGGGCCTTCCACTAAGACCGAGCGGACCGACACGCTCATGGCGCGGGGCGCAGCGGGCCAGCGCGCTCAGCAGCAGAAAGTACAGTTCCTCGCAGGCCGCAAGCAGCATGCAACACATACGGCCCGCCTGCGCACGGAGCCGCCGCGACAAGCACGCATTTGAATAAAGAACTGTCGCACGTCACACTGTCTCTCTGTCCACACACCCTCACCACACGCTGCTATGAGCACCACAGCCACTTATAACACACGACGTAGGTCACAGCACGAGAGCGGCGCGCCGGACAAGGCCGCTGTCCTGTTCCCTCACAACTGTTTTTACTTTTACTCCAAAGCTATTATAACAAGTAGTGGTTGCCATGGCGACGCCTAAACATACGTTTCCGGTCATAAGCGTTGACAAGTCGTTGTCCTGTTACTCCGTTCCCATAGAAACTGACCTTGACAGATCATGCAAACATCGAGATGGACGAGTACCGTGGAATGGCGCCCATAGATAATACACTTGGCGCTTCGATTGTGGATTACGTAGATCCAGGCACATTAACCTCGACTTGCAATGGTCGTTAGTAGTTGCATTGTTGTATGTGGGAACATGGTGCGATTGCGTGATCCAAGCAAACTAAACAAAATGAACGAAAGCTGACTGAACTAATTCAATCGTAAGTACATCAATCTAGTGCACATGCACATGATAGGAGAGAATAGCATATAGCAACGAGGCCTCGCAGCCGCTCTGATCACATGCTGGTACGGCCAGCAACGAAAGTGGATTAACACTTACTTTTACATAGGTACAAGCTAAATAGACAGGAAATTACTCCAAAAGCAATATACCTACGTTTCATCTTTCTTGTAAGTGTAATCCCTAAAAGAACATATTTCTACATTTTATCTTATTTTAATAAGCCTTAGGTACTTATTTAATAATAAGCCGTGTGCCCCAAGCAGCAAAACTGGCGAAGGTTGCCATTTTTTTTCAGTATGAATTTACTTTCGTGCTACACATTTTACATTTCGCATTATTTTTGTCTACGAGATCTTAGACAATAATAGTAGTAAATTAGACAATGCTGACGTTTTATCGTTGGCTTTATTAAAGAACGCCTGTAAAAAATACTCATGCTGTTTTCGTTCCAAAATCGCCCACAGTTACAATAATTGTACGAAGGAGGATCCATGTGTCCCTATAGCAAATTCTTGTCATAGTGTGGAGTCCACAAGTAGTAGGATCTCATTGCCTGGTGATGACAAGGGAGTCTTGGAGCTCACTCTGAATGTTAATTTAAACTACCTAGAGTAAGACAACAGAAGATACTAGTAACATTTTCGTTATACCTACCAACAACAAGGTGTCTTCTTTCTCTCAAATAGTTAAGTGTAAAAAAGAGTCTAAGCAGAATTCCTAGAAATTATTTCATCAAAATATTCAAGGTTTTTCTTCCAAACAATTAGAAATTGAATTATTTTTAGAAAAAACCATGTTCGGAATTGTATGTTTAACTGAACATTGGTTGAAAGAATAAGAAATGCTAATTAATTACAAAAATTATAGTGTGGGCAGTTGTTTCTGAATGAGACGAAATTCAAAACATGTATAAAACGTACACTATGCAGGCAGGCATATTATAATTTGGGGGATTACATCACTGATAAAAATGCTTGGGCCAATGCTAGTCCTGCTCTACAACCACAACTAATTAATTAACATTTGAAAAGTCTGTTGGAGCTGCTGAAAATTGTAAGAACATCTTTGAATTGTATAAACTCAATTTCCATAGCATTATTTATAATTGCATAGCATATGTGTGAATACTATGTACTAAAGAGCTACCATTTATCGGGTAATATTATGTCTTTAATTGAGTTGAATGTGCCCTGGCGGCTGTGAGTATATCATGCTCACTCAGATGTGTCGCTGATGGTGGCGTGTGGTTTGGATCGTTTTAGCTCCCTTCAAAATGGTTGAGCTGAATGGTGCTAATCCATGCGTCATGTTCGTGAACGGGCGCCGACAGTTGGGGCTGGTCATCTCTTAGCTGCCATGGCTTATTTGTAATTTTTGAATTGTTTTTAGTTTATTTTTATGTACGGACGCTTTTATCATTCACGTCTTTCTACATTGTTCTGACATGTATAAGTAATTTCAACATTTATTTAATTATAGTTAATTAAAACGGTACGTAACACTGTGGCGGCATCTACACCGCCACATACGAACTAAGCATCAAAGACCTGACGTCACAGATCCTGCATCGCGCTATTTAAGTTTACCGCGCGATTCATATATATAAGACTATCCGACATCAGTCCTTGGGCAATTGCCCGCCAGACACAACACCCGTCTGGTAGGAGGATCCTCCCTTTTCTATGGGGGATGAGAGAACTTTACACCCTGTTCCTCATACCCCTAAATTGGTGACCCCGAATATGAACGTCAACGCAGCCTTCGTGCAACTACTTCAGCGTGACGTCATCAACATCACTCCCGCAAGCTTTCGTGAGGCGAGTCACACAGCCAGCCAGCACCCACGGCTTCAACGGGTATCCTGACCACCAGCATGCAGCGAACGCGCATTCCTGGTCACTACCCTCAGCCTCATCAGCAACCCGGCGCTGTACCACATCCGACGCACTGGATCACAACGCAGCACCACCCCGACTCACTGGGGAATCAAACTCAAAAACTCAAAACTCAAAGCACCCTCAATCACCGCAGACAGTTCCGACCCACTGTGAACTATGCGGCACCCGGTTCCGACTCACTGGAACCTCAACTGGCACTGGCAAGCATCGCAAGATACAAGACTCAGCCCACTATCGACCTCCGGTCTCCGGAGGGGAGTGATGTGGCGGCATCTACACCGCCACATACGAACTAAGCATCAAAGACCTGACGTCACAGATCCTGCATCGCGCTATTTAAGTTTACCGCGCGATTCATATATATAAGACTATCCGACATCAGTCCTTGGGCAATTGCCCGCCAGACACAACACCCGTCTGGTAGGAGGATCCTCCCTTTTCTATGGGGGATGAGAGAACTTTACACCCTGTTCCTCATACCCCTAAAACACCAATTACATTAATTAACATAGAAACATAAAAAATAAAAATAAAACTTTTCTAATTAATGGAACACTGGACTCCCTTGCATACTTACTATATTTCCATACAATGAAACTTCAACTGCTCATCAGACCGCTCATTCCGTGCTTCTCATTGCTGTATCATCAAACCCCATAGGTTTTCTACGGGGTGGAGGTCAGGAGATCATGCTGGCCGTGAAATAACTGTTATCTCCGGGTGTTGAAACACTCGCGCACGTAAACATTGCACACAGTGGGTAACATGTAATGCAAACCTTCTGCGTGGACTGCACGGCGGCGCACGGTTCGTAAAGACGTGTTGAATAATTCGCTAAACGTCTTGTCGATATGAACCTTGACCACTTGTTCCGTATTCGCTGACCATGTGTTGTCGCTGCGTCTCTTTTATCTCTAAAACAAAAAAGTTTAATAAGTAATAGTGTCAATAGAAATTTCACATAAATAATTAAAATGTTATTTTCATCGTTCAATAATCTAAGTGAATAAATTTACTTTGAAATTATATATTTCTTCTTCTATTTAGACTTTATCCACAGATGAGACATTTAAAGATCAGTGGTTGTAACTAGACGAGCATTTTTAAAGTTAACAAATGTTTTGAAATAAATAAGTACGTTATTATAAAGCTAGCTATAGCTACAAAATCAAATCAGATAAGAAACACTTTCATTTACTTAGATATAAGCAAACAATAAATAATAATAATAATAAGGTAAAAATATAAAAAAATAAACCGAAGCGTCAATCTATTGCTTTGTGAAATTGCTACTCCACTTATGACCGTTACTGTACCTGGAATGGCCAACTAGCTTCGTAATTTCTGACTGACCGACTAGTTGACAATTCAAAAGTGCTTGTAAATGGTTTAATTGAAATATAAATGCTTTGAGTTTGAGTTTGAAGATGCGCACATCCAATCATCAACTAGAAAAGAGCTGAGACCGGCTGAACCGATTTTCTTGAATTATAGCTAAGAACAGTCTCGATCAAGACACCTTTCAAATAAAATAATAATAATCAAAATCGGTTCAGCCGTTTGGAAGTTACGAGGGAACAGACAGATACACACGTTAAACTTATAATATAACACCCTTCTTTTTCCGTCGGGGTTTAAAAATGTACAAAATGTACAGTTTGAATAGGTATGAGAGGACAGTGTAGCCCTGTCAACAAGATACTTAATAACAAAATAGAAAATAGTCTGCAAATCGACAGTCTGTTGAGCCTGAGAAATGTTAATCTGCATTCACAGATTTTGAAAAAAAATACAGTCAGCAGGAAAATGGGCAGTTTTCGCAATTTTTGGGTATTGTTTCAGCATAAAATTAAAAACTTGAAACTTTACATTTCGATGGACTCACCTAGAAATTTTACTTCTATGCTCTAAGATATGATGTGCTCAAGGTGGTAGCCGGTTTGACGTAGGCATAGGTTTACTATCCTTACTACAGAGCGGGTAACAACTGATAATGTTCTAGAATTAATTCCATACAGTATCGTGGTAAGTGAATCTTTGACTTCCTGAATACTGTCGTATTTCTTTTTTACACGAGGCGTAGCCGAGTGTGATAAGTGATAATAGTATCACATGAGTGTTTTAATACCTAATTTGTATACAGTTGCATACAAGACTTTATATGATATAAATCCTCTATAAAAGTTTCTGAAACAGTTAGCTATTGCCAACATTAAAACGACCAGTGTCATAGTAACCATTATATCATCCAAACGAGTATTATAATGTTGTACCTAATGTGCATGGGTGTAGATAAAAATATTAAGGCGTGAGATCGGGACTGCGAGGTGGCCACGATAATGGACAATAATTATGTTCCTATCCATTGACTTGCGAATTGCCGGTTCAAATTTAGACCGGGTTTAGCGGCTGTTGTATGGCGGAACGCCATCTTCTTAGAAATACACTTTCTATATTCGTTCGAAATTCGAAGTTTAATTTGTTTCTTTATTTTCGTCCGTCAATTGGAGTCTCATTGCCAATGAAATGTATGGGAACAGTTTTTTGAGATTTACGACTTTCCTAGTACTCAAACCTCAGTTGGTAAGTGCATCGCTGAGGAATTGAACAACAATTTTATCGATAAAATCCAGGCGAATCCAGATGTCACCAGCAATCCCAAATCTTTTAAAATAAACACTAATTATAACTCAATGTTCATGGCGCCTAGTGTTCCATTAGATATACACAAAATAATAATATCACTAAACAATACAAATAGCGTGGAATACTATAGTATTGCTACAAAAATATTAAAACACGTATCAATGGAAATATGCAGTCATCTAAGTCATCTAATTAACCTAAGTATTAGCGCAGGTATTTAGCCTGATTTCTTAAAAACATCAATTATAAAGCCACTGTTTAAGAAAGAAAATAGAGAACTAATGGAATATTATCGGCCTATCTCACTTATTCCCATAGTTTCAAAAATATTTGAGAAATATATCTAAAAGGAATTGTGTAAATTTATTGAAAAATATAACATTTTATGTGAGGAGCAGAAAGGATTTAGACTACATACGACAATTAATATGGCCATATTATATGACTTTATATACAATGTTATTAACAATGTCGATAAACGTAACCCTGTCTGTGGCATATTTTGCGATATGACCCAGGCAATTGATTACGTTCACTATCCTACACTGTTAACAAAACTTGAAGCTTATGGCATTAGAGGTAATGTTCTCAATCTAATTGAATCGTACTTAAAAAAATAGAATACAAATAACTGAAATTAACCAAATTAATACAGTAAACAAGAAGGAAGAGCTATTTCAATCGTCAGAGCGTCAAGTTTTTGGAGTACCTCAGGGGAGTGTACTAGGTCCATTCATATTTATATTGTACATTAATGACTTACCTGAATGCATTGAGCAACCAGTAACACTGTTTGCGGATGATAGTACCGTGACAATACCTTGTAAAAGTGTAGAGACCTATGAAAGTGACATTAATAAATCTTTAAAATTAATTGTTAAGTGGCTAGACGAAAACAATTTAAAAATAAACTTGAGTAAAACTAAAGTTATACATTTCAGTCAACGAATTCCTAGCATGAGCCTTAATGTACACTACAATAATGATGTTGTAGAAGAAGTTACAACTACAAAATTCCTGGGTCTCGAAATAGATGAACATCTTAACTGGAAATCACACATTAATGTTTTATGTAAGACTAGCTGCTGCCCGCGGCTTCGCCTGCGTGACTGTCGGAAATTACCCCTTACATCCCCATGGGTTTTAAGTATAAATATTGAGTTTCTAGTTAATCGGACAGCGCGTTAAAATTCTGCCATACAAACACTGACAAACAATGACCCCCCTTTAGGGGGTAATTTAGAAAAACAAAAAACTACAAGCTTTATAATTTATTTAGATAACTATTCGTGCGAAGTTTCATGTTTATTACCTCAAGGAATAAGATTTTTCATACAAACTTTCATCCCTTATTTTACCCCTTTAGGGCGAGAATTACGAAAAATCCTTTTTTCATCCTTATAAGAAACAGGATTGTTTGGCATCAAAAAAAGTTTTTGTTTAAACTGCTCTTCTTGCTGACTGTACGTTTAAAAAAAAAAATCTTTGAATGCAGATCAAAATGTTTCAAAAAGTTAAGGATGGTCTCCTAAGATCGTTTTCTTGTAGCGACAACGGTTTCAACGGACAACGGACAACGGCTTGTAGCGTACCTATCCTTACTGCCCCATCTCAAATATCCACCCTGTATAGATAGAAGATTACTACGTAGGTACCTATTAGATACATAATAGTGTAAGGGTGCCTTTCCACCAGAGATGTGCTATGCTACGTTGCTATGGATGCGTTTGATATCCACCAATCATATTCATTGGTCTACATAGCCAATGAAGCCAATAGTGCGGACTTCACAGTATGCAACTAAAAAGCACTGCAGAGCCACCTATACTAACGAGTACGAACGATTGTGCGTGCGCTGTGTGTAGCAGCGCTACGATCCGCGCTACGTCATGGTGTTGGCAGGGCTATGAACTTAGTTCCTGTTTATACCGATAGATGGCAATTTAACAACTTACAAAAACTATGCTGTAAATTCTACCTGTTGTTCTTCTGTTTTTTGTTTCGGAGTTTGTACTGTGTATAAATATATACATATATATCTTTAATTCAATAACTATTTATTTAAAGAGAGAAACGTCAAGAAATGTCATTGTTAAAATGAAAGGACAATGGTGCAAAACATTTTTACCCGACTACGGCGAAGCAAATAGGAGGGTTATGATTTTGACCGGTATGTATTTATGTTCATCTGTTCCCTCATAACTTCTAAAGTACTCATCATAATTTGACAAATTGGGTATCGTTGGAAGCTTCTCGGTCGTCAGCTGGTTAAAGGCTATGTGACGTCACATTAAATTGAATATGGCGGCAAAAATTAAACAGAATGTTTTGAAAACTCGAGGCTGTTTTGTTTTATGTACAAGGGCTTTATATCCGGTTACTAAGGCTTTATAATTCTAAATTTTTGCCCCAAATAAACCAGCCCTGAGCATTAGAGTAGATTATTAATAGCTTTCCAGAGCAGTGTGCCATACATGGGCTTTACAATAGCAAATTCGTTAGACAATATCCACAATTCTACCTTAAAGTTACAGACCAACCTCGCCGATATGCACCACGTTCATAGTTAGAAAATACGCTCGTAATACCACAATCTAAGTTAAAATTACACAGCACAAGTTCTCACATAACATCAATTAAAATATTATGTATAATAAAATACCAGACGACATAAAAATGGAACAAAACAAAAAAAAAATGTGAAACGTCTCACAAAGTTCTCGTGGAGAAATGTTATTATTCCCTAAATGATTTTTTTAATGATGACATCAAAACTTAAGGGCCTATAGGTCGTCAAATTGCTTAGCAAGATCCGCCGTTATGTCGAAACTACTGCCGCATTAAATTTTGAAATAAATATAATTATGTTAAAGTTTAGGGTTTAGGATTAATGTTAGCGACTGTGTTAGCCGAAAACACGATTTCATAAAATTTTCTCGATACAAAAAAAAACCAAAGTTACCTCCAAACCGAACAATAAGCCGCTGCTATTCAACAAATACTATAATTAGATCATGCAACTTGGCACACTAACTGAACTAACTATAAAGCAGCGACTATTTTTTTTAATTTTTTTTATTTACCATTATTTTCGCCGTAAAAAGCAATTACCTAAACTTTTACCGATTTGTTGCCGCCTCCGTCTCGCTCTCACTCAGTCCGCGAGATAAAAACCTGAGGTTGTGTGGGCTCTTAATGATATTTTATATTATTTTAATCTGTGACATTACCAATTTATTTGAAATGAATATTTAATTTTGAATGATTCCTAATTATTATTATTTTATTTTTTTAAATTTCTATTTATGTTATGAATTGTTATGTAATTTGTTTATTTTAAACTAGCTTTTGCCCGCGGCTTCGCCCGCGTGGTTGTAGGAAACTATCTCACGGGAACGTACTACCGGCATTAAAAGTACCCCATAATATGTTAATTCAGGCTATATATCCTAAGGGAACTTTTCCTTTATTTGACTTTTATGATATCTATAGGTGATATCAGTACCAACTTTCAAGTTTATTAAACCACGCAGTAAAATCCTCTCCTGTAAAATTGCTAACTCCTTTTCACCCCGTTAGGGGTAGATTTTCGAAAAACCCTGATACACGTTATTCTTTATTTTCGGTTTTAAGTATAAATACTGAGTTTCGAGTTAATCAGACAGCACGTTAAAATTCTTTCATACAAACATTGACACCCCCAACCCCCATTTAGGGGGTAATTTAGAAAAACAAAAAATTACAAACTTTATAATTTATTTTAATAAATATTCGTGCGAAGTTTCATGTTTATTACCTCAAGGAATAAGATTTTTCATACAAACTTTCATCCCCTATTTGAGCCCCTTAGGGGTTGAATTTCGAAAAATGCTTCCTTATAAGGAATATGGAAGCATTTTTTGACATTCAAGCTTTCATTATAAACGGAACCTCTGTGCAAAATTTCAGCTTCCTAGGTCCAAGGGTTTGGGCTGGGCGTTGATAAGACAGTCAGGACTTTTCTTTTTATTAACATAGATAATATAGATAGATAGATGATGCTACTACTCATGTTGTATGAAATTGTTGTGCCCGACAGGGTCCATGTGAACTAGATACATTATTATTAAGACCTTGTAAACACATGTGATACGCAATAAAGATTTTAATTTGAATTAGCTTAGACAGATATCAATAGGCCACTACCCAGCACTTTTAATTCTCTTAGAAAGCCAAAAGATGTTTTATGGCTTAGTAACGGCTATTGTTTAATATCTACAAAGAAATAGGTGAAACAAAAAACTGTTCGTGCAGTGCAAGTGTTGCGTCAAATATTATGGCGGACTAACTATTTTCTTGCTGACTGTACATTTTTTTTCAAAATCTGTGAATGCAGATCAAAATTTCTCAAAAAGTTAAGGACAGTCTCCTAAGACCATTTTCCTGTAGCTACAACGGTTAAGGCTGTTATTCTATTGTAACTTAGATACATTACAAACCGACCCACTAAAAAGACATAAATAAAAACTTTTTTCCAAAAAAATACAACCGCCTTCCAAAAAGTGAAAAATAACTTTAATTTCGGAAGTCGGTGTCTTTGGTTTTGTGGTTTCGTTATTTGCCACCGACTTCCGAAATTAAAGTTATTTTTCACTTTTTGGAAGGCGGTTGTATTTTTTTGGAAAAAAGTTTTTATTTATGTCTTTTTAGTGGGTCGGTTTGTAATGTATCTAAGTTACAAAAGCCTAATGGCAACTGCTCATCACCTTTAAAAAATATTGCTTTTCTCGATGCAGGGACGTTAATTTTTGAGAAGTTCTCCTGGTACCTGACCATCAGCTCCACTTCATCATATTACTATGCATTGTGACTAGCATAAATTGCTTTGTAGTCATATTAAAGTAATCGAATCGCAACCCGTGAAATACTTATTAGTATTGAGTAGTTTCGGTGGCCATCTGTGGTCTTCATCATCAGTTCCACTTTACAAATGCACGAGTTACTATAAAAACTACCAAAATCGCTATAGGTGTGCCTATAATATTTGAAGAGTTCCCTTGATTTCTCCAGTATCCCGTGATCAGATCCTAACTTGATCACAATGGGACCACCTGTGAAGTATACCCTTTGCAAACAAAAAAATAATTTTCCAAATAGGTTCATAAATGACGGAGTAATGAGGTAAGACAAATAAAAAAATAATAAAAAACTAACGAATTGGTAACCTTCTCTTTTTTGGGAAGTCGGTTAATAAAACACAACACATAGCCTACTCTAATCTCCACTATATACTATACTATAACATAAAATAAACAACAGTATTTTTGCGAATTCACTCAAACTGCATGTAAATACATCGATCTTCGCGTGAAGATCGTTAATAACCCGAATTGCGCGGGTCAATGGTGTTTTGGCTAGAAGGTTGGTCCTGGCAACCGGCACGGCCAGCAGCGGCGAACGGCGCCGCCTCCACACATAGCGGTCTGGTACCCATTCCCTCAGGCGCTGAAGTACTCCTGGGTTATGCTCAATGGCACGAAGTAACCTAACCAGATAAGCGACAAGAGAGAATTCCCGTCGTACCCTCAGTTGGTTGTACCCAACTCAGACCAACCTTTTCATAACTTGCATCACAGCTACGAAGCTGATTCTTTTATGCATAAAAGATCATGAAGATTCAGTTGCAAAAAAAAAAACTCGTAAAAGTCTTTTTAAATTGGTCAAATCTAAAAATTCTCAAAAATTCAGAAAAAAAATTATAACTCGAAAACTAGGTATCAAAAATCGCGGAACATACATGGGGGTGATTCGGATACCTCACGATACGAGGGAACTAAATTTTATTTTTGGACGTCAACCTTCCGGCCACCCTGTATAAAAAATATTTATGCGATTACAATTTTGCCGTTGGAGGGGACACCAAGGCATATGACGATGCACGGGAGAATATTTTTTCAACTACACGTTGAGTTAGTTCTTCAATTCGAAATTCAAAGGCCGTTCACATGAATAAAGCGGGCTGCCTGGAACAGCTTTGAGACGGAACCCTATGGACGCGAATCCTACTCGCACTTGTCTGGTGTTTTAATTAATAACATTATTAACATTTTATTTGTTTATTAATGTTATTAATAAAAAACATACATACATATCAGTCAAAATCATAACCCTCCCTTTTGCTTCGCCGTAGTCGGGTAAAAAAAAAACTATTATTTGTTTACCAGTCTTACCAAGGGGTATCGTATTAATCAGTTACTGGATTTTGTAGGTCAGATAGGCAGTCGCTCCATGTAAAATACTGGTGTTCAGCTGCATTCAGTTAGACTGGATGGGAGGAGTCTCGGTATGTAAAGATACCTCTTTTTCTATATATAATAAGTAGATTTCATTACTTATCTTTTTTACTTTCTACACTATTTTTCTTTTTAAACACTATCAAAAGTTACACAAAATTGTTACAGTAAGTACAAGTTTTTTAGTTGCGTAAAACATGGCTCAATAATATATCGCTTCATCGACATATTTATTTTCTATCTTTGGTGTAATCTTCCTTACAAACTTTAAGAAGTAAGTAAAAGTAAATACGCCACCTGTTGTAGGCATAACCTACTAGCTACTAGCTACAATACCTATTTATTTTATCCCCGAGATTAGTTTAAAATGCTCTAGCTCGTGAACTTTAATAGTACACGACAGAACAAACATGAACGTCGTTCTGCCCTCTTTGTAACTACTCTAGTATGAATTCACAAGCTCGGGACTGATGGTGCGCGCGCCGTGACCAATGCGGCCCTCGATGAAGACGTCATAAAATAATGACAATATAACTTTTCACGAGATAATTCTCTCGGACGACAACCCTCCGCGAATGTGTCCTCACGACGCCCATCACGACAGTGAAGAAGCGACTCTAAAACTATGTGACTTGTGGTCGCGATTAATTCGCGGGCCGAGCCGCGGGGGAGTCGCTCCAATGCCGCCGCCGCCGGACAGGGTTGTCAAAGCGTACAGTAATAAATATAGTCGCGCTTTCACTTAGGAGAGGAGAATGGAGTTTAATGATCTGTGCGTAATGCCCTTGAAACATAACTTCCGCAATGTTTTGTTGTCGTAAAAAAGTCGCCGGATCATCCGTCGGTCGCGTGACTTGGATTGCTGTTTTCCGTTCGGGGACCTCTTAATGTTTGTATTATGTGAGTTTTTTTATTAAAAACATTCTGGGAACGCTCCGGAATCGCGTTTGCTGAATATAGTTAATCGAAAGTTCGTCGAGTTTTTGAGCCCTAAAGCCTACCCAATTAAATAAAATAACAACTTAATAAAAATTAATTATGTACCTATGAAGATTTAGTTATTGACCACAGCATCCACATGTGTACTGAAACAATAAAGGGTGACGTGTATTTCACTTCTTGTTGTAGGTATCTTTTACCTGTTCGATGTTTTAGGGCACTTGGTTACGTCGAAAGCTTCGGTAGCACATTCCCTGCTAAATGAAGGTGTAACTTCGAGAAAGAGGTCAATCGTCGAATCCGACTCGGCTGTGCAGCGGTTGGCAAGCTACGTACTATCTTCTCGTCTCATATACCACAGTGTCTCAAGACGAAAGTCTTTGACCAGGGCGTGTTGCCAGTGATGACCTATGGCACTGAAACGTGATCGCTCACAATGGGTCTCACAAGGAGGCTGAAATAAATGATGATGTCATGGGGTGCTTATATTGCAAAGATGACACACTGTCACGTCCTTGAAGGAATACGTAAAATTACAAGTCACCCTGTTTACTAATGTATCTGGTGGTGCAGTAACAAATTCGTAGTACAGCAGCAGTCTGATATATTACTATGCTTACAAACATACATTTTTACCGAACTACGGAAAAGTTATCATTTGCAGCTTCTGTGATAAAAAAAAACAAAAATCAAGTCATTTATTCAAACTAGGCTGAGAATCAGCTTGTTTTTCACTAAGCGATGTCCACTAGGATGGGGATTCCTGCACGCATCTTGTCACAAGAACCGTTGAAATGAGTACAACCTGGCGGAAAAGCTAAGCAATTGATGCTTGCCCTCATTCACATCGTTCACATTTTCGCGAAGGTTTCCACTGGTAGGTCGTCGGCGACATGCGCGGTGTGGTCAGTTACTCAGAATGAAACATCCACTTATTATTATTGATTTGGCATACAATGAGCAAATAATACTTAAACATAATAAGTACCTCTATGATCTGAGGCCGATCATACGTTTTTATGTTCGTAAAGTTATTCTTAGTGTCGTTAATTAATGTAAGTGGTTAGTGCGTGAGGCACATGCTGACAGGCTGCATGGGTTGTGTAAGAAGTGACTGTGTGCTAATTAATTACAGCCGGCATGATAATTGACGGGAGATCATACACGGCGAGCAGTGCGGCGCAACGCAACCCGGCGAAACTCGGCACAACTCGCAAGGAGGGTGCGCCGCGATCGCCGTGGACGAGACAACACGCTAAAAACTTGGCTCCGACCAATTTATTAGAGAGGCCCATACATATTTATGTATTGTTATGGTGACCCGGCGACGCTGAAAACCTCCAACTAATGAAATCGATTGAATTATACATTAGAGTAGGGGCCATTTTGGGAATTACTCGGGGTCCCGGCGCGGCGGCGCGCGGCGGCGGCGCGGCAAAAACCTTCCGCGCCACGCTCTCCAAGATTCACCAATTCTCTGATTGCCCGATATGAGCTGAAGTAGTTGTTCTTACCGACACTACGTTACCTCTAGATCCTTGTTTTTTATTAGACCTTATTTACAAATGAACATTAAAAACTTATGTTATCCATGATGGTATTCCTGATCTAATGAAAAAGGCGCGTCTATGAGAAAGGCGCGTGTCTCTGTGCAATGTGTTTGTATCGTTTATTTATTGCATATGAACCTTATAAAGATATTGGGACAGTTTTTCTTTCACGGTTTTTGGTATTAATGTACAATGTGGGTGTTTCATCGGTTCTGGAACATCGACATACATTTAACATGCAACAGTACCTCGTTATCGAAGACTTCATTGGTTTTTATCACGTGTCCAGGTAGGTACCCTATAAATGGGGCACGTAGCGGGTGTTTGAAGGACTCGGCTCATGCGTATGGAACACTATGGATTATTCTGGAAAATCTCCGGGCGCTGTCACTCAATTCAAATGCATGGTAATGTGTCACGTTGGCACACGTGACACAAACATGCGTTATTTTTTATTGACACCCGCCTCACTGCGCACCGATGGCATGTACCCACGTGCCTACAGCGAAGTCTTCAGTAAAGTAGGCACGAGCGTGTGTACCTTATTATCGTTAACATTATCACAATTAGGTTTCGTGTGAGGTACCATCAGTGTGCAGTTTAGTTAAGGCTCGACAATTGCATGGTAGCTTTCACTACTCTGCATCAAATAAACGTAGAAGTCGTCCATGCTTGTTTGTTTCAAGTTCCAACACAACAGTTATTAAAACCTGTATTTTTTTGTAATGGGTAGGCTGTAAGTTTCTTCCTCGTTTACTGTGTCTGAAATAAGTAGATGTACTTAGTTTGAACCAAAAACATTCCAAAAGTAGCTAGAAAATAGTTTGAAAATATTTCAGTACCTACGCTTGTTTGCAGTCGATGTCGCTACGCTAGACAGACACAGGCACCTACCACCGATACGAATATTTGAATACAGTACATCGCTTAGGGGTTATATAGGTACTTACTTATTTCATAAACACTATGCTATGACAGTCAAAGTTCAATCTTTTTAAAAGGTTTATATTAGCTTGCTTCGTTTAGACATAGTATGTGCAAGTGAGTACTCACCTGCTTCAAGTAAATACCCAATCGATGAAACGATATTAGGCACCGATATTTTAGATGCTGAGCCTAATAAAAAGTACTACTCAATACTCAATATCTTTATTGCTTTACCATAATGTGTACTACCAATAAGTTCGCGAACAAAAGCTAGTGAGAATATCGTGTGCGCTACGATAAACAATTGTTGTATTTGTGCGCGCCGCCAGGGCTGGCTCACGGTCTGTAGCTACGCGCGAGTGTGGCGCTTGGATTTATTTGTGGGAGGCACACGGCAGTAAGAAGTGTAGTATTTCACTGTGCTGTTGTGGGATTAATTATTTTATAATGACATATTAGATATACTACAAAAATTCTACAATTTTAGTACTCCGCCTCGAATAGGAAAGTTTTTGCTTTTGACTATAACTACATACAAAAATAGGAGGAGTAACTTTGTTGAGTTAGAAACTAGGTATATAGCTCCCTGCTTCGGATAGCCTACACTTTCTTCTAACCATTTCTACGTTGAACAAAATGTTTGAATGAAAAGTTTAGATTTTACATACATTTTTATTAATCGAATGTTAAATATATTGCATTGTATTATTTAGTTAAGTATTATTATTCTTCTCAATAGGTACCTACTACGCTTTAGAATGGGCAACTAGCTTCATATTTTCTGACTGACTGACTCCCTGACAATTCAAAAGTGCCTGTAATTGGTTTAATTGAAATAAATGCTTTGAGTTTGAGTAGTTATCTGCAAGAACTCCTCTGCAGGTAATGGGTTCCTTCAAAGATAGCCAGTCCTCTCAAGATTGCGCTACTTGAATCCAGTTGTGGCCGGTTGTTTTTTGAGCTCAGGGAACTGTTTAAAAGTATTAACATCATGACGGTACCTTGTCAATATATATATGAAAACATCATGTCCTTAAGGAAAAATCTTAATCTTTTCAGTGAAAGAGGTGAAACACACAATTATAGTACGAGAAATAGGGACCAATTAGTTCAACCTGGTTTCAGACTGGCTAAAGTAGACTCATCCTTCATAGGTATTTTATTGTAACATTTTAAACAGTACCCTGTTTAAAATGTTACAATATAAAATACCTCCCCACATAGATACTCCAACTAAATGAAACGAAATTTAAATCTTGTATAAAACGCACACTATGCTGCCAAGCATATTATAAGTTGGGGGATTACATCGCTGACAAAAATGCTTGGCTCAATGCTGGTCCAGCTGCACAAGAGCGCATGAACTAGTTGATTAGCATTCGAAAATATTATTGGAGCTGCTGAAAATTGGAAAAAAACTATCTTTGCATTGTATAAATTCAATCTGTTAATATTTTATAATTGCAAAGCACATGTGTGAGCACTGCGACCACATACTTTTTTATAAAGCTACCATTTACTGGGTACGTCTTTCATTCACTTGCATGTGCCCTGGCGGCTGAGAGTATGTCATGCTCACATAAATGTCTCGCTGGTGGTGGCGTGTGCGTTGGATCGTTAAGTTCCCTTCAAAATGGTTGAGCTAAATGGTGCTGATCCATGCGTCATGTTCGTGAACGGGCGCCGTCAGTAGGGACTGGTCATGTCTTAGCTGCCACGGCTTATTTTAATTTTTGATTTGTTCCTATATTTTTATTACGGATGCTTTTAAAATGTACGTCTTTTTACATTGTTCACACATGTATAATTTCAACATGAATGATGTAACAAATATTTTGTAACATATATTTGGTTTTAAAAGAGTGTCCGTGGAGTTTCTTGCCCGTTCTTCTCCATAGGAGCCTACTACGCTTTGGAATGGGCAACTAGCTTCATTTCTCTGACTGACCGACCCCTTAACAATTCAAAGGTGCCTGTAATTGGTTTATTTGAAATATATGACGAACAGAAAGGCTTTCGCAAGGGGAAATCAATAAATATAGCCATTTATGACCTACTGAAAACTATTTTGGGCGCCATGGACAAAAAAATACCAACATGTGCTATCTTTATGGATATGAGTAAAGCCTTTGACCACTCGGTCACATGACCATACAATACTAATGCAAAAATTAAGCATGTATGGCATAAGAGGTAAAGCGCTAGATCTCATCTTTTCATACCTGCATAATAGAAAACAAATAGTTGAAATTACACAAATATGTCAGAAAACACGAAATGAGATTAAACATGAATCAAACTCGAAAACTATAAAATTTGGAGTTCCACAAGGTAGTGTCCTAGGCCCTTTACTGTTCTTGATATATATCAATGATCTCCCGAAACATATTAACCAACAAATGGTACAATTTGCCGATGACAGCACAGTTATAATAAAAAGCGACAAAGAAAACGATTACGAGCACGTAGTTAACCAAACATTAAATACGATAATACAATGGCTAACCGAAAATAATCTTAAAATAAATATGGACAAAACGAAAATTATACACTTTCACCAGAGAACTCAACTGACAAAGATAAACGTTAGTTACCAAGGCGAAATAGTACATCCTGTGACAGATACAAAGTTTCTAGGAATTAATATTGACAATAAACTGACCTGGAAAACACATTTAGAATATGTCTGCAAAAGAATTAATAAATCGGCATTCGCTCTGTACAAACTCTCAAAAATTGTTAATAAAGAAGCCGTATTAGCTGCATACCATGGACTTGTTGCACCTGTCCTAAGATATGGTATTATATCTTGGGGCAACTCAGTCGATAAGGAATCTGTATTTAAAGCTCAAAAGAAATGCATTAGAGCAATGTGTAATGTAAGCAACACTACCAGCTGTCAACCCTATTTTAAAACCTTAAAAATTCTGACTATGCCTTCGTTATACATTTATGAACTAAATGTTTTTGTGAAATTAAATCCTAATTATTATAAGACTGCTTCTAAAAGCTACTATAGACAACTACGTAACAAAAAAAGATTAGAAATTGATATACCATATGGGAAAACAGCACTAATCAATAAAAGTATTCTTTGTATGGCATCATTGATTTACAACAAGTTGCCTGATGATGTTAAAAAGTTGCCTGCTCATCAATTCAAGTCGAAGCTGCACAAATTTCTAGTAAATAAATGTTATTATAATGTCAAGGAGTACTTACAGGACAAACATATTGATAACTACTTAAAGTAAGAGTAATTTATTGACATTCAATAATATGACGATACAAATAGTGTGACATGCTATAACAACTGACACCTGTATTAATAACAATAATTGACATCTGTATAGTTTAATTTTAATTTGGAACAATACTTTAATTGAATTTATTTGATTGTTATGTCTACGACATGTATTTTAATTAATCTGATTTTGATTTTTATTTAAAACCTTTGACATTTGTAGTATTCTGAATTTAAGTATGTTATTTTTTTTTTTTTTTGAGTATAATAATGTTTTTAATGTTTGTTTAATAATTATTTAAGTTCATTAACAATAATATAAATATTTGCACACCTTATTAGGTAATGATACAGAGTACTTTATATTTCTTTGTAACATCTGTTTATACCTACCTGTATTAAGCAAATAAATAATTTGATTTGATTTGATTTGAAATTATGGGATTCAAATGATCAACACATCGAAGCATTATTAGTCTACCTACAACCAGACGATCTTCTTTCATAATGCTGCGAAGACATGTCTTCAAACCGGCGGGCGCGGCAGTGCTGGGTGTCACAGAAAATATGCACGAACGAAACGAATGTTATCAAAGCGTTATCGTAGGTATTCATTTCTCAGTTTTTGGTTTTACTTCAACCGGTGCAAGGATCCGCCCCCCATAAATAATTTAGAATTGCTTTCGTGTGTGTCTGTGTGAACGCGTTGTTCTTCTAAACTAAGCAACGGATTTTGATGCGGTTTTCACCATCATCATCCTTATAGTACCTACAGAAATCCGAGTCCCACTGGTGGGACGAACGGGAATAAAAAAATAAAAATAAAAATATTCCCGTTCGTCCCACGGATTGACATAAATATCGCACTGTGGATCATTAGTTTTCAATAATACATGATTCAATTGTTTCTGTTTTTATTACCCACTTTTCACAAAATGCAATCTGTGACTAACCCAACTCGCTGTCACTAATGTTGGTCTCAAGCGGCGCTTTCGTACAATACAGTGCCTACCGTATGCCTACTAATATTTAACTATTTTCTCACAAAGTTACCGCTTGTTGAATTATCGACTTTAGGTATCGTTGGTTATCGAACCACAAAGATTTCCTACGGGTAGCTGTTTGCTGGTTTGTTTCTTTACCCGACTGCGGTGAAGCCAAAAAAGGAGGGTTATTAAGATAATAATAATAATAATTCCTTTAGTGTCACTGTCAGTCCACTCAGACCCATAGATGAAATACACAAATTATTAATAATACTTTGTTTAGATAGGTAGAGTATTACTCTAGAAGTCTAGACTAGGTAAGTAAAGGGCTTTCAGGGATTTTTTGGAGTTTAAATAGTGATTTTTCAAAACTAGTTGTCCACTATCTTCGCTTGGAAAGGTATCTATCACCTGACGCGCAAAATCTAGCAAGATTTATTGTGGAGCAATCTTTGTAGAGCTCAGAATCACAGCTGCGTCGCTTTATCTCCTCTGCACTTACGTCAATATTAGGCAAGTGAGCAATGAGTCTAGCTTGCGTGGGCGCCTACATGGAACTTACTGACACACTGAACAAATTTCCCGCGAAACCACACCGCCGGTTTAAATTCGTTATGAAATATTGAGCAACCCGCGTAAAGCGAACCCAAACGTGACGTGATTTGTTTCACATTCAAAATTAATTGAATTCACAATGTTAGGTTTATAAATTATTATAAAATTGAAACGCTGGTCATTCCTTCTATGATTGAACCTACAGCTTCTGCCAGGTGAAGTGCTCAGCAGCCCTGCGGCGCGGCCGGCGCGGGAGTCGATGCGCGATATGCAAATAGCCGCTACCGTATTGACCGCGCTATTGTTCCCCCGCTTCTCTTTTATTTCCTGTAACGATGCGCGCCATGGCTATGGCGGCCGCTCATACGCATGTAACTTATGGCTCCCAAACCACCCGCACAATGAACGCCGACCGTTTTGTTCATATAACTCATGTTTTTGTTTTAAATCCAAGGTATTGTCGATTGTTCACTCATACCTTACGAGGGGATATTTTAACTTCCATGCTGCTACCGACGTCCCTTTTGTGGTGGAGTGGTACCTACACAACAATATATTGTTATCTTTAAGGTTGCTGTATAAGGCAGGTGAGAGTATAGAACTTCCTGGTCGTAATGTACACTACGTTGCAGCGTCTGCAGTGCGTGCGGAGCGTTATCTTAATTGGTGACCTTGTAATTTATAGTTAGTTAGGCAGTAACACCTCCACCCCCTCGCCCCGCGCACCGCTCCCCCGCCGGATGACAGATGTAGCGCAACTAAGTACCGCGCGACCACGGGGAGCTAACCAGAGATGATGACACTGGTAAGCTTGAGCTGGGAAACTGAGACGACACTTGAAAATTGGTAGACTTAAGAAAACCTAATTAAGGAATTATAACTGAAACAGTTTATAATAGCTCTATGTAAAACATAGCTGCGTTGCCGAAATCTAAGTCCTTTATAAATTGTGTTGTGGTAGTTAGTTTGCTTTGGTACCATATACCACTAAACTGGCGAACAGGTACAAAACTTTTCCAAGTGATCAACATCCGCTAGCTGCCTGCATCCACCGGCTGAGGAGCGACATCAGCCGCTCTATGAATGTGCTCAGCTAATGTAATCACAAATCGAGATGAGCAGTATGTAAGACAACATTGATTTACTGAATCCCGCTTAATCATAACACGCTATATATTGTGCATGTATGTACCTATGTAGTACATGCTTACATGACGGACGTATGATGGCCGGCGCTGATTACATCGGCTCATTGTGTAGTACAAGTTATTGCCGAATGATAACGCTGTAAACCTGCCAAGTATTATATTATATTATAAGTAAATCTGCGCGAGACACGAGACTTCTGACAGAATAAGTAACAAGTAGGTATAGCAGAAATATTCGATACGGCCTGGATTGCGGCTCTAGAGAGGAGGTATACAGAGAGCTAAGGCTGCGCCACGTTCATAACGAATCGTTATTCATTCACAAGAGCTTTTTGTTCTCTGAATCACAGTCTTACAAACCTTGGTGCATACCATCCTCGGATATGTTCTATGTTACAGGGCGAGGTAGCGAGTACCAGACGCAGAGATCTGAGACGTTATATACGAGTACCAGTGTCCGCTATTGAGCCACTATATTATAGTTCAGCTCCACGTTATGAAGTGCGCGGTGGTGTGCACTGTATAGTTAAATCATAGCGGAGATGCTACCCGCCATATATCACGCTGCGATCCTTTTATATGGAGAAGTTAAAGAAATAGCTCCTGTCACATATTTCCAACAGATTTTTTTTCTTAAACATAATTCGTTGATTTTTTGAGGTAGGTAGCGTGAGACGAGGTCGGGTCAGCTATTGTGCGGAGTGCTTTGTATTGCACGTCCGCCGCGGCTGCGGACTGGCTGCAAGACGTAGAGTATTCACACTTTTGTTTAAATGAAAATATAAAAAGTAAAAGTGAACTGACGACAAACCATCAGTTTAGTTTGTTAGGTACCATACCTAATTTAAACGCACGTGGAGTTACACTCCCGGATTCCCCAGATCAGTGACGTTACAAAACGTGCACTAAGGTCCGTATTACAGAAGGAAACTCAAGTATTGATCACTGTTTAAAACTAGTTTTAAGTCCGCTTTTAATTTTAGAACGTTCGTCAAGCATAGATTCATTGATCTTAGTTCAGCTGAGTTTGGCTTTATTTTAGATCGTTACTCGGTTACTGAATCGAACCCAAGCAGTGATCAAATCTGTAATCACACAAGGGTGGTCGAGACCGCGCTTGAGCATAGATTGTCATGTCAAATTGTCAATTTTTGTTCTGTTCAAGTAGTGCGTTGTCGAGTTTTGTTGATATTTTGAATTATTAGGTACTATCAAAATGGATATATTTGATGAAGTAGATCATAACAATGATTTATTCAACGATAATTCTAATTTCTAATAGAAGGTTGAACTTTAGCGTTCCTGTCAGATATAAAAGAGATTCACAGGATCTAAACAGCCTTTTTGTCCTGTGCTGACGTTATCAGTTTTTTTATTTTCGATTACATGTTTGAAATCTTTTAAAATTTCTATTAGTAGGTTTTTTCTAATGTACTAAAATTTCTTCCGTCCTGTGATTTAAAAAGATATACCTACCTAAGTAATATGAATAAATTAATCAGCAAACAAATAACAATAAATTAAAATACTTAAACAAACACAACAAACTGTTGTTTTTGACATACTGATAGCTTATCTATTTTAAGGCCATAGATACACGTCTTTTAAGCTTGACAATATTTTGCTTACAAAAATTACTATACTTCACTTCAAAGAGCTTTACTTCAATAAATGGGGCATTGTACTATTCAGGAATTAAATAATAACGCTGATTTCCTAAATAACTGGGCTTCTATGGTGAATTCTAATCCAGTCACGATCGGAACAAAGTCGGTAAATAAAACAAATCGTAAACGAAAACAGGCTGATGCATAGATAATACACATCTCTGCTTGAGGCTCGATTTGAGTCTCGATTCAGCTGAGTATAGATTGATTACCGTTCTGGAATAAGACCGATGCTCAAGTACTGATTCTATACTCAAACAGAGATCAACTGATTGAAGATCAAACTGTACTTGAGGAACGTTCTGTAATACGGACCTAAACGAATGAAAAACCTATTTAAGTAATGTAAAAAGTAAGTAATGTAAAAAATATAAGCTACCATCAGATAAACCGTGTAGTGGCGGCGATGAATCTGGCAGCAGTGTCAGGTACCGTGTCAGGTACAGGCGCCCCCTGTGGCAGGTATCGAGATCGTGACTCGTGACAGGTAGCAACGGGACTCTGGTTCGCGTTTTTTAGCCGAATCACCTGAAGGTCGCCGCTTCCCCGAAACTGCGCACCCTCCATGTGTCGATGACATAACCATTCGTTTCTGTAATAACAGTAATCTCTCACCGTCGTAAACAATGTCATTCTTGGAACCAGTCTTTATAGTTTATGGCGCGTGTGTGAACGCAAGTGAGCATTGTGGAATGATATAAATAAATCTCTTTGAATTGGTTTGTCGTGACAGGTGATTGACAAATAGGTCCTAAGATCATCATTGGCAAGCCTTTCAATGTGCAATACAGCAAGTTACGGGCAACAGAGCAGCCTTGCCGTTCACAGTGTGGTAGGTAGGTACGACAGTCCCCGCGGGCAGCAGAGCCGCCTTTCCGTTCACAGTGTGGTAGGTAGGTACGACAGTCCCACGAGATGAAGAGCCACCTTGCCGTTCACAGTGTGGTAGGTAGGTAGGTAGGTAGGTACGACAGTCCCCGCGGGCAGCAGAGCCGCCTTGCCGTTCACAGTGGGGTAGGTAGGTACGACAGTCCCACGGGCAGAAGAGCCGCTTTGCCGTTCACAGTGTGGTAGGTAGGTAGGTACGACAGTCCCCGCGGGCAGCAGAGCCGCCTTGCCGTACACAATGTGGTAGGTAGGTACGACAGTCCCACGGGCAGAAAAGCCGCCTTGCCATTCACAGTGTGGTAGGTAGGTAGATACGACAGTCCCCGCGGGCAGCAGAGCCGCCTTGCCGTTCACAGTGTAGTAGGTAGGTAGGTACGACAGTCCCCGCGGGCAGCAGAGCCGCCTTGCCGTTCACAGTGTGGTAGGTAGGTACGACAGAACCCGCGGACAGCAGAGCCGCCTTGCCATTCACAGTGTGGTAGGTAGGTAGGTAGGTACGACAGTCCCCGCGGGCAGCAGAGCCGCCTTGCCGTTCACAGTGTGGTAGGTAGGCTAATACCACTGGAATTTGTTTGAAGTGAACTCATATTTATTTTCTATTCCGAATCATCCATTCCATTTCAAATCAAAACAAATTAAATCAAATCAAAATATTTTATTTCACATAAACCTACATGGGCACTTATGAAACGTCAGAAGCTAGGTGCACGGTTCCAATTGGTCGTTTCCTATGGAGAAGAGCCGGCAAGAAACTCCACGGTTACTCTTTTAAAAATAAATGGGTTTTACAATGTTTTCAAAAATGTACAGTTTGAATAGGTATGAGAGGACAGTGTAGTGCTGTCAACAAGATACTTAACAAAATAGAAAATAGTCTGCAAATCGACAGTCTGTTGAGCCTACAACGTTCTCACGTTCACAAAATATAAAGGAATCTATATAAAGGATTAATAAAATAATAAGAATAAAAACCTATTTAAACCAAATGGTTGTCACTACAACTTTAACCAATCCGAATGAAAACCCCGTATTCCACAAAAGCCTCTACTTTAAAGTTTTAGTTTTTTTTTTTTAAACTAATTCCAAAACGAGTTCAAAGATATAAGGTACAGTGAGTAAAAATGTTTTATCCACACCCATGCTATAAATCCTCTATAAAAGTTTCTGAATCAGTTAGCTTATTTCCAACATTAAAACGACCAGTGTCATAGTAACCATTATATCATCCAAACGAGTGTTATAATGTTGTACAAAATTTCATAATGCTACTCATTTGCTCCTTCGATACCTTCCGGACAGCGGGTGCTGCAGACCCCCACGCCGACACATCTGACACATTTTCCAAAATACGATACGTCACGCTTGGCGGGTACGGGCTATGGTCGGTTTAATGTTGGCAATAGCTAACATTATCCTCTATAAAAGTTTCTGAGTTTCAGAAACTTTTATAGAGGATTCATATCATGGGTGTAGATAAAGTCTTGTATGCAACTGTTATAATTAGGTATTATACAACAGTTGCATAATAGTATATTATGCAACTAGTGAATAAAGGACGGATTTAAAGCGAGGGCCATAGATGAAACACGAGCAAGTGAAGGATTCTAACGACTGAATCACGACCGTAGGGAGTGATTCATGATGATTGAATCACGAGCATAGCGAGTGATTCAAGTGTTAGAATCCTGAGCGATGCGAGAGCTTCAATGGCCCTCGATATTTAAATCCGTTTTATTCAAGAGTTGCATACTATACTTTATACCATGACTACGAGAAAAAGAAAGATTTAAGCGAAAATAGACATTTAATGAAGAAAAAAAAGTTTTTTTTTTAAACTTTGCCCCACAATAGGAATTTCTCGTGTATCGTGGGTGCGTTTACAAACATTTAAACTGACATACACAAACAGCCAGACCCGGAACAACTACATATATATTAGTTATTTATACCATTCCCCGTCTAAGAAGCTTATTTTGTGCATTTAAATTAATTTCGACGGCACGGTTGGTGTAGTGGTTAAGCGAATGACTACTGCGAGCTGCGCTGCGTGACGCGGGTTAGATTCCCGCACGGAACAAATATTTGTATTACCTACATGTAGTTGTTCCGGGTCTGGCTGTTTGTGTATGTCAGTTTAAATGTTTGTAAACGATACACGATACAGGAGAAATTCATAGCGTGAGCCAAAGTTTAAAGAAAAAAAAAAATGTCTTTCTTAAATGTCTATTTTCGCTTAAATCTTTCTTTTTCTCGTAGTCATGGTATAAAGTATAGTATGCAACTCTTGAATAAAACGGATTTATATCGAGGGCCATGAATCACTCGCGTCGCTCAGGATTCTAATACTTGAATCACTCGCTATGCTCGTGATTCAGTCGTCAGAATCCTTCACTTGCTCGTGATTCATCTATGGCCCTCGCTTTAAATCCGACCTTTATTCACTAGTTGCATATATATACTATTGTACGTAGTAAAAAAACTCAATAAGACGTTTAATAGAAAAAGAAAACTGTAAAATCCAAAAAAATTAAAATTGTTAGCAAACGTGTAGTTCAATCATAAAATATGACTAATAATCAACTTTAATAATTATACCTAATTTTAGTTCCTTCTTGTATCTGTATAATATTTTTTTTGCAAACACAAGTACAATATACTTATTTACAACAATTTACACACATACACATAGACATAGTTATTATTAGATAGGTATGTAATGATTTGAAAAATATTGGATTGTAGTGAATTTGGATCGCATTATATTACTAGTGTATAGAATTTAAAAAAAAAATAACTGACTGTACAGACAATATTGTGCTGCTGGGTAGTTTGTTGCGCCACTTCTTCCCAGAATAGAATAGAATAGAATAATTTATTTGTGAAACATAGGTAATAAATTACATACAAAGATCTTAAAAATTAGGTAGTGCGCCAGCTAAAGCACTAGGAAGTGATGAAGGGGGGCGTTTTGGGGGAAAATCATATGTAATTTTGACGTTCGAAAATTGCTGATTCTCAGCCTAGTTTGAATAATTGACTTTTGATTTTGATTTTGAATGTTCCGAGATTCTGTCACAATACATAGTAACAGAATTTCAGAGTGTGGGTACGATAGGTACCTGGACGATTGATTTGACAAACAAGAATAACAATGAGAGGATGGAGGCTGCGTCAACGCATTTACAACGCAAATCAGATCAAATATTGATGACTTGTGAACGCGCCAGCGACCGGTATTATTCTTTATTGTACACATGAGTACGCACTCTGACTTCGCTACGATACTTACTAACACCTACTGCAGTGGATATACTCAACACCTCAACACATATAAATATTGTAAAGAAATGAACCAACTTTCGTGTCAAAATTATTGTAGTTGATTGATTGTTGATTGTCAAGAACAATTAAAGCTGTCTTACTTAAACCAAATTCCAAAAAACTGAAAATATGTATTTAATATATTTTAGAAGAGTTCTATGACGCGGAGGACTGAGAGAACATAACATAACATCACGTCTGTAAATCCCGAAGGTTTAGGTGGAAGTGCACTGAGTAACTGAGATACCAGCAGCAGAATAGGTGAAAATAGAACCTATTCTTAGTACACTTAGTTAGTATGTTGGTCATCGTGCAAGCTCACCACACTGTATAATGAATTCCTTCTAACTATTCAGTAATAAGTGGTTTAACAAGTTAATTGCCAGTGCTTCCAAGCGTACCTATTAGTGGTCTTTCTGTTACAGGATGAACTCGGATCCATTCTCAATACAAATCGAGCCTGAATCAATGGTGCATTCCTACAGATTGGTGTTTCTTGTAGCTAATTAACACCGTGAACTTATTTCCAACACCTTTCTAACATGGCTGGTAGGTATCATAACCGTGTCCCACATAAATCATAGGAACAATGTTCAGAGCCGAAGCAGCCGCGGCGTATGGTGTCCGTAGAGAATCGAGCAAAGGGTTCCTGCGACACGATATGATTTAAAGGAGGACAGACAAAGACACAGGTGCAAGTCTCTATGAGACGCGACCGTTTCTATGGAACTGATAACATCGTCGGGGTGGTTGCTGTTCGATGTCTATTAACAAGTATGTGTCGGTGTGAGTGTCAATCCGCAGTGTGCAGTGCCGGCCGGTGCCGCATGCCCGGCGCGGTAGCGCGTCAGTGTCAGTGTTTTGCTTCGCCGTAGTCGGGTAAATACTAGAAGTGATGCTACCGATCTCTACAGTTTGGTGCGAGTAGAAACTCTGATGATCCCAGGTGAAAAAAGACCATCGTGATTTTGCACCTAAATCCACCATCATCAACAGTGTAGAAATTATGTAAAACATGGTAGGGTTTGAAAGCGTATGGGCCCATGCTAGTGTTTTTTTTTGGTTTAGTATTATAATACTAATATGTTTAAATCTCATACTACCAGAACGGTTAATCAACCAAATGTCGGATAATATCAGAACAGACTTAATAACAAATAACTGCAACAAAACCGAGTATTTGATTAAGAATTTACCTAGCCCATCGACCTGTACCTTCGCTACTACAGTTGGAAGCGACTGCCAACAAAAAACAGTGAACCTTAACTGAAGAGGTAAGCAATAATAAATAAAATAATAATCCCTCTCCTCAACCGAAAGCTATAAGTATTTGGGTATGTCGGAAGCGTTAGGCATCAACGTTGCTGACATGAAACAAGCGTTGAAGGAGCGCTTCTTTGGTCGCCTGAAGAAGGTATTAATTAGTCTTCTTTCGGGCGGAAACAAGGTGCGCGCCTTCAACGGTTGGGTCATGCCGGTTTTGATGTACTCTTTCGGCATACTCAAATGGACTCAGACTGAACTCGACGCCCTGGACAGGCGGGTCCGTACACTACTGACCGCAAACCGGATGCATCACCCACGTTCATCGGTGATGAGACTGTACATCCCGCGAAAGTGCGGGGGTCGGGGCTTTTTAAATGCAAAGACCCTCCACAACCGCGAGGTGTGCAGCCTCAGGGAATATTTTTTAAAAACCGAAGAGGGTATGCACCGTGATGTAGTCGCAGTGGACAAGGGGCTCACCCCGCTCTCCATGGCTAAAGAGAACTGGCGCAAACCTGTGGTACTCACCACAGATGACCGCAAGGAGGTATGGCAAAGCAAGGAGCTCCACGGGCGCTTCTATCGGGTTCTTCACGAGCCCGGTGTAGATTTCTTAGCGTCCGTATCCTGGCTACGTTTCGGTGACCTTTTCGGAGAAACTGAAGGTTTCGTCTGTGCAATTATGGACGAAGTTATCCTAACGAATAACTACCGGAGACATATTATGAAGGATGGGACGGTTGACGTGTGTCGGGCATGCCACCGTCCGGGTGAATCCATCAGACATATTATCTCTGGTTGTTCGCGTCTGGCTAACGGCGAGTACTTGCACAGACATAACCAAGTGGCCAGGATTATTCACCAGCAACTTGCTTTGAAATATAAACTTGCGGACTCTGAGGTACCGTACTACAAGTATGTGCCCGACCCAGTTCTCGAAAATGACCATGTTACGTTGTACTGGGATCGGTCTATCATCACTGACAGGACTATTGTAGCCAATAAGCCTGATATAGTGGTGATAGATCGATTAGCGCGCCGCGCAATGATAGTCGATGTTACCATTCCACATGACGAGAACCTCGTGAAAGCTGAGAAAGAGAAACAAATTAAGTATCTAGATTTAGCACACGAGGTTGTTGACATGTGGAATGTGAGCTCGGCTATCATTGTGCCGATTGTCGTAACGGCCAATGGCCTGATGGCCGAAAGCCTCGACCAACATCTTTTGAGGCTCTCGTTAGGCGGTTGGATCAAGGGCCTGATTCAGAAGGCAGTTCTCCTCGATACGGCTCGCATTGTGAGGAGGTTCCTGTCTCTGCAGCCCTAACCACCGGTAGCTTGGACCCTGCTCCCGACACCGGCGGAACACTATTTTTTATATTTTTAAATGTTTTTTTTTTATATAACCTTTAAGAAATATTTAAAAATGTATAAAATAAGTATACAAAATAAATAAACGAAATAAAATAATGACAATAAAAAAAGAAGAATGATTTACATCATTGGTGACGAACAAACTCAAAATCTTGCCTATACTTTGTTTATTGCATAATATTATTTTATACTCTTTGGTTTACGTTCATGGCGGGCGTAAACGGAACCAGCACTTCTCTCTTTGTCAACAACGTTTTTCTGGCGAAATCTATTAAAAAAATATGTTGTAATTAACTTTTACCTTAATTTGACCAAGATCTATATTTTGAGAGTATTTTTTCGAATGTACGTGAAGTCTAAATGCAACACCCAGATTACAGTACGATTCACGAAAGATGACCACAAATGGCGGCCGTCTGCGCACGTACACTCATGAAGAAAAGACTTAAGACTAATAATATACACTTAATATATGATATAATGACACACTTATTATTATTATTATGACTTAATATTTAATTCTATTACTTAATTGACAAATTGACTTAAATATGCCTTCTGCGCCGTGGTCATCTTTCGTGAATCTTACTGTACATGGAGATGGAGTCCTGCCATTCTTGTTTATTTCGAATGAATCACTTCATGCCTTCATGCTGGTTAGGCAGGAGCGGTTTATTTATTTATTTGCATACTGTACACTCAGTTACAGGCTAGGCTAAAACTAAGAGTACATGACCCTGTTAGGGCGCAGCTAGTATTATTAAATTTACTTATAGCTAGGTTAAATATTTCAGCTAACATTATATTAGCATAACAACTAGATATCAGTATCACAACATTCACTATTATTATTACTTAGGTAATATATAATCTCTTTCTAACATATTTAATACCTATATGTTTATTACATACCGGTGAAATGTGAATGTATGTAAATTATTGTTTTTCTGTGAGCTTAGTACCTACCTAAATAATTATAATAATACAATAGCATTAAATAAAAATTGTTGTCAAAGAAATAAATAAAATAAAATTTTAAACTGCAATGAATCGAAATAAATGTAGATTTATATAATATAATAATATCAGGAGAGTTAAACCTACTTAAATTAAATGTGTGATTACTGTGATTAGTAAAATTGAGAGAGAAAATTGTGTGCTGCGAGGCGATCATAACGAGTGGTATTATAAGTGTGGCGCGCGCGCGTGTGTGTGTGAGTGACGTGGAGGGCGCACTCTCGCGCCTCGCCGCGTTTTAATTACAGCACCGCACCGCGCCGCGCCGCGCTGTGGGCCCAGCCATTGTCGGGTGTCAAGGGTTATCTCTCAATTATCTGCAATCACGTCTGCGTACACATCACACAAAACATTTTTATAAACTTCCGATGGTTCCCCGATGTGATAGAGCGGACAGATTTTATATGCAAATAAATAAGAAGTCGTTCCAAGAACCCTATTTACAAGTAAGAAAGTAATTATGTTCGCATAATGTTTGAATTCAATTAGTTGAGTTGTATTTGCAATTTGATAATCAGGTTGCTATTAAATTTATTTTATTATTAATTAAGATCTCAATACTATCATAAGTGGAAATCATTTTATAGATTCAATTTACAACTTCTTTCTTTTTTTCTTGAGAAAGAATTTCGAAATATAGGCCAAAATGTTTATTATCTTGTATTCGTAATAAAAATGTTAGGGCCAACATGTGAGACAGGCTGGAAGTAATAAATGTCTAATTGAGTAGGAGGCGCATGTCCGAACGGGCTTGGATAATGTATTCGCGAAATAGTTTAATTTAGCGGCGACATCTATCGGGCTTGTTTGTCGGGCGACAGTTTTCATTAGAGCGGTTGATCCGGGCTTATTGCCGGCCGGGGTTACCCCGACCCGCACCCCGCCTCGCAGCACCCTGCGCGCCTGCCCGCTACCGACAAATTAAAAACTTACACGATAGGCCCTGACTGACGCCCTACGTTATTTAGTTGCGTACTTACCCTTTTGTATAATTTGCTTTTCAATGGCAGCATTTTTTTTAGGAGTCACTTTCCTTCGGCTTGATATTCTATTATTAACAACTGCTATACTTCAGAATTTTGTACCTACTTAAAGTAAACTATAACTCATATCAATTAAAGTCTTACTTTTAAAAGCATATAGTATATTAGAAGAAATCATGGCTATTGCCCGTAATAAGAGGGCAAGAATTTATTGGACACGTCCTCTCTGCCTTTTCAATGGCAGCCGTGATTATCCGGAGATAGTTGAAACTAGTCAAATGCTCTTCAAAACTAGTCCGAAACTAGTCATGACTACGTCCGAAGCTAATCGTGACTAGTGTAAAGCTACTTGTTTAATTACTAGTCCGAAGCTAATCGTCAGTCGTGACTAGTGTAAAGCTGTACTAGGCTAATTACTAGTCCGATGCTAGCCATGACTAGTCCGAGGCTAGTAATGACTAGGCCGAAGCTAGTCGAAACAAGTCCGATGCTCTTCAAAATGAGACTGAAGGTAGTTGAAACTAGTCCGGAGCATTTAGATTTAGAATTTAATATTAAAATATTTTTTGTAACCTGTTACGTAGAAGCTTCAATGATGTTTTTCCTGTATTATCTGCTGCAGTGCTGAATGAAATATTTTGTCATATTCGGTCACAAAAAACAGGTCGTTTGTCAGGTTAACTGTAATTTGAGAATCAAAGCGGAAGGGAGGTTTATAAATAAATCCACACATCAATACACCCCGCGCCAATCAATGCGCTCTTTATGAATATTGACGTATAACGGATCATTAGGGCATTGGTTTAATGGCATTAGTGCTGCCCTTTGATCGCGGCGGCGGCGCTCGCGCCTCCCGCGGAGACTTTGTGCGGGCAGTCCCCGTCACACGACACGGCGCGATATCATACTTTACAATAGTAAATAGTATGCCAGTAGAACTACAACATGTCAGTGCAAAACAACAACGAGCTGAGATCGATTTTTGCGGTAGCTCCTCTTTCATATGTGGCTTCTGTTTCAGTTTATATAACAAGTAGGCACAAGTACATCAGAACTGCACGGCGACAGCATTGAGCCCAAGCTTACATACAGGGCACCATGTACAGCTTACATGCAATATTATAGCAACTTTATTTTTGAAATTCAAATTAAAATCATACGTTTTATTACATTTGGTTGTGGGCCTTCTGCTCTCTGGTGTGTAGCGTGGTGTTTGTTTATTCTGTGCAATATTGTGGACAAACAATCGCTGCGACCGACGGGCCGCCACGCGCCTGTTCGCAACTAGCAAGCGACACCCTCCTGTGCACACACCGACCATTCAATACTGTTTATTGGAAATATTTCACTCAAAACTCTTTATTAAAGTCGTGCTGAATTCGTAGCGGTGTGTTGTAGAGCTTGCCGATTGTTTATTGGTCTTTGTCTCAAGATTGTCAGCCCTTGTAATGCATGTATTGTACTAACGCCGGTTACCATATTGACATCAAGATTATTATATTCGTTATTATAGATATAATATTCGTTTTCTTTGTAGTTGCATACTGTGCTCTACTGCGGCGTAGCAAGTGCTATGAACAGTACGCCGATGGTTTCCGTTATAATCCATCGATATTTTTTTTAGTTATAGGGTTCTGACAATCTAGTGAATCTGGTACATGAATAGATCACTATCTGTGATGGTCGTCCAAAGGTGTGCCGAAAACTTCAGCTGTGTTCAGAAGTACTTAGCAATTGAAATGAAACTTGTTAAATTATTAATGACAAAAGTATTTGATTTGGTTGTCTGCCAATTAATGCGTCCATTCACATTATGTGCGAGTGTTGTGTTGAAGTGCGGCTCGACGCTGTAAAAGTGTTGATCTGAAAGCGGCGGGCGCGGACGGGGCTCGATCGGGGCGCAGGCGGTGCGGGGAACATCTCCTACATTTGCATCACAAACACGCCACGTGATGTATTAATAACATTAATTGACAATTGAACACGAGTCCCAGTATACTTACATCACTTGCTTTGTTTGCAGTCTCTGAAAAATGTTTGCGAAAAGTGTTACCTACCTATGGTTCTTGTTAATGTTTGTGGATTTGGAAAAACTTGTTTGCAAGTTCATGGAGTGTCTCATTTGCATACTTTCTGCTTCAAAGACCTGAAGAGGACAAAAAGTCTGTTAATATACCTATCTTCCTTGTAATGGTTGTTATATAAACCGTGCTTTTGTTGCAGGAACTATAGTGCCAGACTACTGTCCTATGCAAAGCATTATGAACATTTTCAAGATATCCTTCAATCACTCGCCAAAGTTAACGTCACGTCAACGAAACAAAGATCATTAATTTGTGTCATTAAGTGGTGAGTGGGTCTGTGCCGGGCGGCGGACTCGTCGCGCGTCGAGCGGAGTGCCGGAGTGCCGGAGTGCTGCCGACGAGACAATTACACGGTACAGGTGTCGAGTGGCTCGCACCCGACTGCGGAGCCTGTGCTCGGATAATGAGCGCCCCCCCTGACCTGTGCTCGCGCGGGGAGGCGAGGCATTTCTTTGAGGGGTGGCGTGCTGAGGACTCTCGGCCGATATTAAGTTTGTTTTGTGTCGTGAAGGGTGACGCTGATTTAAATGCGAAAGACCCGTGTTGCACTCCTTTGTAGGGCTGGAACTTCCTCTATTTAAAAAGCTTTACTTTCGAACTTATGTAGGAGTCGGAGTAAAGGGGCACGGTTTGAAACAATCTTGCCTCGTGTGGGAGCCCGTCCTGAAGCCGCAAATGCCTAAACGATATAATAATATGTAAGTAGATATTGTTTCCGCGTGTACTGAAAACCTATCAATGTTTTGTTCAACATTAGGTAGGTACCTACGGCCATTCACCCGAGGTGTATTATTTCAATCATGGAAAGTGGTAAAACAAGTTTTAAATTTTAAGCTGAAATCCCAAAGTAGAAGTTATTGTTTTTCAATTGTTTTTCGATCAGTCTTTTTAGTAGCGGCCAGTTTATCGATGGTATATCATTGCCTACGATTATGTATGGGAAAAGTTGTTTGCGATTTCTAACTTTTCTAGTACTCAAAGCTCAGTTCGTCCACTAGAGATTTTGATCCTTATAAGAAACAGGATCGATTGGCATCAGAAAAAGTTTTTGCGAAAACGGCCCATTTTCTTGCTGACTATAATTTTTTATCAAAATTTGTGAATGAAGATCAAAATTTTTCAAAAAGTTAAGGACTGTCTCCTAAAACCGTTTTCTGTAGCTAAAACGGTTAAAATAGCTGCCCTTGCTGCCCCATCTCAATAATCCACCCCGTATAAGTATAGACATTTTATTTTGATTTTTGTTTATGTAGGTACTTTATTTAATTATGAGTATGTAACTGGAGAAACCAAGACCCCTGTCATACAGGATACAGGATGTCCTAGTTCGGAGGTCGAGACCTCATTGATGTAACGTGTACTGAAGTTTGGAAATAAAGAAAATCTAATACTTTTACTAATTTTTTTTTTTTTTTTTCTCCTTCTAGCCGGGAACTCCTGATGGCACGGGCCTAACTAAACCAAGTGTTCATCAGTTGGGTTAAGTGTTGAGGGAATTATAACTATATGGGGTGTACCCGTTTTACCCGTTGATGTACCCCACTCTGTTTGTGCTTAGTATGGTCGGGTACAAACAACTGAGGGTACAGCGGGAATTCTCTCTTGTCGCGTACAGATACCGGCACGATTCTTGAGCGCTCGGCGGAAGAGTGGGGATCGCTTTGCGCATCGTACACTTATGACAAAATACGTAAAGGGACCCAATAACTGACTTCTGCGCAGGTGAAGGTCAGCGCTCAAGAATCGTGCCGATGATTGTATCTGGTTAGGTTGCTTCGTGGCATTGAGCATAACCCAGGAGTACTGCAGCGCCTGAGTGTATGGGTACCAGACCGCTATGTGTGGAGGCGGCGGCGGCGCCGCCCGCCGCTGCTGGCCGTGCCGGTTGCCAGGACCAACCTTCTAGCCAAAGCACCATTGACCCGCGCAATTCGGGTTATTAACGATCTTCACTTGAAGATGTATTTACATGCAGTTTGAGTGAATTCGCAAAAATACTGTTGTTTATTTTATGTTATAGTGTAGATTAGAGTAGGCTATGTGTTGTGTTTTTTTTTTTTTTTAACTGTAAGTAAATTATAAGACCGCGCTATCGCATTAGGTATACACCTGTAATGATAGTGGTAAGGGAGATACCTAAATAAATAATAGATGCAGTGCGGTCACGCGCAGAAGATTGAATGGAAGATGATAGTATAGTTGTGTTTTGAGGTGGGGTTTCTGATTCACATTGCAGAAACTTTCTCACAAGTCTACATGTGTTTAGTATAACTGCATTCTGCAGCAGATGGTAGGTATTTGGAGGTAAGTTAAGGGAATTGTGAAATTGTGCATTGAAATAATTGATTTACAAATAGAGCCATAAGCTAGAGGTTAAGGTATATGTATAGTAATTGGATTCTACCTGAACTAGGAAGAAACCTGTATCTCAGGTATCTCACTCAAGTGCTTATACAAACCTAAGTGTTATCTAAGATTCCAACAAATAGTTACCTAATGATTTATCCACTACTTATTAATTATGTTTCTTAGAAATATGTAGTATGCTACTTTTTTGCACCATCATAAGACATTTTTGCAACTATTTTCTATTATGATTTTTGCAATTTATCATTTTGAACAAGGTCGCCTTTATTTTATTCTACTTACAGTTTTTTTTTTGTTTTTTTTGTTGTCAACAAAAAAATAAAGATTGCATGTTTATATAATATGCGAATTATAAAAACTAAAACTATATTTATGCGTAAAGGGCAATATTACAGTAAGTACTTATTATAATATTCATATTCATATTATTATAAAACCGGCCAATGAAGGGTTCCGTAGCTGGGATGAATTTATCCCAAGAACAAACTTAACATTGTAGTTGAAAAATAATTATGTTCTCCCATACGAAATGTATGGAAGAACATGTTTTTGCAACTGCAAATGTAAGTTGGTCGATATTTACTCGTTAACTTGTAGATCCTACTTAGCTGTGATAGTTTTCCTTTTAATTTCGTTATACATACAGGGTGGCCGGAACGTTGACGTCCAAAAATAAAATTTAGTTCCCCCATATCGTGGGGTAACCGAATCACCCCCATCTATGTTCCGCGATTTTTTATAGTTTTCGAGTTATGATTTTTTTCCTGAATTTTTAAGAATTTTCGACTTGACCAATTTAAAAAGACTTTTACGAGTTTTTTTTTTGCAACTGAATCTTCATGAGTACCTACTAGTTTTATGCATAAAATAATCAGCTTCTTAGCTGTGATGAAAGTTATGAAAATGTTGGTCTAAAGTGAAAAAATTACGTTTAAATTTTCTAATTTAAATTTTTAATTTTTAACAACATAAGTGGCTAAGCTCGGCCGACCCGCAACAGGATTTCTATGAGGTGCCCATTGAAATTTCCCGTCAAGCGATTCTTAGGGAAACCGTTTGATGAATAAATTCCAATTTTCCTCCATTCAATATGATGTCATTTTCGTTACTTCTAACATTGGGTAATTTAAATCTAATGCATTTGGGTTTTTTTTCATTTAGTACCAAATTATTTACTGTAAACCAATCTTGGACCTGAAGAATATCTTGGAGCTGGTGGTGCCAGCTCCCGAGTGCCGAACCATAGTCATCATCGTCTTCGAACAACGCACTGGTGATCCGATATAGTATCAGGCCTTCTTCACCACAATTGTGATATTTCGTTCTTGAAAAGAAGTATTCGTTCAAAGCATAGCGTAAAAACAAGATGCAGTAAAACTTTTGGGGCTATGATTTTTAAATTCTGCAGAGTTTAGACTACAATATGCCCAGAACCAACCGTAATATGGATGAAAAATACGAATGCACCACCCACGGTCATGAGAAGATGGTTTTGGGTACATTTAAAAGAAGGTACTTACAAATTTTATGTAAGTAATATAAATAACAGTTCATGAAGCTTGGTGCCTGACCTAACATATACGCAGTAACTCAGCTGCTATTGCTTGCCAGCACGTCTATGTCCTACAGGCGCCGCCGTGGTCTGGGAACCTCTCCCGATGTGCTACTTACATGTGATGGCTGTCGTGCACCGGCGCATCACGACATCCTCACTGGTGCGCCTGCCACTGCTGCTTATCTTTACGATTGATCGTATAGGACGCGACGCTTCCTGTCGCAGCTACGTGTGGTCTCGACGTCACACAAGGTGGCCACAACACCACAGACGTTACACACCGTGACCTTCGCTGACACCGTAAGTTTTGCTAGGATCCATTCCAGAAATAGCGACGACGAACGCCCTTAGATTCATTTTAAAGTTAGGCTAGAATCAAAGCAGCACTGCAGGCTGTGCTGTTTTATTGGTTTTATGTTATATGTTATTTATTACTAGCTGTCCGTGCGCGACGTCGCCCAGGTGTATTTGCGACTTTAACAGTGAATTTTCGGTCGAAGTTAAGGCTCGTTCACACCGGCGCGACTTGTCGCGCGACGCGACACCGGCAATTGTTCAATCGTGAAGTTTTATTAGAAATTGTATTGTTAAAGTCGCGTCGCGCGACAAGTCGCGCCGGTGTGAACGAGCCTTTAATCGGTCGAGCCGTTCTCTAGTGATATTTCATACCTGCGTTAGGTAATTTTTATTTATAGACAGTCAGTTTTTTTTTTAGATGTAGGGTCTCAAAATAAACCTAACGTGAATTCATGCAAGCCTAGTACTTTTTGTTAGCTATAAAGTATTTGTGTGCCCAATTTCATCCAAATAATAATACTATCGTGAATTAACTTACTACTTACTTCTTGTTAGGTTACTGGGTTACTGGCCATAAATCAGAATACCGTCTTGTACCTCGATCGCAGCGCCACCTACCGGGTCAAATAGTGAATATGACATGCCAAAAATTGCTTTAACTTTTTTTTGCAACATCACATTTTAATGAAACTGCTCCGAATCAATCTCTCTGCCTGTGTGTACAATACCGAACGGATTTTCATGAGTACCTAGTTTTGACATGAAAATCCGTTCTGTAGTATCAGTAGGTATAGTTCCGGATATGTGCGCGAACAAAAGTTTAGGGCGTTTTGGGGCACTGTCTTAAGTATGTAATTTTGACGTTCGAAAAGTGCTGATTCTAGTCTGAATAAAGGACTTTTGATTTTGAGTTTGAAATAAGAGTCTTTGACGACTGTGTCAGACTGTAGTAGACATACAGAAAAGAATTCTAAAAATCGCTGGTTTATATTGTATTACTCTTCTTTGGTTACACCCTTTCTATTTTTATTACTTTTCTTCAATGTACAGATACCGGATTCTACTGTTTTATTAAATGAATAGATTATTATTTTCTTAGTATTTTCTAGAATTTAAAAAACAATAAATTTACTTTTAGTGGCTATTGTGGTGGACAAAAAAAAGTAGGAAGGCGGTTTTACTTAGCAACTGCTCTTGGCTACATTTTTTACATATTTTCTTCATCAAATGATTATAAAACCGATCACTGGATAATATCACGTTATCGGGGAGGAAAAAAACTGACTGATAAAGCAGCCGGTCGGAAATGCTTCTCAGTTAGCTATCCGTAAATACTTACCTTAAGACGGAGAGGCGGAGACTGACTTGCAATGTTTGTTGATTCGAGGCGAGCTTGGTTACTAAACGGCGAACGCTGGTTACACACGACACGGCGAACGCTCGCTTCGAGCACTTGACTCAAACGTGCTCCATTTTTGTTTTTGCTCCATTGTAAACATGCACTCGCAATGCTCGAGCCGCTCGAGCTCGACTCGGTGCACTGACTACTGTAACGCGTTACAAAAACTCGATACATTACCAACAAACGTTGCAAATCAGTCCCCGCCTTTAATACTTTTGTAAAACAGCTATTTAATTTACACGTATAAACTGAAACTAAGCTACTTTAATACCTATCATCAATTTTAAGCTGAAGTTTTATCAAATTATTTAGCTAACTTGTCAAAGCATCAAAGTTAGATTTGTGGGCGATCAGTCGTTCGCCCACAAATAAAATTAGTAACTAAATAAGTAGAAGCTCAGGTACCTATGAGCGTAGTGGAAAGCCATTTTGCCTTTACTGACTTGAATGTGCCCTGGCGGCTGTGAGTTTGTCATGCTCACTCAGATGTCTCGCTGATGGTGACGTGTATGTTGGATCATTTAGCTCCCTTCCAAATGGTTGAGCTGAATGGTGCTAATTCATGCGTCAAGTTCGTGAACGGGCGCCGTCAGTTGGGGCTGGTCATCTCTCGGCTGTCATGGCTTATTAAAAAAAAAAAAAATTTTTTTATCTACGGACGCTTTTAATATGCACGTTTTTAGGGTTCCGTAGTAAACAAGGAACCTTTATAGTTTCGCCATGTCCGTCTGTCTGTCTGTCTGTCTGTCCCCGGCTTAGCGCAGAGACTGTCAGTACTAGAAAGCTGTAATTTGGCATGAGTAGGTATACATACAAATGACGCCGACAAAGTGGTAAAATAAAATCATGAAAATTTTTTTTTTTAGGGTACCTCCCCTACATGTAAAGTGGGGATTACTTTTTTTTTTCTCATCTATCCCATGGTGTGGGGTATCGTTAGAAAGCTTGTTCAAGTGCTAATTTTTGTCAGAGTCAAGTGTCCCCCCCCCTGCCAGCTAAACGGTAAGTTCTGGATATGTGGAAAAATTCACAGTAGTAGTATATATAACGAAATTAAAAGGAAAACTATCACAGCTAAGTAGGCTCTTCTAGTTAACGAGGAATTATCGACCAACTTAAATTTGCATTTGCAAAAACATGTTCTACCATACATTTTGTATGGGTTTTTCAACTACAATGTTAAGTTTGTTCTTGGGATAAGTTCATCCCAGCTACGGAACCCTTCATTGTGCGTGATCCGACACGCACTTGGCCGGTTTTTCTACATTGTTCTCACATGTATAATTTCAACATGAATGATGTAAACAATTTTAGTAGGTAACAATGTTTATTTTAAAAGAGTATCCGTGGAGTTTCTTGCCCGTTCTTCTCCATACTACGTTTTGGAATGGGACCTTTATATTTTCTGACTAACCGACTCCTTGACAGTTGAAAAGAGCCTGTAAATGGTTTAATTGAAATAAATGCTTTGAGTTTGAGTTTGATAACATTTTTGAAAACGGGACGCATTTTACAAGCAAACAGAGGAACGTCGCGAGCGTATCGCGAAAAGGCGCGAAGAATTGGCGAGTGCGTCCCGCCCACGCGCTCTCCGCCAATGAGCACAACGCGCTCCCACTATTGGACGACGTTTGCCGCCGAAACGCGAGGAAAAAACGCGCCACATGAAAAACAATGGCACTCACTTGCACGGGCAGCACTCGAGCCCGCTCATTGTACGCCGGCCGCTGTAACATGAATCCGGCGCGCACTCCGCCACCCCCCGCGCGGGTCTGGCTCCGTCGGCGTGCGGGAGGCGGTTGAGGTCTTCGCCCCTGGCCGGCTGGCAGTCGGTCTTGTTCAATGTACGTATACATTGAAAGTTAAGTGATGTCACAGAGTGACACGCTAGTGTGGGGCGGACGAATTGATGCGCGGGCGGCTGTGTGCGTGATGTTTTGTCATGTACACAATAGGTGGCGGGCCCAACGCGGCCTGTCGGGCCTGCAGGCTGCCCATCTGCTCCAGCCACCCAGGTATTAATCATAAGAACTATGATACATTAGTCTTATAAGTACAAATGTATTTAAGTAATACATTGTTTCATCATTCGGTACTCATCATAACAGTCATAGCCGACAGACATAAAATAATAGCCTGTCACTATTATATGGCGGTATGTTTTCTTATAACTGAGCTTGAAATGAGTCTTTCCTGATAACTAACAATGAGCCGTTCCTATAATGCGGTTCTAATGAGAATCAAGTTAAGCTGATGAGAGTCCAACTAGATGATTATATCTGTCTATAGCCTGTATTGACGGTAGACACAAGTTCGTCCTTCAATCTTCGTCTTGGTCTGCCGCGATGTCACCTAGCGTCAAATTCACTTACCTACACTATTTAATTTAATACTAACATAATTATAAATAAAAAACCACAAAAGAACTTCACTCTAATAGGTTCATGAATTTGGCTTTTTGTGACTGAACAAAGTTTTAGGAGCACGTGCTTTCTGTTGAGTTTCAGTGCCTCAACCGCGCTTAGAGCTACAGGTTACAACAGATACCTCTGCGCTGTTGCACAGCAATTGGACAGAATGCAAAGACCTGACTAGCTGGTACGTATATATACATCAAGGTTAACGTCTTATCATAAGATATTTCAATTGGATCATCTTTAGAAATTAAAAATATTGTGGTGACGACAAACATCTTATGAAAACCCGAACTTTGGAAATGAAGACTGAAATCGCCATTCCATTCATGCCTTCTCTGTATGAGAAGAGGCCTTTGCTCTGCAGTGCTGAAAGACGTCCACTGGTACACATAGCGTGGCCGCGTCGACCGCTCCTGTGCTTCTCGCCTCCAGCGGATTCCTGCGCCCTTCACCAGGTCATTGGTTCATTTTGTGGGACTATAGATCGTAGGCTGGATATAATAATAGTACCTGCTTCCAAAATCTAGGTAAGGTATGTGGTTTTCTGATTTAATGTCAAATTCTCATTTTTTTTTTACAAAGTTTGTGACTTGTTTAATGAGATACGAAGGTAAAAACGCTTAGTTTAGGTTTAGTTTCGGTTCCGGATTGTGTTTGGACATAGATAGACATACCTACCTATCAGACACCTTTGTTAATGCTACCTTTGCTAACCTAACATTTATGTTTCCCTAAGGTGTCTTTGGTTTTGAATTTTCGTTTTAAGCCACCGACTTCCGAAATTAAAGTTATTTTTCACTTTCTAGTGTTTTTTTGGAAGTCGGTTGGTTTTTTTTGTAAAAAGTTTTTATTTTTCACTTTTTAGTTGTGCTACCTACCCCCTACTAGTTCGAATATCACGACCTGCTATGTAAATAACAGTGGCAGGAAAATGTTAAAAGTATACGTATTTTTCCCACTTAGCCTATATGGACGATATAGGCTAAGTGGGAAAAATACGTATTAATGAAGCTAACTCAAAAAGTACTCAAGCTAAGTTAATAAAATTTATATGGGACCACCTTGAGAGCATACCCTTTCAAACAAAAAAAGAATTTTCAAAATCCGTCCACAATTGACGAAAATATCGACGGACATACACAAAAAAAAAACATACATACGCTACGAACATATAACCTCCTCCTTTTTGGAAGTCGGTTGAAAAATGGAATGCGTCCCTAATCGCTAATTCTCAAGATGCCACCGAGGAGCAGCTCGTGTGCCATCAGAGATAATACCAACTCCTGGGTCCTGAGAGAGAGGGAGAGCTCTTTCCACAACAAATAAGTACTCATTTGTTGAGTACTGAGCGAGTACTTACCTACTGTACCTGTTTGTGATCAACAGTATCTACCTCAGTTATCATGACGTGACAGATGATCATCCTCTGCCTGCCGATGCTGGTTTTTGCGGCTGGCCGCTGTAATGGCAGCAATACTAATGAGTTCATAAGCGTGCGGTGCGCAACCAGCGGCAGCGCGCGTCTCCGCCGGCGCCGGCGCACCGCGATCATGGATATGTTCGTGGTGCGCCGGCACCCACACTGTATGTTAGATATTCTGTTGTTATATATTTTGAATTAGGTGCCTACATTCCTCAACGGTAAGTAGGATCTATCTTGCATAATGTTAGCGCTTCTTTGCTGTTTCTTCCATAAAGTAGGTATTTACCTATTTTATTAAAAGCTTTTATTTAACTTCACTTGTATAGTACTTATGTCCTGGAATATGTATGTCCTGGAATATTGCAATCAATATTTCACCCACTTCCACTGAAGCCATCGGGCTGAAATTTGGCATACGTGTTTGTTTCTCGTGACAATGCATGATAAAAGCTTTTTATCTTTTTAAAATTTTAAAACCTTTTAAATTTTTGTAACATTAGATAAGTTAAATCCATTTTAAGATGGAAGTGTAGAAATAGTAGGTAGGTAATATACTAGGTACGAGTTTTCCTCCACTCCTTACTTTTTTCTGAACTAAATAAAGTTATTATTATTATTATCGGTTATTATTGTCGGAGTCGGGACCCTGGGATCCCGGACCTTTGTAAGGCATACGAGGGGCCGAAACCAACTCGCAGAAGCCGTTTAGACGTTTTGAATGAAATGAGGCACCAACCTACGATTATTCCTTTTCGCACTATGCAAGTGCAGCCAAGGACAACCCCTGGTTGGTGTAGGACTGTTGCAGGATATGGGAATAAAAATATTGAATTATGGATTATTCATTATTTGAATACTTAATAATAATATTCAATAATTAAAGTGTTTACTCCAGCCGGCCAATAAAGGCAAGTCAGAGGTGAGGAACATGACTTCTCCCGGGAGATAGGGTCCGTGGGGTCGCTACTGCCCAACAGCTCGCCACATGCTGCCCTGCGGGTTTCTGTTTATCTCTTAGTTTGTCTCCTCAACCTAAACCTGTTCCGGCAAACTCAACTCTGCGGGCACAGACCTAGAGTTCGGAGCGTGCAAGCCCCACCACGACGTCACCGGCGGTGAGGTTATTATTATTATCTGACCTCCACAACCCAGTTATTGGGTAATACGATACCTCTTGGTAAGACTGCATCACACAGCACTGTATCACTCATAGACCTGAATAAGCATGAAGCAGAAAGAAAGCCAAGTTGGTAAGTATGTGTGTGTGGTGGACGTGGAGCGGAGAGATACACGCTTGCGTACGGTTGACGGCGAAACGTTGCTTATACTCATGTGATGGTAAACACCCGAGTATATGTAATTACCTTTGTAATACGTGTGAGTATGCTACACATACACGAGTTTAGCTTTATGACATATAAAACCATTACAGAATATCACAAAAAGTACAAGACTTGTTAGTATTATTCCCATAATAATTATTTGCAGTTTATTTAGTGACACCTCAGTGCTCTACGTTCGCGTCCGGAGCGTGAAATTATCATTACAGTCAGGCTTATGAACAGGGTTTCGTCAATACGTATTAATATACTTAGGTTTCATGATCATTATGTTCATCACACTTGCGAATGAGAACAGCAGACCAGCAAGTGACTGACATGATGTTATCATTTCAGTCCGAGGGGTGTCAGACTTGCAACTACAATGGATGGTGATGTTAACCCTAGCAAATATTTCAGTCAGATCCTAACTTAGCGACTATGTTCTTGTGCTCTCGTTTGTTAGCAGTAGGAGCGATTCGGATGTTTGCTTTTGGGAACATTTGAGTTGCAAAATGACCCGAAAGATCTTTTTATTTCATCAATAATAATAGTGCGTAGAGGTTAAACGTTTTTTAAAGATAACTATGGAGTTTTTTGCCTATTTTTCTCCATACTTTATTTATTTATTTAACCATTTATGCACATACATACAAACAGACAAGAAGAAAGGAACAGAAAAATACGTACAAAGGCAATGCTTATTTCTAAAGAAATCTCTTCCAGCATACCTGCGATAGGAAAGTACATAAAAGAGATGTAGACAACGTGTGTAACAGTAGAATAGAAAAAAAACAATTCACAAATTTATTAATAAACATACCTACATTATGAGAATATACTTACATAAATACTTCTAAAATACATATCACTATAATAAATACATAAATATATACTTAAATATAATGTAATTTAAAATAACTATGCAACTATGACGAAATGGAAAGATAGTGTTCTTTCACTCTTCTTTTAAATACTGCAACAGTTTGGCAGTCCCTAATGTCAGGCGGAAGTGAATTCCACAACCGAACCGCGTGCACTGTGAAGGAGTAGGAATAGAAGTCGGTTGAGTACTTAACTATTTGTTGAATTAGTTGAGTACTTAACTATTTCTTGTTAATGTTCTCATTCAAAAATGTTTTTTAATGGTGTTATTGTTAAAAACTGTTTGACTTTAACTTCTATCTTTTGTCAAGCTAGGTATGTTTACTTTTATTTAGTTTAAATGGGTATACAAGTAGTTGGTACTTCTTATTATTATATGCATGTGTGTCCAAATGTGCAAGATTATACCCATTTACAAAAACTGTAATTTGCAATGCAAAAACTTACAGAAAAAATTAAATTCAACATGAAAAACCTGGGCTTAAACTGTCGCGATAAAAATGTACCAACATACGATAAGTAAGTACTTATTATAATATTTAGAAGATCCTCCATCGTCTGGCTCGCGGAGTCACGGGTAGCGACGGCGCACTCAACCCAAGCGAGCCGCGAGTGTGCGAGACATCGACGCAGCTCTAAAAACACGCCTGACTGACATAAATATTGTATAGACGAGTTCAGAATGACTAATCAGGGCGTGCATTTTCTTGTCGCTGGAGCGCCTCAAACCTTCCAGGCTTAACGTGCTCGTCGTAAAATATATGAAGTTTATGACAAGAGGCGCGCAGGCGCAGGCGCCTCGCACAGGTGACATGGCCGGCGAGCGGCGCTGGACATGGAATCAAACAAAGCTTTATCAAACTAGGAACTTAATGATAGTAGGTACTTGCAGCTATTTATATCTTCGTCTGTTTTCAAACTCTTTCTTTTACCTAGTAGTTTCCGAGATGAGACCGATCAAACAAGCAAACAAAAAAATAAAATCTTGAGCTTTATTATTACTAAGTTTTTTGTCAGAATCTCTCAGTGTCACATTTTTAATTCGGTCTGAGATGTAAAGAAGATAGCTGAGTGTAATTCTGCGGTATTGAAATTACGACGTAATAATTATAATTTACACTAGCTTCTGCGCGCGACTTAGTCCCCGTGAAATTTTGACCCCCGACCCACAGCGTCGCATCCTATCGCCCACACGCGCTAATACTTCGTTTTCGCTTAACATTCTTTCTGACTTTTTTTATATTTGCTCAGCTCCTATGAGTCGTAGCTTGATGTTACATAGCCTTTAACCCTTTGTTTTTTTAGCTCCAATAAAAAAACCTTCTTCAAGAATTGGGCTATCCAATGCAAAAAGAATTTTTTAATCCGACTGGTAGTTCCGGAGATTACCCCCTACATACAAACTTACAAATAAATAAACAAACAAACAAAACAATTTTACCTCTTTATAATATTAGTATGGAAGTATGGTATCGTATGGATACGTAATTGTTTTGGATATGACTGTACATCGAGAAGAATATTTTGCAATACTTTAAAATCCAAATCTGCTACTTTAGCTGTCAAGTAATGCGCGGAGCGAACGCTATAATAAACCCGTAAGTAAAGTATCATGTACTACGTATGCTTACCACTACTGTGCAACTAGTGCAAGTACTTACCATCGGGGTGCACCGTGAGTAGTTGAGGACTTACCATGGGGTCGTTGGTACGTACACTATGTACATTTTTTTATTGTTGTATATTTCTGTTTGCTTTGAGATACGTGAGCGATGAGCATGTAGGTAGGTACAGCATGTAGGTAGGTACTTGTCTAGCGCGTCTACTTGACTCTTCACCAGTGTCACAATTAATTCCTATAAATACAAATTCAATTATTTGCATAACAAAGGGTTTTGGATTAAGGACAAGGCAAGGCAAGTATTAAGCGACTTATTATCGTCATATGGGTATTGAATTGAGTCTAAGAGTAGCTGTACCTACGCGCTACAAGTTAGCTTGTAAAATGTTATTCTGCATTCATTGTCTATATTCTGCTGCTCCAAACAACTGTACGTGGATAAAATGTCGTAAACATTAATGGACCTAGTTAATTAGTCGCGATCTTAGAGGACAATACGTCAGTCGTGGAGATCTCGACAACATTAATTCGAACAAAAGAAATTGATAAAGAAATCAAAATTTCAGATTCACTCTGAGTGCGATTGTTATCTAAGCAAATCTATGTCCGAAACTCGTATAAAGACCGTCAGCATTCACAATTGATGGCTGCGCTGCGCTCGGAACTGTACTCTAGACTCTTGACTTCAAAGTTCTAAGTAGAAGTGGTTGTCGTGGGATGTCGTTTTGAATGACAGTTTTTTCCTGAGTTCACGTTAGTTTTGGAAAGTGTGTGCGTCAGTCAGTCTTGGGGTTACTGTGGTGTGCGTGTGGCGTCGCGATGCGACCGACGTGTGACAGGCGTCCCGCGAATGGCGGCAGCGCATTCCGCTGCGCCGGCGCACCTTGTTGGTATTCCGCGGCCGCGTCGCGCGCGCACACTGAACGCGCAAAAAAAGACAATGACTTCGTATTTTATACGTCCCTAAAAGTTCCATCAGCGTATTGATACGATTCGTCTGTCCTGTCCTTAAATGATGAGCCCGGACGACTTTTGTTTTTGAAGGATTTCGTCGTTCCCAATGTCGCGGAATTTTTTTAAGGAACTGCGTCAGCGATATCACATTAAATGCGTCTTTAGGAGATAACATCGAAATATCAAAATTCACTCCAAAACATTGTGTGATTAAATACTGCCACCTACTTCATTAGACGCTAAGCTTACTTAGCCTGAATCAGAAAAAGGCTCATAACGTTCCAAGTCCCGAAGAATTAACTCTTATTTTTTGGCATAACTGTATAAATAGTGATCAAATTCCACACCATAAAATTTCTATTCTATTCTATTTATAATTATGATATGGCAATATGTCGAACATGCTTCCAATGTCTAAGTGAATTGGAAAAGTAAGTGTGTATTATTGTAAAAAAAACTTAATGTAGAACTTGCGGTGTTAAATAAAATATTATAATTATTGTTAGAACATACTTACACATAATCACCACATCCACACAGACAGAACACTTTCATCTTATTTATAAGCAGTAATTTTATGTTAGACAGCATTTGTGTGGTGTGTCACTTTTATACGTAATTGTAAGTTTTCAAAGTTGAAAATTGATGATGATCATTCTTTCCCTGGATTCTTCTATAAATACAGCTCGCCGTTTGATAGCGCATTTGATGAGCCGTTTTGTCGTGGGCTCTCGAGTGTCGTCATTTCGAATGATGTAGTGTAGGAAGCATGTATATGCAAACAAGCACGATGTTGGTGTGTTATGCTACCAACTGTGGTACGGTGCGGTGCGGTGCAGTGCTGGCATCGGATGTTGGTACCAGGAACCGCGTGTTTGCTTGCCTCTTGTTCTAATATGAAGAGCTTTGTTTGGGCGATGTTTGTAGTGGTCAAAGAGGCCGCGAGTAAACACCGCGTGCGCCCGCGCAGTGCTACATGCTAACAAAGCGCAGCAGCCGCGCGGCTAAGCACACGGATTTGTTTGACGCGCGGCAGCCGGTCGCCCGCTGGTCGGTACTCGCGACTCGGGAGGTGACACGACTGACACTCCGCTGGTGACGTCATTACGAGACAATGAACCCTCTTTATTTCACGTGCTAAAATCACTTACCTACCTACTATCAACTTATCAAGCTAAATCGCCGGTACTACCTACTATACTTGAACATGGCTTTTGTATTGCTTCGCAAAACTATCTGCATAGTAGGATCAAGGAAATTCGTTTCTTGAAATGAATTAAAGTCCCGAGTTCCTGACAACAATAACGCGAGATGTTATTGAACGTTATGTGTCGTGGCTACAAGCAATTCTTGTTCATAACAAGAGATTGTAAATAGTGGTGTACAACCTAACTTACTTCCTACGAGCAAGACAAAGATGATGTTATGATTATAAATAGCTACAGGCTCATTCACGACTAAAAACTGCTGCAGAAGAATCATAATATGCTCTTTATATATGCTGGGTAACATTGCGAATAAGACCGCCTTACTCGCAGCTTATCATGGTTATGTCGCCTCGGCTCTGCGGCATGCCCTCATTTTCTGGGCAAATGATTCTCCTGAAATTATCCTAAGATTCAAGAAGAACTTATAGCACAGAAAAAATGTATCCGAGCGATTTGTAAAATAAAAGAAAAAAAGAATCATGCATGCCACATTTTCATGAGCTAAAAGCATTAACTTTACCGTCATTAACCTATGAGGCTTCATAAGTTAATGACGGTAAAGTTAATATTTTTATAAAACAGAACATGAATTTATATAGATTTGTAGAAAGAAAACGGCGCTCAAAAAAGTTGCAGGTGTTAGCAACAAAAACATTTCATAGCAACAGCTTTTATGCAATGGCTCAAAAACTATACAATAAGTTACCAGCCGATCGATTCTGAAAAAAACTCACTGTGAAAACTTAACTGAAGTGAGCTTGAAGTGAGCTGTCAATCCCTAGAATTAGATGGAATTATAGCTCGTCAAGCTCACTTCACCTTAGTTTTCACGGTGAGATTTTTACAGAATAGATCGGCTGGACAAGTTATTTCAAGTATGAACATTAACGAATTTAAAAGATTTCTGTTCAAATGGTTAAATAGCAAGGTGTAATTATTCTGTAGACGAATATTTAAATGATAATTATAATACCTGTTAACTAAATCCAATCTGTTTTTATGTTATTTGACATATCTATATACTTATAATAAATCTGTAGAAGTGAAAATTCTGTACATTGAAAATATCAAAAAAATAAATGGCAGGGGGTGTTACTAGACCGACACCGAACCCAAAAATGTGATTAAAATTTTTTTTGTCTGTCTGTCTGTCTGTCTGTCTGTTTGTTCAGGTATCACGCAAAAACTACCGGTTCGATTGCGATGAAACTTGGTATAATTATTCTTTAGTATCCTGGGCACCACACTGGGTACTTTTTATCCCGGAAAAGTATCCTATCCTACGGTTGGGAGGTGTCAAAGTTTGTATGGAAGAATTTTAACGCGCTGTCCGATTAACTCGAAACTCAATATTTATACTTAAACCCAAAAATTAAGAATAACGTGTATCAGGATTTTTCGAAATTCAACCCCTAAGGGGGTAAAATAAGGGATGAAAGTTTGTATGAAAAATCTTATTCCTTGAGGTAATAAATATGAAACTTCGCACGAATAGTTATCTAAATAAATTATAAAGTTTGTAGTTTTTGTTTTTCTAAATTACCCCCTAAAGGGGGATTGCGGGGGTGTCAGTGTTTGTATGGAAGAATTTTAACGCGCTGTCCGATTAAAGGCTCGTTCACACCGGCGCGACTTGTCGCGCGACGCGACTTTTACAATACAATATCTAATAAAACTTCACGATTGAACAATTGCCGGTGTCGCGTCGCGCGACAAGTCGCGCCGGTGTGAACGAGCCTTAACTCGAAACTCAATATTTATACTTAAAACCCATGGAGATGTATGGGGTAATTTCCGACACTCACGCGGGCGAAGCCGCGGGCAGCAGCTAGTACTCAATAATTTTGTTAATTTTGATCATTATTATTTTTAATTTTTTTGGATCTTTTTACCTTATTTAATTGGACATTTTGTGTGATTGTACTGACGTTTGATTTTCTAAAATGTATTAAAAAACCTTTAATATTTAGTATGCCTTTTGGCGGGACACAGCTTAGATCTTATGTATAATAACTATAACACCTTCTGTATGTACCCTGTGTTCACGAAATAAATGAATTTGAATTTAAAAGAATCGTTGAATTTTTGGGTTATTCCCTGAGTACCCCAAAGGATTCCGATTTATTTTTATCTTGATAAACTCAATAAAAGTACCGTCAGCAGATGATATGTCAAATAAAATTGTATTACTTACTATAAGTACCCAATTATAATACTTAACTTGGTTAAGGTAAATAATTATTATAATTAGAAAATACTTTATAGTCTCCTAGAGCAATCACAGGTTTAAAATATTATAACGATAGTTTATTTTTCAATACAGAAAATCAAAATACCTAAACAACATTAAACAGTAAGCTAAAAAAAAATTCGACTTCGTAGTTCGTATATTTGACGTGGCAACTGAGTGAACCTTCTCATATCCTTCTGCTGCGGCCACTTGTCACGAGGCTCACTCGTGACACTAGAGGTCGCCTCTCCGTTACTTTTATGGCCGGTGTCGGCAATTTTGGCGCCACTCTATTAAATGATGTTACTCTAGATACGTATGTACTCTTGTTTCGGTTTGTTTGCAACTGCTGTTTTTGTAGATTACATCAGCTTCTTAGTTGAAACTTATATAAAACACAATTAAGGGCAGTTCTTATATTATAATCAGGGAAATTAATAACTTATCAAATAGACACATTACGTTATAGCCCCATACTTTACTTGACTTAAGTGGTGTTTTCACCAGTATATGACGAACACTTCTGCTTATTGATAATCTACTCATTCGAAATCACGTGTCGAAAATAATCCAAAAGAAATGATTGAGCTACTGCAGCCTTCTTATTTTCCAAAGGTAGGTTTCCATTGTAAATCACCTAAAGCTTTCTAACCACGCGCAGAAGGATTCAATATTCCTACTTATTGAAATAGAATAAGTAGGAATTAGTAGCATCTCCTGTATGTTTGTTCATGAGTGGCATCTCCTGTATGTTTGTTCATGAGTGGCATCTCCTGTATGTTTGTTCATGAGTGGCATCTCCTCTATGTTTGTTCATGAGTGGCATCTCCTCTATGTTTGTTCATGAGTGGCATCTCCTCTATGTTTGTTCATGAGTGGCATCTCCTCTATGTTTGTTCATGAGTGGCATCTCCTGTATGTTTGTTCATGAGTGGTATCTCCTCTATGTTTGTTCATGAGTGGCATCTCCTCTATGTTTGTTCATGAGTGGCATCTCCTCTATGTTTGTTCATGAGTGGCATCTCCTCTATGTTTGTTCATGAGTGGCATCTCCTGTATGTTTGTTCATGAGTGGCATCTCCTCTATGTTTGTTCATGAGTGGCATCTCCTGTATGTTTGTTCATGAGTGGTATCTCCTCTATGTTTGTTCATGAGTGGCATCTCCTCTATGTTTGTTCATGAGTGGCATCTCCTCTATGTTTGTTCATGAGTGGCATCTCCTCTATGTTTGTTCATGAGTGGCATCTTCTCTATGTTTGTTCATGAGTGGCGTCTCCTCTATGTTTGTTCATGAGTGGCATCTCCTCTATGTTTGTTCATGAGTGGCATCTCCTGTATGTTTGTTCATGAGTGGCATCTCCTGTATGTTTGTTCATGAGTGGCATCTCCTGTATGTTTGTTCATGAGTGGCATCTTCTCTATGTTTGTTCATGAGTGGCGTCTCCTCTATGTTTGTTCATGAGTGGCATCTCCTCTATGTTTGTTCATGAGTGGCATCTCCTCTATGTTTGTTCATGAGTGGCATCTCCTGTATGTTTGTTCATGAGTGGTATCTCCTCTATGTTTGTTCATGAGTGGCATCTCCTCTATGTTTGTTCATGAGTGGCATCTCCTCTATGTTTGTTCATGAGTGGCATCTCCTCTATGTTTGTTCATGAGTGGCATCTCCTGTATGTTTGTTCATGAGTGGCATCTCCTCTATGTTTGTTCATGAGTGGCATCTCCTGTATGTTTGTTCATGAGTGGTATCTCCTCTATGTTTGTTCATGAGTGGCATCTCCTCTATGTTTGTTCATGAGTGGCATCTCCTCTATGTTTGTTCATGAGTGGCATCTCCTCTATGTTTGTTCATGAGTGGCATCTTCTCTATGTTTGTTCATGAGTGGCGTCTCCTCTATGTTTGTTCATGAGTGGCATCTCCTCTATGTTTGTTCATGAGTGGCATCTCCTGTATGTTTGTTCATGAGTGGCATCTCCTGTATGTTTGTTCATGAGTGGCATCTCCTGTATGTTTGTTCATGAGTGGCATCTCCTGTATGTTTGTTCATGAGTGGCATCTCCTCTATGTTTGTTCATGAGTGGCATCTTCTCTATGTTTGTTCATGAGTGGCGTCTCCTCTATGTTTGTTCATGAGTGGCATCTCCTCTATGTTTGTTCATGAGTGGCATCTCCTCTATGTTTGTTCATGAGTGGCATCTCCTGTATGTTTGTTCATGAGTGGTATCTCCTCTATGTTTGTTCATGAGTGGCATCTCCTCTATGTTTGTTCATGAGTGGCATCTCCTCTATGTTTGTTCATGAGTGGCATCTCCTCTATGTTTGTTCATGAGTGGCATCTCCTCTATGTTTGTTCATGAGTGGCATCTCCTGTATGTTTGTTCATGAGTGGCATCTCCTCTATGTTTGTTCATGAGTGGCATCTCCTGTATGTTTGTTCATGAGTGGTATCTCCTCTATGTTTGTTCATGAGTGGCATCTCCTCTATGTTTGTTCATGAGTGGCATCTCCTCTATGTTTGTTCATGAGTGGCATCTCCTCTATGTTTGTTCATGAGTGGCATCTCCTGTATGTTTGTTCATGAGTGGCATCTCCTCTATGTTTGTTCATGAGTGGCATCTCCTCTATGTTTGTTCATGAGTGGCATCTTCTCTATGTTTGTTCATGAGTGGCGTCTCCTCTATGTTTGTTCATGAGTGGCATCTCCTCTATGTTTGTTCATGAGTGGCATCTCCTGTATGTTTGTTCATGAGTGGCATCTCCTGTATGTTTGTTCATGAGTGGCATCTCCTGTATGTTTGTTCATGAGTGGCATCTCCTGTATGTTTGTTCATGAGTGGCATCTCCTGTATGTTTGTTCATGAGTGGCATCTTCTCTATGTTTGTTCATGAGTGGCGTCTCCTCTATGTTTGTTCATGAGTGGCATCTCCTCTATGTTTGTTCATGAGTGGCATCTCCTCTATGTTTGTTCATGAGTGGCATCTCCTGTATGTTTGTTCATGAGTGGTATCTCCTCTATGTTTGTTCATGAGTGGCATCTCCTCTATGTTTGTTCATGAGTGGCATCTCCTCTATGTTTGTTCATGAGTGGCATCTCCTCTATGTTTGTTCATGAGTGGCATCTCCTCTATGTTTGTTCATGAGTGGCATCTTCTCTATGTTTGTTCATGAGTGGCGTCTCCTCTATGTTTGTTCATGAGTGGCATCTCCTCTATGTTTGTTCATGAGTGGCATCTCCTGTATGTTTGTTCATGAGTGGCATCTCCTGTATGTTTGTTCATGAGTGGCATCTCCTGTATGTTTGTTCATGAGTGGCATCTTCTCTATGTTTGTTCATGAGTGGCGTCTCCTCTATGTTTGTTCATGAGTGGCATCTCCTCTATGTTTGTTCATGAGTGGCATCTCCTCTATGTTTGTTCATGAGTGGCATCTCCTGTATGTTTGTTCATGAGTGGTATCTCCTCTATGTTTGTTCATGAGTGGCATCTCCTCTATGTTTGTTCATGAGTGGCATCTCCTCTATGTTTGTTCATGAGTGGCATCTCCTCTATGTTTGTTCATGAGTGGCATCTCCTCTATGTTTGTTCATGAGTGGCATCTTCTCTATGTTTGTTCATGAGTGGCGTCTCCTCTATGTTTGTTCATGAGTGGCATCTCCTCTATGTTTGTTCATGAGTGGCATCTCCTGTATGTTTGTTCATGAGTGGCATCTCCTGTATGTTTGTTCATGAGTGGCATCTCCTGTATGTTTGTTCATGAGTGGCATCTCCTGTATGTTTGTTCATGAGTGGCATCTCCTGTATGTTTGTTCATGAGTGGCATCTTCTCTATGTTTGTTCATGAGTGGCGTCTCCTCTATGTTTGTTCATGAGTGGCATCTCCTCTATGTTTGTTCATGAGTGGCATCTCCTCTATGTTTGTTCATGAGTGGCATCTCCTGTATGTTTGTTCATGAGTGGTATCTCCTCTATGTTTGTTCATGAGTGGCATCTCCTCTATGTTTGTTCATGAGTGGCATCTCCTCTATGTTTGTTCATGAGTGGCATCTCCTCTATGTTTGTTCATGAGTGGCATCTCCTGTATGTTTGTTCATGAGTGGCATCTCCTCTATGTTTGTTCATGAGTGGCATCTCCTGTATGTTTGTTCATGAGTGGTATCTCCTCTATGTTTGTTCATGAGTGGCATCTCCTCTATGTTTGTTCATGAGTGGCATCTCCTCTATGTTTGTTCATGAGTGGCATCTCCTCTATGTTTGTTCATGAGTGGCATCTCCTGTATGTTTGTTCATGAGTGGCATCTCCTGTATGTTTGTTCATGAGTGGCATCTTCTCTATGTTTGTTCATGAGTGGCGTCTCCTCTATGTTTGTTCATGAGTGGTATCTCCTCTATGTTTGTTCATGAGTGGCATCTCCTGTATGTTTGTTCATGAGTGGCATCTTCTCTATGTTTGTTCATGAGTGGCGTCTCCTGTATGTTTGTTCATGAGTGGTATCTCCTCTATGTTTGTTCATGAGTGGCATCTCCTCTATGTTTGTTCATGAGTGGCGTCTCCTTTATTTTTGTTCATGTGTAGCGTATCTTTGCGTAGTAGTGTATCTTTGCACATGTCAGGTTCTTTTAACAACATTGTTTTGTAGCTATAACTCTTTCTATAAACAACGTGACTAGGTTTGAAAGCAGCTCCGAGCAAATGTCAGCGTTTAGTTGAAAGGTCTCAATTAGAGAAGATGTTTCACTTATCAGTGTTCGCAAACTCGCAAGACTTCGGCAAAGACTGTCGTTGGCTTTCATCAGTTAACCAACAGTTAGCCTTCATTACTGGCACCCGATGATACACTTGGTGTTTAAATGCCTACCTATGTTAGACACAGCGGCAAAGTAATTTGACGTATTCCTTCCAGGACATGATACTGTGACCCATTTGCATCCCATAAAGTCTAGGCAATAATAGTATGCGAGAAAATCTAATTTGTATGAAGGTATCTTAACTTTCCCAGAATTCGTCACTAAATATCACTTTTCTAGGCTAGGCTTAGCTAGCTAGGCCTAGGCTTTGTGGGGTGCTTAATTGTTGCAAATGGGTCACAGTATCATGTCCTTGAAAAAGGAATACCTACGACAAATTACAAGTCACCTTGTATAACAGCAGAATTGAAGCGGAACAAAGTAGAATAGAAGGCTGTCGTCTTCTTAGACTTTCTAGTGCGTGCAACATTGCCACACTTCTCCTCGAGTACGAGTACTACGAGGAAAGTGATTTGAAAGCGAGTTCATCATTATTCAGTGGAGAGTAGACGAGGCTTTCCCTAATCAGCGCGTTGCGGCATGCTCCTCGCGTGACGTCACTCACTACTCCACTCTACGGTACCGAGCTGATAGCTTTCTTACTTCCGATTACATCACCGATAATTAGCTTGTACAGCATCTCAGGCTATATGACAATACACAAATCTTCCGGTTAGTTGCACAGGCGCCGGTAAAAAATATGCAATACAAACTGGTTTTTACCCGACTACGGCGAAGCAAAAAGGAGGGTTATGATTTTGACCGGTATGTATGTATGTAATGACCGGTATATGTATGTATGTGTGTATGTTCATTTGTTCCCTCATAACTTCTAAACTCCTTGTCATAATTTGACAAATGGGGTATCATTGGAAGCGTCTCGGTCGTCCGCTGGTTATAGGCTATGTGACACATTAAATTGAATAAGGCGCCCTCTAGAGGACAAAAAGTCATGAACTAAAAAAAAAAGTTCTTTTAATGGTGCCATGTTGGGTATCAAATGAAAGGGCTTAATTAGCACATTTCAAAAATTTATATAATTATTACCCCAAAATAATTTAAATAAAAATAAAAGTATAAAAACTAAAACCCAACTACGGCAAAAAAGTCAACTAAAAAGGTATAAACAAGTCATCTCAGACTTGACTTTTTTGCCGTAGTTGGGTTTTAGTTTTTATACTTTTATTTTTATGATTATGATGTAGTCGAATCGATTATCCTCATCTCAGTATTATCCAGCACACACATAAATTTCCTAATCTGCATCACAGCCACGGATCAGACGAACACAAGCCAGACAAGAAGCGTTGTAGATGTCGCACAAAAGAATATTAATTAGTTCCAGTTTATCGCCAGCAGGTGCGAATAGAATCTGAAGTGGTTCACATTCTCATTCAGCTTAGAACATCGCTCTCAAATTACAACCGCGCTGCAAATACGTAGATCCAATATTATATTAAAGTGACAACGGACATGTAAATATTTCAGAAGCAGTACCTAATTCAAACATCCTACTATTGTATAAAATACACTATTTGAATATTTTTTTAAAGCAACTACACACATCAAAAAAGTCTAAGCAACATGTACGGTTTTGAACTTTTGAACGATTTTTACTATTGTAACATATTTATATCTCTTTTATAAATAATAAACTAAGCATTTTGTGATGCATTAGTGACTAAAGCAACAAAATCCTTCATTAAATTGTTCATTTAATTACAATATCTGTACCGTAACATACGCAGTATAAAATAAAGTTAAAAACGAAATTATCTTTTCATGTTTTACTAGATTAAATACCGTTTTTTTATTATTATTTGTTATTTCAATACAAAATGTGACCGCCTCTGGTGTTAAAACTTATGGCAAGGATTTTTCATTGAATTTATAAGATTGTTTATCTGATCCTGCGGAAATCGCTCCCAATGAAATTTTAACAAGTCTTTCAGTTGGTGGGTTGTCCAAACTCCGTCCAGGTTCTCTAGAACACGTCTCTGGAGCATGTCTCATGCTTGGTCGATGGGATTGAGGTCTGGCGATTGTGCAGGCCACGGCAATACCCGGATGTTATCCATTGCCAAGTACTCTCTGGTCCTCCGAGCTGTGTGCGAACGCGCATTGTCATGCATCCGCGTGAAATCTGAACCAAGACTTTGTGCAAATGGATGAACATAAGCCCAGGGAACATTTTCAACGTAACTTTCAGCGTTCATAATGCCATCTACAAAAAGGAGCTCAGTTCGTCTGTTCTTTATAATACCCACGCATACTATCACTGTGAAGCCACTGTAAGGGTGCACTTCCTGGACTCATCTCAGCCATTCAGCATTTCTGGGACGACGATACACTCTTACCCTTCTCGTATCAGGCATAAATCCAAACCAGGACTCATCGCAAAATAAAATTTTATCCCAATGCTCCTGGGACCATTTCAAGTTTTCCCTACACCATTCGTTTCGACGGGCGCGATTCCCATGGCATATAGGTGGGCACCTAATTGGGCGTCGTGCTCGTAGGCCGTATTCATGCGGCCTATTTCTCACAGTTTGGTGGCTAACAACAACACCGCTTGAGAATTGTAGCTTTAAACCTATCTCCCTGGCGGTTATCATCGGCTGATGTCTCGAAGTCAGTTATATGTATTGGTCCTGTCGAGCAGTTGTACTCCTTCCACGTCCTGGGTGCTGCTCAGCAGGATCCCCTGTAATAACGTAATGCTGCCAAAGACGTCAAATCACGCACCTATTGACACCAAAATGCAGAGATACCTGGGAACGATTTCTTCCCGCTTATAGCATTCCTAAAGCTCCCTGCATTTCATCAGCAGTCAAATGGCGTCGCTACATGACATAAAAAATGACGCACCACTCAATTCTTTCAAAAACTGTATATCTCAAAATGATAAAAGTGAGATTTAAACCAAAATCAAGCAACGAAAACACATGAATTCGGTAAAAAATAATTAGCTTTTATTTTAATGAAAATAAACACAATCGAACAGTTTATATTTTTTAAATCAGCCAGTATTATGTTTCCGATAACAAAAAGGCTGTATACCAGTCTACTTTGTTAAGAAAAAAATAAATTATCAAATAATAAAACATGCAGTTTCTGTAAATAATGCGTGTTGCTTAGACTTTTTTGATGTGTGTATTTGGAAGGACTTGTTGTCTAAAAGGAATATTTCATGCATTTGAGTATAGACTGATTTTCGATACGTGAATCGTGTAGTCTTCCACTTCCAGGAACCCTCTAGCGGACAACTGTGACAGATAGTCTGAGAGAGAACTCTTGCTGGTGTCATAATCTGTCGTGAAAGACGTGTGTAATGCTGTGACGTGCTAATCTCACGTAGCTTGTATCGCCGACTTCAGAGGATATCATTCTACTTCCTGTAATGTCATCATAGCCCTGAAACTGAACAACTTTAATCATAAACAGTAAATGGACGTATTTGTGTATGTTTGAGTTTCATAAGATGATAATTATGTTACTGATAGCATCATCATTTGTGATAAAGGTCTGCTCGAAAACAGATAAGATAAGATAATATATTTTTATTTGACAAAAGCATGTGTAGTATTACAATCAGTTGGGACGATTACAAAAAAAGAAAAAAGTTTCAACATGTTTACTGTTTAGACAGGACTAACTACATAGACAGGTGGAAATCGCTTTTAAATCGTTTCGTATTTCTAAAACGACTTTCAACATTATTCACATAAGCTTTTGGGTAGCTCATGTCAGTCTCATAGACTTTTATCACTGATAGAACATCACTTTGTCTAGGCCTTTTGGTAATTATTTCAGTGCTTCACCTCAGATCTGTCCAACACCAAGATGTATCATGCGAAGTTACAGAACTTAGCGATGGAAAGTTCAAAACCCACATCAAACGTGTCCTTATCATAAAAGCATATTACAAGATAAAGACTATCCTTATGCACATGTGGCTTCACTGGCTTCCCTGGTACCTCATTAACGGCATAACTATGTAAATGTCTTTTAACTGCTCCCAAATTACGATATTTATTTTAATGTACTTTTTTTCCCTTTACATACTTACCTACTTGACATATATTTTCATTATTTGACATACCTACAATTCTAAATTCAACTAGGTATATAGTAGAGGCTTTCGTGGAATACAGGGTTTTCATTTGGATCGGTTAAAGTTGTAGAAACAACCATATTATATGTCATTTGGTTAAGTTTGGTATTTGTATTATTTTATTTATATGCTTTATATAGATTCCTTTATATTTTGTGAATTTGATAACGTTGTAGGCTCAACAGACTGTCAATTTGCAGACTATTTTCTATTTTGTTAAATATCTTATTGACAGGCCTACACTGTCCTCTCATAACTATTCAAACTGTACATTTTTGAAAACATTGTAAAACCCATTTATTTTTAAAAGAGTAACCGTGGAGTTTCTGGCCGGCTCTTCTCCATAGGAAACGACCAATTGGAACCGTGCACCTAGCTTCTGACGTTTCATAAGTGCCCATGTAGGTTTATGTGAAACAAAATATTTATTTCGATTTTGAAGTCTTTCTGAATGCTAACCCTGCGTGAACCGAACAGTGCACTACTATCTGCGGCCGCATTTGACAATAACACGTGTTATGAATTATGATTCATAAGTATGCGGACGCGTTGCGTCGGAAACTGGGAACGCACCGCATCGCGTCGTAACACCAGTGGCTACTTCATTATAATTGTTACACTCAACTAGCTAGAATAGCGTAGGAACTCAGTAAGACAGATATTTCATAGTAGTTTCCAAAAATCGGTTAACATGACTAAAGTTAACCGATTTTTTGTCGCAACTGCGTAATTAGTGTTACTGAAATATGCGATGAATTTATCTTTCCTTTCTGAAAGTTTGTGTTACTGTCGCCAAGCTTTGAAAAACGGCGCGCTTTTAGGATCACTGACTGACTAAAGCCTCACAAGAACTGCTTTCAAAGCTATACTTCAGCGGCATTCATAGGTCACAGCGTGGTTTACGAAGATATACCTGCTGATTCAGGGGAGGGTTTCGGAGAGGCGGTGTTCCGTCGGTTCCCAGGCGCGCATCGCGGCCGCGTCGCGCCGCTGCCTCGCCGACCATCGATGATATTGCTATAGGACCCGAAGAAACTATCGATGTTCTTCGGAACGAGTCACCGCTGTCCATCACTGAGATGCATCTAGGAGTCAGGCACTCGGATGCAGCACTTCGTATGTATCTGGCAGCCGTTGAAAGGATTGCAATACTATGATTTTTTTACCCGACTACGGCGAAACAAAAAGGAGGGTTGATTTTGACCGGTATGTTCATCTGTTCCCTCATAACTTCTAAATTGCTTATCATAATTTGACAGATGAGGTATCGTTGGAAGCGTTTTGATCGTCCGCTGGTTATAGGCTATGTGATGTCACAATAAATGAGTATGAATATGGCGCCCTCTAGAGGATATAAAGTTATGAACTAAAAAAAAAAATTCAATGCTGGGTTGGTACCAAATGTTAGCACAGTTCAAAAAAGACAAAAAGGCAACTAAAAAGGTTTAAAGAAGACATCATAGACAGATAAATAAAAAATCCGCAGTCACACGTAATCTGTTCGATTTATATATCATTTACCACGATGTGTGATTTAGGATGGCGATATTATTTTGAAAACCAGTCAAACACCTAACAGCTGTGTATTTCTTGTCGGTTTGTAATTAATCGAGCAAATGACGAAACTAGAATACACACAAAAGGCTATTAAGTGCGTATCGTATGTGCAAAGTTGTGTAGGTAGATCCAGTAGGTTGGTGGTAGTTAGCATTTGTGTAGTATTCGCGGCGCTGCGTCGTGTGGTAGCGTCGCTTGCAATTCTGTCACGCGGCGGCGACACGGCCCGAATGTTGCGTGCGCACATTAGCGCGGGTGTTCTCACGTCGGCGGCGGTTAGCGCGAACCGTACCGTTAATCAATCGCCGACCGTGGGAGCAGTGTGCCACGTGCGACACCCGCACCGCTCCCCCGCGCGCCTCGCTGACACCACTCATCATAACTCGTACTCACATCTGCACATAGTGGAACGACCACCTCCCAGCAACCGCTGCTTATATAGTGACCACTATTTATAGAGCATCCACCACGGATGAGTGTCGTCTCACCGTGAAAAACGATGCGAGTTGGGGCGCAAGCGCAGCATTTTGTGCGCAGGCGCGAAATACGAAACAATAGCGGTTTAAAATACAATGAGTGCGACCTGAAATACATAACATCAGCCACATTCCCGTCACGACCGCGCGCTTACCTTTTTCGACTATTTTGTTCGTGTCCGTGGTTGCGCGGTGCGCGGCAGCGTAGGAGCCGATCACGAGCCCCGACCTCTCTCCTTATTAATAACGTGGCTTGAATTGGAGATTCAGAAAATATCACGTTATGAGCGGCGTCTGCTGCGCCTAATCCGTCGCCCCCGTGTTTGCTACTGTGAGTGCTGGGTGTTGTGCCAGTCCAACAGTCCCACGTCTCATCCCGTTCCACGACGCTTAACATTCGCGCGGTGCGTCGCGTCGTCTGCCTCCGCACATTACGTATGCGCTCGTGATTAAATAAACACGTCGCAGATGCAGCGATGAGCCACTAATTGCTGATCGCAATTCAGCGTGACGATGTGGAGACACGACCGCGGCCGTGGCCCGCACATCCTAGCCTAATTGTCGCGGTCACACCCGTTTAGCATACATTACAATAGGAATCAGCTATTCCGCCGATGTCTTGAATGCCACTGTCAAGTGCGCAGGAGATCTTTGCGATTATCTGCTCTAAGATGGTCGCGATTGAAGTCTGTTCGGGATAGCGCGGTGAGCGGTAGTTAGGACGTCACTTGAGGCTAGCGTCTGGAAGTGGATACGCAAATTGTCTAATTAACGTGTTGGTCAGGGAGCGCAGGGTGAGGTTTCAATAAGAATGTAATGCTTATGCCCGTGTTGCTCCGCTCACCGCTCCCGCTCTGCTCGCCGCTCCCGCTCCGCTCGCTGCTGCCGGCGTGACGTTATGAGCCCATAAGTATGTCTTGATCGTACTCTTGATCGATGGAAGACTGCTTTATGGCATTTACGAGCGACGACAATCATTTTTTGTGCTATTTTTCGCAGGTGCTGTTTTTATTGGCCCAAACACGAACTCTGAATACGATCAACTGTACGACGTCTAAACTCTAAAAACGTTTGTATAATTAGGTATGTGAGCGTAGGTTTTATTTACTGAGTGATTTAGCTTTTTATTTATTAGACTTTCATTAAAATTGGTACAAGAGTTTATTTAGCAGTTTATCAGAACTCACAAGTAGCGTAGCACGCGCAAGATAAGTCTACGCGCGGCTGAAACCGGAAATATGCCGCGCCGTCTTGTCGTTTATGTAAGGTCAAATTAGGTGTAGTATTATTTAATTAATTAATATTATTTTAATTATAATATTAAGATTGAATAATTTATTTTGTTCGCTCGTGGCTAAGTAATAACAGCCGCACGGGTAGATACATAAGGTTAAGCTACGCTTGCCGGGGTTGGTCCGTGGATGGGTGACCATCTTTACATATCGAGACTCCTACGTGCCTCGGAAAGCACGTTAATCCGTTGCTCCCGGCTGTCATTAGTGGATCTTTGACAGTCGTTATGGGTCAGTTACTGGGTTGTGGAGGTCAGATAGGCAGTCGCTAAATGTAAAATACTGGTATTCAGCTGCATCCGGTTAGACTGGAAGCCGACCCCAACATAGTTGAGAAAAGGCTAGGCAGATTGATTGATCAAGATTGAATTATTAATATAGATTTATTACTTTATACATTACAGTATACATATTATGCAGAATTAAGCACGCTAGCACCACCAATCGCGCGCAGATTTATTTTGCGCGCACTAGGTAGTGTGCGGCGTAACTAAATGTTGATCGTGTAGTTGGCACAAGTGACATTACAATTATTATGATAATGTTCCCGCTGGGCGCTGGGTCGCTACTACCTACGGCTTGTGCCAGTCCATGCTCTTAAATCTGACGGACGTCTTCTATGCTGAGACAACATCATACATGACAGTAATGTTAAGTAGTCAATGGAACCTACTACGTACTTATTGATCGTGCTAAAACTAATCCAGTCTTGGTTATTAATCAAAATCCTAATTTTGTCATAAACCCTTGGACAACATAGATTATCATGTTCGACAGAAAGCTGGAAAATGAGGAATAATCATTTTAGTACGAACAAGTGGATTCTGCTGATAATCCGACCTTACACACTCTACAGAGAGAACAATGAAGCCGATTCTAGGCAAGGTCTAGGCTTTATAGCTAGGTCTCCCACCTGGGTTTTCTGTCTCACCACGTCTACTTCCCTGGGGTCGCTGATCACCTCGAGATGCCTTCATTTAACAGTCTGTTAGTGTCGTGCGGTACGTGAGGAGGCAGGGAGGGGGCGGGGAGGGGGCGGGGGGACGCAGCCCTTATCGCCGCGTCACGCTCACGTCACCGGAAATCACATTTTACGTCTTCGTCGGCAGGACAATGAGACGTGCGCCACACAACCAGGGGTTTTAGTTCCTCCACGTGGGTTCCGAGAAAATAACACTATTGTTAACGCATTATTCTAGCTTCTTTGCATATTTTTTCAGATGGTGCAGTCTTTTAATGGCATGGTCATCAGTTACTGGACTTTACTGTGAAAGAACGTTCAATTATTCTGTGGAAAAACCGGACAACTTATTTTTTTAATGCGTTATTCGAAGCTGCAAAATTGGTACAAACATTTTAATGACAGAAAGAAAATAATGTGAATGTAAAGTGCGCTCGGCGAGTACATAGTGAGCTCGGTGAGGTCAGCGAACATGCCGATAATTATTACAATAATACCTTTTCCTGCTTGTTGTTTTGAACAGTTTTGACAAACAACAGTGAGTAGGACGCGTTGTCTCCGCAGCTCAGTTCCTTCCTGCACGTCTGCTGCAATGCGCGTGGTGGCGCACGTACGACACTCGACGTGGTTTCCTGCGCCCGCGCGACCACGGCCTGTAGGGTGTACAGTGATGGAGAGTTCACAGGACACACCGGTTTTTGTTCTTTTCGTAGTTAGTGTTAATCATGGTATGGCAGTTTGAGTACTTTATAATGTCCTTTCTTTGGTATTGGTTGTCGAGTCGTTGAACTCCTTGAGTTCTGAGTTGAGCTGCATGATTACAGACAAATGCGTGCACTGACTGGACAGGTCCACTCAATCTGTGTGGTTATTTCCTCAAAAGACCATTTCAGACACGAATCTACATGGTCTTCACAAGATCTGACCATGATTATGTCTGGACTTTAAAAGAGACTGTGACTTCTGAGTTTGTTTCGGCCTTGCTTCTCAGAGTAGTCAGACAGGAAACGCTGACCTCATCTAATTTAAAAAAAAAATGATTGACATGTAAAAGTGTTTGTACAAACCTACTTACAGGAAATAAATAATTTATCACATGACATGAAAGTTTAACAGCAAAATATTTAAAAGGCTTGAATGGAAGGTTTGTCATTGATTTTTTTATTAGACTGTTTACTTTCTGTCAATCAAACAGGAACTGCATTAAGGCCTCGTTACTTTCTGTCTTGCACTGATCAATTTTGTCATAATTTCATTAGAATTGATCATTTAACAATAAGAAAGGAAAGTAAATGTCATTTAGCGACCAGAAGATATAGCTAGAGGAACACATGTACACTTGAACAGTAGAGAAGATATAGCTAGAGGAACACATGTACACTTGAACAGTAGAGAAGATATAGCTAGAGGAACACATGTACACTTGAACAGTAGAGAAGGCGAATATGTGGTCACAGTAGCGATAAATGCTGTTATTACTGCATCTCCTCCTAATGTATAAAGAGGAAACATAAACAGGAGTTTTTGTAACAAAACGATGCTCCCACGGGCGGCCGAGACGGAAATACGGAATCCGTAGTGCATATCAATGGGGTAATGTTACGAGACCCCGCTTATGAGGGGAACCAGTTGTTATATTACAATCAACTGACGAAAACATGTATGGTTGAAGAAGTTATTTAGAACTGTAAATGTCCACCACCCAGTTAAGTACTAATACGATACCTTTTGGTTGGACTGGTTGCAACACTTTCAGGCTTCTGACTACCCGTAACACCGTACCGTAACGACTGTCAAAGATCTGTATTATGCATACATACACTTATTAATATTATAAATTCGAAAGTAACACTGTCTGTTACTTTTTCACGCTGCGCCTAAACCACTGAAGGGATTGCGATAAAAAAGGAAAAAGCTTAATAAGTTAGTGGGAAACCCAGCATTAATATGAAAATTAAAAGTTATGCTTTTGCAAAGTTATAAAGAATTACTTGTTTTAGCGTTTTTGTGAAATCATCTCCCCTGGGGGGCGTTCGAATAGGGAATGATTTTAAAATTCACATGCAATATTGATATACCTCTTTCATTGTCATAGTCTGTAGCTTGAGATAACATTAAGTCAATATTTCATTAAAATCGGTTGACGCGGTTAAAAGTAATAATAATTACAATTATTTCTTTATTATAATGTACCTAACCTAACCCATCCACGAACCGACTTTGGCAACCTTTCATCGCCTCGTACGACTGTCCTGACTGTAAAATTCAAAATATTTCACATAACCTACACGGGCACTTACGTCAGAAGCTAGGTGCACGGTTCCAAATGGTCGTTTCCTTCCGAGAAGAGCCGGCAAGAAACTCCACGGTCGTAAGTACTTGTCTGCGAATAATGAACGACATAAAGTTGAGCCATAATAAGCTAATTAAATATTTTTCGTAGGTACGACGAGTGTGCGACTGTGCGCCGAAGTGCTGAACCTAGTAGCCTTGTAGTCAGCTGAAAGCAGAACTAGTGCGTGTTCCATATTACCATGACGCATGATGCGCTTCACATAACTGCGACCAATGATAAACCAATAACAACTAGGACGTGATATTAGACGCACAGTTACTTACATGTTTTGCGTCAACACTTGGACGAGTGGACACATTAGCATCGTTTAGTGACGCTGGAGGGGAGGGTGCAGAGTCTGTAAGCGTATGATAAAAACACATATTCCATTGATAACGACGTAAATTAATGAATTATGTAGAGTTGCGCGCGCGCACGATCAAATCGGTACTGCGCGGGAGTTGCCAAACCCGCGGCCACACCCGCCGCGCCGCGTCCGAGATTTTTTTAATAATTTAGTTAATAGCTGAATCAACTAACAATTAACGCACTAAATCGACAAAACCGTTTAAATTCTAAAACAAGTTTATGTGTAATTTAATAGAATGAATGCAGCGCACACACATAAATATCTCTAATTGTAAATAATGCGCTTACTAATGACAACGATCTGCTAAAGAAGGAACTTCTTTAAATGTGACACAATCTCTCTACGAAAAACCGGTGTTTATTTATGTACCTATATACCCAGGTATGCTTAATATTTTGCATCATACCCATAAAAGCTTTATGCTTACCTAAGTAGGTAAGTAAGTACTTTGTTTTTAACGTAAATGACAAGTTATTCATTGGGAATAGTTTCCATAGTTTGTATAAAATTGAGAACAATTTGTATAATAGGTGAATCAACAAATGAGGTTTGTTACCACTGACCACGAGCCTGCGAGCTACAAGTTTATGATCTTCACAAGGTAAGGGATCGCTGATGACCGCTCGAATGAAGAAACTAACTCTGTCATTGTGATAGTCAAGAGTTCATGACTTAGTGTTTGGAACGTCTAATAATCACAGTGTGAACAGAGCTTACATTTATACCAATCCTCTTAAATTTAAATAAATACATGCGGAGTTTCCTTCGTCACCGACTGCCTTATTACTATGGACCTATTCAATATTACCTTTCGTCTTTACATCCGAATTATGTTAGAATTATAAATATGTATCTTAGGGTGTGTAATTAAGGTCGGTATTAGCGTGCGCGGCCGAGACGGGTGATGGATCTGCGGTCCGAGGTGAGGAATGATTGACGCGTTCGATTGCATCTGAATAATGCGCGTCGCCTGCCCAACATTTCCATGAATCGCATGAATATCAAACGATGTTTGTTCTTCTTATTTTTTGTTTCACTTTTTTAGACATCATTTGCAAGAAACGCTATTATAATAAGTGTCATTAACTTTCTGTCAACTTCACTAAGAAATGTATAGCTTAGCGTTGAATGCTAACAGCTTTTTTTATTATTGATCGTCAACTAACAAGTACCTAATGATGTGTCATCTTGCTTTATTTAAATCTTCTGACTTTTGTAGAAAACAAAATACCGGTTTAGTTTAGATTGATATAAACTTTATTTTCTCGATTTATCAAACAATGAAAACAAATCATTTATTGAACAGATCATAAAATCCAATTTGTTAGTAAGTACAACTTAAACACTAGTGTTAGTACATTATATCTGGCAAATTTTTGATAGTAATTAATAATAAAGTTAAGATAATTAATAATTAACCAATTTTTGTAACAATTTTTATTGATTTAAAAGAGTGTCCGTGGAGTTTCTTGCCCGTTCGTCTCCATAGGTACCTCCTACGCTTTGGAATGGCCAACTAGTTACATATTTTCTGACTGACCGACTCCTTGACAATTCAAAAGTGCCTGTAAATGGTTTAATTGAAATAAATGCTTTGAGTTTGAGTTTGAGTTTAATAATAATGTCAATACCATACACAATAATGTCAAAATCATTATTAATAAAGTCAAAATCATAAATGATATTACATCATATTAATCAAACAATAATTAAAAGAAACATTATTTCAAGGCACGATTTGAAGGTATTAGGTATTTGTGTCCTGGTCGGACTGTTGGCGCTGCCCCGCACCCGCCGCATCAGGGAGGCGACACGCGCACGTGTTTATTTAAGCGCTCTGTATTTTTGATCAACTTTAGCGGTTAACATTTTTTTTCTCAATCTTAGCGTTTACTGGGCGATACTAATATTGGTGCAAATATTCGTGATCACTTAGTCTACTCAGATCACCAATATACTATGTATATAAATGTGGACATTACCCATAATCTCCATCATGTAGTGACCTTCGTGTCCAAGGTCCTGCTGGCCACAGCGCCGTGCTGGCGGGTGGTGCCGGTCACCGCGCTGCGCGTCGTTGCCTGCGTAGCTGCTTGTTGATTCCGGCGCGGCTTCGTTCGACGAGTTATTACCGCGAGCGTCGATTGTGATTCCGCGGGCATGCGCGCGCGCACCGCATACATAGCAGCTGGACGCTTTAGTGCCTCCGTGAGGCTTCACAATGTTAGAAAACTCCGTTTGTACGTGCCTCGCTCCTGTACATACGTGCGCGTATGTACCGGTAGGTACTCGCGCGCCGACACCAACCACCGCTGAAATGACGGTACTTGAGCGGTGAAATCAAGCCGAACATAATATAATACACAAAAACTGTTTCGGATACTAAATATCACAAACCCTTTCTGTTACTCAGTATCATTTCATGCGGTAATAAAAACGAAAGGTGGCAAATAATGAAAATACAAAACCGAAGACCTTCCGAAATTAAAGTTATTTTTCACTTTGTAGTGTCTTTTTGAAAGTCGGTTGTTTTTTTTGTAAAAAGTTTTTATTTATCGCTTTTTAGTGGATCGGTTTGTAATTTATCTAAGTTGCAATAGCCTAATGGCAACTGCTCATCACCTTTTACAAAATATTTCTTTTCTCGATGCAGGGACGTTAATTGTTGAGGAGTTCTCCTGGTACTCAGCATCAGCACCACATCACCATAATAATATGGATTGTGAAGAGCATAAATTGCTTGGCCACCCTAATAAAGTAATCGGATCGCAAAACTTGAAATACTTATTATTGAGTAGTTCGGGTGGCCATCTGTGGTCTTTATCATCAGTTCCATTTCACCAAATGGTGCTTTTCGAGAGCAAATGCACGAGATACTATTGTTAGGAAGAACTTGTGACGGTCTTTAATACTGGCATAAAAGAAGGGACGCGCGTCAACATTTACTCTGTGGTCGGGTGTCACTCGTGGCGCGACATCGCAAAAAGGTCGTTATATTTTCCAATATAAATGATATATTTGATTATAAAAACGAGATAATTAGTGGTTAATCCTATTAGTTATTATGAGTGGTGATTTATGTTTGTTTTAGTGGTTTTATTTAGTTCCTTGGGTTAAATGGCGGTTGAATAATGATATAAAAACATTGTACTAGTACAATAATACCTCAATGTTAAAAACGTGTGTGTTGGAATGGATTGATTATATTTGATTTTGTGTGTCCTGTTGTTTTTCTGTAAACATGTCCGCTTCTGATTGCTAAACCAGTAATAAATACCCAAATCGCTAGGTGTTTGTATGTACTCTGTATTTTCGGACAAACAATTTTAGGAGAAGAAAGAGATTGGTGCCGATTCCCTTGTTCACAAACTAAACTTAATTTAAGTTCAGTGCATCTTATTCTATTTCATTAAGAAAAGGACAGAAGATATATTTTAGTTTAGTCCTGTCAAATTAATCAGCGTCTGACGTAAATTGACGTAATTTTAATAGGCAAGTTTTTAATCACGTCTAAACTTGTAAGGAGTAGTGACAGATTTGACAGGACTAAACTAAAATGTATCTTCTGTCCTTTTCTTAATGAAATAGAAAGAAAAAGATGCACTGAACTTAAACTAGTTTAGTTTGTGAACAAGGGAATCGGCACCAGTACCGTTTTTGGTAATCGCCGGCCGCGGCCGAGGCACTCTAACTAACTAACTCGCTCGGCGTGTTAACACGTCGTGTACGGGCTCGCGACAAGTCAATCGTCATCCTGAGGATGCCTCGTTGAGAGGTGAAACACGTGTCGATTTCTTACAGGGTTTTTTAACTCTAATAGTTAAGCGGAATAGGTTACTTAATATATCTACGTCTATTGTATTTTATAATGGATTTCCGCCAAGTCACGCCTGAATCAAGTAACTAAATTAATTTTGGCAAAACGGCAGCATCCCAGGTTTTTGTTTAAGTGCAAACTTGAAACCCACTCTTATTGCGTCTATGTTGGATTTCATATCATCGGCCTTTCTGTTATTCGAATGATAAGAGGTTACTATTTCAGTAAATGCTAGTGAAAATCCACCGTAATAATGCCAGATCGTTAGTGTGTTGCTTCCGTACTGCGGCATATTAAGGCTTTTGTGAGATATAATCAAACAACAGAGCATAACATTGGTGAGCCAAAAACCACTGATTACTTGTGGTTAAATAAAGTGGAAAGCATTTAAACTAAGTACCTACTTTGCTGGCACACAAAACGACTGAGTCATATTTTGATTCCTGTTGTCCTGTTGTCACTGTGTGTTGGCTCCACTAAATACATAGATAATAATTTAAGGGACAGTAAATGTTGACAACATAATCTGCAAAATCTGTTGGTAGTTATAAGTAGTGAGTACATTACGACACTAGCTGGTGCTGGTAGCAGGCGCGTGTGTGTGTGCGTCACCGAGTCACAGTCACAGCACAAGTCATAGGCATAGGTCGTCTAGGAACGCGGTGCACCGAGCTGCTGCTGGCGAACTATGCGTCGCCGGAATTAGAATGGACGCTATGAGCGTCAAGTGATCGATTCCCATAGTCTGTGATGATTGACAGCCAGACGCGTGCGTGCTTGGACGACTGGCGTTGGTTTTTCCTTTGTCTAATTCATGTGAATTTGGAAGCTATTTTCTGCAGAACTGTCGACGTGACATGTGAAAATATCAGGGTTTATTTGTAGTAGAGCGCTTTGAACAGGTAGTAGCCTGTTCGTTGGAAACCGTCTATCCCTATTACCTATGCAAAAATGTTCTGACCTACCTACAGGTATATCCAGCACACGTAGCATCACCACTTCTATCTCCACTATACAAAGAAGTGATATTATTTCTTTTCTTAATTTTTAACATCGCGCCATAGGTGTAGTCTGTCATTTTGTCGTTAGTTCCTTCTGTGTGTACGATGGTCGTGCTACACGTGCAGGAGGAGTACTCTTGGAACATGTGAACGTATGCTGAATTTGAATCTATCATAACTACTTAGTATAAACTTTTGCATTGCCACCCAGTATCCACTTTTATTACTCAATCAACTGATGATAAGCGATAATCCGATCGATGATGGTGGACCGTGCACGCTAGTCTATAGAAGCCTTCTCTTCTGTCTTGACTTGAAGACTGACTGTGTTGTACCAACTATTTACATACACCACATTGAACCAGGCACACCACGACCGACGGTCTGTTTTCCGCCTCAAAATCATCTGGCTTCGGTTCAGTTGTGTTTGTGTCACTGCTCGCGGAGGCAGTTCAGTAGACACGGTAAGTAGAGTGTACGCTTGTAGTGTAGCGGGCGAGTCACGTCGCAACGGTTATCGCTGCACATCTAGCCGCCGCGCCGCCGGCGCCACTCCACCGCACCGCCGCCGCGCCGCTGCCGCACCGCCGCGCCGTGCCTCATGCAAATCGTGTATTTTTATAGCGCTTCACGTAATTGAACCGTACGTGGTCGTCTATTCGCGTCCACTGCTCTTTGAGATGGGCCGCGGCGCTTATTTAGACTTTTTTCCATGACTTGTTTACCTCAAGTAATAGCGGCCATGGACACGTCACACACTCGTCTCTCATTTGTTTTTGCGTTCTGTTCACATACGTCGTGCTATCGTACATATCTGACACGTCAGCAATTAATCATTGTAGTTTATTCACTTTATGTAAATATTATTATGAGTTGTAAATTCAAAGAGGGGAAATAACAATTCAACGATTCGCGACACAATGACTTGGGTTTATATGAAGCAGAATTAGCCATGGCTCTCAGTTACTTTTTAGCTGCATTATCATCACAAGTTAAGTACACACCTACTTGTTACGTTTGCTTGTTTCTCGTCTCAGATCTCGTGGTGATCTAAAATTCTGTAAACGTCCACTAAGCTATCTACTTACGACATAATATCAGCAGTTGTTTAAAATGTAGTTGGCGTACATTTGCCACACAATGTTACATTAAACTGGGCTAATCTGGAACATGCAAAAACAATTTCATAAACAATAAATTTGCGTGCGGCGAGCGCCGGCGCATTTCTCCGTGATCCGCCAGATTAACGGGCTATGCTCGAATTAAATTATTTCTGTAGCTCCGCGGCAGAACGTCGTAAGTGCTCAGTCGGCAGTTCGATGAAGCGACGTTTTGTGTTCGCGCAGTATCGAGTCGCTGCCGCCGCGCCGCGCCGGTAGCATTCGCTCGATATGTATCGTGTTGGTATAATGTTGCTCGCTCGTTTTGCTCGCGAATGCTCGCCGCCGCTTAGTGCGCAGTTAATGCCGCACAACTGCTGCCCCAATTGCATCTGATGAGATTACAAGCTCGCTAATTTGATTGTTCTTGGTAATCTCTGGCTTTTGAACATTCAGGTCGATATGTTGTTCCAAGTGAGTTCAAATTATTATAATGTTTAGTTTAAGCTTTTCAATTTCGTGGACTTTACCGAGGACAGACGGGCGGAATAGTACCTACTTTCTCACATAGTAAGGTACTTGCGACGATTATCAGCAACTCATAAATTAATTTCCATGTTGTCGTCGGTACCGTCGACCGCTAATTAAGTTCATAAATCATAAATAAAAAAGTGTATTGGCATGGCGGGCCAGCAGAGCCGCCGCAAAACAAAGATAAGAAATAAATATGATACTTTTAATAAAACGTAATGACCGTTACGAGCGCCGGAGCCGCGGGGCAATCCAATAGAGCCAGGAGCGGGGGCACAGGAGTAAAGAAACGGAACAGAGAGTAAGCTTCATAAAACCGCGCTATGATAGGAGTACACTACTACAAGCACGAGGTGTGCGTTTGCGTGCAACTGGCGGCTTCGTCGCGTATGAAGAGAAAACGGTTCATACCGACTCGGCCAGTTGCATCGCTCAGGGTGGCACGTCATGTGGACCCAATAATGGGTCGACCCACCGGGACCACGGGTAACGAGTGGTTTGTTTTGGTTTCACGTTTTGAAACGAGTAAAACATAATAGTGTTTTAAACTGCGTGTTTTGTACTTTTTAATAGATATAAAAAGTGTCATTAAGGTTGTTTATTGTACTGTGTGTATGATCAATACTACTAGGAATAAAAACATATTATTTTTTAAGAGAAAATACTCCACTTATGTAAGTAGTAACTTGATTATAATAATTTATTATTTTTAATGTGGTGGCTAAAACTCAACCCGGGTTGTTTTTATTCGATGCAACAAAGTTTTGGTATTGATCGTACGCATATTTGGATAATCGGAATTTATAGGAATAGAGTGGACTCTCGGACATACGTTTCAGAGTATTCACCTTAGGGCGGATTTTTTGGGGTAGATAAACGGAATAACCTAAAATGACGACTATTTAAGAACACTTTTTTTATAATTAATGCCTTACGATTGAGGTTTATGATTTGAAATACTTACGTAGGAATTTTTTTTTTTTGGGTGCGAAATCATCAAATAACTTCTCCCGCTCTGGGCGGGGCGGAAGGGCGTGCCAGACTCCTACTAAATAAAACCCATCCTTTAAAGTTCCTTCAGTTGCTTGTGTTGCCACTTGCCAGCGGCCACGGTCGGGGGTCGGAGTTTCCCGCAACCCCGGCAGACGTAGGAAATACCTACCAACCTATTAGTGATTTAGTAATTATATTTTAAAATTAAAACACTTAAGCTGATTAACGTTCTGTTTATTTAATTTTATCCACCTGTGCCAACCCTACCAAAATAGGTATACATTTTGCACGCTCTTTAGAAGCCGTTTCTTTACTCTGTGGCGCGGGCTTAGACCACGTATTAGTACCACCAGTTGGCTTACTCACTCGCTCCTACGCACATGATCAACTATGTGTTTTAATTCTTTTAATTGTGTGGACATACTCTACATCTAGTCTAATTTACTGTCATTAATTAATGTGCAGACTTCCTTAATAAAATTATTGTAAGTAAGAAATTTTCGTTAATTTCGAATAATTCTGAAAATATCAGAAATATTGTTTTTTTATGTGTTCACTATTTAAAAGATTACTTTTACATTTTAGAATCAGAAATAGCGCAAGACGCTTACGGGTGAACGAGAGGTATGAAGTTGAATTCAAGCTCCACCTGTTTAATTGCATTTTATTATTGACGTGAAACACACGGTCATAGTCAATTACTTATATTCGTCGAGCTCGCGTCTCACAAACACCAACCACCTCCGATTACTATGAGCAATGAGGTGGGCTTCCAATACGTTATGTTTTGTTGTGTGCGTATCTATCATAATATTCATAATGCCCGCGAACAAGCGATTACTGCACATTATATTCGGTATGGCGGGCGTGGCGATGTGCTGCCAATTACGAGGAGCGAGGCGCGGACACAGAGCGTGGAGGAAAGGTGCAGCTTCAAGAGAGCAGGACCTTTGATACCTCTTTGGCATACCGAGCTAGGGTTGCCAACCGTACCTACTCTAATTTAGAGAATTGTACTTAAGTGCTCTATTTCGCATAGGCGTACTTTATACTATACAAGAGGAATAGAGTACGCTAAAATAGTGTATTTATATTGAATCTCACTTTGAATTGAATTAATTCAGCATTCACTGAGAATCTGTCTTTTCGGTTGGGGGCGTCTTTTCCATTGGCCCGTGGACAAGTGCCCGAGGCCCCGCGATCCATGTGGCCCCTTAGTTCCTGCCAGAGTCGTAGCTTGAGGCTGCTAACAGAAAGCCTAACCTATTCCAGGCGGGTGCCGATGGGTTTAGACGGTCCTGTTTTCGGTCAAGAATGCAAAGTGGCGGGAGGACAGAAACAGGGCTTCGTTGAAATTGATAATAACAGAGTAGGTACCTCATCAATTTGAACTTAGAATTAGTAGTCTACACTTCTAGAGTCGTACAATTATTAAACTAAAACCCAAAAAGTGGTGTTATTTCCCGCTCTGAAATCAGAAATAATTTATTTCTTGTAAATAAAGTTAGCCCAGTTGGATGTGTGTGACATGAATGTCAGGGTCGGAGAATGACACACCACCACCACCTAGTGACAGTTGTGTTTTGAATAGGTAGGTACGCGAACAATTTAACTTTCGCACGGACAGGCAAAAATATTTATAGGTAAGTGTTGCTCTGCTAATGTAACTCATTACAGGCACCCGCAGACAGGCGCGACGCGACACCGATAGAACAATTTCCGTGTAGTTTTCATAGAAATGGTTCCAGAGTGGCGTCGCGCCGTTCTGCGGTATCACACGTTAAAATACCTATCTGAAAAAGGCTTTCAGTACATAATTTACACAAGAACCCGTATACTATGTCTCACTATGAACTCGGCAAGAAGACGGGCATGTTGCGCTTCTAGATTGTGTCACATGGTTGAGCCATGCTAGCATTTAAGACAAATTGTAAGACGACATAATTTATCATCTCAACGTGCTCGCCCCGCTGCGCTGTTGTGTTTTTGCAGTTGCGTTTTTTGTCAATTTAATTAATTTGCTTTATAACAAGCCTTTTAGTTAGATTCATATACAGGATAGATTTTTGAAATGGGGCAGTAAGCGCAGTTAGCTTAACCATTGTAGTTACAGGAAGAAGTCTCATTGCCTACAAAATGTATGGCAATATTGATATTGCGATTTCTGACTTTTCTAGTACCTACTCAAACCGCAGTTGGCCCGATAGAGGTTTTTGATCCTTATATGAAACAGGATCGATAGATTAAAAAAAAGTTTTTGCAAAGATTGCCCATTTTCCTCCTGAGTGTAATTTTTTTTCAAAAACTGTGAATGAAGGCCAAAATTTCTTTAAAAAATAAGGACAGTCTCCTAAGACTGTTTTCCTGTAGCTGCAATGATTAAGCTAGCTGCCCTTATTGCTCCATCTCATAAATCCACCCTGTATACATAGCCGTGTACATATAGCCTATGTCACTCCCACAATTGAGACGAATCTATCGACACCTCATAATGTTAAAATCCATCAAGCCGGAGCGTGCCAACGCAATAGACATACATACTCTAGAGAAACATGACCCTGCTTCTGGGGCAGTCGGGTAAAAAGTAAAGTGTTGAGTTTTATTAGGTCAACAATAAAATTATTAATACAGATTCTGGAAGAAAAAGTGTAACCAGATAATTATTTTTAATGTTTGGGGATCATTGTGAGAGTAGGTAAGTACTTGTCAGGGCCGTCTGTCCGGCCCAATTCAGCAAGGTATCACTAATCGCAGCTGCATTCCGCTCCGCCATTTTATAATTCCTATCAATTTCCGAAGCGAGCCCGTAATAGGAGCGATTGGGAGCGATCGGGAGCGGACACAACATGCACTAAATTGTGCAACGTAATCATGTCATTATATTGTAATTACTGTGCTCCTAACACAGTGGTTCGTTCCAGGGAAATTGGGGATAAAAATAACAAAGACAAATCGACCCCGGCCATTGTCGACCGGCCGCCGTAGCCGAGGATGGACCTGAATGACTGATGATGATGAAAGAAATTAAGTAAACAGAAGCCCGATATTATGGCGGAGTTGTCATATGATAAACATTAAGTATTTTGAGTCAACACGAAATCATTACACAAATATTTAAAAATGTTACCGTGCTTGTAGAAAATGTCCTAGCTAGCTGGTAACTTTCTTGGTAGGTATAAGGAAATGTGAGCAATATCATAACATTTAATTTGTCGATGTAACTCTGATCAATATTCTTCTACTTTGCTCACTATAGCCTGCCACTAGGCGGCTACCCGTAAGGCGTCTCGGTACTAAGAGGACCATTTGGAAACCAGTTAACAATATAGTCCTTCTGCCTACACTGTGTTCACTTGAAAACGGTCTACCTGGCTGAAGGGAGTGCCTTTACGTTCACACACATGTGATGATCGCAGAGTAAACACGGATAAAGTGACATCATCCGGTGGTCAGTGGTGCTACATGCGGCGCATGCGCGTCTGGCGTGCGCTCTGTGCTGGCATCCGCCTAGTCGCCGCGGGAGCTACCATCGGCTAGGAGCGACGGAAACATATCGATATTATATATAGTTTGAAGTATTTCATGAAACTATTTTTCACCAAAGAGATGCATAATTGCGGGATGAGAGGACTTTTAAGTTTAATGTGATTTTGTCAATTCCATGGATTCACCTGCATTTATCTCAAAAGTTCACGTTTAATCAAAGCTTCTAGATTTTCCTAATATGTTTATAGATAGATCGTTCGACTTCCTTACACGTAGCAACATGTGGTGTAGGTATAAATACTGATGTGCGCCGAATTCCAGTGGCGATGTAAGCGCATGCTGCGAGTGCATGCGGGACATAACTCAGGCAACTATGTTTTTTACTGAAGCAGTAGATAACAGCGTATGTATAGAGGCTGGGAGCTGATCTATTTGGGCCAGGGCTTTGGGCGTCCGCGGGTATATAGAGACGTGTCAGTCGAATAGAAATGCCTCTTCGCTCACACCATCTGTTCACTTTTTGTTCATGTTTTGATGAGGTGTGATAACAAGGGAGATTGTTTATGTAGTATTGCCAGCGCGTACTGTTTTTGTAGAGTCAACCTATAGTAGGTACTTACCTATGTATTTACTTTTCATTCGTGGTGAACCTGATAACTGCAAGCCGAAAGTTAGCTAAATGAATTCGCACAAACAATTTTTTGCAATGTTACCGCGACCTCTCCGAGCACTATAGTAATACATATATTATATGAGTGTCGGATGTTTTATTGCTCTTCTGCCATTAACAAAAACCTCACGACCGGATACAGCACACAGTAATGAGCTATTCATTCCATTGTTCATACAGTTCCATTACAAATGATAGATAATGATTCGCAACAAAAACGCGTAACGTCTAAACGCGACGACGCCGTACTTAATTGTCGGAGTCGTGCAGTGTCGTGTCGCTCCGCAATTACGCAGCGCGTGGGATGAGCCTTAATATTCCTAAATCATAGTGCGGGTAAGACGGGTAGCGGCCAATTTAGCGCGACATGCTCGCGACCAGCGCCCATAATGAACCGCCGATTACCTCCTGTCGTATCCTCCGTCCCCTGCACCCCGCACCGCGCTCCTCCTACCAGCTGTACGGCCTGCTGGCTGCTTCTAGAGGAGAAATTGGCGATTTTAATTTATCATCGATACACTTCCATTAACTTACTATAGGTACTTACTACTCGCAGATTTAATGGTACATATTTCCTGTAGCTTCCATGATATTGGCATACCTGTTACGCTATGTTACTAAAATACCTAGAATAGTCCTACTAGTATAGGTATTTTAGTAACGTAGCGTACTTATAATATGTCAGCTTGTTTCATTATCCGTGTTACCGTGTAGGTGCTCAATTACTAAACTGTGCACTACATATTGCGATACTTGATACTTCGTGATTTATTACTACCGTAGTTAATCGAACTACGGACACGTGACACTTGGAGGAGAGCTACATTTACTGGATCATTGCGGACATTGCTAAGCACAACAGAAACACTTTTATGGTAATTACAATTTATAAAATTAATAATTGTGCACATAAAGATGTACCTACCTAAAGTTGAACACATCCACGATAGAATTTGTCTATGCTGTCGAATACTTTATTGTGATAAAGTATTCGACATTGTAAAGACTTTAAAAAAAGCTGCATTTAAACATTTTAATCAATCAATGTTTGATCTACATGTATATGACAATTCTTTTTTTTAATCCTAAACGGGGAGCTCTTGGCCTGCATCTCACCTGATGGTAAGTGATGATCAGGCCGAAGGTGAAATTTAGCTTCACCCGGAATCCTAAGCCACAGAGGAACTGGCTATCGAATTACCTGTAACTACCGAAACTCAACAATGAATGATGTTAAACCTATTTACAGAAAATAAAATCATTTCATTTCATTTCATGTTATTGGCGGGTGCGGGTCGCGGCCGCGCATCCCGAATTCCGTCGGCCGGCGCAGGAGTCGATTTATTTCGCGGTCGGCAGCCGTACAACAACTATTTGATTGAACTCCACCCACTAATTATATTCTTATGAAATAAACTCTGCATTTAACTCAAACACGCTCCATATCCAAACGTCACAACATGGCACAATGGGCAGGCAAAACTGGACGTTGAGTTTAATAAATAGAGCGTATTTTTGTTTGGGTGGTTTATGAGAAGGTTTTAGCGTCGCCGCCGAGAGATGATACAGTAGCTGTATAACCAGTGGCGTAGACGGATTCCAGAGAAGTGTTCCATTAGTTCCATGATCGTCCGTAATACAGCAGTACTTGTGGAGCTACGAGCTACTCGTAATAAAATTTAATCATGTGCTGTTAGAATAGGTATGCGAGGGAGGAACATAGGAACAGTTATAGACTTGAAAATGTAGCATATTGTAGGTATGAACATAGATATATACTAAGTATTAGAAACCATTACTCCGTGGTCGACTAAGAGTAAGACGTGACGGTTGTCAGAGCTGACTAGGATCGATGTTGACAGACTAAATGTTAGGTTGTGAAAAGGGCATGCGGTCCCCAATTGTATAAAATACATTAACTGTTCCCGCTTACTGGCTACCGGCCGTGTATTCCCGTTCGTCCCACTGCCGTCGTCCCACTGGCAGGACCACAGATCATAAAATGATGATACTTCCTTAATTAAGGTAGATAGACGTACTACAAAGACGACGTAAATAATGCCTTACTGCAGGTCCAAAATTGGTTCACTGCTAATAATTTAGTATTAAATGGGAAAAACACTAAGTGCATAAAATTTTCTTTACCAAATGTCAAAAGTAGTGATTGTGAGATAGTATTGAATCAAGAGAAACTAGAATTCGTCGATAACACCGTTTTCCTGGGGATCACGCTCGGCTTAAGGTTACAATAGGGTCCCCATTTAACATCTCTTGCAGGACGACTAAGTCCAGCAGCATATGCTGTAAGAAAAATCCGTCAATTTACTGATGTAGATACCGCGAGACTGGTCTATTTTAGTTACTTTCATAGTATCATGTCTTAATGTATTTTACTGTGGGGACAGGCTGCAGACATCGAGTCTATTTTTATCCTGCAGAAAAGAGCGATCAAAGCCATATCATCTCCGCAGGCGCGATTCTCTAAGGGAACTGTTTAAGGATATTAACATCATGACGGTACATTGTCAATATATCTATGAAAAAAAACCCATCTTTTTTGTAAAAGAGGTAGTAGACATAATTATAGTACAAGAAATAGGGACCTATTAATTCAACCAGGTTTTAGACTCATCTTTCATGGGGTACTGTTTAAAATATTGCAATAAAATTCCTCCCCACATACTTCAACAGAATGAGACGAAATTCAAATGATGTATAAAACGCACACTATGCAGGCAGGCATATTATTAGTTGGGATTACATCAGTGATAAAAATGCTTGGGCCAATGCTGGTCCTGCTCCACAACCACAACTAATTGATTAACATTTGAAAAGTCTGTTGGAGCTGCTGAAGATTGTAGACCATATATTTGCATCGTATAAACTCAATTTCCTTTACATTATACAGGGTGGATTTTTGAGATGGGGCATAAAGGGCAGCTTTACCTTGGCAACCTTAACCTTTTTAGCTACAGGAAAATGGTCTTAGGAGACTGCCCTTAACTTTTGAGAAATTATGATCAGCCTTCACGAATTTGAAAAAAATGTAGTGTACAGTCAGCAGGAAAATGGGCGATTTTCGCAAAACCTTTTTTTATGCCAATCGATCCTGTTTCATATATGGATCAAAAACCTCTGTTGGACCAACTGAGGTTTGAGTACCTACTAGAAAAGTCAGAAATCTCAGAAATCTTTTCCTATACATTTCATATGAAATGAAAATCCAACTTACGTTTTTTACCATCGATAAACTGGCCGCTACAAAAAAGACTGAACAAAAAATAAATTAAAAACAATAACTTCTACTTTGGGTATTATTTCAGCTTAAAATTAAAAACTTGAATAGAATAGAATAGAATAGGTCTTTATTTGCTTAGAATGTAGGTACATAAAAATAAGTTGTTAAATTATATAATAGGATCCATGTACATTCTGCCTTAATAAAGCATGCAAATGTAATACAAAGTAGAAAATAATAAAGATATTACAAACAACTATCATCTAAGAAGTCCTGCACTGAATAATAACATTTATCTACAAGTAATTCTGTGAAACGTTTTTTAAATTTTTGCAACGGTAATTTTTTAATTTGGTCAGGTATTTTATTAAAGATTACAGGAGCCATACAAATCACATTTCTTTTTAATAAGCTAGTTTTAAATACGCCCGTGCATAATAGATTCTGGTATTGAGATCTCATAGCTGTACTTCGTTTTCTAGTTTCTATTAAAGTTGCAAATAGACATCGATTTGTTATTACAAATATTGCTAATTCGAGGATATATAGGCATGGGAAAGTTAATAATTTATGAGACTTGAATATAGGTACGCAACTGTCTGTTACTTTAAGACTAAATTTAGCTCTCAGGCAGCGCTTTTGAGCTTTGAAAATGCTTTCTCGTTCACTACAGTTACCCCAAAATATTATACCAAATCTTAAGATGGAAATTACTAGACCATGGTAAGCCACTAATATTGTCGATAAATTTACTTTTTTTGATAGACTATGCAACATAAACGCGGCTGTGCTCAAACGTTTACATATATCTTCTGCTTGCGGCTTCCAAGTTAACTGGCTGTCAATTATGATTCCTAAAAATTTTGTAGTGTTTACTTTTTCTACAGTTTGACCATTGTACTTTATATCCATATCTCCCGGAGATATTCGTTGGTAAAAATGCATGATTTTAGTTTTTTCGAGATTAATAACTAAATTATTATTGTTAAGCCACTTTATTAAACTACTAATTGTATTGTTAATGTCATTTACGTATGATTCTTTATTGATACATGAAACAATTGATGTGCTATCATCTGCAAATAATACCATAGGATGAAGTATATGACGTGGCAGGTCATTTATATATAATAAAAATAATAAAGGTCCGAGGACGCTGCCCTGCGGCACACCATATTTTATTTCTCTAAAAGACGATATAGATTTTAATTCCTTTCTAGATCGTAAACATAGGCTCGATATCTCCGTACATTGTCTACGACCTTTTAGGTACGTTTTTATTAAATTAAGGGCATTGCCACGAATACCGTATGCGTGAAGTTTAGTTAGAAGGGTATCGTGGTCCACACAGTCAAATGCCTTCGACATTTTAGAGTCTACTTTTGGCATTATTCTATGGAGAAAGTCGAAAATAGCCATGTTGATGTTTTTATTTTTTCTAAAACCCTTTTGTTCGTCACATAGTATGTGGTATTTTGTTAGGAAATTGTAGAGATATTCGTAAATAATTTTTTCTATGATCGTTGAAAAGATGGGAATTAGAGCAATTGGTCTGTAGTTTGCCATTTCGTCTCTATCATTCTTTTTATATAGTGGTTTAACTATAACAGTTTTTAGACTTTCTGGAAATACCAAAAAAAAATTTAACAAAAAAATCAAATTTTACATTTATTGGTCTGACTTAAAAATTTTACTTCATAGGGTCGTACATACTGGCGCTGACTTATCGCGCGACCCGACACCGGTAATTGTTTTACCGTAAAGTTTTCTTAGAAATTGAATTGTTAAAATCGCGTCGCGCTGTCGCCAGTTGTGGTATGGTAGCCGGTTTGACGTAGGCATATATTTACTGTCTTTACTACAGAGCGGGTAACAGCTGATAATGTTCTAGGATTAATTCCATAGAGAATCGTGGAAAGTGAATCTTTGAGTTCCTTAACAGAGTGGCCACGGTATAGGGCAATAATTACTATGTTCCTATTCACTGCGATGCAAATTGCCAGTTCAAATTAAGAATGGGTATGGAGGCTGTTGTGTGACGGAGCATCATCTTCTTGGAAATACACTTTCCGCATTCATTTGAAACTCGAAGTTTAATTTGTTTGTTTATTTTCGTCAGTCAGTTTTTTTTGCGATTTCTGACTTGATTCCTTATAAGAAACAAGATCGATTGGCAAAAAAAAAAAATTATCGTTATATTGCACTGATTACTTTTCGAATTATTTTACTTGGTTACTTATTAATTACTTAATTTTAGTTATTACTTACTTGGTTCGTCCCACTGACAAAATCAGTGGGACGAACGGGAATACACGCTACCGGCTACTACAGCCTACATGAGTCGACACTGCAAAATGGCGGCCATTAATCGTGACGCGTCGGTGCGCGATATTAATGCCCAATATGTATTGCATTAGCCGCTCCATCTGATACCAGATCTTATAACCACCTCCTTATACACAGCAACACAGTGTTTCATTGTGCCGAGAGTTGAAACAATAATGTTTTGGATTCCCAGCACTGTGTTCATAGTTGGAGTGCTTTCGAGAGCCGCTCAGTCATACGCCTGGCCCCGCCTCTGCAGGACGACACTCATCAAGAGGGACGCGTGAGGTAATAGTGTTGGAGCACGATTTATTGAGTGCTGCTCAAGGCGATGCTTTTATATGAGAACTTGTTTATTCTTAACAAGCCTTTGTGAGCGTCCAGTAAATGTATTGACCTTAAACCTTGGAGCCGTCTAATTAAATATAATAAACCTAGCTTGGCCTGCAGAAGGATATGTCTTGCTTCTTGTTAAGAATTACAATCTGCGTTTTTATTTTTGTGACCAAAGTCAAAGTCATTAAATAGTATAATTTATTTCAATTAGCCACATAAAAGGCATACTTGAAGTCACACCTAGAATGAAATTAAGACATCACATTAGGTAAATAAAAAACCGGCCAAGTGCGTGTCGGACCACGCACAATGAAGGGTTCCGTAGCTGGGATGAATTTATCCCAAGAACAAACTTAACATGCAAATGCAAATGTAAGTTGTTCGATAATTACTCGTTAACTTGCAGAGCCTAGCCTTAGCTGTGATAGTTTTCCTTTTAATTTCGTTATATATACTATTATATATACTACTGCTGTGAATTTTTCCATATATCCAGAACTTACCATTTCGCTGGCAGGGGGGGGGACACTTGACTCTAACAAAAATTAGCACTTTAAATCTTAATATTTCGCAAACGGATCCTTCAATCCAAAAATGGTTTGAACAAACTCACCTTGGACCTTTCCAAAGATACCCCACACCATGCACACATGGGTAGGGGAGGCACCCAATTTTTTTTTTTTTTTCATGATTTTATTTTACCACTTTGTCGGCGTAATTAATATGTATGGGTCATTCTCTTGGACAGGTTTTTCAAGCGGCTTTACTTAAAAATAATGGAAATCGAAAAGTCAGCAACCCATTTTTTTTTTCGCGCAAACCTTAAATAAAATTACTGATTATAATTCAATTATCTTTATAATTAAATATCACTAAAAAATAAAATATTCCCATTCTTTGATTTTCGTGGAGTGTCCCAAGCCTCGATCTGGTCACTTAGTAAATTATATATTTTAAACTAAACGCTTACCAAAAAAAAAAAAAAAGTCCTAAGAAGTTTACAATGCGCAATGCTATGAAAAATTAGACCATAGTTCTAAAAGAACTACATTTTAATGCTATGTTAATGCATTTAATGTAATTGCTGATTTGCGTGGATTATTATAATTTCACTAGCAGATCTCTAAATTCACGGCCCGATGATGCGTCATCCTAATTAAAGTTACAACTAGTCGCACTCCGACGGCCGGGCAGAGTGCTTTTATGATGATGCGTCTAGTTTTCAAAAAATAGATGTAAGAACTTCGTTGCGTGGGTTTGGTTTCTCAAAACTTTGATTTGCGTTGTCAATTATCTCCGCTGTCTATTTATTTATTTTATCTACACCCATGCTATAAATCCTCTATAAAAGTTTCTGAAACAGTTAGCTTATTTGCAACATTAAAACTACCAGTGTCATAGTAACCATTATATCATCCAAACGAGTGTTAGAATGTTGTACTAAATTTCATAATGCAACTCGTTTGCTCCTTCGATTCCTTGCGGTCAGCGGGTGCTGCAGTCCCCCGACGCCGACACATCTGACACATTTTCCAAAATACGATACGTCACGCTTGGCGGGTACGGGGTATGGTCGGTTTAATGTTGGCAAGAGCCAACTGTTTCAGAAACTTTTATAGAGGATTCACATCATGGGTGTAGATAAAGTCTTGTATGCAACCTGTATATAATTAGGTATTAAACAACAGCTGCATAAATAACTATAATAAACTATTGTTGCAAACAAATATAACGTAACATAACTTATAATCAAAACACATTTATTTATTTAGTTTTAGTTTATTTGTTTAAAAGGTTTTTGTATATTTTTAGCATAAAGGATTTATTTTGATTTCCGTGGTCGTGATTTGCGTGGTTTACGTGGTAGTTTTGACCCACGCAGATCAATTTTTGACCATGCAAATGAAATAACTTTGAGTTTTGTATCAGTTATGAAGGAAAGGGTTTTTATTACTTTAGTTAAATGTAAATTCGTTTAAATCAAACTTAAAATGTAATGACTGATTACAATAAGAGAAAGTGTTTTTTTTTAATGTTTAAGTTAGTGTTATATTTTTGTAATTTCTTTAACAAAATATAATGAATAATGTTGGACTGATTCTCCAAAAAAACGTTTTCTGCCTTAGTAACCTACCTATTTTTTTTACCTTATAATAAAATAACTTTTTTAAGTAACAATAAGATGGCTTCCATGTTTTTAACCTCGTTTATCTTTGTAAGTATATCGCTCTCTGAGGTGCCTTTTTTATAAAAAATATTCCTTTGACGTATATTTTAAGATTCTGAAATGAATTTAAAAAAAAAAAAGAATTTGAAAGTTGCCACGAAAATCACCAAAGAATGCCTTACTCGAAGAAGCACCCCATATTCATGCCAAATTGCAGCTTTCTAGTACTAACAGTGTCCGCGCTAAGCGGGGGACAGACAGTCAGATTTTCCATAAAAAAGTACAATTAATAAGTCAGTGTGTGAGGTAAAGTAATCACAGAGCGTAAAATCAATGTCATAAAAATAATAAATTATAGAATTATATTAATTAAATTTTCCTATGGAGCAGGACCAGCATGTTTCCTAGCATTCATCTACTTAACTTGGATAGAATCCTGTAATTTTTAATACGCTTGTTTATAAAGTGTACTTTTAATATGAGTGTTAAATTTTCCTTAATTTTTTGCTTTCGTATATCGCAAGGTTCATTTATTTTGTTATACGTAACATTTAACATTTAGAGGGAACAAATGAACATACATATTACATACATACATGTATACATACATACATAGGGTCAAAATCATAACCCTCTTTTTTGCTTCGCCGTAGTCGGGTAAAAATAGAACAAACGCGCGGTTTCTACATCTGATATCACTGCCTTATCTTTCTAACAGCATAAGAGGCCGAACTCAGCCGCCCCGCAAGAGATGTTATATCCATTATTATCCATAGGTCCCATTGTAATTTGTCGTCTAGCGTGATTCCTAGGAAAACCGTTTCATTAATAAATCATTGTTTCATGATTTGACGCAATGGAACGCCTAGGTCGCAAAAGATTCCAATTGCATCTTATGCTTCTTCCCAGGAGTTAAAAATGTTCTTGAAGGCTCGTTCACACCGGCGCGACTTGTCGCGCGACGCGACACCGGCAATTGTTCAATCGTGAAGTTTTATTAGAACTTGTATTGTTAAAGTCGCGTCGCGCGACAAGTCGCGCCGGTGTGAACGAGCCTTTATTAGGGTGACACCAGCGTCAGTGGTACAACGCCCTTCGGTGAAACCGTCCTGTTGTTCATGAAAGATGAAATTTTATTAAAGTGACGTAATATTTGATTGAGCATCAAGTTTTACTTTACTATCACCGGATTTGAACAATGGAACTACTGTTTCATGAGATTCGGAAAGACTCCTTGGTCTACACTGGTGTTAAATATGAAAGCTAAAATATGGCGCAATGGTTTTGATGCTAGATCTGACTGGATGTGGCCATGTGCAAATGCTAAAGTAAATTCGGTATTTCGCTGTTTTTTTGTACCTGTTTCATTATTTATTATTTGCCAAGGAGTTTTTTATTTTATCATCAGCTGATTTTATTTTACTGCTAGTATGTTGCAAACTATTCAATAACTTTTAAAAGGGTTTGCAAAATAGTCAAAGCTAATATAACGAGCTTTGACTAATTTGCAAACACTTTTAAAGCTTGTATAATGCATAATTATGATGCTTTAGGCCGTAATGTTCTAATAGTGTTCCCCTGCTTTTACGAATACCTGGAGTCGCCCAATAGAATATACCAACGAAATTAACTAAGCCACCCGATTTAATGATCCCAAAATGGCTGATACAGTTTGTCTTTCTCATAATATTCAAGAGATAAACGCTTAAAGTAACTACTCGATTATATTTAGTCTTGTACGTAATTATGTTCATTTTTGCTAACTCTTTTAACTAAGGAAGTTAGAAAAGCTTATTCGAAAAGCAGTAAGTAAACATAGTAAGTAAAAACATAGTAAGTGGCTCAGAAGGTAGGCAGTGCTACAACGAATACCATTAGACATTGCATTTAGAAGTGGCTACTCAATGTGGACGCAAATAATGTAAATCTCATGTCACAGTTAGTGTAAGTTATAGTGCGAGATATTGGACGTGATCTGCTTCTCATTAATCAGATAAGTGTTTATGTAAATAATATAAATAGTTACGGTTCCCTGCCGTCCCCCGGGCACCTGCTCGCCTGCTAAGTTCAATAAATAAGACAGTAGTCATACGACACTTGCAGAACATGGGTAACATTTCAAGATTTGCCATTGTGTACTTTTTTGTTATAAGCACGGTAAACCACGAGCTCAGCTGAGAGAGGTACTTAGCGAGCTTTTACATCACAACAATAAACTTGATTAGGTACGATCAACATCAAATCAGATGATAACATTTTAGTCATTTCTGATAGCGTTGACATAGAATGCAAAGATATTGTAAAACGTGTTGCAAACGTAAATCCATAAAATGTACAAATGGAGATTCACAGGCAATGAATTCAGGTACATAAGTACCTACGTGGTCTGCGAGAAGAGGTCAAAGTTATAACTGTTCAGTTGTTCACATATTCTGCTCATTAGCACTCTTGCTTTTACAATAAATGTGAGCAATCAATACGCGGCTTGTAACACAATGTCCACCCGAAGGAAATATTAATCGTGGGCACTCGGTACCTACCTAATGAAACAATAATATGTTGTGTCATGCATGTATTTATTCGTTCAATTTTATTGTACTAGAGCCTTGATCTACGATCGTAAAGAAGTATCAGTATTGTGGGTGACTTACAGTTTTTTTTTTTTTCGGATAATGTTATTTGTTTTAGATGGGAGAAATTGAATCGGAATCTTTTATAGGTACTTACTACGTATATTATGAAAGATTAATAACTTTTATGAAAAAAATATCTGCATATTAGAACAAGCTTGGAACCATATTCAAACTGCACAATAAGGATTACAGGTTTTTATTTATCCAGATAATGATTGTAATGTTATAATTAATTGCGTCCATGTAAGACTTATGTACCTAACTATACCAAATATTATTAATTGATTTCACTTTAATTTCTGTTTTGTTTTTTTTTACATTGCTTTGTTTGTATTCATATTTTAAATTGTGTAATCATTTGCACGCCGTGAAGTAGACTGTAGCCAATCTCATTAATTTATGTACAACATGTTATTTTAATTTATATACCTGTACTTCATTCATAGCAAATTAAAAATATAAAAAACCTGTCAACGGCGACGTCACAATATTCTGATAAAACATTGTTCTGTCGACGGTTCTGAAAAACTAGCTTCGTACAATACATGCGGTGCACGTGAACATTATAACTAGGTACACACAGTAATTTATGTCGCTGAATAGGCTTCGAGGTAATGTCGTGCTCCGACAGTTATCACCTTAACAACGACCTTCCACAAAAACTTTTATCGCTTTCGACATACCTGTCATTACCTGTCCTTCAACAATTCCACTTGTAGTCACAAACAAATAAGAAATCTTCACAGTTTCCTATAAAGCTGTCGATTAAAACCAAATACTCATTTGTCGTTTGTCGTTGTGAGGTGACAAAACTGCGTCAACCTTCTCTCACCGCGACATGTGTTGGTATTCTATTAGTGAGCACCGCTTTGGGACAATTGCTCAAAATTGAGTAAGTGATCACAATATGAGCTATAACGTATCTCCATAATACGAGTCGCCGACGGGAATGTACGATTATGTCTCGTTCATTTATAATTCCAGTGTTGCACGTGGCAACTGTTGCGGGTACAAATTGTAGGAAATGTGTCCGCGGAAAACGATTGCGTCACGACGCTGTCAATCGACTTTTTCATAAAATAAACTTGTCGGATGCAAGGAACATGTTTTGCATTCCCGCTTTATCGTGCGCATACACACTCCGACGATTTACTCTCTTTATGTGCTATTTTTGGCTTAATTTTTATTCGAGAGATTATTTTTTTTGGTAGGACGCTGTGTGAGGATGTGAACAGTTACAAAAGTTGCAAGTTAACAAAGTTATATATAGTCGTCTCCTGATGATGTTCTCGGCCGGTCGTCTAACGAAGTCGCTGTAGAACATAAATCATTGTAGTTGTATCAGTGGAAGGCACACTCGTCATGATTACAGCGAGCGGCGGCTGATTAGAGGTAGCTAATGGCGCGGGAGCCACTCGAATAGCGCTCGATTAATTACGCGCAGACCTACGCAACGTGCGACCATGCCACCACATGCCTCTGCGCAATTACGATGAAGAAAATCTTCGAACGATAAGATCAGCGCCACCGCCTCTCGTTATGATACTTTTAATATAATCTGCAGCGGTGACGACATTCTTGGGTGCAACAACAATGTTTTTCAAAATGTCGAAAAAAATTGCAGAGTTTTAGCGTTTAGAATGGCATCGTGAGACAAACGCTAAACGACGTGGATTTGAACTGCAACTATGTCGTACTAGGTTTTTATAGAACCTACCTAAGTACCTAAATATACAGGGTGCATTTTTGAGATGGGGCAGAAGGCAGCTACCTTAACCGTTGTTGCTACAGGAAAACGGTTTTAGGAGACTGTCCTTAACTTTTTAAGACATTTTGATCTGCATTCACAGATTTTGAAAAAAAAAAAACAGTCAGCAAGAAAATGGGCAGTTTTCACAAAAATTTTTTTTGATGCCAATCGATTCTGTTTCGATTGAAAGATGAAGCTAGTTGCCCATTCCAAAGTGTAGTAGATACCTATGGAGAAGAACAGGCAAGAAACTCCACGGATACTCTTTTAAATTAAAATAATTATGGTTACAAAATATTAGTTCCATCATTCATGTTGAAATTATACATTTGAAAACTATGCAGATCGATAAAAGCGTCCGTACTAAAAAGATAAAAAAGCAACAATTCAAAAATTAAATTACAATAAGGCGTGGCAGCTAAAACATGACCAGTCCCTACTGACGGCGCCCGTTCACGAACATGACACATGGATCAGCACCATTCAGCTCAACCATTTTGAAGGGAGCCAAATGATCCAACACGCGCGCCACCACTAGTGAGACATTAGAGTGAGCATGACATACTCTCAGACGCCAGGGCACATTCAAAGCAATGAAAGACGTACCCAGTAAATGGTAGCCTTATAGGTAGGTATATAGAACACACATGTGCTATGTAATTATACAATACTAAGAGATTGAATTTATACAATGCAAAAATTGTTTCTAAAACCATCAGCAGCTTCAACAGTATTTTCAAATGCTAATCAAGTTTATGCGCCCTTATGGAGCAGGACCAGCGTTGAGACAAGCATTTTTATCAGCGATGTAATCCTCCAACTTATAATATGCTTGACTGCACAGTGTGCTTTTTACATAAGATTTAATTGTGTCTTTCACCTCTTTTACTAAAAAGATGTAGATTTTTCTATGAAAGTAACTAAAATAGAATTGCCTCGCGGTATCTACATCGGTAAATTGACGGATTTTTCACACAGCATTAGCTGGTAAACGTAGCCGGACGTAAATGAGGACCCAATTGAAGCTTTAAGTCGAGCGTGATCCCCAGGAAAACAGTTTTATCGACAAACTCTAGTTTCTCTTGATTTAATATTATCTCCAATTACTACTTTTGACATTTGGTAAAGAAAATCTTGTGCACTTCTTTTTTTTGCCAGGCACCAGCCGGCGATTATCCCTGTTTGCACTATGCAAATGCACCCAAGGACAATCCCCGGTTGGTGCAGGACTATTGCAGAACATGGAAAAAAACCTATCGTGCTATATTGCTATAGTTTGGGTGGCTATAGTGGATTGGTAACCTAAAACTATGGAAGGACTATATTGTCCAATCAATGTTATGTAATATATGGATAAAATGGCATTAAAATTATATTAGTATTGTTTTAGGTAGGAAAAAACTCCAGCTTCCTTTTTTATGATGGACAGACTAGCCGAAAATAAACAAAAAAAATAAACTTCGAACGAATACGCCTTATAATTTTATATGCTTTGAGAACAACATAGGTTGTTGCTTGTGATTTCCGACGTTCTAAGCAAAAAATGATCAAATAATTTTGAACTTTCAGACTTGTATGGTAAACGTTAAAAAAGACTATCCGCAACACAAGACAGAAAATTCAAACAAACTTTTATGCAAAAAGATTTCTAATCTAAAGAATCTTCTGAAATTAAATTATTATTTTCGGTCAGTATATCCATCGTAAAAAGTAGGTTGGAGTCTCATTTCTTACGAATGTATGGAAAAAGTTTTTTTGCGATTTCTGACTTTCTAGTACCTACTCAAATCTCAGTTGGTTCGATAGAGCGTTTTGATCCTAAGAAACAGAATCGATTGGCATCAAAAAAATGTTATTGTGAAAACTGCCCATTTTCTTGATGACTGTATTTTTTTTTCAAAATCTGTGAATGCAGATCAAAATGTCTCAAAAAGTTGAGGCCGTCCTAAGACCGTTTTCTTGTAGTGACACTGATTAAGGTATCTGTCCTTACTGCCCCATCTCATAAGTCCTCCCTGTATATACCTACACCTGCACCATTTATGACTTTTTTGTGGTAAAAAATCTCATGTGGAAATTAAAAGTTACACAATAAACTTGTCTGAATGACGCAACAGCATCACCCACTTCCTTCCCGTGGCATGGGTCGGCGGGATCACACTGGTCTGCAATTTGAACTTACTTTACACACCAAGTTCTGAAGTGTCTTTGTAATTGTTAGCCACCTCTTTCTACAAGAAACATTATATCCTTAAATGTTGCCGTTCAACTCCGGAGTCTATAACTAGTGTTGGGCCACTTCCCCGGGGTTACTCGTCGGCGCCTCACCGCCTGGGCGTATCACTTTCAATCGTAACCATGACAACGAACGTGTTCATAGCTCATATTATAGCTTACAAGTAGAGCATAAAGGAAATGCCAGGCAGTTGGACGGCTGTAGTAGGCACCGCGAGTGTTGTGTCGCGAGTGAAGCCGGGTGCGAGCGCAGAGAAATTATTTATATACGGGGACGCCCTCGCTGCGTACTGCGCCGCCATCTAAGTATAAGAATATAAGAATAAATAAGTAAGTATAGCTACATACTTAAGCCAGCAATACTTAGATGTACGACTTTGCTGATACATGCAACATTAATATGTGATATAGTTTAACGCTCTTGAGATTAGTTCAGAAATACTTAATTTTATGTAGAGTTGGTTGTATTGAAAGAGCATTCTCGATTCTCTACGGCTTGGAGGACCCTCGATTCTCAAGTTAAATCAAGTAGCAGTTAGCAGGAAGCTGAATAAGCTTCGGCTTAGTCTCCGACGCGGCGAGGTTTACATGGCTAGTTTTGACGTACCACCTATTTTGTAACATGTCTTTGTATGGTCACTTCACACTTGTAACTCTAACAATGTGATGGAAAAACCCCTTTACATATAAATCTTAAAGTTTGTTTTACAACCGAAAATGGAAATATATTTTGAATTATACGTTAGAGAATAGTTTACTTTGACTGTCCAAGTCCAAGGTATTTCTTTTGCAACCTAAAGTTTAAAAAGCTCGACACAAGTTCCAATGACCATGCAATATAAAGAATGCTATCATAATCGTATGTTATTAAAACTTGTAACAATGCGTTCGGATTGAAATCACAATCACCAACAACGGCTTGCTTCTGTAACACAATGATAATAATTATGATGACAGCAATCAGTATAAAATATTGTAATAATAGTGATCTAGGTATGTGCATATTGACATAGTGCAGTGTGGAGGATGCAGTGAGTGGGTGCGCGACACAATCGCAAGATGGATGTCGCGTGGGCGGCGCCGGCCCCGCCCCTGCGCGCGCGCCGCCGGACTGTCGCCGTACCGCGCATCATGTCCGCACATTCGATGTACTCAGCACTACTCAGCCATCATTAACAGACGAGATACAGTAGATTGAAGAATTAATTGTTAAGCCCACCTCAGATTCATGTAAGACGAAAGACGATGCGTAAACGTTTGAATGCTCAAAAGCTCAAGTACAAAAACATGTTTTACTTAAATTGAACTATGTATCTTTGAAACCTATGTTCATTTATAGAGGGAGTATCACACCACAAATGTTTATAAAAGAAATAGTTTTGTTTTTGACTTGTGTTCTCCACATAATAGAGAGATGCATACCTTGTTTAACAGCTAGCAGCAACAGTGCACTAAGTGGTGTACTAATGAAAACATAATTAAAATAATCAGGGTGCTACCTTCCTCTATAGGTTAGGCGGCCCATCTGCCGAGTGGCGATGCCGACGAAAGGATAATACCTAAGTCTGGCACAGCCCTGGCTGGCACACATTGCCCTGACTGGCACATACTACCCTGGCTGGTTGACATAGCCTCGCTAAAAACCTTGCTGACTGCCTAGTTTTTATTGCGCGCGTATTTATTATAGGTATATTAAATAATTTATCTTTGAAATCTCGTAATTATTGCTCATGCTGATATGAACATTAAAGAAGAAGGCACAATCTCTTGACATTTGACTAAAAATAGTTTTTGAAGTAAATCTAGGCTCTATGACTTTTCAAATGCCTTCAAAGAATATCCGTAAATAGCAGACTTCAGCTGTCGTAATGCAATATTTAGCATCATACATCACTAATAGGTGCTAATAACAAGTGAATGAATGCTTCGTGTGGGGTCAGATCGCCGCGAGCGCACACCGCCGCACCGTGCACTCCGAGCGAATTGATTCGCGACCCCCCAGACCTCGAGCTGAGCCAAACTGAAATATCGAAGACTTATAGATTCATGACGTAAAATTGAGCAACGTGTAGTAACAGCTAGAAACGAAACTTCACACGACGTTGTGTGAGTCACGTGGCCGCGGGGGCTCTATGCGGAACACTTCCTCGCAGACATTATGTCGACCGGGCGAATTAAAAGTCAGAATTAAAAAAGATCCTTGCCCCGGAACTGTTAAAATGGGAAAACGCAAATTTGTAACATCATGAGTATATTTAACGTCATATTCCGACGACGACAAAAGTACCTCATGTCGCGGCCAAAAATATATTGGCTCGAGTTTGCTAGTGAATCCTGAATCCCCTTTATGTATTAGCAGCGTCCTGCTACGAAAACCAGAGGCTTTGACGGTGCCATCGTTTCAATACCTGGTATTTTTGCCAGAAATGTCAACGGCGTCATACAGCATAACATAACATGCGTTCTAACATAACATGACATACAATCGTGCATAATCATATATAGGACAACATCCAAAGATCGTATTCACCGTATGTCCATATTAGTCGCGGGTTCAATTCGCAGTATCCACATGAAATTGATTCGCGGAGCGCTCGCGGCGTCGCGGCCGGCCGGCACTCCGTTACCTAATAATATCGCGGTGACATCATTGCTATTACGAACTTGTGATACCTTCGAAAGTAAGGATAGCAAAGACACAACGAGAGGTTCTGCAGGTATAGCCACTGAATGTCTGGTTATAGACCGTCGTTTCCTAAACTTTATACGAATTAAAGTAGTTATACCAGAAATAAATTCAGAATATAGGTAACGAGAATATTTTTTTACAAATAAACCAGGTGTATCTTTAAATGCTATGTTTATTTGTAGACATTTTGCTTATTATTAGTTAATTCTCGAGTATAACTGTTATACTACGTTTATTTGTAAGGCTGTTAAAATCAAAAATCAAAATCAAAATCAAAAGTCATTTATTCAAACTAGGCTGAGAATCAGCACTTTTCGAACGTCGAAATTACATAAGACAGTCCCCCAAAAACGCCCGCCCTTCAAGTTAAAAGTCAAAGGTACTGAAATAATTAGGAGGGGTTATGTGTTCGTAGCGTATGTTTTTTTTAATGTATAACCGTTTTTTTTATGTCTATAATATATCCGTCCGTCGGATATATTATAGACATAAAAAAATATGTTTTCATTTGGTAGAGGAAGCTTGCGTGGTGGTCCCGTATTTTATTAATTTTGTTTGGGTAGTTTTTGACTTAACTTCAATATTAGGTATTTTTCCCACTTATCCTATGTAGATGATGTTATGATAAGTTCCTGTCACTGTTATTTACATAGCAGGTCGTGGTATTCGATTTTTTGTGGGGTAGGTTAAAGACGAAAAAAAAGCGAAAAATAAAAACTTTTTGCAAATAAAAACAACAGACTTCTAGAAAAGACACTACAAATTGTTTTTTTTAAATTTTCAATTGTTGTGAAACACTACATTTAGATACACGTGCTTGCACACTACATTTAGGTGCACTAGCTTGCACACTACATTTAGATAGGTACACGTCCTTGCACAGTATTTTTAGATACACTTGCGTGCACACTACATTGAGACACACTAGCTTGCACAAGACATTTAGATACACGTGCTTGCACACTTAATTTAGAAACACTAGCTTGCACACTATATTTAGATATACGTGCTAGCACACTAAATTTAGATACACTAGCTTGCACACTACATTTTTCCTAGTGGTCAATAAACTATCTTATTTGAGCTTATATTTTCCTGTTGGAAAAATTGAACCCGCGGAATGAATTAAATTCCTACTTTGTCGACAACCCTATAATAAAAGCTTCTCGACACAGATTACAGTAATTTTAAGTTTTATACAATATTTAGGAGCCGAAAAGGTCGATTTCGTAAAATACGCCGTAAGATCCCACAGCTGATGTTATCTGCGCGCGCGGCGGCGTCGGAACGGATTGATGCGCCACGCCAGTGCCCGCGCACCTCGCGAGCAAATTGAAAATACCTTGCACAACCACCCTCCCGCTAATATGCCACACTAGTACACAACCTACCTTGGTACATGGTTCCTCACGGTGTTCCGCCTAAAGGAGCCTTTGTTTTATTTCTGAAGTTACAATAATTCTTCTATCAAATGTCAAAATAAATGTCAAGGTACATTACATAACGTAATATTACGCCTGTATTCCCCTGTATTACCCGAGGTGTATCTATAGTACACTTACATTTCGCTAGTTGTATTTGAGTCTCATGTAGTAGTAGGGGGCGAGCCTATTGCCATCAACCGAGCTCAGATCCAGAGTTCAGGCTGCTACTGAGAAATCCAGCGAAAACACAATACCACTTTGCCCCGGGTCGGGCAAAGTGGTATTGTGTTTTCGCTGGATGAATCGAATATGGTCAGCCTAGGACCAACGATGCAGTTGAATGTTAGGATGGCCTATGCTGTAAGGGTGAGTTCATCAGTGATTGATTCTAATAAGAAGTATGTGGCTGAACCACTTTAGAAGTGACACAATTGATAAGAAATATATGAACGTAAATAAAGTTTGTATTATGTTTTGCTATGTACTATAACTCAAGATTTTCCACGTTCAGGTTTGTTAGGAGCTTATAGTAGGTATACCATTATATCTGGTGCCTCTAATGACCTATTGCCTTTTAAAAGGCTGTTTATTAGCCTGAGCTGCATGTAAGCAGAGTTATAACTTTATTAGTCACTTCAATCTCGCCTATGGCTTTAAAGGTTTTCAAATTGCTTTCTAATTTATGTAACAGAACAATTAAAAAATATATATATATAAACTAAAACTTGATTCGATAGAATTAAGTTTTTACTTTGCAAAAAAAATTGCAAGATTGCAGTTTAGCGGAGCCCTCGGGCAGGTTCCTCCGCGGCTTACAGGTGGGACGCTGACGCAGATGCGATACAAACTTATTATATTTTTGATAATCTTATTTGATTTTTGTGCCAAAAATAAGTAGTACTTATTTTTCTTAGAATGCATCCTTTAACCGAAGGCCTTGCGAATAAACAAACATGATTTGATGATATCTATTAAAATGTGCCTATTAAAGTGATTAAGTAGTGACTTTAATCAAAACTCTTCAATAGGAAACTAGCGAACTTTTACTTTTACACGTAGGTATGTATGTTATCGGTTGGACGACTTCTGTCTTGAACGTCAAGTGCTACAACGAATATTAGGTACAGGGAAATTAAAAAAAATCTTCCTTGGCTATGAACTTGATATTTTTGCAAGGACTTTTGAGATTGGCTAAACCTAAAGATTGTTCTAACATGTAAAAGCCAAATAGTTTAATAGGTAGGTACTAGTTATTCGTGCATAGGTACTGGCGCGACTTGTCGCGTTAAGGCTCGTTCACACCGGCGCGACTTGTCGCGCGACGCGACACCGGCAATTGTTCAATCGTGAAGTTTTATTAGAAATTGTATTGTAAAAGTCGCGTCGCGCGACAAGTCGCGCCGGTGTGAACGAGCCTTTACGCGACACCGGTAATTGTTCGACCGTGAAGTTTTCTTAGAAATTGTATTATTTAAGTCGCGTCTCGTTGTCGCGCCGCGCCTGTTTGTAGGAGCCTTTACCGTTCAGGAATGTATTTTTTTTTCCTCTGACTGTGAAATGTATGGTTGCTTGGATGTCGGGATTAATGTGATATATGTAGGAATGTGTAATTTGCAACGAGATTCAGAGTCAGTGAGCAGATTCCAAACACTGATGGTCGTTAGGTCAGATGTCAGATGAAACTAAGCGATCAAGGTCGCAAGTTTAACGTGAACTCTACAACTTAGCAACGTGGCTTTGACGACTTGTGAAAGACCTGCGTTAAAGAGGAAGAACAAGACAGAGAAACGTGTGTCGAGGTGCAACTGCGTTTGACCTGCAGTCACCAGAACAGGGTTCGGTTAGTTGTATAATTGTTGATTCGTATTGCTTACTGACTACGTAAATACGTATTTATATACCTAATTCGAGTTTTACTACCTAAGTACGTGTTTTGCTTATTGATAATATTTTTATATCATATATACAACGTGCCGCTACAATGGCGACATTAATTTAACACACGGGTAGGGATACTGGCCAGTAATCACAAAAACTAATAAGATAAAATAATTCGTAAATTGATTTATTTTTATTTTCAAACGCTCGCCGACATAGGGCTCTCTCTTTCCTTCAATTCGCCTACTCTTTGCACGTTATTTGTTTTAATTGCGATGTTATGATCCGTGACACCAGCAAATGACCTCTGCGCTGTAGTTCTTTAAGTACAGATTACTCCAAGACACTATTTTAGAAAATTGAAAATATTTCAATAAATAATAACGTTTGATGAAATTAAAATATTTACATTAAACCAAAACGCGAAACCGTATATTATGTGTGTTAAATTAATGCCGCCATTAAAGCGGCACGCTGTTTAATTACAGTTTTTCCATCTTAGTATTATAAAAATGGTGTGATATCAGTAACATTGTCGTAAAGTCACAATAACAGTACGTCAAGTGTTGAGTCAATAGTCGAGCGTGGGCCGAGGGCCCCATGTTTGTTGAGCTTCCGTTGAGCAACTAATAACTATGTTTGCGACCCCTGTTCGGCACTCTTGTAAGACTATCGGTAGCCTGCTGATGCTCTTAATGTGATTGTATATGGCTCATAAGAATCCCGTTTATTTGTTACAGAGAATTTAAGAAGCAACTTAGTTCTGCCCTCAGCGGTCTGGAATAGTATCACGTTACAAGCCGTGTGCGCTGCGCTCGATGGGATTTTACATCGCCAAAAATTACGATCTTCGATACAAACTTTCATCACCTATTTACCCCTTTAGGGGCTGAACTTTCAATTGTCCTTCCTAAGTGCTCACTTTTATTATTTATACGGAACTCTTGTACAAAATTGCATGCTTCTAGACCCAGCGACAGGTCGTGCGTTATTTGTCAGTGAATGAATGAATTCACATTTTTATTAAGTAGAAGATCTACTTTTTGCCTACTAAAACCACTTGAATAATAATAAAATAAAGCTTAGGCTTAAGTAAATCGAATTAATAGGAAACAAATCAGTAGCGCTATATTAAATAAATTAAAATCACTTAAATATCTTTATTACAGCGGAGTAGGTTCTCAAGTCGACACGTATATATATATTTTTTATGTATAACCACGCGTCTTTTTACAGAGTAGTCCGATTCGAACGATTATTTTTTTATTCGGGAGAGTTAGTATACCTCGAAGTTGGTCCCATATAAATTGTATTCACTTTGCTTGGGTACCTACTTTTGAGTTATGTACTTATACTTATGGATAATGTTCTAATAGTTTCCAGTCACCGTTATTTACATAGCAGATCGTGATAATTGAATTTGTGTGGGGTAGGTACCACAAATAATCACTTTTTACCAAAAAAGACTACCGACTTCCAAAAAAACACTATAAAGTGAAATATAACTTTCATTTCGGAGGTCGGTGGCCATAAACGAAAATTCAAAACCAAAGACACCGACTTCCGAAATTAAAGTTATTTTTCACTTTGTATTTTTTTGTAGGTTATTTGGTGAAAAGTTTTTTAAAGTGTCAAGTTACAAAAATAACTAATTTCATGCAAATTATTTAAAGACTGTGAAACTTTATACAAATATTACAATAAAAGAAAATGAATTAACAGATACTGTGTTGTAAAAACTGCAAATAATTATTATCTACTGATTACTTACTTATTATTAACATGAGCACGTGGTCGGCACATACCTACTGAATATTAAATATTTATAGTGTTTGTAATAATTATTTTAGGGGCCGTTCACATGATAAACTGTCTTTCTCGATTATTTAAAGGTTATCGTAGAACGAACTAGGTATCTCACCAGTTTATAATAAACTATAGGTAAACATGATGATGAATAGAGAAATATTAATTAGATAAGTAATAATAAATCTTAGGAATTATTTCTTTACCGTATTGTCAATGGCAGTGCCTCGTCAGTTTATCGATTGTAAGAAAAACATTTCATTAATATTACCGGACGTTTATGAAAAATGCATTCAAAGACAGAGAGTTTTGTTTTTAAATGTTATCAGAACGGTACCTAAGTCAACGGTGAGGCGCCACTGTCTATTGCGCCAGTACAAAGACATCCCTCAATGAAGCTGTGCGCCCTCACAAGTTACAACCCTCATGCCAGAGGGTAGTTGGTAGTTCCGCTATCCACCGCTAGATAACTCTCATTGTTTTTTTTTGCTACGAAATCTAATGTTACTTATCTATCTACGTACCTAAGATTAAAAAAAACTACTGAAATATCTTAATTAAGTAGCCATCTTTATGCAAAAGTCGTAATAAAATGCTATACTTACGTACAAAGAAACAAATCTAATCAATTCACATCACATCTAACTTTCGAATAATTGTACATACAATATAGAGTATTATAGAAGATAAACTTTTTATAAAGCAAAATATAACAATAACGAATATAAAAACATATTCAATAATTTCAAAAATAATTTTACTTTGCGTTATTTCGAGTTTAGTCTCACTATTCGGCAACAGATGGCGCTAGTAGTTGCAGTCGGTCGCTTCTCCGTGTGCGTCAGGTTGGTGGGCGCGCGATGAATATCGTTAGCCAAGACTTATGCAGTCTTGTCTAACGACATTCATCGTAATTTCAACAATTTGTTAATTTTTCACAATTTGAAAAACTCATTGGATGTTGTTGTGCTTATTTTTTTCTTAAAATTATTTAATATTTGGCTTAATATTGAGATGTATGAATAACTAAATTATAAAATTAAATTATCACTGTCTATAACGAAAATAAAATGTGTTTAACAACACATTTTATTTTCGTTATTCATATTATTTCGTAACCTACTTAATTCAAAATGTATAAAGGAAATCGAAAGACATTTTTTTTGTATTAGAGCACCAACCATAATGTTGTAAATCTAGGTAAAATAATAAGTTTTATTTTCCAAGAGTTTGTTTTAGATATTTTTACACAGGTAATAGATGAGCTAAATGAGATTGAATGAGCATTTCCGTTAAACGGTATGAACAAGGTCCACAAAGAGCCCTACTTTTACCTAATAAAATTAATTTGTGAAATGATCGCATTGTGATAGGTAGGTACATCGGTAAATAATTTATTTTTATAATATTAGTGATAGGTGCGTGAGTCGCGTCTCGTTGTGATTGGGTCTAACAAATAACGGTTCAGAAAACAGAAATATCTATAAGTTATAATATAAGAGAAGAGTGGATTAAGTTAAAATATTATGGTAAAGTTATTTTCAAAAATAATGTATGTTCCTAACAATTTTTTTTTAAATTGTATTAATAAATTATATAATTAATCTTTTTCTAAATATATATCAGATTTACCATAACAACGCAATAAATAATCTATTTTACTTGAAATATTTAGTCAACGTTGGACAACTTGCTATTATTTTGTATAATTTAAGTTATTTATTAGCAGGTGTTGATGTCTCCACTTTGTTCAAGGTAGCGTTTACAACATACTAAATCTAATACATATTCGCCTGTTACTTCTCATTTGAGACAAATATCTTCTATGTTAACAAATATTTAATTGCAAGAAAGAAACCCTGTTTATTATTCTAATAGGAGTAGCCACGTTACAATACTCAATCATTATTTAATAGTAACATTACATTATAGGTATGTAGTAGTAAATATTTGTTGTTTGCCATTATTAAGAAGATGACATAATTTATTATTATTATACTTAGCTAATTGTAAGAATAATTTTGTTATAACTGCACCATAGTAACTAAGTGCATATTTATACAGTTGTCTTAGCACTATCAGTCAATAGCGAGCTGCCGGTGTTCATACAGAAGGCACTAATTATTGTAATAAAAGAAAAATAATCGTGCAAAAAAATTCTTTTAATTATGTAGAGTTAAAGATGCTATTAAAAAATATTTACTATTTAAATTGGCACGAAAGGAAAAAGTTTATCAATTAATAACTCTTAAATTAAGTGTTCTGTCATTGAATTGCATAAAAGAAGAATGAATTTAAAAAATTGCTGTGTAAATAATTCAAGTTAACATATATTATAATATAATGAATTGTCTCTATCATTGGTATCATTCAATAAGTCCTGAACGTGATCTTTATGTTAGTGTCCGTCGGCGTCGGCAGAACGGTCGCCGAGAGTGTAGCGACGCGACGCACATTATAGTGTGCGAGCGACGAGCGAGGGGCGCGGGGCGTACGGGGCGCGGGGCACGGGGCGCGCGGGGGGCGGGGCGCAGTAATTACATCGTCATTAGCGGGCGGCGTCTGGGCGGGGCCGCCCCTCTACCTCTGCGGGCGCGCGCAGCGCCGCCGAGCGCTTCAGTCCGTTCCGTGCTGCCGTCGCGCACGCACGCGCATGTCGCTCGCTGTGTTACCCGGTGATGTGAGGTGGCCCCCGCCGCTGCCGCTCCGCGCGACTAACGCGCTTGTTTCGCGACCGAATAAGCCAGTTGAAGGCTCGAGAGCCTTCGAGCCGGCAAGACGCCGTCCACCGTGGATCTGAGGTACGGCGCCATGGCGGCGACCACGTACATGCCCGCCGACATGGACTTGGGCAACCTCGGCGGGTACCATGCTGCGTCGCCGCGCAGCGAGCCCGCCGACATGAAGTACGCGCACGGGCTGCATGCGGGCGGCTCACCGTCGCCCGGCGCGCCCGTGCTCAACCCCTGGACGTCACTGCCACCAGCAGATCCCTGGGCCATGCACCAGCACCACGCGCACGCGCACCAACCCGACGTGAAGCCGCCGCCCGCGCCGCACGAGCACCGCCACCTGCAGCACGGCGGCTGGCACGCGCCCGTCGTGTCGCCGCACTACGGCGCTGGCTCGCCCGTGGCACTGCACGGCGGTTACCCTATGCCTATGCACCAGCACCACATGCTGCGCGACATCCAGCCCTCGCCGCACCCACTGCACCACCACGCCATGGAGCGCGACCCACCCGAGGAGGACACGCCCACCAGCGACGACCTCGAGGCGTTCGCCAAGCAGTTCAAGCAACGCCGCATCAAGCTGGGTTTCACGCAGGCAGATGTGGGCCTGGCGCTCGGCACGCTCTACGGCAATGTGTTCTCACAGACGACCATCTGTAGGTTCGAGGCGCTCCAGCTCAGTTTTAAGAACATGTGCAAATTGAAACCACTGCTGCAGAAGTGGCTTGAGGAGGCTGACTCCACCACTGGGAGCCCCACGAGCATTGACAAAATAGCCGCCCAAGGAAGGAAAAGAAAGAAGCGTACGTCGATAGAAGTGTCAGTGAAGGGCGCGCTCGAGCAGCACTTCCACAAGCAGCCCAAGCCATCGGCGCAGGAGATCACGTCGCTGGCCGACAGCCTACAGCTGGAGAAGGAAGTTGTGCGCGTGTGGTTTTGCAACCGGCGGCAGAAGGAGAAGCGCATGACGCCGCCCAACACGCTGGGCAACGAGATGATGGAGGGCATGGGCCACGGCCACTACGGGCACGGCGAGGTGCACGGCTCGCCCCTGCAGCACTCGCATTCGCCCCCCGGCTTGTCGCCCCAGCACGGACTCGCCCCCGGCGCGCACACGCTGGCCGCGCACTAACAGTTCGCCCCGTGGGCGCCGCCGCGGCCCTACTACTCGGAGCCTCACTAGCGCCGACTAGCGCCGCGCCCGCGGGATACCTGTGTACATAGCGCCGCGCGCCTGGACGTGCCCGCGGCGCAGTGAGCGGGGCCCGCGCCTCTGTACATATCGCGAGCCCCCCACGGACCGAACGCTACGTTTAAGTTGTTCTTTATAATTTCAGTGAAGTCATTGATTAATTATGTGAGTAATGTTAAGATCGAAGCCAGTAATCGTTTATACTTTATCGAAACGCCGAGGTTCAGAGTGATCGCCGATACGTTTAGCTAGATAGTCTAATTGATAAATAAGAGCTTAAATCGGAGGTGGATCCCGGCGTCGCTCGCGCCTCGCCGGCGGCCGCGGCCGCATCAGACGTCGTGCGGTAAGTACGGCGACATTACACACACGAGTAGCACAGTACCGCGTACACACTGACGCGTATCGCGTACTTGACGCACGTCGCCGCGACCTGCGAGTCGCGCGCGCCGGTTGGCCGCTCCGGCGAGGAGTGCGTAGCACCATTCAGTTTTGTAAAGGACGATTTCATCGAATTTATTTATAGATATTACAAATTAACGATGTTCATACATGCCTACCTGTCAGTAGGGAGTCATTGTGGTGTGGAATAAATTTAAATTGTTGCTATTACTGTAAATTTATGATTAGTGACGAGGACGAGAGTAAAAAATATGAATCGGGTCGAAGCTTCGTTTTGTAAGGGAATACGAGTGAGTCAATAGGTGCAATTTTTATTTTAAGTGTTTAATAAAGCGATCCGAATGTGAGAGCAATCATGTACGTAGTAAGTCATGAGAGTCGCGGCTCGGCGCGGCGGCGCGCTCTGTTGGTGTTAGTGAGCGCGCTAGCCGCGCCGCGCCGCGCCTGCACGCGCGGCCACGCGCCGACCCGCACTCGACGCACACCTAGCTCCCACTACATAATTTATTAAAAATTATTATTAAAAGGATGCAGACACGATGCCAAAATGGTTTTATTCCTGTTTTTTACTTGTTTTGTTGTTTTTTTTCGTTTGTATGTATTTGTGGCCAATCTTGGTACTTAATACTTGTAAAAATAGGTATTTTTTCTATATAAAATAATGTACCTACGACGTATATGATGATATATATTAAAAAAGTTCTTTATAGAAATTGAAATATGGAAATGACTTTTATTGAACATGTCCTGATTCTCTCTGCCTCGATAGACATTTTGTTTGTTTCATATTGATAGATAATGTTATTAGTTACTATAGTGACATGCCAGGTCTCGGACACATGTGTCGCGCGTGCCGTGTCAGTGTCGGACACCAACGAATGTTTAGTTTTAGGGGTTGTTTGCATAGTTTTACTATTAACAAACAGAAGCTCAGTAACACTTGTGAAATGTTTTGCTAAAGTTGAATTAGATGAATAATGTAAATAAATAATCGCATCACGATGGAGTTAGGTATGCAAGTCTACATAGCAAGTAAATATTACTTAGTGATATGATATTTTATATTATCGTCTAAGTATTTAATAAAACAGAGTAAATATTTTACTAAAGAGTATTATTGATAAATCCCGGTCAGTAGGTCATAATTATTATAATGTGAAAAAAATGTTGTGAGTCAGCTTAGTGTTGTTTGTTTTATTTATGAGGGTACAAGCAGAGGGGCAGGTAGTGCGGTCGTCACAACCGCCGCCGCCGGCTCAGCACAATACATTTATCAAACATTTGACAAACTACACGCAGATCCTATCGTGTAGTTCAACACATCGCTCATTACTTTTATATTTCATAAAGAATGCCTCTGTACGTTATTGTCCGATCTATAAGTTTGTACACTTGGTTCTGTTAACATATTAATTGACTGCAGCTAGTGTTATCGCATGACGTTTCTAATTTATTTGTTAGAAGATGAATTAAACTGAGTGACATTTACTGTTACATTTGGCCAATTCATTGTTTTATTGTTGTTCAAGAGAATTCAATCGTTTTGAATAATATCAATCCCTATTTGCAATGATTTCAACACAATAACAATTGTTCGCACACTTGCTATGCACACAAACAACATCACATTATACAATATTTCACCTTTACTAAGTGACTCAAGTGTTTACACGTCATGTCATCTAGTAAATATTATATTTCCTATCTGAACGAATCCACTGATAGATTTAATAACATCACACAGTCTGGCTTGGTCACAACAACACCTTGTCTTACATATTATTTTTAATTTTAATGCTCTTTGTACTTTTATCCTTTAAAGCTATGTTTTCTAGATCGATTGCATCGCATGGAACAGTACCTAGGTATCACTACAAAAACAAGTATTTTAGATATTGGTCGACATTCATTGCTATTCACGGTTATTTTTATTACTTATATCGAATAAAACGTTTGTAATGCTTAAATCATTTTACTGCTTCAATCTAAACTAAATTTAATTACACTCTAATGAATAATTACAGCGCTAGACAGGTTTTCTCTTACACAAGTATACCAAACTTTGTGGTACAATTAAACTAAAATTGTTTCAGTGGCCGAAGGCGAATAAAAAATCTTTTCCGCTTTAAAGGCAAACCGGCGCGACGCGACAGCGCGACGCGGCTTTAACAATACAATTTCTGAGAAAACTTCATGGTTGAACAATTACCTGTGTCGCGTAGCGCGACAAGTCGCGCCAGTATGCACAAGCCTTATCGAGTGTGTTTGATAGCTTTCTCCTGTCAATAGTGACGCGCATAAAAATGTGAAGGAGTGGATGTTGACGGTTGCCGCGCGGCGCGGTGAGGTGGTGATCCACCGCGCGCAACAACTTCACGCGTGTACCCGCGGTCGCATCGCGCTCGCCAACCACAGTAGACCAAATGACATTCCGTCTGGCTAATGAAGCGTTATAGCCGCAGTGAAACCTCCTCCGCTGAAAAAACCAACCAACCCACATTAGTGTTTCAGGAAACTTCACCGATACATTCTGTATTGACAGTTACCTGCGTTTTGGGCTCGGCGAAATTTTTCAAACCAATTTTGTGCTTAATTAGTTTATCTGTTACCAAAATAATATTACTTACACACATACGTACGGCCGGGGCGACATTGTCTACGTTCACACTGAATAACTTTTTGTGTCTCTGTTAGCGATTATTTTCAGAATTAAAACGACAATCGCTCGTTTGTTTCCGCCTGTTAACCGCAAACTTTTTGCACCAACGTCGAACAAGAATGTTTTGCAAAAAACCGCGCCTGTCTAACCATTGTCGAATAATAGTTAGAATAACCGCGCGGCGGCGACGTCGCGCGACCATCCTGTTTTAGGACTCACGTATTTTTGTAGAATATGTTTAATGTTGTTCATTTTTTATACTTTATCGTGAGCTAATTAATGCCATCTAATATCAGAAGATATCTCAGTAATATTTAGGTCAACTGAATTTATACTTACTAAGGTAGGTTGTACTAGTCTTTTGATTTTGTAATATTTATAGTAGGTACCTACCATTGTACCTACCTACCCAGGTTGTTATTTACTTATATCATAACGATCGCAATCTTTGCTTAGCTATTCTACATCAAATAAATAAATCAAATGGATGTTAATTGGCTTTTATAAGTACTTATTAAGTTAAATAGTACTTATATAAAATAATTGTTATTATGGTAATGTAGATAGATAACAAGGCTTCTTCATTATAACCTGAGTAATTTTTTGACAAACGGTTGAGCAAGGATTTTTATTGTTGTTTTAGAACAATGACGTTAAACGCAGGAAGTAGCTTTTGGAAGACGTTTTGGCAGTAAGCAACTTGTCTATACCTTCATTAACCCACTTCAATCTGTTCACTTGTCTGTACGGGCGGTACATTTATACCAGAATTCGCCACAGTCCAACTACCACAGTACCACCACACACACTCACATTTCTGCTTCCCCAACGTTTCTAAATCATCTTGTTGTGACACAATCCTCTGTGATAATAACTAACTGTGTATTCAGGACGTACTTTCCATTTTAAATAAATGATACCTATTATATGTATTTCAACTAAGAACAGAAATATTACAAAAAAAAAGGCAATTTTTCATGGACTTTGTAGTTTATTGCACAAAGTGAACTGTCGCGTTACTGACGTAAGAGTTGGAGGTGTTGACAAATGTCAATACGCGAATGGCAATAAATGTGAAATACAAAATTAGCAGCCACTGTTTACATGTACCTAGCCGACGTAGGTACCGTGAGCGATACCGACCATCTACTCAAACTGATTTATGAATGACATTCATTACATGCGCCTACTTACAATACATCACTGTCACTATTTTTTTAAATGTATTTTTAAGCACCTTTTTATACAAAATTTTAACAATAACTCAAATCCAATCATAAAAATTGCTTCATGCTAAACATCAACGTTTCTTAATGTGTAATTAATTCTCTAGATTGATCAAAACAAACAATTAATTAAGTTAATGGGCGAGATCCTTTCTACAATTCTGTAAATGTAGCGATGTTCCTGTTTCCGCGAATCTAAAACAAACAATAATTAAGTTAAATAAAAGAGTTATTTAAGGTGACTATTAATATGTGAGTTCACATCTGTATTTCAATTGTGTCAGAATGTCTGGCTACAAAAACGGCGCGCGGCGACATTGTCGCGCAAACGAGCGCTCGTACCAACTTACCTGTCAGTTTTTCTGCGTTTTGTCGTAAAATATGTATTTAAAAAACGGCGGTCTGTGGCAGGTGCGGCGGTGGCGGCGAGGCCACCTTTATCAGCGGCCATGTTCTACTCAATTTATAGTCTCCTCGGTTTTGGTAGCGCCGCGAGCGGTCCCGCCGCCACTATCTCGCCCTTCGGATGTTTTTCTACCGCGTAGTGTAGGCGCAACGCGACCGACGGGCGCGGGCGGCGCGCAGTGTGGAAGTAACACCCGACGCTCTCATTAGTACAGCGCACGTGACCCTAGCACTATCTCTCTATCTTGTAAAAACAGAGAGATGTACAGCCTAGTGTTCGCTGCAGCGACTGCAACACGCACTACAAACGCTGTCAGTGCTCAGCACTTGTCTCATACACAGACAGACATTCAGCAGGGAGTGTAGGGGAGCTAAGATTGTTCACACTTGAAAGGTTATCAATTTGCATTTTATAATACTTACCCGTGATTTTAATATGATAGCTATAATTAGAGGAAGTTCGAGTTTTGCTGGCCAGTCGTAAATCTGTATCTCAATATGGTATATTACTTTTCTTAGGGCGGATTTGACCAAACAGGAATACATTTTATCCGCGGAATAAGAATTACTTCTGACAGTTTTCGTATGGAGAAACTGTCAAAAATTCAAAATTTATTCGGAAGAGAGGTTTATTCCGCCGATAAAATTTATTCCTGTTTGGTGGAATCCGCCCATAATTAAACAAAATACTTGGACTAGTATAATGATTATGAATATATGAATATGATTTCCTATCGCAGGTATGCTGGAAGAGATTTCATTAGAAATAAGCATACCTTTGTACGTATTTTTCTGTTCCTTTTTAACACGCTTTTATTAGTTTCACCTATAAGTTTGTATGTAACTGACTTGTTTGGGCTCGATTTTGCCCCACTTTAAGCGATCAGATTTACTTTAAACGTTGTAGACTTATCAACGACCGACGACCATACAATAAGTATTTTGATAAGCATATGGAAAAAAACGAAAAAACGAAAAATTTTGCGTAATTTAGCACATCTGAACATAATATTAAAGGCGGTTTTATAGCCAATCGAACCAAAAAGTGAAAATAAAATATAGTTTAAAAAAACACACAAAAAAACGCTTTATTAGCAAATCGAACTAAAACTCAGAAAATAACTTTTAATTTATATTAATAAAGTTATGAAAAGACAATTAATATCATTGTAAAAAAGCCTGGGGTGCCATTTAGCATATTTCTTAACTCTAAGTTTACAAATAACTACTAATTATATAATTATTTACAACAATCAATATCGAGCACCCCTGCTTTTTTTACAATTAAATTAATTTTCTTTTCTTAACTTTATTAATATAAATTAAAAGTTATTTTCTGAGTTTTAGTTCGATTTGCTATTAAAGCGTGTTTTTTTTTGTTTTTTTAAACTATATTTTTTTCTTTTCTGTTTAAATGTGTGTGCATAAATGGTTAAACAATAATAAATAAATAAATAATGATTACAATTTTTAAACAACGCTATCGTCTGCTTTTGCAGTTGTATAATGTACTAATTTCTGTACCTACAGACATACGAGCTACACTATGAGTAGGGAGGAGGACGTAGGGAACAGTTTATGCGACGATGAAACATTTTGCTTAAACAATTTGTAGTCATATTATTATATTTTTGTGTTGTTGAAGAATTATTCACTCGTTGATATCAAGTGAATACGTCAAACAAGTTCGAAACTACCCACCTACCTACTTAGCTACCTACAGTACCTACCCAGCTGATAATTATAGAAATTTTAAACTACTGACTTTAGTAAACCCCCATGTAAGTCCTTGGCGTTGATATCGTGCGGGTCGGCCGGTTGGCGGTTGCTCGGTCGACACCAGTTCCGGGTTGTGTAACCGAGGTGACAGTGCGATCACGGAGAAAATATTGGTGAGACAGTATTATAAAATTATTCCGTTTTCATTTAGAAAACTTTCCGGAAATAGCGATGATTTAAGTATAGAAATAAATTATGTCGAAAGTCAGTTATTTTTTCCACTAATCACTTTTAAAGAACCCATTTAGATAACTTAAGCATGTTAATACAGCACTACTGTATTTAACATAAACTTAGGACCCCGGTGGACATAAAACCTTGTTCATACATAGCGTCACGTCTGTGTCCCCTATACAAGCGTGACGCTCTATCAAGCTAGTAGCCACCGCGTAGTACCTGTGTAGATAGACAGTACCCACTGACGAGCTCAGCTCCTTCACGGTTCTTGCTCATTACCGGGTAGCCAGAAACTATGATTATTTTATCTATGATATGAATCGTTTTATTTATATAAACACTTTATAGTTTTATCCTTTACGCAGACGTGAGTGCCAACAGGTCGGAAAATTAAAAGTTTTTCTATTCAGTTAATAAGAGTAGATCGGGCTGATACGTCATGTACACAAAAACAGTTCAAATGAACGAGTGAGCGCTTGCCAATTATATTATTTAATTAATTAAATCTAAAATTTGAGAGATCCGAGGTCCGGGTTCAGTTAAGTGTCTACTCAGCTTTACTTAAAATATCCTAGGATGATCGATTTAAATAATATCATATTATACAATATTAAATCTTACGCCGCTCGACACCTAAACTTTAGTTTTAAAGTTTTTTAAATATCTAGTTTTAATTATTTTATTTTACCATACAGTTTTTTATTAATAACGCTGATTGTTGATATTGCCAAATAAAACTACCGACGTTACCTGCATCACACATGCTTACATACAAAATAGGTGTCTAAGTCTATCCATCTATTTTTGTATGTCACACATCCACTTAGTGCTTATAGTACTTTATGAGTGTTCCTAATCAATTTATAATTCATTTAACTAGTTAAACTACCACACTTCACTACACAACTGCACTGACCAGTTACATTTGATAATATTTTACATTAATTGCAGATAATTATTCATAAGTTTTTACTGCACATGATTTACAGCTTTTTAATTGGTTATATATATGTATTATGTTAGTGTTTGACTATTAGTAAATACTTATACTTTATAATGCTAATCTATCATTATGTGTTCATCCTACACAATAACTTATAAATGATAATGTATTTATAATGTAGGGTTTTGTTAGGCCACATTTGCACCTGAAATAACTAATCCCATAGAAATTGTGCTTGATAGCAACTGTTATAGTTTTTACACCTACAAGCTACAAAATGATTGTGACGAAATTGCACAATAACTGAAATAAAAAATGGTAGGTGCACTTATCTGGGTAACCAATTATTTTTCAGGTTACAATTTCGCAGCAACCTTCGCGTACTAATTTAATTTATATTTGATTGCTATCAATCAGAACCATAGCGCGTTGATTTAATAACTTCATCTTGAAATGAATAAGTAGGAAAAATAACTAACTGACGTTCTGAATCTGAATTTTTAGTCTGAAAAACAAACGTCACTGGAAAACTCTAAGTTATAAGTACGTACGCAATGATTTCCGCGAGTTACATCACTGAACCATTATTCTCAGATAGCATACCCGCAGCATGTACAGTCACGAGCAAAGATATGTCAACACCAAGTAAAATTCAAGAACGAATTACTCTTACATTAATTATTAAAATTATAGGGTTTTGTGCAGACAGAACTTATTAACAGAACTTTTAAATTTTTCATAAAATTACAATAGTTTAATCTAAACTCTAAATAAGAAAATCGCTTAAGAATTTTACTTGGTGTTGACATATTTTTGCTTGTGACTGTACTAAAAACTACGATTTAGTCATTGTGTCATGTGGTCAGTGCAACTTCTCCTTATGTCTATAGCTAGCCTCATGATCGTAAAGATAATTCTGTATCTTTGTGTGTCAACATATGCGTTATTTTATGTGGGTATACTGGGTATCTTTAATTTTATATTATACTAGCTGCCCGCTCCGGCTTCGCACGGGTAGCATTAAGTACTTATCTACGGCGTACCGACCTATCTACCTACCTACCTTACCCACCTACCCACATATATTATATACCTGTATGTGAAAACTGAATACACTATTATCATCATGATCTTAGGCTTTACAGCCTCGTTGAGCAATGTCTGTGATCTATTTCCGTTTTCCTGTCTCCAATTTTCTAAAAATTCCATGTCGTTCCCATATAGATCACCTAACCATCGCTACTGAGTGGTAAGTAGTTCCCTAATGACATTAGATCAGCAATCCCCTCTTTTGATAGAATGTCAAACAAAGAATGAAGAGCTCTGTGAGCTAGTCACATGGCAGTGATTGCGTCGGTCAAGTGTCGGTCAATTGAGCGGTAATTAGCGGCCGGTCAGTGGGCCGCGTGACCCCAGGGCTGATCGAATAAGAATATGTTCAACATACAATTGTATTAGCCATCAGTTTTTTTTGTTAGAGCATCCAAATCTAACAGATTTCATTACTGTTTGGCAAAACCTAGCTTATCTCCTCTAGATACATATCTAATGCTAGTTATTGTATTGTAGTGGGTACTTAGGATAAGAAACTCAGATTTGTTCAGTCAAGCGTGATCCTCTACAAACTTTCTTTTCAATTTCAGATCATTCTTTTATAAGAAGTTTACCGACGGCTAATTAATAGTTAATTACCAATCTAGAAACTACACTTTCTCTATTACTTAGTCGAGTACCTAGATATACCCAAAAGTTAGTTAAAGTAAGTCTGGTCATTAATATCTATCAACGTAATCCTGTAACTAATGAGTGTTTCTCTCATTTCAGCACACTTTTAAATCAAATAAATCTTTCGATAATTGACAAAACTGTATCAACGACTTTCGCCATTTTACCGCTTTCATTGCAAACATCATAAAAATCTTAATATCAAGTAGTAATTAAAACTAGTTCTACAAGTGATCAGTGAGTAGAAATCGTTCGTTTATCCAGTTTTACATGAGATGTTCTGCGCTAACTCTCGTGCGGGAGCCAGCAGCCAGCAGGCAGTAGTCTCTCTTACCGGGTCGATGAACCACTTATTTATTTTGATTGGCTTCACATAGACTCCTTATGTGGAATTTATTTCATGAGGCGGGTTTCAAGTTCAGTTACTAATTTGACATTGTTTATTCATGTCTTTTTGAGAGTTTTCAGAATTAAAGGATGAATGTAGGCACTTTTGTTGTATTTTTCACAAAAATCATTTAAGTTACATATGCGAATGTATCTTTCATTAGCTTTTGTAACTTCTATACTACTACTTATATTTCAAGTATTTACTAGTTTCTAGGCGCTTTGAAACCCTACAATATAGACGCCTAAGGATCACAAGCTCTTTGAATGACACAAACAAGGCTTTCATTATGTCTTACGTGCCTCATAAAATAATTATATCGAAGTACCATGTTCTTGATTTTGTACACTTCGCAAATTACGTGTAAAACAAATTATAATGTTGATGCGTTTGTAAAATTGAACTATAATATACATAATATGTGTTCATGTTACATATAGGTACTAACAAAGTATTATTACTAGCACCAGCTCGCCAGTATGAAATTTCATGTAAGTAGTTACAAAATCCCACAGTAAATCATAGTACCAGAACACTTTGAACCCCATACTGGCGAGCACTGCACGCTGGTCTGTCATACTGGCGAGCACTGCACGCTGGTCTGTCATACTGGCGAGCACTGCACGCTGGTCTGTCACTAATGACAGTTATCAGCAAAAAGCTTCAGGTGCTCCGTGACATTCAAACACTCAAACAAAGTTTTTACATGTAGTTGAATGTAATGCGTGTTCTTCACGCTCGGTGGCGCTGGGGTAGGCAGGGAAAAAAGTTATCCTAAGAAAAACCGCGTGACCATGCGTGACGAACGAGTCCCTACTCATAGTAGGTACTAATATTACGCTTGAGAAAGTTGTGTGTGGCCTACAAACAGTCTGGTGAATTTCGTTGCTACGAATAAGTGCTACGAAATTCGGCGTAGCAAAGTTTGCTTATTTCATGAATTGCTGCAAACTGACAAGTTTTTGTAGTGCTCGTTACGATTGTAGCCTCGACTCTATTGATCACAATAACTATAAAAATAACATTGAGTGCCTTTAATGAGCAGACATCCTACTTGTGCATCGTTTGTGAAACTACTAAGAAGTCATCGTAGCAGTTTTGTTGATACTCTCTTCCCCTCCTTTCATATTATATAACTAAACCGCTGACTTCTTTTGATTGTCCCGTATACCTAAGTACTTAAACGAAGGTACTTCTGCGCAGCCCCCACGGGTCAGCACCGTGACGGTCACTCCGGCGATAGTGGCGGGTGACGCTTGCCTGATTGTCTGTCTGTTTGCGACAATCACGCGATCATCATTATTATATTCGCGGCAACTTATTTCTATTAGTTAATTACAAGACAATATTCTTGAGGCGTGACGTAGCTGTGAGAAAACAAGCATTGTTGCGTTTAAAACGACTTTTATTGACTATCAAATGAGTGTTTTATCATGCATTGCTGTGCTGAGGTAAACTTTGTCAAAGTTAAGTCTGTGAGTTCCGCGTATTCCGCACCCTAATTGCATAATACACGATCAATCACAATCTGAATCGTTTTGAAACAGATTGCTAATCCGCAAAAATAAATAAAATAACAGATATTTTTCTGAAAAATCTGCTCAACAACGTAAATAGCGTTAACGTCGCAATTATATAGCTGATATTAACGAAATGTCATTACTGTATCCAGCTGGATCTACCATATTATCATTCACTGATTAGCATAATGCACTTTTGAAAAGACTTTCCTGCGTAATTGAAGTCTATAACTTTGCCTTATATGATATCTCTCTAACTGATGACGTACCTACATTTGTTATCCTATACCAGGTAACAGGTTAAAGTACCTACGTCATAAGTTATAGCACTTCATAAAAGTCTATTAACCCTTGAGAAACACAAGCGTGGTGGCATAGCAACTTCAAACCCATAGGTCATCTTATACAAATAGTGAACAAAACGCAAGTGTTCCATTCATATATCCATGGTGTAGTAGAACGGAGCCGACAAATGATCATAATTTCATATTTTTTGCGTTCGAGTGCGATCATGAATGGTGGGTCCCATTCATAGCCTAGCATACACTCTCCCAGCGCAGTAATAACCAATGTAACATGCACTATGATACATTGCTACTATTCAACATTATCACACTTGTTTCTGATGTTTAGAAAGAGCTGTTATTAGCAATATGTTTTTAGCTGTGACAAGTTTAGCAGTGCTAAGTAGTAGCGCTCTTCAAACCGTACTAAAACTTAACAACATTTACTAAAGTGTGGTTACAGGAACAGTACAATATGAACCACTTTCCACACACAGTCGACTCAGGTAATCGATTTTGACAAAAAAAAAAAATTACGAGCAGGTGCTTGACCTGCTTCAAAACTTAAAATTGTTCGATTGCTCACGGGAAGCATACCCACTTCTATTCAAATCTGTAAGTAGTTTTTATATATAACACACATGCTTTATTCCAAATAGTGCAGGGTTGTAGTGCTTGTCTATCACCGCTGTGCTAACCAGCAGCCTTGACCGCTGCTCGCTCCGCCATCAATAACGCTTACCACTGCGACAGCGCCGACTGCGCAGTGTTGCCCCACCGCGCATGACTTACTGTCACCACAGCCTTCGCGGAAAGTCTGACTGATGATGGCAACACTCCTTGATATGCTCACATTACCATTGTTGAGTGATGAAATTAAGCCTTATCAACACTGTGCTAATAATCATAAAGGGTCGTGTGGTTCAGGGTTCGATTCCTAGCATAAGCAACAGGTGCGGCAGAGCTGTTTGTTTTTCTATTGGGGTATTGTGACGACAGGGTCGTTCGTGTATGACAGCCTGTAACTTAACATTTAACTTGGTCTTTGGCAGACGGTTAAACGAGTTATGCCTATGTTAATCGAGTATTTTACTAAAATACTTAAGTATTTTTGCTCGTTATCTAGAAATAAAGGAGTTTCATTGAATATGTCATGCAACACGCACGTGCTTCTCAAAACGACTGTCTTTAACATAATTATCTAATTAATGAGCGTGCAGTAAATTGATTGACACCTTTTTATAACAAAATATTTGGCAAATCTATTATAACAATTTGGTGATTGTGAAGCGGTTAATAAGTGTTAATTATGTTTATATCTTTCAACACAATCATTAGTATGTAAATAATAGTTGTACGGTCAACAGCACGTCAATGGTAAATACTTGAGCTACGAAGCCCACGAAAATGCCGCTGTCAATGTTAAGTTGTTGGCATGGACTTGCGGTTGAATGTACATTGAAGAAACTTGATTGTTCTGTTTGACGTCACTACTACAATCGCTATATCTTACAAATTATACAATTTCCAGTAGAAACTGTTCTCCTGCCAATCTGTCAACGAGACTAAAATCTGTGGTCACGGACAAAACGTGTTCACTAACTATGTATGTTTGTAGCAATAAATAGGTTTGATAGTTAATGTTCCCTATAATCTTCACAATTTATCTTATTTTGAACCTTTTCTTCAGGACAAACCTTCAGCGGATACGTTTCGTAGTTTTCTGTTCTGTTGCTAAAAAATAACGATAGTAACATCAGTTACTGTATCGGTAGGAGGAACACACATTTACTTCATTATTGGTTCCAAACCTCATTTACCCGCCTGAAACTTTCAGAAAGTTAAGCGTTTATTTGTGGCAAATGATTTTCATGTTCAGGACGTATCAGTTGTGTCAATTTCAAGCAGCTGATTACTTGCCCTGCATTGAAGTATAACACAGAAACATAACAAGTTGGAACAAATCTGGCGCGACGTATCATAGCTCGGGAGCCACTACAACAGATGGCTGAGGTTCCCGCGGGCGTCGCTAGATGGAGCCGCCACCCCCGCCCCCCTCCGCCTCCCACCGGGCGACCAATCACCGCTGAAATACATATCTCACACAACATCACTAGGTAAGCTACACAACTACACGTCATATTACTCTCTAAACGTTACAGCGAGCGCGACTCTTTCGATCTGTACTGAACGTGATGACTGTGCACTCTTTACTGCCGCCAGTTAACTTTATACTTACTCGCAGACCAGTAATGTTGACGTCCTGAAACAACCTACAGGCGTGTAGTCGTGACGTGCCACTACATTGTTACTATGTCCTTACAAGCCCTCGTTATGAATGACTGACATGCGAAATTTCAGGTTCGACGTTAGTGCCATTCAGTTAAGTGTCTGTTTAAACTAAGTAGACAACTTTATAGTGTTGATGTGATTACTTTAGACAACATTACCTCGTAAATATTTGATGAAAATGGAGTTATTACACGAGAAAAAAATGTTTACACTGCGAGAGAGTCATGAATATTGATATAGCTATTGACTTACATAGATAATTACTGATTAAAACGATTTCGCATGTCATTACCTAGTTGCGGAGGGTATATAGATAGGTAATTAGTTGTTGATAAAACTATACTTTAGCAATAATAACAAGCAAGAATTAACATATCTAATATGAATATTATCAGAAACTATTTCAGTTGGTAATCCAATGTTTATTCGGAACTAAATATTAGAATAATGTTATAATTTTAATGAGTTCATTAGGTACTTACTATTCATGCAACTACTGCGTTCCCTTTACATTTGAGTTAGTTGATAACACCGCAGATTTATCAAAGAATAAACGAATGAATATTTTACTAATATAACAGATATTTTTTGTCAGCCGTTTGTTTTTGTCATAAAAAGGCTCTTTTTTCCGCTCTATATATAGTCTATGCTCTGCGAGTAACAAAAAAATGTAGTGCTCAAAATATAGTCAGTGGAATCAATTAAACAGGTTTAAGCAACAGGAACATACCTACCTACTTAGTTGGGTGCTGTGTTTATAGAGCCACTCTATAAAAAGTTTTTTAGTTAATTAGCGGGCGCTAATTCATTATCTCGATCTAGCTCGGAGTGGCCTTTGCCACAGAGTACATTACAAACATAGCAACAGATGGTCCTCCTGATAAACTGTGGACGCACTTCTGATGATACTTAATTAGCTATGCCTATACTTATACCTTCAGTCATATTACGACTGCATGGTTACTACGATGTTATCTGTTTATGTAAATAATCTATTGTTGTTAGTACTTGAAGTTGGTATTTTCGTGGATAACAACATCTATAGGTAAAGTTAACGTAAAAGATACACACGGTTGGTATTTCCATGATGTGGATCTTCAGCCGTAGATAAGCGAGTGTATAATTACCTAAATGTTATATTAAATTAAGATCTGCCGGCAATTATTAAATGAAATAATGATGTTGATGAAACAATTATAATAATTATCAAACAGTTCTGGTTATTGTAATGAAGTCTGTCAGATTTATTGTTATTGCATGTGTGTCGGACTGGCATCTGAAACGTGAAGTCAGGATAGTTTGAAGTGATTAGTGTTAAGTTCAGTAGTGACAGCGTACAGTTACAATCCAGTTCTGAAGATAGTAAGGAGTTAGGACTCTAATGAACAGATTTATATTCAAACAGAAGTGATTAAAATTTGATTGTCCGCAACATTTGCAAAGTGCACAATTGAAAGCAGGTAAAACTCAACCTTAGAAAATATAGTGATCGATTTTTTTGTTATATGGGTTAGAATAAGATACATTATGATGATGACTGTTTACAAAAGTAATAGATAATCTTATTCTTCCACACCTAATAATGTACCGGTGCCTCATTCATACTTGATACAACTTGAAAAACTGCTATTACAGCAATTTCAACAAGCTCTGCCAGTGCATGTTTCTGTAACAGTACAATAAGCTCTGCCAGTGCATGGTTCTGTAACAGTACAATAAGCTCTGCCAGTGCATGTTTCTGTAACAGTACAATAAGCTCTGCCAGTGCATGTTTCTGTAACAGTACAATAAGCTCTGCCAGTGCATGGTTCTGTAACAGTACAATAAGCTCTGCCAGTGCATGGTTCTGTAACAGTACAATAAGCTCTGCCAGTGCATGTTTCTGTAACAGTACAATAAGCTCTGCCAGTGCATGGTTCTGTAACAGTACAATAAGCTCTGCCAGTGCATGGTTCTGTAACAGTACAACAAGCTCTGCCAGTGCATGGTTCTGTAACAGTATAACGAGCTCTGCCAGCGCATGGTTCTGTAACAGTACTAACTCCAAGAGGTCGATGGAGATTCCTTCGTGGACTTTTATCTCAAATTAATAGGAGTCTGTTGGTGTGATTGTGATTGATGGTCGCCGGCAGCCGTCAGCGGCACCGGCAGCCGGCAGACGCATCCTGCAATTGAGAGCGTCTAGACGACGCGCGACGGCCGGGCGTCTAGCGGCCACGTCTGAGCACGGGGGGTTACCATGCACTTGTAACAGGTCAATATTAGACGCGCCGTAAAGCGACAGCGGAGGGTCATGTGATCCTGTGTCCTGTACGGTATTGACTTGCCCTGCACATGCACTGCCCTATAAATGATGGGTAGTAGATATTTCAAGTTAGTGTTTTGGTAGGTATTATAGCTAAACGAGTGGATAGCGACGCAGGCAATAAAACTGCATTTCCTATATCCATTTCATTCCTATATAAACTGTTTAATATTGATAGTAATATGTTTATAATATGGTAGAACAAAATGCATTAGCGGCGTTTTAAGCAAATACAGCATTGCCCACAATTACACCATAATGACGATCAACTATTAACTATTACCATACGCGCTACCGGCCGCCGCGCCAATTAATATAAACTATTACTTTAATACTACACCAATCGATAACTACCGAGCGCCGACTCGATACAAAATCTGATAGTAATTAACCGATCATACGTCGATCTCGATTCACTCTCGGTCTCGATTGAGTCGCTCGTGGTATGATTATCATAATGACATTGTTAGTGGATGCAAATAAACTAGAAGTGTGCTGCGACTGCGACGGAGTGTTCTTATTGTGAGGTAACGGGGCCGGAGTCGGCCGGACGGTAATTGGATCGGTTCCAGTCGCATCGATTGCGATGCATCATACTTTAATGTCGAAGGAAGTTGTAAATTCGATTCGAATCAATCACGCTCGATTATTTGTTGATAGGTTACGGTACTTATTAACGTCATTGTATGTTCAATATAATCGCAGTATTTAAATCCGACTAATAACGAGCGGAATGTAAACATCCCAAGTATGTTTAATACGTTTTCATACCTACTGACACACTGAGTATCATATTAATCATAATTTGCATTCATTATTACAAATGGAGCTGCCCATCCCACGGATATTATGCGAATTTGTTATAAATATTAATATGTTGTAAGTTGTGAGCATTAGGACCGAATGCTGTTAATTATTTGATTGTTGGCCAGCGCGGTCGGTGTTTTGTTGTGACGGAGCTCCTAATGTAAACATTACCGCGGTATTAACATAGTTAATTTAATAAATTCAACGGATATATTGTGGAGCGAACTTCACTAATCGATTAATTACGTGATCGATATTCGCGGTGTCGTGACCACTGTGTGTGTGTGTGTGGGCGTGTGATGACTCCCTCCTACATACTTTTGGACATATCACATAAACACATAGTGCATGCATATTATTACAAGCACAGTTCACTTGCATGTGTGTAAGTTGATTCTTGTGACGGAAATAGAATATAATACAAGTTATTCTAAATAAGCGTCTAATTAGTGTGGCATAGAGATCATGTTAGTTTTTTCACGTATGTTAATTGCTGTGCGTTGAATTATAATGTGGCCAGATGTTCATTCCGACTCTTGAATTTAAATGAAAGCCCCCAAAAAGACTTGACAACATAATTACCTTGTTTTGTGTAACATCATTTCTAAAGTTTGTACTACCAAAACATTTCACACCTATGTACTTGTTATATATCTTTGATTTAAAATAAAAAAAAGCAAATTAATATTATGACCCACATAATTGTTCTGAAATCAGATTAAAGGATTTGGCATGTAAATAAGTTTATGCATCAATTAAATGTTATGTTGTAATTAAAAGCGTCAGACAAAGACAATGCTCCTGCGGTGATCACATAATATTAAGAAGTATCATTTGAAGTTGCTCGTGACACACTATCATAACTATCTCAGATTTATATACTTAACAATATATTTATTTTATTATTGATGTACACACAGTAAAATATATAGATACGACATAATTAGACATAAATATGAGTACAAAGGTACTGCTTATTTCTTAAGTAATTTCTTCCAGCAGACCTGCGAAAGGAGAAATGAGGAAGAAATGTAGACAATAGTGTGTGAGAACAAGAGAAAAACAATTATTATGCGAAGTATTAGCGTAAAAGAAAAAAATAATGAATATACTTACTACATACCTATAAACGCAAGAAAATTAACATAATATTATACTTAAATAAATACATAAAGCTAATGCAAACCATGATATTTATACCTACCTAAATATCGTTCGTCAAATTAACAATATTCCTAATACCTAATGAAATCCTACACAATCCTGTTTTTGCTCATCCTATATCTAGCATCCTATTTTTGTCTATTGAGCTGTATTTTTGTTTAAACAGTGTGTACTGTTAAGGAATTGATTGTTCGGCAGATTGACACATTACGTACGGTTTGTCTTGTTACAGCAATTTCATACGATTGTTAAAGAATGGACACTTTGGAGATACAATCAATGTTAAGCAATCCGTTTTCCTAGTTGTACATGTGTCTCATCAGTTCCACATACCAGTAAACGTCTGTGTTTATTTATTTGCACATAGGTATTATGATGGTTGTCGATAATTCCGGACGCGGAAGGAGAACCGACCGGTTCTCTTAATTAACTCCTACTCAATGCCGAAACACAACCACTATCATTTCCTCTCTGTATGTGGAACACAACAAAACATCTGTTCATTTCCACCTCGGTATCGCTGGCATTGAACCCAGAACCTCAAGCTTAGCAACCACACTTGTTACCACTAAATAAGTAACTAAGTACTTAGTTTAAGAATCTATTACAGTTTTGACTATATCAGACTCGAAGGCTGTATGTGCGAGTACAGCTGACCAAGTAACCCGTCGGCTAACTGTTGTATACTTACTTGTAGTTTGAGGAACAACCTCAAAGTTATCACCGTCTCGTTCACGTCGTTCCGTCGGTGTAGACCTCGACAGGGTCGTGAACAGGGCGTCGTACGCCCATCCACCTCACGTTCATAATTTCAGGAAGACATTACGATCTATTATGGTCTATGGTGGTTAGATTAAACCGATTACCCAGTAAGTTTTGACTTAGGTACATAATCAATCAATAACTCCGTTTTGTGACTGTGCTCTGCATACATTAGAAATACCTACTCTGTTCTCTCTAAGTGATAATGCCACGTGCCTCGGTTAGGTATATACTCGGTTACCATCCATCCAAGAGACAAAACTATATTCCTAATGCAGGCTATAAACTTAAATATGTTCGAATTATCCAAATGACCCTTTTGTTAGTCTGCACATTAATTACATTGGCCACTGCTAGTAATTAATTTTCCATTTTCTTATCTTTCGGAAGAGTTACGTATAGGTAGGTATTTATGAGCAGCGCAGGTTGATTCGACGTTCAATTTCCTCCGGTGTTGAGTTTCACTACACCTGTAAGAAATATTGTCTGTTCCGAGCTTTTAATCGAGTGAGCTGGTCGAGCTTCCTCTAACATCGAGCCAATCACACTTCCTTCTACAACAGCTTTCGAGCAATTTCCTTAGCACTGCACTACGACATCAAAAATAATGTACAAAATAATAACTTCAATTCAATCTCCATAAATGAATGAAAACGACTTAATTACCCGCAGTAGGTATAATAACGCGTTATATCGGTAATTACTAAAACGTAACAAACTCACTCCAAGCACACGTCGCGGCCAATTGTTGGCTACGTAACGTTGGCGATAACACTGGCTCTTATAGGCATATTAATTTAAACGTTTGTACAAAAGCTGAAGAATTTCCCATTTATAACGTACAGAAGACCCACTTCAGCGATAGAAAGCTCACGCAAACTTGAAGTTTTGCTGAAGTTGGCAAATGTGCAATTAGATTGGTTCAAAACTACTGTTACATTAATCTTTTCTTTTCTTATTATTGTATGAGTTCACTTGTTGTTTGAAGAAAGTCTTCTGTACCTACATCTCACATTTCGCTGACAAGGCGGAGTCCCGCGGTGGCTCGCGGTTGGCTCGCAATTTGAGCACACCACAAATATATGGGTCACACTCATACGTTAGTTAGTACTACAAATATTACCGAGACTAATGTGTGTCGCACACGAACGGGAATTACTTGCCGCTGTAACGTTACAATACCTCATAGCTAGCAGGCTATTAATTGCTGCCTGGCGTTTTTTTCAATCTCGAAGATTTATTTGACGCGGCTTCAACCTGACCACGAGAGGACGACGCGACCTGCAACCAAAACAGATTATGGGCCTGAACTTGTGTGTGAGTAAGTATATGAGGCTATGGTCAATATCGTAAGTATTTATTATGCGATTATCGATTCAATCTTCGACACCTTTTTCAACGAGCTCTTTTAATACACTTCCAAGATGATTCAATAGACAGTTAGTCAGACACAATTGCTGCCAAGATTGGAAAAACCAATCCTGATCAAAAGCAGGCCAGACCAGTACAAAGACAATGCGCTTGATGCGTGTAGGTACGCACACAGTGACATTACGTTCAGTTATAGTGAGGCGACACTTGACAGCACTTCCGTTTCCGCAGGCGACAGCCTTCGGCCACGCTTGCAATTGTTACTTGGAACTACTCCGGGTATTAGCACTGACTAGATAAAATGTTAAGTTTCTTCTAATAGCTCATTTTGTTCTACTTTTCTTATTTAGTAGCTGGTTCATGTTAACAGAATGTTTTCATGAGAGATGTTATTTATCGTGATAATTTGCAAGGTTTGATTTATTTTTTCATAATAGTTTTTATATTCACAAAGTCATCCCTTACTTTCAGTTTCAATTGATTGAAACATTTAATAAGTTGTCGGCATTGCTGAGCTTACATATTATTTTCTTACCAGAAAACAAAATTATGAATGTTGAATTATGAAGAAATTGGACGAGTGTATAATAGCGGACAAGAAAAAAGTAGCTGAAGGCAGATATGCGTGATGTATGGCCCACGGTCGGTGCGCCCCATGGCCGATGTATGGCCAGCGTGTGGAGGTCACCCGGCCAGCTCTTTGTTTCATGTTCGTGCCACGTTAAACCTAATGTCACCTCAAGTATGTGCCGTTTCACAGAACTCTGTATTAACTTCTTTTGTGTTTTTGTAGAACATTATTTGTATACTTAATGACTTTTTCATTAGAAAGGGTTTTGATTGCTTTTCCCGTTACGTTTAAAATAACACACACTCGGCATAATTTATTTACAACGTTATATCTCCGAACAGAACACTCTCTTTAGTATGTGTGAATAACAGCTCGTAATGTCAGTAAGTAGTCAAGAACGTTCGCGGTTCAGATGTTCTCATCAGAAGCAAATTCTTAATTAATGGTGATTAAACAATGTAGTTACTTTTAGAACCTAATTAGGACGTGTTCCGTGTTATTTATCAAAAATGTTGTTCAAGAATTCTCCTAACGAGTTCTCTGTACACAAATACAAAGGGGACAACACAATATTAATAACAAAAAGGCATAAAATTGAATAAAGGCATTACATCATTGTCGGCAAGTCGGCAGGTGTGTACGCGGCCTGCGCGTGCGATCGCGATAGCGCGGGCCTGTCACGGCCCTTAATTTTGACGACATGCGACATGTCCTTCGCGTCACACTTTTGTTTATAGCCGTTTAGTTACAACCAGGAAATAGGCACTTCTAACTGATAAGCCCAAATATTGAACGTTTTAGTACCTGCGCTCACACAGATATAATGTAGTGTCAACTTTGGTGTGAATTTAATTCAAATTACTTTTTTCTGCAAGTTTATTAAAGTAAGTAGTAGGTATATGCGTTGACTTTAAGAAAATTGAATGGAAGAATGCTATTTTAGGAGTAAGTTTATAAAGTACAATCATTATGTAGTGTTGTAGTGCGCTGTGCGGCTGTTTGTCAAACTTACTTAAGTTTAGGTCAAGATCTAGGTCATTGCTCCTGTGTTCCCGACGCAATGGAATCTTGTTGTATTAAGGTTATTCAAATTACACAACATTGTAAACAATCTATAGTAATTTTTGTCATATTTAGAAAAGGAAAACCGTTATTTATCGAACGGGAAATGAGTCCGAGGGCAACAGGAATTGGCAGCGAGTGCGTAAGTACCTACGAACTTACCTTCTAGCTGAGTGTGGCGTGCGTTGTGAAGGAAGAGCGTATCGAGCATACAGAGCCTCCGGAACCAGTTGCCAATAATAAATAACCGAGGCGGAACTACAGTGTCGCAACACATTCCGACCGCGCAACAGGCGGGCGACATGCGCGCGACAGTTGCGCGCGCGTCGAGCGGTAGCGACCCACGCGGTCATTTGTTGCTGTTGACATCAAAATTATTGTCCCGGTCTGGCTTAGCGCATGGTCGTTGAGCTCCTTTCGAACTAGTTGGACTATGTAAAGTAACACTAAGCTGTGAACGTAATTGGTAGGTAAATAATGTTTTGGACACAAGTAACTTTTAAACTGTCCATAGCACTTAAATCATACAAGTAAGTGTTACTTTGCATTGACATTTACTTCCTACACCTTCCGTCCTTCTTCCGATAGCTTTGCCATCAGTTCTTAGGGACATTCATGAGCCCTCCGAATGGCTGATGCTTGTTACTACTACCACTAGGTTGTGATATACATGTATAACACAGCGCAGTGGCAGTAAGTGATGGTGGGCTGAGGGCGCGTGTAAGTGGCGGGAATCTCGCCTAGCTTCTGCAGCTGCACATATACATAGTGAGTGCCGCAGAATCTTCACTCCACATAATACTGCTAATAATGAGTTTTTCAGACATGGCTACAGATTACCATTGCCCATGCAGCGACTAGCCACAGGCTAGACTTGCCGCATAGCTTGGAGACGAGAAGTATGTGGTCGCGATCCTCAGCATGCAGGGAGAGAGAAGAGAGGCTCAGCGAGTGTTTGTGTGATTTCTTCATAGTGATTTTTAAAGGATCTTGCTGAGTTCACCCTAATTATCTTGATATTGTATTTACTGGAAATTCCAACGAATCTGGCAATCAATCAAGCCAGAGGAAATGGAGAACCATGTACCCGAGAGAGATGAGAAGGACTCACGATCCTCAGCAGTGAGGTATGGATAAAGGAGGGATTAGGATTTCTTACGTAAACAATGGTCTCAAATCATTCACTGATGACACATCTGACGTTCGCTTGCTGTTCCTTCTTCAATTGTTGTACGGCCCACACACACGCTGCGCAGAGGAGACTCGCTATGGCTAAGTATATCGTGCCGTTAGTAGTGTAATAGCTAGCAGTCTATTTATAACAAAGCAAAGGTATTAAATAGTCTTTTAATAGAGTGACATAGGTGCTCACAGCAGACAGCTATAACTTACTCTCAATGTGAAGTTGACAGAAAAATAGTATGCCATTGGTACTTATAAAAGTTAATGAAGTAAGGTAAAAGCTTGTTTATGTAGTTAGTGATTTCTACGTCAATTAGGTATTTTTATCACTTTATTGTATTGTGTGAATGCTGTGAAATTCATTTATTTTTTATAAAAATATAAATTTACTGAATACAGCATGAAACATTAGTGCCGCCACAGATAATGTCTGTAATCAGAGTGTTAGCGTCTAGCTGCCTGACTAACACGCGGCTTGGACAAATGTGCGCAAATGAGTGGAGCGGCGGACTGCACCGGCTTCATATAAATATTGGCGATAAATCTCGAGCCGGCGGCGATCAGTAACCGATATTAATAGCGCACACATGCCGACCCCGGGCTAACTATACAAATGAGAGGCTTAATTTAATTTTACATTAAATATTTCTATAAGAAAAGCTTGGTTATAATAAAAAGCAGCAAGCATTAGTAAACAGCAATTTTTTTTAACTTAAAATGAAGAAATGAACATTTGCCTCGTAAGTGGACTCCACCGAAGATTATGTTTTTCAGAAAAAGTTGCGACTTCAGACAGCACAGAAGCAGTCTCGGTATGTAAGTAATTATATTATGAAGTTTAAAAAGCAATTACTGCAAAACGCTCGATGAACATGAGCGCAAAACAAACACGTGAGCGCTCGGCGACTGACAGCGTTTAAATGAGCGCGAATTTGCGTAAACAGTGGCGCGCATGCGCGGGGCACGCGGGCGCGGGTTGCGTGTGCAACCACTGTAATTTTCGTTTTAAGGATACTGTGCAAGCAAAAAGTTGAAAACGCGCAGAATTTGCCGAAACACCGACCGGTCTAATAAGCATTTTCTCTTTTGATTTTTTGGAACATTCGTAACAACTCCCTGCGTGGCTTCAGCAAGCAACAAGTTAGGGTCCGTCATCGGAGTGATGTCGTCATTTACACATTGGGAGGAACTTTGGTTATTGGATATACCTCCTGCAAATATTGGAAATGTGAATTTAAATTTATTAGTTATAAGCTAATGAGACACTGAGGACGCATTTCTTTTAATAGAAAAGTTTCTCATTCCGCATTAGCTTCACGTATAGGTACTCGACTCTAACGAAAAGTATCACATTCTGAGACTTTGTTTTGAGCTTGGCAAGAGCTTTTTCCCTACAATATAAAAAGCCCTATACCTATATTACACTCCTCACTGGCTATGGAATCAATGAAATCGGAGGATCTAAAACATTCCCTAAATCTTTCCTGGTCAATACCAAACGCAGCAGGCAGAGTTGCTGATGAAATATTATGGGTCTATTATTGATTTTGTGAAAGATTGCCTCCAAATCTCCCCTTGTCATGCTTCTAACAGCAAGAATTTCAAAGTTTTAGGTATTTCACTAGTTTCAGTTATTCCAAAGAATACATAAAAATGTATGTTTGTATAAAAGTGTTTTAAAAGGTCTACTTATGAAATAAACTTCGTTTCATTTCAACGCTTTAATTCGTACTTGCGTACCTACCAACGTTTTGTCCTATAACAGTGTTCAATGTAGATCCAAAGTAGACCATTAAGCATTACTGCACGTTAGCTAATTTCATTAGTGTATTAGTCACAATAATTAATATAATGCTGCGAAGTAAGGCAGTACATGGTAGGCGTTGAAACCGATACGGCGTTTTTGTGCGCGATAAGGTGCGCGGTCACCTGCGCGCATGCATCTGCCACTGACGCGACCACGGCTGCTAACAAAGGTAGTATAAATCAAAATGTTTTGTGACTGAGTGCCAATTAATTGAAGAGATCGCTTAACATTGTAACGAATGAAATAGACGCGCATTTTACAACCCTTTTGGTGATGACGCTGACGCTGATGTAGAAAACTTTGTGATTTGAAAGCTCCTAAATCTTAACGATATTTTTATTCTCGACTTCCGGAGTCGTTTTTTAGTTTTTACCATAAAGTAAATGATAAATGATAAATGATTTATTTTCTGTAAGTAGGTTTGTACAAACACTTTTACACGTCAATCAAATTGTTTTATAACTAGATGAGGTCGGCGTTTCCTATCTGACTACTCTGAGAAGAAAGGCCGAAACAAACTCAGAGGTCACAGTCTCTTTTAAAGTCCAGACATAATCTTGGTCAGATCATGTGAAGAATATGTAGATTCGTGTCTGAAATGGTCTTTTGAGGAAAGAACCACACAGATTGAGTGGACCTGTCCAGTCAGTGCACGCATTTGTCAGTAATCGTGCAGCTCAACTCAGAACTCAAGGAGCTCAACGATTCGACGAACAATACCAAAGAAAGGACATTTGGGTAGGCCGCATATAGTACTCAAACTGCCAGACCATGGTTAAAACTAACTAAGAAAAGAAAAAAGAAAAAAAGAAAAATCAATGACCCACATAGTCTTCACATTCACAATAATAAACAAAATAAAAAAAATACTTTACATAGTAAATATTCATGTCATTGTATGTAAAAAAAGTTCATTAATGTCAATATGTATATAAAATCCACAGATAATCTTAGTCAGATCATTAGATCATTAGAGGACCATGTAGATTTGTGTCTGAAATGGCCTTTTGAAGAAACAACCATACAGATTTGAGTGGACCTGTCCAGTCAGTGCACGCATTTGTCAGTAATCGTGAAGCTCAACTCAGCACTTAAGGAGCTCAACGAATCGACGAACAATACCAAAGAAAGGACATTTGGGTAGGCCGCATAAAGTACTCAAACCGCCAGATTATCATTAAAAGAACTGAGAAAGAGTGAAAATATATTTGACCCACATAGTCCTCACATTCTCAATAATTAAAATAATAATAATATTATACTTCATAAAGTAAATATGCCTGTTATTGTGTTTATAATAAATAATAAAAAATAAATCAGTAAAAGAAGTTAAAATAAATGAATTGGAGCAGCTCACTCCCAAGCCTTTTTATCATCAATATAATCTTTAACGGTATAAAACGCTTTCTGGCACAATTTACGTTTAATGAATGATTTGAATTTATTAAGGCTGAGGCTTTGTACTTGGCTTGGAAGTTTATTATAAAAAAAAAATGTTATACTTACGCTCATTATTAAAATGTAGACAATACTGCTACGGACAGTTTTCGCGTTACACTTTTTCACGGTACAGTAGAAGCACTGTGAGTACTGTAACTATTCATTGCTGCGACTATTGAGTGCGGCACGATGCGCAAGGGCAGCGGCGGGTGTGGTGCGGCGCTCGGGCGGGGCAAGGCCGCCCGCTTCCACGCTATTTTTACCCGCCAATGACGATGCCAGCGCGCCATGATGAAACTGTCGTCGCTGAAGTTGACCACAGCTCTGCTCTACGGGATGGAAATGAAAAAGCTTTGGAATTAACTTAATGGAAATTTCCACTAAACCAGCAGAGTTGCGAAGGTTGTTGGCAATCAATGTTACATAAAATTCTGGTATCCAATCATAATATTAGTAACCAAAATAAAAACATCAAAGGTGCGACAATCCAGCAACCGGAAACGATTCTATTGCATAGATATAACTTGGTTATAATATTTTTAGTGTCACAACATTAACATGAAGAAAGGGTAAAAATTATCACAAAAACGAAAAGATAATAGATACAATAGAGTTATTTCCAGCAACAATTAGCAAACAATAGAAATCGATTACCTTCTCCCAACCATAAAAAGATAAAAATACCCAAGAAAACAAAAAGGCTCGCTCAGGAATCTATTTGAGAGCCATCAATCGGTCCCGGGCAGAACAAATAAAACATTAGCCGCGTCAAAAGCCAACAAACTATGAACCCTCTGCGAGGAGCCGTATTAATTTGACATATACCGCTCATCCGAACTAACAGCAGGTGTTCCTAAATTGTCTATGATAAATATACGCCATCAATATAGCAGAGCGACCTCACCCTTTCATGGTTGAAAAACCGTAATTGTGGTCACGACGTTTTATCCGGAACACTTATTAGCTGGCCAGGTATAGGCAGTGGGCACCCATCGGGTCCACGACAGAAGTGTTTTTATATCCCTGACTGACGGAGATTCCCCACAAAGATTAACTGAATAGTTATTTCTAGCGTGAAATTTCGGCATCAGTCCATTTGTGAATTAGCATAAAACAATATCTTATTGCAGATAAATAAACTATAACTATAAATACGATTTATTTTAATAGCTCATCCAAAATGCTGTCTATTCGTTAAGCGAAAGGTCGTTGTAAAAATTTCGAATTTCATTAATCCTGATATAGATATGGCGTCGACCATTTGATTCTGAATTAAGTTCTAAATACCCATGGTATCTTATAAAACGTATAACATAACAACAATTCGGCGTCGATTGGTTCGAAACAGTTCGTCGCGCCCGAACTGTTTCTTACGAAATTAAATTTGACTAAAAACTCGTTTCGATATCTTAGTCCTTAATTGGCTTTAGAAATGTGATGCTTTAGCGACGAGCGATCCGTGATTGATAAGAGTCACATAACGCACTGCGTCACCAGTCACCGACACCCGACAAGCACGCCCGACAGGCCCGACAGGCCCCGGCAGGCCGCACTCAGCCTCGGATGAAGTTATCCCCCGATAACGCGGCCGATGCCTACATTAGTGGAGGCAAATTAACGCGCGATAACTATTTGTTGAAACTTAGAGCTGTTTCGTATCTGCCAGTGTGCCACTTTCTTTCTCTGATACACACTAACGGGCTATTAATGCCTCGCCGTTCATCGTTGAGAGCCTATTCATTTGGGATTGACGAAATTTTCAGAAGAAGTTGGCGTAATCACCTCGCTGCCTACAATATGTTGGTAGTCAAGGACGGTAGATTTGTTTGCACAATCGGAAACATGTTTCGCTTGACCTGGAAATCGAACCCGATACAAATAGACAGAGTGTCGATACTAAGAATGACATTACTCATACTGAACCCACGGACATGCACGATACTTTCAAGCATACAAACGGCCCGATGTAAACAAATGGTGGTGAGCAGAGTGCTGCAAGCTCGTAGCGTCGACGACTCTCGCGCATATTCGTGCTGCAGTTGCACTGGCCATATTTTAAATGCTACACATACTTAATAATTTATGTCAACGAGATTCTTAATACACGGCAATAAAGTGACAGACTTAATAATTTGGGTGTCGGCGTGAAACGTCGTAAGTGCAGGTGTGGGGAGTGCGCGCGACTTTTGGTGCCGCGGCGAGTCGCAGACCCATAGATCCCACGCGCCGGCGAGCCCGCGCCAAACTGGTCGATCGACTCTTGCGCAACTCGAAGACTACAGTTGGTTTCCAATTTTATGTTGACCGGTTTCAAAGTTGTCTTAGCCTTCTAATTTCGGCTCGTTTAGATTGGAAAATACGTCGACAAAGATATTCGAAATGAAACTCTGCCGGGTGAGATCGGAGCCCATGTTTTCACTCACGTATCGCTCGCCGCCGCCCGCATTAAGATTCCTACCGATCATTGTCTGTCGCTGCTGTTAAGTCATTAATTAAACACCTAATGGCATTGAAAGTAACTTCAAACTTTCGCATAAACATGTCTATTTAACGACTTGTTAGAATTTTCTCTGTGCTGTAGGATATTGCTTGCTGACGTACCTACATCCTTTACAAATGTCTTTAAGTTGATTTACGCAAACATAAAATACGTTCATCTCAGATTTATATTATGATGACCATATTGATCCTAGTTCAATGTCCAGGACTAGCTAATTTATTTTATGGCTTCGTTGCATATGTCATGGAGTTTATTCAAGCCGTGATAGGATTTGTACATAACTAAACAATTTGAACGTTTCGTTCGACCTACTTCTGGTAAAGAGAAGTGTGACGTAAGTTATTTAGTTACACCATTGGAGATGTTATGGTTGAACATGATGGTCAATGTCGTGGCCGCGTCATGTCGCGCGATGTCGCGTGTCGCGGGTCAGCGCGGCACGGCGTGGTGCGGCCCACGCGTGCCCTGTACAAATACTGTCGGCGGGAGTCCGCGCACAAATCAACGCGATCGGACGTGCGCGCACCGGACCCCCGGTGGCAGCGCCTGCAGGGCTGCCAGCAATGTGCACACGCACCAGCTATGCCAAGCTTTTGCTTATCTACGTTATAAGTACTTGAGGATTCTAAGAAAGAGTAATCAGCAGACAAAGGGGTACTTTTGTTCGACTCCAAATAATGTTATATCAATAACATTAAATGGAAGGATTTCTTATTTTACATCAACCCAAAGAGTTCCTCTTCCGCAACTAACCTGCCATACCATTCTAGAGCAGAAATAAGTGAGTTTTTGGTAGCATTAAAATTGGGAGTAACATGTTTCCCAGATGCAGGGTCAGCTCGGAATGCTGCACCTCGGGTCGCGCTCAACCCTGCGGCGGCCCCCCGGCGCGACGACAGCGCCAACATCTCTCACCTCCGGGGCCCCGTAATGAACAATATAAATGTGCCATTTGCCAGCCCCGCCGAGCCCTGCCGAGCCCCGCCGAGCTCGACACCCTCCGCAACACTCCTCCACGCACAGGTATACATATATACAACGTGACTCTATAGCTAATGCTAGATACCAACCATGATTTACAGCCTTGTACTCGCTACTGAATCTATAAACTCATAATTTAACTCCAGTGCAATAAATAAACCTTTAAGTGCAGGCAATCTGTCGAATCCATCTCAGGATTGTGGATAATAAAACTGTTGACGATTTGTTGAAGTACAGGTGGTACGTCTCAACCGGTTCTTCTTCTTCTCCATCTTCTTCGAATCATGTAGACATTAATTGTCATATTTTTGAGTTTAGCAACAGCTACAAGGTTTATAGAGCAGTCAAGGCCGGAAACGTACGTCATTATCATGAACCCACGAAAACGATTTCAAATTAAATCTCCGGACGATCGAGCAACAAATATTATCAAAAGGAGGACAGTTTAAACTATTAAATTTTCTAAATTACTGCTAAATCCCGTCATCTATTAAGAAAATTGTCCTACAAAATACTCGATCCGTTGAAGGGATGTGACAGGACTATTATACTATTAGGATCGTTTTTAGTAATGATAGGGCCGGTGTACGCGACCAGATCGCCGGGAGGGACTAATCGTGCGCAGACACAAAAAAATTTGGGCACTTCATTATAGCTATACATGTGCATTATTAAAAGCCCGCTCTGGACGACGGCCGCAGACAGTTGATTTTGCATTCCTTTACGGTGAGTGGAGCGGACGCAGGGAACTTTGACAGCTCCGAGGACGATATAGGACAGGAACCAATTAACCAACCAGTTTTATAAAATTTCAATCTCAACATTAATAAGAGGAAACCAAACGAACGGAAATCTGAAAACGTCGTAGCAGCCACACCGACAAAGCTCCGAGAACAGCAAAACACAAATCTAAAGACAAACAGACAATAGTAGCGGCAAAAAACGACGTCCAGCCCCGGAGCCGGTGGAATTTGGAAACGAAATTCGCGGATCGCATTTTGCGAATACTCTCGCGTGTTACTGCATTATTATTTAAGTTGGGGCTTTTAAAAAATGGTTGAGATGGTCTGCGGGTGTTTTTTTTGGAGGCGCGTGCGCGGGGCATAATTGGCGCGCCGAGCGCGCAGGAGCGAGCGCTTTTTGCAAACGAAGCCGAGTCACCGTTTGATAACCGTCCCTACCTAACGGCACCAAGTCGACGCACTATTGACAACACAACTAACGCATAGACAACCTACTGAGCTTCTTTAAACGTAATGGGCCAAATGTAGACGTGAACATATATAATGCATTCCGTTGTCCAAATGTGGGCATTAATGGACAGTTTGTCACCATAGGAGGAACATTACCCGCTCTCTGTGTAGGTGTACTGATAATTGGGAAACATAAAAACCAACGTTTCAAAGAAAATGAAAAAAATCGACGTGGGTTCCTCAGAGTTGATGAATGGACTCAATGAAAGCAAAAATACTTTGTAATATGCAGTTAATATGGCTTTTTATATTGTGATGAATATGCTGCTACTACATGTAGGGGTTTAAGGTCTGAATGGAATGGCGCAATCTAAATAAAGGAACAATAACAGCAGCTAAAAATGAATACGAAAGACATCCTGAGATGCAGGTAAGAAAAGGGGTACGCGAGACCCTTAAAACAAAAATTGGTCGAGTGTTGCTCCGAGCGATGGTTGACCGATGAAACGTTTCGTTCCTTTTACACCACACAAAAAGTAATTTAGGCCATGATGACGGGACCCAATATGATAACAGGAATCCCGTTGCGTAGCCCGCGGTGCTCGCAAATGTTGCAGAGCTGAGCTTCGGACGAGCGTAGAATGGTATCTTCCTTTTTGTCACAGCACTAACGACGCTTGGGAAGCCTGTTAAAATATCTGACCTCACAGGAGCGCGTCGCGGTGCAGGGCTCGTCACTCCCGCGTGTCCGTCAAACGTCATTCCTCTGCTAACACAATGGAATAGACTTTGCAAAAATGGGTACGCGTGTCGCAGCCCCGACAGGCCCAACAATGGATCCAAAAAACAAACAATCCGAATAGAAATCGAAAACAGAGCTTCTTGCCGATGCCACGGAACGGGATTTTGGAAATCCGGTTTCAATTTTTGTTTGGTTTTGTTGGTTGTACCTCCACCGCGCTATTGTCGACATGTCACTAGTTTTAGGGACACAATAATGCCCATCGAATGAGGATGTCCTCAAAAGACTATTTGTTATGGTCCCACTTGATAATGCGCTGCCAACGATAGATAAAAAGACCTTTAGGCGAACGCGCGGCAGACATTATATATACGATTTTTGACAGAATTTCATCGAAACCGTTATCTTCATATGCTCACCAGTCTGTCTGTGACTCACTACCTTACTTTACAAGTTACTCTCAGTGTTATTATTAATGGTCTTCGATCTTTGACCGTTTGTATACATAACTACAGGAAAGTCTGGTTAGCACTAATTTGATGCGAGTGTATTATTATTATAATTCCTACATGTTAGTGATACATAGATTATGAGCAAATCAAGTCCACAAATCTGTTAAAAATAAATTTGTTTGTATAAGAATCAGGAAGTTAGTACGAATGTAGTTTTAATGGATATTATTATCTATTCTAGTTGATGATTAAATAGTTTGAGTTGATCTAGCAATATGAATTATCTTTATAGTTGTAACTGTTTTGTTCGTTATTGTGAACGGGTTGAAATATTGTTTAATACAAATAATAATAAAATACCGGCCGACTGAGTGACCGACCACGCACAAAGTAGCTAAGGTTCCGTAGTTGGGATGAATTTATCCCAAGAACAAACTAACGGGGTGTCCTGCGTGAGCGACGAATAAGACGCGACGCGACGCTGCGAATGCGACGAACGCGATCAACTCAACGGCATACCCTGCTTGCGGCCTTTATGGCAGTCTGCCATATAGTAGTAGTAGACGAGACGTAATGCGTACCTACTTGTTTTGAGGGCGACACGACGCGACACCATGAACTACGAAATGGTTGATTCAGAAGCATTGATCGCCGCAGTGCGTGAATAAAGATTGACCAAAATCACGTAGGACATTTGTCGCGTGTAGTATCGCGTCGCATTGCATCGTGTCGTGTCGCGTCAAATTCGTCGCTCACGCAGGACACCCCGTTGTTGGTGTTGAGAAAGACAAAGTAGTTCAGAAACTTTTTCGCCCATAAATTCCAACCATACCCTGTTTTTTTTTTCAAAATTCTTGGCTCAGTAGTATCGGAGATTTGGGAAAATCGGGAAAATTGATGAAAATTTACCTTTCCCCCTAGGAAAGGTAAATTTTCATAAATTTTCTTAAATATCTTTAAAAGTATTTATTAAAAAAACTATTAAAAAATGAGATCCTCAGAACAAGCCCTTTCATTTGTGTCACACGCGGTACAGTTTGCAAAACTTTTTTTGAATTTTCTTATTTGCCCCCTAAAGTGACCCCCATATTCAAAATTCATTTATTTACGCTACACGTCCGTGTTTGTGTCACAGAAATACATAAAATTCAAATTAATCGGTCCATTCTATTCGGAGCAAATTGGCTGTGACAGACGGACAGAAAGACTCACGAGTGATCCCATAAGGCCTTCCGTTTTTTTCATTTTGCACAGTTCCCTCGTAGCAGCAGTGCACAAAGCGGGTCGAGGGCCAGAGGTGATGGTGTCACCCGTGCCCGACGACACCACCGTAACACACGACACCATTGTGGGCCATGCTTTAATAATATGCCTTTAAAATATGCGTGAAATTACTGAAAAATTACCAGGAGAAATTATCGTAAGCAATTCTTAAAACTAAAACCAAACGTTCAGCTAAGAACTCTGATTGGAAGCGGTCCTTGATCCTGAGACGCGACGACAACTACTTTCATTGTGATTTCTTTCACAATAGATTGTTTAGGTACCTACAAATGTCAAGTTGCCTTTTGACCCGTGTCTGAGTCGAGATTTTCCATTGACTTTTACAAAAATATTTGCTCAGTACATTTACCTTGGTGACGTTATCTTTTAGTTCAGTCGCCACCAGCTTTGAGGGTTGAAAGTTTTGCATTACCTTGAGACGTCCTGCATCATGACTGCAACCTGTCGATGTATATTACATTGAGGTTACAAAGGTCTATTGCCAAGGCGTATTGATTTACTTTAAGTTTATTGAATGTCGAAGTGACCGCTGTGCCTACAGTTTGATAATGAATATGCATTACAACAGCGCGTCATACTATTATTGATTTCGTTAATTTCATTAACATTGAATTATACAATATAACTGGCCATGATCATTTGCTTTCAAAATGTTGACACAAGCACACACGATGAAACTCGAGAATGCAATCCCGCAAGATAATTTAAATCCCGGTATTTGCGGGACTGACCGCTGTAAAGGTTAATCCCGCGGGATCCAGGTATTTGCGAGATCCCACAGGGTGGACATAGACTTCTGAAATGAATCATAATAATGACCTTATTTTAAGGGCTTTTTTTTTTTAACGTAGGTAAATATAAAAAGCTTTGTGGTACATATACAGTAACATAAAAATCTCAAGAAAACACAAGAAAATTAAATATTTTATAGAAAATAACTGCGCAAAATAGTTAAAGTATTAATTGTTTCGTCGGCTAAATGGTTAAGGAATCTTACAGACTAGGTAGGTAGTAATGACGCCAGTCTCGCGGGATCCCGCTCCATTTTCGATCGGGATTAGTCGGATATTTCGGGATCTCGGTATCCTGGTATTGCATTCCCTAGATGAAACCATCAAGTTCTACTGGTTGTAGATTTTTTTCATCCAGCTCTAGATTAAGATGTACCTAGAGTTTAAAATTTAAGGGGAAAGCGTCAGAGTAGCCCGCGAAATTCAAATGTTCTTACGTTTTTTGCAATTTGCACGTTATTAGAATGAACATACATTGTAAGTATATATATATGACATAATTATGTAAATATGATTCGCGGCCCTATCAGATAGGTATTTATTTATAGAATCATAAAAATCATCAATACAACTCTCGTTCTTATAATCCTATTGAATGTCTATTTCATGAAATCATGACAATTGAGGATTATGCTATCTGTAAGAGTTGTATTCCTAATTCTAAAGACTATAATATTCTGTAAAGCCATATTTGTTACGGTCGCGAATCATATTTTAATCAACATCAACATACAACCTGACAATGACCTGCAAATTGCAAAAAACGTTAGAAAATTTAAATTTCGCGGGTTACCTTAGTGCATCTCCCTTAAATATTTTTTTCGTACTAAACGTTTTTTATACAACTACCCTACCTATAAGTAAGTATTGGCCACCTAGTGCTCCTCAAATATAGCGAGTAGGGTAATGGCTGATCTTTGCGTTAAGCTCGCGTCGTTAACGGGTACTGCTTGTGGTGACTGGTCGTCTTGCTGGCCATGGTTTTATTATTTCAATTAGTAATTAACTGTTTATTTATTTTACTTCGATAGGTATAGGACATTTTTGTGACTTCAAGTTACAGTTTCAATAGCTATAATATGAAAGCGGGCACGCCTTTTATGCCTGGAGGCTTTTATTCGGGTATAAAGTTCTGTTCACGTTTTTAGTTTTTATTTTCGTTTGAGTATAGATTTCGATGTATTTTTCTTAAAAAATAAAAATAAATGTTTTGTGTTGCGTAATGTTCATTATTTTTCATACTTTTGTATAAATTCAGTTTTTCTAACTGATAAGTCAGCTGTGCTTCTGGGGAGTTTGTTGCGCCACTGCTTCATCCCAGCTACAGCACTAGGAAGTGGTGAAGGGTGCAGGGCGTTTTGTGGGACTGTCTTAAGTAATTTCGACGTTCGAAAAGTGCTGATTCTCTGCCTAGTTTGAATAATACTTTTGATTTGATTTTGAGTTGTAGTACATTTAGTGTTCAGCCCTGTAGTGACTGAATTGTGAGTGCAGAGTAGGTAGCGACACGCGTAACAATGCGGCGCAGAGGTGGAGGTCAGGCGAGCGCTTGCGACACCTGCCGCCCGCCACCGCGATTGTCCGCGCATCAATATCAGCGCACACCTTAGCGCTCTTTATTAATTACTTTAAAGCCAGCAATTTTGATTTGCAACAAATAATTATTTTAGTTTGAGATAGATCTAAAAATTACTCTCGTGTGTTAAATTTAATGCATTGTGTCAATGTGTGTCTTCTTCCAAACTTTTAAAAAATACAGAAAAAATGTAAGCCTTTGGAAAAAAATCATTGTTATTATGTCTGTCTTTGCATTTGGGTAAACAATAAACAACCGCTGCTTAAAAAGTTCGTTACAAACACGCACGTAGACAATGTACAGCATAACTGCAAAAATACAAAAAAAAACATCACTCACGTTACGGTGCACTACAAAAAAATATCGTTGTCGAAAGGTGAGAAAATCTGCTAATTAACACGTCGCCAGTACCGCCCTCCAGTGTTCTCCGGGCCGCGATTGTTCCGACGCCACCCATTGTGGGCCAGCTTTTATCAAAGTATAATTAGCTTTTGTTCAGGTGTATTATTTTTTGAGTAAAATCCTCGATCGAACTCCCCATTCACTTGCAAATAGGGAAGCCCGTGTTTACGTGTCGATGCACAGTAATTATCGGGCAGAAAAGTTTTTGCGACCACAATTTGTCACCCTAGAGAAAAATCCAGTCACGTTTTGTAATTGGGTTTCTTTCTTCGGCAGCAGCAGCTGATAAGGGCTACGTTCAATGTAAATCATGGCAGAGGATGTACAGAATGTGCTAAACGTCTCTTGTGCGCGCGTGCCGGCTCGTAATGTTTGTATAATTAATTGTAAGACTGACGGATACCTGCGCTTCTATTGCGGCGCATGCGAAGCTCAGGTGCATAAGCTTTATTTGTATTTTTTGCTTCCACTTCCCCTTTGCATAAATTATCATTTTCGCAATTGTCCCCGAGCGAAAGGATTTCTTCTGACCTGCTATTGTTACTCATGGGGTTCTTGCACAAATATGAATATACTATGTTTTCTTGTTAAAAAGTTATGATTCTTAAGTATTTGCTCCATCCACCAGAATTATAACAAGTCCGCACAGTCTTACGTAATTATTTTTATTTGTCGAACTAGTTACAGATCACTGAGCGCTTTGTTATCTATTGCAATCATCTCAACATCGATATTTCTTTATTCTAAAACCAACGCTAGTGCAGCTGCACTAAGTTCAAATTTAACCTTTTCAGTAGCATCTTGAGTGTCTTCTTGCCTGTTTTTGGTTACTTTAATTGTAGACTATGTACGTGTTACTTTAAGGTTGTATTTTGTTTGGCAGATCGGTGTGTGGTGTCACCTGGTCGCCAGGGGTCGGCAGCTGGTCCATTGTGGGGCTCATCACTTGACTCGCGCGAAAGGGATGCGTCGCCATGTGAACCGCTAACGGAACCCTGGGAATGCTCCCGCGCAGATAATGCGCAACAACTAGTATTGTACGACACAATAGTAATGCGATATACTGCGCTTGTTTTGAATCTGTACCAAATTGTATTAACCTGTTACAATAAACTTATGAAAATATTGACACGTATACCTACTAATTTATGTACAATCAACAGGCGCCCGACCTGCTGCAATTTTGAACAGGACTTGGTTTATTGATCTGTAATGACGGTGGGGGTGATTCCTGGATGTTCGCGGACACTGCAAGCCAGTGCGGGCAGCGTTACTGCTACTAGCCTACTATCATATGCAAATGTACGCAGTGCTTTTTATGGGGAACATTCTTGGAAGAATGGTCCAGTTAATGGGAAAAGAAATTAGAATAAAAAAAGAGACGCCACAAAAAGAAACACGGGTATCCGTTTGGTGCGTGTTGTTGCCGATTTTCTAATATATCACAAACATTAATATGCTCGCGACCGGTTCTCGTGAGATCCGTTAGTGGCTTTATGTAAATTATTTGGTTTATGGCGTGCCTCCTAGTTTACATTCGAATGCTTTAACTTAAAAACATACCTAATGTCCGCGTAGAAATCGATCTCGTACTTACGCCCGCCGATAAAGTGAATATTGGAACCAAATTATAGAAAGTATAATTTATTGCGCATCATAAAAAGGTATTAGCAACATAATAACAAATCTCAGCAATAATATTGACTGATCGAGTGATGACATGTAATCAGTAGACTGATTAATAAACGATATTAGTCAGTTTATTAAATAGCTGGTGGAATGTAGGCGAGTAGAGTACTAGATGAGAACCATATGGACTTAGATAATAATTCGTGGGAATCGTTACAGAATAAATAGTTGATTTGGATGCCGTTACATCTAAAACTTGACATTTCAATGGCGAAGATGTTTGTAATGAAAAGAATTCGATTACTATGCACCGCGCGGAGGGCGCGTTAGAGCGCGCCTAGGGAAACGTTACCCAAACTAGTTTGAGACCAAACGGACCATCACATAGAGCCACATTGTCCAGATTAATGCACAAAACCGGATGCTGCGTCTCCCAACCATCGATAAAACGGTCACAAACACTATAAACCAGCCCTACACTTCTTTATGTGATCTCTAGCGCTGACCGCCCTTTCATAACGAAGCTCGCTTGTCATTCATCACGCGCAGATGAAAGGAATCCGTATATAATCAGCTGATAGTACCCGTTCAACAACACTAACGGTCCATCTTTGATCAATTATCCGATCGACTAGTCCTACTCCCTAACCACTTCGGCTAACGAATTTTCGATTCACTCTCATAGAAATGGAAAGCTAACCAGTTTTTTTTATTTCAATAACGCATGCGAGTCTTCTCGTTTTAAGAAAGGCAGGTTATGAGCGTTTAGAAATATCCGTTGTAACTGGAGATACAATGGCTTCGGGAGAAATCGTCGGAGGATGCGCGGCACAGAGGGCTGAGATAATATCGTGTTTCGTGAACTCTGCGCCGATGTCTAATTTCCAGTACAATGGGTGCTGTAAAAAACTGGCCTAAAATAAATGTGTCACAGTGCCACCCTCAGGCGGGCAGACAATGGACAAAGGAGCCCTCGAGAGCGTGCGTGAACGCATTTAGCGACGCCACAATGCGCTGCGCCCACGCGCTTTGTGTCGCATTGTCGCGCAGCACAATCGCGCAGGAAGATCGATCCGCGACGATCGCATCGCATCTAGTAGACACGTGTGCTGCGCCTCAGGCGTACACCAAACACATGTAAATCACATTATTGTGGAGGTGAAAGTTGAACGAGACAAGAAAAGTAAAAGTCTTGCGGCAGACGCGCCGGTGTCGCATCTGGGCCGCGCCGATATCATATTATGTTAATTCATTTGTGTGGGGGGCGCGGGGGCGCGGGGGCGGTCGCCGAAGGGTTAGTGCGATTGTTGGCCCTTATCGCGTTTGGGTACACAATGCGTGGATTGTGTTTTTTTACAAAGAGTCAAGAGACTAAAAAACTCGAGTCCTCTCTTGAGGTGTATTCATTTAGTTCCATTTGTGCTTTTCAATAATCTACTACAAATCGGCCAATCTCTTTGTAACATTCGTTCTCATAGTTATAGGACGCCATTCATTATCTATTTGACATCGCGTTTTGTAAAGGGTTTGAATCAGATGATTTATGTTTCCTCTGATAGGCTAAGCACGAAGCTTTCATTAGGAAAGGTAGGACTATATCAAGGAGGTTCCAAAAATTGTGTCATTTATCAACGAAGATTGAATGAAGATTTTCTGATGAACTGGTTGGAGTAGTGCGATGTTTTCCTCCTACATAGTTGTGTTTTCTGCGTCGGGTTGGCTACCATCTCGATAACCATAACGTCTCCGATGAGCCACTAATTCCGAGTTTAGAATACGATTGACACACTGATATTAAGAGACTTCCAATAAAACGTCGCGAAAGTGATCGTATCGGATGAGATATGATGCACTAAATCGTTTTTAATCATGTTTCTGATTGAATCGCGGTTGATAATGATCTTCGATTAGCGCGCGTCCGTAAGTCAGCCGGAGTGCCCGGAGTGGCCGGAGTGGCCGGCTACGCTATTTTCTATATATTGGGAGTTTGGTTTCCGCACTTAGTCCTTCAGATGGACTATTGTGCGTGGGCCATGGCGGCCGCATGTGGTTATTCCAACCAGCCCACCTCCCTCCCGAGGTTGAGTAAGTCTCCTGGTCTGTTCAGAACATCTGTGAAAAACCTAGGTGACCCGAGGGTTTCTGTTCTAATCTGGGTGACGCCTGTGCATTCAAAGAGCACATGCGCAACGGTTTCCTCTGCCTCCATGCATGCACAGAGGACTGTCTTTTATGCCTATTGTGTGGAAGTGCTTATTTAGAGAGCAGTGTCCCGTGGACGTGATGGTCCCCGTCATCAGGCGCAGGCCGTTCCTGTCCAGGGTATGTGGGTGCCCCTAACTCTCCTGGCTTCTATGGTGTAGACCGCTTGTATGATGCCCACACACATTACCTGATAGACGGTGTTGCCCCCAGCGGGCTGGATATATTTATGTTAATGTCGTGTGAGAAGACTCCGGTACCGGATTCAGTCTTCGATCCGTCTGTATATGTATACTCACATCTCCTTTGGGCCTGAGTAGTTACACTTTTCTTCTGTGAGTACTATGCTGTAGTACTTTTGCTAGTAATGCAGTTTCGGGGCCTTGTCCCAAGGCGATGCCAACATTGGTTGTCGTTTGATCGCATCTTCCTTGACGCTGACGCTAAATAATGCCATTTGTTCCTAATAGATCGGACAGTTTGTACTTCTCTTATTGATGGCAATCTCTTAACCAGTAATTAGTCGCGCAAAGGGCGTCACATCGCGTGGGGTGCATCCCGCGACGCCATATGTCGCTTGCGGTTTTGACTCGTCGAGTGCGGTTAACTCGTAACTGCGGTGAGCACGTGCATTTTAATTGTTCCATTATGTCTTGTTTGGGGTGGTGACATGACGCGGTGATCACTTCGACTTTGTATTGACATGGCTTCCTCCTTCCGAGTCACAGCCGACCTATATGGCGGTGGCACATGAGCTATAAAGTTCAAGTGCTGGTCATTAACCCTAGCAAAACAATGGAAAGGTACCCGATCCATTAGATGATAAGTAGGTACACAAGGTATCATCGTTGTTTAGACAATTATATTTCTAGGTGCCCCATTTATTATCAATTTGCTGGTAAATTTTTGCTTCATCGCAAGGATACAAGCAGGCGTTAATGAGGTCGCAGAAATGTTTAATTTTCAGCACACATATATACAATGAAATGTGTGGAAATGCGGTATCGCGAAACGCAGAAAAACAGTAAATGGCAACTCTTACAAAAAGAAGGTCATCTATTTGTCCATAAAAAGCGTCCGGTGTGAGAGGCGCCCCCTCGCGGCCGCGGGGCCATTGTGGAGCCGTCCGATTCGCCGCACCTATTGTGCTGCTGTTTCCAGCCAAAACGTAAATAAAAGCAGATGTTACCATACTCCAAAATATAAAAACATGTCTAATACGGTCACATATAAAGCGGCTGCCAAACTGAATTGAACCTAATTTGCAAAATTGAGAGTTGAAATTGGCGAGCGTCATTGTTGCGGTTATTTCGTTCTGGTTCGGTTTCTTTCCATGGTTCTAGCGACCCAATGTCCGTGGCTGTGTGGGTAGTTTTACAAAACCGAAATTATTGTAGTTTAATAAAAGTGATATGAAACGTGAGGCTGTTATTGACAGCCGATGGTATCGCTCTGATGGACGAGCCGCGTCGCGCCAACTACTAGTTAACATTGTTTCGATTAATTTTGTAGTTCGTATGAGCTCTCGAGTTGATTTGTATGAGTTTTTAATGTATGGACTCCTGTTCGACTATAATGATATTGATGATGGTTATGTGAAGAGGTAGTAGAGATAGCTGCGAACGATGATTAGAATTTAATTAAATTGTTATGTTTTGAGGTAAAACGCAGTAGGTTAAAAAGAACGCTATTAAACCGAAGCCAAGCCCGATGTATTCTTCCGTAGTTTTGCCTTGGTCAATCCTTTAAATATGTAGGTAGGTGTCATTGATGATCTCCAGATGTCTTTACTCTCCATCAGTGGGCCACTTTCCTCGGCGCTCTGTGTCCACAGTCTCCGATCACAAAAAATCGCGACACTTGTACAAACACATGACACAGCGTTAACTATTTTAAACATGTTGATTGTTTCATTAAATTGAAGTATTGATAACTTCATATTATTCCTTCATCTCCTCCAATTTCGAAAGATAACTATTATTCGATTTCCGTTTGTTATTGAGTTGTTTCGGTGCAGTGAGTGCAAGTCTGCTCTCTGTGTAGTCATGCATGGTTCGATTCTCTTAATCATACGTTCAATAGATATTTTTTCTTAGTCTGGTTGTTTATGTGAGTCGATAGAAAAACTACTCGATGGTGAGATAACTTAGCATACATATCGACTGCGGTTTGTCTTCAAATGTGAATAGTACATGTTTTCAAATCCACACACAGTTCTAAATCACTTTAGCCAAATTAACAATAGACAATCGTTTTACGATTGAAGTCATTATCGCCCCAAACTAAAAGCATGGTGTGGTGAACAAAACGCATCATTTGTCCTGTGGCAAATAGTTGCCGGCTGATTGATCACTGTGCGCATTACCCGGGCAGGCTGCACAATGCCCGGTCAGACCCCACACTTGCAGGCAATGATTTAGCACTGCATGTTTATTGCAAGTTGTATGTTTGTGCGTGTGTTAATGTGGAAGTGGTGACTCATAAGTTATAATTCGTAGATTGCGGTCGAGTGTGGTTTATTGACTAGAAGATAATTTTATTAGAGTAATCAAATTATTTTGTGGTTCAATCGGTTAATGTATGCATTTAAATGCATAAAAGTTTGGTCCTGTTAGAGAATCTAAATTAGTTTCACTTATGTCCGTTACTTCGAATGCTGAACAGAAAAATTATAAAAAGTAGAGCTTATTTAGTTTCTCGTGTCTGTCGCTTATGCCGTGTGAACAGATTGTTCTACGTCTAGGTTAGAAACAGGACTGATTGCCAAAGGTAAGTCCGATGTAAGTAGGAGGTAAGTATACTCACGTCAAATACACGAATAGGTATGTATGAAGATTAAAGTTAGCTTCAGATTTGAATTAATCAGTAAGATTTTTAACGCAACTGCCTGAGTTTTGTTATGATTAAATGAGGGTAGTTATAAAAGCTCCGAAAAAAATATTAAAATATGAGCATACTCAAAATATGAAATTTACTGCTTAAAATACCAATCTTCCGACAACTTATATGCGAATACAAGTAAAGAAACGACCGAATAAAATAATGAAAATTCCGAAAAATTTATACAGCATTTGCTTACGCTAATATTATTTCACCAGCTTAAATTAAGTCTTACCGAAAACTATAGTTAGACATTTTAATCGTAATTCACCTGTTATAAATTTAGAATTAACCATACACATTTTATTAACTGTGCTGCTTAATATACTATTGTGACATTATAAAAATACTTATATAGGTGATTCCATAGATACTCCTAAGAAATATTAAAAATGTGCTTGAAATAAAATTATTTTGCATAACAACGGATAGTATAAACTACATTTCGCAGAGTATGGCAAATACTCATTTATCATACATTTAAAACTCATAATTTTGTAAGTCAAAATCGTCTTTTGGCATACATTTCATATACCTAGATATTCATTAAAAGGCAGAACTATCATATCTCAGAAATGCAAGCTAACAAAAGCAAGCAGCATGCAAGTCAGCATGCAGCATGCAAGCGAGTATGCAACATGCAGCAGGCATTTTTTCTGTCACAGTTCCAGCGCTGCAGGGCTGCGGCGCGGCGGTCTCTCGCGAGCTTATTGTCGCAGATGGTTTTAACGCTCCTCGGCCAGCCTCAGCCGCGGCTGTGAGCGTTGAAAACAACCTGCTCCTCAGCTCGCGGGCCGCCTCGCCCCTCCGCGCCTACGCGGGCTTAAATTACAATCTAGGGGTAGGGCAGACAAGACTACGTGGAGTCGGTTTTGCAGCAATTCGTTTCTGTCACTAACTTATGTAGCACAACATATTGACTATTTAAGCCAACATTTTAATTTAAGTTTAAAGAAGATCATGCTAAGTATGTTATGCCAAATAAATTTCGGAGCATCAAGATTACCCGAAGTGCGCACGAAGCGCCCGAGCGCGGGCCGAGTATTACTTATTCTCATTAAAATTGAGAGTATAAAAAGTTATTCTATACCCAATAGTACAAATTAAGATGGTTTCTATACACCCTCAGAAAACGATTACTTTAGAAGTACCTATGTTGTCGGAAGTTTAGTATTTTTTGATGGAAATTTAATTTATTTAAGTTTAGATTATTTTTCGTAGAATTGTAATTTGAATAAGCTCAGTGTTTGTTAAATAGAACATTTTTGTCGGATAATTTTGTATTAAGTTTTCCGAAATTCATTTTAACACAGCTTAGTTAGTATTTCAGTCTTATTTTTTTCGGAAGCTTTATTATTTCCCATTAAATTATGTTCATTGGAATGAATTTGCATTTCAACACATAATATATTTGTACCATTCATTTACCCTAAAAGTTAAAAAGTGTAACTAATGTAATTTACGAATATTTAGCGACAAGCTCACGCAGCCATGCCAGTAATCGAATCAGCTAGAGCTCTGCTCACCCCCGCAATGTGCCGGGAAGGACTTGTAATTAATATTTTGTAGTCTTTAAGAACAGTTCCATGTACGGGTAGCAGTCAGTTGGATAAGCCTTTAACCGTCCATTAATGAACAACGTACTGTCTCTTTGGTCTAGTGGTCACACACGACTGCCCGACTTCGAGGAACGCAAGCGTTATGGTTTGTATATTTTACTGTATCCTTGTCTCAAACCCGGCTATCTGATAAGAAGTTGATTAGCAAAACGTGGTTCCCGTATGCAGCTTGTGATCAGGGTCATTGCATATTACTGGAAATGTGCGGGTTTGTTCAAGCGTTCTTACGATTAATAGTGAAATCAAAATAACATGTCTTGCGTTTCAATTAAATACCAAGAACTGGAAGCAGGTGGTACAAGGTAGGTTTAGGAGAACTTTGTCCAGCTGTGACTTCGTTTGCTGTAGCTTATGATGCCATCACGGGATCACCTAGCGGCTAGCACTGATAAAAGGCTAAAGTAAACCGCTATATCCGCAAAAAAGACACTAATTAATTGATTCTTTTTTAGCACATTTTTATACCTTAATAATTATTATTATATTAAGAACGAAAACTAAATTAAATCAAATCTATTTACATGTTTCCTATTGCCGTCACAGAGGCTCAACAAAATCAGTGGCCACTCGTAGCACCACAGTCACCCTCTGTGGGTTGGCAGTAACCCAGTTAGCTGGTAATCACATTACTGCCCCACGCACCGCAGACAGACCCTCCTTAGCTGATGAACTATTCTTTAAACGTACCACAAAAAACACTGCATTTTTTTTTTTTTATACGAGTTCCAAAGGGCTTGTAGAGGTTAAAGTCCTGAGTTCAGTACGTACTATAGGTCCTATGTCTATGTCCAAATAATTAAGTTTTAAAATAAAGTGCGACCATTTTAAAAGGGGATCGGTCATTTAGCACCAAAAGTTGTCCTTTGCTCAACGTGGGACTTGACTATTGAATTCATGTAAAATCGTTCAAACTCTGTTTTCATAAAATGGTGGATTCTTTGAAATTGTTGCCACAAATCTCAAATGCCTGACAATATCTGAACTCATAGTAATTAACCTCTGTAAAACAATTTGAATTTTGATCTAAATCATTTCACGCAATATAAATGAGTACCAGGAGGCAAAAAATACGGTATTAATATCCAATTCGCTCGTTTCAAGGACGGCAATGTTGCCAAATGACTCCAATAGGTAAATACCGAACCTCGTCCACTTGTCAAAATAATGTATTACTTATCACATTTATCACACAACAATAGCTATCACAAACACGTGCAAACTATATAATAAGTATCATTTAAATGTTCGGAATAAGGCGGTCATAATAAGTTTGAAACAGAATGTTGCACAGTTGTGTAAATGTCAGTCAGTTGTCATCGACGAGGCGTTTAATTGACACGTCTCTCGATACGTTACGTTAGCTACGTTCCTAAGATTGGTTACTTCAGAACGTGTTGCCATGTCGCCGAACAGCTGAAGAATCGTTACCATAATTATAATAGACATATTGTATCTTTATTGCAAAACACTAAGAAAAACAGGAAAGTAAACAAATGCGCAATAAGTACTACAAAAGGCAGTTTTATTGATAAAAGCACGGAGAAGTAGAAACCTACCTATGATTAATTACCCTTCAATTGTAGAATTTAGTGATGTTCGTGCTCAGTATAAAAATAACGGTTACGTCACGCAATTACTTTTATTAACCACGCTACGCTAAGACATGCTACGCCATGACAGGGTACTCTACGAAATGCTGCGCCAAGACTCGCTCCGCTCCGACGTGCTACGCCAAGATATGCTACGCCATGACAGGGTACTCTACGAAATGCTGCGCCAAGACTCGCTCCGCTCCGACGTGCTACGCCAAGATATGCTACTCCTCTCTGACCTACGCTATAGGTGTGACGCTTCTCATCTATTCGAATCTTTGTTCTGAAAGTTACCTAATCACTTGACAAAGTATATCGCAGGGTATTTCTGTTGGAGAGCAACCTATAGAGTGTGACACTAATGAAAGTCTTGATACCTCCATAACTTATGTGGCCGATTATAAAGTTCTGACAGCTTAGCGTAAACGATACAACCACACGCTGCTATAATAGTAACACAAATATTATACAACGGAGGCGAAACAATAAAAAACATTATAAATTCAAATCTGTCGGAGTGAGCGGTCAGCGACACGGCCGCCCGAGGACCGACAATGCGCAATAAAAGTTATAATACCATTATTTGTTTATCAATAAACGATTTGCATGTGTTAAGTGTGTGTCGTCATGCGGGATTACCATGAGAATGCGCGGGCGCTGCATACGTCACTCGCGCATGCGCGGTGGATCGCTGCAGTATCCTGTTACATTCAGCTACTGGGCTATCTTCCTCTTCAGTGTTTTTGACTGAATTGATTTCGTACGAAATCTAACCTCAAAATATATCAAAATAAAAATTACGTATGTACTGCCGTTGCTTGTTCAATAAGTCATACATAACACACAAAACTGAAACTTGAACACACTCATGATGTTTGTCGACAGGGTTCACGACAAAGTCACGATTCCTGTAGGGGAAAGATCAAAAGAACAATGATGAACAAAAACTGAACTGATATAATATAAATACCTACGCAGTTCACTGACGTACGGAAATTTGCAATTTAAATTAGTGCAAATGGAAAATGAACAACAAATTGATCAATAATCAGTTAACACTAAGAAAAATCCTTTTTTTTTACTTAATTCCGCTAGTGCGTATGTCGCGCGTCTGTCAGTCGCACGACTGTGAATGATTAAAATGATAAAAATCGATGATTTATTCCTTTCTAATACCATACAACTAATACCACTGGTATTTGTTTGAACTCATATTTATTTTCTATTCTGAACGGATACCACTCTTTAAATAATTAAAGTTAATGTGCGAACGAAAACTAACAACTTGAATTAGGTACAGTCAGCTCAGTCAAACCTAAACAAATTTTCGTTTTCTAATATTTTTATGTGATCATTCCAATATTTTTACAAATCATTACGTGCCTATCTAATAATAACTATGTCAGGTAAATTTTAATATAAAATAAGATTTGATTTTTCGAGATATTTTGTAATTTTTTGATTACAAGTAATTTTTTCTTGTTTTGATATTTTTGCAAAAAAAAATATTTTAGGCGTCTGCTAACAAAATTATTATTTTTTGGATTTAACAGATTTTTTTTTAAATTAATTGTCTTATATTAACATACAAAGCATTTTTACTGACTGTACCTTATATCTTTGAACTTGTTTTGGTATAAGTTTAAAACTTTAAACAATGGTATCCGTTCGGAATAGAAAATAAATATGAGTTCAAACAAATACGATTGGTATTAGTTGTGTGGTATTAGAAGGGAATAAATCGACCAAGTCTCAACGAAGATCAAAGTTTTTACAAAAATCACCAGCACCAGCAGCAAATGTCATGAAAATATTATTTTGTTCCTTGGCGATAAGTAGGTATAGTTACAGTTCCAGCTTAAAGCCCACCTACGCCAGCAATAACGTACGACATCGACACAATCAACGCGTGCGCGTTTCTCTGCTTCATTTCCGTATGGTTTTGTAAAAATCATTTGAAAAGTCCGAAAGTGAACCCACCTTGAATATATTTAAATTAATTACGCATCGCTAATAGAGAACGGTCCAAGGACGATTTTTGCATATGATTGTAACGGCACATAAATTGTTATCGCTGCTACTTCATCCAAGATTTTTACATTAATTTTGTCATCTACACTAAATTATTATAGTTTACTTCGTAACCGAGTTGGTTTTTAAGAGGAAAATATTTGTTCTTTCGTAAATGTAAATTGATTAGGCAGTAGGTGAGCAGCGGTGAGCTACGTTTTGAGTGGATATGTAGAATTAACTTTTCGAACTCTGGTATTTACTTAATTTTACGATTTGTAATGAATGGAGAAATATCCTTATTTAATAAATTTTGGCTCGTTGTTTGAAAATGCGTTAAATTTTATTTTTAACACATTTTTGTTGTGATAATGCCGGGTGCTGTTGCGCGTTGCACTGGTCCAGAAGCTGACCGGGACAATAACGAGGGGAGCGAATCAAACACCCCTTCATTCTAGAACAGGTTCTGTACAAGTACACTAATTTGAATAAATTCCCATACGAGGCATAGCGCAAGTGAATATTTGAATAATTCCGTCCGGAAAAAATCCGTTACAATGTGTCACAGGTTTTTGGTTTCCTTGCACTGTAAGCGAGTAATATAATTTACATTTTTCTTTCAAGGAAAACACAAATTTTTAAAATATGATAAGCAACAACATATTGAAGTATAAAACTTTGTGGTCACGTAATCAGTAATAAATTATTTCAAATCACGTCGATGAAATAATAAATCACTGAAATAATAATAGATATTTATTATCTCAAGTAGGTAACAAAAACTACGTGACTTTATTAATTTCACTTTAAATAGGAAAATTAAAGGTTAAAATGATGGAAGCGAAGAGGTCATTATTGTATTAAAAAAAAAAAAAACAACAACTTGTTAATGTTGTCGAATGTACCGTCATTCGCAACAATGCATGGGTTGTTGTTCGTCCGAAGGGGATATCACGTTGTACAGTTTTTTGTTAAAACGACGAATTGTTAATAATAATAGTGATTTGTACAAAACGATTTTTAACAATAATACAACGTCATCATATTTTTAGCATTGAAGATTCTTTTGCATCGCTTCAGTAGGGTACCAGTTTTTAAGAAAAATGCGACCTCCATTATTATAATTATTAAGATAGAGTAAAGAAAGAAAAATGATAAAAAAGAAAGAAAAATTCTATTAAAAGATGCGTTACTAAAAGGGCTATAATACTGAAAAAAAATTGTGTAAAATGCCTATTTTTTAACTTGGACTTTTTTTAAACAATCCTAAACGAAAAAGATGTCGAAAAAATAAAAGAAGGAGCAGTTAAAGGGCTTTCAAAGAATATAATTCTGGTTTCGATAGGTTTATAATCAAGGGTAGCTGCATAAAGGCTCGTTCACACCGGCGCGACTTGTCGCGCGACGCGACACCGGCAATTGTTCAATCGTGAAGTTTTATTAGAAATTGTATTGTTAAAGTCGCGTCGCGCGACAAGTCGCGCCGGTGTGAACGAGCCTTTACGTCTTTCGGATACCTACACCTTTTTGGTGATTTCACAAATTGCGTTCAGAATCTGGCCGTTTGACATATTATATGTTGACAAATTATTAAATGTCTAATTATATAATATTACTTATATAAATATATAATATAATAAATAATAATAACATATATTTTATTTAAATGTATTTTATAATGAAAAATAATTGACAAACGAAATTATATCAATAATATAGTTGTCAATATTGGTATTATACCAAATATTGATATTATTATGTATATAATGTATATCATTTACATTTTATAGAAATAAATAATACTCTCTAAAATAACATTTACCTACACATATTATACTAATACGATATAATACATATTCATATTATACGGATATTGATATTATGAGGAGCTCTCACGATGACCTCACGTATGTGTGCCTCGGCTACGCCTCAGCCCACATTTTCACGATCGTCCATCAATGTTTGAGTTGCTGGCCTCGACAGAAATATACTATTATTCTTCATGTATACTTATTATTCTTAACATGCTTGATTGAAATTCTTCTTTTCTTTTAACTCCTCTGTTATTGAAGTGCCTTAATGAAATAAAGTAATTTTCAATGCACTGGGTGGTGATGGATCTATGAGTTCTCTGGATTTTTCAAAAATTCATCAGCAGTTTATAAATGTAATTCAGATTATAAAATTCCTCTAACAGATTTACGTCCATTTTTCAAATTTATTTAGACCCAGCCAAGCAAAAAATATTTCATTATGTTGTTCCGGACATGCCAATATCTTAAGGCAAGGCAACTACTAATTACCGGATCATTAAAGGTTGAACGTTAACTGACTGTTCAGTTGTGCAGTAAAGATGTAAATAATTAGCAGCTCGTATCATTAGGCATCGCTCACGCCGAACATTAATCAGGCGGGCGCACATTAGTTCTGGCGCAGACGGCCGACTAAACTGCGTTTTGTCGCCATAATCGCGCTGTCGCGGTGAACACGCCTTTACTAAAGTATGTGGTAAATAGTATTGTGCCTATTTTGTTGAAAAGCCGAAGTTTTGTTCTGCTTGTTTGTTTTTGTAGAATGTTTGTAATGTAAATGTAATATGAGGTCAAAATAGATCGATTTCTGAGTAATACTACCCAATTACCTTTTCTTGGTAAAGTAAAATGTTTCTAGGGTTCCGTACGTCCGAATGATAAAATGGAACTCTTATAGGATCACTCTTGTGTCTGTCCGTTTGTTTGGCTGGCTGTCCGTCTGTCACAGCCAATTTGCTCCGAACCTACTGGACCAATTTAATTAGGTACACATGAATTTTTGTGACCCGAACACGGACGTGTGACATAAATAAATTAATTTTGAGGGGGTCAGTTTTCGGTAAAAAATTAAAGTTTTAAAAACTGTGTTGACGTTAAGGGGGTTTTTTTTTAAATAGTTTTAATATAAATTCTTTTAAATATATCTAAGAAAATTGATGCTAATTTGCCCCTTACCTCTGAAACTACAGCGCCGAAAAACGTAATATATAGGTATACGTATATAAATTTTTAAATTGTCAAATTATAATATTATAATTTGACAATTTAAAAGTTTAAACAATAGAAGGTCAAGTGGTTTAGTAAATATTACGTTTTTCCTCGTTCCTGTAAAATTCACTGCACCTACCTTACGCGGTTTTAAACACTGTTAGTTCCGCGGTTTCAGAACATCACCGACGATTTGCAGTTGGAATTATGGGAGTACATGTTTTTCAACTACAATGTTAAGTTTATTCTGGGGATAAATTCATCCCAACTACGGAACCCTTCATTGTGCGTGCTCCGACACGCACCAGGGCGTTTTTTTTGTCTTTTATGTTTGTCTTGCAGTAGGTAACGGTCGAGTTCCTCTAATTTTACAGCAGCCATTTTTTACGAAATTTTCCGTGTTTTCCGTGTAATATTTAACAACGAGCTTGAGTTTTATTGTAATATCAGAATAATGAGGCGGTTGTAAAGGATCGCTGGTACAATTAATCAGCGGCGCGCGAACGTAACTGTCGCGTCGCGTTTGTTTTACAAGCCGACACTAAACTGCGCTTTGTCGCGACATACGATTAACTGCCGACGCGTCACTGAACGCAAGGAATTGTAGCACAACTAGGAGATGAACTAACATTGGTTACATTAAATGAATATAATTTGCACTTAGGCCGAACAATATAATGAAAATAGTTCATACGGATGTAGAGACAAGGCTAAAACATAACAACACTTTATGATATAACATAATGGGGTTGTTTTCTGTTTATAATATTCATGCATCTCAGAGTCAGTAACGAATCAATCCGTGCATGTGACTTGAATGTTTGTATACCGGCAAAGCTACAAAAGTGACACTTAGCCAAAGTCCGCACACAGACCAACGTACTGCATCCACCTTCGACCCGAATCTGTAGAAACAAACAATACATTATCTAACACGCCCATATTTATGTCGAATCTCTCATATGAACCTTGGGTTTAGTTAATTAGTGACACGCGATCCTCGGGCCGGTCAAGGCGCACCGCGGACCGCACGCTAGCGAGCACTTACCGACGTGCAACGTCTAACAATTGACAAAAATTTATTACCTCATTACATTGGTATAAAAACCGCTATTATGATTAATTAGAGACGTGCTCTATGTTGGACGCTCGGTGGGAACTGGGCGCCGCCGTAACGCTCGCGCCGCCCGCTCAGCCGGTGACATCTCAATGCAGTGTCGGAGACAAAAAGTTGAGACGCCGATTTACTTAGAGGATTTAAAAGTTAAATCTGTAATTGTAATAGATAAGTTTTTTTAACGTTTTAAAAGGATAATCAATAGTTACGAATGTTTTGCGACCTCAAACATGCAACATGCACTTTGTAACTTATTACTCTCTAGATCAATTTTATAAAAAATTAGGTTGTACCCAGTTACCCATTCTAAAGTGTTATAAAAATCGATAAATTAGAATTAAATGATCGGCACCCTAATTGCGTAATATACGATCTATCACAATCTGGATCGGTTTGAAACAGATGGCTAATCCATTTCTTCATAAGTTCGAAAAAAAATATCTGCGTAAGTAACGCAATGAATTTTGTTGAACTGTCAAAATTAAACGGATTAGTCGGAATCTTTTACGAAAACGTTTTACGCAATTAGATAGCAGGACTTTGACTTAACAAGATCTTAATGACAAACAAATAAAGTGAAGTGGTACACAATAGTAACAAAGCTCGTATATTTCGGTGATCAGCGTAAAATTCCGAACGGCAGCGGAGCGGGATGAAAAATGATTATAAACCGAAATCGCTCAAAATCCACAAAGACACGGCGCGTTACCCGGCTTTGTTCGCTTGTCGGACGACATGATTTATAGCCGCGCGGGAATCGAACGCCATGCAAAATGTTGCGTCACGCTACGTACAGACTACGCCTGCTACGAGACTCAGTAAAGCCACATGCTACAAACATCGAGTACAAACAACATTTTGCACTGTTGTTTTGCTACTTGGTTTATTCAAAACATTTTTTGTATATGGGTGGTCGAATACGTCTATTGGTCGTAGTATGAACGCATTATAAATCGGACGAATGAGACGTCATTCCGATTCGATACGTATCGGCGGCGTGGGGGACTTAATGCTTAGATTCTCATTGATTAAGTATACCTATTTAGTGAGACGAGGATTATAGAGCTTTTTCTGTTGGGGAATATTAAAATATTGTTCTTTGTTAGATAGCTATAGCAACATTATGTATTGTACGGTCGAGTTCGGGTTTGCGGTGATTAAAGACACGAAGTGCGGGGTCGTGGTCACTGCTTGTACGCGTACGTTTATGTAGCATTGACGTTTATTTGTAGTTACACTAAAATCTCATTGTTTATTGCTAAGTTTGCGGTGTCCAAGGTTGTCTACATTAGCAATGCGTACATTCTTGATAGTTGTGCTTTATCGGGTCAACAGAACAACTCGAGCCACTGTCGACAGTAGTAGGTATCTAAAGACTATCAACGATTAGGTACTTAGTAGACTTTGCATAGTGAATGAATGTTATGTTTGAACTAGACTTAGCCATCCCGGACTTCTCTTTACGATGAGGAAAGCACTTAAGATTTTCTTCCACTTCTAAAACCTACATGAAAGTGATGGAGCAACAAGGATGAGGCGTCGTAACCTCTCATTTGAAACAAAGGCTCCATCAGACGTGTGGCATCAATGTTCCACAAGTGTCGGCTGTGCCTCGGCGACGTATTGTTAGCTGATGGTCACCTACCGCGCTAGCTAAGGAGGAGCGCACAATGGCGACACGTAGCGGCAGCGGCGTGTCTAATGTGGACTAATGCTACCCGCACACCGCGCCGCCGCGACTGCGCCACAATGACACCACCAGACAAAACTGTTAGAGTGCGCGGCTACGTTGTCAGCGTATCAGGACATTCAGGACTAGCCACGGGTGCACTCGCGGCCGTCAGAACTTTTATTGAGGTATTTATATACAAGTCTTGGCCCTGCCTTGCTCTTAGCATCAAAAGCCTGAAATCTTTCTGTTAGTCTGAAATAATGATACTGAAGTGTTGCAAAAACCTGAAGCAGATTTTGAAAGGTCCAGCTGCCGTTTCTTGGAGCAAAGAATGTTGACGCATTTACTAGTTCTGATCCTTAAATCTAGAAATGGGATCCAGATAAACTATGTATGTTCATGATACTATCCACAGTAGATATTTTGTACTCATGCTCGCAAATTAATAAATGATTATGATTATGATTATTATGGTATCTCGCGTCACATGTTCGTAACGTGTGACAACGGATACGGTGGCAGGTCGCGTCGCTCAACTATTCGGCTCACACGTAAGCTGTTAGAGTCGGAGGATAATGAATACAAATACACGGCTATTTAACTTCCCTCCAAGATACACAGAATATTAATACACTTTTCGCTTCGGACCTTTTATTTCAAGGGCGAGAGCTTTGACTTAGCGGCCGTTCACATTAGGCGTACGCCGTGGAACATGCTTGTAGGATCATCACGGATGCATCACGTTCACAACGACAGCAAGGCAAACATGGGCCGAATCGAATTGGAGCTATGACGACACCAAGATTGATTAATGACAAAGTTACAGCTGGTGCTTCATAGGCTGAGACAGTAAAGGTAATTAATTTACAGCTTCAGTTCTAATAGTGGCTTTCACTTCAACTTATCATTGCCTATCTGATGGTACAATACATTGGCTAAGTACCTACTTACCTTTATGTCGGAACTTTACCTTCATCGAATGTATGCTCAAGCTCATATTTCTCTAACATTTCCAATTTAAATTGTTGTTATCCTTGCCATGAATAAATAAAGTGTTAAGACCCTACAATGTGGAGATTTTAATTATTGTGTTTATAAATAGACGTTAGATAGTCATCGAGGACATGCACTTGTACCTATCTGTGACAGGCCATACACCGTATTTACTTAATTATGGAAAAGCAAAGACATTTCAAGAAATTTAAATACAACAACCATACTTATCAATATCTATCAGCAATCACTCATACAAAATAACAGCTTTATCGAAGTGGTTGATTGACGCCGACAAGTGTGAGTACTCCCTTAGCCTGTCGCTTGCCTATTTGCAATTCATTGCTGTTTCTCTAGCCAAGCATCGCTGATGGCGTTGTAGTTACAAAGCAATGGAGTGCAAAGTGATGCGGATAGTGTCGTGCATAGTTAATAGTGAATCATTAGTGCATAAAGGTGTTATTCATGCTTGGCCAATGCAATAATAGTTGTTGTAGCGGTAAACTATCACTTCCTAGCTCGTGTAGCTGGTGGTAGCTGTCCGGTAGAGAGCCGCCGGGAAGTGCGCCTGACGCAACTTTGACTACAACTTTCAAAGGGCGCTATCGTAATGTATGAAGATTGTATCCTTGTTTGTTTATTAGCGATCAAAACTTACAAAAATTAATTACTTCGTTATTTTGTTTAGTGTCAATAAAACCTTGCATAGCGGTCACCATAAGTACCTGGCATCTATTGTCATATGCCCGATGTACCTAAATCAATAGCAGTAAATTAGGTCCCAAATAAAAGGGGTGTCCTATCGCCATACGATACGTTGCTCATTTTCAACCCCTTACTAAAAGGTTTTAGCAGAAAATCCAATTACTTACAACATTAACTCGCCAGGAAATTAAATCTAAATGACGAGTGGTCCTTACATCTGCAATTTTACATAACTCAAGCTAAGTTGAATGAAGATAACTTTAATACGTACATTACCTGCACATGCTTATATCCAAGTGGCGGCGTCTAAAAATACCCGTGTCATGAGAAGCCAGCGTTAGGCCCCCCACACACGCGCTACTACGCGCGGCGACGTCGCGGCGCGGCGAGATGTGCGCGCGTGACGAGCATACGGCACGTACCAGCTACAGGAACCACATACAGAAGAACCATTGAGAATAACGCACCGGAGTAAACAGAAATCTTAGCCTATCATAATGAGGACATGAGGTTTTTCATGGAAACGAAAAGAAGTTGAAAAAGCAAAGGGCGCAACATACTGTTCAGTAACAATTGTGTTTGTCATTTCTCATCTGAGATATCTAATGCTGTCTAATGCTTGCCAAACTTGTTATGTCTGTTGTCTCGACGACAAACAGCTAATAAGATCGAAGTAAGACTATAGCTATTAGGATGACTTTTGGGAAATCTAGATCTATCCCTTTTCCTTGCAAGAACAGTAGCCCAGATAACTTTATTTTTCAACAAATTCCTTAAATGCCTGTATAGAGTGCACCTTCTGAATGTATCTCCCGTGCGCGCAGAGGTGAGTACACTCTACTGTTTGTATTGTAACGACTCATATCTCACTGTTGAAGACAAACGTTTAAGTTTCAATCGTCGCTCGTAAGCGTTTCGACAGCCTTATTATTACTCTTTGAATACCACGTCTTTGACCACCAATTGTATGGGGAAACGTAAAGAATGTCGAAGTTCTGTCGAGTAAGTAATTCTCAATACGGAATAAGGAATATGTTCATTTGTCTCGAGTCTTATAAGTGCAGAAAAACCTCTTGTATAACGAGGAATCGATCTTTGAGCTTCTGAAAACACTTTTACTAAGTATCATCTGGTGACCTTAAGTGTGGTACCTATGTAGATATTTACAAATTAATTATCAATTATGTTATTCATGTACTTTATTGCAACTATTGTATCGAGTGATAGATTATCAACTATTGATTACATGCCGATTTTATTGCTTGCTTACAGATAATAATCTCAATAAACGGACAGATTGCATCAGAATTAGAAAAAAAAAATGCATTTCGTTTACTGGTGTCAGTATTCAGTCTGATGTAGCAGCAAACGGGGCCATTCCATAATACAAGTTGCCATGAAGAATATCCTCATAGACCAAACACAGGTGGGAATCAAACTCGCCTCATGCACGATACCGTGGATCAATGAGATAGATTTGACTTTGCAGTTTCATTACACATTTAACCGGGTAGGTATTTTTGGAAAGTTTAACCAGTTTTTTTTTTATGAAGTCGAATTTCGTTTCGCATTTATTCGTACCGCGTGCTAATAGAGCGTGCGCTTATTCTTGCTTTAAACTTGGCACGAATGTGCAGTCCCTTCGCAGAATCGGCCCACTGGTTCTTATTAGATATCTACTACTATTACTAGGTTAAATTATCGGATAGGCTGAACGTTCCCACAGTAAGGCGTGTCGCGTAATAGATGCTATGCTATCGCTTCTGGGAAGCCATCACTGTCCCACGTTCGGTCCTTGGACTGATCACGCAAATAAATAATTCACAGCGATTTAACATTACAATGACACTAAATACTGTGCTAGCAGTAGGTTCAATCTGTAGCCGTCAATGAGACAAGACTAAAGCAAAAGCTTTCATCTGTGCTGTGATTGAGGATGTATCGTTAAATATCTGCAAATACTTTATTTATAGGTAACTTTTAAAATGAAATATTTTAACAAAGTGTTCTTTCTTCGAAACAAGCTCCTTTGAAAGCGTAATGAGTACCCTAAATGGGCCTATACGATAGTCTACTCAGCTAATCCATGTTCGTGAGTTCTGCTACTGCGCGTGCTGGCCCGTGCTGTGGCGTGGCATGAGGCTCGCGGAGCAGCTGCAAATTGCGCAATTAACAGATACGCTAATAACTGCGATCTGGCACGAGCGTCTGAACAACACCAAGCAAACAATATCGACGGATGGGCGTAACCGTTTATTGCACAAACACTTCACTAACTTTGTCTTTTCTCATCATTTACTCGACAACAATGAGAAGATCAAACGATTCGTGAGTATATAGTGTTGATCTTAAAAAAAAAGTTTAGTATTTTTGATTGCTCATTGATTTTATGGTTGAATTTTCGATTCAGATGGAAAAGAAAGACAATGTTTAATAAAATAAATCAGTCAGTCTCAGTGGGACTCCAGCGGATTCACAGACAAATTATAACGTTCACAGAGAAACTCGTCTAAATGACGTAAACGGTTAAAGTTGCTTAAAAACAATAAAATACGTACAACGTGTACATCCCGCTGATTAAATGGAAACCAGACGCGATGGTATACAAAGAACAATTAGAGTAATGAATAAAATAAAGTAAATTAGTTTTTGCAGTGATTAGGAAGGTTACGATTATAACAAGTCTGCCGGACTGTTATCTGATTTCACGGTGACGTAGAGCCGCACGTACTCTTGCAACAATAGCCGTTGTTCTACATTTGTATTAGATAGAAAAAGAGCTGAAATCAGCTCCTACTTGTAGCAAAGAATTTCCATTGATCACAAGTCTTATAAACAAGGTATCAAGTCAATAATCTAAATAGTAAGACTGTCTACATAATAAAAACGGTAAGTTTTAGCCGTAACTGTGGAAGGCATCGCGTTGGTCGCGGTCATTACCCGAATTGGGCGCGCGGACAAACACACGAGACAAAGAAAGTGCATTTTCCTACATACTACAGACTACAGTGTAATCGTATATTATTTGGAGCGGCCTGCATTATTCATGACGCTATGATACGTGGAGTAAGGTTCACCGCGTACCGTCAGCGTAACACAACTACACAGATTTTTGTTATTCTTGCCTGGTGTTATTTTTTGTAGATTATTGTTTAATTTTAGAAATAAAGTTGTGGGTAGCATGTCTGTTGATTTAGAACTGGAAACATAATGACTGCAGAAAATTGAGTAGATGTGGACAAAAAACATATAAATCACAATAAAATTACGGGCACTTGATTTATCAACCATTTCTTTGATAATTAAAAATAGAAAGGTGGAAAAGCAACAATGCAGCTCAATGTTTCCACCATAGATCTCAATCATTCCGCGGTGCAGCGGTAATTTGACGGGGAACGAACTTACGAGCTCACATCAGCTAAATGAGCATTATATACTGCTAAATAATTTGAGAGGAATCCATACATTCGTAGTTATTTATGAAGAAACAGCGCGCTGCCGCTGTGCCGACGTGTAGCGGCCATTGCAATTATATAGGTATTTGTAATTAATAATGTGAAGTATAAGTTACACGCGATACGTGATGGTGTGGCTTTTTGTGTCACTCGCAAATTAGAAAATTGCTGCTTTGTACTCGCAACTAACTTGATAATAAAAAATGGAGCTCATTTTCTTTTGTTTTTTACCGATTTCTATGAACGGCAGAAGTAAAGGTATGACCGAATATAGACCTTTAAATAGTTATTGTCCTTATAATAAACGTGATATTGAGTGCGTATGTGTGAGGTATTTAGAGAAATGTGTAGCAGAAAGTTTCGTTTAACAATCTTAATTAATCCTATTCTTATGTTTTCTAAAAAAACATTTTGTATGAAAAAAGTTAAAAGTAGTTAGGTAGGTAGGTACCTGTTATGCAGGCAGTACCGTGCGTATGTCGGGCGGTCTCTAACCGCGAGGTTTGAGCCGCGCGGCACTTATCGCTTATTGTTGCTAAGTGTTTATTTAAATATCGCGCGCCGCCGCGCCGCGTCGCTGCCTTTCGCATATCACTGGACGCCTATCTGATAAGTTTGCTACTAATGTCTGTAGGTAAGCTCACTGCGCATAAAGCTTTTGTTGATTATCATAAAATAAAATAAATATCTTAAATCCTCGACTATGCTTTTTTACAGCTACCTAGTTCGTATGATATGTACGTAAGCGCTCATAGATCACCTTCCTGAAAATCAAATAAGAATCTCAATTGTCTTTATTGCGAGGTCTCTCAATGATGTTTTATTTTTAAATTACTGTGTTGGACAAACGTTTTCTCTTGAAAACATTTTCCTAATAAACGTGTTCTGTTTCCAAATAAATACACAGTTAGGTACATAACGGTCGGCTCAGCTGGCCGGTGGTAGGTGGTGCTACGGGCGCGGGCGGTGGCACACTCGCCCCTACGTTTATTAAATTTTGCTAAAAGAAAATTTAATTAAGAGAGTTTTTTCTTTTTATTTCACACCCCAGATTTCATTATTGGCGCAGACCGCGCGAAAGGGTTTAGTTTGTAGACACAGTTACTCTTAGAAAGGACAGAGCAATGCCGTAACCATGTATTTACAAATGAATGAACCATATGGATATCATAGCAAATGGGTATCATACAATTTCTAAGCGCAATTCTGAAGAAAAGTCATATTGTTTAAGGATTTTTAAGGACATTGACGTGAAAACAAAATTGCATTTTGTGTTTGGCAACAGATGAATGAAAATGTGAATGTTTCAACCCAATAACTCTATTTAGTCCAAAAATATGCACCAGTAATTATACTTTTGTTTCTTTGCTATTGTTAGGAGTGAACCGTCTAAGCCTTACCGAGCTCTACACGTCCCCAGTGCGGCGTACGTGTAAAAAGTGGAAAGTGAAATATAAAAAGTAACAACAGTTCGGTCGTAATTCGGGATCTGTTGTTGAGAACGATTTACGAGCAGCTCTTATTAGGAGTGCAGCTACGCCTTTATTAATAAGTGCGCCCTTCGCCTTCGGTCACTCCTGCCATGAAATTAAAACGCATATTTATTTTATTTTACGAAAGTATTTACGATCACTCTTTATAACATTAACATTTTCACCTAATTTTACTTACTAAAATTGAGCAAGCTTGTCACTTGACATTTAAATGATAGCCTTCTTTCTCAATGCTATTAGTTTTATAACATATCCTCCTTCCTACAATTTTTATTTTCCTCCCCTGAATCCTTCAAAGATGCAATATAGATTTCGTTTTCGCAAGTAAAACTGCAAGTTAGCAACACTAAAAACATTTATCTACTCTCTCACACCGAACAATAAAATGATTCTTATTCACCTGTTATAACATAATAGCGCATAAGAGAAGGCACAGGCGCACAGGGAAGAGAGAGAGAGAGAGGTTATATGAGACGTTATAGTAACGTTAATATGAGCACGTTTGTGTTACTACTTTTATTTCAAAATATCGTATTTTTTAACAAGTGACGTCAAAGTGGCAGACCTAATTAATCATTGTTTTTTTTTTTACTGATGACGTCAGAAGACAGAACTTATTTCTGTCTTATGACGTCATCAGCAAAAAAAACTAATTCAAAAAAGAAAGTCGTCACGTTGCTTTTTTGAAAAAAAAAATACTGTCTAGAATGTCGCAGGTCATTAGTAGACTGCATTCAATTATTCTATTTTATATGATACTAGTTTTCGCCTGCGGCTTCGCCCGCGTTGTATGTCGATAAAAGTATCCTATGTCCTTCCCCAGGGTTCAAAGTATTCCCGTACCAAATTTCATCAAAATCGGTACAGCCGGTATGTAAAAATGTAAAAGTTTATAAACCTACTTAGATAATTATTAGTAAGTTAGTAAGTTTCAAGTTTATTAACTAAATGAATAAGATTTTTCATATAATTTTTTAACGCCCACACCACCCCGGATATGAAACAACAATAACTTCTCCCGCTCGGCCCAGAGCGGGAGAAGCTATTTGATGATTTCCCACCCAAAAAAAAAAAAAGGGGTGGATATGAAAAATCATTTGGTATGTTTCCATAACGTTACTCAAAGATTATTTAAATAAATTTTCAAGTCAATCAAACCACGTAGTAAAATCCTCCCCTGCAAAATTGACCACCCCCATTCACCCCGTCAGGGGTAGACTTTTACACATTTCCCAGGTACACGTTCTTTATTTTTGGTTTTAAGTATAAATACTGAGTTTCGAACATACAAACTTTGATAGCCCTCAATTCCCGTTTAAAGGGTAGTTTATAAAATCTAAAAATGAAAAACTTTATAATTTAGATAAGTATTCGTGCCAAGTTTCAAGTTTAACTCAAGGAATAAGATTTTTCATACAAACGAAATGCCCCCATTTCACACTCTTAGGGGTGGTATTTCGAAAAATCGTTTCTTAGTGGAAACTTACTCCTCATAAAGAACACACCCTCCAAATTTTATGTCTCTAGCACCAGCGGTTTAGGCTGTGCGTTGATATCTCAGTCACCCTAGCCTTATATATACATACAGATATAAATAATTATGTTTTTGGCAAGCGACCGTCGCAGGTAATGCTTGTATTCGAAGATACCCAGTAGGTATTGCAAAATATTGCGAATTGATCAGATCAATCAGTTAGTTAAATGTCGTGTTGCACAAATGAATGACGAAAATTAATTATATTACTATATGACACCGCTGAACGCTACTGGTATAAAATGGGGATTTATAAATATTTATCGCATTTGATTCTTTATCGATACATAAGCAGAATATCTTTTAATATAATAACGGCATATTACAATAAAGAACACATCATACTATACCAAAATGGGCAAGCGGAACTATTCGATATACGTAGGTATATTTTAAAGATGCGTTTGACAAATGAATTCTTTTACGAAATATACAGAAACTATTAACAACAAACAAAAAAAAAACCAAACGACATCTTTGAATATTCTCTGGACCTCTTGGAATTATTATTTTTAAGGCGCAGATTTTATACAGGTGTCTTTAGAATCAGCGAATTTATAAGATTATATTAAGATGATAATCAAATTATATATTTGTATTTTTCACAATGCATGTTAAAAAATTCATTAAAATTGGTAATCGCTTAAGTAACGGGGCCAATAAAATGTCGCTTATGATTCATTTGGCGCTTGGCAACCTGAGATTAATGTGTTTAATATTGTTACTACTCATTCATTCATTTGTGTGAAATTAATTAAAGATTTATTGTTAATAACGTGTGGTCTCAGTTTGTAGACCACCATTAAGATCAGATTAGGGTGTGGCCAAATTAGGGAAAAAATTGGAAAAATGAGTTATCGCACCAATCAGTACCTACTTGAGATCGCCTATGTTCTAAATTTAACACATGGATAGTGGGATCATTATTTCCATTGTTAAGATTTTGAACATTCTGTGGAGCAGGATAGTATGTAATACTACAGATGAAAAGTAATGCTGCTTGCAAAGTAGATGATTGTATCATTGATTTTAAAAACCTCTTTTTTTAAGAATATTATTCATTTGGTTTGCGTTTTCGTAAAACACGAACTTACAGTTCTGCAAACTTGTCGTTGTCTTTATGAAGAAGCTAGACAAAATATATTTTGAAAAAATATTTAAATGTGCAGATTTCTAAACGAGATATCTTGTATTCTTGACTGTTATTTTAAGATAATTTTAATGATCTAGAAATTTTGCAATAAAATAAGGCAAATCGTCGAGCACCATTAGAAACGGTGACATTTATTTCGACGTTATATTTTAATTTACGCTCTGGACATAAGTAGTTGAATATTGAATGGCTGTGAGTGTTGGGACATATGGAGAGGATGCCACCAGACTGGTCGCCGGCTAACGGAATGTTGTCCACGAGTAGGTTGACAACCAAAATGTGGCATCAGTTATGTAGTACAGAGTTCGATATACTAACGAGTTTGAGTATTGAACATTGTATAACAGTAGGCTGACGTCGGAGATCTTGCAAGATATTGCTGAAAGCCTAGCCGAATGACGCAGATGACAAGATGTTGAGAAACTCTTGATAAAATTAATGATATTGATGACATTTGAAAGAGTTTCAGAATATGCTTTACACAAATGTCGATTTAAAAATATGTTAAACAAAAACAAAGATGTCACTGCACAGATTAAAAGTTACGCAAAACGATATATGTCGACCGTGAACAACTCTGAAATATATCACTAACACTAACACATTACCTCTCAATAATTCAATAATATGTTCCAAATAAAACGGGGAGAGATGCGTAACGGTACATATCGGAGCGATGATAAATCGCGGCTGTAACCGATCGCACCTGACGCGAGGATTCATACTTTATGAAGATGTAGGGCAATACAGTCTCCGTGCAGGATACCGGGTGTGCAGGGGGGGTCGTAAACCATATTCGTGGCATTATGCATCCCCGGCGAGCTGTACGCGGCGGGACGCGTCAATATTTGATGGCGCTGCAAATCGATGCACGAGTGGTATGAGTCCTAATCTGTATTTACGATTGTGGGAGATGATAGTTTTTCGTTAGCGGCTCGTGACGGGTTGAAGGGAAGGGAACGTGCAGTAAGCTGCAGTTCAATTATTTTTATCTCCAAATCAGGTTATTTATGGTTGTGATGCGATAGCTAGATTAATATGGCGGGGATTGGATATGTTTTGACGAATTCCCTCGGATTTAGGATGTAGCCTTTAAAGGTACAGACCTGCATAGCTTCGGTTTTAAAGTCAATTTTAGACTTTTTTGTATCAGTTTTATTATACAATGAATGGCACTGTATGGTCTCAATAATAAATCATTTTAGTTGACTTTTTTGTCGTAGTTGGGTTTAAGTTTTGATAACTTTTATTTTTATTCATATTATTTTGGGATTATAACTACTTCTATCCCTAAAATCATGAACAGAAAAATATACCTGTTGAAATTATTGAAATATTGAATTTCAAATTATGTATATTATAAATAACATAATTTGAAATACAGCATTCAATATTTAATTCTGTTCATGATTTTTTGTACTGTAGAGGGCTCTATATTCATGTAATGCGCTATAATAATGTGACGTCACACAGCCTGAAATCAGCGGACAACCAAGACGCTTCCAACGATACCTCATTTTGTCAAATTATTATGAGGAGTTTAGAAATTAAGAGGGAACAGATGAATATACATACCTACATACCGGTTAAAATCATAACCATCCTTTTTGCTTCGCCGTAGTCGGGTAAAACTTACAAGTATAGCGGGCGACACGTTATATTTAACCGTCGCCTGAGGTTACAGATGTTTTGACAGACGACACAGAGAAAAAGACACAGTTATATTTATTAAAAATAAACAACTATGTAGACGTCGCCAAACATACAAGTGTAGGTATTGAAAAACACGTAGAGCTTTCAAAATGAAACTACGCTTATTAAGGCTCGTTCACACCGGCGCGACTAGTCGCGCGACGCGACACCGGCAATTGTTCAATCGTGAAGTTTTATTAGAAATTGTATTGTTAAAGTCGCGTCGCGCGACAAGTCGCGCCGGTGTGAACGAGCCTTTACAGAACTACTAAAAATATACCAAAAAACCGGCCAAGTGCGAATCAGAGTTGCACACGAAGGGTTCCGTGCCGTATTAAGATCGAGCAAGAAACGCCGAAGAAAACACTTTTCTTGTATGGTCACAACAACATGTTTTTTTTAAATTATTGACTTTATTTAATTTTTATTATTTGTTGTTATAGCGGCAATAGAAGGACAATCTGTGAAAATTTCAACTGTCTACCTACCTATTACGGTTCATGAGATACAGCCCGCTGATAGATAGACAGACGGACGGATGGACAGTGGAGGCTTAGTTATAGGGTTCCGTTTGCCACGCTTCGGGTACAGATCAATAAAAACAAACTAAAAGATTTATTGGCAAAAAAGAAAAGCCGATGAAACGACAGTAAACTTGCATTAAACACAATTTAGTTCGTAGTTCATAAGTACATCATAATGTAGCACACAGATGAGTGTGTGTGTGTGTTTGTGTGTGTCATGTATGAACACATTTTTCCTGGCGAAAGTGAAAAATCTGAAAAATTTAAACAATAGCGGGATCTTTTTCATAGACTTCGTTTAACCACTAAAGCGCCACCGAATCATTAGTTTCGATTGCGAGTGTTACGGGTCGCTCGCTCCATCAGTACAGTTCTGCTAAGCATCCAAAGACGATACATCACGTTCAGGTATGTGTAGGTATCTATGTGTAAGTGTGTGCTATGTGATAATGAGGAGTATCATGCGATGGAAGCTCGCCGCAAGTAATTGTTCTCTAATTGTCCGCCGAGCCTCGACGATTAAAACGAATGAGCTGACTTTGTGGAATATTGTACACTCAACCGCACGTCGATGGTAAGTAAACATTTTGACAGCACATATTTCGTAGCAATGGGATAGGTTTTAGTAGTTCTGTCTACTGAAGTGTGGTTGACATTTGTGATTAGAGTTTCGAAGCTGCTGCTGGGGAAATTATTGATATGGCGTTACCTACCTTGTACTTTAAAATACAATATTTTTTAACACGTGTTCACTTACCTGTGAAGTGTGAAGGTATATTCTTCATGAAGCCTGAACGTAAAACCTGTAATACTTTAGATAAGTAGTTGTAGGAAATACCATGAGTAAGTCGACAAATAGTGCGTTCATTGTCCCGTGTTATCATTACACGAGCGTGCAGGAACAAGTCTTAGGCTAACCTAGAGTGTAAAGTATCTTTATAACATTAACAATATCCGTTTTATACAAAAATAATACTCAAAAACAGGTTAGGTTTGCTGGCTGGCTTTGTTTTTTTGCACTGTATTTCAGGCGACACGTGCAAATAGTTCATGGCATATGCATAAGTACCTATCTGCACATGGTAAGTCGAAACCTATTGAACAATAGGTGGTAGATATTCTGCGAAGAGGTAAGCAGAGGTGTTTTGTAAACAAGTACAACCACATTTTGTGACTTATATTAAGGTGTCATGATAATGTGCGAGCCAGGCGGGACACAAATTCAGATCCCAGCAAGCTTCCCGACCCGTGGGGCGATCCCAGGACCCCAAGCTCCTCAGCAGCCGCGCCTGCGACCGCTAGACCTAGGAGGCAATAAGTCAGATTTATTGTTACCTAGAATCAGCTGTTCTCGTATCTATCCCAGTTTCTTCGCAAGTTGTCAGAGATAGAACGTTATTACCTCCGCATCAATCCGGTATCTACAGGGAAGTGATACAAACATGGAGGATAACGTAAAGTAGTCAGATGAGTTGCTTCTGACACCCCTCACGAGCTTCTAGACACTAGTGCATACTTGTAAAAGGGCTTGTTTATGTAGGAACGAGTATGTCAGTAAGTATATTTATGCGTTCCTGGTTAATAGCCTGGAGGATAAACAGATTTCAAATTAAATCCTATCGATGTTATACTGAATTATTGTTTTTACTAATCTGAAGTTCAATCCCTGAGCTATTTGACGCGCCCTGAACGCTCCATTAATACCTAAATACCAGAATTATAAGTCAAAGAACCACTGTGATGCTATTCAGGTTACCTCTGCCGTCCCACAAGGCTCTATTCTCGGTCCTCTTTTATTTACTATCTTTATAAATAATATTGGTAACGTCTTTCGCAACTAATTTTTTTTGTTATATGCAGATGACCCTAAGTTATACAGACCTATTCGAAATATACAGGATTGCTATTTTCTCCAAGAGGACTTGTCCTCGAACACATAAATATATTTACATGTTCCAAGCAAAAGTTTCGGAGCCTTTTGTGTGAGATAGCTATTACATTAATTAATGTTATGTAATTTAGTAATTTCATAATTAGTAAGCATAATACTTTTTTTATTGTATTTGTAACGTGTCTTAACTATCATGCATGAACAGCTTTTCCTAGCAATTTAAGGTTTAGTCAATCTGTGAACAGCGCTGTGGGCTACATTATTATTTTAGTTATTTATGTTATCAAGTTGTAATATCCCATAATGTAGCTGTTGGTCCCATTTGATAAAATAAAATAAACAACAAAATAAAAGAAAAATGGCAATATTCACCAAACTACTGCCTGTCTCTCGTCATGCTGGGGCCAGAAAACACTCAATCTAATATTTTAAAATAATAACACAGAATTAGTTTTTAGTAATGTTAGACTGTAGTTAAATGTCTCAGAACTAGTTGTACTACACCCACAGAACAGGAAGGCTGTGAGCTCAAACATTGACAAGCAGTTAGACTACCTATCTGTTGCGCCTGCGCCTACGACACAACCGCTTTACTCACCTCTTTACTTAGTATTTGTGAGGTAAACGGCTGATCATACTTAGTTTAGGATTTTGTTCTATTTACGATATTAATGTACCCTAGACTACATCAACTATTCTTAAAAATACAGGGTGTTAGGTTAAAGGGGGTGGGGGGGGGGGGGCTCTTAGACTACCTCGTACTAGACTGGAGTGGAGTGTAGTACTCATGAAAATGGACCACTTTTACTATGGGATCAACAATGATGAAAAAACAGCTGTTCTCTACATTTTTTCGAGTTTTGCGAGTTTTGTTTATTTATTTTTATTTAACCATTATGCACACACATATAAACAGGTAAGAAGAAAGGAACAGAAAAATACGTACAAATGCAATACTTGATGTAAATCAAGAGAGATTTAGACAACGTGTGAGTAAGAAGAAGAATGTGAAAACAAAATACATAAATTAAAAAAAATCATTCCAAGAGAAGTTTGTTACGATAAGGAGGTTCTTATATCAGTAAAAGTTTTGTGGTACTTTTATTATTTTAAGAACAGTTTTAGACGATTAAAGGCTCCCACAAACTGGCGCGACGCGAAAGCGCGACGCGACTTTAACAATACAATTTCTAAGAAAACTTCACGGTTGTATAATTACCGGTGTCGCGTTGCGAGACAAGTCACGCCAATAAATATTTAGGAGCCTTAGAGATGATTCGATTATCTTAAAATTGATGCCAAATGTTGTTCTAAATGATTATAAGTATAGTTGATAATAAAGAATATTACGTTTGGAAGCTATTTTTCTTTTAGGATTTTAACTACTCCACAATGCAATGGTGTCAACAATAATTAAGGTACCCCACTTTATTTATATACGGGGCATAACGGGGCAAACGCCATTTTATATTTATGTATTAACTTAACGTAGAGTTCTTACCGTAATGGAGAAATATTTATCCATGTCATTCGCAATGCGTTAAACCATAAAATATTGTCTTAAACAGTGTGTTAAGTTGTGCTACAAAAGTTAGTAGGAGAAACGAATCGCTGCAAAACTGACTCAGTGTTGTCTGCCCTACCCCTAGAGTGTAATTTAAAGCCGCGGAGGCGCGAGGCGGCTCGCGAGCTGAGGAGCTGAGGAGCAGGTGAACTGTAGCTTAGGCTTGCCGGCCATCCTCAGCCGCGGCGGCGAGCGTTAATACATCTGCGACGATAAGCTCTCGTGGGACCGCGCCGGAGCCCCGCAGCGCCGGAGCCGTGACAGAAACCATGCCTGCTGCGTGTTGCATGCTCGCTTGCATGCTGTGTATGCTTCTTTGCATGCTTTTGATTGCTTGGATTTCTGAGATATGATAGTTCTGCTTTTTAATGACTAACGATATGAATATCACATCGCGAAAGTTTCCATTTATGATGGCCATGCTCGCAGTTTACTTCGGTACCCTCCCGAGCCAACACTACGTCTAACTTACTCCCACCTGATAACCTCTCTTTTTTTGAAGTTGGTAAAATTTATACCCAAATGTAGCAAAGAGCTAAATTACTGTATAAATGTATGTATAAATATTATGCAATCGTAAATCACATGAACATATTAATTTGAAAGTGTTAAAATTTCGGGATCTTTCATCTCTTTCACTTCGCGGTTACAATATTATGCGCTGTGACTTTGAGAAATGAAGTCAATTACGGTTCAAATCGATACGAAACAAGAACAAAGTATTTAAATAAAACCTAAACTGTAAAAGCAATTAGTACCTGTAACATTGATAGATGGGCAGTACACAGGTAGCCAGAAACATTAAAAGTAGAGATGGGCCGAATGTGGTTTGAACTGAATCCGAACTTCAGCCGAACATTCGGTTAAAATGAAAAGTTCGGCTGAACTTCGGTTCCATTTCGTTAACAACTAACTAACATGAGTTATTTGGCTCGAATATATTTATCGTCTCCTGGACCTCGTATTTGACTCTGTATATTCCGAGCGACTTTTTTCGGAGGCAAGAAACGTATACGAAAAAAAATGTAACAAACTTCTGCCAGATAAGGCAGAGTCTTTGGTGTTTTTGCACCATAACCTGCCTCTAGTAAATTTTAAATAAGAGTAAGATAGATGAAAAAGTTAGTTTAATATGATTGATGAAAAAAATACCCTTTAATTGTAATAAAAAATACTTGATGTTAATGAATGTTTAGTTTGTGAACCAAAAACGTGTTTTTTTTATTCAATTTACGAATTGTAATCCATATGTTTCATTTTTGTAATAGTGCGTCTAATTTTTATGTCTAATTAATTAGGCAGAGATTTTCAAGACTAATAAGATAAACTGATTTAAATATGATGTTCCTAACTAAAATAAATGACCATGAGTACTCACTTATGGTCATTTATTTTACAGACATAATTTTATTTTTCAGTAATGCTATTCTAATTCTATTAAATTTCAGTCAAAATAGTGCAAGTAGGTATTATTTTTCTTGTGCCGAATGTTCGGCATCTGAACCGAATTTCGGCCGAATGCCGAAGTTCGTCCGAATGCCAAAGTTCGGTCCAAGATGCCGAATTTCGGCCCATCCTTAATTAAAAGTAAAAACCAACAAGTTTTACTGATTTGAGCTTGGTCTGAAAGAAAATTATAGTAACTTAACAATTTTCTCTTGTACACACCTATTTGCTATAGGTAATTGTTACGTTGTGCTTATCTAGTCACGACTAGAGAGGAACATTATTATGCAATGGTTTTTCAGAGGTTGAAAAAAGTATAAGCAATGTCTCTGAAGACACATGAAATCCTATTGCCTGATTATCACAGAATTTGTTACACATGACATCGCGCTATTATTTCTCGAAGGGTCAGACAGATGTATATGGTACGCATACTAACACTTACATTTCATTTTAAGTTTGGTTTTATGTCCGACTAGCTGTTGCCCGCGAGGTGCGCGCGACGACTTCGCGACGGCGACGCGGCGTGCGCGCGACGGCGACGCGACGGGCGTGTTTCGTGAGCGTATTTCATATTTTTTTAAATGCAAATTATTAAGGATGAAAAATAGCATAAATGTCCTTCTCAAGTTTACTATTTGTCTTTCGTAACGACGTGAAAAAGTTAACAGATAGAAGGTACAGACAGAGTTACTATCGATATAGGGCGAGCCTATTACTATCAAGTGGGTACAAATTCAGACTTCGCGGAAAGCTACCGAGTTTCTAAATGGTAGAAAAAAACGGCGAAGTGCGACCACGCACAATGAACGGGTTCCGTAGTTGAGATGAATTTATCCCAAGAACAATGTAGTTGAAAAACATGTTCTCCAATACATTCAAAATGTAAGTTTGTACGCACAATATTGAGAGATTTACCATGTTATTTTAGGACCATAGACTTCATAGAGGTTGTTCTGTAATTTATGAGTGAAGAACCATATTCTGTATTTTTTCCGAAATTTGAAGCTTAGGTAATAGTTTCGGAGATAAAGGGGTAATAGTTATTTTTTTTCTTTTTTCTTAAATATCTTTAAAAGTACTTATTATAAAATTATTAAAAAAACACATTTGAGATCCTCCCAACCCCCAACTAAATTTTATTAGGTTTAGTAGATTCGGAGCAAATCAGCCAGCCAGACAAACACACGAGTGATCCTATAAGTGTTCCGTTTTTTTATTCATACTTACGAAACATTACTTACCAACTTTGCTCGAACTGTAAAAAAAAAACTTGACACCATTCGGCTCAATTACTAAGATATATGTGGAGTGTTAAAACGGCACCCATCTAGACTGATTAAAAATGTTGTAAGCCCACGAACAGTTAGGTGGCCACTAATTAGTGGTATCATAGAGCCGGCCATCTCTATGGCCGGCCTGTTTATGTGGACTCTTATTATAGCCTGGCCTTGATCGGTTTGATGCTCGTTGTGATCATCACGAGTTATGATAATGTTCTGTTGGTGATGTTGGTATGTGGTGTGATGGGCTCGTGATGGCAGCTCGTGATAAGTGATATTTTATTGCTTGCGCTGGGTGGTTGGTTTACTAGGTCCGTTTTAATGTTATGATTGATTACGTAGGCGTGACGAATTATTGATATGACAACAAATAATATACAACATTTTTGAAGGTTTTGAAGTAACGCTTCAAAATATAACTAAGTTTCTCATCTCATTACGTAGGGACTGCTTGTTATCAAAGATGCATTATGATATTATGCAAGCGCCACCATATTGTATTATATTATTACTATTTTCCTGCCTACTTCATATTTATTTTCTGTCATACATTTACACAAATATCCGATCGAAACCTAAAAGTCTATATAAAAGTATTGTCCGTCAGTAGTCAAGTTTCAACCAACATTACCAATAATATCGCCAGCTACTCACTGATAAGGTATCAATTGCGTCATACAACAATAAGCTTAGCATTAGCATTATTGCTATATATTTCTATTAAAAAAATATTTGTCAAATATAATATGTATGCGATGATGACATTTAATCACGATCACCACTAAACACAGCTCGGGTGTCTGAATCGTAAAACTATAATGTTATGATAATGGGTAATAGTAGCCGTTTGGTAGCCACACAATGCGTATAATGATAGGAATGGTGGAAATGTATCAATCATTTACAAAGAAGCGATTAAACGGTAGGCGCGATATCTCTGGAACAAATTGTGCCTGTCAGCGGTCACCGAGTGACCAAACTGATCACACGCATGGCCATTGTTCGACCGCAGATACGCGCAATTATATCATTCACAAGCTGACAAGCTTGCATTAAAATTCAAATTTTAAATATAGAAATAATGTGTTGGAAACTATGTTACTAGCAGTCTAGACGCATAAATGGAGGATTACCGTAGAAAGTATTCCAGCTTGTTTATTTCTGGTCATTAACGGCATACCTACTCAACATTATGGACAAATCAAATAGATTCCTATTTGAATTACAGTTTTTATTTAATTTCTTAATCCTACTCTATTAAAATTTTATTACGGTACGTATACTTTTATTTTAGCATTCACATAAATTGAGTTTTAAATTGAGATTTCTAAAGATTGATGTTAATTTGTCGGTTTTGTACGAAGAGCAGGGACAATAAAGTTTGATAAGTTATTAGTAAACAGACAGATATCGCGGCAAGTAGATCGGGGCTCATCCTACGCTCGACGGCGACGGCCTATAAAACACCATTTTCCAACATGTTATCATTAATTTGGACTGGTTTTGGTTCATTTTTAGTAGAATAGTTTCGCCTCGATACCGGTTGCTCCCAACTGAAGCCTTGCGAGATAACAGTACGGTATATTGATGTGTCGTGTTGCTGGTTGTCGCACGGAGCAGCGCGGCCGCGGACGGAACGGTTCGGACGGCTGTGGACCGAGCGAGCCCACTTCAAATATCATAGTTTCGTGTTTCATAATGAGTAGAACACGTTTTTGTGGGCTACAGCCGGCGGTGGAGTCGTCGCGTGTACACGAATTATAGGTAAAGCTTAGTCTTCAACGAACAATACAAATAAAATAATCGTGTTTTATTTTTCAGCTGTAAAGAAGAAAGTTTCAGAATTGTTTTGGTTTGCTGTTGAAAGTTCCAAATACCTATCTGAACCCACAAATTTTCAACAAATTAGTTGAAAATGTATTGTTATATTTTGAAATTAGGTACTTATAGGTACGCTTTACTGGTTCTTTCTAGCGTAGAATCCTAATGTATAGCATCCTTCCCCAGGATTAATGTTATCCTGTTCCCGACTTAAGTTTGTACTTAATCAGTATTGTTTTATTTTTCATCAAAACGCGATGTTGTAAATCATAAAAATATTGCATCAGCCAATTACAGCATGTATTCAGAGTCTAATGCCTTCGGTAGGAAAACATCGTCGTCGCGAACATCGCAAGACGAACTAATGGCGGCGCGCGGCGTCCAGTGGCACGGAACGATGCGGTTGATTGTGTTCGCAGTTATAGATGTTACCAACTACCACGCACCAGAAAAACGAACAACTTTTCATGCACAAGCTCGCATATTACCATATAAGAAAAACATGCTTACATTCCCGTAAACACGCATGCTATACCAAAACCAACTCTATCTTATGCTGATACAACTCTACTCTCCATGCACTAACAAATTTGTTTAAACTAGGCAATTTCAGAGCAAATAAAATATACGATTAATTTTTTCTAATGATATATGACATTTTGACAGTATTAACGTACACGCTAATACCATTCCAATATTGTTGAGTTTTTGCTCGTAAAAGACGGATACAGTCATATAATGGAAGCGTAGTAACCACAAGATGTGTTCTGAATAATAAATGAGTTTTTATTTCTGATCTAAATTATTTCACATTTCGTTAATTTAAAAGGTAATTAATGTTATTGCAGTTTATCGCATTCGTTTTATAAACAACTCAATTAATTTAAAAATAAATGTGTAATGTCGACTCCAGCGCGTTCGCTGTGACCGTTTTCGAGTTTTCATTTAATGTGGTTGTGTCCAAAGCGCGGATGAGTGTGATATACTGATATTAGTTTTTTAGTGAGCGCGCTCGTTAGCCGAATATAGCGAACTTATACCACTATCAATATTCAAATGTAGCGTGACTTGGTGACAATTTAGTGGCAGTACCGCTGCCCAGACGACCTCCAATCATTATAAAAAATATTCTAACAGATCATGATCTTTGGCAATCTAGAATTGAGGATTTCGCAAATGATCGGCCTTAGCGAGGCTCCGCTTGAAATCTTTACGACTCCTGCGCTTGTAATATTTGAATATTGACCTTACCTACTATAATTGAGATAAATTATGAGCCGTGTATAAATGGCCGATCGAAAACCGATCTGTTGACTTAACGTCAGATCGTGGATATTTGTATAATATAAATAATGTTTGGCTAATTTCTGAATAATTTTAGTAACTGGTCAGTCCGCGAATGTCTTGAGTTTAGTCCTTCAGGACCCAGGCTATAGCTACAGTCGGAGCTTTACAGAATAATATACGAGAGACAATACAGAAGTAATTTCTATTGTTTTGTACGATGATGTTAAAATAAATATAATTTATGCAGAGTAACTACATATTTCTGCCACTGAAAAAAACAGAATAGTTTTCCGCCATATATCGACGTCAGTCAGCATGTTTGCAGTGAGGATGCAGTTATTACGACGTCTGCGCAATTACCGCCCGCATGCGCCGGCGCAGGCGCAGCTCGACGTGTCACCACTCAACCTGCCTGCCGCCCGACCGCACCTGGCAATATATTAATATGATTGTCTCCTGATACCCGCACTCTAAAGTTTTAAGGACTTTTTAAGGATACCAGTTACACGTCAAAATGTGTCAGCTTAGAAAAATGGGACAATTTTGCATTAAAGATGGCAGCAATATCGAGAAAATTCATTGTTACTAACAACTATAATTTAAAATGGTGGAACAACAATCCCTTGTTACAACAATACGGTTACCTATAATTGGATGTTTAGTCTAGATCCTAATCATCTGTATATTAACATTGATAGTGTCGAACTGACTCTGCTCTGCCCTCTATCGCATTGGATCGCAGATCTGTAATGGTAGTTGTAGGTAAGATAAATAAATAAATGAAACCTGCACATCCTGCTGTCCTCACACAAACACCCTGAATTAAGAAGACTTTTTGAAATGAAGAAGTTTTTTGTCTAAATTACTTTTTTCTTGGTTTTAAACGAAAGGAATGTAGCTACGCAGGAGGAACATAGCGAGAAGATACTTTTATAAAATGCTTTTTGTATAGTTGTTTGTGCGGTACATTTGACAGATAAAGATAACACAGTAAGTATATGTATTTGTCGTAATGCTCCCGCGCCAACTATATAAGTCAAACAAGGAAAATTGTGGTATAATGTACGCAATGGCGCAAACCTGTTACTATTTTCTAGTTATAATTTTTTGATAATGATAACTTTCTAGTATAGATAACTTTATACTATTTTTTTTTCCATATATGTGATCAATATAACGTACGATATTATTATTTTGTTAGTTAGGTGGTAATCGTTTTCATCGTCTTTGCTTTCACTGCCCCGTTGGTCTCGTGTTCGCAAGCGCGACTGCTGAGCGTGGGGTCCTGGGTTCGATTCCCAAGGTCGGGCAAAGAGTCATTGGGGTTTTCCATTAGAAATTTCTCAGTAGCAGCCCGGAGTTTGGAAGTTGGTGGTGATACCCCGTGCCTCAGAAAGGACGTAAAAGCCGTTGTGTTGCGCCTGATCTCCCCGCGGTCGAGTGGGATTGCCGTCCCATCGGACTATGTGAGTAAAGGACTATTCCTTTGAAGACTGCACCTGTGTTTGCGCATACACTTGTGCACTACATTATCTCCTCCTCCTATCACCATCTTCGTTGAGATTGGCCACCGTGACCGAAATCGGTCGAGAGAATTATTATTACTCATAATTGTTGGGCCACCTAATTGGGCGATAGTTATAGTACCGGAAATAAATGAATTTATTATTTAATTAATTTATTTCAGAGAATAACACCCATTGTCAAACATAAGCATTACTAATCTATGTATTTATATTCAAGTCTGTTATTTTTTGAATTTGAGATAAAAATAGCTGTTTGCTCTCCATCTGATTTCAGCTCAAACTCTGCTTAGCTCCAGTGTGTCGAGTGCCACATTCCACCAACAGGGGAGACTGTTGGTGGAATGTGGAACACATAGATCAGCAGTGGAAGGTCTTCGCCGACCTCTCAATAATTCAGCGATGAGCAGGTTTCTCGTAATTTTCCTCAGCCGGTCGCCTGTTTATCTAGTCGCGGCGGTGTATCGATTACCTTACATTATAAAACTCGTTGACATTTTTAGAGTCGCGCAAATTGCAAGGTGGACGTGAAGCGTAAGTGTTACGATACGTATCGAGGATGCTCAGGCTCACAGTGAACCTTGCCCTATCCGGTGAGGGGCATCTTTATCGATATTTAAATTTGTTTATTTTTGTTGACTAATTTAATCATTATTTTTAATTGATACTAATATTTTAGGTCATGAGGCATTTCAAAACTGCTTATTTCGTTAGAGCAATTCTTATGATTTTAACGTCTACGAAACCCGTAGCAGTTGCTACGCATTTTTATCTAAAAGGAGATCATTAATTGTAGTGACACAACAGTTACCGCTGCTCAATTAGTTTCCTTTGACAGTTTCAAATCACAAAATATTACTGGTTAACTCCATATAACGTGGAACACAGTCGTCCATTTATCTAAGATCCCATAGTTACTACAGCACACGCGGCTGACGACGTAACATACACACTTTATGTTTATTGGGACTGATTCGCCTATCTGCACTCAGCTTCTTTTGCTATCTCAATACCGTGCCGTGGCTATAAAGTGCGGGATACATGGTCGCGTGGCACCTGGTCGCCGGTCGTCGGTGGCTGGACGCTGGTCGCTGGTCGCATAATACAGAGGGTTAATGGCGGAGGCTTGAGCTGTTCTGTTGGTACGATTTGTTTCAACTCTTGTAGGATCGTTTTCGAGGACTGTAATTTTATATACGTCTAATAACGGAATGTGGAAAGTGGGGTTTGTAAGAGATATTTTATAAGTCTACACTATTATTTAGCTTAATTTCGTTATTTGTTATTGTACTTTTAGTTGTAGGTTCCTGGGACAGTTTTGGCAGTAGCCTCGTCAAGTAATATTTAACTTTAAAAAATTTATATCGAAAATTCCGTCACATATCTTTACGCTTTGTTTTTTCTCTCACTTTGTTCTGAAGTAGTTGCTAAATAACGCTACAAGGATGTTTTGGCGCGACCCATTTCAATATACATTTGAATATAAAGTTTTATAGTAATTTAAGAAAATGGATGAATATCCCCCACCATATGATAATGAGCCTAACCTTTTGAAATAAATACTTAACATAATTCTATACCTATACATTACAGAAAAATCCTCTCTGGTCCTCTACGGTTTTAAAATAACATGGCAAATCTCTCAATATTGTGCGTACAAACTTCAACTTGCAGTTGTAATGTATGTTAAGTTTGTCCTTGGGATAAATTCATTCCAACTACGGAACCCTTCATTGTGCGTGGTCCGACACGGCCTTGGCCGGTTTTTTTACAGTGATATGTAAAATATCATCCGGATAGTGTTCTATAAGTATCCGAATTATCCGGATAGTTAAATTGGGCGGTGAATTGCACCCGTGCGTGAGACAATACAGGAACACTCCGGAGCAAGACTGCACACCGTCTTTATAGCATTCTGTAAGTGCATGCCTTAGCTCTGATAAATCATCGGATGACTTTGTTCCGTGCGTGCGCGTTCAGTGCACAAATAGCTTTCCGAAAAGCTGAAGGAGAGAAAAAAGCGCATTATTTTATTTGAAAGTAATCATAGATTATCGTCTATGTCAGAACATAAACTATATATGTAAAATTATAAGTTTACCCTTAAGTTTGTTCTCAGCGGCAGTTTCAGGCATCTAGCTTGCTACAGTATCTAAGTATCTACTTAATTAAATTTGCTTACTAGCTACAGCATTTCCAGTGAAGTATCATGGGTAGTCCTGTGTTGTCACATGATCCTGGGCGCCGTCAGTGGCGTGGCGCGAGCGTGGCGCGACCGTGGCGCGACCGTGGCGCGGGCGACGACCTTGCGGGAAACCGTGTCAGAGAAAAGCTTTCCTTCTGTTTGTGACGTTACGGCGCGAACCGTGCTCTACTTCATAAATTATACGTTTTCAGAAAGTTTGTCAAACCGTGAGTTACTTTTCACTATGCAAATAACTTATGCATCTGTATTTTTGATAAGCTAATTTGGAGAGTGAGAATCGTTGATGAAAGTGGAAAGTCACTAGGCCTAGTCATTAATTATGTAATGCAAATAAGCTTATCAACTTAATCAAAACTAGAACAGACTGTCATTTCTAGTTAGAGTTTAGAACCTAATTAATCCAGGCTTTTAAATAGACATTCAAATCAATGATAAATTTGTGGCTTGTCAATGTTGCGTATCTCTTGCGTTTTTTTACAACCTGTTATAAAAACAAGTCTAACCTATTGCGTAAATGCTAATTTAAATCTTAGAGACGCCTGTCGATGTAGCAAATATATTTCACATTATATTTGACATGCAGCAGGTCATTACAGTCATAAATAAAGTGATAAATTAATAAGAATTTATTACTTCAGTAAATGTTGCATTATAAATTATATTTCTTAATTTTTCAGGGAGGTCTTTAAGATTTATTATGCAAATTACGTCAATGTGGACATATTGAAATGAGCACAGGAGCAGTCACAAGTGTCGTCGGGTAGTCGTCGCGATCTTTATGAACATCTTCGATTATGGAGAGGTACTCTATTGTCCTATATTTTTGGGAGTTGGAAGTAAATCATTGTCTGGCATGTATGGGCATGGCGTGTGACGGCTGAAGCGGGATGCAGCACGTAGACGAGTGTATCGGCTATCGTCGCCAGACGTCCGGCCGGACTTATAGGGCGCCCCCAAATAGAGCCGCTTGCGGAGCGGGCGCGCGCTCGCGCATCGCATACTAATCGGCTAAAGCTGGCTAACGCTTCAATCGATACCAAACAAATCCTCACACAACTCTACTATGTTTTTGGGCTGTTGTACGAGTTATTTTAGGAGTTTTTTTTTGCGATATATATACCGTGACAGTTGACAGGGGAGAGTGGAAAAAAAAAGAGAAAACATGTTGCACCGACCACAAGTCACATGGGACAAGGGCAGGAAGGTGATGATGATTATAGCGGGAAGCTATTTATTCCGTTCGCACCTTAACGAGAATGTAGATTCTGACAATGTGAAGACATTAAACGCTCAGGGCAAACTTTTTAATGTTTTATTTTATGCATGACAATGCTGTAAAGTTTGTAACTGAATTGCATAAGCTATAAAAACCGAGAAAGTAAAATAACCGAATCTAAACACGCATCAGGTTCAAGTAATTACAAATATCCTTCTTTGCTTTACGCAAAAAGTCCCTCCAGCTCCAGGCCATGCCATGCCTGAGCCTGTACTTTTCAAGTAGGCTTTAGTTCTATATGAATCAAAGCGGTTCCGTTCGCAGATACTGCTAGAAGTTAGTCTTCTAACTTTCTCGATCGCTAGTTATCGAGCATTCAATCAATCTCAGTGTAAGGTAAGCTCCCAATTTATATTAATTTAGAGCTTTGACACGTTCATATACATGTCCCGGTACACCGCCACCCAGAGAGACTTTCTCCAAAGATTTATCACTTTGTCATCGAAATGAATGTGTAGATAATAACTATCACAAGGTGTATAGGCGTTCATTATTATGATTCGTAAGTGGAATCGCATTTCATCGCTTTTTATTTAGAGGTTTGCTAATAAAGTTTGACGCTAGGCCGCTGGTTCATCGTTTTCTACAACTCACCTAAATGACTTTTTATCTGATCAATAGATTCAGCTATCTCCGTCATGTCTTCAGCCAGGATTAACTGTCTGAAATCCTGATGCTGAATTACATTTGCTAATGCTGGAAGGTAACTCCAACACTACTTTGAAAACGATAAGAATTTTTTTGTAGTTCCTCAATATTCTGAAAAGTTTCAGGTATGCTGGCCATCTTTTGTAGCTATCTTCATGTCTTTTGTTAAGAGATATCTAAACTGTTCCTAATAAAATATTTCATTTTTCATTTCATTTCATTAAAAATGTAAGTTCATCTTTGACTTATAGACTGTGTCCCACGTCTTTGTTCTTATCATAACTATATACGTTAATGCTCGAGCACGTGCTCCATGTAGTAAAGCTGAACAAAACAAATCAACAAGTTCTGTACTAAGCTTTGACAAGTTCTGTGTTACAAAACTTTGCTGATCTTAGCTTAAGTTCTGTGTTGGAAAACTTTGCTGATCCTAGTACAAGTTCTGTGTTACAAAACTTTGCTGATCCTTGCAAAAGTTCTGTGTTAAACAACTTTGCTGATCCTAGCACGAGATCTGTGTTACAAAACTTTGCTGATCCTAGCAAAAGTTACGTGTTATAAAACATTGCTGATCCTAGCAAAAGTTACGTGTTATAAAACTTTGCTGATCCTCGCACAAATTCTGTGTAACAAAACTTTGCTGATCCTAGCACAAGTTCTGTGTTTTTCTTTACATGTTTTTGTTTATGCATACATAAATTATATTGCGCAATAACAATTGAGTTTTATAAAAACACTTAATTTTAATAATACCTATAATATGTTATGTATATACCTATAATTTTAATATGTTTTAAAGTATGGCATACGCACAGTTGCAATATTAATATTCAAAATGTTGCAAAAAGAAATCATTAGTATTTTCCGGTTGAAATATGTATTAAATATGCCAATCTTTTTATGACATTAGTAGGTATTTGATATGTTGAATTAGATACCTACTTTGTAATGATTTAATTTTCAAAGGAATGTAGAGATGGCTAGTGTCTGTTTAGCGCCAAAACAGCTGTTGAGTTCATTGCTATTTCGAATGCTCAATTAAAATAATAAATTGTAGTTTCAAAACTTTGACTCTTCTATTTTTAGGCTGTGATTTTCGTTTTACTTAAATGTTTGCTGAAAATGCTTTTGTTATTAGTTACAATTATAATGTTAGACTAATTTCAAAATTACTTTATAGATAGATACAGTTAGTGCTATATGGATACAGTTGCTTTAAGTTACTAAATACACTATACAACATAATTTCACTGAAGCATGTTCAAACACCCGCAAAAAAATATTTACAGCCTCTTTCGAAATGGTGCATTAGGTATACAGTCCACTGATGCGTATCATCATAGATATTCGCGCGTGCGGTATTGACGCGGAGCGACGAGCGTTTGTCAACGCATGCTTCGATGCGTCGTTTTTGTGGCGCGTCCACGAATCTATGACGTTACGCCTCAGTGGGCAGCGGCACTTACGCGAAACTGTCTGCATATCAATACCTGGTTTATTTATTGTTAAGTTTCTCTAAAACTGTTGTTACGACACGATATGTCAACATAGAGTTATTTAGTATCGTTCTGGTGTCTTCTTGTTCATTCCAGGAGTTCGATGTTTTTTATGCGTATTTAACGTAAGTCTTAATTATTAGTATTTTTAATATTTCAAACTTAGTTTAATGCTGCATTTCAAAAAGGAATGTTCAGCTGAAGTAAGTACACCGCTCAGCCAGCGTATGATCGCAAAACATCTATGACGTTATATCTTATTCAGACGTCGCAAAAATTCTCAATAGGAACTTGTTGTTACTAAGAGGATATTTAGAAACACCATTGAAGGTTTTACGCAGGATATTTCCTTATAATTAGATATGATATGAGAAGGCGATCGATGGCGGTGCGCTCGTTAGTACCGCGGTCACGTTGCGCCGCGTAAGTAATCACAACTATATCTAGCTACCGGACTTCACGCACACACACACACATACCAAGTACTGGTGTAAGGGTGAAGTATGAAGCATGGGGATTTACTGAGCTGATTCAGAAGGCACAAGAAACTTTATAACTATTAGAGACTGTGTATAGCCAAGTGCTATGAAGTTGCAGTTGTCGTATTAAAATTCGGATGGGTTTAGCAAAACCTAAGCGGTCAAATAAATACTTTCGATGTCGTCACTGCTTACAACAGCTGCTTATGACTCGTCCTACGCACATAAATGATCATACTTGTGGTATCAGTATGGGTGACTAACTATGATAGCATGAGGATCTTTCAAGGTCTTGGGAAGTGAGCAGTTTTTAGGATCAGCAAGCACCCTCTACGATTTAAAATTGACTACAGAGATCCGCTGCTACCAAGTTTTAAGCGAGTAACGCGAATCGCAGGATGACTCTTCAGAAAACTCCTTTCGTAAAATATCAAAACATGCCTCAGCCAGCCGACGACGATTATATCGTCTTGAAAAGAGATAGAACAGATTTTTTTTAACAATTAATTTCCCCCGTAACAACTACTTTATGTTAGCGACATAACTTGCACTAACAGTACGAAGGCACACCATAAGGATTACAATTAGCTTAGTCGTGATGGAGCGACGGATAAAATTAACGACATGTTAAGACGTATGAAGTTGTAGCATGTGTTGGTTTTGTTTGTGGGTATCTTGTACTAGGGTAGGTACATATTATGTATATTTCTAGGTGGACGGAAGAAAATCATAAATAACTTCTATAGCAAGTAGCTAGTAATTATTTCGTACCACCTGGAGTTTTCCTACAGATCCTATCCACGTTATGCGCCAGTATTAGAAATAAAAAAATGTTGCTGCTACCATGCTATTGCTTGTCTTTGCTGTTGCTTTTCTCCATTTTATTGGTCTCGATGACTACTCGGCCTATTAGTTCTTCAAAATGCAAGCTGTTGAGAAGATAATGACACAATATCAATAAGGAACTGTAAATTGCGTAAGTATCTATTATTTATATCTTCAAACCAGATGTCTGTTGTGATCATTGTATTTACAAACCTTACGTTATCTGTGTCTGATCTTTCTTGCTAACTTGTATGCGACACAAAACGGTCGCATATTTTCTACAAACTAAAAACCTAGGAGTCTTTTCCGTCACGTTGTAAGTGAAACAAACAGACGCACATACAATGCGTTACCCGGATGTGACCATTCGCGTATGTGTCGCGACGTCGCGCGTAGAAAGTTACGCACACGAGTGTCACTAGCGCTATGTCCTACCATTGTGAGGCGTTTATTAGTTTATTAGGGATTGAAAAATCTATAGTTTATTATGTCAAAATTAAAAACTGCCTCAATATATTCATCAAACCTTTGATCGTTGTGTTAATACAGCTAATATACGCTAATTAAAAGGCCAATAGAAAGCGATTTCTACACAGATGAAACTTGAAAATGTAAATAAACCACAAACTATCGAAAGCGGCACCCATCGAAACGTAAAATAAACCTGACATTTTTATAACTAGCGATACTCCAGTGATAGCTGTAAATGCGTTCAAAAACGTCACAATTGTGTATTGTCACCTACGAGCAGACCACCTGGCCGGCGTCCCACACGAGCGCGCCCGTGAACCTATTCCAACGATCAATTACTCCACAATACTGTATGTAAACTCCGCTAAAGATGCGCACGACGTCCCAAAAACGTAAAAAAACAAACTGGAAACGTCAAAATGCTCAACGCTCGTCGTCCGAGACAGAAAAGTAAACAAAACGCATCGATCAGAAGCATCCAGTGCAACAGAGGACGCGGGACACGGCGACGAGCGCGCAAAAACCACTGCTCCCAGGCAATAACTCAAAACTGCGAACATCCCGACTCGCTCGGCCAGTAGGTAACTTACACTGTGCGTTTTTTAGACTCTTGTCACTCGTCAAACAGTCGTCGGGCTCATGATGGGCTGCCTTCGATGGACGCCTGCCAACCTCCCCCTGAAAACAACAACGCCTTGAGAGCACCAACCAGCTATCGAAATTAAAATCTACGTCGGGGACAATTGAGTATCAATTTGATTGAGGCCGCGATGGCGTTGGGTCGTTGTCGTCAGCGTTGGATAGCAAGTGGTAGTGTTTTTTTGCCCTCAGCGACCTGGCGTTCTCGACGGAACTGACTGGCCCATTGTATGGTAATACCCGGCCGGATTTTGTTCGAGCTCAATTATATTATGAAGCTTAACCGCACGGCTAAAGTCAAAAGTCACCCGTGTGTCTTTTGTTGCGGTGAAACCGGGCGCGTGGCTGCGCCTGCGCAACGCACGCCCTCGCCCCGCACGCCCCACACGCCTTGCCCAACGCTGAGGATAGCAACACAACTGAATGCCCTAAAAAAAATCTAATTAATATTTTATATTGACATATTTTCCTGGGAACTCATATAAATCATGACGTAACTTAGTTCAGGGTATTGAAGACAGACTACCAGAACCGCAGACATTCCTAGTCTGTAGAAAGTTTTTGATACAATTATTCAGACTAAAGGAGCATGTTTGTCCGGTCCATGCTCGGGAACAATCTAATTAACGTAAACCAGTCATCCAGCCACCACCAGCAGGACTAACATGTGGCCGCACTAGTTCCTGAACCGATATGTGCCGATCGCGAATAGAACTGGATAAATATTATCATTAGCTAAGATATTACTAGTGGCTGTAGGACCTACTGTCATTATGTTAAATATGTTCATTACCTCACTTTATTCTATCAATATTGAAATTCTTTGGTGCGAATATATTATGAGCTGTTTATGTAAGTATTGGTGACCTCTGAGTGGTCTCTATGCTCCTCAGTCGACAACACTAGAACGTCTGAAATCTGTGTTTGCGCAAGGCTATATAAGTAGATGCAGAACAGATTTTGGCAGATTATTATTAGCTTTATGCCTATTAATTTTACGCAAGTCGTTCTACAAAACTATTAAGATCTTAAGATTATCGATAGAGACACGGGTCAGGTTTCAACATTGATACTTATCGTGCTTACGAAGATGAATTTTCTGATATTTTACTGCAAACTTAATGTCTCCAATAAATAGTCGGCAATGACCACTAAGATAACTTTTAATACTTGTATGCAAGAGAGAGAAAATGGCAAGAAGGTTTTGTCCATCTTAACATGTATATACTCCGGTACGAGCAGCAGAGTGAGTATACAGTGGTGATAATCATGTTCCAAGTTTTAGCAAGTTTGTGCCGTGTTAAACAAATGTACGGTCGGTGCCCACGCGCCGGACACGCTGCTATCCACAATGTATGAACACCCAAAAAATTGTGTAGCAATCTGGATAAAACGCGCAGTTCAAAGCCGACCGCGGCCATAAGCTTCGATATTTATCGCCTTCGACGTACACCAGCACCGTAAAAAGGTTAGCTTGTGATTGAAAAACGAAATGTTCCCACACAAAAAAACGTATCGAGCGAGCGATCCAGTCCCGACTCCTCACTAACTATTCCGATCATCCGTGCTGTGCGTTATTGAAAAATATCCAGTGATTCGACTCGGATTAGAGCCAGTTATTTGGCTACTGTTACTGTTGATTCTAACTTATTGATCGTTCGCTATGGGTACGTGACTAGTCCAGTCTGATGACTCGACCGTTTCTAAATTTTGTCGTCAATATTAAGCGATACACCCTTTGAATAGTATTTGCGTAAACATGTCTGTTATTATATTCCGAGCTGCCTACACGCAGGATTGATGTAGTGTTGCCTGCGTACATAACTTTGTCTCACGCGCACTCAAACCGATTTTAATCGATAATTTACGATATATTACAAATGTTCCCTTCACTTAAATACTGCTTTGAATACTCGGGGTCTTGTTGGGCTGTGATTTATAGATTTATATCTGTTAACTTTAGGAAAGCTTAGTAATTGTTTCTGCCAGTAAATTGAACATAAATGGCCGAACATTGGCAGTAGTCACGCCTGTGATAAGATAGCTGTTCAGAGGTGTAATCTATTGATATAAATATATCATGGTGTAACCTATAGGTCGGGAACTAGGGACCTTCACTTATGATTAGAGTCAACCTATTGCCATTTATTGGCACGAATACTAATAAAAAATGTAGGTGCAAGCGATTTAAACGTGAAGTACTTCTTAAGGTGCAGCAGTAAGGGGGCAGTGTAGATTCCTCCCAGTTACCAAATTTCGACACAGGGTGCAGTCAGTTTAAAAATCCCGCCAGGTCTCCAATGTCTATAAAAATATTGTAAAAATAGTTGCCTGCACTATTTTACTTATAAGATTAAACAGCCAGCAGTTGCTTGCAGCAGCATTGCATGTATTATTTGCAGTAGACTGAATGATACAAAGTTCTTCAGCTACTGGAAGACTACCCTATAGTCCTGCCAAACCTATTTTAATGGCATGTCTCTATCCTAAGTTCAGCTGTTCCTAAATGTATGAAACATTGTAGGAAAAGTGTCGTAAGAGACCGCTAAATAAATTAGGCTCCTATTCCTCAGTTACCATTATCATAATTTTGCGATCACCAATGTGTTAGCTACACTTCACGGTCTATCTGACAATTTAATAAAGCTTGGTATAGGGAAAACCCATGCTCAGCGGTAGATATGATGGGGTCATTGACCCGCTCAAACATTCAGAAATCTGCTCTCTTCTTTGATGACAAGGAACTTGAACAAGAATCATAATAATATGGAGGAAATTCCCACAATCGCACAAATCCATACTTTAAAATAAAATATGTTAAACCCTAATATAAATATCTAAGTTGGGTCAATTAACTGTGAGAGGCTGTAAGACGAGCCGGCATCACGCTGCGCGGCTCTAGCACAATTTATGACGGAGATCGGGCACGCCGAATTAGCCGCGCGTCGCAGTCGCTCGCCGTCTGCGGCACACTCCGACATCATCATACAAGAATGGAGTGCTCATGACAATTTTATAAGCTTCTAAACCTTGAAGGGATATCCTTTGCGAATCCACTATGACAACATTTTGGAATTGGCAGCCAATCAATAATATGGATAATGGAATGAGTCCCATCAATCGGATTTCGGTACGCTGCGTGCTGGCTGTAAGTGCTTGTAATAATCAACTAGCACATGGTTTTGCCAATCATGGCCGAATTTACTGTATTACGGCATTGTGGCGAACTACCCTCTGTTTGCAGCCGAGGCTAGTATCTCGAGTCTGCACATAAGCTCTCCATTCCTTCTTACTCCATGTTTCCATCGGTCGCAGCGGCCCGTTGCGACACACGTACGTATGCCTTCAATTAACTATACTCGATAATTCAACTGTTATGTCATTTGAATTCGGGTTTATTTGAGTTTGCTGTGGAGAGGGCTTTGAGGTACCATGTAGCTCTCCAGTAAATAGTTCAAATAATGCACCGAAATCGAGCCTTTTCAAACAACTAGGTATCTACCTGAAACTAAAATGGAATAAGTACCTGTAATGTTATATAAAGCAATTGAATGACGATATAAATTTGATTGACTGATCAAATCACAAATAGGTACTTCAAGTCATATATCACATTCTTATTCAGGAATAAGAATAACGACAGGTCGTTATAACGCTGATGCCTACTGAGTTCCTGTTGCCTGATAGGTGTCAATAGATTCATCTAGGCCAAACTACGCTAAGCTCGAACCCATCCCAAGCTAAACAGTGTCACGTTTCGAAGGAAAGTTTTTACAGAAGTGCTCTCTTACTGAGAACTTTCAATTTCGCATCTTTAAAACATCAGTTGGTAATGGAAGCAATTGCAAGTATAATGTGAATTGTGTGAAATATTTTTCCACACGCTTTGCTAGTAGGCACACTGGGCACACTAGGCACACTAGGCACACTAGAAAAACGGACTTTATTCCTTAATTGCTTCTGAATGAATAATTTTTCCTAGCCATCAAGCACCAGGTAAACAGTTGAACTTGTTTATGACCTTATAAAATACGATCCAGGAAGACTCAGCAAAAACAATACTAGTGGGAAGTCGTACGTCTTGCCCTTCGCACTGACCTCAGAGTCACCTACTTAATTCACAAACCGATCGATTACAATTTCAAATTAATACTATTCACACGCTCGACAATGTACCCGATTTGGCGGACAACGGTCACTTTCGTCCGATATATAATTCTTTTTATAAATTCACCGCGTTACCCGCTACACGCGTGCGTTGTATCGATAAATTTCACATTGCATCATCTGTAATTTGATAACCCTAGTGACCGGTGGTCACTATTTCCACCTGCGTTCCGATTATGTTCTCTCGATCCCTTATCCCTTTTTTGACCGCGCTATAACAACGAGCGTGAGGGGGACAGAGCTACTCCATCTGAAAGAAGGCGCCAAAGAATAAGAGGCCTGGTGAACGGTCAGCGATAGGGTTGCTCGTGTAATTCGATAGTTTGATAGGAGTTATGGTCTCGTCGTGATCGCTCAATTACCGACGTTTGTCGTCGGTCAGGAAGTAATAAATACATGTGAGACGGGGCCGCTCGCACTCGGAAAATTTATCCGCCACGCTGTGACCACCATTGGATTTTGTCATAAATAACTTAGCTGGCTATTTCCTCCATGTATGTCCAGGCCGAACTTACGTGATAAGCAATCATGAAAAAACATGAGCCTATGTACCGGGTACATACATTGTAAAAAGAAAGCGATATAGGTAGGTACTACCGATACTTTTTCAAGTATTGACACTATTGACAGTCATATTATTATACCATACTCAAAATGATTATAAAAACAACAATTTGTAACTTGACACCATCAATTGCTAACAAATTATTCAGTCAATCTATTCTTAATATCATGATCACATTGACCACTGGAAGCTGGTGCAAGTAAACAGCTTAACTCCAACTCTAAAACAATAGTTCCAAACTTTCGTTTCCCACAATCAGTTTAGTTAACAGTAACTGTCGAAGTAAGCGGCGCGAGCAAACCTCGGCCAAGTATTCTGAGAACCAATACAGGCAGTAGGCGACAGTCAACACGCGGTTAATTAAACACGCTTTGTCTTATGTGGACTGAGAGACTAGCCAGGTGCAGATGACGCACATCAAATTGGACTACGTTGAAGATGCGTGAAGTTAATCAGATGAAATATGTCTTGGGACTGAGAAACCTGAAGTATTTAGACTATGATCAAAATAGGGGTTGTTGTTGACAGGTGGTAGACGGATCATCAGATTCACTGTTCGCTCTACCTACCGCTACCTCTCCTTCCAGTGAACTGTATGGGAAGATGTGCTGAAATGAAAGCAGATATTAATGTTGGATGGTTTTGAAGTTTTTAAAGTTTTATATCTGGGGTGTTTGTACCTGTTCACAATAAATGAAGGTGGGAATAAAACACTTGTGATCTACATTCATAATCTATGACAGGAACCACGGCAGCTCAAAGGCAAAACATTGTTTGGTGCGAACGGTGACGCGGGCGCAGCGGCCGAATGTTTGCACTGACAACAACATACTCAAACACATTTATGTTCCTTATCTCTATAGAGTTAGAGGTGATTATCGTGTGTAATTTCGGGTAAGGCGGTATGACAGTACAGTGTTACCTGACGTAATATCGGTTCACTTGTAAGCAAACAGAGGAGGAACGCTAATCAACGCGGTAAACTGATGAATGACGAACATTATGAAAGAATTATTGAATGATTTCGTGGACACAGGTTGACTGACAAATATTTAAGACATGCGAGTAACAGTAACATAAAGGAGCATGTCGGCTTGTTTTTGAAACACGAAGTATCCGATGGTAAGAACGGATTGCCCAAAAACTGGAGTCTGTTAAGTTATTTTGTGTTAACAATTTCCAAGCTCTGTAATAGACCTCGAAAAAAACATGTATTGTGGTTCTTCTTCTTCAGAGCCGCTTTGCTTTTGACAGAGCAGTCGTGGCCATATTCAGTTGTATCTGATTTCTGGTGTATTCGTATGTTTTGAGTAACCTCAAAACATACGAATATACCAGGAATCAGATAGTAACCTACAGATCTATATGCAACTTCAATGATTCTGGTTATGACAGTAATATGGTCCACCGCAGTTCCAAGACCAGTTTCATCCACTAGATCTTCAACATCAATTAATTTGCTGTAATATTGTTTGCTAACATTTGTTATGGTCGAGGTCGCGTCAGCGAGCGGTGACGTGTGGACTTCTGTTGTTTTGTTTGGGATGTACGCGCCTTAATCTGATCGCTTCTTACTTTCAAAAATATTACCGCACGATTCGTGTGGACCTGTCCCTGTATTACGTTACTCAAGAGGGTTACTTGATCTCTTCTTTGGGATCAGGATAAGGACTATCAATTTAGAACATCGCCATTATCTATATATGTTTCAAATTCATTTATGATGAGGAAGCTGCTCACATCCCTCCAGTTAAGTACACTCTTCTCATAGTTGATCGTTGTAGTGGAACTCTCAGATGTAATTTCACTTTTACTTACTCGTAGTAAGTTTAGGAACTTTTCGCTAGGAACAGGTACACCCACAGTCTCCTCATGGCATAGAGATTAACTCATGAAATCGGATAAAGAGCGAGTAATAAGTGGTCGCGACGTTCCGCGATAACGCGATATTTATACATGCGTTGTCACGCCTCGCCACGCAACGTACGCGCAGTGTCGCGTTGCACCGAATTACGCGATATAAAGCGTTTTATTTATTCAACAGTGACGCGATATTATCTGCCGAGAACTTCATCAGACTCGCGAAAGAAAAGTGTTATTGTAGCTGATAATGCAAATATAAATAGAGTGTGATATTATATCGTTGGCGGCAGCGCTATATCATAATCTTTACTTAAGTTAGTTTGGTGAACTGGTAACAATACAAATTTAAGTTTGGATTTAAAACGCAACTGCGATCGGTGGCTGTTTTCAAAATTATACTTTTCAAAATGCAGGCTCCCATTTGACTTACCATATTTTACACATTGTAAAGCGTTATCATTGAATACTGCTATCGATATTAATTCCAGGTAGAAAAACGTATTTTAAAATCTATGAAGGTACTCTTGATTCTTTTACCTCCGAGGGCCCTTAGTAAAAACCTAAGCAAACAACAAAAATAAGTATGATATCTGCCAAATGGAATGCTCTTTGAGTGGGTACACAGCAAAGAGCATTCCTCGTTATCTATTTGCCCCGACCTTGTGAAGCCACTACTAATATTTGCGTACGCATATCCGTGTGGCGCGCGCCATTACGCTCACAAACACAAGAAGGTGCAATGAACTAACATCCGCCATATTACTAGATAATAACATCGGTGTGGTGCTGACTGATGAGGAGTCTGCTGTGAAAGGAAAACACTGTGAAAGCTGCCAGTCACTCGATCCACTAAACTGTTTGGTGGTGTCATTAGTGAAACTGTCTTTACAGACGACTGGTTTGTAGACGCGATCATTGAGCAATTTAAGTTCACTTTATGCTTTTACAATTCCAACCATTGACGAATCATGGCAAGTCTGAACTCTGGACCTTCTTCTGCTGGACGGAAGTAATAAGAGTCAGATTGTATTTAGTTTACCGATTGTACTGGGTTTCAAGTTGATTCTTTCTTTAGATTCTGCTGTTCAGGAGACTAGTGCTTAGCTACCATTACCTCTAGATATTACGGATATTCTACATCGACTTAAGGGTTTCATAACATAACATCACCTGCAGCTTTGTTTTCCTGAAGGGTTGGGCAGAGGTGTACCTATAGTAAACCCACATTTCGCCTGTTATGTTAAAGTCCCATATAATAGGGGGCAAGCCTATTGCCATCAACCGGGCAGATTTCAGACTCCGAACTGGTACTGAGAAATTCTAGATAGAAAAACCCAATAATATTTTGCCCGACCTGGGACGGACCAGGCTCAGGAGTAGCGCTTGCGACCACTATAGCCTAACGATGCAGTCGACTTAAGGGTTACGTACCATTAAAACCTTAGGATAATAAAGGATTATGGATGAGGTGCGCGGCTAGTAGGCCACATGATAAAGACGAAGGGATATATTCGGAAGTAGACCATGCAGTTTATCAATAAAACAAAACCTAAGATAAAATACATTAATACAAACGATATGGTATTTCCTTATTTGATTCAGAATGAAGATGATCTTGATTCGTGGAATGGTGATACGATTAAAAATGTTACCAACTTGTGAATTGGTTGAAAATGCATATCTTAATTCAATATATTATTTTTATATCACTTTTATAGCTCGTTAAGTTTTAGTTTAAGTTTCAAGAAATATAACACATATTCACATTCCAAAATTGATAAAATTATTTTCTGAATGGTGTCAAACTTTTCAAAAAATCTGTAACTATGATTAGCTGTTATGCTAAATATAATAAACGGTGAGTTATTGTGATGCAGTTTAAAACAACTACAAGCGAACAAAAAAATATAACGTTGTTGCGTAAAATATAAGTTTTTATACAAGTGTTAAATATTTATCAGATGTGATTAATGTAGCATCAATTATGTTTTTATGAAGATATAAAAATGTTTACCGATAGCCATGTATTTGTTTATGAGGCCACGGAACAATTTAAATGATACTCTTTTATTGTTTCAAATACTTGTTGTTTCGTTTATTTGTCTATCTTTTCTATGATATATTCTTATCAATCAGATATGTGTTTTGATTGTTCAAGTTTGTGTACCAGGAATTATTATTATGTAGGTAAAAAAATATTCACATCATAATATTATAATTTTTCTATTATTAAGAAAAATTATAATATTATGATGTGAATAATTTTTTTAGAACATCACTGTATTGGTGTTTATTGGTTTCTAGGTTTTAAACTTTTAGAAACAGATTATAATTACGGTTGGTAACTTTAAGGTAAGGTTACTACAAAGGTTTTATTATCTGTGGTAATCTAATGTCCAAGTGACACCAATACTAGTTTGTTTGCAAACATTTTATGTAGCGTTCGGAATATTATTTATAATACACCATGTACTTATAGCTTCAAAAATCTTAGCTGTTGTCACAGTTTTATACTTAACAGTAGTCCTGTCATCGGACTAACTTACCAGACTATGTAGATCTAGAGTGGTTCTTCTTCGTTTCGTGTCAATGGTACTCTTCTTCATAGTTTATTATTATTACTATTGTATGAGCCCAGTGGGTGGCTGAGCTGGGCCGCTTAAGTGTACCATCGTGGTAAAAGGATTAGTCAGCTAGACTCTGCGTTACCGAGTGCTAACTGTCCAGTTTTGCATTATAGATGTGACGCATATTTTCTCCCAACTTGTTCTTTTTTGTTTTGAGTTCTTTCTTGGCATCATGTTTCTCCCAAATAAACGAATGTTCTTTGTTTCTATTTATGTTAACGGCGCTCGGGGAGGCTCCATTGATGCACCCCTCTAGAGTATTTGACGTCTTGCTATTGAAATAATTCGTATATTCGTTTTTTATTGTACCTACGTTTAAAAGCTCTATCAAGTACAGAGCTTTCTATATCTCCACGAGTTATTTCTGTTATATTTATAATTAAGTCCCCTTTATTATTATCTTTATTATTTTTTATGGTCAACAAGGACCATAGTCAGTAAAGCCAAACCACACTCGTAAGATACGTCCTCTTGTAGTGACGCAAAGGTTATATAAGGAATCTTAGGGTTAGAGAGACATCGCCAAAAACCGGTAACATTAACCAATTAAATATTTACTATAACGTCCAACGATTCCATTAGAGCGGCCATAAAATAAATCATTCGATAGTTAAAAATTGTTATAACCTCGTCCATGAGGCGGGGACATTAAATTTTACGATTTTGTCTCTGGTATTTTGGCAAATTAATGAGCGTTAGACAATCGATAACGTATAATTAATTAGCTATTTGGAGTACTAAATTCTGCTAAAATTATAGGGCGAGTATAAATAAGTACGAGGTCGTACAGCGACGGTTCCAAGGGTATACTTGAAGGGCCGGTGTCCAAAAAAGGTAAACTGGCGACGATCGAGCAAACATGGCTTAACAATACAATACGTACACAAGCGATGTTTGCGCTGCGTCCACGAGGTGCGCAGGCGCAGCTGGTAGCCGAGCACTCGACACCACAGATTATGAAAATATTGAACAACCGCTACTGAGCTACCTCACATGCTCGCCAGCCAGAAGGAAGGTGATGCAAGGACGATCCGCTTTCACTGGGAGCAGTGACAGGAACCTGATTAAAAAAGATTACATCATAATATTTTTGGAGCAATTATATCGTATTTATTTTTATCTTCGCCTTGAAGTATTGATCAAGTTTTACTGTAATGACGTTCTTTTAAAGTTCCGCTTACAAATTCACTTCTGTGATACGAACTTAGATTTTTTTAATAACGCAGTTTCCAATAATAGTACCTATTAGTGTAGATTACATACTCGTCAAACTTCATCGTAATATTAGCAATGTCAATATTTGAAACAAGCTGCATACTAATAGCATTTCATTGAACAGTTAGGAGCTGAGTGGCTTTTATATCTGCTGTTCTTTCAAGTGTGTGGTCGCTATCAAGCAGAATGTAGGCAAACAACTCTAGGCTCTACATTAAGTTTACTACTTGAGTGCAAGCACTGTTATTTAAACTGGTCAAGATAAATCAATATTTTTGGTGCACATTTCTGAAAGTTGTTTCATTTATTTCTGGTCTTATCTTCAGGTCGTTATAGATTATGTTTATTACCAATAAAATAAAATAGAAATCTGGTCTGGGAAACGCATCCGTGAATGCAATTTTTGATTCGCGGTCAATGGTATCTTTGGAATGAATTTTAAGTTGCTATATATAAGTACAGATATTTCCACGGAATATACCGTAAGTCAGTTCATTAGTTCTTTGATCTTTAATCGGTATTATTAAGTACCTGCACGAGTTGTCCGGTGACGGTCACGTCGTCCGCGGCGACGACGCCGTCACCGGCTGACACGTGCGGTGAGGACGACCTCATGCAACCACTCATATTTAAAACAATATGATCGAGAACCATTTCATATCTCTATTTGTGATCGTAAAACAATGACATAGTTGAGTTTAATTACGATATTTTTATAGAACTCATTCACTGTGGTTTTATTGTTTTCACTGTTCCCATGTTAGAGAGGTGATTTTCTGATTATTTCGTATAATAAAAGGTAAATTGATAGCCCATTCAAGCTCCCACTGTTTGATTTTATGTGCATAAGAGTAATTTAATTTAATCTTGGAATCTGTTTTCTATTTTCATTTGTGTAATAAAATATTTAAAGGGTTTTCTGTATCGTTTTTGGAATGTCGTAGCGATTTGCAAGTTAATAGTGAGTGTGTCGGTAGTATGCAACGTGCGCCACGTGCTTCTGTGCGCTTTACGTCAACTGTTCATGTATTACCATAACTTACATGGCGTCGCTCACGTGTTGTATTATTTATTCCCGATGCTGGTTCATTACTGAGCAATGCGGTCTGCGGCCAGTTGACACTAACACCACTCTGACGAAACACACAGGCCCACTACTACAGGTTTGTGTTTTTCTCGTTCTTTCTATAGTAGTTTTATACGATGTTTGCGTCACGGCTAAAATGAAGCCTGTACACCAGCGATGTGGAATTTGTTGCCGTTTACAAATGAGAAACTCGGTGTAATTGATACTTTCGATTTGGGTCATAACCATTGGTTATTGGAAACCGAGGAAAGTAAATAAAAACTGTACTTGACAGCTCTCAGAACTAAAATATACTTTCATTGAAGGAATGATAAACTTTTGAAACAATTAAGATAAAAGTTTTCATAAAATCACTAATACTTTACGCCGAAGACGATTATGTAGAAGTGAAGACACCAAGGAGTGAAGATTACTAGAAAACTTACACCGTTACACTTGAGATACTCTGTCTATTGGACTGTGTTCATGTATAATAATATCTTGAGAGATATCAAGAACACAGAAAGAGCCTTAAATAGTAGGTTCTTAGATAGGGAATTTCCATAAATTGTAAAAAAACGAAACTTCGCTTGGTTATCAAAGTAATATTGTAATGAAGAGGTGAGTGTAGCGCTACAATAGTACACGTGTAGATAATGTGCTAAAATATATGTTTGAAAGCTTCTGCAGATATGAATTTAAAACTTTAAGTGGTTAGCGGTACCTTTGCGTGTTAATGTCACAGCATCCCATCTCATGAGATCTTAACTAACATAATCAAGAAATTCTTTTACAAAATTAACCCTCGATATTAAGATTGCAATTAACAAGAGCTACATGTTAAAAAAATTAAGAGTCGTTAGCGCCGGTGAGCTGGCGATGGCGGTGAGCAGAGCAGTGACAAGGGCTGACAGGCAGCCGAACAGGGCTTTATCTCCAAGATATTATCGATAGCGATCGCTGGCTATCCTACTTGAGTCTGCCGCGCGGTGGCAGCCCTGTCCGAGGTTATCGCTGATCTGGATTAGAAGTGTCTCTAGCGTGTATTGTCTGAGATGCGGCTGCGCATGTTTTGAGATGGTCATGTTTTGCGTGGTAGTTTTTGATTCAATTGAATTAGGTTGCTTTAACATTTTTGAGTAAGCAAGTTGATGATTAAAGATGAAGGAGTATAGTTTGCTGTCGCCTTCTATCACTTTGCGTATCTTCTGCCTTAAATAAAGTATCACCTATCGAACACGAATAATACTTTGTAGGATTGGTTAACAATATATACAAATACCTACTAGTGACATACATAAGGCAAATTCCAACTTGAAACTTTATAAACTTCTACCAAGTTTCCTTTCAACTTAAAGCACTTGAACAATTTTTCTTTAAAATTCTAAATGAAGGTTAGCGCAGTTTCCTCGTGGTTTACTGCGCCATATTGTTTAATCATCGCGACGGCTTAATGCGCTCTATCCACTTGCCGGTAATGGGCGCAATCCTACTGATTTATACGACCAGTGACGAATGCCTTTACACACAGTTTAGCATTTGTTATAATGTTGGTGAACGGGAGATTTTATGGCGTTCCGTCACGGTGATGCGGCTCCGGCCGACTGAGGTACGTACTCCCTTTGGGTTCTGATAGATATGAGTATTTAAGATGCTAGTCATTACTTGTTTATTTCTTTGTCTATAAATATTAATCTGTTTTTTCAACATTTTTGTTACAACTCCCTAAAATCTGTGCCAGACTGAACCTTTATATCAAGACGATCGGCCAATGAATGCAATTAGTATTTTAAAATACTTAGTTGGAAGTTACTGACGTAGAGTTTATGGAAATTGTAGGTATTGATTTTCTGCATGTCAGAATAAATTACAAGAATTTAAATGAATTAATTGAATAAATGTCGTTCTGGTACGAATCGAACAATTCCTACACGAGCCACAGCTTTGATAGTTATTGAAGAAAGTAATATCAACAGACACAGTGTTTCTGTAAACTAAACTCCGTGCGGGCTCCGCTACTAGTTCAGTTTTAGGTGCTCAGTAGGTACTACAAGGCATTTTAGTTTCGAGAATAAAGTGAACTTACTTCTTAGAATCAATTAGGTACGTATGAGACGATACCTTACCGTCAAACAAAACCGTTTCAAGAACAATCCACAGTACCGCGAACAGCACATCATCGTTAAACATCTTCACTGCGTGCCCTTTCAAGTGCTATCCAAAATCCAGCCAAGTGGAGTGAAATCTGTCGGCGACCAGCGACCAGCGACCAGCGAGCAGCGACCAGCGACCAGCGACCATGCGGCCGGGGTCGGCGGCCTGCACCCGCGCGCCTAAACGCGTGTTTACTCACAGATATGAGCCGTTAATTACGATTTCGCTTGTCACGCCTTCTGCCTTGCTTAATGTTCGGATTAACTTTATTATTAAAATAAAAATCACCGAGCCTCTAGGCGCGGGGGACTCAACTTTCTTTTGGATTACTTATTAGATACTTTATGGCCACTCTTACTAGAGAGAGTCAGTCAGCTGATCGACGATAATTAGACATTCAATCAATTTCAATCGAAGATGGTGCTACCCAATAGACTAATCGTAAAATAACGCTAACTCGCATCAACCAATACTAGTTGTAAAAAATATTGAATAAATAAAACTCAAACAATATTTATAGTAGACAAACATTACGAACGAGTCCATCGGCTATAAATTATGATGAAGGAAGCAGGTGCTTTACAAACAAGTTGTTAAAACTGCTTCAACATTTTAGACACCTATTTGTGTGGAACATAATTGTATTGTGGATATTTTAATCATTACAAATTAATAATATTAAGAACAAAATTATTATTTCCTCTCGATATAATGTGTGGTAAAGCTAGCTCACACGAACATCTGTGGTCATTTTGTGGTACGGCCGCTACCGCATTCTACCACACAGATTTTAGATAACCAATAATAATTGCCAATATCACGACTTTATAATGTATGTGATGTAGATGATAATGTGATTAGTATTTCTGTTGTGACCCATGTGATAATGTTCTAAGAAATAGATTGACATCTAAAGCGAATGGTGTGCGATGCGTCTATGACAAGTATTACTGCTCAACGTGTGTGTCGCCCACACGACTTGCCAATAGAACTCCGATAGATACGATCACACGCTGTTTCAAAATACGGAATAACTGTTATGGTATTCCATTGAACTCAAAACTTGTACCACATACTTATGTTCTTACAACTTCTTTAGTTTTTCAAAACTCCATTCACGTAATAGTGTTCTTATAACTAGCTTTATTTATTTTCGCAGAGTAAGAATATATTAAGTCAATGATATCATTCTTATACTATTGCTCTAAACAACCACATACCCTATTGTAGAATTTTTGGTCGTTATATAACTGCACAGTAGCTCTTGTGAGTTTGGCGCATATCTTAGCACGCGTACGGTAGCCCTCTCGTGTAGACAAGTAATTTATACTCAGCGTCGATATTGCGGCGATCCCGCGCACCGCTGTACCACTGCGAGCCGCGGGCGAATTAATTAGAAGTATCACGCACGCGGCATCTCATCACATACGTCATACAGCGACGCACTCAAAATATGCTGATCAGCACGATTGATGATCAGCGCGCAATGGATTCACTTCCACTCGTTTTATCCGACGACCAATGGCTGTACTATAGTGTGTTTGTTGTGATAATATATTACGCATATTATTTATACGCAGGTTCTATTGATTGCACGCAAAGCTTAAGAAATCTGATTTTTAAGTAAGATAGACTCTGATATTTTGGGTCATAACATAAAAAAGTATCACGAGTGCAATTAGAATTTAAGAACGGGCAGATGCAGCCATAAAGTTTATGCCCGCAAAGACTTAATTAGGAACATCTTTTTAGCAGCAATTATATCTGCTATTATCTTGAACAAATCTTCACGATCTAGCGTAGCCCCAGTGTACGCGTAGCTTGCGCCAGAACGCTATCTCATCACATTAGCGTGCCAATTAGACAATAATCGCGTCAATCGTCGAGTCGGAGTGAAAACGCCATTCAGTACGCCATACAGTAAATCTAAGCTTGTTACTCGGTCAGAATTAATTGACCGTCGCTTCCCAGCACCGGCAATAAACTCTCCAAACCGTATCGAGTCTCCAAAACGCACTGCCTATCTAAAAACTTAAACAGCACTGTGCCCCAGTGTGTCAGACTGTGCCCACTGCACCCGCAAAACTTATATCCCACAGTGTTACTAAATACTGTAGTTGGAAAACACCCAAACAACTTTTGACTTTGAGAAATTAATTGGCGTAACGGCTATGTTTTTAATTACTCGAGTTTCAAGCAAATGTACACTTGAACCGGTGCGCGGTAAATGTTAGAAGACTGCCGGGTCTACGTGCGCATACCATGTATCTTCACATTAAAAAAAACCATCATTGTTCCAACGGGTTATATTATTAAGTTTAAATGTGAAAGCAGAGAGGTATCATATGAAAATGTAGAGGACTCTCTGTCAACAATTTTCTCAACAAGATCGAATTTGGGTTGATAAAACATAGGGCTCTACAAGAGCTATCATTATCACGTTTAAATCTTACCTAGGTATACCATTTCAGTAATTGATCTCTAACAAAAATCACCTGTCTTAGTTGTATAGATCAGTTAATCTAATCCTCATCATTCAATTTCCGACTGAATATGTACACTCAGCGCATAAGTACGTCGCATTAGCCAGTCAATCGCGACTTATCGAGTAGTACTGCAGCGCAATTTCAATGGACCCAGTTTGACGTGACCTGTCAGGAATGCTTGCTGCAGACACTTATCTTTGCACTTCAGAGGACCAAGAATTAGTTAAATGTTTTGGATGCAAATAGACATAAGAAAGAATAACTAAAAAGACATCGGAAGTCGGAACTTAGTAACGGATTGGTTGGTGGTGCCCGCAAGAGTTACATGAATTTTAATAAGGATGCATGTTAGTACATTAGGAAAAAAAGGAAATTTTAATGCTGATATGTTATGCAGTTTGTAAGAACCTCGCCGAGCGGCGATACTGAAGAACTTCGGGCGTACCCCGAGCAATCGCCCCCGCTTCCTAGTTTCCCGAAACACAGGTAGTAGGACTGGTTATTATTTAACAAGGATCTTTAATATCAAACTACGCTACATTCAAATCCTTGCCGAGGCCCGCGTCTAATCATCTACTGACAATTTTTTTGGTGACAAATTGTAAATTCCACTACGAAAATCCTTCATAACTTAAAGTCAAGTTATCTTTATGTAAGGTAGCAACTATCTCCGTAACTAAACTAGAGGAAATCAAATGGTCGTCACAGATAATCTGGATCTTAGAAACCAGTACCTACCAGTGCCATTATTACATCAACGACTCGAGGTCGTCTAGCAGTTGCAATGCTTACGTACGATGCGAGATTTCAACAGTAGGTGAAATATGCTTGTTTATTAAAATGATAGATTAAAAAATCGAGAAGGAATTATTGTTGACTGACTGGATTGATAGGATTGGATTCGACCTGCTCATGATATGATACTGGGCGCGAACTTGCTTACGAATCGAAAAAAGAAATAGTGATTTTATATTAATAAAATGTCAAGGATTCTTCTTATCAATTTACAAGTATCAAACACATACGTAAGGTAGGTAATAAAAAAATCAAATATCTCGGCCAATTCTCATGTAGATACAAGGAATCGAACAAAAACACACACATGCGTACTCTGGATTCTTTTTAGTTAGTGTTCTGACATACGTGAGCTCGATATCATGAATTCATGAACTCTCCGAAGTAAATCTTTTGTGATTTGGTCGTGCGTATATGTTGTTTTGCGGTTGGCACGCGTTCAAGGAGATCGTCTGCCACACCCACGAGGAAGGCAGCAGTAGGAGCCGTCACGTGCTCTAATGATGGGCGACAAATTACGAACCTGTTCGTGCGAACACAGCGCCATTACATATCAAGAATTTAGTGATCGGGTCGCCATTTTGTGTGGCCACCAGGTTGCCGATTACAACAGCATACATATCGAATGACCAAGACATGGCCTCAGGTCTTGAGCTATGTCATATGCTAGTGTTGTGGATTATCTTGGTAGGATACTGCTCGATTTGTGTTTTTTTGTGTTTTGCTTCAAAAAACAGGAGATGGTCAAGTCTTAGCAACGTTGTGAGTTTTAAGTTAAAAAATGAGTTGTTCTTGAAGCAGTCTTAACTAAACTTACATATAAATTATAGTTTTATGATTTCTACGATGACGGTGACGCGAAAATAAATAACGTACTTTGCGTTGCGCAAGAGTCACGCATGGCCACATTGGCCACGTAAACCTTTAAATACGAGTGATTTATGAGAAGCTTTTAAACTGTCAGTTTAGATGTGATCAAATATTTCCTAACGTAGTTCCTTAAAGGAAGATTTATTTAATGAGACGATTAAAATGAATGGCATTGTTTTTGACATTGAAGTAAATAGGGTGTCCATTACATAGAATTTAGAAAATCTAAATTCTAATTGCGTAATAACCGAAATAATGGAAGTTTACATAAAAATTCAGTAATCAATCTCAATTTGATTCGAACAGTAAATAAGAACGATCGTAAAACTATTTAATGTATTACTTAGCGTATAAAATTGATTCATTGTTTTAATATGATAATACGCGTTAGACAATGATTTCATCATTTGAATATAAAGATCGTCATTCGTAATCAATCCACTAAAACATATAATGCGTGTTTAACATATCGCTCATATCGCGCCCCTACCAGCGACGGCGCGTTCCGATCAGCTATTACCGCGTAACCGCTCTACAACAAAATTTAATAACACGTAGCAACAAAAACACGAATTAAAATCCTTTTAGAATAAATCTTCCGTTATTCATAACAAATAACATAATAAAACACCTTGTTTTTTTTGACATCACAAAATGATTCACTGTTTTAAAATGGTAATAACTGGGCTATTTGAATATTTGAGGTGTCATTGGGCACCGAGGCGGCTGCGCACGCGCCGTCTCCTCCTTTCCGGGTATGTGTCTGTATGTCACAAGTCGATGAGTACGTATTAAGTATTGTAAAATATGCAAATTTTTGCTAAAGATCCGCTCGAGGTTTTTGCTCTCCACTTAATACTAGGGCAAAATAACTTTACGAATTGCACTCGTATTAACATAATTGAGAAAAAGTTAAATAATATTCATGACATGTTAATTTGTCGGTTTATAAGTGTTAAAGGCGTATAATTGAATGCTGTCGGCCCGAGCCCGGCGCCCACGCCATCCCGCGACTCATTGCTTTGTGCTTCACGTTTTACGAGTTGTGTGAATGTTTACATTTACTGTTATATTAGTTTGCGCTCCTGCAGAGCGACTGTTGTCTGCTGTTGCCGGTGGTGTGACGACACCGGCTGCTGTGTGCGCTTGTTTGCCGTCCGCAGTGTCAAGTTCTGTGACATTGTCGTCAATGTTGTCACACCTATGCTTTTCGTTATACACTTCTCGTATGTTTTGTGAATCTGTCGTAGACAGTCATAATGAATGCAAAGTATAACATCGTTTAATTTATAAGATAAATTATGAAATAAATGGTAACAGCTACACCTCACAGGCCGCAGTATCTTGAAATCTCAACGCGAAGGTCGCAGATGACTACGAAATGATTAGGCCACATACCGACAGGTAGGTGGCACGGCCGTTAGCCATTCTATAAAAATAAAATGTAGAAACATATGGTGCCATTCCTCTTAATGGTGATTTTGAACAGTAAGCTACGAATTCTAATATTTATAATATTAATAATGTGTTTAAAACTGGCTCATGAGGATACTTGACCGAAAACGACTACTTTAATTTATCGATATTACTTTTACGGCATGCGTGAATATTTTTTTGTACGGAATGGTCTGTTTATTGGCACGATTATGTGTCAGATCATAAGAACTAGATACGGCCGGGTCCGGTTGTCGCGAATGTTGTGTTGTGGAGTTTGACTTGATTATTCAAAGCGCGGGTCGCGAGGTGTCTGCACGAACCTTGATCGATACAAATATTTATTATCTAGACTTAATCGAACTGCCACCACTACCACTGGAAACACAAATATTTTACAAAAAACAAAACTTGAATTTTCTCACCTTCGACTATTTTTGCTTTTCCTCCTTTCACGTGACATTTTGTTATCTTTTGGATTCCAAAAAGACATTAAACTTCACCTCTTCCTTTTTCTGCCTTTCTAGCTTCATGCACCACCCGTATATCCCGATATTTCCCGTTTCATTCGATAGCAACTCACCTCGCCCCCTTCAACACAGTATCTCCTCGCACCCACGGTACGGCGACCAGTCTGCTCCGGGCCTATGCTAATACGCTCGCAGCATGCTCCCGCGTTACGTGCGGTAATGGAACCACTTCTAGCTATTTCCACTTGGTCTTGGTTCCAGACCATTTTATTTATATCTGTTGCAAAGCAACAGCTTTGATTGACTACAAGACAGTTTTGTTAGGGAATAAAATTATTCACAGTATGATGAGTTACGGTTTTGATTACTGGGTTGTGTGTGAAAGTAAACTTTGAGGATATGCATGTACCTACTTAGTATTTTATTAAAAGCAGTGTCGATGCGTTATCGCCTGTAAGTTATCTGTTAAAATTACTAAGTACTTATTTTTTTACCAAGATAATGCGAGGCTATCGTCGGCATTTTTTATAGTTTTCTTAACCTTGTGTCGTAGCGTAGCCTATCCCAATGTCCCGAATAAGTGTAGGTGATTTATCTTCCTATTCTAGGTACCTATAGCTTTATTGAAAATGAAGAAATAAATTGTCAGTGCATCATATTTGCTTGCTCACCAAAACATTTCGTTTTTGTGTCTGTTACAACATCACACCCTAGATTTTTTGCGCTGTTCATAACGAATGTGATACCCTGATATTATTGTAACCGGTTTTAATAATGTTGTTGCAGATCAGTTATATGAGCGGACCTACCTTAATGATATTAGTTTAGAAACCATTTAATTAGTCTTTGGTCCAATACAACAGTCCTGACTCCTGCCTCAATCACACAGACATTGATTTTAACACCATTATGAGTGATGTTTTAGCAATTTAATAACTCAACGTTGGCATTGTGGTAAGGTGAACGAGAAGCGATGCAAAGTGTTCTAGTGTCGTGTCGTTGTACTCGTGGTACGAGGGACCTTGTTATTTGTATACAGTTATGCGACGCGATCGCAGAAAAAAGCTTGAATAAAATCCAGTAAAGTATCAGTTATCTAAGACGCAATTACAGCGCTTAATAACAGGCGGTGTGCGAGCTGGGCCCAGGGGCCGCGGGGCAGCGGGTCGTCCGCTGACATCCGTTTTATTTAGCTGCGCGGGCGCCGCCGCGGGGGTCCCTAAACGTCCGACCGGCTTATATAATAATTGTTCGCCGTTTTCATTTAACAACGTTTTTTTTTCGTCTCGTCCGCCATTAACACGCGGCACGTCTCGGTCGGCGGCGCGGGCGCACCTCCAGGCGAAATAATTTATTGCCGATTTGAAGGAAAATACCAATTTTGTTGTAAAATATAATACGCCGTCGCGATGCGGCGTTTAATTCGCATCGCTGCGAGTATCTGCTTCGATTCGTTCGATTCCATTTATAGACGTATTTGCGGCTTGTTTACGAGTGTGCGCACTACTTATGCGTAAAATTAATCGCAGTGGACTCTTTCGATAGGACGCTTGAGAATTAAAAGTAATTATAAGAGGTCTTATCTCTGGCGAGTTATAATATACGTATGTAATGGTGGCTCGTTAGCGGTGCAGCGCGGAGCGACTGGGACTGGGACCAGATAATAGAAATGTTTAAAATAAAAACTAGTATTTATGTGTGCAAGCGCTCTCGCAGCCGTGAGTTCACGCCAAGTTATTATTTTGAAGACCAGCCAACGTAAACGGGCGTTGGCTTGCGGCGACCGCCATATATGGCCGTAAAAAATACCGATAGGTTTAATAAAAAACAAGTAATTACACATCTTCATTTGACCGTGATGCAGTGGGTGTTTTTGCGGCGTGTTCCGGACCGGCGGCCGCGCTACAGCGGGCTCACGGGCTGGGAAATGCTGCGAAAATATTGAACGCCTTATATAATTATACACCACCCTCGACAAGCCATATAAGGACGCCGAGCGCTGGGACCCGCCCGGTCAAAGACCTGCTGCGTTCACACCTTGCCATAGGTGCTAATTCTAACAAAACCTAATACAATGTTAATTACGTTCCTGCATCTGCTTTAATGTGCAATCCAATCGCTTTATCTCAAAGCACCTAGAAATGCTCACCAGCTTCACATAAAATCTTTCAGTAATAGGCAGACGTAAAACTTTCATAACACAATATTTTCTTGAAAAGTCCTTTCTACGACAAAGTCCTGACTTTGTTTTCTTCTCTGATCTGAATAGTGTTGCTGAAAAAATACAATGAAACCGTGCATAGACTGCATAATTCTACTAAACTCTACCAAAGTAATCTGAGTAAACTATTAGCAGCCCCCTGTATATCTGCCGATCAGCTGCAACGCTACATGCTGTAGCGCGGCGCGAGATTCTCCATACACTCGATAAATGAATATCGATCGATTCAGTGTAATTGCGAGCGCAAAAACGATGTCGAGTGCGCACATCATACGAACACGATATAAGCTGACAGCGATTCTTTGAGAACGAATTGTCAGAAGGAAATAGGTCTTTAGAATTGATTCTGAGATAATTTAGAATTACACACAGTCTGTGTAATTAAAGTACGTATGTTTGTTGTGGCTTCCAAATATTAGTGATTGAAAAGATTTTAATTTTTTATTAGTATTTGGTACCTACATTGCCTGAAACCGTTTCAAACTTATAAGATACTTTTTTTATTGCATTTCATAGTTATAATTCACAATTTGGTATATATTATTACATTCCTCATTTTATGTATACTAATTTAACTAGCAAACTATGTAGGATATAGAAAAAGGGGAGGGGAAAGAATCATATAAGATACTTAATGTTTGAGGTACTTTTTTTTTCTAAAACTTAATACGATAGCGATGTCATGGTGCTGTAAGCACAGGTTGAAAGCACTCACTAAATTGTTTCTAAACTTGTGTGGGAGGATAAGTAACTGTAAGAAATGTATACTTGAGCACAATTCTTTTTTTTTCGAGTGTAACTGGTGATGTTTGTAACGGATTTCGCAAAATTCATATTAGATTGTCTACTATGCGGTTACCAATCTTAATTATTATTAAAGAAAATAAGAAAATCTTAATACTTACCTATAGTCTCTAGATATGCACAAAATAATGTCGTGAAGTGATAAAGAAAATATGTTCTTGATTCTTGTGTAGTTCTACGAATTTGAAAATAATGATTCATTTGCCGATATAAAACTATTGCTCTACCATTATTATACAGTGCAGTCACCATACAATATAGCCAACGACTACTATACTCATCCTAGCTAGCTATGATCCCTCAGGTTCAGTTTTCAATTCAACAAATACTGATAATTATTTTTGTAAGATCAATAGCTATCTGTCCTGATAATAACGCCTAAAACTTGAATTGAACTTCATTATTTCGTCCACGCTCTTCACGCCACCCGCTACCGTCCTCTCCTCGCGCCCGATCATTATGCATATCGGCGCACGCATTACCCGATTTCGTTACATTCATCCGTTGCGCTGCCAAGAAAAAGCGCAAGCTATGACGTATTGATATAAATTATCTAACACGCGAGCTCAGTATGAATATTTAAAAATCGGTAATGAAGAGGCGTAATTTCGCCGTTTGTTTCTGTTCGTATTTAGATTGTTTCGTCTGAACATAATTTGTGTACGGATATGGATATTAATTATACCTGGTTTTTATTAATTAGTGTTCCGTTCTAATAATGAATTGTTCGATACATTTTAGATATTTCTTCCCGGCGTGGTGATCAGAAGAGCTTAGAAGCATTTATTTCTTAGTTAGGTAAAGTCTTGTGTGCCTGTAATTGTATTTTTTTGTAGTACTGTTAGTGGAAAGTACATTTATAAAGAATTTATTAAACCAGATAGAGGAACATTCTTACTACCTTGTTCGCAAAATCTTGTGTTGTGTCAATATTTTATGTACAAATGTTAATTATGTAAATGTATAAAGATATTAACGGGTCGGCCGAATATCGCTAATTAAATAGCTAAGATCAATGAAATTAACATAATAGCGGCTGAGTGTTTTAGTGGCGGACATCTAAAGTAGATCTAGATTTCGAACCAGCTTGATTTCATTTTAGAAATGATTTCTACTTTCAAGATAAAAATCCGCGGGGCAGACATTTTTATCACCCAACTTTCCCCATATTAAGTATTTTCATAGCTTAAGTGTATACAATACGGAATCGTTTCTTAACTTATTCAGTTTAATCTCTTTTTTTTAAATTTTATACTCCGTTCTGGGAGAGAGTTATTTGGTTGTCATCAGTAGGAATAGTAATTGCCCTATCTGCCCATCCGGATTGATACATAAAAGTGTTTTGTAATTATTGTGCAAAATATGTTGTGTCCTTTAAAATGTGCTAAATAAATGTATGTGTTAACGGAAAAGTGTACAATTCCTAGGTTTAAATAAATGTAGGTATAAATAATTAATGTAGGTATTTTCTTTTTCTTTCTATGAATGAACTTGAATGTGCCCTGGCGGCTGAGAGTATGTCATGCTCACTCAAATGTCTCGCTGGTGGTTGAGCTAAATGGTGCTGATCCATGCGTCATGTTCGTGAACGGGTGTCGTCAGTAGGGACTAGTCATCTCTTAGCTGTTTAGTGTCCGTGGAGTTTCTTGCCCGTTCTTCTCCATAGGAACCTACTACGCTTTGGAATGGGCTTCATCTTTCTGACTGACCGACCCCTTGACAATTCAAAAGTGCCTGTAATTGATTTATTTGAAATAAATGCTTTGAGTTGAGTTTGAGTTTGAATAATTTAGATGGATTCGATTCATAATGTGAAAGGCATTATACAAGACTTATTAAAGCATTTTATAAAGTTTTGCTGTGAACGATGAGATAGTTAATGAATGAGAAAAACAACCTAGAATGCTCAATAATGGCATTTTAAGCTCCATTTTATAATCTTTCCATTAAAACCAACACTTTTCACTCTACGACAATGACATCGAAATGCGTTCAAAGAAATGCATTAAATTCAACGAAATGTTACTTTTGTCCACTACACTCGACCCACGGCTTCATAAACTTCCCGTACTCAATGGCCGGTCTGTATGTGCACTAGACGGGTCAGTTTCACAATTTTTCTAACCGTAGCTCGTAGGTAGCTATTGGACGCTGACGGTAAACACGGCGTATCGCAAGTGATCCTACGCACTAGATACACATGAACGGTAACTATTGTTCCGTGCAGACGGGCGGCTAGCACGCGGCCTGTGCACGACACTAAACATAGTGCGGTATCGTGAAGATCCACAGTGCTAGATACAGATGGCACGATACGTGCAGGTATCGGGTTCGTGCAGACTGACGGTTCAAACGCAACGACCGTTTATAAGGTGAATAAGCATAAGCTTACAGTATGCAGAGGATCATCTACGCTATACTAGCTGTGTAGCCTTTTCTCAACTATGCTTGGGTGTGTATTTATGGCATCTATATTGTGTATTTATGTTTTATTATTGACATTTTTATGGATTTACGTGACATATATTATATGTGCGGACTATGTGGATCTACAGTTTTAATGATAATCGCCACAGTTTGAGTCCTCTATGCGGCCTACCCAAATGTCCTTTTTTTGGTATTGTTCGTCGAGCCGCTGAGCTCCATAAGTTCTGAGTTGAGCTACACGAGTCGAGTACTGACAAATGCGTGCACTGACTGGACAGGTCCACTCAATCTGTGTGGTTCTTTCCTCAAAGGTTTCTGGTCCACAGTAGGTGTTAGTAGTACTTAATAGCTGGTAAATATGGTTGCTATATAATATGTTATGGAAGCTTGTAAAATTAAAGTGAAAGTAATCACTATAGTACCGTTTCCTAGTATTTATATTTCAAAGGAAAACATCCAGCAACCACACGGGATTTTAACATAATTATGAAGAATTAGGTGCATTCTCAAGTTACGATTTTGTTAGTATTTTCTATTGTTACAGACTCATGTCAAATCCAAGCATTTCAACCGCCAGCCTGCTCACACAGGAGAACATTTGTGGTGGCGAAAACCGTCGCCACGTCGTCTCGTAAACATGTCAAATTTATGAAGAGAAAACGCCCGCGCGCGCCCGCCCCGGACATAATTACCGCGCTGTATCGCGACACCAATGAAAACCACATCTTTATGTACCCGTTACGCAGATAAACCTAAAATGTTGATGGCTGTACGCCGCCACGACTATTGCCTACGAGATAAAAAATATAAAAAAAAAACTAGCCGGCCGTGGCTGAACGCTCCGTGTTCGTAATGACGCCGCTTCAATGGCATTTCACATATTTTTTCCAAAAGAATCGTCTGATACAAATTAATAGCGTAGTTTCGGCTTGTAGTTTTGCGTTGAGATGTGTGAGTACAGGAAAGATTACCTGAGGATGACAGAGAAAGGCAGGAAGATTACAGAGACATTACCTGAGTGCCACACAAATTAAGCCTCGTGCAGACTGGCGCGACGCGACACCGGTAATTGTTCTACCGTGAAATTGTTTTGTTAGAGTCGCGTCGCGTCGTCGAGCCTCGCCAGTCTGCACAAGGCTTTAAGATGGCTAAAGTTATGAAAATGTGAGACCACCTATAAACAATGATTACCACAAGCAATTATATTGAACTGCACTTGATAAAGTCTTAGTAAACAAAATGTCCGCACATGTTGGACCCACGTCATAGTCAGCTCAAACAGCTCATTTTTGCTGATCTAACTGTTGGTCTATGAAAGGCTTTGTGAGTTTAACCGGAAAACCGCGGCGAGTGTGTAAAGTGTGTTACAGTAAGGCTTTCATTCAGAACTACAATGTGAATGAACAAAACCGTCTAATGTGTTACCGGTATGACAATACACGTAGGCAACTAATTTATGTAACGTTCGTCGATAATGGGGTTATGCGTTTTGTCATCGCTTCTCCTGACTATTAGTTTCCCACGTGTTGATGGCTACGGGACACAAAACTTGCGACCACCTCTGGCGGAGGAAATGCATCGACTCGAACATGAAGCCAGTTCAGAGTGCAGTATATTTGTGGCAACCCTTAATCATGGTTTTTATAGTTCTTTAGATCCGTTTATGACTCGTTTGAAATCATCAAGTTCTTAAAAGAACTAAACCATTTCACTAGTCAGATTTTCAGAAAAAAATACGAGTATGTGGGAAAAGCTATAGTTTTTTCTTGCATCTATTAATCTTCAGATACAATACATCTAAATCCACCAATTCTTGTATCACCTCACACAGTAGGTACCTATCAACTGTGTTTTTAATTGTTTTGCGTGTCGCGGCGGCGAGTGCGCAGGCGCGGGTGGGGGGCAGCGACGTCTGCGCACGGACGGGGGGGGGGGGGCAAGGCATGTTGGACTTGTTTTAATTGGCTCAAGGAAGCACGCTTCAACGACTCCGGGCGCAGCCGACCTGCCACTATCTGAGAGCGAAAATTTACTGTTCAATGTACAAATTTGCTACTCGTGTTAGTGAGGTGGTCTAGATGTGTAGCACGTAGGTTATAGGCCCACTTACAGAAATAAGGTTCTTATTCTTAAGTGCACCGTTCCATCTCGTCGCTACTGACTCTCTACATACTGTTTTAGACTACTACTGCACTTGTGTAGTTACTTTACCAACACAATGTTTCCCTGGACTTTGAAGACAGACATTCCCCTTATTATTTAAAATGTTGCTCTACATTTATGAGAAACATTTCACCGAGATTTTGAGTCACACCGACATCGATAAAAAAGAACTGAAAGTAATTAGGCAAAATTAAACCATTAAGAATTAACTCCAAAGTTATAACAGCAATGTTTCTCCAAAATACCTGAAATATAACTCGTACAGGCGATTTACTTTAATGGTGACATAAGTAAAGCAATTGTAATTATACACAACGCACATAACATTATTTATGAAACTGCACGGAGTATAATATGTTAAATGAGCGAATTATGTCCATTTGACGTTTTCATTAGGCTAAATTAGCTTGAGGCACGCGGTCACGTGACGGCGACGAACCGGCGGCGCCGCGGCGGGCACGCGACGTCCAACATCTTAATTATAATGACGAAGGTGGACGATATCACATAGTGAAAGGTGTTGGAGTTGCCTGAGATGGATTAACAGAAAGATGGGAATTGATTGAGGGATGAATGTATTTGCTAAGTGACTGTCGATTTTATGCCGTCTGTAAAGCACCGGAAATGACAAATAACGTCAACACGTGTTATAACTACAAGACAAGTGCATCCCATACGATCTCGTTTAACAACTCATTAACATAAACGAAAACTAACCTACCGCACACCATGAATGATTGAACGAATATGCAAAATAATGGAAACACTCCAAACATAGCAGGCAGCACCCCTTGCCTGTACTCGGCATCAAATAATTAATAATGACAATAAGCGGCGCGCGCGCATGCTAATTGATTGCGAGTTATTCAAATAAGCGAGAGGAAAAAATCTCGCACGTTACAATTATGACAGCCGCTCGCCTCGGGAATAATGCTAAGAATTTATTTGAATTACAAATTGAACATACACCAGACAGTTTCAGCGCGGCGCGAATAAATAATTTGATATTATGCTAAGTGATGATACCACAGTTAAACGCCGCCAACGACCTTGACATAGACCCATAAATAAGAATATCTTAACCACTCATACATATGGACGGCGGTTCGCACACTCAAATATGGTAAGTGCCGGCTTATGAATAAATTTTATTATTTAAAACTCGGTATGTTCATTACTAAAACAAATACTCGTACGGCGTAGTAATACAGGCTGTTGCTGTTTGTGGCGCACCTCGGGGTGCTGAGCGCCCGGACCCGGGCTGCGTGACCCGAGACCGTCGGAGTCGTCACTCTATTACGGCAATATTAAACATCAGTGGATAGTATTATAATATTATAGTTAGATGCGGAGGTGATATTTTTACGCCGAGCTCTGGTAGGTTTAGTGTTAAACGTTCAAGGTGAGCGGGGTTGTGTTGGCTGAGTTGCGGGCTGCCTGCGCCCACGCATGTCCCAAACGCGTAGGGTTGCCAAACATGCAACACAGCAAGCTATTCTATCATTTCGTAACTTTCAATATAGGAATAACTCGAAAAATAGGTTGGCTAGTGCTCACTGATTTTTAGAAACTTCTAAGTAATAAATTCAGATTTTTTATTAGGATGAGATCAAAGTGCTATCATTAATTTTGAATTTTATTGAGCATGAATATGGAATTTAAGAAATATCAATAGTTTTGCCTTCTAGGTTACATCATTTCTAGACTTCAGATAAAATTTTAAATGCGTGAAAAATCTTAAGAGCACTGCTATAATTGAAAATAATGATGACATACTACCTAAGATGGACGCTGCCGTGTTTGATGCAAAACGACGACTACCGGGAGCTGCAAAAAAACGTAGGAGAGCACAGGCTCTTAGTTAGCCGGTCAATCGGTTAATAAAAAAATATAGACTACCGAAAACATTGCGACATCAAAATGACATTTTTGCATGGTGGTCTGCGATAGCCCTGCGCCAAGCTTACGTCAGTACTCAGTAGTGAGTCGCTATCTGGGATACAGAACAATGCTTAGGTACTATCTGCCTATCGAAATGCCATTACGTAACCACTAACATCTCTATCGGTTGCATAGGCGTTTCCTTGGGACCGCTGTCTCGAGCGGGCGGCAATGACATTTCAAACGTTACTACCATTTTATTCGTAACTCGGGTCGCATTAGTGTTGACCTCGGTTGACAATTCGAATTTTCTATTAAATATTTATTCAAATTGTCACCGCTGCGATTAGTCGATTTATCAGCTATCAAGTATGGTGACAGTCGATAACGAGACATGTAATTGTAAAACTAGTTAGTTCACTTATAATTTTTCGAACTTGATCTACTTGACTTGATGCTATAAATGAAGAATCTAAAAAGTTTAAACTCGATAAGTTGCAATTCGAGGTTAGATAATCATTACGCTCTGAACCTGTACTTTCTTAATCATTACGCAGTAACAGTCTCGTACCACGCACAATGGTCCACTCGAGGACTAAGTGCGGAAACCATAACCTCTAATATAGAACAGTCTCGTAGTTAGTGCTACGTGGTTATGTTAACCCTCTTGTGAATCCATGTCGAATTGTTGCATATTGCACAAATTTAGAGCACCCTGTGATGACAATTCTCATGACCCGAGGCGCGATCACACGCGCACATTCTCCTCACAATAAAAACAAGACAACAATCGTTGTTTCCATTAAACAAATTCGTGAATACGTAATGCTGCTCAACGCTTCATATTATTAATATTTATAGAATCGCCGGCGATTTGAATAGATCGCTGATAGCGCTCGTTAGCGCCAACTACTGATCACATCTCGATCTGTTGATGCTTGTTGTTACCAATTAGCTTATCGGAAACGTCATACCGTTTTTTGTAATGTTTAATAACGTTATAGTTATTTGAATATTATTATTTAGTTCATCTGTTGCGGGATCCTGCATGATAGAGCCGCTGTCTAATTGACAGTTCCGAAGAAGTTTGTGATTTCATTAAATTTTTGACTGAATAGTATTGATGTGTGTGTGAGTGTGAATGATGCCCGTGACGTGCAGGCGGGAGAGGGCGACGTGCGGGATGCGAGGTGCGGGGCGGAAGCGCGGGCGCACATTCATAAAAACGCAGCATTCATTGACGGTTATGTGATGTGTATCTCGATGAGTACGGTATACGCTTATATTACACATGTTTATGATTCACACAGTTTTATCGAGACAAGTTCCATAAAATCCAGGAAAAACCTTGCGTAGCAGTTAATGTGCTTACTACTTTACGCGTTATAAAAACAGCAAAAGTATCAGAAACTATTTTAACTCCGTCTACATAAACATTAAAATCTCTTCCTTGAATAGTTTTATCAGCTTGTAAACAACCCCTAACTGATCCTGGTTAAGTAACTGTCAACTGGTTCAGGTTCCTTAGGAACGACTCCAACGCACATCGTGCCTGTTGAGTGTTGGGTGTTCTGAGCACATTCACGAAGTAGAATGTCTTTAACGATATCAATTGTAATAGGCTATTTTTCACACCATAGCAGATTGACACAAAACTCACATGTACCAGACAAACGAGAGGGTTAAAGTACTGCTATAAAGGGTCACCCCCAACTATTACTAAACACATTAAACATATTAATATTCCCTGGAACAGTGCCGTGATCCCAGTAACGACAAAGGGAAGGATACAGCGAACGTGCCTCACAAAGCGCTGCACGATATTATCCTAAGGTTTTTGTGCTGCCGTATTAGGAGTGACGCCGGGCGACGGGCGACGTGTACAGACTTTGTATAAAAACTAACGTTTGTTTATTAGTATTGTGTGACATTTGTGTGTGTGGAACATCTTGGCTACTGATGGTGGATGTATTGATGTCGGTGACACAGAAATATTTGTTATCATGTTGCTGAAACAAAGAGGCACAACAAGAAGAAGTCCCAGAATAGTAAGAAGAAATTGTGAATGATAATGATGATGACAATGTTTTGACGAAGTCAAGCGGTTAGAAATGGGACGACTGACACTTTTGCATACATACATACATAGTTGTACCTACAGAACAGTAGTCAGCGGTCTCTTACTCTCTGTAACTTATGACCTTTGGTCGTAAACATCCTTACCCTTAGGCGACTGATATTTTATAATAATCTACATATTTTAAAAGTTTCCCTTAAACCTACCATAAACGATTAACCAAATTAACCACACAAGTTAATACGACACTAAATCTTTATGCGACTCATCAGCAGCAAACAAATTGTCGTACAATGAGCCCGTGTTAAGATAGCAGCCTTAAAATATCGCACTTGATAAACATCTTTATGTATTTACTGCGCAAGAGTAGCTGGTTTATTGCAGTTGAGTTAGGCTGGAAATGATGGAGATGGTAGAAAAAGGTTTCATTCTTCATCCGCTGGAAGATGTAGTGTAGCAGTGACCAACGAACATTTACTAGCAGAAGCGGATTGTGTCGATATAGAAGGAGAATACATTTGTGGCAAAGACATTGATGTAGAGTTTCAAAACAGAAAAATTACTTAAATACATTTATACAATAGGTTTACCTGTTAATCAAGGACAAACCCACACCTAAAAATCTTTCGCAATATCAAATCAGACATCTACGTACCGAATTTATCCACTCGAACCTCGATTGTCTCCTCCGTATCGCAAAAGTAAATAAAAAAGCTTAGCTCAGTAATCCCACAACATGACAACACACAAAACTAAAACCGTCAACTTACATAACGCAATCAACGTATCGTTTATTTCTAAATGCTGCAGACAAATCCTTTTGTCACACACGACAACCCTAACATAACAACACACCCACCAACGACCTTATCACCAAGAACTAAGGTTCGAAATCTCTTGCGGTGTTTGAAGTCCGGAATTGTGTAGGTACTAAGACCCGATTAGGCGAGATAGGATAATTCTCGATTCGTCGTCAATGCTCGTTGTATCGGGCGTGCGACAATGTACCTTAAATGCAGTAGTTTATTGCGCGCCGCCATCCAAACGCGACAGATACAGAGGTGAGATGATTATAGACCGATACCAGGTATTCTCGGAATGATCGACGAGATATGGAAACTGATAGATTTGACAGAATTTAGTGGTGACTATGATAATGTCTCTTGAATGATTTTGTTGGTAGAGTAAACAACTCGATCAATTGACAACGCAACAGAATATATAACTTTAGGCAGTGTCAATATGTATGTCTCGTAAATAAAGCTTGCCTTTACGGTACACAGTACACATTTGTAGGTTACCCTTATTTGCATAGCGAATCTGGTCAATATCCGAGTTGATACTACAGATATCTTAAAGATTTCTATCAAGGAACTAGGTTAAGGAGTGGTGATCTAGAATCAAATTCAGTTTTGAGCGTGCATTGCTTATTCCATTTCATAGGCTTACCATGAAGCGAAACGCTGTATTTATATCAAAGACTGACAGCGTTGCATTCACTGTCTATTGTTTGTGCTACCGAACATACGTGGATCAAAAACATTCAAGTTTTCTGCGGAAGTATCAATAATGCCAGTGATTCGGAAGTCAGATAGCTTGAATATATTGTGAGAAAAGCCGAAAAGGTCACGCCCGACGCAAGGTCAAGAGCTGACGAGAGATAAGGATCAGACGAGATGCGAGGGAACGTGTCCCAAACCGTGGGAGTGGGGCACAATGCTCTTTGTAACGCCACCAAATAAATTCTCTTACATAATTGTGGCAATTAAAAGTTTTATGCGACCGCGCACCGAACACCGGCGGAGATGGCCGATCGGTTCCGATGCGACATTCTGATCGGTTGATAACTTGTTAACTGCTTCCCATACACGGAAATGAAACAGGTGCCATGGAAAAGTGTTTAAACTGAGATTCTGTTAGATGTTCTTTGTTGGAGTTTACGATTCGACATAAAAAACACATTCTTATCATATCACCCATGCGCAAAGAGACGCTTCTCTAAAATAGATCTTAAGGAATTTCAATAAAAGCAACGAAGAAAGAAGTCGGGTCATGAAAACACCAAAATCATTTTCAAAACTGAATAAACGCTAATTATTTACGAGGTATCATTGTAAAGAAATAATAAAACATTTATATCATCCAAATTAAAGTTCATGCCGCGATAAAGTAAAGTTCACACTGTCCTTTTCCTTATACTTTTGTGGTCACGTTTTGTTGGGCTTGATCTAGCTGTACAAAAACATTTTTGTTAAACAAAAAACGTTCGTCAGCTAACCTAACCATAAATTCGTGGTCAGGCCCTTGTGATTGAAAAGCTCGTGTCAGTTTTGTTTTTTATTTACTTTAGAGCGTGCATTATATCATAGGTACACATTTATTACTCAGATCTTGTTTTTAACCACAAATCTATTGGTTTATACCATAGATCCTAGTCGCGCATAGTCAGTACCTATTCATTTCTTTCTGTGTAATATCAACCACAACCCTGTAGTTAGTCCAACTTCACAGAACAACCACAAAGTTTGCACCTTTTCATATAATTATTGCAGCTACCATTATTTATTTTCTAGACCACAAAAGTGTGGTCAGTGTTAGTAAGATAATCTGCGGCAAGTGTGAGTGGTACTTACTAGTGGTATCGCCGTCGGCTATCTACACATAATATCGTAGTGTCCATTGTTTGAATGTATAATTTCCCACGTGGTCTCGGTTCCGTAGCGTAGTAATGACCTCAGATCAGCTGATACCGAGCTTGATCTTGATTGATAAGTTTATTTCACGCTTAGTAAAGGGATAGCTGTTATTAGTGAAATTGTTGAGAGAATTCACGTGAAATTAGATAGAATTGATTCAAGGTTTTGGGACTGTTACATGTTATTGAAAATTCTTAACTTCAGTTACAGTACTCTACTGCAGAGGGGAGCAGGGCCTTTTCCACTACTGTCCAACCACAAGTTTCGCTTTATCAGCCGTATGAAAGGGCTGAAACACGGAAAAATGCGGTGAATCTGTTAAATATTACATTTGACTGCGCTACACAAAGGACTAACAGAGGCCACAACTATCTACCTGCAACAGACTGTTAAAGACAACATCCTCACAAATAATGTGAAATCCTTAGTCTATCAAGTTTTCCTTCACTCAAATAGGAAAAATACCAAACAAATATAAAACACGGAAGCGGCTCATATCAGGCGCATATCGTGGCGTATCCTTTGTTGCTGCGTGCGCGCACTGAGGAAACACCTTGGGTCGTGACGCCACGGTCGGAGGACGCGTCGCCGTGTGAACGCTGATAGTAAGAAATGTTGTGTTTGAATAAACTTCACAGAGAAAACACATTGTGATGAAGGTCACAACTATTTATTATTTATTGTTGTATGACATTAAACCTGGGAAAATGAAATAATGCGCATTTGTTTTATTGTGTCATTATCGTCACAGCTGCTTTGCATTGAGTGGTTGGTAATGAACTTGGTGTTAATGAAAAAGAGCCTAGTGATAAGGACTTGGTGATGGTTGCCTTGACCTGGAAGCGGTGAACCGTGGAAACGAACTAATTAAAACATTTATACTGCCTAATAGTGATGGAATAAAAGACAAAAAAAAAACTTTATTGTTCAAGAGAGCATTACAAATTAAATTATTACGTTACCTAGGATAGGATAGGTACCTAACTTTAAACAGAATTGCGAGGAATTATTTCAGGAGCACTCCGAAAACCGCTAAAGAATTGAATGAGGTATGATGTTAGTAATAAAGAACTAGGCTGGTACTATTGTAAATTCTGCCACAAGACATTGACAGGACTGACTTTGACCTCTACGTTAACTCTATGCTCAAACTTTTTATCCCAAGTAAAGCACAAGCCATACACATAATTAAAACCAATTAAGAGTTTCAAAACAAACATCAAGAACTTTCTAAAACGGAACTATTACGATCCAATCAAACATACCGACCTGCGACCCGCCGCGGCCCGGGTCACTCGACAATTAGCCAAAATCGAATGCCATTCCATCGTTTATACGTTTTATAAGTACCTCACGATGCGTTTACATGCAATTATAACTTGTTTCGTTATTTTAATAACTAACATGTTTTTTTTTTTATGTTTCCGGTGTTCGTTTAAATGTTTTTTTTGTGCACATCGGATGTTTAATTACTGCGCTATTCGTGAAACGTGTCACAAAAAATCCTATAAGTTTGCGTATAAATGAAGTAATTAGGGACAGAAATACAGCAATTTAATAATAGTATGTTTTCATTGTTCTTTTTATTATCGTATTGTTTTTGTTGAGATTTAATTTTAGTTAAGTACACATTCAATCATTTCCTTTTTTTTAGGAAACTCAGTTTAGTTACATATTCGATTTATAAATTAGATTGAAGTTGATCATAAAAAATATAGGTACCTAATATAGCAAACATTCAAATCCACTTTCACCCTTTTAAAGAGTACCAGGTCGTCACAGTTCGGAGGAGCTATCGGAATTAAATAAGGCATTATCAGTGATCTGGTCATCAATCGTCCGCGGATCTGTCGTACAATAGCCGTATCCCTCTTTTGGAAGTTTTGCCCTTCACAATACTGTAGTAACTAGGAGCATCGAAACGTACGGACGTGGTAAACATAAATAAAATAAAACGATTAGAGTATTCTTAACTCAAGTAAATATGCTACTTACTTACCAACTAAAGAATTACCTTTGTGATGAGCAAGCCACAGAAACATGCTATTTAGGAGGGGGGCATTTGTATGTTAGTAGGTAGAGTGCAAAATGCAAAACTGGAAGCTTAAAATATTTTAATTAAATAAATCTATTGACTTTACCTACTTTCTTTTTCTGAGTAAATTATTACTACTGGGAGATTCCATGAGAATAGATTGTTGTCGCGTGTCAAAGATCCTTATAATATTTTCCAAAGAACCAAATTATATTTCTATGTTATGAAGTCTATAAGATTCTCCGAAATCGCTAGAATGAAGTAGGTATTAATATATCATGCGTGGGATAGCAATAAATCTATGAAACAACCTGCACGAGGAAAAATAAAAAACCCGTTAACTCATCTTTTAGAATTGTTTACATACAATGATTTTTTTATAAAATCACGAGATAAACCAATCAGTTAGGAATTATACAGATGAACAGTCAAACAATCTATTAAGCATCATAGAATTAATTACAAGAGTGTTTGAAGTCTTAGTTGCCATAATGAACTGATGAATCAAGTGAGCACACAAAATAATAAAATTAAATGAAGAAGGTCCAGTCTTATAAACTTACAATATTTTCACTCATGGAAATTTACTCAACTTTATTCTTAAAATCCCAAGTCAATTATGTACACTTACAGCGTTACTTCTTACAGTTGAATGCTGATCCTGCGATTGCCTTGCTCAGCGTTATAATCACTCATCTTTAATTGCAATATGATACAGGGAAGGTTAACATATTTGAGAGGCATAATATTAGTGAACAGGATGCTACTGCCTATGCACTTGAAAATCGCAAAGGAGAAAGGCAGAAAGACGGGATGTTCTGTAAACAAAACGTTATCAGGAACGTCGGACAGCAGTTAGGTAAGTACTTAATATCTTAAGGTTTTGCGTCATGGAAAGTCTATGTGGGGGCTTGTTACCACTTCTAAAGTCAAGTGGTCCTTCTGCCCACAGTTGGTGCACTAAGTTGAGTGGAGTTATGAATCATACGCTGGCCAGACGAGCTGACCTCTGACAGCTGACGCGTAACGCTGCTCTGTTATAGGGCTATTATGTCGCCATTCACATGCAACTTGTTTATGAAGCAGTTGATGTAATTTTGAGCTCATTACTCTCACTTTTATGAAGGAACTTGTTCTGCTCAGGTATTAATGATACTACTGCCAATCAAATTAATATAATGGTCTCAGACCAGTCAAACACAAACATGAATTAGTTCCTTTTTTTTTGGGTTTTTATTTTAATTTATTTATTTATACACACATATTTATTCCTATTAGGATCCAAGATCAGTATTTTCATGCATTATCAAAATTCCTGCCTTCAAGTCCTGCCTACCTGCCTTTCTAAAGATCGGGTTCAACTGCAACCATAGCGCAGTTTAGGAAAAAGGCAATGGAGTATGCAACTGTGCAAGGATTGTACCACGTACTATGCGAGCCAACTAAGAATAGCGCTGTCAAGACGCCATTTTGTTCAGCAATACAATACTTATCTGTCAGGAATCTGTCAGGAAAGTACTGCTATCGTGTGAAGTTGGCAACAAGCGCGATCCTATTCTTAGTTGGCTCGCATAGTACATGTTACTCGGCTTACGTTTATTAAGGTACTTACTCTTTTTTTACTTATTCTGTTTTTTGTTATGATAACAAGACTGTGACGTATGTATAATACGTTAAAACAACATCACGCCACTTATCTCAACAGCTTCATAACAGTACATAAGTACATATGAATGTTTAAATTGCTGATTGAATTCATTTAACAGCGGATGAATCAAATTATAACAAGTTCTGGTAGCACTCGCTACACTGCTGACCTCTAATCCGCGTGACGTCGTTATGTTTTACTGCAGTTTACTTAACTACTGTTTATTATTGTTTTATTGCCACACTGTTTGTATTGTGCCATTTTAATGATTGTGATTAAATTGATACCTATTAAATGTGAGTCCGTTAATACATAACTTGGTCGTTTGAGTCGATCGATTTATGCCATAGAAACCAAGGATCATAATATGACTTTTAAAATAAACATTATTTGTCAGCTTGTCGTATTATTTTTAAAAGAAAGTGAGACTTGTCAGTTTCCTTTCTAAAATGTCACATCAATTTATATTTTTATATTCAATGTCCCCTAGTCAGTTCGTAGCTGAACCCTTACAGCGCTGCAACAAAGCTGGGAGGCGCGGACGCCGCTGTCATAACATGATCGATCAGCGCTGATGATTCTGCCCACACCCTGATACACGTCGGGCTGGGGATTTGAACTGCAGTTTAATCTCAACTGTCCGGGGAAGATGGCTTCATTAAATGTAGATTTCAAAACCGTATAATTCAGTCAGCGGACAGTTGTAAAACCAAACCTAATGGAATGATTGAAATAGATCTCAATAAACTCTTGATATGAACTAAGGCCTATGTACAAAGAAACGGAGGTCTATAATATAAAAAAATAAGAGGATTATTTGATTGTAAGTATAATATTTGAATTTAATTTTTGTTTTATGATGTATATTTTTCAGGCTCTTAGTATTGGTCAACCAAAACACATGTTTTCAAATAAACATACACAGGACCATTTAATCTAAATCCGCACAGTAAAGCCTAATGAGAAATCATTGCAAACCACAAACTCATAAAGGTATAATTAAAATCTAATAACTGCATCCCTTTTGATCCGGGGGTGTGCAGACTTGGTCCTATTGTACGCACTGACGTTCAGCTGTCGCAGCGGCTTTGTGGTGATTGATGGCGAGCCCATCGGCGGCGCGACCGCGGAAGGTTGCAGAGGGTGGCAGATAAATATGACTGATTGGGTGACGTTGTTGTGAAGATAGTGTTTGAAGAGTGGGTCTGCTTAGCCGACTAAAATTCGTATTATTTACAAGCTATCCCTTTTAACCCTTGTAAGCGTGTGTTGCCTTATGAAGTAAAGTCAAGGCAACGGTCCGTAGGCCGGTTTAAAAAAAAGCCTGTTAAGCGTATTTTACTAGTAGGTATAGAACTCTGTTCTGGACTGACTTAAACAAGTACAAAAACGCTAAACATTAACGGTCCGCCTGAACGTTGTATAATTAAAATACCCTATTTGGTCCCCATATAAAACTATCCGTTTTTACTAAAATATCGTTTTTTTATAATTACGTTTGATAAATTGATCAAATCTTCTTTCATAAAGATTAGTGCTAAAAAATAATAAAATACACGAGCAACTTCCTCTGTCATGCCATATACGTAAACCACAAATCAACAACCGCGCCTTGCTAATACGCGACCAGTTATTTCAAATACTGTCCGAAATTCCGCGCGTACTTCAATTACGTGCCAAACGCCAAAATCCGGCCAGTGTTGTGATACGTGGAACATGCTGTAATTGGGCTAAACGTCACGTTAAAGGGAGACCAGTTCAGGTGTGGCGACGCGACGCCGACGCCGACGCCGACGATGCGACAGCACTGATGGTATTGCTAGAGACTTATGTTATACTAGCTGCTGCCCGCGGCTTCGCCCGCGTGAGTGTCGGAAATTACCCCATACATCCCCATGGGTTTTAAGTATAAATATTGAGTTTCGAGTTAATCGGACAGCGCGTTAAAATTCTTCCATACAAACATTGACACCCCCCAACCTTTTAGGGGGTAATTTAAAAAAACAAAAAAACTACAAACTTTATAATTTATTTAGATAACTATTCGTGCGAAGTTTCATGTTCATTACCTCAAGGAATAAGATTTTTCATACAAACTTTCATCCCTTGTTTTACCCCCTTAGGGGTTGAATTTCGAAAAATCCTGATACACGTTATTCTTAATTTTTGGGTTTAAGTATAAATATTGAGTTTCGAGTTAATCGGACAGCGCGTTAAAATTCTTCCATACAAACTTTGACACCCCCCAACCGTAGGATAGGGTACTTTTCCGGGATAAAAAGTACCCAGTGTATAATTTATTTAGATAACTATTCGTGCGAAGTTTCATGTTCATTACCTCAAGGAATAAGATTTTTCATACAAACTTTCATCCCTTGTTTTACCCCCTTAGGGGATGAATTTCGAAAAATCCTGATACACGTTATTTTTAATTTTTGGGTTTAAGTATAAATATTGAGTTTCGAGTTAATCGGACAGCGCATTAAAATTCTTCCATAAAAACTTTGACACCCCCCAACCGTAGGATAGGGTACTTTTCCGGGATAAAAAGTACCCAGTGTGGTGCCCAGGATATTAAAGAATAATTATACCAAGTTTCATCGTAATCGAACCGGTAGTTTTTGCGTGATGCCTGAACAAACAGACAGACAGACAGACAGACAGACAGACAGACAGACAAAAAAAAAAATTAATCAAATTTTTGGGTTCGGTATCGGTCTAGTATCACCCCCTGCCATTTATTTTTTTGATATCTTCAATGTACAGAATTTTCACTTCTACAGATTTATTATAAGTATATAGATTATTTCAATCGTGTTGGTATTACGATGTAGTGGTTCTATTTTAGGTATTCTGTGCCCATTCAAGGAAGTTTCAGGAATGTAGTGACGCTTCTTCTTCTTCTGCTTAAACACAGCTTAACCTCGTCCGATTTATCGTTGATGTTCCTACTTCATTCTTCTTTCTTCTTGCTGGTGATGCATCCTCCACCGTAACAGGTCACCTATTGTGTCAAATCTACGATTTAGAGTTCGCCAAGATTTGCGACACATATCTTGTCAGGTAGCTTACAAAGTTATAAGTTAATTCCAAGACCCCCAAGGGAAGACATCAGTCTGTAAGTTTTTTATTTATGGTAGACCACACGGCTACCATTCATTATAAATATTCGCTATTTATTACAAGTTGTCAAAGCACAAGTTTATCTCGCATTCTTCTGGTGCTGTTGGCAACACTGATGGAAGTGGGCCGCGTTATCGCGTCGATCTGTCGCTCGGACATTAATCCGCCGCGCGATGACTGCGCAAGGTCGCGCTTTAGAAAGGCGCCTCGTGTGCCTCGGACCTACGCCTCAGACATTGTTGAGATGCAGGATTTTGCAGTCGTGCCGTAACATTTTGATGTTAACTGTGACATAATTTGATAAAACTAGGACTGGTGTCAACATTAAACATGGTATAGTAGCGTTAGTGTATATTTCCAATTCGCTGCTACGCAGTAGATTCGATGTAGACAAGCAGATAGATAGATAGATCTATCTATCACACACGAGACCACGAGATCTATAAGTAGTTTCACAATAAATTTAAAAAAAAAATAGGTTACATAAAAGGTATTTTGTTACGAATTAATCGACAATAAAGCCAACAAGTCTAGTTTCTTTCACAATGCAAACTTCGACACACTAAATCTAAATAGTCAACTGTCGCCAAATCTGGGCCTCAATCACCTTATCTTAGCGACCACAAGCAGCCATCAACTTATAACAAACAGTTACGACACGGCCACTACACGACATCATAACACACTTGTTATCAGAACACCTGGTAGCTCAGAAAGTGGAACTACGGAACTAGTTGCGAGCGGTTCGGGGTTTGATTCTTGCGTCAGGTTACTGATAGGGGCGTGTGTTTTCTAGTTCTTAAAATTGAGCCGTCTTAAGTCTTTATGAAGGTTATTGTGGATCTGAAATAAAATTAAATCTAATGTTGGAATGCATAGAAAACTGCTGAGAGAGTCCTGGACGGATGTTAGGAACGGACTACGAAAATTGAAAGATTGAAAAAAATAACTCGAATAATTTGATCCGAATATTATTATGGGTTGCATTACGGTCAGAGTCATCAATTTTCTCAAGATGCTGGACATATCAAATAAAAAAATCCGAACACTATGGCAACATTTTTATGGTAAAGTTTATTAAAATAGTGAGGCATGCAGCATCATATATTTGGCTACATATCTATTATCGAATATTGCATCACCTCTTATTTACAACCTCAGAGGCGTCGCCTATAAAACTTTAATGGGTTAATACGATGTTGTTATACGACATAAACGAACTAAACACTGCTAAAGATACTAGGAGAATGAATGAAACAAGCTGTGTGTGCACACTGATGCTACATCAAACATGAAATATAAGCAAAAGATTGAAGGTGTAGGCATTGTAGGTCTTAAAACAACAAAAGTAGGCTTAGAAATGTAAAGGTGGTCTCACCATAACCAGGAATAATACACAGAAAACCAACTAAGCAAAGGGTCACAAATAATGATGTTAAATAACAATAATCAAGAGAGATAGGGAGTGCTACAAAATATGTGCAGTTTCCAAACGAGAAGTAAAGGACAGCTTGTATTATTAATACCTAAGGGCACGCCTAACATCCGTACTTAGGTAGGTACCTATCAGATATATAGCATATAACGCTGACGTCACGCAGTCGCGACTCACGAGAGCCGTCGCAAAATAAATAAAGTTATTATTATTGATTGCTCCTGCGCACGCATATCAGCTGACTGTTAGAGACCTGTCACATGGGTGGCATCGCAACTACACAGTGCAGGACGCTACGCACTAACGGTTCGTGTTCTTCTAGATAGCACGCAATAGCAAATAGCTGATCCTTCAGCGAAATGCTATTTCGTGCTACGTTTATCTTGCCTTCCAAAAAATAGTAGCAAAATATACCTTATATATTACACCAGTATTTAAATTCACGGTACAGTCTACGAAAAACTATGTTGGAAGTTATTTTGTAACATACGAAAGTAGTTGGAAAGCTAAATTCGGTTATTTGCAACCATGGTCAATTTCAGAGGGCTATACCAAAATACACGGCAAATAACAAAACGCAACGAATACGTGAGCACATCGCGTTTGTGTGTGACAACCTTTACAAAACGTCTGGGTGTTTAGTCTATAATCTTACTAGCTGCGCCCCGCGGTTTCCCCCGCATAAGTCTCGATCCCGTAAGAATAACGAGATAAAAAATATATTATGTCCTAACCCAGGTCATGATCTATCCATATGCCAAATTTCATCCAAATCCGTTCAGCCGTTTTAGCGTGAAAGCGTTACAAACAAACTCACTTTTGCATGTATAATATTAGTTAGGATAATTGCTAAATGTAACTCGCAGTCTTTATGTAGTTGTTTGGTCGTGAAGGATTAGTACTAGTACTTGCGAGTACGTGTATCTGTCCTAAGATCGCTATCGAAAGGGAAACGTCGTGTGATGACCGCTTGTCCTCTTAGCAGCCGTGAGAGTTATACAGGGAAGTGGAAAACTTTATAAGAACAACTGGTTTCTAGCTAACATATCGAGATACTGTATTTACCTTTATGTCTAATATTAAATTAATTTCACTGCAATAACTACCTATTTCGATGTTCAAAAAACGAAATGTAATTAAATAACGAAATGCAAAAAGCTTTATAAACACGTGTAGCCTTTAAATAAAGCCCAAGTTCTTGTGATACTCTTCACTTTTCGTCAATTTAGTTTCCTCATCTATCCTTGTTGGTTTACATTTGATAGCCTGCCTGTTACCTCAGTTGTCACTTCTAGTTTCTCCAGCATAATCAGTATATTAGTATTAAATAGTTAATCACCAGCGCTAATCACCGGTGTCTGGTTATTTACTGCTCAGTCGGTGGAACAGGTCCCGATCGCTAGTTTATGTTATTGCGGATCGCCTTGACGCTGCGTACGCGCACCTCTATATAGGTTGAGAATGTTGCTGGCAGTTAAGTTCAGATGCTGAATGACTTCAGATATTCTAAAGTTCTGCTTTTAGGTTAAGATTATTATTGTCTAATTAGTGAGAAACATTTTTCATTATATTGTAAGTAGTTGATGCTTAAAATATTGTACACTCATTTCCAGTATTGCTATAATACCTACCTTGCTTACTTGGGTTCAATATTAGATACACTCGTTTAAGTACATTTTACAGTAATTATGGACATGCCCTACAAAACTGAGAATTAAATTAAATTGTAAATAAAATTACCATAACAGTAATTATGCTACTACCTAATCTTTGGATTGACTGGAAAATTGATTCCAGTGAAACTTTAATGCAGTCTCATTAGATTACAATTATGATTGTTAATTGCACGCTATTTTCGGCACGTGTCTTATTAGGTGCAGGCACCGCGTTGATGTCTAATGAACCGAGATCCGACTCTACGGCCAGTACTTTAGAGTATTATTAAAAATGTTATTTTTATGTTTTTATTATGAAGCAAAAAACTATAAGTATAACAATTTCTTTGTGAGTCATGTTTATTCATCTGAATTTAATGTTTTTGCCTATTAGGTAATGAACGTGAGCCTTTATCAATAAGGTTTTAAGACATAACTTCCAACCTTGCCATATCAATAATAGGTTAAATAATATTGACTATAACATAATATTAACCTGTTAATAGGTAAACACAGTGTTGAGGTTTGTCGCTTGCGCGGTGCGGCGCGGTGCGGCGCGGTGCGGCCCGGCGCGGTAGCAGGTTAGTATCGCCGGTTAGCATTGAGACTTCACGCGGTGAAATATCGCGCGCCCAGGGCCTCAAGGTACCCGACCCGAGTATTTCGCTAGCCATACGAAACTATTAGATGGAGAAATTATCTTTAATTGAATACTGTCAGCGATGCAATTATTTATTTATGGTACGGGTAGTATTTGCGTTTATGCTCTATTTATTATGTGGTAGGATGTTCATGATTTATGTTTTATATATTTATATTTTATTTTGTATTTACGTACTGTCATCGAATGGCACAGAACCTATATCAGAATTATATTTAAAATGTTACTTGAGAGTTATAGCGACACTACAGCTAATTGTTAAATCAATAAATGGAACCCTACCTGTATGAATACAGAAACCTCTGCAAATTGACACAAGATATGAATTTAAGGACCCGTCACTGAGGGGCTGTTTATCAAATGATCTAACTATATGAAACATTAAGTAAATAAATTGATTACTTTACAATATTTCGAAGGTGTACAGTTCTCCTCGCGCGCATAAAAGACTTGCTCCCAGTAGGCGACCAATACATGACGGAAATCGTGGAAAAACGTAACGGAGGTAAACTAAAAACAAATAATTAACATAATTAAGTAATATAACTATAGTAAAGGAGGAATTATATTTTCGGATTTTTGCCTTAACTTTTATGTACTGAAACACTTGGTCTTGCAACGGTTAAATACGATGATTTTCGTAAAAAAAATGACGAATAAAGGCAATGACGGTCTTTATGATGACGTCTCTGTAAATCAAAATTACTTTATATCCCAAGATAAGACAATCTCCAACCAAATTATATAAACACACGTACTGTGCAGTAACTACCTAACACTATCTCAAGATTTATTCCACATTTCTGTTGAAACTTTCAACCTGCCAGCATTGTGACCAGAATCCGTCACCCGAACAATGGACACAACAGCTAACTGTATCTGATTTATAACGCTAAGCCTATCAAACGCGATATTATATCGCCCCGTAAAGGTTACCAACTGTCCTGCACTTATTTATCGACCAAATATCATTGATTTTCGATCACGAACTCTGATAGACCACGACATTGGACTAAATTCTTTAATTGCAGTTGAATTCGTGGCCAATTAGGTACCGATTTATTTTTTACCTCTTTAGAGTTCAATCTTATGGAGTGTACTCTAGTAAAATATCCAATCAAATCAAATCATTTATTGCACTCCATAATGTACACTAACAGGTGGTAAAATTAAAAAAAAATGAAACAATTATGGACCCTGTCGGGCACAGAAAATTTAGATACAGTAGATACTAAACTAGCACATAAATATTTAGTTCCTAATTTAAAATTCTATCGAAACGATTATCATAGTACATTTAACATTGTTATTACCATTGCCACGGGTCGTGTCTAGTCATTGTATTCGTCGCCAACGTCAGCACTAAAATGAAAATGATCTCCGCAGATTAATACATTCTTACCAGCAATTACATAACGCAATTAACGGAATCGAACGCGTACACAACTAGCGTGCTCAATAAACATACAGATTATCTCAAACTGTCGCTTATGTACACCGTACATTGACTCTTAACTACAGCCAGCGATGCATCACACCGGCACAAATGCATCAATGTAACAAAAGTGCAGCAAATGAAAAGCAGCAGTTCTCATTTATATTCATTATGTACGGCAAGTTGTAATTATCGTATTAAACATTACGTAAACGTGTTGAGTGCTTCTCGGTTATGTTTTTGCATGAATTTAAACTAATCTAATCGTTTGTTTGCCTTTGTGTTATTTTTAAACAATAGTGTGTTGTGTGCCAGTGACACAAAAGAAGAGAAACATTGTACAAAGCAGTACAAATATAAGTATTAAATAAAAGAAGTTTGGTGTTGAAAAACTTGATGAGGGATCTAGGTCCGCCGTCCAGTGTGTGTAATAACAGAGTGGTACCTATCGGCGTGGAACTCAGCCGCTCAAACAGAGTAGTATGATCCGCTTTCCACTCCATAGAGGTATTTATTTCTTTTTTTTTCTTGCGCCGTCTCATCACTGTTTCGCTACTTTTTTCTGATGTGCTATCTGTAAGTTACTATTAAACTACAATTAAAACTGTAAAACTATGGTTCGCCGTTACGAACCGAAAAATAGAACGCTTTTAAGTAATTAAAATGGCCGCTGTAGACGCAAGAGGCGTATAAAAAGTTGTGAATGTTTGTTACCATGAGCAAGTGCGCAAGTGCGCAAGTAGTACAACTCTGATGTTTCGTTAAAATACTTGAGCATACTAACCCATCTGTGACTAACTTGAGAATTATAATTAACTTGCTGTTTTTTAAGGTTCGTTACTTGAGTTTGATGACTGAAAGAACAATTAGAAAGTTGTAGGCCTAAAACTTATGACTTTTTTCTAATAGTTTCTGTATTTAATTTTGTAAAAATTCCACAAAATAACTTGTATTTCTGTGTCGGCATGACGCGCATGTGTTCTGCGCGTGCGCATGTGGGTCGCCGTGCGCTAATCTACGCGCATCTACCATACTCCCGAATATACCGCCATATATATTTCTATTTTTCTATATTTATATTTAAATTAAATTGTTCATTTAAAGTTTCTAAATGTCTTCGTCCAGTGTAAAATCGTTATCTTGGCGGCTCATTACGATGCCTCGGGTACAGTTAGCAACAAAAGTGAACGAGATAAAAAAGGCCGTTAAAACGTAGTAATGAAATAAAATGGGATAACGTACTAGAGAAATTATTGCGCTAATGGCACTGAACTAGTACTGTAAGAGCAGAATATTGTCAACATTACAGATAAGTGCTCGTCGGTAGTTTTTAGTGGTTTAGTGTTTGTAAGCTCATCGCGTTGATAACACGCGCTACTTAGATAAGTTTTAAGTTCTGAACTTTTGTGATGCGCTTATAACTAACTACTCTTTCTAATTAAGTTATCGAAACCCACAGCTGCTTGCGCCTACGATACCGGCCATAAAATTGTTCGTAATAGCTGCTCGGGGCTATTTTAGGTAAATAATAACTAATCTAATATTTAGGGCATTGTACTAAGAGCTGCTTTCCTTCAATCAATAAGTTTTTCAAACTGCACAGAAAGCTCTAGAACAATCTAGGCTATTTGATTTCCTCGCGATCAATGTCAGCTCTTAGAAAGTATCGTGCTGTGACGGCGAGTGTCGATAACAATTATCGCGTTGTCGATAATTGACCGCCATTAGTGCGTCAATCACTCGATACAAGTGCACATAATTGTCAGTGAGCACATCGAATGAATCGGTTTTTGTGTACATTGGCAAACGATGGTAAATAGAGAAAATGAAATCAAAGTGACAAGCGATACAGTTCGTCACGACATGCTCACATAGTCACAACTCACAATTTGGTCAAGAAGTTGACGGAGAAAAATGTTGACTTTTGACTTGGATTACCTTTTAAGTACCACATACCTACCGTATGTGGAACGGAATTGGTCTAACTTGAAACTTTTCTGAATAGGGAAAAATAAAAGAAGTCAAGTTGTTGTTGTTGATTTTCATCGTATTAACGTTTAGGAATGTTCCGAGTTAAACCTAAGTCATAATAAGACTCATGCAAAGCCTTGCAAAATTACCAGAGACACTATATAAAGGCGTGCACTCAACAAAATATTTGTACAACAGATCATTTAGGCGCTCCTTTAAAATTCATGCGTTCCTCCTTTGTCCCAGCATCACCATATTAGCGCAGTATTGAATCGCGAATCCGCTCGCTTTGGCCGCCGTGACGTCACCGCCCCTGGCATTGTTGCCAGGATAGTGAGGTCATTCACCATTGGCAAGTGATTGATTGGCCATACGTGCCATAGCGTGTCACGTAGTGATGTTCCCATTTGGCAACGTCGGATAAGGACATTCGGTTGTGGTGGCTGTCGCTTTCAATTGTTTTGAAATTTATTGACGCCTTGCGTAATGTTTGCATTATATTTCCATAGCGTACGAGTGTGGTAATCGTGTTTCCTGCTGGAAATTTTCCATTGCGACATGCCACGGCCAAATAACAATTTCAGGAGGAATATCTTCTGTAGCCCTTCTACTTGTGTTTGTGAGGCAGCACATATAAATAGGCTGTTAGTGAGTCGTATGGGCAACATTCAACTTTGATAAATTCGCCTTGGCAAAAACGCATAACTGAGTTTAGGTACTTTGAAGTCGTTTCAAAACATGGACTGAAGCCAATCAAGGGAAATGATGGTTTCGCAATCACCTATTTCCACTGCACCTACAATTATCAGGTCCTAGACAATAGTAACGAAAGTGGGCCCAACAAAAAGTATGGCACAATCCGGTGTGGCGTGACGAAGTTTTTACTGACCTATGCGACCTAGCCCGGCCTGCACTGCACTACACGACTCGTGGCCGGTAGCACGGCCTACACTGCACTACACGACTCTTTACCGGTACGTTTCACACACATGAGAAAATTGTTTGCGATTGCTGAAGTAAGTGGTATTGACAAATATTAATCTTTTCTAAAAAAGGGCTGTAATTACCGTGTTTTGTATCGAATCGTTGCATAACTTCTTAGGTCTTGTAGCGTCTCTGAAGATGACCTGCTACCGACTAAAACAATAGGTTAAAGGTAGTTTTAGACGGTCGCAGTCCATAAATACTCCTCGACCAAAAGCGGAGAGATCCACACGAAAGCTTGTTGTAAGTTAACAAATATGAGAACCGCCCTACTTAGATAAGAGATTAACTCTTTTATTGCTCCTAGTATGTAACAGCATCCTAACAGATAGGCAAGAACAAAATCACTACCTTTATGTAACCTACCCAATCTCTAGCTTCTATAAGACCCCCACCACACAGAGTGTATTAAAATGTAGGGTTAATAACAGCTCGTACAGCGATACTAGTTGCAACCGCGCGTCTGCATTAAGTTAATGCACATACAAAACTCACTACATTAATTTGAAAGAAAGAAAAAAAAAGGAAATTTTAAAAAGGTACACAATATAATTGGGTATAGTTCAGCGGTTCTTGGTGTATCTGCTCATTATCAATAGACAATTTCTTGCGGTTACACATTTTTAAATAACGTTATAAGTATAAAGTTACTCAGCAAATCAACATAATCAAATATTGCTGTTCAACCGCACCTGTCAGGCTAGAAAAAAGATGTTACAGGTTATATAATTATCCTCTTTTCTTCTTTAAATTTTTCCAGGGTTAGTATGAAATTAATTCACCAGGACCTTGTGACCCATGATATCCAGACGTATTTTACTTAACTTTTACAGTTAGTTAAATTACTACTAATTCCATCGAATTTAGTAAACCGCTTTGATTCAGAAACAGTTTACACTAAATCACAAATCAAAATCAACACAAATAATTTATTTGCTTAATACAGGTGCATGCATAAACTGATGTTACAAATAAATATAAAGTACACTGTATCATTACCTAACAAGGTGTGCAAATATTTATATTATTGGCTATATTATTAAATAATTATTAAAATAACATCACAAAATTATTATACTCAAAAATAAAAGAAATAAAACAATAATAAAATAAATTCAGAACACTGCAAAAGTTGGTTTAAAAAAAAATATAAACAAAAAATTGTCAGATAACATAATGGTCCAAATTAAAAACAAACAAAAAAAACATATGAAGTGATAATAATTTACAATTAAAACATAACGGCTCATTATAGTATCCACATCACATTCCGTGTCAGATTCTAACTAAACACAGCAGACAGACAGATAGGCAGACTTTTTACGCAATTCCCAGATCGTAAACATAAAGTACATTGGAAACTAATTCCAAAGAAATACAATCGATATGAAATGATGCGTTAAAACCAAGGAAGGCTGTAAAAAGGGGTATGTGTAACCATGGATGTAACCACGCAACAACATTTTTTCCGATAGAATATCCAGTTAGCTTGGAATGGGTTTCACTGGTTCATCGGGCAGGAGACATGCAACTATGTAAGTACTATTGAGTCCTACAACATGCGTGTGGGTTTGCGTTTGTGACCAGACATGAAACTTCTACTGTAAAAGTAACTACTTAATTGCATTGAGTTTTATCAATTAGGTAACTGTATCCACCGGCCAGAGTGATCACCGATATTCATATGTGGACCTACGTAGCATAGAAGATTGCGACATATATAGAGATTTGTTGAGAAGTCGCAATCTGATAAATAATATGTAGAAACTAACAAAATGTCAATATGCTTCAGCCTCAATTTTTCTCTATCACACTCAAACATTACACAACTAACCCATATCACAAACGATTATTCACCAAACCCAATCATTTGTAACTTTGATCTCTTTATTTAACTTGCTTTATAAATTCAAGCAATTATCATGCCTGGAAACCTATTTTTAATACGACGTAAAGTCTAAATTTGCGTGATAATATATCGTGGTGGTGAACAACATCATCACGCTAAGCCGTCGGATCGTCTTCGGTATAAATGGTGGTGCAGGTGAGTCCTGACATGCCATTAGATATAATACAGTTAGAAACAGAATACATATAATTTAATTCAATTTATTAAAAATTATGCGGAATTTTGTGATAAAGCTGTTTAGAGCATACGATTGGTAAATTTTTAAGTGAATTGTAAAACGATTTGTCTTCAGTTGCCGAGTATTTGTTTATTTAACTAGGCTTTTATCATAATAATATGCGTTATTGTAAATAGCCGCATAACAGCATATTTAATTGATCCATTTAATTTGAATCCATGGTCGTTTTAATAGTACGAATCGCAAAAATATTTTTTTTTTTTATATTAGAACTTCATAGCTTTTCATTCTTAGAAATAGAAGCGGAAACCTAGTTCAATGTGACCCGTTTTTTTTTCTAATATACCATATTGTCATCCGACCAATCGTATCGCAAGTTATAAACAGACATCCAAATCTACGAGTTCGCGGGTCAGGCAGGTCGGTGATATTAACTAGTTTTTTTTGCGAAAGCTGGAGAGAGCTGGTGGCTCATCGCTATCAATAAGCATCGTTTGTCTAGCATACATGTTTATTATGCGGGGTATTCGACTATATTAGAAGAGATTACCAGTGATTTAGAACTTGAGCTGTCGTTAGGTCCAGACAAAAATGCCTAGTTTATAAGATTGTTTAAGAAAGTCGTGCAAATAAAGATTTAAGATAGAATGCTGTCTTTTTCTTAAACTTCGAATGTGTTTAATTTTTTTTTTTAGAATGTTAGGCCATTTATTAAGCTGTGTGAATTTAAAGAAGGATAAAATAAATAAGTAACCAATCAAATAAGTTGTTTCAGTTAAAAGACATGCAAAACAAGTTTTAATTTATATTCCGTTGAATTTTGTTAGGTATTTCAGAAAATACTTTTGCTCTACTTAAACGAAGTTTCACCTCAAACTACCTCAGTGCTATTGACCCCCAAGTCCCTCACTTTCAAAACAACTACGATTAACTTAACAACTCCTGCCTCCCCATTTGCTTCACTCTTTCAGACCTGGTCTCTTGACATTTTATGAACGCTTTGTGTCAGAAGACCATTCTACCGAGACCCTCTTCCCTTCCCCTTGTTTGTGGAACAACAGGTGTCTAGGACGGTGGTGTGTGTCTTCTGAGGGGTCTGGTTATGTTGGCACATGTCTAAGGTGGGCACAATATGGCATGAGACAATAACAGCGATGAATATGCATGGTGGCATCGCGGCGTTGCAATTTGGCCGGAACACTGGTGTAATGACAATGTGACAAAAATAACATGTCTCGTGCGTGTGTTCGCAAGTGTAAGAAAAAACGCGGCGGTTACACGCGAAGGGAGCAAGAGAAAAATTATACTAAATGAATACACTAATAAGTGTGGATGAAAAGGGTGATGTATTTAATGCAGGGATGGTAAGGTTTAAATGTAAATACTCAGATGTGAAGACACTTGTCATAGTTTTTGTGTAACTAATTCTGCAGGTATGTGCTGCACAGGTATTTTTTTGTGAAGGCAACTTACATAAATTAGTAAATCTTTTTAACTACCGTGTGCACAAACCCCTTATACTGAGCTACAGCAAGATGTTTGACAGCTTATTTGAATCTAAATTTAATTCTTTACCATATTATTTTGATTCCTATGTAAGAAATTTTCCCAAATGTGGCGTTAGGTATTCCCAGTGAGTATCAACATCCACGCATATATACGGCTGCGCAGACGCAGCCGGTGACAATAGTACACGAGCGGGTGACATAACGCTGCGTGTGTATGACTAATCATCCACTACCACTGGTACTCACTGGTTCATGGCCTGTACACACTGGTCCATGTATCTGTCTAGTGAAAGAAATGTAGGAATACCACATGCACATCTTGAAGAGGCGAGCTGAAAAGTAACTTTATGACTGTGGGATTGGACACCCCAGTTGTTGAGGTCTATAATGCCAGAGAGAGTAGACAAAATATTTGTAAATTATCTTAATTATACATAACAAACCATAAGGAAAACAAAACGCGAATAATTTCTTGAGAATTTCTGTTGTAATGTTTTAGGCGTGTATCCAGCACTCCTACGCATCAAACACCCTTAAAGTCTGCAAGCCTAGACCAGTAACTATTATAATTATTATAGTTTACACGAAATAGTAAGAGACACAATAAATAGCATCAAACGGAACATTAACATTATATTAACATTAAGGAAGCTGTAAACCAAACTGACATAAGTCTGCGTTTGTTAAACCTTGGTCAATCTTCTCACAATAAAGATTTCATACTGAATTATTATTTTAATAATAGGTATTAATTAACCCTTTGGATGGCTGCACGTTTTAATAAATGATATTCTTAAAAGCTCTAGTGTCATTACTTAATTAGTTACAAAGAAGCTGATTAATATATCCACGATGCACTTGTCCGCGTAAATGCTATCTCAGGTAATTGACATAAACGCTTCCGTCTATTAACTGCGCTAAACGATTTTGCACGATCACTGTCGTTTTACTTCTTTTGAAAAACGTGCATTCAATAATTGTTGTATATAAAATAATAAAAGAAATACTATAGGTTATTATTTTTATTTTCATATATATAATTACATTCCTTATTTTATGTATACTAATTTAACTAGCAAACTATGTACATGTATATAGAAAAAGGTGAGGGGAAAGAATCAAGAATACTATAGGTACACCTGGAAAAAAAAGAAATGGTTGCCATACTAATTATTCAATTCTTATTATAAAATAGTACATAGCAAAAATCTGATTAAAAAAATGATTTTACTTTATAACCCTAATAACTTTACTATTATCTTAAAGTTCGTATAAAAGTTAATATGGTGCGAGAAATAAATAAATAGCTGATATATTTAATTAGATCTAACATATTGTAACAGAAAAAATCTTATACACCGACTTGTAGATTGTATCGATCGTCAAGAAAAATCATACAAGTAGCGACATCTAGCGGCGCTCAAGAGACTCAGTGCGACATCTGCCCCGTTACGTTACAAGGCAAAAATAACAAAAAGCAGCGTATTCAGTTAATCATCGATTGTCAATAACAGGGCGAACGGAAACGATGCCTGCTTTGCAATGCAAATCACTTGGAATTCCTTCAATGTCACAAATAAGTAGTCGATAGTCTGTAACCCCTGCGACGGGGTTACGCGTCATTAACATATAAATAACAAGCGTTTCTCAACTATTGATGGCATTAAATGCGACTTTATTTATGGGTTCCATATTTGCATACTACGGGTTACGGGTTTCAGTTAAATTGTCTGGATGATACGCACCTGGTAAAGGTGTGACGATGCGTTTTTCTAACGATTAATTAAAAATTGCGATTTATGTATGGCTGTCTCGAACACATACTCCGCAGTACATATAAAGTACTTGCACACGCTCGATCGAGTCGGTTTTTCCAGGCGACAGTGGGGCTGTTTATCAACTTGCCTCAGCAATTACAGCAATTATCTTTGCATAGTAGACGTAATAGTCAATAAACTCTGGCAAATTTATTAATAATTACACGGATAAAAAAATCATTTTTTTTAACATTGTTTATTACAACAATAATTTCGTGTATTCCCGTTCAACTCATTACAAACAAATAAATAATTCCTGGATAAAAATAGTTACATATTTCACCATTTCTTTCCCTGGAACAACTGGCACAATTCTAAAAATCTTCTTACGGGTCCACCTGTTACACCTGTCCATATTAGATTCTGAGTTTGTGCGTATTTGCAAATTAATGTTACATCATTTTAGTATATAATTATTTGCTCGATATAAGTGATCGGTCGGCAGCTGTCGCTAAACGATATCCAATAAACAATATATCACTATATTTACATGCGCAACACCTTTGCCATTCTCATGCTAATCCGTCGCGTTTGGACAAAAACACATTGATTGGTATCAATGAGCGTCAATTTGAATAATTTCAAAATAAATCATCGCCAGCGCAATCATGCTAATTTTACTATCAAACATTTGGGATGATATTATGAATTGATTTACATAGTGTTGCTGCTTGAATTTTTACTGCGTTACGGAAGGTAATGGTCGGAATAAATGTTTTGTTAGTCTTTATGTATAGACAAATATGAATCGAAATGTATGTTTGTGATTTTTATTTATTGCCCGATTTAAATTTAGATATATAATTCGATAAATAGAACGGAATAAATTATCTTTATTCGTAAAATAGAACACATTTTGTTAAACAAAAGCTTCGGTTTTTAAATTAACAATTAACATGTCGTTAGTTTTTGTCACACACTGAATAACACAGAGTTTGTTATCTGTAATCAACATTCCTAATTTTCATTTAACAAAAAATAGGACAGTTAGAAACTTTGTAAACACAAATAGTTCCACACGGAATTATCTGACAGCCATCAAATTGGAAAATAACAAAACTGTCAACGTAACGTGAAATTAGGCAATTTTATGAAAGCCGTCGGCCGCCGGCATCCGTGTACAAATTGCTACTTAAAACGATAAAAATCGATGTTGATACTCACCTACCGTTCGTTACAAAAACAATGGCAGCGCGACCTGCGACACACAAACAATAAATTCGATAAATAATAGTTATCGACAAATAAGTCCAAAACATTATCGTCATCCGGAAAGCATAAAAATATTTCAAATCGCCAAGACAATAGAGTGGAGACAATGGACTCCGGCGCAAAAAGGGACCAACTTATTTTTTTTCGAAAAAAAAAAGTTTTTTTGCAAAAGCGTTCCTTCGACAACAATCAGTGCACCGCCCTTCAGTAGGAGCTTTTTTTTAATAACGGGCCCGAGGTTTGTTTATTTTGTCGGCTAATATTATTGGTAATGGGCTTCTATACTAAAAAGTGGGACTGCCCATAAAAATAAGGGAAAATAATAATTTATATAAACTTAAACGGTGTGTCAAATAAAATTAATTGCATTCAGAACTAAGGCAATGTCATCATCGCTGTAATATTTAATTTAATTATAGAGTGTATTTAAGGCAATTTTGATAATAAGTAATTGCAACGCCAACTTTATTAGGTAAATATTGTCGAACGACATATCAATCTTCGACGCTACAGAAATCAATTTCCGAATCCAATCACATACAACAAAAACAAATCCTATCTACTTCCAACAAACTGATTAGCATACAAAAATCGTTTCCGTGATAACACATAAAGACGATGCACTAACCGCGACCCTCACGTTCGAGGCAAAGGTGGCAACACTAAATAACGGCCCAAACAACCGTTTTCGAAAACCGTAAAGGAAGTAATTACATATTCTAATCCGAATCCAGGGTCCCGCTTCATATGTCACTCCTTACACAATAAAAAAGGTAACACACATTCGACCTCCTTCTAACGGTAGACTCTTTCTTCACCGGTCCTGAGAAAAAAAATCATCAAGAATCGTATTTCTAAACAGACGAGCATATGAAAAAAATTGCATACTTACTTATAATCTTAAAAAGCAACGAGATGAAAACAATCAAATCTACGTCTAACGTCAACTGCTTAAGAAATGCTTTTCAAAAGCAGCCCCTCGTGTGTAACATTTAAATTTATGCGCGCATTTGCATAATGTGCATAGCCCCTAAATTTTATTCAATAAAAAAATAGGATGGGTAAAAACTTTTTTGCATAAATTCTTACAAAGGAAACGGGTTAAACCATTCAGGAAGTGAAATGTCGTAGATCCGCTAGCATGGTGGTTTAAAAATTTAAGTTCAAACATTGATCCTTATAAAAATAAACTTTAGATAGTTCGAATAAAAAACAAAATAGCAAATCAATAAAATTGGCGTTACACGTTTTCGCTCGCGGCCCCCTTTCGCAGTGCATAATAGACTAAAATGTACCTGACTATAATTTATGCGAGAATATTAAGAGAAATGTACCTGCCCTTTTTGAATATTAAGTGCAACCTAACCCCTGACATTACTGAATAGGGTTAAGATACTGTTTGAAAAGGAATAATATAAAAAAAATGCAAATAAACTGTCCCCACATCTACGCGAGGGTTACAGGTATGCGAAAGCATAGAAAAAAAATTGCAAGCGCACCGCGCGCGCATCAAGTTCCGAATTTGTTGTTGCACAAAGGGTTCTAGACTATTGTGCTACTTGATGGATCCCAGCACTTGTCACCTTGGCGTATAATTTGGGTGTGTACGGTTCTTTTCTTATGCATATTCGGTAGGGAGCGTCTCATAGATAGTTCGTTTTTTAATAGCATTTTTTTATTATGCTCTGTATGCAAAGATTTATTGTGGAGCCGCGGGATGTGCGTGAGAATGCTAGGAGATAATCGAATTTGCCTATAGACGCATCCACCCTAGGCAACCCTTTGCTTCGATTCAATCGTGTTCATGGGAAATATGTGAATATTCAAACAAGATGTCATCTCCTTGAATATCGATTGCCGTTGAGATCCTTTTATAGTGCCTGGGAATTGATACATTGAATAGGAAGACCCTGTAGGGTTTTTGCATAATCTATCGGTGGCCGTGACGTTAGGATGTTTTGTTTGCTCATAACGGTATTTCTTGATAAAGGGTTCTTAAAGTGATCGTTAAAAAATGAGACGGTTACAATTTTTTCCTCGGACTACTGTCCACGTTTAGTCTAATAAAGTAACCGTTGGTGTCTTTTATGAGGTTTTTTATTTTTTTATGAAGTCAGATAGCTGTTTTATTTGTACTACGCGTATGACTTTATTGTTCTATAAACGAGAATTACGAGTGAATAATAAAAAGAAATAACATTCAAATTAAGTGTGTACTTTTTATCCAAGTAAAATGTTTTAGTACAGAGTTCTTAACATTAATTGTTTATGATAATTTAAATTTTTACTGCCAATACAGTTGTGGGTTAAGTATAATTTAATATTTATTTACCAAAGTGTAATAAAATAAAATTGATAATAAAACTTTTCTCATTTAGTTTAAAAAAAAAATTAACAGTTACATTTCTTTACCTTAGTAAACATGTCAAAATTGTAACCCTTTTTTTGTGAATAGTGTCACAACGACCGCCGCATGTTTTTTCGGAAAAGCATTTTGCTCTAGTTTTTGTTTGTACCAAAACAAATAGTGTAATGGATGTCGATATTGTCGGCACTGGACGAGCTGTGCCGCAACCATAGAAATATAATATCTATGGTCGCAACACACGGACGACGTACAAAGGGGAAGAGTTGGCAAAAAGTCGCGTCGTAAACTTTAATTACCTACTTTAAAGTGTTGCGGTTTATACAGGATGTTACTGGTTACATTACACGCCACTATTTTGTGCGCCTAATACAATAATGGTAATAGGCGCACAAAATAGTGGCGTGTTAATAGAATTATTCTAATAACATGTGCTAGGACAAATTGTACAAGTGGGCACAGCTTTAGTTATAAGTTTCCTATTAATCGAATTTACTCATTGCATTCATTTCCCCTATAAAATCTGTTAAACTTAATATTAAAACGATAACTGACTGATAAATTACAGTATTTTATGTTGCAAGGAAATATATCTTAAATGTTGCATATTAATTAAGATGAATACATTCGTAGGTAAAATCTCTAACGATTAACTTACCTACTAATTCCTCCATGAGTGAGATAACAAATTAAACATCAAGCACCGACCCATCATTACAGCTGTCAAACTTATATACTTAACGACCTCATTATACCTAATTGGGTTTGTTAGTTTTACATAATATGCACATTAACATTTGTATGGCAGTGGCATAATTCAATAATTGTGAGCATGGGGAATATTTTCTATCGTAATTAACCGTTCAGGTTCAATTCATGTTTATATAGTGTGTTATACCGGCACGAAGTGAAAAAATGGATACTGCCTCTTAAACAGTAAGAAGGTGTTAATTTAGACTTGTCATTGTTGCGAATCAAAAAAATACTGATGACTGCATATCCATTCATGAATAATAAAATTGTTTCACACTTTAAGGAACATTATAAAGGTAGATGACAGCTCGTGCTTTAATTATCATAATTTAAATGATAAACATAAACTTATGTAAGTCAAAGTTGCACATCTTTCTTTTCGAGTCCTCGAACTCAAATGTCACATTCCAAAAAGACATCACACTGTTGTGTGTCACTAATTTCCTCAATTTTTTCTTAGTTGCAGCCTTTCACGAAAGCTCGTAAAGAAATCGTCAGCAAACAGTAACGTGTCCCGTGTTTTGTGTTTTTGCTCCAATAAACGTACACTTTCGTCACAGCTACCATTGAAGGGTTAAGTTATGCAAATTGCCCTACAAATTGGCCCGGAGCCGATTGCCCGAGCCTACCTATTATAACTCCGTACTTTCCAAAATAAGCTTTTTTTATTTGTCAAAAGTTTTGTTCTTAATTCAAACAAATGGTTCCAGGAAATTATTTTTGGTTCGGTGTTATTATTAGCATTTAAATTCTTGAAGTTATTTTGTAAATAAATATAAAGTTACGTTGATACGTTTTCATTTCAGTTTTTCGCGTAAAAGAATTTTAAGTTTCACATGAAACGGATAACAATCTGTTTTTAACATAAAAATAAATTACACATATTTGCAGGATATATTGAATAAAACTATGTTCACCCCACTTATACTTTTAAAACGAGTTCATAATATTATGTTTATGACCACTCAATAACCCAATAGTGAGCACCTATTGGGTAGCCTGTGCATAAAACAAAATAATCTCCATAGTAAGTTCACTAAACACTATATTCAAACACAATTACAATGTATTGAGACACTGTATAGCAAGTCGTCGTTACGTCCGCGTGTCGTCACCGCACGACCCAACACGACACGACACGACGTGACGTGGACGAGATAATCCCGCCGAGACATAACCTGCATACTTTATACCGTATACATGTCAAATTTTAATTGAATCTCGCGTTAAATATGTTCTTAACGCGATGCCAAGTTACCTCAGTTAAGGCACCGAAGTTATTCCAAGTTTAATTTTTATTCCCATATTGATCTTGAGTTTTAGAGTATCGATCGATGGAGCTAATCTGTGAAAGTATTCTCAGAATCGATTAAAGGTAATGGTTTACTGAGTTTTTTGAATAAACCGATGGTTTGGTAGTGGGGATAGACAGATTTTAAAGGTGGACTAAGAATTTGAGAAAGTATACTAAGATAGGCACCGAATTGAAAAAGCAGGACACTGATAAGCTTTGTTGGTGATGCTGCACTCATTCAAATAATGGTTTGTTTGAAACAAATAAGCTGTTTGTCTATCTCCTGTGCCTGTCTTAGAATCTCATGTAACACCCTGTCCCACAGTGGAATGTTACTACATGCTTGGTTCGTAATTCACATTCAATCAATCTTTCTTTTGCCCTAGACCATAGGAACTATCTTCAATAAAACCTCAATGTACAAAGTAATAGCTTCCTATCATGAACTGCATGGCCTTAACACGTTATGTTGCTCAGACGAAGCGGCGCAACTGCGCTAACGAGTTAATAATTATTGCCCACGTGACATTTTGTCCGGTCGGCACCCGACTGTCCGGTCGGTGTCCGACCATTTGACATCGTGCCCTTTTACTAACAGAATTGTAGAAATAAACATGCATCTAATATTTTGGTGAAACGGTTGCCCTTCCTAGATTCAATGACATAGACTACATCAGCGCCTTCAGTATTTCGGTAGCGGAAAATAAAAGGCAGTCTGCAGTAACTGATAGCTGTTGTAAGCAATAAGCTTGAACAGCTGTTCAAGGTGCACAATCTTCTTTATATTAAAAAATATTGTCTAGCTAGTCTCTACGAAACAATGACTATCAGTGACAGTTCGTTCAATGGACTCTTTTGTCACAGAAAAGGCCAGTCTATTTTTATCCTGACTGAATTACTTTTAAAGGTAGAGCAAAGTAAGTGAACAGCCTTTTTGAAGGACGGTTATTACAACATTTTACTAATTCTCGGTACACAATAGCTATAAAAATGTAATGGCTTGTATCAAGTTTACACGGTACAACTAAAAACTGGGATCGATAATGAAACCGATGAGAATCAGAACTCTCCTTTTATACGTAACAATAGTATTTAATTATCTGATACACACACTGTCATTGTCACTATATTTTTTTGAGTTCAACCGTATCTTGTTGGAATCCACGAGTACTTACCAATTACAATTACAGGCCATTTTTTTTTTTTAAATAAAGGTTGCTTTAAAAAAATAACCATTATTAATTACTTATCGAACAAAATTGTTATTTAGAGAACATGTATCGTCCCGAGCGGAGCGAAAAAAACGCGCCAAATGACCGTGAACGCATCGTATCAAGGGATCGATACATATAATCGATACTTATAAATCGAGACTGTTATGAGACGATAAAATCGGCCGGCAACCGCCGCCGGCTACTGGGCGTCGGCCTAAGCGACGATTACTCTCCGCTCTTCTTATTTTGTTGCTGGCCACTCGATGCGAGATTATCGATAAAATAATTAAATGGTTACTCTCGAAATCGATTCCCGAGTGTTGTTATCGAGACTCGTGTTATTTGTTTCATTTTTCTTGTTGCGAAATAGTCGCCTTGAACAAGTTGGAAGGTTTTCTGTTTCACAGTTACAAAGTTTTACTACGAACTCCTAAGTATTCACAATCTGATTGGGAATGTTCACATTTTAATCGGATTACTAATTTTATGTCATGCCATGGAACTTTATTTACATTTTACAGCGACTTTTTAATAATAGGTACGTCTCCATGAACGTATTAATTAAAATAATTGTAATTTGCTCGTAAATATAAGATCTCGTGACGTTATAAGAATCCAATTGGTAAAGAAGACATATACTTTAATAACTCAGAAAGAAATGATGTTTTAGTGCTTGTTACTGTTTGATAAATGAAGCTTTAAGTCGTCGTGTATGTATAATTATATACGTCATCGATAAGTACAGTATACGTTAATACATTTCGTCGCTACGGAAAGTCGAACCAAAAGAAAAAAACCTAATAAAGCAATTGCGTTTCATAGCATGTTTTCCTCCGCTCCTTCCACTGTCTTTGAAACAATGAACGCAATGTACAATGATATTTCAAAAAGCGGTCGGCGAGTGCGTGCCGGCCGGTCGTTCCCTCAGATGGTCGACATCTTAATTGTCGGACGGTGATAACTCGACTCACTGATTTATAATGCCTCCTAAACGTATTAGTGCCTTTGTCGGCTCTCACACTTATCAACCGACTTAGTAGCGGCTTCCGCAGCCACCGACACTTTTTATCCTTTTATATTAAAACTTAACAATAAAACAAACCACTGTCACAAACAAACGCCACAGAACTTTATAAAGAGCCTGCATCGTGGAATATCCTCCGAGGAAAACGACCACACTCATAATGCTTTGCTAGATTTTAAAATGTCGGGAGCTGTAGCTACTAAAAGATAAACATCGACTTTGCTACGCAAATGAGAACAAATATCAAATAGGAACTTATAATAAAAAGACTGTTAACGCGACTCCAAGTGAAACTAAAAGATTTTTACAGTTGTGTTTATTTAGCATAAGTTTGCGGATCTTTTTATGACCGAATAAACTCACGCCGACACCTTTTTACAGCGTCGTTTGTTTCGCTAAACACACGATAATTTACATATTATTATCAGGAGACATAAAAATCGGACATTTGTTGTCAGCGGTGTCACCGAGGTATCAGCATCGTGACTGCCAACAAAAAGTATGCGGCGCTGGAAAAAGGTTGATTTAGAAAAGAGCGTGTGAGACATGCGTGTGATGAATTGACATGTTCCCGGGGCCATTAGGGGGCGAGATAAGGAGGCATTTAACTCAATCCGCGGCGTACGCGCAGCTTCGCCCCGCGCGCCCCCTGCCACCCGCGCCCTGCCCGATCAGCTCCATACACAGGGTGATGCTACAGTACTTCTAGTGAAGTGAATGCTATGCATGTGTGCATGCATATTGAATTGGAAAGTAAGAACTAGGATAAATGATGACACTGCTATCATCAAGTTATCAGTCTTTGATCGCTTGGTATTTGCAGCTCTAAAAACTCGATAACTATGATTTTCCGCCTGGTGCCTGCGCTGTGAGCTCCGAGCAGTCTGAGCAGAATAGTATGAGTTATAACTCAAAGAATAGTTCTAATAAGAATATGTGCCACACTCTAAAATTGGGATAGTGCATTTAATTATTGTGCACCTACTTGGCCCACCATTGTGGCCTGGCTGCAGCCTGCAGCTTCATGTTTAAGCCGTCTTACCTTTTATGATCCCAAACTATGACTATTAGACTAAAATAAACTATAAAAAGTGTAAGATAATACAAAACACTCATGTAAACGTTCAACTTACAATCGATCACAAAACCCACATAAATCGAAAAGCAATCCGCGCACCCTGTGCATAAGAAGTGGTATTGGCTCCGATAGGCGGTGTTTATGTGAGTGGCACCGGCTCACCGGCTCACCGGCTCGCCCGGTAGCCCCTTAATGAGTGCCGGCTTCCGTCAATAAAATAATTTCGATGGCTAGAGCCTACCGTGAAATTTTCATCGCCCACCAATCACCTCGGGGAAGCGATATATTGTCCAGATAGTTATCTAATTAGAACTTAACGTTACGCTCTGCTTTGCTTTCCATTTGTTTAGAAGTAGGTGTATTAAATTTTTGTGAAGAGAATTTTGGATCCGTTAGGTTACATTATATTATGTGGAGAGTACCTACTGTATAGTGTAGTGTTTTAAGAATAGTTGTCGATGGATTAGTATTTTAAGATTTCAATGATGAATCTAGACGTGCTTAAGTCGCAATGTTGATTAACACTCGATTTACAACTATCAAAAAACAATTACGATCACATAACTCTTTGTTTATCATTACCAACGATTCTACCAATAGGTACCACCCTTTAAAGCTGCCATACATTGGGATTGTTCAATAGCTGGATATAATACGTTCCCATACGGCCGGTGCGTGATATCGCTATCTGCAGATAAGCGGCCCACGACCGACGACTTATGTTCACAGGGCCTAATTAACCTCTTCATTAGCACCGCACTAACACTGAAAACTAAGTGCTGTACTAGCCACGAGATTTATAGAATATTTTATGATCCAGTGATTAGGAAGCGTGAATTTTATGTTGCGGAGAAGATTTGTTAGTATCATTGATGGATGGGCACGCGATGTCTTATAAGAAAGACTGATTGTGAGTAGCTCGAAGTTGGATAAAAATATTAGATTAATTAAAATTACATTAGAAGCAAACACTCAACGATAGCTTCAGCCGCTTTAGAGGGACAGATTTGCCAACAAAGATAACACTAACGCAGGCCTTAATGAAGTATTCCAAATGAAGCTTAAACTAGAAAATAAAAAACTAAAAGAAAGTAGGCAACCAATCATCTAAAATGTGATACAAAAACGTTAATAGCTTCCATAAAAGAATTGAACGGAATTGATCCAGCTCAAACAAAAGAAGCCAATAAATATAATGACACAACTACCGAATGAGAATATCAAAGTCCGGTAGCTTAATTTATTCCGTGTCGCATGTAACCTGAGGATGGAGCGGCAAATAAAAAACGTATGAATACACTTATCTGGGGCTTAGAGGACGTCGGCTGATGAATTTTAATGGAAGAAAGCTGTGTTCTGCGATATGGAGGATTTGGGTTCGTGGTGTGGAATCTGAGAGATTAGAAGTCCATAAAGATGGAGGATAAAAAGAGTATGCTGTAGTTTGTGAAATACTTCACACGTTTTTCTCATTACCTCGTTTTCCACTTTAATCTTTGATAGGTACTTAGATCTTATTTTTATTACTACCAATTAACGTAAAGTTAAAGTTTTGATTATGTTTCTATTGTCATTCTATTAATTGTATAAGTACACAAAGTAAAATAGATACAATACAGATACGACATCAAAGTATTGAGTGCAAAGTCTAATGTTTTATCTTTAAATAACAATGTCTATAAAATCTTCAAGACCTCCTGGAACCCTGGCTGGCTTTTAATAAGAATACCATTTTCTCATTTAGGTACCCGAACCACATTTTCGTCATACACTCTTCAGGCTACAGAACCCGGCCCCACACTTAAAGTGTTGAACTACAAAATTTTTAATCGCCTTCTTTGGATCAATCGCCGGGCGAGATTTATGTGGTCAATTACACGCGCCCGCGCCACCGAACGAACCGCTAATAAAATAACCGACATTTTCGTTGGAGCCAAGGATCAAAAGAGTTCTGATTTTAAGTAATCAATATATTGATAAGTTGTTATATAGTTAGTTTTTGAAAGAACATGATTTCGATGGATGAGTATTAGGCACTCCTAGGTATTTTTGATTTTGAGTATTTACTTATGATTTCTCAGACAGAGACAATACCGACATTCAAAAAAACATACTCGATTTTAGCCCTTCAAGTTGGATCGAAAGTACATAAAGCAATGTTTTCTGTTCAAGTTACCTTCATAAAGTTATTGATCAATAATCTTTCCCTCCATCGTCTCATTACCCCCAGCCGTTTCCCACAACCTGAACTGCCTGTTCAACCTAGAACCTTTTTACAGCACTGTTAATGACGGTCAAGTGTCCGGCTGTCCGGACAGCCTGTCCGGACGTTTACGACGCCGTCCATCAAGTCACTCGTCATAAGACGTGTGAGAATTAATTATGGACGTGTTAGATTCCCACTTTATTGGGCCGAGTGGATTCCGATAGGAATTAACGGTCGGTTCCCAGAGGCCATAGGTCGTGACTCTGATACTTAGATATTTTATACTTATTTAGGTGTTAGTTTCTTTGGTCTTTTTGATTAGTGGGTGAGCGGAGTTGCTTCCCAGAAATGTGTGGATGATAAGTGTAATATGGGATTAAAGATCACAGCTGTGAGAGCTAAACTTTACTTTTACTGTGGTCGTTGCTGTGTCATGTTCTTTTTCAACTGCTAAGGTAAAATGTATGTTCTAGATACTAATAGTGTGGACGAGACAGTTTTAACACGACATAATATGTATGGAAACCTAAACATCTTTACTTTAGTCCTCATTTATTTCATTTCTGACTAAATTATATTTAGCACTTGATTATCATAATTAAGCCGTCGTTTTGCCTACAAGTGACAGTTGCGCCTGCGTCGGTCCACTGCTAGCCACCGGCGACACATTACATAGACGTGGTTTGACGTCGTTTAGACCAGGACAAGACACCGCGTGAGCATCGTTGCGCTTGTTAATTGGTCGCTGCTATCAGTTGACAACTTGCGACAAGGGGATAAGCAGCTGATACATTGTAGTTTTATTGCTAAGTATGAGATAATAATTACGATAACAGAATGTTGTAGTTGAAAAAGTGGCTGGGGATGTAGTTTATAAAGCTAAAAGCTAATACTTTATTTATAATGACATTGCAGCTTGAAAACTTAACAATGTAGGATCATATTGTTTACCACAATGACTGCTAACCCCGAGAAAAAAAAGTTCGACTAAATAACTAGCGAATCACAGTCAGACGGTACTTAGCTACAACAAAAGTGCGATGTTGAACATTTGATTGACGTAATTATGTTATACGTATATGTTACCGCACCTCTAGCCAAATCCTAAGCTGCAATCATTCCACAACATAAGAAAACCGAACGATAACAATAACTTCAAGAGGAACTTCTTATTAATAAAAAAACAATGTCCAGCTCCCATAATGTCCAGCAAATAGCTTGGTTATCAGCGAGATCGTCTCCTGCGGCGCCTGCGCAGCCCACTTGCTAATTACCCGCGAACTTGCCCGAACGTATAGAGATGTTCGGGTAACTTCGCTCGTGACCCGACGATCACCGAGCGATACCGGGGAAGGTCTTAGATTTTAGATGCACGATTTTTACCAAGTGTATTTGGGGCTTATTGGAATGAAGATTGGGATGCAGTTAAGTTGGCCTTCAAGAATGAGACGTATTCTAACAGGTACTTTATTTTACCGATTTGAATCCACTTTTTACTGTTCTCCCGTTGCTTATCATTCTTTACAAAAGACAAAAGATGGGACTAACTCCTGTTTATGTAGTGGAATTTAATACGAAACTTGGTATTCATGTAAAATGTAATGTTATTAGATCAGGCAAAAATCACACCAGTGAATTTTGACTGATCTAATTACACGGCTACATTAATAACCAATACTTTTCAGTTGAATCATGCTGGCTTTGAGGAGAGATTGTAAAGTATCCAACAGAAATATAGTTCCACATAAGCGTCAGTCTCAGTTGGCAAACAGTACAAGCTCTGGTGGTAAGGTATTCAGTTTATTTGTTTACAATCTTTCAGTGCGGTTCAGTTAGCGGGCAGTGCAGTAAAATACTGCGCGTTGGTTGCGCGCTTATTATCGCGACTATTACTACTTGTTGGCTGTTCATTACGGGTTCATTGGCCAGGAGTTATGCCAAAAGTAGTTGATATACTCGTACAGTATCGTTTGAATTTAGATTCAATTATAAATCATTTAATGGATGATTAAATGTTGTGTCCTGGGGATACTTCCTTTTTCCAATAAGACGTCGGTCTCCTACAAAAGGCTTAAAAAAAGTCGAATCACACAACGCTAAAAGAATCCAATAAAACTGTTACTAGACCAGGAGATCATACATACCAAGAGCCACTCAACATACACACACAATTTAGAAGAAACTCAAGCTTACGTAACACAATTTCCCACAGCCGAACACAGCTTCTATTTTAAACGGGCGCCATTCTACAATAAATTCAATAGGAATTCCCGATGGCTCAAGGTCGGCTCCTATTAGACTACAAGAGAAATGCATTTGATCGGGCTCGGACGCAGTGCGTTATCTGTGCGATGCGGAGATAAACAGGTGTGTGGGATGTACCGTAATGCACTAGTGCGGTGTTGCAAGTCCGGTAGGATCGAAAAGTTTCTACGAGGAAATCAGTAATTGTACAATGCCCTTCAAGGCTTTGCACCGGGTTGTACGTTAAAAGTCAGTGTGAGCCGACTTAAAGTTCGCATTGTTGGTGGAAGTAACTGAAGTCGGCCCTTGCGTGAACTTACTAGTGAATTGAGCGTTTCCGACTGATAAATCGTGTTGCCAACCTTGCAAACACTATTGTTGACATTATGGCTTAGGCGTGCCACTGAATGTGACCAGTGATTATCGAAAAGTTAGCCAACCTTTTTGTTAAGTTAATAAACTTTACACAGTAGTTGGCTTATGAACCCTATAATTATAATCTTATAATCGGTAGACACTTCCATTAGATTATCAACGATGTAATAAATAGCATAAATTGAATCAGTTTTATCGCAAAGGGTAAAGTTTCGACGGATAAACTTTTGTTGGATCTGGCAACACTCGAAATTAATCTGCTCGGCGATGTAAAATTGTTTAGATTGTGGTTAATGTTGATATGAGAAGCTAATAATCTTCTTCTAATAGACCTGAGTTTGAGTTCGAACCAATACAGTAACTAGATGAAATTCTGTAACGATGCGATGCGTATCTATGAATAGGTATATTACGTCTATAAACCGATAATGTTATTAAACACTATCAAAATATTGATGCAAGCTTCCAAGGGTGTGATAGCAACAACAAAATCATAACAAAAAACAACCTATGAAAATAACTACAAGAACATGAAACTACCATAGCTGACGCAATTATTCATAATCCTAGAAAAATAAACTTCACTTTTTATACTAAACTAAAAATAAGAATATACAAGAATAGTGCTAACAAGCGCCGTCCGTTGGATACCAATATGACCATTAAAATGCCCGCGATCTTCCTTATAAGAACTCGTTGTCACATTACATCAGTCGCACGGAAAAAACAGTGCTTTTGTTCTACACTGAGAAACGACTCAAATGCCTGGCTAAATGATGGAACCTGATTTATAGAAAGGATATTTTTATATTTTTTGTGATAATCTGAAAATATAAAAAGGTATGTACTTAAAATACTTGCAAGAGAAGAAGAAGGAGAAGGTTTTTTGTATCTATTGCTCAATAATTAGCGTATTTGATCAAATCTATATAGAATTATTATAGATCCGCGTGTGCACCAGTTGGCCCATTGGTACACAATGGTGCACACGCAGAGATACAACAATGTCAATGGTAGCCGTGGGCTTTATTGTTAAATTCCTGTGACTGCAACTGATGCGGTTGTGGAATTAATATTCTACTGCCTTCAATGCTAATTGTTAATCGAGTTGCAGTGAAATCAGGTTTCTAGGACCCATTTAAAACATTAACTGGAAAATCATAGCAATAAGTCTTAACATTAGCCTTGGCTAGCTAGAATTCACAAAGTTTAAGACACTAATACTAGTTCAAGATTCAACTTCAGGAGCGTCCTATTAGAATGTTTCCTAGTTGGTTCCTTTTTCATTGCAACAAACTTTTATTATTCACTGCACAATGCAATCTTTAAATCCGAGATTCAACAGGTGGCCTGTTCTACTTGCCATTCCGCTAAACCCTACCAACATAAATTTCAATAATACCAGTATTGAGAATATGTAAAAAATACAGAAAAACATTCTTGAGTCGTTTTTTTTAAAATATAGATAGACACAGATACAGTTATCTATGATCATAGCTGTCGGCTAGATAAGGCTTGTGTACTAGGATTACAGAAGTCGCGAAGAGCTCTCGTTGCGCTGTCAACTGATGGAAAAACTCAGATGTACTAACTGCAGTCTTAATGAGAGTCGACAAACTGGATGGCAAAGGGCCTTCACGTTCGATTTGTGAGGACATACTCTTTTTTAAGTTGGCTTTGCACCTTTAGATACTAAGTTGTTAGAAAAATACATATGGTGGCAGGGACATCGACGCGTAACCTGTTACATGGATTTCAGCACATGATTCTGGACATGCTGGGAAATTTTTCACCGCTTACTAAAAAACCGATCTGCTGTTTCCTACAAAAGTTTATGGAAACTTACGCGGTCAAAACGTATGGAACAGCATTTTTTTTAAATTAATAACCGACAAAAAATTCTGCCGATGATGATGATGAGGCTGGGAATATTCATCATTAATAAACAATAGTAAAAGCCTCTTAGTCACTTAGTCAAGAGACAGTCCATTGCAATAGCAGTTGCATCTGTAATTTGACAAAAAATGAAGGAGTCTGCAGTAGTTGGCATAGTTGCTACAGGTTAAGTTGGTGCAGTGACTAATCACATTTTGCTTTAATCATCGGAAAACTTCAAATAACTTTGCTTAAACTTTAAACGTGCAACGTTGTTTTTGGTAATAATTTATCTATTTCGGATTTTTATATATAGCTAATTAGCTATAAACTTTAAATTATCACTGAAGGTTTTGCGAACTGAGTTGATCGTACACGTTTAACCGTCTATATTTCAGCTCTCACCACTACCTCGGGCTATGATCGCAATTTTATGGTTGCCAGAGTCACAGGGATATATAATAACGTCGGAGTCGGAGTCTGAGTACACAATTTAGATCTTAGTTACATCTGTTTTTCCCAAAAAGGGCATATAATATGCTACCGTTACTTGAAAAGGGTCCGTTTACAGTTATATGTCTGTCGTATCCACACTTCGCCACTGGGCCGTCATAACACGCGCCCTAAAAGGCAGTGGTATCATTACCTGACCGGTCGGCTACCGGCCACCTCCGCGCCGCACTGCGCGCCTGGTAGCCGCGCAACCAGCCTCGAGTGTTGTTTTTATGCACCTCGCTATGTTTGTGTTGCTATTGAGATGGCATGTTACCTAGTCCATCTGTCAATTACATCTCACAATACAATTCGTACCTTTCTTTCATGAAATTAAAGTTCAATTTTCTTCTACAAGTCATCAATACAATGGTGGACAAAGTCGTTTCATTCACGTTTCTTTGTGTTCGGTATTCGGAATATGACGTAAATGGACGTATTATATATTTTTTGTGATGTTTATTTACGATCTCTCGTAGGTGCGGCCTTTTTACTCTGCTGCTAGCAATTTTCTGAAAGCTAGTAGCTGGGAGTAATTTCGCATAGCATTATACAGTAGCTCTGTCGTGTTCTGGTCGCCGGGTACCGCCTCTGGCCGAAAGCGACTAGTGCTAATAATAAACGTTGAGAGGCGAAACTGAGGAGCATTTATTACTGTTGGAGCACTGTGGTTTGTTTGACGATTAATGTCTTCAATAAGCCGGGGAGAGGTGAATTAATCCGGCGTATCGATCGGATTATTATTATCAATAGCATCGCAATCTTGAACATAAAAACAAATTAGATTCTAGAAGGATGGCTTTATCCGATACATATACATAGTTAGTCAAGCAAGGAAGGATACAAACAAATAGTCACCACCAAACAATTAATCTGGATAATTAGCTGACATTATAGCTAGCTAGTTATCCGACACACATAGATTGCGGTAGTTTATGCCCAGCGCGATAATTAGCAATACTTTATCGTCATAAATCGTAGTGTAGGTAGCAATTAGCGACCAGTTACTTACTGGCCATCTACAACTTGTATGTACCTAATAGTTTTCCTTAGAGAACGAGGGCTGCTATTCTATGCGAAGCTCAGTGCAGTATTTGACATGTTACTAACTAACGTTTCTCCTTATATGGAGGATAGTTATTGGAACTTCTATGTTGTTCAGTGCATCATTAAAATTCATCAAACGATTACTGCACAAAACGTTGCAGTTACATCGCTTAGGAATATTGCTATTGAATAAGTACAAAATGTTTTGACAGTCGCTTAGAGCTCATCGAGAACAGGCTAAAGGATGTTGAAGCACAGATCGGGATACCGTTGTCCCCGTTGCCCGTAAGTACGTAAAGGGGACAACGGGAATACACGGAGTGACTTATCTGTTGTTTATAAAACACGTAATTATCATATTGGTAAAAATTTCGTCGTTGCCGTCAAAATATTTTATGATGGAAATAGACAAACAAAATAAGAGTCTTATAAAACCTTGTAAGAATTTGTAAAACGCCTAACTAACCTAACCCGCCCTCGCGGCCTGGCAGCGGTTGTACTCCAAATCACAAACCAACATGTTGAATCCACTTCTTTTATATAGACGATACTTACAAGACAGATTAAAAAAAATCACTACTGCTTTCGGGACCTTTCTACCTTGTATCCTCATTACAAACAAAGGACTCTTTACCAATCACTTTCATATTATAAATAAATTCGCAAAGAAAGCGCATCTGGGATGATTAATGAACCCGATAAATGCCGGTGTCGGGTCGGCCCGACCGCGGCCGAACCGCGACGGTTATTATCTTAATTCGCAATTACGACTAAGCTTTAATCACCGATGAGCGTTGCTGCGTGTCAGGAGGAAGTGCATAATCGTCGTGTGTTAACAATAATATCCGCGGTCGTAGGGTTTTCTCCATTAAGTTGGTAGGTAAAAGTTAGTCTACAGGATGGGCTAGTGCTGAGACATCCGCGTGATATGAAGAAAAGTAATATTTTATTACCAACTTTTATTTAAATGCACTAAAAAGAAGAACTTAACCATTTAGGAGTTCCCTCGCCTGGACCCATCCCTGAGTGCATCAGCCAAATAAAATTTCACTAAAATTTCAATCCTGGGTGCGGTAGTCAGATCATGGTGGACTTTAGAACGGACTATCATAATTAAAACATGTATATTTCGTGTCTTCAATGTTGAGCGTTGACGAGTTCCCTCGTCTGAAGCCAATCCTGGGTGCAGCAGCCAGATCATGGAGGAATTTAGAACGGACTATCATATTTAAAGCGTATATAAAATTTCGTGTTTGTACAGTTGACCGTTGAGGGGTTTTCTCGTCTGGAGCCAAACCAAGGTAGCCAATCAGGTAATACTTATCATAAAAATGTATTGTTTTTGTATTTGGAACTGAACCAACTTTTTAAATGTCAACTCCGTAGAAGAAGAGGAAGTGGTTTTAATTCAGATTGCAAGATTCGCCCTAAACAAACCTTGGCCCACTACCATCTTGCCAATTGGTTGATTTCGGCATGAGCAATTCTAAATAGACCGAAAGTTTTTGACGACATGAGAAAAGACTATTACCCCAACGGGACCCTATGTCTACACGTGTGTCTGCCTGTCTGACCGTCAGAATACTGTCATAAAGCTCTAGGCTATGGAAGTAACTGTTAGTAATTACAGACACAACTGACACAATGCTTAAGCATCATAGGATCACGTAATAACATCTTTACAGTTATTTTTAGTTATAACCTTGTTCAGAAAATGCCGTGTCTCTAGTGGCCAATCCACTAAGTCTTCGACTTGATACAATCGTACCGTGTTGGTCAGTCAGACAAAGGTTTCTAGAAAGGATATAATAGCCTCTCAAGAACTTTGTGCATTTGCCGACATGAAAAACAATTGAGTAATTCTATCATTTATTAATCCGGTAAAGGCAAGTTTATTGATTAACATCTCAGCAGAATCTGGCTACAATAAAAGATACAACAAAAGCAAGCAATAAAATTATAAAATGAATTCCCACCATCTTCCAATCATAATAATCTGGTCGCTTGGTGATCAACCGTTACCCATTACGGAAACACCAGCTAATTCGTGAAATCGATTAGTATAAATCAGTATTTGACAGAAAACAGCTGGTTTCTAAACTAATCTCATTTTTACGACACAAAGTGATATTTTTAATGTCAATATAAAATTACAGTTAAACTCTAGTGAAAGTGAGTTTAAGTTTCTCTTCCCACGTGTGAGCTTATGGGACGACCTTTAACTTTCCCGTGGTTAACTATTGGAAGATGACATCATAATGTATCACTCCTTACACTTCTTCATTTGGTTTAGTTTAGGAGAACACTGAATAATTTGATAGGAGTCACAAGTCGTGGGACACTGGATGTATGGAAGACTGTTAGAGTTATTATTGGAGTCATAGGTAATCCTTGTGTTAATCGTATTTGATGTGTGAGATACCTAAATTATACTTTTACTGCTTGTTACTGATTGATTGTTGCTATTTTGGCTGATTTCAGCTGATATGAGGTTTGAACAGAAACTTTCTGGAAACGGAAGTAAACGGATATCGTTTTGCGTTGTATTTTGCTTCTACGTCTAGTCCAAGTTTATAACATTACTTCTCAGTTATCAATGTAATATTAGGTAATTTGTATCCGTAAGCAGAAGTAGACGAATACGGTCTGAAACCTTCGATGCATGGACATGAAACTGCCAACACCTCTGTCAACTATTTTAAATCAAACTTTTAAATGAAAATTACATAAAAATGCATTGAATCATTCATCATAACTCGCACAAAATATCAATACCATAATTATTGAACACTTTTTTAAGTGATTATGTTAAACAATTCTATATGTGTGGTCTAATTCAGTTTTAATAATTCAGAGGGCGCGGTCGTCAATGAATACATAACTTAAATATTGATAGTGCTATACATATGGTAATGTTATGATTTATGCCTATTACTGAGCGTTGATTCATTGGTAATTATATTTGCTAATCGTGTGAACTGGGCTGACAAAAAAAGAGGTCATTCACACCAGATAATGTTTGTTATTAGAATTTTAAGTTTTAGGTGGATCTGTATTCGACTGGTTTAATAGGAAAACTCTGTTGATTATCTGTTTGTCTGATGTTTCCTGACTACATAATATGTGTCATACTTTCTTACATATTGTCAGCACCAACCGGACCTTGGTTACCAAACTGACCAAAGATTTCGTCACTTTATGATTGATAGGTGTTTTAATTACCGAAGTCTGTCTGCTCGTTTGTCACCGGCTAGCTGTAAGGCTGATAGAGTGAGTGCTACGTATCTACGGAACGTTACCATCGATCATAAGATGTCGGGGTCTGAACGTGTTCCTGTGATACATGTTACATGTTTAGGGTTACGTAGGTAATCGAACGGATCTTACTAAACCTTGTTGGTTACTAAGCTTAACGGGCTAACTATACAGGGTATTTTTGAGTTAATTAGTTCAAATTTTTATAGATTATAGACTTATGTGGATACTGTTGTTTGATTAAATAAATGTCTCTTTTACAACTTATGTACTTATATAGGTTTGGACCTGTTACAATGCTATTTCCGTCCAAGCGTCACTGTTATCACCATTACTATAAGCGGCTGCGTCATGCCGTTTAACAGTCTCTATAAATTTTATTAAGGTAGCCATTCATGGAAATAGTTAAGACTGAAATAAACCAAACATTTTTCATTTCAAGAGAAATATAGCAACCAGCGCGGACAAGTCTCCATTACGAAATAAAACTAAAATCCTTCCATTGATATTAATACGATACATTCAAAGCAATTGACGCCGTAAATGTTGACGATAAATCGTACGCGCACTAAATAAAGTAACACGAGAATCAAACCCGCTACCCGGTAGCCGCGATCTGTCTCTCACACACTCGCAACACCGCTTATCCTGACACACACTACAAAAAAACGATTCAAGATTTATTGTGCATCGATCTTGAAATCGAAAGACGCAGTAAGCTTACCCCTTTCTCTCTTACTCCTTTACAAAACATACCCCGTCTCGCTCTGTTTCATTCAATAATCGAAGCTCATACAGGATCGCTTTTTGATCTTATTTTCGATTAAAGTATGATGAATGAATGATTTACAATGTTATAATGTAAACGCCTCGGAATGGACTTAGATTTAATCCTGGATTGGACTAGTTTTTGTTGGTTTGTTTCTATGTCATATCAACTTTATTGTTTGAGAGACAATTACAAAAAGATACAATCAAAATGGTTTCAATTTTACTTAGAAATATTTGTTAGACATTCTCTGTTGAATAAACCATACATATAGCATTCAAGGAATTCCATATAAACAAAATCAATCAACAACGTTTCATTGCACAAAAAACACAAATCATTTTAACTGGTACATTGTAAGATCGCGTGTAACGAAACGGAATGTTTTTGCTAAGGAACTGTTCTATTGAGGGAAGAAAAGATTTCAACGAACAAAGATCAATATGTGCAAAATGTGTGTGTTAATGGAGAACAATTCCAAATATGCATTTGCAAATTCTAAATATTGTTAAATCCTATAGTGACTTTACAACTGAAGCTTTGAATCCTATTCATATTTGTCAGCAACCCACAGACAGGTATGAGGACAGCAACCCACAGACGCCGTGTGTTCAAGACGTTGCACAGCCTAAGCCACCCTGGTGCAAAGGCATCCATCAAAATGGTCAGTGAACATTTTGTTTGGCCTTTCCTTAGGAAAGACGTTCGCACTTGGGTTAGAGAGCGCATTCCGTGTCAGAAGTCTAAGTTAACAAGGCATATCACATCTCCTCTGGGTAAATTTGACATACCAGATGTTCGTTTCACATAAATTAATATGGACCTAACTGGACCATTACCAATGTTTTCCAATTTTAAATATTGTCTAACTACAGGCTGACTTAGAAAACATGCAACAAAATTTAAGGGGGTATTCTACCCATCAATATGAACAACTTTTACTATAGGAATAACAAAGCACTCGCAAAAAAAAAATTGACCTTCTTTAACAAAATTTTGCAAAAACTTATGGAATCAAGTTGGCAAGGACAATAGCGTAACATCCAGCCTGCAAAGGCATGACTGAGCGTTTACATCGCACTCTCAAAGCTGCTTTGATGTACCGCCAGACACAACACCCGTCTGGTCGGAGGATCCTCCCTTTTCAACAGAGGATGAGTGAACTTTACACCCTGTTCTTCATACTTCTAATAGTCTATAAAACTATATAAATTATTCATCCGATCTAGAACAAATAAGAATGTAGGAGGGTGCAGCTAAGTCTATCTAAGTGAGTTGAGTTCTAATTCGACATCGATGCCATTTCAGCTGTCCAAGTAACGTGTTTAATGAAGTGAGAATTCTCTAATGTTATTTATTTGTTTTAAACGTGCGTCGGTTACGAGCTAATAGCAGAATGCGTTCAATCGCCAACGATTATGCGATAGAAATAAAAAAAACTTGGCAATTCGTTTAAGTAGTTAATAGCTATAATCGGTGTAATCGGTCAAGCCGGTCCATCTCCATATAGAGAACGGTACATGAGACTAGGCTGCGCCCGCGGCTCCGCTCGAGACCTTGCTCGCACAAAACTTGACTTACTTTTACTGGTACTTGACCAATTTCTTGACGTAATAATTTATAATCGCCAAAAACAAACTTCTTAGGGGTTATTAGATGAAGTAATCGTTGGTTAAATTAATGTTTGATTGTGGCCTCGATATTGTAATAATTCGTCGTTGGTTCTCCTCGTCCTGCATAACTAAGATATGTTGCACATATTGTATCAGCAATAAACTTCGTTCAAAACATATCTCCAATACACGTATAAATTGGAGTCCAATAAGATAGAAGAACCTTTAATTGATACAACTTGGAATTCTACTGACCCCTACTGACAGATAAAGATCGGGATCCCTTTTTTTCGCATAATGTTTTTTTTCCTAATATTCTTTGGCATAACGATTTTGGCATAAGTATTTTTGGTCTAATAATTGTTTGCCATAATTTTTTTTTGGCCTAAATATTTTTTGTCATAATTATCTTTTTGCATAATTTGTTTTGCCATAATTTTTATTCGCATAATGTTACTAGGCGTAATGTTAGTTGGTTTAGGTTAGGTTAGGTTAGAACTGTGACCTCCTACGCACGAGCCGAGCGAGCGAAGCGAGCGGTGCCGCGGCAGCGGCCGGCGAAGTGCCAGAAACTACTAGAATGATGAAAATATATTTATGCTTTAGAATATTATGCTTAATCATTATTATGGTTAGAGAAATTATGCTTAAAAAAATTATGCGTAAGCTGTTATGCGTATTTATATTATGCGGAAATATAATTATGCCAAACAAAATTATGCTAAGTTATATTAGGTCTTAAAATTTTATGCAAATGGATAGGGAACCATAAAGATCATATAAATAAGTGGAGTAAAGACGACCAGTAGGCTGAACTATAACTATACTCACCAATGATCTTCACAATACATAAAGGGCATTTTTTTTTCCTCAATGGGCAAGCTCTTGGCCTCACCTGATGGTAAGTGATGATCAGGCCGAAGGTGGAAGCGAGCTTCACCCGGAATCCTCAACCACAGAGGAACTGGCTATCTTACCTCTGTCGGAACACAACAATGCTGTTAACATTGTTGTTATGGCGACAGACTTAGATAAGATGGTGGTAGCTAGCTAGGCGGACTTAGAATAAGCCCTACCACCAACCAAACCGGGCAGAAAATTTTGCTCCCACTGGGAATTCAACCCGGGACCTCTGGGTCTGAGACAGGTGGTCTAACCACTAGACCACAGAGGCGGTTAAATAATTATATTCGTGGTGCGCCCGCGCAGCTAAATAAACGCGAACATTTAGATCGTGCGCTGGAACACGCTATAAATGCCTCGTAATGATTGATATTAAGGAGGCTACTAAGAAAAATCACGTTTTAAATAGGTACTCATTTCTTGTGCAAATGAAGTTAAAACTGATAAAGAATCATAATTGTTTTAATGTTACACCTACTTCATCATGCGTTCCTAAATACAATACACCAAAAATAACGCTCAAATGTTTCTGAATATATATATATATATATAAACAGTTTCTGAGAAACTTGGACAAACCCAACATAAAGATCGCATATCTACCACAAAGTGATTCCACACAATCGTCGTTGGCTATCATCGATTTCTTCAATAAATTGCCACCATATCGAAATCATAGTTACAAAATAAAGATGATGCTTTCCACAGGTTAGGAAATAAGATGGCGGAATAACTCTAAAATGATTTTAAATCGACACCTGATATGAAGCAGAAGGATAAAGTATCTGCAAATCGTTATTGACGATAAGGCGGGCCGAGGTCGCGCCAAATCACTAGTCTAAGAAGCTGGTAAAGTGACGAGCTGTAGCGGGTACTTATTATGACCACCGCTGTCTCTTGTCACTGACGACTAGCACCATAGGCAAGAGATCTAGCAAACCTCAAGTACATAAGTACGTCATGACCTATTAGACAATGTATGTACGAACCTACTTCTATGTCCTCGGTGGAGTATTTTTAGTAGTTAGTATTTTTGAAATAAAAAAATAGGATATCGGAATCACTTTGACAAGTCATATTAAAAAAATATTAAAACTAAGCTAGATGAGCTCGGCGTTTCCTATCTGACTACTCTGAGAAGAAAGGCTGAAACAAACTCAGAGGTCGCAGTCTCTTTTAAAGTCCAGACATAATCTTGGTCAGGCCATATGAGGACCACGTAGATAAGTGTCTGAAATGGTCTTTTGAGGATAGAACCACACAGATTTGAGTGGGCTTCCAGTCAGTGCAAGCATTTGTCAGTTATCGTGGAGCTCAACTCAGAGCTCAGCGAGTCGTCAGCAGTTTCCTACCAGCAACCGTTTTTTGTTTTTAAAAACTTTCGATTGCCTACATTTAACTCGCCCCGCTCCCACGCCCGCTCCCGCGCCCGCTCTCGCCTCGTGCACTCGCCTCCACATATTTTAGGCGAGCCAGCAGTAATGTTACCTGTTTGCGGGGACATTCCTACGACGTTGCTGTTGAAATCGACGCGAACCAGATTGTTTACGTTTTAGATAGAGATAGTTGAGCACGTGAGATACTGGTGAGATTAACTTAACGTGGATACGCTACTGGTCTTCAACTTGCGTAGATCGAGAAAGGAATTCTGTTCCGAAATGTTGAATTGAAAAATAATGTTTTGTAGGAAAATTAACAAGATATTAATTTAGGAGTTAAGGTTTAATTCTGCAAATCGAAATCTCATTAGATAGAAATTCTGATGATAGGATCAATGCAGGGAAATGGTTAGTTATTCATATTATAGTCGGATTATTATTCACAAAACAGATAAGATAATATTAAACAAAGGATCAATTGCAGAACGAGTCATACAATACAAACAACAAAAACTACCCTACCAACAAAAGGGATTAGAGTAAACCTTGGAACAAGAAACTTCGTCACAATTCACTACAAACAGTCCCATCCACATAGATGCCAACGTGCCAGTTTCAATAAGTTGCCATACTGGTCAGACATCAGTACCGGGCGACCTTCCTTGGCGACAGGTCACTCCGTCGAATGGCGACTAATAGAGCGGCTTGATGCCAGCGCTGGCCACTAGTCCACTCACTTGCGAAATAAACAACCTGCGCTTTGCCATCCTGCCTGGACACAAAAACAATAGGGAATTTGAATTAAGAATACAAAAAGCAGAAATACAAAAAGCGAATTCCTTTCGCTGTCGTTTGCAACATCACTGTCCTAAGACAAGTGATGTCTTTGTTTGAAGGACTACTGGAATGGCAGCTTTACTAGTACTGGCCGACATTACAGCAACAAGTGTCGCCACACTGAAGATACTTTACAGCTTGCCGTTTGTTGTCCTATTTGAACATTACTCTAACCAACTAACCAAAAGTGGTCCATAGTCAAGACACTTGCGAAAGAAGACCCGCATGGCCGTTTAACTGTCAAATCGGATTGAGGGCAACACCAGGTCTACCGGTTACACCCGACAATGATCCAGTTGACCGATGACAATCCATCGGTACGCAATCATTAAGGCAATAGAACGAGTTGCTTCTGATAACATAGTTTGAGTGGCAGAGCTTAGCAGTGACAGATAATAATAGTCCGAGTTATGAACTTGCTACTAGTGACTTGCACTAGTAGAGTATCGCGGAGTTATCTCTCATTATGGTATAATCCTCGCATTACTGGCAGATAAACTCTAAGCAGTTGATTCAACTGAGAAGGGTCGTGTGTGATCCAATCTACGCTTTCAAGATCACAACTTCATTATTTTTGCGACGAATACAATGTTTCCACAAAACATCTTCCACGCTCTACGTCTTAGTACTTTTAATGGAGATTTAGAGACAAAATGTAAAGATGACATAAAAATCTTTCACTACGTTTCCTTTGACATTAAACTAAATTCGCACCATCCATCCAAAATGTTAAAAAATGTCTTAAAATTCAAAGCCTTTGCAGCACGCACTGCTTAATAACAAAACAACATGAAGCATCCTAATCCAGACGAAAAGAGAGAGATGCTGGCACGCGTGAAGTACTATTTGGCTTGTAAATCAATATAATTAGGGACGTTAAATTCCTGTTAACACCTCCCGGTGATTACGATGTCGTGATCGTAAACGAGCGCCCACTTTGTACATTTCTGCATACATATACATAAATTACATTGCTGGCCATAGTCGATCTGCGCGGCAAGGGCCCGCTACCGGCTACACGATGGAATAAAAATAGATTTTATTATAATTACGGACATGTGTGTTAATTACGTACCAGAGATATGTTCACTAATTATAATTATAAATTGTTCAGTAATTGCACTGGTGACGATTGTGCGGGACCGGGTGATTTTGTAATTATGGGGGATGAAGATGTGGAATATGTACCTACGCGATTAATAATAAAAATACATTAAAATTCTGCTGTGGCTTGAATTTTATACATACGCGCTGAAAGAATTCTAGATTGATCTCAGAATTATTTTAATTACAATACTAGGGACATTTCGTCTCTTTTCACTGCAAGCGATGTATTGCTGTAACTCTATTTCGTATTCTATTGCGAATTAAAGAGAAACGTGCATTTGTCACTTAGTAACACCTTATCTCAAGTCCGTCACCACTCAACTTTCCAGCAGTTTCAATTTCAGTTGTCCATGCATCCATTTTATTGGCTGTAACACTAAAGTGGACAGTGATTAGGATTTATAAATAGCCTGGTAGATGTATAATAGCTGGTCCAGAGCGGGTAGAATGTAATGTCTAACTTTCTGAACCATGTTGTTGTACTAATATTATACAGGGTGGATTTTTGAGACGGGTCAGTAAGGGCAGGTACCTTAATCATTGTATCTACAGGAAATCAGTCTTAGGAGACTGTCCTTAACTTTTTGAGACATTATGATCAGCATTAACAATTTGAACAAAAATATACATTCCGCAAGAAAATGGGCAGTTTTCACAAAAACTTTTTTTGTTGCCAATCGATCCTGTTTTATAAAAGGAACAAAAAACTATATAGGACCAACAGCGGTTTGAGTACTACAAAAGTCAGAAATCACGAAAAAACTTTTCAAATACATTTCGTAGAAAATGAGACTCCAACGATCCAACCTTCCCAAAAAGGAGGAGGTTATCAATTCGGTTGTATTTTTTTTTAACGTGTGTTACCTCACAACTGCGTCATTTAGGACTCATAAAGCTTCTTTTTCACTAGGAGTTGCAGTGGATAGTGGGCATTCATTCGAATCTCTTAATGAGACAAGCATTGGACATTATAATTGTGATAACTTCCTATATTGACGTTTGTGCTTATATTATACTCTCCAGACCATCAGCAATAATGAATACTAACATGATCTTAATATTAACATAATTTTAGTGACTATGACTGTCAAGTAAATCACCAAAAGAAAAATAAAATCTGGGAAAATAACTGCAGTATTTTTCCCAGCGATCACGGAAATAAACGGCAATTAATTAATTTTTATCTTATTCAGTAATGATCTTTTATTTATTGATCGCCATGTCAAGTTTAAGAAACATGTCGAGCGACATGTTGAGTCTCTAATGGCGTACAATAAACCCACGAAGTTTTATGATGACAATCATTGCTAGCATTCATTAGAGGTGGGTCGAGACTCGCGGGTCGCGGGCCTGGATACCAGAAACCATAAAAACGTATTTATTCGCTCTTGTAAATACGTTATAATGAATAATTAATGTATTAATGGTCGCAAGTGACATATTTATAGCTGGAATAACATATATTTTTGTTTGTGAAAATACAATTTATTACTCGAAACGAATAAAATAATCAGAAACAGTTATGATTTAATTTGACAATTATTGTAAAAGTTTTTTGCCGTGTTTGAATTTGTGACCCGTTTGTCGACATAATCTAATTAAAAAAGCAACGAATGGTGATATAAATAACAAAATATTAGACATTTTGTATATTTATTTGTCTTGCGAGGTCAGGTTAGCGACCACCCGATCCGACTCTTAGCTATCTGCAGGTGTCCTCGCTGGCCGTTTAAGTTTTATACCTATCATTTTCCGCACCGAGGTTTATCCTCTTTTGATAGCAGGCCTTGCAAGCTTTGTAACTAATTTAATTTTATATGTACGAAAGATTTTCTCGAGTTACATTACATCAGTAAGTCGGTACTTATCAAAACAAAACACCCCCTATTAAAATAATTTAACTTTTTAGAACAATTAACGTTATCAGTAGCAAAATTAGAATGAAGTAATGTCGTCATGACGTGCGGATGTGAACGTGTGAAATATGAAGTTATTGTAGCACGAGTTAGTGCCATGATAACGTTTTATCACCCACAAATGTTGTACAATCTCACTGTAATAACGAAATAACCTTGAATTTATAGTCCTCTTTACGAAACGAGCGGTACCGAACGCAGCGCAACTGGGATACCGTTTAATTACATGGAGAGTTATGAAAACTGGAAAATTGTAAGAACGTTTGGTGAAAAAATGTGTTGGTGTTTTGTTAAATTGTTGATTTTGAAGTCTTACACTTGAATATCAACAATTTCAGAAAAATCAAAATCTGACAACGCACAACGTTGTTTTATTATTATTTTTCGGAAGCTCTGAGAGGCATAAAATAATACAAGATATTAATTTTCTAATTTCAAAATAAACATAATAATTATGTAAATAATCCATACATTCTTCGTTTAATTACTCCATCTGCAGCTCGCTAATTTCTAGTTACGGTAATTATTTTTCTTCTTTATAGTAAATAAAGTAGTAGTACCCGTAAATTGTGACGTCTTATTCACACATTCCACATGTCGCACACACTCGCTGCACAAACATAAAAAGTATAATTAATCGCGTTTGCTATCGGTACGGCACCGCGATGTTCACCGCGGGGACACAGACTCAAAGTTTTATTGGCCCATAAACTTGCCGAGCGGCCGGTATCCGGTATCTAGCACCGGTACCCGTTACTTTAGATACCGAATTTATTTCATCAAACGCACGTCTCTACTCTGCGCTGACCGTACTTTTAAGTTAGGGTAAGTTCTCATGTTCTCCTTTTTAAAATTCGCACTATTTCGCTTCGCTTATAAAATTAAGTAGCTTGCCATGAATAGCTTCGAAAATATTGCTTACAATTTGAATAATTTTTATTGGTGTAGGATATGATGTCTAAACGTGTGCGCGTTCAGCATAATCAAAGATTTCACAATTGGCTCTCGTGACTCTAATCTTTACTTACACTAATTTGACGCCCAGTTTTAAGTGGAATACCACCTCTACAGCTTAGTCATCATAGCCAAGATGGTATCATAGGTAAGTAACTTTGGCCATTACCTCAAACACATCGGCATTGAACTCGGTCCGAGTGGGGAAATCTTCCAAATCGCTTACACTGTGGGTCGGCTTTATGCGCCTTTTAGATATTAATAACAGCTATGTGTCTAGTACTTTACGTTTAGTGTTATTATTGTGTGTAGATATTTCTGTTGACCTGGGCAAGTGGACATGGGTGCCATACAATGTAGGAGCTGAGTCATTTCGTACACTTTCTTTTAGTCTAGGCCTTCATCTAACTAGTAACTAATGTATTGTGGAACGATCATGGACTATTATTACAGGAATTATAAAAATAGGAAAAGAAAAGTTTTGTCTGCTCAGTCATATGAAATGTTGTTACTAACATATTGAGTCCATTGGGAATTGTTAATTAAATATAAATAAATAACATTAGATGGACAGATCCTAAAATATCTGAAGAGACTAGTACCACTTTACCATCTAGACCAGCGAAATTGAACACTCAATTACTCATTCCAGCCGTTAAGACAACAACTCAAACAAACTATGTCACCATTAACTACACCATACAGCCTGAACATTCCAATCCAGAATCCAGTGTAGCCATCACTAAATTATATAACATTCAAAAACCGCTGCGCACAAAACCGCATCTATTCGATGAACAACATGTTTAGTGCGCAACGTGTCAGACATGTTATTGCGACAGCGCAGCACAATAACAACAATACAAGACTGCTGTGACACCGTTCTGCTGTTGTGAAATAACACCAAAACGTTAGGAATATAAATGTAAGTAGGAATATGACACATAATGGGGGTAAAGAGAATTATAGGGAGCAGTTAGGGTACGGGCCCAGGGGTACCGGCCGCGACTTAGGTGTTTTAATTTGTGTAAATTATTTTATCACCACTTCTCTCAAAACGGTGAAGGATAACATCATGAGGAAACCGGCATGTCCAAGAACTAAAAATTCGAAGACATCTGTCATCTACCAACCCGCACTGGTCCCGAGTGGTGGATTGATTTTGCTATACTTATGCTATGGTTTGTAAAATCTATTTCTTGAGTGGTAAATAGGAAATCTTTGGTAACTCATGACTAACTTTCATTCAGGACGTAGTAATTTACTTGCAAAAATTATTAGTAAAATGCCGATTTGAAAAGGCCATCTATATTGTCTGACATGTCAAGTCGTTTATGTTATTATACAGGATGGATTTTTGGGACGGATAAGAATGGTTTCCTGTAGAAATGGTTACGGTACCGCCCTTACTGTCCTGTCGAAAAAATCCACCCTGTATACAATGCCACCTGATTCACAAGGACCTGTTGCGAATCTTAGGTGCTTCTTATAAAAGAGTATATCCTCAAGACTAGCAACCAATTGAAGTTATCGTCAGTTCATGGCTAAATATTCCACATCAGCTGGAAATGGATTCAGATTTGGGATTCCAAAACTCGCAGAACGGATCATTAGCATTACCTAACGCAGTCACAATAACATCCTGCATATCTTCAAAAAAACTCCGAACTGTACAATTTACAGCCAAGCGTTTGTGTATCAGCCGTAAGCACCCATGATCTTAAATGATGTTTATACGGTTATAGTGATGAAGAAGCCATTTTATAAGATTAAATGCTTTCTTGCCACGTTCTCTGATGGATTCGATCAATTGATTGCGAATAACAACACAACACTGCTAACGTTAATCGTGAGCTGTATAACAGAACTGAACCTATTGACATGGTTAAGAGATTGCCTGGTCTGCCTGGTAAAACCCGCGTCTAAAGGACAAAGTAGTCAATATTCAACAAATTCAGGAACTCCAGAATGCGTCTTCGGCCAATTTCGATTTTAAACATAACGTTGTTTAGTTAATATTGAGAGAAAATTGACATTGAACGGCCTTGTTATTTGAGGTTTACATCCGAAAAGTAGAGCAGCAAGCGGCAAGCAGCAAGCAGTCACGAAAAAAAACAACATTGAATTACAAATGAAGAAACAAATTGTATTCATTTCCTTGCACACAATTACTTGTAGTTTCACAATTCGCACAAATGATAGACAAACGTCTATTTCCGTTCACGATGGCACAGTTTTTTGGCGCAGTTATTGCTCCGTAGCAAATCAATGGCCACGCTGCGAGGATTACTGCGCTATTAGTTACTAGGATCCTCGAAGGTCGACTAATGCCTTCCGGCTTATGGCTCCACATACTAATCGATTTCGCGATACACCAAATAGGTCATTAGTTTTTGTAGCTACAGGTATTTATTATTGCACTGGAATAGGAATTATTAAATTGTATGTGTATCAATGAAGAATTGTAGCTTGGAGGGGTAGCAAAGATATTATGATGAAAATATTGCAGAGGTCTTTAAACTTTTCATACTGTGTAGTTATATTATGTAAATACATAAAAAAAACTTTACTTTATTTCTTCTAGAGGGCGCCATATCCAATTTAATGTGACGTCACATGGCCAGTATAACTAGCGGACAACCGAGACGCTTCCAACGATACCCCATTTGTGACATAATTTAACAAATGGGGTATCGTTGGAAGCGATGAGCAGTTTAGAAGTTATGAGGAAGCTTTCCAATATTTTTTTTACACCAAAAGTTTTAGTGCGTTACAGAGCATATTGTATTATATCGCTCTGTAAAGCACTATACAACTAAACTTCATAATTTTATTTAATAATATTGAAAAATTAATCAAAATAGCCAAATATTTGACAATTATTTGTGACGTTACCAATGTTAAGAAAGCGGTCCTATGACAGTCTTTGAATTTCAACTTGCTAGTGTCACAATCAAAGAGTCCTACAAGTTCTCACCAAAAACATTGATTAACTATTTTCTCACGGAAAAAAACATGATGTTGAACATTGTGAAATGTCTTAACCTTCGGAGTTCTCACTGCGCCAATAAAATATGATTTCGTAAGTCTAATCGCGATGTATGAGCATAAATACCGGAGTCCACATGACGCCTCTTGATTTACCGACGCTGCCCGGCCTTGGGGCAAGTGGGCTTTGGGAAATTAGTTTCGACCCGCGACTTTACCCGTTTTGGTAGTAACGTACCTTTATTGGTTATTGAAATTGGTTTTGGATTTTCAATCATCAGTTTTGAATTATTCTTTTCATAGTGGTTATATTTTACTGAGATTTCGTCTATGATGGTTTAGTTCTTGTTCATAGTGTGATTGCTGTCATCGTTATTTCTACGAACCTATTTGGTTTAATAAGCAATGTTAAGCGTCTAGCTTTTCGCAGCATGTTATTTTTTCCACATTATTCAAGTTAAACTACGGAAATAAAAACACAAACAGTTCTATTTTCAATCTTTAGTTAACATCAAATTCCGAAGACTATCTATCACATCAATATATTATGCGTTAATAGATGATAGAATGTTTTATTTTAAAGGTTAATATCACATGTAACAACAAAACGTATTAAATAGACACCTAATTAATTATTAAGTCCTTAGATATCTTTACATTGAGAATGTGAGTGGCGTCGTTCTCGATCGATTTAATAAATTAGAAACTTCTGTCAGAAAAACCTTGTGGTGAAACCTAACTGATGAAACGTGCTAGTGGACCGGCGCCTGCGTTGATTCTTACACTGCGGGGTTTGCCATTGCATGTGCCTGTAACTTCAATAACACCCTTAGAAAACGGTAAGACACTGGTCTCATCGAGTCTTTTTCACTACGAAAACTGCCTCTGAAAAATTCGTAAAAATACGTAAAAACATGATTCCTGTACTTACCTACAAGTGTCGTGATACTTAGTCGCTGCGCCCAGGGCAGCGCAGGCGTCGTGTCGGTCGCATGTCGCCCGCTCATAAGCCGCGCGCCCCAGGCCGCCACATATTCTAGCGCGCGCTATTTTATACTCATTTACAGATCCACTCGCATATCCTCGCAGGAAAGCTTGTAATTTAAGCACGAACGCATTAAATGCCTGAAGTCACAATTTTGGCAATACGGAACTTTGTAAGCTCAAGAAGACCACGATGCAGTTGTACCATTATTTGGATTTTAACATCCGTTTGGAATGTCAATTCACTTCCTGTATTGGAACAGGATGATAACGCTAGAAATGGGATGACTACGGAGATGAGGGCTAATAGAGAGTGAAATCAATTGTGCTGAGGACAGGAGGATGATCATAATGATATATTGCAGGCATTCAGATCGTTTGGGACCCCTGCTGATTTTAATACCTCAATATCATCTTGTTATGACCTATCACATAGATAACGACCGAGTTCCGGCAAAACGCCATAAGCCACGCTGCCAGTAGGTACCACAATTGTACAGTACCAATTTGTATAGCATGACAACAAACATTTAAATAAAATTAAGACCTATTGCGAATATTGCACGTCGCCCTTTGGGGGTGCCCAAAGGGCGACGTGCAATATTTTAAGACATTAAAGAGAATAACACAAATATAATCGCATGTAGAACACTAGTCCTGCGGCGATGGCGGCCACATGCGACTGCGCAGAGTTAACGCAGATCAGTCGCGTGTGGAACACTTAGCAACGGATGGACTTCGTGGTGCACTGCTGTGTGTGTGGATGTGGACCTGGCGAATTTTATGTGGTGGACTTCTTCTTTTATTTTATATATTCTTTTCTCGAGAAAAATGAAATCCTCAGGCTTTGGGTGAGTTATGAACTTAATATCGTCACAAAAGACGAGGCTATTTGTTGCAGTTTTTTTATCGATTGTTGCTCATAAATGTCAAATGATTTAACTGGGTTACCTACAGACCGTTCTAACAGTTTCTACCTATTCTAATATATTCCATCGCAGACATATTAAATAGCTATGCCTAACTCAACAAAAGAATCTCAAAACTGACCGAGCTGGGCTTGTAACATAATATGCTAACCTCCTTGGTCCTTTTGTTTACTTGTCACAATATAATTATTATTATCTAGCTCATTCTTATTCACAAGGCTACAAAAATGTAAGTGCACAACCAAAAGCTTCAAAGCTTTTGTGTTATAACCCCACAAAGTTGCCATCACCTAAAGATATGTGCAACTCATCCGCATATCTCCGATTCCGTGCGTGTAGCCCATGCACCTGTGTGGACCGGACAGCGGCCGGACAGGCGACCGCCTCCGGACAACATTACCGTATTTTATAACTATTCGGACGAAGATATTCACGCGATTTCCAAGAATGCACGGAATTTTGAATGGGTTCGATTTGACCAGGATTAGGGTGATCTTGAGACCGGGACATTAGGGTCTGCGTGTTTGTGTGTTGTTGAGCAGGGTCCAGATGTTAAGTCGTTGTCAGGAATTTGAAAAACGGTTGGGCGAAAAATGGTACATCGATCGAAAAGGTAGATAGATCGCTATAGCAGATAAAGGTGTAAATGTATGTTGTATTGAATGATAGATGGGCACCGTGTTACGTGGTTACGTTTTACGTATAATATTTTTTCTCAAACATGCTTGGAAATTCGAGCATTATTTTGACAACCTTCTTCGAGATAAATCGAAATTGCTGTACCGATCAAAAACAAGTGACGATGCGGCCAGCAATGTTACTAAGAAAATCAATATCATTCTGTCCTGTGTAGCGGCCAAATAAATTACTATGAAAACTCATATCTGCGGTGTTATTTAAAAATGGAACGAACTTTTTACGTCAACACAACATGACAAAGAAGGAGGTAATTTTTCAAAGATTTTATTTAAATTGCGATTTAAAGTAAAGAAGCAACAAATGAACACATTGGCGCGTGAAAAATTATCGTTATCCGTCATTGATTCTGGATTTTATAATTAATTTAATTTGTTTGAATTTGCGCGCATTATTTGAGAAAAGTACTATTCAAGCCTTGGCCGCAACCAGGCATTGATGGACTCACGTATATGTGCCTCGGCTACGCCTCGGCCCACATTTTCAAGATCAATGCTTGAGTTGCTGGCCTCGACAGAAATGTACTATACTTTGTTAAAAGAAAACGCTAATTAAGAGCATGTGATTGATGTCAATACAATGGCAGGAAGAGATAACATAATTCTAATGGGTCCATATTGGCTCACCTAAAGTTCTTTACCCGAAATTGTTCTTCCTAATGATTTGTAATCCGAATGATCACTCTTCCTAATAAACATCCTAAAGTTTTCATTCATACTATTTGTAGTGCTACCGGCGATGTTTATAATAACACTCATGATTCCGAAAATTGTAATTAATAATATCATTAATGTAAATATATTTAAACTCCTACTTTTTTTTATCATAACGCTTTTAGCCCTAAACATAATTACCATAATATTTTCACTCATACTCAAAAAAGAAACATTTACCAAGTGTAATAAAATATATAAATATTTATAGTTTCAATTTGAGGCTATGATTATTATTTGGGGGTATGCTTTACATAACGTACTGAGTTGTGTCTAGTAAATTTCGCGACCAATTTCGAGGTAGCGCTCGCCGGCCGCTGCCGCGGCACCGCTCGCTTCGCTCGCTCGGCTCGCGCGTAGTTGGTCACGGTTCTAACCTAACCTAACCTATATAATACTGATTATTATGAATAAAAAGAAATCTAAACAAAAAAGATATGACTTTGAATAATAGTGTAAAAGATGGTTATGTTGAGAAAATATAGGAAAACAAATAAAAGTATAATAGATGTTTATTGCTACTGACATTATGAAGTTGAATGCTTCGGAATTATGAACATTAGAGACAGAGTAGTTAGGAATTGTGATTGTTAGGATGAAAAATGTTAGGAAGAACATTTTCGGATTTCCAATTATCGGAGTTGAAAATTTAGGTGAACTTTGGCGCACCCAATTCTAATACCTGCAAACTTTATGACATCATGGATCTTAGCACCAGTTATATATCAGTGGATGTATTTGCTGCAATAATTATATTTCTAACGGTTTATACCTATTGTCAGGTTTTTGTCAAGTGTCTTTAATATAAGTAGGCTGTTAAAAAAAAAGCAGTTATGTATTAATTGTAAAAAATAAGAGCCATTGTGCCATTCATGTCGTCAAATTCTATTGCCAACCATTTAATCGTAAAAAAAGCTCAAGTAAACTCTATACAATAGGTACAAACTGCAATTTTTTGCTGTTTCCACGTGCGTTGTGTGCAGTACATACCTACAGCTAAACGATGGAATGCAACAATTCTCAGTATAAGTAGGCGATGAATGTAATTAAAAGGAACGGCTAAATAAATAACAATAAATACATAACTGGGCGACACTTCAAGATCAGCGAGTGCGGCGCGTGCGGCGCCAGTCGCGCGCTGACGTGTTATCTGTACACGATGCTATCTGTCGTACTTGTATTAGAATTGTAAAGAGCAATAAGCTTAGAGGAAACTTTGTAGGCTTTTAGGAACTAAGCAAGAATGATTGCATAGAACCAATTATTTAGCGTAATCTGGAATTTACTTTCTGTTGTACGTTTTTTTTTTGTCAGAACTTTTACTAATAGGTTACCTAACATACCAACATATAGCAAGTTCTTCATCTTTCAGCATTCTATCTATCTTCTATCACAGTCCAGCCACTGAACAGCTTTCGCAGCTTTGCAGTAGAGCTGATAGATAAAGCTGGATCGGTTTTACCACCTGTATTGATCGACCCAACAATACTGTTAAAAAGTTCCCAAGAATAGAAGCATTCTTGGGAATCTAGGAGTGGCTCCACGACCACCGTCCGTCACCGGCTGGATCCACCGGGCCCCGGTAGCGCGCAGTCACGCCGCTCGTGATCCGCGCAGATTAATGACGCGCCGATGGCAATCGCTTCCGCGTACCACGACGCGTGACCGGCACAACACGGCACGATTTCGGCGCATTTGATTAGATTCAGTCTTAATTAATCATTATAAGTTGGTCGAAAGCAAGTGGATTTTTTTAGAGATCTACAATTCTCTAAAAAAAAACCACTTGCTTTCAATCAACTTATAATATATTTGATTAAAGCTGTTCTATTATATTGTAAAACGTTTCATACTTTGTTAGGTATTAATGCATCCCGACTGAAAGAGGAGCATCTGCAACTGCACTTGAAGGTGTCCGAACCATAGCAGACTTGCAGATAAAGTTGAAAGTATAACAAGTCCGCAGTTATTGCACAGCATCCTTACCCAGTAGCATTGCTTGACTGAAGCAATCATTATACTCACTGGACATATCTACTTCCTCAGACGAACTCTGCGATGGCTTCGTGTTGCACACTTTCAATTTGTAATAGCTCTCATCATCTGCCTAGCCTTTTCCCAACTATGTTGGGGTCGACTTCAGTTTATCGGGATACAGCTGAATACCATTATTTTACATGGAGCGACTGCATAGTTGACCTCCACAACCCAGTTACTGGGTATACCGCTTGGTAAGACTGGTTGTCAGACTTTCGGGCTTTTGACTATTTGTAACGACTGGAGATTCCCGCTTTAAACACAATTTAAATATTCAAAGCCAAACTATTCATCAATGAAGACATGTTTTTGTTTGTTTCTATAACAGTCAATTTACATGTGTAACCTATAATAATCATATTTCAAATGAAAAAATATGAATATATTAATAAATTATTCAACAAATTCGTTTCGCGATCTATCCACGCGGCAACATCGGTAAAATATTCGTTTTTACCATTCAGGAGCACGGGCGAATGGTAATCTGTCCAATTAATGTACAACTAACTATACATAAAAATACAAATAACTGTGTAACAAGTACTTCCGAATTTAATTTTGTATGTAAAATTATTCATAATTAGTAGTAAAAATTATACGGATTATTTATCAATTATTTAAATGTATAATATTTATGTTAGACGCCAATTATGATAGGTTGGAATCGAGTGTTGACGTAGTCATCACTTACGTTTATTAAAGTAGGTAATTAGAAGAGCTGAAACAAAATTTTAACAACACTATAATAATATATATTCATCGCTGCATTAGTATTTACAAAGATGTGAGTTATTTATTCCTATAATATAATGAACATAAGTGTATTATTTGTCATAATATCTCACCTTTAAAGATAGATGACCCCATTTCGCCACCTCTAAGGATCTTAACAGTTTTAACCATAATTATTACCTGAAATAATACAAATACGATAACGACCTTGTTCTTGATGCTGGACTTGAAATTAACGAAGCATATATGATGCATAATCAGCCCACAATATTCACACTGCGGGGCCACAGGCCTCCTCTCTGTGGAGGGAGTGGGGTCGCCATCTACCACGCGGGCACTGTGCGGGGTCGTAGATGTCATGTCTTAAAATTTTTGGTTCTAGGACATGCCGGTTCTCTCACAATGTTTTCCTTCACCATTTTGAGTGAAATTATTTACACAAAGTAAAGCGCTTGTCTAGTTGCAAACCTGCGACCTACAAATTGTAAGTCGCGGCCGTTACCACTGAGCCACCACTGCGTTTGTAAATTAAGGAAGAAGACTATACAGATAATAAATTGTCACAGCTTCATTTTGGTCCCTCAGCAGCTCTGTAAGCTCAATAAAGCTAGTTGCCAAGCGCATCGTAAGTTCATAGATTATCGCAAGGGCAGCTACTTTATGTAGATTCATATAATAGCACACAAGTCTTACAATATTACCTATTGACATATTTATGTAGCGAGTCAGCATACCTACTGACTCAGACACGAGTGCTGAGATTTATTGAGACAATATTGTAGTAATTGTTGTTGAGCATTACCTACGTCAGGTTGCTTATCTAATGTATCTTAATTCCTGGTAAAATAGCTTAGGTAGATAATCTTTAGTAATAATAATTTCTTGGAAAAATTCCGTTCAGAAGGATAAAGGGCACACTTCAAGGGTACTTCCGTCACCAAACAACATCACTGTATCCCAGTTAGTTGATGCGCTCAGGTATTGTAGCAGGCAACTGTTAGTGTCTAATACATTTGCAGTTTATAATGCTCTACTGAAGTAATGGTTTCTTCTTCTTTTCGTGTCGATGATCTCACCGTTTCTTTATTCTAATTTCAGTAACAAATCCTGAAACCATGCCTGTGATGACCCGTAAGGCTACTGCTCAGGATATGGAGCTTAAATTGAGAACGGCCCTCCAAAAACTTGAAGCATCGCAACTCCAATGTCAACAATTGTTACAAGAGAATGATGAAAGTGAGGAGGAAGTAAAGAAAATAGTCAACAAAAACTCAAGCCTTAAACGGGAGCTAGTAGACCTACATCAGCAATATCTGAATGTTGTTGATGAACGCGATCAACTGAAGGTGGTCACGGATGGTTTCAGTAACTGTAGTAGCTTGTTTGAGGAGGCTTTAAGCAAAGTTAGGGACCTTGAAGACGAATTAATTGTTGCTAACAGTCGTATTATCCTGTTAGAGAAAGAAAAAGAATGTACTCAGGTTAAAGAAACTAACCACTTATATAATGAATTATTAAATACTAATTGTAACCCTCATTCCATAACAACTATCGACCTTACAGAGGATTCCTTGCTGAAACACAATTATAGTTATAAAGTTAGTCATAACAAAATTAAAAAATATGCAAGACTGAATAGAATAATTAAAAAATGTAATAGAATTAGGAAACTACAAAAACACTTTTCCAAAAATATTCCACAGAGGAAAGAACGTGTTGATCTAATAAATAAATTAAACAATTATGAAATTAAATTAGAAGACAGCAAAAAAATCTATGAAATTGATACACAGCGCTTACAGCATGACATACAGGTACTTGAGGACAGACTTAGTTCTCTTTACATTAAATATGTAGGTTCAAAGAACCAAATTAAAGAGCATATTCTTGCTGCAAATGAGCTAGTTATGTGTCAGTGTACTTGTCAGAAGGTTTCAAACCCTGACACTGTCCAGTCTGAGGTAACGGAGGACCCGTCCCAGACTGAGAGTTTGTCTCAAGACTGCTTAAACAGCCAAGATTCGTCTGGTTTAGTACAAGAACTATCTCAAGTGGTTCAGCCTGAGATTGGTAATAGTCCATCTTTCATTAGTCATGATTGTTATCATTCAGTTATGTTCTCAGATAGTTTAGGAAGAGGTTTAGGTAAATTAATAAGTAACAACCTGAGTTATTCTACTCAAAATTATTGTATGCCAGGGTCAACCTACAAACAAATAATGGCATCAGTCACTGGAAATGTATATAATTCTAAAACTAACATTACTGTATTTGTAGGTAATAGTTCTAAGGTAACAAAAGAAGAAATCACTGACTGTGTAACTGAGTTGTTGAAGTTAAATTGCAGTAAAATAATATTGTGTGCTTTCCCATATTTTGAAAGATTGACAAATAGACAGAACAATTATATTCATAGGCTTAATAAGCATATGCAATTCCTAATTAGTCATTATAGTGACAAGTTTGTATTTCTTGACACCAACATTTTTGTGGAACATTTAAAATCGACTAGGGATACTGTGTATCTGCCTGTTAGCTTTAGACACATAATAGCAAGGCTATTAGCATTTTATATAAACTCAGACATAAGTAGTATGTCGAAGTCTTGTGTTATTAACACCACAATGGTTAGTAATAGTACTAATAATAAGGTGGTGAACCTGAATAAATGTAGCTCAAATGCTATAAGTATTTATACAGATTGTACGAAGGAGGTTCCATTTCCCTCACTCACTATGAGTTCACTGCCTGGTGATGACATTGAGGTCTTGGGGTCAACTCCGGATAGTCATTTAAACTAGTTTGTAAGACAACAGAAGGTACCAGTAAGAATATTCTTATACCTAACTTCAACAAGGTGTCTTCTGGCTCTAAAATAAGTAATTACCAAAAAGGAGATCAGCAGAATGCCTTGCAATTATTTCATCAAAATATTCAAGGTATTTCTTCCAAATTATTAGAAATTGAAATGTTTTTAGAAAAAACAAAGTTTGACATTGTTTGTTTTACGGAACATTGGTTAAAGGATTACCAAATGCTAATTAATTTTGAGAACTATAGTATAGGCAGTTGCTTTAACCGTAAATCTATGCTACGTGGAGGTTCTCTAATATTGATAAAAAATTGTTTAAAAACTAAGCAACGTAATGACATAGTTGGTTTATCAGTTGAACATTGCATCGAACTGTCTTGTGTTGAGCTGGATAAGCATGTGGTAGTGTGCGTGTACAGACCCCCTAATTGTCAGAACTTTTCTTTATTTGAGTCAATAATGGAAGATGTCCTAGCAAAACTCGCATCCAGTAACAAAGCCGCAATTATTTGTGGTGATTTTAATATTAATATTCTGGAAAATAATTTAAATACCAGTCGATTATTAAGCCTTTTTAAATCGTTCAATTTATCAAATATTTTTACAGAACCGACTAGAGTAACTCCAACTTCTGCTACTTGTATCGATAATGTCTTCTGCGATTGTGATTATTTAGCTAAAGCTATCGTAAATTATTTGCCGTCTGATCATAGTGGACAAACGGTAACCTTTAAGTTTAAAATACCTTTGCAAAAAGTGCAAATACAATTTAGACCAATAACAACTGGCAAATTAAATAGATTCAATACTAACCTAAATAGTAAGTTAAATGTTCGAGACCAAAATATGTGACCAAATAAATTGTATGAGGATTTCTTTTCAGTAGTGCACACTGAATTCAATAAAACTTTTGAAAAGAAAACCAAAAATATTTGCCCTAATTTTGTATTTAGTGATTGGGCAACTAGAGGTATTAGGATAAGTAGGGAAAGACTGTTCGAGCTGTATGGCCTTAAGCCTTACATTAACACAGAAACTTTCAACAAGTATGTTGCTACATATTCCAAAATTTTTAGAAACACCTGCAAGGTTGCTAAAGCCCTGTACATTGGCAACAAGATTAAATCATCAGAAAATAAAATAAAAACAGTTTGGAAAGTCATAAATAATGAAACTAATAGGAAAAAAATACGAAACACTGATTACACATTGGAGACTTCACGTGGTGCCATCAGCTCTAACTTAGAAGTAGCTCAAGAATTTGTAAATTTTTTCACTAATATTCCATCTAAAACGACGGAAGCTCTAAATTCTTCACCCGATGTCTCAATTGATTTATTAAGAGCGAACGTTCCAGGCTGTCCGGTTGAATTTCAATTTAAACATATAAACCCTATGATAGTTATAAAAGCTTTCCGGCAAATCAAAATAAAATTGACCGAAGACCTATGGGGATTATCTATCAAAGTTTGTACATCAATAATCGAGACTATAGCACCATACTTAGCTTTAATATTTAATTTGTGTGTGGATCAAGGGGTCTTCCCGGATTTAATGAAATACAGTAAAGTTATACCACTCTTTAAATCTGGGGACAGTAAAGACACCAACAATTATAGACCAGTATCCGTGCTGCCAGTATTCAGCAAGGTATTCGAAAAGGTAATGCTCAATCAAATGCTTAATCATTTTAACACCAACCAAATCTTACACGATCAGCAATATGGTTTCACCAAAGGACGTTGTACGACTGACGCCGGTGTCACCTTATTAAAACACATATTTACAGCGTGGGAGGAGGCCCAAGATGCCATAGGAATCTTTTGTGACCTCTCCAAAGCATTTGATTGCGTAAATCATGAAACCTTACTATTGAAACTTCAGCATTACGGACTAGGTGAACTTGCACTCAGTTTAGTAAAATCTTATTTAAATGATAGACAGCAGCAAGTTCAAATAAATGGTATAAATTCACTCGGTCTAAAAGTAAAAATGGGTGTTCCACAAGGCTCGATATTAGGTCCTTTCCTCTTTTTAGTATATATTAATGATCTACCCCATTTATTAAAAAAACAACTACAAATGGTGTTATTTGCTGACGATACTTCTCTAATTTTTAAGATAAATAGACGTGCATCAAATCTTGACGACGTAAATAACGCCCTACTGCAGGTCCAAAATTGGTTCACTGCCAATAATTTAGTATTAAATGGCAAAAAAACGAAATGCATAAGATTTGCTTTACCGAATGTGAAAAGTAATGATTGTGATATAGTATTGAATAAGGAGAAACTAGAATTCGTAGATAAAACAGTTTTCCTGGGGATCACGCTCGACTCAAGGCTACAATGGGGTCCTCATTTAACATCTCTTGCGGGACGGCTAAGTTCAGCAGCTTATGCTGTAAGAAAAATCCGCCAATTTACTGATTTAGATACCGCGAGGCTGGTCTATTTCAGTTACTTTCATAGTATCATGTCTTACGGTATTTTACTATGGGGACGGGCTGCAGATATCGAGTCTATTTTTATTCTGCAGAAAAGAGCCATCAGAGCTTTATATGGCCTCCGCAGGCGCGATTCTCTAAGGGAACTGTTTAAAAGTATAAACATCATGACGGTACCCTGTCAATATATATATGAAAACATCATGTACGTAAGGAAAAATCTTAATCTTTTCAGTAAAAGAGGTGAAAGACACAATTATAGTACGAGAAATAGGGACCAATTAAGTCAACCTGGTTTCAGACTGGCTAAAGTAGACTCATCCTTCATGGGGTACTGTTTAAAATGTTACAATAAAATACCTCCCCACATACTCCAACTAAATGAAACGAAATTTAAATCTTATATAAAACGCACACTATGCTGCCAAGCATATTATAAGTTGGGGGATTACATCGCTGACAAAAATGCTTGGCTCAACGCTGGTCCAGCTCCACAAGGGCGCATAAACTAGTTAATTAGCATTCGAAAATATTGTTGGAGCTGCTGAAGATTGGAAAAACTATCTTTGCATTGTATAAATTCAACCTGTTAATATTGTATAATTGCAAAGCACATGTGTGAGCACTGTGACTGTGTTATCTTTATTACGGACGCTTTTAACGTGCACGTCTTTCTACATTGTTCTCACATGTATAATTTCAACATGAATGATGTAACAAATATTTTGTATCATATATTTTTGATTTAAAAGAGTGTCCGTGGAGTTTCTTGCCCGTTCTTCTCCATAGGTACCTACTACGCTTTGGAATGGGCAACTAGCTTCATCTTTCTGACTGACCGACCCCTTGACAATTCAAAAGTGCCTGTAATTGGTTTATTTGAAATAAATGCTTTGAGTTTGAGTTTGAGTTTGAGTTTGAGTTTGAGTTTGAGTTTGATGGTAATCTTCTTCGTTTTTTTTGTATGAAATAATGGAAAAGGTTTCTTACTCATTCAAGGAACCAACGACTTTTCGTCATTTTCAGTTCTAGTTTTCCTTTATCTTATGTTACCTTAGAATGATGAATTACAGCATAAAGAAAAAAAAAGTTTTCACAAATTAACAGGAAAAGGAGGTATGTTGTTCATTTCTGAACTCCTTGGATGAATGCCAAGGAGGCAAGTCATCACGCCTTATGATGACGTACATGCCCCTACTACGCAGTTACGAGAGGTGCTCAAGCGCCGGCGTCAAGGTCGCAGACGATCCCGCGACTCCTGCGCATAACAAAGCTATAAAAATAAATACAAATATAAATGATTGCGTTGTTTTTGCAAATGGAATGTTAAATATTGTTGTTGACAGAATAATATTAAATGATACATAAATAACCTTTTCTCAATCATGCTTGGAAATTGCGGTACTGATCGAATAGATGCGAGCGCCCGGCCGACAATTTTTGTATGAAAATCCATCGTGTTTAGCGGCCAAATAAATTACTATGAAAATTATTCATATCTGTCGTGTTATAAAATGGAACGAACGTTTGAAACTTATGGCTACCAAGGAGGTAACTTATCAAAGATTTTATTTCGATTTGCAAATATAGAGTTCTTTAAAGTGAAGAGGAAACAAATTAACAAATTGGCGCGTGAAAACTTATCGTTATTCGCCATAAATTCTGGAATTTATAATTAATTAACTTAGTTTGAATTTCCGCGCATTCCTTCACAAAAGTACTATCTACAAGTCTTGGCCGCAACCAGCCATTAACGGACTCACGTATGTACAGTAATGTACTATTGCACTGTTGTTTGTCAACAATGAATTTTACTGCGCAGAATTCTCCATAAATATTCCAAAGATGGTTAAAACCTAAAACAAATAAACCTAAAGCACAATGCATAGCTGAACTCACTAAGTTCTTTCTTTGAAATGAAACTCACCAACAGAAACTCCACAAGCCGCCGCCAACGGTTCAAAACTTTTAAACAAAGCAGACTTCTCCTTAATTTCAGAAGAAATAACAAGCAACTGCTCTCCACCTTCATAAATTAACGGATGTTATATGGCGGTGCCTGAAAATGCAGGCGATATATTGCAGGAGGGGGGGGGGGGAAGGGATGATACAATGGGGATAGTAAGCTGTTCCAGCTGTAAGGAGGCTGATTGCTGCCTTCGATCCGACATCGATCCGAGTAATGCGTTGAGGCGGTGCGTTAGTCTGAGGCGGTAGCGGGATGAGGCGACTTGGTCACTAGGAAATTAGATTTGATTTCAATACCAATGAGAAATACCGATTACCAAATAGCGAATAAGTCTATACTCAGCAGTAGGTGGAACAAGGCTGCCAATGATGACGATGAAACAGCTAATGTAGGTCATTACGTTTTACTTTCTAGAATAACAAACCGAAGCAGAAGCGAGGAGAGGAGCGCTGTGACCATTTGTGATAGATTTCTATGTACAGAACGTCGTCAATGGCACATTGAGTCTTAAAACAGTTGATCTTTACAGACCCGGTGTTTATTTCAAGTTTCAAAGCTACAGGATACTTTCAGGTACTTACCTATAACAAGCTTTTCGGTTCATCTTGAAAATCGCTACCTCCCATATTTTAAGCGCCTTACCAGCGTATCGTAGCGTAATGGGGTGAGCGATTGCGCGTATTTACGCACGCGGGGCACGTAGCGCGCGAGGAATTACGCGTCGATCCCGCAGCGCCGGATTCGGTCAATCGATGGCTCGCGGGACGCGGCCCGAACTTGCCAGCATTCCATCTTGTATTTAAATGGACGAATGTTTATAATTGATACAGGAATTTGAGAGGAATGTTTGAAGATATGCCGGAATAAGGAAGAAGTAAACGAAGAGTATTGGAAAACGCGGCATTCAGGAAGATCCTCATTACGACCATCGTAGTCATCGTAGGTCCAGTACATAGTACCTAGACTATAGGTACATAATATATGTAAATCATAAGATAATAACTCAAAAAAACAACCTATTCCTTTCAGTTATAAGTAGTGTACGAGTAGAGCAATCTTTATTTAAGCTAATTCTGTTATTTAAGCTCAATTGGTTTGTTTAGATGTTCCATCCACTTACGCATAAGTAAGTACCACTCTCTACGTAATATCGACTAGACGTTAATAATAATTGAGGTGTAAACTAGCGCTCATGTTGTAATGTAATTGATTCGTCAAAGTGGCTGAAAATATGTGAAACTACAAATGTGAACATAAAGAAATGTTTGTGGGTGTACACATGCAATGTTATGTTCATATAAGTGTGTAATTTTAGATCATTGCCTAAGGTAGGTATGTACGTCACAAGTATATACTTTTTGGACTCGATTCACTTGAAAAGATTATCCTCAACGGACACTGTCCCATCCAGTGAGCAAACCTGGTGAGCAAAGGTCCCTTCTCATACAGATGATAAGGGAACTTTCCCGTGAAGAAGGATAATTACAGGCTGATGACATATATTTTATAATGAGGATCAGTGTATAAACGACAATGATCATGAAACAAATAGTAAGGTTGGAATAAACAACAGAATCTACCTTATTTCAATAAATATCAAACTACACGTGTATCAAACTATATTATTGCAGGACTCCCATCTTCTCAACTAGGAAGCTGCAATACATGAGATTCGCCACACATAACCAATAACCGGCACTAAACGTGAGACACGATCTATATTCAAAACATAAACTAAATCATTCTTACTACCATCTTTTCTTGAACGTTTTTACCGTAGATTTTTAATTGATAAACTATTAATCTCATCCATCAAATCTTTCCTGCAGTTTGAGTTATAAAATGTCCACGATCTATTTTCTAGTCAGATATTATTTAAAACGATTTGCAATAAAATATAGATTTTTTCTATGCAATGGGTCAACGGCTAACATTATAAACCCAAACATAGTTTGGGCCGGTTTTTTTATCGCCAGGTAATTTTTATCTGACGAATAAGTTTGTCATTTTGACAGCTTTTCTATGGACAATCTGTCAAAACGACACATTTATTCTTCAGGTATAACTTAAAATAACTTGAAAAATCGGCCCTAAGTGGAATAAATGCAAAGGTTAAGTGTAGAGTCATAAAATTTCAATGTCAAAGTTCACTATGACTATCACTGAATGTATACGTTTTGTGTAGGCCATACAATTTGATTGCCGTTTATTGCATCTTGGCACTAAAACTGTCAATTTAAGTTAAATGGATGAGACTCTCACACCAAGACAAGCATTAAGCGGTCACCTAAGGATTTTTTTCCAAGGCAGTAGCAGGAAAAACAGCACCCCTACCCAAGAAATGCACCAACAAAAAAAATCGGTCATAACCGTCAAAGTCAAAACCAAGAACTTCACCGCTCAAAAAAATGTTATTTTGAAAAAATCCCTTCGTGCGTTAAACGCCACCCTGGGGGTGTGCCCCTCCTGCCCCCCCTGGCTGGTCCCCTGGCCGCCCGTCGGCAGTAATACCGCTTTATGCAATGTGTACGTGCGTGACAATCACGCTTTATTGCCAGAGACGCGAAATTGAATGGATCCCGGTACCAACGCGTTTTTTCCTGGTACTGAGATGTTTGGACCCAAACGACATGCTTTAATTGTTTTGTTTTTAATCTAATTATTTTCAGAACTATGATGGTCAATATTGTATATTAAAGGGAGTAGGGCAGCCCGATATTTCCTTATATCGTGAAAGTGCGATTTCCTCTGTCTAGATATGTACAAGTCGAGAGCTTGCCGAAAAGATAGGAGGTCATTCAAAAGTTCTGAATAAGTGTTGGAACAATCAACATGAACTCTGTAATGACGATCATCATATTAATCGTCAAATATAGAAATGTAATTTGTTTCGGTTAATTGACTATCATTTATGAACCCAACTTTATCCAAAATCTGGAAGCATTACAATAACAAGCTCTACTTATATTTATATTTGAATGTTTAGCAATAAAACACGATAAAACTGCGCAGGGGACAGAGTCAGGGCTGTCACAAAAATAACGCGTCGCGTTTAAAAAGATATACAGTAATGTCAGGCGTACGTGCCGCGTGGGTCTGGGGGTGAACTGAACGGAGAGCTGAGCTGTGCTGTGCATCCAGTTGCGAGGTTTGGATATGTTCGAATTCTTGTTACTGCACCAGTGTTGTGGTTTGCTCTCTTGACGAAGTTTGAAAGTGATTACGATTGAAGTTTTCCTTAGCATGTCTTAAGATTCTGTATAATTTCTTGAGGTTTTTTGGTTGACTGATGGAGTAAATTTTCTTCGACCAAAATATTTTAAGGAAACTACTTGAAATAAAAGCTGCATAAATTAATTATTTTCTGCTCAACTATAGATTTCTCTAACTATGGGGACAACTATTTCACATAGGGTGTGTTTTTAAAGCAGTGATATAGTTTGAGGCGTAGCCTAAGCTTCACGCATAATTGCGACTTTTTTGCTTTTGTAAGACGTTAATTAAACTGCATTCTTCTACTCAGCAGTTACTCGTAGCAGTTAGCAGTAGTTGTCCCAAATCCACAAACAAGAGCTGACAAATAAATAGTTATGAGCTCCGCAGCACGGCGTCACAGCGCCACAGATCTAAGTAAACGCTAGACGCACCCTCCGTAATCTTGAATTATTGATGCGGAAAGCGTAACGTACAACATCTATTTTTACGACTCGCCGATACTCTAGCCGCTTTTTACGACTATCATATATATCATGCAGTTGTAGAAGAAAAAATCTATTGGATGTATCGAGTGGTGTCGGTAACCTAGTGATTTCTGATGTGCGGACGCCGCGGCGCATAGTAATGCGATGTTACTGTTATAGTGTGACGCACAATACTCTTACTGAATTGGGTCGTGAACATATCATTTGAGTGTAGAATTTATCAGAAAGAGTGAAGATAATCCTTAGTTTTGTGAGTATGGGTGGATTGTGTGTGTTGCTTATTTTTCTTATGAAAGTCATTTTGTTGATATAAGCCAAAATGTTTGCTCCTTTGTTTTCTATACGGTCTACCTAATACTGTCGATACAACTTACAAACAGTCCAATACTAATAATGAATCTCTTCTGATTGTAGCAGGATAATCAACAAAGTAAACAATAATAAAAAGTAATCTTTTACAATGTTACTATTGCCATAATATAGATCACTTCCGCCGCTATTGCCGTATAACTTCCGTTACACTAGCAGTAACACCTCTGTCGGTCCCCACACGATCTAACATAGCACTACAAACAACTAGATACGCCAAGTAAAACCATAAACTTCAGTTCTGATTTGTTTATTTTATAAAATGTTAATTGTCCAAGTCTATTCATGTCTACGCCACAGCGGGTGTAAATTTTCTATTGGAATGGTGTTAGTGACCATAACGAGTAAGTGTCCCAATTCAAATGTTCGCATAAAATGAAAATTTACGTTCTTGAAGTGGTAATTTGTGTATTGATATAAATATTTAGTCAATGACTGATAAAAGGCCAAATAATTGATTTCAATGAATATATTTAGATCAATAAATCCATTAATTAATATTTATTTATTGATATCTGTTTTTTTATTCGTTTGTATTATTATTGTTTGACTATGAATAAATTAATATACTAATTTTGTAGTATTTTCGCTTTAGTATTGGATTGTCTATAAAATTAAATAGTGGGTATTTATAAAAAACGCTATTGTTATTTTTATGTTAGCCGAGAAAGTACTATTACGGAGAAGAATATTCATATATAAGAATGCCAGTTCTAATCACACGTTATTCTGCGAGGTCCCCAAAAGCAGTCCTTCATTGGTTAATAATAATTTATTTGTTTGTGTCACACTCGCTGTGCTTTATTATTATTGCACCAGATATTTATTGAGTACGCACGTTTAGGTGCATCCACAAACATTAATCGATTGGATATGGGAAGTCAACAGAGATTGAACTCTACGTTATGGTATTTTCCTGACCATGCATACCTTGGATTTGTAAGCAAATACTTTAGGACTCCAAATAACTTAACAACGAACTTTTAAGCAGGCCAGACAGTGCTCCGGCCCATTTCTTGGTCATTAGCAACTAAGCTCACATAAGAAAAGCACAGTTAAGAATCACGTTGAACACCTGCTTGAAGGCAAACCTTCAAGGTGCAACTTGTGGTGTCCAATGCTGACCACATCTGTTTTTCATTTGCAATAGGATCCTACCAGACCCTGCAAAAAAACAGGAAGTTTTTAGATTGGATTTTAATAACTACATAGGGGTTTCATAATCGCAACTGTGGAGGTGAAATTGTGCACTTTCGAGATTGACTGAAGAAGACGTATAACGTCTTGGGCCTAAGCATAAAGAAGAAGAACATAAGCCCATAGTAGAACCAAAGAACTGAAAGACTTGAGAATAGTGCGACAGCTTTGAACATGATGTGGTGGACTGCTTTAGGTACGATGACAAAGACACATAATTTGGGAGCTTTACCTATCATGTCTATGTTTCACAGCCATCAATCGTTACATTACTATAATAAATTCGGTATAATTATCGCCTTACCGTAGTACAGGCCTGTCTATCGCCTACACCCAAGTAACCCGTTCCAATCTAATTTACTGCGTAGGATGATAAACAGCTGATGTGTACCTACCACGTACATTGTTTTGTATGTTCAGTCTTTTATTGTGTGATCGGGTAGGCAGAACTTGAAGTATTGTTCATATGCGTAGCGTTAGCCATGTCATTTGTGTAGTATGGTACATACAGGGTGTAAGGGACAGCCCTTATTTTGCATACGCATACGCAGCACTCAATTTATGTAAATGAAAAAGCTAAAATAAAAAAACAGCAATTGATGTTAAACTTTACGTGCGCTGCCGTTCGCTACGTGCGTTTTGCCACGGTAACGATACATTGCGTATGAGGTAATTAAACAAATCAACTTTATTGGATTCCCATAACTTTCCTGAAATAATTTAATGTACCGGTCATCTTATTATGATATACTGAATTCATCCCAGCAGTCTGCGGAGGGCTGTCCCTTCCTACAACACAGGGAGCCTTATGGTATAAACTGTTTGTCTCTGCATCACCCAAAGGTTGACTGGTAGAAAATGCCCATGACATTAAGTCCGCCTCTGTACATTTGTGTGTTTGAAATATTAAATAAATAAATATAAATATTATGTAGCATTCAGTATCGAGTTTTGTTATTTGGATTCAATTAATATGAGTCTACTTATGAATAAAGAAGTACCAATAAAACTCATAATAATTATAATATAGGTATTATAGTAACTACCATTATAACCTGCCTACAACGTGACGTGACGTAGCACAAACAAGCCCAGTCTTATTCATCAGTTAGATACCTACATGACATTTGGGTCGGCTTTGATATCTGCGAACAAAAAACTTCTTCCTCAACCTGTCTCCACCTCGTCACAAACTAAACAACGCGATCATAGTCAAAGCATGCGCACACGTCACGTGCTCGTGCGCGGTAATTATGACGCTAATTAAATTATTTAGACCGCCCGGACCATGCGCCCGCGGCGGCCACTACGGGTGAAGAACAAAGAATAAATTTTAATTTTGTTAAGGAGAAAATAGGCATAATACGGTTCTTTAGCTTTCGCAGCGTGGATAGTTTAGTTCTAGTTATGTAGTGAGAGGCTCAGTTTATTTTTTTCTCTGAAAGAGATAAAGTAGTGGTTTAATTGAATAACTGGCGCACCTATACTTCGTTAAGATCGTAGGACTAAAATTTCTAAAGATTATAGATATCGAAAATCCCTGTTCTGATCGATGAGTCACATCAAATAAGCTTGTGTATTGTTTCAAGCCCAAGTAGGTACAAATCAATCGTGCAGGAAAAACACAAATTGAAAACATAAGGATTCATACTACCTACCAATTAAACAAAATAATTATCAGCTTAATATATCCAACCACATTTGTATCCTCAAACAAAAAACAGTAGCAACATTTTAAAAACATACAAATCATGTCGGCAATATAATTTTATCAAACGTTCCTCGAGTCGTGACTGTCAATCAAATGTCACCTCTACTCAACAGCAACTGATCTATCAATTCTCTAATAACATGTAGAGATAACGGCCTGAGGATGTAACATTTTATTACTGCTCTCAAGTATTTTTAGAGTCTGAGGCCATATGACCACAATTAACGGAACTTCGTAATTTGTGAGGCTACAACGACTGAGATTTAAGAGGTATTAATATGTCAGATGAAATCATTAGTGCTTTTTTGGTTGTTTCTGGTTTTATGATGTCTCTTTCTGTGTGCCCATGTGTTGCCACACCTCTATCACTACAACAACTTTATTCTATTTATGATTATTTGCATTGTTGCATACTGAAATGCTGAAAATAGATTAAACTGTGCGATTATTTCAGTAAATTTTATGGAATCACCTGTAGTTCAATCGTCATAATATGGAGGATATGATATGATGATATAAGGATGCATTCTTATTTGAAGAAAATATGAACAAGCGAAAGATGGTGCCTTTTATGATATCTTGTTTATTTGCTCACATACTTACCTCATGAAAAGTACAAAACAGTTGCAAACTAGCCTAAGTACGTGAGAATTTCCGAAGGTCTTTAATGTTTAGTGAAGTTGTTATGGTTCTGATCAATTCTTATGTCAACTTACCTAATGTTCCCTATAAGGAAATACGCCTATCACGTTGTTATAAACTTGATATAATTCTAACACTGCGATCCATTCAAATACCTTAGAAGAGGAAGTACTAAACAAGCCTATCTTAATTACAATCTCAGCGATGTAATCGATCTAATATGAGACAAGTGCGATAACATAATTCAAGATCTAAGGCTGGTGCACAAATACGGAAGAGTTTAGCGTTAATAGGTGATAGATCGGCGGCGTCACGTACAGCTAATAGTGCACCTTATCTGATATGCTGAGTGATAGTGATGCACTTGGCAGGGTTCAAGTTATACATAGTCATTACCCTGACTCTACAAGACTAATCATTCTAAGGCAACTAACTTCTGTTGCGGGAAAATCTAGAGACCATTTATATGTTTGTATTTTTTATATGCAGTTGTAATTCCGCAATAAGATCACCAAGTCTGAAAAAAATTCATGAGCAAAACATTGATGATCGACTGGTTACTGCAACACACTGAAACTTAAACCAATTCTAATTAAACCATCGTTAACAGTAAACGAGGAAAATCAAATCACCATTCTATAACCCCTTCTAAAAAGCACCAAGTAAATTTCCTTTAATTCGGCTTAAAATACTGCAAGCTGCATCGGGTTATAAGTCCGGGCTCAATCTTAACCCTCCTGTAACGAGCGGCGAATGAACCCGCGAAGGGTTAAGTCTGAGGGTTACAGGATTCGCGCGCTGCCTAATATCTTTGTTAGAAAGTAATGAAGCGATCTTTATGTGACGACATTTAGACTTTTAATGATGGAATGGAGAAATTGAAAGAGGAATTAGGAGAAAACGTAGAAGTAATGCAACTGTTGAAGAACCGACTGTAAAGTGTGTCTCTAACAATTTCGCATGCTTAGACATAATAATATTGCTATTATCAACACACTTTTAAGATGAAATGGCGATCTTAATGTATCTTAATTTAGCATATATGATGCTGATGCTGCTTCTCGTTTTCAATCGCTTATCAGCCCACGTGTAAAAAAAACCTATTTATTGTTAACTTATAATCTTATCACTGAGATAAGGTTCAAGTGGGGAATACATTAGCTATCTGCTCGCCTACGATTGGCTGGCGACTGTAACGACAAGCGCTGAATATGATAATATTAGGTACCTAATCTGTGATGATAAGGAGTGATAAGAAATGGGCTGATACATGAGGTGTATCTTCTTTATCAACCATCTCGTATAATATACCGACCAAAGTTGAAAGTTCTTTGCACGATGTAGAACAGGAGGTTATATTATCAATAATTCCTTCAATATAGAAAAAATCAATAAGTCTCGCAAAAACTCAAAAATGGTTCGACCGATTCGATATTTTTCTTTTGTTCGCATCAATACTGGAGTGGTTAAGGTAAAAAGGAAATTAGGGAAAACCCAATGGAACAGCCGAAAAATCTAAAATGGGAATTGCCCATGTAGTACGAAGGTCACCAGGTCAAATAATCGATAAAAACAAAACTATTTTGGTGGAATTCGGTATCCACCACATACAAGGGGTTTCAAAACTTAAGTTTATAAACAAAGATCACGTTAACTGGCTCTTGCAGTGCGTCCTCCACGCTGTAAATACGCAAACAACTAATTTATAATGAGATGAGAGGCCTAGGTCGGGAGACCGACAGCAAAATAATATTCCCAATATTTCTCGCGATTATATCAATCACTGTAGTATAAAAAAATAAATTATAATTAAGATTCATTTATCTTAGGTCCTTGACCCATATCAAATACAAAGAACAAATAATACACAATTTAAGTTCCGTTATATACTTGTACATATTATAAATTTTATAACTAAACAGTTCTCTAATAAATATGATTAGAGAACTGTGATGCATACCCCGCGACTTCAAACATACATCATTCTATTTCTTTATCGTGAGAACCTGGAATTGAATGAATTAATTTAGATAAAAAAATATACTTGAGTTAACAATAAGACAATTTTCTGTAGGGATTAATATTATAAAAAATAATAATTATAATATTATAAAATAATTTTATAGTCAAATTGACTGAGTTTACAATTAAATTTTGAGATGCTCGTAATTTAAAAATGGAACGCATCTCTATTATATATTTTTTTTAAACAAATTTATTTAAAAATAGAACGCAAGTATAGCCAGTTTGCTGGTTTAAAAAATATAATGATGTTCCATTTTACTGTGACGGTTCTCACGTTTTTCTTTGCAACGATGGAGTTTAATCGCGAACATTTGCGTGCTATGATATTTTATGATTTTAAATTTGGTTTAACTGAAAAACTTAGCCTTCAACGATAACAATCAGCGTTAGGGGAGTCTGCTCCATCTCGAGCAACAGTTTTTAGATGGTTCAATGAATTTCAAAGGGGTAAAACAAACCTCGAAGATGACCATAGAAGTGGTCGCCCATAAATGGCAGTAACTGCAGAAAATGTGTGGACTACAGTACTGAAGTGATGGTGCGAGAAGCCCCACGAATTACTTACTCGGACATAGAGAAGATTCTTGGCGTTAATTCGGGGAGCCGTAACATTATTTTGCATCAGCATCTTGGTGTGAGGAAGCTTTGTTGTCGTTGGATCTCGCGTTTTGTCTCAGACACTGAAAAACAGGCACGTGCGGATTGGTGCCGCGAAATGCGTCTACGATTTGAAAACGGAACGTCAAGACGTGTTTCGGAAATCATCACAGCCAACGAAACGAGGATTTATCAATATGATCCGGAAAATAAGAGACAGTCGTCAGTATGGGTCTGTTCAGAAGGAAAATTGCCGACAAAACTGCAAAGACCTCGAAACGTTGGTAAAAAAATGGTGGCTATAGTTTTTTTCTCGCAGTGTGTGTCGACAACAATGTTGGAAAATCATAGATCTGTTAACTCGGAATGGTATTCGATCAAGAAAGGCAAAAGTGTTTAAATAGTTGGTTTAGGCGAATGGAACTTTGTTTAGAGAATGAAGGAGAGTACTTCGAAAAAATTTAAAATAAATATTGTTAATATCTTGTATAGTTTTTTCTTGCCTCAAAACTTATCGATTTACCTACGTATTTATAAATAAATACTTAATACGAGTTGCACTTACTTAATGCAATATCATAGGCAAGTAAATAGGATTTGATAAATAACGGTGATTTTAAAATATCAGCTGTTAAATAAGTAATGCGTGTGTAAATAATTTGCTGAAATTATTTAAAATTGGTTGTGTCCTTCATCATTATACCTAGCGCTAATAGCTAGGCTACTTGTGACTAATTTAATGAACGTATGTTGTTCATTAAATTAGTCACTAAGTAATTAGTTTTGGCTTGTGAGTAAAATGTATTTTGAATCGTTAATCAGGGTATTCATTGATGTTCGTTTATATCTGAATCTAAAAACAATACATTTTTCCATCACATCAAAAAAACAGAAAATTATCATCCAAAGAAAGACTTACACCCAACGAAGAAACAGCTTCCAATATCTAAAACATAATATAGCCAAACATTAGCCTATCTCCTGAACTAGCACACGGCTATTATAAATCCTCGGGCCCACGGTGCTCCATAAATAAAGCCGCAGCCACACCTGGCGGTTTGACGGACTCCTACGACTGCCAGCCGCGCCAGCGCCCCGTCGCGGTTTGACGCATTGCTGCCGGTGTGCTATCGCCCTAATCCACTGTTTACCGTCTACCTGTTATGCAGATTTATATGCGTGTGTTATGAGGAGTTAAATTAAATAAAACGATTTAAATGGAAATTAGTTTAACACTGATCAGAGAGACAAAGGAAAACTTACCGAGTTTTCCTGTAACTCTGACCAGTTTTCTGCTTATTCTACGTTAGTATCTTAAAGTTTTCTCTTGGCTAATGGACATTTGTTTACTTCTGTTGACGATTCCTGAGTTTTCGAAGAATAATGTCGATAATAACCACGCTAGCTAGAATTTTCCAGACAACATTATGAATCACGCATTATTTTCATTTTACATTATTTTAAAGTTACCTACCAACTAGCATCTTATCTAAACCTCTACTTCCCTCTAAGACAAAACTTATAAACAAACACTCCCCAATAAAATCACGCGCCCGTCAAGTACCATTAAAATAAGGAAAAATACGTCCTTACTTACTTATATAGAAAAACAATAAAGCTTGTTTAACGAGACGCGTCATAACCTACACCCACAGGACGCCACACAAATCGCATTACGTTATTTGTAACCCGTCCAACGCGAATTGGTACCCGTCTGGTATCGGTCCCGGCTGACTTATTACGGATGTGTATTTCAATTATATTCACGTTCAGCAAATAGGTGCGAGCTGGTTTGTAGCTCATTATGATGGCTATAGGCTAATGAGGAGATCATAAACATGGAAATGTTGATCTACGTGTAAAGGTTGTTAGAAATGAAAAATCATTATACTCAAGATATTCTTACGGTTAATCAAGAAAATCATACATATATAATATAGCCGGCGTTTTTACAGAAGTTGCACCGTAATTACAGAAACGAAACAGTTCCATTAATCGTAGGACACGACCTGTTCCATTTAATACACTTTGCAATCTTTAAAAACTTGTCACTGCTGCTAATGCTCTCAAGCAGCTGACACTAATCATGCTATATCGCAATCTTTAACTTCAAACATCAATGTGTTTAAGTCGTATCGGTGATTACTATCATTAATAATAACGTTTATCTCATGAGCATGTATATGTAAGATTATTTTACCAACAAGTAAATAATGAGGTGATATTTAATTAAACTTACTTTGTGTTAAATCCACCTTGCGAGCAATTACAGATACTCGTACAACTTGCCATTAAAGCTGTTAGCCTCCCGATATTAATGTAATCATTAATGTAAACAACAATTTTCTTACTCGTGAATCCTGCTGGGTAAGTGAGTATAGCAAACTGTTCGCTGCCAAGAAACTATGCTACCTTTACATTGAATACAAAAGTAGTCAGACCTAATATGGGGATAAACAACAATAAAGTTGAATGATTTATCAACAATACATAGACGCAGTAGATAGCACACATAATGTAGGGCGTGTGTCGGTGCCAGGCCCCGAGCGCCCACTTCCTACACCACGTGTCAGCGCAGGAATGTAGGCTTGTGGAATGCGACGCCTGACTCCGCGCCAACCTCCAACATATTGGTACCAAATACCTACCTCACAATCTACTTGAAAACGTACTCTATTAGTGGTATCTATTATTCTCTAATTGCCATCAACATTGACGGGTTAATCGTTGGTACAAACATTGGCCATACATTTACTCAAACTCCTTCACATGTGTATAGAGTTAATTGTAGACAATTTATATGCTAATATGTTAATGTCCGCGAAATTATAGCCGATAGTTTATCGGAAGTCGGTTAAGGCCGTTTTTTGTACAATAAAACTTATAGAGACTGCGAGCCGCGTTTCTTTCTGATATTGGCACATAAATATTGCCCAAATGTTGTTTAGAAGAATGTAATTAAAGATAGCTGGCATAGTTTCAAAATAGGCCTTTACTTGTAAGGAGGCCGCGAGCCGCCTTGGGCCCGCTACAATACAAAAATGTGGCTCGTAGAACCAATACTACAAGAAACTTTGATTTATGAGTAATTATATCCTCTGTGATGTGAGAATGTGTGCTAATTATATACTTAAGTTGTTATCTTAAAGTTTATCATTTATAAAATGCAAAAGAATAAATATGAATATCTGACAGAATATTTTTAATACCGCGGTATTTCTGAGGAGTGCGTTCGATTGAATGTGTTGACACAGAGCTCATAGTTTAAAATGACTCTTATATACAGGCTGACTTTTTTTTAAAGAAAATCGACCTTCTTATACAAAATGGTCCAATCGGGTATACCTTTATACAGAAAGGTCGATTTTTTTTTGCGAATTCTTATTTGGTCCCATAGTAAAAGTTGTTCATATTGATGAGTAGAACACCCCCTTAAATTTTGTCGCATGTTTTCAAAGTCAGCCTGGATAGAACACTATGCAATAATTAAGTCCTAACTTTAGGATCATAAGATTTGCCATAACTACATCTGAGTTATGGTGACACGGAAGGGTCGACTACTCTCTTATGACTTGCCCTGAAGCTCAAACCACCAACTCCTTGAAACCATCAAAGCGCAGATTTAGTTAACCTAATAGTGTCATTCCAAGTCAGTTACTTCAGTTGTACACTGCATTGTCGTTAAACAACAAAACGAACAAAACCCTCGCTCCGAAGTTATTCAAAATCTCAAATCACTTACAAATTCAATCCGGTACGGTTCTCCATACATTCCGGGAAGCGATCCTACAAATCATTTTTTCCATAAACATGTTTTTAACAGTGACAAACAACGGTATAGCCCGAGAAACAACGTGTTCCGAACTAACCCGTAAATAACCGCGGAGATATTTATTTTTATTGGCCAGATCTGGAGATAGAGCGGTGAAAGGCAATAGCGATATGTGACACAGATACCACATGGTCTTAAGATACCGCGCTGTGGCTGTATGATAGCGATGTGGATGGACATAGCGATACTTTAAATGGAGATATCGCTGATGGCTAAGTAAAGTTAGTTTATTGTTGAGGTCTAGAAGTGTTGTCTGATTTCAGATAGTTTATGAAGCTTCGCCGCAGACTTTTTTATGGAATTAGGAATAATCTTTGCAAACTGGTGATTGATCTGACTGATGCAGGCTAGATCACGATGCAGTTTCATTTAGTGAGACATCCCAGGCAACTTGCTCTTCGTGAAACATTAATATAACTATATATAAAGGAATGCCTTTGATAGCCTTGATATAATTTAATATTCGTTATACATATAATATTATAATATTCATATATAAGTGCATCGCATATAAGCTTAATTCTTAACAAGTTCTGTTTCACCTTTACCCACAATCTTATAGCAATAATCCCGAAATACCGCTACATGATCATAAAGGCATTAATTATGTAGATCGCGGCGCCATAACTCCACTAGTGGACTTAACGATTGCTCCCACACATCGGAATGTTGATTAAAACGACACGTGCTAACTGGTGTGGTTTACTTGGAGCTGGACATCTTTAAAACCGTTTCTTTCGAATAATCTCTGGTCCTGGTCGAGAACGGGCTATTTTCTTATAATTCAATATAAGGTTAACATTGGATACGGTTACTCTGTCTGATTAGATTCTAATGATAAAATTAAACGAGCAATCGCTCTTACCTCTTTTTCACTGCAATATCTAGAAACTGACCATTCTTGTCCCATCGTCTCACGTTATGATCGTAAATCTACTAAAAACTTCAAAAGATGAGGTCATAATTGTATTAATTAAATCATTTTCCTCCCTAAGCATCCAAAAAATCAAAAGGTTAATTTTTATCATTATTCTCAAAACCTCCCAATAGATCCCGGCAGGAGTAGATCTGCCAAACGATGCATGAACGTTACAATCAATACGGACGCTTTAAAATTGGCTCTAAATCTAGCCTCCCTTGTTTAATCCGCTCCACCTCCCAGCTTATAATGGGGAAGTTAAAAAATAACCATTTCAGGCTCGGTTAGTTCACCTTGCTGGGGCACCGGCCGAGATTAAGCACCTCCTATTTAGAGAGGAAAGATTAGGCAATTATATGAAAGAATTGGATTAGAGTTTCAATAGTCTTGTGGGGGTGCTTCAAGTGTGCCGTGTTGTTGGGTTGGGATGGGGCTAGACACGTTATGTTGACATGGCTTATGAAGTTATAACAGGCGAGTGTTGAGCCATCGATTTCATCGAAAACTAAAAAACTATTTAAAGACTCAGTCGTTTTGACGCGAGTCCTTACAAAGAAGAAACCGCTAATGAACCAATGCAATCAACAAATTGATACTTTTACCAAAATTAAAATCGTTACCAAATTAAAACAATTAGTTTAATTACAAACAAACAACCGCCATTGAGAAACGAAACAATTACGAGGTGTCAAAATGTTACAACCTAAATTCTTGTAATCATTTCTAAAGGTCACAAACAAAATGTGACGGATGGCAAAGTTCACCAAGCTAAGTAACAACCCGACTGGGGTCATCCATCACACCGTTTAAATAATAAATAAATCAGTAATAATCTTCAAGTGGGTCGGGGAACAACCACCGATGTTATTTACAACCTACAAGATACGAACATAAAAATCTAATGTACGTTTGTGTACAATAAATCACTCAATGTGTACGATATAAGACGGCAGTCGAGGCCGAATGTAATGGCGAAAATTCTACTATTTCGACATAGCGTTCCCACAGAAGATTTTGTTTGAACATAAATATGCGACTGTCATAATTATATGACAAATTGTGGATGCCTCTGGGATTCCGAATTGGGGAGCCATCATTTGCGTAAGACAAGGTTACACAACAGCAAGAAAGTAGAGATTGGTGATAAAACAGCTATAGGTGTGAATATTCATGCTTCGTTTTATGACAGTGTATTTGAAATTGCCAATGTATTGCAGCTTTTATGTCCGATTTAAACTCCGAAGGTACTCGCACATTTCCACATTGCATTCAGAGTCAAAACGATTTCTTTGTTAGTGTCATGTTTATTCCGAGGATGAGAGTCGGAGCTGTCTTCTTAACTCCTATGACATTAAAAACTGCATTATATTTACGGATAAACTATACTTAAGTTAATCCTGTAATTACTTCGCGATATTTTTAAGCTTAAGTTTGCTACACTCTCCGCTAATGGTATTCTTAAATGGTTACCTTAAAGATGTCGATTGACTTTGGCCTAAGACTGCAAAGTTGCTGGCAGCGCAATGTTTAATAAAAAGCTTAATTCAAGTTGTTTAGGTTAAAAACTTATCTCGGGTATATCTGTAGCCCCTGAGGAGTCTGTCTAAAGGATCCACCATCAATCGAATAAACTAAGTCGCGCGCCTTACTTTAATTTTATTTCGTACCGCTACAAATTAATTTGTGGATAAATTTTCCTTTATGGACGTTTTCTGGGGGATGTTTTTTGCATAGCGAGGGGTGTCGTTTAGTTTTTTATCGGATGTATTTAAAGAGTGGATCCCCCGGCATCCGTGGGGTTAAGTTGTACGAATTTAATACTTCCTTGTAGCACGTACGCAAGGGATGCTCGCTCGTCGCTAGGGTTCCTCTCGATCGACTCGCGGAGATAGGTATTTTTTGTAGTTTCGCAATCACGAAAGATATTTATTACGTTTTATCGATAAGACTCTTTCTATCGCTCCCACTCTAGTCATGAGTGGAGTTGTGAATTATGATGGCACTTTTTTTGCACAAATTGGGAGGATCCGTGTTGATGATTGAAGTAAGTAATAAAAATGGATGATTATCATCGATCAAGTTTAGTAGTAAAATTAGTTAAAGCGTACCTACCGTGTAGGTATATACCCTTCTTTAGTGGACATCATCTTGAACCTGTACATCTGCAGGGTAATACACACAACACACTCAAAACACACACACTTATACTGGCAATGCATTTTTTATTTCAACAGTTCAACAACATTACGTCATTTAAATGATCGAGCAGACGAATTTTTCAAACATGTATCTATGTATGAAGCAACAACGGGTTAGCAATTTCCTTCAAAATCCTTAGGATTTGATTGGAAGTGTGTCACGCAATCGGGGTGGTGTATCCTAGTTACACTCAACAATCATAAAACAATACAATAACTATTTCCACTTTATGCTAATATACTCCATTAAAAAGTTCATTATCATCTCGTATAAGTCCATCATCTCTATCACAACAAAAATTCAATTAAACCCATCTGAGTTGCAACAGAAGCGTGTAGCGATCTCAATCAACATTTTTTGTTCGCAGCAGGCACGGCTACCGGCGTGTGCGCAAGTTGAGCGATACAATTAAAAACATAATTACTTAAGGATTAAGTTTTGAAAGACTTTTTATTATTATGGTGCGTCTGATGCGTTGAGTATGGGATATCGTCAGACTTAGATAAGATACTGCTGTTGGATGATTGATAAAGTTGTTATATAGGAGATTAACGTGATTTGATCGTGTGTTTATTTAATCGTAACCAACCATCAAATTAGAGGCACCAACTAAAATAAAAAATCGTGATAGTTGAAAATAAATATTTCGTGTCTGTTCGAAAAAGTTGCCGACTGACGACTAGCCAAGGATTAAATCATTATCAGGTATCATAATCACTTGATTTCTAAACAAAACTAAGGTAACGGAGAAGACGAAAATGAAATAAACAAAACAACCGTAGCTAAATAAGAAAGAAATCAATAACTTCAAACTCATTGAAATAGACTGACCCACTCCACAATCTCGGGTCGATCTTAACGACAATAATCTTCTCACTTTTAAATAAAGACATATACCTATGAGATCAATATTTTTAATTCCCAAGTTTGGTGTGGCCATCTCGGAGATAATATCATACTGAGAAGCCTAAAATGCTGCCATAAAACTTTACGACGACCCGGCACTTAATTACTATTTCTTTGTAATATAATAAAGAATTGCAGTAACACCTGGATAGAGCAGAAAACACTCCAGTAGACTTATAACCATATCATAATGTAGGTTAAAGTTAATTTGAATGCCAAATAGTTGATGACTCGTCTTTCAGTTTAATGACTCTAAAATACTTACGCCTAATTGATTACGCAAAAGCGATAAAAATATTTATCGAATCAAAATAATCAGAACCGATTACGCACATCAACATGAAACTATTGTTAAAGCCGATCAGTAATCTGATCACGTTCCAGCAGACAATGTAAACGAAACAGTAATTCTTAAGGAACGTTTCGATTAAAATCGTTCAAGTTTTATGACCTTGTACTTGGGGAAGCCATGCATATTGCTAGTTCTATAAGAATTCTTAGTTCCCCGCGAGGGAGTGTTACCTAAATTGCCGTAACAATAAGGGTTCGACTTTAAGGGAGAATTCTTTTTTATTTTACAGTAATTCCCATTACATTTTACGTGAGTCAGTCCTGTGGGGTGAAGTTTTTGCAATTGCAATTCTTAACCGCTGTTCCGTATTCTGTTTTATAACTGTCGTAACTGGGAAGTCGGGTTTGGTAATAGAAATATATAATTATTGCTCATATGATTATAATATACAATCAAAGATAAGTAATATAAAATGCAAAAATTAAAACATGATTTAATAAAGCATACAATAAATCAAATGAATACCGGAATGATGGGCGATTGCGAAATCACATAAATGCAAGCATTAGACTCAATGGATGACCAAAAATGGTCAGGATTAGTATTTGTTGACTGCCGTTGAAAACAGAGGCTTTTTATGGCTCACCGCCCGCGGCTCACTAATCCTACGCCAAAAAACACAATAAGCCATATCGTGACGTCACAAGAAGAATGCCACCAACATTATTATCCTAGTGGTTGGAACCCCCGCGCGCCGCGATCTCTGTAAAGCGTTTGATAAAGTGGATCACAAAACGCGAAGCAGCGCAACGCTGTAATATAAATAAAAACGGGCCTATAAGTGGCCCTTGCGGTAAGCCCAAGTCTCAACCGCCCCACGCGGAATCGCGAAAGTGGTTTCATAAGCTAACCGTGCGAAACGCCTTCTCAGTTGTTATTGTGAAATATGAATTATGAAAATAATAAAAAATAAAGCGTTCGGGGGTAGAGCGGGGTAAAGCGAAGCACGCGGCGGCACGTGCGGCGCTCGCGAGCCAACCAAAATATTGAAAACTTTAACCGCACTATTGTACCGCGCCACGGCAGCATTCAATGTGACACGTGACTGTCTTAATTTCATCAATTAAAGTGAGAAATTGTAATCGAATTACCTACGGCTATGAATGACCGATGAAATATTGCGCGCAGGGATGATTGGGATGAAAAAAATAACATTTAAGTAGATATTTTTTGTATTCTTAGTAATATACGAGAATATATATTTGAAACTGCTGGTTAGATTAACGAAAAATATACCAATCACAAATGTTACCGAGTTTCTGCTACGAAAGCGTAGCAGATAAAGTACTGAAACATTCATAATTAGATAGGCTAACAAAATTGACCAGCATCGTATCATCTGTCATCGGAAAAACTCGGGAAATTTTTAATTTAAAAGTAATAAACACAAAGAATGCATTAAGTTGACACACTTTACTGATTAACCCGTTGTCTCACGGAGGGTTGTTTAACCTCTCTTAATAAGGATTATCTGCGGAGCTCCTGCATTCATCCAATATTGACGCGTCGCTAACGCCTTTGTATTAATAGTGGAAAAATTTAATACTGTTTGTGTGCTGCGTCGGTCCCGCCGCCGGATTACGGGGGGTAGTTTTTTAAATAGGGTTAGGTTTTTTCCGCCAAGCGAGGGTCGTGATAAATGACACATGCACATTTTTCGAAATACCCAATTTCGGATTTAAGTCACCCTCAAAGTGGCCGGTGCGGCCGGACAATGGGGCGCTCTCTCCCAGTCATTTACACCATCGCTTTGTTGTTACGCGAAAGGGTATTATGGTGTTACCTCTCTACTCTCTAGGATATTGGAAGCGGTTATGTTATGGGGTTTAATAATGCATTTTCCTATCGTGACGGCCCACCATTACTTTGAGATAAACTGCGCGTAAAATTGCCTTCGAAAAAACTTAACGAGTGTGTTGTATTGACGTATAATTATGGATTCTGTATGTGTTAGGTTGGCGAAGGCAGCCTGCAGTTTTTGTTAGAACAGGCAATTGAACAAATTGCTGCAAGATACACAACTTTGTTAGAGTAACGGTAAGCAAAAACTGGAGTAAATGAGCATTGGTAATGGTAATGCATTAAAGTTATGAAGCGGAGGCGTCAAAACGATCAATTACACCGTCTGTCAAATCGACTCGTGCGCACATCCGCGCGACTTTTTACGCACATGCTCAAAGATGGCGGGTGATTAAAGGCTTGCAATTAAACTGCGATTAGCTATCGTGTCGACTGATACTAGGTAAACCGATAAATTGAATTAAATTATGCATTAGTGATAGCAAAGTATTAACGTACAGGTACTTATCATTGAATGAGTATTTTACGAACCGAAACACAAACTTGTCCGATTAAATCTAATTTACGGTCGATTTTCTTGCCTTTTATGTTTGTTGTGTGAGGTTAGATTCTCGCATACCTAGGGATAAACATGTTCTATAAATCAAGTTCCGAATGTAAAATTGTGCGCATGTCTTCCACGTATACACGAGTACGATAATGTGGCGTATTTACCTATTAGTAATTAATTATGAAACCAAATATAAAAACACAACTTGACCTTTAGAAATGTCGCGTTGTTTTCTAATATTTTGTCTCACAACCTAAGATAAATGGTTCAACTCAAATGTGCCCGTAATTTATTATGAATGCCGCCATTAAAAGTGGGGTGAGCACAAATCAAAGTGTCGTGAAACAATTCTTAAACAACTATTAAAAGATTCGTGATAGTCGGCCATCTTGTAAAATAGTTTGTTCGATAAATACTCCGGAACTTTTGTTAACACAATATTAGCATAGTTTTTGGACAAAAGAAACTATGAACTAAGTTTCCTTCCTCGAAAAATGTATTGTGAATACCTATTTTCTTATTTTCATGTATTATGATATTGCCACTAGATTTATTTTGAAGGTCTTCTAACTTCAGGAACTCTGAAATTACTTAGTTAAGATTACTGCACACCTTGAGTTTCAAATGCAATAGACTAGGTATATTTAAATAAACGCATGTGATTGCTTGCTATAAGCTACAGGTTAATATAATATCAAGTGGGGATGTTTAAATATTAAACAATAAAGACTCGTTACGGTCAGTAAACAGATCGCTAAAGTTTATCATGTCCGTAATAAAGTAAGTGGACCAGTTCAAAGCATATAGTGCAGTAATGAAAAGTGATCGTTTGAGTCTTTATTCAGAGAATTATCCTATTAGAGAGAGATAGAGATATTGTTCGTTTTTAGAATGATAATTTGACTAGAGCAGTGGTGTGGAGGCCCAGTGGTAACGGCGCCAGTAACAAGTTGTACGAATAGGTCGTGTGTTCGAACCCAAGCAGGTAGGTACTTCACTTTAAGTAAATTATTTGAGGTATTCCACGAAGCGCCCCCAAACGAACGCCACCCGGACGAAGCACACCTAAAGTATTCCACTTAGCCCACCCGTAGGTGGCCTTCCAATAAAAATTTAAAATAATTAATGTTTTAATCCACGAAGCACACCTACGAATATTACTCGCACAGTGCGGGGACTAGGAAATAAAAATGTCGATAGAAGAAAATATTTATTATTTAATCTTACTCTAGTTGATTCATAATGTCCTAGTACTCAATATTTTAAAACAGAAACAATGGTTAATGTAACTCTAATTCTAGTTGATTCATGATGTCCTAGTAATCAATTTTAAAACAGAAACCATGGTTCATGTAACTCTAGCCAGCCATTCACCCCTACCTACTCTACGAACGGGATAAAAAGTATCCTATGATCGTCTCCTGGTTCTAAGCTACCTAATTTTCAGCCAAATCGGTCCAGCCATTCTCGAGTTATAAATAGTGTAACTAACACGACTTTCATTTAATTTATATTATATTATTTTATAATTTTTATTATTTTATAATAATATAGAATAAGAAACAATCTGTGATTTTTTATGTTAAAGTAGAGTATTTTTATTATTCGTTAAACATGTAACTATACGAATAAACTTTAAAATAGGTCTCTATGGAAAACTGTATTTACAATGTTTTTGATTATTAGCCAAGTTTTGTTTGCATAATTATGACACAAACTGTGATTTTACTAAGAGAACAAAAAAAAAAGAAAATACCAGAAAAATTATAAAAATTATAAAAAGAAAAAATGTTTTTTTTGGAAAGGTAATTAAGAAATAATGTGTGATTTTAAATAGTAAGATTATAAAAATGACAAGTATAGTATCACATTATTATATCGAAACTAAATGACGTTAGAAACTCAAGGTAGTCTTAATAAATAATAAATATTTTCTTCCATCGACATTTTTATTTCTTAGTCCCCGCACTATGCGAGTGATATTCGTAGGTGTGCTTCGTGGAATATAAAATTAATTATTTAAAAAAATTATTGGAAGGCCACCTACGGGTGTGCTAAGTGGAATACTTTAGGTGTGCTTCGTCTGGGTGGCGTTCGTTTGGGTGTGCTTCGTGGAATACCTCAATTATTTCATTACCACTGCTCTTAAAACGGTGAAAGAAAATATCGTGAGGAACCATGTGACATCAACCAACCCGCACTGGGCCCGCTTGGTAGATTATGGCCCACCCCCTCTCACAGAAAGAGGAGGCCTTTGTCCAGGCCCAGCAGTGGGAATATTAAGTATAGGCCGATTATGTTATGTAATTTTGACTAAGTAGGTACTCATTATGATTTTAAAATAGCCTATTGCAGATCACAGGTGGATAAAGCCTGATAGCTTCATAAGATGCACCCAGTTCTTTGTCTCCAGATAAATGGCAGGCATTTCCTACCATGACATGCGAGGACGGCTTTAACGTGACTTTTTTTTTATTTCTTGATTTCTGTCTGAAATATTTTCTTGTTTCGTGCTTTTTAGATCACTTTTATTTTTCCGTAGTCGGGTTACAGTTTTATAAACTTATGTTTTAATTCGCTTGAGTGATCGAATGCAACCTTAATAATTTTTCTGTCAGTCTGCATGATGTAATGGTTCCCTTTTGCAGACAACCTTTACAGTACCTACCTAAAAAATTATTCATATTCCCGCAAGGTCAAGAAAATAAACAACCTAATATTAATTTAAGCCGAAAAATTTACCTAGCATATAAATAAATAACAATAAAATTGGTAATATACATAAATTCTTCCATAAAAGTTTCAAAGAGCTAAGTATCAAACAATTTGCATCAACTAAAATTTGTCGCAACAGACATGGAGACCACTCTGATTGTCGTCCGTACACTTTGAGCACACATCATCACTAAACAATTAACAAACCAATATAAATAAAAAGCAGTGTGAAACTCCGCGATAGCATCAATTGACTACGACTATACAATTAACTTGTCTCGCAGTGGTTCGTACGCGTACAGCTAATAATATGTGGTGCAGCGGGCGGAACCGCGTGATGCTTCTTGTATGCTGCGGCGCCTGCGCGGATCATTACGCTATAGCTTATCGGATTGTGGTAAGATCTGGTGAAGAAAGTTGGATGTTTTAAATCAGAGTCACATTAGGCAAAATGACTCACATGATCGCCATGCCACCAAAATGATACAAGTGTGCACAAGGCCTAAGATCACGGCAGTACCTACATACACTCGCGGATTTGTTTTTAAATAGTAAATTACTGTCGTGGCCTGCAACAGGGGCATTGCTGGACGAATGCCTGGCTGCGGCAAAGACTTGTATACTACTTTTCTCAAATAAAGCGTGGAAATTTTGAGTAAATTCATTATAAATTCCAGAATCAATGATGAACGATAATCATGCAAATTATGCGCAAATAAACGTATTTTCTGCTTTAAAATTGGGAAAACTTTGAATCTGAAAAAACATCGACTTCAACTGCATAAGATACGTCACTCGGAAAACAGTATAACCGTACGCACACATGTGATCAGTATGGAAGGCGACACGACACGATACGACGAATACCCGACGAAAACTTTTGATTTTATTCACCGTTACTTCGATCATATAAAAACACCCTCGATGGGAAAAAGAAAATGGCCTTTAGGAATTTCTCTTTAGCCAACCCTTCTAACCGTTAATAAATGTCACGAAGAGACCATTGACATTTGGGGTGACCCCACGACGCCATGTGCAGGACCGTCCTGCTAAACGGTGTCTCCACGGCCCACTTCCGACGTTTATGGTCACCGTATTTTTAATACTTTTTAAACCGTGAAATAGTGAGCGTACGCGCATTAAGATTTACTGGCTATGTTGATATAGTGATATGGTGTTTAAAGTGGCAAATAGAGTTGAATGTCTATATAATTGCTGTGCTGTTGCTTTATGATATCACTTCGACAATTTCCTTAATATCGCCACTGCACAGCGCCACTGCGACGAAGTGACAATTGTAATGGTTATACGTATCGTAAATGTGTTTACTTTTTACAAGTTTCCTTATTACAATGGCAATGTCGAACAGTAATCATAATTTTGTTTATCCGGTGCATTCTTTTTTCTACTTTTTATAACTATTCTGGTATGTAAATAACTGACCATTTACTATTAAATGCTCTGCTATTACTCAATAATATCACATTGAATTTGAAAGCCCCACCACCTGTCTGAAAGTGATAAATGCTGCATGCCTTTGCTGACACTTAAGTATTTACAATTCGCAAATATGAGCAAAACAGGAAGGAATTGGTTTACTTCAATTACTTTTTACAACCATGTCATAAGCATTCGATCAGTTTGGACAATAGAATAAACTAATTGTACTTATTTAATAAATAATGACAGGAAATCATTACATACTTAAGCTCAGTGCAAATCGTTGACAAGTGCAACCGTCCATTAATTGAATATTTATACGTGTTAATGACAAAACTCGATGTGCGTGGAGGTAATCTTGCCAAAATGTCGCGGCTGTTTACTGGCCGGACATGTGCGCTTGCACCTTTAGCCCGCGGCGTGAACATTAAATTGGCCCCAAGTGTACGACGGACAATGAAGAAAACTTATACGTTAAATTGGCCTCCAGTGTACGAAGGTTGAAGTGTAACTAATTGCGTCACTCTACAGTACACTTGATTGCAAAAAAGGTGAAATGCTATAAAAGTAACGGCATTTTTTTCTTGATAGTTTATGAGTATAGGACATAATGGTGTTCACAAGTGAAGCTAGTACTAATTACGGCAGTTCAAGTTTTAATGCCATTCTGCTGAATATGGTACATGAGCCATCATTTAATGGTTGTGCTTGACAAACTAGAACGAATTTTAGTTGGGCTTTTTCATTTGCGCCATGTCTAAATATCATGGCATTTTTTTCAACATAGTATGTTTACCCCAAAAAGGTAGTAGAAATTAAGAAAGCACAATTCTCCAATAGAGAATATATTCGGGCACAATAATTCAATGGCATATTTTCAATTTCTAAGTCACGTAAACGTTACGAATTATAACTGTAAAGATTCAAACTCATACTCAAATTAAAAGCATTTATTTCAATTAAACCATTTACAGGCACTTTTGAATTGTCAAGGAGTCGGTCAGTCAGAAAATATGAAGCTAGTTGCCCATTCCAAAGCATAGTAGGTACCTATGGAAAAGAACGGGCAAGAAACTCCACGGACACTCTTATAAATATATTTTTTATGGACATAGGTAATTTTTTCTCTAAGTAGAAGTAACAGACACCATTCTTCACTCAGACTATGATTAATTAATATTCCTCTTTTCTCATAAGCAACGATTCAAATCAGCAACATCTACTGGATACTGTATATTGTAACATCAATCGATAAGATAAGTAGATAACTAAACAATTAAATACAACTACTCTACAAAGAAACGAATGAAGCCAATCATCGCTTCTATAAGATATCAGGACATCTAGCAGTCAGATACATTGGACGAGCATTCGATACGCAGATGATATCGTTGCGTATAATATGCTAATTATCGCGATATTTTAACGTTCATGCGTGTGCGCTCATGCGTGCGATTAATACGATGCACTGCACTTTTGGCGTAGACTATCATTGCTGCTAATAGATGATATAAAAAGGTTTTATTAGATACGCCTAATTTGGTTATAAACTATTTTTTTGTTGCTGGACTTTTTATATAGTTTTATTGATGAGCGATAGGTAAGTGCAGTTTAGTGCAGACAGCTGTGCTGCTGGGGAGTTTGTTGCGCCACTTCTTCTTCCCAGCTAAAGCACTAGGAAGTGGTGAAGGGCGGGCGTTTTGGGGGACTGTCTTATGTAATTGTGACGTACGAAAAGTGCTGATTTTCAGCCTAGTTTGAATAAATGACTTTTGATTTTGATATTGATTGTTATTTTTTAAGTTGGACAACTTAAAGCAATTCACAAGCAAGTTTGACTGTGCAAGTTTTCATCGTAAAACACTCACAATAAGTCATCAAGCAATCAATCATTAGAAACTTTGACTTGATGGCAGCTCTAGCTCTAGCTCTATTTTACATCCAGTAAATAAAATGATTGCGTTTATTATCTAAGTAAAAAGAAGCACAAGGTGACTACTTACTATCTTTTTACTTGCAAGATTCCGGGACTTTATCTATTACCTAATGAAATGAAGCGAGTAAAAACTTAGACTACGTTAGCAAAACATGCAAAACCAATAGATTTATATCTAACAATATTAATTACGCTTATGGTTGAATTATGGTGATTACATCGATGATAGCCTTGGAGAACGGGTCATTACCTGCATACTTGCATACTACATTATATTTGTTACCATAAGCGGTTTGAGGCACCTGGAAATACTGCAAGGCATGTAAATAGTCACGGTTGTAACCTTTTTATAAGAAGATCTAAAAGAAAGACTGCATGGCAATACATCAGTCCGTCAGTCTTATCTTACTACACAAATCGTTTAGATACACAACGTTTTACTTTCATGGGTTTACCAACAAGTGTTATTATTCCAGTTCTACATAATGTTTCGACCAGAAATCAGTCACTTCGACTGCGTTAGCCTCGCACAGGTCTTTCATATTGCAGGTGACATTGTTGCACAGAGAGCACGACGGGAGGTGTGTGTGTCGAGTGTTATTAATACTAATATATCTTGAGTCTAAATCTAATAACATTTACTTATTTGCTCGATTAAAGTAGAGTTTCATTTAGAATCCAATAAATCACATAACAAATTGTTCATTGAACAATGCAAAAAAACGAATACATGAATACGAGCACTATTTGGTCACACCTAACCCTCTCCTGCTCCAACAAAAACAAAGCTCATCAACTTTTTGCGCCAAAAATTACCATAAGCAATACTTGTAGTTACGCACTGGATCATCTTGTTACATCGCCACTGGTTGGTTACAATGGCACAATTCAAATGAGTTGCGTCACGCCGGACAGTGCGTGTGAGTTCGTTACTAAACACGTGTATTATGCTGTCACTTCGTCACGACTGATTGGGCCCACAGATGGTGATGCTTCATCAGGTTTTTGAGGATTAGCAGGTTCAATTGCTACCTGTAGTTACATTGCAGTTTTTGATTTGCGGGTAATCTTTTTTAAGTTGAATTAGCTATCTGATTGGTTATCGCTATTCTTTGTACGCAATCACTTTGTATCATTCAATAATTAAGGAAATAAAAGAGATTGTCTATGCTGAGCAGAGTCACAACATAACGCAACATAACTTAAAGTGACACCTAGCTAAAGTTGAAATAAATTATAACGAAATCAAATATAACCGTATCAATCACCCGGCTCCAATTATAAAACAAAAGAAGAAACTACTTTCAGATTGAATCATAACGAACCATTGATATTGTACACGCGTACGGCGCTAATTAACAACCGACGCATCTGCCTCATACACACGTCAATAGAACAATAGAAAAACCAACAGCGTGACGTAAATAAACCAATTTGAGTCACTTTCGGTCTCACTGACCCCTACGGCGGCCGCAGGGTTATCGTCCATCTCAACGGATTTTAGACAACAAAATTTGAATCCAACTAATTTCACTAGACAGCCGTGTCCACTAATATAGAGCAGTAAAAAACACGCTTTATATTTAGCTAAATAACCTTAATCTTAATTTAGGGTGGTAACATCTTTCCGCCTTCACCCCTGACGTAGACCACCACTGGAACACCAACCTTACCTTAGCAACTATAAAGCCTAATTTTCCTAACACAAAATGCATGTCTTATACTGTTTTATGAGTTGTGCTAATTGATATCTTGTTGTATCTGGACACAGTACGTTATTCGAGACGCAAGGTGGTCGGCCGCAAGGTGCGCGGCGACCGTTGGCGCACCTTCCTCGGCCGCCGGCGGTAATAATACGCGCACGGCCGAGGAACCAACTGATTAGTGGAACGAAACGGTGACAGTTTTCCACTTGACAATCGTAGTAGATTTATTGACAGATAGCCCGTGATGAGCTGCTTCCGGGTTCGAATGGGGTGATTATTCAATTTGGTGTGACAAAAAAGTTGATCGGTGGGGAAGATGATGGCTTGATTAACACCAAGTAAATACATAGATTCTGAGAAGCTTGTAAGTGGGCTATCTAAAAAATGAAGCCGTGAACAATGTAGACATGTTCTTCATCGTAATATTTCTTCATATCAGGCCAAGCTATGTTTATATTTTGTATTTATTGCTGCTGTAACTGCTGTAACGTTCCATTGTATGATGAGCTGGTGGAGTTTCTGGTTTGCCAAAGAGAGATTATCGATTGGTCCCCATTGCCAATCTTGCCGTTATTACATTGGTGATTCTAACCCAATTTCCACAGTACGGTTGCAGGTGGAAGTCGTGGTGGGCACACCACTAACAAGTCGAAATACGCCATTTTATTTTTTGCACATAATGCTCACATAAGTAATAACAGATCCAAAAAGTTACCCATAGACGTAGACATCGTTGGGAGACTTTTTGTGCAAGGGCATTCCACCTGCAGTCAGATTGGTCGCAGGTGGGATGCCTAAACGATTAAACTCTTCATTTCATTCGAATCGAAAGTTCTTTGTTTATTTTACTGTCATGCTATATTACTGCATTTAATAAGCTTATCGACGCATAATATTTTCTTACTTAAACAAAAAAATACAGAAATATTAATTCAGTAAAAGATAAGTCTCAATGGTTTAGGACATAAATAAGTTCACAATAGATATAGAGTCAGCTAGAAACTTATTTTTTCCACACCAGCTGTAATTAATTCAAGAAATTAACTCATAATCTGAACTGTTGACAATTTGAACAATCTAGACTCTCACTAGTATTAGGTGCACTATAATTAAAATGCAGTTTCTACGAATACAGTTGAATAAATTCTTATCAAATTGAGCGTGTTATTACTCAGTCGGTAATTGCATGTTTACGCATATGCGCAAATGTATTTCGTGTATTACACACCTGTTACTATGTACAGTTTATAAGAGAGTACATAAGCTATGTACAGAATAACAACTCGAAACAATCACCAAAAATAATACAGATTCTTATAACACTTGGTTGAAATGACAGGCTCGATAGTCACCAGCATAGGAAACTTTCCTCTCTTCAAGCCTATGTCAGCACCTATTCGTGAAAAGTATGAAGGGCATGCATATCTAGGTTAAACCACGTATAACCACTCAAACTTAACAATTTCTATGAAAACGTCGTGGAAATTGTTCTATCAGAATCGTGTCGTATCGTCGCATCGCACCTGTCTTACACTCATCTACGAGTTCTGTGGGGAGGTGTTGTTGTTTGTTTATTCATATCTCGATAGAACAAACCGTCTCGTTTAGATCGAACCTTCTGCGCTTTACATTCTGTATGTGAATAAGTAATGGCTGCAATAATTTTATAGGCGACTTTATACGTTTTAGTATTCTAGTGTTAGCTAAACAAACGCTTGGGTTGTAAATTAACGACAATTAGCTAATTATGTTAGTAACTGACACTTTTGACAGCTGTATCCTTTAGTAAGTTATGCTTTAGTTGGAATATAGTTCGTTGTATTCCACATCATCTTTTTGCTTGCCACGCTAACCCTTCTTTTGAGTAGGTACTTACCAAGAAAAAACCAGATTAGTCGACACCGGAATCTTATACAAGCATTGATCTATTTCACTGCTTATTTGATTTGGAACTTATATTACTATATCAACGATCTTCATGATGGTTTCTCTCGCCGTTAGACAATGGAATTCAAGATAAACCATAATTATCAATCAAATGATTTGAGCAGCCCAGAAAATGATTTGAGATTTTTTCCCAGCCTCTTACTTTGGGCATTCTGCGGATACAAAAGTTCGGGCTTGCTTATATGTATTCATTAAAAATCAACCTTACATCTTGCAAATTCTCTTTTGTTCTACTAGGACTATATGTTAGTTTTCTGTATGTTTCTATCATGTGCTAGTATTCTACGGCCCACCTACGTTCAAAACCGTGGGGTTTATGACGCAGTTAACTCAGTATGCGTTTGTTAGCCGAGCCGGCCCGAAGAGGACATGTCGACACTGAGGGACTGTTTACAAGTAGATCATAACTAGTTATTTATAGTCAACATTTCAACCGCATGCGAGGGTAAAGGTTTGAACGTATTTCACCACTTTCATACTTGACCTGGGAACTAACTAACTAACTAGCTAATGGCACATTCATAATTCTTATCGAATTGTACAAAATTAGTTTGCGTTTAAATACTTATATACTATTAAACTCCGCAATGCAATGTAAACCTAAACTTTATAATCGATACATAACTACTGCCTAAGGCCCTTTGTACATGGCACGGTTTCTTTACGGTACTGTGTATAAACCGCGCTGTAGAAAAAACGTGTCTGTCAAAAGGCTTCCATAGTGATCCATACAGCATTGACGACCGTGCCTACCTAGAAAGAGGGTTGACCCTAGGGTAGTGTCCTAGGACCAACTCTCTTTCTTATATATGTCAATGAACTGTGTCAATCTCTCGCTCAATCAGTTTTCGGATACTGCATAACTACGTGGGGGAACCCACAAGACAACCATGTTGCGTTTAGAGAGGGCACAGAGAGCATTGCTAAAAGTACTCTCAAAGACATCTATTTGATTTCCGACTGAATTATATTCATTTTGTGACGTTCGCGCAGTAAGACAGCTGTTCGTACTACAAACAGGCTTAAGAAACACCACCTTTTTTTGCTTTACGCTGAGGGTCGTAAAGCAACATGGTAGATCTTTCAAAATTGTGCGTACAAACTTACATTTGCAGTTAGAATATATGGGAGAACATTTTTATCAACCTTGTGTTAAGATAGCCAGTTCCTCTGTGGTAGAGGATTCCGGGTGAAGCTCGCTTCCACCTTCGGCCTGATCATCACTTACCATCAGGTGAGATTCAGGCCAAGAGCTTCCCCGTTGTGGTTAAAAAAAAAAAAAAAAAAGTTTGTTTTTGGGAAATAATCATCCCAGCTACAGAACCCTTCATTATGCGTGGTCTGATACGCATTTGGCCGGTTTTTTATTTTAAATACTCTCTAAGGCTTTTTGTACACGGCACGGTTTCTTTACAGTACAGTGTGTAAACCGCGCCGTAGTTAAAAACGTCTGTCAACAAGTTTCCTTATTGATCCATACAACACTGACGGCCATGCACACAGCAAATAAACCATAGTTTTGAGTTTTTCACGGCAAGAAAAACGTGTGTACAAAGGGCCCGAGCTATCGAGACAAAAGAAACTACAATTCCGTTACACACATGAACTTTATCCTTTCACCTCACTTCACCCCTACCGGAACTACTCCTTTTAAAAGTCCTAAATAAAATGATAACACATCTTCAGGGGTTCATGCAGGCACATATAAGGCGACTATCAGATGCCATCCGATCGCCATAACGACCCCGGGGGGGGAATGTCCAAACTTTTGAGAGACTTCCAACACTTTACGTATTTGTTTTGTAGAAATGTGACTGAAAACAGTCTTTGAATAATCGTTTTAGACCAAAAAAATTGCAAGCCTTTTAATAAGCCACTCGTACCTATTTGTTTTATAGCGGCAGTAGAACAATTGAAATGATTATTAACAGTTTCATGACACAGATGAAAAACTGAAAACTTAGGTATTTGTAGCGTGTTGACTTGAAATCAGTTGAGTTAATAAATTCTTAAACAATTACCAACTAACACTCAAAACTGATACAATGATCTAATAACTTCTTGATAGTCTACTAAAACTTGGCAATAAAGAGTGATGGCAATATTCTCGCTAAACGGCCTGATAACCGCTGGCCCCGGTCATCAGATACAACGGATGGCGGTGGGGGCCCAAGGGTCAAATGTCACAGCTTCACACTTACTACAACTCGCATTTTTTAGAAGAGATCGTTTCACGAAAGATCTTTAGAGAGTTGTTGTTACCGTCAATCAGTTTCACTGTTTATTTGGAAATAAGTTCTTTCGACCTTAAACTCAGTTCACTGCAAATCTTAACTTTAGCCTAGTAGTTAAATAAACGCAATAGTGAGTTTCTTGCCCGTTCTGTTTGATACCTATCAAACAGAACGGGCAAGAAACCTACTACGCTTTGGAATGGGCAAGTAGCTTTATCTTTCTGACTGACCGACTCCTTGAATTAAATTCTCTACTCTTAATTCAAAAGTGCCTATAATTGGTTTAATTGAAATAAATGCTTTGAGTTTGAGTATGAATCCAACACGAATATGTAGGTATATGACACCTATTGAATAAAAACAAAGAAAATCCTTACTTCCTAAAAATAATTTCTAAATTGAAAATTATTGAAAAGTTTCAATATATTTTGTCGGCTCTCACAAGTTTAACAAAACAATATTCTTCTGCTAATTTATATCCATTAACGCTTTATTACCGGAAAGGCTATGTTGACAACTATAAAGTGAGTAAAACGATAATATTGATAGTGTAAACGTTAAACTGAATTGCAATTATGGCTACGGGCTAGGTTGTGGTGCACCTTGCCGATAATTATAACAAAGAGAGAAAGTAGTTTCACATTGCGAACCTCCCATAAAATTATTATTGTTATAGGTCCGGTAGGTCCGGTAGCCAACAAACAAATACAAGTTTTATCGAATTAACAACTCTATGTCGTGCTCCTTGACACATTCGTGCCAAAGAGTTGTCCGGTACATCATTATGGCCCCCTTGAAAGCGCCCCTTCACATTACTTTCTGATGCTACTCGATCTTCTCCGAGCTTACCTGCTGAATGTTTTTGATAAACTTTAACTTAGTAAGGTGGCATTTCAGACATAGCTATTATCCACTTTTTATAGATATTGAAGAATCTATTTTATTGCCAATGCATATAAACAAAATAACTTTCCAAGTTCAATAATATATTACAGAGTGCATGTAATTTTATGGGCGTTAATGGCATGGATGGTGCAGCTATTAATATTATCATCCTACTGATACATTTTTCTAAGAGCCTGTGAGAAAAAAAAACGTTCGCACTTCTTATAACTTATTGCAATAAAAGGATATTAACAGCGGATGCACGTTTCAAACACGTTAAGTACTTACGAAGCTTAAATATGTGACCGCGAATTCCTTTAATTACAGCTGAACATAGAATGCAATAAGAAAAAGCATAGAACAGGAAATGACAATTAGTTACGTACCTACAAAATGTGTGAGTCATGTAACTGGGTAGGTACATAAATATCGACTCAGTTACTCACACAAATTATGTACACAAGTGGTGTCGTTAATTAATTACTATCATGCCACATGTTTGTAAGTAGTGGAGCAAAAGGTGATTATGAGTTTTTAAGGAATAAAATGAGCATTTTCAAATTGCGAAGATTGCGAAGCTTATTATCAAGATCCTAACGTGTTCATTTGCTGAATAAATCTCTTAAAGCGTGTTTCAGACTTGTTGCCTGGAACGCAACAAATAACGAGGATGTTCAAACGCCATACCGTTCAACCGTTTTATAGGTAGTAGAACTTACAATTATACACTTTGGAGATGTCTTACTAATTCTTCCCTCTGTCTCCTAAATCATCAAAGCCCCAATTTGACGAACAAGTTTCGCCAACAGGCATTTAGAGAAAGCCAATGAAAATGCCTCTAAACTACAGACACAAAGGTCTCCGTATAATAGAGCGTTATCCGAGGTGAGTAAGGACAAAGCAAATTGGCATGCCTCGACTGACCCTTGCTTGTTGGCTGTACCATCGTCTTAGACAGAGTGGACCAAGACTTAGGCGGAAGTGGTTATAACATGAAAAGTAAATACCTATACCTAATAAGCAGACGTACTGTTTCATATTTATAATTGCCACCAGTTTATAGTCGTTCACTGCTGGACACCGGGATTTAAACCTCGCTGAAACAGGGCAATTTGGTCTTGGGCAAGAGATGTAAAAGAACTGAAATAAAAACGAATGAGCAGTCGCATGAGTCAAGAAAATATGAATGATATAGTACCTATATTATTGGTTATTCGTACAATCCTTCACGTCATGTATACGAATGTTGATGATTTCTGTACATAACCATTATACATGTAGTAATTTTAGGAAGTTCGTACTCATGACTGATACCATTGCTCGTACCATTTTACAAGGTCAATCCCGCTTGAATCTTATGCCACGAACCCTCAACTAATAAGCGTGGTCGCTGGACGTCTCGTCAATAATCCGGAGCGGATTAGGACGGCGGCCGGCTTACGCAAATACGATCGGATTGTACCGGACACCGGACCGGAATGGACATGCCACCTGCGCGCTGAGCCGATTTTAAAAACTGCTCTATTAGTTGCTAGATATATATTGTGGAAATTGTTGAGCATATTAAAATCATACTGATAGTTATTTAGTAAAAAAGCGATGCTTACTCGAATACGACTTTTAGATTATAAATGTATCATTGATCACCAGAGTGAGAGATCCGAAAAATTATTTGCATAATCGTAAAGTAAGTGATATCTTCGATTTTTAAGCATCGACATCGGATATATGAACCAACTAAACTAAACATACGACATTACAATAAAGCAACTCACTTGATGATCCACGCGGGTGTTAACTGCGGCTCGTTTGCGGTCCATTAGTTGGTGGGACGCGACTTGCGGTCACACGCCGCGCCCGCTAACTGACTGCTATTCCGCTTAATGTTTGGGTTGTTTCTTATATGTTTGGTGACGGTTTACTGGGAAATCATGGTTATGATTTGAGCTTTCTTAAGGTGAACCTTTTCATGAAGTTTCTCAGTTTTTCTTTGATTCAAAATAGTAGTGTTTTTTTTTCACAGTACTAAGTAATTAGGTTTCAGACTGGAATCGCTAAACGGTGCTTTGAGAACTCCAGGCTTATTCCTTACAGCAGATTCGGTAAAACTAACAACAATTTGCTGGTTTATCAGGGTGGAAGTAAAATCTACACCTTGACGAACGCAGAGTTGACGCCTATATTAAGCCAATAATAAGCAAGCGAGACATAACCATTACCTGAAGGTCACAACAATAAGCCTGAAATATTTGCGCTCAAAACTTTCCATCAAACAATATTCAAAATGTCGAGTCGGTATCCGCAAGATTTCACCGAAAAGCGTCCCGTAAGGAGTGTATAAACAGAGCCGTTCTGTTGGTCTGTTTGTCGTACTTTCTGTTGATATTTACGTAGCCCGCAATCAGGGCGATGGGCTACGGGGCAATTTATTCAGCCCAGCGTCTTGGACTTTGATTTGTGAAGTATTTGTCTTTCGTTTAGAATGAAAAATAATGTTGGGGGATGGAAATTTTTGGGTACTCAGTGGATTGGCATGTAAGATTTGTGGAAGTTTAGAGGTGATGGAAGTTCGGTTTTATAGCTTATATTTAATTTTTTAATTGAAAGGTTACTCTGGTAAGAGACTGCACCAAAAGCCGATAAAGAATATCAATAGACGCAAAAAATATCAACATAAATCTACTGTCTTCAACTACAGAACTCCAAAATGTGTTAGAAAACACTGAATTTATTTATTCCCATTGCCTGAAATTCACAAAACTATTCGTGTCTATTTCCTCGCGTCAATAACCCAACTTTTAATCTTGGCACAACATCGGTAAGGTGTGTAACCCTACACATTCCGCTCTCGGACGAAGGGGACAAGACATTCCTCACATGCTTCTCCGAATTTTTGCAAGACAAATAGCGGCTGCTTGACCGAAATGACATATGGGGGAGTGGGCGTCTCATACACTCCCCGGAATCCTCAGTTTTGGAGGGTTAGATTGTATGATTTATGCGCTGGCCGCACAAACTTTCAGGTCTAGTTCCTCTTTACGAGCGACCGTATTTATGGCACTGTTTAAAGTTGGACCTCGGTTTCATATTTATTGTGTTACTCGGAATTAAGTTTGTTTGCGGTGTATTGTTTATGGTGTGTGCTTGATAATGTTTAGTTTGTGTAATCAGTGCGGTACTGGTGTAGCAGTGTACTTAAGTGTGAGATCCAGAAGAAAACTTGGAAAATCCCGACTGTTAGCCGTTATTCAGGTAGGTACTGGTCCAATGACATATCATGGAAAATGCATGGAATATGTGGGTACTGAAATAAATAACCAGAAATCTTTAAAAAAATATAACTGAAACAATAAATAAAAAGGCAGCCCGATGGAACCTATCACTTTCACAACATCCAACAAAAACTGAAAAACTGAACATGTCGAACACAACACAATAGCCGCAAAAAGGTTGTGACCACAAACAACGCTTACAAATGACACAAGTTCAAACCGCAGGCGTATTGAGTGCCGTAAAAAACGGACTGGCCGCAAAACCGATGGCAAATGCGCTACAAATGCCCTGCAAATGAGCGGAATTAGAGGTTACATTAGTGGCCGGGCGAAATGCCCCGCGTTTTTGTTGGCAGCCGGGCGGTAATTGATTCATTTGTTTTTTGCAACGTCCTCTTAAACCGCGAACGTTTAGGAAAGTTAAGGCTTTTCGGATTGGCGAGTGCGAAGTGGATGTGGCATGTGGAAATTGTGGACTGTCGGTGCAGTGAGTGATGTTGTTTGGTCCACTGTAATCTGACTTAATGTCCTGTTTACATTCCAATACTTGTCTATTCAGAGACGAACAGATTGATGTAACTCCAGTAGTTACGTGCATAAATCTACCATCTCTAAATAGGCTAAGGAGAACATTTCAAATTATTTTGTTTGGGAAGTGTCAATAAGAAAAATCTTTTATAATATAGTTTACAAAGTTGTTTTTAAGTCATTCTAGTTCTCCTCTAGAACTTTTACTCTTCAAACTAATGTCTTTAAGCAACAAGTCTCTAAAACCAAGAAAAACTGCCTCACCAAAAATAACCGATGGTAGATATAAAACCCCCATATAGGTACCTCATCCCAAAGGGATTCGCATTCAATAAGTGTTCGCAAAAAGCGCCAATCAGCCACAAACTCAATCGCCCACGAGATTTCAGCCGTCCGTCCGGTCCGTTCCGGCCGTTAGCGGCCTAAATGTGACCACTACATGATTATGGCCATTATTTACTTACAGATAAGATCGAGAATCTTCTGAAAAGGTGGGTCTGAATTTGGCAGCTAAATCTGGCCTAGTTTTAAACGGTCGACGGTAGATAAAAACACCTCGAGATAGTTTGGTTCCGTTTTTCTATAGCTAGTGATTGATGATCGGAGATGGAGGTCTGAAAAATCTCAAGAAGACTTTCACTTTTCCAGTTTTCTTTATGTCTCTTGAGCACATAATATTGGGCTTGCAAGATTCCTAATGGTTTTTGTGATTTAAGGGACTCATAACATTTTTACAATAATAACATATTTATCGCATACAACCTTGTCTTGCATGCTCGAAAACGTACTAACTGGATTAAGTCTTGTATCAATATCCAAATAGATTGTTCATTGAATGATCTTACTGGAACTTTGTTGTGAATGCTTTAAATGCTTTAAGAGTATCAAACTATAGCAGTTAATAGTTGTTAACACAGTTTTCTTTTCCCCTCGGATGATGTATTAGGAGATCCATCTCAATCTCAGTTTCACTATCGTCCCCTATGTTCCCCACACTGCACACTGGTCAGTAATCGACATCCGCCCACCTTTTGTCTTGCAACCAGTGTCCGCCCGCCTTAACATCTTTCTTACGCCTGAAACTTGAGTGGCCACGAAATATGCGGTCATCGGAACAACTCTTCCTTTGTGACCATTATTTCATGAAGTTTTGGTTATAATTATTATTATGAAATTGACATTACTTTATAATAGTAGAAATATATTTTATAACTAGAAAATAAATATAGGTTTTATAATTAAGTTAAGTTAGTAAGAGTTTAAATAAATTTCATATTCAAACGTCTGCCTATACTTATAATTTTCAAGATCTAACTTATCTACATCAAGACTAGTTGTAACACCTCTTGCTGAATGGTAGGTACAGTCGACCTCGTAATTTTCTTTATCACCCTGCACTCACGCTTCAAGGGTGCGACACGACTCTGGCTGATCAATTTCTATGAAAACTACACGGAAAATGTTCTACCGGTGTCGCGTTGCGCCAGTCTCCGGGAACCTTTATAAATATATTTGTCTATGTGACAGTTAGATAGTTTAAATCTTATAAAAAGTTAACATTTTGTGGGAATTGTGGTCAAAAGTTGTAAAGCAATCACGAGGTTGAATATATATACTTAAATATTATGGAACAATATATTGGTTCCATACTATAAAATAATAATGATCACATGTTTTATTTCAAAGAGTATTATTTTAACAAGAAATTCAATAATTCCTTTTCATTTCTTAGGAAAATCACTGACACACAAACGCTTGTTTAGTGCCCGCCCCCGGCGACTACTAAGTCCATCGAGCTCCCATCTCACAGTTTTATACCCGTGTTATCTGATTTACAGTGATTTATCCCGCCACGGGCCTGCCCCGGCTGTTGGGAAACAATTACCACGCCGTGGTCACCAGGCCCGGCCATTCCTCATGTATCACCCCTGGGTAACCGCTATTGACATGCAATGTGTTTTAGAAGTAATATTTGTCTTGGTAAACTTTTATAAAAGGCTTTATAAGTGTTTTATGTCCATCTCCCGGTTGCATTAGGTACCTACAAATACCTACATTACTTGTCAATGTCATTTCAGCCATGGCTACATGAGGAAATGTGGAGTAATTACTAATTAGTCTCAAATAGGACTGAATCACTCACAGGTAAGTTTTCTGATTAAGCTTTTTTTTGTACCTTTGAATGTATGTGACGAGGCCTTTTTCTTGTAGTGAGTCAGTTATAGACTGGTATTATAACCAGCGAAGTATAATACTGGATCATGCTTATTAAACAAAACAATCTTAACAAAAAACTAACTAGACCCCATGCTGACAAACAAACATTAATAATGATCTAACAAACAATTGCAATCGAGCTACTTTTTCATTGAAATCGATTCAGTCCATTGAATTGGACGAAGATCAAATATCCGCACGTCCATAATAAGTTAGTATTTATTTATTCGCACCTATCGATCGACGCGGGCTATTTATTCGCACCTATCGACCGAGACGGGCCATTTATCGACACTTTTTGTCTACAATAGCCACTGACTTCTGACAGCTACCACTATGTAAGATGGTTCTTAGAAAAGGCCCACTTTACTCTCAGTAACATGCGATACGATGCGATGGGATAAATACATAATAGTAGAATAGTATGGTTGCTCAACAGGCGTAGTACAATGTATCAACTTACAATCCTTTTTGCAGTAGCAAAAAATATGAAAATTGAAAAGATAATTTTGAAGGAACCACAGTTATCACGGATCACATGCATCCATGTATCTCATCAACACTAGCTTCACACAAAATAGATCAACATGATCTACATAATATATAAGTCGTGTATAAATTGTTTTCGTATGGAGTTTAAATTCTGTTCTTGCGTATTTCGAGTGGCTTAGTCGGGGTCATAAGATACATAGCGGACAAAAACGTCCATGATTGACTGACAACGCATGCGCTTTGGGGTAATGAGAATATCGTTGCTGTTTTTTTATAATTTATTTATTTTGATACGGTGATAAGCGTTTCAATGGTGTGTAATTAACTAAGTTGTAGTTGCTTTACTAATGTAATGTTTGCTACTGGTTAGGTTTTAATAATGAACGTATTTTCAGGGTTATTTACTTTAATTTGTAGTTCAAATGAACCGCTGAATCATTTTGAAAAATATTAGCAACCTAGGTACTATTCAAAAAATTACCTCCGACAAATTATGAGTAGAAATGATAAGATAACAAAGCGACAAAAAAAATACTTACAATATAATAAATCAACGTAAAATAGAGCGTTGTTAGATATTCAGCGGACACACTGTTTAGATTGGAGCTCTACAATAAACATTGGCAACAACTCGAGACAACGAAGGAAGATTACAAAAATAACGTTAGAGTAACAGTTAAATTATTATCACTGATTATTTTATGATCCGAAACATCACTGGCGAGTTACTTGTTCACAAACTGTTTCATTGTTACAGCTTTCGCAAGGACAGCTGCTGTGCACAGGGTTATAAGTTCGGTGTCCAAATCCGGAAAAACAACATCTGATTTTCCAATACAAATCATAAAGGGGGAAAGGAAAATTTCATTTATTTCACACTTGACTATTTCACAGTACTTAGTCAGAATAATTTCCTATTAGAAATAGGGAATTCTTAGAAGCTGCCGAGTTAGCGATGTTTAACTTTAAATTGCAATCGGTTTACTCCGTAATTTACACTTAATACCGGCAGCAAATTATAGTTCTATACCTAATTACCTCAATTTATTTTCGCCGTGTACAGCTTATTAACTTCTTCATCCTGCTACTTATCAAATATTGACATAAAGGTTACATACAAGTGAGCAGACTGATCTGCTGACCGCTGAGCTGATCAGCCACCGGTGGGTCGTGAACAATGAGCAATCTATCTGTTATCCATTTTAAAATAAATGGCTAACTGTACTCATCGGCTGTTAGGGAGTGTTTACACTCAGTCGGTTTTTGAGGTCCCAAATGGATGGAATTTAGTTTGACGGATTCTGACGAATAATAAATTGATCGAGTAACCCACATATACCACCTTATCTTTAGTTAAATTTTGAAGTAGGCTTAATCATACATAGCCTCAAAATATTCATAATTCTGAATGTGAGATACCGATAATGTATTTGTTTGAATTACTTAATTAATTGTTTAGCCATCTGTTTATCTACATTTTCTTTCAGTATTGGTCATATTTATAGAACATTGTGCTAATGTAAACCACCTCTAAACGCGATCCAATCATCGATAGTTCATCACCGGTGAATAATTGCTCGCTTTTATACTGTAAACAAGTGATAGATCGACGGCTACCGTCGCTACCGGACTACTCGATATAGTACGTTATATTTGAGTGGAACAATGTGCCTGGTGTACGAAGTATTGATGCTTGATCGATTGATCATATTGAGTTGATGGGTGTAGCTATGTGTTGAATGATACAAATGTAATTTTTGATACTTTTCTGATTTTGTAGGTATGTTTATTTCCCTGTTTATTTTTCTCCTTTCCTTGAGAAAATCTGTTAATGACAAAACTTTGCTCCTGAAAATCACTGGCGAGTTTTTCCCACAAAATAGTCAGATGAGTTTGAAAGGTTGAGTTGAAGGTTGGGAGCACAGTTTTCAGTTTATTTTATTTCCATTTCTTCCAAACATATTGACACCCAAAAAATGAAAAGCACAGGCAAGTGACAAGTAACAGACACCAACGCTACGTGGGCCAGCCATCGTGACTCAACTCGCAACACAATGCCCATTGTGGCCCACCATTGTTTTACCAACTTTCTATTAACCTTTAACTACCGGGAAAAAACTGAGGCGACGCGTGCGCTCCTTGCGTGGGACGGACGAAGGTGACGCCGATATTCGGTTATACAGGTTTGTGAACAGTTGACTGTTTGCGACTCAGTCTGGAAAAGGTTACTAAAGGAATATTGTCTGTTAAAGTCAACAGATCGCGCCTGTTTTCATAATATATAATTTCTACTTGGGGGCCATTGATTGGACACGTTGACTGGATCTAGGTATACAAAAAATTTGTTCTGACTGCCAAGAAAAAGCTTGATCAAATAGCAAGACAGAAAAGTTTTTCACACAGATTTTTGCTCAGGTCCTTACGAATTAGTTCCTTCAATACTAAAAATGGAGATCTTTATTGACTTTCTGCTTGATTTATTTAGGTTCAAAGAAGCGTCGAATTTAGAACTAGTGATTTCAGTGACGTTTTAGGTCAAGAATGTTGTAAAAAGTATCGATGTTTCCGTTACCTACTAAGTAGTTCAGCTACTGTGACACCAAGAACATGTCTTTGTGATGGCGTGTCTTGTCGTGGGAGGGGCACCCAGGTAGCCACTGTCTGTCGTGTCTTTTGAAAGTGGGTTGAATCAATACTCCTTGGACGTGCTTAAGCAGTTTAACTGTGCTGTGTCAAGTTATTTTCTGTCGTGGAGTATTTGGGGTTATTGTTTACTTCTGGTGTCAAATATGTTGTAGAGTCTGCGGTCTCTTGTAGACAAAGGAAATGAAAACGTTTGCAATAGGTATACAAAGATCAGAGTTGAATGACCTGTTCGTTTTGTCTTTCCACCAAAGTAACATAACAACGCACCTGTATTTCCTGGAAAGAGAGGGATACGTGTAGCTAGGTAGGTATATTGTATCCCATTGACTAATGATGTTCCTCGTCGTTAATTATGCAACAATTTTAGGTGTGATGTGCTCTTACTAGCAAAGGTTTAAAAGTACGTTATAATTTGTAGAGAAGGTCTCAGGCTATCCGCCACATAATCTTCCTATAATAATGTAATGCATAGTATCTAAGTATAGACACAGTCTTCCCCTATTCAATTACATGCTCACGTATATGGTCACACGTTACTATCGGAAGATCTACAGATAACTGGTCAGACGAAGTTGAACTATCGCTAAGAGTCAATACGGCTATTTGTATTGTTAAGTCTTTTAAGGCTATAACAAGTGAAGTCAGTCAGCTTAATAAGTACTGCCTGTATTCTACGTAAATGATATCTAACTATTAGGTAGGTACTAAAACATAGGTATTTAAAAACAGTTAAATTAAATTGCCTATTTGTGTTAACTCGGAGGTATTTAGAACATTAATGACTATACTTAAATGACATTCCGGGTTGTCCTTTAGCGTTGTAACTTTACTGAGTAAGGCCCTTTGTACACGGTACGTTGTTTACGGTACGGCACGTATAAACCGCGCCGTAGAAAAAACGTGTCTGTCAACAAGCTTCCATAGAACACAACAACACTGATGACTGTGCCTCCACACAGCGAATAAACCGTAGTTTTTCACGGCAAGAAGAACGTGTGTGTACAATGGGCCTAAGGTGATCGTGACGACCTTCAGGCAGGACTCCTGTTCCTTGTAGGTTGTAGATGTGCCTACCGCTTAGATACCAAATAGCAAACTACTCTTAAATTAGTAGCTAGGTAGTATATTAACGCAGCCCCACCTGCCAAGATATAGTCAATATTGGAGCAATAACCTATTTCACAAACATGCTTGGAAATTCGAGAATTATTTTGACTAACTTCTTCGAGATAAATCGAAAATGCTTCGCTGGTCAAATACATGCGAGCTGTCTTGTTTAGCGGATGAATAAATTACTTTGAAAACTCATAGCTGTCGTGTCATTAAAAAACGAAACGAACTTTTTACTTCGACACATGACAACCAAGGACTTCTCTTCTCTTGTCAAAAATTTTGTTTAAATTTCGATTTCCAGCCAAGCATAGATGGACTCACGTATCGGCCTCAGCCCAAATTTTCACGTTTGTCCATGAATGCCCCTTTTGCAGGTCGCGGCAGTAATGTACTATATTAGTAAGAAAACTATGGCACATTATACAAGAAACTACTAAGCAATTCAATTTTACTAAACAAAATTACAAGAATAAACTTATAGATTTTAAGAAGCACCTTTTGTTAAAAATGGATCCTACCAGGTACTTAGAGATCTTGTCTAAGGACATCGTACCTATTGTATGACTGTAGTGTAAGAGAGCTTTGCATATCGACTTCAAAACTATCTCTAGATGTAATGCTATACTATAAAATACTTTGTGTTAACCTCCACATCGCTTTCAATTGCACAGTAATATCATGCTAATTTATAAATATTTCCTCCTCATTCCGCAACATACCCAAGATGGCGTCAATGACAGAAGCGCCGCCTCATCCGCCACATTACCTTATTTCATAGCAGTTGTAATAAAATTTTATACCCCCGGTCTTATCACAGGGTTAATAGAAAGCAAATAATAAACGGATTTAGTGGCGACGGCCACTTAACCCTGTGAAGGTCAACTAGTGTGACCGCTTGAACACCGCGCAGTAATACATGATAATGTAGGTGAATGTGTGCTTCTTGTATAAGTACCGTTTTAGAACCATCTCGACCCACGCAGCTCCAGATTGTATTAACTACTGATTAAGGTTATTGGTGATTACGACGTAAATGTCGTAAAAAAGTGAGCCGTATCTACAAGTCTCGTTACGAACATATTTATTTCAATTATTAGTTAATTTCTACATTTGGACAAACTATTTCTGGAACGGCAGCAGACGAATATTTTTGAATCAATTAACTGTTCGATGAAGCTCCATCAAAGTATTGGTTAAAACATTTCTGTCAATTTCTAAAATGACACACTTTAGCCGGCTAGACTGAGTAGTTATTTGAGTAATGGCATAACGATATGACACGTTCCATTCCGCAAACGACAATGTTTTATGTATTTATGTAAATAAATGACCGATCAAAATAAAATCCATTATCGGATGTCGTTGCGTGTCACTTACTCACGATATCCGACAATACGGATATCATGGCAGTCTGAGGTACGAATACAGCGGGTCGTAGTGATGAGCACCGGAAAACAAAATATCCGCGCAGAGCCAGTCGTGTTGAGATTAACAATTCTGATGAAGCTTTTAGTATCATCAGCCGCGTGTCATTTTAGATATTTTGATACTAATACATAAAACATACGAATTTGAAAGGGTTGAGTTCGAACCTATTTGCAGTTTTCGAGATTATGCGTCTGAATTTAGCCTGTTCATGCCTCTGAATACAAGGCCGTACTAAAATAAGTAGTCTTTACAGCTTGATGCCATGTGTTGTTTAACTAGCAAAAATACCTTTTTTAAGCTTGTGTAGATTTAACACTTGTATGCAATAAGCAGTGGTAGTAGGTACCCGCACAAGTTACATCAGCTGCCTAATACCCTTTTTGTGTGAAAAACGTTCCCTTTTATAATTTGCACACAATCATCTGGGTAATTACATACACAAATGTGTAACATCCTGTCCTATAGAAACCTTCCGGCCATTTATCAGTTACGTACATCTAATAGTAGTTTTTTGAATTAGAGAAAATAAATATCAACAAATATTTTTCCAATGCATTATTTTAAATACCTACATGCACTTGTGTTTGTTAAAACTGTTTCATAAAAACTTGCAGTAGGTTATTATTTAATTCAAGCATAAACTTTTGCGTGCTTATTTACATTTTCAATTAATTATAACTCTCTGTACCTAGTGGTTAATTACATCAATCATGATAAAGTCAGTGTTGTTGAAAGCTTCTAATATCCGCATAAATATCCGAACTCATTATAATATTTCGGATATTAAGAAACTATAAGGATGATTATAAAAGTAAACTTAAGTCGCAGTTAATAGGCCTCTATATCTTTATTAACGGGTTGAAGGGTTAACAGAGTTGTGCGCAATAAACGAAATGGAATAGTTAACCCTGCAGCGGTCTTCACACTCACTTTAATTTAGTTAACTGTTTCGTTGCGCCCCGGGCTGCAGGCCGCTGACTGGGGAAAGGGTTGAATAGTGATGGGAGATGCGTTTGTCGACAATTTTGTAGGATGCATTACGATTATTGACTATAGACATGTAAGCTTAAAATATTTTGTCAGTTTGTTTTAAATACACTGTTTTGAGTCAAGTTAGTAGATTATAAGTTAGATACATCTTGATTGTGCTTCGGAGTATAACAGTTGAAAACATGAGTAGTTCATATTTATGCTAATAAACATGACAAAGCGGATTCAGAGATCTGAGAAGATTATACCAAACAGGGCTTTTATTGCAGCCTTGCAGCGAGATTGTGTAACAGAAGAAAATCGACAAAACGCCAATGTAACCCTCTCTCCTCACTACAACAGCGCGTTTTCATCGCTAGCTAATTTATATAGGGCCGGGCGCACCCCCGCCTATATTTAAAAGCTTATAATCGCGCGATGAAGTGTTGCCAGCGTTGATTAATCACGACTGAATTCCGCGACTCTGAGAGAGCGAGGCGCAAATTTTTGAGGCTCCCAACACCAGCCGTTTGTCACTGGGAGCTCAACGGATCAAATTAAGAAATGAACGGTTAATTTTACGAGTTGTTTGTTAATTTCTTATGTTGTTGTGCGAAAGTGTGATAGTCGTTTGATAATAATTGTCAAAATAGCCTGCCTACAGTGACTACCTTTCAAAAGCTTGCCACAGACAATAATGCAGGTACACAAGAAATGCAACCGGCATAATCTCGTGGAGTAAATTAATAACGATAAAGACATCCTGCAGGAAACGTATAGTGTAGGTTTCATTTATGTAGGTAACTATGGGCTTAACATTTTTCTTAATGACAAAAAGGAAATACATTTCTATCGGCAATAAAATACTGATGAAATCTTGAATAACAAGATACACAAAAACATCATTAAATAATAAACTAAAACTTAACACTTCTAATTCTTCTAACGTAATTTCCGGGGAATAATTTTAGACATTTTAAAAGTTTTTGCACACGAGAAGACTGCCAGGCGCCAACTTTATTCTACGGATAACAGATACCAGCACCCTAATTGCGTAATACACAATCTATCACAATCTGGATGGGTTTGAAACAAATTGCTAATCCATTGTTTCATAAGTTCGAAAAAAAACTGCTCCACAACGGAAATAACACAATGAATGTTGTTGAACTGTCAAAATGAAACAGATTAGTCGGAATCGTGTACGAAAACGTTTTACGCAATTAGATAGCTGCCGTTGGAAATATCTACCCTAAGTATTTTTTATTTTTTGACTATTTTGACTAGTTCAGTCAATGTCGCTGATAAAAAGCAACCGTTTTACCAACAACTTTCGAACGCACTAAGCTCTCAACATAAAAACAACAAACAAAATATAAAAAATAGAAACCAATACATTTCGCAATCGAAAAATTTAATTAACTCGCCGTAATAACAGGCGTATTATCCCTCGTTCAATTACCTAACGATAATACTGAATCGGGCACCGAACCCTGCACCTGCCGGAGTGCCGGCAGGTTTCTATATAAAGGCGCGTTTGATAAAATCAATCGAGTTGTCACATCAACTGGGTAAGTTAAGTAAGTGTAATTATCGATACTCGATGTTTGGAACTGTGTCGCATTCTGAAGCGAAATTATTACAATAATTATAAGATAGAGGATTGGCCGCGAATCGTTCGGGTTTGTAGGTATGGGTAGTCTTGCGGCTGGAACGACGTAAACATACTTATTGTAATGGCGGTTAATAACGTAACTGTGAATATTCATCATATCAGCCAAAAGACTTCCACTGCTGGACATTGGCCTCCCCCAAGCACCGTCACTTCGACCGGTTATTCTCGATTCGTGCGGCCTCCACCAGGTCATCGGTCAACCTCGTAGGAGGGCTTCCAACGCTATAATACGTCTTCTGGTACGCAGTCGCCACTGTAGAACCTTTAGGCCCCATCGGCCATCTGTTCTGCATTGTGCCCTGACCACCTCTTAAGTTTGCCAATCAGTTAGGCACTGTTAATATTACAATTAATAATTTTATATTTATCAATATTGTTTGGAGCACTGTTTTAACTATAATTAAAAAATCAATGATATAGATAAAAAACCCACCCGTAGTACGCGAGGGGACTTCGTCCACACGCTCTGATTCCTATCGTCTAGTCGAGTAATGCAACATTGTGTAATTATATCCAATGTAACGATGGTACTAAGCTGCTGCACTGAACTTTAAACGTCTAGAAATCGCTCGTCTGCTACGGAACACAGTACGTCCTCGCTCCGCCTGCGTTATGCCCACGTCTCTGTTTGACTTAGATATACATGTATATAGGTAAACTATATTGAATCATTCGACGCATTCACACAATCATGAGAAACTGTGCAAACAGATGTGGGGACCGAAAGCATCTTTATATATGATCAAAATTTCTGATAGACTGGAAGCCGTCCCCAGCCAAGTTAAAAAAATATTATGATGACAAAAAAAAGGACTAAGAAAACAACCTTTACCAATAATACACTTGATCCGGACGGTCTTTCATCAAGAATTTAAATACATACTTCCAATAACTTTAACACAATTTAATATAAACAGAATTAAACGAAAATATGAGCAGCTATAAACAATTTACCACAAACTGTAACTAATTATTCATACTTAACACAATAACAATATAATTCATAGTTATTAGACGGGCTACTACGCAATAATATTCAGCAGCTAAATCAATCACGAGCAATAAGTTTTACCGCTTATTTACATATCGACAAATAAGTGCAATAAGCGCAATAAGCGCTATGTACTCGGAACTAGTTTGCAGACTCCTCATTAAGCAAACTATGTAACTTAGTCGCTGAAGGTAGATTTATGAGCTAAATAAATGACAATCACGCGCAGTAAGTTTGTTCTTAATACGTTTTGTATTCATGTGTAACTAGCTCGTTGTAAGTACTTGTCTTATAAATATTGCGATTATTTGTGATGTTTGCTGTGTGGTCTTGGGATTAAAATATTTAGTCTTCCTGTTAGTAAAGTCACGGAAATTCATTAATTATCAAACTGACCACAAAAATTAATTAGTCCGTGTCTTTAGTAGAATCTCAGCAGTCATTGTGTTACAGTTGTATGAAGTAGCTATATCACAGCTAATTGACGTACTGTCATTTCGGTAAACCATTAATCTCCCTGACTGTATGCACTTAACTTGTCATTCGAGACATTAATATAATAACTATTTAATGTTGAATAAATGTTCCACTTAATACAGAATTCTATGTTTCTCGTTAAAGATAACAAGACTTGTGTAGAGGTGATCTCCTTCTTCCTAGAATTGCATCCGCTGTTCCAGGAGTAGGTATAGTTTTATCTAGTACACACGTATATTGATTGTGACGGCGGTATCGGCGTGTCCAAAAGTCAACAGGGTGCCGCTACGGCAATACAAAGGCATTTATTGTACGAATTTCACGCTTCCATGTGGGGTTGCGTGTAGCGGGACCGAGACGATTGATACTTGGATTAATGTTGGTAACCAACAACTACTTGATTTATGTGAGGTATGTATAAGACCACTTGCACCACATTGCTCATTAAAAGCGTGTACCGCTAAACATATTTTAAACATCATTCCGTCTCTATCATCTTCAAACGATTGACAGAAACATAAATATTTTTATAATTCGTTTTTCTCTATATGTATTTGTGAGATTTGTGAAGCAAGCGGGCCTAACAGTCGGAGGCTGAAAAACTAATAGACAACACAAAACAATTGCTAACAGACTGACAGACTTATGTCTAGGTAATCAAGTATCATTATTGTAAAAAATGAAAAATACATTGAAAAAAACCGGCCAAGTGCACGTCGGACCACGCAGAATGAAGAGTTCCGTAGTTGTGATGAATTTAACCCACGAACAAACTTAACATTGCAGTTGAAAAACATGGTCTGCCACACAATGCAACTGAAAATGTAACTTTTTACGCACAATATTGAAAGATTTATCTTGTTATTTAAATACCATAGACTTCTTATAGGTTTTCCTGTAATCTATGAGTCAAGAACCATTTCTGTATTCTTTCCAAAAGGCTCAGTAGTTTCGGAGATATTGGGAATGGTCACTTTACATCTATTTTCCTAAGTATCTTTAAAAACATTTATTTTAAAATTATAGAAAATAAAAATAAACACATCACTCGTGTTTATTTAAGGGTTCCGGTTTTCCTTTTGAGGTACGTAACGGACCTTAAAAAGAAACATACTGCATGCCTAAACACATAAACACAGCAGTGAAAACTAGATTAAAAACCAAGTCCATGCTGTGAACACTAAACCTTATACGCTAAAGTATCAACACCCATTACTCGTACTACACAACATCCCTCAGCGGCCGCAGACCGCGGTGCGAAGCTGAAGGGTTGCATCACCACATACCCCATGCACAATTTTGTCACGCTTGTCTCTGGGCAACCCCATACGATACCACAGCATAACAACAAAGCCCTAACAAAAATTTTGCATACTGCTTAGAAACACCAAATAGAATGCTAGAATATTTTACACTGTGGCCCAAAAAAAAGCGTGCGCCAGTTTAATTTCACCCTTTACATCGGAGGGTATTTTTTTTTTAAATCAACAATAGAGACGGATAACTAGTTTGTAGTGTAAACAAATTGGTGCATTGTAACTTTAGCGAAGTCAGTGGTTTTGTGTGAGATGGGTCAATATTTACAGTGCATTTGAATATTAAAAGATGGGTGTTTGGACTTATGTTTAGTTAATTTTAAATATTTTTTTCCTGTGTTGCTATTTATTAACCTTAGAGCGAGGCAACGGAATAAAAGTTAAAAGATTGTAAATTGTAAAAACTTCTAACCAAAGCCATCCCCTTTTTAAGGTGGCGTACGTCGGAATGAAAAAAAGGAACCCTGATAGGTTTGTCTGTCTGGTTGGCTGGCTGTCTGTCTGTCAGTCTGTCACAAAGAATTTGCTCCGAATCTACAGGACCAATTTAGTTCAATACAGTTAAGAATTTTTGTGACCCAAAAACGGACATGTAACGTAAATACATGAATTTTGAATACATGGGTCACTTTTCAGAGGCAAATTGGAAAATAAAATAAAAACTGCAAACTACACCGTGTGACACATCAAATGAAAGGGCTAGTTGTGAGGATCTCCATTTTTTTTATGTTTTAGAACAAATACTTTTCAAGATATTTAAGAAAAAAGATGAAAACTGACCAATCACCGCCCTTATCTCCGAAATTGACGAACCTAAAATTTAAAAAACAAACACAGATTACAGGAAAACCTATATGAAGTTTATGGTCTTAAAATAATACGGTAAATCATTCAATATTTTGCATACAAACTTACATGTATGGGGAACATAGCTATCAACTACAATGTTAAATTTGTTCTTGGGATAACTTCATCCTAACTACGGAACCCTTCATTGTGCGTGGTCCGACATGCACTTAGCCAGTTATTGTTTTCTTCGTCTAACTGTATCCTCACACGCTATTGTCTACATTTCTCCTTTCGAAGGTCCCTGGAAGAAATTTCTTGAGAAATAAGCAATAAGTACCTTTATACTCAAAAGTTATGTCGTATCTTTTTACGGTCTGTACATAAATAATAAAATAAATAAAACAAGATATTAAATATCGTATGGTTTTTCCATCTATTAGTTAGTTAGTTCCACATTTCTTAATAGAACGAGTCATACTATTACATCAAACTGCAGACCAGTATCTTTATCTGTAAGATAAAATAACGTTTCTGCTTTTATCGCGTTACCTTATAAGATGTTATTTATAAACGTAATTGTAGTGATCGAAACACGTGCAGTTATATCTTAGAATAAGTTATAATTCGTTATTTATTGTGGGGCAGTTCTATAGTCTGTTTATTATGAATATTTATTGCGCAGATATGAAGCAACTGGTTTTCATTATTTACATTATAAACCAATAATTGTCACGTTTCAGAATGCCATCTGATTTCTGTACTAGAAAACCAGAATAACAGGGATAATGACATAGTAGGTATGGATGATGCAAGGAGTTCAAGCCGTCATAACAGTTCTCAACTATCTACAGTGAACCTATTAACGATATCTACAAGAACATTTTATGCAGTATTTAGACAAAGCGATTTTGAAGTTAAGAAAAGTTAGTTCAAAGATTAGATTAAGAAAACTAAGTTCGAAAGATAAATCTCTCAGCTCCTAGTGTTTAAAAGCACATACCTACCGTTTTAGTTTACTAAAACTTTGTCAGCGAAACATCAGTCAAGTGACGTATTCAAAAACTGCTGAGTTTCAGCAACCTTATCCTAACGTTATAAATTCGGAAATAAGACCTTATCGCTAAGCAATAAAGGTTGATAGAGTGATTGTTGTAAAGTGGTAGGAGAGCAAAGTTTGCGCTCTTGAATTTGTGTGTCGTGTCAGTCTCACTGAAGCGTTGAGTATTAGGGAAGGTTTGTTGTACTGGATATCAATAAATGCTCCTCAAGTTCTCTCGATATAAATTCAGTAAGATTCAATGAAAATAATATATTAGTAATTTGGCGCAGAAGTATTCATTTACTAACCACTTGTACGCTCCCTAACAGGTGTCACGTGACTGGTCTGCCTCAAGGTACTCCTTCCACAAAAGAACAAAAATGATACATATCGCATAAGGTATTTCCGCAGTTATAAGGGTACAATTGAAGATAAAGCTCTGCTTGAATGCTTTACAGAGATTTTGATGGATGCTAATGTAATCCTATAAAACACAGAAATGTTCTTGTTAATTTATTTATTGAGAAACTTTTACCATTTTACCATCCTTGAATATTTTATATATATCCCAAATCCAACTTTAAGCTTCTCGCTAAAAAAGCTTTTTTTTGCAGTTCAGTACTATTATTTTCCAAAATCTACCCGATGTGACCAATCACCGTTGATTTATTTTCGATACAGTAAGGGATTAATAATTAATCCACCAATAATATCGGGCTATGGTGCCTGCAGGGGAGAAAGTACGCCATATGGGCCCAATATAAGACCGCGTTAAAGTCGACACGCCGAATTAACCGTAATCCTGGCCATAATGTGAACATGTTTGAAAAATTTACAATAGGGCCCGGTCGAGGACCTTTATTAAGGGCATTTGGAAACAAAATTGGCTATTAGATAGATTGTTGTAGAATCAAGAAAAAAATTGGGCAGACGAGTTTTTAGGGCAAAGGCTCGGTTTTTGTCGACTTCAGGTGCTATCAATATAGGGACAGTAAAATCAATAAAAAACGCAAAGCTAGTCTTTGATTAACTTTTATACTGGATATGAACGTCTCTCACGGCATATAATTATAATAATACACAACTATAGGTATAGGTACTATCTCTTAGTTAACGAAGACAATACATTTTCATTGGACTCAAACTACCAAGTCAAAACTCATCCCAATTCATCAATATACGCTCTCCTCTTCAAAGTTACATAACCGATACAATACAATATCTAACGCAATATCCCTAGTACAGGGCTGTCTAATTTCATCCCGTTGACAATATAAGGGTTGAAGGTATTGACACAAATGTTGCGACCGCAGCCCCCTGTTTGCGGTTATTGTTTCCTTGATTCGGGGTTGTGGCTAATTAATTTACTCGTTGTGGCACCCCTGACTGAGTGAGGAGACGATCCTGGGTGGAGCGCATCCTTCGAGAATTAGATTTTTAGTTTAGATTTACCTGCCTCATATTTAAAACAAAAGATTTAGAAGGAGTATTGTTTATTTTGGATACAATAATTATCTAGCTGCATTATTCACAGAAGACTTTGTCATCGCGAGTTACAAATAAATATTAATAATTATTGTAATAATTATTATGCAAAAAGTCTTGTTATTGCAAAATACCTAGAACTAAGTACGCAGAATATAAACTATACTGGTAAAAGATAAGTAAAGTGATAAGAAATATAATCATAAAAACTTTAATAATACCTACTAATAAGTTTCATAGGATGAATAAAGTAAAATTAAAGTTTAGCCTTTTCAAACACTTTCTGAAACCACAATTAATGAACACTTCAAATATTTGCATATTTATACGGGAGAAGAAACAGAAATAAGTAAATAGTTTCATACCCTTCAAAATTAGCAAATCGCAAACCAAAATACACGTAAACTTCTAAACATTCATTCAAAACCAAAATCAAATTTGATTAAAATGAAAGAGCACACAAAAGCCACCTCAATGCGGCGACAGCTTGTTGAAATCAAATTATAAATAAAGGAGGGGACAATGGGGAGGATAGGTCCGAGTGCAGCGAGAACAACGCGTACACCGTGATGATCCGAGTGATGGATGGAAGAAATACGTGGTACGCGACGGAATGGATAATATGGGAGCCGGACTTATGGAACTAATGCACGGCGGCGTGGAGAAATGCAATTCTTTTTGGAATGCAATGTATTTGATAGGAAAAGTAGCTAAGATTGTTTAGGATTTATGTGGAAATAAGATATATAAGAAACATTCAAGATTAAGGCTGAAAATATTAAAATAAACACATTATAATATTTTATTGTTTTTTAACCAACATTTGAAAATGAAACAGCCAAGCAGTTAAAATCGAGGACGAATTAAAGCAGAGTTAAAAATAGTTTTTAAACCATTAATTATGGTTTCAATCCAGGTTTCTACAAGAAAACAATCCGCAACCATCAAAACTAATAATTTTACAACAGTTGAATAACTTCAGCACCATCATTGAAGTAAACACAGTTAATTGTCATGCCGAGGTCTAAATCGTCGTGTTTGGGTCGCGAAGTTCCCCCACAGTGTAGCACAGCGGGCCCTGCTCTGGGCTCGGTTACGTGTGTAACGAGACTTTCGCGGTTTTTCATGTGTGTTCAACTTCTGCTGCTAACTGTGGTTGAAACAATTTTTGGTCTGTTTTCTTCATTTGACTCATCCAACTTTGGGTTAATTGGTTTGGATTTTTGTTTAAGTTTTAGATTGTTGTTGACTTCTGATTCAATTCTTAGATTGTACCTTGTATTGTATCTATCATCTTTACTAATTTATTGGAATAGTTCATTTGATGAAATGCGTTATAGAATCTAGAACAAATAAAAATATTCATTGCTAAATCGTAACGTAACCAATACCACAACTCCAAGCAAGTAACACTCTCCTACAGAAAACAACCCTGTGTTTGTAAAGTCTCATTTCAGCCTACACGCCACAATATCGCGATTCGTTCATATCGGCTGTCAGCGCCAACTGACGTCCGCTCATATTGACGTCGCGTCGCGTCACATTTCACGTCAGACACGCTTTTTGATTTATACAGCGCTCGTTCTTTTACTATTCTCAATAACATACTGGAATTCTATGTTGTGGGTTTGTGGAAAGTGTAATGTAACCCCAGTGACTGGTTTTTCGACTGGAGTAAAAATGTTTTCATACGAAAGATATGGAACTTGAACAATGTAATTTCAAAAAAGTTATGTTTCGTTTTTGTTTTCCTTCAATCTTTTTATAGGTGTAATTAGATACTTTACTTGTCTCACAATGTACTAAGAAGATCAAAACATTTGCATAACTACCTACAGGCAATTTAGTTTTCTTCAAACAGTCTTCCTCAAACATTACAACTTTTTTCCTTTTGCAAATAATTTTCTAATCTCTGCAAGCAATTTCCAGCACACGTTAGAATTGCAGTAAGTAAATTCTTATTCGTGTTGTGTGCTTGGTTCCTGGGAGATAAGTCTTTAGCCATTAGCGGGGCTAATTGTGAAGCGCCGCAGTCCCCGGAGCGCTACCGATCCCCAATACCAACTGGAGTAAGGATGCGGTCAGATCGGGAGAGAAAACGCTGCGGTTCGAGCGTTTGGAAAAGGCATAGCGAGGAGTGAACAACAGAAGGTAGAATTTGTGGTAAGACTTTTACCTACGTAAGGTAAAAGTTCAAGCTCTAGCACCAAAACCTAAGTTGTTTTGGTGCTAGCGTTTCAACTTTTCAGAATCTATAAGCGAACATGAGGTAAGGTTTTATAAAGTAACTGCTGTAATTCCAGATTGATTATTTGACTTGATACGAAAAAAATTGTCAAAAATTGTGCGCTGAACAGTATTACCGCCATTCTAACCAGCAGCAGCATTCGTCCTAACCCTAAGCGTCAGTTCCACGTAACTCGGGAAGACCGCAATCGGCACGAAGCGGTTTTATCGACTGTGACCGAGGAGATTGTGCTTTCAAAAAAGCGCACTTTAATTTTGGGCGGCAATGGAGGCTTGGATGCGGCCGTGCGTGACGACCGCCTATTTATTTTATTAGCTATAAAAAGTTTTTGCGACCTCGCTTTGAACGTTTCAGTTCCTGATCTTCCTAGGATAGGTCTCAGGTTGACAGCCCTCTCAAATAGATGTCTGAGTTTTTATGCTAATTTTACGGAACTGGGAAAATTTTGGAATTTGGGAGGGTGAAATTCTGTGGAATTGGTGATATTGAGAGACATTTCTGCGTACGGACTTGCGTCAAAAATCGTTTAACGTAGATGATCAAGCCTATGGTTGTAATTTTGTTTATGTTGGGAAGGCTGCTCCTATTTGGATTAAAAATTATAAAAAATACAAACAATTTCAATGAACAATGATCCAAAATGCCATATAAATCTTGTTAAAACGATTGTGTTCCGAGTTGCTCCAGAACCAATTCGACTAGGGTCTGCCCCTTGACTAATCGTCAAGCAATCGATACCGAAGTTTTTTCCGCTGCCCTCAAGCGGCAGACAAATTGTCTTGCGAGAAGAAATTAATTTGACAAGTCGCCGGGTAGAGAGGTCCCAAGACGCCTGTATTAATTTATTTGGACAAGAAAAAATGTGGCCGCGGTCAGGGAACGTTGTGACGAGATGGGGATGAATTGCGGAACACGGCCGTGGAACTAACTTAGAGAAATCGTTGTTTGCGTTTGTTTAATGATGTTTTTACAATATATTGTTTGAAGAATTTCGCAGAGTGACAGGTTGCAAATGTTAGATGGCCAAGATTAATGTAGTGACAAACGCAAACATTAGCACCGTTTGTCTAACATAATGTTTACAGAACGTAGGATTAAACAACAAGATATTACCAATAATTATGTGTCTCTGTTATTACACATAAATATGAAAATAAAATGAAATATAACCCTATCAGTTTTTACATGCAATATACAAGAGATTGTACAATAATAGACCCATAAAACAAGCAAGTTCCTTTAAGTGATGACAAACTTTATAGTGTGCGTTAAATCCAACACTCCAAATCTGGCCCAAATCCACCAAAAACTATCAACACACATCAAACAGCAACAACTGAATACTTCCTTAATACTGCCACAGATTCAGTTATCACCAACACAGACATAATGACATCAGGAAAAACTTGAGCCGTATCGGGAAATATATCAGTAACGGAGGGGAACCGCGGGGGCCCGATTTATGACAATCTGATGATACAATCGAATCAAATAAAGCATCTATATAAATCAATGTCCGATTGGCGAGGAGGTGAGAATGATATATGCTGCTATTTCTGTAGTTTTTGTGGAGCGTGTTGTTGAGTGATGTAAGGCACTGTGGGTTTAATTGGATTCTATGAGGGTGTATGATTTTGATCTACGATATTAATTGTATATATTTGAACGTTAGATATATCTAGAGATTTAAAATGCAAAAAATATCCAATACTTGTCATATTTACAAAATGATCAAGAAACACTCCAACAAGTCATTCCTCATTCCACAGTTACACACTTCCTCAATTACTTCTCCCAGCAGTAATTCCTGAGTAAGAAATAAATCGAAAAGTGACTTCGATGTATAACGATCAGTTATCACATAACAATCTCTTTCGCCCAAAATGTAACAATGCGCTATACCTGTGAGCTCACGTAAGACACTCGCACGTCGCGAGCCGAGCTGTAAAAAAGCAAAAGTTTCAATTAACATCGTTTCGATAGTCAAGTAATGAGTGGTTGCATGGATTTATCGGCGGATAACCGACAATTAAACGTCTTTGTTCGGAGACGCGACAACGCGGCAACGCAGACACGCCTGCAAACGCACAAAACGTAGCCAACACTTTCAGCTAAGAATGGAAGAATATTTTGGATGATGTTTCATTGATTTTTGATGTGTGTTTGACTTGTTTGATAATATTCACTTAATAAACTTAAAAGCATGTACTGCGAATTTATTTTGTAGCACACTCCACGATTTCTGAAACTACTGATAACAATGAACAAATTACAGGAGTAGATGTAAAAGATCTACAGTCAGTACCTACCCAAGAATAAGAAAGCATTTCACCAGCTATATGTGCACACAAAGTCAGCACAGAAATTAAAACATTAACCTATGACTCACATACATCCATGGATTCGTGCATCGTGTCCGGCTGGACGGCGCGAACGTGAGCCAAAGGCAAAAAGTGCAGGCCGCACAAGACGCGGCCATATTGTTCCTGTGTGCTTACGGGAACAAAGATCTGTCGACGACGAAAGCGCCGATAACATAATAGCCCTTAAATTTAACTAATAAACGCCCGCAAGATCGATAAACAATGAGGTTTGTGAAGGTATGAAAGGGTTCACAGGAATTATTTTTAATGACAGCCCGATCTTATAAAGGATCGAAATTTTTGCGGCAATTGTAGTCTGTTATTATAAAGATGACGTTCTTTTATTCCTTTAAGAAGATCTTAGGAAGTTTTTAAAATATGGTGTTAGCGCTGGAGAAAGAAACAGAAATGTTGGTGAGTGACTAAGTAAAAAGTTTCTGAATCAAAATCTATTTATCACTTAACTAGACTTAGATCTGATTCAATCAAATCCCTGCACCTCAACAGCTTAAGAGCTTGTAATAATTCCAATATTTCAATCGATACAATCCTATAACACTTTCTTTAATCAGGAGATCTCAAATCGATTCCGAACGCCTATTGTAACCGTTGTAAGTCCATATCAGACATCATCTTCATCACCCAGTACATATTTTGATGACTTGACACATTTAACATTTACAGATCATGGATATTTTCCATCACAATCAATCTCTATATCAATACAGTTAAGAATCATATTGGTTTGTATTAACTGTATTAGAGTTTGCAAATGATGCGTAAACCAATTTATATGATGCAGATGGAATATTAAAAATAATTCCGTATTGATTTGTAGATTAGGTTGAAATTCGTGTGTTTGTACCTCATTGAAGTTCCAAATAAGTAAGCGTAAGTGCAATGTAGCTTATAATGTGTACATCAATAGTCTTTCATGTGCTCCATTCACGAACCTTACCATTCATGTCTTTGATACTGATTTGATGTTTGAATGAGAGACTCAGATGTATGGACGTTCATTCATAACTTATGAGTACCTACTATAATGAACCGACGTCATCATGTGTTAGCCTTTTATATGTCATTGAATCAGTTAGTAACTGCTATCCATTCGAAGCTATCTAAGAATCAATGTTCCGCATAGAATATGTATGGAAAAGTATAACCAATAAACAAATAGTTACGATAATTTATTAGGTCTTTAAGTGCCTACTTTTAAACGGTTTTTGAAAATAATGTGTGGTACAGCACGGACCATATTTGATTTAAGTCTATAATATTTAGAATGACTCGGCGGACGTATTGTTCCGTCAAAGACTAAATGATAGCGAATAAAGGCTAAGCTTATTATTTTGGTACTTTAGATAGATTCATAGAATACTTTAGCTGCCATGAAGGTTTTGTTGATGATTTAGTTAGTGGAAAACAAACGTAACGGTGATGGTGACCGAATACATGATGACTACATTTCGCTTTTTAAAAGAAAAAAAGTAGAATCTTCCTAAAATCATATGAAAATCAGTGACGGGTCGATCATTGCAAAATACAACTCGAACGAGTTGATATAGCAAAACAATACAAAAAATTTTAGGAGATGAGAGAGAGGAGAGGAGAGCCCCCCCAGTTTTTCGCCGCTCTAGTTCTCGTTTTTAATTGCAAAAGCATCTATGAAACCAATACATATCTTCATAGAGGACCAAATCCTTTAGGCACAAATGCACCACTGATAAACCAATACCTAAAACAAATCCATAATCACGCGCAGACGCAAGGCACGAGCGAGACATGATTAATACAGCCACACCCCGCGCCCCGTGCGGTATGCTAATGCCTTTGTCTCGTGCGCGCGCGCATCCTGTCAGTGGGCCGGAGAAAAAATTGTCAATTGTTATGACATACGCAGGTAGGATGATGGTGCAATGCAATGGAGATTAATTTGTATGAATTATAATTGAAGAGAGGAAGTGGTGTCTGGAGGTAGAGTTTATGATGAAGGATGTTGACGGAGAGAGCAAGAACCTATAAGAGGCGGGGTCTTGTAATAGACTGTTGTTTACTTGAGCATTGACCACGATGAACGAAATAGATTATATCTGTACATAAAAATGAAGCTGACATAGAGAGAACACTGACAAAATTATGTTAAATCAATAATGTTCTGCAAGTGATGGTGCATGCAGCGCTCTTGAAAGTTGAACGGATTGTACGGGTGGTTTTGATCAAGAGGGCTGAGCAGCGCAGAACATAACTTACTACGATGATATCGGAAGAGTATTTTCAAATTACATTTCAAATCGTTAAAAATCGAAACAAAATCCATAGCTTCTATTCCTAATGAAGCTTATTTTCTCCGTCTAACAACAGCACGCTTGAGATAAACGAATCGTATTGTCAACACAAACGCGCCACATTTGCTGTAATTACCCCTGCCTACCCCACAATCCTCGTATTAGCAGCCTCGGCTTTCAACACTGGCCTTACTGGTCTACGCCCTGAGGCATTTTTCATACGGAATCTATCGCTAATGGCTCAATACATTGCATGTAATGTAAAGACGGTGGATAAAGCTATAATAACAAAAGTAGCAATGGTTGTGTAGCTTGTTGTATTGATGGTCAAAGGTTTGTGAGTAAGGGGTATCGGGGTGTCAAACCTATGATTAGAGCATTATTACGGAAGGGGAACAATTGTGGCAAAAAAACGTTCCAGTTCGTGTTTAAATAGAGTATTGTCGTTGAGCAAACATTTAATATCATTTGACCGACATTTTGTTTTTTTTGGCATTTTAAAATATTGTGGGCGTTAGTTAGCAATAACCACGGAATTGTAATTATTGGTTTTGGAAATATATAAATTATACCAGTCACGAAGTTTTTTATTAATTTATTACTAAGGTTAGTTCTAGAACAAACAATTTAAGAATTAATAGTTTTCGTCGTTGTTACCAATGATTGGAAGGAATATACAATCAACATCAAATGAAGGCACGGTACTTGTCTGGTCTATTAACTAGATAAGAATGCAAATCACAAAGATAGTGTAATAACTGTTATTAGCAGCAAAAGACAACCGTACCTTGTTACTATTTGCGTTTAAACCGTAGATAAAGGTAACAAACTGTGTCCTTTAAGGAACATGTTGACGTATAAGGGCCACCGTTTTCTTCCAGATGTTTTCTTCCATTTAACAGCACACCTAATCAATTTTTCCGTTACGTTAACGTTAAGCCTCGTGCAGACTGGCGCGATGCGAAGGCACGACGCGACACCGGTAATTATTCTACCTACTTACCTACCAACTTACATACCTACCTATATAATTATACCTACTAAATAATTAAAGTTTAAAAAAAAACTATTAAGTAACGTAAATACGTAAATTAGTATTTGTAAAAGACTAAACGTAGGACAGTTACAGTTTGTTCAAACCGTGACATTTTTCTTACTTAAAGAATTTTTATACCCGTCATAACTTCAGAACGAAAAGTCCGATCTCAGTAATTTAAAGTGGAATTTAGACGTACGTAATTAAACTTAATTATCAAACCATTTAAATGGATAAGGATTAATATCATGATAACATTATCACCACTATTCGATTCCACCCTTATTTGAACTTAATAATTTACAAGAAGAACTGTTAGTGTAATAGTTGAGCATACACCATCACTGAATTTTTGGGAGCAGTCATGATTACTGTTAATAAAGAACACAATTTTATATGTCATCGATACTTTTCGCAGTGCACGCGATCTAAAGAATATTTTAGGTAATTTTTTTACACCTTGGGTTACATTATTGGAGTTTTAGTAAGGATCCTTAATTTTTATGAAAATATAATAATATAGCCGTGACATAGGCTATATTATTATATTTTCATAATAGGAATAGTGTAGCTATTTTTTTCAAATCGGTTCAGTAGTTTCGGAGTCTATTCAATGCAAACAAATAAACAAACAAACAATCAAATCTTTCCTCTTTATAATATTAGTATAGATTAATTGTAGAATCTTCCAGCAAAGCAAAAGCGAAAACATTTCTAAAGGTGTCTTCAGACAAGTTCTCATACTTCGCCCTTGTGTACTCGGACGTCGCCTCAATTAATCAAAGTTAACGAAGGCTTTAATTAAAATTAATAACGTTTTGCGGAACATTGTCGTCCGTACCCCGGAGTCGCACGCACGTCGCGTCCGCAACTGTTGCACATTCGTCTTGCATTCACGTTTGTTATTAAATTTTTATTGTTTTTGTTTACTTCTTTGTCTTTTTATGAAATACTATAATATTTTGTCTTTAAACATATTCTTTTGAAATTAAATGAAACAGTAAGGTGCTATAAGACTGAATACATGACTGCAAAATATTGAACTGTGGTCATTATAAATTAGAAAAAATGTTTTTTTGGAATTGGAATTTAGGATGTTGTTTAGAGTATACGACGGTTGCGGCCTGCAACTGGGGCATTGATGTACTATCGTGAAATTGTGGACCGAGGCGAAGCGAGTAAATTGATTATAAATTCCAGAATCAATGACGAAAAACGATAATTTTTCACGCGCCCTTATGTTCTTTAAACAGCTAGAGCTGTTTAAAGAACATTTGCAAGCCAAATCGAAATCTTTGATAAGTTACATCTTTGGTTGTCATGGCATCATCTGTCTAGCCTTTTCCCAACTATGTTACGATCGGCTTCCAGTCTAACCGGATGCAACTGAATACCAGTATTTTACATGGAGCGACTACCTATCTGACCCCGATAACCCAGTTATTGGGTAACACGATACCCTTGTGGTAAGACTGGTTGTCATACTTTCGGGCTGCTGACGACCCGTAACAACTGTCAAATATCTACAAATGCCAGCCGGGACCAACGGCTTAACGTGCTTTCTGAGGCACGGAGGGGTCCTCGTATGTAAAGATGGTCAGCCACCTTACTTAGGTAGGCACAATCCCCTTGCCATGAGTTGAAGTAAAAAGTTCGTTGCATTTTTAAATAACACGACAAATATAAGTTTTCATAGTAATTTATTCGGCCGCTAAACAGGACAGATTTCGATTTTCATAAAAACATTGCTGGCCGGTCACTCGCATGTATTCGACCAGTACCGCAATTTCGATTTATCTCGAAGAAGGTTGTCAAAATAATGTTCGAATTTCCAAGCACTTTTGAGAAAAAAAGTTTTCGGTATAAACAATTTCAGGAAAGCTATTATTCACAGCCAGGAAGGTTTCAATAAAAAAATTAAATATATCCGCACTTATCTGCTCGTGATATCACCAAAGAATTTTAATATCCTGAGAATAATCTCATCAAAACATCAACTAGAATATGTCAAAACTTGAATAGGCACCAATTTTTAAACTGATAGAATCACACCAAAACATAATCGTACAATGTGAAAAGTCACTAAATTGATCTCATTTAAAAAAGTGAAAAATTCAATGTTCCAGGAACCGGCAGATTCCACGTGGCGATTGCGAGAAACACTATTGTACCCAATAATACCGTCTCTGATTGATGAAGTCAATTTTTTTTTCGACAAAACTAGCGTCCATTTAATCGAAGTTAAGAAAAAATCATTCCTCTAAACACCTAACAATAGCTTTTTTTTTCCTCACAATAAGAGAGCGCTCTATGCGATCATCGATTACTTTTTTATCGTCTACAATATCAATAATCTGTTTACGCCCACTGTTAATTTCGACGTTAGTAAAATTGAAATTTGACACGTGTTACGAAGCGAAAATAATTTAGTGGGTGCATGAGTGTGCGCTTCTAACAATTCTGTTTGTTTCTTTTGGCCGAAGCGACGCCTCGTGAGTCGACTCGGGGAGGCATTTAGTGCGTGACTAGCGGTTTTTTATTGCCTTTGTATTGAAAAAGTGTTCGAATGTGAGTCGAGTGCACCGGCACACCCCCACCTGACGCCGCATTATCACTCCATCTGCGACTATCTTAAAATTCACTTCAGTAATTGAGTGCAATTTGGCGAAATGAGTGGCGGACGTCGCGCGTCGGCGCAGCCATCATTAGCGACGACGTATCTCTAGTAATGGAATTGTCGGTGCAGCGGCCATCATTTCCAACGTTTTATTAGCAACCTAACAGTTTTTATCGTAATGCATGGTATTTTAGAATATGACAGCTCGTTCCGATGGTATTTTTATTGCCTACTACAGTTCGTAGACGATACGTTGAACAAATACTTAAGTGCGGATTGAATATCAATGCGTGTTTGAAGAGCTACTTAGAGGTATTTACAGAGGTCATCGGGTATCGTAAAAGACACTGATTGTATCGACATTATTTCAATTTTCCAATAAAAATCAAGGGACTTTCTCATGTTGACTCGAAGCTCATTATTTGTAAAGGAGGTTCACACGGCGCGCGCGCACATGCCCCCAAAACATTCAATAACATAACTTATAAGTCGAAAACGAGCCTTCAAATTACACAAAACTGACAGCTTTAATATTTGCCCTGAGCCGTGTACCGCGGACCGCCGTACAGCCGCGAGCCGGGGCAGCGGGCAGGCAGGACGCCTCACGCTGAGCTTTTAATTTGTTCCATACATCGTTTCACGTGGTTTTTTCTGTGTTTTGTTTGAGAGGAACGGTGATCGATCGTTTGTTCGCTTTTTTACCTTGTTTAATTTTGGAAGGAGCTGGTTGGTTTCGCTAAGTCATTAGTGGTGTGGTCCGCCCGCGCCCGGGTCTGTGCCCCAGCGACGTGTTTCTCGCTGTTAAATCTTATTGTTCCTATTTGACAGCCCTTGTTTTGTTGTACACAATGTTTTGTGTTCAAACATTCGAATGGTGTCCCATTCGATTCTTACAAGAATCGTTTAAATCTTTTCTTAGCAGCCTGATTTTGTTAATTTTTTGTGATATATGACAAGCATCGTAGAATCACCAACACGAGTTACTGCGATAAACATAGCCTTTCAAAAACAGTAAATCATTTTACGGATAAACCCACAGAGAACGCTCCAAGTTCCAAGCATTGTGGAGACTTGGAGAGAGCAGTTATCAATAAAGTCTCCCGATGATTTCAAGCGTCAGTACTTGCAACCGTTACTGAAACCGTATTGAAGGGAAAATTGGCATTCATAAATCAAAATTTAATTTGAGCTTAACCTTTTCTCAATCGCCTGCGAAATTTCGATCGATTATCTGATATAATTCATGTTGCTTTCTCGTTGAGATGAACACATCGGCTCTGCTTCTCCGTGCTCGTCCATGCTCGTATGTCAGGGGAAATGTCAATGATTTTGTGTTAAAGCAATGATTGATTCGCGCCGAAAGTGGGTTGTGGATAAATAGCCGTTGCTGTAATGCGCAGGACGCGGACAAATTGTCACTGCCTCGGGCAAGCGATGATTTAACGACGAATTTGCCCCTACTTAAGTGTTTTTGCTACATTGAACGCGCGGCGCAGATCGGTTGCATTGTTAGCTTCTTCTATACGTATTAAAAGTCTATTAATGATGCGGCTATTCCCTTAGTCTAGCTTATGAATTAGCCAAATATATAGCTAAGTAAGGAGAAAACTTTTCTTTTCCAGTCGCTAGCGACGGGAGCTGATAAAGAAATCTATATTAAATACATTCTTTCTACTTTACACTATTTGTACCTTGATTCCCGTTTAAATACTGCCCACCACTAAGAATCAAATTAGTCAATTAGAAGAAATACCACAGGCGGTTCATTATCAATTTATCTCAAGAAAAAGTTCCATTTATCAACATTGCCGTTTAACGCAAGAGTGTTCAATCAAAATAAAATTCTTATAATTCAAGCAAATTAATATTCGGAGAGGAATCCCTTTGCCCAATTAATTCGGCGGCATTCGTATCAATCTTCGGGAGCAGTCGGCTACTATCGGATGTTATCGGGATCAAATGTGCGAGCGTCGTGTTATGAGGATATTTGTGGTGACATTTTGCGATGTGTATGCAGAAGTTAATTTGATACTTTGATTGATATGTTTGGCGATGAAAAGGTTTGGTGGGACACCCACCAAACCTTTTCTTCGGTGTCAATGTTAAAAGCAATAGACAGGCAAGTTTTTCAGAGCTTTCACTGTCAAGCTTATAATTGGAAAGCTAAAATACATTTAAAATCGATATACACAGTGTAAGAGACATCGACGCGCAAACTGTTACCATGAATTCAGAACTGAAATCGTCGGTTATTTAAAAAAAATCTGCTGTTTCATACAAAAGTGCAATAGGCACCAGATGTTTTTTTTTGTAACCGACGAAAAATTTCTACGCTTGAATCTCTAATACGCAGGTCTAGAATCATGTACTGAATTCATTGTAAAAGTTAGAAAGAAAGAAAGAAAATACGTTTATTTGCGGTAAACATAACGCAAAGAAGGAACAAAAACACAAAAAAGAACAAGTTGGGTAAAATATGCGTCACATCCACGCAAAACGGTCATAGCTCAGCATAATGCTGCGACCCTATGTGAGACGGAGCCCCAGCGCTGGGTTTCAGCGACAGCCGGCGGGCGTTGACGTGATGCCGTCGCCCGGTGCAGCATACAATGAAATATAAATAAGAAATATATTTTTTAATAAATAGACATACTTAATTTTAAACTTTTATAGGTGGGGAGGATACTTTGCCCTGTCAACCGACTTTACAACTATGTTCTTTTTTTTTAAACTAAATGGGCATACTCTTGACGCTGACACCGCCTGGTAGAAAGCGATGGATAAGGTCTAACTAATGATGTAGATCCCATCCACAGTTTTGAATCAAGCATTAGACCTATGAGTAGGTACCTACTTAGGTAATAAAAATCTGATTAGGGTATGCATAACCCAACCCCTCTCCCCCTCTTCTTCTTTTTAACACAAATAGGTACGTGTTCGTATCATGTATGTTATTTATACCTTCAGGACCTAACATTACACGCTAGACTGACATATTACCTGACATATTTATAAAGCCTATTACACATATTAAACAAAGAGCAGCTAAGTGAGCCGTAAAATGATTGTTTTAACGTATTAACAAAGTAGGGTAGGCAGCAATTACGGGCAGTTCATCACGGTTGACAGGCCAACACTGTGGTTAAAGTAATACACTTAGCTGACCTCGAGCGTCATGTTTTCATGTAACCAGCTTAATTCTTTAAGTCCTGTACTCTGTTTTTCATTCAGGAAATATTGGATAAAGTTGTTAATTAAAATGAGCTTGCAACAATCAGTGTATTAATCAAATAGTGTTTAATGAATATTCTGTCCATATACGGTGTAAGGGCCAACGACGCGCACACTGAACATCGGGCGGGATCAAGGTCAAGAGTATGCCCATTTAGTAATTTAAAAAAGATCATAGTTGTAAGGTCGGTTGACAGGGTAAAGTATCCTCCCCACCTAGCCTTGACTAGGTGGACACTGAAACAGTACCCAAACTGTACACGGAATTGGTTGTGCTGCCCTTAAAACTTTTAGCAGGACTCATAGCGGCATACCTACCCATAACGGTAAGAAGTTAAGTTCAATCTTAATCTGACCAACAGATTTGGGTTTTCCCGAGAATCAAACCAAGTTCTTTGAAAGCGTCTGCAGTCTAGGTGCAAGCCAAGCCACTAGACTATGTAGATCGGTAATGGAAATAAACTTAAATCGTACAAGCATCCTAGCCACAATATGGACGGTACTGTCGCGAACAGAGGTGCATACTGCGCTATGCAGTAAATTATCGAGGCAGCCCATTGTTGACAGATATTTATATTACAAGTTATTTATCTGCTGAATTTCCAATGCTTAGTTGTAATTGAGAGTTTCCCTAAAAAGTGATTTATTATCGGAATCAAGTATTCGATAAAATAAAAATAACCTACTAGATTCTAACAAGACAAATTGAATCTGACGCAATTTTTTACATAAAATCTGCAAGTGAGCCCATCTGCGTATAAAAGTGGTATGGGTCAGAAATCGCGTCTGTTTCCCGATCGCTCGTAGCAATAAAACGGAAATATATGGTATCGTAGAACATGGTAGACACATAAACGGTACAGTCGCGAACAGTGCATATTGTGCACTACATCATCGTGACGCGCAAATACTGCTGACAGATAGAGAGAAGCGATTGACGAACATTTATCGATAGAATTTGCTTACTATATTATTATTTTTGCTTAAAAAAAACCTGTATAATTGTTTTGTTATGACAGTGTTTGGCTTAGAAGGTTATTACGCAATTTGTATACAATATTTTAAAACTTAAATTGAGCCCAAAAGTACCTACAGTTTTGTGTTTTGTGTCCTGGCTAACTTGACCGTAACCGATGTTGGGTTATTCAATAAATGTGCATGCGTGTGCCCATCTACTATGTTCGCAAGTATTTTAAATAACCCGATGACAAATTTTAAAATAAACTGCACCCGACGGTCATTAAAATAAATCAATAAAAATATTCCCATAAAAAATGATCTTAAACATTTTAGTCATTTTCAATTTAACACTCCAGTTTGCGGCCAATGATTTATCAATATCAAACAATTATAACAGGCTCGATTCTATTTATAAGTCCATCCCTAACACGCGAGCTTCGCGATCCGGATTTATCGAGTGTCGACACAACGGCGCACCACTAGGGGGCCTCACGCGTCGTGATACGTCGCTTGTACCTCGTAATTTAAAATCTCTGATTTATAGTCCAACAGTAGCATTAAATTTGTAATCATATATTGATTTACAGCCGCGATAAGGCGCGCCTGCTGTCTTCGGAGAACACTCCACTTCTATCGTTGGTCCCTTTGTACGCAATTCGTTTTGTGCTGAAATTGCTTTTCAAACGTGGGCAGGACATATTGCACTGTGACGTACGCTATAATGTTCCGATGATATTGTATAATCGAATTTGTTTACGACTAGATAAATGTTATTGAGAGGTGTTGATATTTGAATTTCATTGCGTTATTTACAGGCAGATTTCACTGCAAGCGATGGGCTCTTAAAATTGGTAATGGCGTCAAGTTGTGTTTTACGAAAGTGTGAAACTCGAAACGCTTGGATTTGAAATTCTAATGCCTCCTTAGGTATATTGAGTTGTTTCTAGAAAGTATGAACCTCTTCATTTTCACGGACCCACAGACACGATTCAGTCATACTTTGCGCCGGGCAAGGAAACAATACAACTCCTCACGTGGTTAGAACAATAGGTAAGGGAGCGTATAAATATAAAATTAGTGGCATGTCCGCGTGTGATTCGGTTTGGTCGACACTTCCTGTGCATTGTCGACGTCTCCCACAACACGCTGACTTGCGCCGGCGCAGCCACTGATCAATATGCGCCGCAGAACTGACAAGTTAGTGATTCCCGTGTTCTTCTTCTTCGTGTCGATGGCACGACAGTTCACCACTCCCACAGCATCAGCATCTCCAATGTCAGCGCAGAGGTCGATATGTTGCATTTTTGGGGTTCCCGTAAAAAGATGACATGTCTAAAAAAAAACGGCCATTAGTTATTTTTGCAACTTATAAGGGAGAGAAGATTTACATCTTTGCCACATTCGGTTTTTTATTATTTTTTAATTGGCCGTTTTAGTAGCTTTCCTTCCTTTATTCTGTCTAGTGCTGGGCTGAACCGGGTCCCCCACAGAGTTTTTAATTGGCGTCAATTATGGACCTCTTGTACGTCAGTATTGTTACATCCGTGAACATTCGACAGCCTCTATGAGGCTTAAGCCCTTCTCACGAATTCTACCTACTGTCCCATCTACGTGTCACAGTCTCACAGTGTAAAGGGTCCGTCACCACCGGGATGTGGGTGTCAGTGTGACGCGCCAACACTATGATTTGCTCCGCGCTCCGCTTGCTCCCAACAAACGAGTGACGCCGAATGACGCCGAATGATTGATGCTAATCTACTCCAAAACCGCGTGTAATGCCCAAATTAAACGTTTCAAACTTTAAATTTTTTCACCATTTTGTCGCGTCGTAGTTAGGGCCATTGTGGGGGAAGTGATTTTGCGGTTCATTTCAATGCTCAGTGGGGAGACAAATTAAAGTTGTTACTCTTTTTATATTTCATTGATATTTGGAACAGATCGAACGTCTTACCATATTAAAATTGGTGGGAAGAATTGGTGGGAAGAATTGGTGGGAAGAATTGGTGGGAAGAATTGGTAAGAGTAGAGACCTATTTAAGTAAGTAACGATAAGAAATAAGATGGTAACCGGTAAATGATTTTGGTTTTTCTTCGTAGTTCGTGATAATAATTGTCAGAACGTAATTCCACCATTCGTCGATACTGAATCAAGACATATTTTTTAAATTAAAACTAATGAATGATTAATTGTTCTACTTCGTATTTTTTTTAAGATTAGTTACGGCACACTTCTAGACAATTTAAAAGTGTTACGGATAAGAATAAAATCCTCATAATACTCTTTCAGTATTACATGTATTTTAACCGAGCAATTAGTAGACACGTATGTAATGTAGGCAGTAAAGTGAGTTGCGACACCGCGACGTGTTTACGCGACTATTTCAACGCAACGTTTATCGTCCGTAAAGTTGCGGACAAACGAAACTGCGCACACAACACCACCACACGGTGCCAACGCAGATAACTGCTTCTCGGAACAAATGAAAGTATTATCAGTCGGAGTGCGCCGCTAAAGGCGTGAAGTCGTAACCTCTAATAATAAAACATTATATATTCGCGACCACGTGCCACGAATAATGACAAAATGTGCCGCGTAAAGGGAAAACAAAAGTAGGTCTTTTTAGTTGGTCTCTCGTGTATGGTTTTATAAGTTATCGGCACCTCTGTGAGTGGCGCGCGATTGTCCGCGCGTTTAATGTGGTCGCGGCGCGCGAGTCGTGCCGCATGCCGCGACTAGTATCGATGCATACGCAACGCTGAGCCCGGTGCTGCGATTTATTGCATCTTAATGTGGACGTGCTGTGCAATGCCTAAATTATCGTAGACGCCTTCAAATGTTGTTTTGGTTTGGTTTTATGTTTGACCTTACGGACACGGTTGTTATCTGCAATGGAAATTGTGTACATTCACAAGAAATACCTTTGATATTTCCTATTTGCAAAAGAACTCCCTTTTAGAGCATTCTGTCACCCTCCTAAAAATAGCATGTTGTTATATCATTTTCGATTGCATATCTGGGAAAAGTCCGAAATTCAAAAGAGGCCATCACCCTAGACTTGGTACAGAACCAACTGTGGTTATTTACAAAAGAAATGTGTACCGTATTTATTTTGCACCTATCGTATCGGTGCTATTTTTCTATTTTTTTATTTTTTTTTGACAAAATATGAGCCGTAACAACACAGAGTACCTGTCGCCGCTAGTACCTACAGCTGAATTACTCACTTGGTCCGGCTTTTCAGTTTCTCTTTCAAAGGATAATTTGCATATATCGGTTATCATTTACCGACTGTTAAGTACCACATAAGGTGTTCAAAATAGGTTCGTAATGAAAGATCTTTTGAATGAAAAAGTAGGAGCATAATTTCAATTCATTGTTATAGAAAATTAAATTATAGATATAATAGCACAGATATTAACAAGATATTTTAACATAAGCAATCAACACATTTCTCCGTTTTTGCACCAGCTTGAGGTGGACTCGTGGACTATACAAACCGCCCCTCAATATACTATCTAGTAAAAAGATGCAATTGGAAAAATTTAACATCATTTTAGCACTTCTGCCTGAACCTGTGATATCCACAAGCATGACGATTCCTACCAATGAGGTGACAATTAGACCTCAAAAGCTACTTCCTCAATCATGAAATTGAATTTACGCCGTGTAACGTAATTACTTGGACTAATTTGTGAGCGCAGTGCGTAACAATGAGCACACGCACCCAGTGCGTTAATAGTGACATTGTTGTGTGAACTCTTTGTGGAAAGTGATGATTGATATCGAAAAGGTATTGTTTGTGTCAAATAATAAATTTTTGTTAGGACTTGGTATTATAAAAAAATTTTGAAATCCGCAGTTTACAAATCAAACTTTATGATTCTCAGAACATACCTATACCCCATTCACAATAAGATTAGACATGAAAACAAACCTTTTTTACAGTCCGTTCAACGAATTTTGACTTCTATTGCGTTTAGTAATTATTATTTAATACTGATTGGTACAAGGATGTCATTTAATGTACTTACAATGTTGCTCTGATAAAAATATCTATTCCTAAAAATCAGAGCTAAAGTAAAATTTCAGTTGACCTAACTAACACTCGACGGTAAAAGAATCCAACGCACTTTTCCTACTTCCGATCTCCAGCCGACTCAGCACCTAATTGCCAGCTCCAAATAAAAGGCTCGTCAAGTGTGTGATGGGCTCGTCCCTGATACGGCGATGGTTCATAAACTGTCTATTGCGTCGTGTGAGTCTTCAAGAGTCTTACGCGTAAGTTTTCTAGTGGACACTGGAAGCCCTCATTGGGAAATTCGTCAAGGAATTAGGAGTTAAGTACTAGATGTGATATGGTTGTGGATATATCAAGAGACCCGGAGACAAAAAAATATCCCTGTATTCCTCTTGTAGGTACCAATGTAAGGACAAGCTGGGGTGAAGTGTGGTTTAACAACAACCACCAAAAAAAGTCTAATGAATAAAAGTATAAATAAATCGAAGACATAATAATTTAGTTATGAAACGGAAAATTGAGACTACTTATTAATGAAAAAAAAAAAATTCAATAAGAACTTATCTAGGTATTTATAAAGTTATAATATTATAGGCAATTGAACTACGTTACCCTGATAGGACTACGTTACATTTTCTAACACTTTCGCACGTTTACCAAGCACGCGGCACGGTCTATGCAGCAAAGTAGATAATAAAGAAATTAAAACTTTTCTAGAAAACGCCAAATCTTCGTTCCAAATAAAACTCACCCGTTGGGAAAATAGAAGGGACTTAAGTGGAGGCACTTAAACGACAGTAAACGGCTCCAGGCGTCAGGGGCCGATATGTCGACAGATACGGTGCCACTGCTAAATACACTAGCTCTGCTGATCCCCGCCCTATTGGTTAATGGGAACACGGGATTTTGGGGGCAGTTTTTATTCGCCATTGACCTAAGAAGGTGACTGTAGGTTTTGTTTGCTGGCCTGTGGTGTAACACGATGGGCAAGAGAGGATCATTTTTATTATATTTGATATATTTTTAAGGGAATCTTTTTTATAACGAAAAAGTACTGCCGCTATATAGTATACATATTTCAGGCACCAAACTGTGTTACTGCGTATGTTCTGTTTTGAAGTCTATGGATGCCGGTGAAATAATGGGCACAGGAAATTTACTTTTCGTCATGTTTATGCAAATGGTAAACAGTAACTAACAAACAATGTAATAAAATCTTCGAAGTCAATTTTAACCTACTTCTAATTGTCGTATCGAATTGAAACTTTGTATGACTTTGTCGTTTGGATGACAAAACTATAATATTGTATCTTGGAGGTGATCTGATGATGGAGCCAGGAGGTGGATAGTGGCACTCTTCAGTGGCTACTAGTAAACCCTTCGAGTTTCGGGTCCTATGATGTAATTGTAGTACCCGTGCAGCTTGTCACTTTTATATCCAATGATTCATTCTTATAGCGTGGAGCGCTTTTCGTTTGTGTATAGTTTTATTTAATTTAAACAATGCGCTCCCCACTTTTTGAATGAATCACTCGATATATAAAAAAATTGACAAGCTGCATAGGTACTTATATCGTTACTAAAACATGTAAATTTTATTATTTTTAGTGCGTGATAAAAGCGTGGTTATTTTTTTTTCTTAACAACTATTTTTATTCTTGTAACCTCTATCAAGTAAAATAGCACTGTCTCCAGATCACACGTGGGTGTGAGCGGTGTGAGCGGTGTCAATAGTTCGTCGTTATCAATCTAAATTACATTGACACGGTGTTTGACCAACACTGTTAGGTGTATGCTTAGCCGAGGGGAGAAAATCTTTATGACGCAATGAGACGAACTTAATACGAAGACAAAGCTCTAGTGGTTTGTAGACAGGGTGTTAGGAACCAAGCTTTCATGAGGTATTTTTTTCCTATAAGCTTGCCAAGGGACAAATTGAAACAATATCAGTGCAAAACTGAATAAAAATAAAGTTAAAATAAAAATGCATTTTGTTCGCAGGTTGATCTCTATATATATCAAGCAAGTAGGTACCTACATAATCCTTTTCCAAATATGCAAATTAGTTTACCTACATTTAATAAAAACAGAATTATTTCAAAGCTTACTGTTCGCCCCTTCAAGAAAAACCAGACAAACGAGCATCAAACGGCAAATAAAAAGAGTCCAGTGACTTGTGACGTCAGAGGAGGAGATAAGAGGAAGCTTGTAAATCCGGGGCGTGTTATCAATCTATATTGTGGAGCACTTGACCGGCGACATACGCCCCCTGCGAGGGGCGAAACTGTCATGTGATGGTGTATAGATGAACTTTTATAATATGGTTTCTCTTTCCGGAGATACCTACAAAAATGGATTAGGTATAATATTCTAAACGAAAACATACGAACGAAGCGAATAAAATAAAAGTTAATTGAAAAATGAGTTATAGGAAAATATTCTATGAGACCGGCAACTTTTACCTGAAAAGGTTACAAAGGCCTGAAAGTTAAATTTCTACAGGACATACTCATGAATATTATCACCGAATTCCTAATAGATATTACGCTTCATTCATTTGTCGGTCTGCCTTTTTGTTGTATTTATTAATAAATGAATAAGCAACTCTAACACTCAATCAGACTCTAACCAGTTAAGTAGTTATTTAAAATCATAAAACTGTAAAATTGCTTATTAATGGCCTTAGTTAATGGCTATTAATTTCTATTTAAGGAATCTTACGTAGGTACCTTTATGTAACAATGAGTTAACATTAACGGTCACATTTTTTATATTTAAATAATGGTTTTTATATAAAATTCAGTCTTAGTTTCTAAGCAATTCATTATACTACTTTGCAATTTCCTTAATCTTTACGAGGCTTAGTTAACTACCTATACCTATTATTGTTAACCGGAGTTAACAGCTTAGTTTTAATTAGGTACAACGCATATTAATCATTAAAAATCAGTGCAACTTTTTACCTAAAAATAATTATAAAACACTTTTAAAACTAAGCAATTTTCCGAACCGGTACATCTGAACAAAACCCTTTGAGGACCGCCGATGCACTTGAGCTTGACGCCTTGTAATGTTTTAATTAATTTAGGTACACCTTACATGATGTGAAGTATTTTTAGCAATCTCAAAAACCTTATCTTGATATCCGATAACTCCAAGATTCATATAATTAGGCGCATAAATAAAAATGTTACGGCGCACATAAAAATTCACGGTGCGAAACGAGAAACCGGAATCACAAAAAAACCTAATTAAATATAATAACAAATATATTATATTAAGGTCAATTGCAATGAAAATATTAAAAAACAAGGTTTTTGGCTAAAATGATATTTAAACATTTTGCAGTGGAATAACTTTGAAAGATTGTTGAAGACCAGGAAATAGTCAACCATTTACATATCACTTAAAACAAAAAAAAACAAAAAACTTGTGGCGGTAAGTTGGTAGAGGATGATAAACATTAAATTGCAATACACCCGAAAGTTTTAATATTGGCGTGAAAAACCACAAGAGCAGGTAAAAACCCAGTTAAAGGTAAAGCAGAAGCAGGCAAAGGTTTAGTGATTACTGAGGACAATTCCGAAGAACATAAGAGACAGAATTCAAACTCTCAAACTCAAAGCATTTTTCAAATAAACAAATTACAGGCACTTTTGAATGGTCAAGGGGTCAGTCAGAAAGATGAAGCTAGTGGCGCATTCCAAAGCGTAGCAGGTTCATATAGAGAAGAACGGGCAAGAAACTCCACGGACACTCTTTTAAATCAAAATAATGTTCCAAAATATTTAATAAAATTTACATGAGCAACAGAACAGAAAATCGATGAGGAAGAATAAGGAAGAAGTCTTTGTATATAGCTTTAGTTGAATCAAAAACTTCTAAGTGAACTGCTGTGCTGTGCTGCTGGGGAGTTTGTTTCGCCACTTCTTCCTAACTAAAGCACTAGGAATTGGTGAAGAGCGGGCGTTTTTGGGTCTTATGTAATTTTGACGTTCAAAAAGTGCTGATTCTCAGCCTAATTTGGTTAAATGACTTTTAAACTCAGAACTGTGGATGACTGTAATAATCCACATTTCTGAGTTTGATGGTGAGTAAATAAATATTCATGCATTTGAAAGAAGATGGAAAAGTAATTTATTATTTATTTAGTATTTTATTATATTTTGTAACCTACATGGTTTTGCAAATGAACAGATTACCAACACTTACGGCAAAATAATATTATTGTTTAGGTAAATCAACTTCGTTACACGTGTAGGTACAACCACGTGTTACCTTTCACAAGTATTTATAGGTAAATTCTTCTCACTTAGGTTATAGGTATAACTCTGAACACACAGAGCAGATTCAATACTTCCAATACAATTTTGTTTAAAGATCAATAAATCTACAATTTATACGTTGGGTCTACGCAATTAATAATAGTGATATATCAAAAAAGTAAATTTCTTAAATTGCTATTAAAAGTGCCATTGAAATTAATGTATGGACATTGATTGGATAATTTTTCATGAATACCTACGATAGTATTCCAATTCTTTATTCTTTAGTAAACAGAATTTCCCGCGCAATTTTCCTATACACAGAAACCTCCAAAAACGTTAATTCAGGAAAGAAAGCAGGACAATCGACTGGCTTCCTAACGTAGTACATAAATTAAAGACGGCTAACAAGGGAAGGAAGGGGCCGGCATTCCGGCAGCCGGCCGGTTCCGCCGGACGCACTCGGACGGCCGGTCCGGTTCGCCCTGCGACTGACCAACCCCCATATGGCCTTCCGTTTGTATATCAAGATAATGTGCCTTTTGATGTAAGACTTACAGTTTGTAAAAGAGTTGTCAACCTTAGAATGAATGGCTGTAACAAATTACATTGTAATTTTTTTTCTGCAGCTATTTTTGACGAACGACCCAGTTAATGTTATTTAGGTATATTGTGGCTAAGTTACCTTGTATTGAAAATTGAAAGTTACATCAAAACAAAACTGTGTGAAACTGATACCTAGTTTCTTCAAAAAACAGATAGAACTGGAAATTCCAAATTGTACGTATTTTCATCCTCTTCCTGTACGTGAATCTTCTACATTGAAGCTGTCAATTCATCTTATGTGCATCGATTGGTAACGTAACGTATGTTGCACATAATATTCAGGATGCAATGTTGCATACCAGTCTCACTGTGTAGGTATATAACTTAGAATAACATGTAGGAAAGATGAAGTGGAGCTAGTATTTGAGCACCTTTTCTAAAAAAATATATCTGACAAAAACAAAAGTAATTCATTCTCGACGATTAAAACGATCAAAATACAGTCCGCAAACCGCCTACACTTCACCACTTCCTAGCATTGAAGTTTTTATTTTTAAACTTTTCTTCTTTAAAACAAAAAACACCGAACTATTAAAGTGAAATTAGGTACTGTAATAGATAACCGATTGAAGAAGATATTTCTGTGCTTGAATAAAATTTAATTTACTTATTTTAATTAATATGTCCCACGTAGCAAGGAAAGTGGTAAGGTTCGTAGCAACAGTGCTACGAACGTGCAAACGAATAATTTAATTTAATGTGCCTCATCGATAGACCTCAAATATAGTTTCCTCATCAGCTAGTACATAATATATCTATGTATAACCGATATGTAGCGCAGTATATAAACACGCGTCGAGTCGCTGAAACTAATCGAGTTTTCAGTTCTAAGTTATTCTGTTTGAAACCCGCGAACAAGTTTCAAGACGTTTACAGCTTACGATACGATTCAGACCAGCCGTACATTACGTGCAGGTTACTCATTGTTTATTTATGACCGATTCCTATAACATACGGACCGTTATCGGTTAAAATTAAGACTCTTGTATCTTTACCAATAATGAAGCAATGACCAGATTACTGATAGTTTTGCATAGTAGACCCAATGATATGGAAGTAGGTAGCTATCACAGGTAAAACTAGCTTACTAATCTATTTATATACCCAGTTTGGCAATAAAAAAAGCTACCATTGGTAAGCAAAACGATTCGTTTTTGTTTATAGGAACCGAGCATTAGACTCTTCCCAAACAAACTTTCCATATTTTGTGGTGTGTTTTCCCGGACTACAGTGAGAATAAACTTAATTTGGTGAAATTCATCGTTGTACCTAATTATATTATCAATGCAGAAAAATAAAAAGTTTGCATGGTAGTTTATTTATTCGTTGAATTAGAGCTTATGTGAAGTGTTTAAGTCTGAAACGATTAACACCCAAGCCACATATTCTCCTTATCCTATACACTCAATAGTAACTTAACTTTTACAATGATAACTATACAACAATCTGAAATTATACGTTAATAACTCTATCAAATTTCACACAATAGTAAAGATCTCAACCAAATCGTATTCTCTAAACAGTGGAGCGCCAGCATTCCCGGAATGTAAACGTCTTTAACTAAATTCATGTCTATATCATAACAGTGGTTATGTGCGAGTATTACAGGTACGTAGGTTGCTACAGGTACAAGCATAAGTACAGACAGATCCGGGCCAAGGATTTGTATCGCCCACCGCCCAAGTTCGGTAATCTTGATCGTGGCTCCGAAGTGACAACGTGATGCCGTATCGAGTCGGTATTAGGTAGGAATGTACTTGACACCGAATTAGGATGGTAACGGATATGTTCGAGCATGATTGCATCCTTAGAGAAGATGGCTATCTCCTATATACCAGACTAGAATTGAAAATTAAGCTTGAAGAAAAAGGAATCTGTGCCCTGATAGACAACAAAGCAAAAAGACAGTCGCCAGCCTAGGTAGACTGACTGAGTAGGTCGATTAAGGCAATTTTACTTATATAAAACAAAAATATGAATTCATTTGGAATTAAAACCCTGACCTACGAAATAAACATCAAATAGCGAACTAAAGTTCAGACTAGTGATGCGCGTAACTCAGTATCGAGTATCGATAGTCATTGTCCGCTCACGCCCGCGTCTGCCCGCCGCGTCGATAAAAAGATTACACATTTGCGTATATGATTCGTGCGTGATGTGAATAATAATGTGGCCTCCCCTCGCACACTAATAGATTTTAATCGGCCGGCCAACGACTTGTGTGTGCGATTTCATTAATTTTTTGGTTTCGTTTTGCTGTCACCATTTTTGTGGTTGATGTACCATGGAGATGGGGAAAGAGTAAAGGAGTGAAGGTTGTCTTACGGATGAGATGTGCGAGATGCAAGAAAATGATTCTAATAGCCCTGAATGTGTGTGGTGGACTCACACATTCAGGGCCATCGCCTATGAAAATCGTTTCCTTGCCATTACACAAGTAACAAATAACGATTACTCTTTGACAACTGATAACTTGAAATACAAGAAAGATTTCAAAAATTCGATTCAACCTTCATGGAGCTAAATGCATAATTAAACCATAACAATTTATTGCTTGTTAAATTCACATATCCAACTTTCCTTAACCACTCTCACTGATCTTACATTCAAGTCTCAAGAAATCAGATAAAACATGCAAAAAACGTTTGGTAAATCGCTTATTTACTTCAGCATCTCTTGCTTCATTTGAATACAAGACACTTACAAGCACCTACTTAGCCACCAATGTACGTTCAAAACACGCGAACATTTGTACAGCAGCCCTAATCCGCAGCAAGTTCTCATCCGAAGTGATTGCTCAACGGCTTTCCTCTTTTTTATCTAGTTTATTTTGAAATATTAATGGCGTCGGCATTAAGAGCATTAGTACCCTTTGTTATTGCAGTGTGAGAATCTGCATGGCCTGTGTTTTGCATACGCGGGGCGGGACGCGGATTGTGCCCAATGTATTCGTCAACACGTAAATAAATGATGATAAACAGTGAGACTTAGTTGTGGGAGTAGAACGAGTTATGTGCAGTTGATAGGGAACTGACCTGTTCAAGCTTGTGATCTAAATTATTTAAATATAGTTAGTAGGAGGTGAATATAAACAATAACTTTAAAATATTTACCTACCTAGCTGTACCTTTTCTTCCAGGATGTACTTTTCATGATCATTTCAGAAGGAAGAACATGTTCTTGGACCATTAGTAACTTTAGATCGTGGCTACCTCTGAACCCTGATCAGTTCCTTCACCAGATACATAACACATTCTGTAACCCATGTCTCATACAGGCTTGCTTACATAGCAGGGGGCCAAGTCTACTAATTTACAAACGTTGCACTTATGTTACAATGGTCTCTCCATTGTGATTTTTTATCAGATATGCATAAAAAATGCAAAAAATCTGTCAAAAACTAACAACGACCCTTAAACGTTTCTTCAAAAGTTGGATTGTTTCTTTCCATACCTACTTATTATTTCACGATGAGATGGCAATACCTCATTTCTATTGCAGTGTCGGAGGCGCCTAAAATACTTAACTAATGTAATCGCTGTCCAATGTGATCAGGTATGTGTTTCTGGTCTAATAGACACGTTAACATTCTCATAGCTACAAAATATGTATTTATCTGTTATTGTAGGTACGTATTGGTGAGCACTCTTAGCACCAAGAAAATAAGCAACTGTTTCATCCACATTTTTTTCCGTTTCAGTGGAAACAGCGGCAATCAACAAATATTAGCCACCGTTCAGTGAGCAAACACAACATTTTAATAAACCAGCGGTACAGCCGTACACGGAACGGTTAAAAGATCAATAAAGAGACGATATGAGCCCGCCGAGATATCTACGCTCACAACAATATATCTAGCGATAGTGGAGCGATGTCTGCCCATAATATTCTTTGGGGTGCATCTCATTTGGCTTAAGAACCAGCCTTTGTCAACAAAGTTGGGGGCGGACGGAAAAATCGATAGTGGCCACGAACGTAGGCCTCCGATCATCGCCGCTCGTCTCCCGTAATTCGTGTCTCAATTTTAAATTTAGAATGTTTTGAATTTCGAACACGATTTAGTCATTAGTTGCCTAGATTTCATCGAGAGACGTCGTGTGTTGGATATGTCAGAAAGCTGCCCGAGGGAAGGGCAAGAGAGGTATTTTGATGTGTCAGGTGCAATCCCCCCTGGATTGCACCTGAAGATAAAAAAATATGGTATTTGCATTTGCAAACTTAGACATAGCATTACTTGACCTTTTCGCCGCCATAGCTATTCTAAATTGCAAAAGATACAGTCTTACACCATAAAAGGAAAAAGTTCGTGTGACTAATGTTACAGTATAGTTTAATGTTACCGTAAACAATATCCATATACTTTACAACGACATCGGAATTCTATTGTACGACGCAAGAAGATGTAGGTTAAGATGCAAATAAGTGAAACTGCGAACACATGCAGCGGCTAAAACAAACTGCTCGTAATTTACTGTTTTCTGTAACATCGGTACCTACATTCTGATTTAAGTTGCTATACTTTATCATTATCAAGCAGTATTGGTCAGTTAATATCTTCAGATTCGTTTCGACGAGAAGCAGCTGAATGTTCATGATCAATAATCAGAAAGAAAATCAGTACAAGAACAAGCACTGACATCCTCGGCCCAACCTGTAGAACTCATCGTTTAGGGTCTAAATGTCATCTCATGTGTTTCGGTTTTGTTTGTCGAGCATCTGATTTTCATCAACTGTCAGACTTTAAGAGTTCGTTCTTCTCTTTCTAGAACGTGCCCGGTGCGCTCACCATGTGGGGCTCTCTTAGAATTACACTCGAGAACTCACTATTCTCTTTAGAAAGTACTATCTTTTAATACCTTGCTTATTTGAAATAACTGATTTGACTCTGAACTTGAAACTGTATATCACATTCAAAGTCAAGTTACTAGATCAACTTAATAAACAATTAGATAAGAAAACAAAGAAACAAACACGCTATCACTTTCAATACAAAAAGTGATGGATCGTTAGAATATTGAATAAATAATTAAAATAATAATAAGGTATTGTCAGTAATGACTGCTAACCGCTAGTTACAGCGGCTGACGCATGGTGATACGTAAATTATTAATCATTACTTCATTAGACATTAGACAATCAGATATGCTAATTCTGTATGCGTAATGCATTCTAGTTGGCTTATTAAAGAGTAGTTGAACAGCTTAGTGATGGAAAGTTAGTAGTAATTATGTTTGAGTAGGTACGATGTTGGAGTTTTCCAAAGAACTGAAATACTTGCGTGGAATCCCGTGACAAACTAATAAAACTAAATATTTATTCTCCAATTTTACAATAGAAAATAGTATATTATGCAACTAGTGAATAAAGGACGGATTTAAAGCGAGGGCCATAGATGAATCACGACCAAGTGAAGGATTCTAACGACTGAATCACGACCGGAGGGAGTGATTCATGATGATTGAATCACGAGCATAGCGAGTGATTCAAGTGTTAGAATCCTGAGCGACGCGAGTGATTCATGGTCCTCGATATAAATCCGTTTTATTCAAGAGTTGCATACTATACTTTATACCATGACTACGAGAAAAATAAAGATTTAAGCGAAAATAGACATTTAATGAAGAAATTTTTTTTTTTTTTTTTTTAATTTGCCCACTCCAGGAATTTCTCCTGTATCGTGTTTGCGTTTAAGAACATTTAAACTGACATACACAAACAGCCAGACCCGGAACAACTACATGTAGGTCATACAATATTTAATATTTGTTCCGTGCGGGAATCGAACCCGCGACACGCAGTGCAGTAGTCAATCGCTTAACCACTACACCAACCGTGCCGTCGAAAATAATTTAAATGCTTATTAATTTTTTTGCAAGGAGGTTGTATAGCATTGAGATGGATGTTGAATATATTGGTGTGTTCTAAATTCAAACACCAAAACAGTGATTAAAAGTGCTTTTTATTCACTGTTTTGCGTGAATAAAATAAGCTTTTTAGAGGTGGAATGGTATAATAGTATATTATGCAACTAGTGAATAAAGGACGGATTTAAAGCGAGGGCCATAGATGAATCACGACCAAGTGAAGGATTCTAACGACTGAATCACGACCGGAGGGAGTGATTCATGATGATTGAATCACGAGCATAGCGAGTGATTCAAGTGTTAGAATCCTGAGCGACGCGAGTGATTCGTGGCCCTCGATATAAATCCGTTTTATTCAAGAGTTGCATACTATACTTTATACCATGACTACGAGAAAAAGAAAGATTTAAGCGAAAATAGGCATATTATATAAAGTTTTTTTTTTTTTTAACTTTACCCCACACTAGGAATTTCTCCTGTATCGTGGGTGCGTTTACAAACATTTAAACTGACATACACAAACAGCCAGACCCGGAACAACTACATGTAGGTCATACAAATATTTGTTCCGTGCGGGAGTAGAACCCACGACACGCAGCGCAGTAGTCAATCGCTTAACCACTACTCCAACCGTGCCGTCGAAATTAATTTAAATGCACATTAATTTTTTCGCAAGGAGGTTGTATAGCATTGAGATGGGGGTCACCAGGACACCAAAACAGTGATTAAAAGTGCTTTTTATTCACTGTTTTGCGTGAATAAAATAAGCTTTTTAGAGGGGGAATGGTATAAACTAACTAAGTATATCTTTACAAGTCTGGTAAATAGCATATAGGCAGCTAAGACTAACAAAAACAGTTTCAACTACAAAGTTTAGCACGAGCCTGCCGAATTTTCGCCCATAAAACACGTATTAGATAAAATATAAAAACGGAATTTATGATCTATTCATGTTGATAAAAACCACGGGTAATATTTAAACTTACACATTATGTGGCGGGAGATCTTAATCATAAATCAAATATTTATAATTGTTTATATAATGTTATTTATAATTTTATTTATATAATATTTATTCTAACCTAAGTTATATTTATAAATAGTTATAATTTACCCTAGATATTAAGTGCAGTAGTACCAAATTAAAATAAAATAACGTTACGGTTCTATTAATTATAAAATATGCAAAGTTTTCACTAAACGGCGGATCATTTTTCATAGTCACACGTGTGAAACGGTGATTAAGATCGAGCGGCGTACGCGCATGCCAACTGTAAGTGGGTGGACCTCAGGTAATACTGCTAGCGTAAAGTAAAATAAGTAATTAAGGGAAAAAAATGTGGCAAACAGAGAAGCAAATAAACACAAAACCTTGACTCATATGCTGAAAATTCAAATGTTTTACGAAGAAGCGTAAAATGTAAGTGCTCTGAAAAGTAGGTAAGTACCTACAAGAAAAAAAGAAAAAACCTGATTCGTAATTGGTTCCCTAATTTGACGCTGTTCATACTTATATTGAATTTAAATTGAAATATAAATATAAATACTTAAATTGAAATATACAAATATTGAAGAAAAGAATAAATTTTTAATTTGAATTTGAAGAAATAACTACCATGAGTCAGTGAAGGAAACAAAACTTGAAACGATTCGATAAAAGTAGGAATTGACATTTAGTCCAAATATTCACATCACTCGTAGCCCGCTACACCGCAGCTGTGTGAGCGCGGCCCAAGGCGCGTAATAAGCAGCGAAATGCTAATCCCCAGCATACATGTTTGTGTAATGAGGCTACTTGCTTGCTTAAATAAATATTGAGTGACCGTTCAACGCGCCGAGTTAATCAATCTCTCACAAGCCACTTAAAAAATTGATGTTAAATAATTACTAGTGATGGAGTTTTGCTGAGCATTCAAATAGAAAAAGCCTCTCAATTACAACTTTGAATAGTTGCTTTCTCTAGTGTGAAGGAATAGATGTTATCGTGTATCATTCAAGTAGTTAATGTTGAATTAATTTTTGCAACAATTTTAAATGATAATGATCTGTTGTAATTAAATACCTAGGAGTGCCTAGGACACGTATAAAAGCCCTCTTACATTCATATTTTTATATAAACAACATCACAATTAAAAAACTTTACAACACAACAAAAAGTCCCATTTAAAGCACGTTCCGAATTCAAATCAGACACCCGCTTGGTTTATTACGTCGATATGTAAATTTTGTACAGCGTCACTACCCTTATAAAGACCCTGTTTGAATTGAAAATTTAGTTGAACGAGCGAGAGTAAGCCGACATTCAGCCAGTGCGGCCACGTCTTTCAGCGAACTCGCTGCTTCTGTAACGTAACACGCAGATAAAAGGTTAAAAAATACAAAACCGCAGTGTAAAACCTCCTTATCTACACGTGCTATTGTTGTTATTATAATCTGTGACTTGAACTGTCAAAAATGCGCGCTAACGTGTTTGTTTTATATTCTGTGACATTTTGATCTGTCAAAAAGCGCGCGTACATGCAGGACTGCGATTGGTTCGGTTCTGCTCGGTTGTTATGACGGCAAAAGGTAACAGACGTGTCACTTGATATTTCGATCTGTCAAAATGTGAAAGAGATAGAAGATACCGTTGGAGGGGGATGGAGTGATCGCGTGCATGATACGTTTTCCGTAACGTAAGTAAATCATTATCATTATTGCTTTGATACAAAATTGGACTTTGTCTCGCGATTGCATAGAGGGTACATGAAATAAGACGACTATTGGTTATGCAGAAGCATTCTATTAGTTAAACGTAGCCAAATATGAAAATATTAATAACAAATTATTCAAATTAAATGAGTTATAATCTCACCTAATCTCACTTTCTCATACTAAGTGAAATGGTGGTTAGACACCATAAAATGGTAGTATTTAGATTTGATGTGGTATTTTAATAAAGCGGAGGTATGTGTGTTTAGCGGGAGGCGATAACTCATAGAGAATGACCTCATCACGTTGCGGGAATGGCATTCGGTATGCGTCATGGAGGACGTGATACGCCGCCGTCCCAGTTCGCGTTCCGATATCTTTATTATAACCTAATACCGCGCTTATCTTTTGATATTTTAAATTACTTTATATGTAGACCTATTTCTTTTAACAACGTGTGATAAAAAACAATGTATTGGTACTTTTACTGGTAGAAAACCGTATTCAGAAAGATTTGATTAATTTGAAATCTTTCTCTTTTATAAAATAATTAATTAAAACACAGTTGAAGCCCTATGAATGATCCAGACTAAGCTAGTTAGGGACCACCCCATCTCGAACTGTCCCAAGGGTGACATAAGAAGGGAATTGGTAGCAGCAGCATCCGTTTTTTTTAAATAGATACAATCAATATCTTTCGAGGCCGAACAGGAATTAGGAGCAGTCTTACAAGAACTGGTTACATGATAAGCCACCTACACAGTAGCAGTCTACATCGAGTTCAATGTTTGTAACGGACTTCGAACGGCTCACAAAGTTTACAGACAGACCACACTGAGGTACGACCAGTTGTAGGTATTTGAAACACAGTCAGGGAAATTAATTGTTTATCTAATTGACACAGTAACTGAACGCGATCAGCATGTCTAAACCGAGTTCAAGAGCTGTCAGTGTCAATATTCCAAAGAAAATAATGGCACTGCCAGCTCTTAAACGTAGTTTTAGGGTCGGATTCCAGTCTAACCGGATGCAGCTAAATACCAGTACTTTACATGGAGTGACTGCCTATCTGACCACCACAACTCAGTAACTGCGGGTAAGTAATACGATACCCCTCGGTAAGACTCGTTGTAAGACAAGACACAAATAATGATAGGTTCTGATTTGAAAAGAGGTTCTGGTTTTCGATTTAAGTTGGTTAGTCAATTTGCTTAACAATTAATTTCCTTGACTTTACAACTAGAACTAAACAACCGAACTGAAAGTAAAACAACTTATTCAGTCTTCGCTTCATCGCCATGTTTTAATACTTATCTAACCCCAAAATGAAGAATAATCGAGCACATTCCTTCACTGAATGGTTTTAAATGAGCGTCACAACTTTATGAAAAGCAATAAATTGCGAACTGTCTGTTAATTAAACGGCAATGCGCTGAGTGGAGACATGATTGAACTGCGCCATGTAAGAGCGAACCAAACAATTGAACTGCGCCATGTAAGAGCGAACCATACAATTCAATAAAGTGTTATAGACCGACAACATGTTGCACATTTTCCAATCGCAGCAGAAAATCAGGTTTCAGTATTTTGTCCGTCTTGAGTTTCTTGCTAATTCATTAATCTTGTCTTGACTCTTGAGTCTTATTGTTGTAATGCTATTAATTGATAGTTTGCAGCATTTGCAAACAAGTGCAATCGATTTTGGTGGCAATTTAGACACTCGGAAACAGATAGTCCGAAAATAGATATCACAGAACACGGGAAATGTTTTCTTGATCTGTTCTTGCATAGTTACTTCCATTTCTATCATTAAGTATAAGCAACCCTTTCGTTACCACAAGGGGCTACATCTACCTAGGAGGGTTCCTAAGCTTAATGATGAAATTATTTTAATCTGCTTTTCAACACTGCTGAAATAAAGTTTGCATAAGTTGCCAACTTATCGGATATTATTATACGCACGCAAATAGAGGCAAACCTAGAAGAAAGTCAACAGAATAGTTTGAAGGAGCATACACAAGTTGAAACATTTAGTTGGACATGAAAAACATAGTTAGCATTGATTAGAAAATGGTGGAGATTGCTACATTATGTATTTGAGGAATAAAACAGACAATCAAATTGCCTGTGGTGAAATTTGAACGTGATACTCGAAACCATAATGCAAGAACTCAAGAACGTTTCCCAGCCGACGTTCGTTAGGTCTCCAATCGATGACCACTCCAATATTGAATCCTGCAGTACCCTCACTGCTCCTCAGCCTCGGGGCGCGATTACCATAACAAGACCCCTATTACGCACCTACGGCTATACATCGACCACCTTAACTTTACCGCTACCACACCAAAAATCACAAACAAAGACTTCGACAGCACAATTTTCGCAACTGCACTAATAACTTTGTAAAGTCTTTTGTTACTGTCAAAACTAGAATTTGACAGTCGAATGCTTCGTTTGTCAATTGCTATTGATTACTTACGGTGTAGTAGGCTGCCGGCGGCTAATTTGGGGGCTGCAGTTAGGTATTTTTCGTCGCTAACTAGATAACAAGTGGTTTTAAATTGGAATCTACATAATAATGCGCACGAGGGTAGTGTAATGAAGTTGCGAGGGCGCGCGACGTCACTCATCGTCTCGTCTCGCACCCGGACGTTATGTGCAAGTTATTTACTACATATTGAAGCTGTAGGTAGGTGTATGTCTGCTGCATGCAACAGCCCCCAGTAGGTACTTATTGGATAGCTAATTTCTTTGTAGTAGGTTGGTTTGGGATTTTTCCCCAGCTTACCTACTACATTTACCTACTGCATACTACAACTTTTTTAATTTTAGAGCGCCTTGCTTTACGTGTAAGTACTTAATTAAAATTATGCAATAGTTGAGAACTCTACCTACTAAGATGAATGCTAAATGAAACAGTCAGGTAACACCTCATGCAACACTTTTACTAACCTGTTACATGTTCCCAATCCATCAAAACAGCTAAGAATAACATTTAGTCCAAGGTGAAAAATTCTCAAGTTTTTATTCACGCCAACAGATGGCGCTGTACACAAACACGGGTTTTTTCCACATTTTTGAACAAAAACATTCTGCTCACAGTCGACTAACCACCCAAAAAACTATGTTATTTAACTTGTTTTAAAAATATAAAAGGGCAACAGTACGGCAGAGCCGCCGCTGGCGGACAATTAAAAAAACATTGGTGGTACGAACGGAGGAAGAGCACGTGCTATAAATTATCAATATCCCATGATAAAACAAACGCGCTCGCAGTCCACCGCTGTTTTTGTTTGTCCCTTTGTTTTTAAACAAAACTTTGGGATACCGCTTCACAGCACCGAAATAGACGTACAACAAAACAAGTACGAAAATTATAGTTAAAATTATACAGAAACTTAAAAACAAATAGTGGTAAATACAAAAAGAGATTTCTAGCAGAGCGTGGTTTCGATCCACGGACCTCTGGGTTATGGGCCCAGCACGCTTCCACTGCGCCACTCTGCTCTATGACAACAGGCGCGAAATAGCTGTACACGTTATATCTATGCACAAATTGTCTGAAAAGTTAAAAACCCAAACTATCCGAATATGTCGTTTTCTTTTTCGCAATCTAATTTGATGAAACGAATTAAATATTTTTGTAAAGTCTGCAATGAAAACCAATAAAATGTAAAATTGCCAAAAATATTATCGCAAAAGGGATTTCGCAAGTAGCATTAAACATTCAAGTGTTTTAAAGCCACTTGAAAATATTTCAATCGAGAGTGATGTGTACTTAACTCAACGGGGTGGGCAGAGTGGTGTCAGTAGCCGTAGGGCACTTTTATTTAGTTCCAAAGAAATGAACCTGAATGCCGCATAAAGTTATGATGGGTGCTTCAATTTTTTTTTTGAGATTCGTTTAATATTAGGTACCTACTACCCGTATAACTTTTAATCAAATTAATATATCTATGTTTTGCTAAATTGTAAATTCCTTATTGTTAACCATAAGTAGATACCTAAGTACTTAAAAAATAATCTAGTGTGGGTAACAAAGTGCAACCATCAATCAAAATGTTTTACTTTATCTGTAAGTACCTACGTACTTTGATTCGTTTAAGTACATCAAGAATTTATCTAAAATAAATAATAAAAAAATGACTAAAACATCAAACAAAACACTTTCCTTAGAGAGTTTTTACCTTACCTAACATCTTTAGCACACAAACTCATATACCAGTACCGTACACACATACTTACCGAAGGCGTTAAACAGTTATTACGACAAATGACGTGCCCCAATGCGAGAATAAAATTAACAAATATGGCATATCATTTCTGTGCGCGGCCGACTAGGGTGGAGAGGGCAATCATCGGCTACGCCACTGCAACAATGGAACACCTCGGGGATCCTGTGACGCCAATAAAATGGTACAAACGTACAAAGACGCCCCGTGGCGCCGGTCGGCAATGGTGCTGTTCTTTATGGTATTAGAACTGTTAATCTCGTAGGCTAGGGTGTCGACTTTATTGCTTTTTAGGTCCGGTGCTGCTAATCTTGTTGAGGAGATGCTGGTTCATTTGTATAGGCGACGGATGAGGAATTAGCCTGCTAAATGATCTGTTTGTATTTAGCTAAGAAAGTTAAGGAAATAACACAAGGAATAAATAAACACAAAGTAAAATACCACGTACTTTCAAGCCAATGAGTAAAGAAAGAGGAGTATCTAAATGAAATATCATCATCTTTCTGAAAACCACTTAACTCAAATCACTACAAGTAGCCTTCACTATAATATAAAGAGCTAAGTATCAATTTGAATTTAAGTAAGTAAGTAGTCCCTTCTCGTCCATTCTAAACATTTTATTAAAAGTGACAAATTAACCCACGCTTTTACTAAAAATGCAAGCAGCCAACGCAAAGGGTTGCCACACTAAGGAGGGAGGGTGCATTCCTTTCGAACCATAAACCAAAATTAAAACTTTTCGATACATTACTCTCGCACAATAAAACCATTCCGCTTCTGACTAAATACTCAGCATTAAGGTGTCCTTAGTCAAATGACATTGCTTTTCGACACCCTAACTTAATTCGAACTTCATTGCCATTACAAAATCAACCATACTCACTTGAAAAAAGGTATTCTTTTGGGAATTCAAAAAGTATCGTATAGGCCGTATGTGATGCTACTTAGAATAAAAAATCTTTATGAATGGGGTCGGCGTGTGACGATGTTGCCCTACTTTAATAAATTATTTCAGCAATTCAGCCAATTGTTTTATGATTCTTTCATGTCGTTCGGGTATGCATATTGTTATTTTTTATAAATCTTTCACAAAAATTGTTAATGAAAATGCGTGTCAACGCTTACATATTTCATAATTTTTCGTACATTGTTGATTAAAACTTGAGTTTATAAGAATATCCTGCTTAACAGATGTTTAGATAGCCTATCTAGACCATTATCTAAAATGGGTATCTATTCAAAATCCTAATTTAAGACTGTTCCAGATTCTTCCTTAGATTGCTATTAGCAAAATAAACAGTACTTGCTAGAGTAGACACTGTTTATTGAGCCTGTCCATTACGGTGCTAAAAACAGCCAAACAGAGCCTACAGTTTTAGCTACAATCTGAAAGTAATATTCATCAAACAAAATATAGTATGAACGTCCCCACATCCACCCCAGCATCATTCATAAAATAATAGTGTTCGTCATCAAAAGGGACGTTTAACAAATGATACGACGTACTTCTATTGTTAAATCTTTTGTTGTTTTGTTCGTACTTTCTTGTGCGTGATCGTAAAACATCGTAAATTCTGATTTCATCACTCAATTCTGCACTTAGTGCTGTAGAACTGAAGGTTAATTTTCCAGTGGTATTGGGATCATAAACTCTATGTTTTATTTTCACATGATTTGTAATACGTACAGCTAATAAGTCACATGTGTATAATTATTATTTTATTGCTCGCGATTCGAATGCAAGTCATGATCGTTTATGTTTGGGTGCACTGTCTCACTTTTTTTGCTTTCGTTTTTACTTTTGCTCGTCCCTCATTGTTTTATAGAAGCGTAGGACGTATTATATTGTCAGTTGTGATTTGTGCTGACTGTTTTATGTCTCCGTTTAACTTTACACCTTATTGTAAAGCGATAAGCGATAGTTTTTATGTTCTTTAACAACGTTCATTGTCAGCGCGTCAACCTTTGCAATTGTAATTACTGGCGTCTCGTATTATTTTGCAGAGTTACATTTGTCTGCTGAGGCATTCTTTAAATCATAGTTTAGACTTTTTAATTTAAGCTACAATATATTCTCATAATCGTAAATCATTACATTTATGGGCATATTTTTACGAAAGGGCCCATTTTTAGCAGAGTGGCAAGATAAGTAAGTAATTTCTAAAACCAAAATATCATCTTTTTTATCCAAAACTGAAAAACAGTGCAGGTTTACTTTATACAGGGTGTCTCAAACGTAGTGGTCCAAAGGCAAATGAGGTAAAGCGAAGGGGTCCACCTATCATTAAAAAAATTAAAAGCTGGGATAATCTGAACAGTTCAGAAAGTTTCGCTATTATTATTATTTTCAAGTTTTACACTTCCACTTGGATTTTCGACCCTGTGAACATAATTTTCGACGTAACGAGTTCAAATCTGGCCGGAGGATGGGCATCTTCCAGCCAGATTTGAACTAAAAATGTAAAATTTCTTGCTTTCCTCCGCTTTACCTCATTTGCCTTTGGATCACTACGTTTGACACCCTGTATTTTAGTGATATTAACGACAGCATAATATTTACTCTTGCATAATCACATTGGTGTGTCACCACTCAATCACCTTGCATCCGGTACTTATTTCCCATTTTCCAAATATATATTCGTGATGCAATTGACAGCTTCTATGGATTGACTGAGGCGCACTTTCATATGAGAACATGCTAAACAAAAATGCACCTAAATTAATAACCCAATTTAATTGCATAAATTCACAACCACGCCCACAACAATTAACAACACAGTCCCATAATGCCAATGAGAACGTAATCGTGCTGCAGCCACCATAACTCATCCGGTAATGTTTTACGAAGCGTGTTTTGTTTGGACCGTCAACCATAGGAGCTGGTCCATTGATAGCGATCGACACGCGTCCTTTGTGTGCTGGTCTTCGGGACCCGAGGGTCTGCCACGACACGTGCACTTCATTATTTTCGCGCCAAAATGTTCCAACAACGCTTTGTTAGGAGATTAGGCGCGAGGGGAGGTGTGAGACTCGCTTTTTGTTTTCGTTTTGATTTTGACGATATGTTTTGGTACAATGTTTTATTAAATGTCCGTTGTGGATGCTGTGGTTATTATTAGCCTGTGCTTCCCGAATATAGCAATAATAACATAAACATAACATAACATCACGCCTATAAACCCCGAAGGGTTAGGCAGAGGTGTACCTATAGTATACCTACACCTACTATTAATAGCAATCCTACTAACTAATATTATAAATGCGAAAGTGAGTTTGTTTGTTTGTTACGGTTTCACTCTAAAACAGCTGCATGGATTTGGATGAAATTTGACACACGGGAAGACCACGACCTGGATTAGATACTTTTTATCCTGATATGCCCACGGGATCGAGATAACGCGGGTGAAACCGCGGGGCGCAGCTAGTAATAATAATACAAAATATCATTGGCAATGATGAAAGCTGTCTGAGAATACCCCATCTTATTAACATTCGTGGGTATTGTGAGAACAACTTTGTAATGATTTCAGTATTGAATAGTAACTTCTATTCACCACTCACTCAGTAAAATTTAATTTTCGAATAACTTACTTGTTACGCCTACCGTCGACCAAGTGGCTGGGACTACAAGCTTGTCATAAGTTCTCATGATGCCGATGGTATCTTAGCTTCCAATCGATACCCACCTTAGCAAATAAATATATTTCATTACAAATCGTAAGCTAGAAACATTTAGACTTCCGTCTAAACCAGTGATCGTGCCTAGAATAGAAACTGAATGAACCGTAGTAAATATAACATGTTTTAGAACACTAACTTTGCAAGAGACAGGAACTATGAACCATGAATAAGCTCCAAAGTATAGGCAATTCATCACAAACACAATGGCAGAAATCATAAAACAGTTCACAAGGACGACGTCGTAACAATAACCCTAGTCATATCAATAGCGGGTTAGTTTATTCCGCTTTTTCGGCCCCTATTCATTAATGGCCCCAATACGAAAATATTGAAACACAACCGGTACTATTACGCCGGTTACGCCGGTGGGCGGTACCAGTGCCATATTTATTATTTTTGTCACCATTGTACGCGTCGGGATTATAGCCAGTATTTAGATAAAATTGGGGATAAGGTCCGCTAATCTGGGCTTTCACCCTATTGTGGTAATGTGCTATCGATTATTTTTTTGCTTGTAGCACAGTGTGACCTAAAATAACGTCCATTGAGTTCTGTGTTTAAAGTTTCCTGAAAAAACTTTTAAAGAATTTAGTCGTTTTCATTACAATCTTCTGAAAGCCAATTTCTCGGAGCAGATTTGAATATCTGGCTGAATGTGAATTAATTTTGAACTCTCAAACTATCGGACACTTGACGGGACAAGTCAGTGTTTTTCCTAAGTTCTGTGTTGTTACAGGTCTTAGCAGAAATACTGAAATTTATTTTCACTGTCTTTCTGTAAACCATCTTTAAGTTTTCCAACGTTTAGTAAAGAGATTATCTCAAAAATTAAACATACATAATAAGTAAAAGTATCTATGTGCCCTAGTAACAACAAACATGAGAAACTTTACCAATACATACATTACAGCCATGGCTTGCACAAACCAGGCGTGGGCGCAAATCTTGTGCCATTTTACGACACGTTTACTGCCCGAGATAATCGTCACACAGTATTATTACGTTATTGTCAATTCACGGCTTTATACGACTGTCGTGTGTGAATAATACCGTCTGGACAACTCCAGATCAGCCTGGCTCGATGAATTTTACATTTTAAGTTGTTATTTGGATAAGTGTGCCTGATTTTGATACTGACTGGGAATATTTGAGTTATTCTTAATATCACAGATGATGCAAGCATATTGATAAGCGCTGGATGGTGATTACGTTAAGGACAGTTTCTGCGATGGCTGATTCATTGTTTGAGATTTTTGAATATCTTCAAACACTTGAATAGCGTCTTGTAGCTGAAACTATAGAATATATTCTGCAAAATGAATTAAGACTAAGTTAATATTTCCTTTACCAGCCATTCGTTTCCAACCTAATAACATTTCAAAATTCAATTGGTTCAGCAATTGGGGCCAATTTATATCAGGATATATAATCTCAAAATAGTTGGTACTTTGGTACTTTGGCAGAGTCCCCAGTCACGTAGTACATTAGCACTACACTATGCAGTGTCGTATAACCCTTGAAATTCCGCCTCGGGTCAAAGCGACCCCTTCACTTCACAATATCAGATCAAGGAATGTCTTTGAGAAAATTTACAACGACGCTTTAGATGGCGCAACTTTGAATAACTTATTCTATTCCCGCTACATACTTGAGCTTGTATTTAAAGGACTCACAAAATGCTGTCAGTTTATTTTAAAATTATGCACATGAGTCTTACAAGTTTACGAGCTATTTATTCAGTTTGAAATTGTAAGTGAATTTGTGTGAGCATATATTTAGATAGTAATCAATAAAATTAATGATCCCTGAGTAAGTATTTAAATAATACAACCTTCAAATGAGATTACCAAGTTTAGTTATTTCATATTCAGTTTCTCACTGAATAGTCGATGGTTTGTACGTAGATCCTCTTTCTCTTACCTATGAAAAACGAAGTAAGGCAACATTTAGTTCAGTTACATACCTAGTAATCTTTGTTGGAGACCGCAGCTAAACCCACTCGTGTTTCACTCGTCAATTGTCTTGACCGCAAGTTACACAAGCAACCGTTTTCAATATACTAGGTGATCAAAGCTATATATGAATATACTATATCACATGCAAACTATCTGCCATGGAAACTTTGTGCTTCCCTGCATATTGACAAAACAGCTAAGTATTTTCTTTATTCTTACTTTTGTAAAAAGCCAATCGAACCGAATAATCAAATCCGATTCCAATCGTCCAAAAATGATTCTCGAAAAAGCCCACTTATCTAAACGGTCTACAGCACGTCTTGAGCATCAAAAACAAAACTGAGTACGGGAAAAATCATTACTTGTTCGTATTGTTTTGAAAAAGGCCGCCCTACGAGTGGTGCCGGGCGGGCAGGCAATCAATACGCGGCGAGACCCGAGCTGCATACTAAGTGAGCCAGGTACTGCTGCGTCTGCCGCCACGTGGTGCACCTACCCTACACATCGATATTCAGAAGACGTGTTTTGCTACAAATTTTTGGATTAAGGAGTGCAGTTGTTAAGAGTGTAAGGAGGGTAGTTGGAATTTGGCTTTCAGGTTTAAAGATTGTGAATTTGTTTATAAGAATATGAAGTTAGTGCAGGATTTTATAGATGATTGTAAGAAATAATTCAAATAACTTATGAGAATCGGTTCTGGAAAGTTATAGCTAATATTTTACTTCCAGCCCCTCCGTTTATCTTTTGAAATTCATGAGCAAATACGCTCAATAGATAGACACTGTTTAGGTAACTTAGCTATCTAGACAGTCAATAGCTAAAAGAGACGGAACATCTAAAACCCAATGTTAATACGAACAGATAACCCGTCCAAGACAAACAATGAGTCAAACAATGAAGCTCTCATCTGGAGAGCCAATCCAATCATCTCAAACAGTAACCGTCTGAGATAACAATACTCCGACAACCCTTGAGAATACGAGCAAATCAACTTAGCTTACTTACTACGTTCAGCGCCCTTGTTGACTTTTGACGTTTCACTATATTGGCTATGTTATCTTAGTTTACTTAATCAGCGTTGCGCGCTACCGATTCGGTGTGTGGTCTCCGGGGGGCTCTAACCGGTTAACCGGTCCCTAACCGGCTCGCCCGGACGCCGCACAGAAGGGGTTTTTCCTCCATAACGCTCCGAAAGGAAAATATTCCTTATCTTTTTAATTATGGCGCAGCGACTGTTCCGCTAGATCATCTGTTTTAATTTTCTCACTGTCCTTGGGGAGAAGATAATGTTATATGTGAACAGCTGGATTAATATTGTCGTTTATGTTTGTGATGGAGACCTATCGGATGCTGATTGTTTCCTTAATAGCCAATAAAGATACGAAGTGAACTATCACGTGGGATTTTAATATGGTACTTTATAAACAACAAGCTAATGTGATCTCATATAGAAATAATCATTATGTTTCTAAGGAGCATAATATTCTTATAAACCATACCTACGTACTCACACTTACTGACGTACCTGCCTTTACGCTGGCCACTTGATTTCGGCTTCAACGCAAGAACGAACCCACATTAATTTGTAAAGCATTTCAATCCAACATTTGAAGTCACAACATTAATTCTCAATTTCGCTGGTAGCCACCATTCGGCGTTACTTCACCGACTGCCAAGTACCCCTCAAATCTGGTGTCAAACTACATCCCATCTGTCACTGCTCGGCCGCCATAAAAAGTTAATAAGCGATCCGTCACCATAAAATAACCATTAAAAAGCCGTCGGACGCTTTTAAAAATGCATCAAGAAATGAAATTGGTAGTTAATTACCAAGAGAATTCGCGGATCACATTTCAGTAGGGTGGGTGTTACTTATCACGCGAAATCCAACGAAATATTATATTTTGCTACCCCATGCTTTCACTACGCTTATAAGTAACACTACAAAAGTACCTACTCAATAGCTTCACATATGCCATGTTACCGTTTAAACGTTGGTGTATATTTAAAGTACAAATATCTGAAAGAACAAAAGATTTCATCAAAAAACGTAATGAAATAAAGCCCATAATGCAAAAGACCTCAACGAGCCACCTCATCAAAAACAGAACGTCAATACAATTCATCTTTATAACGTCAAACCCTAAACACTCCACATTGATATGTATGCAAATATTTACTATCACAGCATATAACAGGTACGCACATACCCCGACCCTGTTCACGAATGAACGCTTGACTGACTCCTAACGAATCATTCGCCCTCTGTGTAGGTACTGTGTCGTAGGTATTAGGTATGGCGTAGGATATGAACGGATCTCAATTTGAAATTTGCACGGGGTCTGTGAGGCTCCCGCGTCCAATGGAGGCCTCCTAAAGGGAGGGTCGCAGTGCTAGTGTTAATTGCGTTTCTGACGGTTTATGATTTACATTTGTACTTTTGTGATTGTTAATTGATTTTTGGGATAATTAATAGAAGTTTGTTTTAGGTGTTCATGGTAGAGCGAGGAGGAAATCTTGAAATGTTAAGAAACATGACTTGTTCTTGGCTGTGTACAAAACTTTATATCGTTAATTCCAAAATCACCATGATCCTCGCAAATAGTTAATATGGAACTTTTCTTCTACTGTGAGGGTACGAACAGACTGCTACCAAATACTTTTTTATCTGAGCTCCACCAAAACATGCATCAAATACCAAAACAGCCAAAATGTTAACTACAAAAAAGCAATATAAAAACCCAATAAACTATCGAGTAACAAAGTGAAACGGGAAAAATAATCGAATACGCATCTCATTATCGGTCGCTTTAAACTAAGGGACCAAATTATCCCTTTGCATTGACAAATAACAGGCTGGCAACTTCCTTGTTAACTATCAATGTGTGGGGAACTACACACTCGGGCAACATACTGCATAATGGAAAAACAACTTTAGGTGAAGAAAAATAAAGCTTAGATTAGCTACTCCGAAAATTGTCACATGAGTTTCCAGAAAATGTGATAAAGAACTTTACCAACAAAACTTTAAAGTTGAATTTACATTGTGCAACAAAGTTTGAAGGTCTTCGTAGTACAAATGTTTTGCGGTAGACCGTCATGAGGCTTGCTCAGAGGCGTCAGCTTGTGTGATAGGATTTGTGTATGGAAGTATGAACTAATCTCCCTCCGTGGCGTTTGATAACTCAATAACCTCGCATAATGAGAACGGCCTTTGATGGTCCCTCGGCTCTAGGGGAGGTGACAAAATCCTAATTGTAGATAAAAAGATAAATTCAGCGAGGATTACTTTGTGTTGTGCAACGTGCATTGGCTCCGGAGCTTATTTACATAAGCTTGTTTACCTATGTGTGTACTTAATGGGTTTTGGCTCGTTTCTGGTTAATACGATCTTAGTAAAAAGAAAGGGAAGTATTTTTAGTTGTATCTAAATATCGTTCACCAATAACTTGCCAGTACAGCAAATCGTCGGGGATAGTGCAAATCCGCGTATCTAGCATTGGATAATTCCGCGTATCTGACAAATGTAACCAATTTTCAATTTCGCGGGCATTCGTAAGATTTTCAAGTTAAATTAATCATTGTAACGGATAATCTATGGTAAAAATACAAAGAAAACATCAATTATTACTATCTAAGTAAAAAAATGAGGCCATTTGCCTTAAAACAACGATATTAAACAGTTTTAACCTGCCCCTGTAAAATTCGATCAAATGCAGATACGCGGCCTTTACCTATGGTAGATTCGCGGTTTTGCACTATCCCCGAACTAAATTCCTAAGAGTATCATGATTTCAAGGGCATTTTCATTACCTATCACGACTTGTGACAGCTCATTATGATGACTGGTTAGTTACTGTTGAGTTTACTTGACAAAAACAAAAGCACATGAAACTCATCTTCTATTCTTGGGTTCTCCGTCTCAAGACAGTGTGAGGCCTACTCTGGCCCACTACAGCGCTAAGTATATTTCAATCATTGAATAGTGATTCACTGTCGTTTTCAAACGATTGACAGAAACAGACAGATGTTTTAAATAATAAATGTTTTATTAACGTTAAACGCATTTAGTGATTTTTGATACAAGAATCATACAAAGTTAAACTAAAATCAGTGTGGTTATTACAATGAGACTACTTAATTAATGAAACAATAAGTTACTGTACTTCAAAGAACCATTGGATACAAGTAAACTGATTTTTTTTTTAAACCACATATACCTACCTACGACGTTTTAAAGCTATTGCCTAATCCCCAATTCAATTCTTTGTAGTGATCAGTGATCACCCAAACGTTGTGAACCCCCGACACCTCAATTTCACACCCCTGCACAATAGACAACTCTATACCGCGTTATCTAAAAATAAAATCTACATACGTCACAGCATCCATCTGTCCGTCTGTCTGTCCCAGGCCGCAAGGGTGTCAGTGCAACAAATTGCAAAATTAAAAGTCCCTTGATAATATCTATGGTGAAGTGTGGGGAGACTTAAACTTCTCCTCTAGAACATACATGCGTAATATCATACTATTGTCCCATGGGGATTGGCTGAATCCTTCTACCTTATACTTCTTGTAGGTCATTTCTGTCAGTGTTTCTAAGCTGACACCTCTCTTCTAGTCCAATAGTGTTACGATTAAAATAAAATTATAATTACTTTAAATAAAAGCTTTTAAATATTTAAAAAGATAAAAATCTTTTATCATGCATTGTCACAAGAACCAAACACGTATGCCAAATTTCACCCCGATAGCTTCAGTGGAAGTGGGTGAAATATTGACTGCAATATTCCAGGACATACAAATTCCAGGACATACATACAAGTGAAGTTAAATAAAAGCTTTTAAAAAGAACTTTTATTTTGCGGTTAAGGAAACAAATGGGTATCTCCCTACCTATGTGTGATTTTTACCTACCTTCCGAAGGGGGAAAGAAATCTGAAACTTTTGTCAGATTTCTTTCCCTCTTCGGAAGTTCTGAGTTCTTTAGTTCTAAACTTCGATCAACAATACCAACCTTCACGATACCCCCCTAACATCAAAATCTGTCAACAGTTTCTAGATCACAACAGCCTCAAATAACACGTATATCTTCTCTCGACTTCATCCCCATCCTGCAATCGTTAATCACAAAATTTCTTTCTCAAAAAAGCGCCACGTCTAAAGAACACTAGAAGTGTCCTTCAGACAAGGGTCGATAGCTTACAGGCGTACTTGAGATCCGTTCCGGTAATAAAACACACGCTCGCATGTAAAAAAGTGTCGCGTCTAGCATGGAGGAGCGTGGTCTGTGTAGATAATTGAAGAGTGTAGTCTGTGGTAAATAGAGGAATGGTGGACTATGTATTCATAAGTGTCGCGATTTCGTATGTAAGGAATAAACAAAAACAATTCGTATAGGTGTAAAAAGGTCAGTGAAAGTCATCTCTTGTAGAAAGAATATCACTGAGTTTTTCAAAGCAAATGTGTATTTCATAACTATCTTTAGGAAACGAATGAGCATATAGCTAGATTATAAACATTATTTTTATCGTTTTGCATAAAATACAGGAACAAAAACAATGGTAGGTAATTTGTATTGAAAATGCGTGTGAGTATTATTTATCTTTCCAGAATGACCTAATACAAGCAGTGCGTTGTACAAAACTGTGACATACCTACATTTCGTTCCAACAGTTCAGTGAAATAGAAGATGTACTGTTTATTTTGAACGCCGTCGACTTTTTGATGAAAATGACTTTCCAACTAATAGAGAAACTCTTAAAAAAAGATATTAGAAACGGATTTTTTCATAAATAAATTGGTAAAAAATCTGATACAAGGTACGTATAGAATTTACGATATTTAAATTACAACCGCTGAAAAAAGTTAACCTAATTAAAATGTAACAAATTATTATGATTTACTAAAACTAAAACAAACTAAGCGTGTATTGCTGAAACTATTTAATCTATTTTTTATCCAAATTGTTAGTTATTCGTTCTATAAATTATTCAGTAATGTAAATAAAACAAAATAATTAGTACGCACTAAATGGCTATTGACGTCACGACAGCTCCGTAATGTGTTAAAATATTTAGCTGATTGTATCGCTGTACACAATTAGCTTTTAGTTATAAAATACCAACGGTTTTGTATTGCGTATAGCAATTAGATGTTTTATTAATGAAATGAATTAATTTGAAATATACAATTAAAGGTGCTGAACAAAAATAGATTTATACAACAAAGAAGGACAAAACTGGAAAAAAGACGGCACCTTTAGTGCGTAATACACTTTAAATCGCAATTTGAATGATTTTGAAGGATATTTGCAATCCATAATATAATTTCATATGTTCAAAAAATTTGTCTGTTCAACAACTTAAATAACGCAATGAATGTTGCTGAACTGTCAAAATGAAAACCATTGCCACTGTTAGTGTGTTACGCAATTACCCCGCTGTATTTTCCATGTAATTTAAACGTAGCATTTGTTTCAGCATTTGGGCATTACGTCTCTTCCAGATTTATTCTAGACAAAAGGTGAATCTAACATCTTGCAAATCGATTTAAACATTACGTACTAATTATTCAAGCATATCAACGCCTCGTGGTTAGAGAAAATATTTATTCAATACCTACATTAATCGAAACATTACAATTCCAAATCAAATGTAATAATATACCTCTGTTTCAAACTCCGAAAACATGACAAAATCGCATACCATGATACACATAAACGATGGCGCGGCAACTCGTCCCCAGTGCACCATCGCGGTTCACATCTAATGCCTTATTCATAGTCGCGCGCGTATCAACGCTGCTTACTGTGTGCTCCTGACCTACTGCAAAACCGAATTCAGGACGAAATGTCCTACAGAATTCGGAAAAAAAACATGCCCTGCAACATTTGCAATAAGATTTAAGTTTAAGAGACAAAATGAAAAAAATGTCGCAAAGTTAAAATAAGAACTTCAGTTAATCTACCTAGCCTTTTCCTTATGTTGGGGTTAGCTGCCAGTCTTAACCGGATGCAGCTGAATACGAGTATTTTACATGGAGCAACTGCCTTTCTGACCTCCACAACATAGTTATTGAGTAACACGATATCCCTTGGTAAGTATGGTTGTCAGTTATTTGGGCTTCTACACACTACACGTAACGACTACACGTAATTACTGTCAAAGTTCTACGAATGACAGTTAAAAGTTAAATAGAAGGACTTGTACTAGGAAATTCGAGCAAAGAACACAATTTGGAAAAGCAATTTCTAATACCTACTCTTCAAAACTGCGTGTAGTTAGGTGTACTGGATTTTCTTGGATATTATCACTTTTCATTAGTGCAAACCGACATTACGACAAAGTAAAAATGTTCTCTGTTGTCTGATGGGCTTGCTTGTATGTATAAACAGACACCCATAACCTTAAAGCTGAGCCATTATATTATTATATTAAAATATATTTCAGACTAGGTTGTCCTTAAAGTGTTAGTAATACACACATACAAAAAACAAACTATACTCATTATCCAGATAGAATGAATGCATTTTTCCAGACAAACTTTTCACTGATATCTTTACTACTGAAAAGTAATAGATACAGTTCAATGTAGATCACTTACAGGTGACTGATGAACATTTTGTATACTAAAGCAGTAACGTTCGCCCCTGTGCAAGCCCGGCAGCCCGGCAGCCGGCACTCGGGGAAGTTCAGATCTAATGTGTTATTCATATCCGCTCGCGATATCAACAGTTCTTACTGCGTTCTCCTGACCCAGTACTGACTGAGGTAGGAAACCAGAAGAACACTTGAAAAGAACTTCTTATATATTATTATATATATTATCAAATGCTACATAAACGTCATGATAACACATTATGACCTAGTGTTAGAACTAGATCTTATGTTTGTTATAAGCATTGAAGGATGTCGTAAAGTACTTTGATGAACTCATATTCTATACTAATGTACTGATGAGCCTGGTTTACTACCGAAACAACAACCAACCTCCTGAAAATCTGATCACAATCACACTGAGCCCACGCCACGCCACTGACGTCAACTCATTACAAAAGCCCGCCCCAACGAATCAGGCGGACAATAATTCAAAAAACGAATCTCCGCTAAAAACGTTGCTTTTATTGCGGGCGTGTTATCATACGTGTCCCGTCCGGGCCGGCCGCGCAAAAACACGCGGAACAACACGAATCGGGCTCATGTTAATATTTGAGGTATTTTTATTTGAAATTTCCATTTACACGCGGACGGCCCCCTCCCAGGCGCCCTCCCGGCGACCCTCTCCCCCCCTCATACATATTCATCGGATGCACCCACCCTCCGTTACACTTTCTCCGTGCACAGTCGTTTACGTAGTAGCGATATTTGTGCGATCTGTGTACTGAAACCTCAGCAACTAGCGGCGCTTCATAACCGCTTGATTTATGTATTAATATTTTAGATTTTCTTTGAACGGAGTTGGTAGGAGGGAAATGTGGTAGCGTAACCTAAAGTTATTGGATATTGATGTGCTATTAATTTTGATAGACATCTTGGTTGCATACCGCGTTCGGTGTTATTATTTGATGTTATATCAGCTGTCATGTCGGGATCATGCGCTATCGTCGCGTTTCTTCCCTGTCTTATCTTTCCCTGGGGTGAGATAAGCTTCAGTCGGAGTCACTCGTGCATAAACGCTAGTCTAAGATATTTTTATGATGAAAAACGCTCCGTACTTTGTGAGATTCAAATCACATGAGAACCAGAAGAAAGAATGAAAAGCTTTATTTTGTAAAAAATCTGATTCTGTAAATTACATGTTGTGTAGACGACGAATAATAATGTTTTTAGAGCAGAACATATCCCGAAAATTGCATCACTTTGTTGTCATCCTTGTCACCGCCGTTAGTCCGTTTTAAAAACAATGTAGGTACCTATATCACAATCAGAATGAATCTATTTTTTAAAACAAGACCAGCAGATACTTTCCAAAGCCGAATTTCCCGACGTTCAAACCATTAGATCAATCTCAAAGAGAGCCACCGGCTTTCCCAATTCCGGCAGTTTTTACGGCAGGTAGCCGGTATTGGGTTAGTTCGGAACTCCGTGCGAGTAATAAATGTACGTTCGTGTAAAGTTCTGCTCAAAGGGAGGTAGTTTACAAAACTGTGTGTTTGTGTTGTTTGTTATATTGATGTTGTTGCAAGCTTTGTTGAGATAGGTTTTAATTATTGTTTGATTGAGTCCATCAGAGTGTGCTGCGATTAAATTCTACGTTAAGTGTAATGCTATAATTAAATGCAGAAAAGAATAAATATTAAACTTACACATATGGTGTTAACAATTAAACAATAATCACCGAATAGATTAAAAATAACGGTTATCACCCTTTTGTTATTTCGATATAAACTTTTAACAAGCTCCGATATTTCACGATAAATACAAAGCTTGTAATCTATATAATCATTTACATTAACAAAATTACTGTAAAGTGTAGTAATTTTTTTTAAAGTAACTTTCGTTATTTTGCCCTAATTTTTCTAATGGTAAATAAATAAATAATAATAAATGTAGTAGAAGAAGTTTTTGGACCTATTGTATCTCCTGGTTGCTAATGTACCTCGTTCGGCAATCCTATCTATGATATTATATTGGCACGAACATATTAGTCACGTACGAAGGTTATCTTTCAAAAAATCCTGAAACTAAGCTTGTTATTTACAGCTACTTGCGGCGGAAGTGCGTAACACGCGCACCGGCAGTGACGTCACGGCGGCCGAGGACACCGGAAGTGGACCGTGGCGCCGCACACCGGAACCGGACGTCGCCACAACGCACGATACCGCCTTGCCAGGGTAATGACCGATGATATTATTGAGCTATTATATTAAGGTACGTTGCCATTTAGCAATGTCTATTCCCGCACAGCGAATTTCATCTTGCCCGTAAATATGTGGCACATGGAACTGAGAATACACGGAAAAATACAGGTATTAGAATAAATGATTTAAAAACGTCGCACATTTCTACCTACACCTAGTTCTTTGATGTAAACCCGAGTTCTTAGCTGTACACCTAGTTCTAAGAAACAATTCAGTCACTTTTCAGTTTAGTTCTACTACTTCCTCGGAACTAGCCATTCATCACGACTACACCCGGAACATTCAAGGATTGAGAACTCAATTCTCACTGAGTGCACAGTCGCTGTCTGCTCTGTTTATGTTAGCATGCTCGCAATTTGTATCGCATTCGCATCAAACTAGGTAGTAGGTACTAGATAGGCAGCCAGACGAATCGCGACATCAATATTCAATCCAGTCGTGAATTTTCCTTCGATATTAGGACTGATTTCTACTGATAGAAATGTGGTAGGTACCTTACTTTCATCAAGTATGTTTTCTTTAAACACTCGGTATGACGTAAGTTAGTTTAGTTACAGCACATTCTGCCTTGAACCTACAATCCAAATATTATAGTCGAAACGTTAATTCTCTCATTTGCTGACAACTACAGAAGATCGTCGTAACCATGTCGAAAAAGATACATGTTATGTATAGTGGCGGGTACATGACCTGCATGTTGTTCACAGCAATCACCGAAACTCGTTCTAAATATAAATAAACAAGCACTTATGTATTACTGCCGACAAAACAGCAATATATTGAAACATATCGAGCAAACAAACTCGATCACGTCGCAGCTATAAGATAGCTTAATGCCTGAGTCAACAAGCGTAAGCACAGAGCATCCGACATATATATCATAGACAGAAAAAACAAAAATAAAGAAAATAAAGCGCTGCAAACTTGTCATAAATATCCACCTCCAAAATCCCCTTTGTCGAGGATGTAATAAAAACCGCCGATATCTCGACAAGACAAGGAAAATCCCCCGGACCTCGCACAATGGTACAAAATGAAAGCAAAACTTAGTGTAATTAATTTCGAGTACCTACTCAACGCTTTTGTAATAAATCGTTTCATCCGCGAATAAATTTTATCCGGAGACGCGTCTGTTCGGCTGAACTTCAGCAGTGCTTCTATCTCGCTCGCACTCACCGAAAATTTGCATAATATCACGTCACCTGTCCCTTTCGGAAATTTACAAATGATTTCCCAGTTTCCCGCTTTCCGTTAATCACGTGTCTCGAAATCTGCGTGATTTTCCAATGTAAATTAAGCTTTATGATTGTATGTGTAAAGATGAGTTTGGTGTGTTGAGTGATGGAGTCCTGCCAGGGGTGTTCAACCGTTAGGTAAAGTTTGTCGAAATAATTTCACTGAGATATCGGGTGCGAGGCAGTACGCGCGAATAGCCGACACTCGTCGACTCAGGACAGAGATAAGAGGTAATAATTCTTAATCTCAGTGTAGAGGGAAGTTTGGGTCGCGGTCGGAACCGAGACATTGTTTTAGAACAACGATAATTTTCATAGTCGTCGAGTTGAAAGAAGTTAGGAATCGCGGACATAAATAATATTAAGAGAGGAACTGTTATAGGTATAAGTTGGAACTGAAACAACTAAGTCGATGGACCTACGCGTTATTATTGTTTGTTATTAAGAAACAAAAGTAGAAGTTTTCATGTTTATTACAGGGAACCACGAAGTTTTTAACAATAACTCACTGATACTTAGTAATCTACTTAGTTTGTTCGACAAATTCTGAGGTTTTCTTTAACTTTATTTTTCACAATAACGCTCTTGACAAGTTTACCGTCGTTAAAATCTGTATGGTTTCGTAACAGATCATTTTCAGTTGAGTTAAAGATATAAACGTTACATATAATAACTATGTATATTCATCTAGCTCCCTTACAAGCTTAGATTGCTGACTAAGATATATTTTGTTCAAGTAACTAGAATAGCTCATGTAGACTACGGTCATAAAGGTCCAGGTTGAAATCAAACGTTCACATTTAAACTGAGAGCTGTTCTCTGCCTACCCATCCTCCAAGTCATTTAACTTCAACCGTTTCTTAATCAGAGCAACAACAGCACCATAATATGAACGACATCGTACCCTTCAAACAAAACTCCTGAGCTAGCGCGAACTCAGGGTAAGTGCAAATAAATGGGCGCCCTTCGAGAGCTACCTCTCTGCTGGGTACACATTTCATTGCGCGTGAGTGTTTGCTCTGGCGCTTGTGTTTAACGACAGATGGATTACCTGGCTGTTTTGAATATCGCTTTAAAAGGTTGTTTATTGTTTACCTTTCATGGAATTAGAAGGTCTTTTATTGGATTTGAATTTTACATAATAGTCCTTTTTATTAATTTTCTATTTCAGTTTAAAAAAATGATGCTACTCAGCAAGGATGGCAGTTAAATAACAACTTAGCATAGCATGTTGCTTGTATTTTATGTACGAAGGGGTAGATGTGCATCTATAGAAACTTCGCTAGCAGTTGATTAATTGGTATGATTGTGCATGATATTGATTTCGCAAAATAAAATCTTTCTCAACTAAACGTTTGCGGTATTAGGACTTCAAGAATACAATAAATTATACAGTATACGTTATAGTTGTTCCGAGCGAGTGCCAAAAACACAACAAAATTTTCACTGATAACTTTGGCCTTTTGGCTATTCCCAAAAGCAGCAGCATATTTCAAACAACTGTTTCTTCGCCTAAAAACAACACGGTTCACACAAACAACTAAACGCCGCTAACGGTGGCTAAACATTACTGTTTACTGAAGAAACATCACTATTTCCACGTCTACCATACTAGCTGGTTCGAACAATATACTATTTAACTTTACAAATATAACTGAGAGTAAGAATAGATATGACGAAAGTTTGGAGGTGCTTAGAGAAAATTAATTACAGAACGACGAACTTGAAATCATCCAGTACTATTATAATACATGGCCATTACGAATGATTGTGCCTTACGTGGAAGACATCCTTACGAAATCAACGGCACGTTTAACTAAGAAGAAGGGAGAAGTAGCTAGATCTTTTGTGTTACTTGGTGTTAATCGATACCAGAAGTAAAAACAAACTGAGACAACTTTTCCTAGTTATTAAATAATTAAATAATAAATAATAATTTATTGAATAAAATGTTTACAAAAGTGTTCAATTGGTCAACATTAGGGCTATCCGAACAAATAAAGTGCCTAAAAATAAACTAAATCTAAATATGTTTAATACAGGTGCAAGTAATGATGGTTCGGAATTACGATGTTAGGTAGCGACCCGCCCGATCTAAGCCCGGTTAAATTAAAACCTGTGTTTCAGGCCATCATATTATGAACGCGGAAACTATTTAACTTGAGGATCTCATCAAAATTATATAATTATTGTTTCCGTGTTCATCATTCACCAATTAACTGGCAACGGAGACAACCCCGCAACGCACCGCACCACACGCAACTTACGAAATCCTCCGCAACAGCACGCCGACGTCTTAATGACTGTATTCATGGTTACATGCTAGTGGGAATAATTAATGGCGGAACAGGGATTACAGGGAAGAAGAACAGATGGAGGAACAAGAAATAAACACGCAAACAATGCGGAAACTGTATACAGTTGAAAGTTATGACATAACTCACGGTTTGAGTTTGATAAAATACTTGAAAGATGTCAGGTCAACCTGAATATAAAACATTTTCAGTAGTAGTAAAAGTTTTCAGTTAGTACGAGATTTTTCTAGGCCCTTCTACATCCATTATTTCAGCAGTGGAGGAAAACTCTAAAAAGTTTTACTAGGATTAAATGAAGTTTTATTTCAGATCATAAGGATAAAGAGGTTTATGATAATGTTGTCACAGAACCGTCTAAATGTCTTGAACTAGGTCTCTGTGAGGTAGGTACTACATATAACCCTACTTATACTTTTATTCACAACCATAACTTAGCAGTCCTAAGTTATGGTTTATGGTTATGGTTAGGTTATGGCCTCTGCTAACCACATGCATAGTAAACATAATATTAGACCCATCTTAACTACTTACCGTCTCAAAGTCAGACCCCTTCGAGTCGCCATTAACTGTCATAGTGCGAACACTCAATACCTGTACAAGTATAGTATATGTAGGAACATTGGTATCTCCTGTCGAGGACGCTGATCAGATAGAGATGGATAAGTAAGCGAGAGGACGCTCCTCTGGGACCGTCTACAAAACCGGCAGAATAGTGAAGGGTGTAGAGTCGTCTTCGAAGATAATTTTTTTGGTAGATTTTTGACGGGCTCATTTTAATTAAGTCTTCTCTACAAAAGGAAAGTCCAAAGAAGAAGAAGACAGAAGGGAAATTAGGAAGAGGAGTCTTGGTACAAATGTGAAGAGGACGCCGCTACGACATGATTATTCAATGAATCTCAATATTTTTAGTTGAGACCAAGAGACAACAAAAGTTATGCGGATTCAAAAGGTCTGTCTTGTAACGAAAGAATTAGGTAATTACCCTTTTAAGTCCATAAAAGCTAAGATGAATAAGAACAAAAACATTTTGACTAGCCTATAACTTTACCATACTTACTTTTAAGATCAGCTTATTATGTAACCTCTAAATGATAATAATTATGACTTTCCTAGCCCTTGCATCCGATTTCGAGAACTACAATCAACACAAAAATTATGTAACAAATTGTCAAACGCCTGTCAACTGCTGTGATTAGTTGACTGAATTATCAACGGCCTGTTAGATAATTTGACATGAGTTAATTTTGATCCGTCGTTTATTTTCGTTTCAGAAACCAGGTGTAAAAGCAAGGTGTGGTAACTGTACATTATTTCAAAGGTTTGCTCAAACTTTTCTAGCCGCAACACAGCTCCTCCCCGCCCCACATCCAAGAGACAACATCAAAGCCTTGCTACTAAATTAGACGTTTTGCAGATACTAAAAGATATTTAGCCGTCCCTTGCCCCCCTCCCGCGCCCCGCCGACCTCACCCCCGCGCACCCCTCTGACAGTAAACTATTTAAAAGGGTTGTTTACACCCTGAGATATCACTGAGCCTTATATACTTACGTCTGAAGTGCGAACCAAGGTTGATTCACTACATAAGTTTCGTACATTCGAAGATGGTGGGTATTTCTTGAACAGATATTTTAAGAGTTGAAAAGGCTAGGTAGGTAAAACATGTACGTATAAATGATAATGAGGTGTGTACGTTGGTGTTGGTTGGTGGTGACTTGAAAGACCCTGAAATACGTAATTTTAACCGCATCATAATTTATTCAATGTACCTATTTGAATTGTTTCAAAGATTGGGAGAGGCCTTCGAACAAAAATGGAGTGTGACAGGTTTCTTACAGTATTGAGATTTACTACACCTCTAGAAAAAAAGTTGCAATCTACGATTCGACTTTTATTTACAGGAGTATTTTTGCCCCTGATAACATCTTTGCTTTGCACATCAAAATCTCGTCCATCCCCGATCTATTTAAGAACAGAACACATTAACACTCTCGTCCCAACCTTTGAGTTCGACACACAATATACACAATGTATGACGCAAAAAAATCGTTACAAAATTAAAAATACATCCGAGATCGACGAGCGAACATCAAACGTCGATCCCTAAAATATTCCATTTGACAAGTGACACCAACATCGCCTTTGATCTGTCGAGGCGGTCGAAATTGCAACCAATCACAGGCCGTTCACATTCTGATTGCTTGAGGGACTCTTAATTACCCGATGACCTTTCGTCCTGCCTCGCAAAGGCGTGTCGCAAGCCCTTAACACTTGGATGAGTGCCAATTTGCTTTGGGACGGCTACGTAGAAATAGGGTGCAAAGACGATGGGACCAATGTTTGGGACTATTTGCGAGGTTGGCAATGTTAATTGGACTGTGTTTAGTTATTTATGCTGATGAAGGTGTACTTAGATTTGGTTGCCTTTCATATTTTGGTACACGGTCGGCTGAAATTCAGTCAATAAGACATTCAAATTTAAGGTGTGATAAACAGAACCGAAATACTTGGGTTGAATCTTTTTCGAACTTATCATAACTGTATTATAGATTTAGCGCTTAAGATCATCTCACTGTCATTACAAAATTTGTGTACGATGTGTTAACTGTGGTGACTGAAATACAAGACAACTCTTAACAAAACAAAATCTATCATGCAATATTGCATTCTAAACACTCATAAAGAACACCCACCAGTAAGGACACCCACTCCAAAAAGTCCACGTTGTATATAAATACCTGTTTCCAATCACACAAGTTGATTGCTCTGGGAGGTCCCCTGGTTGCCGCTGACCTTAGTAAACGGTGCCCTACAGGCCACTAGGGGATCTTCAAATAGCCATGCCGATACATTATGCTGGTATAAATACTCCGAAGAGATGCGCTATTACGGTGGATGAAGGAGGAAGTGTGGCGAAATGTTTGTGGAGGATTTGACCTTTGGTTTGTATTTGAGGAAGGATAAATGGAACGTGTCAGTTAATACGACTGTGATGACTGTCTCTTTGATTAATAAAAAGTAAGGCTTGAAGATAAGTAACCATTTTAGGAAAGACCTACGTATTAAATTTTTCATCAACTTTGCCGAGAGGACCACTCTAGCCAAACTTAGAACTTTTTCAAAAGAGTGACATACAGGGCGGATGACACTACGCCTGAGAACGATATATCATACTATCCTCCATAAAATTTCAAGTATACCTACCTTTAAATTGTGTGTTCCAATATTAAACTCTAATGTTTGTCTAACCATCACAGGCCTGTATTTCCGAGTATAAGTGCAGTGGCTATTGGCACTCGCAGTCCGTTCGGTATCGACTCCGGCGCAGTCACATCAGCCGCGGTTCAACGACAGGATGTGTTAGTTATGTTCCTCTGATACCATTAAGCTGACTGGCTCGCGTGATCCCGTGCCGGTATACAGGGAGGTGTAGAACTTTTGAACTTATTTTCTTTTTTAATGGTGTTTTGAAATTTGCCATCTGCAACCTTTCTATGACACTTAGACACACCTATTGATGTATCATCTACCCATATTTGCAAAATAAATTATTATATTCTATTAGTAAACCCTTCATTAAAAATGTGTAACTGAAAAGAAAAGAATAGAAAAATACGTACAAAGATTGTGCTTATTTCTATAGAAATCTGATCCAGTATACCTGCGCTAGGAAAGTAGACAAAAATAGATGTAGACATCACCTTCTTTGATACAGAGAAGACAAACTAGCAAGATAAGCATTTAACAAACTTAAAAGTATCCACATGCAATTTACAGTTACATGCAATTCGACCCAAAGTATCCATTAGTGATTAATCATTGGGACTTTAAAAGTCATTTAATTTGGACGAAGACATTGTTATTTCAGCTCGATGTGGGCTATTTAATACATGCATCTTATTAATAAATCTACAATTGGACAAAACTGCTGCCTTTCACAACACAATAATTATTACTCAAAAGTTAGCTCGCTTAATTCCAACTGTTTTTCTAACTGAACAGACAGCTGTGCTGCTGGTGAGTTTGTTGCGCCACTTTTTCTTCCCATCTAAAGCACTAGGAAGTGAATGAAGGGCGGGCGTTTTGGGGGACTGTCTTACGTAATTTTGACGTTCAAAAAGTGCTGATTCTAAGCATAGTTTGAATAAATGACTTTGGATTTGATTCCATGGAAACAAATCACAAGGACCAACTTTAATCCCACCCAATCGCATCATCCTGTACATCGTCCGAGACGCAGCGACAGACAGCTGATGTCTAAGATCAATCCTCGGCTCCGGGCCCGCCGAGACGGGTCCACGCTCACTCCTACATATACCACGATACACTCCCTTTTATTTATTTGCACAGGACTCAATAAATTCCTAACTCGCCACCGATTGTTCGATGCACTGAAAAAAGGCCAACCATCCGACCAGCCAGTAACAGTCTCGTGGCACAAGCCATTTTTTTTTCTCATTCTAAATTAGATTGAAGTTTTTCGTGACAAGCGAAGCTGAATATAAACTGCAACTAATAGCAATTTCTTCGATTCATATTGGCGTTTTTGGGTATCGGATCCGGTGATCCGGTGGAATGATGGTTCATGTTGATTTATTACATGCTGTTTGACTAATAACTAAACTCGGGATTTGTTGTTTACTCTGTCTGGATTAAAATAAATGGCTTAAAAAATTGTAGCTAGGAATAGTTTTTTTGTAAGTAGTTTTGAATTGTTCGATAACTTACGTTCTTGACAACATGTTAGAATAAGTTCAGGGTAATATTTTGTCATTTGTAAGTCAGCTTCCATAACGGAAGACTATCTTTGAAACTTGTAACATTAAGATAAAAGATTTTGTAACAAACATAGTGGTCCTAATATCACGTATGTCTTTTTAAATAGCAGTAAATATACAATAAACCATTAAAGCCATTTAATTACCAAAACATTTCAAAACAAAAGCCTTTTATAAAATAAAGCCATCCGCATCCGTACAATACTAAATCTCCGGCTAACATTTCCAAAACTCATTAACGAAATAATATAATTAATTGAAATTCCTTAGATTACGCCAACATCTCACACTAAAAGCAACTCGGTGTAGTTGCGCGGGCGCAGGCGGGGCGCGGGGCGGGGGGCGCCACTGCGCTGTGATTAACGCGCCGGCGCGCGCGCATGTTTCAGTTAATTAGCCCACAGACATGCGGTGTTCACACCCCCCCTCCCTAAAAAGGAGATCTCAGTTAGCCTTAAGTAGACGACAGTGTTCCGACCGTTCGTTTTGTTGGTACCATGTTGGTATTTTATGTAGCTCACACCGCGCAGTATTGTTTACAAGCGCGCTAAATGTGTAATTAAACTTTATTTCGTGCTTCTCCGTATTTATGTGTCGCCTAAAGGAAATAGGGCCTGAGAACATAGGGTTCTTAAAGGTTGGTATCATTTCTTCGCTGCAAGTTGGAGATCAAAGATGGCCCAAAGGACCAGAAGATAGAAGGACCAAAACGAATAACCAGGATTATTTAGATTCAAAGGATACAAGTGCTTAATAAACACCAACTAGTTTTACCCAAACCATCTCTGAAAAACCTCAACACAAAAGTTCACAAACGCAGGAAACGAAACATCAGACAGCTTGATCTCCACCGCATAATGTTATCAAGCAAATCATCACCAAATAGTTCCTAATTCTGAACAAGAACACAAACGAAAATGACAAATTATCTCACATCCGCCGTTTCAATCATACCAACTCAAATTGGAACGCAGAAATAATTACATACACATTCAAGATCATATCACATGGCTCACGTTACATAACATACATAGAATAAAACCTGCTGCAGAGCAAAAACTTGACGTGGCATTGAGGAAAAATAAAAAAAACGAGACACAAATACACAATACCGAGGAGTCTTGGGTAGTATTACTCCATTCCGTTCGAAGCTTCTGTACGGCTCGGAGCATGCGAACAAAAACTATAAGAACGTTGCAATGCGGCCAACGGTAGCGAAATAATAAGATCGCACAACAAAATAAAGAAATGCCCTCGAAACAAAAGGAAGGCTAGTGAAATAAGGCGAAGAGGTTTACGGAGTGACGCGGTGTGGGCCCGCGCTCATTGTCTTCCAAATACATCGACCGACTGCTAGTGGATGTGGCACTAAAGCTGAAAACGCAGCTGAAAACGTGAACTTCTACAAGCCTGTCTTCTCTCATTATAAGTCTAAAAATATAATGATTCCAATACCCGGTTATAATGTGGGTTAACGTCGGATTTAGGATTGAAAGTAAAACTTGATTTATAACCGCTGATTAGGATCATATATGGCTATGGAGAAACTCTCACTGCCCTTGTACATCATCAAGTAAAACTTAAAACATCTAGTAATATTGCCTAAGGACCAAAATAATCAGATGGACATAAAGACCAGCAGAAAATGAATTCGCTTCTAATCTTGTAAAATAAAAGTGAAAATAATAAAGTATCAAAAACAATTCTATTCAAGTAGGAAAACTCCAATGTATACACGTAATGCGCGATAATTTCACAAATATTAAGTTTCTGTAAAAAATGCCCAATCCACGTTACTTCTCACATCATCGTAACCCTCAGAGGATACTGGTTAAAAAAACCCTTCGCAATCGGACTGCTTGAGGTACATCATTGTTGGCTGCGATACCTGTCTGCGACTGCCTTGTAACAACACGACACTTTACTACCACGCTAATATAGCCTTTAAGCTTATACACTTAATCATTAGTTTTGTGTGAAGCAAACAGTCGTGATTGTGGCTAGGCACAAAAATTGGTTCGTTATTTCTCGTTGATTGATCGGGTTGTAGATTAATTAGAATAGTCTTTGTCAGAATTTGTTTTTGCTTAGTAAGGTTTCGGTACTAGATTTAGCGACACATTTAAATCACACCAGTTTAAATACATCACATTTAACTCAGTGTTATTTATGTGCTTTATAAAATATCTTAATTTAACTCATTCAGAAATTGAAATATTGTATCAATAACCCCAAAGCATTTGTAAAACAAACAGTATGAAACTAGATCAGATTAATTTAATTTGAGCATGGATTGATAAAGTAAGACTTAATAAAGGATACCATAGATGGATACCCATCCATCCATCCATACTTTATCTGGATGGAGGATGGATGTTAGCTCAAAAAAACATTTATATCTAACAATATTATTTACAAAATATATGTAGTTTCAATTCCATGCAAATCGTTCCAAGCCCTACAAAGCCTACCCGATGTCAAATGACCGGCAGCAGTTATACAACATCCAAAAAGCTCATTATTTCACGAACCAAAACCTACTATCTCAGGCGCGTACATCACATCCCGTAAACGCAAACGTAACGTAAACGTGAACGTCGCTGGTACGTGACGTCAACGCCGCTAGCGACACGGAGTTAGTTCGGAATCCGGCCCCGGTTTTACATTACAATTGTCGCTCCAACCTGCACTGCAATATGATAAATCAGTCGATGTGCGTACTTGTACGGAAACAAGTGTTTTTGTTCTAGGAGCATGGCGAATTTTCGAGCTTTTATAAAAAGGACTCCGACGATAATGAGAATTTGACCGAAAGGTGGCCAAATAAATTTGGAACGTTCCAAAGCGCGTTGGGATGATGATATCGTCAAAGTTGCCGAAAAGACATGGATGAGGGGCGCTTGGACCCGTGGAGAATAATAGAAAGGAAAGGATTCTATACCACATGGTATAGGCATCCTTTCCTTTCTTACATAGTAGGTGATTCTAAGCTAAATGGTGATGACTCAGATGCTGGGAACGTAAACAATGACAACGCAATAAAGAAACTAGCAGTTCGCTTTTCAGAATATCTGAACGAAATCCACAAAACACTGTCGTCGTTGTCTGTACCAGGTGGAGATTTACACAGGCGGCAGGTACAGAGCTCATATCTGTAGGAATCCAGTAAGTTTAACACACACCCTGTAGCCGCTGTCTGCTAGTGCTATATACAGGTTGCTCCCGTTTCTATATCTCCAGCTGAAATAAAGTTTTAGCTATGTTCGAGTGAAGTATAGAGAAGGTATAGATTCTTCGCCCGATAAAGATTGGATTACTCCGAATGTACCTGTGAGTGTTATAACGTGAAGGATTATGACGTCATGGCTCATAGACAGCAGTCATGGGAGGACCTTTGCCCAGCAGTGGGATGATGCAGACTAACAGTAACCAGGGAGCAATCATACCATCAGGTTGCAGCGTTGTACTGCCTACCTTTCGTGATTCAGTAACTGGGAACCTGCCGAACTGGACCGTCTTTTCCAAATTTTCCAAAATCTACCTAGCTCTTTCCCAACTATGTTGGTCTCGGCTTCCAGTTTAACCGCATACAGCTGCTTACCAATTATTTACATGGAGCAACTGCCTTTTCTAATTTTATACATTTTTTAATAATTGTGATGCAGATGATGAAAAAATGACAAATGCTTCAAGAACAAATAGCTTTTAGCGTAATGGAGAAACTGAATTGTGTACCCAGAACTGCCAGAACTGATAAGCAGTAAAGGACTAAAGAATTGATCCCACACACAGCCATACTTACTGAGTATAGTAACAATAGGCATCAGTCATAAGAAATCAAGTTTGAATACTAACGCTCGCTAATCTATTTATTTTATTGTGTGGCAACAAAACCACGTGCTACACCGGCGCGGCGCAAGCGCAGCCTTCGAGGAAGGCGCCTAATGAAGATCTTAATTGGGTGGCGCGCGTGTGTCCCGGCCTTATCGCCACGCTCCATACTTCGGTATTTATATGATTAGAGAAATACTTTGTCATTTGTTCATAATGGTATTGTTGTTCCAGAACCATTTGGATTGAATTATTATAATCAAGCGTTACTTTGGTGATGAACAGAGTTTGTTTAGAAACTTTACTAAATGCAACTACTCAACTCAGGTTCGAACCCAGAAAGGCGCTTTCCTTTGTGTAAATTATTTCATCACCACTGCTCTCAAAACGGTGAAGGAAAACATCGTGAGGAAACCGGCATGACCTAAAACAGAAAATTCTAACACATGTGACATCTACGAACTCTCACTGGACCCGCATGGTGGATTACGGCCCACTTCCTCTCACAAAGAGCAGGCCTGTATCCCAGCAGTGGGAACCTTATAGGCTGATAATACAGACTTTTTACTTTTCAAGTCATTTTCATTAAAATAAACGTTGACAAATACCGTAAGGTTTAAGATAGAACTTCTGAATCAAAACTTCGTACCGCTGAAAAATCAACAAAACAAAATATAACAAACAAAAACGTCAAAAAAGCTCACGCGATACCACCATTACAAAATAACTCGGTCGTGTAGCCAGTGATTCGATTTAACTGAACGCAAATGTGAGATGCGACCGACATAAAATCAATCGGCGGGCACGCGAAGCTTAACACCGAAATAATGTAAATTATTGCTCGTAAAAGTGTCATTTTCGACGTACACGTGACGTCACCGGCACGACGTAACGCCGCACGTACCGACAACACACACACCGAAACAAACTCTAAACACATTCGTGTAAAACATAAACTCCCGTAAACAGCAAAACGACCAGTCAGACTAAACGTATTTGTAAATTGTTTATGCTCAAACTGCCCCCGCTTTGTTATCTTTGTCATCAGTTAGTGAACATTTGCATGTCTGCCGTATTCCTCCAGCAGGAGCCCAGGACTATGCACTACCACTGTTTACAATATCAACATCGGTACGCGTAAATAACAAAGAAAAGACGCATCCAATCCGAAATTCGTATTTAAAATAGGACAAAAGCTGTCAGGGCAGTAAACCTCAAACATCGAGTTATCGGTGTGTTGCTGGTGGCGTGTTGTTATAGGCTTTCGCACACATAACCGATGAGACGTTCATTTACATACGGCGGGGGTGGGGGCGCGGGCCAGCCGCCGCCCCGGCCCTGGGGACCGCCGCGACGCCCGGGATACCGCGCGCGAGACAGAGACCACTATATTATTATCCTGAGCTAAAAAAACGAAAAGTGGGCGGGGGATTACATTATAGTAGCGAAAGTAATCGATATTCTGTTTTAGTACGAGGTTGTTAGAGCTGCACCGCTGCAGCCTAAATACGTAAGGCAGTTAGGTCACGGAGGGCAGGCAGGTGGAGTGCGCTTTATTTTTATGCGGGACTCGCTAAGAGGATTGCGGCCATGAAAGGGGTGAAGCCGTAACGCAGCGCTCCTGAAGCCTTCAAATATATCATAAACACGGATGGCTTTTATCACTTACGGACCGAAGGACGCCTCGTAGCTTTAATGACTTGAGTGCACAGATTGAAGGCTATAGTTTGATTTTGAAGGAGAATCTTGGATGAATATTTTCAGCTTACCCTTCAAACTTATAGTTTTGGTGGCAGAGATATTCTTCCTTTATATTTGTCTCCAAAAGCATATTTCTGTACATATATAGCTGGACTAATATTTTAGGGCTCGCAGTGGTGTGCCTCATCTGCATGTCGGCATCGTTCTTGTCATTTATCCACTACGTGACTAACTGGGTTTTATTATTTCGTTCAGTTTTTTTCTTTCAATCAGATCTAGCTTCGTCTAATGCATATTATGTAGTATATATTTCCTGCAAATCTGAAGAAGTTAAACTTTGGCTTAGAGTACTATGTGAAGCAATGAAAATTTTTGACCAGAATTATGGCAATTCTGGTCAAAAATTTTCATTGCTTGCGCTGCGATCGGTGTGGATTTTACCAAAGCAACTGAACGTTATTAGCTCTTCTAAACCACGTTCAAGAGCTGATATAGTCATCATTGTTGGGCAATTAATATTGACACGGACAGATCTTGAACGCAGTTTAGATGCGCTGATCGCGTTTCGTCAGCTTCAAACGACGGTTTATGATATAGTTTCGTTAATAATTAATATTCAATTCTAAGGACCAGCTTCTTGCCTTCCTCAAGGACTCAAGAACCGAACCAAAGATCCGTTATCTCAATTTGGTCTTTCGAGCCGATTCGCAAAAATTCCTTGGCAACAATATTTCGTCATCCTGGGAGGGTATTATTAACACAATTTGGGAAGGAGACCCTTACATCAAAGATGCAGCGTTTAGACCAAATGAGCCGTGGGCCATTCGCGCATAATTCCGGCTCGGCGGTGCTCGTCGTAAACCGGTGACCGGCCGGACCTTGCAATATCAACCGTTTCAGCTTTATGGATCCGGTGTAGGTTTTCTATTGACCGCTCGTGGTGAATGAAATATAAAGTTCGATGGTTTCAGCCTGCTGCTCCGAATAATGGGGTTCAATGAACTTGTCGACTTTCCTGTTTATGTTTTGGCAGCGAAAACAGCTCGGAGGCGAAAATGTTGGTGTAAATGATATTTGGAATCTCTAAAATATGTAGCCAAAAGGGGTACATATACCTACTTACATATGCTACATTTAAGTATGTTACCCGGGCGTATACAATTACATAACTTTAGTTTAACAGTTGGGTTTCTGACAAGTTTTCCTCAGCAAAACGTGATATGTTTTCTTTGTCTCTAGAAAAAAATATAAGTAAGTTCTAATGAAAGTGTAAAATGTTCAGGGAGAAAAAAAAGCCTTCCGATAAAAGCATATACCAACATTAAATACTCGTACATCGCACCCTTTTCCCTCACATTATCCAAGCAAACTCGACATAAAAACAAAGTTATAGTAAAAATCACATAGTATCAACATACTTATAGGAAAATCCACGGTGACGGGACATAGCTTAGCGTCGTAACGTAAAGATAGGGGATATTTATATAGTGATAAAATCCATTTACGACGAACCCGGTACAATGCGGAGCGAACAAACTTTATTTCCATTGCTTTCATATCTAGGGAGGTAGGGATGGGAAAATATCGATGCTTTATGGCTTATGCAGGTTGTCGTTTTAATGATTTTAAATTGTGATTCAGTTTAGGTTTGAATGAAAAGTTTGGACCGTGGTTTTAAATAGTAAGAAGCTCAGGGTGCATTAGACCACTGCAGTCTATATAATAGCAGACATGACTTTACCATGCATGACGCTCAAACTTCCTAAAAGCTTAACAAGATTTCTCTGAAACAGATGTAGATCCAACTTAACTATTCTCAGAGTTAAGTCAATTTATCAGTTACTTTCAAATGATTAACGTTTTTTCACTACCTTATTTAAAAACGATATTGAATAAAGTACTTACCTTATCAATTAATCTATCATCGAAAGATATCGACTGTAGTCCAGCACTACAAAGCCACCCTCAGTTTTTCCTTCAATTTTCCTTTTGCTACGATCTCCACTTAATTGACGAAGAATTTTGATTGGTCCGTACCTACGCCATATTCTATGCATTCGTCGCGTCGGGAATTTTCTTTTTTCATTCTTTTTTTTAATTTCAGCACAGCTTCATTTATTATTCCGCCTCTTATTTTAATGGCTAGCTTCGTTATTGTCCGTCGAGTTCTCGATATTATTTTCGATTTTAATTGCTGGCTGGTTCTCATCTGTTTTTGTGGGGCCTTGTTGATTGAAGTGTTTCCAGTGTTTTTGTTCAACTTGTATATTTAAGCGTTTATTTTCAATGGAAGGTATTCTCATTACATATTTTAATGTTTACTATATTTGTGGTGGAAGGTGTGGGTTTTATTTTGAGTTATATTTCTTCGTGTTTTTTTTATTTGTTTACTTTACTATTTTCCAACTATTGATGACAATGACTAACCAACTTAAATTACAGAAGCTTCTAAAAACTTTCAAAACATCAACTTTTCTTCGCTTCAAATCATCTGCATACCAACTCTCACATTAAAACACATAAAAATCTCTGCAATACTCAGAAATAACATTTCAATCGGTGGAAGCAATTACTCGTCAAAGGCGGTACAGTTGAATGCAGAACTGATTAAACGGTACAATCGCAGACAGTATTGACAAAACTGCGCGCGCGTCGATGCGCCGGCGTCGAGTATTGAACAAATTTCCAGTATGGCCGCCCATTGAAACGTCACCACGCAAGCATTGTATGCTCATCTCGGGCGATAGTTGGGAGAATAGAATAATCGGTATTATTGGGATTTTTTAAGCGTTTTTAAGAGGAGACAACTAGCCTCGTTTGTTAATCTGTGGCTCGCTTTGCTTGCCTGTCACACAAGAAACTGATTTAGTCTCCTATATTATTATTATACTCTTTGGATTTAGTCTTAAAACTGCTTTGATTTCTTAGCTTGCATGTGCGGACTGGAACGTTTTGCTTGTGTGGTTAATAATAATATCTTCCATTAGAGACTTTGAACTTTGGGTATACCGCCGAAGTTGTATTTAATTGGTAAGATCAAAATCAAAATATTTTATTTCACATAAACCTACATGGGCACGTATGAAACGTAAGAAGCTAGGTACACGGTTCCACTTGGTCGTTTCCTATGGAGAAGAGCCGGCAAGAAACTCAACGGTTACTCTTTTAAAAATAAATGGATTTTACAATGTTTTCAAAAATGTACAGTTTGAATAGGTATGCGAGGACAGTGTATGCCTGTCAAAAAGATACTTAACAAAATATATAACAGACTATTTTCTATTTTGTTAAGTATCTTGTGTTAGTGAGAGTGAGCCTACAACGTTCTCACATTCACAAAATATAAAGGAATCTATTTATAGATAAATATATTATTATTATTTATAAAATAAAAACCTACTAAAACCAAATGACATGGTTGTCACTACAACTTTAACCAATCCGAATGAATACCATTTATTCCACAATACCCTCACATATACCTCTAATAAATAGTTGAAATTAGAATTATTGTAGTTATATAATAACGTCAAATAATTAAAATGTCAAGTAAGTATGTAAAGAAAAATAAAATAAATATCGTTTGGGAGCAGTTAATAGACATTTACATATTTATGCTGTTAATGAGGTACCAGGGAAGCCACATGTGCAGAAGCAATTATTGCCAAACTTCCTTGTCTTCATCGTAGTATTTAATCTTATAATATGCTTACCAGGTAGCAACCCAGAATAGTGGTTTGCAAATCTAAAGCAGCAAAAGCAAGTATGGCTAGCCTTGGTGGCTACAGGTCTGAAGATGCAGAGATGTCTCCAGTTTAGACCGAATCTCCTGCATCGTAGGTGCTGCATCCCATAAAGAGGAAACACCTGCGAAACTTCGTTGCATCACTCGGGAACTAAACCTGGTGTGCCGATTAGTGCTCATTTGGACTGACGGGGATTCCTCCACACAATGTCTGATTAATGGGCATTAACATTCAGAGCGCGCGCGCCGCCGCGCTGGCGCCTGTTCAGTGACGGTGGTTGCAAATAGTGCACCCCTAGGAGGTAGAATAGTTACACACAATTTGATGTCAGAGGACAAGTAGTATTAAGAGTATATAACTCTTAGAAAGAGACCTAGTAACACCTAATAGATGTGCAAAAGACCAGGACAATTTTTTTATAAATTTTTCTTCTGCAAGTAAATCTTCAATGAAATCCAGTCTAAACAATGCGTGAAAATAGGCATTGTATCAAAACAAATAATTAGATTACCAGTACGGTATAGCTATTACTTATCACCAACAGCAAAGGTGGCCACACTATTCTCATTTCGCTCTCAAGATTCCACAATTCGCGAACTGTGGAACAGTTGTGCTGCAATTTTTCCTATTCGACTTGAGACACATTTATAGGCCATATTGGAATTTAGGAGAGATTTTATTGACTCCGTTTTATGTTAATTGGATTTCCTTTAATTCGTTACCGAAAATATTCCGATTCGTAATTGGATAAAATATAATGCTTGTAAGCTTTTATTCCTACTATAGATGAAGCGGTGCACTAGCATAGGCCAATACTTGATTATTTTTTTAAACTTTAACTTCAACTTTGATTCAATCGTTACTAGGCATTCAGGCATTTGTAATAGACATTTATCATAATGATGTCTAGACTCAACCGCGATATGGAAGTTTACAGAGTCAAGCAACGTTTAAATAAACTATTCGAGTCGGTGCACTACGTTTACCGAATCACAATTTCTACATAAAATTCATCTGCTACGAGACCACGGCAGATTGTAACCGGACATGACCTGCCCACAGTCTGTCTGGTCTTACCATATATGTTTAGACACTGCGATAATGTACGAGTATCGAGTAGGTAAGAGGCGACTTCTGACCTGGTTGCACCAAGAACGACTTCAATAGCAGCTGAATTTAATTTACGCGATTTGACTGACTACCTAGTTCCCACAACTCCTCCACTAAAGGCCCCAAGTTAAATCACAACTGCATCAGCAAATTCAAAATCTTTTGGTACACAAACACCGCGAGGCTTTCATTTCAGCGCTGAACTAATATTATTGCGAAATGTCCGCCGAGTTGCATCCCTGCGGGTTCATTAACCGTGCCCCCCCCTCCTCCACCACCAGCCGCACCCCCCACCCCCTCGCACATCCAGCTACCCCGAGGAACTAGTATGACTAGATTATTAAATGGGAGATTCATGTACGAAATAAATAGGGGTTGTCTATGTTTAGTGGCGGTCAGACTGCAGTTGGTGTATGTAAAAATAAGAACTGGACATCCGTTCTTACCTATCGCATAGAAACGGATGCATTATGCGAGGACAAAAATAATCTACGTGGTACTAAGTCAGTTCTAACAAATTCTTCCTGAAAAGAGGCTGTGGTTGTGACCTCCACTGTTGATGTGGGAATCCATGTCAATCTGTAGAAGCAGCGCTCATTGCTAACATATCCTTGTTCATTAGGAAGTTTTTGTCAATACATACAAAATCACATATTAGCGCGACAAAAAAATCAGCTGTTCCCTACATTTATGTTCGCATAGCTCGTCAAAATTTAGTGATGTGGGAACGTGTTTTTTTCGCAATGTCACTATTGGTCCCATAGTGAAAGTTACTCATAATAATATAAGTACAATGACTTCTTAAGATACCCATGAACTCATTTTCACCCTATATATTTGAAGAGCTAAACAGACTGTGACAAGGAACAGACAAGGCCCTAAAAAGTGGGCTACCATCTTAAGCCATAATGTCAACATCACCAGGCATGGAAATTGGGTTGGTGACATTAGATAATGCTGCAAAGTAGACGATGCATCCTCTAGACGTGAGGTGACATACACTGTTTTTCAACCTCAATCTAATTCCACAAACTGAAACATTCATCGACCAAACGTAATACATTGAAATATCTCGGTACGTAGTCACCAATCTTAATTTCCCGTCGCTGGCACTCCTCCAGATCGTTTGTCTCTGCTAAGTGACGCTCGGACAATGTTACTGGTACATATGTATTTGTTATGTACAGCTAAAAGGTACCAGACACATTACTTAGTCTATTGTGGTCTTAAGAAAATGTTTTTGTGAAAGTTTAAAGGCATTGGTGGTTCATTATGAGATACTATATGGATCCTCCTTTGCGGATTGGATATTTTCCAAACAAATGTTTCCCAAAATAATAAGTAGGTACTCAATTTTGGGAAAGGCATGGTCTTCAGCAAAACTTGCCGCCAACAGACCACTGAGCCAGCATCTGTGTCAATACCCTCCAAAGCATCTCCAATTCTTCTCACCTTTTCACTTGACAACAAACTTGCATTACATAATTCATGGACTTACCTTGCACGCATCTACACTCACACACGTGTAGCTCAGTGACATGTGTTTACAAACAACTAATTAGAACGAGTGCAGTGTTGTGTGCGTGTTTTTGTTTCGCTGACAATGGCCGCGCGCCTGCGCCTGTGTGCGTGTGCTGTGGCTGTGTGAAGGCTAAGGTAAGGGGCCTGATGGCTGGCACAGCTCATGTAAAATGCATAAGATACGCTTTCATACAGGCTCGGGTCGCGTCTCGCGTTTGTCTCACTACGCACAGATGTTCGGTGAAAGCTGGTTTTTGCGTGGCCGTGAAACTTAGCTGAAAGTAACGAAATATTTTTGTGAAAATTACTTACAGTTTGTTTTTGGTTAAGCCTTGAGACGAAGTACTCTATTATGGAGACAGAAATAACTACTTATTATCGATTACTTACTTGGAGGCCATTTTTTTAAGTTTATGAAGTCATTTAATAAGAGCCATGTTCCTTCATCATTTCATCGAATTCTTAGACTGCAATAATGCACTATATATGCAGAAATAAATTATAATTTTCAAAAGGATGATAATAAATCCATGTCTCTCAATAACCATTTATTTATTGAAGCAAACTAACACTGTTTCTACAATCATTCGTAATAGAGAATTATTTACGAACACCTACTCGCTGAATACTGCAATTAAAGCGTTAAACATTTATCACCACCATTGACAGCCGAATATCTATTAACCTACAAATAAATATAATCTTGCGATCTTGTCGATGCTAAGTTTACAAAATACTGGATCTTACTGACACTAAAGGTGTAGGCAGATTATTTATTTACTTAGCAACATTTAAGAAAATTAATATCTCGAGAACCACTCCTTTTCCTCTCTCTTTTCTCAAATTCCTAAGATTGTAACCTTCTTTGTAAACAGCTGCTGTGAAAATCCTTGAGCTCCAATATGTTCCACCTAACCCATATATCCTGGAGACGGAATACCGTGACCTTATTCAGGGAACGACAAAAGTATAGCGCGTGTTGCGCATTGCAATAGCAAGGTCGACGTCCCGGCTTGGGGAGGCAAGGGAGGGGGGTCGAAGGGGGTGACCGTACCTCCCCCCCCCTGGTATTGTTCTCACCTCAGACACAACACTGCTCCTGAAATATAAGAATTAAAGTTCAGATGCTGGTGGAAATTGTTTCGGCTGGAGGTCGGAGGTCCGACCGCGGGTGAATATGTTGTGTCGAGGGAGACGGTTATGTTGTCGTGTTTGAACGAAAAAATTGTAGTGTTAATGTTGCTGGAGATTTACTCTTAGAGGTAGACGTACCTAATGGGACTAGCTTTAGTGCAATGAGTGCTCAGAAACATTCACAAACATCATGCATAGTACAATGTTTACTCATTATTCAATCAAGTCATCAACAATAATGAAATACTAGAGTACTAAGGCTATGACTAAAATGAAAAACATAACCATTTGTGAAACAAACTTTACAGTTTGGAGTGTTCAATATTATCCACACAGATAACAGATTAAGATGCTTTTAGTACAATTCCTACGCTATCATGTCCTAATAATCATCGACGGAAAATAAAATACCTGTGCTAAAATTTTCTTCTTTTTTCTTTTCAGGAAAACTATCGCCTGAAGCACCTACGAAAATACAAAAAGTACCTGAAACCTAGGTCGAAGATCTTACCCACTTCTATCTCCCAGTCTGTACCCCTGAAAATTTTGCAAAACTTGCATTCAGGGTAGCTGCCGTTTTAATCCTTGTTAATGCCATTCCATTCGATCTTTCCAATTGCCATTCGAGCAATTTATAACCTTAGTTGTAGGTATTCACTGAGGGATAAATTTAAAGAAATAAACATAATGACAGTCGCATCTCAATATATATATGAGAACCTGATTTATGTAAAAAAGAATATTAAACTATATTCTAAACACAGCGACATTCATAGCATAAATACTAGAAACAAAGATCTACTTATTGTGCCCACGACTAGGCTCCAAAAAATTAGTAATTCATTTAAGTGCCAAAGTATACGTTTTTATAACAAACTCCCAAGCCATATTAAAGAACTGAGCCTCAATAAATTTAAATTATTTATTAAACAGAAACTCTGTCAAAAAGGTTTCTATAAAGTTAAAGATTACTTGGACGACAAAAAGGCTTGGGACTAATTAAGCTACTCCAATGTACCCCAAGCAACAAACAATGTTATACTAATTGTTTTATTAGTGACATTTTTATTTTTATTGATTTACGTGACATTTAATATATTTGAGGACTATGTGGATCTACATTATTTATTTTTTCTTTTCTCAGCTAGTTTTAATGACAATCGCCACAGTTTGAGTACTCTATGCGGCCTACCCAAATGTCCTTTCTTTGGTATTGTTCGTCGAGTCGTTGAGCTCCTTAAGTTCTCTGAGCTACACGAGTACTGACAAATGCGTGCACTGACTGGACAGGTCCACTCAAATCTGTATGGTTCTTTCCTCAAAAGACCATTTCAGGCACCAATGTGCATGGTCCTCAAATGATCGGACCAAGATTATTTCTAGATTTTTAAGACATTAACGTTGATCAAATTATATGTGTATAACGACGTGAATATTTACTTCGTAAAGTATTATATTACTTTAATTATTGTGAATGTGAAGACTGTGTGGGTATTTTTTTTCTTTATTTTTGTTTTTTTTCCTTTTTGCAGTTACTTTTAATCATGGTCTGACAGTTTGAGTGCTTTATTCGGCCTACCCAAATGTCCTTTCTTTGGTATTGTTCGTCGAATCGTTGAGCTCCTTAAGTTCTGAGTTGAGCTGCACGATTACTGACAAATGCGTGCACTGACTGGACAGGTCCACTCAATCTGTGTGGTTCTTTCCTCAAAAGACCATCTCAGACACTAATCTACATGGTCTTCATATGATCCAAACAATATGTCTGGACTTTAAAAGAGACTGTGACCTCTGAGTTTGTTTCGGCCTTTCTTCTCAGAGTAGTCAGATAGGAAACGCCGACCTCATCTAGTACTTAAAATATTATTGACGTGTAAAAGTGTTTCTACAAACCTATTTACAGAAAATAAAATCATTTCATCATTTCATCATTTCATTTCATTTCATTTCATTTCATTTCAATGGCGCGAGGCTAACGGGGTGGCGGCTAAAAAGGCAATATCAGGAGATAACATCGATAGCCGATGGAACAGTTCGGCTGTTCGGCACGTAAGTAGGCTGTGAAAATGGCCGCCCGTAACGCTGTGCGTGTACACACTTTGGCGGCAAATGGCGAAGGTAATGTTGATGAAGACTTGAATAACGTTAATTTGGACAGTCTTTTGAATATTATGATTGAAAAGGATAATTTAGAAGGAATTGTCGTATTAAAACCTAATAGTAATCGTATAAAATGTTAAACTGAAAAAGACTCAACAAAAGACAAATCTTATATAGGCAGAGGTAGTCAATAATTAAAAACACATCACTATAAGAAAACAACAGTTCACTGCAGTTTCGGGAAGTTTTAAGAACGTCTCTTTCAAGTTGTAAACGAAACAAAAACATACAAATAATAATAAAATTTCCATCACAAAATGGAAGAACTAACTGAGGGAAATGACTCATTAAGGCTTTCTTAGTTTAGCAACCTTTGTCTGAAACTGCTTGGTTTTCAAGCTATTACATTATTGCCACAACCAAACACTATTAAACCCTGGTGCGGATTCCATTCAAAAGTTTTGTTACCTCGTAAATGTCACCTACTTGGGTTTCTTCGTTGGAACTGGTAATCAGTTCCTTCTGAGGAAAATACCGCATTGACGAAGCTTTTCACGTCTCGGAAAATGATGGTTTATGGCAGATTTTTCAGCACATAAAGTTTTGAACAGCAAAGCGAAGTAGGTATATAGGGCTTGTATTTCAAATTATAAAGGTTATTAGGTTCTTCAAAACAATGTTTGTGTGAGATAGAGAGAGTAATAAGAGTAAAAAAGCCTTTTTTGACATCAAAGAACTGTAAAACTTAAATGAAAGTTCATTAAATGAAGTGAGAAGTGAACCAATCGCTCAGAATCAATGGTCTAACTTACTAAAAATTCGGTAAACTATGTGCTTGGTTCAAGAAAGTTCATCTCACTTCTATAGGACAGACAACACTTTAACACCACAAAACCCACTCAACACGATCATTTACTTCAAAACGAAACTCCAAACTTATTTACATATACTTTTTTACGTTTCCCCTGTGCCTCACACTGTACGTTCACTAATGTTGGACGGGTGTGTGCAGGACATCTGCTTGTGTGTGACGTCGCTGGCATAGTAATAGGCCTCTTGTGACAATCGCTCGACTTTCCATCCGCATTACGTATTCGACGGATGCCTTAGGAGCTACAATAACCCCCTTCTCACCGGACATGGGTATTGCCTCCCGCTGTTTTTATTAAAAGGTATTCTTTTTTTGATTTCCAGGTTGTGGTGTTATGGCGGATCGGTGATGTGAAGATAGCATTCTATTAAGTGTGCTAATGAATGGGGCTCATAGTTAAATCAAAGATAATATTTGAAGAATTATTTCTGGAACTGCATCGTTCTAAATGTTCAGATATGAAACCTATTACTAATTAAAGTGAAAGAGAATCTAAAAGGATTGCTGAAAAGTAGGAACTTATCTAACTGAATGCACCCATTCTGGATAAACCCATTCTTAACTATAAAGCTATAACACAGAAATGCTTTCGACTAAAGGTCATCAAATTATTTTTATAGCTCCTAAAATTTAAAATTATTATAAGGTACATAATAATCACTAGTAATAAAACGGCATTGTTTTATAAACATCTTGTAAGAAACCAGAAATTACTTTGTTATTTCTTTACGCAACTGCATAATCTTACTTGTAACATAAAATGTTATATCTAGTAATAAATTGAGTATAAAAACTTGAATAAAGAAAAGTTGTGTAAAATTATTGTATAAATGGCAATGTAGATGAATGGAAACACGATGTTATGCAATCTTACAGTACAGCTTTTATGAAGGTGCTGAAATACTATCATAATAGATATAATATAAAGTAAATTAATAAGTTAAAGTATTACTAGCATCTGTGAACGTTGAATTTGCTAAGGGTCTAGTTACTAAGATACTTTTGATGACACAGACGATAAAATGAGAGAAAAAGAAAGAAGAGGAATCTATGTTACTGAACTCTCATGAATCATGATAAACGTTTAACAACACCGTTTAGCTACACGCACCTAAAATATGAATAGATCCAACCGAACTAATTGTAAAGTCTGAGCTAATTCTAAACTATAACATTGTAGGACGGCTGTCAGCACTAAAACTAATACAGTTAGTGTTACTAAACTAATTGTTGAGGTTTAACGTGACCAAATGTTGGACCTTGAGACAGCGACGCTTTTGTTTCACGAATTGTTGATGTTGTTGTAATTGGTTATGTTGCAAAAAGTATTTTTTTAAGAATTAGCCGTGTCTAAAGTTTTGAATAATTAGTATGAGTACTAACATAACATAGCTTTCACTCTGGAGAATTTCTAATACTAACTCAAATATAAATGAGCAATAGAATTTCAAGGAAGTTACTGGAACAGCTTGTGAGACAAGCGTTACACTTGTCGAATAGATTAGCGATTGCCGTAGGTTATTTTTAGATGATGCCGGCGCACATGACTTGGCAGTCTGACAGACTCCTTGAGACGTAGAAGAGATCCACCAGATGAGGTATTCTATACTTTTCCGATTGCCACTTCCCAGTACATTTTAATCATCAGCATGAGCTCATGAGCACCATACCAACATTCAGCAATATAACATGCATTGTATTAGTTTTTCCATTAACCATTTTTCTATCTTATGATATGTTATTAAATCTAACATGTATCGAAATAGCGCCTGAGCATGAATACTACAGACACCAGAAGGGCAAGGTCAAAATTAAAATATTCAGGGACTTGCTGCGTTACTTCGCATGAACAATGCAGGCTTAATAAAGGTAAGTATGAAAACAAACTGATCCTAGAAATGAGGTCTATGATCATCATCATGATGTTAATTAATATTCTTACATTTTGTAAAACTCCAGTGTTGTTCAGATCCTTTCATTCACTTAAGATTAAGCGTAGATACACCGACCGCCTAGCCAGCCAGACCTCCAACTTTACCTCGTGAACCTCGAGCTGACGAACTGATGACAACTGTAGCTCCAATTCCGCGAAGCACCCACACCAATACAGTCCCGAAACAAAATCGCTAAAACTTAAGGGGCCGACGACACCGCGGCCCGAACTGCGCCGCTCCAAATGTATTCAAATATATGCGCGATTAATTCAGGCTGCATAGCCAACGGGACGGTGTTAGTAGTGGCAGCCAGTCTCACTTTCTACGCCGGATCGATGGGGCCGTGACCTTCAGTGCCTCTTATTTGGTTCCTGAATCGATTTTTTGCAGGAATCTTTAGAAACTGGATCGATTTTTTTAGAAGATGCTAGCGGTTCTCTTTTTGGCTCCAAAGTGACGACTAGTCTCGTAAGGTGCTGAAGGGTAATGGCCATGACCTTCAGCTGCTGTAATGTGGTTCTGGAATCGATAATTTTACTGAACTTTCCGGAATAAGTTTGCTGTTTTTGACGAAGGAAGCTTTCGCGTATTTTCGAGTAGGATTACGACCTAACTCCACGGGAGCTGCTGTAAACTTTCTTTAATTGGTATTACGGTTATTTTCGTATTGGAGAATCGCTAATGATGAAGTTACGGATTGCTAAAAACTTAAACGTGTTATTGAACTTTTCAGGAATAAGTAAATCAATCTGACCCTGAACTTCAGCCGTTCTTATTTGACTTCCTAAATCTTCTTAAATTTGGGAAATTTTGGACATATTTTTCAAAGTTCTACACTGATGGGATCAAACGACTTAAAAAGTGCTATCCGTTTTATCCAAGCACTGCTGCTGATGGCTCCTATAAAAGACATACATAAATGGCATAGCTAGGTACCTTCTTACGCGAGAGCAAAAATTTACGAGGATCCTCGAAAAATAGTCGATTGGTGGGAAATATTCTTATCAACATGGAAATATCTTCCGTGTTTTTTTTTTTCTGAAAGATGTCTGCTTCTATGGCAATGACTTTATGTCATGCAATATCGACATTTACCTTTCAAATTCTATCAGGCTCTCAGTCTTTATATTTCTGGCAATTTCCGTGACATAAAGATTACGGACTCGGTAGCCTTCGCACTCTAACTAAAATCTGCATAGCCAGATGATAATCTTATACACCGTTTGCACCTTAAGTAAACAACTATTCATAGCACCTACCTAATATTGAAAAGTGGCTCCATTTTGAATAATGGAACCAGATTTTCCGGAATATAAACACAGAGTGGGTCAAGGCTGCTGTTGTACCTAACATTCCGCCTAATGACTATCACACATAAAATATTCAAGCAAAAAACTTCGCGCCAAAAGCAGCCACTTTAAATAAAGTACGCACTTAAGCTGTATACCCAACTATATGGATTTTTTTATCTTTACGATTACGGGAGCGTCCCGCGAGATGCCAACTACAAAGGAACCACTAACTATCAATACATCCCTTTATAACGGTTAAGAGCCCCCGTTTTACAGCCAAAGGTTCGCGTTCAAAAGAAAAAGGCGCCCTTGTAAAATTCCTTTTCAGGTCTCGAAGGAGTTTTCGAGTAGAAGTAGAGTGTTGGAAGTACAAACATAGTTGTAGATATAGTATGTAGTGCGGGGCGGTGAAGACGCGTGCGTGTGTGCGGGCGACGTGACACCCGCACACAGCCGCGCGTGCCTGGCGCTGCTGTGTGCGTGGAATGCGGTACACGGGAGTACGCGGTATGATGCGTTCGCGATAAAATGAAAAGCTGGTGACGTCACAGGATGTTTGCGAAATTCGTTAAAAATGTTTTTCTGGTGTAAGTATGAGTTTGATTCTTAAGTATGACAAAGATATTGTTATCAGAATAGCACGAAGAACATACTCTTCAATAACACTACTAAAGAGGTTCTCTTCCTGGAATATGATTGAGCAATTTTCGTAGCGAGTCCAAATGAACCGGGGACAATAACCTCCCAAAAATAAAACCTGAAACAATAAGCCACAGAGATACGAACTAAATCTGAACTAGCGACTGAAGTAACTCCAGACTTAAAAAGGCACATCCACAAAACAGAACTGACAAAATCAAATATAGAAATTCTACTTGTTTAGCTATTATTAAATACGATCCGTCGCTAGTCGCTACGAGAGCGTCCGTACAGGCCGCACGCACACATGCGAGTGGCTACGTGCCGTCGTCTTGGCAACCAGACGCATGCGCGGCGCCGCCCACCGGCCCCCCTCCCCCCTCCCTAGACCAGACTTAGCACTACTAAGTGTATGGAAGTGAATCTATTCTGTATGATTGGTCATTGAAGATAAGTCGTTTCGAGCCGAACACGGTTTCTGCTTCTTTCTTTAATAGGTGTCGCTAAGTATACCCTTTTATAATATTATGTCTCATTCTGTTGGCGTTTGTGGTTCAGTTTTGTTAGTAGTCTAGGACCGACACTTGTGGTGATGATTAGTGAATGGGTGATGATTTTATTAGGGTTGTTACACTAATAAGGTAATTATCATACACATTGTAAACTTTGTCGATGATGAGTTCAAGTTTGAACATTAAAATGTAAAAAGAATGAATTATTGGGCTTTTATTCATTACCTTCTATTACATAAGCATAATGCGTTATGTTAATATCATTGGAAAACTTACAAAAATCCTAAATTACCTGCTCAGTAAAGAGTAGGTAGTATCTTTACATAAGTTTGATGAAAACCAACAAACAGATAATTAATTTGAATAAATTCAACATTATTTTAATATCAGCTCATTGAATACATCTACGTTAACAGTCTGATTGGTCGCTTTGATAAATGTCCAATTATCTGATCATACACTGATATTTATTGGTCATAATTGTCCAAGTTATTTATGTATAACTATTGATAAATGGAAATTGTCATAATTGCAGCTTATCAACGAATTAATTGTTGCCTGGTTTTAATTAATTAATTGCATGTTGATAACGTTTGTTGGTGATAATAGGTAAAGGTTACATAAGAAGTACTGAAAAATAGCAACGAGTTTGAGAGTTTTTATTTCTGTAACAATTTTCTCTAAAACCTGTAAAGGAAAATTGTTACAAAAATAAAACTCTCAAATTACGTAGTACAAAATACATTCTAAGTTTACGATAGGACGATTTTTTTAAGATAGGATGAATGGATAAATTCTTTCCCTATAACACATTTGTCTTCTAATGTACTAACTTCAGAAACTCATATAACATTCATAACATCGTTTACATTACAAACTCGAAACAAAACATCGTAGGAACAATCTCAATCAATAAAACTGTTACACCAACCAATCATTTAGAACTACGTAAATCAGATACAAGTAATAAATATTTACAAAAAGCAAAGACTAAACATACAATAATGGACCGGCGAACACGGGACAACATAACTATAGACAGAGAAAGAGTCAGAGAGGTAGGAGAAACAGAGAAAGAAGATGACTCACACAATGGAAAATCGAACACTGTAGAGATGGGAAATTGCACACATAAGTCCGAGTTTCCATGGTGTGTGTGTTTAGGCTTGTGTGTGTGTTGTAAGGTAGGATGTGTGGGTGTACGGGAAATGCTCGTAGCATGAATGTAGGTACCCGGTTGATAACGTTTGTCATGCAAGATATGAATCCACTGTCTTGCTAAGGGCTGTTAATACTTTATTTTTAACGACAGAGTTTTGGTTCAAGATTGTGAGGAAAACGGCCTGTAGCGAGTTTTCCTTTTTATCTAGAGTAAAATGGAAATTAGGAAGTTTAGTTTGAACAAGTCCGAGGTGTAAATAATGGTGTTTTGCTCCCAATTTACTAACTTAAACCTGAATTAAATGACTGGTAAAAGTTTTCAAAAGTTTCTTTTAGGTTTCCTGAATCCTTAGTTGCATTTTTGTCAATGTTTTCTCAACAATATTGTTTTGCAACTTACCTACCTACCTAGGTAGGTACCTAGATAGAAACCAACTTGTTATATGGGCAAGCTCGACTTTTATCAATGCAACCTCATCCCATATAAAATAAGCCATAATGGAACAAGTTATATAATTAATTAAGTCATCTATAAGCAGCTCGATAATTAATTTGTTCTTATTTGAAGTTCGGGATCCGCGGATTGTTTTGTCAGTTCTAATTGATGGGGAGTCTTGAAGACTGGAGTGATTTTCATGGATCATTGCCGCGTTAATAAACCTATTATTTTATATAATTACCTACTTATGTAAAATTACCGGGAGCTAGTACAATCAGAGACCAGAGGTTTACTAGGTAAACTCCGTCGATGTGGTATGCAACTACGGTTTCCATACGAAAGGTAATAAAGTTACTTAGAAAAGTATAAAAGTCAACAGTCTTAAGTATTTTATTGTATTTAAAAGATCTTAAAATTCTTGAAAAGATAATAAATAATTTAAAAAAAACTTGTGTTGACAAGTAGTTCAAACCATCTTATCGTATAGTAGGTACTTACAGCTCAATCCACAGTATAAAGTCATCAATTTTGAAAGACGTTTTAGTACTTATAGGTACTATGGTTCATATTGAAATATTATGATCTTCCACGTTTTTACGGGGCGTGAATAAAACCTAAAAAAAGAACTCAAAAGCAGTTTACAGAACATTACAAGTTTACGACAAAATAATCGATCGTAATATGCTACGACACCCAAATAAACATAAACCCGTCTTGCGAACACTCCCGTGCCGATTCATTCACAATAAACGAATGCATTATAATTATTTAAATTTAAAACTGTTGTAAGTCTGCCCGCCAGACAAGCGCCGACCTAAAATAAACACGAAACAAACTTTTATTAAAACGTCTACGAGCCGCTTTACGTGTTCGGCGTAAAAACGAGCGCCGAAGTGCCGAACTTCCTCATTCCAACTTTGATACCGCTAACGCCATCTACTACCGAGTAGCGGAACTGTAATGGTTCGCATAAAACTCGAGTGCGGTAATAACGGTAAATACGTAAAATAAACAATTTTATTAAATGAAACACGTTACTACGATTACGTAACAATGTTAGTGTGAAAGCATACGTCTGTATTACCGAAGGAAATGAATTCAAATGACCTTGGTTCATTAATGCGGAGTGCCATAAATAATACATGAGGCACATTATCATTGTTTGAAGTTTTAACAGCTTTTTCATTGGTGCTAGTGCTGATGTTCCCACAGTTGCATGCTTAGCCTTTCATTCATACGCGGTAATTATTCTAAATGGTCGATTAGTATCATTTATCATCATTAAAGACTGATATATTTACAAATTACACGAAGTAAGCACTTTTTGTTTAAGCTTTTATTTATTCATACTTTATTTGCGTTGAATTGAATTATTGTAATATTTTCATCGTTATTATCACTTAATAACGTTGGAATGTAAACAATCATTGAGGCTCGTACACAAATAACATTTGTTTTCATTATGCATTTAATCGTCGCGATTAACATTCTTCATTATTTTGTGTTAAAAAATGACTATATACTAATTTGAAGACAATTATTTTAACAGTACCTAAGTATTTTTATTTTAATAGGTAAGTCTCAGCAAAATAAAAATGCTTAGGTACTCGGTTATTTTTTTTCGTTCACGTTTCACTGTAATTCGTTAATTACGGTGTCCTGCCATTTCACCAAAGCAGCGGCAAGCAACGTCGTATTTGAAAAAAATGTTTTTCAAATACATTGAAAACATCAAATAAAATAATTCACTTATGAAAATAATTATCCAATAAACTTTTTTTTAATAACGTATTATTTGACAAACAATTCATTTTATTTTTCATTATCTCATAAATGAATGTTTGGAATAGAAACGTTTAAAATATTGCATTATTACACAATTTCCTAAAAATGAAACTCATTAAATAGGCAAAAGAGTAATTTCAACAAATATTATTACAATACAAATAATTAAATGCCAGAAAAATAATTTTATTATACTAATAAAAATATTTTAGGCTATCCGGAATCGAACAACATCGTTAGATTAGGTTAAATATTTTTTACTCGCAAAAAAAGGTTAGGTTAGGTTAAAACTATGACCCCCCTACGCAGGAGCCGAGCGAGCGTAGCGAAGGTTATTTGTGTAATTAACACATATTATAACATTTAAAAAAGAAAACGATTTCATTTTTAAAGAAAATCTTGGAGACAAACCACGTTATTGAGCCATAACTTAAAGTTACTGATTATGTAAGTACCGCGTCGTAAATTCTACTTAGAGCGAGTGATCCGACTCGGTGAGTCGGTGCCGTGTGCTTACTTAAACACAACTTAACTTACTTATTTTACTTGCGCGCTAAACTTCACCTGTTTCTTCCCTCTGAGAAGTATAAGTATTTTACCTGCTAAAAGTTTCATATAAATGCTTTATCTTTTTCAGTTCAGTTAGATCCTTTCTTTTATAACCTAAGTATGTTTATTTTTATATAAGTACCTAACTGCATAATGTACCTTTTTGTTAAGTTCTTTAACTTAAAATGTTTTTTTTTAACTTAGGTACCTTAGGTACCATGTTTCTGTTCAGAATTTAAAAAAACATAGCCATCGCGTTTAATGATAAGATATTTACAGAGGCAAAAATGAGCAATGTAGGTGAAACAAGGTAATATAATATTAATGACAATAACCTTAAAATATTATGTCTAGAGTTTTTCAGAATATTGTCTATATAGGACCCATAACGTTGCGTTTTGGAGTGCGAGTCAGTGTTGCCAACGGTTAACGTAGCTCTCCACCAGATTCAACGTCTAAAACCACCAGAAAACCACTAACAAAAATCGGCCCTAATCTAAAAATCGCTAAAATATCCACTAAACACATTTTTAGTTTTTTTTTTAAAGTCAGTCTTTATATTAGTAAAAAATGTTCTTTAAAATCAACAAGTCAAGATCAGAAACAAAAATATTCAAACAACAGCTATTATATTTTTTTAAAATTAAACTGATATGCTAAAATCCGTTTTCTTCAAATGAATTTTGTCTGCACCATCATCGTCGTTTTCACATTTATATGATTCTTTGGTACCGATTTGTTATAACTTTTAATGGAATTTCACAATCATCAATTTTTCCTTCCAATCTTACACTTTCTATTCTACACTTCCTATTCTTATAAAGCAGTTAAAAAATTCAACTTCATCCTGTTCCTTTGCTTGTTCTTTGCTAATTCTTCAAATCTACACCCCCCTTGAGCAGCTTTGAAATGAAAATAAATAATAGAAATACTTTATTCCAATATTTTTTAGTATTTTTGCTCCATTTCAGCAAATGAATTGCGAATTTGCGACAAATTCATTCATTCATAAATGAAGTAAAAATAATACATTTCATAACGTTTTAGTGGCTTAGTGGTTGAGTGATAGCATGTCAATGACTGAAAGTCATTGAAACTGAAGTCTACTAAACCACTAGAAAAAACCACCAGCCACTAAACCCAATATTTCACCACTAAAAGGGGGGACGAAACCACCAGGTTTAGTGGAAAATCCACTAAGTTGGCAACACTGGTGCGAGTATGTCACAAGAATCTTAAGCTAAATGCGTGAATTTAGCTTAAGATTCTTAGGTAGGTACACAATCTTTATTTGTAGTTTAATTTGTTCTCAAGTTAAAATCCGCTATAGTGTGATTACACTGAAAAAAAACATGAATGATTGAAACAGAAAATGCTTTAGCAGTCCTTTCTACACAGTTTGAGTACTTTATGTAGGTACCTATGCGGATTACCCAAATGTCCTTTCTTTGGTATTGTTCGTCGAGTCGTTGAGCTCCTTAAGTTCTGAGTTGAGCTACAAGAGTACTAAGAAATGCGTGCACCGACTGGAAAGGTCAACTGAAATCTGTATGCTTCTTTCCTCACAAGACCAGTTCAGGCAGTTATTTACATGGTCTTCTCATGATCTGATCAATATTATATCTGGACTTTAAAAGAGACTGTGACCTCTGAGTCTCTTTCGGCCTTTCTTCTCATTGTAGTCAGATAAGAAACGCCGACCTCATCTTGTTTTTAAAATACTATTGACGTGTAAAAGTGTTTGTACAAACCTATTTACAGAAAAATAAAACCTTTTCAAATTATTTCATTTCAAATCCTATGAGTTTTCAGACCATAAAAATACTGTAGTTATTATGAAAACGATTTCTTATTATCTGACGCCGGACAAGTATTTGTCAAAATGTGAACATAGAAACAATCCGAAAACAGCTGAAGTGCGGCACCACACGCGCCGAAAATTATTCAATGCTTCGTCGTAGTACACGACGTAATTTCGGCGCGAGGCGCAACTCTTGTATTTTGAAAACATTCGCATTCTAATCCCTCAATCTGTCTTGAATACCTCTAACTATTTTAAAATTGAACGTCGCTGAGATAAGATGGAATACTCCCTAATATGTACACCATAAAAATGACAGAGCTTGCGACTAGATTCTGAACGTTTTTAATTACGGGAATTGGCCTTCTGATGTGTCAATTCAAAAAGTATTGCGGATGTAACCACCTTATTCTCCATAGATGTGTCGCTACACTGAAGTTCGTTTACATAATTATTCTCGCGTTTCATGCAAGCGTAGCAAGCAATAAATTCGCTAGAAAAAATAAATAGTTACAGTGTAGTCTAATTCGCCATGCGTTATGATTTTGAGAAATAGTAGAATAACTCGATACTGTTGCACTGTTTCTTGTGTAATGCCAAGTGAGCCGGTGAATTTGTAGATGTGTTCATGTGCTGAAGTAGTTCTTGTTGGTTTTTTTGTGTATCAGTACGGTTAGGTGTTTTCAGTGTTAGTTGTTTACCGATTACAGAATAATATGTAATTAATTTTTCTTTATGAGATAAAGTACCTAAGTACCTACATTGTATAAAGTTTCTTATGCATAAGTAGATAATTTAAGAATCCATCACAGACGATCTTTGAAATAAAACTAAGTTAGTGTTTACTGTGGTAGATAAGTAGTAGTGTTAACAATGACTAGAAAGCGGCAGAAATTGTATTAATAACAGTTTAATTAAGTAGCAAGTACGAAACACGAAAATTACCAATTAGCCACAGCTAGCATTATAAAATGTCCGTCAAATTCCCATGTCCACAATAATATCGAACCTAATTCATCGTCATAACCCCATTGTATATGACAGGAAGTTACGTCACTCGGCCGGCCAATCAGCGGCCGCGTAGACCGGAAGTGGCGTACCAGGGTGGTGTCACGATCTGATTGTGACCCCAAGGGTGGAACGATATGGTTGGCTAGTAAGTGATTTTGGCAATTAGAACGAAAGTATTTTTATTAATTAAATGGTACGGCTAATAACGCTAAGGGCCCTTGACGACGATCAGCTCAAGTTCGGCAGTGTTTCCCTTGTGACAATTTGTAGCAAAATTAGTTTAGTTATGTACGTACGTTATAAAATTATAAAAATTAAAACACAACCACTAATATTTTTATTGCGTTATAGCACGCGTGCTTTACATAATGTATGATGTGCCAAATAAAAACATTTAAGTTTCATTGTTCTGAATGTCATAGGTATTTAATAGAAACAGTACGCTTACTGTTAGCGTAATATGTAAGTTTCAGTAAATTACATAATAAATAACCTATATGCTTGACAATTATTGGCAGCATTCAAGGATTCAATTAATTAGGTACCTACTGTGTTTAGTGATTTCGTGGATTGAACACTGTTGAACATCTCCAAAGCCTGGTTCATATCATTGTGTCACTGACATTTGCCTGTTCTGAGCTTATTCAATGGATTGATTTTCATTCCATTACTCTAATATGTTCTTCTGTACTGATGAAAACCTACAGAAGTACCTGTAAGCGAGTACCAACATAATAATAATAGTGAGGCAGCAAAAACAATAGTATGCGACGGGTCGTGCTATCGCCGGCGTGTTATTTCACGGCGCGGTGTGCAAATAGTCGGGCAACCACAATTATACGTACTCATTACCAGAGAGTATTTTGGTTACAGCTGTGGCAGTAGGTGAACTTTAATTTTAAAATGTTTGCAACGTTATGCAAGTACCTATATCCGATGGAAACTTGTAGAAAACCGCCGCCCGCGCCGCCTATAGACAAGTGCAATACCAATGGATTTTCGATGGTTGCCAATTACCGAGATGTAATGGGGACGTATTGCCATTTATGTGGCTGTAACGTCACAGGCATTCGAACCGGAAAAGGTAATACCTTTTCCGGTTCGAATGCCTGTGACGTAACATACTATGTTGCATTTGAACCCCTGAAATAAAAATAGTTTACTGAGTGAGCTCTTTCGCGAAGACAAGAGCTAACCTAACCCCTGTTGCAAGTCCTGTTAGATGTTCGTTGAGGATCAGCTTGCAATTTTGAGTAAAGCAGACTCGACAAACGATTTGCAGATAAAGTTTTTCAGTAGGATAATGCTAGTAAGCAACAAACTAAGATATTACACGTAAAAATCATCTTGGCGTTATCACAATTAATTAATAACTTGTAACACAATCACCAATCGTTGACTCATCTGCCTATCTAAATACTCTTTGCGTATAGTTGGCGCAGGTCGGTTCGGTATGATTCGGGAGGCTTCATGCGATTACGGCGACACCTGCCGACGTTCCCACGGAATTTATAATTTCGCCGCCGATGCAGCACGGATTGGCCGGGATCGTTTTAATTGTATTCCCCGAAACACCCGGATTTATTACTGACACACTTATATTATACGTATAGCTGGAAAATAATCGTATTCCGCTTTTAAAGTAGAGGTTTGATTTGCATTGTTTTGTTTGGTTTTTGAACTGAAAGGGTGTCGGGTTTCAGGTTTTCAGGTGTTGGCTTTGTTTAGGAGAAATAAGTTGAGGAACTATTGTCACGTACATAATAAGCCACATATAAATTAGTTAAGTTATATTCTAGTGTCCTATTTTGCTAATTTTCATTATAACACGATTTCAAAATAACTATGTAGGCAATAACTATTCCTTATCCCTGAAAACTTAACATCATCGTTGTTATATATAAATGTGGAGTTCATTTTCTAAAACTAAAAACAGAGTGCAGTTCTTCCAAAACTGCTCCCTGTTGTTTTTAGACACAAAGAAACCATAAAATTCCGATACAATCAGAAGCAGCGTCATAATATTAAGCAATTTCATGTAATGCCCTATAATGAAGACCTCTGCACACGGGTGCAGGACGCCGTCGGCCGCGACTGCCGCCACCGTCTCATTTCACGCATCGACTTACCAACAAACGACACTGCACTTTTGATCTGTGCATATAATAATTGTATCTACAGTTTATGAGGTCAGTACTTATAGTTTAATGCAGTTCATTGTACATTGTTGAGGAGTAAGTAAGGTTCTGGCTACGGAGCGATTAGATACAGCAATGGAAAATGTTACGCATGATTCTATAAATAAGTTATTGAAACGCAACCAAGTGACTAGATAGGCAGATAAATTATTTATTTAGTGCCCCCAAAACAAATAGCATAACGCTTTCTTCGCCCTGCCAATAGGTGTGCCACACGTACAGTATTGCACAACCCTTGTACCTATGTGTCAATGAAATAGCTGATGAAATTATCTAAATTAAAATTCGAAGATGAAAATCATTGAAAATCGTACCTAACTTGAAAAATTACGTTGATAGCTAAGGAACAATTAGCAATGATACATCAAAAAATTCCTTCAATAATGTCACAGCTCTATGTAATAGTATCTACCATACATAGGTGTACCTACATAAGTACACAGTGGGTACATAAATACCCCGGGTACGTGATAGTGTGCGTATGGGTGGTTATTTTCGTTCATTTCACGCATGGCGACGCACGCAAATCGATGTGAACAATGCACGACTGGCTATATGTTTACAGTCATTAAATATGTAGGTATTTTTGATAGTTATTTAGTAGTACCAGTTAATTTTGTAAGGAAACGGCGTGAAAAATAGTTAATCGCATTTGTGTAAAGTGGATAGAGTCCCTCTAAAATAACTTCATAACTGTTTCGGGAGCCTACTAACTATTGAATCTCATGAAAAACTGAAATAAAAACAAAATTCTTGCATACTTGATAATCTAAAAGCAAGAGTTAGGATTATTAAAAAAACATTTTTAAGGTGATGCATTTAAGTACCTAAATTAAAAACAGCATTTCAAACGACGCAAAAACTAGCATCAACAAAAAACGTAGGTATAATTTAGCCAACAGTCATCAATATTAATGCGTGTGTGTTTTACGACACAAACGGTGTTGCTACATTTATTGAGACAGCTAATCGACGCATTACGCGTGGCAACACTGGAAAACCTCTTCCTTTCCGTTTGGTAATGAAAGCAGGTTTGATGCGTTTCCTTTACCGGCTTCTTCAAGTTACCAGAAAACATCAAATTACAGCTCCGAATTTAATTTTAATAATACTTATATAATAGGTAATGTAGCACCACAAATCCTTTTATTTATCAGAGACTGGAAATGGCGTATCCTTCGTTAACCGATGGAACTTTTGACCGTAGTCCTACGATCCTTACCTGACGAAAACGATGACCACTATTTGACTGTGTCCAATACATAAGTCACATTTATCGTCGCCATTTTCATATTGAAAAGGTTCTAGTATATAGTTAAGGTTTTCGTAAGTCGACCATATTTTATTGTGAAGCTACGTGATGACAAATCTAGTTTACCGACAAGCGAACTCAGCCTACCGCAAAATATTGCTTCACCAGAGGCTTACCAGTTTTGGGAGGCAGGTTCTACAGCTTAGTAACACCTCAAAACTCACATACCTACACATTTCAAGTGGTCACATTAAACGGTAAACTCCAAAGGTGGAGCCCACATGTTAATAACAAATTCAAGGCATGTGTGATGTCCTGAGAATGATGCTAGCGCCGCCATCTTGGACATCGTGCGCCTACGCAACGTGCGGGCGAATGTTAAGTGTCTGTTATGGCTATTTTCAGTCAATAATATTCTTAGAAGTGTTTTGATTAAATAAAGAGGTTCTGAGCCACATTATGACTGGAAAACTAAGTGACTGAAAAGGAAAACTTAACAGATGAAAAAGGTTATTGATCAAAGTCCTCAATGGTTTTTATCTATACTTATAATAAATCTGTAGAAGTGAAAATTCTGTACATTGAAGATATCAAAAAAAGAAATGGCAGGGGGTGTTACTAGACCGACACCGAACCCAAAAACTTGATTAAAAAAATTTTTGTCTGTCTGTCTGTCTGTCTGTCTGTCTGTTTGTTCAGGCATCACGCAAAAACTACCGGTTCGATTACGATGAAACTTGGTATAATTATTCTTTAATATCCTGGGCACCACACTGGGTACTTTTTATCCCGGAAAAGTACCCTATCCTACGGTTGGGGGGTGTCAAAGTTTGTATGGAAGAATTTTAACGCGCTGTCCGATTAACTCGAAACTCAATATTTATACTTAAAACCCATGGGGATGTATGGGGTAATTTCCGACACTCACGCGGGCGAAGCCGCGGGCAGCAGCTAGTAGTTAATATTGTTGGAGAGGGAATGGATTACAAATGATAAACATTCCTTTTTTTTCGTGAAATCTCTGCAGAAATTCCCACGATCGAGGCGAAATAGTATCACGACTTGAAACGGAAATATCAAGTGGAGTATACATATAACGTCATTTTATTAGGAATATAAGCAAACGTAGGAGCCAAATCGTCAATGGATAGGCTTAAGTGTTTGTTGGAGTTACACAAGCGGGACACAAAACATTCTTGACTGGATTATTCCTATAACAATTCTTTCTTCCAAAATGAGTTCATGGCTCACCGTAACCGTTTCGAAAGACAGTCGGTTAAAAATATCAAAAGCTGTGGGCGCTTAGCCGGTACTTATGTAAATGCTATGCAAATGGATGTATCGCTCGATCGCGGGGGACGCACTTCCTTCCGACATAATTATGCGTGCGCGCAGGGTATGTGACGCCTGTCGCAATGATAAACAGAGATAGTTACACTGCACTTACGGTTGGAACGATATTTTTAATGGTGCCTGTACCTTCTAGAGACCTGGATATTATGGAACCGGTAAAGGTAACTCTTTTCCAGGTCGATGGCTATCGCTTGAACAGCTGCAACATCTTTATAAATAAAGGATCTCCAACATTACTGGTAAAGGCTACATGCCAAGCACAAGCCACCAGCTACTTGCAAGTTTTTCAGTACTTATTTTAAAATGAAGGCCATAATTGAGTCCCAACCCTAAGTGGGTTAGTTATGTAATTAACTTCAAAACTAACAGTCATAGAGGACATTCATCACAATACACTTGATAGGCAATAAGTACTGGCGTTGGATTTAATCGCAGCATGCTGTAATAAGGAAACAAGAGTTTGCTACCGACAATATTAACTTCTTGACACAAACTGTATCATGTCGCTCCCTACAACAAGTTCGGGAATTGGACTATTCTTTGAAGTGCTTAGTTACGGACCAGATACATAATGGGGGATACATAGCATGGTTAAATTGCCTATATTTCCTATCAATTATCTCCTAAGAATTGGAAGAAACTACAATATAAAACAGAGCCGTTTCTTCCCCTTTAGATTCGTATCACGTCCCTACTTAATATACATGGAACTAATTACGAACAAATTCCCCATAAAACTGTATGTGATAAGATAACAGATACTCTGTGGATTAGATGGCGTTCGTAAAATAACATGGAATACTTTGATTACCTAAGGTTTTATGTACCTCCTTAATGTTGGCGAACCAAGCCAAGCAAGTTGAAAGTTTTCAGGAAACAATGTGCCACCGTGCATGATTCAAAAATGTCTGTACATTTTTTAGAAAAAAGTCAGCTTAGATCTCGAAAATAATCATTTCTTTGTTACAAAAACATAGAACATAATAACGTCTACAATTGAACACTAAATAAATTTTGCACTGTGTACTAATAACAAATCGGCTTACTAATGTAAAGTACGGCTATTATGGTAATTCTTGTCGACAATTTGCTACTATGCCTATGTTACTTATTATACACATAAATGTGATATGGTCTGAATTTAATAATATTACGATTTCAGTGACAATGAGAATCACAATTTTATATGAAGCCTGATATTTCCTCGGACGTAATTCAACCTTTCTCTACAGTGACATCTAAGTCTTCAAGTTTAGCTGTCTAACACTTTGCCAATAAAACACCACTACCATCAAATCCTCTCAAACAGAGATGATGAGGATGGGCAAGTCCATTGTAAAGTTGTTGAAGATTATGGTCATCAGTAGTTAGGAGTTCACTGCTGGACATAAGCTTCTCCAATGGCACGCGTCCTTGGCTATATACACAACTTCCAACACTTTTCACGTTCCCAATTATCATATAAATAAACTATCAATACCTGCTAACAGCTATTAAAGTTATATTTATAGTGTAAACTCCTACATGACAGATAACAAGCGGCCTTGCTGTAGGAATACTGGTGGGCTCACAACCTGCTCCGGACCTGTTCGAAGTGGTACCTAGGAGTGTCCATTTAAATGCAGTGCGATTTGTGTTATATGAATGTTATTTGAATAATATTTAGTTTCTATCGTTGATTTTAGATAGATTGTGTTGGTAATGTTAATATTAAATGGTTGTTTATGAAATATCAGTGGTGTTACTTTAAATGTATTTCGGGAGATTTTCTCGCAGTTTCTTGAACTTACTCAGATTTGACTTTGAAATATCAGAAAAAAAAATAACATTACATAATAGCCTATTGCCATCAAACGGGCACAAATCCAGAATCCGGACTGCTACTGAGAAATTCTTGATCGAAAAACCCAATAACACTTAGTAAAAACTGCAATTTCTACCTATTTGAAAATAGATGAACTATTTTCCTTTTATCCATAGCCAAGTACACGCATCTATAGGTACGTTGCTTTTCATAAAATGAAAACAGTATACGTAAACGTCAAAACCTTTATCCCCCACTACCCACTACCCGCTACCGGCACTACCCAGTTAACCGTTCACCTTATTAATAAAAACTACAACATTATTCCGCTCCGTCACGGAAAACCGTCATCCGATATTAAGTTAATAGCAGCCAGTTAAATACGGACGTAATACTGAAACTATTTTACGGAAACATTGCCCGAATTTGTAAGTACTACGGGACCGGCGGTGACCACGCGTGAAAAACTGTATAACAGTAATTAGAACTACATAGAGTGTTTTCTTTGATTAATTAATAGGCTGAATGTTTTGGCCTGAATTTTAAGAGTTCAGAACCGTTAAAACTCTTTTGCTATTCTTGTGAAGCCACTCTCTTTAAAGCCATTCTCTTGTAAGCACACCATTGAATAAAGTGAGTCACTTTGTTGAAATCCCTTTACATATACGATGATATTATATGTAAACTGAATTTGGAAAAACCAACTGAATATAAGAAACACAGTTCTGCCAAGTAAACGAAATGGCTTTTGTACAAATCGAGTCATTAGCTTAGTCTGCACAAGCCATAGTACGTAACTAGCCCGTATTAACTTTTTCTAAGTCAAAAACAGCAATTTCATAAAACCCATTTCATCTACACCGGTGCCCTAGTTAGAACAAAAGTCGGTAATTAAACAGCGTGACGTGGTGCCTCGAATATACGCCATAATACCGTAACGGCGTATAATCACTGGTGTTTGCCGCCATACCATGCTTTATGGGTCACCACCTATTACGGTTATTACCTACGCCATAGGTTTTTGGTAACGTTTTTTTGACGGTATTTTGCATTTATAAATAGGTAGTGAGTAGTATAATATTTTTTGCGTTCTCCTGCATGTTGGTGCTAATTACTTTATCGTGTAGGTTTGTAATAAATAGCTATTATACAACAGTGCATGCACTTCAATAAATCCTACATTCAGGTAACCACGTCACCACGTTCAAGAATTTTATAGATTTCAGTTGTGAGGTAGTTTCTTGGCATTGGGTAGGTAAAATATTACAATTTTGAACTATAGAAAGAAAATGTATAATAATATGAAAGGATGTCGGTAAGATTGAATCTTGTCCCATCCACAACATTATCTCAATACTTATCAATTACTTCAAAGTTACCTTTACCTCAAAAAATCTCCAAACATAGCTATTTTCAATATGACGGAAATAAGTTCAAAGGTACCAAATAATATAATAGTTTATGTTGTACTATAGGTAAACATAACCCAATGACTGCTGAACCGGTTATTGTTAGTTATTCCCTGAAGCTGCAGATATAATCACATATCTTTAGCTTCAGTATATGATCTACTGATCCATAGACTACAACTTCAAGGTCTTTTCATTCACTGAAGATTTTCGTATTGTCTACAGATCTGAGTCAGTTGTTAAAAATATCTGTCAACCTAACTGCTATTATTGCATACAATTGTTCAGTGACCTGTACGTTCAGGCGGCAAGGCATAATACATTATTTTGTCTATTTTTGTAGGTTGTGGAAAAAATACTCTTTCCATGGTTTCTGAGAGAAGAAGATTTCGCAGCGTTGTTCGGTCAAGTAAATAAAACAGCCGTTACTGCTAAAATTGTTACAATAGGCGGACTGCTGACTGTTCTAACTCCTGTAATTACCTACTCCATCTAGATCAGAAGCCTAAATACTCGCAAAAGAGATTTCCACCTTCATTTACAAACCGAATCAAATCTCCCCAAGAAATTTCGCCAACGGCACTATTCGAACCGAAAGATCGCAATCACAGCAGCACACGAGTACATATCGATATCGTACGCGTATCAACAAAAGCTAACGTTAGTTCGTTTGTCTGTTCGTTACCGAGCTATCGAGCCGAGGGGTCGCCAACTCGCCACAGACTATAAATATGCATGAGGAAACGAAATGCCCATATGCTGTGGTCGAAGTATCGATGGGAACCGACGGGGATTTTTCTGGGGTCACCGTGACTAGACATTGTGGACTCTTAGTGGTAGTTTGCTGATTGGGAGAGTAGATTAGTTCAACTGAGCAAATACGGCGTATTTTGGAACTGCCTAAAGAGTATAGCGAAAGTATATGCGTATCAGTCTTCTGAAGAGCTACTTTTGGGAATCGGAATCTACTATAATACTGGATAAGAAGTACGGTAACAAAGGTCTTCGGTGGGATTTGGTAGTTATCAATTAAAAGGTTTCCAACCAGAACTACAAACATTAGGAAATTTATTTTATCTGAGTATGTCTGTTGCTCCCATGTAAACAGGACATTATACCAATTCTCAAAAAATAATTCCGTTATCCTAGTTGGAAAATACATCAAAGATCTTGGAAAAAATCATTTGAAAAGATTTTAATTTTAATTTTAAACGGTTGTTCCCAAGTTGTTCCTAAACAAATAAGCAATAAATCGAAAGCCCAACATAGACCACAAGCACAAAGCTCAACAATGGCAGCCTATAAGAATTTCTCAAGATTAATTATTCATTCTGTGGCGTAGTATGACGAATAAATTTGCTTGTATTAGCTTGCGAGTGTTAAACATTGTGTTTGTACGGTATTTGTTTAAATACACGCGATCGTGACTGTGACGTCACAGTGACGTGAGATACTTATATACTTTGGAATGTTACGAAGATGGGTATGCGGAAGAAGTGTCAATTGTTTAGTGCATTATATCGTTGACGGTAAGAATTAATGGATTTTGATTGAATATGGTTTTGTAACGATACCAATTTTTAAAATCCAAAAAAAAAATAAGGTTTTGTTGAATGCGATACTAGACTACCCCATTGACAACTATTATATTACTAGCACCGCAGTTAGGTAGTAACTAGAGGTACAATCAGTAGGTACCTACTACTAAAAGTTGTGAATTTTGAATAGTACTGTACCAGCACACTAACATTAAAAGTAACATTCCGTAAAGAAAATGATAAATATGAATTTAAATATTATTATTCGTATGTAGTAAAAAAAATGGAATTGAAATTCATGAATAAATTAGTTTACCGCCATCTATCGTCGAATAGCAACAATGCCAAACTATTGCATTTTGATAAACCGTTTAATAAAAATGTTAGCCACATTCATACCATCTTAAACTTGCTATTTCAGTAGTTTCAATTGCAAGTAGCTGTTAGTGAACTTTTTACTTAGGTTATTAATTATTTTATCTGAGTTTCTAGCAAGCACGCACATTCACCCCGAATGCGGCTGAATAAAAGAATTGAAGACAAAATTGAATGAACTGTCGCTTGGCATAATATATAACAAGTATTCCACTATTTATGGGATAACGATACCGTGGCCTAACATTACACCTAATCGCCCAAAACAAAAAAAAACTTCTAAAATAGTGCTCAAAACAAAAACTGAAACACAACCGACCGTTGGAGAGCAAAACAGATACGAAAAAAAGTAAAAACAAGGGTTTTAAAAAAGCTCGCCATGTGCGTCTAATTTTATTCCCTTGTTCACTGGATATGAAATCATATGCAAATGTATGCGCCGCGCGAACGGCCGGTGTGAGGCGGTGTGAGGCCGTGTGGCACCGGCCTACGATTGACAATTGAATGTTATGATATTTATGAAAGAATAAGAGAAATTATAAAGGGCTAATAATGGTTCGTCGTGATTAATTAAGTTCAGATTTGGTTTCTAGATAGGCTGACTTTTGATCGCTACCTGACCTTAAAGTGACATACGTTTGCCGTCGCACTTTCTTCTTGAAGAGTCAATTAAAGAACGGAATATTATTGTTGTTGCTGATGGTAGTGCATTGTGTCAAAACAAATGTAAGTGGTAATAGATAATAAATAAATAAATTGACGATAGAATACGCGAATTTTTTATCTATTGGCTTTAATTAGTTGTTGTTGGATTTAACCCACAGCTCAAAAAAGCAACTAACTCATCTAAGTTAGAATTAGAGTCAACCGAACGCGATAAACAGCTAGTTTTAAGCTGGTTGTTATATAATTCAGGCGCGAATTGGCGGCAATCTATTATAAAATACAATAGACGTAGAAATATTCCGTAGCAACCTATTTCGAAATTATATTTTATTACCTACTGTTTGTTAAACCCAAACCCAGGGACAATCATAAAGATGGAGACATAAGAGATGTCTTGCAGATAGCTAACGTCAGGAGTGCAATCCCAGAAAGTAAGACGCCTACAAGCTGTTATGGCCACGAAAAACAAGAAGAAAGCTTTTGAAAAACTTCAGCATACACAAACCTTTGTATCAATAACCAACCAACCCAATTGTATAGTTCAAAGCGCACTAATCACAGTAATTCCAGACACAAGCGAAGGAATTCCAAACAATAGCGCCCGATTGCACAGTAAACGGTTAAGTATTCTTAATCTACGGTTATGGCCATCCAGTTTAGTGGTCGCACTCGCCGTGAATATAAAACAGTCGGTTTGGTTTCGACTGTCCGTTATTACGGACCTGCTCTGCTGGATTTACGTCTTACGGCTGTTAACTGCCTTCATTTTTTGAACAGCTGGTTTTGGGTTTTGATTTGCTTAGAAATGAGCGAAACTATTTTTGCTTGCAAGGTATTAGACCAATAAAGAGCTCTTGTATTGTAGCACAGAAGAGCGATATTTGCGAACGATGACTATGAAGCTGTCCAGCAGTATGATAAATTAAAACAGTCACAAAGCCAGTCCTTTATTGAAGATTAAAAGGTAAACGCCGCATCCTTTTTTAGCACATTCCGGCCTTTGCTGCTTGTTGGATGTTAAGTCTAGTTTAGGTTTCTTCACATTAATCGTGAAGATTTTCTTATTAATTTTCAGATTGGCAAAAAAATAAATGATGAAAAAGTACTTACCTTTTTCTTAATGCTAATCTGCAAAACATTCACACCTATCCTATTCAAATTCAATACCCTATTCAAATTTTAAACCTCAACATTACTCAAACTTCAGTCCAGATTGGCGGCCGTCGGTTCACGCCGCACATTTTTCTAATTTTTCGAATATATTAGAGTAATTTTTTAAAACTTTCTGTTTGTTCGTCCCTCAGGTTGGTCCGCTTTTAATTTTCCCATTTATTAATTTCAATCTTGACGCCTCCGTAATATATTCGGTAACGTTCCAAAATTGAAAAGTTACGGCGCGCGAATTGATACGAATTCCTAATTTGAATAATGGCCGAAATAATTAAAAGTAAAAATGTGATATCTAATGTGTTTTGTCTATAGCTTTGGGTAGACTGACATGGTGATTTTGGATTTTACTTTTTAACTTTTCTCATGCGACGTGGAACGTCGTCACTTCCATATTACCTCGAAGTAGGTATTTTATTATGTCTACCTATCTAATTTGTGGCATCCCGATGGCAAATCTTATTTCTGTCTTTAAAATAAAACACTCTCTCTGTCGTTATGATAATTATTAGATCTGATTTCATGAAAAGATAAACTTTACTTCTTAGGTACCTACTACGCTATCGAACTGCTCAACTTCTATACAAAGCCAATTATACAAAAAGAAATAAATAAACGAAACACATTTGAACACAATCTTTTAAATCACAAACAGCTACCATAAATTACTCGACAATCCTTATATAATCTGGCGCAAAACAAATCAAAGTGCATTACTAGTTCATCTACGTGCTAAGAGAAGGCGCTGTTCATTACCATTTCAACGTCGCGCCCCACCGCAATTAGCATCGCTTGCTTCCGCCAAATGTGAGCTTTTTTTGTTAAATCCTCTTAATTTGTTTCTGGGTTACCCACGAAAGGGAAGGATTTTGCCTTGCTTTTCGCAGTAATGAAAAAACAATATATACCTTTGTACCTAATACAAAGAGTGACTTTACTTTTATACGCATAGGTACTAGGAGTAAAGTTCACGTCAATAGTCCAAAAGATGTGATTCAACCTTTCGCTTGCAAGAAAATATCTTAAGTATGGGTCATTCGTGTTTCCATGCCAATTTGCATCCCCCTCCCTTGGTTTTTATTATCAAATATTATCTCTTTCAACTATCAGAAGAACAGCATGAATAGTTACTTTAAATAATAACAATTCTTTAAGTCACTAAATTGGCACTGGTATACCCGAAACTTTTATATTTCAAACTACCTTACATCCAGGGTGAAATCCAAACTCTAGCAACACCATACACAAACCTTAAATTTCTCCAGCATTTTGCAAGTAACGGAATGCAAATGCTAAGACATTAGCGTGTAAAAGATAACAAATAGGATTAGTAGAGTGTCGCGGCCCGGGGCTCGCCAGGAGAATGAGGCGGGGAACTGTTAATTGATGGTAATTAACTGGCTGTCAATACTTACCGTGGGTGGTTTATGTTGCAGTGAGATGTCTAGGAGGCTTAAAGCTTGGAATTAAGTAAATGGATGGAAAAAGTAAGAACACTGAAATATCATGGTGCCCAAATGTAACGCTGAAAGCCCATATTTTTCAGGCTTACATCCAATTTTAGTAAGTAGATTTTATTTTTGCCGACAGAACTAGCAAAATACAATGTATTTTGCTAGTTCTGTCGGCAAAAATAAAATGCCTTTTTGTAATCTCTTTAAGTAAGCACCTTTATCTAAAAGCAATATTTCACGACCACCAAAACAATACATCCACTTCAAATAATCCATGCAAATGAAACACATCCCAACCCTTTTATATTCCCAAAATAGACGCCTCATTCCCCTGGCGAGTTTTATCAATAAATAGCTGAAGGAAAAATTGATAAAATAAAAAGAATAAGGTAATAACAATAAAATATAACGGTTGGTATAAATTTTCCTTTATTTCTTTGCCTGGACCGTGGCCAGTAGGAGTCTGGGGCAGGGTGCATACGTAACGCGGGGACTGAGTGTTTCTCTAATTTGGAAACAAGATGGATTGGCTCTGGAGTCTGGGCATTCGTGTAATTTATCAAGTATTGACTCGTATTGTTGTGGTTTTGTTTATTTGGGATGTAACATGGGAAGTTCCGGTAAATATATTATGGTTTGAGTAACGTATGGTAGCGTTTCTAAGTTGGATTTTAAAATTGCAGTCGTCACGTATGGACTTTTTATGTTAAAATGACCTACAAGACATATTTATCTATGATAACAACAAAAACGGCTAATAACATTCCACGACCCCAACACAGCCTGCGTACATACCATACCTGACTAACAAACAGCAAACGAATTAATTAAGAATAACAATTCAACATTCTGACATTCAATGACTGCGATAAAAAGGTATTTTAACCCTCATGCACATGGACTGGTGGTCCAGAGATACAAAGAACCGTCTTAGCATACAACAGAAATATTTAACTCCGAACAAGAATGTTATTACCTACTTTAGTGATTTATAGGTACACACTACACAGCAAAGGCAGACATATTAAACAGCAAACGAAGCTATATTTCACAGCAAATACTTCACAGTCATACTTACCTATTCCTAAAAGAATATATATCTTAAAATTAAGCATTAGGTCCAATTTTCCAGCCGTATATAAATACCGAAACTGCACCCGTAAACAATTTAAAATTTTCCTTTAGCCCCACTGTTTTCTTAACATCATTCCGCTCACTCGTGAGTCATTACCATCTAAAAGTAAAAAGGTCCGTATAAAATTGATATCGGTGCAATACTTGAGCCAACAGTATCTATTGACGTGTAAATATTTTTGTTTTTTTATTTATGGCCACCCCGTGTCCGGCCAAGTGTTTGCTCTGGCAACATCCCCTGCCGTTTGTCAAAGAGACTCAATGTTAACGCATGAACGGTAATGATGTTTTATTATTTACATTTTTATAGGATACGTCGGGCGTTTATTTTCTTATGACATGTTTTTAAGAGCGGAATAAATTCGACAGAAATGTATTAATATTATCTATTTGACATTTTTAGTCAACGAAAAGTATATAAGTAGGTAATATATTTATAAGCAAGGGATGTTATCGAATTCACAAACACTCCTAAAAATACACCAAGATCCTGCACGAAGTTCCTACAAGAATCCTCCCAGTTAAATAAACAGACAACATTTTTTCTAATGCAAAAACCACACAAATCTCAAGATACCCTCAACCGCCAAGCAAATTAAAACGTAAAACTTAATCGCCAACAAAACCATTCCACAGAAAAGCATCCGTTCTTATCAAGCCATTCTTTCGCTTAATCTAACAAACTTGTGTTGCCAAATTTTCTTTAGGAAAACCTCTGGAATAAAGTCTGAGCTCATTACCGCAGGTCATCAGTATGCATAATAAATAAGATAGAGTCATCTAGCGGCGAACGGCGGAACTAAATAATGGTTTGCCAAAATGTACGGAGAATTGGAGATGGATTACTGTGCGGCTGTAACGAATGGGTTCGAGCTGTGACTCCGTTTTTGTTTATTTGATATTAATATAATACTGATCGGAATTGTAATCGGATATGATCGAGTTCGTTCTAGTTTTGTTTCGTAGCAAAAACGTAGCGTAACGTACGTACGCGCCCATTTTAGATGTAAGTAAATTAAATAAGTGTGCAAGATTTATTTCATAATTAGGGTTTTAATTAGTACCTATTTGTTTTCAGTACTTCATTATTATTTAGAGACTACAAAAAGTATTGTTTGAACCATATCAAATTATTTGGTCTGGTGAAATTGAATTGCAGAATCGTTACCTATTCATATGTTTCAGGGAAGTTTTGCTTTACCAACCGGCGCTTTTTACTCAAACTTGTACCTAAGTAAGTCTGATGTTACTTATGACCTCAACTAAGAACAAGCGTAAGCCAAAACATCTTACTAACAGACATAATTAAATACTGTATTTATCATAACGATGACATAACCACGGCCATTACTGCAGATTCACCACAGGATCACCCTTAAAGTAGCACATTTTACCAACTACCCTCACCAGTTCCAAAAGGAACACCCAACCTTACTACTTCGACAAGAAAGTTCAATTTCGTTTGTCGTTAGTTTTAAGGTTCGTATTATAAGGTTGGTAACAGTGTGTAAGGGAACAATAAGTAACAGGCGCGAGATGGCGCTAGTGTCGATTTATCATGGAGTTAGTTTATGACAAGTGGCCTGTCCTCCGCAGACGCCAGAAGATGCTTTTTACTGAGCTGTGAGCACCTCCGAGAAAGGAGGTAGGTATATAACACGGAGTTTGGGGCGACATTGCTTACGACTTGCGTTAGAGGGGAAGATGTTTCAGTTTTTCCAAAACTATGGCTTTCTTTAAAATTGGTAATTCTTGTTGAAATTATTATTTACTTATAAAATATAAAGTTCTGTACTTTTTCAGTCGAACGAAAAATAAAACAATCTACCCCACAAACAGTGAAAGGTCTTCAGATAAACAACCACGTTAATCCCGATCTCATCAAGTGCCAGTTTCACCCCTGTTATGATCACCAAAATATTGCTATTTACCTCAAAAACCAATCCAAGCGTAAAGATTTAAAAAGACTTTATATTTTAAATTACTATATTTTGCAATTTTCTTCCAAGTCTTGCTTGTAACATCCCTCGCGAAGTTGCCACAGACTATGGTAATGAGGTGCGGGCCTCGGGTTTTTGCTACTTTCATCCCCCGTACTTTCATCCCCTGTATTTTCATCCCCATTTGAATAGCGTGTTCAGCTGCGAATGTCGACCATGCGGAATAGTTTGTGATTTTAGAAGGATTGATGTGTTGTGCGAACTAGGATGTTTACTTTAGAAAAAGAAAATAAAAACATAACGAAGAAAAGGTTCAAAAACACGAAGTTCGACAGAGTTGGCAAAATTTACCATGCTGTTAATGCTAAATGGATCGATTCGATTTCCCAGCACATTTTAGTTTCAAATTTCTAGAGATCGTTATTTTAGATTTCTAGACATTAATGATTTTATTCTACCTATCAAGCTGGACCATTGAAAGGACCCATGCAATAAATCACTATACTGTTACCCCTATTATTACTGTAACGAAAACCCAAAGTATGACGTTATTACAGAACTCATAAAATTCACAGCCACAATAAAAGTTAGATAAAAAAAAACAAAATCAAAAACTTCTGCTTTTTCATTCCTCTTGACAAAAATCAAACATCGCGCGGCGCTAGCGCCTGCCAGCTATTTCTGGTGGAAACCGTAAAGTTAAAATAAACGTTGGCTCGACTCTCTGTAATGAAACGCCGCGGTTTTTCCATGAATAGTCATGACACTTAGCCGCTGGCTTACCTACCAGCAACGTAGTCGCTGGAAACACTATTCAGTTGAAGGAGAACATGGTAGAAGACATTTTTAAGGAAGGGTTTTTATTTTCACAATGAGAGGAAGGTGTGCCCTTCATTGCGCTTGACCGCCTCACCTATCAAGTTAAAATGGTCGACTACTCGTACATATTCGTTTCATAGCAGTAAGATTTTGATAGTGCTGCCGTATCGTTAGTATCGATACTACGTCCAGCACCCTCATTGCGTAACACACTTTCAATCACAATCCGAGAGTTTTAAAGGATATAAATAGCTAATACATTGCTTCGTAGGTTTTAAAAATTGGTCTGCTCAACAATGTAAATAACGCCATTATCTGTCAAAATGAAGCACATTGCGATCAAATTGTCAATTTTTGTGTCAATTGCCCCGCAGTCCTCTCTCTTGTAAACATGTCTTAGGAGGTTAAAGTAGGTATATTACATATCTTCTTTACTCTTTCAGAGGGCTTTATCAAAACGCTTTTCAGTCCTTATATCAGTCCCCATTCAAAATGTTCTCACATTTATGATTTAACATAAAATAATATCCTGTAACATCATTGCCATATACCGCGTTTCTCTCTTCGCCACCCCATCTCATTGAGATGCGGTGACCTCTCGAAAATCACAGACTCCACCCACGTTATCATTCCACTTTTATATCGGCCGTTAATGTAATTGGCCCGTAGCTGGTCACTCCGGATAGCAAGTGGACTCTAGTTAATTAATTTTATGGTCACAACTTGTGTTGTGGTGGTTAATGTGGCTGAAACATTATGTTACAAATGTGGTTGGTAGATGTGGATGTTTAATTTTAGTAATGTTGTCGGGAAGAGCAATAAAAGTTATGTGGCTCAAGTACTTGGACCTATTAGGTTAAGGGAAAAATTATCATAAAAATCGAAAACATGGTGATGCCGGTCGTTATATTTTTTCCTTTCATCAAATTAATGTATCCTAATGCAAACTATAAAATATGTGCCAATATCGCAATGCTTTCATAATTATATAATAAGGCTGCTAAGTCAAGTCAATATTTGGTAGTTTATACTTTGATATATACCTTTCTACCTCTCACTATCTTGTGTCAGCTTTCTTAGACACACAAAACGAACCCAGAACAGGCAGTAAGGCAGGCAGTAGAAAATAAGCAATAAAACGAAGTAACGGAACGTTACTCCTCCTACTTAGTTTACGGCTTGTCTGTATACAATGGCTCTTAGGTACTTTAAACTTGAGAATTTAGTTACTACGTACAAGCTAAGTTATGTCTCGTACATAGATGCCAAGACTTGGCTTAGTTTGTTGAGTTTAGTCACAAGTTGTAAAGAGAAAACATTTATATTTTTGTATGTTTGTATGTTTGTATTTTTGTTTGTAATGAATAAACTTAAAAACTACTGGACCGATTTAAAAAAATCTTTCACCAATAGAATGCTATATTATCACTGAGTAACATAGGCTATAATTTATAAAGGTGATGATGACGCTGGCGGAAGCTAATCTATACTTATAATAAATCTGTAGAAGTGAAAATTCTGTACATTGAAAATATCAAAAAAATAAATGGCAGGGGGTGTTACTAGACCGACACCGAACCCAAAAATTTGATAAAAATTTTTTTTGTCTCTCTGTCTGTCTGTCTGTCTGTTTGTTCAGGCATCACGCAAAAACTACCAGTTCGATTACGATGAAACTTGGTATAATTATTCTTTAATATCCTGGGTACCACACTGGGTACTTTTTATCCCGGAAAAGTATCCTATCCTACGTTTGGGGGGTGTCAAAGTTTGTATGGAAGAATTTTAACGCGCTGTCCGATTAACTCGAAACTCAATATTTATACTTAAACCCAAAAATTAAGAATAACGTGTATCAGGATTTTTCGAAATTCAACCCCAGGGGGGGTAAAATAAGGGATGAAAGTTTGTATGAAAAATCTTATTCCTTGAGTTAATAAACATGAAACTTCGCACGAATAGTTATCTAAATAAATTATAAAGTTTGTAGTTTTTTGTTTTTCTAAATTACCCCCTAAAAGGTTGGGGGGTGGCAATGTTTGTATGGAAGAATTTTAACGCGCTGTCCGATTAACTCGAAACTCAATATTTATACTTAAAACCCATGGGGATGTATGGGGTAATTTCCGACACTCACGCGGGCGAAGCCGCGGGCAGAAGCTAGTGATTAAATAAAACGAACCGATTTAATGACTGAACGAGGTACCTATGTATACAATACACACATCATATTGACCACTTTTTGTCACCATTCCTACTATCAAAGTATTAGCAGCATTTCTTAAGAATGGCAGATAAAGTTTTCTTTATTGACTCCCTCATCGATCCATATTTGGAGCATCACCGGCAAAATTCACTTGACAATTTATAACTACTTACAGTGTGTAAGTTGAATCCTAAGATCCTGAGTGGTAGCCCAAGATATGCAAAAATTTTAGTAAAGGTTGTTGTTACCATAATAATGTATTTTTCTTTAAGATCTAAAGAAGAAAAATGTCTTTCTTGAGATAGGTAGGAGGTCGTTAGTAAATAAGTCAGTCCTCGAACAGTGCTCTTGACTCGTGGTGGTATCTCCAACGATTTAAAGCAGTAAATTGAGGGCTGTTTGAAAGGAGTTATTTAATTTTTGTTTTAAAAGTTCAAAAATAAGCTTCTTATACTCGAGGATTCGAAAGATTCTTTCCAAGGGGCACTTCAGAATTTTCCCTTCCACATCTGTGAGTAAACAACACATGTTAAAATGTTCTTTTCGGTTTTCGCAATGCGATAGTGTTCAACTTTAAATCATCTTTTACTTAACTTAGCGTTGCCTAAAACATATCAGGTAAGTAATAAACTTTGTATGACAACACCATCCATTCCGACATGTAATAAACTATCAAAAACCCTTAAAACCCACCCCAGTCGCAGCCACTAAAATTAAATCGGTCAACCACATTGAAATAAACTCCTGACGCAACGTAATCCGGGATGACCGCGCCTTAAAGACATCCGGGCGGGTCGACTGTAGCCGACACCTCCCTTCTCATCCACGGTATTCCGTCCACCCCCAAATGTTGTAAAAGAAGGAAAAACGCCCCTCTGCCCCCCTACCCCCCACAACCCAAGAACACTCGAGATAGCGATTGTTCATGTATGAATTCACCACATTAAGAGTCAAGTAGGATAAAAACAGAATGTGAAGAGAAGCTTTGAAAAATATAGCGAGCATTGAGTGATATTCTTTCGGCCTTAAGTGGTCCGTTTTTATTCGAACTCTCGTTTTAGGTATGTCGAGTAAAAATATACGGACAGATGTTTTTCGATCGTTGAGATAAGGTTTCTTAGTAGCATTTGATGGCGAACGTGGATTGTGAGACATGAGCAAAAGAATTAGTATGATCTCCGGGGAGATACCATTCTGTGTTAATCAGCGATCAACGATAAAGATACTGAACAGAGAAAAAATTAATAAATAGGCCTGCTTCAATTTTTCTATAGAAACAAAAAAAAACTGTTACACCCACGCTGCCGCTGCGCTGTCAGGGTTCAAGTGATAGTATTCGTGAAATGAAACCTTATTGTAACCTACCGAGTGGCTATTTCGAAAGATGTCTTTACTCACCACAGTTTAAGTATAACAACTGCAAAACCAGGGGATTGCCGACGTGTCACTAACCGTTCTAACCTGTTATTTATATTTCTATGGTTCTAACCAAAAGGACAACATTTTTAAAGTTTGTTCACAGCACAACATACATTGGTCGTATATTTTGATTGATTGAAGTCCTAACTTAAGCTTACTGTCATTTCTATCCTTCCACAACCTATCCACACGACATCGATCATCCATCACAACCCACTAAAGAAACCACTACTACCCACATAAGACTATGGTAAGCAATGATAACTGGCAAGTCACCGAACTGGTAATATTAACATAGAAGTCCGCACGCGTCAAGTGAGAGTAACTTCACTTTACTTTCATAAAACTTTAAGAAACTTATTAAAGAAAAGTCTTTCCTTGTAAATACACAACTTACAAGGATATTAAAGAAAATAGTCTCTACAAGAGCCATAAGGTTCGAATCTAGTTAAAATAACAGTTATTACTCGTCGTAAGTGATAAGTAGTTTTTGCAAAAGGAAAAAACGGAACCTTTATAGGATCACTTCGTTATACGTCTGTCTGTCCGTCCGTCCGTCAGTCTGTCTGTCTGTCAAGCCCCTTTTTCTCACGAACGCGTGGAAGTATCAAGTTGAAAATACCAAATACGTAAGCTTCTAAGACAACGGAATTAAAAAATACGTCCATTTATGCGACACATTACTCGCAAATATATAAAAACCTATTCCTAGAATAATGTCTCTAATAAAGGCAAGAAACATGGTCTCACAGCACATATAAAGGAAAAAGTTCGAAAATCGTTAATTTGTAGTTTTATAACATTTAAAAAAATGCGATTGCAAACTTACATTTGACCGTGACGTATATCGATATTTGGGAGAACATGTTTTTCAACTACAATGTTAAGTTTGTTTTTGGAATAAATCCATCCCAACTACGGAACCCTTGTGCGTGGTCCGACACGCACTTGGCCGGTTTTTTTTAAATTTATAACTTACCTTAAGTCCGTCGGCTCCTAAGACCAATTACGTAATACTCGTTGCCAAGTACAATGCTAAAACATGAAAACTGACAGATTTCTTACTTGTCTATGCTCACATTATTATACTCTAATCATTATATCACGGGGCTTGGAGACAAAGTATTCATATTTTAACCTATTCTTGGTGCTTTAAATAAGTATCATGATAGCTCTTCCCTGAACAAGCCTTTTCAAAAAGAATTATATCCCGCTGTTTCTAATTAATATTGTTTACGTAACGTTGTTAGCAACCAATAAGAAAAACAACCACTAGTATATTATGTAGTATGTGTTACCTACTCACTTTAATTGTATACAAAAGAGGTGCAGATAATAAGGTTTTATAGTCGGTCCACGGTTTATGTCTCTATGTACGGGCTATGGGAATGTAATGGCGTGCGAATGGATGGAAATGGAATACACAAACGCGGGATAAAGCAATTGATATTTTAGTACAGAGATTCGGGAACATATAGGCTTTCATCCGTAGGTGAATCTCATTTATTATCTGAATCAACTACACAATTTTCTTTTGTGTTTGTCTCTTTTTTTTTTTGGATAATGGGTCAAATGTGTTTTTGTGTTGAATAAGGATAAGTAGGTTAAGAAATTACAAATATTGCAACATCTGAAAAACAACTGAAAACAATTTTACGTCAAAAAAGATCAATAGGTAGGTATAGGCAAAAAAAATCAGTAGGTATTTGAACGTGCAATGTTATTCATAATCTTTAGTTGTCTAATTGTTTCATGAAACAGTATTTGTTGTCAAAATCAAATAATTTATTTCAAATAGAAATAAAAGGCACTTTTAAACGTCAAAATTTACAGAAAAATATAATAAGTACATAATTGATTCTAGTTGCCCCTTCCAAAGGCAGTCAATAAAACGTACATAATATTTTCAAAAGTATAACTCCACAAACAAAACATACCTACACCCACAGTACCTACACCCCAACTGCATCTCAAAAGAATCCCATCCACACTTGTACGAAAAGAATGTTCCCTCAGCAAATCGCAAAGGTATGTAAATACGTTGAAAAACCCTCAGTTGTTAACGAAGCAGCGCCGTACATGAATATGGACGAACTAAAGAAAAGAGAGGTGTTAATCTTGAAACTCTGAGGGATCTACTTTTAATTAATACAATCAAAACAAACTGAGGGCCGCTCAACGGCTTAATTTGCAGAGATGGATTTGAAGATGGCTGTTATTGATGTAAAGGAGACAGATTTATTTGTGTTTGAATAGTGTGGGTAGAAATAAAAGAAAGACTCTTAAATTGGAATCGGATCAGGAAAAGTTAGGCAGCTATTTAAATAACAACTCTATCAAAACTGTCATTTATCAATGAATGCTTAAATTATGTAAGACCATACATTTCTTGGATCTTGTATAAGGTTTTCATGCACACAAAAAGCAAGAGTTACATGTATGAGTCTCTTGCCTTGATAATACATTAAACATTATCGTCAATAAAGGTAGTCAGTATAAGTCCGTGCCTGGCCACGTGGTCGCAGTCCGACCCTTCAGTGTTTCATAAACCGCTGGGTATTAATAAAAACCTCGCCTATTAATCTCAACTGTAGACTCATTTTCATACTTCTCTCGGTTTTATTTATTTATCGTTTATTCCATAGATATACTACGGAAGTTATTGGATGATATACGACTGTTTCCGGAGAACATTTACGTATGTTCCTACGTTTCTTCTTTTCGGGCTTGTACAAAATTAGTGAGTTTATTATATTGTTAAAATCCCGTAATAAATGTAATTCATGCAATGGACACATTTGTCAATGTTTTATTACTTTTGATTATTGAATACGAAGCTTTTGGCTTATTTGTAAACAAGTGTTTTATGTATTTTTTTTGTAATTGCGTAAATTGTGCAGAATAAAACAAAATCTTTCTTTCTAATCTTTCTTTCTTTCATGTCCACAGCTTAAATACGACCTACTCGATAAGATAATACGCTCAGAAGTTATCATTGGTAAAATAAGCAATTGATTGCATTTCAGATTTTAAGTTTTATTCATTTGTGTGTCACGACAAGCACAAACAGCAATGAATTGCATTTGTCTTGGTATAAGTTTTATGTTTCTTTTCAAAACTGATAAAATTTCTATAATTTTTTTTTACATTTTGTCGCTTATCCAGGTGGAGGTTAGAAGCCCCCCCCCCCCCCCGTTTATTCAAATTAAAAAAGATTAAAGTAAACCCACAAAAATACACTCAAGGAAGTCGTTTTAACCCCAATATTAAACTAAGAGCAGTCTATGAATACCAAATTCGCAGACAGACAGAACAACTCCTGAAATATAGCCCGTTGAACGACTGAAATTTACATGAAACATTTTAATATCGGCCCTCCACATTCACCTGCCCTTTTTTTCTCACGCCATAAAAGTAAGAAAAAACTTTTTACGCCACCCTTAAACCCGTTCCCTTCGCTTTAATAAGAGAAAAATAACGTTACATAAAACCTCTTTGATTTACGAGGAACACTGGCCGAGATGTGACAAACTTTTCTTTTTGTTCGCGTTCCAAATTCGAACAAACGTCAATAAATTACAAAGAACTTGTCCTGTGAGTTCTGTTGTTTATCGACTGACTCTTGATTAACTAAACTTCGCGATCAGTGTACAAATTCAAGAATTTCGTGAGGGATAAGAAAAGCATTTGAATGTGATTTTTAATATCATACTGATGTCAAAATGAAGGCACGATTCTTTGGAATGTCGGAGACAATCTGTAATGATTATAACTAACACTATGAACTAACCTATGTTAGCCGAGCTATGATGATGCTGGGGGCGACTGGGACTATACGAGTCACATAACTTTTTGTAAAAGTGTTAAAACTGGAATGAATAGCAAGAAAATGGACGAAGATTGGAGTCGTAAACACCACGAAAATAAAATAAAAAAGTAATAAATCGCATCTAGCAACACTCTCGAGAACCGTCAGACAAAAGCCCTTGACGTCACAAAGGTGGCGGGGTTGCCATGTCACAACTCTCCACGAAATTTATGCACATAGCTTACGTCACGAGGGCACTCCGTCACACGCGGGACGAGGGATAATGTGGCAACACTGATACGTAGAACAGAAAAAAGATGACACACTTTTTTTGTTCCTTGTTCTTGAAGTGCGAATTTTTTCAATATTTATATTCAAATCATAGTAACGGCTTTAAAACCCCTTTCAGATCCATACAGTTTACCATTCACGTGTAAACTTGAATTAATCTGTTAGCTTTAGTAAGAGTAGAAACACCATATTGATAGGAAAAGACAAAGAGAAAGTATTATTTCCAGTACTTTAAGAAAAAATCATGTAAAATTTTCTTCTCCATCTCTGTTAGTTACTCTGTGGCATGAGACGATAACGAAAGGAAACCGTGTCACGAACAAAAGCCTGAAGTGTCGGCTTTGTAGATACGTGTTATTTACTGGGAATCTTATGGCACAGCTACTTCTTTGTAGATACGTGTTATTTACTGGGAATCTTATGGCACAAGTACTTCTTTGGAAAACCAAAATCCTATATACCTGCCAGCGCTAATATTGTTAGTTTTGACAGTTCACCAACGTTCATTGCCTTGTTTAAGTTGTTGAGCAGACGAGGTTTTCAAACCTATGAAGCAATGGATTAGCAATATCGTTAAAAACTCACGGATTGTGAATAAAAGTGTGTTACGCTATTAGAGTGCAGATCAATGCACCGCGCAACTGATGGAGGTTTCCAATACGTGGTTAACTTTAACCCCGTCAAGAACCATAGCAATACTAAATTAATAACAAAACAAACTAAAATAAAATATTCAATTTTCCACTTAATTATAAGCCTCCATCCAGACCAGACCTTAAAAAACTGAACAAGTCCGCAGGTGCAAGTTGATGAAAAACACCCCTTTTAAAAAAGAATATTTTCCCGAATTAATAAACAACCCTTCATGCCAAGGTATAATAGATTCAAAGTGGGTTCTGTTTTATTAACTTACTGTTTATTTTTCAGACAAATAGAGGGGTTTTTCCGGCTTTTGTTAAGTCAACATCATTTTGTTTGTTTAACTTGAAATAGATTTTATTTTATGTTGCGCTTAGTAAAAATAATTTTACGTTATTCTTATTCATTCAAAATTACAAAAATAAAAATATTTAAAAATAAAATATTTGAACACCTAAGTAAATAAATAATAATTATTATTTGGAAGTTTTCAGACCAAAAAAATACTGCGGTATTTTTCAAACCATGTTTCAGCAAGTCCGTTTTTGGCACGCATTTAAAAAATAGAACATCCGAAATTCTCAATAACCGAACGGAACGTCCGCCCAAATTATACAGTTTTGAAACAAGAAAACGCGGGAAACAAAACAACGTAGGTAGTGAGCGCATTCATTTGAATAATTTCCGCGAGTATATCCTGACGCAAATCCATCATTTTTGCGGTACGTTCATAACGCAGATGGCGCTCGTTAGCCTGAAAAAGAAATTATGTAGGAATATTATGTTTTCAGATTGTAGGCTACAATTATTTACTTATTTATAAATTATTTATTATAATAAAGGACTTTCAATTAATTCAGTATGACAATAATTAGGAGTATAATAGTTATACGTGGTATAGATGTCGTTGCTTAGTAAATAGTAGGCCACACATAACATTACATAAATAAATAAATAACTAAATTATTTTGAGAACTGTTAATACTAATTTAATTAATTAGTCTCGTCATCTCGTGTAGTCTTGAAGAAAAAGGTGGGGAAATTTTTGCGTAGCAAAACTATTACTTACAAATTATATAAGGCAAATAAATAATCTTCTACTAAGCACTTAGGTACCTATATACCTACTCAAATAATAGTGCCTTATTTTACAAAATAAATCAAAACCATATACTATATAAAATATTATTTGTATTTATACATAACCCAAAATACTGCTGGTGCTGTGTATTTGTTTCCAGTAGATTAAGCCACAATATTTTCCTGGAACATCCATCATTTTCCCGCCAAAGTAACGGTTCAGGGGATGCGGTGAGCCTGTTATCGGCCGGCGATAATCAATTCCAGCGAGCCACCTACTTATGAGTATATTTTACCTTGGCTTGATTCACCCTTAGAGGGAAAACAAACAGTACCGTATAATAATACAAAAGAAACACTTCATCATCAACTTGTCTGCTGAACTGTTACAATGTTAGATCTATTCTTCGTCATTTCTATGAATTGCGTTGGGGGACTTGTGACGATAAGTTTTCAGGCGATGCGTTACAGACTTTTTAGTCAATCTTCAAAAGACACGCACTACCACTAGACAAGTTATGGAAAACTAAACTAAAAAGTACTTTCCTTTTTTACCCGACTACGGCAAAGCCAAAAGGAAGGGTTATGGTCTTAGCAGTCTATGTTTGTTTTTTATTTAATTGCAGTCTATGTATGTACGTATGTTTTTTTCCACCGTAGCGCCTAAACTACTAATAGATTTGTAATAACGGTCCGTGTAATATAAATTCTTCCTATATTTATTAATATGGTGGACTATTTATTTTATTTTATTTATTTATTTCAGACAATACACGTAAACTATACACGTTTGGGGATGAATGGAATAGATTACGTGTGACTGTGAAAATTAAGTTAAAAAACTATACTTACTACCTGACTACGGAAAAATAAAAATGTTCAAGGTAGAGCCGTCGTCGTCGCATGCCATTACAATGATGTAGAGTGTTCGTGGCACTCACATGGTATACATACAACGACGTCTTTAACTTCACCATTTTTGTACTTATGTCTTGATGTCTGTCTGAAAAAAAATTTAGTTTCACTTTTTTTTTCGTACACATCAAAAACCAATTAAAATAATGAACTTCATAATAAAACAGGTTCAACTCAACCACTCAACCTATGAATCAACCTCGTTCAAGTGCAGTAACAGCAGAAATGTAGCAAAATAGTGAGTTGTCTGCTCCCTATTAATTCACTTCCCCTCAGCATACATTAAGCGCTATTTGTTTTTGCAACATTAACATTTTTATGACTAAACTGAGAGAAATCACTTACTCTAAGTGTACCAACTTAATCGTACCACGGACTTAGAAAGCCTAACCCTTAAAACAACTCTTCAAAGGTTATTTTCCAATGACAATGAGTTTGATGGTGGTGTAATACTTTGTTAGGGAAATCGTAATGAGTGCTCGAAAAGTCAAAATAATTGTGTTTGTTTGTACAACCGTTTCTTTTGATTCTGATGGTTGATTAAATTTTACAGCGTGAAGAATCAGTTTTAACACTGTACCTAGTTTACAGCTCTTTAAGTTGAGGGGAATATCTTTTGACTGACGAAAATAAAATTTAACTTGCGTTCATAATTTGCATATTTTTTTTATTTTTTTTTAATCTTTGCCCCACACTAGGAATTTCTCCTGTATCGTGGGTGCGTTTACAAACATTTAAACTGACATACACAAACAGCCAGACCCGGAACAACTACATGTAGGTAATACAAACATTAAGAGGGTTTATCCTGAAAGTTGGCAACGTCGCAAATAGATGTCAAATATTTCGCTGTTTTGATTAATTTGATAATATTTCTGTATGGAAATAAGAAATGTGGCTAACCAATTGACTAGAATATTGATTATGAAATGCAATAATTAATATCGTAACACCGAATAGTTAGTTTTAGATGTAAAAAAAGTATTTGGTAACTTTCCAAATGCCTTTTTTTCACCTAAAACGGGTACAACATCAAATTCAATGTTATAATTGCAATTCATTATTAATATTCTAGTCAATTGGTTAGCCACATTTCTTATTTCCATACAGTATTATTTCCAAATTAATCGAAACAGGTAAATATTTGACAGCTATTTACGACGTTGCCAACTTTTAGGAGGCACCCTCTTAATATTGTACAACGTAAGTATGATAGTTCCAGTCATTTCCTACCCTACGAAACTTTTCTTGAGTTTCACTAACCCTTAACAATTAATATAAATCATACAAAACCAAAGTACCTTCTTTATTTCAATTGTACACTTTACATAAGTCTGACTGAGTCTAAATTAAAAGACAAAATTCCCTTATTTCCATTCTATTCTCCAAAAGATAAATTCTTTTAACTCCAGTTTTCTAGAAAACATTTACCAGACGGCGCATTTTCTCCGCCCTTTAATTTATTTACTCAAATAATAAAATGTAGGTCTTAACGAACGGTTCAAAACCCCAACTAAAATTCAGCGAAGCATATTTAGAATGTGGGGGGGTCGCAAACTCGCTCAGACCAAACTTAATTCCGCCCGTCGCGACCGCAAAGAAAACTTTGCTTCAAAATTAATATTTCTTTCATTAAAATGCTGTAATATTTTCGCTTGCTGCATGCATAAGTAATGTCCATGAATAAGAAACGTGTAAAAATTCAGCGGCGAAGTCTCACTGATTGAGCCAGATATCGGCGAAGACGGTGTGTGGAACATTTTGTAAGACGTGGTTGAACATCAAATAGAATTTAGGGAATAAACATGTTTTGAAATCGCTAAGGGTAATGAGGAACGAGATCGCAAACTTTTGCTTGAAAACCAAAAGAAAAGCTTTTAAAAGGTAAAAGAAATCGAAAATAACGATTTCTTTTACCTTTTTAAAAGCTTTTCTTTTTTACTTCATATGCGACGGTTACTGTAATTGAGGAAAATGAACGTGCAATTAAGTAATAACGCTCGGGCTGAACAAGTATTTCGTTGGTCGACGGACGCCTTGTGGTCTAGTAACTTGAGCAGTTTTTATGAAAGTCAGTACTTACGAGAATTTTCTCCTAATCGCCTTAACATTTCAATCGATATTCGCAATATCTCCGTTCTCCGTAGAGTACACCGTCGTTTGTTTAACTCCATAGCTTCAGTTGTTTGTCTTGCAGATTTGAGAGCCGCTTCGAAAAAGTCAAGCATTGACAGAAACGGGGGATCGTTTGTATTTGAAATGAGGGCAGGTTTGTTTTGGAATAATTTGATTTGCTTCACTTCTTTATTACTTTTAATTACATTGTTTTTGTTAAGAGTTATACAAAGAGCATTCTGCAGAGTTTTCACATGAGCACAAGAATATGAATTTGGTTCTACCACCACCACTATTTAAATTGGCTTTATTACGTTGTTTCTGAAAAGCTAAAATTCTATAATCAAACAAATGTCTACTGATTTGATGTAGAAAACAAAAGAAAGAAAGAATGAAAATAAATTTATTACTTAATACAATATCACAAAAACAAAAAACAGAAAAAGAAAACAGTATCGTGTGCCTCACGGCTGCACCAAATAGGCCACATGGCCGTGGCGTGGTTACATGTTTCAGTCAACTAATCACATCCAAATGAGTTTGATAGTCCGTTAGCAGATTTTTGAGGCGGTATTAAGCCTTTGAGAAAGCGGATGTTAGTGTAGCTTGTGACCTAACGGCTGCATTTAATTGCATCTATTAAGAATGTACCTAGGACGTTCACTGTTATAGGTAATACAAACTTCAACTACTAAAATCATTCCTATCTATTCCTATCTACCGATCACCATTTTTCCTGAAGGACTTTTAAGAAAACTTGTAACTATTTCGCGAATGAAAGAAAAGAAGCGTACCATTGAAAATAAAACTACAATAAATAATAACATAACAGTTAGGTTATCTCGTAGCATCATTAAGCTATCGCAGACACTGGGGTGAGCAGGCCTCTCCCCGCTGAATATAATTTACATGAAGTTCTAGGGTGAAAGAAAAACAACGCGTTTGTTCGTTTAATTTGAAAAATTGGTTCTGTGGTCGTTTGTACACGATGTGATAAAGTTATACGAAATTATGTTGGTAAGATTGTGTGTAATGACGAAAACACACGAAAAGAAAACTTTGACCAATTGTAATGTTTATACAAAATGTATATTTGTAATCGCATTATCAGCCTATAACTTTCCCACTGCTGGAATACAGGCCTCCTCTCTGTGAAAGGGAGTGGGCATAATCCACCACGCGGGCCCAGTGCGCGTTGGCGGATGTCCCAAATGTCTTCGAATTTTTGGTCCTAGGACATGCCGGTTTCCGAACGATGTTTTCGACAATGATATAATTTTCGCAAAGTGCCTGCTTGGGTTCAAACCCACGACCAACCTAACTAATAAGTCGCGGCGGTTGTCACTGGGCCACCAGTTAATAAAAAAAGAGGACTTGACAAGTGGTGACGATTTTCTAAAATTTATAAACATTTTTACCTAAACATTAGAAATCCCAAATTATTGAAGTTTCAGTCTAAATATCCTATCAATTAAAAGCGAACCGAAAGCAAAATAATTAATAATTTTAATATAATAATATGAATAACTACATGATCTCTCAATATTACCCTCATTAAAACCAGTACTTGCTAAGATTACAACATTCGTCTATCACAAACACAACTCGTGTATTTTTTGTTGTCAAAACCACCAAAACAAACGGTCCATTTTCCAGCGATCCTTAACACAAAAAGTAAGTTTGCTTAGCATCTGCGAAATACAGTTTCAGTTCATTTAGCGAACAAAATGTATATAAAAAGTTAAGGCGCTTCCCTCTTCAACTGTTCTTTAGACTTACTTTGAATAAAGCGCCCTGTTCGTCATGCGACTGAATTTCAGTGTTTGGGGATGTAAATACTATCTCAAACACTGAAATTATATTTTTACTTATTTATTACATAGGACCTAGAAACTCTTATTCATGTCCAGAAGAAGATGGATTGCATATCCATAGTGAAATTAATGGATTGAAAAGGAAACACATGATTGTAATAACAAACACTAACTTAGTCGTTTCTTGACACAATACCACCTTACGCTTACTAACTTCGTTAAAACTTCTAGGTGTTTCTGTAGTGTCGCTTTCAAAATCAATATATTTTTACTGCTTCATGCGATTTTGTACAAAGAAGTCTTATCCTGAATGGTATTCTTTGCAGAGTTTTTTTTCCTGAATAATGCGAGTGTTATGGCTCGAAATATGCTTCATTTGGCGCGAGGCAACTTCTCTAAAGTGCGTAAGGAAATCATATTCATATTTTTTCCGCTTCAACTGTTCGCGACGCGGAATTTGAATAAAATATGGCAAGTTCTTTTTTTCTGTTAGATTACTTTGACTGTTGCTGTCTGAAGTCGCTGGTGAGAGCACTTACGAGCTCGTTTGGAGAACGACGGACTGTAAACGAGAATTTAGAGGAGTTTTTATTAAAAATGGATTTTACCTTATTTAACTTTGGACAGTGAAATAGAATTCACAGAAGCTATAAAAAAAAAAAAAGCATAACTTCTGTGAAACAATATTTCTGGCAAATCCATCGATTACTCTCCTTCTATTAACTTCAATAGCTTTTTCAGCACAGTCCGCGAGGTCTAGGCTGAGCTTTGCATTTGTGTGAGTGAATGCATACCTAAGCACAGCTTCTAAAGTTAATTTAAATTTCATTACCTACAAGACACTAAACTTTGTTCTAAAATATAACACCTCAAACATCCAATATTATGAAGTGCAGTTTGTCACACAGGTCTCGCGTCCAATCCTTCCAACACTTTGCAAGTTTAAACGCAATAAATTACAACAACTTTGTTCATAAAGGGATTCTTGCATAAACACATTTTGCGACTACAAAGCCGAGTGCCCACGAAAATTAAGTTTGAAAACCATTTAAGTCCAACCAAAAATCGCGTTACGAACTTTTGGGGCTCCAATCTTCTCGCATACATTAACGAGAGGTGTGAGTACGGACTAAAACAAAATCATTATTCAAATCCCCTGAATAATGTTTTCAGGAATCGGGACCGAGTTCCGTGCGTCGTTTTTGAATTTTAATACGGACCTCTAACAAGTTTTCAGTCAAAGGAGATCGGTAGAACTCGCCGCGGCGGACGAGAAGCTGGAGAGTGTAACGGACATCTTCCATACTTCAACTATACATTTTCAGGTCCATCAACAGCGTAAATTTACCATACAGTGATCAATGAAAGGAAAGGTAAACTTTTCCATAGTTAAATTCACTGAAGTAATTTTACGAATAATGTTTTTATAAATAATTATAGGTTCGCAATGGTAGGTTCGCCAGTTTCGTAAGCCTAAGAATGCAGTTGCTGTGGCCGAAAACGGCTAGAAGGAATCATCATACATCATTCAAGTTTGATTTGCATTAGTAATTGTAAATCCAACATTCACATGCGCACTTCTAAACGTGAATGTAAAGCAAGCAATTTACAAAACGTACAATCCAAATCGAAACTGACTAATTTGACCAAATCAAATGTCCGCTGAGCTCCTAAGCAGCGTACCTTTACGTAGTGTCGTCGGCCGATCAAAGGCTGGTGATCAAAGGACGCCGGTGTCCGGCCGAGGACGAGGTAATTAGCCACCTTCACGCCGCCGTCTGGGGGCGGTACGTGCCGCTGCCACGAGTAACAGAGTTATAGAGGAAATACGGATGTTTCATTAGAAATCTTTGCAAAATAAGGATCATTAGGACACCTATTGATTATGCTTTATGATAACACTGATTGATCATCTAAAATGTAGGCTTACGGATCCGCAGTATGGAAGATGTGTCAAGAGGTTTTATCAACCATGTACTAGAGTAATATTGTAGAATGCTAACTTGGATTCCCGTAGCGTAGCACGTAGCGACATTTCGTTACGGATGAGCAAAGTCCCTACTGCTTAATGGGACGAATGCTTAACAGGACAATAAAAGAACACGACTGAAGTAACCTGTAAGTTGGCAGCATATGTATGTTAAACCAAGACAGGAAGCTAGTGCTTCGGAACTTCTTTTATGTTAGACAAGAATGAGAAAGTGGAGAAGTATTTCACAAGACAACACGACTCCGTTACACCATAAAGTTAAGACAGTCAATGACTGTTGATATCACAATATCTCGGTATAATGACTCGCACGGGGGGATGTGCTCGTAGACCGGGGGTATAATGTGCAATCTAAGATGGCGACGAGTCTCGGCGATCGGCGGTCACTCGGTCATTACTGCCCTCGCAACATCTATGAAATATTTATGACGACTGCCATAATAACGCCGGCGACGATATCATTATACTTTGTGATGGGGGTGTCGGGCGGGGCGGAATTTCTGAACGCTCCTTACCATTGCAAAGTCGCAATCGCGGGAGCTTCAAAACGCACGCGGATGCTCCGGACAACTTTTGAACATTTTCTGCGCAGGTGAATTTAAATTTTCGTGTATTCCGAAATCACAAAGGCTTCTCGCTATTCGAATGAACCTGAATTTGACTTCGACATTCAAATTCGTAAATCCAGAATGGAATCCAGCGGTGTGCGCAGACGCGGCGGCCCCGGATCGCCCATATTAACTTGTTAATTAGGTCCATAATACGACTTGCAGATGAGCTACAGAGTTGTGAAGTTGAATACATAAAAAGCCCTTTTTCAGCGATCGCATGCATTGTTGGTGGTGTGTGCGGCGCCGGTGGCCGGCACTCGGGGGAGGCGAGCCTATAACGTATTTCGTACGTCCCACCAGCCACCAGAAGTTTGCCTGTTCATAAATAAACGCGAACGGTATTCAACAGCCCTTGGTGCTGTATGCATAACGAATTTGAAGGAGGCAAACTTGGAGGCTCTGCTGACTGGGATGGAGTATAAAATTCAGTAACAACATGGTGGAGGTTTTCATTCGACGATCCGCTGCCGGGGAAGGCATAGCTCCGTCATCGTAATTAGTGATATGTCACTTGATTGGACATGCGTTGTGACCCTCATTGTGCATGAGCCGGGGTGATTAGTGGTGTCGGTTGTTGCCAGTGGTCTGGGAAGTGTTCAAAGTGTTGATGCTTATTGGTGTTGTGTGGTGGAATGCAGTTTATTTGCATTGTGGAGTGCAGTAGTGTCTTCCCGCGCTTTCCGCGGCCGCCATCTTGGGGATACTGTCAAACGTGTGAGTACCGAGCCACCGCCAGGCGGCGTGCGTGTCGCATTGTGTAGCAAAATAATATGGCCGCCTTAACTCACTGCTTTGAATATTTTTGCATGGAATCTGCAAATATTTTAGTATTTTACGATTGTTTTGTAGAGTTTTATGACAGTTTTCCTAATGAAATAAAGGTGATGGTTCTGAATTACCTGTTGTATTTGGTTTCTTTTTCCTACTCTGTTATGCTATCAAAGGATTGGCTTGCGCGGTACATTTGAATTAATTTTATGTTTTTTAACATTTGTGGGTTCAATTCTCAAAAAAATAACTTATTTAATTAACTTAACTTCTACCTACCTGTCTTTAGATCATGAGCGATCCGAATATCAAAAATATTTGGCCTTGGTCATTTGGGGGAATCGTAAAATTGATTCGCTATTACAATGTATAATAGATATCGATCAGATTGCAACTTTAGAAAAAGATCATATCTGTATCAATAAGGTTAATAGTAGGTACCTAGAACTAGTTCACAAATCAATACGAATGGTTTTGTGGCTATGCCTCCGGCGCTTATTGTAAGCAATGGTTCATCGGTAGCAGGTTCGGTTTAGATTTAGAAATGAATAATATTGAATAGATAACTTTGTTCTAAGTCTTTTTGAATACTTCAATAATGGCTATTTAGTAAAAAAAAAATATTTATTCTGTAAATAGGATATCGGAATCACTTTACACGTCATATTAATGTACACTACAGTTAGCCAATGAATTAACTACTTAATTTTAACAACACATTGATATTGTATTTTATTTAAAACAGAAGTTAAATGAATTCTCGTCGATGTATAAGTATCTGAGGCCGACTGTTTTCTAAGTTCGAACCATGGAATTAGTATACAGTACGAGGGAATTAGTACAACAGTATTTTCGATTAGCGTGTAACGTGCTGTCATATCAATTATGTAATGGCCAATAGAAATTCTATCTAATCTACATGTTCACTCATTCTGATTTCACAAATTTTACACCACAGACAGACCAAAAAGTATGAATAAAAATGCTAAAAGCTAATACCTCTCGTGTCAACATCGAGGTGTTAATATGACGTCACTCGGTGCGAACACGGTGACACGTCATTTTCCGCGCTAGTGCATCAACATTTGGATATGTCACGCGCAAATATAGGGTTATGCTGAACCAACTTTACTTTACCGCCGCATCATCCACCACAAAACTTTATGACAAAGAAATAAGGTGCAATTTCGAATGGGATGTAGTTGCGTGTGTGGTGTTATGTTTGTCAGTCTTGATGTCAGGTCATGACGTGGTGTCCAATCTTTGTGATACACGCATGTTGGTTTTGTATTGAAAGCTTCGTAAATAGTTGTGCTGTAAAATGAATGTATAGGTAATATGTACCTACGTATTGGTAAAGAACTGAATAGTTTTGTTATTCTTTGTATGCAGATAAAGAATGAACCCTCGCTGCGCCACTGAATGAAATCTTATTCGTGGAAGCTTTCGTACCCAAACTTGAGAGTAAAGTCGAATCGTCGTATCGATTTGTTAACTGAGAGTTTTTTCATAAGTCTTCAATTCAGACTTGCATTTAAATTAGAAGTATGGCATGAGTTTTTCGTGTAAGTACATTTAAAAACATTTGAATGGTCTTAAATGTCTAAATAAATCAGTTTATATGCACTTTCGAATAATTCAAGGATTCGGTCAGTCAGAAAGTAGAAGCCCATTCCAAAGCGTACAAGGTAGCTGTTCGTTTGGAGCAACGGGCAAGAAACTGAATGGACACTTTTTAGGTGTCTGTCCATCCGACTGTCACAGGGCTGTATCTTTTGAACCGTAATAGTCTACTATTATAGTTCAAAAGATACAAGCCACTTGATTTTTTCACAGAGTGTGTAAGTACTACTATGGTCGCTATACCAACAATTAATAAAATAGGGTAAAAAATTAAATAAGTACATACAAGAAACGAAACTCCGATTCGCACTCGGCCGCTTTTTGTTAATCAAAATACCTAAGTTCAAAACGTAAAGTTCTAAATTCTTTGACTTTATGAGATAGGTAAAAACTGAAACAAGTGTAATGAAACTTGCCTTCATTTATATTTGAAACTTCTGACACAAGTAACGAACAGCGGTATTCACACGAATATCGTGTTAATGGCTCTTGCAATTATTAATGTGTGGAGTACACGAACGTCACTTATTAGTGAACTTATTATAAACAATGTGGCTTATTAAGAACCTACAAAGAATTAAAATGAACCTACCTGTTTTATGTTTCTTGCTCATGTAATAGTAATACTACTGTCATCCACCCAGGGGTGAAAGAGAGAAGTTATGTAAGAACGGGTTTAATTACAGCATGAACTAGCTGACTGATGTGAATACCAGTCAGTTGAGGAGAAAGACGAGATGATTGGCAACGTGCCGGCTGACGAGGGAGAGGCATAAAAGGTTTAACCCTTTTATGCCGCTCCCAGTAACTTGGGACCAGATCAGGCAAAGGTCTTGCTGTTAGTTATCCTGTAACTGTGAGATGTTAGGTATAGCTTGACACAATATCTCAATGTGTAAGGGTCTACACAATATCACACGTATATACACAAATGAAATATCACAATATGTTTATTAAATTATGGACAGCTTAAAAATACGCTTTCGCGAATACTACTGATCAGTTCCTTGAAGCACCTTTAAGGTCTCAAAACAATACAACATAGTAGCCCGACTGCCCAACGGTCTAACGCCTGGTTTCTGATACAGCTTATACAGACTGTTAAACTATTGTCCAGTGATTTGATTGACAGTTGTTATTCCGGTTAGCCCCAACAGTTACGTATGTTGATAGCTAATTAGAGTAAGATACCAAAAGTGTGCCAATGGGACCTTGTGTTAAATGTTGTACGGTGGCACGAAATCCTTTGTGTGCGAGTCCGACTCGCACTTGGCCGCTTTTTTTGTCCTGATTAGCCTTTCATAACATACAATTCTTACATGAGAAAACTATTATCAATCGACTAGATGAACATGAACACGCGACGGGGATATTATAATGTACCAGACGATAGAATGATTTTTCTTTTTCCACCTAGCAACACTAACTATAAGTGACGTCATAATTCACGTCAAATAACAATTCCTTGTTGAAACTGCGTCGGTCACGAACGCTGTAGACGAAAAGTAATGGCTTGTTCATTACTACTGGGTATGGTATAAGAAATAAGGGCATTAGCCAGTAATGTATTGTTATAACAAGTCATCCATCTTCTGTCATGTCTAGATCAGACAGCAATTAGTAGTGGTCTGCCTAGTATGCACTAGAGGATAGACATAGTGTAGTCAAACTCGTCATTGCGTTATCAGCCTTAGGTTAAATGTCTCCTGCACGCCACAAAACGACAAGGACCCCATTTTAATATAACTGACAAATTTGTCAAAAAAATTACAAAATTATCATATATTCACGTTGAGTTGGTATATTCACGACATTTGTGCTGTATAAAGGAGAAAATGTATAATTGGAACTTGTAAAATTGTCGAATTGTCAGATTGACGTCTGTCACCTGTCGCCTGTCGTTTTATTGAATAGGCCCAAGGTGTATTGACAGTGAGATAATATTTTCAACCTTGGTGAAATTTCAATTTACTATTACTATATTGGCGTGTGCTAGCTGACATAAGGCAAATAGTTAATTATTTTGCATACTATTGTATAGAGTCAATTTTTTTTTCTAACTGATTATTTCAGCTGTGCTGCTGGGGAGTTTGTTGCGCCACTTCTTCTTCCCAGCTAAAGCACTAGGAAGTGGTGAAGAGCGGGCGTTTTGGGGGACTGTCTTATGTAATTTTTACGTTCGAAAATTGCTGATACTCAGCCTAGTTTGAATAAATGACTTTTGATTTTGATTTTGACTGGAAACTAGCTTTTGCCGGAAAATATCCCAAGGGAACTACTGGTATTAAAATTATTCTATGAGTTAATCCAGGTTATAAACTATCTGTGTGTACTAAATTTCATCCAAATCCGCTCAGCCGTTTTTTCGCCAATCCTGAACATAGCTACATTCAGACAAACGGACAAAAATTCTTCTTAATAATGTACTCTTTAAACAACTACTTACTATTTAATAATGGTTAACTGTTATGGGGTCAATGTAAACGGAGCCACGCTTGCTCTTTAAACAACGTTTTTCTCAATATTGAAATATGCTATGATTACCTTATAAAATAGATCTCAGTCAAATTAAGTTGACTGAGATCTATTTTTTTGAGAGTATTTACTACCAATGCACGCGATGTCTAAATGTGACACCCAGATTACACGGGGTCCTGCTATTCTTCTTTCCCGTTACTGCACTTACACTGAATACCACCAACCAGCAATCAAAGAAACACCTCCTGCCTACCTCCTAATCATCGATTAAGATCAGTTCCTCGCGTATAGTTAGCTCACTTACCTCCCAACAGATTGGAGTGAGCTCAGCATGACCTGACCCCTGACCGATGTAAGCACACCAATTCTGACAATTCACATAGCTTCAGTATTTGCGGTGGTAGGGCTGGCAGGATATTGAAGAAAAAGTTTCAAAACAATTTTTTTTTTAAAGTTCCTAGTATGAAGTGGTTTTTTTTTTAGAACTCAAATAGACAGTGTCAAAAGTAAGTCTAAAGCTCGTAACACACTTTGAAGATAATATAAAATATGATATAATATCTTTGACATATCGCTCACCATACAATTTAATGGACCACCACACACAGTGAACATAATATATATTTTACTTTAGAGTCTCTTATATGCACTTTAATATATATTATCTACGACGTGTGTGATGGGCCTTAGGTTGTAAGACCTGGATGAAACTCGCACAGAGCCAGGGAAGAGGGAGGAGGCCTATGTTCAAGGATGCTGATGATGATGATGAAGGGTGTAAGAAGAAGTCATGTGAGCATGCACTTAGATCATAGATGTCTCATGAATTGATTCGACATGCCTGCAGAGGATATCGTATTTATCTTACAAACTCTTTTGCTCCTGCGGCTATTCATTGAGCAATTACTTATTCAGTAACTTGTAAATAAATAAATGACTCCAACATTCCCACCACCAAATGCATATTGATTCATTCGCTGGTGCGAATGTTGGATCTACTTTGTATTCCTTTACTTGTAGACGGGGTAGTCAAAAGCTAGCTCAAATCTAGTTAAATGGGCAGCAGTAACCCTAGAGTGGAATCTAAGCGGATCCAGTGAGAGCTGGCATGCTAATAGAAGGTTGCACCGAGCAGCGCCCGAGGCGTCCGCCCGTCGCACGCGCAGGCAAGCGATCCCACGCTCATTTACTTACAGGCGGACTCTTTTAGGTAATGCATTAATTCTGCTGAAATTATTATGCGAGAAAGAGCTCTGGAATACTCTTCATGTTACAGATCAATTAACTAGTTTTTAACCGTTTTTAGACGTCTTTTAAATAAGTAGCTATTGTTAAATTTAGTACTAAAATTGGTTCTAAGTAATTTATTATTTATATGCAAGGTTAGCAGTAGTCACTCGGTTTTAGAAGTTATAATTTGATTTAACGGAATCCTCTATAGATGTTAAATCAATCATTACAATATACCTGGGATCAACAACAGTTCCTTGCGCTTTTTCGAGTACTAGTAGTACTTCATACATAAGTAAGAAACCTTTTTCTGCGTTGTATCGGATAAATTACCTATTCCTTTAAATTCCTTCACATTTTTGCATTTCAATTAATTTATAGTTTCGTAGCTAAAATGCTTGCGACGACGTAACTATTGGCCTACGAAAGAAACTGATATTTATTCCCCACATTGGTCAAGAAAATAATATCAATGTCACTACAACTGAAACAAGTCTGACGACTCTCAGGTAACTTGTCGAGCTACTACTAGTTAGCAAGTCTAAACTTAAGATACTGGTATTCCTAACTTGGGTTGTATTACAAGTCCGACGGCATGGCAGCCACCCGAGTAAAATAACTAAAATACTTGATATATCTTTTCAAACTGACTACATACTAGGTATAGTATTTACAAAAGATTATTTAACCATTATTTAAAAATTAGTTTACGAATCTGGCCGGAAAATATCATGAGAAAATCGGGACCTTCGTTATCATGATACCCCTGGTAACACGATACCCCTTGGTAAGACTGGTTGTCAGACTTTTTAGGCTTCCGATCTGACTAACGACTGCCAAAGATCTACGAATGACAGCCGTAACCAACGGCTAAATGTGCGGATTGTAGTAGATGGTCACCCATCTATGCTTGCCGCGGTCGACCCGTGCGGCTGTTATTATTTAGCGACGAGCCCCAAAAAAGTACTTTAAACATGCAAAATAAATTGTAATAACGAACAACAACCTGTATAACAATCGATCGCAAAAATTCGTGAACATGAAAGCGACTGTTTGCACAGTGCGCGCGATTATCGAGTAGCGATCGGTAAAGATCGGTGATCACGAGCGATGCGCGGGCGGCGATGATCGGGAACCAGTCCTAGCCACCGCTACGATACAGCAGTTATGTGGAACTAACGTTTTAGAAATGTTCTTTTTGCTTGTACGATTCTATTCCACTTTTAAATTGTATGATGATTTACTAAGGGTTGAGATTGTTGAACTGGCTTTATTGATATCAGATCAGAATAATAATGGTAATAAATTGTTCACATCAAATAAATAAATAAAATAAATAATTCCTTTTCCTTTTTTCATTTTAAGCGTAATGTGGTCGCATTACTCTAAGATCGAAAGCTACTGAAATGTGGTGTTGTTTATTGAATTTAATTATGGTTTCAATATCTAAGAAATCAATGCGCCATAAGTTTCCTCACTTTGTATTGACGGCGATATGAAAAAATCGGATGTATTGTAGTTTAAACGACAGTTTGTGAGCTTCTTCATTTGGAATAATTAGAAATGTAGGTATGATTATTTTTCTGATAATACATAATGATACTCGTGATATAAATATTGAACACGAATGGGAATGCAACATGTATCATCAATATTTATTATTGGTAACCTCCTGTGTTAAAAAATCATGCTTTTGTAATTTAAAACACATTTAAATTCAATATGATTCATTTTAAATTCACCACACAGCTACCTGTAATATCAGCAGTAAACCTCCGTATTCTTTTCAATTACTCCGACATTTCCCGCACACAATACCCTACAGGCTACAAATACACGACCGACCAAAATTACGAACAATAGCGTTATCTCTAAAATAAAGAGAACGTAGCGACATAAATCTTCAGGACTCGCTCCGTACATTTTAACGGTTAAGGGAGACGCATTTTTATTCAAAATAGGCACTTAGTTAAAAAATATGTGTGTACCAGAGACAAACAACAGGAAGTGGGTGGAGATGGTCCTTTTTCCCGAAGTTCCTGTGGCCTGTGTGTTACCTTTTTGTTTTAAATTGAGCGCCAGATGCGGGGCTGGAATACGCTGCCGGTCAGATAAATGGATAACCCATGAGAAAAATGTTTTAGATTAAGATTTATTTGTTGGTTCATGTTAATTTTATGCAAACATTCTATAGGAAATTAATCTTTTCCGTAGGTCAAATAACATCATAACGGTGAGGTCTTTGGTATCACTGTGGATGTCACGTACAAGCTAAATTAAATTAATTAGTAAATTCTATTGATACAATCATGTCTGATTTTTTAAGAAAACTAAATAAATGAATTACCAAAACTCATTTTTCAAATCAACAATAATAATATTATTTGGGTATAGTACCTATTTTACTTTTTTTTTTTGGTTGGATGTTAAATTGAATATTAATAATAAATGTAGGATTGTAGATATAGATAAAACTTCGGATAAAAGAAGTAAATTGTACGAAACTAGATAATCAACAATCTTTTCTATTTTAAGGGCAATTTTCCGCTGTATACTTTATTCGTGCCTCAAGTGTACCAAAATCTTTTTGGAAATCGTACCGAAAAATGTTTAGTAGTTGAAAAATTAGCATTTGTGTGGTCCCTTCGTCCCTCGCCGGGAAGTTAGCGGAGCTCATTAATTTGTTGTTTTTTCTTTTATTTTCTCCCCATTTTAGGGCAATTTGGTTAAAGCGTCTGTATTGTTTAGAACACGCTTTGTTTAGAGCGTACTAATGAAAATAGCTTAGCTATGGTAATCTAATGAATACTGTATAGTCGTTTTGTCGTCAGTTTTTTTTGTTAATCATAGATACAAGACTCAAAGCTGATTTTGGTTATTTTATGAGTTCAATAAGTACATGTACACAATTCTACACGGAGAGAAAAATAATCAGCCTGAAAAAACTGTTGCTGTGTGTATTTAGGGAAAAACGAAGCTATAGTGTAAGTAAACAAAGTTTTGCTGTATTTGCAATTATTATTTTTTAGTTTTTAACTATTATCAATTATTATTATTGTTATGTTTTACTAGCAGCCTTGTATTGTCAAATGTAATTCCTAAAAATACAATTAAGTAAATGCTAAGTTTTAAAAAGTTTATTATAAAACAGTAAATATTGTAAAAAAAAATGTAAATTTTGCAACAACAAGGTTTTCTAAGATAAGTTATTTGCATTTCCACGATTTGAACTTAGTAAATGCAGAATTATTAGAGTATCACAAAGTTTAATGTTTAGTATTTATTATTACATCGATTTTGAAGCTTTACAAAACTTATTAGGTATTGTGTGTGATAACTAGAAATTCATTTTTGTAATAGTATCCACGTGTATTTGTGTAATGTAACATTTACAAAAATGAATTTGTAATTATCTACCTACATTTAGTTGTGTAGGTTGTCAATGATTAAAGATTACTTGCATTATGAGAATGCGAGCTATTGGACTTTGTTCTACGTGACATTTTATAGTAAGTTAGTAGTTTTCACGTAGGTAAAGTGCAAATAAGTAATGATTTGTAATTTGTAGGATTTGCGCCCCAAGAAAGATTCTTCATATTTGTAATATCTAATTCATCCTATCTACAGTCAATGGGCCAAGTTAAAGCAAGGTTATGAGGTACCAACACCCACACAGGTAGGTACATGACAACAAGCTCCACAAACAAACTCATTACTCCATACAACATTTGTATCCAGCACTCAGGGCAAATTATTTACCTTCATTTAATAAAACGACCAAATCTTAGAAACCGAGGATCCACATAGCTTTCCTAAGCTCCTCCTACTCGGCAGGGCGTGGTGCGGCCACGCCCCCAAGCCCCGCCCACAAGCCGTTTTTCCTGGAAACTTATGTAATATTTTCCCTCCAGGGTGGTGGGTGGACATTTGTCTTTACTAAGGACGAGCTCCCAGGATTATTAAATTTACCGAACCAACATGGCGGAGGATTTATGTACCTTATATAGCACGCTATGTACTTTGATTTAGTGGTTTAGGTAGAAGTTCTTAGAATATATTTTATCTGTAAAGAATGGCTCTCTGTTACTTAGTTTTATTTGGAGAAGGTTTTGATAAAGTTTTTCGGATTCTAACAAAGGTGGTTCCAGCTTTATTATTTGAGTTCATATTGATCGCCTGGTCGTCTTTCCCCGATATTTCATCAATAAGATGAAAATAAACTTTTTCCATTTTAACACAGATTTATTATCTTCTTTGCTGATCACAGTGATCACCTAGTGCTTACTTCGAGAAGAAGATAATATCGTTGGGAAAAGGCTAGGCAGATTGACTTATTAAACTACTACTCACTACCTATATGTACTTGTTATCTTTATGTAATTATAATTATTTTAAAAAAAAGTTTAAAATAAAATGTTTTTTATTTATGCATCTGTTTACAAAAAAGGGTTTCGTGTTTGGCGCCACCATTTTTTTGCATTTTGCACTTATTGATTGTGACTTCCTTAATGAATAAAAATAATATAATTATATACCTATACCTAAGTATAGTATTTGTCTACTGTGTTTTCCTACTTTAAAGAAAAGCATCATCAGTTACATTAAGGTTATATCATTGACATTCTGATGAAAGAAGAAAATATTGTTTAGGAAAATATTGTCGAAGATAGGTTCACTCAACACACAGACTCGAATAAATGATAAACTCAAACTCAAAGCATTTATTTCAAATACACCAATTACAGGCACTTTTGAATTATCAAGGGGTAATATGAAGGTAGTTGCCCATTCCAAAGCGTAGTAGGTAGTACCTATGGAGAAGAACGGGCAAGAAACTCCACGGATACTCTTTAATATTGGTAACATCATGGATGATGATGATGATGACGGTAATGTATGTCTATGACGTTAAATCGTATTTTTTAGGTTTAACTACGTATCCTCTTTTGGCACTAATAAATAACTTATATCCAAACGTATTAAAAAATCAACTAAAACTTAAATTGCCTTAACTTTAAAAAAAAAGTAGGTTAGGTACTCGAAAAAAAGGAATATTAAAAATCATTCAACTTCTATCGAATGTTCTAGAAATTATATTTATTCTGAGGGTATTACACAAAAATAATGCTTCACACGTTAGGCAATCATAACCATGTAACTGCACTTTAGGAGTTAAAATCCTTTGTATTGTTTTCATTAAAATATTTCGTTTTGGAATGAAGTTCCTTATCGCACGATATACTCTGAAGACTTGGTGAATGAGAGCTAGACCGAAAAAAGTGTCAAAAGTGACCGTCACGACACTTTTGTTACGTGACACAACACAACACTGTGTCAACACACGGACACACGCCGTGTCACAGCACTTTAAAAAACATGTTTGATGCAAAACAATTATGATGACTTATTTGATTTTACTTACTTACTGTGTGGCCGGTATAACTTGGCAGTTCCTAACTTCAATAACATTTTTTAGGAACCAAAATGGTGACTTGATGCGAGTGTGAGAGAGAGAACATGCACGAAAGTTCGTAGTGCCTATATTCAGACCTGCCAAGTTATATCGGCCGAATTGTACCTACTGGTTAAACCGAAGTTGTATTTCCAAAACATACCAATTTCACTGATATTTTTCTAACTTAAAAAGATAAGTAGGTACCTATGTGTGCCTATTTCTGAGGATAATGATGGTGTCGCCATAATTGATGTAGCAAAATGTGGAAAGAAAATTGAACCAAGTAAGGTTCAATTTTCTTTCCACATTTTGCGACACCACTTTAAGCTTTTTAGCTTCAAAGAGAAACAAAGGCTTGCGTGTTTCGTCTGCACCATTTATCATAATAACGACATCAGTCGTCATCGCAAAACAAACAGCTGTCAATTGGAAATTGCTGGAATTCCGAAAAAAAAATAACATGACAGCTGCTTACAGCTGATACATTCCATATTTTTCTTTGACTGTTACATAAGCATAGAAATCCCATTCAAACAATGACTACTTACTTACATGTTTAAAGAAAATTCAATACAGTACAATGTTCTGTCCCTGTATATTTTTTCGTGAATAAATAAAATATGCAATGTTCAGTTACGATGTTATTGCTTTACGCAGACATAATTTAGACTATAAAAGCCCGCATGCGCAAGCGCTCGTCGCATTCGGGTGTCGCAGCGGAACGTGAGTATTAACTATCTATTATTTTTCTTAAATTGTGTATACTTCAATTGTCTCACTTATTAGCTTATAATTACATATTACTTTCTATTGTTTAATCGCGTGTGCCGATATTTCTGCAGGGATTAGTCTTGTCTAAAATATTACTCTAATCCGATCCGCCATTTTGTAAATTCGTGATGCGTTTTATGCTACCATGATTGATATTTTATATTTCTAATGATTTGGTATAAGGTTTTACTTAAATATCTTTCATCCATACTCTGCATTCTTCTTTCAAAGTAGTATTTTTCTGAAAAGTTGTACCTAACCACGTGGTTTTCCGAACATTTATATTTGATTTATTTAAACAAAAGCAACGTGTTGCCTCAATTATTAAAATATATTCAATTAAAATCAAGCATTGTCGTATTTTTGTTCCAGTAACGTTCTCATAGAACTGGTATTAATATTGTTTTATCTTTTGCAGTGAGCCAGGGTACCCGCAGATACCGTGACCTGTAGCAGTATGGTAAGTTACTTACAATCTTTTAATTTCTTTTTTGAATTGCTTATCAGGTATTTTAAAGCTTACCTAAGCTAGTACCTACACAACACAGGTTCGTTACCAAAACGTCCCTAACTTCGAAGTTATTATCAGCACATTTGTCGCCACGTGTATGTAAATAGTTGCAATACCATTTTATTTTTATAAAGATTTTTTAGGCCAGAAACCTTTGCGGGCGTCCTCAGAACACCCTAACAAAGTTTCATCACAATCTGATCAATGGTTTAGGAACGCTAGGACACACAAACAAACAAAAAAATTCTTTCTTTTTTTCTTTAGCAACCTGACCACGTGGCCAGGTCTTGTCAAGATCAAGGAGTAGCCAAGTGGTCACCCAACTTTTCTTGTTATTACCTAACCTTATGTAACCTGAACCAAGCGACCTGCATCCAGAATTTGAATGTTAGTAGCTACTTCCTATTTCCCTAAACCAGCCTGCTCCAAACAATGGATATTTCGTGCCCGTTAAACAAGCTTGCAAGTTAAGGCCAGTCATGCTGTCCCCGGAATTTTCTAGATAAAATTGTGTTACTTCTAGATTCAGAAATGGTCTGTAACAGCTGCTTTCCTAAGAGCTGCCTGCGTGAAACAATTAACTTAAATAAGATGATTAACCCTCGTGTGGCTTCATCCAGAAGCTTCGTTCCTCAGATTATTATTCCTTACACTAAGAATTTCTCAGCCCACGTGGCCCTACGTGATACCAACACGCTGTGTTGCTTCATCCAGAAGCCTATTAATCCTCAGATTATTATTCCTCACTCTAATAATTTCTCATGTTCGTTATTCAAGCACGTGGTCCTCTATAACTTCCACACGCTCATAGATTAATTTAATTCTGTTTTCACAGACACTGGGCTGATAAGGTTGTGCATATTTTACCCTCACTTATTCTTTTTATGTTTGTGTTTTTTTGCGTCATATTAGCGCAAATTAATGTATTTTCTATTTTTTCTTTCTTAGATTAACTTTTTTTCATTTTTACAGGCAGGAGCCGCATCAGCCGGTCCTGGCAACCGCGGCAGGGCTCGGCGCGCCCGGTGCCGCGGTCGCCGACGTCGCACAACGTGGGCCGACGTCGCCCGCCCGCGCCTCTGGCCAGCGCGACTGACGCAGCTCTGGATGAGCCCCGTGCAGTGATAACGCGCCATTTTCTTTATTTTTTTCTATTATAAGGTGAGTTTTTTTTATTGCACTTTTGTTATATACTTCTATTTTGTTCAATTTGTACTTGGAAGCCTACCTAGCGAGCCTTGTTGCATCTTTTGTGGTTCATAGAATTTATTTGAAAAGAAAATTACATTGCCCATTTCTATTAAACCTCAAAAATGTTGTCATGATCACATCTCAATATTGTGGTCACATAAATACCTACAATGATCATATTTGTTCATATACAAAACCAATGGTGTCTAATCAAAAGTACAATGTTCATTCAATGTCCCATAAAGTTCTATTTAAAGGAAGCCACAGTCGGCTGATATCTCCAGGCCCGAACTGTAAAAGCTACGTAGCACATTTTTCATAAATTAAACATTGTTTTCTTTTGTTTCAGGTTTTTACATGGCTTAATAAAACATTAGATAAGTTTATTCGGTGGTGGTGTAATAGATAATATACGTTGATGTCATCCGTTCCTGTGAACATAGGCAGGCACAATATCACAAACACTTTTCCGTTACTAAGTTGAAATATAGTTCCACCGTGGGAGTTATGATATAAATATAGTACCATCGTGGGAGTTATAATATAAATATAGTTCCACCGTGGGAGTTATGATATAAATCGTGTATATACAAATAAGTTTCATTTTCCTTTCAAAGTCAGCAATGTCCATTTAGTTACTGGTGAAACCAATTTGTTATTTTTTTTTATATTTTATATTTATTTTAAGTCTACTGATAGTGTTGTTTACTGAACTCTCGATGTAAGTTGTTTTTCTCATCGTCATCCGTATCACTAGGCATCTTGTTAAAGTTTGTTGACGGAATACTCTTGACATGTTATTACAGAATAAAAAGTTTTGATGGTATTTTTATGATTTTATTCTTGTTCCTTATTCCCAACACTCGTAATGGTGAAGAAAGATTTCTGTATCATTATGTCATCTGTGGTCGTCTCAGCCACCACTCATAATAGACGACTGATTCAAGCAGTCTCAATCTTGTAGCGAGTGCACTATTGCTAACTAAGTGTGTTACCTACTAGCATAGCAAATGTTTCGCTGAGCGTCAAGTCTTAGGCACGTGCATATTAGAATCATCACCAGTTGTTAGAAGATGAGGGATTTTTAGGTTCAAAAGTAAATTATATAGGTATGTATATAGGAACCTATTATTCAGAAGGGTTATAATAATTCGAAACTATTAGAAAGTGATGAATTTAGGAAAAAACTGTCTTTAATAGGTCCTAATATGAAGTGGTGCAAACAACTTGCAACAGAGGGCTACTGTTGTTTCCTACACGATTTGCTTACATCAAGATTTTTCTTTTATCCAACTTTTGCCCACGTCGCTCAATGACTGAAATTAAAATGTCTAACCTGTAAACGTTACCAAGTACCTACAGCATAAAACAAAACATAATCCCAGAGCCCAACAGCGGCCATTACAAACACTTTATAGCCTAAAATAACCTGAATTACTTTATTTTACAACAACATTATAAAGGGGACAAGATGGCGTTAGCAAAAAGCTTCGCAAGTAACAGATGATCTTCATTTAAATATTTTCTAGGGACATTGGGGGTGTTTGAAGTACCTACCAAGGGCTGCAACACAGCAGGCGAGATTTTTATTCCATTTTTTATCTAACACATTGGTCTGTCAACGGCTGTTTGACACTTCCTGTAACCCAAGGGATGGCTTTTACCTTTGCCAGAGGCTAAACATTGCCATACTTCGTGGCAACGACGCCGCCAGTCTCTTGGATACATTATCAATCGACAGCGATTCGGAGGAATTTTTAGACGCCATACTTTAGTTTGTTAATAGTTTTAGTTGGGTTACGATATAATACTTTAATTTTATTTATTAATTATTGTTAAGTTGTTATTTACGAAGATTTCATTTTAATTCTGAACGAAACAGATTTTAGTTTCAGTTTTCAGTGTGAAAGCTGAGTAGATCAGGAAATATAACTGGTAGATAGATTATGTATTACAAAGTAGTATTTTACTCAAACTGTCCAATGATGACATGGATAATAGCAGATATTGATACTATTTAGTAAAACTTCATCATTAATTCCACCAACGCAACCATCAACGTGAAACGACGCAGTTATCAGTACATCCTATATGTAATAGTAAAAAATAGACTGAGGATCAGACCCACAATATCGATTTAGCTTTAAAATTGTTACTCGTACATTTAGCATGAACGCGCCTTTTTGGAAACTCTGACTGATCATCATCATCGGCTTACCCTTTTCCCAACTATGGTGTGTCTTCCAGTCTAAACGGATGCAGCTGAAACTATGTTGTGGCTTCCAGTCTAACCGGATATAGCTGAAACTCTGGCTGATCTGATTACAAAATTATCAAATAAAAGTTACTGCGATTGAATCGAAATGCGTGACGCGATATTTAGGCTATCTCCAGAAAACATTTATCTAAATACAAGCGTCACAAAAAAGTAACCCTGTGCGCACCGTGCCAATGAGATGCAGGCCGGAGTCAATATCACGGGATCAAAGCCGGCCAGCGCACCATCGCGCCACTTAGCGACAATATTAGTGCCTCCAACAACGCTGTTTATACTCTTAACTGTGATGGGGCAATCATTTCAGTGCTACACTTGGTATTGTGGAGGTTTAAATTGAAGTAGAAACTCATTTTGATGCGTTTGAGGACGATATGAGATTTGATGGGCAGTTAAAAAGTATCACAAGCTATCAAAGCTCAAATTTAATATGACACAGCATTGTCAATAGGTAAGATGGTGTGATTGACGATGTAGTTTAATTCAACCAATTCAACATGTTACTGAAAAGGCTTTCTTCGAACAGCCGTAATTATTCAGAGTGCACGAGTGAACTTTATAGACATAAAATCGCAGTGAATGTGTTAAGGTAGAAAACATTATTTTTTAAGTCCTCTATTTTTTTATAGTTATAGTTATATAGTTTTAGTTCTTAGGTCTAATTAAATAAACCGCTATTATTTAATTAGAGCTAAGGACCAAAATACCTATCAGTACCTACCTCCTACCATCATTACCATTCTCCAAATCATACGTTTTCTAATCACCTTTTTCCATTGCCATAAAGACAGTTTTATTTTTAATATATCTTACTGAATTGGGTGCATGTTGAAAAACCATTTAACTCATCGGTTATAACAATTAAAACATTACTCATAAGTATGGCTGCGTAAACTACATCAAAAGAAATTAATTCCAATATTTCCAATATGAATAACTCAATTACAAAACAGCAAGTAACAAAAAATTGGTAGCAAAACCAATTTGAAATTCCTTTGAGTCCCACTTAAATATATCACTGAGTCGCAACACATTAGCATGTATATGACATTAGACAGGTACAAATGTCTTTACAAAGCTATCGACTTGCCTATAAATTGAAATGAGGCTGTGAATTAAAATATAAATCAAAAGAGGATTTTTCCCGACACGTCGACGCGACGAAATTGGAAAAAATCTACAGCGACACGGGTGCGGCGACGTGCCCGTTGCCTTATACGATACGGGATTGTGGTGGAGTTCATAACACTTCAAATCAAAATGAAATAGTCATTCTCAATGAAGTACTTTGAATATTGGCTGAAGCTTAGCTTGAAACTGACGATAAATATGAGAATAGACGTTTTTGTTGTGCCGTTAATTATAGTGTTTAAAAAAAAAAAAAAAAAATGAAATGAATATTAACACCCTAATTTAATTAACACTTTGATTAAAAACCTATCAATTAATTCCCATCATGTGCAATGTCAATATAATATTATTATGAACAATTTCACAGACATAATCTATTAGGTAAGGTAAGTGATGGAAGCCAAAAACGCATAACGTTGTACGAAACGTGACGAAACTGTGAAAATTTTCAACTTTTGTGGGTCTAGAATCATGTGCGTACCTAATTCATGGTAACAGTTTGCGCGTCGATGTCCCAAACATATCTATGACCAAAACTAAATTACTTTTATCGTATCACCCAGACCATTGGTCGGCAAACCTCAGCTCTTTGGCCTATAGAGTAAGGATCTGTACAAACGTCGATGAAGGCGAGCGTAGATACGCACGGGGGCCAGGGTTTCGGTAATAAAGCAAGGTATTATTCTAAATTCATACTATATTTCACAGATTTATATCCGAAGTATTTTCACCAAAAATTAACAGCATATCGAAAATTGATCATTTACGGTACCTTTCAGTTTTCCAAGGTTAACTTGTAAATAAGTAGTTAAGATGCCTTGATCATATTATTACCAGTCGATATGATGATGATGAAGGCATCCTATTTAGGCAGACATTCCTTAGCAAGTTCATTTTAAGAAACGTTGTGGAGTGACAGAGGATGCTGAAGGGAGCTGTTTTAAGGATTAAGAAAAGTGTTTTGAGAAAATGTATTATGTAAGTGTATTGGACACACAGAAAGGAATCGCGCTCATAAGAAATCTTAGTCGTTGTATTGGTATTTGGCTCTATTGACTAATAACTTTGCGCGACGTAATTTCAACCCACCTTCGGTAGGTATACCGTGAAACAATGAAAACAGTCAAGTCGCGAGATAACAAGAGTGTCCCCGTCCATATTAAAGCGTGGAGCTCTTACAGACGTTCTGTAATACAAACTCATTTAAATATACATGATGAAATTGAAAGAATTACGTCGGGGAGCGGTTTGTTACGGAGAAATTGTGTGATATACTGTCTTACAACGTACAGTGGGAAAATGAAATGTGTCTTTGTCTTAGTTCCTTACTTTGTCTTATTGCTTTGCATTTGTTTTTCTTTTTTCATAATTTTTGGTCGGTATTTGAGTTTGAATTGAATTGATTAAATTAACGAAGCTGCGCCAATCTATTCCATAGGCAATGTAGTAGATTTGTGAACGATCTTCTTAATTTGCGATGAAATTAAATTGTTTATTTTGTTAATATGATATAGGAATCAAATAGACAAGTCATAAAAAAAAATCTAGATGGAGTCGACATTGCCTATCTGACTACCCGTGAGAAGAAATGGTGAAACAAACTCAGGGATAACTTTAAGATTAATCTGTTTCATATTGACAGTTCAACAACATTAATTGCGTTATATACGTTGTTGAACAGATTTTTTTTCTGTCTGAACCTGTTTCAAAACGATTCAGATTGTGATTGATCGTGTATTACGCAATTAGGGTTCTGGTTGAAAGATCTCATTAATTTAATAAACTTTGCACAGTCCGGTTAATAGAGCTAAGTATTCAACTTTTGAGTACACACTTAATATCGTATATCTGCCCGTACTCTATACTGCACTATACTATGTAGGTACCATACGAATGAAATGTTCATGACTTTCATTCTATGTGATATAGGTACTATTCAGAATTTCAGAATAAAAGCAAAGAGTAAGAACCCCGCATTGTACCCCGAGCACTTTGAAAAGATGAAGTTACTTTAACAAACATGAAGAGGGGAACAGCTGTTTGTTAACTTTTTTTCTCATAGCTATCAGGTATCAGGGAGGAACTCAGAGCTGGATTGCTCTGTGCAATGAAGTAGCCAAGTGAAATACATTGGTCTAAACTTGATATTGTTAATTATTTGTTTATTATTAATTTTGTTAATTATTCATAACATCAGGAATTTTCAATTTTCATTTTAAGTTAACGATTAATTGATTTTTAAATGAACTTAGGGAGAAACACTAAGTACTACTATATTTAAAAAAAAACTCGACTTAGTGACATGGCTCTAATAAATTCCATATGTATACAAAAACCAGCCACACCCAAACCGGCTATCTCAAAATAAAATCCTCCAATCCAGCTAAAACCAACTTTAATAAAAGACACTACCATTATTAAAGCCAGCAAGACATCTACACAAGTATAGCCCACTCCATTACAACGAAGAGCTTTCTCAGTGAGAGCCATCAAAGAAAAATAATCCATCTGAGAACACTTGACACAGTTGGGCGGCCCCGCCCATCCGCCCGCCCAGCACCACGCCACGCCCCGCCATCTTGGAGCCTCCAGTTTTTCCCGCAGAACTTGCTCTGTATATTTTAAGTAAAGTTATCTTAGTCCTGTATACTCTTGAATTAGTTTTCCGCTAACATCGGCTCTCTGAAAGGTGTATTTTGTAAAAGTTGTTTACTTTCACAACGTAGTTAATGTTGGAGTTTGTCTTGGCAGGGTTTGGTCGTAGATGGCGGGTACTTCGATTTACTTGTGGTCTGGATATTGAGTTGGCTGAATAGAAATGACGGGGATGTTAAAGCAAAAGGAATACAAAGTTTTGAATTAAATCTTTTCTAGAAATAACTGAGTTAACAGAGCAAAAGAAACACTTCTACTTAGTCTAGATTCAAATTAACGTCTCTAACGACCAAACGTTGTAAAAGTAAGACTTCAGATTTTGGGTGGTAAGTAATCATGTACCTGTATGATAACATGTATATAAAGAAAGGATTATGAATGATAAGCACAGTCTTTACATAAGTAAGTACGTCAAAATCATTTAAAATATCCCAAAAAAACAATTGCAAGTCATGTTTATGGTTAGGCTTTCTTAGTATGTTTTGACCTGACAATGATTACAGCCGACCTATCAGCGAATAACAATATACAAAAATGATGAATCCGTCGGAAAACGTTTTGTTCCTAACGTCCTTTGGTCAAACTAATATGGCGTGAGCTTAAATCGGTTGGTCCTAACGCTGTTAAAAGGTTTCCAATGATCTGTTCCTTTAAGTAAGTTTCAGCCATAAAGCCATAGCCATAATTTGTAACGGCTGGCAAGATAGACAACACACAAAACATATTGGCAGTAGAGAACCTATAGTAGCAGACAAACCTTATTGTAAAACGTTCACTGGTAAAAATACCAAAACTCAGCTGTAATTGTTAGTCTTACGGATTGGTAACGTGGTAACTGGTTTTCAAACTATCTTTTGTTCATTTTATTACAATTAGATACAAAACTTTTAGTTGGTATTAAAGACCTTCAAACACCTAACTCTCTGAAACGCCAAAACAAACAAGCTCAAAAGATAAACTTCAAACGCAGTAAAAAATTACTTTACTCGATACGTTAGGATCGCCTATCTATAGTACGTGATCAAAACGTTGAACAAACTCAATCCCCAAAGAAAAACACCGGTAGATTGCGAGCTTTCATCGCAAAGCGAAAGATATCAAAAAATACATCGGACGGCCGCTCCGCGCTTTATTAAGAATAAATTTAGGGAGGACGCAGAGGACCACGGCGGGTCCGAGTGACGGGAGACGAGCGGTTTAGAAATATATTAAAAAACTATGATGTCTTAAAGATCATTGGAAGTAGAAAATTTTGTCCGCAGAAAAAGTTAATGTAACATGAAATTATTTTAGTAATTATGAAACAATTTACCAATATAACATAACATAACATCACGCCTGTTTTCCCCTAAGGGTTTGGCAGAGGTGACCTTTAGTAGCTTAAATAAAACGGGTCACCTCCGCCTAACCTATATAACATGTAATAAATAATAATAATAAAGAAGAACTACTTATCTTAATCACTGCCAAATAATGCTGCTACTGCTACCTGCTACAATTCTTCATTATTGTAATGAATAATTAATAACCTAACACAAAATTATGTACCTTTTGCAAAAATATTTGGGTACTTTCTCCTCACAGTACACGTACAGTCGGTCTATGAAAAACTATAAGTACTTAGAACCTTGTTATTATACGATACCAACAACAACTTGACCCAAGTGCAAATGTTAAAGATAGCTCAATAATATTTACGAATAACGAGTTTACTGTGACTACGTTCTACAGCGAGCACCATTTAAGTAAAGCGATTGTGCTCAACTTATTTATCCCGCCCCGCTACCTCTACGCTACGTTCCCCGCTACCGCCTACGCCTCGCGACTCAATAGTGCGAGGTGCCTATCTTCAGACTAATGCATTTATGCAACAGACGCTCGCCAGGATCGATACAGCGCGTAATTTGACGAAAATATTGTGGGAACCTTTTGTTTCTTACTTTGTAACTTTTATATTTGAAAAGAGGATAGTGGAGGACGGTTTATTACCTCTCAATTTGAGTGTTTGAGGTACTGTTGCTTTGAGAGATATTGATAAATGAAAAGCATTGAGGTGAAAAATCTGTCTTGGTTTTTTTTTAAAATTAATAATGTTTTTTGAGAAAGGGACTCAGCGATAGGTATATATACATTACAGAAAGTAGCTTAGTACTAGAATCATACCTAACGAAAATTAACCTATGGATCTTTGGTCTATTGTTCGCAAGCGCTACTGCTGAGTTTGAGGTCCTGGGTTTGATTTCCCAGGTCGGCCAAACTGTGATTGGGTTTTTCCATCAGGAATTTGTCAGGGGCAGGCCGGTGTCTAGATTTGTGCCCAGTTGATGGCAATAGGCTCGCCCCCTATTACATGGGACTTAAACATAACTGGCGAAATTTGGGTGTACCCTACTATATGTACACCTCTGCCTAACTACCTAACCCTTCGTGTATTACAGGCGTTATATTATGATAATGTGTGCTTGATCTGAAATAAATAATTTCAATTTCAATTTGTTATGTTATATGTGGGTCATTGAAATGTTGTGGAATTATAATATTTTTACCATCATCACCATTACAGAGAACGTACCTAAATAAATCAAGTACAGCATAGCCTTATCTTAGGCAAACGTCGTATTCCTAATGGGCAGCTTGATAATCTGATGGATGTTAATCCACCATGAGTCATCAAATCAACATTAAGAGGGTGCATCCTAAAAGTTGGCAACGTCGTAAATAGCTGTCAAATATTTACCTGTTTCGATTAATTTGGAAATAATACTGTATGGAAATAAGAAATGTGGCTAACCAATTGAGTAGAATATTAATAATGAATTGCAATTATAACATTGAATTTGATGTTGTACCCGTTTTAGGTGAAAAAAGGCATTTGGAAAGTTACCAAATACTTTTTTTACATCTAAAACTAACTATTCGGTGTTACGATATTAATTATTGCATTTCATAATCAATATTCTAGTTCGCTAGTTAGCCACATTTTTTATTTCCATACAGAAATATTATCAAATTAATCAAAACAGCGAAATATTTGACATCTATTTGCGACGTTGCCAACTTTCAGAATAAACCCTCTTAACCTACCTCTCTGATGCCTTAGCCCTCGCGCCTAGGTCTCTGCCACCTTGCTACAATCAATCAACGTCTTGTTTGTATTACTTGGGAACTTAACAAAAGTGCGCACGTCTCACAACCAGCGATACATGGGCACAAATAACCCAAATACATTTATTCGCAGTAAATTTCCCGTACACAATCGAAGTCCTGACCCAAATTCAGCGTAAAAATACCCCGCAAGGATATATGCCAATAGCGAGGTAGATACAGAGACTAATAAAAGTTTCCTTTTACCTCCGCATAGATGAAAAATAAATAAAAAGAAAGGTAGAAGTGAAACAAGGCAGTCTTAACAAGTTGCGAGTAAATCCGATTTGTGAGGGTATTTGAATAAGAGGCAAAGCAGAATTTGAATAGCTTTCGAGAATTTTGTTGCTAAAATAACAATAGAAGAAAATAAAAGCGTTCGATTGTTGTGCGCGTAATTCCGAGGCGTATACGATAGAGTTCTTTATCTTGCAGTGGGCCTAGGGAGGATGTTATTTTTAGCGCTTGTAGATCGATTTATCTTGATTTCAGGTCCTCTAGTGCAAGCTTGGTGGTTATGGAAATGTGATAATAAATTATAAGATATGAAAGTTGAAGCACTTTTGGAGTTCAGCTAAACTAGGCTACTTGGAGAAAAGGTAGGTATAACATCTGAAAAAGTATAACCTACTGATAGCCATCGACCATACGTTATGTAGGTTCAAGTGTTTAATTATTTCGTACTAGCTCTTAGTCGCAAAATATCCCAAGAATATTTTTTTTTACACCGGTGTCAAAATATTCCTTTTTTTTTCAAAAATATTCAATGTACCTACAATTTTGAGTTCGTTACTATTTTATCGTACATGTAAAGATGCTGATGAAGTATTTAACCAATAATTGCAGCTTGTATTTTATTTTAATATATTATCTAAAAAGAATTACTTACTTACTAAGAAAAATAATACGAAAAAATAACCACGACTTATTCGCGAGCATTTGAGATTGTATTTGTTTTTTTAACGACATGGGGCAGCTCTTGGCCTGAATCTCACCTGATGGTAAGTGATGATCAGGCCGAAGGTGGAAGCGAGCTTCACCCGGAATCCTCAACCACAGAGGAACTGGCTGACTTAAAACAAGCCCTACCACCAACCAAACCGACCAGAAAATTTTGCCCCCACCGGGAATCGAACCCGGGACCTCTGGGTCTGAGACGATTTAGCACCGCTAACTATATCAGCAACGTACCTACATAAATTACATTTTTCTAGTTGTAACTACATACTTATTTATACGACTAAACATAATGAACAGTGAGCTTGAATACAATATAACGATAACAGAAAGCAATAAACGATCAATCGCATTACCCTTCCTCGCTAACCCAGTTGCGAAGCTTATTAAAATAATCGACTCGCCTTATGGGGCGCGTACAATAGGACCAACAGCACTGCGTCACTTCCGACAGTTCAATACCTATTGGTTTTACTATAATGAAAGCATTTAGCCTAATTAGATGGCAATGTGGTGCCACTAGTTTGTTTGGTTCAAAGGTGGTAATGGCCTGGAAAGTAGTCCGCTAACTGTAAGGTTCTAAATTCATACATTACTGTGGTAAGTATTTCTCTATGTTTTACTAAAGCAGAATAATTATTGCCAAGGGTTTGATCACTGTATTGATAGGTATTGATACCACGGAGTCTCCTTTATAACATTTCAGTGAGTCTCATAAAATAAGTTTCTCACAGAAAAGCAGAAAAGGTGTCCGTGTCAGCAATGTTGAAAAAAGATCTATCCAATACATTGGTACTTCAACACTACAAACTTCTACTTTAATCTACCTCACCTGATCTGTCTGACCTGATGTATCTTCAATTTGAATACAGATTACCCCTACAGTATTTACCTGCCTACCCTACGGTATCCCGATCTAAAAATCCCAAATCATTGTTGAGTTTATCAAAGGTCTGATTGACAGCATACGACACAATGCGACGAATCGTAAATATTTGTATGGGCACGATTTCGTTGCGTTTAGTCGCACAAAGCGGGGAAATCTAAAATTTCGCAGCGTCACCTTTATAAGCGATTACGTTTTCTTCAATACTTTTCACAGAGGTTAGAATATATTGAGGAGGTAAAAATTTAAATACAACTCAAATTAGGTTTGGTAGAATTTTCCACTACCTACCTGCTTAAATTTGCTCGCGCTATGCGCCCTGCTGCCACTGAGGTTGTTCCACGACGATATGCTGAGGTTTACATATTATTATTATTTCACGTCAGTCAGCTCAACCAGGGATGAAGTCTCAGTTTAGGTAGGTATTCCTGCATAATATATTTGAAACCAAAAACCTGCTGAAGAGAGAGAGTGAGGAAAGGTGAGAGTGGAGGAATCAAATCAACAATTTGGTAACAAAATGGCAAAAGCACCACCACGAGAAAAGCCTTAAATTCGGCTTAGGCTGTCCAATAAAAGATAAAGTATTTGAAAACGAGGGAATGTAAGGTAGAAACCACCAGATCCAACGACACCTTCCTCCAAGGTAAACACACGAAAAAACCGTCAAATCACGTCGATTAGTGTCCCGTGCTCTACAAAACTCATTGTTGGCGACACCACAATACTTCCAAACGATCATCGATACAACTGTTATACAATCTAATACACTAATATCACCCTGTCATTTGTATACGTCAGCCCTTCAGTCCTTCACGTATTTATAGGACGGCCCAAGGGAAATTATGACAGTAACCTGCGAAAATTTGAGTGGAAATCAGTTTAATTTGTGCTGTGAGGATCAAGTTCTCAACCAGACTTTAATAAGCTAAGTGAATATGGAAAGTTCCGGGTGAAAAGAAAATTAATTTACTCTAGTCACAAGGCCTAAAAGGTTTTTAATTCGCTTAGTCAAAGAACGATCATTTCTATGAAAACTAGGTACCTATCCACCTAATTAAAATCTGGTGAATGGCGAAAGCATTCCATCTTTACCTGCTGCTACCAAAACTTTCGCGCAACCCTATCAAGACGAACGTTACGACAAAGTCATATCTCACTATCTTATGACTTCGATCAAAAAGATAACCCCATAAAAAATCCACAAACCAAAATGGAAATGCAAACGGAACCTCTAGACTTATCAATGAAAGGCAAGAAACCGAACAAAATGTTGAACATTATTGACTTCAAGTTCCTCGAGGGCCTGAACAACCATTTGGTCAAGTTATATGAGAGGACCAGCCTGGTCTGTACCAAGGAATCCTTCTGCCTGCCCCAGAAAGCTGCTAACTTGAAGAACATTCTGCCGTGCCAAGTGTGTTTGAAGACCTTCGACCGGCCGTCGCTGTTGAAGAGGCATATGAGGACGCACACGGGTAATTTACGGACCATAATTTCATTTAAATACTGTCTATATAGTAGGTAACTATATAATAATGAAATGAAATGAAATTATTTATTCTGTAAATAGGATATCGGAACTACTTTTACACGTCATATGAGATCAGCGTTTAGAGGTCGCAGTCTCTTTTAAAGTCCAGACATAATCTTGGTCAGGCCATATGAGAACCATGTAGATTGGGGTCTGGTCTTTTGAGGAAAGAACCACACAGATTTGAGTAGACCTGTCTAGTCAGAGCAAGCATTTGTCAGTAATGGTGGAGCTCAATTCAGACCTTAAGGAGCTCAACGAACAATACCCAAGAAAGGATATTAATTTGGGGAAGCCGCATAAAGTACTCAAACTGCCAGGCCATCGTTAAACCTAACTGTGAAACCACAGAAAAAAATAAACCACATAGTCCTCAAATTCACAATCATTAAAATGATACACCTAATACTTTAAAAAGTTATCACGTCATTTTGTATATAATATTCAACTATGTCAATGTGTATATTATAATTCGACGGTCTAAGTTCAGTGTGAAGAAATAGTGAACTAACTCCAGCGTAACCAGTGCTTTGGCAATGGGGTTCTTTATGGGGATTTTTTAATTATGTGGGTACAGTCTACCGCACATCAGTGGTAACACTGACCTTGATCTGGCCTAGCGTTGTATTTTCGACTGTAGGTACCTACCTAAGCTCCAGAAATTATCTATCATTGCGCAAGAAGATGTTGCTCGATCAATATCGCTAGTACAAGATAGATACCTAACTAGACTCGACGACATCAGCATGATTTTATTTGTACCATTTGTTTCAGGCGAGAAGCCTCACATATGCAACGTGTGCAACAAAGGTTTCAGTACCTCCAGCTCATTGAACACACATCGTAGAATACACACAGGTTCGTCCCTACACACATTGGTTTCTCATAATTATGTATTCAGTCAGATTGGGCAGCTTGACGAACACTTCCCAACCAAATGATAAAAATTACTTTAGTTTAAAAAGACGCCCGGGGTTATTGGTACCCGTACATACAGGCTTGTTTTTATGAAATGGATATTGCCAAGACTCTTCCGACAATGGAGGAGAAAACCCTCATCATCACCTCGCTTTTTCCCAACTTTATCGGGGTCGACTTCCAGTCTAACCGATGCCAGAATACCAGTATTTTTACATGGAACGACTGCCTATCTGACCTCCACAACCCTGTTACAGGGTAACATGATATCGATGACACGCTGAGGGAGAACACTAAGTGCACCAATTAAAATTTACGTTTAAGGACTCTGATGCCCGTTTTCATTTACACATTTATACATTTCAAGTCCTGAATAAGAAAAGGGCGTGTTAGGCCGCGGTCACGAATTCAGTGGAAGTGGCGCGGGGAGTGGCGCGTTTCAATGCATGTATTTATATGGAACTGGCCTAGAAGGCAGCGGCCCGTTTTGTCGCTGACTTCGTGTCCGCGGCCTTAGATTTCCAACTTCCCGTAGATATTGAGCCGAGCTTTGAAAAACCCAATAGCGCGCTTTCAGGTGTCGTTTAGTATTAATGAAAACAGGCATAAGAATACCCCGCTACTAGCCGGTTGTACACCTTCTCTATTTTTAGTTGTAATCATGATAATAATGGGCACAGGAAATAAACCAATAATCCTACTTTCACATCGATTGTTCAATTTTATTCAAAGCTTTTACATTTCCCGCAGGAGAAAAGCCGCACAAATGTCCTGAATGCGGAAAATGTTTCACGGCGAGCTCTAACTTGTACTATCATCGCATGACCCATACAAAGGTACCTACTTTACATTTTTTTTATTAAAACTCGTGGATGCCCTTTTTTCTATAGATAAATTGTTCGTTTTTAGTTTAAACTAAAGATAGAACAGCTGTAGATCTTCGATCTTGATGAGGGTTAGGAAAAAGTCAGTACAGATCGTAAAGGCATTCAAATTCAAATTCTCAAGTATTGAGAATTTGAATTATACATAATCGCAAGGATTGGCTGACGCATCAGTGACAGCAATTAACATCGTGCCCACTATTAAATATCAGCAACATTGAGCAGTGGTGGCCCAGTGGTAACGGCCTCGACTTACGGTTGTGGGTTCGAACCCAGAAATGCGCTTTGCTTCGTATAAATAATTTCATTACCCAATAGTCTCAAAATGGATTCACCGTTTGACTAAAAAAACACTGACCAAAATTACGAATACATGTGACATCTACCAACCCGCACCGGGCTCGCGTAGTAAATTACAGCCCACTCCCTGAACTCCTCGAAGAGAGGAGGCCTATGACCCAACATTAAAGGCACATTATAGAGGTTGATTATACATTGAATATCTGTTCCATAAAGTATAGTAAATATATCCCCTCAATACACTGTAAAGGTCAATTTGTTGAGTAGGTACCTACCTACCGATAGAATGTAAAGTTCCCAACTGGGGCATCCGGTATCGAATGTTGCCATCAGTCGATGGGCGTCCAGTTCAGACCAGTGCCAATTAATGCAACCTATAATATTGCCGAATTGCAGCTAGAAGGACCAAAACATTACTTTGAAATCATCAAACCAAAGTAACTCAGGCTGACAACGACAAGTACTTAGCATTTTTTTCTACAATAATTCCCTTTTACCAGCTTCCCATTGTACCCACAGAACAAACCCCACAAGTGCACGTGGTGCCCGCGCTCGTTCCCGACGCCGGGCGAGCTGCGCGCGCACGTGACGTCACACGTCGCCTGTGACGTCACGCGCGGCGCCGGCTGGCTGTCCGCGAGGTATGCGCACACACAGCACAGGAGGACGCGGCAGTATGAACACACGTAAGTTTACGTAGGAAAAGATTTTGGGCGGGCGTGTTTTATTGCCTCTGTAGACATTGTGTAGGGTTGCATGCCCTAGAGAGGATAAACTTATGTAGGATGTAGGAAACAGGTAGCCAAGATGGACCCTGCAGATACAAAGTCCTTGATCATTTTAAAAGGTATCTCTGAATGAGCGGTGTCATCGGAAATCTCTTCTGTTCTCTCGGTCAGCCTACTCAACGCAGCCGTCCACATATTTGAGCACTGTTTTAGCTAGGAAAGTTTGTTTTTCCATTTTTTGATGTAAATAATGACGATTTTCAATTAACCTACAATTTTACTTTGGCTTAAGGAAATTTTCTTTGTTTCAGATCAACCCTCCATACCTAAATCAGCACACAAAAACACAAATAAAACACTTATAAACATAAAATAAAATCTTTTATTCGTCTAATTTCTGTTTCTTAGCGTCTTCTTCCGTCTCACTTTCCATCTTCCGTTTCTCTCCACTCTCACTTTCTGACTTCGGTTTCTCTCCACTCTCGCTTTCCGGCTTCTTTTTCTCCGCGTTGTCATTCTCTTCTGCAGTTGAAGATTTTCGTTCTTTGTGGTAGTTGTTCTGCGACGCTTGATTGTCGCTTGACGTGTCCACTTTGAGGAGCTCTCGTAGTGCCATGGTCGCGTAGCAGCTTGCAGGCAGAGTCATGTTCAGGAGAAGGGCTTTGTATTTTCCGTCTGAAAAAGAAAATAAAGCAGTTTAATACATTGAAAAGTAACAAAAATATTTTCATATATTATTATTTTTAGGGGCAAATTACGTTACGGGAAGGCAACATTTCGTTGAGAGTATAAATCTGTAAAATATAAATAATAAATAGAATAATTGTGTCGATAGTTGTGACAGCCAATGGCTTAAAAACCAAGAGCCTCGACCAACACCTGAGGAGGCTCTCGTTGGGCAGCTGGATCAAGGGCTTTATTCGGGAAGCGGTTTTAGGTTCCTCTATCTGGAGCCCTGTTCTTGTAACTTGGACTCTATTCCCGATACCGACGGACCACTATTTTATAAAAATATTTCAAAATGTGTTTAATACGTATAAGAATGAATAAACGAAGAGAAGAATAAAATAAGTATAAGCGAGCGCACCTTCGACGATGCCGCTGACGAAGTTCCCGTGCAGCTCGTCCAGGTCCGAGGCGATGAGGTCCGCGAACGGGTCCGCGTACTGCACCGCGCGCCACGTGACGTCACGCGGCCGCACCTGCACGTGTCGGTACGCGCCCGACATGCTGTAGCTCCTGCACACACACACACACATACACTACTATACAGGGTGGATTTTTGAGCGGCAGCAAGGGCAGCTACCATAACCGTTGTAGCTACAGGAAAATGGTCTTAAGAGACTGTCCTTAACTTTTTGAGAAATTTTGATCTGCATTCACAAATTTTGAAAAAAAAGTACAGTCAGCAAGAAAATGGGCAGTTTTCACAAAAACTTTTTTTGATGCCAATCGATCCTGTTTCTTATAAGGATCAAAAACCTCTATCGGACCAACTGGGCTTTGAGTACTAGAAAAGTCAGAAATCGCAAAAATCTTTTCTAATTTTTTTACGTTTCGCTCTGTTCATCTTCGAACAGGTAGGACCTCAAGCGAAGCCATGCTTGCAACAGTCTATTATTATTCAATACTGTATCTTTCAGAAAATAGCTCACTTACTTGATCTTATGCCTCATCTCCAACGTAAGTCCAACCTTCGCCAGTTCCTCTACATAGAAGTCCTTCATATTCGGCGGGTAGTCCACGGAGTATCCCGGCAGAGGCATCACAATATCCAATATACTATATTTGCCACTATCCACGTCTTCTTGCGTGAGTACCTTCACAGGTATTTTAGGTTTCTCTTCATTTTTATTTTGTTGTTTCTCTTTAACTTCGTTGGTTTCTGTTTTAACCTCTTTTTTCTCGACTTCTTGTTTGACGGTGTCTTTCGTGTCGCTGTCAGATTGATTCTCTTCGGAATCTGAGTCTTCGTCTTCGAATTCATCTGTGAAAGATCTTTTTGAGTAAATTGAATGAGTAGGTTATTTAGTTATCAGGTTTTACGTAAGACTTTGCGATGAGCAGTAGCAGTAGTTGTTGCATCCTTTAACAGTCCACACAGTATAAACATATTACCTATTATATAGGTTTAAGTTCGATTATATAGGTTTAAGTTCGACTATATAGGTTTAAGTTCGATTTGTTGAGAATTATTGCAAGATACATCTTGCTAGACCAAAGGTAACTAACTGTACAACTTGCAATATTGACGACTATTGGCAAGCATTTGAATTTTTGAATAAATTATTACAGTTTTTTTAAATTCTGTTTCTGTATAGGGCTAGATAATGTACACTGTCGAACAGTGGAGTAAACTCCATAGGACGTTAGTATGGAAGAATGACTGACGGTTTAAATCTATTTACGATGTCTCGTGTCGTTACGCCTCACATGACAGGTGGCAGGTGACAGGTTGTGTGCTAAAGAAAATTATTTCCTTCGAAAATCATCATTATTTGTCTAGCCTTTTCCCAACTATCTTGAAGCAGTATTTTAGACGAAAACATTCTTCAAACTTTGTGATAAAATTATTGGACTTAACTACGGTTTATTTTCGTTAATACCTATTTTATAATTAACAGAGTTGATGAAAAATTCTAGATAATATGTCAAACTATATAACAGTTGTTAATCGAAGGTTAGTATTGGTAAAAGTATTTCGTGTCAAACATTGCTATTACGTAATTTTCCTATATTGTGCAAGATGGTTGTAGGCGACGCGTGACCATACTTTACTAATGTCATATTTGTTTAGTATGTGTGCACAGACCTGTACTTGGCAATTTATTTTTATCGTGCTATATTCAGGGCTCGCGTGTGTCCCGCGCACACGTGCCCTGAATTTAGCCCTCACTTTCTGTCATATGATAGTTCTGCCTTTTAATGACTATCGATATTAAATGTATGCCAAAAGACAATTCTGCCTGTGAACTTCCTGCGATATGATGGTTCTGCTTTTTAATTATTATGGATATGAAATTCATGCCTAAAAATTATTCTGACTTACAAAGAGTGTCTGCCAAACGATTTTATGCAAAACAAAATGATGACAGAAAAAGTTCTGCAAAAAAGGGTAGACCCCACTAAGACAGATCACAGTTTTCTATGACATTTCTTCTGACAGCCTCTCTAAGTATCTTGAATCTGATTAATTTAAATCTATGTGACACTATAATACATCAATTAAACTATAATACATGAGTACGTGAAGAGAATACCTTCCTTGTCGACGTGTGCGAGTGGCACGAGGTCCCCCGACGCGGGCTCGGGCCCGGCGCGGCGCAGGCGCGCGGTGACGGCGCGGTTCCACACGAGCGACTGGTAGGAGTGCAGGTACAGCAGGCGCGTGTTGCGGGCCAGCTGCGGGGCGACATTGGTATAAGCATTGTTGAAGGAATGTTTGTATGGCCACATCATGCGTCGCCCTATGGAGTATGGTGGTCGGAGATGCATGAATATGGCTGTCCTTGGGGCTAGGTCCCGTGGTCGCCCGCGCAAGCGCTGGTTGGACGTTGTCAGGTCCGACATGAGAGTCAATGGCCTAAATGAAAAGGATGTTGAAGAGCGGGCAAAGTGGAGGAAGCTCAGTCGGAAGACGGACCCTGGCAATAGCCGGGATTAACGCCAGGTGGAAGAAGAAGAAGAAGAAGATTGTTGAAGGAATGTTTACGAACAATGAGAAAACCCAAGTCACGACAAGTTTTAGGCATCTTATTAAAGTTGCCTTGCATTTTTTTTAAAGTTTTCAAACGGCAAGCGAACTGTAGCGGAGATTGACGAGCCTCAACAATACTACCTTATATAAAAACATAGATACAGTTATTGCTTCTTAGCGAAACAATCTATTTACAATAACTCCTTGTGCTGTATCTCGAGTTCTATTAAACCAACTACAATTGCGCTCAAATTGTAGCAAATTTTGTATAAGTAATTTAAAGACTGCTCTCTCCACGCCCTGCGTTTCGAGATGTTTGTCCTTCAGGATAGTCACCCTATACTTTAAAAATGTATAGGATTACTTTTTCCGTGCACCTTTTAGAAGTTATAAGTGAAAAACTGAAAGTGCGAAAATTTTGAGAAATTTTTCTAGAACCACGCAGTTAGCACAGGTCTTTCGAAGCTACAACTTGATTTTACACTATCGCTCGTAACAACATGCAATTTTTTGTGACCTAATGCGATTTGTGTCTACGGTAACTGGCCTATAACAGATGCAAGAGACATTTCATCAAATAATTATCTGGAATGGCAATGCATCTGTAGTGTGTCCGGCGACGCTAGCTGTGACCACTTACGATCAGTTGTGCCGTCGGCGTCGACTTATATGACCTCCGAAAACACTACTGGTAAATTAGAAAAAAAACACTTGATGGATTCTTTACTATAAGCCGCGTCATTAAATCAACGAATTAATAATGGAGGCTAAACAAAGAAGCTTATGCCGTTTCACTCGCACAGTATAATATGCGAGTGAGAGGGCAAGATTAGCGCCACCACTTTAAATTCTTTTGTGTAATGGCACGGGTTATATTTCAATATGTTACCTTCCCAAGTGCTCCTAGCAAGTCGTTAGGCGCCTCGGCGAGGGCTCTGATGAGCCGCGCCTCGTTGTGGGCCGAGGTCCGGCGCGGCAACAGCTTCACGGCCGCGTTGGCGCCGCTCTCCTTGTACGTCAGCAGAGCCTTCTCCATCGGACCCTCGCGGTACTCTAGGATCATGTCTATGGCCTGGAATGGAGGGAGTGTGATGTGTTAGCGACTTTTATTTGTGACAAACATGCATGCAACTTAACAGACATAAATACAAGTTATAGCACAGTTCAATTTAAGTAAAAACAGACATATATACAATAAGGAAGAAATAACGATGAGAAATAATAAGAGAAGAATACACAAAATTAACGAATAAAACAAGTAAAACTAAGAAATAAGGCCGCGTCGACAAAGTCGCGCGGTTAATCAAGTCGCGTTTTTACGTCAAAAACGAGAAACGAGACCGCGTACTCCCGCGGCGATCGCTTTTGGTTAGGACGCGGGATAGCGATCAAATAATTTTAGCACAAAAAAAATTGTATCCTTGAAACCATGCCCAAATCCTTAGGTACCAGAGCGCAGGTTTGATATTAATTCAAACACGTAACTCGCAGGGCACGGGCATATTTAAAGACAATACAAAATATATTTAACACTGCATCAACTTGCACTCACCTGCTGGAAATATTATAGGAGGTCGTGAGAAAAACCGGATACGTGATAGAAGCCATTGTATTGATGCTCATGTTTTAATTTCCCACAAACCCTTGCAGCAAGTGTCGTTTGATTATTGGCACGGAACAGAAAGTCTTCTCTTTTATTATAAGAAGGGTTACAGGTATCGCAATGTACTACTTTGCTTTGTGTAAATGCGGTATTCCACATTTATAAGCAAAATCATAAACAATAAAAAAAAAAACCTCTTTAAAATTCCCCTGCAGCAGCTTCAAGCCAATGTTGTAGGTAGGTGTGTCGACGCGCGAGCCGAAGCGTTGCAGCCCGTAGTAGTTGATGAAGCCGTGCTCCTGTAAGTGCTTGCAGGCTGCGTCTATCAGCTCGTCGGGAGCTGTGACGTTGCGGAGAGCTATGCGGAATCTGGGGAAACAGCGTCATTATAAAAAAAAATATATATACAATGTGGAGACGACAATACAACAATAAATGAAAACACTGGCAATATTAATGCATAGGAGTATTTAGGAACTATCAAATAAATCCTAACATTGAAATTAAAAAAGTGATTTTTTCTAACAAACTAAATAGTAGTGATGCGCCGACTATGGGTTTTGCCAATCTTTGACTAGCTATAGTGACTAAACTATTGCGAGATCTTTGATTGAATTTTCGTATGCAGACTGGGAACGTCATTAGATATTATACGCAGTTTAATTTATTGTTGTATTGTCGTCTCCACCTTGTATAATTATCATGTATTTAATATCTATACCTATATAATAAAGAAGAAATTTGTTTTTTTGTTTGAACGCTATGAAACCACCAGCAGATTTAAAAAAAATGCCTAAAAGATAGCCCAATTTTTGAGCAAGGTTATAAGGTATTACGTAGGTAGGTTACGAAGCTGCGACATTTAGGAGCCGAGCAAAATTAAACATGTCAGAAAGAAACTTTTCGCTAAGCGAAAAAGAAAGTGTAAGTAGCGCGGGCGGCAGATGCGCAGCGCCGCGATCAGAAGCTAGCTATTTCTATAATCAGTCATTATTTTTAGCAATTTTAGGGTCCTGTATGTCCAAATGAAAAAACGGAACCGTTAAAGGATCACTCGTGTCTGCCTGTCCGTATGTCACAGAAAAGATCCGAATCTAATGGACCGATTAAGTTGAAATTTGGTATAAAATGCAATTTCTGTGACCCAAAAACACAGACTGTTACGTAAATAAATGAATTATGAATATGGGGGTCAGTTTTGGGAGACAAATAAAAAAAAAAAAAAAAGTTTTTCTTACCGACCGTGTGACATAATGAAAGGGCTTACTGTGAGGGTCTCAAGTATATTTTTTTATGTTCCTAAATCTTCTATACGATTGATGCTGATGGCATTCCCATTTCAATCGTATTCGTTAAATGCTCCTGTATACATATTAAAATCATTGCTCCTAGGTTTAAGACTGAATAAGTAGGTATATCCCACCTGTTCCCTTTAAGCATGCCAAGCTTAAGATTAGTATTCTTGAAGCTGAAGTTCCCAACATGTATGTCCTTCAGATACCGAGTGGCTGCGACGAAGCGACGCGGGTCGAGGCGGCGCGCGCTGAACCACTGCGACGTCTTCGCGCGACGGTCCTTTGTGCCTGCGTATCCTAACATGGAAGGCTTTACGCTGCAAAAATAATTAAAAAATCCTTTTTTCAAACATGCTTGGAAATTCGAGCACTATTTTGACAATCTTCTTCGAGATAAATCGAAACTGCTGGACAGGTCAAAAACAAGTGAATATGCGGCCCACATTTTCACGATCATCCATCAATGCACCAGTTGCAGGCCGCGACAGTAAAGTACTATAGAATAGTTGTTAGTTCGGCAGAAACGGTAAACCACTTGAACTAGGCGTAAATATAACACATTCGAGCTCCATTTCACCGGCTTCATAAGGTGCACAATTCATTTGCTGGACTTGGTATAAACTTTTTTAACAAGCTACCCTCTTCTTTGCTAGATTTGCCTTTTAATGCGTTTAAAGCTAAAGAAAAATCCAACCTTGTTCAAAGGCATACTATTCTATCAACGAATACTTAAACGATAAGAATAGTTGGTTGCTGTGATAAACTCAAGACAATGTTTATGTTCTATCTCCAAAATTGGCTTACCTACTGACAGGTAATATGACTTCATATAATTGATTACTTTAGTTTTTATTTTCATTTATTATTGACATACCCTACTCATTACAATAAAAAAAAAAAATGAGTTGTATTGCAATATTTGGTGAGGTAGCGACCGACCTCGACAATTGATCATATTATTCTTGCCTGAGCAACCGGCAGCAAGTTCATCATGCTCCCATAGATGTCACTGCTTGCCGTAGGCATCGCAGTGTGGAAGGGAAATGCTGAAGGGCGGACGTTTTCGAGGACTGTCTTATTTAATAATGAGGTTACAAAAGTGCTGATTCTCAGCCTAGTTTGAATAAATGACTTTTGATTTTAGAATGCGACCGTCGCATAAGTATTAGGGACAAAGTAGTTGTTATACAATTTGTTTTATTTTTATTTTTAGAATTTTTTCTTTCTTACTTTCATTAAAATTAACATTGATTGACGTTTGGTTTGGCACAGAAACTTTTCGGTTGTGAATAGCTATACCAGTAAATGGGCTATTAGGGCCATAAAAACTTTTAAACGAGCTTAGGGCGCGCGTTTATATGGGTGGGGAATGTATAGCAGACTAAATGAATAAAAATTTGAAACTCACTGCACCCCTATTCGTTCTGCTATGCGTACAGCTGCATCCATTGTATCACAATTCTCCTTGTGCACTATGAAATGCACGTACTCTGCTGGCCACATCCACTTCACTCTGTTGTCTATGCGCACTATACAAGCCATGAAAAAGACATCATGAAATATAATAAAAACATAGGCTTTTTAGCTAACCTCTCTTTTCGTTCATGACAACTATGGTGGTGATGTTGGTCATGTTATAAAGAGGTATCAACATTGCACTGCTTATTGCACATAGGGGCATGCTGGACATAGGGTGACCCCTAAAACGTGGTAGCTTAGGCTTACAATTTTCCCATTGCTGAGACACAGACCTATTTTCTGTCAGAGAGAGTAGGTAGACCATAATCCACCACGCGAGCCCAGTGCTGGTTAAGGAAAAACTAAAAATAAAAATTGTTGAGAAATAATAATAAAATACTTCAATAAAAGGATGTCACCATACAGACCTCCTTTCTTAAACTTCTGGAAGCGCATCAGTTTCTTGTCGTCAATATTGACAGTGCTGCCAACTATGCTGTCACCAAATGCTTTCTTCACAGCATCATGGATTTTCGTTCTTTGCTCCTTTGTTACCCCTTCCATGTCAATCTGTAATCAAAAACTAGGCTGTTGAGAGGGCAAATTATCTTTTCTATTTTTCCTTTTGAATTTGTTCCAATTTTTTCTGAGAGAAGATTGTGATACAAATCATGTCTGAGAAAAAAACAAATTCAAAGACTAAGAATGAAAATCTTTTATTTTCAAATATTTATTGCATTTATGCCAATGGTAAAAATGTACTAACTATGATTTTGATTTTTTTGCTACCGTTAAAACCTTTCTTTTCATCTAGTTTACCTAATACACCACCTAAGTCCATTTCATTCCTTTGTCAGTCCATTTACTAGTATACTTCCTGAAGTATTGTGTCCATTTCACGTTTAAACTCAAAACTACGTGGCTTACATTACCTCAACGCATTCAGGATCCGGATCTTTGCTCACAGCTAGTGTATTGATTTTATCCCAAGTCTCCATGGGCAGTATCTCCAGGTTATACTTTGTGAGGAGAAGGTCCTCATCCTCACTTACGGCATCCTCTTCGGGGGCATGCGGTGGCTTCTTGCACGTTAGCTTGGCTATCTCACCCTGTTCGTTTATCTCTGATACTTGGAAATCCGAATATCTGTTGGACATTTTGTTGGGTAAGCTTGAGTTCGTTGGTAGTTTTTTTTTTCGAGCACTGGATTTTCAACTCTCTGCCTCGCGCTGAGAGTTGACGACTTCTGTTGGGTTTTCAACTCTCAGCGACAGCAACTCTACTGAATCCTCAATGATCAGATCAATACCAAGAGAATAAAAACACAGTGTGCAGTAAAAAAACGTCACCTATTAAAATCGCCCATAGAAACCTGTGCTAATGAATGACAGCCCACAGCAAGACCGGCTGTAAAACTAACTCAAGTAGCACTTCAACATAGGTCTGTTCTTAATATTATGGGCTTCAGTATATGTTATGATTTTCAATACACATAAAGAGAAGCTTTTATGCATATAAGCTTGATACTAAGCTTATTTGTTTACTGAATAGTATGCATAGGTACATAACTTGAATGATATTGCTTATTAGTTAGGAAAAAGGCTAGGCAAATGATGATGATGATGATTGCTTATTTGTTGAAACAATAAGTACAGGTAATAATATGGATGGCTCACCTTGATTTAATGATGCCATTAAATCCTACATGTTTGCTTATATACTCTGTAACACCAATATCTTCTTCAGAAAGTCGCTTTCCGGGAGAATCCCTCTTTTTCCACACACCCTTGTTTCCAGAATAATTGTTTTGAAACTTGTTGCCACCACTAGGGCCATCAAAACTACCCCATTGGCCCTTAAAACCTCGGTGGTTACCTGACCAACCTCTATTTCCCCCTCGGCCACCTCTAAAGCCTCCTCGCATATTGCGATCACGATTTTCACGGTTCCATGGCCTGTTTTTATTCATTTTCTCTTACAATCAATACGTACTTAACCTATAAACACTGAAGTGCACTATAATGTTATTGGTTATAAGTTAACCGGTTACCAATTAGCTAAAAGATATTCCTAAAATTAAAGAAAATTTGACTTAATGCTCCTCCATAAAATATAATAATCAATTATTTTGTAGAAGATTCAAATACCGACACGCGAGTCACGAATCGCAAACACAAACGTTGTTTGCAATTTGCTAATGTCAGTGTCATGTGTCATGTCAAGCAATATGTCACCATGTCAATTTGACATCTAGCAGTATTGTCTAAAAATAAGCACGCCAGCGCGCTACCGCTATTTTTATACTGCTAGATGTCCTAATAATATTATTCTAAATGCGAAAGTTTGTGAGGATGTTTGTTACTCTTTCACGAAAAAACGACTGAACGGATTTGAATTAAATTTGGCACATATAGTTTATAACTTAGACATAGACACATAGAATACTTTTTATCCCGATATACCCCTATATATAATGTACTCTGTGCCGATATTCTTACGGGATCGAGACCTATGCTAGTGAAACCGCGGGGTGCTGCTAGTATACTTTATATATATGTATACAAAAAATAATATTATAATTGTATACTTTTGTACTTACATAAACGACAACACGGCGTTCGGCCGAACTTCGGCAGAACTTTTTAATTTTAACCGAATGTTCGGCCGAAGTTCGGAATCGGTTCAAACCACATTCGGCTCACCACTAATCTCAAACTCAAACTCAAATTCTTTATTGCATTCATGTGTACACCAGCTGTTACATAATTATAAGTAAGATCCAACATGAAACCCGGTTAGGGCACGGCAACATAAAAGATTGGATAAAATAAGCATCCAGTGAGACACTAGATTTCAAGTTTGTTAAACAAATATAATTATTATCGATAATATTACTAGCATTTGGTTTGTGTTGTTGATTTTTTTAATGATTATGAAAGCGGAGAGTCTGGCGCAATTTTAAAGCTTACTTAGGAACTTTGAAAACTGTCTTAAACCAACATGTTCACTACTTTCGTCACAGTTACGAAGCTGATTATTTAATGCATAAAATCACTACTATGAAGATTCAGTTGCAAAAAAAAGTCTCGTAAAAGTCATCTTCTTTCTACTTCTCAAAAATTCAGAAAAAAAATCATAACTCGAAAACTATGAAAAATCGCGGAACATACATGAGTGATTCGGATACCCCACGATACGAGGGAACTAAATTTTATTTTTGAACGTCAATGTACCGGCCATCCTGTAAAATTAGGTGTACACATTCTGCCTCGTCTTTTTCCCAATCATGTTGGGGTCGGCTTCCAGTCTAACCGGATGCAGCTGAATACCAGTATTTTACATGTAGCGACTGCCTATCTGACCTCCACAACCCAGTAACTGGGTAATACGATACCCCTTGGTAAGATAGGTTGTCAGACTTTCGGGCTTGTGACGACCCGTAACAACTGTCAAAGATCCACGAATGACAGCCGGGACCAACAGCTTAACGTGCTTTCCGAGGCACGGAGGAGGCGCGATATGTAAAAATGGTCACTCATCCACGGACCAACCCTGGCAAGCGTAGCATAACCTGATGGATCGACCCGTGCGGCTGTTATTACTTAGCCACGAGCTCCTCAGCTGGTGTACACATGAATGCAATAAAGAATTTCAGTTTGAGTTTGAACTTGTCATTCAAATCAATTCTCTTGGCGATCAAATGTATTCAAGTACATACATTTTGCGATGACAATACAGAAAACTGGACAGCTCGCGGATAGTGCACTTCCTGCGAGTCGTCACACTCGTCACACGTCGCGCCCGACCTCGCACTTCAAGCGAGCAGCCCACACCCCGGCGAAGAAAGGAAGAAACGCCGCCTGCAAGCGGTATGCATGCCGCCAGGTGGTCGGTGCCTTTTAAGTGCTCGTAATACCTATTCTCCTTCTGTAATGCACTCAATATTTCAATTTTGCAAATTATTCTCTTCTTCGTCGAGTACAATAGCTACATTTATGATTGCCAATTCGTATACCTATGCGTGCTTCTCAAGCGAGATTACTCATTAATGTTCGCAAACCGGTCTGAGGTCTGAGAGTAAGCTAAAAGTAGCAGGTAGGTATAAAATATTTTTTTATTCAAAAGTATAACGCTAAGTATCAAAAGATTCTTGAAAACTTGCTTTCCTCAGTTAGGAATTAAGCAGACCAGAATACAAGAAAAATTACAACTGGAGTTATTTAGAGAAAAGCAGAAAGCCTCAGCGCAGCAGAAGCAAAAACCAATATTTGTATCCCACTTTAAAGAATAAAATCCCACAAAATATCCGAACGTGAACTTTCCCGCGCATTTACTTTTGCATCTGTCAACAAACAAACAAACAAAAGTCAGTTAGCCTCAGAAGAAGAATCAATCCGAAAATCGTCGGTCGTTAGTTGAGGTTTTATTGTTTCGATCGACTGCATGAAAATCATTGGAAAGGTCTCCAAATTAAATCGTACAATAATTTAATAATCTGATCATGCCTGTGAAGCCAGTGAACAGAAGTGGTGAGTATTATTCTAGTCTCATAAGTCACGTTCAAGATTTCGGTTCCGCGTCAATTTGAATCAAACTTGTATTTTCCTGTTACTATTAAAACTTAACATATTAAAAACATTTTTACAGATAACAGCCCAGCTAGGATGAGGGCAAAGACCAAAACTCGTAGTTCTCGCGCAGGTTTGAAACTACCTGTGGGCAGAATCCATAGGATTCTCAAAAACGGCAACTACTCATCTCGTACTGGTGAAGGCGCAGCCGTGTACATGGCTGCAGTGCTTGAGTACTTAGCTGCTGAGATATTGGAGTTGGCTGCAAAAGCAGCTGAAGATAATCACAGAACCAGGTGAGTTTGCATAAATTATGACGAACCTTGCAGCTACCCACATCCGTTATTTTAAATATACTTTGGAGAAGTTCCACTCCTTAGCAGTAATTACTATGACTGTGTCCAAAACATATTGTGCATGCATTGGTGGAATATTCATCCTTCTTGTTCTAGTTATCAGACCTGAGGAGTCACACTCACTTGTTAGAATATTCCAAGCATTGAAGGCAGCTACATTTTATTCAGACTACCTTCACTTTTTGAAAAATATGTCTCATTTTTGCTTTCAATAGACATTAGATAAATAACTACCAAATAATATTATTGTTTTAATAATAAGTATTGTTTGTATGTTTCTAGAATCTCACCTCGGCACATTTTACTGGCCGTCCGCAATGATGAAGAACTATCCAAAATGCTGGAAGGCGTGACCATATCACAGGGTGGTGTGATACCACATATTGAACAAAAGCTCTTACCAAAGAAGACGATGAAGAGTCAACAAACCACTAATAGTTCATCACAGGAATACTAATGTCAACATTCCAAGTTATCTAAAGTGTTAATTATTTTAAATGATTTTTTTGTAAAACAATGCCTTGACCAATCAAGATGGAATTGAGCTTTAGAATAGAAAGAACATCATTCTATATACTGTACAGAATGTAAGTGTCTCCCTAGGTCCCTAATTTGTTAAGTTTGAGAAGTTTGGCTTTCAAAGCTAATCATGTTAAAATACCCTCTAAATTATGATAAGTAAATAGTTGGATAATGCTTATCGTTTTTCAAGATAAGTTTAAGGTAACTGTTATTTTTAAATTATAAAATAAAAAAAGATGAATAACCTATCAGCATTTTATTCTTAAGCAATTTATGGCAGATCTCGGGCCTAACTCTACTAATTTGTAAATGTTACAATGGTCTCTCAATGGTGAGTTTTTGACAGTTTTTATATGGCAAGTCTGTCAAAAACTCACCATTGAAAGACCATTTGTAACGTTTATAAATTAGTAGACTTAAGCCCCTGATCAGAACTACCCACACAATACCAGTTTGCCGCGACTTTGCATAAAAGTTAAAATCGTGATGATGATGCATGTCGGCTTTCGTAGAAAAATGTTCAAACCCCTCAATGTGTTAGGTACATACTGATTTAGGGTGGTTGCACATCTGGCGGGAGATGCATCGCGTAAGTCCTATCACGCACCGCGTGCGTTCACCGCAAATTAGCAGCGGGAGACCTACTGTGAATAAACCGCATGCGTTTTTCTCACCGCATTGCGTGCACTTGTAAGACATTCCATACTTCACGGATTTTGCGGTGGCAAAACGAAGGTAGTGCTGCTAGGCCTAACGACGCATCATCCGTCAGATGTGCGACTACCATGAATAATAAATGAAAAACAACTTCAACCAGTCTTGTAAATGACATGTAATTTTAAATACTGTAAACAAGAGATCTGTTATTTAATTCCATTATATTAGGTAGGTACAATGTTTATAAACTTACACACAGATTTACTTTATAAAATCAAAAAATACATCTATTTCGTACTAAAAACGTGACATAGTTCTGAATATTCTTTTAACATGTAGTTTAACAGCTTTAGTTCTAAGATATTTTTGAGACTATTACAACCCAGAAACGTGAAATAAAGTGAATTTCACTCATAGCATATATTTTAACTTACGTTTCAACATTTAAAAAATATTTATTTCTGTGCGTTGTAGCTTGTATAAAAACTCACCGAAACGAAAAAAAGTGGAGAATTTTAAGTAAAGTTCATTTCTAAAAAGCAGTTCAACTGTTATCACGGAATATAATTAATACGAGGCATAACAAAACTACTGAAATGGTAATTTGTACTACTCCTACATTTGAATTCAAAGGAAACTAAAATAACAATATTCAAAAAAGCCTATATATATATATATATAGTTATACTTTGTACTTACTTAGTTGACCAATGTGACTATGAAATGATTTAACAATTTTAAAATTAATAATATAATAAAATTGTCATGATTACTGACAAGTGAAACTCACTTTATATTACACAAATAAAATTAACGTAACAAAATAATCATACGACTACAATTAAAATATACAATGATGTCTGATCATACAATTTAATACAAATTAATATAATTTATATCAAAGGAACATTGGGTATAGCATAACTACGTACCTAGGGCACATACAAAAAATACTACAATTATTGTACCTATCTAAAAACTATGAATAATGTTAAAATTAATACTTTATAAAATACGAAACTAAATGTAAATGTAGCACATCAAAAAATATACAAGGAAATCTTTTATTTAATAAATGCAATTTCATTTATCAGAAGTGACTGAGAGCACTTGTGTTATTACAACTTTAAATAAATGTCGAGTCAATTCAGCGGCCGAACTTGAACAGTTAACATAGGTAAGTGTCATATAGACTGGGTTTAGAGAATTCAATAACATCAATGTATTTATCTCCTCCACTGCAACGCGCTAACCCAACGAATGAGACTATACTCCATTTATTATAGCATTAGACAAGTGACGGCTAAATAACGACAGTTATTGTGTAATATTGTTGAAATTACAACACTTTCAAGTTATTTTTTAATGTAAATGGTAAATACTATATAGATTACATTGCTTTGTATTTATCGTGAAATATCGGAGTTTCTTATACGTTTATATCGAAATAACGAAAGGGTGATAACCGTTATTTGTCTAATGTTATAATAAATGGAGTATAGAAGTGGCAGTTCAGCTATTAACTACCTCTCGCCACTTCTAAGCCCTCACTTTCAGTCAACGGGCAGTAATTCTCAACATTTATCAAAAGTACCTAGTTAATTCGAGGTGCACTGCTGAAAGCACCGAATCTTCACATAGATTAGACGACAAAAATAGCAACAATTTAATTGATGCTTTGATCAAATGTAACAGCAGTCCACTATAACTATAAACACATGTAGAGAAGTCATATTTATGAACAGTTAGGCTTTATTTAACATTGAAACATTAAATGACATAAGATCTATAACTGCGTGTGGCGAGGGGTCAAACTGAGATCTCTACCTCTGGTCAGTAAATAAAATAAAAGTATACATAATATAATAACTAGTAAGAATAAAACTTATTAATATAAAAGAACCAAAGGATTGCACAAAGGTAATAACTTATTATGTACCTACAGACTGAATTATGTTACTGACTAACCAACCATATAAAATCTACTTTATTTGCGATTTCTTTACTATATTTATGTTCAAAACGCGAATGTTGTTCGTGTATAGGTAAAAAAATAATAAGACATGCATAAGTGACATCGAGTTTGATAAATGACCACGACCAAGTAGCTTCAGATAAAAGAGCGCAGACGAATCACAATCAATCTAGTACTTCAATAAATCGAGGCCTGCCTCATTTTACTCTAATAAAATGTTGTAAACAATCAAACCTGATAAACTGGCTGATATTTGTGTCTGCTTCACTACAATATGCCTAAAAACAGTCAACTGCAAATCCCGTGAAAGGCTCCGAAAGATCAGTCTTCTTCACGATGTGACCAAACAAGCCCTATGAAAGGGTCGGTATCAGAATGACTGGATCGCAAATTGACCACGTCGCTCTTAGTCTAAATCTCAAAATGTCTAAATCTCAAAATACCTAAGTCGCAAAATGACTACATCGCAAAAAGTCCAAACAGTTTTGTAGGTACCTATACATACAGTCTTGATATCAGAATGACTGGATATTGTTTTAAAAAGTAAGTGGTATGGGTTGGTATCAGAATATGTACCTATTATACCTACTATAGATAGACTATACCCAATTTAAATAAGACTATACAAATTTTAATTATATTACTTACTGAGCGAAAAAAATAAAAATTAATTCCCTTAAAATAATTATACACAATAAATGTTTATCGCCAAAACACAGGTTATATTACAAATAATTAATGTTAGAAATAAAAAGAATAAAGAATTATTTTATGGTGTATAATTATTTTAAGGGAATTTGTTTTTATTTTTTTCGCTCAGTAAGTAATATAATTAAAATAAAATAAAGTTTAATGCCGTAAATGTTTTGCTTTCCCTAGCCTATGTTCTTCCCAAAGATTCACTCTACCTTTACACCAAACTCGAACCAAATCGGTACATTTTGATGCTTGAACAAACAGAGAAACCTAGAAACAGACAAAAAAAATAAAATCACCTCTTTTGGGTATAGTCTATCTATAGTATAATAGATACATATTCTGATACCAACCCATACCATTTACTTTTTAAAACAATATCCAGTCATTCTGATATCAAGACTGTATGTATTGGTACCTACAAAACTGTTCGGACTTTTTGCGATGTAGTCATTTTGCGACTTAGGTATTTTGAGATTTAGACATTTTGAGATTTGGACTAAGAGCGACGTGGTCAATTTGCGATCCAGTCATTCTGATACCGACCCCTATGAAATACATCTGTGTATTTATACACAATGCCGTATTTATTTCTGGATTGATAGAAATCTTCGTGTGCGCTTTCTTTACTTAGCTCTGTCGATGTGACTTATTCAGTTAGTGTTAAGATAATGAAGCATCATTTGGCAGTGTTTGGTAACGCCTACAGGCATTGAAATTGAAAAAAAAAACTATTAATAAATTCTGAGATCATTGTCAAAGAGATAAAACGAGCTGAACAATTTTCTTTTACTCGTAATTGGTCACTTTGAGAATTTAATATTTATACATTATTATAATGAGCAAAATTCAAACACTCATTACAATATTTAATTTAGAGAATAAAAATACATAATACTCACTGCATTCTAGAATTCAACACTCCATGAACTTATCATTCTAAATAGCATTAGTGAGACAAGAGATATGAAATAGTGTTGTTCGTATATTTGGGACATCAATGCCCACTAACGCCACCTAGGGAAATTTCGCTCTTCCACAACAACAAATAAATTGTCCGCGAGAAACATGCTGTTCAAGACATACTTTGAATTCCCATTCAGTGATTGTAAAGTACGTGTAACAAGCTCAGGATTTAAATATAGTAAATTGGCAACAATGAAAAATATAGCATTATATAAAAATTATTAATAATATAGAATAGTTTGTTTGTTCAAATTAGGCTAATGTCTGTATAAATAACTTTGTTCTTGCACTACCATGAAATCTAAATATATTTTCAAGATTTTATAATTTACTTGAAGATGCTTCAAGAATATAAGGGAGCGAACCAATAGTTTGGGCCAATGATAAATCAGTCTTTAGTAACGACAGTAACATCAATCGGCCTAGTTTGAACCAACACAACGCAAGCGGCTCGCCACTCATTAACATTACATAAATACACAACCATATAAAACGCACTCACACACGGAAGCAAGTTGTATACTTTGTATTGCTGTATTGTCGTGTGATTCGCTCCTAATTTGAACTAAATGCTATGCTTTGTGCCCACCATTTCTTATCATCAAACTATCCTTCTAGTTGAGAATCGGCAATCTAACCAGAGTAAGCAACATTCCAGTATTGTCTGCAATATTGATATAAAAATGGTAGTGTCAAAACATAGCTGATTCACATGTACACAATATTTTAGAGAGATGAAAAATCATTCATATTTTCCATGCACACTTTTAGTTGCGATTTCCCGTAAAAAACCTTTTTACACTAACTACCTTAAATATGTGTGACAGACAATTTTGGCTGGACTGGTTTATTGATGTGACCTACAAAACTAACAAGACAAACTCATCAAACGCAAGCCATGCATACATATCTCATACTAAAACATATATTTTTTTAAACAGTAAAATAATAGTTATAATATTGCTCCACCTAAATTGCTATTGTTACATTAACATTTCGCCCTGACGTTACACTCCTGCAATCGCTATCTAGTGACATTTTGACTATAGAAGTTCTTCATTGATCTATCAGAATGAAACCGATTGCGATAGCAAGAGTCACATATATGAGGGGACATAGACATACAAGCGATTACATAATTCAACATCAACTGCCATACAAAATGTTTGTAAAAGCTTATTTTATGAGCTTATTGAGCTGAGAGCACTTGTGTTATTATCACATATATTCTTATCAGTCGAATGCAGAACTAGTTTCTGCATTGGGTCTATAATTATTTTAGAATTTTCTTCGTTCGAATTTTGTTCTTTGTTCATACTGTCTTCTTCTTCGGGTACATCCGTTTCGTTCACCGTTTTATTGTCAAAATACGGGAAGAAATCGTAGTGAGATTTACCGTTGCTAATCTTAGATTTTTCTTTAATACATCGTTTTTTTTCGTCGTTTTTTATCGTGGATATGTTGCGTTTTGAGAATTCGTCCCAGCCCTCTGTCGTCTTGCCGTGCATAGGATTCCAGTCTTTTCTGAAGGAGCTTGAGGGTTTCATTTCGTTTGACGAGAACTTTTGTTGGATGTCATTGATTTGGTTGTGGTTTTCTCGGGTGGATACTATTTGGCCGTAGACAGGCGTACAGTATGTTGTGTCTGGTGTATTTCCAGTTTTGTTATCTCTGTTTGAGTGACTCTGGTTAATTTGACAGTTGTTCATACCTGAGTCAAACTCTGATTTTTGTCCAGCATTGAGAAGTATTTGCTTGGAGGATTTCACAGGTTTCTTTTCGCCATGAGATCCTCTGTTTGGGGAGCCACCTTGCTTCATTTGACTGTTGTCATCTTCATTCATGTTGTCTTCACCAATGCCATCTATGTCGTAAACCTGAAAACATAAATGTGTCGTGATAAATAACTGTGACATTATCATTTATGCATTATGCATTTAGTCCCGCAGACTAGGCACTCTCTATCGGCCGATAGTTTGGTCGGGTCAGGCTTCACACTGGCCCATCTGTCGGGTTGGTGGTGAGTGCGCATACCAGACAACAGTCGACGACTGCTGTCGACTGTTTTAAGTTTTTTTATAACGCGCGGGTCTTTCCGAACTTCTAATCAAATTTTTCGATAGACGGTTCGACAAGCAGCAATGGAGTAGACCTGGACACATCTTTTTTATCAGCCGTTACCGCATCGTTATAATGTGCGCACTGCCATACATCTTGATACTGATTAAGAAACCGACCAAACTATTGATCAGTCAAAAGTCTGAAGGCAGAGTTGCAGAGTCGCTATATTAGTTCAGGATGACCAAATAACAAGTTGCACTAAGATTCCAATTAAAGCCAAACTCACAAAGCCAATTAAACCATTTATAGGAACTTTTGAATTGTCAAGGAGTTGTTCAGTTAGTCCCAAAGTTACCCATTTCAAAACGTAGATCAGTATGGAGAATAATGGGCAAGAAACTTCAAGAACTCTGTTTTAAATCAAGATATTACAAAATCTTGGATACATTATTCTTGTTGTTTCTTTAAGAGGGTGCATCCTAAAAGTTGGCAATGTCGTAAATAGCTGTCAAATATTTACCTGTTTCGATTAATTTGGAAATAATACTGTATGGAAATAAGAAATGTGGCTAACCAATTGACTAGAATATTAATAATGAATTGCAATTATAACATTGAATTTGATGTTGTACCCGTTTTAGGTGAAAAAAAGGCATTTGGAAAGTTACCAAATACTTTTTTTACATCTAAAACTAACTATTCGGTGTTACGATATTAATTATTGCATTTCATAATCAATATTCTAGTTCGCTAGTTAGCCACATTTTTTATTTCCATACAGAAATATTATCAAATTAATCAAAACAGCGAAATATTTGACATCTATTTGCGACGTTGCCAACTTTCAGAATAAACCCTCTTAAGTGAGAACAATGTAAAAAAAAACAACAATTCAAAATACAAGATAAGCACCAACCTTATACATAACATCCTGATTCATTCCCTTCTCCCGTTCCCTCTTGTTCTGGACAGCAAGCCACACATCCTTCAGTTCTCCTGCTAGGTCTCTATCTTTCATGATGATGGGATTCCTTGCTAGCACTAGCCCTGGGTTCATAGCCTCCACAAAGTCACAGAGGAGGCTCACTAGGGCTTCACGATCCTGGAATTATATTATTACGAAGAAGTATGAGAAAATGTTTGACAAGCCAGATACAAGAAGTTTGGATTGAAGTTTGAAATGGTTATTTTCTATTTTAAAATAAAATACTTGGGAAAAATATGCACAACATTACCAACATAGATCCAAGTTATTGCCCAGTTAAATTTCAATCAAAACAGACTATGAAAATGTCTAAATGATTTTAATTAAAAGGATTCGCAATATGGAAAATTTATTAACCAATAAACTGACTTGTGTCGATTTTCAAATCAATACTACTTTATGTTTGTTTATGCGATGCGATATGAAACTTATCATATCAATCATCAACCCTACTATAAACACAAACAAACAACTTTGCACTCAATAACATTGAGTGCAATCTAGATAAAGAATTTAATACAAAAAACAGAGATAAAATGCAATGGTAACCCTTTGCTGGGCTTTTTTTCAGGCCGTTATATTGAGCTTGTGGTCCCCCAAGGTTTAGACTGAAAGCCAAAGCCTGGCAAGTCTGACAACCACTCTTATCCAGGGGTATTGTTGCCCAGTAACTATTTCCATGTAAAATACTGGTATTTAACTGCATCTGGTTAGACTAAATGCCAACCACAAGATAGTTAAGAAAAGGCCTATTGTGTGATGATTCCATCAAGCTTTATGCAGAGGGTTTACTTTCACCGCATGCTGATAAAAACTTATTTTAATACCTATTTGTAATAGAGTAAGTTGAAGCCACTAGAAAACACTGTTTAGTAAGTATAGAAAGAAAGTTGTTTCAAGTATTTTACTTACTGTGGGGCTGGTAGCATTTTTTCCATTAGCTTTGAGTATATCTGGGTTGACCATGACTGCAAATACTATCATTGGAGGCCTGCCAGCATTTGGGCCATAGTTCTGCGGCACCTGGAATAATGAACCATTCACATATTACCACTTGTGATAAAACTGTCAGTTTTAGTACAGAGTGGATGAACCTATAATCATGATGTCACAGTGTTTAGGAGAGATTTTTTTACTATTCTTGTATGTTCTGAGATAAATCAAATAGCATACTTAACTTAGTAGGTCATGAAATCTGTTTGTTGTTATAAATGCATCAATAAACTGGCAGAATGTTGTAATTACGAGGGTCTGATTTAGGATTAATAGGTATCTACTATTACTATACAACACTACTGAAAGTAAAGTGTTTGTATTCTTTGTATTCACAGCATTTTTTATACGATTAAACTAACTCTGCACTGTATTTAGATATCAAAGTCTCGTTAACAAACTGGAACGGAAAAATTGTGCTACTTAAAACCGATAGTCAGTAATTACAAGCAGTGATGAATCGTCGAAAATATGTAAATGAAACACCAACCTGCATTCCTCCATACAAAGGAATAGGATCGGAATACTGCTTAGGGTTCGCTATTTTCTGCCATCCCAACACATTTATGTACAGTTTCTCCGTAGTGCCCTTTATAGTATCCTGGATACACATGTGCGGCTGCGGAGGATTTTTAAATTGACGAAAAGCTCTTGAACCTCTTCCATATTGCACCGGCACCACTCTCTCCGAAGGATTCTGATTTTCCATAGCAACACGACTTTTAACACCAGCACTCGCAGATATTTACGGAAGAATCACAAAACATTCACAATAAAATCCAATAACCAATAATGACATTTCTAACAGGCCTGCCCGACATCGAAGTTTAATGAACTCTCGCCGCGTCCAATCGTGTTATATTTACTCCTAAACTGTACTTGATCACTCAATACTAGGTTTATTTGTGTTTATGTTTATTATAATTAAACTCCTACTTAGAAATATTAACTCAAAGCTCGGTGTAAAGAAAGAAATCAAAAGAAAGAGCTTCCGTGAAAGAGAAAGACGGCCTTTTATTTTTTTTAATTTCCCGGGCGGACTATCAGTTTTCTTCGCAAAACCGGCTCGAAAAACCGTAACATAAAATAACAATATCGCTAAACTCACAATTTGATGCACTTGTTTTTATATGTTAGGTTAGGTTAGAATTTGAATTGTTTTAGCATTTCTTTTTTGTACAAATTGAAATTTTGTAACCTTGTGCTTGCCAGTTAAATTTGTTAAAGTTCGTATGCTAGATGGCGCTTTGATCTTTGCAAAAGTGCTTTCATAATAGTACCTACACTATGTACGCGGAAGTTCCGCCCCCTAGTCGCTACGTCACTATTTGCTAGCCACAGTTTTCGGGGGCGAAATATTGAGTGTGCCAGTCACCCCCTGCCATTCAATCCGTCTACTTTAAATATAAAACATGGATGGGGGGGGGGGGGGGCTTGCATGCCTTGCTTTGTTCTTGGGAACTAGTGCACTTTAGTTTCCCCATAGTCCAATTTATTTTTTTCTTGGGTGCACTTGCATAGTTCATACAGGGATAATCTTCGGCGTCGGTTGGTGCTTTATTTAATTCTAAACATCTAACGGGCCGCTGCGAGTTGGCTTCGGTTCTTTCGTAAGGCTGTCCAAGTGGCAGTAGAACACTGACACCTAAGTCACAGGTGTTCCTAGTTTAGGAGTCAGGGTTTCAACTTTTGTGCGCCTTTGAGCATTGTGAACTATAGCTAGATATTAAATATATTGTAAGGACTTGTATCAATAAAGTATATATATTATTATATTATATTATATTAAAGGTCCGTAACCCCAGGGTCCCACAAAAGATTATAGTAAGTATACGTAATAACGCCTGTATGACGTCGTATGTTCGTAAAGAGAATAAGCCCAAGTCCAAAGAAATAACCTTTCTTGGGCATACTGAGGCAGTAAAAGCGCCTGCCTGAATAAATACAGCAACAAATCCTATTTACTCATAATTATGTCTGCTAAGCATATTGAATAAGATGTTTTGATGTTTTCTAAAACTGAGAAAGTGTTGAAGTTGAATTGTGTTAATTCAACTTCAACACTTTCTCAGTTTTTTATTTATTGGTTATTCTAAATCTTCGAAAAAGTCTTATTGGCTATCGACACGCCAAAAAAAGAAATAACCAACTGCGATAAACTGACTGAAGGACTCAGCATAAGAATGAAATCGCATTATTTTTTCGGCATGGTTGTTGGTTTTATACGCCTGACTACAGACTATGTTAGCAACCAACTAATAATCTCGGAGTCCCTAATGATCCTGACTCCCAACTCCCGCCCCGGGCGGGAGATTGGGATGGTGGATAGCGGAGGCCTTAGAAAACAAATTTTACTGATAGGTACAAGTTGATTTAAAAAAAAACATTTTTTTTTAAAGTTTTTAATATTTTTCCATTCTGCAATTTTGCTATTGCAAAATTATAGATAATACAATACACTTAGGTATCAATGCACGACTAAGGGGAGCATTTTTCTACAACTTTAGAAATATTACCTGATTCTACAAAATATTACCTACTAACAGTATCAATGTAATTCTGATTTTTTATTTCCTCAGCAATGTGTAATAACTGTAAGCTCCTTTCAGTATCTGCAAAGTAAAAAAATACATGATAAGTTACACATCTACGCAGTTATGCCGAACCTGACATTTTATTTCACTTCCTGAAATAAAAAGAAAACCCTATTAAAGCCCTATTCATAATGGAAAACTTGTTGCATCGACTGTATTGTTAAACTTAATGCAACAGCCGTGAATCAATGCAACAAGTTAAGGCATTGTCACGTCTACGCCCACTTACTGATATAATGCGGTGTGTTTGTCGGACGCACAATAAAAACATACGCATTCATTTGGGAACGGATACACTTTTGATTATAGTTGATTTATATAACTCCTCTAGAACCTGTATATTTCAGTTAGATACCGACACGTCTTCTTGTGTGCTAATAATCATGCCTTTCTAGCACTAGTTTATCGTGGTGATGCATTGCATGATGGGCTGATGGCTGATTGCGGGCTCGCAGTTGGCGGTTTTACTGCATTAGAAGTTGTGCATGTACCCTACGATAACTCACATTAATAAAGGTCGGCAAAGTAAGGTTGGCGAAGGGCCCTGCAGTAAACATATTATTAATGCGGAGCTGTCCTGCTAATGTTAACACGGCTTTTTTTTGTTGGTAGTTTGCCATGTACCAGTTACTTTCAAATGGTCCTGATGTCATGTTCTCATTCTGAAATGATGAAAAAAAGATATAGATAATCCAGGCTAACATCTTCTCAAATAAATACTTCATCAAATGCTCACGTTAGTGTTGGTGATGTTTTTTCTGAACTGCATAAGTATCTAAACAAAATCGTCGATAAAAAATAAGACTCACTTTGATCAAAACGCCATTGCTGTGCCAGCAGAAAAGGAAAAGTTGTGCGATTCCAAATATTAAATACTCGGCCATTAATAGCTTCTGTGCGGCATTCTGTGCGGACTGTGGAAAAGAAACATGAGTAATAGAATTATCGTGTAGAATTATAGTGTCTCTAAATCAATCTCAATCATGTAATATTTCGAATTATTGCCATTTTTCTATGAAAATTCTAAAACATTCGGTTTGTAGGTACCTTTACGTAACTGAGACTACTATACACACTAACTATTACTCTTATTTAAACTGACTATTTTTATAGTTACTATATAAGAAACATAAAAAGGAACCTACTTACATAATGTTGATTAGAATTGTATTGTATCGTAACAGAAACCCTAAACATGGCGTAGGCAACACCCCGCTGTCCGTACCATAGGTACATAAATAAAATTGAGTGTTAAGCTCAATTTAATTTATATGAATCATTATTTATCTAGAATCTTGAAGGTTTTCTGAGAAAACTTACAGTTAGTTGGTAGGCGCTCGCACAAAGCACCAACGAACACATGACCATGTAAAAGAACATTACAGGCGACAAAAGGGAATTAAATAATCTCGAATACCTGAAACAAAAGGAATCATTATTACAGGAATTAGTGTATTGTGGGCGTTCAAAATTATTGTTTTGTTTTTATAAGGCACTCTGCCTGTACCGTGGTCCGTGGTGTTCCTTGCCTCGTAGTGGTTGCGCGCGTTAAATATTTTATCGATAAAATTTTGGAACTGCGTAGTTTTTGTCAGAAATACTGTGTCTACCCAGACTTTTCGGGTATTTATGACCTTAGTGATATATGTTGTAATTAATATGATAATTAAACAATTAGAACATAGCATATGCTTGGCTTAGCGAAAAGAATTTCCACGCACGAATATCCTAGGTAAAGAAGTTTGAAATCTTTTATATTGTTTTTGCTGTTAAACTTAATAATTATGACAATAAGATACAGCCATATAATATAAAGTGGCATTTCTAATAACAATATTCATTTGGAACCGTAGAAAAACGTTCCGTAGGTATTGAAGTTAGAGAGTTTACAATTTTAATCATATATTAAACGAATAACACAACATAACTTATGATCAATATTTTTGTATTTAGTTTGCAATAAACGTTATGACTTAGAATTTGAATTTTATTGCTTGCTGCCAGAAATTTTTATATAGGATTAAACATACCTACTGATTTTCTATTAGACTCTTCATGTTTAGCTCTTCATTATTTTCATTTTAGCAGATCGTTTTGTTTCATCCTAAGATCAGAGTGTGCGATAGATGGAATGTGTGAAAGATTATATGGCTAGGAAAGAAGTAAATTCTGATATGACGCCTAATAGAAAAGTATGGAGAAAATGTATTTATCCTCCATACTTTCCTATTAGGCGCCATCCTGTTGCACCTTCCTTAAATAAATTGGGGGGCAGGGGGATAAGGAGTATAGTGGTAGGTACAGGTTTCAAGCGATTGATAATTGGACTAAAATAAACATAGGTGTTGGTTCAGTTTGCAAGCTGTTGAATTTTTTTTCTGGCTGGTGCTGATATATTTCCTTTCTTAGCTAGATATACCGACTGGAAGTATGGATGGAAAAGGTGGATAGTTCAGCAGTAGATTGCGATAGGCTGAGGTGATTGCAACTAACTAGTATACTTACTAGTTTGCAATCTACTATTAGGTACTTACTATCTTTTCAGCACCCTTAAATTCACAGTGAGTACAAGTTTACAAGCGTTGGTTTTTTAAACTATATATTTGTAGCATTGCGTATTGCTTAAATACTTAAGTTAGATTTATCTACGGTTCGACTTGTAAATACCACTACAACAAGCCCTAGTGTGTTTACCGGTACCTACATAGAATGAATGATACCGGTATATACTATTCATGGATACCTACAAAAAACATTTCCAGCCCTGCATATCTATGGTAGATAATACGTAAATAAAATGCATTCACTAATGAATAAAGATTGTACAGTTTGAGAAATTAATACGTAATAATTACAGCTTGAAGTTAGTAGACTGCCTTGTTTAGTAGGACATATTATCAAAGCCAATAGGGAAATCTCCGCCTAAAACAGAGTCAGTTAAGCAAGGGTCGGCAAACTGCGACGGCTCTTTCGACGTAAAGTTGGGGCTCTCCAGTTTCAATTTGGGAAGCAAAGAATTATGGTGTGGCAAACTCAAGACGTAAGTTGGAAATGTTGGAGGTCCAGAAATGCTTGCACGTCGCGTAGGGCAAGTGGAACGCTCTAAAAGAAATGCCGTGAATTGAGGCATATATTATTCGGAGCATAGATTAGTCTTCCAGAATGATACGCTGAGGTGAAGAAGTTGGCATTTTGGGTGCTGACGATCTTCGGGTCGATATATTTGTGCGAACAAGCATTCTTTTGCATGAATATAAAAAAAGTAAAAAAAAACTAGAGTCGTGCATGAATCTTAAAACAAAAAGTTAGGAGCCAGATCCAAAGTTTCAAAAGGCATGCAAAGCCAACGCTCCCGTTAATGTAACTATATTATTTAATAACTGTCGTTAAATTAACTACTTACTTTACTATTCTAACAGCCAGCTAAAATACTTTAATACGAATAAATATTATTTCGTATTTATAGTCGTTTTTATCAAAAATCAATTTTATAAGCAAATACTATTATATTGAAATGAAAACGTTCAGTGCCTTTAAAAAATGGGAAATTTTGTAAATTGTAACTTTTAGCTCTTCCGTCTCAAAATTTGCGGTCAAAGGCTTAAAAAGTCGCATCAGTGAACCATTTCTACTGACAGGGTTTAGTTATATAGAATGGTAGAAGTTTCGTTACTACATAATGTACTAACTACATTATCTTATAATAACCAGTTGACTATTATACACAGCAGTGGGAACAACAAGCCTGTCAATGATGATGATGATGAACTATGCAGTTGACTGTAAAGTTATGTTTGAAATGAAATGAAATGTTTATTTCTGTAAGTGGATCTTCTTAGGCACGTCAAAATTGTACAACTAGATGATGCTTGCATTTCCTAGCTAAGAACAGATCCCTAAGAAGAAATGTTAAAACAAACTCATAGGTTTTGGAGGAAAGAACTCAATCACAAATTGCTATAGATGTATGTAGTTCATAATCAACCGATAGTTCTTGAAGAACACTCATGGCTAGAAAGTTAAAAGGAGCCTTCTCTGGAGAAGAGCCAATAAGATAATAGTAATATAGGCATTAGGATAATAGGCTAGTAAGTACTTTTATATACGTAATACTTTAATGATTAGAAAAATAATTAGAATTGTTAAATCTACACTAAGCTTAGGCAATAACAGTAATATTGCTTTTCATGTGTTCTATTCTTAGCTAAATAAATAGAGTATTTATTTCACGGCTGTGTGATAAATAAAATAGGCAAGCAAATCTAGTTAGCATAAAAATGCGAAAGATTATAATTCACATTACTTCTAAGGCTTTTACGAAATACTCTACATAGCAAAATTAAAAGTCATGTATTTAAACTAGGTTGAGAATCAGCACTTTTCGACTGTTATAATTACATTAGACAGTCCCCCAAAACGCCCACCCTTCACCACTTCCCAGTGCTTTAACGTATGTTAACGTACTTAGTGCCAAAATACAGAAATCACAGATAAAAGCAACATAATAATAATATTTCAAAAGCTTTGGTAATGTTCATCATTTAATTAGGTAAGTCCAAAAAATATAAACCACTCACTTCAACATGGTGACATGTATGTCGTGAAGCTGTTGCACCACTTCCGTACATTTCTCATCGCTGAGCACAGCTCCATACGACCCAAACATTTGCTTGCATCTTTCCCGTAGCAGGTCAAGTTTTCCACCGAAGAACACCATGACTACCACGATACATGTGTCATAAGCAGCCATGATTAAAGCACCATAAGCACAGAGGAGTGTATGCCAGACTACTGTGATCCAAGAACCTGGTGAATGATACTTATCAAATGGCATCCAAGAACTGAAGATGTGCGGAAAGGGCTCAGTCCCATTTCGCATATTTTCTCTAAAGGTAGATGACGACAGATATCTCATAAGTGGTGTAAAAACTGTTGTCAAGAATGTCGTAAAGACTAAAGCCCAATAGAAGTATGAGAGGCGACGGCAGTATTTAGTGTAAGTTTCGACTATCTTAGTCTTAACTATATCTCCACTTTTCCTCTCGAATTTGTCAGCTTCTGTGACGTAGTCCAAAACTTCGCGCCAGTGTTTTTGCCAAAAGATGAAGGAGTGCACTTTCACGATACAAACGACGCTCAACATGGAAATCTTCATGTTAGTCAACACGAGATCCAAATCCGATCTAATTACGTACAGCTCCATGTATTGTGTAACCACGAAAAACGCTACTACCTCGTGTATTATGATGTAGATTATTTTACCCAGTGTGCTTTGTGGTAACAATAATCCCGCGTTCTTTATAATCCAGTAGTTTGGACCTAAGAATGGCCGCTCCGGGTCCTCTAAGCTTTGAAGAATCGAATTCATTTTGACTCGGTAAAAGATCTTATCGAAATGGTGATGAATTGATTTGTGTTTGGTATTTATACCGGTACGGTGTTGAGTTAGCCCACGACCCCCGCGACCCCATGCTAGGGAAAATCACAGTCTGTTTTTCCAACGGAGTTTTTTGGGTTTGCTTGATTGTATAGTCGACCCCATGCATTTTTAAGGGTTCAATATTAGCTGGATTTGGATGTTTTTCAAATTGTAGCTCGTAAAGTGTTTTTCACCCCTGTTTTAGCTTAATGTCAGTAATAAGCTGCTATTGAAATTCGTGGAATTCATTTCTAAGTAGGAATTGAATATGCATTTAGTAGTCAAATATAAAGGTCTGATTTGAATAAAATACTGTTATTTATTTGATACAATCTAGTTTTTCAGAAACAAGTCTGTACTCAAGTTTTTTGGTATCTATCATCAAACACGATAAAGAATGACAACCTACATAGTAGTAACTGTCCTAAGCCATCATGTGTAATCAAATGAGAACTAAAACGTGGGTTTACGAAATACTGACTTTAGAATTTCAATTGATTTCTATCCTTTTACATGATTTAAAATAAAAACAATCCAGTATTTCCAAGCATTTTAAAAGACTCTCTGTTCATTGGGGTTTATAAACAAAAATGAGCAAAATTCACAAAATAAAAATAACGTTCGATAACAAGTTTTTCGTATCCCAACACTAGCCGAGTAATAACAGTCGCACAGTCATATTACATTGTATTCCAAACCGTTAATTTAAATGTCTCTATTATACCCGCTAAATGTGGGCGTGACAGCCGCACCACGGACGCTCCCCAGTTTAAAAAAATAATAATGAAGCTATCACACATCAGTGCGATACCCCTATTATTACGTGCTGAATAAGTTATAGGAAAATATATGACACGCCAATCATTTAGAAAATGTGGACATTTTTATAAATCTTGATTTAGAATGATCTAATAAACAGGTTTTTAGGGTTCAGTATGACTGCAGGTTATCTTACGTAGATTTACATTTACATAATTTATTTATTGTAACAATTTATTCTAAATTATACCAATTTTATTGTAACATTAAAAAAATAGTTCATTAAAATGTAGACCCCATTTAGCCTTAGCCCTTCCCAAAAAGTTAAACGATTTGGGTGCCGGATTCCCACGTTAGAGGTAGGTAGTGAAATCGAAACTTCTTGAACTCAATTTTTTTTATAACATGCATAATTTTATTAGATTACCGTTTTTCGGGAAAGTACGGAAAATTCCTACCTAACCTATATGTTTTCTAAAAACCGGCCTAAAAAAATATTTCAGCATTGGTAACATTTTAGTACTGTCAGTGTCAGAGTAAGTCAATGGATAATCGTGACTGAAGACATTCTGAGCATGAAAAGGCTCCTTTTTGATACAATCTTGTCTTATCATATGTTATAAATCGTCACATACTTTGTTGGAACGCTAATGGTTGTTTATTTTTGTTTTGTGTTCCGGTTTGATGAAGAGAAAATAACTTGTTTGACAGCGTTGATCGATTTGTTTATACATAATTATCTAACTGAGATGAGAGATACTCAACCGATACCAGTGCAGTGTTAACACAGTACTACTTAGTCTGTGCTTAACACGGTTTGGTGGGACAAGTGGTATCCGCAAGTTTTACCCATGTCAAAAATAAAACAAAAAATCATTTTTAAATGAAGACGTACAATGGTTGGCTGTGCTGTAGCGAATTGCAAAAATACGTCTGCAAAGATATCTAAAAATAAAGATGGAATTACCTTTCACAGGTAAGCCTTTTATGTTATGTACTTACTTACATCTAAATATATACTACATACTTAAATCTAGCTATTTTTGGTGTCATTCAGACTGAGATTTGTAGGAATCCGCCCCTAAGACGACCCACCGACCAATCTGTGTTATGTAGTTGCCTTTTCAATGAAAATATAGTTTATTATCGAGAAAGTCAAGATTGGTTAAGAACAGCAAGTCAGTAATAACCAAATAGTTTTTTTTATCATGTTGCTCATGTTGCAGGTTTCCCCGCGACAAAGGAAGAAGGAAGCAATGGGAGCTAGCAGTGAACAGAGAAGAGGCATGGTCTTCAACTGCTTCCAGTGCCGTTTGCTCTGAACACTTTGAAGCTAAAGACTTTTACTTGACAGAGAGTGGACTGAGGCGCTTGTCTGTGGAGGCCGTGCCAGCTATTAATATATCTGTGAGAAATTATTAAATCTTTCTTCCATCTGATGATAGACAAGCAGGGTTAATGGTGATAACTATATGAATAATTGTGGTGATCATTTTACTAATTTAACTGTTTTAGTACCTTTATTTCATTGTTTTCTAAGAAATGAGAAAGTTAGTTACAAAAAATGATTTTAATATGAATAACAGGAATTTTACTACATTATCATAATGAAATCATCAATTTACTCATCAGACATTGTATTCCAGCCATGTCAAGAACTAGAACCAACAATATCCCATGTCCAACCTGTTGACATACAACCAACAGACTCTGAAGAAGTAATCAAACTCAAATACAAAGTCCATAGACTAGAAATAATAGCAGAGACAAGAAAGAAAAGACTGAACCTCATGTGGCAAGGAAAGAGAAGACTGCGGAAGAAGCTGGAGAGAATGAAATGTTTGATCAAACATTTGATCAAAAATAAAAAAGCTAGTGCAGTGATTAGCTGAGTCAAATAGTTACTAAGAATATATTGTTGTGAATCAAGTTTAATAATATTTAATTGCTTTTGAGTATTATTTTTATTTAATTACAAATATGACATATGGTCTGTTCATGAAAAATTTATTGTGGGCGGGCAGATTACACATTTCCCATAGTATTTATAAATAAGTATTAAAAAAATTATAATCATAATACCATAAAATGGTAAACTAAAATGAGTTAATACTCATTTTTTTGTACATGTGTTACAATAAGTGTGAATTCAAACATAATGCATCCTCAAAGTAATTGTAGATCATAATAGTTCCTATGTATTTAATTTAATACATTATGTTATGTTCTGCAGTTAATTTGACCATCTGAAAAATACTCAATGGCCAAGGAAAAATATCAGTTTCAGTCATCTTTAAAAACTGACAATTATGTAGAGATCTCAAAAAAAATGAAAAGTTAAAATAAAAGTATTATTATTGATTCAACTTTTTTTCCCCATAATTATGGGTATGGTATGGTAGACTGTATACCATAGAACTTTAGGTGTAAGCTATATACCAGTATAGTCACCCAGGCCAGGGCGTTTGCGTGTTTCCGTGGGGACATTACGTTTGTTGACGCAAATTTTAATTTTAACTTCGATTTTTTTACTTATTTATTACAGTAAAAAATAAAAATTGTACTTAGAAAACTTTTAATGTCGAAACCTTCAAAATGCGGCGGGTGGGTACACTATAGTATTGCTTATCATTTATAAAGGTTGGAAGATGACAAGTTGCCCATACTACAATACTTATTGCCAGCTAATGAACCCAACTAAAACCTCGTTTATGTTGCGGCATCATTTTACGGAGTGTAAAAAACATCTAAGTAATCAAAATAAGAGTTTACAAAAAAAATCCTTCGAGCCGGATTTGAACCAGCGACCTATGGATAACAATCGTTTAACCTCTACAGTCCACCGCTCTACCAACTGAGCTATCGAAGGCATGTTTGGGAGGGTTAAAAAAACAATCTGATTTTCTCTATGCTAAGGCTACACTTGCGATAAGGCGAACTACACTTAGTGCACTCTCTTTTACTTAGCGAGACATCGAGCGGTGTGCGAGAGCGCGCGAAGTGTAGTTCGCAATAACCCGACAATGTGGCCCCAGCATTATGGAGTCAAAACACGACAATTTTGTTGAATATGCAAAGTTTCTAAGCAGCTTTTTTCAGGCATTTTAAAAGGGCAGAGATCACCTAAGAATTGTGAGTACTTTTTTGTTAAATACATGTTAGTACCGTACCTTCTTACCTAGTTGTGTACAGCTTTTTATTTTACTCTTAGAAGATAGTCATAATTATTGTGATGACATGACGAACAGGGCATGGGATCTACCACGCGGTTTCTGGAACGAATATCAACGACGTATCAAAATTAAACTTGTTTGGCTTGTATTGTTGATAACACAGACAACCAATCACAGCAGTAGACATGCGTTTGATAATTTGTTAGCTACCAAATTTTTGAGAAAAGAGAAAAAAATAAAAAATGTTTATTCTGCACAAACAAGATGCACATTCCAAAACCTAATGTTGTTGAGTTAGTCGTTCCAAAGTAACTGTTAATAATCGTCTTCGTCGTATCGATGAAACCATATACTTATCTGTTTTTAATAAGCGTCGACCAGAATTCGGCCAATTCGACAGCGTTATCGTTGGCGTCATTGCACAGAGGCATCGATCGCGATGTGGCTCCATTGTCGCACTGTGGTTCATCGAACTACCTGCCGCACCTGGCTTTTTAGTCGGTTAAGAGGTTCCAGGTGGGCCAGGGTAGTTGGTAGTTCGCTGGGAGCTTGTCTGCAGCTTTACATGGGGGATGTTTGAGAAGTCACCGCAGTAAAGTTATCGTCATTACGTGGGATAGTCGACTTGAGGAAACTGTTACGGCTCTTCATAAAACACTGACAGAGTGACAGAATCCTTCCTTCTGCTTGAAAACCTTTAAGTCAGTAGGTAGTCGTGTCGGAATACAATACAAATATCATGCATAGGCATCTTGTTAGTTGTTAGTGTTTTATAATTTTACTTCATTTAGTATCTAAATTTGAAAAAGTTATTTTATACCGGCTAAAAATCATACCAAAAATATCCCTATTGCTTATGACATCTGATATGTTATGGTTATGGTTCAATCAACTGTTCAGGCAGAAGCTTTAAATTTTTTTTTTTTAATTTCCTTTAAAATTGAGATCATCGTTTCTTTGACCACTTTGTCTTACTACTCATAGATCCGAATACAATCATGTTCATTTACGCGGCTGACAATAATTATTCCCCCACTTCCATGTTGCTGACAATTTTTTTTTGGGTTGTAGAGGATACCTTATGGTTTACGCGTTTAAGTTTGTATTCCCGCTTATATTAGGTGGGTATAGTAGCTTAGGTGTGGCGACTGACTCTCACATTCATGATTATTGAATGTTAACCCTTCAGGGAAAACAGTCGCCATATTACGTTATGTAAATAGATACACTACAAGTGTGATTTAATATTGATTAGTAGTAATATCCGAACCTTAGCCATAGGAAAAATCAACAATGCTAGACAGTGCAAATTGCTTTCATCCAATGTATCCACCACTAATTACCTACAACGGTACCTAACCACAAAAGGTGACATTCATTACGCGGACAGTTTTCTCTGATAAGCTATCTGTAGAAACCTCAGCTACAGTTATTGTCGGTTCTCGATAGCGCGTCCATTGATCGTGCGCGCGCGCAGGTGGGGGCACACCGATCTCCCACCAACCAGCGCGCCAGTACCATCGCCGCCAACATTGAGTGACGCGCGTATTTACGTTCCAATTTCAAATAATCGATCCGAAAAATTACGTTTATTTATTAGTATTTTTTTTGTTTATGCTAGTGTTTTTGTGATAGCATGAAGTGATGTTCAGTGTTCGTGTAATGTTTCATATATCACACCCGTGTTCCACGTATGTCATTGGATTCGTTTAGCCAGTTGCAACAAACAAAAATGTGACTGTTTGTTTTAATGTCAAGTTTTAATCGATCGTTGATCGAAAATGGGCTTTGTTGACGTTCTCTCAACGTAATAACGATGAAGATGAGAGAGTTTATGAGGATTACGTTTGTGTGTGTGTGCGCTTTGCTGCTGGCAGTGCGTGAGACAAGGTGTCAGGATGAAGTGACCGAACTGGAGGAAGGTGTAGCCCTGAGAAGTGAGGATCAGAATGAGCAGAGGAAAGATTCCAAAGGTCCCATACCAGGTAAGGAATAATAGGCATAACAAAAATGTGTGAACTGTGAACCATGTTGACATTATTAAAACAATAATAAAAAAAAATAGTAACGGTTGTTAATTTATGTAAAGAATGTTAGAGTAGAGGCCGCACGGCTGTTTGTATAACCTATGACTGCTAAGTAAGTACTAGCCTAGAAGTGAAGGGACTGAGGTGCGATTTCTCTGCGATGTGGGTAGTTCGATGCATCGTTCTATTGTTATGTTGCCGAGGATGCGACCGAAGGAAACATAATTGGAATGGAAAAGGTTGGTATGTCGTGTCGAGTTGTTGTTGCAAACACATATGTTTAGTTATTCATTTTAATTTTATACCGTGTTAATTTTTTGCTCAACCTGCGCACACGATCCCTGCCCACGTATTCCGAAACATATGACTAAATGAACATTCTCAATTTGGTACGCCATTCCTAATAAATCACACATTGGTTGATTGCTGTTCGTTCATATTTGCCTATTTAGTGCAAGCGTGAAAATATTAATAGAAAATAGCTGAAAATTGGAAAGTTATAATAAACGATGACCGTTCCGCTATCGCGTTCGCGCGCTATCGGTTGTAAGTACCTAGCTTTAGTAAAGTGTGTTGTACTTTTTGCATTGTCAAAGAGCTTTACTAACATTACCAACCCTACCTATTGGTTTTGCCAATAGGAAATCTCATCGGGTTGGTAATGTGACGATGAAATGTGTTAAATGATGAACTTCCATACAAACTTTCATGCCCTATTTAAACCCCGTATGGAATGAATTTAAAAATCCTTCCTAACCTTCTTTCCTTGCCTCAACTCCTCACCTTCGCTACATATGGAACTCTTGCGCAAAATTGTATATTTGTAGACCCAGCGGTTTAGGCTGTGCATAATTTTCTGTCAGTGAATGTATGAATGAATTTAACATTTAAGTATAAGTAGATTTAAGTTTGTTACCATGTAGATATACAAACAATGTACAAAATATGATCCATATTGGTGATGATTATCATAATCCTAATTAATGATCGCTTCCCTAAACGGCGGGTATTCCCATAATCAGTCTTATGGTGATTGCAGTTGTTAAGTAATAAAAATGAATTCCCTGGTGCCCTGAAACCTGGAAAAATATAATTAGGTACAGCCATATTGACTGGGTAGAGTTAGGTACTAGATCTGAAAAAATACCTATTGCAGACACCAATATAGGTAGGTAATTAATCACAGTCTGCTTTATCGATTAACGTTTTTGGGGTTGTTATTCAAATATTAAATTAGATGAAGAATTATTTTGGAGATTAGACGAACGCCAAATTAACCTTAGACCGTGTTTGTAGGAGGTTTCCATTTTTCAATAAGTCTGCAAACCCTGAGTTTATGTAAGTAGGTATATTTGAAGGGACTGCTTTTTGTTTCGATGATAGTAATTTTGCAAAAAATATTAGAAAGCCCATCGAATCATTCATCATCTAAGGCTTTAAGGCTCGTACACACTGGCGCGACTTGTCGCGCGACGCGACACCGGCAATTGTTCAATCGTGAAGTTTTATTAGAAATTGTATTGTTAAAGTCGCGTCGCGCGACAAGTCGCGCCAGTGTGTACGAGCCTTTACAGCCACGGGTGGGCCTAATCTAATCAAGTAATCATTACCACCCAGAATATTGTCAACTTGGGTCGTATATCAGAAAATTCTGCCGCAGTCCACATAATATGACATACATAGCTTGGCATGGCGCAGACATAATAAATGAAGGAGAGCTTGTAAAATATTGACGTTCAACATAACTTGTGAAACGCTTTTACTGCAGCACTACTGACTTTAAAAACATTTTTAGAAACTAGTAATATCGACAGTAATATCTACATAATAATCATTTTGACTGCCTCTTTGGTCTAGTGGTCGCAAGCGCTTCTGCTAAGCAAGTAAAACAAACAGGGTTCGATTCCCGGGTCGGGCAGTGTTATTGGGTTTTTCTATCTAGAATTGATCAGTAGAAAATATAATAGGACTTTAAAAACATTTTTAGGAACTAGTAATATCGACAGTAATATCTACATAACAATCATTTTTACTGCCCCTTTGGTCTAGTGGTCGCAAGCGCTTCAGCTAAGAAAGTAAAACAAACAGGGTTCCATTCCCGAGTCGGGCAGTGTTATTGGGGTTTCCCATCTAGAATTGGTCAGTAGCAGACCGGTGTTTGGATTTGTGCTCGGTTGATGGCCAATAGGCTCGCCCCCTATTACATGGGACTTAAAACAAAGCTGGCGAAATGTGGGTGTAGGTATTATACGTACACCTCTGCCTCACCCGTCGGGGAATACAGGCGTGATGTTATGTTATAATTTTTAAACCAAATTAGAAACTATACTAAAATGCTCTAAACCGGCCTTACTTACAATCCCAACTAATCGACCAAAACGTTTCCACCATTCAGATTAATTTATTGACGATTAATGATTAACTAACCACTCTTCGTTAGTTAACTACTAATACCTACGTTGGAATTAAAACAATTGACTCACGGGCAATTACCTACTTGAATTAGTTTCCCTTCATTTGTCGATTTTATTTTTAAATTACACGTGTTTTCTTTATTTAATGCCTCGGAAAATCCAGATTGATCATTATTTTGATTCGACCTTTTAATTGCAGTGGTCTTTATGTACCTAGTAGATATTTTACCACATTTTGGACCTACTAGCGATGATCGATGATGATCATAAAACATGCTAAACTGTTACCTAATACCACAAAATTGATTCGCGAAATCACACCTTTCTACGACACTTAGATTCAACAATACCGGATAAGAACAACATCGTAAATCGTCAAATAAAACGGTAAACAAACAGAAGAATCCTAGCGAGTGGATGACGAACAGAGGCATCGACCTTCCGCGGCTGACAACTCTTGCGCAAGGCGTGCGAACCATTCATTTGCATCACAAAGCGTAACGTACATAGGTACTCGGTTACTACTTCACCAAGACTGTGGTTGCAGGCTTTGGGTTATGTAACATGTGTGTTTCATTCAAATAAGCTATGAAAGTTACGGTTTTGTGTGTTTTTTACAGATATCTGCCATTAATTTGGGTTTGTAACAGAGAATTGAATTCTCCAAAATCTATACATACAAATAAAATTTAAGTGTCTGTTTGTAATGTCAAAATAACAGCTTTACTAAATGTATATGAAAATACCCTAGGTATATACGGTAATTATATTAAAAAAAACATTTTTATCTTTTTACACGACTACCGAAAAAGGGAGTGTAATGTGTTTTGTCTGTCTGTCTGTTTGTTCCGGCTAATCTCCGAGACGGCTAGACCGATTTTGGCGGGACTTTCACTGGCAATAGCAGATGTTATAAGGCTTAAAAAAAAGAAAAATAATAAGGGTTCACGCGGGCGAAGCCGCGGGCAGTAGCTAGTCCTTAATAAAATAAGTACATTATCGTAAGCGTAATTCCTCTTGTTACGAATATACATTATACATCGAATGTTAGTTTGTAAAACAAAGTTATTATTCCTAGAACTTTAGAAGGTCTGTTGATCTGTACAATACGTGACATTTTCCGCTTACAGTAATGGATCACAATAAAATAATAAATCAGTAGCGCATACAGCATTTTATTTTATTGTTCTGAAAACCAACATAAAAACACTATAAATCATAAGTATTTTCTTTTTATTTCCCGGCTATTTCTAGGTAAACGAAAAAACTTTTATTATTATAATATAAATAATGTAAGTTATGCAACAAGAAAAACGTGGCTTCGTTTCTTCTAGCCCTTACGAAAATCATATTTTATGCTCAAATATGAGAACCTTACCTTTTGAATTATAATGACCCATTGCATTTGGATGTTACAGCGGTTACACGTTGTTTCATCGCTCTAGGGCTCCTAAATGCCAAGACACATGACGAAATACATCCAGGCTACTGATAAATCTGAGCTGCTGTACATTTTAATGGAAGAATTAAGAAGTAGGTATTCTGAAATTTAGAACCATTTGAGGTATTTGGGCATTATGCTGGATCCATAATTTATTCTCTGCAATATTTTGGTGACATTTAAGTTTTGAAATAAATATTTTTGATTTGTTTTGAATTATAGGTAATTAATTATTAATCTCTGGATTCAGCCAATAATATTCGTCAACAACAATCCCTGAAACACTTACTTATACATAATACTTACGACATTGCTCATACAGGTAGTAGTTAGTACCTACAGCCAGCTAGCCTCGACACACGGTCACATTAGAATTAAACTATGCATAGCATTAAAATAGATTGTACCTCACATTTAATCTTGTATTAACTTAATAGTCTCTGTGTGGTTTGGTAGAGAGTGGGTTTATGAAGATTTTTTGGTTTGCTTCTGTGATCACTGTTCCTTTTTGCTTTCATGCTTAGCAATAATCTATACTATACCTAACCATTATACTATAATAATATTACAAAGAGGTAAAAGTTGGTTTGTAAGTTAGGTATTCTCCAGATAGAATGATACAACTCTAAAAAAAATATGTAAAATCTACATTATTTGTGAGTGTATAGGTTATAAATTATTAATATCATGCATATTAGCCGAGCTATCGCAATTTATTTTGAATTATTTACATGCACTGCCTAAACTACCGAATGGATTTTCATACGGTTTTCACCAATGGTTAGTGATTCACGGGGAAGGTCCATAGTAGACTATTTAATTTCACGCTTCGACCCTTAAGAGCCGAGCACGCGGTAGGACGCCGGCGGCCGAGGGAGTATTTTTAGTATATTGTGTACGAACGAAGTCGCGGGCAGAAGCTAGTGGTCAATAATTTCATAACCATATGCGGCATTATACTTATCGCTTAATGATATATATTTCAACTATTTCAAGGAGTAATTTCGAAATTATAATGAAAACGCATGTTAAAAATCCCATTTAACTATTGAAAATTGAACTGCGCGTGATGTGGTCACAAATAATAAAATTAAGTAACACCGGTGACCTGCGACCTAACTTAACAAATTAATAATTTCGTAAACCTTATACTTCAAAACGATTGTATTATAATATCAATATCAAACAACTATGACTTTTTACGAAATATCGACACACGATTCTCATTTGACCCGTATTATTTCAAGTTCAAATCGTACATGAATTAGTACAATTCGCTATGCCATTGATGGTCGTGTAAACCCATCAATTCAATGCATGTTTCATTAATAAATACCATGGGATCCTTGTACTTGTCATAGATTTTCTATCACTAATGTTAAACAATACCTATAAAATGTTGTAACTTTTCATTGAATCAATCAAGGAGTATTGTTAGGAAGATGGCCTGCATGCTAAGAAAAGATTTGTGTAGCATCGTTTTCAACTTTTCATCTTTCTGACGACATGTTTCGATGACAAAAGTTATATTATATTGATTTTCGCTTCTTGCTCAACGCACTAGGTAGGCACTGTTTGCAGCCTCGTTTAATTGTTACCTACCGGCCTTGTTAGTCAAATAAAGATTATTCTCTATTGTACCCAGCTTATCGCGTCTCTTTTTTTAGTGTTAGCAATAATTGAGAATCTTCGTATCTATTGTAATATCGATTCAGTCTTCGCAAAAAGTTTGATCGGTTTTCTTCTCAAATGTTTCATCATTATAGCTTAGATAACATAACGGGACCGAAGTTGTAGGTACGTATCTGCTGAATGATGCTGTGAATAGTCCATAAAATCGAGTTGTATAGAACGCATCATCATAACTATAGCAGGAGAGCCGCCTAGTTTAGGTGAGGCGGTAAATGGACAATTTGTCATACACTATATGCCTATCTGAAATCTTTAATATTTTTCCGAAGCCCTTAGGATACTTATTTTAGATTCTGAGTTTCAACTTTGTACCCATGTACCTACAGACTTATATTTTCACTGCAGTTTTATTGTCCTTTTCATTTGGCTTATCTCTCATAATATTATGATGTATTTTTCTTTTATGCGAGCATTGTTTAAATAGTGTTCATGTTTATTGGGTAGCAGGTACGTTTGAGGATTTTTTAATGTGTTGTTACTTGTTAGGTATGCTTTATTAGGTTTTATGGTGATTAGGTACCTACTGTCTCTTCATTGATGTCGTGTAGGTCATTTGTGCAATATTGACTAATGTAATAACTACAGGGAATGATTTATAATGTTGACTTACCTGCCTTCCTCATCGTCATCTATTGGAATATCAATGTCATTGACGCGACTGCATTCTTATAAACATTAATGGGATTGTATTTCTACTGTTACAAAACCAAGTCTTATTAGGTATATGATCGAAGTTTCCCGCTTCTTTTTAGGTTTTATTCAGGCTTATCTTTAAATCTACGCAATTTCTGTATGAATGAATAACGTTCTCGTGATTCAATGCCGCATGATACGTGTGTAAAATATACTTTCATCAAGTTTCACTTGGCAAAACAGACCTTAACTTGATAATTCTGAGCAGACGATACAATGAAATATTGTAAGTTCATTGCTGCTTAGTAAAAGTCAGCTGACAGTTAAGCTAACTAAATGAGGATCCATTCATCCACATGATATTGTGTTACATGCTGCTGACACAAGGCAACACCTACATGCAGTTAGAGCATTCAATTATTGTAAAATATTTTCATCCTGGGGTTTTCTCCGCCGCCTTCTGCACGACCTCATCTGCTACGTTAGTTTTTAGTTTACGTGGTTTATGTGTTAGGTACTTTTCAAGTATTTTCGAAGTCTGTGTATACAGGGTGTAAGGGACAGCCCTCCACAGACTGATGGGGTGAATTCAGTATAACATAATAAGATGACCGGTACCTACATTAAATTATTTCAGGAACGTTATGGGAATCCAATAAACCTGATTTGTTTAATTACCTCACACGCAATGTATCGTTACCGTGGCAAAAAGCACGTAGCGAACGGCAGCGCACGTAGATTATTTCAGCATCAATTGCGGTTTTTTTATTTGAGCTGTTTGATTTACATAAATTGAGTGCTGCGGACAGTTAATGTAATTTTGTAACAGAAAAAATTACAAAAAAAATAATATTTTCCGGTGGAATATGCTTCAAAATAAGGAGCTGAATGCACCCTGTAAGTTTGCGGAGGACTGTCCCATACACCCAGTATATATCAAAATAAAGTATCTTTTTCAAATTGGTTCTTTAAATTTACATTTACTTTTGGGATATTCCAACTTTCCCAACTTTTTTTTGTAACCCCTCTTTATACGCAAACGTTTTCCCAGTCAGTATCCGTGGAAGGGTAATACGGATCTAATTAAACAGTGGTCCTAAGTTTATTAAATGTCGTCTTTGAAGCAAGGTTAGTTTTGAAATTACCCACACATTAAACAGGCGCGATGTTATTTACGTCTATAAAATTGTGTAGTAGCTGATAGGCGTAGGTTGTGGAACCTTGTGACTCGAGTCGTGTGCCATCAAACATTATCCAACACCAATAATACGAGTTAATCAAACAAAACGGTGAGCATCGGCCGCTTCCTGTTAAATTCACCAAACAATGGAAAGCGGAATTTCCTTTGTGGAACAATAAAGTACAGTATATACCTACTGTATGTATGTATGTATGTATGGGAGCGTTTTCACTGGCCTTTGTCGGTTGTTCAAACAAGCATTGTATGATTTGTATGGCGGCCATTCATTTTTTTTATGTAAGTGCTTTTTGTGGGATTTTGTTTTATAATGTTACTGCGGTTATGAAGCCTCGTGTCTGATATTATATAGATTGGATTGGCCACAATATTATAGTTTGGTTTTTGTACTATTTTATAGCGGTATTTTTCCCCATTGTGTTGAGAAAATTGTTATGGAAATAGGACAGACTACTTGTTTTTTTAGCATCACTGGCATCAAATACGTATACGTGCGAGTCAAAATATTTCTTCAACCCTATACGTATTTACGCAGATGATAACGTTTTTTCTTTCTCTTTTTGTATTTGGAGCTTGTGCAAGGTGTATTATTTACTTTTATTGTTACATTTATTTCACATTTTTAACAAATTCGTTAGTTCCAAGTTTCACATTTTCGAAACACTGGCTGTTTCTTTAATAGAACTAGGGCGCTTTTTATATGCAATTAAAATATTTTGCAGATACACTAGGCATTAAGTCGATCTAGATTACTTAGCGTTTGCTAATGCAAATAATATCTAATGTTTAAGGATGCGTAAATCATAATGTTTTACGCGTGATGAAAATATTATGAGTTCTGAGATAAATGCGAATATTGCATTCAATTGGAGCAAGCTGTTTGCTTTGCAATATATCTGTTACTTAGTATAGATATTTTGAAATATTTTGTATAAGCTCTCTAACAGACCTAGAATGTTCGGTGGCATTGTGTAGGTAGTGTTCAACGCTATCAGTGCAGTCAGTATAGTAGAACCAAACAGTTCATTAGTAGACGTCCTTGAACCCAGATTTTACAACAAAAACCAAAATCTTTTAAATTAAAAAATGTATTGCTACAGACTTGTAGGTAGATACTTACATTAATATATTTCAATGGCTCAGAATATGTTAGCGCCTGGCATCCGTTGAAGTCTTGAGCCGTGTGTAAACGCTACGTAGCATGAAGAAACCTTTGAAAGTGGACGAAGGTTACCACCAGTGTAATGATGAAAGAGTCGACGAAAGGATTGTGGGTTTGGGAGATGATCAGCAGAATCCAAATGCTATCTTTCACGTCTGGTTGATTTAAGAAGCCAATGATTCCTATTGCGATCACCTGCTGCCTGTCGTTGGCATCTAAAAATGGATAGAATATTAAATAGATATGACAAAGTTTTCCTTTCATCTCATTCACGAATAATTGTTCTGCGATTTATTGAAAGGTGCTAATGTGCCCCATGTCTGTCCTGAGCCCCCCTAGGCCTATGTTCTACTTCTTCTACGTTTATATTTTATCCGCAGATTCTAGGCTAAGTTTGTTTATTAAATGACGTGTTAAAGTATCTCTATACCTCTTTTGTCATTTTGAGTCTCAGAATAATCAAAATGATTCATACTGAGCAATATTTGCGTAGGTGCTAACTTATCATTAACTCTTAATGAACGGCCATTTTATAAGATCTCGCCAATGTACTCACGGCTACTGTAATTCGATATCTATCAGTATAAAACAAATTGCCTGTCACTCTCCGATTACTTAACAAAGAGAACAATTCAATCAATGTCCATTATCACTCCACTTAATTACATAATTCCGCATTTTTCATCGTAACTTTACGGTACCTAATTGACAATGTGACGTATTGGAAACGCGATAAATTCTAAGCGATTATGAACTTTATGCTTATGAAAATAAGGCTAAAAGAAAAATAGAGGTGAGCCCTAAAATAGAATGCGTTCCGCTATGCGCACGCTGCCTGATTTTAAACATGTGTGTTGCGCAAAACTTACTAAATACATATTGGATAACAGCTTAACTTGATCTAAACTTTACGTTGTTTTCATAAGGTTTCGATTCGTCTGTTTTGTGTGCTGCATATTTGGACTAGGTGAAGTTACGGGTATGTTACATGAGCACATTGTTGCAATTAACGTTAATGCCGTTTGGTTTCAATTACAAACGCGTTCTACTGTTATTTTGTAATATCCTCGTCCTGCTGACGAGCCTCCTGTTTCAGTTCGTTTATTTGACGATAGTTGTGTGAGAAACTTTTGTTTGTGTTTCAAATTAGTTTAGCAACCTGTGTTAAGTTTTCTTTTTTAGCATTTTCATTGATATGGTGGTGATATTCTACATCGTTATTGCAATGGAGCTGATCCATACTGAATAACTATGTTTTAACTCTGATGAGAATCAGTCATTAATTAATCCTGATTAATCTTTCCTGGTATTCGGTATCAATACCAATTATGTATGGAGGCTCAAACTTCTCCTGGAAATATGTTGCTCCGCTACTTACCAGGCTTTCCTGGACTGTCCATATTCTAAATATGATAAGAATCAAGATTGTTTAGTAAGAGTATGTTTATACCTTCAACTTGTACATTGCGGATGTCTTACACTATTTCCGGGCTCTTATAGAGTAACTTAGATTACGTCAAAGTTACAGCACTCATCTCTACATGGAGGTGCGTATAATCACTTAAGTAAATAAACCGAGTAATGTACAACATTTAGCGTTCAAAAGTTTCAAGTTCATCGCCTACTTAATAATATAAAATTAAATAAGACAAGGTTATGTGCGTGGTGCGTGGGAGCCGAGTAAACTGAATGTACTAGTAGTACCTACGTATTAGAGTTGCTCGAGGGGCTAAGCGGTAGGTATGATAATTGTGTTACCGTATTTTAACAAAACTCAAAGTAGGAAAGTCTAGACTAGGCAACAGCGCATATTTATGCAATACAGGTTTTGTTGAGGCGTCATCGATTTTGGAAAATACATAGCGTGAGCTGGAAAAACATGCTTATTTGCTCCCTCTTTTATTTGTCTGGTCTTCAGCGGTATAGATGGAACATTAGACATAGGTATAACGCGGATAAATGATAGATTCAAACTTTGAGCACTTTGTAACCGCAAATGTCCAAGAGAAAACTACTCAAGCAGCTGCTGTTTATTTCTGCTATTTAATTTAAAGACCTATCAAAAAACTCGATAAAAACCAATTTCAGTCCAACTTTTACTTAACCACACATCAGTTACTGCAGCCATCAAGAAGAAACTCGCGAACAATATAAATCGTACGAAGAATGTTATTAAAACATGCGCCTGCGACGCTCCGATGACTTCACTCTCGCGTCGTGTACAGTGAACACAATCGTGTGAGTACGACATACTTTCTTATTGGGACTGTACAAGGATTTCTGATAATAAATGGCGGATTTTCAAGTATCAGATTGGATACCAAAAGCAGCTGAAAAAGATGTAAGGAAAAATATCGCAGATTTTCTGTTTCTTGGGAACTTGAAGATCGAGGGTTAATCCGTTTATCCACCTTTGGTCTTGAGTATATTTTAGGTTTACCCACAGGACCGTAAGCAGAGTGATTCGAGTGTATGAGAGAGAGGCACGTGTCACATGTTGAAAAAAACTTCGATAAAATTCGTCTTTAAAACTGCCAGTCCAATAACAACCAAGAGATAGTTTCTTATAAATTTTGAAGATTCTTGGTCATCTGCATCCCCATGGCCAGATTGAAAATGAAGAATGATATATTAGATCAGAATTATTGAATCAGAAGGTGAATTAGTTATAGATAAGTCACTACAAACCTTTTTGCTGGTCCTGTGGGAAACGGAGTATAAAATACCTATAAACAAAATAATATTCAAGTCATTTTACAATGATCATCTGATTTCAACAATTGTGCAATAAAATCTGAAAATGAATAACAAACATTGTTAAACTTAGGTAGATGATTCTTCGAAATTCGTTGATAACATATTTTTTAACATTCATGGTCAAGCTACGCAGCGCAGCACCGATGGAATAATTATAATGTTAGATTGAATTAAAACAGGTAAACCTTATGTTTTATTTTAAACGTTGACGTCGTCAGTTTATTTATTTTATGGTTATAAAATAGATAATTTGACCTAGGTTATTTGGTTCAAAGATATATGTGCCTTTACATTTGTGGTGAGCCCCAATTCTTTGGCCTAGGGCTGTCTTATCATTAATTTGAATTTCTCTTGATCTGATGTTCGAAATCTGAACCCTAAAATCTGCATTCATACCGCAAACGAATATCAGTTGATTTTTTCCATCTACATACCCAAAGAGCTTTATAATAATGATACTAGCTAGCCTATTATTGTCCCACTACAGGGCAAAAGCCTCTCCTCCAATAGATAATGCATGAGCTTTGATCACCAGTGACGATCGACATAACTGCCTCGTCGGTCTAGTGGTCGCAAGCGCTACTGCTAAGCATGAGGTCCTGGGTTCGATTCCCGGGTCGGGCAAAGTTATTAGGTTTTTCTATCTGGAATTTCTCAGTAGCAGCCCGGAGTTTGGATTTATGCCCGGCTGATGGCAATAGGCTTGCCCCATATTACATGGGACTTAAACGTAACTGGCAAAATGTGGGTTTACTATAGGTACACCTCTGCCTAACCCTTCTAGGAATACAGGCGTGATGTTATGTTATGGTATGTGTAAAAGCTCTTGGAAATGTTAATTTCAATATCTCTAGTAATTTATAATAGGGTATCTCGAAACAGCTACAAACTCACCTCAACCACGTTTTTGTTTCAATCCCTAACCATTTTTACGAATACAGCTTATCAGAAAGATTTATTGTCACGTGCACGTGCGCATCTATCCAATCAGTTCTAACTCCGTTTACCTTCAACATCAGAATTTATGATGATATTTTTATATCTATAAAATTATGCAAAAATTCGACTGCGCAATACTAATTTTACCGTAAACAAATTCTCTGATGAGTGTAGATCGAGTCTATTCTATAGATGACAGAATCTAAATGTATTGGGAAATATATTTTCTTACGAGTGCTTTTTAAATCTTTGTTGTATTTTGTATTAAGTTACGTCTGTGATTGTTTTTACAACTATTGAGTTCCAATCAGTCTCTTTTGCCATCCCACGTCTAACATTTTATTTTGTTTCACTATCAACACATTCTTAAAATTGATTTTATTGACTTTATTTGAATCTATTACGCAATGTCGAAGCACGGTGTTTCCTTGTTTATCTATTTTGTAATTTTTTTTTGTTTATTTCTACAATCTTGTTAGTATACAGTTGTTTTGTTTATTCATTACGTATATTTTTATCTTATACTAGCTGCTGCCCGCGGCTTCGCCCGCGTGAGTGTCGGAAATTACCCCATACATCCCCATGGGTTTTAAGTATAAATATTGAGTTTCGAGTTAATCGGACAGCGCGTTAAAATTCTTCCATACAAACACTGACACCCCCCAATCCCCCTTTAGGGGGTAATTTAGAAAAACAAAAAACTACAAACTTTATAATTTATTTAGATAACTATTCGTGCGAAGTTTCATGTTTATTGCCTCAAGGAATAAGATTTTTCATACAAACTTTCATCCCTTATTTTACCCCGTTAGGGGTTGAATTTCGAAAAATCCTGATACACGTTATTCTTAATTTTTGGGTTTAAGTATAAATATTGAGTTTCGAGTTAATCGGACAGCGCGTTAAAATTCTTCCATACAAACTTTGACACCCCCCAACCGTAGGATAGGATACTTTTCCGGGATAAAAAGTACCCAGTGTGGTGCCCAGGATACTAAAGAATAATTATACCAAATTTCATCGCAATCGAACCGGTAGTTTTTGCGTGATACCTGAACAAACAGACAGACAGACAGACAGACAGACAGACAGACAGACAGACAGACAAAAAAAAATTTAATCACATTTTTGGGTTCGGTGTCGGTCTAGTAACACCCCCTGCCATTTATTTTTTTGATATTTTCAATGTACAGAATTTTCACTTCTACAGATTTATTATAAGTATAGATATATTTTTATCGCTTTGTTTTATGGGTTCAAAAGTGAATTCTTCTCAGATCTATACGTTCACATTCCTCTAAATGCTCTGAACCTTCGATTACATTTTTCCGCGTAAATCGTTACAGAGAAACCTAGTAATACTATGAATTACTTTATCATATAGGAAATACAATAAATTTTATGGATTATTCTGTTTCATTGCGATACTGGACATTCCTGTGGCTACAGAAATTAATGCTATAATGAAAAATGTAGACAATAGGTATTGGTTATTAGAACTAGGAATAGGAATTTGGTTAGATTAATTAGTTTAGATAATTTTGATAATGATGTGAATAACGAAAAGCATCTTAGTCTTGTTTAGTATCATAATATATTTATGTACTTATAGGTATAGGAAGTGAACATTCTAAGTAACTGCTGGCACCAAAACCTCAAAAAGATACATTACCTACCACTTTACCAGTTCAGTAGGTTAAAGATCTCACTATGGCCCATCATCACCTTCAAGCACCGCCATAACAATTACGATGGTGTTATATTAGATTCTTGTATTATATAAAAAAACAATTTAACTCTATCAAATAATTGCGTTTTAATTATCTAACACTTACATAACTAAACTTATATAAGGGATAACCTACGTGTGCATGAAAATCGCATAGCGTGTTGATTTCCACAGTTACTTCTGGGTGAGTTTCAAGTGATATCGTTTCGTCCGTAACGGGCTTGCAAAACAGCTTTTTCTTCTACCTATGTTTTATCGTAATGCTCACGGCAAGGCGTTAAATGAATACTACTTATCTATCTTATTATTTGGCTTGTGAATTGGAATTGCAAACAACTTGAGTTTGTCTGCGTAGTCAAATTAGAACCACAACTAATTATGCTGACAGGCGGATTTTTTTTCTATGCATGCTTGAACTTTCAATAGCTCTGGAATGGAAGACTTTAATAAACCTACTATGCGGAATCGTAGGTACCTGCATAAAATGTGTTATTCAACTTGGTATAGATCTCTATCCGCGACTGTAGCCAGCAGCAAACGAGATGATTGACATTTAAAGCCAGATGCATCTAACTTTAATTTTCATACACTGCACAGAATAACAACAAGTTCTATAAATAGCTACAGAAATAAAATCATTGCAAAAACACGGATCTTAAACCAACGAACTGAGAATTCTTAAAACGCAAATATATGCGTTGATCTAGATTCGGTTGCGCAAACTCATTGGAATCGCATTACACTTTGGTTTGTCGGTGTTTACTCGGTGTCCTATTGAATGTAACCACAGAGGTTGATCGTATCGGGGGGCTATGATTAAATTGTATTGAATTCGGTGCTTAATAAGATTATTGAAACTATTTATTTAATAACGTGAGAAATATTGAACGGTAGTAGAGCTTATCGGTCTCTGTTATAGAATATATGTTTTTTTTTATTTGGACTTCTTAAATATTTCTAACTATGCAGAGCAGCTTACAGTTTTATCTACTCTCAACATCTTGGATACTTAAGATTCGATTGGAAATCTGATTGTGGGAGAGAGCTAGTTAGTAACTGTTTCGGTTCTTTGACTACATTAACAGTTTCAAAATCGTGCCAATTTAATTCGATCTGATGAATCAAAAGAAAATTAGAAAAGATTAGTGCATTACCATTAAAATTATCAGCCATGAGCCATCATCCATCTCAATGTTACAATGTGACTTGAAACCATTGATTGTGTCAGTATTAAGCACAACCTTAAAACTACGATCAACGATTTGCCAGTTGAGTTGTTATTGTAATTAATATGTAGCGAATTATTAATAACTCGGTTTCTATTGAGCCGTTAGCTGTCATACATGGTGAGGCCGTTGTTGTTATGCTATGTTGTTTGCTGAATGACATGGGAAGTAATCGTAACTGACAAATTAATAGATTTGAATGATATTTTGGTTAGGATACATACAGGCAAGTTCCATTCAATTATTTCAAATGATAAAGTTACAGTCAAGAATTTAGAGCTTTTTACAAATCCAATTCGGGATTTTAGAATGTAATGTTGGTACCTACCCCGAATAAAATACTTGGGAAGGGTCTGAAGTTGAGAAAGGTACTAACTTATTTAAAACAGCATCCTAATTGCGTAACACACACGATCCTAAGCTGAATCATTTGGAAGGCTAAGCCATTGCTTCAGTAAAAAAAAAAATTACAGCAACGTAAATAACACTATGAATTTTGTTTAAAAAAAAAATTCTATCGTCAAAATGAAACAGATTGTGATTGATCATGTGTTACGCAACTAGGCTGCAGGTGCTTCTCCTGTAAATAGTGTTTAAGTTTTTAATGAAGCTGATAATGATAAAGATGATTGGAGACAGATTGATAACAGTTCTTACCTCCACGATAAGTTTCTATTATGCTCAAGTCTATCTATCAGCTGTGAATTGAAATTCATAATGTAAGTTATAACACTTAAACGTTTTGTTTCGTTATTGATATGTTAAAATATTTCTGTGTTGGCCGTAAAATTTCACAAGACATCGACGTAATGCCAAGGTACCTCAAGGGAACGGTTAAACTATTAAACTATTTCAACCGATAACCGATCTTATGCTGTTCCAAATAAAGTATAAAATAAGACATCTGTCAGTCTAATGCAAATAATATTTAGTACTAGAACTAAGTTGTTAAGTTTGCCGTAGAAACATACAGAATTTATGCACAGCAGGGTCCGATCCACAGCGCGCAGTTGCAAACTTTTCAACGGAAATTGAACAATCGACAATAGTCTTTATGTTTACGCAAATAGAAGTTATAGTGGCAGTAAACATTACTGTGTATTCTAAAGATTTTATCACCGAGGTTGTACGGCGGAAAAGCGAAGAGGATAGCGGCCGTTGCAAGTAAATTATGTGTATTTTTAAAACTGCGGTTATTTTATTGTAATTTGTGTTTTTATGATATAAAATACGTTTACATTAGTATCATTATGCATAGTATACGATGTGATTTGGTCGATCACGATTCTGTAAGGTTCGCGCAAACGGTCGACATATGGACATCAGGCCATGTCAATGTTGCAACTCTCATTAGTACGCTAAACGATAGTTTAGTTCAATCGACTGACCACATCTATGCAAGCAAGGACATAAATCCTTCATTTGCAAAAGATCTAATTGAAATGGTATTAGCAGCATTTTAATGACTAACAGAAGATGATACTGACGCATTAAAATTTCAGGATGGTGGAGGTGAAGAAGGCTATTTTTACCCCGTAAAAACTGAATGTAATTTTGTACCATTAGTTTGAATTTGTATCGTCGGTAATTTTTATGGTGTACATAATAAAGAGTACCTATTCTATTCTATTCTATGGAAGGACGACCGTGACTCCTTCCGGAAGGAATAGCAAAGGACAGACGTGGATGGAAACGGGAAAGGGTAGCCTTTGCCCAGCAGTGAGACATGATTACGGGCTGAATAGATAGATATGTAGATCTAAATATAAACGATCTAGGTAATTCCTTAGTAAAAGATTAACCAAAGAATTAGCAAGATTTGTAGAGTTCGCAATAGTGGATGATATACGGTACTAAACTATCGTCGTAATATAGAATTCAGAAACGCCAAGTATTGGTTCTTCTACACGTTGGTTGACGTTTCCCCCAGAAACAAAACTATTCTAACTGACTTAAGCTTTATTTACCTAATACATTATGTAACTGAATAGTTATTCATTAGTTCTCATTAGGGGCGGAGGTTGTTCCAGGTCAAGGTGTACACAATGTCGTCCGCCATTGTCTTCTGATTTACACGGCTGATTGTTGTAAATGTGGGTGGTGTATTCGCCGTTATTATCATTTTACGCTTGTTCTGTTGTTTGATTTAAGGTTTTTGTTGTGCCCTTATCATGCTTATTCACTTGGGCTATTGGTATATACCTACAATATCAATGGTCATATCAAATAAATTATATATTAGAAAAGAACAAGGTTCCCTGTCCTTAAGCTTTTCATCGTAGATTCTAAGTGTGTCTCTTCTAGCCATGTCCACACTATCAAAATGTATGTTTGTAGCATTGTTGATACCTATTAAAATTCTTTGCATCAAAGAGAGTAATAATATTGATGAAGTGGAAATGAACATCGCTGAAATGTCGTTGGTAATGTTTGCGTACTATGTGAGTATGTGTGGCAATTTATCTGATTTATTACGGTCACGGTACCGTGACCATCGTATTTGATATGAAGGATGACGTGTGGATGAGAATGGAAGGAATATTAGATTTATATGTGATATAGAATATACGCCAACTGAACATTTTCTTGCTTTTCGTAACGTTCGGGAAACGGGACTCGGCCAAGGCTTTCAAATTCCAGCCCTATGGTAATGGCTTAGAAACTGCTATTACTTTATCTCAGTTTTATAACATTTTATCTACTTTTGGAGCACAAGTTTCATGCTATAAGTTTTCAAAACATGTACCAAGAATTTTGATCAGACTACGTGACACGCAAACCGATTTAACAACATTGATAACTTTAAAGACTTCAATGGGGCCTTTAATAGCATATACAGTTATGGTGTTATGAAAACTACGTATACGTGCTAACTTCTACAAATTAGAGAGAGATGACGCTAAGGGAATAAAAGGGATAGCTATATATTTGACGTTTCGTTTGTCGTCACGCACGGGCCGCTAGAAAGCCAAAGTTAGCTCGGGAAAAGCGCCGGCGCACGCCTAATTGAATGCCGTATTTGTACGACACGAACACTGCTTTCCCGGGGCGTGTCAATTAAAATTGTACCTTAATTGCATAATAATATGGTGGTTTTTGTAAAAATTGATAAGTGTTCATGTTCAAGTGTTGGAGTATTCATATTTCTATTATTACGTGGTAATTCCGCGTTTCACGTTTTTATGGCAATTTGATTGTTTCATTGTTTTAAATAAATGTTTGTTGACATTGCTAGGCCCTTTCTTTACCAGAATAGGTAATGATAATGATTTTTAATAGAAAAAAGATTTGATTAATTTGTTAGGTTTTGGTGGTATTCAACGTTTTTCATCAGTTTCAAGTACTAGTACATCACATACATTGACACACATTACCAATGATGATGCTTCAGTTTTTTTATTTTATTTTTATTCTAAAGTATTCTTAACAACTTTTTGTTAAAAATCACTTCCGATAGAATTAACGTTTTATAAAAGTACCATGTCGTGACTTAAATGTATATAAAAATCATCAGTTTTTACGATCACGCTTGTACAGCCGGTAAACTTACCACATTTGATTAATAAATGGGTCGGTATTGATTGTACTTTTTACGATTATGTAGATTTTATAATGGTGATGTGTCATTTTATAATTGTGTTGATTGGGTTTGTGGATGGATGAATGTAGAAATAAAATATTAGAAATTATTCTTTTTGTTCAATGTCAAGTAAACAACTTCTTAACAAACCTCAGGGCAGTGGAATCCATTGGCATTCAATATACATTATTTTCAGTCATCATAGCAGAATCATAGTTGAAGAAAATTATCGACATCCTACAACAGTGCACGAAAAAAATACAGGAAAAGGAACCTACCTTATACTCCTAGATACAAAGCAAAATTGGCAACACATAGGGACCTAAATAATAAAATAACCAAACACCGTTACGAACGTGGTAACACTTAGCGAAAACGTTAAACTCGTGAATTAATCTAAAAGATTGTCGTTTCCGCCTAGGTATGTTCTGTACATAAACAATTCACATCTTCCAGCGGAAGTCATAAAAATAAACTAAACTTAACTGACTACTGACTGAGGGAAGTGACTCAACTGTTCTCATGTTTACCTATTTAATTTATTGATATTTTTGCAACATTTGAGTAGGTAGCAGTGCCATCATTAAAACTAGCTATAAAAATGTCGCGGGTCTTTGATACAAGAGACATAATATCATTATAAAATGTCTATCCAAAATGATAATCTTTTATATCATTCTGTAGTAGGTATATAATTATTTGTTGTTCTGTTTTTTGGACCTCGACAATAATTGATCATATTGTAATTAACTTTTTATTTATTTTACTTCGATGGTCCTAGTTTATCATTTATGACTTCCATTTACTGCGATATGTGGGCGGGCACGCCCTTTATGCCTTGAGGCTTTTATCTAGATATTAAGTTCGGTTTACCTTTAGTTTTTTTTATTTCTGCTTGAGTATTAGTTCTCGATGTTTTGGTTGGTATATTGGCGTGTGCTAGCTGACATATGGCTGTTCATTAAATGTATGTTTTGCGAAACTATTGTATAGAATCAATTTTTCTAACTGAACAGACAGCTGTGCTGCTGGGGAGTTTGTTGCGCCACTTCTTCTTCCCAGCTAAAGCACTAGGAAGTGGTGACGGGTGGGCGTTTTGGGGGACTGTCTTATGTAATTTTGACGTTCAAAAAGTGCTGATTCTCAGCCTAATTTGAATAAATGACTTTTGATTTTGGACTGAAAATGTAAATATGTCTCTCAGATCCAGACAAATTTCAAGAGGAGTTAAAACTTTAAAGTCTGTGATTGATTTGTCTATTGATTGTTGTTGTGTTTTAAATGGTAAAATTAATATTAAACAAGCAATAATAACTAGGTCAACATAGCAGAAGCCTTAAAATATTCTTCTCTAAATATCAAAAGTCGTCTTTAAAAAGGCAATGTGATACATAATTTATGTAAAAAATACAAGTTTTGTAAATCCTCGTTCACTGCCGGGTTTTGGACAGACCCGTTCGCATTGACGGCATTCCGGCGATGTCCTTACTGCTGCCATTGTCTTGTTTGTTGTTTATTGTTAATTGCTAATTGTAAGCAGATGTATGGAGATACGAATTATGATTGATTACTTTATCGCTTTAGAGCTTAGCTTTGATTTATCTAATGGAGTAGAGACAGAACAGTTACTATTGTGTTTTGGGGTGGTCTTATTACGCCGTGGACAAGCAAAGCTTCAGTATTTGATAAATAAGAAAAATGCGTAGCATACAGGTATTGAAATTATGGACAAGTCACTCAAAATCGAAATCAAATCAAAAGTCATTAATTCAAATTAGGCTGAGAATCAGCACTTTTCGAACGTCAAAATTACATAAGACAGTCCCCCAAAACGCCCACCCTTCACCACTTCCTAGTGCTTTAGCTGGGAAGTGGTGATTAGGTTTGGTAGTAATTTATGATCGGGAGGCGAAAACGAGTCGTATTCGAGAAATTTTGATGAAGTCACGATTGTCGATTTTGATGGGTTGTCGATCTATCGTTTCTCCATAAGCACAATAACTATGTAGTTTAGGAAAGTAGGCTTTCCGGCTTTCTTAAAAACATAAAACGCTATCAAAAGCTTTGATTGATTAAAACCACGGCAGTAGATGCCGATGAAATAGAAATAAATGCGTTGCTAATCTGTAATTTTACTTTAAAAAAAAATGATTCTACCAACACACACATATGAATATCGTCTGGAAATTACGTGAAATATCAATAAGAACACATAATGCTTAGATAACAACAAGTTATTCAACACAGGAGGTGTACTAAACAGTATAAGTCAAATAGTATGAAACAGTGCGATATTCGAGTGGACTGGCCACTTTTACTTTCTCCGGAGAAAGTCGGGTCGAGCTACTGGCGCCAGTGGCCAAGAATAACGTTGTAAATATGCGTTATTTTTGTTGATTTTTAATTTAAAATATGATTATTTGGTCGGTAAATTAAATTGTGAGCTGTAAATGGAGCATGTGGGGTCGGTTTTTTAATGGAAGACATCGTAAACTGGTATTCAATAATATTGCACTTATTTGCATAGGTAAAGGTTTCATACATACAGGGTGGCGATTTAGATACCTCCATCCGTCTAGGGGGTGATTCTAACCGCGTCATAATAAACAACTTTCATCATAAAATAAATATCTGATTCGTGAAAAAAAAAATCGTATCCATCAGTAGACACACAATTTCGATTCATGTATTAAACATTTTTTTTTTACTTATCTTTTATTATGTGTTTCATAGCGAAAGTTGTTTAGTATGACCGATAGAATCACCCCCTTGACGGTCACTAAATTTCCACCCTATACAGGCACTTACAGATTTTGAATTAGAAAAGCAGAGACATTAGGGACCAAAGATTGTTGGCAACTAAACAGATCTAATAATTGCTTTGCTGTTATTTCGTATCTTCTTATCCTTTACAGTTTTTAGCTAATTCAGGTCAAATCAATTAATGATAATTGGAATTCTCACCTTCACTACAATAATTATGGCATAATGTCTTTAGATCAGTCGTTTATGGTTTTTGAAATCGTCTTTCTAATTGTTATTGGTATCAATATTCATCTTAATAATACCAGTCTATTAAAAGTATTTAATATTCTTGTCTACGGTTCGTCCATTGTTTAGGTTTTAGGGTATTTATGAAATCCACCATTTAACTTACTACTAACTTCAGCTGTCTTGGTGTGCTCATATAGTCACTATACATACTAATTTATTATTTTAATTAAATACATTATTGTCTAATATTAATCACTTAGCGACGGTGACATACTTAATCGTCTTAATGTTGGCAATTTATCAACTCAAACGTTCAAAGTTTAAAATCTCTACAAGTTATGCAATATTCTATAAAGTTTTGATGCTATTGTAAACACTACTAGTTTCAAAATAGAGATGGTTATTGTTTGAGATGACACGGTGATTTTACTCTTTTTACATTTTTTCGTATCGTAAATGTTTGAGAAAGATGTTGAACCGCAGATCAAATGTTTATGAACTCTGTTAGGTAATGTTTAGAGAATGTTTCCTTCCTCATATCACTATTTTCCTCATAAGAACTAAGCAAAGAGAGGTTGGTTGTTGCCTGAAATAAATGGTATATTATTATTATTATTGATGCTGGGTTTATTGACCTACTGCTGCACGTAATGAACTGTCTACCAGACCTGTATATGACCTGGCTACCAGACCGTTACTTTGCTAATAGATCCTCAAGAAATATTACCACTTTTTGTGGTACTACGCTATGCAGGGAGCAGGATGCTACGCTTTAGCGTAGCGTCTACGCAATGGTCTACGCCGTAGACCTCTCAAAACATTATAATTATGATGTCCTGTTGATTAAAATATCAAGCTTAGGAGAGATAAGAGATTTTTTTATATAATAGGTTATCACATAATGTCAAGGATTATAATTTTTCATTCGGCTTCTTATGCTAAAAGTGTCAATAATAAGAATTCACACGGATTAATTATTTAAAAACAAGTTGGTAAATATTACAAAAAAAGTCTGTTGTTTTTATTTGAAAAAAGGTTTTAAGTTTCACTTTTTAGTTATGGTACTTACCCCAAGCCAATTCGTATACCACTACGTGCCATGTACCTAAACAACAGTGACAGAAAGTGTTATAAATATAACATCATCAAGTTATACAAAGTGGATTAAATACGTATTATTGAAGCTAACTCATAAACTACCCAAGCAAAGTTAATAACAATGGAACTACCACGCAAGCTTCCTTTATCAAAGGAAATAATACGTTTCAAACACGGTCCACACTTGCCGAAAATATCGGTGAACTGACGGTGAAAAAAAAACTGACAAATATAATTATAACCTCCTCCTTTTTGAAGTCGGTTAAAAATAAGAGACTGATTAATTGATTTGTACGAGTTGTTGAGTGTTTGACGTCTTTATTCTTTTGTTTTATAATCTGTATGGACGTATTTTTTTCCATGATCTAAGCATAACACCGGTCTTTTTTTAAGAATACATCTTTAAATCATAGATTTTATACAATATTAAGAGGCTATTTTTTTCATGATTATAGTTTCTTCTTTATGAACCAAATATACAGTAAGGTATCCTTTTCTTATTTACGTATGTATTCAGTCGTCGCTTATGTGATCGAAAGTGTTCGTCTGTTGACCCCTGTGACCTCTCTCTAAATGTCAACGCATCATTAAATGTTTAGATTTTGAGACAATCTTCTCGTCTTAATACATCTTCAAAGCCCGTAATAAGTAGAATGCTCGTTTGAACGATCAAACACTTGTAACAGATAGAAAAAAGAAGAAAGAAAATACGTTTATTTGCGGCAATGAAAAAAAAAGTACACGATAATAACATGATGGGGGAAAATATGCGTCACATCCACGCAAAACGCTTAAAAGATACTATGCTAGCTTGCTCTACTATACTGTCATTATTAAATAAATACAAATAGTTGTCTACATTCAAAGTGAATCACCTCGATATACATTGATATTGGTACACATTATAGTAATTACTATCAATATAATTTTTAAAGCTTATTAATGGACCGTGAAACCCGTTCAATTTGTACACATATCCTGTGTCAAAATTATTCACAAGCTATGACGCTAAGTAATTACGAGTGTCGTAGTGGTGGAGATGAAAGTGGTTTGTCTGGTCGCCGGAGGCCGACGTGTTTCTCTGCACACATTGAAAAGACAGGTATAGAAGGTCCAATTGGATCAATACTAATAACTCCGTCTAATAATGTATAGACAGCTTTGTGTTGTTCCGTTAAAAACCTCCTTGATTAGTTATATGCCATTCAATTGCCTTCTTAGGCGCTTTAACCCTGTTAAAAGGGTTATTTGATTTAACCGAGATCACAAAAATTAGGTTACAGATCTGCTCGTTATAAAATAATTGAAGTTAGGTACATTGGACCCCACGGATTCCAACAGCACACTCTGCTGCCAGTCTTCTTTTTCGGCGGGAATTTGGGTCATAAAAATATTTAACTTTTCTTTTAAATAATTTTTCTTTGAATATATTTGACTTCTGATTATACTTGTTCTGTAATTTGCGCCTGCACAGGTTCTAGAAACACTGCGTACCGTTGGAATTTACTCTAATTTTCATCATAACTCATAATGGTCATAATGCATTTGGAATTGTACTGTTAAAGGTTCCTACAAAATATTTATTTAGTGTAGACTGTAGACAGACCGCCAAACTAATGTTTAGAACTGTATTTTGTGAAGAAATGATTAAATACATATTAAAGCAGTTTTTTTTTAACTACATAATATTTAATATGAAACCTTTGTTTCATTTAACACAAAAATCATATTCCTTATTCTAGACTAATTTTTAATTGAAAACATAAATTACGTCACAAATCAAGATAACATAACACCATAATGAATCGTTAAAAATCACATGCCAAAACAATCACTTCGACGCGACGCTAAAAGTATAACTAATATAAATTCAAAGTTAAGGTGTCCAAGATACGTTAGCTAAGCTTTGCATATAAAACAGTACCACATAAAACATAGGCGGTGCGGTTTCTATGAAGTCATACAACAGTAGGTACGTCCTTTCTTAGAAAGAGTTTTACGCATTCGTAGAACATGAACGTCAACTTAGTTCTACGAATAAAAACAAAAATATTTATTGCACATTAAAGGCTAGTACAGAATATACCTGATTGCGGTGGTGGCCCAGTGGTTACGGCCGCTACTTACGAGGTGGGTCGTGGGTTCGAACCCTGACATGCGCTTTACTTGTAAATTATTACATCACTGTTCTCAAAACGGTGACACCGTGAGGAAACCGGCGTGTTCTATGTGACATCTACCAACCCGCACTATGGGCCCGCGTGGTGGATTAAGGACCACTCCCTCTCACAGAGAGGAGGCCTGCGTCTCAGCAGAGGGAACGTAGGCTGTCTATGCTACAGAATATACCTAGCTATGGATAAAGTCTTACGCTAGTTAGGCAGTTCACTCACAAATAACGTACTATACACACTACAATAAATGATATTGTAGGACGAAAGGTTGAAATCCTACAGAGTACAAAATATCAGGACCTACGTATTCCACAGTCTCGAGTTGCTGCCAAAATCTTGAAGATTACTCCTATGACCTAACCCAGCTTCAGATAAGAGTTGGAACTATGGAATAACTAAGTTTGGAACCATACAAATAAGATTCCTGTTCTTTTTTTCCCCGAAGTTTTTAATGTCTGTGCAATGGGTAGTATTAGCATTTTCTTACCTACAAATCAGCTTTTGTTTGTTCTGTCACTTTGCTCACCTTAAATGATATGTAGGGACAGTTCACTGGTAAATATAATAAGTAGGCTACAACCTAGATGGTTTTAACGATTACATACCGATGGAAGTTTCTGGTCCATTGCGTAGACCCGGTTTCGTGTGCCCTACCTTTATACAAATAAGTAAATGTTTACTAAGGTTACGTATATATTTCTTTGAATGACAGAGGTCGTGTCTGTTTGCGTGGATAAGAAACACGTAGAGGACATCAGTAAACTTGAACCAAGCAAGATTTGAAAGAGGAAAATGTATGAAACCATTTGTAATGAGCATTGCAGTTTGCATTTGTCATACATTGTCATTTGTTTTATGGGATTCCAAGCTGTATTAATATTAGTTGTCGATGTTCGTAAATGTTTGCTAGCTCTTATGTCCCTTTGAGTTTACTTTGTAGATTATACCTAACTTGATAGTTTGATGTGGTGATTAAACTTGAAATTGCAGCAGCCATAAAATTCCTTCAGCACCACAGTTTTGGAATGTACTCATTATTTGGATGACAAAGACGGTTTTTCTTGAATAAACATAATTATTATATTTCTTTCGTCACTGAATATTTGACCAACACTATAGAAGTATAAACATTTATATCGATATTATTAAATAATCCTACCCACTGTTTAAAAACCTTAACAAAATCATCCAACATCATCATGTCCATTCTTCAAACATTCAACTACCGACTAATTTAACATCAGGAAGCGATTTTATAACAATTAACTCATCACGATCTTATGAGCAGGATTGTAAAACGTTTAATTTTAATTGCTTTATGAATTGACCCGCACAGGCATCAAACCTTGACCCATGGGTGTACTGCGAATAATTTGCTTGTCTTTATCATGTGTAATGACAGATGAGTGTCGATTAGCTGTAAATGATCCGTGATATAGACGTGAGCTGAGGTTATGATCGCTAGAGTAATATGAAGCGATGGAGTCGTCAAGATTTCATCGCTGCAATTGACTTGATTAGTTAAGGGTCTAGTTTCATTCTCAAAATCATATTTTACAGTGAGTAAAATATGGAGATGATAGAATAGGTCTTTTGATGTAAGATAAATGTCAGTGAAAATATTAAGTCATTTACTGACTATTGCAGATCTATTAGAAGCTTCCTTAATTCTATGTAGCTTCACGGTAACTTCATGCGATACTCAGCGAGAAACAAAAAAAAAACGTCGCTTACAACTTAAAACCAATAATGGCGAAGACCTCACCACCTTAATAAAATTCAATTCTACAAAACACAAAAACATCTGTTTCGTGAGTCGTTAAACCTTATCTCACGGAATAAAGTTTATAATTTATGGAGTTAAGGACACGACACCTACGTACTCCATCTTGCATGGACTCACTGCATCACGATCCTATACTGTGGTCATATTCTGCACGAATGCATCAAATTGTAGGAAAACATGAGATTACAAGATCGCAGCTGCTACAATAATTACGAAAGGTAATTTCTGGTTTGTTTAACCTCTAATTTTGCATGCTGTGGCCTGTTATTACTGGAGTCAGTGACCTTAAACGTAATTGTATTTTGTTAGATACCCTTCAATCTTTTCAATCTCTTAGTTGGTGTTCTCATCATAGAAACTAATTGGAAACAAAAAATCTTAGACACTTGTTCTAGGTCAATGAACCGAATGTTTCAGGAGATTTAGAACTGTTCTCTTTATATGATAAAACTATGATTCTTTTGAAGTTACTGCATTTGTAAGAAGGATAGCATGTCTCAATAAAGTTTCAATAACTTCAGGAACTACTAATTTGCTGAAGATTGCCACTTTCCAAACAACTTTAGGTACCTACAAAAATGATGCCCATTTCTTTTTCTACAAAAAACATATCATCACGCCTGTATTCCCCGAAGGGTTAGACTGAGGTGTAATAGTACACGTAATGTAATAGGGGGCGAGCCTATTGCCATCAACGGGGCACAATTCCAGACTCCAGGCTGCTACTGAGCATTTCCAGATGGAAAAACTCAAAAACACTGCCCGACCCGGGAATCGAACCCAGGACCTCAAGCTCTGCAGTAGTGCTTGCGACCGCTAGACCAACGAGGCAGATTTTTTTTTCTAAGCCCTTGTTTAGTGTACTCTAGAAGCAGATTTTATACACTGACTAAATAACTACAAAGTACTAGCAAAATTATTTCGGAAATGAAGTCGAAAAGTTTAAAGCTGCAAATCTAAACACCGCGAAAGCCTCACACCACGACAGGGCTCAATTCGTCGAGGAGGTCGCGGCAAGCCCGCGCATGAGCACAATCGTGCGCATGCAATTGTCAAGCGTGGCACACGAGTGGGGTCGCCGTGTCAGGAAATATGAGCGGTTTGTTGTGGAGCACCAGTTTACGAGATTTGTGAGTCAATGTCGCTATGTGGTCTACTTGGAAACGAGGGAAAATTGCTGTTTTGTTGCATTTGACGCCAATTTTGACAGTGTCATTATTTGCATGTGCATGTTAATACATGTTATTTCTGAAGTGTTTAGGTATGTAATGGTCTTTACAGCTGACAATGTGACGCTTTTATAAGCTTCACTTGTAACTATCAAATCTTAGAAAGTGAATTTTAACCTACTTCTAATTGTCGTATCGAAATGTTTTTTTTTTTAAACCATCATCTTGAAACTTATCCATTGTTGAACATGTGTTTCGTTTTTGGTCCAGCGTAGTTTTCCGCTTCTGAATAATCCATGAGCTTGAGGGGTTCTATGATCTGCAAAGATTAATTCTGTCAATAATTCTATTGTTGTGTAGTTTTTTGCTTTGCTCAGGTATCTTAATATTGTTTTCCGAGACCACTTCGTCGCTTAGTGCCTTAGTGCTTGATCCGTTATCGATATTATTTCTACAGAAAAAATATTAAATATCGATTAAAATATATCGCTAATTAACACTGACTAGTCACGATTGAATGTTTGAAGACATGAGCGTGATGCTTGGAATTTTTTAAATATTCTTCTTTTTTGTTGATTTTTTGTTAATAACTGAGCTATTAACGAGATTTTATTTATGACTTGACGCGATTCGTGTTTCAAACATTTATTTTAGATTTCCGTTATCATGTAAAAACATGAAGATAATTATATTTTCGTAGAACTGCTACCTGTTCAATGAAATCGTGTCAGGATGCTTTTAATTTACGAGAAGGTTGATGAAGCAAGGCAAAAAATATCATTATAATGTGACCCTTAACGTAAGATATTTCCTAAAACAAAGATTTGATACTTACTAAATCTTTAAATGATGAGATGACTGTGACTAAACTAAATCATTGGGAGAAAGAAGATTTTCTGTTCTGAACAACATGCAATCGTCAGTATAAAGTAGTACCTAAGTAATATTTAACTAAACATAAATCACGAATACTTGAGAACAGAACAACGACTGTAGTAAGTAGGTACCTCTTATACCCAAGTGTAAATGTGTGAAGGAGGTAGAATCTAGTACATATACTATAGTAAGTATAGTTTACAAATGTACGACGTAGGCGATATGACCTAGCAATCCTAGCATTCTATGAGATGCACACAACCGTGGTACACACATCATAACATTTGATAACATCTTGGCATGACAGCTCTTGAATACGGTCTTAAAATGTGAGAATATTAATAATATTATGATCAATCTTCGTAAAGGGCTGGTTGGTAATTGCACTTTGGATTATGATGTCAGTAAGATATAAGCTGATTAGGATCCCAAATTTTCCCCTTTTCTGACGTCAGAAGTTGATGATTGTCCAAAACAGGCTCTCAGGTAGATCGGTGCAGCAAATCCGTTTCGCACCAACCTTAATTTTATTGTGGATTTGTTCAGCAAAATGTTCAATTTAAAAATAAGAATGACGTTAGACGTTGCAAGATGTGCAATAGATAATGACGAAGAAGAAAGACTGTAGACACAATGACAACGGTATCATTATTAAGAAGGCTTATGAGGACCAGAATTTTGGAATATGTTTTGTTTCGTCATGGACTACCAATGGCCTGCAATACAACGTGCATATAAGTATGCCTTATCTACTGCAGTGTGTTTATAGGTTTTCTATCGTGCATAAACAGTCACCTGATTCCTTATCGCTTTTTGCGGATAATTAGCTTTTATTTATAATTTGGTTCCATGTCGCCTCGTAAAATCTTTATTGCGTAAACGTCCGGTAATTTTCAATCATTAGATCTCGTCACCATGGTTGGTGGATCGATTGTTATTGTACAATGTTGCGTAGAAGCATATAATATAGATTCATCGTGATCACAATTTCTTCTGAGACTCAAAAAAGAAGTCACGTAAACTATCCGGGTTACAAACTACATCCAGAAAATAATAATTTTGGCAGTTGCAATATTGCTAGAAACCGGCTAAATCAGCGTTGAGATAATCCGAGACACCAAATGCTAATTGAAAAATAAAAGATTTGAAATGTTCTATTTCTTTGTCTTGATCTAGATTTGCGCCATCATCAATTGCTAAGTTGATTCCAACATCATGTTCCGGTTGTGTTTCCTCAGTTTGCTAAATTCTGCTCGGTCCGGTTAGTCACAGGCTTGCAGGGTGTTGCTTCACTGCCACTCTTCTTTAAATAATGGTTTTACGCTTATAAAAACAGTTTCGGATACGGAGTAATTTGCTTGCTAAATAGTTTTTAATGGATTATTTTTAACCAAGTTTGGGATGAAATAGTCTTGCTCTTTATTTTGTTCAAATTATTTTGAATCATCATCGACTCCTTTTCCATGTAACTTTATTGGGCTTGGTTAACCAGATATGAATGATTAATATTTAATGAGTGAATACATTATAATTGGTAATTGAAAAGGCGTGGCCTGTAGATAAAGCACGAACATGGAAATATGGTAATGATAGAATAATCTGTCGTGCTTGCAGCTGTTCTTAAAGATGCACCTGGTGGTTTGTTTACCAGGATACAATACAGCATGCTTAGCTTATGTTGAAAGAGTTCCTTTAGTTGTGCAACTGGTTTGGATGTACTTAGGCGGATTATGCGAATTACCGGACATTTTTTTTTTTTTTTTAGATAGATTTTATTTTGAAACACTCGGAACATTGAGACAACTTAGTCTAAGTCACCGTGGAGCTTAAGTACCCAAGAGCAAACATCTTTCACGTCAAAACAGACAAAAAGCGAATCCTCTTAGCAAATAATGACGGCATCACGACGACCATTGTAATTAGTGCTGTAAAAACTAATTTTCGAAGACGCTGGTAGCAAAAAGCACGCATAAGCAAGGCCAATAGAATCCGTCTGTTATAAATAATTGTGTGCAGAATTTGTTTGAACACGCTGTGAGAATGCTGATCAGAGTATCTTGTATTGTATGAATATTAATCGATTATGTATTGTCAAGGCAACGCTACAAGTTAGATATTTGTAAATTGTTATTCATCGGAATTGTGTTTTTTTAGATAGATCTATGCAGCATCTTGACATTTTTCTCGTAAACACAGATAAACATGATCTAATTACAGATGCAATTGATAATACAAATGTCCAGTAACGCATAAATTTTATTTAGAGTTTTTTGGTTTCTAAGGAAAACGGCATTTGCCTGGTTACTCTGACATTTTTTAACTAATAATGGAACATGAATTATAAAAAAAAAACATAAGGAAACTGTGTGCGGGAAAAATCTGAATACTAAAAGTTACTGAACATAATAGGAAAATCAAACGAGTTATGTATACCTAACACAAACTTTTTGAAAATCCAAATTCATATTTCATAGCAACTTATTTAGTATTTAAGAAAAATAAAGGATGACTCTTGACGTCATATAATAAGATTATCGATCGACTCATGCGATGCAGGAAAAATCTAATGCAGGATTTATAAAATATTTAATGTATGCGTTGCTCTATTTCGTCGTACTAAGAAAATAAATCTACATAATCTGTCTCATGTTAACCTTTTGATACTTGAATCTGAAATAATTTGCATTAGTGTCAAATATGAATTATGTAATTTTATCCATACGGAAAGCTACCTATTCTTAAGTTACCCTTAATTGGAGTTAATAGACCATCCCAGTTAAAGAAAATATTTCTAACGTACCTAATCGGTAGAATTATGTTCATTCACAATTATTTAGCGAGGAATGATGTGGGTACTTAACAATTCATTCGACCTTCCTCTAAGTTAATGCACAAAGATATTTAAACAAACGAATAGGGTGAAGTTCCCACGTTTTTGTTGAAGACTTTTAATTTAAACTCGGAATTCGTCTCAACTTCTAAGCTTGAATTTTAGCTTTAAAATGGAAGTTTGCGCAGTTACTAATTAGCAGAAGCTTGCTATTTAGAAGGCGGCTATTTAAATCAATTTCTAAGTAAAAAATGTAATCTTTTTAATATTAAGTACTTTCGCAAGTTTGCTTAACCTTATCCATTCTGTTGTTACAGGTATGTGCTGGCATCTACAAACATAAAGACAATGCGGTTTTAAACCACAGACAAGTAAATCAAAATCCCATTACACCAAGTTTTGCAGCATCACAGATTACACAAAAAAGAAATCAGATTTGAACACACAATACGTAAATTCAGTTTTTGCGATAATTTTGTAAACGACAATGTCAGGCGGTAGATGGAACGAATTTCAACGTCTGTAAAATGGATGGCAAAACTTCTATTACTTTTTTAAACGAGTTAACGGAATTTTCTAATGGGAAATAGTTGTTCCGTTTCTAAATGTTTCCGTTGTAAAATAGATGGAATTACTGGACATATTTGATTTACGAAAATACAACTCATTTCAGGAACCGGTGTTAATTTCTGAATGAAAATCAATTACTAGCTATTATGTCTTATCGATATCATGCTCCTCGAAAATTATTGTTGACTTGCCATTATCCGTCCCTTCTTATTTGTGGTCGGCTCAACATGACTTTTTCTTCCATACTTCTCTATTGTCGTCATCTCGGTAGTCATCATCAGTAGTCGTCATCGTGGTAGTATGATGCACCTCCATTTAGGTACTAAATGCAACTTATGAATTGTGGGCTCTCATTTTTCAGTAGACCTGCCTACTACATTTTGCATGTCAGAGTCTTGGAATCGTCTTTTGTTAAAACCTTTAGAACACCAAAAACTTGCACTATTTCTAGTCAAACAAAGCTACACATTTGGATGTCAAATTAAACAATAACTTGAGAAGCTATTCACACAACTGACCTTAAGTATTAGCGGTGCCATAAGGTCGTTATTTGTTTAGAGGCAGCTGCGTAACCATAGAGGAAATTCATTCATTGCCTTTAGTCTTGAGGTTCACGCTTGATTTAGTGTGTTTACCTCCGTATCTTTGACCTATATTTGTGATAAATAAAAAGCTGCATTAATTTTACGTACTGAATAAAAGACAAAGTGTATTTAGGTTATTGTTTGAAGAAAATTCGTTAGGTATCATAAGTCAGAACCGGAATAAGAAATTATATTGAAGAGTGTAGAACATCATGCTTAGGTGAATTAGAAATGTATCAAGCTACCGATTCGTTAAAAGCAATCAATTTTTGTTTCAAAACCATCCCTATTTTTTTTCTTAAATCAGTATGCAATATGCATGGATCTTAAGACAATTCTTCTATGAAAATCTTCCATGCAACTCTGAAGCAATTTGCGGACATACGCAAATATGACGTGCGTAACTTTATTTAACAATTATTAGATCTAGTGGCGCTGGCTCTAACTATATAATTATAAGCAGTCAGTGTGTCCATTGTGCTCGGTTCCTTCTCGTTGATATGCCATATGCCTGCAGTAATTACTGGGGTTTCTACGTTTCTATTTATACGACTCTGACAACAGGGTTATCAAAACCTAGCGTGGCATGCTATTAAAGTTACACATTGGCATGTATTTTAAAGGGCCGTAAAAAAGCACGTCTAGGCTATCCGGATTTTGGTATATTGTATGTTTGTTAGACGACTATGATAATTACACCAAATGTTAATTACCTTACTAGCCTAGTCGTTTTGCAACTTTATTAGAATTGCCTCGATTTGGCTGAATATTGTAACACTTAGGCCCTTTTCTGATTTGTCGGTACAGCAGCGGTGCGACATCAGCATGCTCGGTGTACGCGGTACCGAAAGCTTACCGAGCGCCTATATTTCAATTGAGCCTTTCTGATTAGCTCGGTATGTGTCGCACTCCCGCCCAACAGCATAATTTCAGGCTAAAATACTTAATTCGATATTTAAAGTTAAACTGGCAGCCCTATGTATGACCATAGAGCATTCCCATAGCTTCTCATGTAATATCTAAAAGTTTTTAAAGGAATTATGATAATGATAGTTCTTTTTATTCTAATCTTTTGTCTTTTCAATTAATTGAATTATAATTGCAAAATTATTTTATGTTTTTGTTTGACCTTGTTACGACGTTTCGTCAAATGCTCATTGACCAGTTAATAAATGAATGCTTATTATTCAAGCCTTCTTCTTTATGCAAAAAGCTTATTTTGTGACCAGACAGTTACGCCTCGTGCCGCGACGCGACATCGGTAATTATTCTACCGTGTTCGCTACTACGTTAAAACTAAGTTTATTTTTTTAACCTTCAAGTAAATTATAGTTAATTTGTAGGATTTTAATAGAATATCGCTTATTTTGTTCGATTTTGGTATTTTAGAGTAAATAAAACCGTGTAAACTTTGACTTTGAATTTACCTGCGTCTTCTGCGTTAGTCGTCAGAAACTCTCAAATAAGTAATAAAAAGGTTTAATACATTTTAAGAGGGTGCATCCTAAAAGTTGGCAACGTCGTAAATAGCTGTCAAATATTTACCTGTTTCGATTAATTTGGAAATAATACTGTATGGAAATAAGAAATGTGGCTAACCAATTGACTAGAATATTAATAATGAATTGCAATTATAACATTGAATTTGATGTTGTACCCGTTTTAGGTGAAAAAAAGGCATTTGGAAAGTTACCAAATACTTTTTTTACATCTAAAACTAACTATTCGGTGTTACGATATTAATTATTGCATTTCATAATCAATATTCTAGTTCGCTAGTTAGCCACATTTTTTATTTCCATACAGAAATATTATTAAATTAATCAAAACAGCGAAATATTTGACATCTATTTGCGACGTTGCCAACTTTCAGAATAAACCCTCTTAATCCCTACTAAGAAGCCGACCCGCAATTCCATAAGAAAACTTGGGAGTTCTTCGTAATTTTGTTTTATTTCGTACCTGAGGTCTTCGTCCGTGCCTTATTGTTCAATTTATAGTAGGGATGTATGTATTGAAAGACTAGTGATGTCTTCTGGTTCTTCTTGAATTAAATTCTTCTTGCACAAAAATTCGATAGTTATAGCATGTATAATGCTTTTGGATGAAATCTTCTGAATTTCAGTACCCGGGTCAAATAAATAATTAATATTATCCCGGTTTAATCTTACGCACGAACAGAATCTGCCACAGTCAAATATTTTTCTTTGATTATATTTATATGATTACAAAACAGATCGTCGCACTTCACAATATGTTATGACTTGACGCCAAAGGTCTTCGTCCGTCCGTTCAATATGCTAATATTATGCATATTATACCCGCACGCTCGTCTTAACTCGTTACTTTCGCTTTTTCATTTCATTTCAAAACGAATATTCAACAACGTCCAGAAGTGACATTATGTTTTACTCAAACTTCAGTCTGCCGACTCGATTTGTCAATAAGACTAATTTATCGATTATCTACGGATCATTCGAATTCAATATTGATGTTCGAATCGATTGTTAACGCTGAACTTTCGATTGCTGCATATTTAAACAGCAGTGTTGCGTTGCTGTTAATGAAATATGTAATTGGAGAGAATGCAGCTTTTTATTTTCATTTTGCATTGTTGTTGAGCGCGGGTCTTCTCATAGTGGCGGCGGATGTTAAAATATAATTAGTGTGCTCGTGCTTTTTCTTCCAGCTAAAGCCAAACGTCAAGCAGAATGAACACTAATTCTATTCACGTCCCGCATCGTCCAAATTGCAAAAAGTTTAAATATTTTTTGTTCGGTTGTTCAAGAGTTCAAAGTCCTAATGAACGACCCATAATTTTCTGCCATAAGCCGACGTAAGTGATCATATTTTTTTGTGAATAATAGTAGAATAATAATAATTATACACTAAACTTTGTAATAACAAATTAAATGTAATCAAAATAATAGAGATGAGACAACATTAGCTATTGTCATTTATCAATCTTTTTCAACTAGCCGAGCACATTGACAGCTTTAATGACCGTTTCCTTAATAATGCCATCAATCAAGCAACGTTTGTGCCAGAACGTTACAAAAGAAATGTTTTTATAGTCATTTGAGCATCACGCTAAGTGGTCATTAGGATTGCTCTAAAGTTGGTCCACCGTGACAAAAGTTGAGTTTTTTTTTGTGTCTATTGCTGGGTTTGAGATTTGACGCCACGAGGTCTTCAATTCGATTATATAGGCATGATTTTTCGTCACAATAATATTAAATTATGATTTTTGTTTCCAAAATATTTTGTCTGTGTGGATGTGGTGAGTGTACCTAAGTTTTAACAATAATTATTATATTTATGTTATTTTATCTTTTTATTTGTTTCAGTCCAGTACTAACCCCGCAGGTTCTACAAGATCAAACTGTATCTTCAAGTTTATTTTTAATTTTTATAATACACACTTGCTTTTCCATCTCACCAGACATTGGCAGAACAGTCGACATCGGCTCTACTTGCCATATTATAAAAATAGAATAGATTATGATTTTACATCTATGGAACGCAGATGTAGATAAGTGTTCAACACGGAGGAAGAAATCATGTCTACCACAGACATGACTTCTTTCACTGCACTTTTATTGAATACTGCTCAACAAATTTATTTTTGCTGACTCGACAAAATGTAGGGAACGGCTGTTTTTTTCATATTTGTGAATTGGTAGTAAAAGTTGATCATTTTATAGGGTGTATTTCACCCCCTTAGAGAATGTCTCTCATTTAACCTCACCCCCTGTATAGTTACTAGTAAAGTAATAGTAATAACAAGAGTGGCGACAGAGATTTGGTGATGAGCTGTTGTATTCCAAAAGAGCAATGATCCAGTGTAATGTAGGCATGTTTATATTTAGGTTTTTGCATCAGCGTCTTCTTGCAAAAGGATCGTTCCAAGAAATCATTTTGCTGTAGTTGTTGTTTAGAGGTTTGCTTTGAAATGTCAAAACGTTTTTTTTTGAGTATCTTTGGATGGCAACGTGATTTCTTTAATGTGATCAAACATTTCATCTCTCTCTCATTTTATCTCTACATGTAAATCTTCGATATTAGTGTTCTGTTCTGTGTTATTTATATTGTAGTCTTAAGTTTGTATTAGACCATGGTTTTACTAGCCAGTTTGTCGTGCACGTATGATGTCAATTTAATTATGTAATGAAACCGCAAATACCGATATCAAATTAACAATATAGGTACTTATGTACACGTGTTTTAGAGTACACATGTTTCAAAGGTTTTTATTTCGCATCGTGATAGACATAATACGCAATCAAGAGCTAATAAATAGTTTTTGCACCTTCAATTTACTTAATGATCTTTATTACCTACGCATGTACATCTTCGGACTTTTTTCTGTACCTACCACGTTTTTCTACACGTGCTGTTTAAGTTGGCTTTTGGTAGGTACCACTGCAGAGGTTGGTACAGAAAGTCTGTCATGCGTTATATTTTGAACAGTACCTACAAAAATATCATCACAATTTTACCAGTCTCTTTTGAGTGACACCTAATCTACTACTTCTAAGTCTTCATTTTCCAGGCTGATGCAAGTTAACAGCATCATTGGTAAACGAGCTATTGCTATATGGTCACTGATCTACTGGCCCATCATTAGATACTGACGCATCAATGTATTGCTGCAATGGGAGATAGTATTGTGTTTATAGATTACAATAGTAAAGATAAATTATTGATCATGTGTCATATTTTTTTTCATACAAAAAATTGTACGTATAAATTTGCAAGTGACGAACTAGTCAGCTGATTACAGTTTTCATTCACAGAACAGATGGAAAGAGATAGCAGTTGTTTTCATTGACGAAGTGCACTTCGCGCGTAATTTGTGAACCACGTTATGCAGAGTAGAGTCATTGTTTATTTAACTACTTTATTTTCTCAAATTGATTTAACTGTGCCGGGGTACGAAATTTCTTCACTATTGTTATCTTTAAACACAATACTATCTCTCATTAAAGCCGTGGCAGATATTTTTATAGCACCTTATATATGATGTACAATTTTTGCATGTTCCATGATGCATTGAGTTTGTTATCGCGTGTTGTTTGGACTACTGTGTACACCTTCTGTGTTTTCTTATTCAATGTCCAGTGCTTCTAAATGGCACGTGTTTGGCACCGTGCAGGGTGAGAGATAACTATCGCACGTGCAGTAATAGGCTATCTATCAAGTAAGAGATAATCACCTGTTTGCTCTTTTAATTTCTTCGAATACCGTAATTGTAGCTTTACGTGACATGGCGTTCAAAGGCTATCAAAAGGTTTTGAATAGAATATTATGTTTTGTGTTTGACATTTATTTGAAAACGTTTATATATAAAATGAACTATTATAGCTGAAAGTTCCAATTTATTTCGCTCGAAGTCCATTGCATGAATTTGATGAAAATATAAGCGTTAATATAATGTGTTATCACGAATTATTTTGCTGAGCGTCTCCATTATTTACTCTTGACCGGTTCCTATAACGTTTAACGTTTAACTGATAGGTACTTACTTTTTGAACTTAAAACTGGTAAACACCACTTTAAGCTACACAATAGCCCAACATCTGTCTTAATCCTTCCTGGTTCAAAATACGAAATTAATATTTTTATCAGGTTGAATCTTTAGCGGAGCTTCCATTCAAATATTTCCATAGATTTTTTCTGACCACGGCATTGAACACCCACATGCTAGTTACATGTTCCATTACCTAATTGTCTCACCGCAAAAAATGAATAATGGAAACCATTATTTTTATTATAAAGAAGCAATTAAAACGCCCATGCGGTTTTATGTGTTTAAATAATATAAATCAAACTTATCAAACAATTCTTCACTGTTGCGCCTCAAGCTTATGATCTTATTTTATTAATCGGAATGCGGTCTTTGTGTTTTTTTCTGACAGCTTAGGATGTTGAGGATAAATGAATTAAACTAACGATTCACATGGTTCCGTATGGTGTGGCGTGTGGGCACAAACATATAATTTATCCAAAATAAATATTGAAGAGGATTGACCTCGTTTCTGCTTAGAAATAATGAGGCCCTTTGGACACAGCACGGTTTCTTTACGATACGGCGTATAAACCACGCCGTAGAAGTGTCTGTGAATAAGCCATGTTGATCCATACAGCACTGACGACCGTGCCTACACCCGACTACGTATAAACCGATGTTTTGCACGGCAAGAAAAACGTGTGTGTTCAAAGGGCCTTATACGTACATCGTTCAATACACAGCATGTATCAGTAAGATAAACATGGATTGGATATATTAGAGCCAGTCCTGGCTTAAAAAGGGTCAGCCTTTGTACTGGGGTCCTAACCTAATGTGTAGATTGCAAATGGGTATAAAACAGCCGAGTTTTCCAAACCTCTGTCTTCAGGGATTACACGCGTGACGGAGATTATAATCATGCATAATGCCGTCCTTACCTTGCGTAAGAATGATGACAATATGCGCTTAGAATTAATTACATTTACCTACCAAACTCAAGATTTTTCCTTTGAAGTAGGACCTCACGTGTTTGTCAATATATTAAGTTAATAACAAAGTGACTCAGTTATAAATCAAAGGTTAATTCCAATCAGCTTTACCTCCTTCAGGGGACTTGCGACCATGTCAGGGCGTTCCATATGAACCAGCTATGATACTTATAGTCGGAGTCACGAATGGTCGTCACGACCCAATACTTCCGCGTTGTATAACGATTTGTTAACTTTGAATGTATAATTAGCGAAATTTTTGCTGTTAACGGCTGTGTGCATATGTGATTGAATGTTTAATTGCCTATTATTTGGAGCGGCGATATTTTTTGGTCGGTGACAGTTTAAAAGTTAGAACACATAGGTACGTACAATATAACACCGATGCCAATATTTCTTTTAAAGGACCTATGAACAAAGCAACAGCAACGTGCAAGTATTGAAACACGGTTGCCTAGAAAGATATAATATACAATATTGAGATAATTATGGATAGTACTTGGAGATCATTATGATATCTATACGATTTGCATTTCAAAAAATTATAGACTATTTTAATTAAGCTACTAATAAAACGTGGGCTGACGTTGGTCGACAATAATTACTATATCTTTGTAAAAATGATGATGAATATTAATATTCCATTGACAATGCCAACGTGAAGACTATCAATGAGAAAATGCGATCATTGAAATGGTAAGATGCAACTTAATGAGGAAACGAGTATTGGGTTATTCCAAAGACTTAACTGATTCTAACCATGTGTAATTCAATGGAAGGCTGCAGGAAGCACAGGCTGTTACATTAGGCATTACAAGTGAGTGCATGGATGCACGCCAAATGTTCCTCCTTATTGTGCGTGATCGAATGTAACACCATTGGTTTCCTTACTTCGAGTGCTGCCAAATATAGGCCTCGCAATTCATATTAGACTATCTATAAATTCTTCTGTCTCACTCATATATCCTTTTAATGGTGTTTGTATCAATGTATTAGAAGAGAGTGAAACAATTGACGCTGAGTTAGAACTATTGACTTAACCTAACCTAACATTGGTGTAAGGTTAGCCTTAGAACCTATGAGGCTGGCACCCTACCTAGTCAGCCCCGCCCACAACCTTTCTGACTGGCTAGTATTTTGAACCCCGCATGAACGATTCATGAATAACTCCTACAAACACCAGAGCTGAATAAGTTACCTACTTGAATTCCAAGAACACACACACGATACTTAAATATTATTAAGACTTATCTTGACTCATACTTATAATATTATATCATAGCCATCGGCAATTTGGCATTTCCTAGTTCCAATATTATTTAATAACTGCACAGTTCGCATCACTGTTAATTAAGGGGTTTACACAAAGGTTGCATTTTTACCAGATATCTTTCAAATGGAATATTAGCTTTAAGTAATTTCCGCGGAAAAACGACTACTACGAAATAACCTGTGTTCAATCTGCTTTATTCTGAACCATGCTATAATCGTGACTTGCAAGGATGGCATGCAAAGAGCAGGCCTATATATTATGTTGGTGGATGCGTACAACGATGATTATAAATATCAACAAACTGTAAGAAGTTGCTAAATTAAATTCCACTATCTCCATTAGATGTCATAACCGTAGCGAATTATACAAAAAGTAGCATCTCCCAATCCTCAGTATATTTCTGCATCAACCTTGGTCGTTACGCCTCGTACTTTTAACCGATCGGTTCGAAGCTGCAGCATCATTCTGTTACCGTTCGGTCACGGTTGGTTACCGATCATTGGCGCTGTGGAACAGGCCTAGTTACGGTATCAGCTCTCTTACGTAAGCTATTGTGTCGTGTGTTTGGATATAAATCGGTATCGGACACGGTTACAATGGTTTTTTGTTTACTTTGCAGATTTGAAGAATTTTTAGTTTATTTTGGGGGTTTTTAGGGGAATTTTTAGTTTACTTATAGGTATCTTTTTGAGGCGTAAGTAAAACATGGTAAAATGCACAATTTTGGAAGTGTTAAAAATAACTTTTTCCCTAGTGGACGATCAACAAAATGTCTACAACATTTGTATTATTCATGTTACCAAAATTTAGTAAATAATGCCACTACGTTTGTATTTGTGCGTAGGTAAGAAGGTAGGTAAGTAGAATACAAAAGGTAACTGTGTACTCTTAACCTTTACAACATTGGTAACATCTAGGGGACACAACCTTCTTCTAATCCGATAACAACAGAACAGTGTACTACATTAAAACTATCATTAATAAACACCCAGTAGAACCAGACACATAAGGATGTGTTCGTCACAAACATGCCTTAAAAGCGTCAAATAAATGCATTCAATTCAATCAGCAGTGCAGCCAAGATGACCCGTTTACATTATTTAACATAATTAACACAAACATTAGCATAATCAACATGAACATTAACATAATCTACGCTCAGTGAAAGCCAGCGAATAATCCACGTTGCATCACTATAATTAATTTGATTATGAACAAAGCGAGGTTGTGAACGTAATTAAATTAAAAAGGTTAATAAATAAGGGGGTTAGACTGATTAATAAGGATATTTTTATTTAAGTGTTGCAGACTGTCAGGTCGAGTTTGCGGATGTCATTAGTGCGTTCTAAGCTCTAATTAAAACTTTGTTTAGTTTTATTTTCTCTTAAGCAATATGAATAGGCTTTAGTAAAATTAATAGGATGTTGAATGTACAAAAGCTTTCTACAACAAGTTTCAAGTGAATCATTCATTTATTAAATCATCAATGCACACAAACTGTTTCAGCTCAGAACTCATGTATTGTCTACTTTCTTTTACGCCAATGAACGTGTCTATTTTGCCCAAGTTTAAGAAAAAAAAAGTCTTGACTATACATTTTATTAGGCATGCACAGTTATCACCGTAATGTTTGGCTTTTCTATTGTTATCGAACATGAGAATCTAATTTCAAAGTTAATCAATACAAAAAAATATTCACGGCTATCGGTTCTGACCCTCGCGGGCTTATTGAACAAATAATAATAGATATCAACCACAAAAACATAAAATTATATAATACGCTGAATAACAAAACGACTAGCGTAGTCTTAAGTAGAAGTACCTAGGTAGGAGTACGTAGTCGTAAAAATGGTCAACATGCGGGCTGATGATGAACTGTAATTTGCTCATACATCACGCCTATATTACCCAAAGGGTTGGGCAGAGGTGCTATAGTAACACTCATATTTCGCCAGTTTTTTTCATACGGCCCATGTAATAAACCGGGTACAATACAGAGTCTGGTTGCTACGGAGAAAATTCCTAATGGGAAAAAAACAAACCGACTTCCGAAACAAAGTGAAAAATAATTTAATCGAAATTAAAGTAATTTTTCATTTTGTAGTTTTTTTTTGTTAAAAAGTTTTAACTATTCACTTTTTAGTTGTGGTACCTACCCCACACAAATTCGAATGCCTGCTATGTAAATAACAATGACAGGAACTTATTATAACATCATCCACATAGGTTAAGTGGAAAAAATAGGTATTATAGCTAACTCAAAAACTACCCAAGCAATGTTAATAAAAATATATGGGATCATAAAAATATAAGGGACATTTCTGATGTATGGCCTAATAAACAAAAAAGAATAACCAAAATCAATTCATAATTGACGGAGTAATCGAGCAAAACAAACATACAAAAAAATACATAGAGTTGAATTGAGAACCTTGTCCTTTTTGAAGTCGGTTAAAAACTCAGTAACACTTTGCCCAAACTGGAAATGGAGCCCAGGAAATGGACCTCACGCTTAGCTGTCGTGCTTGCAACCACTAGAGCAACGAGGTAATTACTCAACGCATTAGATCTATCATCTAATATTTACTTGATAGCAGAAGTTGGAGTTAGGTACTTACATTATCAGGAACACGTAGGGTAGATCCATATAATTCCTAGTCAACTATGGACATAGCGAAAGTTTGTGATTACCCCATTAGCCTACCTGCGAGGATCATTACAAGCGCACTAATCATGCAATTAAAAAGGTTATTAAGTTAAATAATTCAGTTAATTTTATTGTAGAAACTCTTTAATTTAATCAAGATGCAATTATAATTTTAATTAAAATAGGCTCCCATGGCTGTAATTTGTTTTAATGTGCTTAAATTAATTTAATTCTGACACTGCACTTTCAAGTGAGTGTATTACTTAACTTAAAACATAGGTACCTACCTACCTACTTAACAACAATAATTATGAATTAGGATAATATAAGTTTTTATTAAATCAGTTGCTATCTTTTTGATAAAAAGATTTTTTAAGAATTTTTTGACAAAAAAGTAACAGATAAATATAATTTAAGATACTGATTAATACTACTTTATATAGCGATTATTATAAGTATTTAGTAGATACGAAACCCCTCATAACCAATGTTATAAGAAATAACTATAATTATAATTTAATTATTTTTCTTAACTTTTGTCTAAAATTTATACATTTAACATATTTAAGTATTTGTATGCCAGTCCATGGCGAAACATGTAAGATCATATTATATGTATATTAATAAGACCTAAATGTACCATGTTTTAAAGCAAAAATATATTCTATTCTATCAATAACAGATACCTTTACTTTGGTGTCGCCAAGAGAAAGCATTGTCTTTATGATTATCCTCACTGGCTATATTTACGAAACCATTTAATTATAAACACTATGCAAGTTAATGAAAAAATCTGATTAAGTTTCATAATATTTAATTTAGGCGGAATAATTTTACGGTTTTCGTTTAGGTGTATTGTCGGTATTTTCCGGTTGTCGGCATTATGAAACTTGGGCTCTGAAATCTGTGTAATTTTTCAAGGTGCATTTTGCAGTTTTGGAAAGTTGATTCTATTTGGATACGGCTTGTAATGGGCTGTTCGTTTTTATTTAAAATTGAGAACCTCCAACAAGATACCTACAATGGTAACCTATACATTTCTCATTTTCATAATGGTATATATTATATCCCATTTCTTTAGTTAGTTAGATGGAATACCTTTTCTTTATTTTATTCGTTTGCTGGTTTTAAAACGGAAATACAATTTTATTATGTCCATAAAATAAATGAATGCTTGCGTGATGTTCCTAAGTTAGTTTTGCTGTACTAACAATATATTTTTATTTATTACAGGTAAGCACCAGTTCCGTCACAGTAATTAAAAGCAACAACAGTAAGCGTTCTGCAAATTACTTATTTACCTACTATATTATGAATTTATGACTAACAACAATTATTTTCACCTTCCTTTTGTAAACCAAAGAATCAGCAATTCTTACTCACTAATTATCTAAAATTCAGCAATACTGTTGCGTTAATGATAGCTCACGATTTTAAACGATTATTTAACTCGATTCTTGTGAAAATAGTAAAAAATGTACTGATGCAAGATGGCCGCCGATGCTATGATCAAATTCCCGCCATTCTTGCAAGTTTTTTTTCTCAATAAATATGATTTTTGATAACGGTATGATGCGATTTATTGCAGATATAGTCTTTGCACGAAAAAGAGAAGTTATCTAACTTTACTGTCGGGTTTTGACAGACGATTTGTATCGAATCAAAAACTCATCTCGCTGACATAATCGCTCGATCTATTGTTGATCGGAAATCGATTGTTTCATAATGACTGTCGAAATCGTTCGTGTGGTAATAGACGTTACAATCGGAGGGTGGTAGTATTGATTGTGGCGTCGTATGCTATCAATGAGTTATTTCTGTCGTAAAAGTTCAATAGTTTATGTTGAACGGTGATTATTTCCGTAATTTAGTTCCTACATAGACCTTACCGGTGCCAGTAAAGTAGTCTAGGTAGTGAGAGCAACAATTCTATTTACGATGTAGATGTAACTTTATCATTGTGCAAGTATATGCTTAAGTCTCATTGCCTTCTTCCAGAAGTAGAGTCGTTCTAGTTTTCCTGAATTCAGTAATTGATTATTCCATTTTAATTATTTACTGAGGAATATGGTAACTAATATTCAAGCTTAATTATTAGGTATGCATTTCTACTAGTGTGATTCCAAACATACACGCTCAATTTTTATTTTGTTACATTTAGGTACTGCATCACGTCATTAAAATACCGATGTCATAAAATTATAACAGAACTTGTAATTCACGATAACATACTAATTGCCACCGCGAGTTCCGTTTTATTATAATATATTGAGCAGTACAATGAGTTACCGTTCGTTTTCCTTGAACACTCCCTTCACTAACCCTTTGAACTTTGCTTAAAATCGTGCCGCAAAGACGTGGTACATTAGGTTCACAAATTAAAGTAAAGATGGGTTTTCGAGTGTCAAGAGCAACGCTAAATGAACCCCGGATCCTATTAGACGCCTATTAAACCTCATGTTACAATGATAAGTGGTTCTTTTTGATTACCGCTTAGCTCTGTAAAATTCAGTTCTGTCCAGAACTGTGGCATTACTTAAAAAAATAGTGATTATCGATCGATGGATTTAAAAATGTAATTTTAAATTGTACATTTACTTAGTGATTTACCTTCATTTAAATATACCCAATATATCCTGCAAGCCTATTAGGTAAATCAGTATGTAGTCAAACCTCATAAAACCCTTTTAGTAGGTAATCCTTATTTATTTTTGAAAATCAATCACTATCGCTAGCATGGGATTTCATAGCAAGTACTGGTTCATTCGCTCCAGAAACCTGGTTATTTCCTCTCTAACTCAAACAATCATAAAGCTTCAGAAATATCTAAGTGTGAATGGGACTGAGAAATCAACAGAATATACTGTATAATATTTCTTGCAGTCGTGATAGTGCATAAGGCATAAAAGGTTGGTTTCTGTCCGCCTACTAATGACCCGTTTTCATTTAAACGTTAATAGCCCAATAGGCAAGGCGGCTAGAGGAAAACGTTGAATTTAAATCTTTCGATTTTGACTCTTATTCTTCATGAAAACGATGAAGAATACCTAAGAGTCAAAGTCAGTATTCTCCTCATTACTTTTCAGTTTTCTTTGGACATGTGACCTCGACGGTCTTTTGTTTTCATTACTCTTTGTAATCGGATTTTCCTAGAATTCGTACAAACTACGTCATTGCATTTTTATTATTGGATCGGGTACGACCAGGCTTATCCATAGTCCCCGTCCCCATTTGTCATTTTGTTTAAGTCTCTACTGTGTACTTGTACAAGATACATAACATCACGCCTTGTTTCCTCAAAGGGTTCGGCAGCGGTGTACCTATACTACAGCCACATTTCTTCATGTTTAAGTCCCATGCAATAAGGAGCGAGCCTATTGCCATCAACCGGGAAAAAATGCGAACTACAAGCTGCTAATGAGATATTCCAGATAGAAATCCCCAATAACATTTTGCCCGACCTGGGAATCGAACCTCTTGCTAGCTAGAAAACATGTAATAGCTAAAATTAGAAAATTGTCTACCTATATTATTTAACATACACATATACATAACATTATAGCTAGTGCATAAATTATATGAACCGAAGCGAAAGCAGGCAGCAGTATCATAACTGTCTACAATCTTACATTTGCGGTCTATCAACACGTTGATTGCGTACATTTGTACGGAGATAATGTATGGCAGATCATTTTGGGAGCTGTAGTGTTAAATTGGTAATGTGCTTCATTCGAGTACGATAATATTGAATGTTTCCGTACGATTTCTATCCTGTATGTAATGAGCTGTGCGGATTGGTCGGTTTTCTCGAGTATATTATGTAGTTATTTACAAGTAAGTACGGTGATAAGGATCGAGAACAGTTATTTATTTGCTGATCTACCTAATAACTTAGTTCTCAGAAGAGGCCGGAAGCTGTTACTACTATGTTTAAAGAAAATGTATACATTTTGGACAGCAAGATTTTATTTTTGTATACTGCCTTTCTAGGCTTGCTAGGCTTATGATGATACTCCCTTTCTAGGCTCACCCCCATTTACATGGGACTCAAACGTAACTGGAAAAATGTGGGTATACTATAGGTTAACCTCTGCCTAACCCTTCGAGGAATACAGGCGTAATGCTATGTTATGGTACTGTCTAAAATGATCAAAATTATGTGATAAGTCAGAACCAAACCTCTTATTGTCCCAAAGATTGATCTCCGATCGAAATCATTCCAACCGAAGTAACGTGACAATCAATCGCCTAAACTAATAAACAGCACCGTTTCTTCGCGAACGCTTTCCAACACAACATTGAAAAGGTCACATTCCCAAAAGACCAGCCAAGCTAAACAAACAAATCAACATCAAATGATCACTACTCTACCACCATCACCTGCAACTATCGCCTCGCCCCACTTGAAGCTCGTGACACTAACATAAAGATGAAGGATTGACATCAAACACAATTATTTGTGTTGCAACCGACTGGCAAAGGATTGAGATAGTTAATAGATTGATGTGAGAAGAGTCAGATATCGTGAATGGGAAATTAGGTGAAGTTCAAAGCAGTGATGACACGAATGAAAGGAAGGAAGCATGTTTTGTGAAGCCTGGTACTGTGCAGAGTGCAGACTCCAAGTGCGGACTTTTGACGCTTTGCAAGAGACCATGTTTGCGGTCCTTAGGTGAGGGTGGGAAGAATGCACATCAGCACATATTCATGAGCTTTCGTTTTAGTGAAAGTGGGAGTGGTCCTTTCATGAGATGTTTCATCAATCAATAGTTCTTCCAGGCGTTTTCTGTGCGTTTAGTTTTTTGTTATCGTCATTGTAGCCATTACACCTACGAAGATTGAACCTGTATATTCTAACAACTATGTGCGTACAGATATCTAGTAGTGTATCAACGGAATTATATGTGATATCTTGGTGTAGGCCGCAAGAATCCGCTGCATGCGAGAAGCACAGGATCGGTAGTTGTGGCAAAGCTTTGGGGGGCCAGTAGTACATGTCTTTCAGCTGAATGATGATGACGATGAAGCCTGAACTCTGTAAGTAACATAGCTTCATTATCATTACACGCATAACGGCCTTTCATCACACACGCGAATAAATATGATAATATCCCTCCTTACACAGTTTCTTGATCTTGTTGCTCTTCTTCCTATTAGTTTTATAAAGTATTATTGAATTTTTAAGCGACAAAATTATTCTTTTCATTCCCTACTTATAGTCATAGTCTAAAGTTGTATCAAAAATGCATGACACAAATTCACCAAGTCTTCTATCGTCCACTGTTCGCGCTGTATATATATTACGTCGAATGTGCAGGCATATTATATATAGTGGTAACGGGTTCCGCGTAACGGTGAGCACATCGCCGTCGCGTGCCCATCGTGGACAGCGCGCATGCCACGAATTGTAGTGCGATTCCTTGTATTTCGCTTATTATGCTTTTAATTACCGTTGGTAAATTAGTTGGATTAAAGGTGACTTTACTGTTAGCGTTTTTAAAGTACGTGAATCCGTTGGTCAATCAACTTAGTTTGATTGAATCCGGAACCTTTTTTGGTAGTCCAGTTCTTGAGGCTAACCAAAAAAAAACCATAGATACGGGTAAGATAATATAATAATTATGTGGAAGTGTGCTAATAATTCTACCAATAATAATTCTTCTAACAGATTGAATATTAGCCTGAACTTCAATGTAACCAAATCTTTATCCTTGGAACGCATTCTAACTATTCGTACATATTCTCCACGGTCCCCACCACAAGCATTCATCATAGTACAACCGCCGCCGAGCCTACTTCCTGGACATTACCATGCGGTGGGTGTCCGCCGCTTTATCGCCGCTTATGTAACGGTCCCGTGCCCCCAGCCCCCTGCACAACCGGCAATAGAATCTATCTTTATGGACTGAACCGCATCCTTGCGAGATGTGTATCGCTTCAGACTTACAGTAGCTGGGAAGAATGTGGATCACTATTATTGAGCAAGTTTTATGAAGATTATATCTAGCTCCCCGGTATAATGTCTGTTTGGCTTCCAGATTGGTGTATGAATTTACGAAATAATCAAATTAATGGCTGTACGGAAACATCTTGATTGTAACAGAGTATGTTATTACATACCGTTTTTGGAGGCGCTAAAAGAAACAGTAAAATGGATTAAATTCATAGTATTATGAATTTATTTAATTAAGTACTTACAAAATATTTTCCACAAAAATATTATAGCTTCTTCAAGGATTCTTGTCACCATTTGGCAAAGGACTTGAACACAGCGGGCACACTATGGCCAAGTACCATCTAGACCCAAATACGTTTAGCAAATTTTGCCTCCATTTCGTGGAGTCCATTAGCGAAGGAAACCTAGACTCATAAGAAGTCACGCCCATCACTACATTCCTTAAATGATAGAAGAACAAACTAGCAGACCAAAATATAACACCCAAATTCATAAAGACGTACAAGACATACAGGTCTACGATGCCCAGGGGCTCAGGTATCACGAACCTCAGCATCGGGTTAATGATGCGGACAGCGGATAGTATCCATGCATCATCATCAAACTTCAACGATATGAAGTAGTAGTTATAGTAGGTCGCATACAGCATTGAGAGCATCACGTGTCCGAGGAATAAAATGAAGTATCTCTGATTGTTACGGCCGACACAACGCGCGAGGAAGGTGCAGTGGTGGTCCCGCCTTATGATACATACATTACATTTCTTGCAATGCCAACTCTTCGCTGGCCGCGACATTTGACAGTATTTGCAATATGTCCCTTCGCCAAACACGGGCCTTTTCAAGCTTGAGTCCATCATCATGCTAAAAACCATGTTGCCAACAACGTTTATGAACCAGAATGATATTATGCAAATATGTATTAACCGTTTAGTGATGCCACAATCGAATATCACGATAAGATAGGGATACACGATAGTCACTTGGAAGACAAAGATCCCAGGAATTAGCAGAAATACCACAAAGTAATATGGCAGTTTCGAAATAATGTTTCCAAATTTGGAGCCTTGGTGAAATGAATGCATTGTGTGAAATATTTAACGGTGACCACAATTTCTCCAATGTTGTTAAACATATCAAAACAGAACTTATCTTCAGCGTTGAGATTGACAGTGACATATTTTGATAAAATTAAAAAAATCGTAAATGGCAACTGCATTGTAGAAAACCAGTTTTAAATATGAAGTCCAAAGAAGTTGAATATGATTTATTTTGACCGCAGCATGACTAAAGTTCAAGAAAACAAGTCTGGCGAATATTTTTTGCCTATCGGGGTATGAGCACAAGTAAAGGAAAAGCTCCTAAAATCGCTAATTCTAGTCTTAGCACATTAAAATAATTGGATTACTAACTTACATTTGCTGTTGGAGAATTGACCGTGACGTTTATCGAGGTATTGGAGCACATTTTTTCAACTAAAAAGTTAAGTTTGTTCGTGGGATACATTAATCACAACTACGGAACCCTTCATTGAGGTTGGCCCGACACGCACTTGGCTGGTTTGTTGTATACCGCCGGTGTGAACGAGCCTTTATATCGTAAGTCACATAAGATTCCACATTCATACTTACAAATAAATACGCAAAAACATACCTAGCTAGCGAATATCAGTTTGAAAGTGTACCATTGCGCCGGCGCACGATCCTGGCATTTCGGCCCTTTACTTGTCTGCAACAGACAGTAAGCTACCAGAAGCAATATCGGAACAATTTTACACTTAAATTATTTTGAATAAAATGATAATTTATTAAATGGCTAATGGTCCAAAGGATAAGGGAATTAAGTGTTTTTGTTAACAGAGGTTTTTGGGTTAGGTAGGTACCTGTTTTTGGGTTCTCAGAGGAAAACAAGTTTTATATTCAAAAGAAAATAAATGTTGAGTTAGGATTTATATAAAAACTGAAAATGGTTTTTTCTATGGGATTTTGTATGGATTATTGAAATTTGTACGGATCAACCTGTGTCGGACCAGATAGCATGTTATTACAGATTAAAAACATATTATATTATTATCACGGTAATGTAATGCTGGTAAACTGAAATGCTTCTTGTTGCGACTGACCAATCATTAAAAAAAATTGAATGTTTCACAACAGGATAAACTCAGGTAAATTGATACTGTTTAAAATAAATACAGAATGAGATTTAGCTTAGGTACCAATACACGGAGGGTATTTATTTTAACAAACTTCATCACGTTTCAATTTATTCAGAAACAATCCGGCCAAAGCTGTTTGTTTAGGAATTGCCCTATTTGGTAAGTCAAAATGCGACGGTTGAACTCAAAATCAGCCGTAGAATAGTTGACGAACCAGCTCTTACTCAATATCCAAGCATTTTTATTCCCATGGCATATAACAACCATAAAACGAAATAACACCAGTCCTTGATCTGTCACTATACTATAAGTGATAGTCCCAATGCACCGTTTTATCGCCATTCCAAGACATATCTCATTGGAGGTCCATTAGACCTCCATTAGACTCATACTGATGATCGATGGCGTTAAAGAACAATAGCCATTTTCTTCATTGTTGTGTTATTTATTAGCGATAATACCACCTATCACTTATCCAATAGAGTCACAAATTAAGTTGATCTAGAGTGTTGAAATTTTGGGTCCGTGGTTGAAATTGTTGGTGATTGATATGATATGGTGATATGATTTTATTTTCTAACTCTGGGCGTGTGTTAGTGGTATGATAGGGCAGAATGATGATAGTAGAGGTTATGCTAAGTTTTTTAATATCAATAAGGTGAAAATGGTGTGACTGGGATTTCTAACAATCGGGAATTACTTCTTCTACTACGACTCATGAAGGATCACCTACCTCATGTAATTTTTACATTCAAGAAGTGCTGACTCGCAGCCTAATTGCTTTTGATTTCTGATCACAATTTTTTTTTCAAACGATCCGTAGTAAAAGCTTAGTTACTTAATGAAAAACACATTAAGAAAATATTATATTATTTAATTTTCCCTTCACGTTCTCTTCACTTAAATAACATACTTCTTTCACGGATCTTTGACTTCATATGGTACAGCACTTTCACACAGTGGCCACACTATGGCCAAGTACCATCTAGTTCCGAATATGTTTAGCAAATTTTGCCTCCATTTCGCAGGTTTCCTTAGTTCAGGGAACTTTGACTCATAACAAGTCACACCCGTCACTGCATTCCTCAACTGAATGCAAAATACAATAATCGAAAAGAATAAAAGAGTGAAGTTTAGGCACAAGTAAACGATAAACAATTTTTGTCCCGGTAATGGTTTTGGGTCTATAGAGTTCAAAGTTACAAAATAGTAGTTGTAATAACTCATATACAGCATTGAGAGCATCCCGTGTCCGAGGAATAAAATGAAGTATCTCTGATTGTACAATCCGATGCAGCGCGCGAGAAAGAAACAATGATGGTCCCGCTTCATGATACACACATTACATTTCTTGCAATGCCAACTCTTCGCTGGCCGCAACATTCGACAGTATTCGCAGTACGTGCCTTCACCAACCACGGCCCTTTTCAAGGTTGAGTCCATAAAAATGCTGAACATCATGTTACCAACAACGTTTATGAAGCAGAATGATATTAAACAAACGTGCATCAATTGCTTTGCGATGCCAGCATCGAACTTCACGACAAGATTCGGAAATACAATATTAAGTTGGAAGATAGTGGTCCCAGGAACTAGCACAAACACCACAGAATAACAATGTACTATCGAGATAATATTTCCAATTGAATATTTTTGTTGCATTTTGTGAAATCTTTAACATCAACACTACATGAAAATTTATAAACTTCAATGGCTTCTCGTGATTTTAGGCTTCAACTGGGGACTTTGTGGATGAGTCTACACAATTTAGAAAACATAACATTACTCAATATTACTACCTATTTATTTTGCTGTGCATTATTTGTCAACTTTGGTCTAAAAATTGACAGTGACAGTGCAAAAAATCTTTATTGGCAGTGCATTGTGTTTATGAAGTCCGAAGTAATAAAGAGGATTCTATTCCGAAATTGAACTAGAATAAAATTGATGCAAAGGGTTTTAATGGAATACAAGTTTTTGTTATAATTTTGTTTTTGGGAGTCCTTTTAAATGTCGGTTTTGCGATCGAAGACGAATTATTTCAACACTGCTGCAAGTTTTAGAGACATAATATCGCTCCCTATTTCCCTAACTTAACTCTACCAAGGCATAATTATCAAACATCTGTAACTTGAAAACGCTCTAAAAATCATTAAAATCTTACAATACGTCAATCATGTAGGCCAATGAATCATGCGGCAACTAGAACAACCACGGTAACATCTCTCCACATGTTATTACAGATCGAGAACATTATCATCACGCTAATGGTGGTAAACTATCGAAATATGTTGAGTAATGCAACCAGCTTTGCTTAACACATGTCTCACTGCTTCTGAGCTATCGTTTGATGGAGTGTGGTGAATCATGGGTATCGCTTTCATTTATTATACTGCCCGTTGGTGTCGTGATTGAAGTGCGCCTGCTGAGATTTAGTTGCTGGGTTCGATTCCCAGGTTGAGTAACGTTTTACTGGGTTTTTACATTAGGCTTTATCATGAGCACCACTAAAAGGCGTATTCAAGCGATGACTTTACTATTCTTTCTGATAAAGAATTTTGGGCTTGACTAGCCCATCCCAAAACTACAAATAAGGCTTCATAGACGAAATAAACCTATAGGAAAGTTACGCAAGAAGTCCATCACACACAAAATGGTAGATCTACGTGATGATCGCTGGGCGCAGTTTGTGTAATATTGAATTTAATAGGTAACCACAAAAGGCCAGTTAATTCTGTTACGCAAGGAACCATGGAAAATGGTTTTGCAAATGTACGTGGGGATCACAAACGCTATCCACGTCTGTGATCCCCTAAGGGGTATGCGGTTGCAAGCACTCCGACATCTCTAAAACAGGTGAATCGAATCCAACAAATTGGGCGTAATAACGTTGATTTTTAAATGACGCAAGCTACCTGTAGTCTTATTTCTCATTGTCTAATCAAAGAAGCTAATTTTGCTAATGAACATTGGTAAATTGTAGTCAGATTCTCTATACAAGTTGTAAGTAAAATCACTGAAAACTTATTAAGGGGTCAGTGTAATCATCATTATGAACAAATTTTATTATGATAGAAACTATATAAAAAATCTGCTGATATTTGTCAAGTGCGAACATAACGAATCGAACGTATGGAGTCTATGGAGTAGCTGATTTTGATGTCTGGTTTGGTCCCATAGTAAAAGTTGTTTTTAGTTATTTCAACTACAACGTACCAAACGAAACGACGTGACCAAAGAAACGATGGATGGACTGTGTGAAACATGATATGGCTAGAAAGGGAGTGACTACCGAGATGACGACTAATAGAGAAGTATGGAAGAAATGTTTCGCCAACCACAAAGAAACGGGATTAGGACAGGGGAATGATGATGTATGTACATATATTATATTCAGGAAACAGGAATTTCCGGGTCCCGATAAGAACACATTTCTATGCACTGTAGTCCCAATGGTTTGGTACAGCGTTAGTTTCGAGTGCAACTTAAACATACCGGTAAATTCGTAAGCAGTTACTATGTAACGTAGTTTGAGTACAAAATTGCATCACGTTTGTGTTAATACACCGTATTTGAAAATTAGTTCCTGAATCGGTTAGTTTACATAATACATAAACATAATCAGCCTATAATGTTCCCACAGCTGGGCCACAGGCCTCCTCTCTTGGAGAGGGAGTGGGGTGTAATCCAGCATGCGGGCCTAGTGCGGATTGGTAGATGTCACATGTCTTCGAATTTTTGGTACTAGGACATGCCGGTTTCCTCACGATGTTTTCCTTCACCGTTTTGAGAGCAGTGGTGATGATATAATTTACACAAAGTAAAGCGCCTGTCTGCACCTACGACCTACATACAACTCTCAGTCGCGGTCGTTACCACTGGGCCACCACTGCTCACGGTTAGTTTATACCCTGCAAATTGTCGAAGTAAAAAGTATAATTCAATTGCAATTTGGTTTGTCAATTGTTGATCAGTTCTGTTCTTTGAAAACTAGAATATTGATGATGAAGTTCCAACCTTTATCCGATCATGGTTTTTCGAAGTTTTCCTGGTTTAACTGCCAAATAGACATTTTGATGTAAACACAAGAAAGTTTAGCTCACCGTTACCGATACTTAACTCCTTAGAAATGGCTGCCTTAAGCGGACAGCCAAAGGTCGGGTTAAAGTTGTATAACACAGCAATCATGATCACATTCCATCAAGTTACACGACTCAGTGAAAGTGTTCTTCCCTATAGAGCGTTGCACGCGATAACGTCGTTTAGTAGATCATAGTTCGAACTTTTCAGTCGAACACGTATCCTCTTCACGCTTGCCATTACTCTTGTGAAGAAGGACTGTAAAGTTTCGCAATTATATTATGGAGTTGGTACTAAGATCAATTTTTCTATTGATAGTTTTGCTTTCAACAAATATGTATTTGATTCGTACCTCTGGAAGTATTTCAGATCGTATTTGTGAATCCATCACAAATTGTGGATATTAATAGAATAATTATTCAGCTTGGATGCCTGAACCTGCCTGAAATATAGGAAGGTTCGTATATTTCAGGCAGGTTCAGGCATCCAAGCTTTTGAATTTAAAGTCCTGATAGGTATCAGGATTTTAAATTCAAAAACTTGAGCCAGAATATTTCTCGAAAAGACAACATTCAGGTTGTTTCCATATAGTCATTATTCTCGTTAAAAGAATGCCGCATATAGAAAATCTAAAGCATTCTACCAATATTTTGCATACAACAGTAATACACCTGTATTTAGATAATAATAGTACTATGGAAACAAATATGATGAAAGTTCACGTATAACTATAGCGGCGGTAACACGCGATCGTATCAAATTGCAAACTCGATCACGTAATAGCATTTCGGTAGAACACAGTTATGTCCGACTATAAAACAATGCAGTAGGCTCATTGTTGTTATTATATTGAAATATAACAACATGATCCTCTCATAGAAGGAGACATGGAAAGAAGAGAATTGGAATAGTACTTAGTATTTTAATGAAGCCCATAATGGAGCAGTATCCTCTTCTTGTCACATTCCCTTGGATACTTTTGAAAATCTGGTATGGTATATGGGAGACCTTGCTGTGGACCATAGAAACTAACGGTGTTGGAAAAGCGGCACTTGCGTTCAGAGCAGTTACACATTGCACAGATTTCTGACTTTGCGGGCATTGTTTTGATGGTGTCCGTTCGTTTCTGTAGCAATTAATCGTGGTCCTTCTGCATGTATCTGTTCTGTGTTAACAGTTATGGTATTATTGAGTTTAACTGTAGCTTGATGATAGGTTGGAATTGTAGTTTCAAAATATTCGGCTTACTGGTAGCGAAGTTACTGAGTACTTAGTAACTGACCTTATCTCAGTAATAATTGGGTTTCTACACTTTCGTCTGATGGGTTTCTTCCTTGTATTGCAGACATCTGAAAAGGTATGGGGGCAAGCGAATGCAGTATTTTAAATTAAATGAGCTGTCTGAAATTGCATGGTTTAAAACAGAATGCAGTAATCATAGATAAGGCAATGGGTCGTAGGTCTAAGGGCGAATTTCACCATTGAAACTGGACGCGTTCAGCACATCTAAACCGTGTCCAAGAACTGTCAGTGTCAAAATTGTTGTGGAATATTGACACTGACAGCTCTTGAACGCGGTTTAGAAATGCTGATCGCGTTCAGTTTCATTGGTGAAATCCGAGCTTAGACTCACAATTGAATTTTGTCTTGCATTGGTGATTGTTGCACTGCAGTGTTGACTCGCAATAAATAGCAAGAACTAATAGTTCACTCGAATTTTCTTTATATTCTTATGATTACGTAGGTCCATCAATTACTTGCATACGGCAGGGTTTCTTACTAGCAAAAGCAAAATATTAACTTGCAAGACATTGCTCTGTGGTCATATTTTCAACAACATTACATTACAGTACTAAGTGCATGCAGAAATCAGATATTATAAGGCAACGCGATACGTAAGCACAAAGCAACATCATACGAGCAAAAAAGAATAGAAAATAATTTGCTTAAAAAAGCGTTATCAGATTTGTAATAACAGCAAACCTATGGGAAAGTCAGTTCCCATGGCTGATACAATGATGATGGATATAAGCTTCGTAATGACGGCTCATGATATAATACTTGATCTCTATCGTTAATCTTTTGCCGTGAAATTGTACGTGATCGGTTCTTATTTGAAAGTTGTCTAGAAGGCATGTTTTGTTCTATATCTAAACTAATAAGAGGTAAAAATGTTTGTTTGTTTGTAAGAGGCTACTTCTGGAAGTATTGATCTGATTACATTTATTCCATTGATAGAAAGCTACACGATACGCTATTTTTCTTCCACGCGGACAACGTCGCGTGCAGAAGCTAGTGGTTAATAATTGAAAAAAAAAATTGATCGTAAAAAAATGCCAGCTTCCATGCGCTTCTGCGTGAACGCTGCTGAGCACGTCGGGTTTAAGAATTAATTAATAATGTAAGAAAGGTTAATTATGATAATGGCTTATTATTATTTATTACAAGCCACTGTTGTCCCACTGCAGCGCATAGGCCTTCCTTTCCTGTTTCCACTTTTCCCGGTCTACTGCGATTGTGGGCCAACCCTTTAAGAAGTTCAGTTCCGCCATCGCTTCATAATGGCTTGGTCAGTTAAAAAAGTGTAAAAGCATTTATGCATTATGACCGATCCGGTTGCTGTAAGTTACGAGTACAAATAGCCACTTCGGAGTTACTTTTAGTACACATCTAATGAACATTACTTACTAAAGGTTTGTCGTTAGTTCCTACTACTCAGATGACATCAGCCCCATTTCTGTCTTATCCACTTAAAGGGCACATGTACATCAACATATAAATTGTTGAACAAGGCTTTCATAAGCTTCGGTTTCCTCGAAGAGCGGTGGCCGCCACATGACGGCCGGAGTGATGGCTTTCATGAAAATGATGGCAGCGGGGTTTGACTTTACGGTGTCAAAAAATGCTCTCTAGGAAAATACACCAACTTATAACGGTTCGTTGACGTCGTTCGCCGGTAAATTGTGGACGCTATGTGGCGGCCTTCGCTTTTTTCAGAAACCGCAGCTTTACTCTAACAGAGTTTACTTTGTAATCAAGCTCTTGCAGAATATCACAATAAAATGATGAAACCATATCGGTTAGTTTACTTTGGATTGGAAGAACTTATTTCTTCATAATAATTTAATACATCTGATAGTGGAACAGTAAAAGACAATTTATTGCCACTGAGATAGTTAAGTCCTATTGTTAATTGGACAGTAATATTGTTAGATCAAAGATACAATTATAGAATTGGCGAAATTACTGCATTGTTACATTATTTTTAATAAAGTATAATTGGATTGAACGAAATATAGTTGTAGCAATATTAAATTATAGAGGTGTGGCAAAAATATTATGTTATTAATAATTTGATAACTATTATTTTTGTACCACTTATGACTTAGAAAGTTCTTCAAGTCCTTTAGAAGATATTTTAAGTGTATTTTGAAATAGATGAAATGGACTCGAAATTAACTGAAATTGGTACGTTATTGTCTTGTTTCATAATAATTATGAATATAACAAATGTGCATGTGCGTACATATTGTGTTATAGGTATGTACTTATTTAGTACGTGGGATAAATATCAATCAAACCATTGTTTAGGAACCTGGTCATATGAAACTGAAGCCGATTGTTGTAATATTGTTATCGAATAGGGAACAGACTTAGTTTAAGAAACGCAATTTATTACATTCGCTTCAATTATGATTTTAAAAATTCAATATCAATTGAATATTCGTGAAGCCTTAGGCTATACAGGTCTTTAATACATTGTAGCGCACAAATTGATTTCATTGTTTCCCTTTGTTAGCCAGACAAGATAAATGAGATAAATTGGTCAGTTAACTTTGATTAATTGACCAGGTTTAATATTATATTGACCGCTTTTGGAAGTATCCTTAATAATGGTATAATTAATAATATTAATTAGTTTTTAAGGATAGAGGTCGGGCCTAATGAATGTAATAAGAGCTTTCATTAATTATATTTTAAGTGCCTGTTAAAATTTATTACTGGATCTTTGGATTTCTGGAACATCATAGTTGTATAAAAACTCACCAACGAAAGTCATAGAGAGGTTATTACCAAAATCTTAAGTAAGTAAGAAATCTGCGAGGTAATTACGCCTTTTGTCTTTTGTCAGTTCAGCTGCGTTCATTGCGTTATTTACTTTCAGCAGACGAAGTTTTCAAACCTAAGAAGCAATGGATTAGGAATTTCCTTCGAATCCATCGGATTGTGATTGAAAAGTGTAAGTGTAAAGTGTCTATTAGGGTCATGTTAGGATTGATCATCATTTGTTATTTTTGTAAGGATCTGCTGCTCATTCTCTTGACTGACTTTTGATGAAACACTGATGAATGCCATGATACACATAACCTGACTTACCTATTCCTTTCTACCAGTTTTGAATGAAATGAAATACTCTTTCATTTTTTCAATTCACGACTTTTACCCACTGACACGCAAATCGATTAAACGCATAACACATTCGAATCGCGGAATATTAAAGGAAACATGTACTATAATTCAACAATAGTGACGTAGAGCGGGTGCGGCGAATCGATGCACGTAGTGTACCTAATCGATTAGCTCGAATCGATACCATCGGTGCACCCTACAGTGACCTATGACGATCCTTTATTGTGATGAAACGATGGGATGTTTACTTGTAAAAGGGAATTTAGCAAGCTTTTGACTAAAGATTTGTTGTTCATTAATTGCAAAGAATCTATCTATTGAACTGAACTTGAGACACCCGGGAAAATATAAATATGGATCTTGGTGAATGATTGATTTTTACCCTTTTTAACCTCTTTTGGGGTTCCTTTTTAGCAGGTCCAGAATCGTCAGTGGAACATCTGCAATTCTGCAAAAACACCTTGTTAAAAATGTATTTTTGTCACGAAGACGGATGCTACAATTTGGTTAACTTATTTTGAGTCAACTCACTGATTAATGACGATATTAGAGACACTACACTCGCGTCCTCGACATTGGGCTCGCTTTTTGCATGTGTTATTATTCTGTCAGAGTAATAAATTGCGAGGCATTCGTTTTAATAAATCATTGCCTTTGTTTTGAATTTACGAATGAGCAAAAACTACAGTATCTACTTATTGAATTATAATACTTTGTGCGACCAAATAATACCCAGAATTTTTAGTGGGGTATTTTTTATTATTAATTTCTTGTGCTATGACACTAAAAAGTGATTTTATTAGTTTTTAGTTTAGCTATGCTAAAGAAGCAGGATAGATTAGAATACTTTAACTAATGCAAATATCGATGATATCAATCTTTTATGATAAACATAAAACTCTTCAGTGAGAAGTAGCAATAGTTTGTATGTCTTTGCAGTATTTTTAGCCAACTGCAGGGAAGCCTAAAAGGAAGGTATAATATTTTACAGGAACAATTTGGTTCAGTTATCAAAAACTACTATTATAAAACCAATCCTTTCTCTGTAATAAGAACTGATCATTCATTAAAGTGAAGAAACCACGACACTCTTTGCACCTGCAAATAATTTTTCATAAAGAACACGCGCTACAGAGGTCAGAGAGGATCATCTAGATAATAATAATATCTAGCAAGAAAGGCTTCGGGTTACGTAACTATGGGTTCTCATACCCATGGAGTAATGATGGTGGCGATAAAATTGTACCGTTGAGAAATGAATGGGGCTAATGGTGAAGATGATGTTACATCCATATACTTCATTATATCATTCATAGTATAAATGCGAAAGTAACTCTGTCTGTCCATTTCAACGAATTTCGATGAAACTTGGCTCACTGGAAGACCATGAGCTTGCTTAGGTTATGGTATAATTTTTATCCCAATATTACATTCCCGTGAGACAATTTCCGATCTCCACGCGGAGTTGCGGCCAAAAGCTAGTGAAGATAAACTATCTACTTGAAATTAGATGCTTGGCGCCTTAGGGGCTTGGCGCCTTGGGAGATTTTCTACGACGAAACCTTTCTTTGTGTGGTTAAAAAGTTTAGTCGTAACTAGGCCTTAAGGCTTGATGATTTAGTAGTTGTTGACAGTGAGATATGTCACGGGGATTGGCAGCAAAGTAGGTACTCTTAATTGTATACAGTGATCTTCAATCAATATAACGAGTGTGATGATAAGGTATTCTTGTTTTAAAAGTTCACTAAAATTAAGCAATAATACACTTGAGCTAACCTACGATTTTATTAAGCCATTATGTAATCAACCTCAAATATTACACACATATCTAACGATTGATTATTCTTCTTTATATAAAAGTAATTTTAGTCAGTTATGTCTGCCTAATTGACCACTATCAATAAATTGATCTGCGACAAACTTACATCATGTGGAAATTTGAATATTATTGAAGCAAGATTAATTAAAACATTTAATTACTTATAGGAAGTTACGTCACGATATCGGAAGTAAAAGTTTGTGTCTTAAGTAAAGAGTTGCTCAATTGAACGGTAAGAAAGCTTTGCATTTTATGGGTTTTCAAATATATGGGTCCGGGAAAGTAGGTTGACTTATTCACACCTGGTATGTAATTTGAAGACTGTTAATTGATTATATAATAAGCTGTAAATCATGGTGGAATAAGGTGGCAGGCACTTCGGAAGAGGCAGGTAGGTAAGCTTTTCTCCCTCGCATGTATTCCATGGACGATCATCTTTTAGATGAAATATGCTCTTGTAGGTGCAACACTCATAGAAGGTAAGTCATAGTAGGTCATTTGACTGCTTACTTTCCTTCTTGGATTATCGGACATATTTCTAAGCCCAAAGACTACTTTTTTCTGAATTTTTAGCGTTTTTAGTAGTTCTTCTTAGATAATTAAATGAACGGTAGATCGATGTCCATAAAACTTATCCTATAAAAATGCCTTCGGCATTAAGTCCGCCTCTGTAAATTTGCTTAAAGTATTAAATAAATAAAACTGTAGTACCTAACTTATTTAAACTAGAGCCCATGTTATCATATCCTCTAAAGACCACCGTTACTTGTTCACTGAACCAGATTTCGACTTTCAATACTGCTTTTACATCCTAACAAATGCAATCCAACAGTTGCGGTGGGAATAAAACGCGTAATGTATTAGGCAACGGCAAAGGATGCAATTGAAACATAATTAGTCCAGTCTAATGAACCAATATCCGTTATTTTTGTGTTCATAATAATTTTTGTAATAATATTTATTATTTTATTATTTCTACACCGGATGCAAAAATGTTAAATAAATAATAATACCTATGGCATTCAGGAAATAGGTGTGCTGTATTTGTTACCTTTGACTAGGTAACTGTTAGCCCGCTTTTCAATTCGTTTTTAATACGCATGCACATGTAAATGTGTTGTTTAAACAGCTATGGATAGCATTAAATATTCATGAGATTACTCCAATTCCGTGGTCGAGTTTCCATAATTTTCCAGAACAAGAACGTTCTTACGTATATCAACAAGCATTTATATAAACATCTACTTTCCACTAAAACAAACAGCGGAAAAATGTAATATTCACAAAAATAAAAATTGTGATTACTTTAAGCTTATCAGTTTTCAATCGTTAGTGAAGTCTTTTGGCAGTCGTAAAATTGACCATTAAATAAAGAGGTCGCCCACTAGTTCATACATTTATATTACTATTATTATTTTATGATTACTATGAAAGCTTTATGCTATTTATTTTTGTTATTAATCTCTTGCTAGAGATAAGGTAAAAATAATAAATAACAATTGCCTTTATTTCCTCTGACCCTTCATAATTCGTAAACAAGTAACCTTATACTTATAACATTTTGTCTTCTGGGTGTTATATTATCAATTATCAGCTACAAGGCCAGGCTGTTTTTGCAACATAGGCCTCCTCTATTTCCGTCCACTTATTCCTGTCGAAAGCTGTTTTTCGGAAAGGATAGACGAAGACGTCTTTTTGAAATACATATAAGGTTACATCTTAAATCACACTTCATGAATTACTCATTAATTTACTACAAAAAAGCCGACAATACAAACAACCGCCGTATCTTCCTTATACCGTGTTTACAGAATTTCTAGGTCAGCGCATTATTTAAACATATCGTTCACGACACAGCGTCATACATTATTTATTATAGCATCTCTCTTTAGGTAAAATCCTTCAGGAAGTCATATATCCTGTATGACACTATAACGTTTTACGTGGATGAAAAATAATGAGGAAGTTTGGATGTTTACTTACCATGTATTTGTCATTTGTCGTGTTTGGACTCAATTAAAGTTGTCGGTACGAATTGTCGTATGAATTTCTTTCTGTGACTCAAAGGTAGAATTTAAATTGTTGAATGCTATCTAGGAATGCTATGTAATGATTAGACTATGCGGTCTCCACAAGCCCATTGCTAGGCCTGCAGGCTTATTTATTACTTGAATGAAAACGGTTATATACACAGATACACAAATAGAAGCCACGCGTCTGAACCATGTATAGTTTCTGCCACTATGCTGTTGAAGGACGTCCTACATTCCTTCTTCCTTGTCTTTGCTGCCTGGCCTGCCATTACATCAAGGCTTTGCCCCATTTTTTTTCCACGTATTCTAATATATCACCTCGTTTCAACGGAATACTACTGTTTAAAACTAATAAAACTCTATCTTCATCAAACTCAAAACATGCGGAAAATAATTTAAGAAATCCAAAAAAAAACAGCTTCCTAATGCTTTTTAAACAAAGGGCTGATAATAAAAGCCGTTTATTTAATTAACGTTTTTTTTAAACGCGGAACGTTTTGGCTGCGCTTGCGCCGGATACTCGCTTCTTCCTCAAACTTAGTAAACACTGTTATGATTTACTATTGTAATAGTGAATTGTTGTTTTTGGTAAGTATAAGGTAATTGGAGTAACCCCTCATAATGATGGCTTGGTCTGCGATTGTATTAGCATCGTCACCCTGAATAATTAACCTATCGTGTAGGTAAGACATTATTCTCTCTTATATTTAGCGAAATCTTCCTTTATTTCTCACTTAAATAATTGCTACCCTCCTTAGTTTATCGCTCCACCCATATCTTAAAAGAGCTGGTTGCTGATTCTGGCCTCCTGCGAACTTCAAAAGAGGCTTGAATGTAAACACTTCTTGTAATGGAACTTGTTATATTATAAAAGTTATACATTACTTTGTTAAGCCGTCCACTTTCACTGGATCACTTTTACTTACAAGGACGACCGCTTTCTAACTGTTTGACCATACAAGCCGATACCTGCTTTATTCTAATTTGCCGAGGGGTGTTTATTGGGTGTATGTTTAGTAAATAGGTCACGTATTTGTGTGGAGCACTCTTGATCTGACTGCATTCCGAAAGGTTGATTGACGGATTTGTGTTAGTGTTTGGTCATTTTCTGGTCATTGGCCTCAATTTCAAATTGAATATCGTTTTTGATACGATTTCCATGTATGTTTAAGCTAAATCTTATGTAAAGGATGCAAAAGGCCATTACAATATATGCATCACGGAAGTTGAAAATGTCACCATCATCAGCCAATGTGTAATAGCATGCTGTCAATATTGGTCACATTTGAATGTTGCATAAAATCTCTGATAGACTCATATTAGTCATTTGGTGAATTTCCTGTACCTATCTAGCATTCTGTAACGTTTCCTTCTAGATTATAAGCAGGATATATGATTGCAATACGTGAAAATGATTCACTAGAAACCTAGATTTCATTTGAATCATTTTAATTTTTCCGTCAAAAATAATTTTAGAAATACAAAAGTATTCAATTCTACTCAATTTAATTTTAAAATACCGAGATATAATTGTTTTCGATAATTGACGTTTGGGAATTAACGAAGAAAACCACAAACTACAATTCTAATAGTATACTAATAAAATGTCGTGATGAGTGGCATGAGAGCCTCGCCTCTCATGCACGAGGTTGTGGGTCTGAAATCGCCAACCCATTTTGAGCAGGCATGGTGATCAATGCTTGTGCCTTTTCTGTATGAGAAAGAGGCCTTTGCCCTGCAGTGCATTATTATTATGCCGTTACTTTGCCTTCATACCAACATTCGAATAAGCTGTAGAACTTCTACATATGCAAGATCTATACCACAAATTTTCGAGAAAGTGGCGAATAAACAAAGTAATCCCGCAACCCTAACGTTATGCAGTTGGAGAAACACCTTAGGGTGGCCGACAAACCCCTTCGCCTTTCCTGGGTGGAGGTTATCCATGCGGAGTTACCTACTTAAAAAAAACAACACCTCAGAATTATCAATTCGTCAAACCGTTTTTGTGCTTCAATTAACTAAGTAGACTTCCTGCCAAGACAGTCTTCAGTCGATACTTACGTAACACCAACTTCTCACAAGGATGTAGAACTTTCTACGTAGGTATCTCGCTGACATTTAAAACAATCCATATCGTTCAATACGAACGTTACTTCGAAAGGTAACAGAACACTTTCTCCCGTTTTATGGTCCCATTACACCATATAAATATCTGCTATTAGTGGTAACTGCTTCGTGTGGGAGTCTTTGCGGTTACATATGGAGAAAATCCCATTCTGAGATGATTGTAGAATGAGGATTATGTAATAGGGGTTTCTCTTGTGTCTGATCTTTTCTGGAGTCAGCTGATTGTTAGAAACTTCCCAAATCTTCCCATGAAATGTCCATTGGATAATGGTATATTCTATAGACATTAACGGATTTTAGCTGCTTTTATCTAGCCCGAAATTCTGACTGGTTGTCTTAGGAAGGGTTATCGTGTTACCCAGTCACTGGGTTGTGGAGGTCAGATAGGCAGTCACTCCATTTCAAAATACTGGTATTCAGCTGCATCCTGTTAGACTGGAAGTCAACCCCAATATATACTCGTAATTGGGAAAATTCTAGGTAGATGATAAGTCGCTTTTATCGATCATCTTTCCGCAGCCTTCTATAATTTCCTACAATAGTGCAATACTGACACGGTCAAAATGTATGGAACAGATTTGATGATTTTTATTTCAATAACCGATGAAAAATGTCTTCATAGGGGGGTTCAGAATAATGCACTGAATATGTGGTAACCGTTTTCGCGTCGGAGTCCATGTCACCCCGTATAGCTCCGCGCCGCGTATAGTCAGGGACTTCACACTATTTTGTAACCACTTTCTTGTGTAATAATAAAGATTTAATTAATTAATTTAATTTAATTAATAGCTGATCTTCCGTACAGCTAATCGACTGGAGATCATACAGCTTTTATAGATAAAGGATGAGTCAGACTGTTTTCAACTATTAGAAGGTGTCATAAGTTCAATCCAGATTCAAAGGTGAATGGTGGAATTATTCAACATTCAACATTTTTATTTAATTTTTATTACTCGCGTGGGAAGTGAACTCTATGGATAGAAATACCTATTATTGATTTACCGTAATAAACAATACTGACATTTGAGAAGGTCATCTCCCTGCGATACCCGTTATATCTACGAGATAAATCACTGTATAATCACATACGTATAATTTTATGTATTTATTAAACAATAGAAGATAATATGCAGAAAACAGGAACTTTCATATTGAGCGCTTGAAAAGGTCAAAGACCGATCAGCGTCGTTTTTATAAACTTTGTGATTCCGTTCTGAATTCATCGGAAATCAGAATCGAAATTATTTGGACATCCGAATAAAAAACCGGGTTGTTAATCTGATTACGGCATATACGGAAAATAGTCATTCCAAAATAAAACTAGGACGAATAAACTGCTTAATTTTATGTAGATTTTATTTATGCTTTAATTATTCGCTAATGTACAACGTTCATTCAGATTTTGGGTTGACAAGAAACCCATTTCTGCGGTTTATGATGCGATTATGACAATAGCACACAATCCGAGAGTTTTGAAGGATATTTGTAATCCATTGCTTCATAGGTTTAATAAATTCGTCTGCTCAACAACGTAAATAACGCAATGAACGTGGCTGAACTCTCAAAATGAAAGAAAATGAGATCAATTGTAGTTTTATGTGTGTTACGCAATTACTCCGCCTTTAGATGTCTTTAAGATGTATAAATATAAACAACCAGAGCCCTAGTTAAAACGTTTATCTGATATACCTGTCAAAAAATTACAAAACTGTCACATTTTCGCGACAGATGGTGTTAATAAAGATGAAATGTATGATTTTTTTGTATAAAATTGTTGGATTGACAAATTGTCGCCTGAGACCTGTCAGTTTCATTAAATACCCTTGATCACTATCGCGTTTGCGAAGCATGACGATCACGCCGATTCGCTCCTACGATCATAGAAGCATCATAAGTTAGTAAAATCATAGTCCATCATCTTTCTATGTACTTCGCTAACGAGTGTTGATTGCCCGTCAGTTTGATAATCATAGTTTTCCCACACGTCACGACTTTGTCTAAGTGTATGATCAGTTAACTTGTCAGCATGTAGATCATTATCTTCGGATAGCCGGGTAAAGTTCAACTTGATAGCTGTTATTATGTTACGAAATAACTTTGTTACGTTTGAGGTTAGAGGTTAATGCCATCGAGTGTGAAGGATGTGATCAATGGTATGGTGTATGTTGGGCCTATTTCAATTAACATCATTTATTACTCCGCCTTTTCTTACATAATAATCTCGCAATGTTAGAAACGACAATTGAGAATGTTATGAACTACAAAGTAATGTGATGGTAATGCTGTAACGAAAACTATGGGAGACATTATCATGTCAGTTGCACGTTACACAAGCCAATGGTCGCGACTTGATAACGTTAAATTCGTACGGTAGTTAAGTTCTGGTCTGACGAAATTTAGATTTCCATCGACACTCTAAAAAGTAGAGGAATGTTATATGTACCGCGGTTTTGTAACATTGCGGCTATGTTCCATGTGTCACCTAATTATGTACTGTGATGTATTCTAAACAAAAACGTATAAAAAGTCTAGCCAAACAAACATCTAAAAATCTATTGCGTCGCTTTTATAATGTCTTACTTACAACAGTTCGTTCACCCAAGAATGAGATCATTGAGATGCCATTCAATAATGTTTGAACTAACTTAATAATATTATTTAATTCATTTAGATTTATCGCTTCCGCCCATATGGTGTAAATGATTACATAATAATATGTAAATGTAACACCTGCACCCAGGCTAACGCTTTTTCAACCCCATTGAAGAAGCGTTAGCCTGGTCAAGTTTTACTTCCAGATTTACTTCACGGTTATTTTTTACATAATATAAAGTGGTTGGCGAATTTGGTTCCGAAGTAGCCAGAGCACTATTTTTATGAGGGGTTGGCACTGGATCCGAACTCTGTCCGTCCGAATTTAGAACATTCCCCATACGGGTTGATCTCGGATCTTGAATCCGGATTCGGATCGGATGCAGTGCAGCACTTAGTCTACAGGTGCTACGAATTAGGTACCCCTACCGAATGAACTTTTTTGTAAACCACAAAACATCATTAAGATAAAAGATTTTAGTGTTTCTATGAAAGCTGGTTGGTAGCTTAATAAATAATAATTCTGTGCAGGCAAAATATTTATATTTTAAATTACCCTCTAATCTACAGTACCCTCTAATCTACCCTTTAGGGTACGTCTACGACTTAGGGTATGACTTCGCAACCTTACCTTGCTATCAACCATCAACTTTGCTGCCTGACTTACACGAAAAAAGAAGAATATGACACCATTACGACACAGAGAGAACTTAATTTGTGGCCAGCAGATTGATTAATGACGAGTTTACTGCTCAACAAAGAGCCTGTTTATCAATTACGTGTGTTTATTAGGTACCGAAGGGAAAGTGTTTATTATGATGTCACAGTGATATTAATTGATCCTTGCAGTAGGTAATGTGGGAAGGTTTTGAATTCCGCGTGGGAATTCAAACAAAACTGTACGAAACAATACCGTGTTTTACTTTTCATGGCTTAACATTATAATAACTTGTTATAACGTATTAGATAACAGAGTGACTAATTGACTATTCCAGTTAATAGTTTAGTCACCGGGGCTTTTAAGAGTTCTACAGTAAGATAGAAGCTGTAATTAAGTACCTGTGCATACAAAATGGCTGTTGACTAGATTCTAGTCTGACTGCTTTATACCTTCTAGTTACTGGAAGGTTTATAAAGCTTATCTATGTTATTAAAAATACCATGTTTGTTTTATCAGATGGTAGCAAGAACCGGACTGTGTAACTTAATACATTTGTGTATGGCATTTGAACAATGCTCTCGCTGATTTTGATTACATGCAGACGATTTTTTTACATAGTACAGAGCAATGTGGTTGATGTGACATATGGCATCACGGTTATGAAATTAGGCATTTTTGAGAAATCTAAATTCTGTTCTACGAAAGTGTAAGATGGTAAGATATTGTCTGTTATAGGGCCAGAACTTTGCCTCTTAAACGGCGTCGATGTACAAATATGTATATAAACATATGACGTATTCCCATACTTAAGGCTGTATGCATTATGCACATAAGACATAATTCATACGTATTGTATGACGAGGCAAACAGTTCGAGGTCTTTTCCCGATATGGCTGCAGAAGCAGATACAATACGCGCTCAATATTTACGAAGCTAAAGTAATATTTATTTTTGTACGTTGTGAAGAGTTACAAGAAAAGGACTTCCACGTAGTACCTAATATTTAAGCTTGCAAGAAAATTTAATACTTACCTATAGTTTTATAATAGAACCAAATGTTTTGTTTTTTAAAAGAGATTGGGATAATAATATCTGAACTGGTGTTAATACTGCTGTATTGCATTCAGTACCAGTAAATATATTCATGTAAGCTCGCCTTTTATCACGTGAATTTGCATTGACTGATCACTTCTTTCATGGACCGACAAGGACACTTCAGGGCGTATTGTAGCTCAACTAGGGAGAGGCTATTTCCGGCAGTGGGCTGTGACATATCGAGTAGAACTATTAAATGATGGATTGACAGAAATAATATGCTTTACATTGTATTGAACTTATCTCTCCACGTTTCTTACATAAGTACAGAAGACCGCATGTCGGCGGTAACAACCTTGAGCTAGTCTATACTCCATATACCTACTTATGATAACATTAGAAAAATAACTGGTTGACACCTTTTCGTTATTTCGATGTAAATGTATAAACTCCGTTATTTCACAATAAATACAAAACAATGTAATCTATGTACCAGTTACATTTTAAAAGAACTCTAAAATGCAGCTCTTTTTAACAATATTACACAATAAGTGTCGTTATTTGGCCGTTACTTTTCTAATGTTATAATAAATGGAATATAGTGTGCTGTAAGTATAGTACGGAGTTTCAATAGAATACGAGCCAGCTGATACTTGTATTGTTAAACGTGCGGTCTACTGTACCTAGATGCAGAAGGTTCTTCTATTAGCTCAAGATCAGATGTACAAATAAAGGTATTTTTCCATGTGTTGATTGCGTACTAAATAATTTATTTATTTTCATGTTATCGAGTCACCTAGGCGTGGCTAGGACCAGACAGTTTCTACTCCTTTTAAGGCTAGGCTAGCTTTTTGCCGGGAAACAGCCAATATCGTGACATTGCAGACCGACATGATCTCGATTTATGAAGGCTGTCATATACTTATGATTGTAAAACAGTATAAACGTTACATAGGTATTGGAGTAGTGACTGGGTTTCTATTATTGGATAATTAATGATACGACTGTCCATAATGTATTGTTTTATTTTATACTTATATTTTGGTCTTGAGTCAATCAAATCTAAAGGCATAGCGGTGGGTATTTATTTCTACCGAAACCCTGTCGATATCGTCTTATTTATTTATTTATACATACTTTATAGTACTTACACCAGAAAAATACATTACAATTTTTTTAATTAAATACTACAAAACATACAATGGGCGGCCTTATCGCCTTCTGCGATCTATTCCAGACAACCTTCTTCGTCTGACTCATAGAAATATAAATCTATGGTCTTACTACTAAAAGAAAAGTGTTATTTTTCATACCTTCTTAGATTTATATACCTACTTAGTGTATTTTACTTCTCTATCTATAAGGAAAGTTGAAATTCTTTAAACTCAAACACAAAGCATTTATTCCATATAAACTAATAATAGGCACTTTTGAATTCAATACTCAATACTCAATATCTTTATTGCTTTACCATAATGTGTACTTCGGTGGTAACTATATAATTTTTTGTATTGTTTGTATTGAATTGTCAAGGGGTTGGTTAGTCAGAAAGTTTTAGATAAATGAAAGCATTTGATAGTAAGATTGTTTAGTTCTCCCCTACTAGGGAATTGCTTAGATTAATGCAATTCCTTTTCAAAGCGACAAATTAAGGCACAATCTATTAAACCGTTGTTATTATCTCATAACGAGTTTATTACGACGACGGAAGAATAAAACATAGCTGCAAAGGTCGACAGCTTTCAAGTAAACGTGACACCCCATGAGTAGGGTTTTACTTACAGAGTTTATAGGTAATGTAGATATCTACTTCTTAGGATGTCGTCTATCATTTTCTTCTCCTTCTGCGGAAATTTTTCGCTAAACAACCGAATTACTGCAACATTCATATCGAAAGCATCTTTGGTGTAGGTATCTATAATAAAATTTCAGGAACACAGCCACCATTGTTTGGTCACACAAAAAAAAAAATGTCAGTGATGGTATATCATAAAAGAATGAGAGTAAAACTCTCTTTAAGCAACATAAATCTCAGATTCAAAATAAACAGACGACGATGACGAAATCCACCAAATTTATTTCAATCCAGCTATTCTAGTTTTACAACCCAGAACTGAATTCCGCAATTATAACACGATTTAGGAAACCTATGGCTTCAGTGAGCTCATTCATCATCATCCCACGATGTACATTGATTTAGGGCTTCCTACAATGTTCGGAAACTAGTACATTACTCATCTACCCACAAACTGATATTATTGTTACCCGATTCGTCAGGCTATCCGTCATGTCTTAGTAGGATCGTGACATTACTTCATCTGGCTAAGTAACGTGAGCACTTGAGCACGTGAGTTTGAGATTACAAAGTATATTTTTCAAACTGCCATCAAACAGTTTCAAGTTATCTCATATTTAACTCTCTCATGCACTCAAATAAATGTTGAATCTAGCTCTCAGTTCGAGACTCAAATATTTGTATTAAGAATCAAGACTTCGTAAATCCCCAAGAGCACTGTTCGCAAACGGCAGTGGCCTATTTGGAAAGCACTAAATCGATTACGTACCCAAGGCGGCCGCTGCAAACATAAATTGGCGAATCATTATCGATTGAAGCAATAACGATTCATCCAACATCTAGTGCGAATACGGTGCTCCTGAATAGACGATGTCCCATCTGCTAGTATCCGAAAATGCCCGTTCACCTGCACCCTTGACGATCTAAACAACGCCTCTGGCGCCGCAATAAATGTGGCCACCTACTGGGACCCCTGGCACCCACCGATACTATAATGTGCTGTTGGAACGAAGAATTTGGAAGAAGCTTTCCATTTTAGACTTGCCTTACTGCAATAATTTGCAGTTTCATCTATAAGCTTCAAATATTTAGGCTAACGACGCAAAATACCACCCACTCAATATCTTTAAATTAATTTTGACCAACTACTAAATCTTAAAATTAATATCGATATCCAAATACCTAATGACTATTATTTAACGAAAATTCAAGATATTTAATAATTTGAAGTTAGTTATAAATCATTACATGAAAGACAAAAACTTATTAACAACAGCAGAACCAACAGAACTGTGTTAAGATTATTAAACACGCTGATGTTGCAATATTTAACCTTTCGCACTTAGTTATTACCTAGGTTTTTGGTGGTTAACCAAAATTGGCGCGACCTGGTATGGAATAGATGACAACTACCCGTAAACTGTCGTTTGAACCTAGTTTTGGTTTTGCAAAGGTCTTTTAATTTATACTAGTGGGGTCAGAGAGGAAGGTTAAGAAAGTACTTGAGAAAATGGTGATAGTACAACAGCTGAATGCAAAATTTGTTCTTGAGAGGTGCACTGGTTTCGTGAAATCACTCCACATTGTATTATTTGAGCAACACATAACATTTCTAGGAAAAATTTGAGCAACACATAATATTTCTAGGAAAAAAACTGTGATACCAATAATAATGATACATGATATATCTAGACCGTTTCATATTGAGTGCAAAGTCACCGACAAACAGGAACTAGAAAGTGCTAACAAAGAAAGCACACAGTCGCTGGTAGATACAGTTGTTTAAATATTATACTCGATACTACTTTGAGAATATTAGTACAGACAATGTTTAACTTGTGTCTACGTATTTAAAATAAACTAGGAGCACCTACAGTTTCTCTACCCACAGAATATCTACAATTCTACAGGCTTGTCCAACTTTTTACAAGTTCTTTTGCAGTTGTATGCTTTACCGCTTCCTTACTAGAGATACGTGGTTCCTGATTTTAACAGTCGTTTTGTCGTTTGCTTCTTCCATTAAAGTTATTATAAACCCGATCGTCTAATGCATATATTTTATGTAATACTCTCACTACTAGTTCATGGTTTCATTCCAATCAGGATTTGACCGCAAAACCCTTTCAAATCACACCCATACAATTTACGAGTATTAGCTAGATTTATACCATACATAAGTTAAATACCAGACACGGTTTTAGCTCGCCAATGTCCAACCTCCATATGTGACCTCGATCTGGACTGGTCCTGTGTCCTTTCTATTACAAGTGCATTAGAAGTACCGCATACCATGTAGATAAGCCCTACCTACCTTGTGTTACGGTTATTTCTTGAAATCATTATGTAAATTTTGTTGGATAAAGATTTATCAAGTTCAGGTTCTGTTTAAATGGCAATTCTAGTTTTGTATGGAGTTTTGTCGTTAAAGGTCTGCTGGTCTTAATTAATATGAATGTTATGCTATTAATATGGGTTTACCTACCTAATCATAGACTAATATTCTGCTCGAGGAATCTAGTAATGAGCTATATTTGCTCCATTCGTGAAAACAATATTGAAATAAATTTTCTATCTTTGAACAACATTGCTATAATTATTTGTAAGGTGTTAGAATTTACTTATCCTGTGATCAGATACGTGAACACGTTTAACCTTAGTCACTCAACTTCTACATAGAGCATGTTCCTTTTTAACTGACTTGAAAAAAGAAGGAGATTTTTTATGTTCGTCTAGGTTTTTTAATATTTGTTCACCGATGTTTTTTTTTTTTAAACGACCGTCTTCCACAACAACACTATAAAGTGAAAAATTACTTTAATTTCGGAAGTCGGTGGCAAAAAGCTTTAATATATCTATCCTAGATCTTAAGACACTAAGACATCTAAGACTTCCGAAATTAAAGTTATTTTTCACTCTGTGGTGTTTTTTAAAATATAATTACAAAACTCTTACATAACGATGTTCTACAAGTAACCACTAAATTAATCTAATTAGGTAGACGAAAAAAGCAGTCGGTTGACTACCGAGTAGTAACAGCTGTGTGTATAAGTGTAGGCAAATAGACAAGCTCGCCTGGAATGCGAGAGCACGCCTCTATTGCGATTATTGCAGCATGCCTTATAGCCTACTGAGCTTTTAATTAATTGCTTGTTGTTCATTCGGATTATGATATTTTAATATTTCGATTATTTGAGGTCTTGCTAAGAAATGTGCATTCACTAGGATGATTTGAGGTTAACAAAATCTGGTGGAGTTATGGAAGGATGAAATTCTTTTTTGCCTCAGGGTAATGGGCGTTTTGCAATATTGCGTAGGGACATCCTAACTAGATGGTCATGATCTGTGAAGTATTCTTTCAGTTGTAATAGACAGAATCTGTCTATTCTAACAGATTGTTACTGCTGGGAAATCTCAGGTACAAAGTACTAATGATTTTCCCAAAGTCGTAAATAATGTATAAGATTAATAAAGCATTAAACACAAAGTAAATACTTCACAAATTAAGCGAGAACAGAATCTTATTGTTTATAAACAATAGCGAACTCTATTGAATGGGCGAGCATGTACATAAATATTTGTCTACTAGGCGATAGAATCTGCGTCCGCGCACAATTCGTGGCTTTGTTCTCCTGTAATTATGTCATGGCGATCGCAAATTGTTTATTTCGATGATAGCTTTGAAGTGAAAGGAAGACATTGTAATTAATTCAATGTCAGTAACAATATAACAGGTTATGATAGATGAGATAAGAATGTATTATATGAATAGGAACAGCGATTTGTTTACAAATAATATAATTATAGTACTACTACTATACGATTGTATAGTAGGTATGGGATTACGAATATGTTTATCATGAGCACGATCAGACTTCATAACAACTGGAAACAGCGAGATTCTTTTGAAAAGTGGTGTTGGCTAGCAATAAAAGATAATAAAAATGCATGAATACATTTTAATAATCAAATATCTAATAACTGATTGAAAAAATGTGAAAAGGAATGTTGAATGCGGATAATTTCTTATTACAAGATTGTCTCAAAATCACAATAATGTAAGGGTTCTTGAAATAATAAAGATGACAAAAATGCAAATGGATATTGTAACAACGTGTAAACTTGGCAGGCGAACGACGACGTCAAACCGTCTGATCCTTTGCACTAAGGAATGTTAGAATTGCGAAATCTAATCAGCTCTACGTGACCTGTCAGCATTTCTAACTTGTAGATACTTGTTGTCCAAATTCCAGCAATTGTATAAATCACCTCCTTACCTGTTCTTACCAACAATACTCGTAATGTCGGTAATAAGAAACTAGTTTGTACGAAATTATGCGTAACGTTTGGATTTAGACATGCTGAAATTGGATATTAGTGCATATTTTAGACTATTGCCTCATTGATCTGGGTGTAACTACAGAAACGGATACACAAATGATAGTAAGTACTTGTAATGGACTTGATGGAAAAGGTTCTAAACTTGGTGGTACTGATGACGTAGCTGTAAATATAGTGCAAGAAGTATTAAGGTTTAAATGAAAATTAGGTACTAATGAATAAACTCTTAATAGAGAACTGTGCAAAGAGACTAATATGCCCATCAGTGGAAATTGGGCTGTGGATAATGATGATGATGAGACATCTGTGCCATAAATTTAGAATGCAGAAGGTAATTTCATACGTAATAATCTGACAGTGTACTATGGAAGTTATTATACCAGGGTTAAGCTTGTATAGGCAGTAAGCGATTATATTTAAATAAGGGCCGGGAAATATGAATAAAAGTGCTTGAGTGATGATCCGGTGCTTACAGAAGAAGCTAGAATGATCACCACGGAAGTAAAGCAACAATGACTTAACAAAATTTTGGCAAACACGCCAATCTTCCGTTAAATTCTCAACAAATATAATGGTGACCAGTCATTAGCAGAGCTTTCTAAACTAATGCATATTGATGAGAGCTGTTCTAAGCGTGGCTAGAGTCTTTGTTTTAGACACGACTTCTTACTTAGCCGTGATTAGTGATCGTGCTTCTAATTCATGGGAACTAGACGGAGTTACAGCCTGAGGCGTTATGGCTAATTCTGATAATTGAAATGAAATGATGGTTTGAGTATTGTCAATTGTTTTTCGAGCGGTTTTAAAGTTTTGTTTTTATAGTAAAGTTGCGTTTCGCAGGGTTTTCAGAGATCGTGCTTTGCATTATTTATTTAATTTCAAATCATCATATTGAATATTCGGGTTTGACTTGCACGTTCGGATCTATATTTGTAAAGCTATAATGAGCTCGTCACTACTATTTAGTTAATCTTCAGATATATTTAATTGTTTCAATGCACTAGCAGTATCGTTATTTATTGTCGTATTGATGTCTCCACATTGTTGGACTCCCGCAATTTCAAGATATCTATCACTAAATTATGCTGTTTCCAACCTTTCGAATAAAATGTGTCGTGAAAAGGGTATTTATGTTATTCAAATACCTATCGTTCCTCAATCTTCCACGTGCCAATCTAGGTACACTGAGTTTCAAACTGACGGTGTGAACTCAAGAATCGTATAGCATGTAATATTATGTGTAAGTATGTCATAACTCAATTGACATTGGACATACCTTCGGTTATCGTTTAAGGTGTAATATATTTAGCGTGTATTTATAGCGATATCTGACCTCTAGGGTTGAGGCTGAGCTGAGGTCGTTTCTTGAAGTTAATTTACTTCCCAGAATGAATGGCCGGAAGGTGAAGGGCAGTGAAAATACGTTGCTCTTCTGTTTATTTACTGGCTATAAATAAACTTTTGCAAATATCCTATTTGTTTATCTTGCTTTACCTTGAAATGAAAATATTATTATTATTGATTTATTGCCAAAACACATATTTTACTATTTGGTTTTAAATAATAAACCTAAGTGCATATAATTATATGGAAACTTTTGGAATTTGACTTTTAATTCTTGTTTTGATGATTTCTGTTTTCATGTAGGATTTGTCACCAGTTATCAATCTCTATCACTATATTGAATAAAATAAACCACTGCTCTATCGGTCTAAAAAGGTTCTGCTTGTTGTACCTATTATAACTATTTAAGGTCATTAAAATCCATCTCCAGAATCATGACGTGTTCATGATTCTGGAGATGGATTTTAATGACCTTTCTTCAAAAATTCAACCTTTAAAATCTAGGACATCGAACTGAATCCTTAACTATCAATAAGGCTCACTAACTCCCGATTATGCGACTGTTTCGCAACGCACTCGTTCCATTGCGCAACCAATACTAACTCGTCATAATATAATGCGTACTTAACATGCAATGTGACGCACCTGTTGTAATAGTTAACACAATTGTGCATGATGCAGGTGTTAATATAGCACAGTTACATCTAATGCCTTCACGTATTAAATGTGACCAAAATTTTATGTACTGGGAGTCGGTTTATTGGTGCTGATGAGTATCTGATGAGTATTTATTTGAATATTTAATAGGGCTAAAAAATGAAGCCATGCACTTTTTCATCATTGGTGATCATTCTCCAATGACCACCATGAAAAATTGCATGGCTTCATTACTTATGCTGCTCGCCATAAAATCTCGAATTTTGAATCGATTAAGACAAAGGTAGGCACGTATAAATAAATGTAAACAAATAAATACATAAATCTACGCACTGGTGGAAGAAAAAAAATCAAGTAAAATTGACATAAAGATTTATATATCATCAAGACAATACAAAATCCGTCTTTCTAGACGGTTCTTATTTTCTCCATGTCTATTCTCAGTAAGTGCCACAAATCTCAATACAGTAATGAGACAGTCATTAGTAGGTTTCTCGTCCATCGGACGTAAACAAGACGGCTTGGTTCACTTAGGTGACCCTGTTCCTTTCATGTGGTTTTTTTGCTCCATTTGGCTTAGGTTTCTGTGTTTGTTATTCTTTGGTCATCTTTATTGCAAAAAGTTCAGAAAAACCAGTCCGTACAATAAGTGAAAATATACATTGTGAGTAAGTCTCGTATTTACTTGTTCCAGTTAAAACGTTAGGTAGGGGGAGGTGTTAACAAGAGATTGTATTTTTTCTGCAAAACGAACTTACATATATACACTCCTACAGACACTCCCACTGAATGCAGAAGTATCACCCGAGCGTCAGTTTGGGAAAACATCTGAATTCCTGAAATACTAACGGATAGTTCAGCTTCTATAATTTCGTCTAGATCTACGCTTAATCGATTTAGAGCTGTCAACTTGACCAGGGCTTTATCTATCAAAACCTTAAAAAAAACTGTTCTGTGTCCATGTGTGCATTGATTTGTCGTTGGATCATGTACTGGACATTCTGTACTTCTCGCTTCACTGTCCAAACGGTATAGTCTTAACTTTTAAGTCCGACTCCTCAAATAGATACGTTAGTAGGTAATTGAAGTCTCGTGTAACAACGGTATGTGTACCGTAGTGCAGTGATGTGTTCTAAATTAGTTTTCCTGTCTCTGATGGTTCTTGTATAAATAGTTCATTAAGTTTCTTGGTCGATCTTTATTTACCGTTGCAAAGCAGGAAGAGATACTGTTCATATTGTTTTAATATTGACTCTGACAACGCTGACGTTTTGTTTGAAAAAGCAACTTCCATACAACAATGTGACGACCTACTTAAAAAAAACAATGTAGAAATTAATGCTTAGCTTTAATTGGTCTCTTCGTAATGAGTATGCACAACAGTTTTACATTTGTACAAGAATTTGGTCTACTAAGTTTTTCAAATCAATTATCACCCTGTACTAGAAAATACACCAAGGTTTAAAGTAACTAAGTACCTAACTTAACCAAAATCTTTAATTAATAATTACGCCTATAACTAATTAAATCGTGCTCAACCAATTACAATCATACTTACAATAATTTAATTTGGGCAGCTGTCATGAAAGCATTAATCTGTCAACACCATTGACCCAGTATTAATCGCCAAGTTGCCCAATTCCTAATGATCATCACATGAGCAATGCGAACAGTAGCCGTTGCGATAGTATTCGTGCGTACGTTCACTGAACAGATAGATAGCAGAAGTTCTATTCGGCTCAGTATTGTGATGTACAGTAGGCCACACATCAGTGTTACACTTTGACCTTAAGCCGGCCTAGCGTAGTACGGTGTTTCAATAGAATAAGAAGTCAGCATATACTGGTTTTATTACCACTAACGTGTAGCCTACTGCACATAGTTTTTTTGCTCAGCTCATTCTATTTAACGACATCCCAGGTCTGGAAGTAGCCCTATTTCAAAAATTAAAAATGCTTGTAGGTTATAATTTACACAGCACGTACTTTCAACTTAGGGCAGATTCGACCAAACAGGAATAAATTTTATACGTGGAATAAACCTTCTCTTCCGACTGACAAAACTTCAAAATTTATTATTTTGAAGTTTTGTCAGTTTATACGAAAACTGTCAGAAGTAAATCTTATTCCGCGGATAAAATTTATTCCTGTTTGGTCGAATCCGCTCTAAGTGGTATTAAGAGTTTGTGAAATAATTATTCTCAGACCGTAGTGATACTGACATTAAGAATTGCTAACCGTATGACAGGGGGCTTTTTGTAAGTAGGTTTGTAATTTGTGAGTCATTCGAGAAACCATAGAGCTGCGAGCAGATAGTTATTTAAGGCTGTGAATTATACAATAATAACCGAAGTGAAAAAAAAAGTTAACAGATAAAAAAAAAATTGTCTGTAATATATTAATCAAAATATAGATATGTTAATATAATGTGCGTCTATCTAAAATGTGAACCTTTTTCTTATCTCCATCGTTTATTGCGGCATGGTTGCGGTCTATGCGTGTGCACAGGCTTATTATCGTGCATTATACGAAGCAGGCCTTCTCTGAATCATCTAATTTGTGATGCAAATTGTGTTACGATTGTAATACACTGATATGATTATACAAACATCATCATGTTAGCTTTGCTTTGCTGCTCATGATTTATGTATATTACCGACTACACTATTGTAAGAGGTAGGCCTATGATTCTGTGTAATTTATGAGAGGAAATGCGTTTGCGCTGTTAAGCGATTTACTGTCATGTAAATATTGGGCTAGCTTAAACACATCCTTACTAGTCTTAATTTTGACCTATTCTTTCCTGGGTTCAGATACACAGAACCTTTACACATTTAAAAATCATGAAACTGTTTGTGTTGTTTTGTTTTTCCAGGTTCATACTCTAAGTACTGATTGCATTTTGTCTCACTATATTGTGAGGGCTGTTGTGGCCTCGTTATTATATCCAAAGTACATTTCTTGCTGGTAGGTACACAACTTTCAAAAGACAAAAAGAAACTCACGTTCCATACAAATAATTTTATTTCATAAACAATAACTGCCATGGAAAACGTCCAAGTGTCATTAAAATTTTCATTATGATCACCAAATAAAAGTGTACTTAAAGTGCTTACAATAAAGCAGAATTTCCATTACATACTCGCGTCTTTATTTCAAACAGTTTGGAAAACGTATGCGTGTACGCAATAGGCGGTTACAAGTTGTCGTCCATATTACAACACATAGCGAACCTTACTTTTTAAACATACACAGCTGCTTGAGGAAGCCATTTTCAGACTTAGAACATTAAATAATAATTCATTTCATGTGCATTTTGAAGTTGGTGCTGGTCAAACGCAAACCAGTGTAGGTTAATGTTAAGGTAATTTGTTTTTTTTGTATCTTTTTTAATTTATAGCAATTTAAGAACTCTCTTTTTATAGAAAAGTGCAAAGGCCTACTATTGGCTTAATAGATTTGAAAACGACTTTTTAGTGATGTTTGTTGTTTTATGGGACCTAAAACTGTAGTAGAATGTTTACGTGTTTTGTTCTCAATTATGTTTTTTTTAAATTAGAGTTACTTAAATCTAATCTTATCTTTTAAAATTAATGAAGAAAAAAAAATGAATTAAATTGCCAATTTTTTAAACCAACCTTAAAACCTTCGGCATGATCCATGTCAAGTTACGCACACCCAGTCTAGAGCGGTTGCATTACCCAGCCAGGACATTTGGTATGCGCGCACGCATTGCGTGCTTGCGTCACTCATTGTCGTCTCATTAGTAGGCACACAACGAGCTGATATTATAACACGGTACGCTTTGTTATTTCTGTTGTCTGTCACTCAATTGTGGTTGTTATGTGGTCATCACAAAAGTATTATTTTAAAATAAGTAGGTATGCGCTCTTTTGGTGCGACGATACGCAATTTGTCATAAGTGACAACATGACATCAAGAAAGTATGTGGTAAGAACAGGGTTGCAGCAGGATTTTTGCTATGAAAATCCCCTTGCATGGCAATAAGGAATTGTAATCAGTCTTTTCTCCATCACTATAAAAGAAATTAGACTATTATAGGCTGATTAACACACAATTTATAACATTTTAAAGAAAACAAAATGAGCAAGATCGGTAGACCCTCTCGAGGGACTGACTAAGGATAGTCTACGAGTAACCTATGCTTTGTAAAGTAACATAAAATAAATGTCAGTACGTCCTATGACGAAAAGCCGAAATGAGAAATGTAGAGAATACAGTTTAACTTACAAAAGAAATTGAGTAACATTTAAATGCACTTAATTGCCGCTTCAAGATTCGCATTAACTTTTAATCGTTTAACTCCACTTACAAAAAGTGCATTCGTAATCTTAATTAATCTAATGACCATCTCTTTCCTTTGCAGGTAAGCAACTCATTGAAAACGAAGCCTTATGATCTGAGAAATACGACTGAATATTGACTGTAGGTAAGTGGTTGTTACTTATATAAAAGAGAGGGTACAGTGAAAGTCGGCGAGACATCATTATTACCATAACTGAACAAATTATGAATAACAAAAGTTTCGTTTTTATCCTTATTGGAAAGGGGTAAACAAAGACATTTCTGTTGTGTAAAGCCTGGTATGTGACCTATTGTCTACGGACAAGTGAGTCTGCATGAAGACGCGTCATTGTAAAAACTGACCGAATGGTTTTCTTTCCTTGAAAATTTGTTACTTTGGACTTAACTTTTTATGAATGACGTCTCCAAAAACGGCTAATAGGACCTTACTCTAAACACCATGCTTATAGAATATTGCTATTGTATTGTATGTGTGTTATGAGTCGTTAGTTGCCCTATAATAACATAGTTGTGTTACTATGGACATCTAAATTATAGTGTCATACATGTTTCTATGATTGTTGTTTCCGATACATCCGGTTCCATTGAATGCGGCTTTTATTTGGACCATGAAATCAGATACATGCACTAACAGTGACTATGTAAAGTGCGGACTTCAGAAAATTTAAATGACAGCCCGATATTGCTGATGGAAAATAGAGTTCAGTCGAGAATATTCATATGGACTTTTTATTTTTTAAGTAATAGAACAGAATCAGGATCCTTGCAGTTTGGGTCACTATAATTTCCGAAACATTCTGAATAATCTTCGAATCCTAACTTTGATCCATGGTTTACCTACATAAAAAGTGACGATCCGTAAAAGTTTATGTAAGAAAATTTGTCCCGCAGGCCTTTGCCCTGCAGTGGGACAATACAGGCTGATTATTATTATTTTTATTATTACGATTGTTCACTTGCCATCATCAATCAAATCAAATCAAAATATTTTATTTCACATAAACCTACATGGGCACTTATGAACCGTCAGAAGCTAGGTGCACGGTTCCAATTGGTCGTTTCCTATGGAGAAGAGCCGGCAAGAACTCCACGGTCATTCTTTTAGAAATAAATGGGTTTTACAATGTATTGTATGTTTTACATGATATTACATTCTTAATTCTTTCTTATTATGAAGCCTTTTCCTTAAAAACATTTATTTTACTGCTGAGACTAAGGCGGACTTCAGTACAATGCTCGATGCCCTTAGTAGAGCTTCCGAAAAAGTGGGTCTTCAAATTAACTTAAAAAAACGATGTCAAATGCCCATGTAACACCCACCCTCATGTAGATCGGAGACTCTGCATTCGAAGTTGTGGACGATTCTAATACCTAGTACAAACTGTCCAGTTAGGTAAGTCTAATTTCGAGAAAGAGGTCAATCGTCGCATCCGATTCGGCTGGGCAGCGTCCAGGAAGTTTCCTAGTCTTACATACAATAGTGTCCCAAGACTTAAGACTTTTGACAAACTTCACGTGTTATCATAAGCATTATTACCAAAGAAGTTGATCAAGAATTTGTAAAATTTCTTTACCAATATCCCACACAAATCTACTAAACTACTGAAACCTTTGTCCAGTGCGTATTGCTAGTGTCATGACCTATGGCACTGAAACGTAGTCGCTCACAGTGGGCTTTATAAGAAGGCTGAAAGTCACTCAAAGGGCAACACAACCTAGACATTCGATATATCTCGAAGAATTGCCAAACTTGAGTGGCAGCTGGCATTTCTCGCAGACCATATGGCCGATGGGACTGCAAGGTTCTGCAGTGGCGACTGCGTACCGAAAGACATAGTGTTGGAAGGCCTCCCACAAGTTAGACAGATGACGTTGTGCAGACCGCAGGAATCCGCTGGATGCGAGAAGCCTAGAATCGGTTGAAGTGGCAATGCTTGGGGGAGGCCGGCCTCCAGCAGTGGACGTCTTTCGGCTGAAATGATCATGATATATTTTACAGAAATTCAAGTAAGCTCAACTTCACAATAACGGTGTTGTTGGAAAGTTGTCCCACATGATTGCAGTGCCAGTTTGTCGCTCCAATAACTCACACGTCCCAGTACTGGCGCGTCCGTGTCGTGAGGCCGGCCTTTATGAGAACTCGACTGGCTTCGATTACTGCTATGAAGAGTTTTTGTTATTGGTTGAGCTCTGATACATGCATTAATAATTTTACATAGTTTACTTTTAATACACCTTTTTTACAGCCAGTAATCACTCAGTATTATGGAGAAGTTTCCGTATTCCTTACCTATCTATCAGCACCTGTGCTAAATCAAGGAAAGCGCTTTGTTCATAGTGGTAGAAAAGTTACATAATTATAGATTTGTATACTTGCAACAATTATTATGGTCGTAGGGGTAGATTTTTAAGTTCCATGTATTTTTAATAACTTCCAGTCGATATAAACAGTTGTATCACAAAAACCTCTTTTAGACATAAAATACATAAGGTACCTCTTTAATAATATGTAACACTTTTTTTTTGTTTACAATATTACGGATGATCTCCTCTCACGCAAGTCTAGGCGATTACCACACAACCAAGTTTTTTGTTTGCCTACATAACTATATATAATCTTGTCACTACGGTACTACAGTATATCTCTGTCAACGGCACAGAAGTATTCAGATATATCGCTCTGAATATAATCGAACTTCCAACAAATTCTTTATTCCCACATCTCATTGATAACAATTCCATTCACTGACCACCGGCACCGCGCATGCGTGACAGACGACCACACGCTGTCGATCGATCGCTGTGTGAGAACGACGCGCACGCAACGACTGCGCAACGGTCAGATTTATAAGTTTGTCGATCATCTGCGACGTGCTGGGCAAGCTTCCAAGAATGCTGGAATATGGAACATTATTATAATATGAGGAAAATTGTGGTTTTAATAGATGGTTTGTTGTTATAGACCAGCTTGTCTGTGTCTCTGAGTCCAAAGAAAAAGCCGAAATTAACGACAAAAGAATGGGTTTGACCCCTGTGCGAGTGCGCATGATAATAAAAACGGCCTAGAGCGATGGTTATTTAAGTGTAAGGGTTGATGAATGATGAAATGAAATTAACGTGCTGATGTTGACGGCGGATCAATCACTTTGCATTCACTGCTCTTTTCCAAACTGCAGAACAGGATATGGATGGATTCTCTTGTTATGGAAGGTCATGCTTCGCACGCTGTGACAGTGGGACGGTGACCGCAGAAAATTATTCCTTGACACATTCAAATTTTTGTTCTGCCGCTAATTGTTCATCAATTTAATGACCCCACTGACTGAAGTGTGAGAACCAGAGAACAGTCATACCATTTATCGTCACCTTAGAGCGAAAACCTCGTACCTATATGCGAAAAAGGCAACTTAACATTGTGTAATTAAATTTTTAGAAAGAAACCCTTACAACGCACGCCTTAGATTCACACAATGTTTTCGCATATACGAGGTTTTCACTCTAAGGTGACGTTATGCAGCTGGATATAGGTACATAAAGAATACGCTCATCTGGAAATTGCGTGGGCTTAGCTATAACGTTAGGTCTTCCTTAATATTTCTTAAATTATTTTTGGAATGATATTTAAACCAGATCTATCAGAAAACTATCACACATGCCAAGCCACTGATGTAACTCAAACTAACGATTAGAAGTAATATTTAGTATCCAAGTACCATATAAGGCGCCTAGTTTTATGGCCGTGTGGTAACATAGTTTTCTGAATCATTATACTTTGCACACGGGTCAAATGGTCTAGTAGGTTGCGTCATATTGACCTGATGGATCGCTTCTTTATCATTCTTGAATAATACGAAACCCACACGCTTAGGTTGAAATGGTAAGTTACAGACAAACTCAAAGAAGAGTAGAAATTATTTTTTATAATTTTCTTTAATTTACATTGGGAAATTCTTAAGTTAGGTCAATGTGTCAGTGTTAACAGAAAGTCTGGCTTTCACTGCTTGACCCCACCATATTGGTGCTCTTCAAATCATCAACGTCATTGTCATAATTGGCTGCCTTGGTCCACCCACTGCTGAGTTAAGGCATTCTCACTTGTGTGCCATGCTTCCATGGTCTGTGCGAGTGTTATACAAAGGAGTTCCTTGACTTCTAACTTCTCTCGTGAGCTAGAAAAATAAACATCTGACTTCTTTAGAGTCTACGGAAAAAAAACATTGTCATTATCGAAATATGATCTTTATGTCTCTATCATGTAAATACATAGGTAATATAAAGCTCCCACACAACACATTCAACAAATTAATTCAACCATTCCTGTTAATTCACCGCTGCTGATTCTCCATTAAATAAATATTTAAAACAATATGCTTCCTGTATAAAACTGTAAGTATTTTATAAGCTACCATCTATGGCTGTGGTCGGTTTATGCAAATGAACCGTGACCTATTAGTAATATGTTATGGATATTTGATATGAATATTAGTATGGTATGATATTAAGTTTAATTGGCGAACTAATTTCGGAATATTAGTCAGTAATTATGTTACCGTTGCTTTCGCATAATATTGGTTTGATCAACACGTTGCTAAATAGGTAATTTAGACCTGAATATCACAACATTACGTAGTTATTACTTCTAATCGTTTTTCATAAAGAACTAACGTTTAATGCTTTTCTCACGACTTTTTTATGAACTATAAACTTGGTTTATAGTTTCAGTTGTGTTAATACGTTCATAAAATTAATTACCATGAATCGTAAAGTTTAACTTTATAGATCTGTAATTTTAATTATTTTTCACATCTCACTTTTACTGTTCTTCAAATATAAAATACTGGATACTACTGAATACGGGAAATTAAACGGTGGATTTGTAAATCTGTTGCAGACCAAGATAACTAAAAAGTTTTCAGAAAGGTTTGCGGTGTTCAACACGCATACACGGCATACATCACGCCTGTAATCGCCGTCTTAAGCAGAGGTGTACCTAAACCTCAGCTATGTTTAAGTCCCACGTAATAGGGGTTTATCCCACGTAATGTGTGTCTGGTGTTTTTCCCACGTAACAAAAAAAAAACCCTTATATCTCCTTTTTCATCGAACGTTTACAAAAAACCTTCAATAATTCTACTGATAACTCAATATCAGCTACAAAAGCAATAAAACACGAACATTACCCCATGCAAATGCTAAGGATGTGAGCCATTATTTTGACTACGAGTAGAACTCGGTTCAAGGGGATATCGATTATATCGTTACATCGATCGCGGGCCGCATCGAGTGTTGCAACCTTCCAATCGATTGTTATTATTCAATATTGCTACTGCATGCTGTTATGGGTTATATTGTAAGTGATTCTAATAGTATAAGTGTTTAGAATAGATTGTTCAATTTTGTTTCTGTTATTCTACGAGTATTGTATCGGTAATTTTCTTCTAATACTTTCAAGAGAACCTATAAATGGCTTAAAATGAAATAAATGATTTGACTTTTCACTGTACCTACAGCAAAATGGGGACCTATACAAACGTGTTCCTTTTGATATCCCTTAGCTCTAGGGTATTAATGAGACCATGTCAAAGAATCAACTGGCTTATGAATGAGTTTTCAATTAATATTTTTTTTCGTTTTCATATTATTATATGTTTACATAGAGCATAATTATAACCTTAGAGTTATAGGACATCAAAAGGAACACGTTGTTTATTATTATTTATACGCAGAGGTTGATTTTGATAAGCTCCATGATATTTAATTTATTAAACAGTTCAAAGCATGGAATTATTTTGGTTCAAAAATACGAATTGCATCTTGTTCCTCTCTGGAGCTAAGTGTTGTTCATTGACTTATATCTCTGTTATCGCCATCAAGTATTTTGGGGGATTAGTTACTGTGACAGACGGCTACATTTAAAACCTGTCAAAACTTTTGCGTATCAGTTTCATTGATCAATAGGTCTTAATATTTCAAAAGTGCATACCTGAAGAGTGACTAGTCTAGATTTTAATACAATACAAACCTGTTTGCATTCGGATCTTTATGACTTGCTACTGACAGATAGGAACCTGTTGACTTGATGATATTGCAGTATCGTGTTGCAGCAATATTTTATTTTGTCATCTAAATTCTAAGCTTGCGTTGGACACTTTATGATGTAAATACGGAAACAGAGGGATTCCACGAAAATGTGACCATGTGTCCGGACCATTACAGGGAATTTCTGAGCAATGGTATTCATTCTTCTTATCGTGCCCTCCATCATGAAGATGCCAGAAATAGTTCAGCATAACGTCTTCTATAGCGGGCTGTATCTAAACAATGCTTCAAAGTAACAGCTGATCTTCTTGGAAATTGGATAATTACTAATGTTTTGTTACTTTGTGGGATTCTATTAATGTGGTAAAGAAAGTTTTGCTTTTATTTGCTTAACCTATATTTATTGCTACACGTGATTACTTCAAACACATCAACCCACTGACACAAAATTCTTTAAATCCTGATCTAAAAAAACAATCACCAAAATATTTCATCTGACTATATATTTCACAGACTAGACTAGTTATAAATACCATTTATTGCCCACAATCAAATAAAAGAGACATAAAGTTCAGTGAGTATGCTAATTAGTTGGCTCACTCATTAGTCTGGCCTTAGCTCGGGCCCAACGAACGCGATACGAAATATGACGACCCAGATCTACGAGAAGTTATTGGTATTTTTAATTGTGTATTACATTATTTGCTAATGGTAAATGGGAACATGTTTTTGGATGTTGTCTTAGGGCAATTATTTTTATGTTTGCTTAACGGAGTTGACAGATTTATGGTTTTGGTGAAAGAGTTTAATTAGAACTAATATGTTATTGGGGCCATGATTGCAACATGCGGGTAATATAAATCGGTATATTAATTTATGCAATGCTCTAGATTGCTCATAAAAAACTACTTACACTGATAACCAGACTTGCTGACGATTCGATTGACACATTTTAATTTCAATACTTTTTTCACTGACAATTCGGACACGATCAAATTATTGGAGCTGTTCAGTACAGTCAGATAAAAAGTTTCCTAAAAACCTAACCTAACCATGTTTACTCAGTTCAGTGTTTTGAAGATTTCAAACTATTAAGTTTAGTGCAGGTACTTTTTTATCTGTGTTATACGTCTACGCCATAAGTCTACGTCTGAATAAAGTTTATTAAGAAACTGGCAAGTTAATAAATAAGTGAGGGACAGACAGGGAGTTTCTGTTTTTATGAAAACTCTTTATCAATCGCGGAAGTTTTTAAAAGCCAATGGCGGAAAATAATACAGCTGCATTTTCAGGATTTCTCTCCCAATTTTTGTTACACCTACGTGACATCTAAGGAAATAGCAAGCACTGGCACGCAATAACAAAAGCTGATAATGGATGCTTTATAGTATATTGTTATTGTTATTATAATTATTAAGTATACTTTGTAGGTACAGTCGATTGCAAATCGGTGGTAATAATTTGACATTGACACCGCGGTTACGTCGAAGTATTAAAGGCGATTTTCGTAGTGCAAGTGTTACCACTGATATGCGGTTGACTGTATCACAGGAGTCTGTCAGTACTTTTGCATCAGAAATAATGACCCATACTTAAAGCTGATACCTTATAAAATTATGACAAGCAAGAAAGTAGTCAGCGTCCTTTTTGATTGCGTTATAACAATATTTCAACATACTTGAAGCGCCAATTCGTTGTCAAACAAAGTGCAGTGAAAATGATATTCCTAGCCGCCGGGGTGGTCTGTGGTGGTCGGTGGCTTATAGGAACGTTCTATGAAAAGGCTCATATTTTTGACAGAGTGACTATAAAACACATCAGGGATCTACAGGGAAGAGATTTCTTTAGAAATAAGCATTGCCTTTGTACGTATTTTTCTGTTCCTTTCTTCTTGTCTGTTTGTATGTGTGTGCATAAATGGTTAAATAAAAATACTTAGGTATACTAATAAAAACAAAAAAAAAAAAAGAGATTCATTATTTAATTCCTCACGAGCCATCCTAACGGGTCTGTAAATATCGAACAAAAATATGATTCTGGTTTCCCTGTTGGCATTGGGTGAACATCGCATAGAGTACTGACTCTATAAAATATGTGCATGTGAACTATTGGAATTAGGTGTGAACAGTTGTATGACATGTTGTGTCGTCAACCCATCAAATAAATCCTCCTTAACGTATCACACCTTTGTATTTCCTGTTGCAACTACATGTTCAATTACCATATAATAGTCTTCACAAGTTGTCCAATGAATTACATTTGAATATCGTAATCCTTAACTATTTCTGCTTACATAATATTATATGCTCACCATTTACGGGTTAAGCAATTTCAATTATCTATTAATCATGTTATTATGAGCTCGTAAATGTCCACTTTTAATGAATGTGGACCTTCTAATTTCTAATAGAGGTTCGTAATGAACAGCTATTACGAATTTATACGGTTGGTAATAGAATCATCTTAGTGATGATGGTAATTATATTTGGTTACAGTAATGTTGTCTTCTAAATCCTTAATGATCCTTTTACCTTATTATCTCTTAGATAATTCGTCAATTTCGTTCCTATTCTAAAGTGCTAAGAGCTTCAAAGGATAACAGTAAATTACCAAGGATAGTGCCAAAGGCAATACAGAAAGGAACAAAGTATTCGTGTAAATCTTAAAAACAGATATCTTCATTGTAAATTGTATCCTTAGCTACAGCGTCATCATCTTCCTAGCCCTTTACCAACTATGTTGATATTGGCTACAGTGTGTCAACACATATTAATAAAATAGATAATTCCTTCATAGTTACCTGTAGTCACTATCACGATATGACTAACAACGCCTCCTGAAATATAATCGATCTTCAATTAGCATATAATGGCTATCCGCTGTTCTCACAAGTGGTTGTATCAATCATAGGTGTATGTTCACGCTCAATGTCAACCGGTACTGGGCTGTAATCGACATTTCAATCTGTGTGACAGTGGATTTGCATATTCACTAAGCCTCTCTATACTTGAGGAGATTGCACATTAGTCTTGGCAAACGCTACGGATTAGCAGCAGGGTTTTACTTTTGATATTTCTGACGTTCCTGTTACAAAATTTCCTTTGTTCATGATTTGACAGCATCTATAGTCAATGAACGATAATCTGAAGCAATTAAAAAATATATCTTTTCTCACATGGCGGGCGCATGCTATCTTTTAGAATTGTCAGTTTCATTCATAAAGTTGGCAATGACATGATGAGTTGGCACAGGTACAAGTAAAAAGTAACCTTATGTGGCTTAACATATTCATTACTTGATCGTGTTTAAGGATCTGCAGCGAATCTTCTAAAATGTAATTTCACAATAAAAGAGAAATAGGTACGCGCTCTTTTTGCCTTGTACATGCGTGCCCATTGGCTCTCGCAAGTGTACAATCTTCTAAACACTAATTTACCCTTTCATTCGGCCTGCACTGTATGTAAATACAGGCGGTTGCATGTTTATATATTCATAGCTTTGTTTGTTAGTAACGCAAGGTTACAAGTTACTTCTCTGTCCGATATTGGGTTAAACTGAGATTACGCTTATTATCTTAAACACACGATATGTTTCGTTTGATTTGCAATAGTACTTTACTACTTTAAGATTACATATGTAATTATTTCACGATCCTGCCGCTAAGCAGTGGTTATGTGTACCACAATAATAATAGTGTCATTTTTGTTTTTAATCGATCGCACAAAATAACGGGATTCTCAATTCAAACTTCACAAAGTAAGTTTTGTGCTATGTGTATACTATCTCCGTTTATAACCACAAAGTTTGAAATTCTCAAGTGATTATATTTTCACGTTTACCGGTCTCTTAAAGTCAAAGTCAAAGTCAAGTTAAAGTAGACGACTTATTTAACGTGAAAAATGAGAATTTCTTTTAGAAATTGATTAAACATAGAACGACACTATTATATTTTTAACGTTCAAAGCAATGGTCTTTATGACCGCAGCAGTAGCAGTTAGCTGAATTGATATACGAAGAAGGTCCAACGTCTGACATTCATCTGATTATGTCTATTACGTTAACTCTTGTATAATAACTTATACAATTTGGTTAACACCTCTGTGACGGTGACACTGGCCCAGCTTCACTTAGTATTGTTAGACCAGGTCGAGGTGAGGTCGCCAATGTTTTGTTCTAACCGTTATCTGATATAAAGATTAGTTTGTATTGTTTTTGTAGTTGTTGAGTAACTTACGCACTGTTATTGAAGATTTTGATCGCTATTCCGAGGATTTATTAAGACTTGACTTTAGATACGGGCTTTGGAAAACGACCATTCTCTTTCATGCATCCTAAAGGCATTGTGAAAGATGACAGAGTCAATTTCGCAAATATATTATCAATAATTACAACACCATTGAAATGTTCACATACGGTTTAATAGTGTTATTTTTTAAGTGGTAATAGCCAACACTTGCTTGATGTAAAATGAGAGTAGCTCAATGATGGACAATTCCAATACTGATGAGAATAAATCATTAGTAAGAGTACAAGAAAATGAAGTTGATATATCTTGTAAGTAGTGTATACCACGGAAAAGTCGAGACTGTAGTAAGGCAGAAACAAAACCAATATTTAAGTAGTACTCTCTAGTAGGTTGAGTGTAGGAACATTAGTTAACACCCTCATAAGATACAATTATTATGTATAACATAAATTCTTCAGCTCCACTCCACCTTCAGCAACAGTCACACAATGAACAGAACAGCTTTATCCTCTCGATCAGTTCCCATACAACAACACAGTCATTAAGTCCAGTCCGCTATTGTGGGTGTATGGAAATAGATGCCTGATATGAAATATATTATGTGTGAGAAATATCTTTATGTGTAGGTACCACATAGGACATAGGCCAGTCCGAAGGACCTGTTAAGGTGTTATAGACTCAGATTTCTTTTCGTTATATTATCTAGATGCTCAATGAATGAGTCAAATCGCGGACCACTTACGATATAATATTCACTTTACAATATTCTTCAGAGGTGTTAAGTGGTTCTATTTGACGTGCTGCTGTGATAATATACATAAGTTGCAGTGGAGACGCTAAACTAAAGCATGACTTTGAAATAAAGCTTGACTTTGAATTGAGGAAAAATTTGTGAGGAACATGAACAATGGGTTAGTTCAACCATAGTAATTGCAGAAACTAATAGGGAGCATAAAAGTGGTCGTTATGACGATGATGGGTGCCTAAAATGACAGACAGTAATCTGCCTACCATGATTATCATACCTCGTACGAAGGTCTAGGGGGAAGCCTATGTTAAGCAGTGGATGCCAATCTGCTGTCACGTATAAGTTTAAAACACATGTAACCTCACATCACAACGTTAAATTAACTATTATCGTACGTCAGTTAACTGTTACCAAATCATAACCGAAAGGTCTAAGTAACTGCTACAGTACGTATATAATTTAACACTTCGGTACATAATAACTGTTCTACACAAGTTTATACAATGAACCAAAGTCATACGTATACTGTAATTTGTTTATTATATTTTCGAGCAACTGCTATTTATCTGTTTTTGCGTTTACTATGTAATTTTGGGTGCTACTTTCAATTTCGAAGGTGATTATTTTTGTTTTTTTTTTGTGTCTACCAGTGTTTTATTGAAATACAAATAAAGTTATGCAATTTTGTTTTGTTTTATGTGTGAAATATTTCATATTATGTAGAAAAGCTCTCTACCATATTGTCGTTGCGTGTATTTATCTATTCAGAAGCCCGGAAGTTTGACAACCATTCTTATCAAAGGGTCTAATCAACCCAAGTTGTGGGAGGTCAGATAGGCAGTTGCTCCATGTAAAAAATCCGACCCCAAAATAGTTGGGAAAAGTCCAGGCAGATAATGGTAAAAAAACTTTATTCGAAAAGGTTTGACAAAACCTTGTTTGACATATCCTTGACAAAACCATACCACACGTCATGATTTTTCTATTAGCACTGAACACGACAAAGCATCGGAAATGTAACAAAATGAGTATCGCGTGACCAACAGTCCGCTTCCGGAGATCACAATAGTGTGGGAACAATAATGCAATACTAAATAATAATTATGATATTATTCCAGCTCTTTATTGTGACGTTGACAATGTGACAGTGATGCTACTGTGATGGATAGCTGTGATAATTATTGTAATTACTGGGCAAATGCGGAACTGATTATTTTTAATTCGTTTAGTTTTTTTTGTTGAAAAAGAACAATAAAAATAAAATGCTACTTACAATTGCTTTCCTCACATTGTGATAATAGGTATCATGTGATTGAAAACTAGATGATAAGTTTCGAGATCTAATTAATTAAAGGCAAAAAAATATTCTTTAATGAAAAACATTGGCTTGAGTTTAAAGAAATAGGGGAATAGTGTACGTCGAATTAAATGACAGACATGACAAATGTGATTGGCAATAAATCAAGTAACTGAATCAAACAAATCAAAGATAGCGCAAATTAAGATAAAATAAAAAATGAAAGAAAAAACAAAAACTTATCTGCTGTCAACAATTCTTTTAATAACCACAATACCATATAATTTACAACAACCTTGGCATGGCGTGACAATTATCATGATCATCTTTTATATGAATAACGGTTAACAATAGCAGGTACACTGGAAGTAAATGACTAAACACGCAAAGTTACCAGCTTTGTGTACTAAGTATAGAACATATTGTTATAAGCTGTATGATAAAAATCTTTGTTATATTTTGAAAAATACATGGAACCTACGTCTAATAAGTTTAATAATAAATTATACTTGTCGTTTATCAAGCCGTAACTCTTGCTTTTTGAATATGTTTCAAGCCTCAGCTTCTGTAGTGTCTTTTTGGAAGAGAAGGGAGACAGGGGGAAGAAATAACTAGAATCAATAATTTTTTTGTAAATTTTCACGTTCAAAGTGCCCTGTGCTTTTTGTAAAATAAACTGTTTGACTTTGATGATAGTTATATTGTATTGAGTAAGTGTGTAAGTTCAATGGCGTTTTATCTTTACTTGTAATTATCTTTTGTTGGTTCTTATGATTTAATTATTTATAAAAACCTTTAATAATTGTTTGAAATTTTGAAATTTTGCGATGGATGAAAAAGTAGTCCAAAGTTATTGATTAAAAACAATAGCCCTTCTTAATAATGCCACGAGAATCAAAAACCATAGCCGATCTCCGCTGCGCCGTCTACATGAATATGCCTCACTTCAATATTCATAAAAAGCGAAGTGAATGTTTCCGAATTGATAAAGCCAAGGGATTGGTGAAATGATTCAATAACGATCTTAGTTCCCAATTCTGTTGGTGAAGCTCTTATATTATGGAGATGTCGGAATGAAGTCGGTTAAAAGAGATGTCGGTAAGCTTCACAGCAAGGTTACTTAAATCACTTAAGAGTTATAACTTTAAAGATTATCAATTGTGTTCAAGTTTATTGCTTGTATTTTGCCAATGTTCATGAACTGCCGGAATGAGTGGCGATGAAAGATTTATATCTTTGCGTATCGGACGTCGCCTGAGGGCACGATACGCTTTGGACCGAGATAAACGATTCCTATCATAATAGGGACGTGTGAGGGATTTAATTGCACTGTTAATTGGTTCTAAATGATTTATTGATCTTAAATTCCGACTACCAACAGTACTCAATTACTTCACAAAAATATTTTTTATTGTGCAAGTTTTTATTTACAAATGATAAAACAAGGATATTATAATTGATTGTGGCAGTTGTGAGAAAAAAATGATTACAAATTAATTTCTGGGCGTGTCTGTATATCGGACATGCGGTAATTTATAATGACAGCAACTTGTAAATCGTAAAAGAGAAAGCATTTCAATTAATTACTGTCAATATTAATTTGTCATTGCAAATTGAAATCGTTTAATGGGTGTTTTATTACACACTATACAAGAGACAAAATATTTCTCATGGGCGAGAATTAAAAATCATGAGATTGCTAATTTCTATATTATTGATATAGTATTGCAATGGATTCGATAGTATATTTTTTGAATATTATTTAACTTTTGCAGGTGTTTTTCCTTTTTCTTTATCGTAAGTTATAACACCACCATTATACCTAGTCGGTATCTACGTTAATGATCCCACCAGCAAGGGCACCACCAGTTTCTTCATCTTTCATTACAAGTACTCGTGTGAAAAGATTTAACTCGACCTTAATTCAATGTTCTCATGTTTGTAGATCATGTTACGATAAGCCCATTGCTAATGCCTTGTTTGAAATCAATTAATGCTCAGTAAATAGATCAATTCCGTTGTGAATTTGACAAACCAATGCTGCTTTATATTTAGGAGCATGTAAGTAGTTCCGTGGTGCTTGCATATATAGCTTCGGGCGATGTAGTTACAGCGGTTTTCGATGCTATTTATTAGGTTCTAATCACCTTGTTTTAGAAGGTTGAGCAGGTAGGCTTTACGACAATTAAATGGTGTTATAATTAGAACAGACATTCATAGCAAAGTGACAATGTTGATACTAGAAATACTCAAAAAGGTCTTTACTTTGTCAATTGTGTGCCGTTTTTATAGCAAAAACATAAACCGTGTCAATAATTTAGTGAAGAGCTCAAAGGCATATTTACCGACGTCATTATCTTGCCTATCATCCGTCAAGATTTTTCCCAACAATGCCCCAATTATCCAGATGCGTCGATTATCATCAGCATTATCAATTTGCGTTTTAAATTCTACATTTCCGATGCCTCCCACACACATTGCACATAAGTCATAATCATTATCTGTCAGTCTCCAATTATCAATGGTCATTTTGATTTATAAGTGGCGTACGCCTTGAAAATTACTGCGATCTAATGAGCATGTCATTTAAGTATTAACATTAACAACAGGATTATGTTTAACATAATGTGGAATGAGGAAATGTAGAATATAATAAAGTATCATTGGATTATTTACCATAAAGGATTCAGATTTATGTTAGTTAAGTTAATAAATTATTTACACTGTCTCAAATAATCGCAGATTTGTGGACGAAAGAACTGATTGAACTTTATCTTATAAGTGGAAACGGACTTATTATGAGTACACATCAAAAAGGGCGGGAAATAAAATATTTTCTTTCCTGTCATTGACTTTTGTAACTAGGATGAGAACGAAGCCAGAATGTCGATAAGCGGAAGGCTTGATGAGTAGTTTACTGCCTATAAATGGATAAATTGCCATAACTGTGCTGATTTATGAACTTATGCATTTTAATGCCAAATGCTGCAATTTTTACTCATGAAAGATGTGGTTGCATTTTCAATTCTACCCAAAGTATCATGATTGTAATGGTCTTTAAAATGTAAGCTATAATATGATCTATCTAAAGCTTCAATTAATATTAACATGTTTTATAACTCTATTAACATCAATCGAAGACGACTGAAGTATTGATTGAAATATTGATGAAGTGCAATCAAGATATGCGGTATGGAAACATAAATAGGAGATTAAGCTTGAAGCATCTATGAAATCGCAAACATTATAGGTGTTCTGTTTGTAACCAGAATATATGCGCGCGTTGTTACATAACTAGATAATAAGACGAGATTTTTAATTCATATTTTTAAGGCACCTCTTTAGGTCATGAGCTATCCGAATATCAAAAAATATTTGGCCTAGGTATTTAGGGGGAGGCGAAAATTGGTTATCGTTATTAAAGGTCGTTACAATGTCTGATATAGACACTAATACAAATTTTAGAGAAGCCAGATGAGGCAGACTAGATGCTGTTTGATATATAGGAAGCGTTCGATATATAGATATATTGATAGAATATGCTAACTTTGTAAAACGAACTCAGAACATGCTTTTGTAAGATCTATCAATTTTTAAGCAATGTTGATATTTAATAGATTACACAAAACTATTAAAGGCAAACATTTTCTAACGAAACTAAACATGACATTTTCAAAGGACAACTCTTATTGTTTAACATTTAGTTATAATCTTCTCGGAAATCTGAAATTAAATAATTATTATACGTGCAATATTAATATTAGTAATCGTTAATTATTGTGGAGGCGTGCCTGGCTTGGGAGCTAAATGTCACGTCCTACCACTGTTCTGTTGGCAATATCTGATAAATAGACTGTGTGTTAGTGAAGGCGTGGTGGGGGCAATCATGTGTATGGTACTAGCTTCTTTTGTTTTATTTATGGGATTAGTGCTTTCTGTGGCTTCCACTATCGAGTGTTGATTAGCTAAACAGCTGATTTTTTTTTTTTAATATTTCAGGGTCTGGGTGTTTTTACTATGGGACCACCCATTTACCCACCATTATTTATTACAAATTGCGTGACTACGACCTGTCCAATAGTTTTATTCGGAGTTACATAGTTCTTTTCAATTTACAATTATGATAGTGTAGGTGTAGCCACCGGGATAGGTGATGAGGGATCAGTATCAGCTTTAGAAGTTCATGATCATGAACAGCCAAATTCAATAATATCATACATATATTATAATATATAGGGAATCTTGACTTTTATGTATAGGTAATCCTCCTACCGAAGCCACTAAGAGGATTATACAAGTTTCTTACCAAGTGGTAATTAATGTAAACGTTTCACACATAAAAGCAGGATTTCATAACCACATTACCAAATATAAACATTAGTCCACAGTTACAACATCACTATTTAGTGAATGTTCAATGCGACAACTTTCCTCTGGAAAGTACGTCGTTGCTTACTCATTCATACAAGAAGCCTCTTTAGTATCATGTTATGACTCTTTAGGTATTATTAGCTTATGTTACGAACTTTCACGGGTTGCTAGTTTTGCTATGTTTTGTGTATTTATGATAATTTATCTTGTTTCAGGTAATGTGTCCGGTGTCGCGGTTACTTGCTGCCTACATCATCATAATCAGCTCGTACTGTTTTAGTGCTGTCGCAATGATCGGTTTAAGGAATCTTCGAATTATTGACTGAATTTTGTTGATCGCAGTTTGTTGTTTTTAGAAGACGGTGTTGTCCTTCTTGTTGACGTACTTCCACCGTGGTGTTCTCCAAACGATGTGAAACGTTTTTAACTTTAAAAACGTCATGAGCTGCTGTTACTATTTACCACTAGAGGTTTTGTCTTTTGCGCAATATCTCGTTATCTCTCTACACGATTTTTTGCGCTCTTTTCGGTTCTTTTTCACAATAACCTATATAAAGGTAGTAGCTGTAGCTGTTTATAATCATCGAAGATGTTAAGTTACAAATTAATAATAAATGCCAAAAATATACTATAAGTACTTATTAGCTGCATTAATTAGTTTTCGTACATTATTTTGTTAAAAGGGGCATCTATATAGAGCCTACTAAAATAACGTCTTATGCAATAATAATAAAATTCCATCAGATACGTTCGTGGGCGACCAACCAACATGGACCAACAGGTGAACGAAATACCGATAAGGCACGAATTCAAGTAGCGATTGTGTTGAAGCAATTTAATTGTCTAGCTCCTAATTTATTTGTTATATTAAGGTGTAGCCAGACTGCAGTTGATTGATGACAGCGACCCAGAGCAATGTGATGCATGGCAGCCAGATTACAATCGACGTCGACTGTTTAATTAGACGTCGATCCATTTTTTTTTTTTTTTTTTTTTTTTTTTTTTTTTTTTTTTTTTTTTTTTTTTTTGGGTGGGAAATCATCCAATGAGTTCTCCTAATTTTACATTCACTAGCAAAAATATTTTGATTTAAAAGAGTGTTCACACGAAGTCTCTTGCATATTCTTCTCCATAGGAACCTACTACGCTTTGGAATGGGCAACTGGCTTCATCAATGATGACAATTCCAAAGTGCCTGTAAATGGTGTAATTAAAAATTAAAATGCTTTTAGTTTGAGTTTAACTTTGTGATGGTTGCTCGTTTATTGATAGATAGACCATCGATAGATATAATTTATCAGCACATCGAGTAATAAATAATATGTTATGAGGCGATCGATATCAAAGCGTCGATCGATCGCAGTCTGGTCGCACCTTTAACTTAATTTATGTGGTAAACGATATGCGGCTTATCGTCGATGAAATTGTAGGAAACGGCTCGGAATTACGATTGGGGTTATCGGTCAGAGGTTGATAATGTAGTGCCTAGTTACGTTGCTATTTTATCGACTGTGGACTCAAGCTAGTTACCCTTTCACGCACTGGACTTTCACGTCTCGCTTAGAATGATAAATAATGACCATAGTAGTTAGTTTGAATAAATTATAAAATCTTGCTCGTTGCTTGCGAAAGCTCTTGGTACTTACATTATCATTATGGATTTAGAAGGATTTTTCCAGCACTCGTTACACCTGTAAGTTGTGACCATTGCATGAGATGGTTCCCTTTCAACAGCATTGCTGTTAATATCGCTTACTTTCAAAGTTCTTGTTTGAAAAGATTAAGATTATAAAACTAAAATATCTAAATCAAAAGTCAAATTAGGACGAGAATCAGCACTTTTTGAACGCTCATAAATTTTCATAGTTACAAATTGTAAGTAGGTTATGTAAGTATTATTTATGGTTTAGTGTAGTGTAGACCTCTGCATTCTTATTAACCTTGTTTGTCTCAACCCTTTGCCTTATGTAACTCTTACTTATTTGTGTATGTCCTCTATAAAATAATCAAATGACATCAGAATCAAAGTATTCTCATATCTGAAATCTGACATCATGAACCTAACAAACTATTTTGTCATAGATCACACTGTTACTTTGAATTCCTTCTATATTTATTGCAGGTCGTGCTCGATCGGTCGGACACTATCAATAAATATTTGTTAGTTGAGGTCACTGGGATAATGCATGCGAGTTGAACGTGCTAACTAAAGTTTTACCTATAAGTAAATAGTAGAAAGACTTCAAAAGATTTTCATCACCATAATTTCAGCTAAAAACGCCCACTGCTGAACATAGGCCTTCCCCAAGTGTCGCCACATCGACCAGTCCTGTGCTTCTTGCACCCAGCGGATTCCTGCGGCGTCCTGTCCACTTTGTGGGAAGCCTTTCAACGCTGCGCCTTCCGCAAAAACTTTCATCTAGATCCACTTCTACTTAAGAGCTAACATTTTGTCGGTATAACACCTCAACCTCTCAGCGTGTCTCTGTATTGGAGGTTTCAATAATCTTCTTGTAATTTACTTCATGTCTTACAAGATGCGAAGAATCTTATATTTGTGAAGTTCATCATCATTTTAATACTGTAATGATTATATACAAATAACTGACTTCAACGTCAAACTGGATACACCGATTTATCTGTCAAGCTTTTCGTAGTTACTTTGGCAGTTTGCTGTACAATTCTCGTCATTCCCAGTCCATGTTTACTGAAAGTTGTCCAGGTCGGTTCGGTTTAATACAAAGCTTCATATTAACCACAGTTAAGGAAAACAACAAAACATTTATGAATGTAATCCTGCATTTCTGCGAACCGTCCATTTTACCCCTACACTAGATTATAATGTTAGTGCAATTGTCATGCGTCGCACGCGCAGGATCAATAGGCTGTTTGTAAGCTTGAGAATGAGCTCTGTGGTATACAATCTACATACATTAAATGTTACAACATGGAACGATATGTTATTATGTTATTTATGAATTAACTTATTTGTTCAATGTTGTATCAACGTTGTTGTTGTTATCGGTTGTATAAAAAGGGTTGTTATTAGTATCCAGAGCTATCAAAAATCTTTATAACATTTCTGTTTACATGTTTGTTTGTTTGTTTGTTTAAATTTTTCTGCTTGGTTTCGTGTGACCAAAAATTTTTTTAAAACTTTATTCTGGTAGCTTGAAGTTTTGCACACCGTATCTCGGAGCATCAACTAGGAATTGCAAAAATCTTAAAGAAACAATATAAAAATCTTCCTACTAAACTCTGTAAACGATTACCTCTTAAACTAGTAGTATCTCGAAGTGTTTTAGACTTTAATAGGGGACTTTTTACCCTACATCTTCGGGTATTCTAAGAGATTGCTTAATAATAGATTAGGGTACTTAATGTTGTAACACAACTACTTACATAGAACACTATAATAGCCACACTAAACTAAGCCCAATTAATGTGGATAAAATCTACAACAATGATTAATTATTCAACTTTCGCCGCTGATCGCCTCAGTGCGCTTTACGCCAATTAACTCAGACGCGTGACCAGTCTAACTTTATTATAATTATTAAACTTTACACTGAAAGGGGGTGAGCAGAGATCATACAGATGAAGGAGCTACAGAATGTCGTTTTTTTATCTTACTAACTTTTGCCCGCTTCGTCTACGTTGAGATCGGAACATGCTGCTGGGTTAAAAAGACACTATGTGCTAATTTAAGTCATGGTCCATCCGTGGATCTCCTTTTAATCCAAATGCGTAACATAATACAAGGTAACAGAAAGACGGTTAAAGTTACTTTCGTATTATAATATTAGTATGGATGACACAAGATTATACATTCTGTGGTCGAGAACTACACAACGATTGCAGTAATTGGTTCAAAATTTATGTGGTTTCTTGGGCGGTCAGTCTCCAGGAGTATATTCAATACAAGCATAATGTCCTGAATATATGTATGGCATACAAGCATATCACCTTATCAAATTATCAATGAACAAGTTTGGAAGAATTTAAACCCCCTATTCATAAACGCGCAATAAAGCAATAATCAGTATCTATTAACTTTAGTTTAACCATAAGTTTGTCGAGGTTTAAGGCTGGATTCGACCAAACAGGAATAAATTTTATCAGCGGTATAAGATTTACCTCTGACAGTTTTCGTATGGAGAAACTGTCAAAAATTCAAAATTTGTTCGGAAGAGAAGGCTTATTCCACGGATAAAATTTATTCCTGTTTGGTCGAATTCACCCTAAGTATTGTATATTTTATTCCGGGTTTATTCATAAAGCTGTAAGAGAACAATTCAGTCAGTTTGATATGTTGTTATAACACAACTCTTATAACCTACAATTTCCTTTCATACCTATGTTAAAAAGGAACTAGGCTTGACTTTCTATTGCACAAAAGTTATTACAAAACCTTTGTAGACTATACAAAGGCTAATATAAGTACCATTGTAGTAGCGGAACTACATAACACTAATGGTCAGTAGAATTCAATCACATTGCTTTATTCAACTCAGTTGAAATGAGGCTAATAGAGGATTATCTAAGACTGAACTATAATTGGAAATAATGTGAGTCGTACCTACAAGTAAGTTTTTAAATGAAAATTTAAAAGTAATTTAAAAGAGCCTTTTGTGATAGATTGTATTTGAACACTTCGATTTGGGAGTTTTGTAAGTACAAAACTCCCAAATCGACAGAATCTTATGAGTTTTTTTGTAAGAATGCACGAATCTGATGTTTTTATATATCAAGTTACTTACTGTTAGAGATTCTCTAAACCCAAAAAGAATATTTGGGTAAAGCCTACGCTAGTCGACCAGTAAAATAAAAAAAATTACTTCATTATGAAAACCTCTGCCTAACCAGGCGTGATGTTATTTGTTTTTACGTACTAGACCAAGAGCATAAAAAAGCCAAAGCTAAGTTCATAAGAAAGACTAGCTCTTGGAAGAGCTTAGCTTGTTTGGTCCGCCAAACAACACAAAATCTCGCAACGTTTCAAAATGTTCTTTAAAGATTTCTAGAACTTCCAGGAAATTATAATCCGCCATTCCTTTATAAATAAATGTCGCAATACTATTGTGAATTAGGCTTAGCAATCAGACTGCGTTTCCACCTGCCAATCCAACCCGGTCCGAGTGGCCTTTTGTACATTTTTAATTTCATGCTGACTGGTTTGTCTAAGATTTGTGTTGCAACCAGTAATGGCGTCCTGTTCACAGAGTACTAAAAGATTGGCGACTGGTTCGTGTGATATTAGATTAGAATTATATTTTGTAGCATAATATGCAACATTATTTAAAATCTTGTGAGATATAGAGTGGAGCTGAGTGATCGATGATTTGGAGAGGCGGCGATAGAGTTGATGATTATCTTGTTCTAAATCTTGCTATCGTCAGGTTTATTATAGAGCCTAACCAATTTATTTATTACAATAATTATGCAATACTCTTGCAGATGCAATATTGTCCATGTTGACAGAAGAACAATAATAATTGCGTTGATCTAGTTTTCGAGACGATGGATTTTCAACTATGTAAATTAAATATTTGCAATGAACATTTTCAAACCGCCAACAAAAGCCATTGTGTAGCGGTTTTCATTTATGTATCAAAATATAACAAAGTGACAATAAATAAATCTAAAATAGTGAACTGAATCTATGATAGCTAGCTATTATAGTGACAGTAATATTTGCACATATACGTGCGCGCAGGCGCAAGGCGACGCGACGCGGTGCATAGGCGACCCCATTGCCGGTCACTGCACGCGGGTAGATGCAGGTGCTGCTAGGGATGTCGTGTGTGACTTTTGTACACAAATTATAAGTAAAAATTATACAAATGGAAGTGGCTAAAATTGCATATGAAATTAGCATTTTTATTTCACACTTCCAGCTGTATTTTTAACAATTCTATATATTTGCTCCTTTCTACTGTTTTCTTTGTAAATAAATGCAATACCAACTAACGTTTTGCTCGATTCTAGCTCAGATATTTTGATTTTTTCTTTAATTACAAATTCAGTCTTGATTGATATTGCGCATCTTCAAAGATCAGATTACTATCTCTAATCACTCATATCGTATTACATTCGTCATTAATGTCAGGGTCAGTCGGATTTAATTACTCTATTGCCTGACTTCGAAAGTCTCGTAATGTTTTATGAACATGTTATTTTCTAACGCTTTCCCAACCCTACAGTAACGGTGTGAACAGGCCACCTACTACTGTACGATTGTGCGCTAAAGGGTACCTCTCTATTATAGTGCGTTCTACTCACTACGTCGAATAGACCCACTATAGACTTCCAGTTAAATTTGTTAGTGTCTGTCTATAAGTGCGTTATTGTACAATACTACATCTTGACCTAAGACTGTAAGCGGGCATTTTGCCGGCTGCTTGTCTTATGAAACTGGTCTTGATTGCAATTTGTTTCTCCATTTTATGGAGAGTGTTCTATTTAATGTCTATTGACTGTCGTTCAAATTGAATCTCTGAGTGGGCTTAGTTTTATAATTTCAGTTTCACTCGCATCTGTTGCCGACCATTGGCTAATTTACTTACCTACTAAGGCTGGATCCGACCAAACAGGAATACATTTTATCCGCGGAATAAGCCTTCTCTTCCGAATAAATTTTGAATTTTTGACAGTTTATCCATACGAAAACTGTCAGAGTAAATCTTATTCCGCGGATAAAATTTATTCGCACGTTGCAAATCCATGGTGCAAGAGATTATGAGTAATTAAAAGGGTTTTTTTCTTGGTCAATTAGCAATGAAGATGTCGTTATTTCAAACATGTCACTTTCTGCTTACAATGTTCTTTTCTCGCTTTGTTCCCACAATTTCTCCGAACAGATTTCAAACTGTCTCAGCAACAAAAAAGTGACACTAATGAATTAATTCAATCACAATGATTACAATTAAGGCATACCAGACATTACCAAACTTGATTGTAATACGTTTCGTTGTATAAACAATGCGTATTCTGTGCAATGGTGTATATTGCGAGGTTTTTTGCCAAATTGCGGAAAAAGGAATGCAATCTAGTGTTACGAATGTATCTGTGAGAACTGGCGAACAATTATGCTGGGAATATGTCAGTTGGCAGGTGCAATGTTGGAGCCAACTGTTGAACCAATATTGCGTATTTGGTCCCATTATGTTACCTAAGGAACTCCACCAACTATTTCAATATAAGAACGACATTCTAAACCATGCAAATAAAATAAAGGTGTTTTAAAATAATATAGCATCGTAAATTGTTCTAATCTCTTATTTTTTTAATTAGACAAAGTCCAACTGATTACTCATGACCATATTATTATTCAAAAACTTTTCTCTTGTTCACATAAAATCTTATAATACTATGTCTGATTAAAACAACAGGCATTTGCCCTTAGATCAAGTGCCTTTAAAGTTGACAAGAAAACATTAAAATATCCATAAAACGTAAAATTCATTGCTTCCTTTGCAAGTTTCTCATCATAAATGTTTTTCACATTAACTGAAGGGAAACGGTTTCTCATGGCTTAAGTATTCAGAGAAATCTAAGGAAGGATGTAAGGGAAATAAAAACAGACGGATTTAAAATTAATTACCATTTACAATCAAGTCTTAGGCCCGTATTACAGAACTTCACTCAAAACTCAAGCATTACTTAAAACTAGTTTCAACCAATCAAAAGGCATTAAACGAGTTTTAAGTAATGCTTGAGTTTTGAGTGAAGTTCTGTAATACGGGTCTTAGTGCACTCGGTTACTTTGTAGACCAACTGGTTATTCTGGATGCAAAGTTATAATTTATTTATGTAGTTAACGCTTCCTTTGTATGCTGGTTTTCTGAGATGTACTCCATTTTGAATTATGTGGTGTTAATCAATATTGCTATTTTTATTGAAAAAACTATACTGAAATACATAAGTGAATACTTTTTAGGGCGGGTTCGATCAAACATGAATAAATTTTATCTGTGGAATAAACCTTCTCTTCCGAGTAAATTTTGAATTTTTGACAGTTTCGGATTAATCGGATAGGTAAGCTCAAAGGCTTTTTGTGGAAAACTAGAAAATGATTTAGGAGCGAAATAAAATAAGAAAACAGGAAAATTGGGCTCTATGTATAACAAAATACGAATTCAATTAAGTTTATCAGCTGAGTAGTCTGAAATATAAACCCTTTACATCCATGTTAGACTAAAACACTTCCATGACATCCATGTTAGAATCTAAGTCCCCGCTCAAAATAGCCTGTCTCATTAGGACATTTAGGTAGTTGACCGCTCAGTTTAGGCATTTAGGTAGTTGACCGCTCAGTTTAGGCATTTAGTGTAGGTAAACTAGAGTGGTCCAGTGACTGGCGAAAGGCACATAGCTCGGATTCTACGTTAGACGATCTAACTGACCACCTAATTTGGAGCGCTAAAATGTTGCTTTGCTTATTTAGGAGCTGCGTTAATTTCGATGTTGTGGTGAAGTTTAGTGTTGGTTTAATTTTAAATAAATTATTGCTTGAGTAATTTTGGTGTAGTTCCCTCTAGCTTGGTTTAATATTAACCTGCTCAGTGGATTGGCAGTATTTACACTATTTAATATAATTATTTGACAACTGTTTACTATTAGGTGAGTAGTACTTTTGATGAGTAAAAACAACTTACTAGCGCTTATTTAGTTGCTAATGAGCTCAAAGATTCTTTATTTGGCGTGAGTGATTCACAATATGTGTATCAAATTCAATTAAGACACCTGTTTTTCTTTTTATCACAACTAAAACATACACACGAGATATCCTAGTTATTTCTTATTTCACGTAAATTTCAGTACATTTGCTACACAGAGCAACATTTTAGTGTTTTGTTACGAAAGGTAAATTTTCCCAGCCTTCGGACCCTACGAGTATGTCCGTAGGTACTGACTGTGAACTCTTAGCATTGTGAAACTGTTAGATCTTGGAATGGGATTTAGCCAATACTGGGGAATTGTTGTAGTAACTGGTCTTTTGGCATTTTGATCTTAGGTAAAGGCTTTTGACTCTTGAAGGGGACGCAAATGTAGTCTTAGAATGGTAAGAGTTTCTGTCCGTTCGTGATGTGAGATTACGAGATTTACAATCTAGCCAGGTTTTAGATAAGACCGTGGTCATTATTAACAGTAGTGGGTGTTATTACTCGAGAAATACTATGAGTTTGAGATATAGGTACCTATTTAGCGGAAGGAATGTCGATTAAATTGCACATTGATAATTTGACTGAGCAACCCTCATCATCTTTTTCATCCAATGAACACGAGCAACTGAATTGAACTAAGAAAATAGATTAACTGTTAATTGTTACAGCTATTAATTACCGACTTAATTAAAACCGTCTTTGTATTCAAAACTACTTTAAATTAAAATAACTGTTATCAATTGTTTCCATTCAAAAGCCTTGGCACAGAAACATCATGACATCGCGTGTAAATGTTAATCCTTAACCATTAACTAATTATTTGATTACATTGAGTATTGTAATGAATAGGTGTTACATTGATTGTAATTGCAATCGTAATCAACTGCTGTCTAAAGGAACGTGTAATTATTTTAAATCGTAACACTTTCTTTGGTACTAAATAATAATAGATAAATGTATGATATTATTTTTAATTTGACGAGTGTGTAATAATTCTGCGTGACAGGTCATTGCCATTTATGTTCGTCTATTGTTACACAAATTAAATTATAGTAGATACAGAAGCATGTCTGCAAGTACCAAGGTATATGGGAAGCCTTTTCTCATTTATGATAGGAAAAGCTCAAGGTGATTTCCCAATATAACAGAGAAAAGGCTCCTGGGAAAACAATACTAATTATAAACGCATCCTGGAAATTATTTGTTTTTTTTTTCGGGAATACTGGCTGGGAATACTTCAGAAATATGTAACCAATTTTTTTGGTTATTTTACGAGATTTCATCAAAGACTTTTATACCCCAAATTCGGTATTTTCTAAATCATTTTCTTGCCTACTTCAGTGCAGGTAGCTACGTTTAGGTAGGTACTTTAGCTCTCAATACTATCCAGTAAATTCTAATGATTTCCTTCAACGAAATAAATATAATACCTATCGCCTTTTCTCTGGTATTTTCATTACGGCACATCCTCCGCGGTTACGCGATGGTTGCGCAACCAACAACTAACAGTAGTACGGTTGTTGTGACCGCACCAGCACCGCTGCACCGCAGGTAACCGGTTGATACAACGGATCGAACGCCGCACCGTTATCCTATGAATTGCGGTGTAAGACAGGAGAAATGAGGCATCAGCCGAGCTGGATCACGAACAGACGAAAACATATTATACCGTACCTATTCAGTTTTTATGGTTTGCATTTTTTTTTAAACGTTGCCCCCCACACTTGGAATTTCTCCTGTATTGTTTGTGTACAAACATTTAAACTCACATACACAAACAGCCAGACCCGGAACAACTACTCGTAGGTCATATAAATATTTGTTCCGTGCGGGAATCGAACCCGCGATACGCAGTGCAGCAGTCAATCGCTTAACCACTGCGCCAACCGTGCCGTCTTAAAACTTTAAATAATTATGTTTTTATGATAGGTAGTTAATGCCGTTCCCATAATTTACGTACGAATAAGCAGCAGCGAAACGACAACAATACTTCGGGGTTTGTAGATTCTTCTTTAAAGTATTATTCCTATTATACCAATTAACCATTTTAGGCATATTAGTAAACTGTTGTAACTTATAATCTAGATTAGACTATTCCTATAGGAGGACTATTCCTAATGTACTCCCTCACAGAGAGGAGGCCTGTGTCCCAGCAGTGGGAATATTGTAGGCTGATTATGCTTATTATTAGGTATACACCACTTTTTTATTACGATTAGTCAAAAATTATGGTTAAACAGACGCTAATATTTATTTAACTTTAAGCAACGTTTATGAATAAGAGCAATATAATTATTATATTAAAATACGTTTTAACAGATTTGGTGCATAAAGTTTGCAAAATCTATTTTTTTTTAAACTTAGGTCCACCGCTAAATACTGACGACTTGCACCACACAGAATCGTGACACAAACTAGTAAAGAACGTGTACCTGAAAAACCGTGAGATTACGAACAAATCCGAGTATTTCGCACGAACGCTGTTTACATAACCTTATGCAAGTTACATGTAAATAAACTCAATGTACGGCATTTTATCGTTTATTGAGCAATTTACTAAATGTTTATTTATTTTACGGTCTCTTTACTTTATGGAGTGCGAAGTGTTATCAGTATTACGGTAGACACGTAACTAGAAAGTAGACGTAATACATAGACAATAGTTACAGCTCAGATCAGGAAGATTAGAAGACGTCGTAGAGGTAAAGTAGTTACTGAACCTTTATCGGTTGTCAGTGTCAGTGCATCACACGAGTTTCAGTACAGAGATATTTATAATAATAAGTCCTTGGGAAAAAGAAGACGAGCCGATTGCTACTACTTACATTATAGCCAAAGTCATCTGTCTTCTTGTCATTTGCATTCTTTTGTCTTTATTTCAGTATTTACCATTGACAAAGTGTCAATCTGGGTTCTGTAATTCAGATTGAATAGATAAATAAATTAAACTAGTAATAAGTATGTTCATTATTTAGATACTAGATACAGTTATCATGACTCATTTCAATAATATTTTTTGTTAAGTGAAGAGTTTCTGATTGCACCTATTACAAATCGATTATGTTTAGATAGGAATAAAGTACTAAAATAGTAGATACCAATATCAGCTACTGAATACAAAAACTATCTTTTATCATAACGATTGGTTATCAATAATAACCGCTACTTAATTACTCGTCTGACATTCAATTTCTCTAGCGTGTGGTCGGTGAAACCCGGCCGCGACTCGAACGCAGCTTTTTATATCAATAAAAACAAGATTAGAAATTTATATTCATTAAAAAGTCAGGAAAGATGGCCGAAGTGATGGTTTTTGTATATTTTCAATACGTAATCGGTCATTTGCACAGACGTTGATCCATTAGAAAAGGCACTATGCGGTAGTGTTACTTTCAGGCAATTTACTTCGGGCCAACAGGCTTGTCCGTATGTGTGTGTGTCGGATATTTAGGATTTATGAATAGGGTACTATGAATATTATCCTTTTTATAAGACTTTAGGGGTTTTACAATTTTAATTAAATAGAAGTTATCTCTTCTGATCTGATCTTTGGTTAGACTGGAATACAAAATGATTTAAAAAATAATTAACCATAAAATAATTTAATTAATTTTACAGTTACTATAAGTAATAACATCATAATAAATAAACGCTATTGTAAATTCTGTTAACTCTGCAAAATACCAAAGTACGTGTAAATAAAAACAAAAGAATCACGCATAAAGCGGATTACACACGACACTTTCTCTGCATCGTCGTGTCAAGGTCTAATGTGTTAAGTTACACTTATTGTTTTAATCGCTGAACCGTGAGAGTAGGCTTTAATGTCAGTGATGACATTGAGGCGTATGTGTACTTAGCGAGTGGTACAATGGGAGGCTTTTTGAATAAGAGTACATGTACCTACGCCTTTGAAATGGCAGTTAAAGAATTTGTATTGAGAGTTGCAGCAACGAATATGGTTAGCCAAAAGAAAGAAAGGCTGATAGAGGTGTCAAAACTAAATCCCTAAAAGGTTTTGGCGGAATTGTTAAGATGGTCTGATATGACATAACAATCAGTGTAGTTTTAATTTATAAGGTAAATCATTTTGTTCAAACTAAAAACTACCATAAAATTGCTGGGTACATTTGTTTATGACGTTAAAGACGTTAATTAGGTAATTGTATTGTACACAACGATACAATATACAAATACGATACAACCGAATAAAATTGTGTAATAACGGTCCTATCAAAGCAGGAAACCTTTACATCCCTTTAAGAAAATAATGTTTGTAATCTTTATCATTTCTACAAGGACTTAGTTTCCGTCCATAACATATCGACATATTATTTGCAAAACCATCAAATAGTCGTCTTCCTCCACAGTCCATTGTAGGTGAAGGTTCCTGATCAAAGTACTAGATAACGTGCAATTATATCTATTGTGGTCATCATGCGATCTGTCGTTTATGGTCACCAGTAATTGTGGTCGGATGTCTCTGCTGATGTAATCATACAGCTTTGAAGGTTTTAGGATATTGTTGTTCACAATGGCTGTGACAGTCGGGTTTGAAAAGTAATTTCAATATTGATGCTTTGGATTTATTTATTTTTATTTCATGGTTAAGAAAAATGTGTCTAGCTTAATCTCTAGCAGCATAAAAAAGCAGGGTTAAAAATCCGACCGTTTATATCGTTATAACTACTCCCTGATAGAGAGTATAGACGTTTTCCTCTCGTAATGTTCAATATGCTTCATATACCATCATTTTAAGTATAACCAATAACTTCAATGTCAAACATACCTTTAACAAGAAAACTATAATTAATATACCAGTATTAAAATCAACCTACTTTTCTATTTGAACACTGCCACAAAAAAATACAAGACTCTAACGCTCAATTTTTCTATCCATTGCAGGTGGTGGAAGGCGGACTACGATACAGAGCAGTGCCAACGCGACAAGAGACTCGCAACTCCTCTCCGTGCTCGCCGCGCGGAGGCGACAGCTTCTCAACGAAAGACTGGCTACGCATATCAGTACGCTAGCGTCATTAGCACATAAGGCTAACAAGTATGTATTGTCTCTAGGTGAAGGGATTGTGAAGTGGGTTAGTTCAGTTTGTATAAGGCTAGATTGATTTAAGTTTGTAGGAGGAGCTATGTGGGGTTTGCAGTAATTTAATTATATACTTATTTTCTTATGAATCTCATAATTATGGTTTAAATAAATAAATAAACTAAATTAAGCATGTGTGAACTAGGAAATTTAAGATGATAATCTCATTTTCAGAACCAACACAACGTTCGCGCAGTTAGAAATACGAGACTCAAATAACTCTACAGTGAAGAGGATAACGTTTGACAACTCGAGTAATGATCCAGCTACGACACTTAAATTAATAACCTCCGACGGATCGAAGGAAATCCGACAAGATATAAAACCACACGAAATACGACACCTTTTCGTACCTAGAGTGTACCAGGACAACAAAAGCAGAGCAGGGTTTATGAATAACAGAAGAAGAGAGGCAATCAACAAGGCTGTAACGATACCTGAACGCAGCGAAATAACTGAAAGTAGCATAGTTTATGTCCCACCTGAAAAATTTGAAAATCTAGATAAGGATGTTGAGTTAGACCCCGAAGAAGAATTTCAAGTAGATGAATCGAACCATGGCCTGTATCTACTCAACTACTCTGACACGGAAAATGTAACACAAAACACGAATATAAATGGCACAGTCAGTGAAACTAAAGACAATAGTACTACGATCGAAATTACAACACAATCTAGCAATATTTCCAAAGATGAAAAAACTGAAAAAACAGCCACAAAGGAATCTGAAGACAAATCCGAATTCAACATTATTGCCAACAGTACTGACAGTAAGAACACGAAGCTTATAAAAGTCGAAAATGAAAAAGAAAACCGCACCCTTTTCATGACTGACGAGATTTACAATCACTTTAGGCCACTTGAAACTGAATTACCAGTTGAAGAAATGGCACCTTTCAAATACTTCGGTCAGAAAATAGGTGGGCAAGCTATAAGTGATAACCTCACCAACTCTCCGACATTGTCAGCGTCTACCAAATCAGTTAATTTTATTGTAGCACCACTAGAAAAGAGGAAATTCAATTCAAGATACTCAGCTACTGAAAAATATAAAAACACTAGCGTAGATGAAGAAGAAATTAATGAAGATATGGATGTATCAGTTGTAAAGAATGTTATTGAGAAAAATAAAATCCGAAATACAGTAAAAGGGCCCGCTCCAGCACGACACGTGGGATTAGTAAATCAATATAGAAAATTTTCAACCAACGCACCACCCACAACAAAATCACCGAACGTTGCTAAGCTAAATATTACTGAACCAATAGTTCCACATTCTATGCCCAGCATTTTCGATAATAGTAAAGACAGTAATAAAATTAACAGTACCGCAATTAATAAAGAGATAGCGCCTAAACCCAATTTTAGTAATACAACAAGAGAAAATCCCTTAAATAAAACAAATGTGACTTCTGCTTCGCCTAGAAACTTTACTCGCAACTATTCAAATATAAGAAGACGACCATTGAGAGTGACAGCTGCAAGTACTGAAAATACTCCAGTGCTAACCCCTCTGCTAATAAATGCTACAACAACTGAAAAGGCAGCTACGTCAGTTTATACAGCGGTAGTCACATCAGTTTCTATAACTTCGTCTATGAAGGGAAATAATAAAACAGATGGTGGTCTAAAAGAAGATGATGACAGTAAGCTGTCTGATAATTTAGAAACGAATAACAGTACAATACCAAAAGCAATAATTATTAATGAAACAGAGACTACGACGATTCCGCCTTCAAGTTTCAAACCTAAGCACATCATTCGAATAAGAACAACAACAACAGAGAATCCAAATTATAATCCTAATATGGCGTCTCCTATTGCCAGTGAATTGTCAACGAGAAATACAGCGCTCGTCAAAAACGAAACTGAATCAAAGATATCAGATAGATTAGCTAATTTATTCCGACAGAGAAACATCGAAAATGCGACTAATTCGACTAGATCCAATAAGCACAGAAGAAGACGACCAACGACTACTTCAAGTACTACAACTCCGGTACCTACTTCGCCACCTACTGACAAAGCTACAGAATCCCCAATATCAACTACACAGGCTACAACAGCCTTTTCCAGTTTTCTCACAACATCGTTACCTCCAGTCACCACAGCAGCTTTCAAGCCATTTGTGGTGACTTCTCGAACATCATCAGAATCAAGTTCTAAACCAGTTTTTGTTGCAAGTTCTACATCCAAAACCGACAAAACTGTCAATAGAACTGACGGTGAAGAAATTGAGGAGCCTTCGTCACAAAACGAGGAAGTAGTCATAGAAGCTGAGAAAACTTATACAGCATCATACGTTTTGGCTGGATTGGGATTCTTGCCAGTTGCAGCGATTGTAGTTTTTGTATTAAGGAGTATATTAAATAAGAAAACCAAAGAAATTGACACGGAGTACGAGGGGTACTTCGAAGATGGAGATATTAAGAAGGAGTCTCCTATCACGCCGGTAGCAAGGCCTCCACTGCCAACGCCGACGAAACCTGACCAGAAATGGGAGTTCCCGAGAAATAAATTGAGGCTACAGACGTTGTTGGGACAGGGGAACTTTGGACAGGTGAGATTGCTCGATTTCTTATAGTCCATACATACTTAACAATAATGCAGCTTTGATTACCTCAATATCACAAATTAATTATTATTAATGGTCCTTAAAACATAAAAAATAATTTAAATGTTTGATTATAGAATCACAAATGGCTATAAAAAGCTGTCAAGACTACTCTTAATATATGTTTTCTACACAATCACTCAATCAAAATGATTGACATTGCAGGTATGGAAAGCAGAAGCAGATGACCTGAACGGTCACGATGGCCTGACGCGGCTGGTGGCAGTCAAGAGCATCAAGGAGACAGCCTCGCAGAAGGAGAAGCAGGAACTGCTCCATGAGATCTACATCATGCAGAAGATAGGGACACATCCGAACGTTGTCACGTTGCTTGCCTGTTGCACTGAACTAGGTACATTTGTTTTCAATGATATAATTATTATACAATTAACATTAATTAGGAAACGAAGTCAGTCGGCTCCAATGAAAAAACAGGGTAAAGTTAAATCAGCTTAAAGCTGTCACAAAAGTTTGAGATAATCACATTTTCAGTTTGCATATTTTAAAGAACAACACTATTATTGAAAAATACTTAGTAAGTTTAGGCTGTCAGTTGAACAAGATAGAATTAACCGTCAGTTTTTTACTTAGAATAACTATCATTTGGGCATAATTACTTGATATCTATGACTTTTACATAGGAATTTAATTTCGTTGTTTCGTAACTTATTTATTTATCGTTTTCAGAACCCTATCTCCTCATAATGGAGTACGTGATGTGCGGCAAGCTTCTGACATACCTGCGCGAGCGCCGGTCTCGACCCGATCGGTTCAGCGGCAGTGGCGCGCTTACGTCGAGAGACCTCACCGTGTTCGCGTATTGTGTGGCGAGGGGGATGGACTATATTGCGTCTAAAGGGGTAAGTTATTTGTTGTAAGAAAAAAATACTTACTATATGTATTTTTGATTAGATGTTAGATTAGACTATAGATAGATTACTTTTGATCGATGTTTTAATACGTTAAGCGATAAACGCAACGATTTGTGGTGCAAGCGTGTGTGGTTAAAGCAAAAGTTTTATTTTTTTATATAAACTCCTTGGCCACTTGGCCAAGGAGTTTATATAAAAAAATAAAACTTTTTTGAGTTTATTGGAGTAGTGGTTGTAAGGCTCTGTTGGTACCTACAGGCTACAGGGTACCTGATTACCAATTAATGTGGTAATAGTGAAGTTTGGAAATCAAAACATTCTCGACTGAAGTTACAACGATAAAACTGTGAGTATTAAAACTAATGAATTTCTGTAACTCGTGTCCAGATCGTCCACCGCGACCTAGCAGCCCGGAACGTGCTGGTCGACCACAACAAGCTGTGCAAGATCGCGGACTTCGGCATGTCGCGCTGCGCGGGGGCCGGCGCGCGCGCGGCGCGGGGCGCGCTGCCGGTGCGCTGGATGGCGCCCGAGGCGCTGCTCTACAACGTGTACAGCCACCACACCGACGTGTGGGCCTTCGGGATACTGCTGTGGGAGATCGTGACGCTCGGTGAGTGGCAACTGAAACATTGAAGGAGTAAATATTAAGTTCAGGAAAGCCCGAGGCCAAAATAATTTAAAAAAAAATCGATCTGTGTATAAAAAGTCAACATGACGATTATGAAATGAATCAACGACGCCTCTGAGTAGTGCCATAGTTCAGAGACTAAACCAAAAAAAAAAACACAAGAAACAAATGAATTTCTGATTTCATCCTTAGACGTAATGATTTCATAACTCATCTAGTCTTTTGTCTTGACTCTGCTTAGCACTAAATTCCTCGGTCCTCCATTATAGCTTTCTGAAAAGAGAATAGAATAAAATATTAAGGACGGACAAAGTGTTATTGGGCTTTTCCATCTGGAATTGCTCAGTAGCAGCCTGGAGTCTGAATTTTGTACCCGGTTGATGGCAATAGGCTCGCCTCCTATTACATGAGACTTAAACATAACTGGCGAAAAGTGGGTGTAACTGGCTACAAGTACACCACTGCCTAACCCTTCGGAAAATATAGGCGTGATGTTATGTTACAATAATAAGAAACTAAATAAAAAGAATAAGTATTCTAAAAACTTAAACTATTTACAAGAACTATTCCAAGAGAGTTGTATTTTCGAAAAAATCTGCTTTGATAACTGATCAATTTCTTACCTCATATTTCCAGGTTCAACGCCGTACGCAGCGATGTCAGGGCGCGAAGTGCTCGCCGCGGTCACGGAGGGCTACCGCCTGGAGCGGCCGCCGCACTGCAAGCCGCAGCTGTACCGCGCGATGCACTCGTGCTGGCACGCCGACCCCTCGCAACGACCCTCCTTCGCCGCCCTCAAGTCACAACTTGCGGAGCTCCTAGACAATGAACCTTCAGAAGGAAACTACGTGGACCTGGACTCCTTTTACCAGGAATCCTCGGTGTATAGCGATCCCTCCGCCATTATTAATGATGATGAAGGACTTTCGGCGGAGTATGACAGGGAGAGACGGTGCTTTAGAGAGTGAGTAGTTGCGGTGGTGGGGGTGAACGATGTCCATTAATCTTTGATTTACCAATTACTCAAAGTCGGATCAAGGACGATAGATACTTAAAACAATGTCTCGTAACTTGAGGGATTACGAAAGGACATCATTTACTCGCACCACCTGAACCCTGTTACTTAATATTTCCAATTTAAATTACAGTTAAACTTTTGAATTACTATCTTTAGAATACTTTTTCTCCAATTAAAATAATGAACTTATGAAATTGAGCGATGAGATTATTTGTCTACGATTATACCTCATTGTAAAAAAAAATCCTGATAAGTTCAATTCGTTTCTTCATTCTATTTTGTATACAGAATATTTGCACAATATTTATGGAATTTATTTTCTAGACTCACAACCGGTCCTGCCAAATTCGAAAACCGAGCATTCAACTTCCGCGACGAGGAACTAAGAAACAAGTTCGGTATCGGCACTCCGCGGATGGGAGGCTTCGGCATCCGGGACGTCCCCTTCAACGACAGAAACTTCTCCGATGGCGAATTCAACGAACGGAATTTCCCGAAAGAAAACTTCAGTGACACGAATTTTACCGAACGCAAGGATGGGAAACTCTCAACTTCCAGTTTTCATCGAGAGAGGGAAAGAGAAAGGGAGAACCCTTTGGTCAGTAGAAACAGCTTTAATGGGTTTCCCCGAGTAGGGACTAGGGATAGGGACAATCATTTCCAAATGGCGCCTGACGGCAGGAATAAGAGGGTATCAGAATTCGAATGCGACATTTAAGCGCGTCACAAAAATGGCGGAGTTAGTTCAAATATGGAACACTCCACAGTAGTACCAACTCTGCCATGTGAATTCAACGCACTTTGGCGAAGATGTGGGCATAACTTAGCCTTGTTATTTAGTTGGTAGTGATGTTAAAGTGAGAGACAATAATCGCCTGATTATTATGTATAATGGATACGGTATACGAAATGAGCTTGTATATGAAGTCGGAAGAATTTGGAGTTAGAAGATGATCTTAGCTTTATTTTTTTATGAAATCTTGATTGAAACGTTAACATGTTTTGATACTTGATGTAGTGCAATCTTCAGATCTTGATATTTGAAGTTAAAAAGACTAAGTTATGCCTGATGAATCTCAAACGTCACATTCCCACTAATTCAGTGAAACTTGACTGAAATGTAATTAATTAGTGTGTTTAAATTTTTAGGCTTAATCCGCCAAACACTAGCACTGATTTGACAAAACACTATAATTTTGCACTAGTGTGTGGAAACATGACATTACAAGTTTGAATTTCATACTTACTGAAATTTTTATAACTTGGCAACTATGTTTATAATTGTAAATAATTTGTTAATTTATAACAGTATTTTTATATTAATGTATGCCGTGGTTTTCATATGAATATTTTGTAAATAAAGAACCGTTATGTATGTTGATTTTGTATATGTGTTACAGGTGGATAGGTTTACGCATACCCCGCATTTGATACAGGCCTGATATAAATTAAAACTTGACTGCGTTCCACGTAACAATGCACTTTGGTCGTATTAAACATTCGTTTTTATGAAATATTGTAGAAAATTATTTAAACTGGAGAAATAACAATAAAAATGACACTTTTTGACACAAGTTTTCGCTCACATACCTACGATTTTTTTTTCGTATTGAGACAGCTTTGATGCGCGCCCCGGCGCAGTAAGTAACTATTTGTTTCTACTAAAGTAAATAATAATGATAACTAGCTTATTTTATGTTCGAAACTGACATCTCCAGCTTAAAAGTTCAAGTCAAGTTTTTTAAAACTTTAAAGTATCAAATGTATAAAAGTTGGATCATAATGGTGCTATACATTATATGAGCGTACTGTAAATATCAGATGTTATTTTATACTGAGTGTTATATAACATTTTATATTTTATGTTATTTACTCACAGTTTTATCTATTGTTTCTCTATTCCAGATATCGCTGTCTAGTCTCAAAAATTGTATGATTGTATGATAGTATTGGTTATAGTAATATCTGATTGTATTTTAAGTTTAAAAAGAATTATTTTATTATAAATAAATATTAAAATGTATTGAAGAATTATAATATGGTCGTTTCATTCAGACTTTTTATGTAGACGTTAAACATTCTTTCTACCTTTGATACTCAACTGGTTAACTCAGTTTTCCGAAATGCAATTCAATATTACACAAAGGACTTGCCGGTCAGACAGAACTAAACTGAACAAATACAAAACCGTCTCGATGACAGAATAATAAATGCATTAAGATATATAAGATAGGTCATTTGGGGTGGATTTATTATATGATTTAAGTATAAAACGTGTTTTAAAATAAGACTAAAACGTCAATCTTTCTGTACGTTTTAAAGCAGTAAACGGTAACAGTACCTACAGTTACATGCTGGAAGTACAGAACCCAGTGACCATGCTTGGAACAAAAATTACAGTGATATATAATAAGCTAAGGTACTTGAAAGCGCTGTTATGATATGAAGAACCGTGTTGGTTCTGCAAACAAAATACGACTTCACCATCCTAAATCAATCCAAAAAGGAAAGTACACACCTGCACACTAAAAAGACCCACCTTACCCAACAGTGAAATACCGCAAGTTTACATTTGGTGCCATCATCGTGCAACACAGATAGTTGAACGTTTGTCTATACTGCAGTAATGATAGTGCACGCCAGTGTAATCGTAGGGTACTTTCGTTCAACCGCAGCCTGTGCGCCGTTGCTTAACGCGTTTGTTTGATGTCCTTTGTTATACAGGATGTTTGAAAATAATATTTTTAGGTTGAGGAATCTACAGGTTGACTACAAATAAATGAAAATGAAATTTTCTGAAACTAAGGCCATGATAAGTGAAGGTTTTTTTTTCAAAAGCGTCAATAGTAGACGTTTGTCAAACAGTCTTTATAAGCGCGAGCTGAGCGACAAGTGAACCGTGACCAGTGAGTACACCGTGAGTCATGTTAAAAACTTAAAAGTCGCTTTGCAACTTGTGACTTGGTCATGACCTGGGTGCCGAACGTGTGAAGGATTGCTGAGAGGTTAGAAAGTAGTCTGACTTTTCGTGTCAACTGTAATTTTTCATCAAAATGTAGAGCATTTCATCTGGCAGGTGTATGTGTATAATAAGTATATTAACATTTTACTTATACATAGCTCAGAGATCTCGATGTTTTGACATGTTACCATTGCATATCATACCATACCGAACCAGAGGCGGGTCTTACTATAGAGTAAGAAAATAAAAAAGATTAACTGCTTCATCTGGTACCTAATAAACGAAGTATTCAACATAGTCCTCATTTTGTTTAGTTGATTTTCTAATAGTGAGTAGTTGGCACCTTCGCCGGGAGTTATACCACGTGCATGTCCCAGCAAGGAAGTACAGTGCTGCCAACTGACCGGTTGATTAAAACTCTGTTTACCATGTCAGAATGAATTAGCAAGTAATTTAGTAAACGTACATGCACAAGTATGTTAATAGTCGAAGAAGCGAGAACCTCGAAGGTGGGTATCGTGTAACCCAGTTATGGAGGTCAGGTAGGCAGTCGCTCCATGTAAAATACTGGTATTTAGCTGCATCCAGTTAGACTGGTAGTGGCCACCAACATAGTTGGGAAAGGCTAGGTAGCTGATGACACAGTTATGATAATAAAGTAGGCGGTACAACTGTAATTCCAAAAGTGCCTACATTATTTTACTAAGCAATGTTCAATTCTTCGTGTTTTAGATAATATATGAAGTTTAGGAAACTAATATTAAAAATTAAATATTTGTTTATTTATGACAAATAGGCCCAATTGTTAGTAACATAGTTCTTTAAAACTAACAAAAAATCTCTGGTCTTCTGACCAGCACCTCCACAGCGTGTGACAACCAAGATGCGTCGTGCCATCTATTATTCTTGTTACTTTTAACCATTTACTCGTATTTAATAATTGCATTTGTAATCTCGAACATATATAAATTTATATTCATCACTACCATCTGTACTTCCTGCAGTACATTTTATGACTGATATGAACACTTATAATATTCTCAAAAAGAACATAACGTAACGTAACATCATACCTGTAATCTCCGAAGGGTTAGATAAGATAAGATATTCATTTATTTGCTCAAATGAGTAAAATGCAATACATACAACACACATTGTCAGCATGCAAGAGATGTTAAAAGTAAAGATGAAAACAGATAATTACGTTTGCGTTAAACAATGGCATGCAAAATATTAATAAAATAAAGTCCCTAATGATAATCTCACTCCGAATCTTATTATTTAAAAATGTCATGATAACATTACAGATTATTGAAAATAAATAAAACCGGGAACAAATCCAGACTCCGGGATGCTACTGAGAAATTCCCATAACAAATAACCAAAATATTCTGAAAAAGAACATTGTTATCTATTTAAACGCACCCTGTATATATCGTCTTGACAGTGTTACGCACAACCGGCACAACAAAGCTTCAATCACAAAGAAAGTAACAAGTATCGACAAACCGCACGCTTCTAATATTTAAATTGTTTCCTTCTTTCGTTTATAAGCTGCCGAGACAATGTTGTTGTGAAGAAAATAATTCTTTGAAATTATTTGCTGTGTCAAATACAAAGTGGGATTTAGGAAAACTTTAACCGATTGAAATAAAAATTTATTCAATGACTTCGGAAAGTATCCATATAAATTATTTCTGATTTCAAATCACTCTGTTTTATTTATTTAATTATTTATTTATTATTATTATGCTCTTCAACAATGAGTACACTTCAATTTTGTTCTATTTCTTATTTCGGAAATTGTAAAAAAAAACAATGAAATTAAAATTACCTTTTAACGCTGTAAAATTCTGAGACGTACTAGACGTACTCTATAGGTAATCTGTGGCAAGTGTCTAGATAAGTGTATAAGATTGAGCAAAATTACATTATTGTAGGAAAAAATAATAAACCATAATATTTTATTTTTTTGGTTAAAGCGCTCTTCGCTCATAACCGATCATATAAGTTGTGCAGTTTTATCTCGATATGTAGCTACTACCAGGCAATGATAACTGTCTCACAATAATACGATGTTTATGTTTTATGCGCAACCAGAGCGAGACAATTAGCATGACTCCCTTTTTTGTACATAACTATTATCTTTCGTACAGGTGATATTTATCATAACGATGATATTTACGATATGGGTTATATTTATCATAGAGGTGATATTTATGATAGCGGTGATATTTCATATATTATAACAGTCTAATTAATCTATGAAAATCATGTTCGTAATAATAAACTGAGTCACAGAGGTAAAGAAAATGTAAGGATACTGCAAAACGAAGAAACTTTTTACCTTCTTTGGGATGGTAGTTAATATTTTACTGTATAATAACTTTTTCATAATACATGATCTGGAAAAAGTTATTTATGCTGTAAAGTACCTTATCTTTTAGACTTATTTATAACCATTGGCGCTCATGGGTACGAAATTGACAAAGAAAAGACAAGTTTTCATATTTTATTGTGTTATTATAAAACATTTTCAGTATGATGTTGTTTATAGCGACTGCATGTCTCCTGCTTTACACGGTTTGTACTACTTGAGAAAACATGAGAGTTCATTATAATATGTAAGTGCAATATTAACGTTTTATACGCATAAACCTTCCGGAATAAATTCTCTAAATGTCAGTGAAACCCGCATCGAATTCCGTTGCGCAGTTTAGAGGAACAACGCCTTCACACAGACATACACGAAATGTGACTTTAATTTATAGTATGCATATACAGATATAGGTAATAATCTATGTAACCAAGAGCAATAAATAATGTCTTATTCAAATTCTAGTCTATTTACGTCAATCAACCCAATTTATTTATAGAGAATGATACGTGCAAATCAAAATTACGTAAATAAAAGCGCTTTCTCCGCTTTATAAGATAATGTCACTCAAATAACGTAATACAATAACTTGAGATAATTCCTATTACTATAGTTTTACGTGTATCAAATATCTCTTGATGATTATGTAAAGTATTATCGCATTTTGACCAACGTAATTTGACAGCCTCTGTCTAAGCAAAATCTAACGCATTGCTGTTTTGAAATAGAGTTTTAAATGTGGTGGCAGGATATATTCATAGTTGTAGGCAGGTCTGTCGATAACAATACTTCGATCGATGGCTTTCGTAACAATAACTTCCGAACTGTGAAAGCTTCTTTCCGTATACAAGACAAACATAATTGCGTTATCATCATTACTAATAACTTCTGCCCATACGTATTTTTTTCTCACTTACATAATAAACCATCAATGAATAGGTGTAAACTGTGACAGCTGAATTAACTTTTATACCTTCAATCTAAGGATCTATTGTCCAATGATAAGAGAACTTATCAGATGACCAGAGATGACCTCAGCATCGCGGTGAAAGTCGTCAGTTCCGGTATTACCCGACACCCGTATACAAGATGAGAGAGTATGTTTGTGTGCGTGTGTGGGGGAGCGCACGCGTCCATTTGACGTTGAAGCGCGGAGCTCTGCGTGCGCGCATCGCTGCGGAAAAGACATCAACGCGCGCTCACAATTGTTTTTATAAATAATTTTTTTCATAAAGTATGTGTTCGTGCGAAGTGCTAATATGATTAAACTGTATCGAATTATAGAAAGATAATTGACTAAATAAACAATTTATTAAAATAAAATGGCGCGTTTATCTAGAGTTTTTCTCGTGGCGGCGTTTGTAGCGATTCTGAAAGCAGAAGATGATTTAAAAGACTTTGAATTCAGTGACCCTGATGAGGTGATGATTGCGCAGGAGTCTAGACAATATCAGACCGTAGTAAAACCTCCTGTTAGGATAGTGAAGCCGACTGGAGTGACTAATTCCCATAGACCTCAGTACAATTTGGATTCTTTTGAAGACAGACATGATACGTTTGAAGATTTTGATCCTTCACCCCGAAGGACGCTGGTCAAGAACTATAAGTCATCTCATAAGATAAGGGCTAAGGAGGGGTTGATAAAGGATGCTGTGCTGAGGGCACTGGAGAGGAAGGACCACGTCGGCAAGTTTGCGCAGATCCTGCCCATCATCAGAGCGATGTCGGGCAACCAGAGAGTGGCGCTAGCTTCGCTGGTGTCCAGCCAAGTTAGCACTCCGCCTGGGAGAGCGCCGCTGAATCTTGCGCAGGTAAGAATTAATTTATACAAGTATCTAAGAGTATACATTCGTACTGTTTAATCATTTTCACAAGGAAACAGATTTTCTTTTCAAAAGTTATCTGATTTAGTCAGTTTTACTTTACTTTAAGTTTACTTTTTGTTCAAATTCATTGAGTTAAGGAGGCTCTTTCAAATCTGCCAATTCTTTTGGAATTTCTTTATATTTAGTGTTACAGTATCATCAATTTAACGTCTAAATAAACATTAATATAATGTACAAAGTTCAGCAGTTTACTCCAGAATAACGGTGCGGCGTAGTTTTCCGAATTCTAACTGGAATTTTTAATTTAAATATTAACGTAACAATCGTAATAATTATCTAACCGTCATTTTAAGGTGAAGTCCGTTGTTCATGTCATTGACCAAGTCGTAATACAAATCTATCGTTTGAGAAAATCTTTCCATTATTATGTTGTATGGAACAATAAATGGGATCCCACGAGCATATTAAAACGGAATGAATTAGATTTGTATCATATTCTATTATAACACCTAGTAGGTAAGCTTAAATGCGAACTAACTAGCTACAATATCAGTGAATACAACAACGGTAGCAAAGGTCGGTAGGTATGTCTTCTAAAATACAACCAAAATGAATCATGGAATGAATGGAAATGGAATGAATCATCTATACAAATTCTCATTCATACATTCAAATAGTTATCATAGTTAGTTAATCGATTTTAAAATTACAGTTTAGATGGTTTTTTTTTCGACGTTTTTGTGACTACCGAGAGAAAACTATCTTTCCGTCGTATTGCTAAAAGTTGTTCCTTATTATGGTCAGGACGTTCAAATGATTTCAGCATAATGCAACTTCTCATTCTTTTCGGCCACATTTAAATATGTTTGACCTACTTCTCCTCAACTAGAAGCTCGAAGAAAATAAATCAAAACTCAACAATACTGATATTGCATAAAGCAGCTAGTAAAACGAACACCTACATATAAGAAAGTGTTCATGACATTTGTGTTGACACGCTATAGCTCATTTAGTTTGTTTATCGCTAATTCTGGCATCGTCACTACATCAGTCATCTATTTTTTAGTGTCAATGAAAAAAGACTTTCCCTGTAGACGTTGTTTTGTTTGGAAATATGTTGTCATGGAAACGGTAGAGGGAAGGGTAGAAAACTGGGAAACTAACATAATATAGCATCATGCCTGTTCGCCAAAGGGTTAGGCAGAAGTGTACTTTCGTCACACGAATCGTAGATTTCGTGTATTCCGATTTACCGATACTTAAAACGTTTCATGGTAGAGCTATTTATTACAGCTGTAGGCTTGACGAGTAGCCCGTAAGTGGGCTTGCTAGACTAGGAAACTACCAGCTCTCACGAGAAACCATGATCGTAAAGATGAACACGATTTGCAATGTATGGAAGCAGTACCGTACTTAAATAAATAACAACTTTTTATAACTAGCGTAAATAGTCCCCGGAGCGATCAGTTGCACTTGTACATTTTTACGTGATTAATACACATTGATGCGCAAATTGATCCTCTACGAAATACAATTGAAGCGATTGACAAAATTACTACAATACAATTTGATGGCAATTGATCGTTTCGGGGACCCCTTACAACATTTGAACCAATGACATGTTATTTAAAATCTATTCATACGCCTCACCGTTTCCCCGACAATACACTTGTGGCCAGCAAAAATACTCCACATTATTATTTTACGACACAATACAGTGAGAGAATTGGTTCGCACAATTATGATCGAGTTTTTACTTTTCCGTTTCTCTGGTGCAAGCGTGTTGTAATTACTCATGTGAACCAACGTAATGTCTAAACTAATTGTATAGAAGTATTCCGTAGCTGTTTCTTTGCGGAAATGCGTATAATATGTATTTCATGATTGATTTTTCCTCATGAGTTTATCATGTTTGTAAGTAATACGAATACATACATAATATGTACCAGTACCACATTAGCGTGCTCATAATACAGGGAGGTTATCTGAATTTACCTTATTATAACAGGAACTATCAATTTGTTTGCGATTTGTGGGCACCTTGTAATGCAATTCTTTCAACAAAAATGCTAAACTACAAAAAAAAAACATTGATTGTTATGAATAAATTCAAAAACTTGTGGTCGAAAATTCAATATCTCTTGATATTGTCAAACTAATCAGGAATTCCACAAAACTAGTTTCATAAACTTAACGAAAGTAAATAAATATTTACACTTAAAAATTTGGTTTTTGCGGGCCAAGCTATTTGCAATTTGTCAGGGATGCGGAAGTGTCATTGTTTTAGTTTTTTTTTTTTTCCTGTATATATTTTATGAACTCTTTGGCCTATTGTGACTTAGTTTTTGTAAACACCGAATAAATAAATTACGTAAGTACATCTTTAATATGGATTTATTTAAATTTCCTACTAAACTTCCGCCGTAAACAAGTTTTTGCAAATATCATAATGTCAAATTATTATGCAATCTAAATAAAATCATGTAAATAGTAAACAGTTGACTTACCATTAATGTTTTAAATCAAAAAGGTTATTGATATTCAAACATAGAAACTTTGACTATCTACATCAATCAATCAATCAATCAATCCTTTCAATGATTGGCACACAATTAAAACAACTTATGCCGCAAGAATGATAGTATAGAAAACACGACAGGAACCTCACATTTCACTTGTTAACTTTTTATCGATTGGTTAATTACTATTATACCGACAAAAATTTCATCTCACTCATTGTTCTCTCTTAACTATCGTTATCGTCGATAAAGAGATTTCATTCGATCTCCAATATCACGGAACTGGGTCAATGTTTTTGTCCTACAGTAATTTTCACTCTTCTTCATAATATGGTATGAGATTTGTAGTAAGTAGCTTTTGTTTGTACAATACTTTGCTTGTCTTAATTATTAATTAAGACACGAAGGTACGACAGGTACTCGAGTGTAATGTTTAATTTTCGTCTCTGAACATATTTATTTTCTACCTTACATAATCTGTGGACAGTGAAATGATGAACTAAAATATTGGAGTTTGCAATACAAGGAATACGCTCGCTCCCTAATTTAAGGGTCTCCAAAATAACTGACGAAATGTGGGTGTACTATAGGTACACCTCTGCATAACCGTGCGGGGAATACAGGCGTGATGTTATGTAAAATAAATGCTTTTAGTGTCTTGTTGTTTGAAAATGAGATTACAATAGTATCTACTGTCAAAAGCTGGTCTTGCAAAATCCTCACTTATCTTTCGATGCGCTTTTTATAAGAGGTGGGTAGGTTATGTAGTCTTTTTCTTATTAACTAATTAAATTCTTCAAAAGGCGACACTTTTATTTTGAAACATTTTATCACCATTTTATCTTTTTTTTTTTTGTTAAGCTGCCTAGGTCACGTACTAAACACTATTTCACTAACAAGTACCTACTTTTTCAATCTACTTAAAGTAATCTTAAAATCGATTGTCCACACAATTATCAAACGGCAGGTGTTGTAAACATAGTCTGTCGCCATTTGCTTTTCATAAATAATAATCGTACCGTAAAGAATCGTGTCAGACATGAACTATTAACCCTTTGTAAGAAATCTGTAGCGTTGCTACGAGTACAAAAGTGACGTTTTTGTTAAATAAAAAGTATTATTGTAGTTGTAATGGATTGAGAATATCAATTTTCATTTTTTGGCCAAAGAATCAGCATTGCCATACAACGTGGCAATGCTGCCAGCCTTCTGGGCACCTTTCCTGTTGACAGCGACGCGGACGAATTCTTCGATGCCCTATGATTCTTTCCCCTCCCCTTTTTCTATATACATGGACATTGTTTGCTAGTTAAATTAGTATACATAAAATAAGGAATGTAATTATATGTTACATTATGTTGTGGTAGATTAGTAATTGTTGCAGCAAAAATGTGCCCGTAATAGCACTGACTTGTTCGCAAAAATGGCTACCTTTGGACTATTTTCATAAAGCATATATTATTCAGCCTATATTGTTCCTATTGCTGAGATACTCGTACAGGCCTCCTCTCTGTGACAGGAAGTGGGCCGTTATCCACTACGTGAGCCCAGTGCGAGTTGGAAGATGTCACATGAGTTCGAATTTTTCGTTTTAGAACATCCTTCCATCCATCCGTTTTAGAACATATCATATTTCCTCACGAATGTGTTCTTTCACAATTTTGAGAGCAGTGGTGATGAAATAATTTACACAAAGTAAAGCGCCTGTCTTGATTCGTACCTATGACCTTACAACTCGTAAGTCACGGCCGCTACCACTGGGTCATCACTGCTCTTGTTTTCATAAACCCTTATCTTAATTGGATATTAGTTACTCTTGATGTTGGTTTTGGCTAAACACTATCGTCAAGCTAAATATAAAATCTTAAAAATAAAAAAAACAGTCATGATGTCGCAAATTCTTCCATCGTAAGAAGTTAGGACTTGATATAATTATGAAGTATATTATGAAACAAAATTAAAGTTGTTTTGTCACAGTGATATTATGATTGACAGTCAATTAAATAACGCAATTTAGCGAAATAGATAATTAAATAATTGTTATTGACATTCTTTTCTATTCTTATTGTATTATTGATTTATTTTAGCAATATGGGTAGATATGTCCTAATACTATAACAAAGATATATTGACATAAAATGTCGAAATTTTACATGAAATTTTAACTATTTATTTATACAGTTATTTGATTATAATGATGCCCTTGTCCCTATTAATTGCTTTGTGAGTGAGACTAATAGTATTATAATTTTGTTTTTCATCCAAACTAGAGTGTGTCAATGCCAATTTCTGATGAAGGGTATTCTGATTTTATGACTTTGTTGTGAACTATGAACTGAACTATGTATGTAGATTTATTCATTGGTCTCATGGCTTTTGCATATCTAATGCCAAGACATTCCTTAAATAAGATTTCAACTGCTGTTTGTTTTTATAGAGATCCTACTATCCTACTAATATTATAAATGTGAAAGTTTGTTTGTTTGTGTGTTTGTTACTCAATCACGCTGAACGGATTTGGATGAAACTTGACACAGATAGTTTACAACTTGGATTAACATAGGATACTCTTTATCCCGGCAGTACATTCCCGTGGGATAATTTCCGACCTCCACTAAAGCTAAGCTAGTAATAAATATAAATGCGTTTCAATGAGCACTTATAAAGGGATCTTGTTTGCTATTAATTATATACTGAAATGGTTAAATTTGAAGAATGGAGTTTTGAGTTTGAGTCGCAGATAACAACTCAAGAATTAAATAGTTATTTTAAAAGAACACATATTAATGTCAACAGTGTCTCATGAGAACCAAAAACAAATGTAAATAATTGATTTTATTACTAAGCGTCTGACTTTCACCGAGACTAATGTTGCATAAACATGTAAGTAAGTGATCGACTTATTATTCCACGCTAACAACGTCTGGTCTACGTAATCTATACCTATACAGAATACAGTGACCTCCGAAAGTTAGTTTACCGCTTTCCGCTTCAGCTGTAATGCCACATTATAAATTAAAAAATTGAAATTCTAGTTCTAAATGTTTGAATTGTACTCTATAACTTTTTTATTGATTAACTAGCTCACCAGACAAACGTTGTCTTGCAATAATTCATACGAAATTCCCATAGAAAATGCACTTTCAGTTTTCCAATTTTCCTGGCAACATCTTTCCGTAAGAACCTTATTCGACTATTACGAACTTTTTAAAATAAAAAATAGCCACATCGGTCCAGCTGTTGTCAAGTGATGGACTAACCAACGAACAGCACTTCCATTTTTTAGGTTTCCGTACCCGAAGAGTGCCAACCAAACGGAATCCTATTACTAAGTCTCTGTTGTCCGTCCGTATGTCTGTCAGAGGGCTGTATCTCATAAACCGTAATAGGTAGATTGTTGAAATTTTCACAGATTGTGTATTTCTATTGCCGCTATAACAGCAAATAATAAAAATTAAATTAAATTAAAATTAAAGGGGGTCATACAAGACACGGGTTAAATTTTGTACGGAATAATGGTACGGAACCCTTCCTGTGCGAGTCCGACTTGCACCGATTTCATTATATAGATACAACTACCCATGGCGATAACGTGCCATTTTTTTTTTTTAACCGACTTTTAGCTGTCAAATACTTGAATTGCAGCCACCAAAAGTTAGTTGATTTTTATAATTTCTGTAGTTTTACAATATTTACAGGGTTGTCATTTTATTTGAATGTAGTTTTTAGTATTAGAAGATATCAGTGTTTTCCAAATTAGATTTAGTCGTTGTTGAATTTATTCAGAAAAAGTAATGGCTTCGAAAACGAGGTGAAATGAACCATAGAAAGACATCATTAGTCCATATGAGGCGTAGATTTGATTTTGCTAAAAAGTATTTATTGTGTAAAACATATTGTAGCATTCAAACTCTAAAACGAGTAACAATAATGTAAACAAGAGCAAATACCTTACAATATCGCGCTGATGCAAACGATAGATCATTAACAAAATTCCCAAGTCACATCCCTCTCTCAAGAACCGTCTAACTTATCAAAATATAGTGAAGCACCCGCTTTCATATCGGCGTCGGCGCAGCCGGCATCCGATCCGATGCACTTCAGTGGCTCACAACTATTCCAACATTATGCTATGAATATGTAGCAGAAACCGCATCTTTGTGGAGCAGATGTAGAAAATATTGAGGACATCTAGAATAATCAGCTGCTATGGAGTCTAATTATGATCAAATGTAGATCGTAACTCACTGTTATCTTTAATTTTTCCGCAAATTCTTCGAACCAGTCTTACCGAGGGGTATCTTGATTGGATTGTGGAGGTTAGATAGGCAGTCGCTCCATGTAAAATACTAGTATTTAGCTGCATCCGGTTAGACTGGAAGTCAAGCTCAACATAGTTGAGAAAAGGCTACGCAGATGAAATGCTTCCAATGGAACGAGTTCATTATCATCGTCGTCAAAACTGCGCATAGACATCGATGCGAGAGTTAGCATTCCAGTCAGCGTTTCTTTTGGGTCCTGAAATGTTAATTTGATTATGAGATAGGTTGGTACTGTTGGTAGCAAGAAGTCGATGCATAGCAACAGTGAATTAGCCTTGTAATCTGAGATCTGTTTGGATTTTTTTAAAATATAATATTAAAATTTACTTTTACATACATAGATATTAGTATACGCTGTAGATTCGGAAAAGTGTTGTATGAAGAAAAGTAATGCCACAAATTAGTACAGATGGTTCACTCCGCAAACCATTTAAATAAAAAGCGACTGTTTCTACGAAACAATAAAGTGCAATTCAGGGCGCGCTAATTACCTACAGTTATAGTATTCACTTAGAAGTTGCTTCTCCTTTTATCGCGTAACTCTAATATCTGACGCTCACTGAATTGGCTCGACAAGACGAGCCCGCCGCGCACTTGTAGCTTCATATCTGAAATGCGGGTTGCGCCACAGGTACTACTCTGTGGTTATGCACTAGTAAAATAAATACCAACAAGGATGTTACAACTTCAGCAAATATCTGGCTGGTTGAACTTTCCTATATTGTCTAACTTGTTAACTCGAGCATTATGTAAAATGTTTAAATAAAGGAAATAGCCGAGCCTACTGGCTTAATCAAACATTCCGCCTGAACACTTTCGATGAATATGTAATGATGCATGCGGGTACTAATTGCGATTTTCACTTTTGTAACTAAAACGATTTTGAGGTACCTACATAGTTTTCGATGTAATTTCTTTATTTCTATTGACTTCGTAGTTTTTTTCGTGCACAGAAAAATAAACGTGTACGTCATATGATCTATTTCAGTTTCATTCTCTTTGAGACCAGTTTACCTTTATGTAATTTGCTCTAAAAATTAAAACAATGATCTGAATGAACACGATTTTTGTAGTTACATAGCAATGGTCTTCGGTGTGGTTTCCAAACAGATTCGAGTTGTTGTTCATTTAGCGTCTATAAACGCAACAACGAATCTGAAGAAATTACCAGCATTAATACCAGTAGGTATGTAGTGTTGTTAAAATGCTTCGCTTGCAGATCCTGTCGCATAATTTCACATGTGGCATTAGGCTGCTACACCCGTGACATTACAGTTCCATGCAGACAGTCATAGACACTGTGGCTTCTTGAAATATCCCATATCTATACGATATACATAATATATTATATACACTGGATAAACTTGTTATACCTGCTAAATTAACATACAAAGATATTATTATTATTTTATGACTATTAATTAATATATTATGTAAATACAATGTATAATAGATTATCTTGTTTGAAAATAAATTACACTAACAAACTATTTAAATAATATGAAAAAATTACATATTATCGTTACTTAACTAAAACTATTAACAAAGTTAATAAATGTCAATGAACTCACACATCTACTTTTAACTTTATAAAGTTCTTCAAATTCTGCAAAGGAACTTCTGCAAATTATTTTGCAGAAGTTCCGTAAAATTAGTAACATAATGTAATTAAATTTGATACACATTACAATAAACAGTTTTCTGTCGTTCTAGAACTGTATTTGTAATCTATGGCTCTAAAATATAATTATTTAGTGAACAAAAGTAAAAATATGATTGATGGAGATAAAATCCATAGAAAAATACCACCGATCAATAACTAAGCAAAATACCGTCGTTTCCGAACCTCTTGCATTTTTCGTCATACCGGGTTATCTTTGTTGTTTATCGACCTTACAGTTGAGTAGTTACGCAACTACAATTTCTAGACGAATCGATATTTTTTCATTCGGTGGATCGACCGACCTCTGTTCGAAAAAAAGTGATCAACATTACGAGTACTTGCTGATTTTTGTCGTAAAAAGATTGTCTGAGAAGACGATTACCAGTGTGTTTGATGTGATTCGTAGTGTTATTTTGTTCGTACTGAATATTTATTTTGTAAAGAAATAATCGGTTACACTCACTGGTTATGAAAATGTCTTTGACCCAATACATTTGCATGTTTAACTCAAACATTTGTATACATATTCGTGATTATCTTATGAACATGCGTGACGGAACCACGGTCGCGTGCGCCATTTTGTCAGGAAATCATGTATCTGTTTGTTTGCATGTCTGGTGGTGTTCCTGTCGGAAACTATGGTATGCCTCTATGTCAAGGTTATTGATTCCTGCAGTTAAATAGTGGGTTCATTAATACTACAGGCAGGACACTTGTATCTTTAACACTTGTATCTTTATGGTGCGGCTCACCTAGCTTCGTAATGCCACGTCGATAGTATGTAGGTATATTAAATTCAACACAATTTCCGAAACAGTGGACAAAGCAGGACACTTTAATTTGAATAAATATGAAGAGTTCCGGGATGGGGAATAAAGCAAATAATTAAGCTCTCCCTGCTGACAATATATAAAACTTTTTAGTTCAGGAGGCTATGGAGGCCGCCGGTGGCGGGTCTCAAAGTTTCTGAACGCCGTGAGTCAAAGGTCAAAATTGTTACAAGAGGCAGTGGGATACGCCGGCCGGTCCAAAAATAAAAATCTTTCAGGACGCCGTGGGATCCGCCCTGACCTCCCGAATTCAAATAGTTTGTACAACTACTGGCGTGCTGTTATGGAAAAGCGATACTTCTCTCAAAAATGTGCTTTGGCCTGCTGAACAAAATTTTTTGGGGGTCGCCAGCGGTTCCCATGGCAGGGAGAGTGTTAAAGGAGCGTCATACAAGCTGTTTCACATGACACTGCGATTCCAAACACACAAGGCCAAATCACATGACATAGAATAGGTATACTACATTCTCTTAATTAAATAACACACGTAATTTTACGACCACTGCCCCTGACACATCGAACTATCCATACAGTTTCCGATTACTTTCGTTTTCGGTCACCTTACGTCAAAACTTTCGCTACCATGGTCTATGGCGTTATCTCGGGCAGCTTACCAGTCATTACGTCAATGGCTTTAGGGCCAAGATGATTTATTGAATAAAGCAGGCGAGACGGGTTTGTATTGATTTAAGACGGTTGATTTATTGGATAAGGCTTACGAGGTTTTTTATAAGAGTTAGTCAGCTGTACCATTGTAAGTTTTTATTGTACATATTTAGTTTTGAAATGATTAATTTACAGAACCATTAATGGCTAAATTATTTGAGGAACTCGTGGCTAAGTAATAACAGCCGCACGGGTCGATCCATCAGGTTAAGCTGCGCTTTCCGGGTTTGGTCCATGGATGGGTGACCATCTTTACATACCGAGACTCCTCCGTGATTCGGAAAGCACGTTAAGCCGTTGGTCCCGGCTGTCATTCGTGGATCTTTGACAGTCGTTACGAGTCGTTAGATGCCGGAAAGTCTGACAACCAGTCTTACCAAGGGGTATCGTATTACCCAGTGACTGGATTGTGGAGGTCAGATAGGCAGTCGCTCCATGTAAAATACTGGTATTCAGCTGCATCCGGTTAGACTGGAAGCCGACCCCAACATGATTGGGAAAAGGCTAGGCAGAATGATGATGAATGGTTAAGTTATTTATGGGACCATAGCATGATCAGGCTATAATGTCCCCACTGCTGGGATACAGGCCTCCTCTCTGTGAGAGGGAGAGGGCATAATCCACGACGCGAACCCAGTGCGGATTGAAACCAACATAATATTTGTTTATTACCCAATAAAGATACAATATTTAAACGTACATAACTTCTCAGCATGGGTCTCCTAAGCTAATGATTCATTGCTTGTTATGGCTACAAGCATTACAGGAGCATAACTTGCTACTTCTTGGCATAGAAAGAAGAAAGAAAGAACATTCTTTATTCTGCACAAAACAAGACGCACATTACAAAAAAATGCTGTTTCTTAGTTGCCTTTCACGACATAGGTATTCTTATTTACTTACTTATTGAACTTTATTGGTATAGTTGTAAAAGCGATCTAAAATACGATGTTGAAATTACTTACATATTATAAAATCATTTTAATTAATATTAACCGTAAATTATGTAGATCGCATTTTTGTCCATAAACCGATATCCACGAGCAAGTTAATGTAGTTATTTTTGGGGAAAGTGGCTTTAATTGGCGATAAAAGGTTGCGATTATATTCTGTGTGCGTTCGGAGTTACTGAAGCTTTAACATTTACATAAGTTAAACGTCGTAATCGACTGTTTTCTAAATAAAATTGCGAATTTCTAGACATTGAAACAAAACAGTATACTACATAGGAGTAATTTATTTCAATTAAAACAATTATAGGCACTTTTGAATTGTCAAGGAGTCGGAAATGTGAAGCTATTTGCCCATTCTAAAGCGTAGTATGTACCTATGCAGAAGAACGGGCAAGAAACTCCACGGACACTCTTTTTTTTTTTTTTTTTTTACAAATTATTAGTTACATCATTCATGTTGAAATTATACATGTTTTCTTTAAAAAAAAGTCAGGTTAACATTATTTTTTTTGTGAATAATAAATAGTAGAAAATGATTTTACAGTAGAAAACTAAAACTTACTAACTTCTTTAGTGTTATTGAGAGAAAGACAAAGAGGGCACAACATCAGAACTGTACCTACAAACATCAACTCACTAATAAAACATGTGTCTGTAACAAGATCACAACAAGCCAAAACTCCTCAAGTACCTACTACTTCAACAATCGTGTCCGAAAATAAGGCTAACTACACACACGCTGCAATAACACAATCAAATAATCTCAAAACCAGTAGTGCACACGATACGAATCTAAAAAGAATGGATACCTCCTAACTGGAACTAGGTCTTCTCATGGCCGTGACATGGTCGTTGTATGGTTTATAGTGTAACTAGCAACTTGAACGAGACCTAAACAATTCGTCATAAAAAAAAACAGCTGCAGTGTCGAATCGTTTTTTTTTTAATGTTAATGTGGGAACACTTTTAAGTATTCTTACAGAAACATCCATTCATTTTAAGATACTTTATTTATTATCTAACCATTATCATTTTCACATGCATTGCTAACCACTGTTAGCGGCACTTCTTGAATAATCTTTCCCATTGTAGTTTTTATTCATCATCTAAACACGGTTACCTGGTAGGTAACCGTGATTTACTGAGTGCACTTTTTAAGAAGTTGAAAAAGTCATTATTTCAACTTCAGCCATATTCAATCTACCTTCTCACTTGGTTCCTTCCTTGGTTTTGGTCTGCTATTACATTTCCTTCTTTACATTCCTTAATCATGTTGTCATCATTGTTTCTCACTTTCTTTTCCGTAACTTTCATTCAATATCAATGACAAACGACCACAAAAATAAATAAGACATTTTGCTGATTCCAGGTGAGATCAATGTTTGGTAACAGTGACAACACAACAGACCTTATGCTACCGATACTCTTAGACATGGCCAATTTGATACGAAGAGCCGTCAGATCAGGGAAGGAACCCAGGGAAGTCAAACAACCTTATGAACCTGCAACACCACAGTTACTCAGACGGTCTTATACAGAAGACACAGAATTAGATGATGAACCATTCGACATGGGTGTAGAACCCCTGCCTCCAATCACACGCAACCGTAGAATATATCCAAGAAATTACACAAACAAAACTTACACTGGAAACAAAGTACAGAACACGATACATAAAGAAATAAGTAACATTACGAACATTAAAGATGATGTAAGTAAATAAAATGATGATTTAATACAGTTGTAGATTCTCATAATCAGCGATGTAACTTTTATAGCCAAATGTTTATAGTAGGTAAAGTAGGTAAAGACTATTTTTCCCACGATAATCAATAATCATAAAATCAACTTACCGATATATTATTAACAACAGGTCACAGACGACACCAATACTTACAAAGGCTTTGAATACATTGTTTCAAACAATGAAACTAGAAGCTCACTGCTGGATTATTTCTTGATTTCGAGTTCACATATCATGTGTTTTTGGTTTTAAGTTATATTAACTAGTACAGCAGAAATTAGTTTTAAAGGCTGTTTTTAAATGGCTGTTTCAGAACAACTCAACAACCCCATCAACACCAACTCCAACACCAGAGTCAACAACTCCAATGACAGTGTCAGTGACCGTCACCAGAACATCGAGTGTGTCACGATCAGACAACGGGACGCTAGACCTGATGGCAGAGTCTACGAACCAGACGATATCACAAGACCTACCAGTAGCGGAAAAGCTGAGAGCATTGAATAGATACAGCGACAGGAAAGGTAGGATGATATTTTTATTTAGAAGTAATTATTGCCAAGCCAAGCTTTTAGTACTGACAATGCTAGTCGTCATTTAAGCATTGAGGTAGGGCTTGTAGCAATATGCAGTCAAGGCAAAAATTCAGAATTCTGTCATGTGGCTCAAGAGTCAGAAGTTATTACATTAAAAGTAGCTGTTCGTTTGTAATATCAAATAAACAAGTGGATGACGTGTTGAAAAAGTGAAATGACCTTAATTATAAAGAAAACAAAACTTTTCAACAACGCCAACGTGTTATTGCAAAAGTCGTGAGTTGCAAGAAAATCTGTCTGATCTTTTAACCCTTCGTTACATCAACACGCAGAGTGGTTCTTATGTAAAGACTCATTGTACTGACAGAAACTTTTGTCACTATAAAAAGAAAGTTGAAAAGAGCCCATTTGAATATGCTACTTCATCATTTAAAACTCATAACTATCATTTTATCTGAACATTCCAGGATCTTCGTTCCGTCGTGGTGTCTACCAACCGAAGCCGCCATCTTTAATTCGCCGCACCACTCCCGAGCCGGCTGGCCCATCACCCTCTATACCTAAGAGGAGACCTAATCCTGCCAGGAAGCTTCCCGCATCAGCAGCAGACCCGAATAAGTGCGAACTGTTCACGAATACACTGTGTCTACATTCTGACGATTATCCTACGTAAGTTGATAAAAATATTATTGTATTCAAGTATCAACCTTAAGTAGGTGATGATGATTAAGGATTCTTATTTTATTCCAAAAATAGGACATTGTTGCATAGTTGCTATACACACATATAAATAAAGTCACACCTTCTTCCAATGGGGGTAAGCAGAAACTACAGAACGCGAACTGCTACGATACTTACATACTTCTTTAGCTTCGATTACATACATCTCGTTTGTTCGTTTCTCGTTCTCGTTCTCGTTCTTCCTTTACACTAGGCTGCTACATAGGGTGAGTTGTAACTCAAAAAGCTGCATAATTAAGCTCTTTCGCATAAATAAAATTTAGAATCAATTCATAATCACAATCATAGTCGCTGTAGGTGGCATGTTCTACATTCTAAAAGAATTAAAAGCCAATTAAAACAGGATCGATTTCATAACTTTGAATATACTCATCGGATTAAATAACTCTTACATCCATTAGCAATATTCTCAACCAGTCTAGCAAGTTCTTTATCATTTTGAATGGTTTCCCAAAAATGTCTGAAACGGGTTTTTATGCATTGATATTTCGTTGTATAACCAGGATTGTATAGAAAGCAAGAGTAAAGTGTTAGCGAAAGTGATTCTCTTGGTGTGTCGTGTGGTTTGCGAATGTCATGTGATTTTCGCGGAACGATCTGCGTGACCGTTATTATCATGAACGAGGTGTGAGTTCGAGAATGTGAGGTTTACGTCTTTTGTGTTCTTATGGGCATTTCATTACGTTGCATTATCTTTGTCTATGGCTTTTACTCGCTTGTCGTTGGTTAATTTATAAGCATTGTTATTGCGATTATTATAAGATTCTCCACCATGTATGGCGGGTCTAATGGTTTTGTCATTTAAGACTAAAACAACTTCGTTCGTGTAATATTAATTGTTTTTGAGACATCTCATATGTTCCAATTCGAAGACTTGGCTTACTTTTTTAGTAGAATGCTTATGTCATTTTAATCTCTTCATTGTCTTCACCGAAATAATGATACACAATCTTATCTGCATGTGCTATTAAGACGAATGTTAATGTTAATTCATAATGAGAACATCTTATGTAACAGTTCTGGTGATGTTTTTTTGTTTTTCTTCGATATCCAATTATGTCTACAGTGTCATTACCCATCGAAAGGTAACGAATTAACCATTAAGTCGAATCTGTTATGCAGATTTTTAGAAGAGCCACCTATTAATTGATTACTATGGTCATCGTTTTAAGTCGAATTAATCAGTTTTTAGTTTGTTATAACAATATCTTTAGAAATGCGAATTTGCTTTAAGATTTATTCATTCGTGTTTGTTAATAGATACAAAGAAAATTTTATTCAGTCTATGATATTCAATCGATGACCTTATTTGTGATGTCCTTCAGAATGGTCATGCGTACTCGCACCCGATGTGCGTGTATGACCAGCTGATGAATGAACTTAAGCGAGGCGAAAGGAGTATGTAAGGATCGTAGCAGATGGCGTTCTTTTGTTTTTGTACTCCTTTTATGGCAAAACATGTAGCCACCTCATAATTATAAGACCTTCATATCCTCCTGTTTTACAAAATAAATATTATCGTATCTTATTTTATCTGCCTACCCCATGGGAAAACGGTGTGAGTTTATGTGTGTATGTATATTCGATCGATTAATCCATACTATCCATACTATCTATCCATACTAATATTATAAATTCGAAAGTAACTCTGTCTGTCTGTCTGTCTGTCTGTTACCTTTTCACGCCTAAACCACTGAACGGATTTCGATAAAATTTGGCAAAGAGATAGATGGTATCCCGGGGAAGAACATTGGCTACTTTTTGTCTCAAAAATAACCCTAAGGGGGCGGATATAGGGGATGAAAGTTTGTATGGGAACCTATCATTTCTTAATTTTAATTTATGCTTTTGGTAACAAATAAAGAATTACGTATTTCACCGTTATTCAAAAATCATCCCTCCAAAGGGTAGAATGGGGGATGATTTTAAAATTCACATGTAATATTGCCATTTTTCAGTGACTCTTTTCAAGAGATTTAAGGGTTTGAGAATATAGTCATAGTCCGTATCCTGAGGTTACATTTAGTGTTTATTTCATTAAAATCGGTCCACCCGGTCAAAAGTTATTACTACTTGGCTTGAAACGCATGGGAGGGATGGTGGTATTAATAGCCGGAGATTTTAGACAGACTCTGCCGGTAATAACTAGGGGATCACCGGCAGATGAAATAAATTAATGCATGTCTAAAGACGTCGACATTATGGGGGCATATAAAAAAGTTTTGTTTGACTACAATAAATTATGCCAGTACAACTGCACAATGATATAGAATCGGGGCAATATCCGGCAGCACTGCTGAAAATTGGCGAAGACCGTATGGTAACAGTTGGTATCGGCATGATTACATAAATCCGAAAATTTTCTGTAATATTGTTGATATCAACAACGTGGATAGACGTTGTTTTTCAGATAATCTGAGCGATCTGCAAACTAATATGGAGAATAGAGAATGGTTGTGTCAAAGGACAATTTTGGCACCGGCGAATGAAACTGAGGGAAAGATTAATGAAAACATTATGTCACATGTGGAAGGTGATGTTGTGGAGTATCTCTCGGTACACAATGTCATGGACACCTAACAAGTAACATCTCCCTGTTGAATTTCTCAACTCTTTAGAGTTATCCGGAGTGCCTTCGCATAAGCTGAGGCTGAAAGTGGGTGTTCCAGTTCTGTTAATGCGTAATCTTGATGTGCCAAGATAATGTAATGACACAAAGTTACAAATTACTCACCTGAGGCGGAATATTGTAAAAGCAATAATCATGTTAGGAATAGTAAAAAAAATATGTCATGATTCCCCGTATTCCAATAATTCCGACAGATTTACCTTTCCATTTTAAAACGAGTGCAGCCATTGTATGTGGCGTGCTCACGAGTGTTGAAAAATGAAAAAAAAAATTGTTTACAGAAATGTTTTAACATAAGATATTCCAGTTTTATTCATATTACTTGACAGATTGGGATAGGCGTTGTTCACCTACCACAGGCAAATGTGTCATATTTTTATCATAAGACTTTCACACAGTTTCATACTTCCGACCATCCTATCCACACTAATATTATGCGTACGAAAGCTACTGGCTGTCTCATGTCTGTAACCTTTCTGTAACGCCTAGATAGACCATGAAATGGGTTATGGGATCTAGTATATAAGGTGCTATAAAAATATCTGCCACGGCTGCAATGGGAGATAGTATTGTGTTTATAGATTACAATAGTAAAGATAAATTATTGATCATGTGTCATATTTTTTTTCATACAAAAAATTGTTCGTATAAATTTGCAAGCGACGAACTAGTCAGCTGATTTCAGTTTTCATTCACAGAACAGATGGAAAGAGATAGCAGTTGTTTTCATTGACGAAGTGCACTTCGCGCGTAATTTGTGAACCACATTATGCAGAGTGGAGTCAATGTTTATTTAACTACTTTATTTTCTCAAATTGATTTAACTGTGCCGGGGTACGAAATTTCTTCACTATTGTTATCTTTAAACACAATACTACCTCTCATTAAAGCCGTGGCAGATATTTTTATAGCACCTTATATATTTTTATCCCGGTAGTACGTTCCCGTGGGATAATTTCCAACTTCCACGCGGGCGAAGCCGCGGGAAAAAGCTATGTACAATAAATGTTGATAATTAGCAAAACAAGAATACATAAGAATAAATAAGAAAGGCCAGTGACGAAAGGTTATAAGATATACTTAGGCACTTACTAAAGTTAATAGATAAAAAACATTAAAGACTCAATTAACCTCCTAATTCGAGTAACGAATCTTTACATAAAGCGCGAATAGAAAGTATCAATCGGTATTGATGAGACATTAAAATAACGATGCTCATTCAAGCGCTTTATGGTGGATCTTGAGTTTTTAATTTGGTCTGGATACTATAAAAAACCGTTTTTTACTGTTTTTATATATCAAAATCTTATTTCCGATAAACATACCTACCTACTTTACAAAGTTTTGCATGCCAGAAGTGATTATATTAAAAGCAGTATTTTTATTACATTTATTTACGTACTAGCTGCTGCCCGCGGCTTCGCCCGCGTGTGTGTCGGTAATTACCCCATACATCCCCATAGGTTTTAAGTATAAATATTGAGTTTCGAGTTAATCGGACAGCGCGTTAAAATTCTTCTATACAAACACTGACACCCCCCAACCCCCCTTTAGGGGGTAATTAAGAAAAACAAAAAACTACAAACTTTATAATTTATTTAGATAATTATTCGTGCGAAGTTTCATGTTTATTACCTCAGGGAATAAGATTTTTCATACAAACTTTCATCCCTTATTTTACCCCCTTAGGGGTTGAATTTCGAAAAATCCTGATACACGTTATTCTTAATTTTTGGGTTTAAGTATAAATATTGAGTTTCGAGTTAATCGGACAGCGCGTTAAAATTCTTCCATACAAATTTTGACACCCCCCAACCGTAGAATAGGATACTTTTCCGGGATAAAAAGTACCCAGTGTGGTGCCCAGGATATCAAAGAATAATTATACCAAGTTTCATCGTAATCGAACCGGTAGTTTTTGCGTGATGCCTGAACAAACAGACAGACAAAAAAAATTTTAATCAAATTTTTGGGTTCGGTGTCGGTCTAGTAACACCCCCTGCCATTTATTTTTTTGATATTTTCAATGTACAGAATTTTCACTTCTACAGATTTATTATAAGTATAGATAAAATTCCAAAAAATAAAATTTTTGGTCATTAAACCATTTTGTAATTTGCAAAACAGCGAACCACTTTCTAAATACTGCTTTAATTTTAAATATCCTTTAAGTTACGACTGGCATAGTCTAATATGTTATGTAAGTTTTTTCTCTTTAAAAATTAGGAAGCTCTAAATATGTATTCAGTTGTGTAATCAGCGTGGGCGTTGTTTGGTTTTCAACTCCTATTTCCATACTAATATACTGCATAAACTGCATATATAATGGTGTCACAGTAAAATGGTGAACTGACGGTAAATTTTGTAAAAAAAATCTGCGCGGACAATGCGCTAGTAATATATTATAATAGTAGTTTATGAAACTGTTGTATAATAAGGGGTATTAAAACACGAGAGGCGAGGTTTTTAACAGTATCTCAGGAGTGTTTAAGACCTAGTTATGTGTAGTTTCATACACTACTTCTACTGGAATACATTGGGATTGAACCTACTAAACAAAAGATCAAGGTTTAAAGAGTAAGGATCAGTTCAATCAACGATGCGACGCTGCGCGCTCTTTTTAACATAGCGACACAATATTGAACTTATTTTCTACACAAAAAGGTATCATTTCAATGTGAGCGTGTCTAAGTACGCTAAGATGTGCAGTGCTGCGCCGCGCGTATACCTTATTGTGTCTGGGATTTGCCCTATAACATTATTTTGTTAGAGAAAAAGTGTTATAAAACTAGTACGTGAATATTAACTCGTTTTGATGTTTATAATTCGCATTTTACGATATAGAGTAAAATTCGAATTATAAACTTATAGAGTAGATAAACAGTCAGTATAACTTGTAAAAATTACATACGTTTAATAATTTGTTTGTAATTCCAGTGAAGCCATCGTGCAATCAATAAGACGCAATAAGGCAGCCGCAGCCGCCCTGCTAGCTGACTACAAAGACCCGGGAGAAGGAATCATTGATGGAGTCACTGCGGCCCAGGAGGCTAAATACAATGAACAGCATTATCTAGTGTCTAATAGGCAAGTTGTATCATAAGTGAAGTCATTGATAAAACACTTATTTTACCTGTAATTGACGATAACATGAGATGACACTTTAGAAGAACCACATGAACAGGTAGTCCCGCAACAGGTGTCCTTGCTGGCTGCTCTTGTGACTTTTACCGCAACATTAGCTATACCAACATAAGCTGGCCTCAAGCTCATGTTAAGGAGTAGGAGGGTAGAAGTAGCAGCACTTATGAAGAACTATGACTAATAAAATGTTGCTTATGTTACATTCAGGCGAGGAGACACAGCAAACCGGGATTTCGCGGGTGCCGGTGAAGCAGGCTTCATGTGTCCAAGCACAGTGAAGTACGCCAGACCACAGCGTGCGAGGGCCACGTCGGGGCAGTGGAAGTACATCGTGAACACTGGAGAACACACGCAGACACTGAGGCTGGAGAAGTGTTTGTAAGTTATGATTTATTCTATAGGGGAGAACGCGAGACTACAGTGCGCAAGGAATATATGCCGATACTTGGGCTGGAGAAGTGTTTGTAAGTAATTATGTATTATATAGTGAAGTACGCGAGACCACAGCGAGCTAGGGTCACGTCGGGACACTGGAAGTACATCGTGAACACTGGAGAATGTGAATGAAACGCAGACGCTGGAGAGATGTTTGTAAGTAAAGACGTAATTACTAGCGAACCTGAAAGAGAAGATGTAAAACTTGAGAGGAAAGAGTATAGAGCCAGTGAAGTTAAAGGTGAAGGAAATTGCAAGGTCAAATCAAACGATTTAAGCGAATCTACAGAACAATAGTTTTGGTTATGTGGCCTAAATTTATGACCTCATAGAAGCTTGAAGTGCTTAAAAGCGACGGAGTGAATAAGAAGTTATAGTTACATACAATAAAATCTTCAAATGAAATAAAATTGCAATTTAATTCAATTATAGTAAATCTATTACCGTGTTGTATACTTATACTGCAAGTCTTTATTTGGAAATGTATTTCATCAATATCAAAAGTGAGTATCTTGTAACGCCATGTTATGATTAAAAACTATTATTAAATTACACTTGCCCAACTATAAATTAAAATGACCGGATGTCTGATATTTCAGCATCGTGTCAACGTCTTACAAAAATATAATTATTTCTCTTGCTTGCAAGATCGCAATCATTTTTAAAATAACTATTTTTAAAGACAATTAATGTTCACAAAGTCGTCGGTTTGGTGAGAGCCGATTGATATCTTATTTAGTTTTATTATTTGGAGCCGGCAGGTTTGACCGCAGTGCTACTTGCCTCGAAAATACGTGAATTCATTATTGGTAGTGAAACATGAGGTTTGCATGTCGAAACTATCCCCGTAGTTAGAAATTAAAATGTCATACATTAAAGCTACAATGTGATTTCTAGCCTATGTATTAGTTAGTAGGCAACTCATGCCTTCTTTCCATGGGGGTAGGCTGAAACAATAGAAGGCCACTTGCGACGATCCTTATACATATACTCATTTTGCCTCGTTTATGTTCATACATGTGGTCATACACGCAACGCACTGATTAGAATTACGATTAGACGTAGAATATTAGACGTAACACATATATTAGATAAAAAATTAGTAATACATTAATAAAATACAATATTTATTTTTACAGGAAACCAAAAGAATCGTGCACCTACCTGACGGACAACTTCAAATCAAAATGCGTTCAAGTTTATAACTATCATCGGCTGCTGACTTGGGATCAACAAAACGGCCTTCACATGGATATATTCAAGGTACGTTATGCGAAAAATATATTCCCTTTCTTTTTATCAAAATCTATGGATAGCAATTAAACAAAAGTATCAAATAAGGGCTTTCAAATAATGTTTTTTTTTTTTTGAACAAAATATATTAACCAATATAATATCCAGTACAACTATCTCTTCTAGGTTCCAACATGTTGCTCCTGCCATATTGAAGGTTACAGCGTGTCTTTTCCACCACTAGGCCACAGACTGCAAGAAACCTCTTCAGAACACTTCCCCGGAGAAGATTTATCATCAGAGACAGGAAACCATGCTTTTGAAAACGTGCAATCCACTATACAAAAACCAAAAATTAAATCACCACCGTTTACGCATAAGAAACCTATAGAATCATTCCCACCATTTACGGACAATCAAAACTTAATACCTGGCAGTCCTTTCAGCAAACATAATGATAATGATGACTCTGTGCCGCAAAATCCCATAGATTCTTATGGAAACTCATATTTCCCAGACTCGTTCAACCAGGCAAGCTCAATAAGGCATGTCAAACGACCACCTTCAGCCAAAAACCCCCCTCTTGCGTCAAACTTTGATGAAGTCACTTTGCCAAGTTACCTGGAACCACCAACGCCTGCAGCTGGTCAATCATTTAACTTCATCAAAGACAGTCCACCGAAATATAAACTGCCTGGAAGCCAATTTAAAAGAACTACAAGACCAAGCCCATCAAGACGAAGACCAATCAGAAAGAAAACATCTGGAGGACCAGATGACCTTGTCTCGTCAGGATCACAAGCCGTAGAATCTTTCCCGAACAGCAGCGGAGACACATTAGAAGAAGTTAATGATTACGAGGAGCCTGATATCGGCCAGGTAACATCTATAAACACTCCAAGACCAAGAGTGACCATTGCTCCAAAACTGACAGCATTATCAACGGAAAAACTGACACCAGCACATAAATCAAGAGAACCTAGTGATAACAATGAACATTATATTTCCAATGGAAAGCGTGTCAATTACAATTATCATCCGATTATAGACTTCTTTGATGAAGACAAAGAAATAGAAACAGATGAATCTATAGATAGAGAGGACGTTGAACCAAGTTACATACCAAGTGTAGAATCAGAGTGGAAACCAATTAATCATCCCTCTTCTAGAGACAGCCAAACAAATACTGTTGGTAGAAAGAAACATAAATAATATAAAACGATAGATATAAAATATTTATTACGGTGATGTTATCAGTATAATGAATATCAGTACAGTTGAATGAAGTGTCAATGATACAATTATTCATGTTTTAATTAATGAGTTTTATATAGTATCATTTGAATTAATAAAAATTGTTAGAACGAGCGATTGAGACGATGTTTCTGCTGATGTAATATTTGATACTGTGCTTGTCTAACTATACGGAGATAACTTTTCTTCGTTATTTGAACGAATGATTATCATATTGATAATAATCAAGGGTTTCTTGTTCAATTAATCTAGACAGCTACTGACTTGTTTTGTTCAGTCTTATATATGTGAATTCTACTCGTGCCTATCTAAAGGTCTGCTACTGCTTATAATTCTTGGCAGTTCCTAAAGGCAAAACGGGTATTATGATTGCATCAGCCAATCTCTACATTATCTGTCTTGATTGCTTGTCTTTATTCTCCCGTAATAGTGTTAGAACTAGCTTTAAGTTCCGCAATATTGTAAACTTTTATTATCGAACGAAACCAAAACAAAGTTGCAATGTAAATTGTTGATTTATTTATTGTTAAATTTTTATTTTGTAATTTATTTAAATTATGTTAGGCTTAACGTAAGTTTAAGTTTCATGTCGATTATAAGATTTCAAAGACTTGCCACTGAAATAAAAGTAAATAAACTTAATTGTCTTTACTTTTTTTTTGTTCTGTTCTGTGTTGTTTAAGCATTATAATATTTACGCTAACTGAACGCATCGCCCCGTGACACTTCACAAGATCAAACACTTCTCACACACTGATCTTAAACACCTTTTTGTTATCTTTAATTTACTTAAAAGTTCACAAATTGTTTAACATAAACAAAATACAGCCGATCCAGTTAACCAGCATCAAAAGTGAAAGCCGCAGCACCAAAGTTGAACGCACTACGTGAAGATATCTCTCATTCGTTCAAACTCAACAGATACTGTAACAGTCTAACAAAAAGTGTGTTGGGACACTATTACGTAACCCAGATGTGCACTGAGACAACTCATTGTGTGATAACACAATTTAATACTACAATCTTTAGCAATGTATTATTGGTTATTGTGCAATTTGTCATGTTCGAAAATTATTCGCGTACACTTGGTTGTTCTATGTAGTTCATTGGTCAGGTTGTTGTTACAAATGTTCTAAAATGGTCGCGGAAATCTGTTCCGTGAGTTTAGCAATATTGGTAACTGGTTTATATTTGAAAATAGACTCGGTTTTGTAACAATCTGAACTAGTGTTTAGTGCAACCGTTCGGAATGATTTAATTAATTTTCTAACGTAGTACTAGCATGTTTGATTAACGAAAAAAAAGAAACAATTATTTACAGTAAAAATCATATAATATAATTTTAGAGCAAACTTTATTTATAAAATAATAACTTTATAAATAAGTTCTTTTCGTTGTAAAAAAACATTAACAATTACCTCTATCACAGTACAGTTAACAATAGCGAATAATTATAGATTTTGATAACTCGATCAATCGCTTTCGACTCTAGTCCAGCGATACGTAATGTGGCACTTTCTATTACAATAGACTAATTACTTTCGAAAATATCCATCGCCAACTTACGAAACTATAACAATAATTTAGATTAGCCTATATTTTACCCGCGATTGTGGCCTAACTTTTAAATTATAATCTATTTATACAATACCATACTGCGAATTTTTTTGTGGGTATTGAACATTATACCTTATAGAAACAAATAAAAAAAACTGAATACATTGAAGCTTAAAATTCGTAAACTCAAGAACCATAAACTGGTAACGATCAACTGACTGCAGGCAATACCAATGTTGTGTACCTACGAGTAATATGTAACTTAGAGAGCAATTTTATTAATCTTGTAAGAAAAATGAGCGCAATATTAATGGATACTACTTATGTTGGAAAATTGAGATCAAATCAGTTATCGGCAGCTCGTAACACGATAATTAGAATTTGATTAGACAATTCAATTTCCTCCAGCTGGTTAAGTTACATAAATAATTGCGGCATACGTTTATATTTACCGAGTACAAGTAAAAATACAGTAATATTACTACAATTTTCAAATCAAAAGTAAACAGCTTTTAAGTCAAGCAATTAAATATTGGTACTGGTATTGAGTTACTTAAATACTAGATTTCACCTAAAATTTCGTCATGCTACGAAATAGTTTCGTGACAAAATGGAAACCTGTCATCTCTGTTAAGAATATGGACAGACTGACAATTTCTATATTTTTTGTGTTCAGTCAACGTAATAGTACATTCGTTTGCTTGGGTCTACAATGTAACCTGGCGTAGTGGTCAATATGGGCACGGCTTGAGCAAAACTGTTAAGGAGAACGGCGGCACTCCTTCTAGTGTTTTTTGATAAACTTTTAACTTGAATATCATCAATATCTTCCTGTGGCGCTGGGGCTAGTAATTTTGCGCTTCTGTAATTTCCACCATGCATTCTTTCATGTCCTGAACTTCGGGATTTGTAATCATCGTCCTGTTGTGACGGTCGGTCTTCTTCATGGTTGTCGTCGAGTTCAATAAGTTTCTCGTTCTTTCTGCCGCCTCGTCTTCTACTCTCATACTTAAGATTACCTCCACGCATTTCTCGCGCTGGTGATTCACTAAGTTCAATAAGTTTAGAACTTCGACCATTATTTGTCGAGTGACTTACATCACTCAATGATTTTAAGTTACCTCCATGCAATCTTTTAGGAGTGTACTCATCTAGTTCAATATGTTTTGTGCTCTTACTCTGCGAGGTTTCTGCGTCTTTAGGTGGTTTTGTGCTACTATCTGGAGGCTTAAGTAGTCTTAGGTCTTCTTTTGTAGCTTGTCTATAGTTTCCACCATGTTTTGGACCCTTATCAAGATCTTCTTCATCTCGGAATATTTCAACGTCCCCTAAATTATTAATTGCTTTTGCTAACTCATCGTCTTTATATAAATCTAAAACTGCGACATTTTTTTTTGGGTTTTTTTTAGGCACTCCTGGTATTTGTTTAATTATTTCAACTCCCTTAATATCTTGTTTAAATTGTGTTACGTGTGGAGATGATGTATTTGCAGGTAACTCTTTGTGTATTTTAATTCTTTTTCTGGTTACAATTGGCTTGTTTTTACGAGAAGGGAAAGGGGTGGTAGTGCGAATACGAGTTGCTACAGTAGCTGGAGGAGCATCTGTTGTTCTAGCCAGTGTACGTTTGGTCGGTTCAGGGGTGGTCACTTCAGGGTCAGGTATTTCTTCTTGAAGTATTTCCATTGAATTTTCGTGTTTACTCTCTATTTCTTCCTCACTATCGTCATCATCGTCTTCGTCATCGTCATCATCATCATCATCATCGTCATCATCAACATTAACATATTCATCGTCATCATCGTCTTCATCATCGTCATCAATTGAATCACCACTTTCGTTATATTCCTGTTCATTTTTCTTTGATCGGTGATGGTCGTCCTTCTTTTCATACATTGGCATGTAATCGTCCATGTTAGTTTTAACTCCAATCAAAGCGTCAACTTCTTCTTTCCTCATATCATCTTCATCATGTTCACCATATTTCGTAGTATCTGTCACTAAAGTGCTTGTACGCGATTTCTTTTTCATTTCTGTATAATTAGGTACCACTATGTCATCTTCTTCGATATGTTCATCTTTTAGAGGCCGCAGTGTTACTTCCTCTTTGGTATCAGTACTTTCATCTGGATTATAGTTACGGAATCTAGTTACAAATTTTAATAGTTGCTTTTCTGTGTTATGGTCCGGTACTTTTTCTGTTGTTGTCTTCAGTTTAGTTCTTTCTGTTCTCATTCTTCTTCTAAATGATGGTTTGGGAGTCGTTGTGGTTGTTGTTGATATTGAAGATGTTATTTCATCTTCTTCTTCCTCATAGTCTTCGCTACTATCTTCACTACTCCCTTCGTCAGAGTTTTGTTCAGGCTTTTTCTGTTCTTCGGTTATATTTTCAGGAGCAGCACTTGCAACAGTTTTTTTAATAGAATTCGAAGCAGCCACATTGTGAATATCGGTAGTTTTAGGAATAAATTGAGTTAAATCATGAAACGGTCTCGTTGTAATTTGAGTCGGCCTAAAACGTTGTCTACCTCGAAGAGATTTTTGAGTAGAACTTTCTATATTTGTTTCAGTAGTTATGTGCGATTTGTATGCATCAACTGACATTGCTCGTTTATTTTCGATAGGAGTATATTCTAATTTGTGGTTTAAGGTTCTAATTTCGTACCTGGGTTCTCCTCTACGATGATCTACACTGACGTCGATAAAAGTTTCATCAGAATTTGCATTTTCATGTATAGTAGGTTTAGTTCTCTCATTTCTGCCAATATCAACATATTTGCGGCTGTTGGTCTTTTGTTTATCATCTTTATTTGATCTTGAAACTCTTTCTGCCACTCTGCTTGATTGCAACTGCTTTATCAGTGGGCTAATATTACTGGTCGTTGTAGTTTTCTTTGAGTCTTGAACTTGGCTATCCCTTATAATTTTGTACGGTTCATAAACAAACGGTGTCGCTCTTTTCTTCCTTAATTTAGTTGGCAGCTGTGTAACTTCTTCCTTGTTTTGGAAAAAGTTGTATGTTGTATTGGAATTGTCTACGTCAGAGTATAATAAACTTGCGGGTACATCGGTGTTTACACCTGAATTAAACGAGCTTTTAATTTTTTTCAAAATATCTGTGTACACATTGGCTTGTTGGGTATCATTTACGTTGTGTGTACCTTGTGGTGTATACAAAACGGTTTTTAATACTTCATTCGTTGTATTTAAAGATTCTTTCAAATCACGCTGATCACTTCTTAATTTATTTAAAAGGACAAAGATATTTGTTTTGTCAGCCTCTTGTAATTTATTCGTTGAATCTATGACATTGTTTATTTTAGATTCTTGAGCAATGTCTCCTTTCATATTTATAAGCTTATAAGTTGGTAGTTTAGGTGCAATAATAGGTTCCGGATTTGATATTATTTCTTCTTTAAAAAATGGGCTGTCTAAAGGATTTTCGCCAAAATATTTGGCCTTAAAACAGTCAATTTTATCCCCAAGGCCTTTGAGACGAGGTTGTTTCCTGGCAGTTTCGAAACTTTTATTTGCTTTGCTTTCAGATTCATCGTCATTTTCATTATCTTCATCTTCTGTGGGATTTTCACCATTCTTTAATTTTTCCGGGATCGGATCGACTTCTTCATCCACTTCAGAGCATTCGAGACGAGACCGAGAGTCATAAAATTCGGTTCCACCGTTTGATTTTTTCGGCATCAATTTGAGATTTTCAGCATACTTAAGGGGTGAATTTTCGTTTATACCCTTCAAATGTTTATAGTAATATGGATATTTTTCTTGGATATCCTCTTTCTTTAATTCTGATTTTTGTTTTGCTGGTTTTGGATCTTCGATTTTAAATGACAAGGTTGAATTTATATCAATTTCTGGTACTTTTAAATTTACTTCCCTCTTACCAACTTCGTGTTGGGCGTTCGTTACGTCGTCTTGTTCATTTCTCTGTATGTCTCTATCTTCATGATTATCACTATCGCTTTCGCCCTCATCTTTGTTAGTATTGCTGTTGTCATCACCACTGTTACTATCATCATCATCTTCATAATTATTAGGCGAATCTGTTCTTCTATTTATGTTACTAATTTCTGGATGACTGTTTTTACGTAAATTAGCATTAACATTCTCTTCATGTTCGTCTTCAGAATGTTCCTCGTTTTCTGTTTCTTCTTCGTCGTCTTTATTATTATTTTTCCATTTTTCTCCATGTTCTTCGTTATCCCTGTACTCTAACCCTCTACCGTCTTGATAGTTTCCAGTGAACGTAGGGATTTTATACAATCCGCCACTGTTTTCATGCTCCTTAAGGAAACCGCCATGACCTTCGTGATCCGAAGCGTGTTTTTGCTCTCCAGCATGATCGTATGCGGAATCTTCGTAGCCTTCTTCACTATACACTGTTTGCGCTTTTGTACTTTTAACTGCTTCTCTTAGTCGAGGTGCATTTCTTATTTCTTCGTTGGTTTCTGCATCATCATAGGCAGCTATTTTGGGCAAATGCTTATACGTCTCCGTTTTCCTGACTTGGGCATAATTTTTAACAGGGATGAACTCATCTTTGTCATCTTCACCTTCGGGTTCTTGTTTTTGAAGTTCTAGTTTCTGGAAGGTTGTTGGTCGATGGTTTTGTACAACGGCGTTGACGGACTCGTCAAGATTATTTCTTAGATGTAAGTATTTTTCTTTACCTTTTTCGTATATATCATATCCCTCTGGTGGTTCCGCATTGTTCCCAGAAATTGGCACTTGAGGATACTCATTACGTTCGTCATCGTATTTCATAGCATGTTGTTGTCTTAAATTTTGAATGTGACGATGTACCGGGCGGTAATGCACTGGTCTAATTTTCGCGTATTGATTCCATGGATGTTTGAATTTTTTATTTAGTAAATTATCCCTGCTGACGTCTCTAGGTGGAGCTGTGTAATAAACGGGTCGTCTTTCAGGCCTGTGATTCTCGTATCCTGCAGGTACGTTTTTATGCGGAAACAGTTTGCCATCAGTTTTCTCTGGACTCTCTAAATACTCATCTTTAGCAATATTAGGTTCACCTGCTTCTTCTTCATAAGCCTGCAACCTATGTTTACTATCTTGCAAATCGTTTCTTATTTTTGTAAGCACTGGATCTTTATAAATCTCTTGCAATGAAGGCTGTTCTGCTTTATATGGGTGAAATATTTCATAGTTACTCGCTGTCGGTTTCACATAGCTGTTTAACTCTGCATTTTGTTGTATGTACTTTTGAAACGGTTGATAAGTTTTCTTATTGTCATCTAGCATGTGATGAATGCCCAAGGTGGGTTTCTGCTTACCCGTATACGGTTTGACAGGATGCGCTTTATAATGTTGTTGGGGGTTTTGCACTCCGTGGAACGCTGCTATATCGGTCGCAAAGTTAGGTTTCTGCGCGGTGTATTCAAAGTACTCGATTGGGACTGGCTGTTGATTAGATGACCTGATGTGCACATTATTTGGCTGGATGATCTCCACTGGTAGTTCTTCATTGGGTTCATTTTTCACTTCACTACGAACAAGGTCGTCCCATGTGACCGGGACTTTGATCGACGAACACAGTTCACAACACAATAGCACTAGCAGTAAACTGGGGACTTTGGTCATGTGCATTGTTCACATCACGGATCGCGACGGTGGCTGGCGGTGGACTGAACCAGGTCGATGGGCAAACGAACGGTTTTTATCTCCTCGGTCGTTCGTCGCGGACCGATTGCTTGTCGGCCGGTCGCTTTGTTTATTGCGTATGGCGTAAGTTATCGACAAGAGCGGATCTTATACAAATAACAATAAGTGCTTGTTTAATACTTTTGATTATTTAGATTCATGTCCTCGTAAACCTTAACTCTTTCATTACAAATTAATCTAGGAATAAAAAAACAATTTATTTATTTTAAACATTATTATAAGAAAATACCTTTGAATCTGTAATTTTAAGCTGCTGGGCTAAACTGTTTGTTTACAACTGTTTCACTTTTATAAACTTTTGGGCTCTGAAACAGAACCCAAAACTTTCAAGATCTAAATGTTTTTCAATTGTAGATCCTATGCGATTGTGAGACTCGTGTTTAGAAGTTGACCAGAAAAGGCTAATAAGATACTCCAAAAGAAAAAAATTAATAAAAAAACTTAACATGAAATACTGCAGCCTCACATAACTTGCACCAAAAATATCTGTTCAATGGAGAAATTAAGAAAAAAGGTACATGAAAGATAACGAAACAGATAAATGGCTAACGTCTGGACAAAGACAGCCGGATGTAGTTGCCTTGCCAGGTGTTACGTGAAAACACATGATTTATTATTTGTTTTCAATTTCAGTAATTTGGACCACGTCTCGAATGTTGTATAATTATATTGTGTAAAGGAGTGTAGTTCCTATTAGTAGAAAGGGTCAGAACAGGCCACCCCCTCCTTTCAATTCAGTAACGGTCAAGCATTTTGCGATACTTTGAAAATCTGTCTCCCACACTTTTGGTGACTTGCGTAAGCTTTGCAATGCGGAATATGAAGGGACTTTAACGGTAAAGGATACAGTGACGAAATTATTTGAAATTGCCAACAAGCTGTGGGCAATGCGGTGATTAATACTGATTCCTTATTTTTGTATGGAAAGGGATCTTTGCCCTGCAATAAGACAGTGGCTATTGGTATTGTTGGATTGATATTTCTGTTGATATTGTTTGATCTAGATAACATTTTCTACTTTAATTAACATTAAATATTATCATTTTTACGTTTGTTGCACCACTCCATCTTCCCAGCTAAATCACAAGGAAGTGGGGGACCGGCGTTTCGGGGGACTGTCTTATTTATTAATTTATAAAGGTTTACCAACAGCTTCTGTGTGTAATATATTATAAGTATAGGTAACAATTAGCCTTCTTACATAGTCGTCAATTATAGGTTAAACAGACACAGTCGCTTATTATTATTGTTGTTATATACCTTCATATCTGGGGTCCCGGTCCTTTGAAAGTCGTACGAGAGGCCGAAACCTACTCGCCGAGGCCCCTTAGACACTTTTAAATGAAATGAGGCATTATTAGTCTATATTACTTTGCCGTTCAAAATGTACTGATTCTCAGCCATTTGTTCTCTTCTTTCATTCATCCTTGGGTTCCTATTTAGATGTATTCCCGCTTATTCCCGCTATTACGCGGGCTCAGTGCGGGTTTTGTAGATGTCACATGTCTTTGAATTTTTGGTTCAAGGACGCCGGTTTCCTCATGATATTTTCCTTCACCGTTTTGAGAGCAGTGGTGATGAAATTATTTACATAAATTAAATCGCCTGCCTGGGTTCGAACCCACGTCCAACAATTCGTAAGTCAGGGCCGCTACCACTGAGCCACCACTGCTCTATGTTAATACTTCCCTCTGTTGTAGCTCCAGTCTCCCATACTTCCATTATTCAATTGTTTGAAAAAATTCAGTGCTTCAGATATAATAAATAAATAATAAATATTATTGCTATTTTACAGTCCAAAGGAACAAGAATGTTTATGATCTGTTCGACATGACAATTTCTGAAATGTTTCCTTGTTTACTTCATTGGTTCTTTGAAAGTATCATAACACTATTCCTATAGAATTTGTTTGTTTCACCGTTTCAGTACAATAGATCCCATTGAAATGCCTTGAATGGCTTCTAAAAAAGATGGTACGGCTGAGTCTTTGTTCCTTTGTTTTTGCTCAACTAGGCCGGGTACTGCCGTGCCCCCAGATAGGAGAAAGTTCATGAAGGGATTATGTGTTTTCCTTTATTTATGTATTCGCACCTGCGTGCTTGAATAGAGGGTGACTGGTAGAGAACGCCTGAGGCCTTAAGTCCGCATCTGTACCTCCTTTATTACATCTACCACCTTTTATAACCATCTTTTATTGCATATTTAATAAATAAACTTATGCACTGTACTATGGACAGCTGTGGGCTGGTGATGATGACGATTAGCAAAAAGGAAACGTAACGTAAACGTAAATAGATTTAAAAATTAAAATTACTCGTTTTACACTTTTAATATTTACTTGTAGTGTCATTGTGCTTGTTGAAATAATTTTTCCCCGACTACGGCGAAGTAAAAGTAGGGTTATTATTTTGCCCGGTATGTATGTATGTTCATCTGTCCCCTCGTAGCTTCTAAGCTGCTTATCATGTGATTTGACAAATGAGGTATCGTTCGAAGCGTCTCGCTCGTCCGCTGGTAATAGTCGTATTTTTTTTTAATGATTCCATAATCAATGGTTATCAAATGAAAAGGCTTAATAATTAGCACATATCAAAAATATATTTAATAACCCAAAATAATTTAAATAAAAATATAAGTTATGAAAACTAAAATCCAACTACGACAAATACGCCAACTAAAAAGGTATAAACAAGACATCACAGACAGAAAATAAAAAATCCGGAGTCACACGTAATCTGTTGGATTTATACCCTAGCACAAAGGCGACTCCGGATTTTTAATTTGTGATGTCGTTGCTTTTGACATTTTTGTCGTAATTAAGTTTTATAACTTTAATTTTTTTACTAAAATGCTAAACAATGCTTGTAAGTATATTTATTAAAAAAATCGTAGTCATTAACGTTACGTTTTCTTACCGCTTTCGTGTTAGAGACTCGGCTCTTTGAATTTGTACCGTGCGTGCGACGTGCGTCTGAGTACAATATCTGACAATTCTTATTTAGCACAGTGGTTAATTTTTAAGATTGCGAGTTCGTTTTCCAATCACCAATCTCGTAGGTATGTATGAACACTTAGGCCGTATAAATGGGTATCTGAAGGCCATACATGATATATTCCGGGCTGGTATCGAGCGAGGGACCTGCATTCATACCTTCCAATATTATATATTGATTCCTATTTAATTGCATTTATTTTGATTGAGACAATTAGCAATCATTGGTAGTATCATATACTCAATATACTTCATATTAGATTTGGTTAAAAGTAATTGTTGTTCATTGCAATGCTTGCAGAATGAAAATAGAATTAAGATAATAATATAAAAGTATTTTTTAAATATCTGTAATAGCCTTAGCTTTAGGAAAAAGCTACATTATTATTCTAGGACGTATTTTTAAAACAGTTAATCTATCTAGTGCTATTGAATGAAAAAGAAAGTAAAACTAATTTTGCTAAACTCGCGACAAACTAAAAAGTCATATTTTTATAGCTGTCGTGAGTACAATGAGAAACGTCAAATCAGATTTCATAGATTGTCGCGAGTGTAAGCCAGTGAATGGTAATGGTAAAGTACCTATAGTTTGGCACCACATGATCCCACTTTGCTTCGGCCTTGCCTATATCTGTCCAACTACTTATTATTTTAGCTTGCGTATGGCGAAATACCTACTCGGTGCGTGCCACAAATTATTGGTTTGAACTGGGACAAAATTGTTGACCGAAAGTTTGAAACTGTTACGCGTACTTTTATCTTTCGATATTGCTAATAATTACGTAGTAAAAAAGTTAATATTTTTTACAATGATAATTATTAAAAAAATACGGCGACATTAAGGTCATTGGTCAACAACTTCCTTGACCAAAGAAGTAAATATGTCCAATCAATGTTTTAGAGAAATTCCTTTGCCAGAAATCATTTTCCTTGACGTACGTCGGACGCACCACAAAGCAACCATTCAGAGCCAACCATATGTCTACGCGCCTTTTTTTCATAGCAGTACGTAAGGCTTGTTTTGTATGTATTTTTGTGGTGTTCCAAGAAGTATTTATATATTATATAAATAAATAAGGGTTGTTCTCCACATATTCTGTGGAGAATGTTATGGCCTAATAAGGAATCTATTTACATTCCTATATCTTACGTTAAGCTACCTATTGCCTTCGAATTCACAATGTCGACAGAAGGGAGCGGCTCTCTTGCACCGCCTTGCCTACAGCCGGTAGCAGGCGAAAGGCTGTCCTGTCCAGTGCAGTGAAATATTGTAACAACTGTTAGGAGTAGTCTATTAGGTACCTACTTAGTTTCCAGTAATGTTTGGGTTCTAAATGTTGTTGTTATTGTGCAAGTTGGGAAAGGCTAAGATAAAAGAAACGTATGAAGATTGAGTATTTATCAGTTGACAAAAATAATTTGTATTTAATTTAACCAAAATTAACTTTCCCTAGAAATCAGTTTATCAAAGATTCTGAATCAAAACAGCAATTACTTTTTAACAAAAAATATTTGATTTTATTTTCTTTTTAGATCCGTTTATTCAACAAGATGATATGTGGGCTTTGTTTTTTGCGAATCGATTAATGATTTCGTTTATTTTTTGAGAATTACACAATGCACAAAACCAGACTACTCTTTTCCGATCATTTTTAGTTCAAAAATATACTTACTAAATATTAAAAATACAGGCCTGGTCAACGCAAGGACCTAGCAATAAGACGTTTTGTAAAACGAGTCAATTTTAAAATTCGTGCACCTCGGTACACTAATGAAGCAACCCCGATAACGATTAACAACTCTCAATCGTATCTAATTGGTGGAAATTGGAGTGGTTTGTGAACAACGCAACGCCTGTAACAATTCAATGGTAAGTTTGTGAAACGTCTCGAGGGGAACTCATTTATGTAATGACGTCTGCAATCGGTAAATAGAGCATTTGGTTAGAGTTGATGTAATGTTCGCGGGTACGTCTGAAGTGGTACCTAAACTTGAAACTGTTGAAAACAAAATATTTAAGAAAATATAGAGGTGCTTTTATGTTTTTATGAAAAGTTTACACATTTTTGTTAATATTCTCAGAAAATAATTGTCCCGCAATCTGTATTCACCAGGCTTACCCTCACCCTCATTTAAAATCACCAGGCTTACCCTCCATCGGACTTATCACAACCTATGAATGTTTTAAATGAATATACAGGTTGTACTATAATAAATTATAATATAAATATTGTATTATAATTATTATATAAATTATAATAGAATACTATTATAAACTAGGTATTATACACTATTATCACGTAATAAAAGTGCTCTGCATCTTTCAGCTGCATCCGGTTAGACTGGAAGCCGACCCCAACATAGTCGGGAAAAGGCGTAGTCAAAAGTGAAATAAAATGAAAAACTAAATTAAAAAATTCAGAAGATTCAAGTGGGTTATTGTTGATTTGGGGTGAGTATGAAGGGGTGTGTCGGTGAGAGTGTAGGTGGTGTGAAGAGAAAGCGTGTAAAAAAAAGAAATTATCTTTATCATTTACAACAAAGTGAAAATCTATATATTATATAACACAGCGTAATAAAATACTACACGCACAAAATCGAATAGGTACAGTATTAACAGTAAAACTCGTAATCGAAGTCCAATTCGCTTGTACGAGGAAGTACCACTTAAATCTAGGCATTTCTTAACTGTTTGCTATTGGTCAATTGTTTAGTCGACTGATCTGACTGTCAGTGTCAGTCACCTGGGGTCTGGGTCAGGTCTCTTAGGCCTGATATTTGATTGGTAAAATATTGGTAAATAATAATTATTTATATTTTTTGTTATTGTAGTATAGTAATAGTGTTTGCTGCTGCAATAGAGTTCTAATTGATTTCTTGCAGTTTTGTAGATTACGAAAATAATTTTAAAGAGGTATTTCTTTTGTGAATGAAATAAAATGTTGTTTTATTTAGTACTTAGGTTAGTTTTGAAGAGATTTCAGAAAGTCACGTGATCACCGGATTTTACATTAACTCTGTAAAAATAAATCCTTTACCTGCCTATATTTGTTTTTTTCAGAATTATTGGCATCGTTCGTTACGATGTCATCATTTTATAGAATGTTTCCATAAGACAATAAAACAATACCTATGTTTATATTAGCTCCTGTTAATCCTTTGTAAAAAGGCTGGCCCCTCAACTGAAGAACATCAAACGTGCAGTATTGACACAGTTATTTACGTGCAGTAACTAGTACCTATCGTAAATAAATCAATGCGACAAATTTTATATATTCACTTATATCGCAACCGTCTACCAATGTTCTATAGAGCATCAGATATTAAAAGAATTATCGCTATAGCTAGTAATATAAAAGCTTTCTCTGTAAAAATTTTAAATTGCCCCATATTTATACCGTTATTGGCCACTGACTTCTTTATCGATCATTATTTACTTTGGATTGACGAAAAAAGAAAACAAAACGAAAGCGATGGTGTTTGTTCGGTCATAGTTACGGTGTTCCCTGTAACGATTCGTCACGGTTGTGGTCGGTTTGTTGTCTAACCATGGGGCGAACACAATTAAAACAGGGCCCTATTTAATATAATTAACAATACCAAAAATTTTGTTAAAAATATTACATAATGTCACATTTTCACGACAAGTCCAGTGTAGTAAAGCAGAACACTATTAAAAAATATTTACAAAATTGTAAGAATTTCCTATTGTCGCCTGTAGACTGAAGCGGCCATAATTTATCTGATTTGCTTCAATCTAATGGACATGTCAGAAAAATTATTGATGTAGGTATTTCTGTGGGTCATCACATCACTCATTTTTCATCTCAGACTTTTTCTTTCGTTAGCAGATGCGTATTTCTCAACAATGTAGGAAGTTTATGATGTGCCTCAGAAAATACCTTAATTTTTTTTATGTCGGTTTTTGTTAAAATATATTATATTATTCTATGCCCAACTTCACAACGATAATGTGCTAAGGTACAACTTTCAAGCAGGCAATCGTTTACCAATCCATAACATAAAAATAGCGTGCGAATCTGATACCAATCTGTACCTTAGTTCAATAACTATAATTAATTTCGCAATTAGATCAAAATATTTAATTTTGCCTGTATCTTGTGCAATCCGTGTCTGATGCTATAGAACTTAGGCGAAGTAAAGAGGTAGTTATTTTTTGCGCCCAAACAATATGGCTTGTTTTGCATTTAGTAACTTTAGATGACTGTTGACTAAGATTGGAAACTATCGAGTCAAGGAAATCGTTTTTTATATGCTCCGTTTTGTAAAACGTGTCTAATTTGAAAATGAACTGAATCTACCTTTAAGTTCATAGATTTTTAGAAAATAATCAATTTCAAGTTAATGTTTGATGTATGAACGTTATCTTGAAATTTAGGTACTATTTTGTTATCCGATAATTTGATTTGAGGTGCATGACCATTTTACTGCTATATTACCTACAATTGTTGGTCCCTGTGACCTGAAATTGGAAGATATTCTGAATTCTATAGTTTTGCGTAAACGTAAAATGATGTCCCTAAGACAAGGACTAGTGTAGTGACGTCACGTGTCCTTTTACTCAAACTGAAGTAAACACCATTTTCGCAGTTGCGTATTTTTGACATCAACGCCATCTATAACAATTATCTAGAACTTTTATAAACGAGTACGACATGAAAGCTTGAGTAAGAGGATTGGTTTGAGCATGCGCATTGTGCAGTAAACAACTCGGGTTTTTAACCGTTGATAAACCAATCTAGTGGTCGCAAGCGCTAGTGCTGATTATGAGGTCCTAGGTTCGATTCGCAGGTTGGACAAAGTGTTATTGGGTTTTTCCATGATTAATTTCGCATTAGCAGCCCGGAGAGACATCAACATAGCCGGCGAAATGTGGTTAAACTATTGGTACACCTCTGCCTAACCTGCGGGCTTTAGGCTCAGGCGTGATGCTATGTTATGTTAAATCTCACAAGTTCTACTAGGCTCTTGCTCATTAAGTAAATCTATTCAAAAGTAATTTATGTTGAAATTGTTAGGTAGGTAGGTATCTACTTTTTAAATGGTTTGTCAAATCACGCCTTTTACACATTAAGGGATAGGCAGAAGGTAATTTCTATGAAGTAAAAGACTGGGCTGATTAGTTACCTCTCAAAATAAGCATCTAAGTATTAAAAACTTTTATCATAACATTTTTATCAAGCAGTTAATTTGTCAAGATGTTATCAACTCATTTCCAAATATTGGGCGGGCCCTAAATATTTTTGCTTGATAGTTGTGACCTTTACAAAATTAATTAACAGGCCCAATTCGTTCAAGGGCTGATGAATTCTGGGGATAAGATAAATCTTACAGATAAAATGACATGACGACATTCATGTCCTAAAGTTAACGTGACGAATGATTGATGAAGTTCGGGCTAATTTTCGAAACAGGTAAATGTTAAGTTAGACGTACAGACAACCGCACGTCCGTGGTACTCCTAGCATTACCCAAAATCGCCCTTACTGCTACGACATAAAGGTGCTGTTAATGTGAAATCGTTACGACTGATGTGCGATTGACTGTAGGTACTTATTTATTTATTTAACCATTTTTGCACACACATATAAACAAACAAGAAGATAGGAACAGAAAACTTACTGGTAAGAAAAGTTGTTTATCTATGGAATTGCCGTTTAAAGGCTCGTTCACACTGGCGCGACTTGACGCGCGACGCGACTTTAACAATACAATTTCTAATAAAACTTCACGATTGAACAATTACCGGTGTCGCGTCGCGCGACAAGTCGCGCCAGTGTGAACGAGCCTTTAATTTCTGAATAGTTCAAATCTTTTTCTTCAAAAAGTTTACATTTCGTGAAGCGTAGTATTGCTTATTTAGTGAATGTCTTTAGCCATTTTAATTGAAGTTCATTGATGCTTGTGCTTTGCCGAACCTGGCAACGTTAAAGAATGAACTCTTGAAATACGTTTTTCGCGGGTACCTACGTATGTAGCTGCTCGCCTTGCCATGGCCTGTCCCTTAGATAGGTATAGAACAAAGTGAATCCTAATCTAAGGGACATACTATTTATACTGAAACTGTGTATAATCAACTAATTGGAGCCGAACACCTAGCTTCTGACATTTCATAACTGCCTATGTAGGTTTATGTGAAATAAAATATTTTGATTTCGAACACATCTCTGCTAACGTCTTTGTGGAAAAAGGTGCGGTATTATCAATGTTATTTTAAAAAAAACTTTTTACTGTGTTCGTAATAATTATTGTAACTTAGCTTCAGCGCGCGCGTGCGCGCTCAGCGTCCAGCCCTCGGCGTGTTAACACGTCGTGTATGAGTTCGCGACAAGTCAATCGTCATCCTGAGGATGCCTCTGAATCGACACGTGTTTCACCTCTCATGTTGAGAGGTGAAACACGTGTCAATTTCTTACAGGGTTTTTTAAGACTCTTTAAGAATAGTTAAGCGGAATAGGTTACGTCTATTGCTATTATATTTTATTTTTTTAAGCCATTGTAACATCTTGTTAACATTAAGGAACGCAAAGATATGAATGTAGAGGCATCGGAATATTAACTACGGTCCGGAGAGACATGATTTATCTGTCGGTTCCTTACTTTGTTTACTGATACATTAAATCTCAGTAATAAATATAATTACGTGGTTATTAATCAGACACAAAGCTCACACACTTGTATTTGACGGTCACTGTCTGCGTATATAAATGGCGGTGGTATCGCCGCGCGCCTCACTAGAGTGCACGAGTGTTGTCTGTGGCCATCATGATTTCTTTACGGGTGAGTTGAGCTTGTTTACTTAATTAATCATAATTATATTATTATTTACTAATTATGATGACTGTAAGTTTGATAGCCGGTCTTACTTTAGCAGTTTTCTTTGTAATTCGCGTGTTTGGTTGGAGCAGTCGCCATTAAAGTTATAATATCAAATCAGCCGCATATTTTTAGACTAGAAGTCAACCCTTACATGGTTTGGAAAGAGCTAGAGGTCCTAAAGGACCCTAATAACACAACTCTCCAGAAAGCAGGACTTCCTTTTGTAAACATTCTTTTTAATGATGAAAGGCCAGGAAAGGCCAGTCCTTACAAACAAAACAACAAAAAAGAAACCTGAATGGAAGAAGTCAAAAGGCAACTTTTTTTCACACAAAGGATTAACCTTTCTTATGCCGTAATTACGGACACAATTGAAAAATGCATTATGTCTCTCGTCTGCCTAGTTCCGGTTACGAAATATAGAATTCGAAACGTTAATATTCGACTCCTGTCAAATATCTGTCAACTAAAACCCTCAGGGGTGCCGCCTGCCTTCCTCCACGTGTCGGGACTACGTGTGCTCTGAGTTTGTATAAATTGTCTCTTTCTTGTTGTTTTCAGAATCCATTTTGTCCTATCGTTTTATTGAACTTTAAACCAGATAGATAAACTTTAGTCATTGCATTGTTAATGTATACATATCATACATTTTTCAAGTACCTATCTACAAAATAATGATCGATTATGTTATCTTAGCTTCGGTTTTGATTAAATATATTGAAGCTTACGAAAGCGGATGGGAGACGGTTACGGAAATTACTAAGTTGTTAATAGTACTGCTTTCGCTAATACTCGAAATATAAAAGTGATATAACATTTAATGACTTAGTAGTGTGTTTTTATTTTTTGGTGAAATACGTACTTATACAAGTTATGTGTGAGTTTATGTAACGTGATAAATGTTCAACGATTGAATTCAAACTACGTACCAAAATTTAATGGCAAAAAAATACCACTATACTAGGTACGTCCTACATTCATAGTTGTCTTTCAGAAATCAATCCTTTCAGGACTTACGCTAATGTCTGATTTACATTAGTTCAAGTAGTAAATGATGTGTTCAAAAGTGGCATATTGTTATTGTGAAGTTTCACATAGAAATATACGTCAAGGGACTTATCTCGTTACTTAACTAATGCAAATGATAATCAGCCTTTAGGATTTATCTGTGCTTTAAGACCATGCCAAAGAAGTTTAATATGACTGCTTTCAAAACAAACTTGCTGAAAATTCAAACAGAATGACAAGTTATTTAATGACCAGACTATAATTAATTATCTACGATTAATTTAACCTCTAAAATCCTGATGTATAGTGTTACCATTTTACTTCCTGTTAATCTAAAATCTAGCCCACATACCTACTCACCTTTCATGAAGGTGAAACGACATAGTCATGTACTTATCAAGATCAAGTTCAAACTGATCGGGAATGTAATACTCTTGACATGTCGTGTCTGTAATGTATGTTTCTACATTATGTTACTTATGTCATATACTGTGTTGTGTGCGTGGAGGCTGTTTGGTAAATTGTTGTTTGTTGTTATTCCTTGCTCCAGTTTATAAATAATTATACAATAATGCTATCTACATTATAGACTTGTAATTGTTACTAGGAATTTGGGCCTTTTCTGAAAAGTATGAAAGAACGGCTTATTGATCTGCAGGTTGCTATTCACGATTTCTGACGATTTATACCAAGTCTAGATTTTCTTACTAACGAATTTGCTATGATAATTTTGTTTAAGAAAAAAATGTCAATGATAATATTATTCAGCGAAATAATCGTATGTTTTTATATAGGTAGTGAAAGCATAATTTTAGTAAAACCTTGTAATCGGCTCCTAAAATGTATGCAAACATAGCTGTATAGTTCTGGGCTAGGATATGTAGTGCATCTTTTAGTTTATATACGGACCTAGGTACCAAACATAAAATGTATAATTATATATAATTTGCACCGGTCACGACTCCTTCTCACATAATTATGGTAGTTGGCCTTTAGTATCCAATTTACACAAGATTTTAGACAAGACTACTAAACCGCATACAAAGATCATTTTCTTATCACATCTTGAAATAATATCGATGTAATGCAATCTCTTTGGTTAACCGAATTTTAAAGCAAAATAGGCTATAAAAACACTATATAAAAGGTATTTAATTTGTTTTCTGCAATCTTGAACCAAAATTGGACTACTTATTCCACGATTGCGGAAGCAAAAACATACCTTTTAGAAACAAAAGTTCAGAGCGAAACAAATGGAAAGCATGCATAATGTAATAATTATGCCCCAAGGCTTTTAATGTTAAATGTCAGTTGCATTATATCAATGCAGTCGGGTTACTTTGTTCGATCGTAGTGGGCATGTGATAGAACCGACTGTATTTTACGAAGAGAAAATGGATAAGAAGATTTAAAACATAGCTTTAGAATCCTACACATAGATTTAATTAAGAGGAGAGGACTAAGTTCTTGGCTATCAGGTTAACTGAGATAGGTACAGGTAAATACATACATTTTAGGAGAACTGTCCATAACTAACTAGTTTGAAATGTACCGAATAAGCTAGTGTGTACAATTTGTATAAATGACTTTCTTTTTGATTGTAAAGAGAAATAAAATTCGAATGTTCTATGTTAATTAACCGAACAAATTAAGCTTAAAAAATTTCTAAGAACAGATAAACATTTTGTTTAAAATAAACTCGTCACTGGAATTACCTAACTGACTACAGTAAGTTCAAGTTTATTATGGTCGGTTGATTGGTGCAGTCTGGTGAGGATAAACGATTATTGTTCTTAAATTGATCATCAATGCAAAAACTATTTTTATTAGTACCGGGTTTTTTGACCTCCACAAAATATCTTCAAAATAATTATCTATGTATTAGGAAATCGTAAAATTTTAGTATTTCTACTATGCGGATATTATTGACTACTTCCTATAACTAGCTAATGACTAACATGTGACTTGTTTGAAATAATTAGGGGCTTGGCACAGTTGAAGGTTCTATTGACTGTCATGGCCTCTGTCGCCATTAAAATTCTTTAATAGTTTTGCACAGGTTGTACCTTGTTCATACATAACGGAAGTTTGAGTAGGTACTTAATATAGGAAGTAGAGAACCTAGAATATTTTAAACAATCTACCAATCACGGGTTTTGGAAGAAGCAGCATATCAAAGCTACCTGCGCGTTACTTACCACTAGCTAGTAATGAAGCGGTTTCTGCAATACCAGCATCGTCCTTACCCACACTGAAGTAATATTTAAATGGCCACGTATCTATTGACAGCATGTTGCTCCGGGTTCGGGTTTAAATCCTAGAGGGGTAAGACTCTTGTTCAGGTCGACATGATTCGGCCCGGCTGAACCGAATCATGTCGACCTGATCATGTCGAACATCAAATGTAAAAAATAGTAGCCTCTTAGTGCTAAAAGTACATTCCACTAATTAATTACACTTCTTTATCATGTATTCCAGGTATCTTTCCTGCTGAGCGCTGTATTAGCGCTAGTGGTGCTGTCTGCAGCAAGACCAGATGATGGGGAGACTGTTACTGTACCAGGACCTGGGTTGTCATACGGTTAGTATTCCGTTCTTTATTTATGTATGATACGTTCTTTGTAACGTGTTGATAAAGTGTTTTGCGATTTGTGACATTTCTAGTAATCTAACCTTATTTGGTGTAGGAGAGGTTTTTAATCCTCATACGCATCGATTGTTATCATAAAAATTAAACATGAGAATTGTAATTTTTCTAGCGGTTTTTTCTCTCCTAAATTCTGTGAATGCCGTTCAATTGCTCAAAAAGTTAAGGGCAGTGTCCTAAGAAGTTTTTCTGTAGCTTAGATCCCTACCTGCCCTTACTACCCTCTCTCAAAAATCCACCCTGTCTGATCCTAATATTCCTGTGTTTATGTTAAATAGTGTAGGTAAAATTTCAACGAACAGGAAAGATGACCCTACGATCAGGACTATTATTCTGTCAAGATCAGTCCAAATCTCACTCTAGTGGTCTCACACGATTCGATACAAAGCTAGTCTATTTTGTAAAAATCCCTCCGTGAAAAGATATCTAACTCACTGGACTTTTTTTTCTTAAATAAAGAATCATGTCTAAAGAGAAATTACACTTATTAGACAAAGTCGAAAAGTGGCACCATATGTTGTCATGGTATGGGCATGTGATGCGGAGTAATGACGAAATTGTCGTGAGAAAAGTTTTGTTTATTAATGTGAGTTCTGGCTACAAACAAGTAGGGGAAGACCAAAGAAACGATAGATAGACGACAACTAAAAGAAAAGTATTTATGACGACATGTTGCACTGACCACAACATACATTGGAATACTGGCAAGAGTATGACGATGACACATGTCTACAGTCCACAGTACATTAATGACGCTGATTCCTGGGCATCCACAACTCATGTACCTAGTAATAAAACTTTAGTTTTTTTTAAAGACAATAAATATACTCCGGTGCTTAGTTACTTTTTGTCATCATTTCAATTTATTTATTCTAACATTGTGCAAGTGCAGTGAACTTCACTGCAACCTTTCGGTTTAATAATGACCTCAACTTACACAATGTCACATGGTTGATTTGGATCACCAAATCAACCATGTGACATTGTGTAAGTATCAGGTAAAATGTTTAGTTTCACAATCATGAAAATATTTAAAATGTTGAATACAATTATTTAAATGATGTAGAGCCTTGAATAGAATATAATAAAAATAATAAGTACCTCAATACTTTAGTTCATATCACTATGATGGGTTTTCGCAATTTTCCAATACTTAAAAATTGCAACAAGATTTTTTTTATCTGCGAATTTGTTCTGAAACACCGTATCGTTGTTATTTAACATTTAGAAGTTGTTGTTAGAACCATTTATCAGTATGAACACTCTTTTACAGAATATAAAAAAATAAGTTTCTTTCTTTTATATATCTGCATGTGTGCATTTACATAATACATTTTTACATAATAATTCCATGGTTTCCCTTTGACCGTTCTTTTATTGTGTCATGAGCTAGGAATAAAATAAAAGATCTCTATAGAATATTAACAGTATCAACTTAAATTTTTCAGGAGGCATACCGTACGGCAGTATGAGCGGCAACGTAGCAGAGTTCTTCAGACGACAAGCAACATCTGGCGGCCGGTCGGTGTACCTCTCCGGTCCACGCGGCAACAGCGTTGACTACGCACCGATTGAACAGTACTTAAGATAGATGGCGTTAGTTGTAGGTTTAGGTTCGTCAGTACAAAATGTATTTTGAGTTAGATTTGTAAGATGTGATTGATTGTGGTTCTAACACCATAAGTGTAACGCAGGGTCTATACGACATTATGTACCTATAGATAAACCATTTTTTACAAGAATCCCACTGTTCCCGTTCTGAGTGACCTTTACCTATAGGTTGAATATCCATGTACAATTACGTTGCCTATTGCCATTATTTGCTTTTACATAATTATTGTTACAGTAATGGTAGTGTATAAGCCCGAATCCAAAACTTTAGTAAGTGTGCCAATATTAAAGTCAATTTTATTAGTTCGTTAAGTAAATGCCATTAATTTATTTTATGATATTATAGCAGAGTTTTATTTACTTATAACAATAGTTACCCAATTTCAGTTTTAACGCAACCGAAACTGTCGAATTCTACTTTTTATTTACCTGCTAGCTTTCCTGGTATATCAGGAAGTTTTCAGTAAGAAAGCAGTTTTTTTTACTGACATGAAAAATTTGACTTTCTGAAAGGTTTTCTATTATGTTTTCCATTCCATTTATTTGTTCATTATGCTATTTCACGAGCCCAAGAAGATTAACGTAAACCCTTCAAAAATATGTTACCACTATCTTTAAAGAAAAAAAAAATGTCTATAGTTAAAGGTTCATGCAGCGGACATGACTCGTTATACTACTATAGACATTCCATTACAGCAAAAACCTACGAAAAATACCTTAGCCTTAGAATAGTTTTTTTTTTTAACATGGGTCATACAAATTGATTATATTAGAAATAAAATTTCCTCACTTAATTGGATCACTCCGCAATTTAAATCAACGTATACCCAAAAACGGCATTTAGATATTTAAAATTCACTTGTCATTCACATGATAGAAAACGGCTGGTAAAATAAAGCTACAGGAATTGCAAAGAATGCAGAACAGGATCCTAAAGACACTGTTTCGCTATCCATACTTGACACCAACGCACCTACAATATATTTTTAAAGAAACAAAACTGATGAAAATTATCATCATCATCATTTTAGCCGAATGACGTCCACTGCTGGACATTGGCCTTAGGAGTTCGACCAGTTCTGTGCTTCCCGTATCCAGCGGATTCCTGCGGCCTTCACAAGGCCATAGGTCCACTTTGTGGGAGGCCTTCCAAGGCTGTCTTCCGATACGCGGTCGGCTTCCCAGAACCTTTCAGTCCCACCGGCACCGGCCATCTGTTCTGCGAGCAATGTGCCCGGCCCATTGCCACTTAAGTTTTGCAATGCTTCGGGCTATGTCGGTGACCTTTTTTCTCCAAGCATAGTCGTCTCCATGGCCCTTTGGGTGACTTTTAGCCTTCCTATAACGCCCATTATGAGCGACCATGCTTCAATGCCATGAATATCAAACAACTTTATATGTATAACACTTGTTTCTTGATTAGAAAAATAATGGGTCCATACAAACAAACGTAACATTTACTAAAACATCTCAAATAATGTAAACGCAGTCTTCGTCGATCCAGCTTACTTGTCATGCCAAAGACACGTACAAATTATGGTAAAGAATATCACCTTTGAAGGAGCACATTTTTATAATAATTTACCATCATATATTAAAAATTTAAGCTCAGTCAGCGGTTTTAAACCATAAGTATCAAATTATATAATTGAAACCACTCACTAACAATGTTCCTAGCCTGCTAAACCTAAACCTAAAGTCCCAAAGGGTCCGTAGACCTCTGGAGCGCTACGAGTTATAAAATACGTTCAACTGAAAACAATTCTTCTACCTACATACGACATAATTATAATCTTTTATGACAACAACATTGTCTCATTACATACGAACAAGTAAATTACTAGACATTATTGTTTTATCAACTTAGTTCCCACGAATAATGACTATTGTCTGCTAAAAGTATAAGTTTTTGTCAGTTATTTCCTATGTATCTCTTTAGACTTGTAGATTTTGTTGATATCATAAGGGCCAATGAGTACCTACCTAATCATAGTGCAAGTATCTGGTGATCTGCATTGTAGGACCTTAATTAAACACCTGAAATGTAATAATCATGTTCACCGTAACTTTATAAACTGCGTTAGAATATCCATAGTCCTATAGATCTGCGGAGCTATTGTGCTCTGGGGAGTTCAGTCATCCATGCTATTCGAAAGAAAGCAAAAGAACACATTTATTCAACACAGACTAAAAAGTACACATTATATTCTCCAAATAATAATAACAAGTGTATTCCGTTGTAAGAAATTAGCAGGAGAGTGTGCCTCGGTTTAGCACACATCTCAATGGAACAAGAAAGCCAAAAGACACGCGTTCCTTTACGTTGTCAAAGATAATGGTTACAGTAAGTATCAAATTCGTGGTAACCCTGGTAAATTAATGTCAATATTCCATTTAAAAAAAATTGCATGTAAAGGAAAGAATCGTGAGAAAACGTAATTTTCGGTCTGATAAAAAACGAAAGACGCAATGAGAAAACTCTGCCAAAACTCTTTTGCCCTTCAGTAAAATACTATTACCTTCAAGATGGTTCTTTGCACTAGCTCCATAAGCACCCCCCAACCCCAAGGTCTGTATGTCAACACACGCGTGACATAACTCCCACTGGGTCACTCGCCACGCGTCACAGCGCCACACTGTGGCATTAGATTAGTCTCGTATATCTTCGTAACATACGGTTATTAGTGAGCGTGCTTATTACTAAAATTGGGTTAGCTGAAAGGCGCATTGATGGCGTAAAGACGGATTGAGCTTAGACATTGTGTTGCTAAGGAATTTGGTTATTATAGCTGTGGAACCCTCTCGTTCCTCGCCATAGTTCAAAATGTCTATACAGACTCCATCATGTTTTTGGAACGAAAAAAGCTAGATCGAAAAAGGTGTAACGTTTTGATCGTCACGACATTTTTTTATAGTATGTATGTTTGTGTGTTTCATTGTGCCTGTTATTTAATACATAATATACAACGAAAGGAACTCCTCTCAATTTTTTTGTCAAGAATGGTGGTATACAAAAACTAGGCAAACAAACTATTAGTATAAAGCGTGCAATGATTCAAAATCAAAATCAAAATCAAAATATTTTATTTCACATAAACCTACATGGGCACTTATGAAACGTCAGAATCTAGGTGCACGGTTCCAATTGGTCGTTTCCTATGGAGAAGAGCCGGCAAGAAACTCCACGGTTACTCTTTTAACGAGCCAATGGATTAATATTATTGCCAACTTTCTGTGCAGATGGGACCACGTAATATTAGGTACTCAGATAAATCCAAAGACTTAGTATCTAAATCTAATAATTCACAACGGATTAGGGGAAGCCCTTTCTTTGTTGTTATTACCATCACGTACAAACATATAAAATTCTGGCTCAGAGGTGCTGCAACTTAGGTACACAAATATTAGCAAAGATGGTTGTAAAAAAGATGGTTCTCCATTTTGACCAGCAATCATTCACCTCCACGACTGTCTTTCGAATCAGTATGCCTGTCAGGTGAAAGAACATAAGTAAGTGCAATTCAAACTTTTATAGCCTTATTATAAACGTTGTATAATTTACATCCAATATTACGGTGGCAGCACATTCACTAAAACCACAATTGTGGGAAACCAATCCTGGCACAACTCCAGTGTATTTATAGAATCAATACTGAGAAACAACTTTATAGGATTTTCCTCTATTCTACTTATTAAAAGTTTTGGAGAGCTTATTTATAAAATTCATGCAAACAGATACTATGTCCTGTGTGCTAATGACAATAAATTGTTACCATCTAAATAGAGGGAGATGTATATCCTATGTTATGTATGAAAATGTTCCTAAATAACTATAGGGTTAAGAAATTAAGGACTGATTTATAAAATGTAAATATTCGTTTGACTGTCAGGGATTCTAGCGGATGATTTCTAAAATAAAAAACAGAGAACAGTAATTATTCCGAAATAAGGAGCATGACAGATTTGTGACCGATTGGCCTCGCGAGCTTATCATTGTGAAAGCGTTATTTCCACTACTAGAAATAGGTTCTAAGGGAGGGTCTTCGGAAGTCAAAGCCAAGGCAAGCCAAGACCTGAAATACTAGAGGCGAATTTTAATTACGATCAACCAAATAAAATACTCGAAAATTAACTACTAACCTACTCTGTGACATAAGATTTCGCGGCCGCCGTAAAACAATTGACGATGACGGACGATTTTAATTCACGATCCGACATGGCCATCGATTGACTTTGCCTACTATTTACAAAAGGTCTTTTCAACACACTTGCTCGTAAAGTGGCTCTTATTGAACCGCTTTTAGATTCATAATGCAGTGTATTAAAAACGCGTGCTTTTTACTTTACCATAACGAACTAGTGCTGTAATGCCACAGATAACTATTTACTAGTCGGAGTACCTAGTACCTATACCAGTCCTATGACATGGCAGTGTGGAGTTAGTAAGTACTATCATGGCGGCATGGAATTTATATTGTAGAAATTGAATTTGGTGAAGCTTTTTATTTTTGTAAAACATAATACTATACGCAAACCACTATGTCACCCGAGCAGAGGATGTGCGCTTTTTTAATCTCATCAAAGAGACTTTCATGCCTTTATATTATGCATAATATTTATTACATAAAATATGATGAACATATTTCATCATATATTATTTCATATTTTTCGATACTTACATATTAACCTTATATTGTTTTTAATAGGTACGTATTCAGAACAAAAATAAAACAAAAATACCTATTATTTTGTGTTTATTTAATAGGCTGTCTAGCAGTTTTTCCAGCGCATTTATTTAAACCTGCGCGCGAATCGCTGGCGCGGCGCGCGAAAATACAAACCAGCTCGTCATTTTCCAATACTTACTTGCTATCATTTTCGTTGTGATTAATTAACAAAAATGTCGACTTCACGGGCAATACGTAGGTTTGACTCCGCCGGAAATACTCATCGAGGCACGAAACGCGAGTGATAGCCTGTTGCCACCAAAATCTAAGGAGAAATACGTAGCGGCATACGAAACTTTTATACAGTGGAAAAACAACAAAAATGCCAAGTCATATTCGGAAAACGTTTTTTTGGCATAGGTACTTCAATGAACTTGCAAATAAATACAAGCTCAGCTCGCTTTGGTGTATCTATTCCATGTTAAAAAGCACAGTTATGACCAAAAATAACAGTGTAAACAAAATTCCATCTTAGCACTCATTACATTTACTGATCACCACAGAACACAATACTCCTCTGATCACAGAGTACTTTTTTTTTTCCGGTGTCAAAACGTTAGTCATAGACTGCGTTCCGAATTACGATGTAAATGTAATGAAATCGAATCGATTTGAGCGTGCTTACACCCGTTCCGAATAAGCTTGAGCGGGATAACTTATGTTTGTTCCGTGAACCGTTATTTGGCTGTGTTGTTATAGGCATTTTTTCGAAATTGTGATTCTGGCTACCGTCGCCACCTAACCAAAAAAGAAATAACATACACGAAGAAATTAAAGAAATACTATACACAAAGAAATAAGTAACGTTTTAAGTTTTGACGTTGGGCGAGCACTGATATGCTGGGGCCACATTGTCGCGATAAGACAAACTATACTGCGCGCGCTCTCTCTCGCACACAGCTCGACGTCTCGCTGAATAAAAGAGAGCCCGTGGAGTTAAGTTCGCTTTATCGCGACAGTGTGGCCCCAGCATTAGCACATTCACTAGCGTTCCAAATTGATGACAGCCCTCAGCTTTCATAATCATATCATAACTAAATTGGAGCTCAAAATATTGATGTGAGAAGTGTGGGCGATTAGGGCATATCTCGGAATGCGGTCGTATAGTTTTTCGGAGGCGGCGCGCGACTCTATGCCATGTCCATGCCGACTGAACGGAATGTTGCCATTATTTATTATATTTTATTTAACCATTTACAATTTGATTACTATACTTATAGTAACATAAGGTGTATTTTTCTGCTGAAAATCTTTCTTCATCTCTTCGTCTTTCAAAATTTTTTTTTTTTTTTTATACATTTTTTAATAGGTGTAGGCTGTTTAGCGGGTTTGCCAGGTGCCAGTGCCTTTATTTACAACTGCGGAAAAACAAAACCGTCGCGCCATTTTCTATACATATTTGTTCCCGGTTTCGCTGTGTGGTTATTTTCATAGACTAATACATATTTAAAATAATATTATCAATACGAAATCTAAAGTAACACCAACCTACGTTGAAAAGTTTTTAAAAGAAGCTCCGGATAATCAGTACATGGCAACAATGGTCAGTTGAACTTTATAATTACCTTATTGTAGCATACATTCTTACAAGTCCGTTTATTTCCTCGCAAGTGTGTTGAAAAACGTCGTATGAAACGCGAGTGCGTTGATCATTACACTCTCGACTACCTTATCGCGCTCGCCTGCGGCTCGCGCGGACAATACCGTCTCGTGTGTAATGACCAACACCGCACACTTGTATCATAATGTACTATTTTTACACTGTGCCTCGTAATGCGGTAATAAAGATGACAGCCTACAGTTTTCCGAATGCATCATTTTCTTGATAATCTCATGTGAAGTGATTTGATTGGGAGATTCTAATGATCATCATACTTGATCACGTTTTTATAAATTGGGAAGTCGAAAATAATGTTAAAAACTTTAAAGAAACACTGAAATAATCTCAAAGGTCTCATATATTCTTGCACCTAGTTCAGAAAAGTCTGCGATTTCTATACATCCTATGAATTTATTAATGACAAGAGTTTCCATGATTTATTTGTTTCTAAGTCTTAGTGTTAAATAAATTGTACCCAAGTATTCAATTCACTTGACCAATTAAATAATGAATTCTAAGCAGGTTTGTAAAACTAACATTCTTCGTTTTTTGCACCATTTAAGTCGCTAATTGACAATAAAATAGATGGCAGAGCATCTGTCTGTATACAGAATAAGTCGGCACTCATCAAGTCACCTGCTAGGCGTAGTAATCGTGTCATTATGTTCTAGTGGTGCGCGGGAATTATTGCCTGCGTTTAGAACTAGCTATGTTGATTGTTATGTATGTAGAATTGGCCAATTTTTTAGTGTAATTTAATTAGTGGAGTATTTTAAATGGTCTTACATTTTTACTGGCGTTATTTATTTATTTAAACTTTTGCACACAAAAAAAGATACAAAGGCGGACTTAATGCCTTAGGCATTCTCTACCAGTCAACCAAGGGTGGTAAAGAGATAGTCACGATTTGGTTTGGCCAAGTTAGTGATTATGATGGCTACTAGTAAGGTACACATGCAGATTTAAATAAGTTAAGGTTTCGTGAAATGGTAAAAAATAGCAGAGCTTGACCTTTAATTAATTATAGCAAAAGTGTAGGAAAATAGGAAGTTTGGATTCGGAACGAAAGAAAGGTGTGGATTCGAAATAACTTGCCAGAACCTCTCGTTCAAATGATCCGTGTTCCAGAGGTTGCTTGATGTTTGAGTCCAGCAAAATTTTCTACACGTTCTACGGGCACTGTAGGCACTGTACTGTTCTGTTTATTTCGGGAATGGAGCACAACATCACAGTTTTTTTTAAATGCTAAAAGGGAGTACTTTCGTTTAAAAAAGAAGGCGCGGCGTCCCTGTGGTAGTTATTGCTGTCGGCCTACAGACAATTAGGATTGAAAATTAATTTCGATGAGCTAATCAAATCAAACCCAATTCTTTAACACATATTTTTATGAAAGAAAGAAAAGAAAGGAAGAAATTATACGTTTCACGTGATCACGTCATGCAAAACGGCCATCGCTCAGCGTAATGTAAACCTTATGCGGGATGGAGCATCAGCGCTGGTTTTCAGCGACAGCCGGCTTTGACGTTGTGTCGTCGACCGGTGCAGCATACGATGAAATATAAATACGATATAAAAAAAAGGAAAGAAGGAAATAAGGTGTTGTGGGGAGAAAACATCTGGAATAATTTACAATGAAGAAACCATTTTAATTGGAACGTGGGACCGGTACGGAACAACGTTGTAGGCACAGACATTTATTTGTTTTCGTGGCTAAAAATAGAACACGCTATATGTCAACAACATGCATTGGCCAGAGATAGCCAAGACGACTCCTCAGTGATAGGAAATAAAACAAAAAGTAACAAATGGGCAAATAAAATGTATTATTAAAGGTATATTATTAACCTATCCCGTTATTTCTGCACAGGTGTCAAACAAGACCATTTATAGACCACATATCCGCTGAACGATGACATAAAAAAACTATCTTCTCACAATAAAAATGGCATTCCATTAAGAACAGTACCTGATGCGAATGTTAACGATGTAATGTATCAATGAATGTCTCCACAGATGTGACGTCAGAGAATTGTAAGGTGCTTGGATACGAGTTTTGATGTGACGGTGACTTGAATAAGTAAATTGAGTGTTGAGCTGATTTTGTCATCGATCAGAGTGATGATATTACGATGATTGCTGGGCTAGCCAGGGTGCTTTTAAAGTATGTATATAGATATTAGTGTTAGGTTAACCCGCCTTTACCATACAGCGTTATTTTGGAACTTTTATTTATAATAACAATGTAAACATGGTTTATTTGAAGTAGTGATGACATACCTAGAGTGTTTAATGTTATTGTAAAGTAGTTTAATGTGTATGTAAAGGTATTTGCGTTAAAATCTTTATTCACTTTGCGGGGCAATAGGCTAAATAAAGCTTCAAACGACTGAAGTCACCATGGCCTTCGATAGGTCCCTATATTATACACCGTAAAGGGATGTTACAGCGATCCTTGTAAATGTAATAATTATGTGAACTGACTTTTCACCTGTGACAAACATTAAATGATTTTGAATTTGAGGATTCCGGGATCTCCGCTGCTCTAGATTTAGACGACTTCCCTAGAACTGTTGCAGATGTTAGAGTACCTACTTATGCTTATGCATTCTTTCTCACGATATTCTCATTTACATGCAAATTAATTTCTAGCCTTATCTAGATCCACATCCTTATTGTTAACATGGCCAGTATCACGTGTAACATCGTGACATCCCCTTTTTCGTCCCACTTCGCAGACATCAAAGCATTGGTTTTTACTGAATTAAAAACGTCCGAACTGATTGTGTATTCAATGAACACCTCACTTGGTATTTTGAGTCTCTGTGACGTATTTGGCAAATGCTTTAAAAAACGCTTTTGTTTCTGAGAATTGACTTAGAATACGAATAGAATCGATGCAGCTCAATTCGTTCCCGTTATGTAAAATTTTCAAAACAATAGGTCTTTTTGATTTGGACTAGATTTGAAGGAAATGTAATCTATTGTTTGAACGTTTTTAGGTTTTAGGACGACGTATTAATGCTAAATTGTGATTGTCTAGATTTAGTAACAGAAAGTCAAAGTATTGATTATCTGATACATTGATCTGAGGGTTAAAGAATTAGAAATGGGTTATGACGAAGTAAAGAGTGACGAAGAGTAGGTTCAATTTTAACCAAGCAATAAAATGATCTCATTAGTTTTCAAATAAGTTGCACGTGGACGAAAACCCTATAATAAAAGAATCTTTACATTGAAATCTCGATTGTATCTTTCATAGTAATCTATTTATCACTACTTTACTAAAGACTAACTATTACTAGTTTAACTAGGGCATGAAATGTTCAAAAAAATGTATTGAAATTGAAATGCATAATTAAGATCAGTACAGATTTCCTCCATCTGTAGCTATTTACCATAAACGAAGTGCGTCATTTGATCGTATATTCAAAGAAGAAGCGCGGTATTGGCACCGACTATCTTTGTGATGCGCACGCGGCGATACGTTTGATGAACTTGAATTGTATAAGTACATGTAACATAAGTGAACTTGAACACGGATATGACCTAATGTAACTCTGTTACCATGTGCAGGTATTATCGCATCACTAAGAGATGAGGTAAGGAATGTCGTATAATTGCTGTGGGGCTTTCGGGATTCTGGGTATTGTCATACCAATATGGGAGAGTTTAATGGCCTTCGGGCAACGGGGAGATCCGGGACAAAGGTAAAGACAAAGGCTGCTAATCCTTTATGATTTCCTTGATGAAAACCTTCCATGAAAGCTATTGCATTGCTATGTTTCGAAGTTTGCACTACTGCACCGATTTAGCAGAAAGATTGATGGTGAAGAACCTATAATATAATGGTTCCTGGATGAGGAGCAGGTGTTATGATCTATTCTAATTAATTTAATCTAATTAACCATGTAGAATATACAATAAACTTATGTAATACATAAGTTTCTTGAAAATAAAAAAATAAAAAAACTGAAGCCTATTTTGGAAATAACAAATAATCTCAGCACGCATAGGATGACCACCGTAGAAACGGGTTTTGTCTACGGGCAGATAGACAAAATTACAGATTGTGATTGTTTATCTGTCATTTATTCTATTCTTCCGTCGACAAAACCTGTTTCTACGGTAGTTATGCTACGCGTGCTGAAGTTCCTTGCACACATGCAGGACCCACCACCAAGAGATTTCTAAAATAAGTAGGTAGCTTATTTTCAGTAAGTACTCTTTATATAATGTGGTCAAGGTTTCAATGAAAGATAGGTATAATGATGACGGCGACCTCTGGCTGCGGAAGGAAGGACGGGGCTATTTGATGGTGACAATGTCCGTTTGACAGAGTGGTCTGAGGCATAGGCGGAAGCGACAAGACAAATTAAAGATCGGAATCAGAACGTAATCTTACAATCTGTGACAAATGAATACAGCTTTTTATTGTATCAAAATAATGTTTATTCATATTGGATTCCTGTAGGATTAACGTTTGTTTGAATGATATTTAATTAGAAAGAAATGAATAAAACCGAAATAAGTAAATTATCTAATTGACCTAATATTCAGGATTTGATACCCACCATAAACAATATTTATGAGTGTTTTTCGAGCAAATAAAAGCTCAGTACGGTTCCTTATTTTATTAAAATTAATAGGTACCTATATATTGCTTTTTCTTCTTAGAGTGTCGATGGCAAAAATGTTTCAGATTAGTTATGTCTAAAATGCAGCAACGCGAATACTGTTTGAGTGTACGCAGCTATTAGTTCCTCAAGGGTGCAGGTGGTAGTCACCTTGCTCCGAGATACCAATAGGGTTATTAGGAAGAACTAAACTGCAAGTCTTCGACCGCTTATGACTCCATCGCTAATGACAGCTCCCACCGCTTATGACTTGCTTCCACGAAGTTCCTCACAAGTCAAAATAATGCGTTATAGCAGGCCTACTTCAAACTAATTGCTGTATTTCCTACCTTCTCATTACTGGCACGACAATGCGAATATTAGAGGAAATTATTACTTATAGAATTAAGCAAGGTCTTCGGTTTTCGTGTGAAGTTGTGATCTACATTAAAGAAGGGATTTCCTTGACGTAAATGGACGCTTAGATACTCGCTTTTCATGAGAATCCTTCTTAAGATAAAGGGGATACAAATGATTTATGATATTTATTCAATAGGTTGTGAATAACACTCAAACAATACCTAATTGTATTTTGTAATCATTGTGAGCTAGATGACTGGTTTCCCGATATAATTTAAGGTTCATATGGCCATGGACGGTCTTCCAACGAAATACAACATTGCCTATAAGCATCATGAAAACAAAGCTATGCTCAAAAAAAAACTTAGATAATACGTCATAGCATTAACATTTATTTTTAAAGAATTTTCCCGAATTCATACATTATGCGTAGAAACCGGAATGTTTTTCATTTTCTTTTGTTTTATTTTTCTCAGCGTTATCTTCAAGGTTGTAATTAGTGACCATTTCAACATTAGTGAAAACCAACTGATCTCTTCTCTTAGTGGACTTTGTCACCGTAAAATATAGGAATAACATGACTGCAAACCAAATCAAAACACAAGTGTCCAGTTTTTCCGTAAGGCTCAAAACGATAAGACACAGGATACTAATCTATATTCTTCAATACTCGCTACTCAATCATTTATTGCATTGCACAGTGTGCACTTGAGATCGTTATGAACCGTATCGGGCACACTTAAAAATAGTAGGTGAGAGGAAGCTTTAAACACTTAACTTATCAGTCTTCTTAACTATATCTAATTTATTAGGGTTGATGTCTACCAACAAATAACAATGCAGAAGTATGTTAGAAGAAGAGAGAAGAAAAGTATGTATAGTTCGATGATTTTATCATTACTTCTAGACACTGTTTCATAGCAATGAATAATAGTTATGCTTTTCGTGAAGGGTCGGCGTTTTGGGAGACTGTCTTATGTAATTTTGACGTTCGAGAAGTGATGATTATCAGCCTAGTTTTAATAAATTACTTTTGATTTTGATTGAAGACTGAACCACACCACCATAATCGAGTGACATACTGAAAGGCATATTTTTAGCTGTAGGCAGAGTTGTTTGACTGACTGAAGCTACTACCACTTGATTAGCGTGTAATTTAATTACTTTTAATTATTTTTTTGCGTACTCAAAGGTATCTCAGTAAATAGTAATTTAACGCCATACGCGTTTCATTCGAACGATCACGTCGTTTTAAAACTATACGCTTTTTATGCAATAGGTTGTGTGATTTGTCATTATCTTGCAGATATTTGTCTTTTTTGTTTTTAGTAGTCATTAGGGCGCATCATTAGTGTTCCTGGTACTCTCTCTGTCCCTGTGTCCCTGTTAAGCTTAAGTTAGATGCTTATGATTGGACTTGGTTTACACAAACAGTGCCGTTGCACTGTAACAGTACATTCATGCTTGGACGAATCGTGAGTTTAGACTCAATGTAGTAGAAGGAACAGTGGGGTTTTAGTCGGTAGTATTCCGACTTAACCCTCCGTTCGCCTCAGACGATGGGAATTCATGAGGATTTCCCAACTGAAAAAAACCATGGTTGTCTTCAACTTAGCCGTTGGGCTATAGTGACTTCAAGTTACGGTCATTAGCCGTAATATTTTTACATAATTTTCTTTGTCTGTAACTTCATCACAAAAAATGGGTCACTTATAATGTTGGTAATATTCAAAGCTCGTTCGAAAGAGGACGCTGGATACGTTATCATTTATTTACTTTTGATAAAATGACTGATATTACTCGTAAGCAAACCTTACATTTGCTTTCGGACATTTTCTTTGCGTACTCGGGTCATCCCCAAAATTGACCTTCAAAACGCTTTTCGTGTCTGTTGTGTGACCGCGTTGTTCTTCTAAACTACGAAACGGATTTCGATGCGGTTTTTACCATCATTTTGAGATTTTATTTCGGAAGGTTTATGTGTATAAGTAATGCATAAATATTAAACTTACAATAAAATAAAATCTCGATGTTTTGTTAAGTCTTAAAAACCGTGCGAAGCAAGAAAAAAACAAACAGGGCAGAATATAATACCTAGCAGTCCCGTGACTGGAAGCCCAAACTAGGTAAATCCATCCATTTATGAATGCGAAAGTTTTTATGTTAATATGTTAGTTACTCAATCATGCAAAAACACCTGAACGATTATGGATGAAATTTAGCAAACATATAGTTTATAACCGGGATTAATACATAGGATACTTTTAATCACGGTAGTACGTTCCCGTTGGATATTTTTCGAAATCCTGTCTGTCTTGAAGATAAGTTCATTTTAGCTGAACATTGACCGACTTAACGAAGGTGGTAATTGTTTTCACACTGCAATGGAAAGGTGCGCCCTTTCTCTGTTGGAAACAAAAGGATGTAAACTAGAAAATATGTATGTAGGTATGTGTATTGTAATATGTACTGTTGTACCTTTTTATTTATAACTGTGATTTTATGATAATATTACGACATTATGTTATATTATTAATAGGTTTTTTTCTCTCTTTGTTCATCTCAAACAAAGCACCTGCCATCTTATCTCTTCACCACCCTTGGTTGACTGGTAGAGAATGCCTAAGGTTAATGCCTTAGGCATTCTCTACCAGTCAACCAAGGGTGGTCCGCCTTTGTACCTTTTTTGAGCGAAAAGTTTAAATAAATAAAATAATTATTTTGTATTTATTGACTCAATAACGTCTTATTAATGTCTAACAATATATATATTAAACCCTTTATCTAAATCTGAGTTATCATGGGAACTGGAAGTTGGCTTGGTAAACAGATAAAAGTTATTTTTAAGTACATCTTGATAAATTAACGGGTCTGACCTGTTGGCTATATTGAGCGAACCCGCCCTATCTCGATAATTAGTTGTTCAGCCACAATACGCACTGCAACAGATGCTATTTAATATTATTTAAATTCAAGTCCTTGTAATTTCTGGGGCTCATTTGCATGTATTAATATCATAAACATAACACACATAACATAACATCACGCCTGTATTCTCCGAAGGGTTTGGCAGAGGTGTACCTATAGCACATACACCAACATTTCGGCAGTTATGTTAAGTCCCATGTAGGGGGCGAGCCTATTGCCATCAACTGGGCACAGATCCAAACTCCGAGTTACCACTGAGAAATTTCAGATGGAAAAACTCAATAACACTTTGCCCGACCCGGGAATCGAACCCAGGACCTCACAGTCAGCAGTAGCGCTTGCGACCACTAGACCAACGAGGCAGTTATTAATATCATGTTTATACATTTACCGATTCAGGGTTACCAAAAGCTTACTATCAGCAGAATAACCGTTAGCCAATTTCAACATAGGTAATCGAACGTATTGATATAAGTATCTGCAGTATAGTAAGCACTGATATCTGCTATAATTTCATTATTTTTAGATTCAGTAGTTCTATGTATCTCTTATTGAACTTACACATAGTTGCGTTGACAGTTATAATATCTGATAGTTCCAGCAAATTATGGTATTTTGTTTTACTTATTTTGAAAAGTATTATTTTCAACAGATCATAAACATTATTAATGAACAACCAATGGCACATCTCTTAGCCCAAACTTAGTCAAATCACCCCATATTTTTTCCTCCTTACAAAAACACCCTTCATATTTTCTTGCACTTCCTTTCCTTACCCAAAAATATAGGCCAAATCACCCAGAGAGTTACCTCAAGTCCCAAAGCTAAGGTCATTGGCAGCACAATGGCGTATGGTGGCCGGCCATCCGTGTAGCTAGGACGGAGTGGAGATATAAAACGGCGCGTAGGGCGTCCACTGTCAGTGTTGTACTAACATCATCCAGGCACCATGGCTTGCAAAGTAAGTGGGATTTTAGTTTTTAGTGGTGTTAAGTAAGTTAAGTAGTGTGGTGATTGGGTTTTTGGGGTTCATTAAAATAGTTATAACATTTGAAAGTTAGGTTATTAGTGAATTTTTGGTAAGGGTTGATATTTTTTTTGAATATTGCGGGCGAATAAAAGCAATCGAAAGTTTTCATATTAAAAATTGTCTGTACTGTTTATCTGTACTATTAATAAATTGCCGATAATATTATGTCTTTCATACTTGTCTAGTGAGTGTTTACAATTGAAAGTTTCTCGAAAAACAAATTTTCTTAAAAAAACATAGATTAGTATTTCTTAATCACATTTTAATTAAGTTTAGTTTCGTATTAAGTTAATGTAAATATTATTTTTGTAAATTAGTGGTTAACAGAACATCACGCTTGTTCTCCCCGAAAAGTTAGGCAGAGGTGGTATCTAAAGTACTACCACATTTCACCAGTTATATACTTTAATATTCAGGAAACGCTTCAAAATTGTTTAAGAACAGATCCTGAATTCATGAAATAGTTTAATCGTTACGATCTTTTATCATAGTTTTAGCACTAAAATAATTGGCTTCAAGTATTTCATGATGAAACGATTAGCATAAGCCTTTAATTAGCTGTCCAGTACATATCCGTGGGAAATACGATTGAATAGATCGTGAGATATGGCTGTTTTGTGCATTGTCGTAGTGACATGTGTGTTATGTACCTGTTAGTAGTTAAGTAGCAATTGAGACATAATGGTTCGTATTTACATTGGTCAATTGTATTGTTGAATGCTGTCATAAGGTGCACGAATCACATAGTAATATAACCCTAATTGGCTAAGTAGTTTCAGTAAAACAATTTTAAGAATATGTGTTTGAGAGACAATTGAAAGAAATGGTTTATAGGCCCAAGTTTTGTTATAGTTGATTACGATTTGAACTTTGCTTCTATTTCATTCGATTATAGTTATAAATATCCCTGGTTACCTATTTGTTACATACTTGTCTTAAAACAGCCACAGTTTAACAGAAAGAAGCAACATTTCAGATGTCTCATTTTCCCTGTGCTAGCTGACATAAGGCAAATAATTTAATCAAGTTTGACATTTTTGTGTTATGTATTGTTAATTATTTTGCATTCTAGTGTATAGAGTCAATTTTGTTTCTAACTGATCTGACAGCTGTGCTGCTGGGGAGTTTGTTGCGCCACTTCTTCTTCCCAGCTAAAGCACTAGGAAGTGGTGAGGGGGGGACTGTCTTATGTAATTTTGACGTTCGAAAAGTGCTGATACTCAGCCTAATTTGAATAAATGACTTTTGATTTCTCGTAGACGATATCTCGTAGAAAGATATTTGGAAATTTTATCTACTAGGTACTAAAATCATTTACTTATTCCAGATCGCATTCTTCACCGTCGCCATCTTCTTACTCCTCGCGTTATCTCATGCTGCACCAGCCGAAGAGAAACCATTGGAGAGCTTCAAAGTAGAAGCGGAGAAGGATGACCTAGAAACCGCTGATAAGGACGATCTCAAAACTGCAGCCTCACATTGGGGCGGCGGCCACTGGGGCGGCTATGGCGGCCACTACGGCGGACACGGCTACGGATGGGGGTACCCCAGTTATGGCTACGGATGGGGCTACCCCAGCTACAGCTACGGATACTGGCCCTACGGCGGACATTACGGTCACGGGTACGGCGGCTATGGTGGATACGGCGGATGGTGGTAGGACTTTATAGGGATCGATAATAATGCCAGTATTAATTTTAAGTTTACCGTTCGAAATGCGAGTATAATAAGATTTTAAGAGATTGGTAGGTAAACCTTGAAATGATTTAGGAAATATAGATTTACTAATGATAATATTTTTGTAATATCAACCACACTCGATATTTTTTTGACACCTTATTATACATATTTATTTTGAGGATTATTTTTTATTAATCAAACCTTCTTTAGGTTTAAAACTTCAAATATTAGTTAAGTATCGTGTGTGGGCAATCTCATTACTTGCCGGTAAATGTGTAAAATATTATATTAAGCTTAATTTACACTAGCTTTTATCGACTACACTTTGTGAATTTTATTTTTAGTAAGTTGTAATTTCAACTGCTTTAAATACTATTTAACAACGGTTTGAAATCAATCTATTTCAAACACCATGGGACCAAAAATAAGATTCATTTTCCTATAAAGCCATTTCCTATATTCTATTTAATTCATCCCGGATTTGCGAAGGGAATTTGCAAATTGGTACTTTTGAATGCGCGACGCTTCTAAACCTATAAATGTACAGTTAAATATTATTCGTTTCGTAGTTACATTTTTAAACAGTTACCTTATTTGGATATTCCGATGGTGTTTTAAGGTCTGTTGGTATGGCAACTACAATGTTTTGATTTTAATCGTTTAATATTTTGGTCATGACTTATTGTTTGCAAATCGTAGCGTCTTTTTGTTTTTACACTTATGGTTAACTGCTTTTATTATTGTAAAATGTGTTTTTGTCATACTCACACAAAAAAATATCGTAAAAATATTCTAAAGCCTTACAGTTTCGTTTTGTTATTACGTAAGCAAAATTCGCAAGTGTGTCCTAGAGTTAATTATTGTAAGGATATTGTATCACTGCCGTAAAATGTATTGTAATGTATAAATAGCATAAAAATATACAATATATTTATTAAATTATGATTGAATGAATACTTTTGTAGTTTTTATACAACTTGATTGTTATGAAATCAGACAAAAATGCCTCAAAAAATTAAGAGCGACTGCATTAGAACTAAGCAGCCACTGTTTTGCATGCATATGATTAAAATTCACAATCGTGATTTTGTCAAATATGTCATTGTTCTGTTCAAAGCTAGTTCATACCAATGTACTGGAGAAACCCATGACATGGGTTTTCCCATAATAGAAAGACGATGATTTTTGATGACATGTGCATTATTACATTAGGTACAGTGGCCAGCACATCAAGCGACTAAAATCTGTCAAATTTCTTTAGTAGATTTTAAACTTTATCGCTGAAGCATTAGGTTCAAGTTTGATTAGGAAAGTTTGACAGTTTCGGGTAGCTTGATGTGCTGGCCACTGTACATAAATAGGCCAGATTTCCCAAAGATAATTTGGTTAAGCATTCAAGTAATAAGGGAATTATTTATTGCTAAGAGAGTTTCTCAAACACCAAGATGGCGATCATGCAGCACCCTTGAACAGGATTGGTTCAGTTTAATCATACATTAAAGTCGTCGAATAGTTAATTGCAGAGCCGTGTAAAGCCTCACACACAGCCAGGGCAACAATAATAATTTGAGTTTAACAACGCTTTTATTTCGTAGCTGTTAGGTTTTCATAGTTCAAGTGTGCACTACCCCAGGGAAATTGACGATAGCTTGAACTAAAATGCAGTGCAAATAGTCTGGTACTGACTGTTTGTTCTAGTACCTCCTGCTTGTTTTTTTTGTTATTAAATAATCACTTTTATTTTCACTGTAGATCACCTCCTATAATCCCGTTCGTCCCACTGGCGTCGTCCCACTGGTGGGACGGACGGGAATTGAAAAAATAATATGACATTTATTGGGACGAACGGGAATAAATTTAATATTATTTTTTCCCACATCTAAGTCCCACCAGTGGGCCGAACGGGAATACACGGATCACCTTACCTTACCGTACCCTGTGTCCAGACACAATAGTCATAATGGACAGTCCTATGTGCAGGGCGTGTATGGAGGCTCAGAAAACCGTCGCGCACGTGCTCTTTGAATGCACGGGCGTCACCCAGATTAGAACAGAAACTACTTCACTTACTTCTTAACTTCCGAAGGAAGGTGGAATGGTTGGAATAACCACCGACGGCCGCAATGGTCCACCTTAGAGACTAAGTGCTAATTTCACCAATGGAACTGAACGCGATCAGCACATCTAAAACGAGTTCAAGAGCTGTCAGTGTCAATATGTGAAATTCGCCCTAAGTGCGGAAACCAAATCCTTAACATTGAACTCTGTATCCCTTCAAGCCGCAGCCCCCAAGCCAGAACAGAGCGCGGGTGGTTCCAGGGTTCATTCCTACATTTTTTTGTTCTATCGTTACTCACTTGAAATGTAATTTGTTCCGCGTCATTTCTTGCAATAAAAGTGGAGAAACAGTTTTTTTAACTACTCCAATAACCTGAGTTTTCTTATAGTTGCAAGTGATGATCAAAATTTTATTCAATTTCTTGCCGAAAGTACACAAAACATGGTCGATGTTTCAATTGAATTGTGTTAAACTGAATGGATACTAAATACCTATATTACACGACGCTTAGAGTTCTATTTCGTTTTGGTCTGATAGCTAGGAAATTAAGCAATAGTAAGTAGGTTAATTGTAAAACGAGAAGCACTCAATTGGGTCATGGGTGTAGGGACACGCACAAGTAGAACTAAAGTGGGTGTAGCGACACGCTTATCCTGGCCTTTCATCCAAAAAGTTAAGGATGATAAAAAGGTTTTCTTAATGAAAATGCAATCCTGATTCATAGCTTAACAAAAAAATAAAACAATGAAGTAAAGCGTCTACATCCAATATGAGTTATATTGGATGTAGACGCTTTACTTCATTGTTTTATTTTGTTGTTAAGCTATGAATCAGGATTGCATTTCGCAAATGGAATGTGTAATTTTCCAAATAGAGGCATCAAATAAATTAATTATAACTATAGGCGAAAATATTTAAAAACATCATGTACCTACTCTTAGAAAAGTAGAAATATCACACTAATATTATACACGGTGAAATTTTGATCACCGTTTTCCTCTTAAGGGGTCATTGTACTCATCATTATGAACAACTTTTACTATTGGACCAAACCTGAAATACTGAAAAAAAATATCAGCTGTTCCCTACATTTTTATGTTCGCATAACTCGTCAAAATGTAGGGAACAGCTGATTTTTTTTTCACGATTTCAGGTTTGGTCCCATAGTAAAAGTTGTTCATAATGGTGAGTACAACGACCCCTTAAGAGGAAAATGGTGATTAAAATTTCACCGTGTAGTTAACTCGTTGAAGTCTTTTCTATGAAAAAAGCGAAAACGGAATGGTCGTAAAACACGTTTGATTTTGCTGCCATCTAGCGATGACGATTACAACTAAAACTTGCGCAGACGCACCTGTTCTACCTCCTTTTACTTCTTGTGAATTTATAAAGTATGCTGAAGGTTGGAAGTGTTGGAAGTCTTGTTACTTGTCTTATATTGTTGAGTGAAGAACTAATAGAGGGCGTTGTGAGTTCATTTTTTTTTATTTTCCCTGAAAGGTGAGTATATAAATAATTTAACATAATGTACATCCACATATTTAATATCTGGGTTTTGTTGCTGAAGATGTGTTTATAAAATATTTTTATTTAATAAATAATTATGCTTTATTCAGTTTACTTCTTGTTAAAACAATTAAAGTAATTATACCTTTCAAAATACTAACAACTTTTTCATCGTGTCTGTATCGGCGACTAATACGTATAATTAAACATAACTATTCACTGTAAACTATTCAATATATTATTATGCCAAAATATAAGCACGTATTAACACCAAAAACTGTGTTATTATAATTACTTCTTTTGTTATTTATGACTTAAAAGCTTGAAATGTTGTTTATTTATACAGTATTTTTGTATGTAGTGTCGTTTATCAAATAGTTAATAGCTTCATTATAATTGGGTGATGGGCAGAAATTTACATTATACTAAAGGTGAACAAGTTTCTGATTAGGTAGGTAGGTACTTAGCTTTGATGTTTGTGATCTATATCAATACGTAGTATGACTGTAGGTAGGTATGTAGGTATATATTATGCCAGATATAAATGTTTTCATTTTATATATTGCCTTGTTTTGTTCAATGTCAATGTCATTGGGATTATGTCTTATTAGGTACAGTGAAAAAAAGCGCCTATATTATTAAATGAGTCCTACACAGCTACCTAACTTTTAAACTGTACATAACATAGGCGCTTATTAACTTACACTAGCTTCTAACCGTGACCATGGTAATATTATATAGATAATATATTACCGTGCCGTGACTTCGTCCGCTATTATTTAGTTTTAGCTTAGTGTTATTTCTGACTTTTTATCTTTTTAGCGTAGTGTAAATAGCCTACACCTTCCTCAAGCATTGGGCTATCTAATGCAAAAAGAATCCGTATTCAAATCCGACTGTTAGTTCCGGCGATTACCATTAACAATAACCTCTTTGTAATATTATACAAGTATAGGTAGTAAATAGTGTTAAGAGAGAGAAACTAACTAAATGTATAATTATGGCATTTTTATACACAATGTTTCAAATAGTCAAATAGTTTAATTTAAGAGACAATGGTGCCGATTCCACTGTTCACAAACTAAACTAAATTTAAGTTCAGTGCATCTTTTTCTTTGTATATTAAGAAGAGGACAGAAGATAAATTTTAGTTTAGTCCTGTCAAATTAATCAGTGCCAAGTTTAGATAATAATATGATTAAAAACTAGCCTACTAAAATTATGTCAATTTATGTCAGGCGCTGATTAATTTAACAGGACTGAACTAAAATTTATCTTGAAGGAGATGCACTGAACTTAAATTTAGTTTAGTTTGTGAACAAGGGAATCGGCACCATTATACCGTTTACCTCGTCTTAGCTAATTCTATAGATTGCTGCACACGTTGTATTTGATAAAAAGGGACATACATTAAAAGGGTAGGTAAAGGCTTTTGCATCATGTGAGAAGAAGTTACCTTACAAAATATCTCATCACTAGAACTAGGAATCATTTGTTTTTGTTCAAAAGTAAATGTAGATTTTGTAATAGATCGTCTTACTTCGAATAAAGTCATCAACGTTTGGTAATACGTAGTACTATATGATCTGTGGTAATACTTAACTTCTGGCTGAGGTTTGAAACTCAACGGGAGGAACTAATGGCTTGTATATAAATTATACAAAACTATTTCTGGTGTTAAAAAGAAGAAGTACCATTTTAATTATGTAGCTATCCAGTTTTGTAATTTATGAGGATCTCGTAAATAGTTCAAGTGACTTTTAATAAAATTAAGATTCTTGTAATAAAAAAACAAGGAGTATTTTATGTATGTAAGATACTGCGCTGTTCTCATTCAGGATATATTATTATCTTCTCTTAATGTTGTGGAATCGAATTACTAAATATTAAGTAGTTTATTTTAAAAATATGAGTACAGGTCATGTATAAACTAACTGATTTCTTGCTGCATGTCAAATCATCGACGTCTTGATTAATGGGTTGAATAGAATTGAAAGAGACACGTGACTCGTAACTGTAAATCTTAGACACATCCTATTTACATAACATAACATTACGCCGGTATTCCCCGAGGGTTTAGGCAGACGTGCACCTATAGTACACCCGACTCTGGGTTGCTACTGAGCAATTCCGGGTGGAAAAACCCAATAACACTTTGCCCGATCCAGGAATCGAACCCAAGACCTCAAGCTCAGCAGTAACGCTTGCCACCACTAGACCAATGAGGCAATCACATCAGATTTAGTGTCTTCATAAAAACGTAGACCACACGTACCTCTAAGGTCAATTACGTAGACATTGTTTTGTTTTGAATGACCTACTAGTTTCATGATTTTCATATTATCAAATCAATTTCCCTAAAAATCATATTTCTTGAATATAATTATCGAAAACTTACATTTTTTAAATATAATTTAATTCTTAGTGTGCCTTTATTATATTGTTGTTCTCTTCTAAACCTCGGCTTCTTTAAAGTATTTAGCTATGCATCAATGAAGGTGAACTGTCAACAGCCACTGACTACACACAACAGAACACTTCAAAACCTACCATTCAGTTCAACTCAAGCCAATGATACTTGACGAATTACATTCTTCGGTTCACTTAAGCCAGACAGTCATTGAAATATGAATCGATCTAATCAAACAGTATACTTACTCTTAGACTATAATTTGGTTGGACTCCTTGCCTAATAAAGGTGGCCTTGCTTCTGCAAAGGTCGCGACGGTGACCTTTGCTTCTAACTTTATTCTTACTACTCGATTCCGAGTGATGACATCTATTTGGAGTTATGGAGGCGTATTCATAGTTTTACTGTGTCGGTTGATACTAATATCGATTTCGATTAGTTGTGAATAATCGAGTTGGTACTTTAGTTGATATGGTTAATATTTTTATCGAAATGTAGCATTTCGTCTAAGTTTTTTTTTGTTTTAGTAAATGTGATAACTTTCTTAGGGCGCATTTGACCAAACAGGAATAAATTTTATCCGCGGAGTAAGCCTTCTCTTCCGAATAAATTTGGAATTTTTGACAGTTTCTCCATATGAAAACTGTCAGAAGTAAATCTTATTCTGCGGATAAAAATTCCTGTTTGGTCGAATCCGCCCTTAGAATGAAATAAGTAATACACGGTGAAAAAAAAAGTAACCACTCGAGACATTTTTCTCAACTTGTTATTTTAATTTAAAACTTTTTATTAAGTTATTAAAAACAAAAACCGGCCAAGTGCGAGTCGAACCACTCACAATGAAGGGTTCCGTACTTGGGATGAATTTACATACATTCCAACTGCAAATATAAGTCTGTACGAATAATAGTGATAGAATTACCACCATATTTTAAGACCATATACTTCTTATAGGTTTTCCTGTAATCTATAAAATGGCGAATGGTAAATTTTGTACTATTTTCAAAAAAGTTTAACCCTCACATGAAAGGGCAAATAATAGGGCTTACCCCTTACATTTAATAATATCACACGGTACAGTTTACAAAACTTATTTGCCTCCCAAAAGTGATCCCCATAATATGCAAAATTCATTTATTTACTTTACAAGTCCGTGTTTGGGTCACAGAATTTATTTGTGTACCCTTCAACTTAATCGGTTCATTACATTCGCAGCAAATTGACTGTGGCACACGGACAGACAGACACATTGAGTGATCTTATAAGGGTTCCGTGTTTTCACGCTCGATTTCCTGGTAGAGGATTAGAAGATTAAGTAGCATTTTATTTGTATAAATAATTTATACATATAAAGCAAAAAACACTGATAAGTGCTTTGTTGAGTACTGAATTCCGTGATTATCGATCATATAAGCAAATATGTTCATGAATGAAAAGCTGAGTAATACAAAAGGAAGTTTTACTTGGGCCTGTAATTTTACATTACGTTACGTTTTACTCTACGAAAAATTCTGAGCACTCTGCGAAAATACAATAATGAGTTATGATTTGCAACAAATTGCGTATATATCTACCATGGTTATGTTAGGAAATAATTCAACTAGGATAGTTCATACGGAGTTATATAAATAAATGCATGTAAATATTGTAACTCCTCATAAACTCTCTTCTTATGAGTAATTGACATAATTATGACAGTAATTCTGATAGTACTTTAAATATATGATTAAATTTTCGTTTATTGTGTAAATAAATAAATTGTGTCAAGCGTCAATAATTTATTGTTGAAGTGTTAATAACGAAAATCACTTTATTAAAAACTTAGAAGGGCCATTTAGTACCTATCTTTGCATGAACAAACTGTACTTGAATTTTGTTTATTTACACTAGTACATAATAACATTGACACTGTGTTTACATATACGCACAAATTGACAAAAGTTACGTAAAATGACTTTGAATTTGACGTGATAATTAATTTGATTCTTATAAATTAATTGTAAGTTCGCTCGCTTGTAAGGTTTTGTGGTGTCGTAAGTTTGGACAATTACCTATGGGGTTTGCATAGTACGTCATCATCTTTCTCGCATCGCTATCAGCCCCTTGCTGGCCATATCATCGTTCCCACAATCATTCACCTTTTTTTAGGTCTGCCTTTTTTCTTATGACCTATGGGGGTGGGACAGACTAGAGAGGGCCTGGACAAGTTGCAATTGCTTTCAAAGCGCTTCGTATTTCTTTAATGACTTTCCACAGGATTGATATAAGTTTTTCAGTAGCATACTTAGCGTGCTTTTTGACTTTTCTGTCATCATTTTCGCTGATAAAATTTCACTTCGGCAAGGGCGTCAGGACAATTATTTTAACGATGATAAAATTTTAGGGACGAAAATAAACTGGGAACACAAACCGCGATTGGGCGGGTGATGTCAGCTGCATGCATAGTGACCGCTGGGCAACAGTCTCTACAGAAGAGGTGGCGAGACGACCAAGATGCGTACCGAAAGGATTGGATCGACGTGGCCCTGGAAAAGGATGCTTGGAGGTCTTTGCTCAGCAGTGGGACAGTGTAGGCTAATATATAAGTTGCAAAATATGAAAAATAAAATCCTAGCTATTAATTTAATCACAGCTGATTGCTGACATCATATATTGATTATATACGAGAAAACACTTGTAAAATTAATCTATTACCATTTACCATCAGCATTTACATAGTAAATAAGTGTAATGGCATAGAATGCGTAACACAGGATGCGTTTGCGCAAGCAAATGTCAACAAATACCTGCTTCTTTTAATTGAGCTATTAGAGCAAGCATGAGACCTTCACTATGAGTTTGACAAACTTATGTGCATTCTTTTTTTTCTAAAGTAGCTGGTTTCTAAAGGAGCTAGCTAGCCCTTTAATGGGAAGAAGCTTACTTAATTGCACAAAAACTATGCCATAAAACCATTGCCTTTTCCACTTAATCCAATTTGAGGCTGAAAGGTTTAGTATATTCGGCATACAACGTTCTTGCTGCTGGAACTCAGGCCAGGGGCCTAAGTCTACTAATTTATAAACGTCACAATGGTCTCTCAATGGTGAGTTTTTGACAGATTTGATATTCAAAAACTGTCAAAACCTCACCATTGAGAGACCATTGTAACGTTTATAAATTAGTAGTCTTAGGCCCCTGCTCTCTTGTAAGAGGGACTGAGCTATAATCCGACAGTAGGCCCAGTACATGTCTTTGATTTTTTTGGTTTCAGGACAGGCCGGTTACATCTTGAAAAGTTTACTTATGCCAAAATTTAATAGCCAACCACTAAAACATCGGAAACGGTAAAACCAAGTTTGGACATTATTTTCCGATCTCCATTAGTTGAAGGTTTTTTAATAACTTACTGAGCAATGGCAACAGGAATAAGTACAAGGTGTTCTACCTACATTTCAATAAAACGTGCGTTACAGGATGTTATTGTTCGATGTCGCAACTTGACTGCAATAAATACCAACATCTGTAATGTGCTCCCTGAGTAGGAATGTTGATAATGTTGGTATGCCTCGCTACTATCCTGACCTTGGAGGAATGTTGTGGTTATTATAATCTCTCGTGTAAATATAAACAACTTATTACAGTTTTTGTATGGTGAAGTAAGTATAAGCAAGTTTAAGCTAAGTAAGTATAAAGCTCCCTGGGAAAGAGATACCTAAAACTCAAATTAATATTGATGTGTGACACAGGCCTCCTCTCTGTGAGAGGTGTTTATAAATATATAGTTCCAAAAACCTACCATAAGGAGAAAATTCCGCAAGACTAGTAAGTACATTTATAAAACTTAAAATTATATCATGGGCTAGGTGGAAGCACCTCTACGATACTAAACTTAATTACTTCAAAAATAAAGGAAACTGCTACATACAACGGTACAAAAATATTTTAGCGCGTGGCCAAAATCGGAACTAACACCGCTCAACATCTTCTTTTTTCAAAATAACATCTTCTTTTTCGCAATGCAATTCCTGTGTCAATTTCACAATTTCCAAAAGTAAAATAACATGGAATGATGCCAGTAAAATAACTGTGACACTGGGTATCGTGCGCAATGCAATGACGCTAATGTTACTTACGTGCTAGGCGGACGTGATCTGCGCGGCATCGCACTTGCAATGGGCAGAGGTTATCAGTTTATCACTGTACGTTTTGGGTTGACTATTTATCAGCTCCGTTACTTGTTCAAATAAAGTGAAAGGGTTCAAATAAGGTGTTGGAGGGTCTTTTTCCGATCTCCACGCGGGCAAAGTCGTGAGAAGAAGCAAGTATCTAAATAATATTTGATTTTGCAGCCAAGCAGCGTCGAATTATCGAGACGGACATGTGTATAGATGCCGAATGTGATCGGCACGAGCCGAATGAAACCCGAATAATATGTGTAATAATTGCTTCGGGTCAGCTTTATTGTTAAACAAATACTACCGAATTGAACGTGCCGACCCGAAGCCGCCAGTCCACTACGCACATGGAGTAGCCCATGACTGGCGAGCGAAGGGTGATGAATTCAATCTTCAACCTTAGTAGAAACGATTGTCTTAACCTCTTCACACAAGCAAGTTTAGCTTAGTTAATGGGATAAACAAAAACGCTAATAATGGGAAGCTGATATTGCTAGTGATCTTACTAAGGAATGCGGTAAAAAAAAGATTAACGTTAAATCGATTTAGTGAATCGAATCAACTTAGTGAATCAATTCAATTTAACGCCTACATAAGGTTAAATATTCATTCAATTCCAATGCGTAAAATATATTATTATTATCATGTTCACTCATCGATCTAACGTCCCGCTGAAATGAATCATAATTTATTTACTGTTGATAAAAATATTTTTATCTCTTAAACCCCAAGGCAGGTTACAATATTTTATGTAAATGGTCATATGTATCATATAACTGAACATAAATTATATAATCTAAATTATAATACTCATCGTGCGTATCAAGGTGGAAAACATAATTCACTGCATGATTTAGACCGTCCAAGAATGTGGTCTTTATTGAAAATGGATTAAGATATTTTTATGGTTGGCTATGAAGGCTAACTTATCGGATCAGCCTGGTATAGAGGCCGATATTCTACACGTGCCATCTGTCCTCTAAGTTCCGCAAACAAGGACACAATCAGTATCTAGGTTGATTACTTGTCGCGTTAAGATGGCTCTGCCTACCCATCGAGTTTTCGATGGTTGCGGTCCGCAACTTTTTTATTCGTGCGAAAGTATTCCATAGACTAGCTAGACCAAAGCTCGTAACTAAATAATAACGGTCGATCGAAGGTTAAGCTATGCTTGCTACGGTCGGTCTGTGGATGGGTCATGGACCATACATTACTATCGACACCCCTCCGTGCCTCGGGTAGCACGTTGGTCCCGACATTTGTAGATCTTCGACAGTCGTTACGGGTAGCCAGAAAGCACGAAAGTCTGACAACCAGTCTTACCAAAGGGTTTTGTATTACCCAGTAACTGGGTTGTGGAGGTCAGATAGGCAGTCGCTCCATGTAAAATACTGGTATTCAGCTGCATCCAGTTAGACTGGAAACCGACCGAAAAGGCTGATGATCAAAGCTTATATTAACATGATAGTTGTGGGTCAGAGTGGTCAGAATCCAACGGACAACCTTATTTTTACACTACGGCACACTCTGCTCTTATAATATCGCTTTACAGACTTGTTTACAGAACAAGACTTCGAGATTTATTCTATGTTATATAGTATTAGATTAGTGTAGTTAGAATTCCTATTACTTTTTAGAAAGTATTCCTTTAAATTATATTTAAATACATAAGTAGTTTAGATTTGTAAAATGACGCACGGACTCACTATTGCATTGGGTACACACACCTGTAATGATAAGGGAGATTTCATTAATAAAGTAAATAAAGCCGGTGATATGGCTCGAATATTTTAATAATATATCGACAAATATTTAGTAATATCGACTATTTTCATCGTTAGTACTTACAGCAAAGTTAACTCATCTAGGCCAAGTTGGTAAAGGTATTATGCGGACGCACGATGGATGCAATAAGCAATGTAAATATCATAATAATTATAATTATAGCACATCGATGTCGTTATGCTGTGACATTCTCGACATACATAGTTCTTGTAGGATGAGTGCCAGATTGAGCTACTTAGGTTCATCTTAACTAATCACCGATTTCTTTTATTGCTACATTTTGCCAGTATCTCACCTAATCGTAAGCGATGATGCTGAAGATGACGGTGCTCGCTTCCCTACAAGTAACTATTCTTCTATTCTTCTTTTCGTTTCGACGGTCTTCTTCTTTCAGCGTCAGCGGCGTTGTTCAGTTCGTCAACTATTCTCTGGGACTTGAATATTGGGCTTCGTGATAATCTAGATTATGTAATATTAATATAAGATTAAAGTATTTTTATCAGTAAATCCATTTTCCGTTTTCACCACAAGCAGGTTTGGATTAAAATTAAGCTATAAGTTACACAAATTATTGTAATTTCCAGCATAATATTGACCTTCACCTTAGCCAAAACCCAACCTCCAGTAATGTCATTTTAGTTAATACAACGAGATTTTTATGCAATTCCATCATTAACTAAACATATAATACTCTTAAGGACAAAATGAAATAATTGGGTGTGTGTCGTGTTAAACCAATATATGCTCTACAACAACATGTAATTTGACACCATCTTCAATCAAAACTATATTGTGACTTAAGTCCTTTTGATATTGTTGTCTGATATATTTTTAATTATTCGGTCAGCTTACATACTATTATTTCGTATGTGTTATATAATATTGAACGTATTACGTATAAGCCACCGTACTATTATTTGTTTTTTATTACGCTTTATTTATTGTATTGTACGTGACCATTATACAGGGTGTCTCAAACGTAGTGGTCCAAAGGCAAATGAGGTAAAGCGAAGGGGTAAAAGCTGGGATATTCTGAACAGTTCAGAAAATTTCGCTATTATTATTTTCAAGAAATGTTACACTTCCGCTTGGATTTTTTGCCCCTTTGAACATAATTTTCGACGTAACGAGTTCAAATCCAGTGCCAATGCCAGGCAAGGCGTCTTCCAGCCAGATTTGAACTAAAAGTGTAACATTTCTTGAAAATAATTTCATATAGCGAAATTTTCTGAACTGTTCAGAATATCCCAGATTTTAATTTTTTTAATGATAATGATTTTAATGATCTTTCGCTTTACCTCATTTTCCTTTGTACCACTACGTTTGAGACATCCTTTAAATAGCATTACATAATGATTTCGAACATGAAATAATGTCGTTATTACCGATTTAGTGATGACTAAATGTTTAGGTTTTTAGTTTATAAAAGTAAAGAACGTTTGTGTGTAAAGGTTAATTTGTAATTTGGGCTGTTGTATTGAAAACTATCATTAAATTTGATACTTAAATAAGCTTATAATTGAATCTGATCTTCTAAGGTATTTTATTATAAATATAAAGCTTAATTTGTGTCACTTTACTAAAACAATTTCGTCCATTAAGTTGTTAAAATGATGAAATATTTTAGTATAAATAATTAAAATTACGATCCATTACTTTTATTACTCGTCAACCACGGCTATAATATTATTGACCTTTAACCTCTCATCTTATTTCACTGCCTGCCCTTACAGTGTTGATGCCCTTTTGGTGAGGTTTTCATGAGAAAATGAGAATAGGGGAAAAAAACTAAAGAAGCTGAAAAGGTCAGTCCTTGAACTACCTGAAAAGGGTAGATAGTATAAACTGGAACCTCAGTCTACACAGATTGTCCTCTAGCAAGTTTGGGACTATACGTAACAGCGCAACATCAATGTTGGCACGAGTAATGGTCAGCCCTAAAGGGATTCTGAAAAAGATAGCTGACAGAGTGGACTGTCCTTATATAATGAAATTGTTTATTCTTTGAATAGGATATCGAAATCACTTTTAAAAGTCATCTAAAAAAGAAAAAAGCTAGATGAAGTCAAGATTTCATAACTGACTACCTCTGAGAAGAATTGGCGAAACAAAATCAGGGGGCAAAATCTCTTTAAAGTCAATAAATAATCTTGGTCAGATCATATATTATGAGGACCATGTAGATTAGTGTCTGGAATGGTCTTTTGAGGAAAGACCCACACAGATTTGAGTCGACCTGTCCCGTCAGTGAACGCATTTGTCAGTAATCGTGTATCAGAACTTAAGGAGCTCCATAATTATTGCTGTCAGTTACATGTCTTGTGGTTTACTAATACCTACTTAGTTTTTAAAGACAATGTTACTAACTAGACTTTGCTTGCGAGGTATTGCTTACTCATAGACTACTATTTTTAGGGTTCCGTAGTAAATAAGGAACCCTTATAGTTTCGCCATGTCCGTCTGTCTGTCTGTCTGTCCCCGGCTTAGCGCAGAGACTGTTAGTACTAGAAAGCTGTAATTTGGCATGAGTATACATACTAATGACGCCGACAAAGTGGTAACATAAAATGATGAAAAATATATTATTTATGGTACCTCCCCTACACCTTTTTTTTCGTCTATCCCATGGTGCGGGGAATCGTTAGAAAGCTCGTTCAAAAATATTGTGAGCTTGTTAAAACCATTTTTGGATTGAAGAATCCGTCTGCGAAATATTAAGCTTTAAAGTGCTAATTTTTGTCAGACTCAAGTGTCCCCCCCCCTCTGCCAGCTAAACGGTAAGTTCTGGATATATGGAAAAATTCACAGCAGTAGTATATATAACGAAATTAAAAGGAAAACTATCACAGCTGAGTAGGCTCTACTAGTTAACGAGTAATTATCGACCAACTTTTGCAGTTGCAAAAACATGTTCTACCATACATTTTGTATGGGAGAACATGTTTTTCAACTACAATGTTAAGTTTGTTCTTGGGATAAGTTCATCCCAGCTACGGAACCCTTCATTGTGCGTGGTCCGACACGCACTTGGCCGGTTTTTTTTAAATTTATACTCTAATGGCATCTGTCATACCCAGCATACCCTGAGCAGTCAGCCGCGCTACCAATCTGCTGACTGACTAAATGTTGTGTGTAAAATGATCGAAACTTCTCGTATAGTTATTGTAGATAGAAGGATATTACCTCATAAATGGACTGACTTACAAAGGTGTCAAATATTCTGCCCTTCTTCAATAAACGTAAGATCAAGAGGTCATGAGCGTATCAAGTCACACCATTCTCTTCAAAGGTGTTAGATTTTTGTCTCGTAAAATTCAAACTCGTAAAATAAACTAACTATTAAACTCGAGATAATAAATAAACTGTTTGAATTTGAGAATTGACTTTTATGTACAAAATCTTATTGTGCCGTTAACGGATTTGGAATTATTAAAAAAAGATCAATAGATGCGTAAAATGGTGTGTTTTATGTCGCTTACTCAATTTGAAATGTAATAATATATGTGCCTAAAGCATTTCAAATCAATCAAAATCAATACACTCGTTCTCCCAGTATCGATCCTAATTCCTGACTGACGGTCAGATAAAAGCTGTGACAAAGAGAGGCGGCTGCATGACATGTGTTTAAGGATATGAACCTACTACTTACGAGTACATAAGTACAGACGCCTTAAATTGGACATAAGAAACATCATATTAATGAACCTCTGTAAGAGTAGATCGTAGTTCACCAAGCGCCAAACTGAGATTCATAGCTCATGATAATCTTCTCCACTAACATCTAAAAAGTTATGTCAGAAAATGTTAAGATGGCGAAAATACACATTTATTTATATTTTTATAACATCTAGGTAAAACTGCGTAGGCTTAATCAAACATGGTTTTGAATTTGAATTTTTAATTTTTATGATACCACATTTTTACGACATTATGTGTAATCTTATTTACACGCAATATAAATGCAATTATTGATATTATTATGTGATTGATTGCTACCAAAACGGTAAACAAGGACAAGATGATAAATTAATAATTTTAAAAGCAATTTATTGAAAAAATTATAATAATTGATTGCTCATTATTATGGTAATGGGTTGTCTGCTGATTATCGTTGAAGGTAGGCCTTTAACCATTATATTTTATAAACCAAAGTTTTTATTTTCGAATTACCTTTGCTCTCACAGCTAGATTTAGCTATTATACAAAGTGATACCAACGTAATTAAGCCAAGGCAAGCATTTATCAAAAGAAGTCACTACAATAGTCTTCTCCTTTTAAAATACTTTTTTTTTGCCTAAAAGTGACGCCTGTGTGCAGATACCAGAGATATGACGAATTGCCCAATATGGTACTTATCTACATTTCTGGTTTCTAAACCGGTATTCAAAATACCAGATTTAATAAATAAAAGCACCTAAATATCACACACACCTGGAAGCGATTAACATTTCAGCAAACATTTTTGTCTAGTCACTGACAATCACCTACATCTTCTGTACCTAAACACCACAGGAAACGCTAAAATGTCGACACTGTTGTTTTAAATATCCTTATTCTCTACTCTATTATAAATTCCTCGGAAAATAAGCCAGTTTCTCAAAATGTGATTTCCCATGATTTTTGGCGAGAATTCTTCATTATAATATTTTTCGCAGATTTGCCATATATTTGTATCATTTGTATGTTCCAAAAATTCCGTAAGATACATACTCGTCAATGACAATACAAAAGGTCAAGGAAATGCCATTAAAAGTTCCTTATTCTATTTCCTATCGTAATGGACTCAACAAGCATAATATCGAAATGATGCGCTCATAATACTCTATGCTAATTATCATTCAAAACTTTATAGCAGTGGACGGCCCTGAATTTAAAATAAACCACATACATGCATAGGTTTAAGAAAATTATCACTTTTATATGTTACGAGTTTATTTTTGAACTTAAAAATAGTCAGAATTTGTACTCTTACTGCAAGTAGTGAACAGATAACTAATTTAAAGATTGCACGAGCGAGCATGCAAGAATACAGAGTACTTATAGTGTATAGTTAGTTTAGAAACAAAAAACCTTTTGTAGAATTGCCAGAATCTAAAACAACCATTAATGACGCAATTACCCGAATTCGATCGCCTAATTTTCCCCGGAATTCGGGCAAACGACCAAGCGTAAATGAACGGGATCGAGTACGCCCGTCTTCGGGCAGACTCCAGCTTTATCGTTTCGGTTACCCGACGCCAGTTTTCATTTTACTTCTATCAGTGTTTTGCCAGTCGTCACAATGAGTAGTCTCGAGTTAATTCTAACTACTCGTAGTCGTTAGCCCGTATTTCAATGCGATGACCAGTGTTGCATCGGGTGTCCGGATTCGATTATAGTTTTTCGAGCACCCAATTATAGGTTAACGACCAAGTGTAATTGCGCCTTTATATAGAACTAAATGCAATTCAGTAATGACAACCTCTTTGATTTTAAAACCGCTTGAAAACAACACAGTGGACACAATATTTTTTGCTGAGTCCTGAGAACGTCGTATCGTAATCGTGACGCATAAAACGTCTTGAAATCGTCAACCGTAAATAATTAATAATGAAAACAAACGAAGACCCAAAGGCGGATCACAAATGTCAAACTATAATATTAGTCTATTTGCAAACGATTTTTATTAGTCTAGCTTTTTCTACCATTCCGTCTGTTTTGACCGGAACACTGATAGGTCAAGTGCATCTCGGAAAGGAGTTAATTATTTATACAAAAATATTCATTGCAAAAACTATGTGTGTCGTGGATTATTTTTCAAGTCAATACTCAATTCAGATCAGAAGAAAAACTTCACACTTCCCCTACACCCTCCCCCCACTCTCCCCTTCCCTTTCACTTTCTGCTATGAACAAGGATGTTTCTTTCCTGGAGTAGAGCCCACATATCGGCAAGCGAAGCGTGGGACCCACAAGACACACAAGATGGATCAGCGACCTTAAAAAGGTGACTAGATGGGACAGACTGGATGTAGGACGTGTTTTGACGCAGCCTGGGAGAGCAGTGTGACCAGCAGTGCACTGCGATAGGCTAGGTTGATTGACTGACAAAGATGTAACGACGCGATCTTGACTTTTCAATATATTTTACACAACAATTTGACAAAATGTTTACTAACAGCGCTCTTTCAACGTCAATCGAGTGCCACTAAAAACTTAAAGCACTAAAAGTTTAGTATTTCTTTTTGATTTAGTCATTATTGTAGTCATTTAGAGGAATGTAATGAATGAGTGTAAAAAGACAACTAATAATTATTATATCAATACAAAGCCATGCTGTTATCACATGCTATCATAAATTATGATTATTTCGACATTACAACTTGCTAATACGAATCTTAATTGGATTACTGAATTAATAACGGATTCATTTTTACGTTTTTATCTTTTTTTTAGTGTTGAATTGAATATTAAATTATTTAAACTTTATGGTGTCTGGTTGACAATAAAACCGATTTTTTCACCTATTTGTCTACCCACGCAGATAAGAAGGTTGAATTAAACAAACAAGTTTAGCTAGATATGTGTTATAGCAGGCCACAGAGCAGGCAAAACTTTGGTATTTTTCCACCAATAACCTGAATTATGGGAAATATCTTACAAAAATTGCAATCGGTTTTTGGAATCCATAAAATCTAATTCTTTAGATTAATTTTCCTTGATCGGTTTCGCAAAATTCTTGGATCAAAATTGAGATGAAGTTTATCTTTATTGTGTCAACTGCACGTCCATGGTAGCAATTTGACATTGACTGCGAAATTACGTCTTAGCAGTAGGTTATGTGGTATATCTCAGCAGGAAGTTATGTGTTATGTCTTAGATAAGTGTTAAATCGGAACTAACGTCGCTATCTTGTATTTTTCAATTTTCATAAACAATTTCACTGATTTTTGGGGATGTTGTTAGGATAGATACCAATAGTGTAAAACCAAGTCTGCAGCTTCGAAAAACCTGTGTTAACTGCGAGGTGCTCGGAAAACCAGTGGCAGTAAAGTTTGCTACTATTTGAGTGCAACCGTAGCTCTGTAGGTCCAGTGAAACCTGAGATTTCGCATTTCAATTTTTTTTTAAGTTCAAAATTCAGTTCATTTTTAGAAAATTTTAAAAAGTTCTTTAAAAATATAGTGTGTGATTTATACGTAGGATGCACCTTTCAGCACCTTGAAGCACTTTAGCTAAGTGTTACCATGGACGTGCGGTGGACTGTCCCAGCCACATAACTCATTAAGAAAACCTAGAGTAACGTTAATTAGCTGATTTCCTACGCTGGGTCAAGCTAGAACCGGTTCTAATAGTGGTACTAGGTGACGGACACGGGACAAGCAAACTGTCTACCCAATACATTGATGAAACGTTTGGGTCAATACTCGTCGTAAAAATTTGTAAGGGCATGTTTAGCTGTGTTGAAAGACACGCGCGAAAATGATGCAATAGAGGTACAAGAATAATCCTATAGTTTAAAAAGTTTACGCGGCAGTACAATATAGATCAACGGGAAAGACATCGGACTGGACTGGACTGGACAATTTGTTTACGCCTTTCCTTATAATGATACCTTAATAATAGTGTTCTTTTATATCACATTGTTGGAAAAAGGGGAAGGGCGTTTATTCTCCTCGGAAAGTGTCACCGTGCTGTAAACAAAGAAGAAGGCTTCATAAAGAATGGAAAGAAAGTTGATTTTTGAATATTTCAATGTTTAAGGAGGCCTTTGCTCAGAAGTGGGACAGGGTAGGCAAACATTTAAAAAAATAAAAGTCTAAGGGCGAATTTCACCAATAAAACTGAACGCGATCAGCACATCTAAGACGCGTTCAAGAACTGTCAGTGTCAAATATTCCATAACAATGATGATACAGACAGCTCTTGAACGCGTTTTATATGTACTGATCGCGTGCAGTTTCATTAGTGAAATCCGCCCTCAAACATTCAGATTTCGGATTCTCAATAAAAATAAACAAACCCTTGACATTAATACAAACTTTAAAGAAACTCCTATATTATTAATTTTACTCACACAGGCTCTATTTATTCTGCCGTATATTTCAACGTCAATTTCTAGGCGTTATGTTTGACCGATGTCAAAGTCTTCTCCATAAATATTGATGCAATAACAAATAGGTGTGGGTTATAATTAATTAACTTTAACCAATAAATCAAACGGAGGCTTTATGTAAGCGCTACGCCCATTGTTACAAATGGTGACACGGTTTGGGTCGGATTAACTTCGACGCGATTTATTTATATTGAATAATCCTGTCATAGTTTTGGAGGAATTCTGAATTCCGAATTTTCTGTTTTCTGAATTTTTGATTTGAATAAAAAATTTGCAATTTTTATTAATGTGGTTATAATTTCGTAAACATAACACACTTAATCTACAGTTTGTAAAAAATCGTATCGTATAGAATCGTAGAATTTTTGTCCGTTTGTCTGGATCTATGTTCCAGATTGGCGCAAAAATGGCTGTAAGGATTTGGAAGAATTTTTTGACACAGATAGTTAATACCCTGGATTTAACACATAGGGTACTTTTAAACACGAGCGACGCCGCAGCAAAAGCTAGTGAGTTTATAAAGTTAAATCGGTGTGTTTTACATTTTCTTTAATTTCTAACAATAAATTGTATTCTTCAAATTATTATATACAAAACTACGGAATCCCTTCAACTAATGTTTGTTAATTTAATGTGCTTTAATTTAATTTTGTTTGTTTGTGTTGTCTTGTTATTGACTCGGTTCAAAGTAGTTTATTTAGTGTAATACATGACATATGTAAATACAAATAATTAATGCGACCTCAATTAACCTCAGTCGGTTAGTGTGAGCAAGATAAACAACATTTAATATTCTTATTACGTTAGAGCCATCAGCAGTTATCAGAATTATGTCTTGATTTGTGATACTGACGTGCTGTCATGATTGAATGATAAGTTGGGCGAAAAAAATTTAACATCACAATCAATATGCCTAGCCTTTTCCCCACTATTTTGGGGTCAGATTCCAGTCTAAGTCAGTCCAGATGCAGCTGAATATCAGTATTTTTCATGGAGTGACTGCCTATCTAACCTCCACAACCCAGTTACTGGGAAACATGATACCCCTTGGTAAGACTGGTTGTCTGACTTTTGGGCTTCTGACGACGACTGCCAAAGATCTACGAATGACAGCCGGGACTAACGTGCTTTCCAAGGCATGTAGGGGTCTCGATATATATTGTATGGTCAATCACACACACACTTGGCAGTCGTAGTCAGAAGCCCGAAAGTCTGGCAACCAGTCTTACCAAGGGGTATCGTATTACCCAGTTACTGGGTTGTGGAGGTCAGATAGGCAGTCGCTCCATGTAAAATACTAGTATTCAGCTTGCTCCGGTTAGACTGGAAGCCGACCCCAACATGATTGGGAAAATGAAAGGCAGAAAAAAAAAAAACTCATCCATGGACCGGCCGCAGCAAGCATAGCTTAACCTTCGATTGACCCCTGCGGTTGTTATCATTTAGCCACAAGCCCCTCTAAATAATAAAATGTTAAGATATTTTGCATCTCAAAGCTTTGAATAATTCGGACTAAAATAGGACACTAGAGTCGGCATCGTCAAGGAAAATGGAAACATACGAATTTGTATTAGTTATCTTTAAAAAAAAAATATGCCTGTACTATTCAACCCTACACAATTTTTTTAATTATTTATTTATTTATATAATCACTTACAACTATTATTACAGGTACAACCCAATGCAATACTAATGTAATACTCATTTAAGTGCCACATTTAAAAACCGCTGTAGCCTTAAAGCATTAGTTTTCATACAAACTGATGTACGATTCATGATTCTGAATCTGTCGTACTTATTAGCATTTGTCACTGCTATGCATGCAGTAGCGGCCGCTGCGAAAAACCACGAAGGTGTTTATGCAAAAACAGTTAAAAACTGACTTTTAACCATCAGATCTTGAACCACAAACCACAAGGTACACTTTGCCGCTAAACGATCACAACTTCTGCGTATTCATAAATTAATGTCACATTGATGAAATGATTATAATGTCAAGTTCATCGCTGATATTAAAAACTAATTTGAGTCTCTAGTAATGTTTAGAATTATGAGTAGAGGCGTAGGTACGTCACATTACGTCACGCTGTGTTACAGGATAGGCAGTGAAATGTTTGATGAGTAAATAATAGTTTTTGAGAAATAAGTTTTGTAAGACGATATGCCTTTGTCGTATTGAATAAATAAGACTGGTCGAGTCCAAATCGTACTTGAAGTCTAAGAATATCGTATCATTTTATTGCTTAACCGTTTCTTTGGTCTGGTGGTAGGAGTCGCAACGACTCAGTGAAGGATCCTTGGGTTGGGCTAAGTGCTATTATACGTTTCCAACAAGAAATCAGTGCTAGCTAATTCTAGTCATAGGGACTGATAACCTCTTTGAGTTAAAATTCCAAATATTAAAACTCGAATTTGCGCGCGGCTTCGCCCGCGTGTTGGTCGGAAATTATCCCACGGAAACGTTATACCGGGATAAAGCGATCCTATCTCCTAATCCAGGTCATGGTCTACCCTTGTGCAGAATTTCATCTAAATCCGTTAAGCCGTTTTAGCGTGAAAGCATTACAAAGAAACAAAGCAAACTCACTTTCGCATTTATATATGTATAATTAGGATTCAATATATTTTGGTTCATATAAACCTATATTTTACTAAATTACCAAGGGGTTGTTCAAATCAAATCAAATCAAAATATTTTATTTCACATAAACCTACATGGGCACTTATGAAACGTCAGAAGCTAGGTGCACGGTTCCAATTGGTCGTTTCCTATGGAGAAGAGCCGGCAAGAAACTCCACGGTTACTCTTTTAAAAATAAATGAGTTTTACAATGCTTTAAATGTACAGTTTGAATAGGTATGAGAGGACAGCGTAGGCCTGTCAACAAGATACTTAAAAAAAATTAAAAATATAGAAAATAGTCTGCAAATCAACAGTCTGTTGTGCCTACAACGTTCTCACATTGAAATGAAATGAAATGAAATTGTTTATTCTGTAAATAGGATATCGGAATCACTTTTACACGTCATATAAAAAATATTAGAGCTAAGCTAGATGGATGAGGTCGGCGTTTCCTATCTGACTACTCTGAGAAGAAAGGCCGAAACAAACTCAGAGGTCACAGTCTCTTTTAAAGTCCAGACATAATCTTGGTCAGGCCATATGAGGACCATGTAGATTAGTGTCTGAAATGGTATTTTGAGGAAAGAACCACACAGATTTGAGTGGACCTGTCCAGTCAGTGCAAGCAATTGTCAGTAATCGCGGAGCTCAACTCAGAACTTAAGGAGCTCAGCGACTCTTGAGTTTACATAATAATTAAAGAGTCAAGTTTTTATGGTTTTATCACAAGTTTTAGCAGAGCGAGCAGTTCAATCCCAAGCTTTTTTGTCTTCTAAATAATCAGAAATTTTATAGTACCCTTTTCTACAAAGTTTAGTTTTGATACAGTTTTTATTCACAAAATATAAAGGAATCTAAGACATACGGTGCAGTTTAAGAGAAGACTATTTAATTTTTTTATGGATAACACGTACTACAGTGTGACTAAGTTTTTTACAGATATTTTTTTTGCTGAATTACTCTGGATTAATGGACTGGCTTTTGGTTAGACTTAAATGAATAATAATATAAATGTGTTCATGCCCAATGGTGAAATATGGCTGAGTTTTTTACCATAACACCTGTTATATATTACCCATATTTGCAAAATAAATGTCTATTCTATTCGTTAAGAAAACCTCTTATGAAACTTAATTAGTGCTTAACACTAACTTGAAGAATCTATTAGAAGTTCATTCTAAAACAATAATAATTATAGTTTAAAGATGACTGCTCTTTTGCAACTTCTTAGACGTTCATTTTCAGAATAGGCTCTACTAATCAATTGATTGATTTCTCTTTTAGAAATCACATATCATGCCGCCTTTAGACAATGACAGCGTCCTCTCACATTATGGACAAAGCCTTATCAATCAAAGTGAATATAAATAGAGCCTAGTAGATCTAGCTGTCAATAAGACGGCCTGTCTTATTGACATATTCAGTCCTGACTATGATGATAGGGTATATGTAGGACGATAAACTAAAACGCGAAATGTTGGAATATTTGATTCAAACCACATTTGTAACACTATCAACGCATATAAACGTTGATATTCACGGGTATTGAGTACGTATCACAAAAGAGCTCTTGAAACGCACTGATATCTCGCAGATAATACGAGGCTGGCACGAGTTTTATCAAAACCAACTCTGAAAATACCCCAAAGAGACGGGCTTGAAAACGTGTGATTGTGAAACGGTCTTGTATTCTTGTAAGTATAACGCCATGTGCACAGGCTCTTACACTAGTTACAGCGTAATAACCGATGCCTATTGTATTGAAGATTTATAGTTTGTAAGACGAGACCTATCACAAATTGCGATGTCGCAAGCTTCGACGTTTATAATGTTTCGCTACTGGATTTGGAATTAGGATTATATTATATTCGCAGCTAACGTCAAAAGTGACGAATTACGTTATTTGACCTCAGTTTCATACTGAATGAGCCATCTCGGTCTTCAAACAGGTACCTGGAGAATTTTTCATTGACCAGACGGTCTAGGCAAGTGGCAATTGCATTCAAAGCGTTTGACACGTGTTGTCAACAGGATTGACATAAGCTTTTCGGTAGCATTATGACAGTCCCATAGATTTTTGACTTTTCCACCAACGTTACTGCTAATAGAATGTCACTTTATCCAGGCCCTCAGATGAAGTATTTTGGGAATAATGTTGTGTAGGGTTCTGAAAAATGTGGTGTCATAAAGGAACCATACGCCACCAGACCGCAACGACCAGACCGCAAAGGTTACACAGACGGGGGGGCCCCGTCTGTGTAACCTTTGCGGTCTGGTCGTTTTAAAATGTCATTGTCTGTGTCGCGGCCATAATATGGAGGTTACACAATGCGTCATATTTGACTGTATGGAAATCTCGTATAACCTCCATATTATGGAGGTTTTATAAATTTCAACATCTGGGACGCCCTCCATAATATGGGAGGTGACAAAATGCGTCATATTTGACTATATTGATATCTAGACGTTTCTAAATCGCTGTCACAATGACACACGTCATGTCCAATAACCTGTCACAAACTCAACGCTTGGGTTGATACATCAGTCCTGGTGATCTACAGTAAAGAAAATTAGACTATAAAAAAACTCACACAGACAGATACCAAAACAAATGACTGGAACTTACATAACTCCTCGACAATCGATAACCTATCACGAAATAGTAGATTAACGGAAAAAACAAATAAATTCTTGACAATATGCTAAACATCACATTGACATCAAATTCCAGTGACATCTGACAGATCACAGAGGGTACTTACGTGAGATACATGCGCTCAGTTCGTTGAAAGCTCGGGTCAAGAACAGCATTCGTAAGTATTTACTATTTACGCTGCTGTATAGAAATTCCTTTGTCGAAACATACTGTATGTGTTTAGGATAACGCCTGTTATGGCGTATGACAGGGTCATGATTTGATGCTCTCATACGGCATGACGGCCAAGCGGCTATCTACAATATCTCAGGAGCATACCCTCAGCTTTTTCGGACATATTATGAGTTCACCTAAGCATGGTCAGGAAAGGCTTATGATACTGGGCCGGGTGAAAGGAAAACGAGTTCAAGGCAGAGCACCGACAAGATGGTCAGACGCGACCAAAAAGGCTGTTGGAGACAGCATTTACCAAGCGGTTCACACTGCAGAAGACCGCATAGCTTGGAGACGCGGCGTATGTGGGTCAGCATTGTTGAAACGACAGAGAAGAGAAACGGCCTGAAAGAAGAGAAAAACTTTTATTGAACTTTAAATCTTAAAAAAGTGATTGTTCAAGATCATATACTCAATACTACGTCATGAAACTAAAATAGAAAAAGTAGATAAAAAACATAATTTAATTTGGTACATTATCACTATCTCTTTTCTATCATATTACTACAACAACTTTCCTCTCTGAAAGTATCTTGTAATGAATTCCATGTTTTTTTTTAGAAATGAAATATTTTTTATGTTTCATTCAACCAATTACTACATCTATCATGATATTTAATAACACATTATCTGTTGTCAGTGATTCAATATAAGCTAAGGAATATTGTCCTTATCAAGGAATGCATTGCTTATAAAGTTAAATTAAATTACTCTCGAAATAATGTGTTTTGTAGTAGTTACCATTAGGTTAACAAAACAACTGTAATGATAGAAGTTGGATAATTAAGTAAAAGTTATTCAAAATATTCGATTACAGCAGTCAGAAACAGCAATGGAGAACGCTCTTTTTAACAAAAAAGACCACAAATGACATCTGAAAAAAATAACTAAACAAATTCGCTGATATATTTATGAAAAGGTCAAGATCAATGTAATAACTTTAACATTCCGATGGAAACATTTTATTTAAATATGAACAATGTCGACATTTAGTTAACATCACTTGTTTGTAGTGAGGCGAGTAAACCTGCGACAGTGAAAGGATGTGAACTTTTGTGATGAAACAGGTAAAGTCAATCAGTGTTGTGGGTCTTCGACAGTCATTCATTCTGCCTAGCCTTTTCCCAATCATGTTGGGGTCGGCTTCCAGTCTAACCGGATGCAGCTGAATACTAGTATTTTACATGGAGCGACTGCCTGCCTGCCTGTTGTGGGTGTTCGACAATATGTATTGAAATAAATTGGGGCTATGAAGTAAAAGAACCAGGTTTCTATCAAATAAATGAAGCATCAAGCAGTGCCTGTCTTCTATATTTTTGTATAAATTGGGGCTATGAAGTAAAAGAACCAGGTTTCTATCAAATAAATGAAGCATCAAGCAGTGCCTGTCTTCTATATTTTTGTATCTTTAATTATTTAAGTGTTTGGTGTGTCCAAACATGACTAAATAAATAAAATATAAAATAAAGAAAGATGCCTTATAAATAGTCGAACTGAAGGCAAATAACACACGAAAACTATAATTATCTTTTGTTTTATCTCAACAATTTTACAAAGTCATTTTTTTACTTATATATTCTGTTATGTGTACTAAATGAAAAATAAGGCTCTAACCTTATACCTACTTGAGAATTTAGGTTTTTTGATGCTTTGTAGGTATGTTGTGTTGCTTTGTCTTTACGCAAATATAGAAAACATTTGTACACAATAGTAAAATATCTCCATACTAAAGTTAATTTGTTAACATTTTACAGAAAATCATTAACTTTAGCGTTTTCACAATCATTTCATTAATAAATAAATTATTAAGTTAGTAATATATTCGTTTTTAATCTTTACAAGTTGGTTATAAATATAAATAAGCCTTCACTAAATTGAAAGATGTCTCCTTAATTAAATACTGCTTACTATGAGATGTCATGGGTTAGAGACGAAGGTCGTAACTACGTTTTATCTAAATACTGTCAAAATATTTGTTATAAAATTAAAATTCAGTAATATTTTCACAATATTAAGTTATATGTATGCTATAATTATTTAATATCATAATGCCGTCAGTATAATGTAGGTTTGCGTTGTATTTTTTGTAGGTTTCAGGGTTTTCTATATTAAAATAAGAAACTTTAAAAAACCATTTTTACAAAAGTGATAATTTGATTGAAGAGACATCAACGCGTTAGGTTTGAAATCATGGGTTGTGGCTATCATAACATTGTTCAATAAAGTAGATTTCATTGACCATCAGATGGTCTATCGTAAAAGGAATGCGATTCTCTTGCAGCAAGGTGGAAAAGCCTCATGTGGTTCACGCACCTGTCAAAGCGGAACGCAGTAAAACTCAAAACTGAGTACTTCCCCTGGGACAAGTTTCACAACAAGCTCTACGATGAATACTACCTATATTCTCCACAATCTTTTACTATAGCATCACCAAATATCACGCACATTAGGTTCTCATTAATTCGGTTGCGCGGGCGCCCGACAATCAGCGCATTATTTATGGCCGACGTAAAGGTTGACTTGAAATAAATATCTATCAAGTATCAACATTGCACTGACTTGTACGCATAATGTACAATCATGTCAGAGTTTAGGATCATCTGTCAGTGTCCGTCCGGTTACGTTAGGTAGCGTCAGATTGATGCAGAAGTCATTAGAAACTTTTATGTTTCCTGAAATGGGATTTAACATGAACAAAACTTAACATTATTATGCCCTCGTAGCACTAGAGCGTGTTACGTTTCCAACAAAATACGTAAGATTAGATGGAATTACTGTAAGAATGTCAAATTGATAACATAGAAAATTGGAATGGACAGAGAGATAAGGGATAGAAACAAATGTTTTGATTCTTTCAGTATTTTTTTCTTTTTTTACATTCTCAAAGATTGAACATTTTGGGAGTTGGACATTTTAAGAATTGGTCATTTTGAGAATTGGACATTTTGGGAATTGGACATTTTGAGGATTGGACATTTTGGGATTTGGATATTTTGACACCGTTGGACATTTTGAGAATTGGACATTTTGACCCTAAACGAAACGTCACAGACACACGTGCATACAGAAAGATGGGTAATCAGAAACATTGACCAAATATCAGACGTACAAAGGTAATACGAGCATAAAACAGACATAGTCGGCAGCTGCACGTCATGACTGCGACAAGAACGCTTTCACTCAGCATGATGCTGTGCTATAGGGGACCACAGCACAACGCTGATTATCAGTTGTCACCCGAAAAAAGACGTACGGAGACCAAGTTAGGTTCAGTGTACATAAATAGGTCGTATAATAATACTGGCCTCGCATTACATTGGACTAACAAAAGCTACAGCTGCAAGGAAAACTCAATTGGATTTAGCTTTATCTGACGCCGCGTCCTATTAAAAAGCAACCATCGCGCGAATACTCGATCGTCACGTTCATATGTCACTTTTTATTCGGTGAACCTGAACGCGTGGTCACGCCGACAGAGGGCGCTTTTAAAAGTCAAACAAAGCATACGCCTCAAATTCAGTTGCTTCTGATTTACTGCTTGTCAACTTATTCAATTCTCTTAATATTTATAACAAACAAAATAGTTTCCAATAGTTGATTGTGCATTACCGGACTAACAAAAGGACAATAGCGTCCGCGTAGTATCGTAAAACTCACAATACTTATGTCGCTATCCTTGGCATGGTGGCTTGAAGCTTAAATAATTGAAACTGATGGCTTTTGTCGAGAACAACCGTTAAAAGTTGAGTTTATCTCATTATTCATTAATGGTACGACTTGCTTAATTGGGGCTTTATGGTCAGTTCGAACCTTAACTGTGAATTTGGCATTGCGTTAAAAACCAGCAAGACCATGGCCGTCTTACACTGTGTCCTGCGTGCCCTTAATTCAACCTGGGAGGAATTGAGGAACGGTTATGAAAACACTGCCTGTGTAGCAACATACCAGGCCGATATTATAGTGTTGAAAACTATGAACACGTTAGAAAATAGTACTGCTTTACTTGTTATGAAAAGTAGATATTCTTTATTTGGAAAATCTGTTTTTTTTTTTTTGCTATGATAAGGCTGTGGTGTGTGTCTTTAGAACGGCAATTGTCATGAGCAAAATTTATTTTTCTTGAATTATCTTGTTTGACAATTAGGAAGTAAAGCCAAGTGCACAAGAACATCATTATAATAAAGCTCAATGTCAATGCGACATTTAAATAATTCATTAATAAATTAGAATTAATTCTGATTTAGACAGGTATCATATTTCTCATTAACAATGCAGTGACAAAATGTACTAAAACTAAATAATTAAAAACAAAAAATGACATTGATACGCGAAATGATTGACATAGTGTGGCAAAAATTACAATAAATTATGCGATTATTATCCAATATTTTATCATATTTTGATTATAAGTGTTTATGTTATTATTACGATAATAAGTATAAAAAAACTTGTTATTTACCTAGCTTCTTCATTTAAAACCTGATAATGACAGTCGTGATGTTTATATTTTTATGGTATTTCTTGGTTTTTATAATTATAATGCATGGATGAGAAATTATATGAATGAGAATTGTTCGTAATGGCATCTCGGGATGAATGTAATAAGGATAAACATTAAATAAAGAACGCGACATAGTATAAATTACATAATAATATGGGCTGTAGAGAATTAATGTTTCAAAGGTAACGACCGCGTCTAAGGGGGTCGTAGGTTCGAACCCGCTTTACTTTGTGTAAATTATTTCATCACCACTGCTCTCAAAACAGTGAAGGAAAAGATCGCGAGGAAATCGGCATGTCATAGAACCAAATAATCGATCAATTCGTCATGTCATTGTGACATCTACCAACCCGTACTGGGCCTGCATGGTGGATATTGGCCCACTCCCTCTCACCGAGAAGAAGACTAAGTCCCAACAGTGGGAACATTAACAGCTGATAATGAAATATTGTATAATATATATAATATTAAATATACACTAAATATTGATTGTGAATTAATCCATTAATCCATGCAATTAATCCATTTTAAAATTGTTAACCAAAAGGGTTTCGCTAAATATGTTAGGCCGTAGTAAGAACGGTAGGTATTGTGTCTCATGTCGGCATCATTAGACATACCACGCTAAAGATTCGTGTGTTAACTCTAATCACACCACAGAAAACCACAAGAAAATCAATATTACAAAATTATTTCTACGGTCACAACATCCATTAAAAACAGAACTAAACTTCGTTAAATAAAATGAAATTCATGAATATTGATGAGAGCGATTGATACACTTCATTTAGAAATATTGTCGGTTCTATTAATGGAGTTTTTTATGGAAATATATCACAATTTTTAATTAGATAGATGCCACGTGTTGGCAATATAATATGTCGTGATACTTTTAATGGTGCTTGTTTAACAAAGAAACATTTTTTGCCAAATCTATCTAGGGATTATTCCACTTTACCCCACAAGTCCGTCCCACCAGTGGGATAAAGTGGAATATTCAAAATTTGGTCGTCTGCTTTAACCCACCTATTGATTTGGCAAATGGTGGGTGGGGCAAATTACAGTCGTATAAACTCTGAGTGCACTTCTTCCCGCTAACCCTAGCGGGAAGAAGCACTGTTGGACTAATAAAACATTATGCCGAAAATGTAAACAGTTTTACTTTTAAAAACATACGTATAGAAACTATTAGTACGAGATTAGGATGACTCTGAAGCAGCTTAAAAACAACAAAGCGCTGGATGATGACGGAATTACGGCTTTAGAGGTATATGCATACTATGTCGTCATCAAGCATGGGTTTGCAACAAAAAAAAAATGTCAGTTCTAATATCATCTTACTACATAATTACTATAACATCATAGTTTTTAAAATAATTAAGGAACTATTACAGAGAATTCAGATTTTTCATATTTCCGGTAAAACTCTTCAAATAAACTAAATAATTATGCTTGTAAGGACATTGGTTCCAGTACTTCATATGAGTTCAAAGTCAAAGTCAAATCATTTATTTCAAATAAGCACATTAAAGGCACTTTTGAACGACAACATTTACAGAAAAATATAATTGATGCTAGTCGCCTCTTCCAAAAGGTAGTAACGTATGGAGAATAATGAGCAATAAACTCCACCGTTACTCTGTTAAAAATTGTTTTACAATAATTTATATACACTAATGATATAATTATATGCGAAGACGATGCACCTAGAATGAAATTACTAGATAACATTAGGTAAAAATAATTAAAAATTAAGCAATTACAGATAAGTTAATACATGGTGCTCACTTATATAAACATTGTAAAAGACGACGTTTTTCTAAAAAAAAAACAATTAATAAGTCAGTGTGTGAGGTAAAGTAATAACAGAATGTAAAATCAATGTCATCAAAATAATAAATTAAACAATTTAAAAAAATATTAAATTAGCAACCATTTTGATTTTTTCTGGTTCGAATTTGAACTTACAACCTCTCACTCGCCATTCGGATCCGACGACGAAATACAGATACCTACAAGTGCCGACATTTACGCACTTTCAGTAAAATTGTGAAATTGCTGCAAAGATTGAGTTTTATTACCTACCTGTCTATTTGACTAAATAGTTTCGTGGGCGGCATGACCATAAAATAAGGTTTGGTGTTCATAAAATGAAGTCTTGATCTTTACTTTGCTAGGTATTTATTTTATTTCATTGTCTTTGCAAAATGAGCCAGCCTATAAGGTGGTCAGTAAGTTATTATAAGTGATATGTGTAGTTAAACGATGCTGCAGTGATATTTACTTTGTAATCAGGATGTACAAATTGCCCAAGTTATAATAAAGTTAAAATAATTCACTCTTTACTTATTTTCTTAATGGAAGTTGTATCATCTTACTTTTACAAAAATGTATACACGTGAGGGGTAATTCCCGTATTTTTAAAAACGTTCGCATTCAATTCGCAATCTGTCAAACTTGTCAGAAATGTTGGTAAATTGATTGTATTTTTGACAGATTGTGAATGAGATGCGAATTCGAACTTTCTTAAATTTTACGGGAATAGCCCCTCTGTTCTCTCCAGGTGCCTACTCTACATTACTCTGAGGAATCCTAAAGGTACAGTCCTATACTCATATTTTGCGAGATAGGTAGGTATGATATTCCTAAGTTCCATCTAATACGTAGGTGGCGGGCCTATGTCCAGCAACCGGGCACAGTAACTGTTCTGGGCTGCTACTAAGAATATCCTAACCCAATAACACTTTTCCCAATTCACTATCATATTGTTTTTTTGTTATTAATTAATGAGGTATAAGTTTTTATTTATCTATTTTAATTCTGGATGAAAACAACATCAAGCTTTGATAGAACTGGCTATCAATATTATTCATAATCTGCATAAACATTTTATTATAACTATAATATTAAAAACTCTTTGTTTAACAAAAGCTCCGGTTCCCAGCCAGTGCAGCCAATAATATTGATAAGCGATAGTATTGAGAAACAATGTAAACGTTTCCGCGCTTCATATCAGTTGATCGCGGATGTGAGATGATTGCCACCTGTCCATGTAAGCTCAGTGGTGGAGTGTTGAGTAACCTTTAGCACCTCATGTGTCCTCACCACCTTACGTGAGCTCATCACGCCTGCAATACCTGAAGGGTTAGGCAGAAGTCTACCCACATTTTACAGTTTTTAAGTCCCATGTAATAAGGGGCGAGCCTATGGCGATCGACCAAACTCCGGGGTGCTACTGAGAAATTCCTTATGCAAAAACCTAATAACCTGGGAATCGAACTCAGGACCTGTTGCTCAGCAGTAGGGCTTGCAACCACTACACCAACAAGAAGAGTTCTCCTGCAATTAATTAAAGCAAATGTCCATGATTGGCTAGATCTTAAAGCGTAGTTCGAACTATCACGTATTTAATTTTGAAGTATCAGAAAAATAAGAACATTCATGTAATTTGAAGTGCTTATATGTTGGAAAGACTTGAGAGTACCTAATCTATAATAGAATACATTTTTATTTGTGATGTCAGCACAGACTGATCAATATTATTACAGTAATATTTCAGACAAAAATGATATCAAAGGGAAGATCGACGACACACCCTTATCCAATTACACTTTTGGAAATGCTGAGCAGCGAGCCTCAATGCCAGTATTTCTTACCAAGTATCTCAAACATAAAGGCGGATGTAGTCGGGAAAATTGAAATGTTTTTTTAAATATTCATAAACGTAAAGAAGATTCAGGAACTCAACGATACAGGAAAGACCCGCATCCAAAACGAGTTTTTATGAACTATCAATCAATAATAATATCAACTCCCCCCCACTTTATATTTCCCAAAGAATTTTAAGGGTTGACCTTATTCTGACCACAGGTCATAAACTGAAATAAAAAAGGACTTCAAAATGTTCAGTACATCAATGTCAGTCAAACTTTCAGGCTTATATATAAGTTGGTAGGCGGTATATATTATATGCGATCGTCTCGAGCGAAGCTCAAACGTATTCGCGCACGCGCAAAGTGAGACGCGTTTGGTGCAGTGTGATCTATAGATCAATATTATGCAGTGTATGTGCTAGTCAACCGAAGGAAAAATGGTGAGTTCTGTTGTTTTTCTTTTGTTTTTTAAGAATAAGGATTTTGAGCGGATTTAGTGTAAAAAAGTTTACGAAAAAGTTTTTCTTATATTTTGGTTTTGATTTTCTTTGGTGGAAAATATTGATTTTTAAATACAAGTAAATGAAAAGTTTTACCATTTTGTGACGCTTTTCATTTCTTTTGATTCGATACGATTCTTATTTTTAGCTGAAAAGGAAAATCAAGTGAAAACTGTTTTTTCTGTGTTTCAACTTGACATAAAAATCACAAATCGTTTTTGACAAAAAACTTAATTGCAACTTGTTGTGATCAAATCTATTCCAGTTTTCCAGCTCGTTGATTTGATTTAGTATAATTTACATGAACCCATTATAATATGTTCAATGCCACATTAGCAAATTCGATTCAGTTTTTTGCAATTTTTGCCGATATTTAAAATCGATGAGTGCGAAACTGTGACACTTTCGAAATAATTTTTCCCTAAAAATATCAAATTAGCATTCGATGTATCAAATGTCATAATAATATTAATGTATGTCATAATGTTCACTAATAATAGTGTTCGCGGAGTCGTAATAATTGATTTATTATTATGTAAAACGTAGCAACAGGTATTTACTTGAGTGCAGATGCTATTATTAGCTACGTACCCGATTTAATAATTGTGATTTTAAAAGTAGGTTATTACAGAATGTTGACCAGAAAGGTGACCTCATAGTTAAGTTTTAGGTTTACCTGTATAGTCAACTATACATATCTCTTGGGTTAAGTACCTACCTATATTTTAGAGAGATGGGTTCTTATCGGCTGTTTATGAAAATAAGGACTTATTTATTCAGCCTCATTCCTTTTCTACTCACATAGACAACGACTGTCCTCGAAAAATCAGAAAGAAAGTTCCGATTCATTCATTTAATTTGGACTCACGAATAATTACCGTCTACTAAAATCTACGAAAACGTGATACCAAAACCAACAAGTCCACAAAATCATGGATAATTGAAGAACGGTAACTAGTTATTAGGGTGCGACGTTGTTACAAGTTAAATAGTGACGCTACAAAGATGCGCTTGCGCCGGAGGACAAAGTTACGCAACACAGAAGGCCGTCGCGCAAAGGTCACATCCACCGAACGACAGATTCGACCGGCATTAACTGGAATATTTAAAGCGCTTTTCAATTTATTATTTTTCTTTGGTGATTAAAAATAGAACATTATCTCATTGGTCTGGCGGATATGTGACTAGATTTTAGAGCTTATCTGCTAATGGGGTAAGGCACCTAAAAAAGTTACGATCAATATTATAACTATTCGATAGTCATCTAAACAATTTGATAATCCTAATAAAAGTGGTAATAATTAAGTAAGCTATAGTAAGTACTTTGCATCCTTGTCACTAAGTTTAATTTCAGTCACTATAATTGTAATAATATGAAGTATTGACATGACGGTTATTAATATCTATCGTTTTAAGGATTATTAACTACAATTTCTGTCAGACGTGACTTTGAAACGGCGGCTTTTTATAAAATGCGTATATTTCATCACCAATAACTGACAAGTATTTGTTTTAACAAATAAATCATAGTTGGTTATGTACAAGAATTTGGAATGAAATAATTAAACTTAAATAAAATTGTTACTTAAGCGATTCTTAAATCGATGCGTTAGCGTAGCATCTCATGGCATATGCAGTGATCTTTAACCCGATACGTAACATTGCTTTAAAGTTTACCAAATGTAACATCAAATATTACCGACACATTTCGTATTGAGATATGAGCAGAGATCTTCTTGTTCGATACTCCAACCAGCTGTCAATGGGAACTTCTTGCTTCTACATCATTATTCGATTTTCGAAATGGCAGATGTCGTGGGTGCCGCCTTTGGTGTTAAGAGCTCCAATAAACAATTCTAGTCTATAAACTGTTGTGGGTTTCTTGTGAGAAAAAATAATCACACTTACATTAAGATTTGCATTTTCAAACACAATTTATGTTTTTGTCCTTAGCTAGGTTATCAAGAGATTGCCCTGTAAATGTTATCATTTGTGATGACACAATAATAGTCTCTAAATGGTGCTCTTCTTCTTTGTCTTGGTCACTATTCAGAAACTGCTATAATCACCGTTGCACCACATAAAAACATAAATTAAAGAACATCAAGTTAGTCATTTGGTGACACACCTGTTCTATATGTTTTCATGGTCATAATGTCTTTGTAATCTGTGCTCTGATGGTATTTATTTTATCAATGCAAAGCGGAATGAACGAACATCCTGCATATCTACGTTATTTTGTATAAATATGCAAATAAACCGGTTTCAAAATATTATCAGGTCAAATAAAACCATTGTTTGGACAAAGGAATTTTTAAATCGATCGAACAATATCACGTTTAATATTTATTTAAAACCACATGCCAAGGTTACATCTTACGTAAACGAAGCCTCGTTAATGGTCACTCCTTATGAAAACTTAACCGTAGAATTATTTTCCATAAATATACCAACCGCTCTTGTGATCTCAAAGAAAATGTTGATTTTACAAAACGGGCTCAGTTAGGTCTGTCCTAATATAACTGAGCCCGTTTTGCATTATTTACTCATACAGATGATAGGCCAACTTGCAAACTTGTCACACTCTTTTATTGAAATAAGTGGGCATATTCAAGGACAAATTAAATGCATAAAACAAAATCGCTTAATATGTCAAAAATAAAAAGAGAACGCAGTCCATTCATAGACTGGCTCTAAGAACGGTTTTGGACAAAATTTCAACTGTTTTGTAAAACCCCATTATGACTCACAGATTATTACTTTTTCGAATTATATAAATTATATAATAAGAAAAAGTACACTAACTTTACTGCATAAAAAATCAAAAAGTGTAAATTGCCTAATACATATTTCTTCGTGCGAATCAGCTCAAGCAAGAATAATATTATTTTGTCAATTCGCCCGTTGCGGGAGTAAATTCGTTCGAATCAACCAATGCTACATCAGAATACGTAGTGACAACGTTTCCACAAATTGAAGAAGCCTTTAATATTTGTATATTTAAATATCAAACCACACGCCAAGGTTGTGTGTTACGCAAACTTGTCATTGGTCACTCAAGAATGTATTAATTAAAACATATTTAAGTAATGATGTAGCTATAAAAGGTTTTATTATATTTTTTATTTATATGAACAGCGGTAAATCAGTTGTAATTATCGGATTAACAGCGGTTAGCAATTAAATAAACTTCGGTAGTTAGCGCGTCTTTGGCATACCGTTGAACGAGAAGAGCAGAGGCTCATTATCATTATGAAAGATTAAAAGATTAATTTTATTTTTACTATTTGTAATCGTTGATATTTTTTTGCTTGGTACAATGAGTTAGTGGGTAAATCCTGACTAGCGATTAAAATGGTTTAGCAACAGCAGGTACTTTACGCACGGAAATGAATAAGAACTTTATACGTAGGAAAAATATCTTATCCTACCATGTTTCAGTTCTAGACAGTGCTAGCAAATCCAACCGCTAAAATATTGACACGAAGTTCTGTACACTTTACGCACTAAAATAACCGCAACCTAATCAAATTCGATTGCTGTACCACCCACAGGATGTGTTTCAATAAACCATAAACATGTTATATAACATTTGAACTCTAAGCAAATCTTTAAACACGCACCTTTATACAAAGTCACCCGTATTAACAGCAAAACAGCTCATTAATTAAAACACGAAAAATAACTAAAACTATTAATTGCTTATGTCACAGCGTAGTTACAAGTAATGTCAGAAGATAACTTTAGCTTAAATCTAAGTTACTCGGACAGTTCTGTTACCTTCAGTCCTCAGTCTTAACATTATCCGAATGAAAGGTCAAGAAATATAGAATTCTGACACTAGAAGCAAGTTCCTTTATGACTAAATAGCTCAATAGTTCAAGCATTCCAAATTGAGCGGCTGATTGATAATATGGTTCATTGTCCATCAACAAAATAGCTAACAAAATAAAATCTGCATATATTCAGCATGAAATTCAAATGAATGGGCTCTAAACCTCTAACCTCAGCTTTCAAAACATTATTGTAATATTGTGTCAGGCGTTAAAAACAATTTAAAAATGCTGGTCAGCATTTTTCAGCGCATTCCCAATGCGACCTGCATTGGGTCATAATGATTAAAACTAACGCTACCAGTAATTTTTCAATAGATTTAGAACCTTTTTAAATTCTAATATAACATAACATCAAGCCTGTAATCCCCGAAGAGTTAGGCAGAGGTGTATCTTTTAGTAACGTACACATATTTTCACCAGATACGTTTAATACCCATATTGCCATCCGCAGGGCACAAATCCTATCTCCTGGCTGCTACTAAGAAACTGCTTTTTTTAATTCTGTCACTTTCAATTCAACAGGTGATGCACAAAACACTTTTCCAAAAGTCAAAACTAGTCCAAAAGAAAATATTCTTAACTATCTAATGCCCGGGATGCGTTGCAATGCCTTTTTTATTTTGATTAGCAACCTTCTCCGGGCGCACACAACAACTTAGAAAAGTGTCATCACAATAATTGGTCGAGCCATTTTCGAGTTTTTTCGAGACTGACGCACGGCCATGGAGGATTTATATCTACGAGTATGTAGTTAAAAGATAGATGAAAAAGTTAAATTACGGTTCACATTTTTTTTTATAAATTATCAAACAAACTCCGTAACAACAGCCTGCCTGATATAATCGCTATACCAAAGTAGTCCCAATAGCTTGAACTAAAATATTTCAGGGCAAACAGCCCTGAAGTATTCTTACACCTGCGTCATCATTCTCCTGTCCTCATCCCAATCTATTTAGGGTCTTTTCTTCTATATTTCTATTTAGTCGTCTATCTTACGCCTTCGTATGCGCTGAATTATTGTCGTTCCTTATCGTATTAAAAAAAGTGTTACCGAAACCTATTGCCTAATACACAAAGGCTGGTAATCTAAATATCCTACAATCCTTCATTGTTGATGGAACAAAACAGTATTTTTTTCAGGAAATATTTTAATAAACAATAGAACTAGTGGAATGTTGCGTACATTTGTTACTTCTCTGTGGTACTGCTATTTGTGGTCCAAGTGATAATTTAATAGCGATTTTTTAAATAATTACTAAAGGAGTGCAGGATACACAATGGTATTGGTATTTTTGTTGATTGGCCTGTTTTCCGTAATAAAGTTTCGTTACTTAAAAAATACTGAAGATTCAATTAATACACGTCTTAATAGTTAAATGCTCATCATTTATTTTTGTATAATAAATGAATGATTGGCAGTCAATTAAAATTCATAATCAAATCATACTTTTACCTGATCTTAAAATAATATCCATGACCTCAGAGAAGCATACATGCATTAACATTTAGACAAATGATGCGATTATTAATATAAATCATGTTACGGTGCTAGAAACGCCGATTAAAGGTCATACATGTTAAAAATTAATAAATAAATAGTTGTAAACCAATGTTACCTGTTTACAACATAGTTTATCATAAATAAATAGTATTTAAAGAACAAACATGAATTAGTTATTAGTCTATTCTTAGTTGAAGGTTTGTTTTGATCACACAATGTTTTAGACGCCGCAATATATAATGGATTTACCACGGAGATAACTTAAGTCGGACTATTTGCAAGTAAGATTGCATTAAATTAGAAGGTTTTACTATAGAAGCCAATGCAGTAAAAATAATTGTGCGTTAATGATTTTGATAACTTTCCAAACGAACTTCGCATAGTATAAGGGAAATATCTTTTGAAATTAAAAGAAAAGTGAGTTTTGAGGTGACATTGTCGAATAAAGCATATTATTGTATAGTATAGTATAAGAAAAAATAATAAAAAAACGTTACTAGTCGCTAGTTTGCCGCTCGTAGAACCAATTTTCAACCCGCTATCGCTTATGACTGTGATCCAACGTAGGCAAATATACGCACAACGCGTCCTACTGTACGAGATGCAACGACAGATAGGTTTGTGTTGAACGCTTTGTTTAGCCACATGACAACGTACGCTCGTGACGACAAGTGATCGCAATTATTCGTTTTATCATAAAGTGTAGGATGACATCGTGGTCTCTTTGGGTTAAACTTAATAGTAAAGGAGTCACATAATCATATTGGCGCTCAAGAATCTATTGTTAGGTTAAAAATATTTTTATACAAGTAATATATTCCTATTTGAGGAATATTTTTTGGGAATTTGTTCATTGAAAATTTCGGCCGAAAGATGAAAGCTTATTTGGAAATTATGTGCAATTGTAATTGTTGTTTCTTGAATGGCAATTGGGGTAAGTGGTTGGTTTTAAGTGACTAAACAAAAAAACGTGATAAGATTATTTCCACCTTATTTGATATTTCAAAACACTTATATTATGATTGGACCTAGACCTTTTAATTAGAATCGCTTTAAGTAAGATAAACCTCTTCCTAATTGGTTTCTCGCGAAGTAGCATTGTTGTAATTTTTTTGGCTGGTGTTTGCAAATTTTTTTAGTGTTACGAAAAAAAAACTCAATTTAGTCACAATTGAATTTATAATGAATACAACATTAAAATTTTGACCGCAACTAATGCATAATTCAATCATCCTTCCGTGAATTATTGACACGAGTAATTTTTTATTATTTTTTTAGATTTTTTAAAGGTCTTAGAATAAAATTATCAATAAAAAAAATGCAATGCAATGTTAATTTTGTTAGTTTTAAATATTCCTTTTTTCCGTTTGTATTTCATGTATAGTCCCAAATAAAAATAAAAAAACTTTCAAAACTGTGCTTTCATTTTATGATAACACTATCGTTCGCGAGTATACCCAAAAGTGGCGCAAGCCAGTAGAGTCTTTGACATGTTATGAAACTGATTGGCAGTTATGCTCTAAAGCGGAAAGTTCGACTTATTGTATTTACGCTAGTTTGTAATGCGTAGTTGCGTTTGAGTGGCTGACGACCGGTTTCTTACTGATCCTTGGCGCCGTGCGAGCCCAGTTAATCTAGTCTTTGTTCTTAAGCCCTGTATTAACTGAAGTATTGGTCAACTAGACTTCAATCTAGTGCAATACGGAAAAAGATCCTTGATAAAGAACAAAACATCACGATCCTAACTAATATTATAATTAATGCGAAAGTGATTTTGTTTGTTATGCTTTCACGCTTAAACGGCTGAACGGATTTGGATGATATTTGGCACCCAGATAGATCATGACCTGGGATCATGACATGGCTACTTTTCATCCTGGATCGTAGGCGAAGTCGCTGGCAACAGCTAGTTTTATTTAAAAGTGGGTCTTCACAGAAAGTTACACCTTGAAAATAAAATAAATATACACATATAAAAATTTGATAAACAATATTTCTAAAGTAAGTTATCAAATCTACTGTTTACAAAATGCAGTAAGTAATGGTACGTAATTAAAGTTCTGCATACATTATTCCATGATAAATGTTTAACATCTTAATTAAGTTTGAAGATATTTCCTACAAAAAATAATACGTGTGTGCTAACTACATACTATCTATCAAGTTTTCTGTCTTGAGTGAGGAATTTTACTTAGCGGATTATTATCTTTTACAACATTATTTATTACTTCTGCAGCTAAATAAATTAAAGGAAATTAAATTCAAGCGCTATTGTTGAGCATGAGGTCTCGGGGTTCGATTCCGAGGTCGGGGCAGTGTTATTGGGTTGTTCCAATTGGAATTCCTCAGTAGCAACCGGGAGTTTGGATTTGTGCTCATTTGATGGCAATAGGCTCGCCCCTTACTACATGGGATTTAAACATAATTGTCGAAATGCGGGTGTAAATATAGGTACACCTTTGCCCAACCCTTCGGGGAAACAAGGCGTGTCTTTATGTGTTTCATGTGTAAATTTTAACATTACTTACCTTACTAAAAAATTAATAAAAGATAAAAGCTGATATTTTTTCGCGATATCAGGGTTTGTCCCATAATGAAAGTTGTTCATAATGATGGGTAAAACACGTGTTTAAGTATCGGTCACTAATTACCAGTCACCCTATTATAATGATATCAATTATCTAGTTTGATAATGTAATTTTGTAGTCAATATGATCTCTTAACTTAGATTTTGATATAAAAAACACTTTCATTAAATATTATTTTTGTGAAACGGAATACCCACGCTAAACTTCAATAGATTGGCCGCTCGGAGTATTTAAGATGTCTGGTAATTATTTCTCTATTTGGCATCAAGTTTCTTCTTCGGAAAATTGATTACTTGATTGTGTTCATAAAGTATTTTGGCTACCATCTACCTCTCATTATTTGTGATCTTCCTTTTGCAATCCTATGAAAACCTGATAGGTCAGATACGTATTTGGCAATATGCAATTTTGCACATTTTGAATAGGTTGAATTGGTGAAATTACAGGGACCTGAGAATTTACAACTTTGCACTTAAAGGTCAGCAAAGCATCTTCCTCTCCCTTTCCATTCATCATTCCAGTTGTCTTCTAGTTTGCAATGGACGACGTTGGCCACTTTTCATCATGTTTTCGAACATGAATGAGAAAATAAACGAATAACAGAAATGAATAATTTGCTGCCACCCAAAAAAGATTATTATCTGAATATTTGAACTATAAATATTCCGAAAATACTAAAAACAATAAAGTAATTTTGAAAAAAAAAAGCAATTTCTCATTCAAATTTCACATTTAATTCAAATAAATGCCAGTATCCCACATTACACATCAGGTAAATAAATAAATAAATGACAGAAGTTTATTTATCCGACTGTATCATGGTGAACCGTAATCAGGTGATTCATCATTGTGTAACCCTTATTATCGAATCATTGCGAAACGAATATTTGGCTTAAAGGTATTTATTTTTACACGCACACCAGAAAGTGACAGCCTGTTCAAGTCATTATTTTTTGTATTTTTTTCCTTGTAAGTTTGATTATGTCATAATATCAGGGGTATTTCGACATTGTGGTTCTTTGAAAAAAAGGGGCTAAGTAATAACAGCCACACGGGTCGATTTATCAGGTTAAGTTACGCTTGCCGGGGTTGGTCCGCGGATGGATGACCATCTCTACATACCGGGACTCCTCCTTGTCCCGGAAAGCACGTTAATCCGTTGGTTCCGGCTATTATTCGTGGATTTTTGACAGTCCTTACGGGTCGTCAGAAGTCCAAAAGCCTGACCCGTTATAGGCAGTCGCTCCAAGTAAAATACTGGTATTCAGCTGCATTCGGTTAGACTGGAAGCCGACACGATTGGCAGATTGATTGATTGTTTGAAAATGACGATAATTCCCCATGAGTTTCCCAACACACAAACCTAAAAGAATCGATTTTCTGAGAATAATTCAGTTATTCCTAATTCTTTTAAATGAAATCCTTAACCTCATAATATTTTGCTCACAAAAGACGTTAGGTATGAGAAAAATATAACACAAAAGAAACCTTAAAAAACTTCACACATATTGTTTTGATTTGACCGTTATACGGTACATTTAGCTAAAATAATGTAGTTGTTAAAATGTGACGTGCATCTGTTAGATAGTCACTAAAATAATCTACAATTTCTACCATTTTTGTTACTAATTGTACCTACGTACTAGCGCCTGATGAGCGGCTGATTGTAATACCTAAAAAAATATTGTAGCTTTGATAATGAACGCTAATTTTACAAATACCTAGGCGTTTATCTAGTTTTACACAAGGTTTTTAACCTCAACTTTTTAATTCCTTGTATCGACACGGATATAGTTTTTTTCCAAAAGAAATCCTAAGTTAAATAAATATTTTAAAAAGAAAAACAGATTTACAGTGTAGATAAGTAATCAATTCGACCAGGACATCCTGCTTGATATTATTGTACTTTAATTGATATAAACACTTACCACAGCTTTAACGCGGCGCAAAATATAAACGATTTTAGTGCTTACTGAATAAAGTCTATAATTGCAGTCAAAATAATTAACAGAAGCGCAAATAAACTTGAATTTTCAATGTCAATCATTGAGCAAATATGTCAAAGGTGGCCTGAAGTGTCGTCTTCGCAAAAGCACAAGCTTACGTACAAGCTAAAAGCAACTCTATAGCTACGCTTTTTAACGTTTATGTTACACCACTTACAACATAGCGATTTGTGCAAAAAATGATGTAAGTTGGCGAGAAATTAATGATTTGAATATTTATGTTGAAAAACCTTGAACTTACAGTCTTGATACTAATTAGTGAAGGGGTCATAAATACCAGTGGCTATTGTATCAAGTGGGTAGTCATAAATTATAAATTCGGTACCTATTTGGTTTTATTACCAAGCAATTTGGGAAATTCCCATTTAATGTGCATTAAAGTTAGTACACTAACTTTACTGAACAGACACAGAACTTACAGAACAGTTTACAGACAATATAACAGACTTTACAGAACAGTTTTTCTGTCTCGTAACAACACAGCAGCTTATTAAAAGGATAATTAAATTATTAATTCAAGGCACATCTCGAATGAAGTGGTCAATTAATAATGGTTTACCCAACAACCATAATAAGACATATTTGGTAGGCTCGATACTTAACCCTCCCACGCTGCGAACAAGTGGTGAAAATGATGTAACTGCACAGACGTACTTATGTAAATATTTTGTTTATTTTTTCTGTAGTAAAAAATGTCAATTTTATTTTCATTTCTTGGCGCCACATGCTTATGTGCTTTCCTATACATAATATAATAACGCTGAAGAGGGTCGAAAGTATGTACATGGAAGATATTTGAAAAAAAAAATGGCTGGGGATACTTAGAATCGATAACGGAACACGTTGCAACAATTTTTAGATATTTTGTCTGTTTATCTGTATGTCTGTTTATTTGATCGAGCATCACGTTAAACGTATGTTAACGAGTAAACGTATGTAAACGAAACTTTCGCATTTATAATATTAAATAAGTATGGAAATATCGTTGATAAATTACTATTCTTAATTATAAAAATCTCGGAGGAGCTCGTGGCTAAGTAATAACAGCCGCACGGGTCGATCCAGAAGGTTAAGCTACGCTTGCCGAGGTTGGTCCGTAGATGGTTGACCATCTTTACATACCGAGACTCCTCCGTGCCTCGGAAAGCATGTTAAGCCGTTGGTCCCGGCTGTCATTCGTGGATTTTGACAGTCGTTACGAGTGATCTTTGACAGTCGTTACGAGTCGTCAAAAGACCGAAAATCTGACAACCAGTCAACTAGTCTTACCAAAAGGGTATCGTATTACCCAATTACTGGGTTGTGGTGGTCAGATAGGCAGTCGCTCTATAATTATAAAATACTGGTATTCATCTGCATCCAGTTAGACTGGAAGCCGACTCCAAAATAGTTGGGAAATGGCTAAGCAGATTGATTTTTTTGATTATAAAAATAATTTACTATGACGAATATTATTTAATACTGTTCCTAAGGTATTTCTTATGTTGTCAGCTAAACCATCTTTCGACATAATTAAGTACTCGTGTCATTTGAAATCTCTTCAGAAAATATTGCACAATAGGGTCCGATATAAGGCATGTGAGGAATTTTGAATAAACCTTAATAAATATCGCTTGAAGGAAAATAAAAAAGAGCTTAATTTTTGCTACGTTAATAATTACTTTTAAAATAATTAAAATGTTCTGAAAAAGTTCATTGACCTAACCGTTGGTTATAATATTTTTTGTGAAATCTTTAACAATTAGGTAAATAATATTTCCCGATATAAATTAAACGACTTCTATGTATTTTAATAAAATTGCCGTAATTAATAAAAATCGTTTTCAAAAATAAATATGATACTGCTGCTTGGTATTTGACTTTTTAGTTACCTACCTATGATATTCAAATTAATAATCGTTTATCTTTATTATTTTATATTATTAATTACCCATTTAATAAATTAATGTGAAATATTATGAGTTTTTGTTTTACAGAGAAATACGTAATTGGAAATGTAGTTTGGGTTATCAAAAAAAATTATTATAATAACACTGTATAAAGTCAATTCTATCTCAATTTAATCATTAAGTTTTCATAAAACAGTCTTCGATCATTACACACATGAAATATTCCAAACTGATGTGCAAACTATACACGTAATCCTATTATACCATTTAACGGTCATCTGAGGGTCATAATGGTCAAGTTTGCGAATCATTGATATCGAAGGTAATGTCACTGGCGTGGTTACGCATAACTTTGTGTTGCGTAATTTTAGTCTTTGTTTACTATTTTAAGACAACTACAAGGCAGATCAATGTCTGCCTAGCCTTTTCCCAACTATGGTCGGGTCGGCTTCCAGTGTAACCAGATGTAGCCGAATATTTTACACGAATCGACTGGCTTTCTGACCTCCACAATCCAGTTACTGGGCAATACGATACCCCTTAGTCAGACTGGTTGTTAGACTTTCGGGACTGTAACGGCTGTCAAAGACCTACATTATGACAGCCGGAACCAACGGCTTAACGTACTTTTCCGAGGCACGGAGGATGTAATAGACCGCTTAGCCTTCGATGGACCCGTACGGCTGTTTTTACTTCGCCAATTGCAAGACAGTTGAGAGTTAATAACATGAACCCACATATTTTTATTATTAAAGGATTTTCTTATATTTTTACATTCATTTATAATGTTTTTGCCATCATCAGTTTACGTACAGATAAGATATAATTTCCCATTTACATTCATTTTCTAGCAAGGTATATTAATGACAGTTGTTTTACTTGTTTTTATACCACATATCTTTAATTAATTCTAATCAGAAACACAATTTTTTTAAACAAGTTAACCTGTTTTAGTTCGAAATGACTAATTAATTTCGATAGTGATAGTTGTTTCATTAATTAAAAAACACTTTTCATTATATCCGGGATGATCTAATAAGGCATTTTTTTAAGATAGCAAAATAACTCTTGTTTTTCTTCATTTGGAGTGTTAATAGCTAAGAAACAATAATACAAGCAATACTTTCTTCATACTAGTTCATATCAATATTATTGGAGATCCGTTCAAATAACGGACGGGAATGTGAATTCTAAAACGCAGACTATTCAAGAGTGCAGATTATAATATTCATTTAAAGTCCTTCATAAGTTATTCTTCCTTGAGCTTTTATAAAACTTTTGAGCTGAGATTTTACGTAAACACTTTCATTTTTGACGGTAGGTTTTTTTCTGATTCCATAATGAGTAGTTCTTGTTATTCATTTAACTCGGCTCCTTCTCACGCTTATTAAATTATCTTGAAAAAAGTGCCACAACTGACCTCACCTTTTGGCAGTTATACAATGAAACTGATAAAATGATTAAAAACCAGTTCCAATTCACCCATAAATATGGGTTTAACACCTGTGGAAATAATACTAAGACTCCACAATAATTTATAAGATGGTTTAATAAAATGTGTTTTCTTTTTACGAGTCAGTTAATTTATGATTTTTGTATGAACACTACACTTTTTAATTCCTTGCAAAATTGTCACCTTTTCGAAAAGAACACGTGGTAGTAACATGTAACTGAAAAACAAATAATACAAGAATTTGTGATATGCATAAATAAAAATAAAAGCTTAGGTACACGACGATACGAATATAAGCATACTATAATTACAAAAAAAAAACTACATGTTTTGGTTGCTTTTCAGTAAACAAAAGTGAAAAAGTTGTAGCTTGTTAATATAATATTTTCATTCGGGAAAGAAATTCAAAAATAAACACAACATGAGTGAGATCAAAAATTTGATACTACAAAACATTCATAGAATCAGATGGCATTGTGTTGACATTGACAGGCCGGATCTATGCGTAGGAGTATCGTAACTTAGCTGCCCACAAATGGGTACCAGATGATAGGTAGGAACACCAGTGTAGGTGCTCTTCCTTCGTATTTTTTTGTAGTGTCTTTATTATTTTGGCTTTTTATTATTTTTTGCAACTGTTATCAATTTTATTTGCATGTTATTGTAAATATTTTGTTCAAATGAAAATGGCACAAGTGTTCAAAGTGTAATATTTTTTATAAAGAATAAAAGTGCCGTTTAAACTTGTTCTTTTTTAATATTTTCTGTTACGCGAATGGGTCTTCGTTGAATTTATTCAATTCTTTCATATTCTCTCATTTTGACTCTTTTCTCATTATAATGGTCTAAGCTCAAATCACTTTGGGAATTTCCCATACTTGTGGTATTTTAACAGCGTCTGCACTTGACACCAATGAAGAAAGTAGCATCCAATCAATAACCAGTAATTAACAAATGTTCTTTTTACCAAACTTCACATGATTACCAATTGAATAGACAATACAATACATTTTTTCTTTACACACACAATGATAATGATAGGAATTCAAATCCTTTGTTTATATTCTTACATTTCGTACTCAATGCCAAATGCAAATAAAAACGGAATTGTAATAATGTTGCATTAAATACGACCAATTGTTTGGTAAGATGAGATGGTATCTGTTTTACGTTTATGGTGGAATAAATAAATGGTAATGTGGTGGTTAGTCCATAACACTTGTATTGATGAAGGGAAGAATTCGAATCAAATTGAATCAGGATCGAGTTTGGAAATTTCTGATTTGTTGAAAGAGTTTCATCGTAAATCAATAGTTTATTTAGCACACATAAATTATAGCATGAGTGCGATTTTTATGGCTTAAATAAGCAGACTTAAATAATAATATATAGCATAGGGCCCAGGGGAAACACATATACTGTAGCTAACTGAAAACTTGAATAAACCGGTATGTATATACCTTCAGAATACAGACCATTTTGAGAGACAAAAATGCAGATATTATTAAATATCATAGATTGTGTTCATCCAAAAATTGTATAATCAATTTGTAAAATTATTATAATAATAGCTCGAAGATGTGTTTCTAAATGGTCTTTTCAAAACTTGTTTAAGTTCAGGAAACTTGAACAGGATTCTTCATCTTTATTATTACAGGATTAAAAACAGGCAATTAATTACTAAAGTAACGCTTTCTTCTCATCAAATCCTGTTTTTATTTTTATTAGTAACTATAATGTAAAATCATAATTATCATTTGAGATAAAAAAGCTAAAATAAAATATGAATACCTACATAACTTTATAGGTATTAATAATAAAAAACTGGAATATTTTTAAGGCATGCTGAATACGATGAATATAAAACATTAGAAAGACAGGCAGAGTATTGTTCAGATTAAACAGTTAAACAGAATCAAAGTTAACACCTATAGTTAGTACCTTATCAAATCTAAAGTGTTAAGAGCTTCCAACATAAAATGCAACAATACGATTGACGGGCGACCTCAAAACGTTATCATTCATCAAACAGGTCATCTGACGTCAAGTGTGAACTTATTACTCAACATTCAAAAAGGCCAAACTACAATTCCTTGTCTGTGATTTATCTTGCTAGATTAACTATTGATTTAAACTTGTCTATAGATTTAAAAAAGCTTGGATTCTCCGAAATCAACATTTATAGGATTTGATAATATCCGGGAGATAAAGGAAAACCCGAATCACAAGATGTTTGTTATTTTGTGGTAATGAACGTCAATACGAAAAGGGCAGTGAACTCTCCAAATATGCGCATAAATTTTGTGAAACCTTAGGATTGTTAGTACCTAAAGGCGGGTGTAGTGAGAGGCTCATAAATACCGAAGTATACGTATTAAGGATGACCATATTAAGCAGCAACATACTGAAAAGATGTATGAGTTGGATGATGTGAAAGCCGAAATAAAAAACAATAATATAAACGCAGCAATCAATGAAAAAAATTGGAAAAGTATTTTCAGAAAGGCGACTCGAACAATAAGCCGCCTCTGTGGTCTAGTGGTTAGACCACCTGTCTCAGACCAAGAGGTCCCGGGTTCGATTCCCAGTGGGGGCAAAATTTTCTGCTCGGTTTGGTTGGTGGTAGGGCTTGTTTTAAGTCCGCCTGGCTAGCTACCACCATCTTATCTAAGTCTGTCGTCATAACAACAATGTTAAAAGCATTGTTGTGTTCCGGCAGTTAGAGATAAGATAGCCAGTTCCTCTGTGGTAGAGGATTCCGGGTGAAGCTCGCTTCCACCTTCGGCCTGATCATCACTTTCCATCAGGTGAGATTCTGGCCAAGAGCTTCCCCGTTGTGAATAAAAAAAAAAAAAAAAAAAATAAATAAGCTTTGAAGAAAACCGCCGCGTAAATCTTTGAATATTAATGGTCAAGAGAAGAAAGGCGTGAGTTTATGCTTGTGTGTATGTCTTCCATTTAATTGTATTGTATTTTTTTAACTGCTCTCAAACGGTGAAGGAAAACATCGTGAGGAAAACCGGCATGTCCTAGAACCAAATATTCGAAGACATTTGTGACATCTACCAACCCGCACTAGGCCCCCGTGGTAGATTACAGCCCACTCCCTCTTAAAGAGAGAAGGCCTGTTTCCTAGCAGTGGGGCTAAAGGCTGATTATGATGTTTTTTATTTTTTATTGATCATGTAGTCTGCAATAAACATTTTTATTTATTTATATAGGTAGAAAATAGAAAAAAACATATAAATATCATGTACAAACACGAAACGATCGTCATCTCACATATAAGTATACAACATAATTATGTTCGCAACAGACAAGTGAAATGTTTTACTAATACATAAATGGAAACGAAGAAACCACGTTCAGTTTCATCACCTGACCCGGATCTTCATAATCCATCCGGACAAATACCGGAGCAAGGACAAATTTTCTAACAAACATATTGCCCAAATGTCAAGGTAACAGAAATAGCCCATCCAATTTGATTTACGACCAAAATTAGCAATATCCAGGAATCATATTTCATTGTAATTCGGAATTTATTCAATGTGACGTATATGGTCCGAAGTATATCAATAAAATTGATCGTTATTGGTTCGTTTGTTTATTTGATTTATGATAGATTCTTTAGCAAAATGTTAGCTTCGGTTATTTTGAATGTATCCTCTTGAAACTGTGCGGTTATTAAATGTTATTGCTATACGCTTCGAGGAGTTTCATCATTATGTATCTTGTGGTTTATTGATAACTCGCAAAACAAAGTTATTGCTAATGTTGTGGTGAAACATAAGCTTTTCTTTTTCTTTAACGACATGGAGCTTTTCGGTATTCCTTTAAATTATTTATTAACTACCTAATAAGTTCATGAAATTCACTATTAAACTTGTCTACTTTAAGTATGATTTTGCAGCATAATCTACTGTTATAGGTTTTCACATTCAAATCCATATCTTGTCTTAAAGGCTAGTGGTACACTTCCATTATTATAGTTAATATATCATAATATTTAATAACAACTTCGCCATACGTGTTCACAAAAAGATGTAATGAAGACGTAAGACTATCATTATATGTTCATTTCGCTTTTACATCAAACGCTTGCATTAGTTTGATAGCTCTATTAACCTTTAGCGACATTCTTCACCATTAACTCAGGTATTTCAATAAACTTTGTAGCTAAGTGTTTAGCGTTTATCTGAATTCTCTTTCAGACACCGCTACTACAAGGACATTACATTAAACGTAGGCTTTGCATGCTGAGTGGTCACTTTAATGTAAACCATTTAAGACGCTCTATCTTAATAGCTTGTGGACTGGACACAAAAATGTTGAGTTTATTCCTTTTATACAGTTATAATGATATTTTTATAGATTTGGAATTTTGCCATGAAATAAACAATTAAAATATAAATAATATCCACATTGGTAGCAAAGTCTAAGTTGCCAGTGGTATAAGTCTCGAGAAAAGAACATCTAAATAACCGTTGAACCAACTCTGGACGAAGATCTAAAGCTGTTCATTATTGTCGACAAAATTAACTAGGAACTGATCATAATCGTAAATATTTGTGTGTGTGTGAACCCATACTTCAAGACTTTACCATCCCCGATGATTGACAAGACGTATCATATCAGTTATAATGAGTGAGCTTTACGCTTAGTTATTCGACAGAAATTACTGCCCTAGGGTACCCCATAAACATCTTAAAACATAATGAACATCCAGAACTCAAAACGTATTTTAAAATAACTGCCATGTTAAAAATAATTACCGTTGACGAGGTCCTCATTACTATCCTACAAAAGCTTGCGTTACTTGGAGTTACGCAAGCGACGCAACTGGACGAGCCAAGAGCCAAGTATGGGATGATGACACCAAAAGACAATAAAATTGGTTTCGATTGAATTATGTTGAGATGTGTGAATGATTTTAGTGTTTTGAAGGGACAGAATAGGGCCAAGGTATGTTGGTTTGTTTTAATTTGATTGTTTATAGATACATTTCTTGTAGAAGCTGAGAACATGAAAAATGAAGTGATCGACTTTATTAAAGACTGTTTTAGATTCTTAGCCATTGCCATTAATTGTTCAAATATAATAATGAAAGATCACTCGAAACTTGTTTTCTGGTTAAGGAAATCATTTAGCTAAGCTATATGTTTCGAAATATTAAATGACATCTTGAAAGTGTCTTAGTGTTAATGCATTCCTCTTCTTATAAATATGTCTATGTGTAGAACTATTGTGTACCTATGTGTTATAAAATCTGTAAAATACCATATTTCAGGCAAATAAATGAATCTATCTATCTATCTACAATTTAAAATCATCTAACATTAGAAATGCTATTCCTCAAACTATTCAAACCCAAGTCATCTTAAATGTTGGTGTTTAACACCACACTATAAAGCAGTTAGCACAAAATTCTAATGCTCGTTTAACTTAAACCTTGGGAGTCCATGTAATGTTTCACCAGTTTCTGGACAAACTGGTTGGAGCTAAGTTCATGCTAGTTTCTTTATAGTTTCTAACCTTTAATTAGGAATACACAATGTGTGCGCCTTTATATCAACTTGAAATATAGGAAACATTTGTAATACTTCTATTTAGATTCTTAGTAACTGTGTACAGTATTAAGTAGATATATTTATACCTACTGTCAAATTTATAGAGTTCGATTTGAATGAGTGTGCACTAAGTTATTAATAGAATAGTCGCATTAAAATGATAATGAAATAACATGAAAGTAGTATTTATGCATTTGTATATATTAATAAAATTGAAAGTTAGGCCTAGATAAAGCGCAACTTATAGTCTTTATGCGTGACTGGGTCAGGTCATGCATATATATTTATTTGTAATGCAACTTACTGAGATTTGGTTGACTATCATGCTAATAAGATCTAAGACGAATTCAAAACAGCTTCCAAAGACAAAAAGTAACTGGTAACAACAGTTGCGTTGAAAATCGAAAAAGCGCCAAAAGAAATAATAAAGAGTCAAAGACTATGGAGCGAATAATGATTTTATCAATGTATATTTAAGTCAATTTTACCTACTGAAATCAATACCGGTAATAAAGATGGACATATCTCTAGAAGTATTTATGTCCCAAGTTTCCATAAAGAGTTAAAGTTACTTTTGGGCATAGAATCCTTTAAACTTAATTTCGCTTTAATAAAATATAAAAACGTCCAAGTAAAAATGTCTGTCTGTTTGTTTCGGCTAATTTCCAAACCGGCTGGACTGATTTTGACGGGACTTTCACTAATATAGTAGTTGAGTAACTTTGGCTACATGTATATCAGGAAAAAAGAAAAATAATTAAGTGTCCACACGGGCGAAGCCTCGTGCAGCAGCTAGTGTAAATTATGAATGAAGCCAAAAGCGTCAGTATAATAGATGTAATAAGCATTATGTACAACACTTTAAAAACTTAATAGATTGCTAAAAGATTACCATCCCTAGAGGCATGAGTGGTATTAACGGCTATTGCTGATAATATGATTCCGGTAAATGCAAAGGTGAAGGTCGATGAGCTTCGAATTAAAGTGTATGTAATAAGCGTGAAGCCCCATGGCGTTATGATGACAGATTGTTAGATATTAGCAAATTGAGATGTATTTCTTGATGCGGAAAAGATTCAATTTGCGAAGCCGAATCTTCATTTGAAACATGGTTTCATAAAAAAGATTCGAATGTCTATTAAAACATGTATCGAAATAAGTATTGAAAAAATAGTTGTAGAATTGACTTTCAAGATCAGCATCTGATATTAACCGATGCATTTAGATCTTATGACTGCATTTCATTCAGTAGCATTTCAAGCTATTTCGATCAATTTATTCGGACAAGATATCGCAAACTATAAACAAATATAATTATTATTACTTAACATTAGTCTCTAGCTCATGACTATTTTACCAACAAATCTAACATTTAACTTACTCATCCTCCCTTTCACCAATTACAAAACCAACTTTACACAATATCTTCAATATGTACTTCCAAAATTTTATCATCTGAAATCAAATCTTCGTCAAAACACATATCATCGATCATGGCTCCCTACAATTTATTATTGACAACGTCTAATTTATAAACATTAAGAAATAAGAAGCAAACAATGGACTCTTCTTCATCTTAAGATGAATAACTATGATATAAGGGCCACTTGACACCAATCTGTCTGCTTGTTACTTTAGTAATGTTAAGGACTTGTATCATAAATGGTTTACAATTCAAGAGCTTTATTGTTATAGAGTTTAATTCAGGCATTGCGTTTTGTATTTTAGTCCTTTGCTGGCTGTCAAATTTCGTTTAACTTCATAGGATTTTTGAAAGCCCATCTTGTTGACTTTGACATCATGTTGCTTGTTGACTTTATACACAAACAGGATCAAGTTTATCAGAGAATAAATGACTCTTCACCTTACCAGCCTTCAATTGTTTCAAGAAGATGGGTCGATCAATCAATATCAGAATAATAAACTTTTAGTAGAACAGTGTTATAACAAAAATCAGCAACTCTTCAAATGCTTTGGACCATGATGATCACGACATGATGATCTTTAGTACTTATTGGTACCTTCATCAAATATTATAGACAATGTATAAGAGATGTTACTTCTAAATTACAGTAATCAAGGTTTTCTGCCTTCAAACGGAAACCAAATTAATGATGATTGAATTCGATAATGATGTAGAAATTAATATATCCATTAGCTTGCACAAGCCAACTTTGCATCATGTTATTACGCTATAGTTTACTTTAAACTTCTTGCCTGGGTATTGACTGTTGGTTCTGTTGACTTTGAATTAATTATCTTATAAGCTGAACGTTCAATGTGATAAGTGGCGTGACCTATAAGTGTCATTATTACTAATATTTGGTTTTTGTTGTGATGTGTGAGATGTCACATGATTGATTTTACGGCTTTGATTTGAGGCCTTATACTCGTATTACAAAGAAACCGAGAAAAATCGAGAGGTGTCGCGGGACACCAGGTTGGAACGAAGTTAGAAAATAGAAATAGAAAATAGTTTATTGTCACGGTAATACAGTAATTAGGTTTACAGGAAGAGGTTTACAGGTTTACATGAGTATCTTAAAACATTACCTATAGCTAGGTTACAAAAGTTCCTTTTGCTTTTGCACACTTGACGAATGAGAGCGACACCGAAAAAAGTGTAACATTTTGACGTAAAGTTTGCAGAGATACGTGCGATAAGAAGCTTCGTTCCAAAAAAAACAACTTTCGGCAAATGACTAAGACATTTTATAAAAGACAAGATCAATTCTAACCCATCTAGTGATATTAATGAAGACATAATGTCTAAATTCGCAGTACAAAGGGTGTGACAAAGTTGAAAAGATACTCATTTTTCTAAACCACTTGGCCAACATATTTCGAGCTGTTTCCAATCAATTCGTTACGTTAAGAACGTGTTGTTTTATCTCAATAGGACGAGTCAATCCCGAAACAAACGCTGAAACTGGCACAGTTACTGTTGTAACCTTATGAGTTGTGGTTCAAATTGAAATCGACAATGCTTTGGAATTTCTAAGACCAACGCTTATATATTATGTTGTTCAAATTAATTATTTATTACAATCATTTGTACGATTATGTTAAACTAACAATCACATCTGTCATTTACAGATATATATACTGGTACATAATGTTATATTGTATTTAAGATGACTAGCTTTAATGATTGAAATCATTTGCGCTCTTAAAGTAGAAAATTTATATGTTTTTTTTAAGGACTGCCCTTAATATAGGCAAAGAACCGAATATTAAGGTGACACAGTTTTATTCTATTCTAATGGAAACTTGTTTTGTCGAAACAATATTGTAGTCGGTTAGATTAGGAATTGGATTCAAAACATAAGACCTAGAAATCCCGTCACTTTTAGCATTTCATTCGTCTCCAGTAGCTCACGTCGTGTTTGCAAGCTGTCGCAACTTGGGGTCAGTGCTGACTATTATATATCTTAAGTAAATAATTACTTAGTTATACGATGTCGTGCGACCTTCAGTGGCATTTGTTAATTTTTGTGTGTCATCCGCTAATGTATATGACCTAGGGATCGCTGCCCGTTTGGTATTCGTATCGTCTGTGTTGCCTTCGAATTGTTGACTGATTTCGTTTATATTTTTATTTAAAAGGTTGATTAAGATGAGGCTATGTATCTTTAAAATTTGTGCAAAAATTACGAAGTCTTCTTGTTACAATATGCGTTTTATCTGTAATTGCTTTCTGCCTACTATTATTAATTTAAAAAGCTTTATCTATGAGATCACTGCATACTTACATATAGTTCACAATATCCGTTACTGTCATCCTGAAACCCGGATCGAATAAGAGATAAGGAAAAACAAGGCCAACGAAGCACGTTTGACGGTATTAGTTGTAAGATTGTAACCTACTTACAAATAGTTGTTATATGCACACGCCACGTGTGTGCAACTCATTACAATTTCCGTCAATGAACAAAGAAAATTTGTTATGTGGAACACGTTTCTACGAAATACATATGTCCGTAAATGTCTGGTCTAGTATTTCGTCTTTGTTAGGTTTAAGTTGCAAATCGTTATAATTATTAGGTATATTATGTTTGGTAATTAGTAGGTTTTTTGGGAACTGACTTTTACTTTGTCATGTTCAGGAAGTGTCAATTGGTCTAAGCCTAGTTTTTGCGCAAGTTCCAATAAAAAACGACACAAATTAACGTCACTTTCCATTATTGACCGGACAATACGGCCCATCCTCTTGATCATCATATCAAGAGGATGGGCCGTATTGTCCGTTCATGCAACAAACAACATTTCATCACTGATCTGCATGCGAATACAAAGGAGTTATGGCAGTTTTATAAGATATATTAGGCCTATATAACTAGGTACCTACATGTAGTTATCTTCAATTGATCAGAATAGGATATTATTAACGGAATAAATAAAAAATCAAAATCAAAAGTTATTTATTCAAACTAGGCTGAACATCAGCACCTTTGAACGAAAAAATTACATACGAAAGTTCCTCAATACGCTCTCCATTCACCACTTCGTAGTGCTTTAGCTGGGAAGAAGAAGTGGTGCAACAAACACCCCAGCAGAAATACTTACTTATCGAGCCTATAATTACTTACTGTCGCATCCCTGAAGTAGTAAATTCATGTCGGAAAGCTAAATTCTCTAATGCTCAATCGATACAAAATCCATAGAGTTATCTCCATCATCGAATGCTAAGATTACCATACAATTAATTCTACATATTCTAACATTGTGCCAAAACTATTGTTTGAGCCGTAACAAGTAATTAAATGCCCACTAACGCCGACGCGTGTCTAATTATTTATTGAAGTAGTTAATTATTGATTGAAGTAATTGCTTGCACCTACTGCTGAATGAAATCAAGATTTGCATTAACGTTTCACATAAAAGAAACGCCCCCCTCTCTGATTCCGTAAAAAATAATTTTGTCTACGACCCCACGAATTATAGGTAGATAATCCATTTTATAGTTTGACATTATTGGATTTAAATTCTTAGATTACATAATTTGTAATTTCCTGCCACATTGAATGGAATCCTTAATAATTCAGTCAATAAAATTCGGCAAACTTAATTAGTATTAATTTAATGTGAATACATAATTTTAAACTCACCACCTGTATTTATAAATTAAAAAAAATAAAAAAAAGTTGGAAGTTGACGTGGGCAAAAAGGCTGCCAAGCTAAAATGGGATTGGGCGGGCCATGTCAGCGGCATGCTTAACGACCGCTGGGCAACATAGTTTCCACACGATGGGTGCCTGGGGATGGACGGCGTTCCGAGGCCGGCCCAGGAAGAGATGGTGAGACGACCTAGACGCGTACCGCAAGGATTGGATCGAGGTGGCCCTGGAAAAGGCCTTGGAAGGATTTGGGGGAGGCCTTTGCTAATTTTTGTATGTTCATCGGAAAGAAACATTTAAAAGAAAAAAAAGCAACCTGCAGTGGTATTCTGTAACCATCTCACCGTGAAAACTTAGGTGAAGTGAGCTGTCAGTCCACCCGATGCTAGGAATTGACACTATTGGCAGCTCACTTCACGCTCACTTCACTTAAGTTTTCACGGTGAGATTTTAACAGAATAGACCGGCTGCTCTTTGCGTATATCGGAAGCACAGTGAGGAACTAGGCTTGTGTAAGGGGTTACTAAACATGGGCCTTTTGACCGGTCTAGGGGAATGTTGCCATGAAGCTCACCCTTGACTGATGTTTTTATTAGAAAGGAGGAAACTGGTATCATCCGCTTTACCTATACCATAGTTTTTGTCTTTTATGTATGATGAAAATGTATTTACGCAGTAAACACATACCTATTTATTCAATTGTTTAAAATAAAAATCTGCAATTCTGCAATTTCTATTACAATTAGTATTGATTAAAGAGCGAATAACATAAAGGATAAAACTAGCCATTACGCATAATAAGCAATCAGCCAACAAAAACATGAAGACGACTGTGTGGACTTAATTAAATCATTGTTAGTGACAAAATAATACTTCATCAATGTCATTGTGTGGTGCAAGTGACAAGGTTGTCGCGAGTAGATATTTTGAATTGAAATGATTAATAGACTGATTAGTGGTTTGAAGTAATTATTTAATTTAAGAATCAATCAATAGTCCTTGTCAAAATTACAAACACCATTACACCATTTACAAACGCATGAAGCAACAAGAAGCCTACTTAATTTCCGGACGCCGAAAAATCCCATAATTAATCGATTAATTTAAAACAAAACTGGGCAATAAATCCATCAATAAAATTTTACGGCAATTGACGAAAGCTTTTACCTTGGGCTACACGATAAACAAGTTGAATTCTACCAGTGCCGACCAGAATGCCTTGAGCCTCTTCAACGAAATGTTTCACTGACGCATAAGCGAACTCGTAAGTACCATTTGTATGCTAATTATTTTTAATACGATTAATTAAATTATTAATGAAAAAAGTCTTTTTTATTATGAGATTATAAATTATTTTCATGGCTGTCGAGATATTTTTTTTTGTTGAAAGCGCCTGTGGAATATGCTTTAGTTATGTTGTTCAAGTAAGATTGCTGTAGGTAGAATAGGTATGGTGAGGCATTCACTGATTTCTGTTACAAATAGTGCCTTTTGAGACATTCATAAATAACCCTTTTTTAAGTTTTATCGATTTTCGAGCAGATAACATCTTAGTGAACTTTTAATCCTAATTTGGCTATTATAAAAGTTAGACACTAAAATTCTTAATCCTTCGAGAAACAGAAAGAAAAATATCAGGAGCTAATAAAAATACTGTACACTTCGTAAGCACCTAATATCAACTTTTATATTTATTAAAAGGTATATTATTGCAATGGGAACACTTGGGCACTTTGATGATATTATTATTTAGCAATCTTGGCCTTGACCCAATTTTAGTTTTAGATGGAAGTGGCCACAGAGAATTCCAATCAAATCCTTCTTATTTTGTTTGAGTCATTTGAGAAAAGTAGTTAGGACAAAACAAACTACAGATGACTTTACAAAATATTAATATAATTAAAAATAGTTCAGTATTATTAATCGATATTTAAATGTTAATGATATTGTACGTTGCTTAAGTTATATAATTACTAATGCATGATGTCAAATTGTGACGAAAAGGGGTCAAATGTTTCCTAAGTCGAAATATTGACCGTGACAAGGAGTATTAAATAATGTACGATTACGGGAGAAGAATACCCATATAAAAAAAAAAGTCTTACCATGAATTTTACCATACTTAATGATGCAAAAAAAAATGGTCTCAAGAGCTTAGTTTAGGAGTAGGTATTGGACGTCACTTCCGTTTAATTAATTTGTATTAAACTAAATAGGTAATTATTTTAGGTTGCTTTTACCCAAAAAGCAGTTTAATTACGTTTGTCCAGTTTCATCTATTTTTCCATTACGTTGTTTATTAAATCATAGCACCAACGTAAACACAAACCACCTTTACATTAAGTGTCATGTTACATAACAATAAATTCTAATTTGGAAATTCTCTGACATTCCAGAGGCTGTCACTGCACCTGGCAGTGGTGCTGCTTGCAGTGTACCACACCTGCAAGGCAGAGCGTCAAACTCGAGCCATCCAGTTCGGCTCAGTCCAAAACTATGCGGTGATCGGCTCCCCCATCTCCGCAAACCTCGACGAGGATGGGTACTTCTACCCTAAGCCGAAGATTCCCTTTCCTCCACCGCCACCACCATCAACAAGGCCGCCACCTCCACCTGTGACGAGGCCTCCGATAACTCAAGCAACAGGATACGTGTATGAAACCCCACGTATACCGTTCCCTCCACCGACTAGGCCTCCACCCGCACCGCCGCGTACTCCACCGCCGCCTGCGCCAACAAGACCCCCTCCCCCTCCGCCACCACCCCCAATAAGGCCCCCACCTCCACCACCGCCACCACCAACAAGGCCCCCTCCCCCTCCGTCACCGCCACCAACTCGTTCCCCTCCCCCACCACCACCACCAACAACAACCAAGCGCCCGCCAACTTACCCAACCTACAGTACCGTCTACAACAATTTTAGAACCACAGGCTACAGCTACCCAACCCCAGCAGTGCCTTTCACATATCCAACAACGACCAGGAGACCTTACATTCCTCCTGTAACGCAGCCGACCACACAGAGAACGTTTCCTCCTATAACGTATCTGCCTCCGACTACGACACGGAGACCTCCGCCACCGACGCCTCCTCCTACCAGACCAACTTACAGAACACCCGCAACATACCTTCCTCCACCACCACCGACCAGGCCACCACCACCTCCTCCTCCGCCACCAACTAGACCACCTCCCCCACCACCCCCACCACCAACGAGACCACCTCCCCCACCAACCCCACCACCAACTAGACCACCTCCCCCACCAACCTACCCAACCTACAGTACAATCTACGATAATTTTAGAACCACAGGCTACAGCTACCCAACCCCAGCAGTGCCGTTCACTTATCCAACGACCAAAAGACCTTATGTTCCTCCTGTAACGCAGCCGACCACACAGAGAACGTTCCCTCCCATAACGTATCTGCCTCCGACTACGACACGAAGACCTCCGCCACCAACACCTCCTCCTACCAGACCAACTTACCTACCACCACCACCACCAACCAGGCCACCACCACCACCACCCCCACCACCGACTAGACCGCCTCCCCCTCCGCCAACAACAAGAAGGCCACCACCCCCTACTAGGCCTCCTCCTCCACCAACAACCAGACGCCCAACAACCTACCCAACCTACAGTACCATCAACAACAATTTTAGAACGACAGGCTACAGCTATCCAACTCCAGCAGTGCCATTCACTTATCCAACAACGACACGAAGACCTCCGCCACCGACGCTTCCTCCTACCAGACCAACTTACAGAACACCTGCAACATACCTTCCTCCACCACCACCAACCAGGCCACCAACTTATTTACCACCTCCGCCACCAACAAGGCCTCCTACCCCGCCACCAACAAGACCACCACCCCCACCAACGACTAAGCCACCTACATATCTCCCACCTCCACCTCCGACTAGACCCACACCGCCACCAACACCACCAACATTCAGAACGACAGGCTATACCTACAGAACACCTAAAGTACCGTTTACCTTTCCGACTACAGCCATACCTGCAATAAAACCAGTATACCTATCACCCAGCAAACTGCCACGCGTGCGATAACAGCAGTAGTGACTACTAGTAGTAGTAAATAGTAGACCACCAAGTCTACACAACACGGGCACCGGCTTACTGACGAACTAGACCTCCAGTATACATTCCTCCTTCAATAACTAGGGCCCCAGTCTACGTTCCTCCTTCAACGACCAGAATACCATACACAACTCGACCGCCTTTCATCGAAGACAAAGGCTACTTATACAACAAACCATTGGTACTATTCGTGTTCTAATTTAGTTTAGTTTAACTAGAAACTTGATGCACCAAAATTAAAATACGAGTAATGTACCAAGAAAGATACGCCTGAAAAGGAACAAGGTTTTGTTGTGGGTGCGATTCTAACTTGGGTACCTATAAATTATTCGAATTTTTTATAGAAAAGTTCTAATTTTATAGTCTGAAATTGGAATCGCTACTTTCTAGGAAATGATTACAAAAACCTTACCTACATCTTAACGAAGATCATTATTATGATCATCGTCCGTTGATAATAAATGCGAATATACAATACATATATTTTAATAATTTGGAAATAAACTAAAATGGTCTGGCGAAATATATATAATAACACCAAATAAATTGACATACATGTGCTGTCGACAATCTATATAGAACCTTTAATAATTTTGGTGCAATCAAGCAAAGATTTCAATTGTAGATTTGCCCTGTCGTCTCAAAGAATGGTCGCGTTTGTGTTCTGTTTTGACGCCTCTGATACACACAATGTCGTAGAGACTAAACTTGATTGTCATGGAAATGCCATTATTATTGTTTGAGCTTACTTCTCAGTAAGGACACTTTTTCACGCAATTAAGTACGGTGAGGGCAAATCTAACGATTTAAATCTTTGCAATCAAGTGTTAGATAATAAGTTGCCATAACCATAAAAATTGTGATACCAAACGAGTACTGCGTACTTACTACAGTCGCAATAATATTATAATTTTCTTTTATTTCATTAAATACATATATTTTACATTTTTAAATATTAGAATATAAAAATTATAAAAACATATTATAATTATTAATATGTTGTTAATAATGTGTGTTTGTAAACTAGTTGTACTATTATTATGTCACGGTAATACTCAATAATTAAACGCGGAATCATTGCTTTTAACTAATTCTACGTGTAAGATTTTATTTTTTATTTTGAAATAAATAATGATTGAAATAAAATTATTTGGTTTGTTTTCATAAATTGACTGCTGAAATCCAAATTCCGACTTAGAAAAGCCCTATTTTATAAACTAGATACATACAGTTAATTCTGCCTAGCCTTTTCCCAATCATGTTGGGGTCGGCTTCCAGTCTAACCGGATGCAGCTGAATACCAGTATTTTACATGGAGCGACTGCCTATCTGACCTCCACAACCCAGTAACTGGGTAATACGATACCCTTTGGTAAGACTGGTTGTCAGATTTTCGGGCTTTTGACGACTCGTAACGACTGTAAAAGATCACTCGTAACGACTGTCAAAAGATCCACGAATGACCAACGGCTTAACTTGCTTTCCGAGGCGCGGAGGAGTCTCGGTATGTAAAGATGGTCACCCATCTACGGACCAACCCCGGCAAGCGCAGCTTAACCTGATGGAATCGACCCGTGCGGCTGTTATTACTTAGCCACGAGCTCCTAAACTACATACAGTATCATGTTATATTTATATATTCTGTAGGATCTAAGTATGTGGCTACCTACCACGAAAGTCCTTCTCATTATAATACTTACGCCCGTTTCCTGGAACATATCAACACAAAAATTCACACAATACACACACAAACTTGCTATCAGATTGTCAAGCGTGCGTAAACTGCTGATTGATTGAATTAATTATAAGCAGTAAACCGCATGACTTGTAATTTTTGTTCTATAAACCAGGCGATAAAGTGACAACATGTTGATTGCTTAGGCGGTAACCTATTCAATATATGATTACTGTGAAAGTACTAGAGACAAAAAGTGAGCAAAAAACTATTTATATTTAATTACAGCGCAGCGCTAACATCGCCACGTGAGAGTATTTAAACTACACAATACCGATCTTTAAAATATTGTAGACATTTTGAGTTTCGGAAAAATACAAAAATAAGTTTCGGTTTGTTTTTCTTTTTTAATAATTTTTTTTCACTTGTTTTCTTTTTGCCAAGTTGTTAAATTGTATGTAAGTTATAAAAGTTGCATTTGCAAACCTTAAATAAATATTGTATTTTCAATGACCACGTTGACTAGGTTTTTGAACTGATTTTATTTATCTAATGATTAATTTAAAATATACATTACTACTCTTTATTTATATCGAAGCATAGATGAACTAGGCTTGTTTATAGGGTTATTAAACATGGGCCTTAGGGATGAAACTGGTATCATCCTTTATCGTTGTTTTTGCCTTTTATGTATGATGGAAATGTATTTATGTAGTAAATGCATACAGTCCTAATAATTATTCATTGTAACTGCAATTCTTCAATTTCCATTACAAGTAATGATTAAAAGCGAATAATATAAAGGAACATAAATAGTCATTACATATAATAACCAATCAGTTAACAAAAACAGATGAAGACGACTGCGTGGACTTAATTAAATCATTGTTAGTGTCAAAATACTTCATCAATGTCATTGTGTGGTACAAGTGACAAGGTTGACGCGAGTAGCTATTTTGAATTGAAATGATTAATAGACTGATTAGTGGTTGCACGTAATTATTTAATTTAAGAATTAATCAATGTTGCTTATCAAAATTAATATAAATTATTAACTTAAAATTAAACCTTTTGTCAATTTTTGGTTAATGACGCGTAAAAAAATAATGATACTGTATTCACGCTGGTATAAGACGGGTTCTATAATTATGTAAAGATCATGCATATTTGTTAATGAGCAATTTTGCAATAATAAGGCATGAACCTTTTTTACCTTAATGATAAATGTTTTTATCTAGTAATAACATACAGTAGACGTAGATATATTTAGTAACCTATTCCGCTTAACTATTCCTAAAAAGTCGTAAAAAATCCTGTAAGAAATCGACATGTGTTCCACATCTGACTCTCACATCTCACTTAGGAACAGTTAAGCGGAATAGGTAACTAAATATATCTAAATCTATTGTATTTTATAATCGATTTCCGCAAAGTCACGCCTCAATCAATTAACTGGTAATAACAATAAGCATAAATCTACGTAATCCTGTGTGAAACTACAATAAAATATCAATTAAAGTATAACATCACGTAACTCACTCGTCGCATATTCTTGAAAAGAGCGGCTCTTGCTTTTCACTACACCATTTACAAACGTAGCAACAAGAAGCAAAGTAATTTCCCAACGCCGAATAAACTCATAATAAATCGATTAATAAACAAAACTGGGCAATAAATCCATCCATAAAATTTGAAGGCAGTTGACGAAAGCTTTTACCTTGGGCCAAACGATATACAAGTAGAATTCTACCAGTGCCCACCGGAATGCCTTGAGCCTCTTCAACGAAATTTGTTTCACTGACGCATAAACGAACACTCGTAAATACTATTTGTATGTAACTAATTTCAATTAGTTTTACAATTTATTAATGAAAAGAAATTAGTTTTCAGAGATTATTGATTACAAAATAATTATTATCACGGCAGTCATGAGGTTTTTTTTTTTAGAAGCGCCTATGGAATTTGCTTTAGTTATGTTGTACAAGTAAGATTGCTGTAGGTAGAATAGGTATGATGCATTTATAAATGTTCTAACTGATAACATCTTAATGAATTTTGAAACATTAAAGTTTATGAAAAGACGTCGTTTTATACTAATTTGGCTATTAAATAAAAACTTTTAGTGATATTCGAATTTGTGGGGGGTAGGTGCCACAACTAAAAACTTTTTACAAAAAAAACCAACCGACTTAAAAAAAAAAACACTACAAAGTGAAAAATAACTTTAATTTCGGAAGTCGGTGTCTTCGTTTTTGACTTTTAATTTTCGCTTTTCCACCGACTTCCGAAATTAAAGTTATTTTTCACTTTGTAGTGTTTTTTTAACAAGCAAAGTCAAGAAAATTTATATGGGACCGCCTCGAGAGCATACTTTTTCAAAAAAATAAATCTTTTTGTATTTTCAAAATCGGTCCACAATTGACGGAGAAATCAGTGAACATAAAAATACATACATGCGTTACGACCATAGAACCTCCTCCTTTTTGGAAGTCGATTAAAAAGTTAGGCACTAAATTCGTTCTTTCGAACTTCGTTGCTTCGAACCACAGAAATACAACTAATTGATTTAAAAAAAATATCAGGTGCTAATAAAAATACTCCTCAGTTCGTAAGCACTTAATGTCAACTTTTATATTTATTAAAGTTGCAATGGGAAAACTTCACTTTGATGATAATTATGGTTCAGCAGTCTTTAACAATATCCAATTTTAGTACAACCTAGAATAAAACATAATAGATGGAAGTGGTCACATAGAATTCCAATCAAAGCCTTATTTTTTCGAGTCATTATGGAAAAGTAGTAAGGCTATTCTATTCTATTCTACACCACCTCTTGTGATGACTCCCCAGGTAAACAAAAAATAAAAATTTATCACAGATTACATAATCATAAATAGAATAAAAAATAGCCCAGCATTATTAATGGATATTTATTTATTTTATTTATTTATTTATTTATTTTAAGGATTACCAACGAGATACAACACAGTTATCTTTTACAAATTAAAACTTAATATAATATACATTATCCTGTAATGTACACTCAATACAGGTAACCACAGCTTACACATTATCGAGTGCACATGCTCTGAACTCATAATTAAATTTGGAATAGGTACTTACATTAAAAAGCAAAAAAATAATATACATGCGAATAATACTGTTTAAAATACAATTAGTAAAACCTAGCAATAACAAATTACATTAATAATTTCAATAACAATTTAAAAGAAGAAAAATTGGCATGAAGAATAGTTTAGAATAGAATTGTAAATTAAAATTAAATTAAATAAGATTTAAAAAAAAATGATAAATTATTTATTTAATTATTGGAATGATAAGTCAAATCTCCCATCGAAAGTGCTTATATAATTTATTTTTAAAAACATTAAGACTGTCATGAATAATATCGATTTCAGTTTTGCGGCTTATGTCATTATACAATTTAAATATTTAAATGTTAATGACATTGTTAGTTGCATACGATATAATTATTATGATTAATAGGTACGCATGATGTCAAATGGTGACCACGAGGCGCCCAATGTTTCTAAAGCCAAAGTTATGAAATCTAGGCCGTGACAATTTTAGAAATATCACATATTTTATGAAATATATATGAATTATATTTGGTTTATGTAAAAAAAAAATAGTTTCAAGACCTGAGTTTATGAATATTGGACGTCCGTTAATTAATTTATATTAAACGAAATAGGTAATTATTTTAATAATGGTTGCTTTTGCCCAAAAAGCCGTTTACTTAGGTTTGTCCAGTTTCATCTATTTTTCCATTACGTTGTTTATTTTAAATTATAGCACCAACGTAAACACAAACCGCCTTCACGTTAAGTGTCATAATCACATAACAACAAATTCTAATTTGAAAATTCTCTGATATTCCAGAGGCTGTCACTGCACCTGGCAGTGGTGCTGCTTGCAGTGTACCACACCTGCAAGGCAGAGCGTCAAACTCGAGCCATCCAGTTCGGCTCAGTCCAAAACTATGCGGTGATCGGCTCCCCCATCTCCGCAAACCTCGACGAGGATGGGTACTTTTACCCTAAGCCGAAGATTCCCTTCCCTCCACCACCACCACCACCAACAAGGCCGCCACCTCCACCACCAACAAGGCCGCCACCTCCACCAACAAGGCCGCCACCTCCACCACCAACAAGGCCGCCACCTCCACCAGTGACGAGGCCTCCGATAACTCAAGCAACAGGATACGTGTATGAAACCCCTCGCATACCGTTCCCTCCACCGACTAGGCCTCCACCACCACCACCCACACCGCCGCGTACTCCACCGCCGCCGCCGCCAACAAGACCCCCTCCCCCTCCTCCACCACCCCCAACAAGGCCCCCACCTCCACCACCGCCACCACCAACTAGGCCCCCTCCCCCTCCACCACCGCCACCAACACGACCTCCACCGACCTACATACCCCCAACCAGAGGCTATTCGTATGAAACACCACGCATACCTTTCCCACCCCCAACAAGGCCTCCACCCCCACCACCACCGCCACCGACTCGCCCCCCTCCCCCACCACCACCGCCACCGACTCGCCCCCCTCCCCCTCCACCACCATCAACAACCAGGCGCCCACCAACCTACCCAACCTACAGCACAATCTACACCAATTTTAGAACCACAGGCTACAGCTACCCAACCCCAGCAGTGCCTTTCACATATCCAACAACGACCAGGAGACCTTACATTCCTCCTGTAACGCAGCCGACCACACAGAGAACGTTTCCTCCTATAACGTATCTGCCTCCGACTACGACACGGAGACCTCCGCCACCGACGCCTCCTCCTACCAGACCAACTTACAGAACACCCGCAACATACCTTCCTCCACCACCACCGACCAGGCCACCACCACCTCCTCCTCCGCCACCAACTAGACCACCTCCCCCACCAACTAGACCACCTCCCCCACCACCCCCACCACCAACGAGACCACCTCCCCCACCAACCCCACCACCAACTAGACCACCTCCCCCACCAACCTACCCAACCTACAGTACAATCTACAATAATTTTAGAACCACAGGCTACAGCTACCCAACCCCAGCAGTACCGTTCACTTATCCAACAACGACCAAAAGACCTTACGTTCCTCCTGTAACGCAGCCGACCACACAGAGAACGTTCCCTCCCATAACGTATCTCCCTCCGACTACGACACGAAGACCTCCACCACCAACGCCTCCTCCTACCAGGCCAACTTACAGAACGCCCGCAACATACCTTCCTCCACCAACACCCCCACCCCCAACTAGACCACCTCCCCCACCAACAACCAGACGCCCACCAACCTACCCAACCTACAGTACCATCAACAACAATTTTAGAACTACAGGCTACAGCTACCCAACCCCAGCAGTGCCGTTCACTTATCCAACGACCAAAAGACCTTACATTCCTCCTGTAACGCAGCCGACCACACAGAGAACGTTCCCTCCCATTACGTATCTGCCTCCGACTACGACACGAAGACCTCCGCCACCAACACCTCCTCCTACCAGACCAACTTACCTACCACCACCACCACCAACCAGGCCACCACCACCACCACCCCCACCACCGACTAGACCGCCTCCCCCTCCGCCAACAACAAGAAGGCCACCACCCCCTACTAGGCCTCCTCCTCCACCAACAACCAGACGCCCAACAACCTACCCAACCTACAGTACCATCAACAACAATTTTAGAACGACAGGCTACACCTATCCAACTCCAGCAGTGCCATTCACTTATCCAACAACGACACGAAGACCTCCGCCACCGACGCTTCCTCCTACCAGACCAACTTACAGAACACCTGCAACATACCTTCCTCCACCACCACCAACCAGGCCACCAACTTATTTACCACCTCCGCCACCAACAAGGCCTCCTACCCCGCCACCAACAAGACCACCACCCCCACCAACGACTAAGCCACCTACATATCTCCCACCTCCACCTCCGACTAGACCCACACCGCCACCAACACCACCAACATTCAGAACGACAGGCTATACCTACAGAACACCTAAAGTACCGTTTACCTTTCCGACTACAGCCATACCTGCAATAAAACCAGTATACCTATCACCCAGCAAACTGCCACGCGTGCGATAACAGCAGTAGTGACTACTAGTAGTAGTAAATAGTAGACCACCAAGTCTACACAACACGGGCACCGGCTTACTGACGAACTAGACCTCCAGTATACATTCCTCCTTCAATAACTAGGGCCCCAGTCTACGTTCCTCCTTCAACGACCAGAATACCATACACAACTCGACCGCCTTTCATCGAAGACAAAGGCTACTTATACAACAAACCATTGGTACTATTCGTGTTCTAATTTAGTTTAGTTTAACTAGAAACTTGATGCACCAAAATTAAAAGAAAGATACGCCTGAAAAGCAACAATATTTTGTGTTGGGTGCGATTCCAACTTGGGTATACTTTATTTCGATTTTGTTATAGAAAAGTTATAATTTTATAGTCTGAAGTTGGAATCGTTGCTTTTTAGGAAATGATTACAAAAACCTCACATCGTAAATAAGTCTAATATTATAATACTTATCGTTCGATGAAAATAATTATATTCGAATAGCAATGTTAATAATATGGCAAGAAACTAAAATGATCCAGCGAAATATGTATACAATAACACCAAATAAATTGCCACACATTATTATTGGAAAATAAACTCAGAATTTAGTCAAAACCAGACTTTAATCTAGCTCAGTGTTGACAATCTAATACAACCTTTATTTATTTTGGTGCAATCAAGCAAAGATTCCAATCGTAAATTTGCCCTGGCGATGGCGTGTCAAAGGATGGTCGCGTTTCAGTTCCGTTTTGACACTTCTGACACACACAATGTCGCAGAGACTGACTTGATTGTCATGGAAATGCCATTATTATTGTGTGAGCTCACTCTTCTCAGTATGAACACTTTTTCACGCGACTTAGTACGGTGAGGGCAAATCTAACGATTTAAATCTTTGCAATCAAGTGTATAATAAGTTGCCATAAAAATTGTGATACCAAACGAGTACTACGTACTTACAGTCGCAATAATATTATAATTAATCATATCTTGTTAATAATGTTTGTTTATATATTAGTAACTAGTTTTATTATTATTATGTAACGGTAATACTCAAAAATGAAACGCGGAATCACTGCCTTTAACTAATTCTACGTGTAACATTGTAAAATATTTTTTTAATTAAAAAAAAATGAAATTTAATGTTTAGTTTGTTTTCATAAATTTCCTGCTGACATTCAACTTGCGACTTAGAAAGATCATATTTTTAAAGACTACATACAATAACATGGTTATGTTTAAATATTCTGTAGGATCTAAGTATGTGGTTCCTACGAAGTCATTCACAAAAATTTGCTAACAGATTGTCAAGCGTGCGTAAACTGCTGAATGGTTGAATTAATTATCAACAGTAAATAGCATTACTTGTAATTTTTAATAATTTTAGTTCAATAAACCAGGCGATAAAGTGACAAGATGGTGATTGATTAGGTGGTTACCTATTCAACAAGCTTAAGATAAACAGCTGATCAATTAGAAGGTTAGGTGGTTACCTATTCAACAAGCTTAAGATAAACAGCTGATCAATTAGAAGGTTACTATGAAAGAACGAGATCATAAAAATAAGCAAAAATATTCAACCAAAAACTAAGTTTCATTTTCCTAACGTTTTTCCTAATAAATCAACAGAGATCGTTGAAGCGCGAAGTTCGACGACGCACTATTCATTTATCATCGGCGTTAATGAATGCGCTTCGACTAAGGAATTCCACAGTGTTCCTAAGTGAAAATACTGAAAGAAACTAACGACAGCTTGATGAATTAGAACTGTTATGAAGCTATCGATCAGAGTATAATAAGTACATCGATCATAGTTTGAGATAAATATGCTAAATTACCGTCGAAATTGTTCGCTAGGTGATGCATCTTATTCACACAGTTTTCTACACAGGTCTATGCAATCCTTAGCACGATATTTTAATGTACAATGACACTATGTGAATTGTTTTATGAATAAATAAATGAATACAAAATTGAATGAAACAGTCATCACATTTGTGATGATGTAATAGGTAGACAAGTATAGGCAAAAGATTGACTCCAATGACGCCAATCTTCCATACACTGCAGGTATTGAAAAAGGTAACATGGTAAACTACGCGAACAGCATGACCAGCAGCTTCTGTTATTTATTTAAAAGCCTGACATTAGCAAAGGATATTCATCATCTACCTAGCCTTTTCCCAAGTATGTTGGGGTCAGCTTCCAGTCTAATCAGATGCAGCAGAATACCAGTAGGCATTTTACATGAAGCGACTGCCTATCTGACCTCCACAACCCAGGGTGCGTTACGGGACAAAAGTAAGTAAAAATATTCTTGTAAAATCAATATCAATTGTGGGTTTTAGAGTCATTGGGCTATTAATTGACGTCTAGGAGACACGTTAATTAATAGCCCAATGACTTCCTTTCTTAGAGCCTGCTGTAAAAAAATCAACGTTTTGTTTGTGTACAGTGGTGCACATAACACGTAACACCAGTTTCGTCAGAGAGAGTACAACGCAACAATGTATCACGGTCCGTCATAATAAATCGAATAACACCCGTTATTAGTTGCTGCTCATCATTTTCACGTTATCAACGCCTGCATGAATTGGAAAGTTCATTAAAATTGTAATAGTGTTAATGTGTAGGTAGGTAAGGCACCTATGCAATGGCTATGATGTAATGAAGATTTTACAAATACGCGGTTGAGATCTTTAGTCATGAAGAGATCAATCTGAACAGATTAATCTGATCCAATTGACACGGCACAAACAAGCAGACTTTTTAGTTTAAACAATTTGCTTCTATTAATTATCAGAGCTCTGCTCGGTTGAAAATAGGGAATTTAATTTTCCCAGATATGACACCCCTTTATTGCAACATTCATCGAAATCGTTAGAGCGGTTTCCGAGAACGTGATTACAAATATACAAATAGTATAGGATTCCAGTCATCATCGAGGCGATTGGTATAGACGCCATAACAGCCACACAAGATACAGTTTTTGGTTAAATCAGACGAATGCGTAGGTGCCACAGTGCCACAGCCCTTACACACAACACGCCAGGTACCTACGTCAATTCAAAAAGTTTTTTGTTTTGTGGGCAGAACAGTTCTGTCTTGTGTCAAAACAGTTTTATTAGATTTTAAACCACTTTAAGACTGTTTTATAGCAACAAAAAAGTCTGTTTGTTACACCATCATTGTTTTCATAGAATGATAGTCTGCCTAAGCTTCCAACTAAACTACTAAACAATTGACGTAATATGAGCGGCACATATACGTACAAAAAGTTGCAACGCCTGAAGAAGGCCGCTAAGTGATAAATAAGTGCTTGCTATGACATTTCAAGACCTAGTTACTTTTGTACACTTGGTTTGCAAATAGATGGTAAATATGACATGTAGGCTCCGAAATTATCAGGTTCCTCTGTAAGAGGAAGATTAATTAAACACTAAACTCCACGCAAAGGATACCCTACACTTGATACAGAGAGTTGGAAATGTTATGCTGACGAAATCATAATTATATACAATATCTAAACAAAAGCATCTGAAGCTTACTAATTATGCCTACTATTGCCTAGCAGTCGTAACATCACTATAAAACTGCTAACCCCAGAGAGTATAGAGCGTAAAGCTAAATGAAACTCGATAATAACATATTGCTGTTGGTGATTAAAATTGATAGCAGCGCTTCGCTCACGCGCGGTAAGTGGGGCTTATTCGGTATCATCAAGCTGTATAAAGATTGTTATCTAGCACGGGCTGTTAGACCTATCACAGAGACCTATCATAGAGTGCTGGAAAAAAAATCACTGAGATTTGTTGTTGATGTTTAAGAAAACCTAGAACCCTTTCAACATAATTTGCTGCGCAGGGGACGTGCAGGGTAGGTTACAGTTAACAATAGGGGCATATGGTTCAAAATCGCATGACACTAAACTTGTCTTATTTTATTGATCTGGTCTATATGTACTTGTAATTTTACTCTGTGCCATAAATTCAGTCAAAAGGCTTTAAGCAAGCAACGCTACTTGGTGACAGAATTAAGAATCAAACGTAAATCTTATTAAATTGAAATGGAGACGGATAATTGAGGGTGGATTCGTCAAAATTTATTCGGAAGAGAAGGCTTATTCCGCGTATAAAATTTATTCCTGTTTTGTCGAATCCGCCCTTAAAGAAAACAGCCCCTAAAAGCGTTTACGATTCCTCGTACAAACAGCAGGAAGCAGTTGTTTTGATTGTAGTCAACATTGACGTTACCATTTTTCTCACCATAATGTTTCCCAGATTTATGATACTCTGCAAGTCAAATTCACTTAAAATGAATAAGACATCTCAGATAGGATCTATAAATGTCAGATAGGATTTTAATTCAATAATGTATAGCGCTATAACTTTCATGAGACATCTGTTTAATTTATTACTGTTTACGGTTTATGCACCACGTGTATGTTTTGGGAATGTTGATTAGTTTCAGACTCAAATTCAACATTGGAAGGCATTAGTTCAAATTAACCTACGTGTTAGAATGCCATAATACCCAAAGATTTTATGGAACTTGAATATCTCGTGTAGGGCAGGACGCCACCAGGCCAGGTGGAGCGAAGGTCAGGAAGGTGGCTGGTACAGTTCAAAGGGAGTAAGGGAGCCAACGATTGAGCTAAATGGCTTGTGATCTAAAAGACCTGTGTCCAGCTGTGGACTGCTAGGCTGAAGATGTCTGTAATCACTGAGCACTACAATTATTTCCACTAATGTTATTGTTGAACGCAAACAGAAGACTTCCAAAGTACCTTATTTATTTAATTTGCTTGCCTTTGTTTTACATTTACATTCAAACTGCAATTTTCTAACATAATTTTCATAAAAATGTTCGCAATTTGTCCAGTGGAAGTCCGGTTAAATGACGCAACAATTCAACGTAAGAGCAATTGACAGCATACGACACTCTCTACTCTATTATACAAGTGAGCAAGCAATTTATGACATTAGAGCACATAAAATAAACAAAAATTGCTTAATAACCTTACAGTGTAACATAGTGATGTGAATATATTACACATAATTGTGATTTTCACTGGTGTTACGAATATTCGGTCGTGTGGGAGCGGTGGCCGGCACGCTCCGGTGCTTTTCGCCCGCGTATCGTGTTGGCTAGTGATGGGAGTGTAATGTAGATGTCGATGATTTGATATCTCATTTTCTAAATAGTTAGTGGCCTGTAGATTGTAGGTGTATGGAAGAAAACGACGTGCTGCACCGACCCCAAATAAATTGAGACACAAATCCAATCTATTATGCAGAAGCTAGCTGAAGTTGATGCATTTTGATGCATGAGATTGCTTCATGCAGTTAATTAACTGCATGTCTTGGTCTGGAACTAGTAACCGACCGATGAAAATGATAATAGCAAAAAAAAAATATTAAGAGGCTTCCATACGGTTGTTATTAAGCAAGCAGTGCACAAAAAAATATCCCATCTACTATCGACATCACCAAACCCCACCCCAACCCTACAATCACAAAAGAAAACATTATCGTTGCGCGAAGAATCCGTCACATTTTCTAGTGCGAACGCGTGCAACGCGCGCGCAGCAAACAAACCATTCCTGCGGTAGTGATGTGTCGGTAACATGTCTAGTGAGGGTTCTGTGTCGTCCAATGGATCCCGGATCCGACAGTTCGGGTTATACAGGACTATCGATGCGAGAACCGAAGAGTTTCTGAGGTCGTCAAGGAAGCGGCAAATAAGGCAAGGATGTGCCTGCGCTGCCATATCTACGGCGATCACAGTTACCGTTGTTGTTGTGAGTGTGGTTTTTGGATACATACATACTTACATTAAACATATACATTTATTCGAGTATTTGTCTTTTGATATTTCGTTGTTTGTTTAGTTATTTTGTGTGTCGTGGGATTGTGTTAACTTTGTGTATATTTGTGCACAACTTTAAATAATATAATTATGCTGTACAGAATATGATTGCTAAACTTCTGCAAATAAATTGCATGGTTTTCATCTTTATACCTATCTGTGTTTCTTGGTGGACTTTTTTGTAGTGTGGTAGATGCCTTAAGGGTTTCCTAATGAATCCCCAAAACTTAATAAATACCTTACTTTAAACGAAATATTTATTCTCCGCCCTATTCTAACTAGAACGTCGAGGGCTTAAGGGATGTTTCCTATTTCTACTTATCAGAGTACGTTATAACATAAGTAGTTGTCTAATCGAGCATGATTTCCTGTAATTAAAATTCAATTACACCCAAGTTAGGTGAACAAAACTGAATGCATTTTTGTATTAAACACAATTCATAAAACAGAAGAAAGTAACACATTTCATCAATTAATTTATGTCTTTAATAAATTGAACGAAGGAAACAGGCTTAACGACACTTACAATTTAATTTACGGAAGCTTTATTGACCACAGTGACAATAATATCAATGATTGTTGAACAATGTATGTTTATAAACAAACACATTGTGGTAATTATAAAAACATTCATCACTGATCGGTCTATTGTTATCATGGTAAGATCGTCGGCCAGAGTCAAATTAAATAGTGACCGAAGTGAGATCATGTTTACTTCCATATCATCATCATTCTATAGACATCATCCTCCATATTAATGCATCCATCGTTTCTTTGTGAAAAACAAAGAAACTTCTACTCATAAAACCATTATTCTGTCTATCTTCCAATATTTACGATTGGAATAGCGTTATCTTTTCTTCTATAATATGTCTTTATCTGCAGTCATATCTACGATTGGCTTTTTTTGGGCTGAAAATTACTGAATGACAATGACTTCTCTAGTCTTTAGGGTCACAGACTAATAAAATGTCAATGGCAAGTCATTAGGAGTCGTAGTCACTGTATTTAGATGATCAAAACTATAGCATGTGTCGTGTTAATTTTTTCTAGTTATTGCTACTAGTCAACGTTTTGGTATGCTTAGATATTTGGAACGTGGATGTACATCCTCTAGTTCTTAATGACATTCTGAGAAACATCACATTGGCGTACATTTCGTTGTGGCATCATTGCGCAGTAATATTCCAAACATGTCATTTGTATACATAATTGCGTTTGTTGCTTTTTCTCTACTTTTTATTTTGTAAACACTTATTAAACACCGATTAGTTATACACTTCCTTTTATTAGCACGCGCCATTTTTTAGCGATGAGCGTAGAAATTGTAATATACTGATAACGGACTTTTTATCGATTTTTTTCTAACACTTTCTGTTACATTGTTTATTTTATTAATGATTCGTGTGTTAGAAAAGTACGTATAATCATGAATGGTATTTATGCTACGTACAGGGATGAATTCAACACCTTTTGGTAAATACATACATGACCTTTGGAAACATAATATGACCTCATAACATCATCCAAATGAAATCATCCGCTAACTGCCTGGGAACATCTGTAATCTGAGGTTGGCGGAAAATTTGATCCCGAATTTTGTTTTCACTATATTCTCTATTTCTATTTAGTTTTTACCACATTTTAATTTAGTTTTTCAATATTTTGCTGAAATCATAATTTATTATGTAATACTTTGCTAAAAATACACGGTTCCATACTTAGCCTTTCTTTTTTAAGTAATCCCACGCATTATTATGTTGCCTATTATTACCGTATTTAATTACGGTTACAATGTTGATACGGTTTCGTTACAAATCAAACACTCAGATTTATGATTACTAACTTATTGGTTTCACTTTTTTCTTTTTTCATCTCATCTATCCATCATTGTTCACTCCAGTTCCTAGTCATTATCGTGACCTTTTTGCTCAAGTTTCCTACCTATGACTGTGTCTTTACTATGTTAAGTAAGTTTTCCAGTAATTGTTACATGCATGTGACACTATTTTAGTTTTTTATCAAGCATCTCATGATCACATGTATAACATAGTATTATTATATTTATTAAAAATCTGATTAATTGACTATACACATAAGCTCAATCTTTCGGGGATCACAGACCTGATGTTGTGTGTGATTATTTGCTAAGGGTACTATAAGAAGAGTTTGTTCTACTTCTTTCTTCCTTGTTTCTGCTGCATTTCTATATGTTCTGGTTTCTAGGGCATGTTGCCGGTGTAATTATAGGCATGAGAGGCTTTTCAACTTTGTTTTTACGACAGGTATTCGCTATGTACTTTCTACAAGGAATGGTAGTACCCACTGCCTGTTCCAAATGTGTCTGATGAAAGTTTAAACAAACCCTGTTCAGATTACATTCTTACGCAATAACTCACTAAAAGGAATAAGCGACACATTGACCTGTTTAGAAGGTTTCATTTACATCTCACAAGTTTTTCCAAAAAATATTGTTTGAAAAACGTTATTAAATTATAACTGAAAAATCATCCGACGAAAATTGTGATTTTTTTATAAAATGTTATAAAATTAACCTCAGTTGGCAAATGAAAATCATCTCTACTGCGACGCCTATCCTACCACCTTTTGTTTGGGTTTTTGTATTTAGTTAGTCATTTAATTTAGTACGTAGTCTTTAGGGTGATTTAAAGTTAGAACTTCGGGTTTTCAAATAATTAAATCAAAGCACATCCACAATTTAACATCTAGGTACGTTTTCTGATTCATTTGTTTACATTTTCATCAAATACTTTTAGAATAGTCCATACACACGTTTTCCTTTTTCATTTGTGTCTTGGCTTTTTAGCAAGGTGAATCCTTGAGGTGTTCTAGTTGCTTTAGTACTTTATTATCTGTACTTATAGTCCATTTCAAGTTATAGAAATGACACTTCTTAGAAACCTACTCTTCCTTGCGTTGTCAGCAAAAAAATATAGCATCCACAGAATACATATGGAAATAACATAAAATGCAAATATTTAATGTTCGAGCTGAACAATGTACATAGTTAACATATTGAGCGTAATGTGCATACTTTCTGCTTTCTTCATCGGCGCAGGCGCAGCGCGCGCGGCGTGACGTCAGATGAGTCAGATAGTCTAGTGTTTTAGTGAAAGGTTTTTTACAAGAATTTAATGATCCATTACAAGGAGATTAAGGAGACTATTTGGTAATAAAAAAGTGCCAGTACCAGTAAACTGCATCCGTCTTGCAAGTGCAAAGTGTCGTGATTTTTTTTCCCCTTTGCTAAGTCCAAATCAAACTGGCCATTTTTAACTGCCGTAGAAAATTAATACCCACGGTGGATATTCTTCATATAATCCTTATTTAATGTCTATAGTCGTTTTGGGTCTGTTCGTCCGTATAATTTAATGTACGTTTTGCTATCTCCTATGTCCAACTTAATGATTTCTTGACAATAAAGGCTCGTTCACACCGGCGCGACTTGTCGCGCGACGCGACACCGGCAATTGTTCAATCGTGAAGTTTTATTAGAAATTGTATTGTTAAAGTCGCGTCGCGCGACAAGTCGCGCCGGTGTGAACGAGCCTTAATGAATATTGTAGGTACTTACTCGAATTTAATGTTAAATGCACTATCTGTGTTGAATGTGATGCACATTGCACATGAAACACTCGCTCATAAAATCATAAATGTCACTCACATAACAAATAAATCTAAAATGTATGCTCTTGCATTCATCAATCATCCGGAGCAAGTCTAAATAAATGCAAAAGATTAAAGGAATTTTTAGTATAATTTATTGTTTACAGTGGGGTGATTGCCTAATAGGTGCACACAAAATGGCAATCGATCGCAATGACTTTCATTAACATCCATTGCTTCATAGCAACGAACTTGGCTGAACTGTCAACATGAGAGGCATTGCGATCGATTGCCATTAAATGTGCGTCACGCAATTGCCTCCCAGGTTATTTAACACAACAATGTTTTGGGCTGCTCTTCTAGTTATGGAATTAATCAAAGCCTTTTTTATTTTATATTCCCGTTGATCAGCTGATCACGGTTAGATTACGTTTCCCAGCGTTGCAAAAATTGAAATACAAATGTTTAATAATGGCACAATTTTATAGAGCGTAAAATGTTATAAGTTTTTTATGCAATATCAAATAACATAACATCATAATATGATGTTGCAGTTCCGACACTATGATATTATGCAGATTTTTAATAACGCCTATTGTCGTAAAGATACGGATTGATGAACTAATAAACAATAATAAGACGGTTTTATTATTAGATAAATCTTTTTAAACGACTTTGAAATATATCTTTAGTTACTTTAAGTGGCAATAATAATAACTTTTTTAACAAATAAGTAGTTAAAGTATATATTTTGCCAATTTGTACAATAAAAGCTGTTTTTATTAGAATGGCATTGTCAGTGTTGACATCGGAGAAGTAAATTAATGATTTATGATGTGTTTGGCTTCTACATAGGTATATACTTAGCCAAAGTAATTAAAGTAAGAAGAGGAGGGGTATAAGTAGTGTTTAGTAGTTCACCTAGAAATTGGCTCGGTTTGGTTTGTGGTAGGGCTTGTTCTAAGTCCGCCTGGCTAGTTACCACCATCTTATCTAAGTCTATCGCTATAACAACAATGTTAGCAGCATTTTTGTTTCGGCAGTTAGAGGTGATAGCAAGTTTCCTCTGTGGTTGAGGATTCCGGGTGAAGATCGCTTCCACCTTCGGCCTAATCATCACTTACCATCAGGTGAGATTCAGGCTAAGAGCATCCCCGTTGTGGTTAAAAACATAACCTATAATACACCCACATTTCGCCAGTTATGTTTGTTGAAGTCCCATGTCATAGGTGAACCCACTGTCATAAATCGGTCACAAACTAGACCTCAGGCTGCTAATGAGAAATTCCTAATGAAAAACCCAATAACACTTTTCCCGACCTGTCAATCGAACCAAATGAAAATGAGGTACTGCCTCATGCTCAGCGGTAGCGCTTTCGACCACTGAACCAACGAGGCAGGCAGTGTATTCTATTTACATATTTAATAGACTATTAAAGACAGTCATTTAATCAATATAGGTAACACAACAACTATCGTTATTTTCCTAATGATTGGATTCACGGGGTTCAGGGATGCTTGAAGTACCTTAGTATAAAAGTATTAAATCCATAACTGAAAGTTTCACAATTAGGTGCCTACTAAGTGCGAGCTTCACCAATGAAACTGAACGCAATCAGCACATCAAAACCGCGTTAAATAGCTGACAGTGTCAAATTCAATAACAATAAAAACTATTAGATGATTGTGTTGATCGCGATCAGTTTCATTGGTGAAATTCGCACTAATAATGTGAGGTGAACATATTTTATCTACAAAAGAATTCTAAAGAATTCTCCCCTAATAAATATCACTCATTTCATGTACGTAATACAATTGTGCACTAAATACTTTGTGTCTAGGTACTCTTACTGTGTTACTAATAATTTTATACTCGAATATAATTGGAGGTAAGTTAATGTTATTAATCAATCCGGTCTGTGCAGTGTTCATTTGATGAAATCTATTAACTTGTATTTTCCAAATATCACCTTCATATTTTATAACTCACATTGTCAGCAGCTAACTGCTTTTTTTTTCTTTTTTCAGAGCGTCATACTGGTCTATGAATATAGCATCAACTCAGAGGGAAGCGTCATTAAAAAAAACTCGTTAAAACCCAACTGGATTGGGCTTATGAACGATAGTGATATGACATCAATCAGTTCAAAGTTTAATAAGAAAATAAACTTTGACAGAACAACACTCAAACTGCTGCCAATATTGTTAAAAGCATTGAACAAGAACCGATACTTAGAGAAAATCTTAGAAGATTACTCAAGTTCTAGTCCACCTTATGCAGGCAAAGACTCAACTGAAGCTACTTTTACGAGAAATGTTTTCTCTGATTCAAAGAATTGGTTAAAATTACCGACCACTAGGCACTACACGACAGATCATAAAACATCACCTTTGATACACTGGAAAAATCCAACCCAACGCTTGGAATATCTCACTAAAATTAGAAAGATAAGAGACTACCAGAGAATGTTAAATTATTTCGACAAAATGATCAATGATAAAGTTGGAATTTATCAGAAAAAGGATTTTGAGTATACTGAAAATCCATTGACAGCTGAAACTGTGGCCATGACAAAAACAGATAAAATAAGACAGATTCCGCAGTTGAGTGATCCTGTTCTCGATGGTATAAATAGCAAGCAATTAAAACCTGAAGATAACGAGGGTTTAGTTATTTGTAATTGTCCTAAGAAATTAGGAGTACTGTTAAGTAAATTGATAGCAGCTTTACAAGATTTGATTCCACAAATCATCGGTAATAAACTTGGTTTAACTACATGTAGATCTAAAACAAATCGTATTGAAGGCCTAAACCAATTAACCCCTCGAACAGTGCGACCAACGAAACAACGAATATATAACCTTAAAACGGTCCCCATGGGCTCAATTCGAAAGACTACAAAAAAAAAAACGAATGAGATAAAAGCAAGCAGACAATGTTGCGCTACAAGTACCCCTTCCAGTGACAGTACCAGCTCAACCACTCCTAGTACCACAACCGCAATTACTAAAACATCAAAGCATCCTGAACTGAATGAATTTGAAATCAAACCTGTTGAAGACGATACAATACAGATGCCAATAAAAATGAACATTAAGATGCCAATGATGAGAGACATTAACACTTTCGAAGAAACTAGCATGAAATACAATCTACTTGTTTTACCTACTGAGTCACCATATACTCAAACCACTAAAAGCCCAGAAGTAAAACATCGAACTACAGAAGCGATTATACCAATCAAATTTATTGCTGAATCCAGCACTGAGAAATGGTTGAACAAGTACACTTCAGAGTCTTATCCACGTTTGCAGGTCCCTTTATTCAAAGAAGAAGAGTACGATGATTATTTTAACAATAAACCTAGTGAAACGGTTAATGAATTTGAAAACCTTAACGTTCACAGTATGGAATCCTTTAAAGCTAAAACTATATCTTCTCGTGAGGATATGGTATTAGGTATAGGAGACATTGAAAACAATTTAAAAAAAACGAATGACCATCCAGCTGCTACGCAAAAGGACTTAGACTTAACTTCGATGCGAAAATTGGCCGATATGATATATGTTCCTCAAGAAAAAATAACCAAAGTGTGGAAATATACCATAGAACCTGAACTTCCAAGCCCCTCATTTAGTACAACCAAATATCCAGAATTGCAAGCTATCTCTCATGTTACAAATTCAGTTGAAAGTTCTGTTGATCCTACAACAAGTAATATATTTTCCAGTTCACTGAAAAATATTATTCAAATATCTGATTTCAAGCCTACCGTTAAAAACAATCCACATCAATCCACTGAAAATCCCACTGAATCCACCACGGTCAAATATCAACCAAATTCACTTACTACTGACCAACAGACCAGTGATAATGGAGGAAATGACGAATTTCAAGATGAATATTTACGACCAACAGAAAGCACTATGCCGCCTTACAAATATAAAAATTCTACGAAAATAACTGACACTGACATAGAAAACATGAAACAGAAGAATCCGTGGGAGTTATTGAAAAATGACGAGAAAACTGTAACTACATCTTTAAAATCAATGCTGCCACCTTTGAGACCGATATATTTGGAAATTCAGCGAAACAATGAATGGAGACAAGAGGAACATGGCGACTACGATAATTATAATTTCAATAACAATATATTTGATTTGCCAAACATTAATTAGAATACAGCATACAATTATTATGTTTATATAAGCAATAGACATTTTAATGTTCTTTCTGCTTGTATGTTGTCTTTCAGTGTTACTATTGTTATTATTTTTATTGTGCTATTTTTGTGAGAGATGGTTATCATAGGAGAAAACTTAGTCGTAGTAGTCGTATTAAAAGAAAACGACTTGTATTGGACCGCTAAAAATGAGTATAATCACAAGGAATCACAAAATTATGCATCAGTTTTATTTTAAGTCTTGTCTACAGGATATTTCTCAATTCCGGTACGTGGGGATGTCATTCGTACTAGAGTACTAACTTTAGTACGAATCTTCGTTGATGTTTCTTTGTCCAACTTCATGACTAATAATTACTTTCTTTTTGTGTTAGACCGTTTTTGTTTTTTTAAGATTAAATTGTAAATCTAAACAAAAACTCTAATAGTCTTTTCATTCTTAATCTTAATTATTCACCATAAAACATGTTAAAACACCAAAAATATCATAATTATTATCCTCAGAGTATAATTAATATTCAATGTTTAGGTAATGTATTCTTTCTATATGTAAGTTCACAGAAGGATTTCTACAGGGCTTAGACAAAGTGACATTCTATCAGGGATAACAATGATAAAAAAGTCAAAAAAGCATTGGATATTGTGATGAAACTCGTAGAAACACGAAACGCTTTGAAAGCGATTGCCATTTGTCTGGGTTCTCACATTATTGCGATTTGCCTCGGGTATATTTTGGCAGTTCGTAGTAGCGCTCCTCAATACTTAAACCCAAGTGTTAATATTTTATACCAATGTTGACTATAAATATTTTTACTTTTATTACCAGAATAAATAACAGGCACCAACAATAATGACTCCGTAGTCCAGTTTATGTGGTTTAATGATTGTAAACAAAGCAAATAGTAAATAACTTCTTTCATTTCTGTAATTAGTCTAATTTTCCTGACGGTTTTATGATAACATACAAAGAATATTTCTGTTTGTATTTTCAGGTAATTCTACTGATCTACGAATACGCGATTGCTGTAGAATGGAGTTTAGTGCAAAACAAGAATGGCATGAACCAAACCGATGGCGACCAACCATTTGCCGATAGACTCGACCGAAGTTACTTCGGACTTGATCAAGATTATTATGAACGTATGCCCCTACTTATAAATGCTTTGCAGGAAAGTAGCTATTTTGACCCAACACTAGAAATGTCTGGAACCTTCGCCAAAAGAAGAAGATATAACATGACCATAATAAAACCGACAACATCAAGACCAACTTTTAAACCGAACGCGGTAAGAAGAACCAGTCCACGACCCTTTTTCTTTGAATACAGAAGTCCTACTCCATTGCCCTTCAGCAAAACATACGGGTCAAGAAGTTGGATAGAAAGATATCGAAACGAAGAGAGATTAAAAAACATACGACAAATCATAAAATATTTAGAAACCACAATAAATGCAAAATCAGGAGATATGGATGTTAAACCTCCGAGCACACATATAGCTTTTACAGGTCTATATATAGAACCCATGTTGGAAAACAAAGGATCAGATACTGGTTTAAAGTCAGATTTACAGCAAGAAAGCTCAGAAAATATTAAGACGTTTAAATCTAATCATCTAGCAGATCCACTCTTCAATTTCAAACCCGAAAATCCTGGAGATGTGAATCTGTTAGCTGACGACTTCTTGCGATTTGCACCAGTTCCAACTCCCAGTCTTTTAGATACTTCCAACAAGTATCCAATGTTCCGACAGATTCCATTCCACAAAAGGAATTGTCTAGGTAACAGATGTGAGGAAAATGATAACGGTAGTCATAAATTACTACCGAGTTCCAGTGAAATAAGACAAACTGAAGCACCACCTGTTAGTACTACTAAATCATTCAGCGTTATGCTCAATTTATTTCCTGTCAAAAAAGAACCAACGACCACCGCAACTTCTTTAGAAAATATTTATCTAACAACGTCACGGCCTTTAATTCAATTTAAAAGAAAATCTAATGTTGCGTACCGGCGCATATATACACCATATAAAAGACCGAGATATTTAAGCAATATAATAAATAAACAAACCAAAGTAGCAAAACTCAAAGATAACAAAAATAAAGAAAATATACAAACTGAAACAGGTACTCAAATGATAGTTCACGTTAAAGTGTTTAGTCCTGACGAAAAAACTGATATTATGAAAAACGAAACGAACAGAGTACATCCTACGATACCTTCGACGCAAACCAATCCATACACTACGAAAGCTCCCATAGAACTATCAACATCACAAATAGAAGATCACCATGTAGGTAGTTCAGGGTACATACCTGTGGAAGTTAGATCAGAAACACCGTTTCTGCCTCAAGTAACAACCATGCAACCTTTCTTTGAAATGACAACTGAGTATCCTTGGCCTGCTCCGACTGAAGTATTACAATTCAATGCCGAAGACGCGAAAGTACCAAATCCGTATTTAGAATTAGATAGAAGAACAAATAACTACCAAAATATAGCAATTAGTAGGAGAAATTCTTTCACACAATTGGAAATACAAGAGGAACCTAGTACGCTTATTGTCAAACTCAAAAATGAATTCGTAAGAACTACTACCGCAGCCCCCGAGGTTAAGAAAAGTACAGGGAAAGTTGACGAAACCACAACAGTGTGGACGTATGTACCTCAAATAAATGGTCATTATAGAAGCATTAATCAAAATTCACAGAATGTTAACGTATGGTTAGATGCAAACCCAGAGAATACTAGAAAAAAACGCTTAGAGCAATCTGTGTCAGGTTTTCATACTTATGTTCCAATGTATGTAGAAATTAAAAGGAATCATACTCAGACGTCTAGCGGAGATGATGATGTTGATGGGAATGATGATAAAGTTGATTTTAACGATAAAGATTGATGATGTATTATTGTGATTGTAAAATAAAACCTTCAATGTGGTTAAGTAGCGATACTTGATAATTTAGTTAGTAATTGTAAATTATATAAATATTTATTTTCTGTGTCCCACCGACTTTACTTGCTACCCATTAATAGGTCTTGTGCTGATTTCAACTTTGTGGGAACGTTTGTAAATAAAATAAAAAAATATGGAAGTAGCAGTTGTTTTATTTGTGTGTACTAAGTCAGCAAAACGCATAACGGCGCAGCATAGCCTTTACCAGAAAGGGTCATCGTATAAGTGGTTCAGCACCGTCAATATCTCCGTCATCAGAAGACAACCACCACGCAACCATCGATACGATGCGATGCTCTGCTAGAGTGAGAAATATGCAAAACTAAATACAATAATTAAAAAATGTAAGCAAATTAAGAAACGTCAAACACACTTTTCTAAAAATATTCCAAGGAGAAAAGAACGTGTTGATTTAATTAATAAACTAAATAATTATCAAATCAAATTGGAAGACAGCACAAAAATTTATGAAATTGATACTCAGCGCTTACAGTCAGAAATACAGTTACTTGAGGAAAGTGTTAGTTCACTTTATATTAAATATGTGGGTTCTCAGAACCAAATTAAAGAACATATTCTTGCTGCTAATGAGTTAGTTATGTGTCAATGTACTTGTCAGAAGGTTCCAAACCATGATGCTGTCCAGTCTGAGGAAACGGAGGACCCGTCCCAGACTGAGAGTATGTCTCAAGACTGTATACTCGACCAAGATATACCTGACATAGCTAGTAGTGTTTCCTCTTGTAGTAGTCAAGTTTGTTATCAGTCTGTAATGTTTTCAGATAGCATAGGAAGAGGGTTAGGGAAATTAGTTAGTAACAACTTGAGTTTTTCTACTCAAAACTATTGTTTACCTGGGACATCCTTCAAAGAAATAATGACAGCAATTACAAGAAATCAGTATGATTCTAATACCAACATTACTGTATTTGTAGGTAATAGTTCCCAGGTCAGAAAAGAAGATATAACTGAAAGTGTTACTGAGATTTTAAAGATAAATTGTAAAAAAATTATTTTGTGTGCTTTTCCTTATTTTGAGAGATTATCAAATAGAAAAAACAATTATATACATATGCTTAATAAGCATATTCATTTCTTAGTAAGTCACTACAGTGACAAACTTATATTTTTTGACACCAACAGTTTTGTTGATAAGTTGAAATCGACAAGGAATACAGTGTATCTGCCCATTAGGTTTAGACATAAAATAGCGAGGCTATTAGCTTATATAAACTCAGACATAAGTAGTATGTCGAAGTCTTGTACCATAATTAACACCACAATTATTAGTAATAATTCTAATGTACAGGTGGTCACTTTAAATAACTGTAGCACTAATGCTATTTCTTTTTACAATAATTGTACGAAGGAGGGTCCATGTGTCTCTATGGCAAATTCTTGTCATAGTGTGGAGTCCACAAGTAGTGGGATCTCATTGCCTGGTGATGACATGGGAGACTTGGATCTCACTCTGGATGTTATTTTAAATTTAAACTAGATAGTAAGACAACAGAAGATACTAGTAACATTTTCGTTATACCTACCAACAACAAGGTGTCTTCTTGCTCTCAAATAGTTAAGTGTAAAAAAGAGTCTAAGCAGAATACCTTGAAATTATTTCATCAAAATATTCAAGGTTTTTCTTCCAAACAATTAGAAATTGAATTATTTTTAGAAAAAACCATGTTCGGAATTGTTTGTTTAACTGAACATTGGTTGAAAGATTATGAAATGCTAATTAATTACAAAAATTATAGTGTGGGCAGTTGTTTTAACCGAACATCTATGCTGCGTGGTGGTTCACTAATCTTAGTCAAAAATTCTATTAAATCTAAAACTCGTAAAGATATAGTTGATTTGTCGGTTGAACATAACATTGAACTGTCTTGTGTTGAGCTGGATCAGCATGTTATAGTGTGCGTTTACAGACCCCCAAATTATCAAAACTACTCCTTATTTGAGTCAGTAATGGAAGATGTTCTAGCAAAACTTGCAATTGGTACAAAATCGCTAATTATCTGTGGTGACTTCAATATTAATATATTAGAGAATAGTTCAAATAGTAGTCGATTATTAAGTCTCTTTAAATCATTCAATTTGTCAAATGTTTTTTCAGAACCAACCCGTATAACTACAAATTCAGCTACATGTATTGATAATGTCTTTTGTTGCTGTGACTACTTTGATAAAGACATTGTAAATTATCTCCCTTCTGATCACAGCGGTCAAACCGTTTCTTTCAAGTCCAACACACCATTACAAAGGATTCAGATACAATCTAGACAAATAACACCCAGCAATTTAAGTAGATTTAATAATAACTTAATTAGTCAATTAAGTTTACCTGGCAATATTTTAAACAATGTAAATGCATTATATGAGGAATTCTTTTCGGTAGTGCGCACTGAGTTCGATAATACTTTAAAAAAGAAGACAAAAACTATTTGCCCAAAATTTTTGTTCAGTGACTGGGCAACTAAAGGTATTAGGAAAAGTAGGGAAAAATTGTTTGAGCTGTATGGCCTTAAGCCTTATATTAACACCGAAACTTTTAATACATACGTTGCTAATTACTCTAAAATTTTTAAAAATACCTGCAAGTTAGCTAAAGCCTTGTACATTAGCAACAAGATCAAATCAGCTGATAATAAAATAAAGACGGTTTGGAATATTATCAATGACGAAACAAACAGGAATAAAAGACATAATAATGATTTCACACTAGAGACTTCACGTGGCCTCATAAGTACTAACAAAGAAGTTGCTCAAGAATTTGTAAATTTCTTTACCAGTATCCCACTTAAAACGACTGAAACCTTAAATTCCTCGCCCTCGCTTTCTTTTGATTTAGTAAAGAAGAACGTTTCAGCCTGCCCGATTGTATTTAAATTTAAGCATATTAACCCCTTAACGGTAATAAAAGCTTTTAAGCAAATCAAAATAAAATTGACCGAAGATCTTTGGGGAATGTCCATTAAAGTCTGTACCTCCATAATTGAGACCATAGCGCCTTACTTAGCCTTAATATTTAATTTATGTGTGGATCAAGGAGTCTTCCCGGATTTAATGAAATACAGTAAGGTTATACCACTTTTCAAATCCGGGGACAGTAAAGACACCAATAATTATAGACCCGTATCCGTGTTGCCAGCTTTCAGTAAGGTGTTTGAAAAGGTAATGCTAAATCAAATGCTCAATCATTTTAACACAAATAAAATACTGCACGATCAACAGTATGGTTTCACCAAAGGACGTTGTACTACCGACGCTGGTGTTACCTTATTAAGACACATTTTTAACGCGTGGGAAGAGGCCCAAGACGCCATAGGAATCTTTTGTGACCTCTCCAAGGCATTTGATTGCGTCGATCACGAAACCTTACTCTTGAAACTAGAGCATTACGGACTTGGAAAACTTGCGCTCAGTTTAGTAAAATCTTATTTAAATGATAGACAACAGCAAGTTCAAATAAACGGTATAAATTCACTAGGTTTAAAAGTAAAAATGGGTGTACCACAAGGCTCGATATTGGGTCCTTTCCTCTTTTTAGTGTATATTAATGATCTACTCCATTTATTAAAAAATCAACCACAAATGGTGTTATTTGCTGACGATACTTCATTAATATTTAAGGTAGATAGACGTGCTACAAATTTTGACGACGTGAATAACGCCCTACTGCAGGTCCAAAATTGGTTCACTGCTAATAATTTAGTATTAAATGGGAAAAAAACTAAGTGCATAAAATTTTCTTTACCAAATGTAAAAAGTAATGATTGTGAGATAGTATTGAATCAAGAGAAACTAGAATTCGTCGATAAAACCGTTTTCCTGGGGATCACGCTCGACTCAAGGCTACAATGGGGTCCTCATTTAACATCTCTTGCAGGACGGCTAAGTTCAGCAGCATATGCTGTCAGAAAAATCCGTCAATTTACTGATGTAGATACCGCGAGACTGGTATATTTTAGTTACTTTCATAGTATCATGTCTTACGGTATTTTACTGTGGGGACGGGCTGCAGACATCGAGTCTATTTTTATTCTGCAGAAAAGAGCGATCAGAGCCATATATCATCTCCGCAGGCGTGATTCTCTAAGGGAACTGTTTAAAGATATTAACATCATGACGGTACCTTGTCAATATATCTATGAAAACATCATGTATGTAAGAAAAAATTTACATCTTTTTAGTAAAAGAGGTGATAGACATAATTATAGTACAAGAAATAGGGACCTATTAGTTCAACCAGGTTTCAGACTGGCTAAAGTAGACTCATCTTTCATGGGGTACTGTTTAAAATGTTATAATAAAATTCCTCCCCACATACTTCAACTGAATGAGACGAGATTCAAAACATGTATAAAACGCACACTATGCAGGCAGGCATATTATAAGTTAGGGGATTATATCACTGATAAAAATGCTTGGGCCAATGCTGGTCCTGCTCCACAACCACAACTAATTGATTAACATTCGAAAAGTCTGTTGGAGCTGCTGAAGATTGTAAGAACATCTTTGCATTGTATAGACTCAATTTCTTTTGCATTATATAATTGCATAGCACATATGTGAGTACTATGTACTATAGAACTACCATTTACCGGGTAATATTATGTCTTTCATTGACTTGAATGTGCCCTGGCGGCTGTGAGTATGTCATGCTCACTCAGATGTCTCGCTGATGGTGGCGTGTGTGTTGGATCATTTAGCTCCCTTCAAAATGGTTGAGCTGAATGGTGCTAATCCATGCGTCATGTTCGTGAACGGGCGCCGTCAGTTGGGGCTGGTCATCTCTTAGCTGCCATGGCTTATTTGTAATTTTTGAATTGTTTTTATTTTTATGTACGGACGCTTTTTTTTTATGCACGTCTTTCTACATTGTTCTCACATGTATAAGTAATTTCAACATGAATGATGTAACCAATTTTTGTAACAATTTATTTGATTTAAAAGAGTGTCCGTGGAGTTTCTTGCCCGTTCTTCTCCATAGGTACCTACTACGCTTTGGAATGGGCATCTAGCTTCATATTTTCTGACTGACTGACTCCTTGACAATTCAAAAGTGCCTGTAATTGGTTTAATTGAAATAAATGCTTTGAGTTTGAGTTTGAGTTTGAGTGGCATATCTATAACACTGTAATTTGAAAACATTTTAAAAGTAATTTATTTTTAAACGAGTAAACTGTGGAGTTTCATGCCGGCTCTTCACTATTATAGGAAACGGCCAATTGGGACCGTGCACATGTAGGTTTGTGAAATAAAATATTTTGAGTAAAAGCATGTGCATCTCTACAACCAGTTGAGATTGTCGATCACCAAAACTACAACCAGTTTAATCACGCCTTAATGTCGTGAAACACAGTCGTATACCAAAATCGCATACTGCGAAACAGTGGTCAATTTTGCTCCATTGAGTAGCAAAATTGACCACTGTTTCGTAGTATCACAAATCACAATCACATCAGATCTTTTGAGTCTTTATGCAACACATTTATTCTGCTGTCCAATCTATCTTGGTCTCATCGCCGTCACGGCATCCTGTTCATTCACTATGCTCACTGTAATTTTGAGTAAACCGTGGTGTCAACGAGGATACGCGGACCACGTATATGTGATGTATACTGGAATAAAACTGTCAGGAACTATATGAAAATACAAGTCTATTCAAGTTAACCGAAGCCTCTATTAACCTCTAGCGCGCTCTTCAATACCGCAGAGAGAATTCCCCTTGGATGCGCCGTGGATGGTCTCTGAGCTTTGGAATCTAGATATATCTTGTTACCATTAGAAACGTACGAACGTGTGCACGAATTAACGTCGGTTAATTTAAAATACTCTGCCCGGCTGTCCGCCGATGTGCACTGGCTTTTATCCTTAGTGCTAATTTCACCAATGCAACTGAACGCGATCAGCACATCTAAAACGAGTTCAAGAGCTGTAAGTGTCAATATTCCATAGAAAATAACGACACTGACAGATTTTAAACGTAGCTTATGTGCTGATCGCGTTCAGTTGCATTGGTGAAATTTGCCCTAACTCTTCTGTGAAACACCTGCGCGCAGGAAATAAACACGGCCCTCCAAACGTCGTCTAGAGTGGCTTGAAGCTAACAATTTAATAAAGGTCAATATTAGTTGTTAGTATTAGTATTAATGCTATTTCATACATACCGAACAAAACCAATAAACCTTGATGTAGCATATTAAGGGGTCGCCCTGACGACTTATGTATACTTTTTTATACTGTGCCGCAAAATTTTTAACTAACATACTAATATTGTTACTAACATATTGAGTCTATTGTTTCTTGTTAAGGCTCGTTCACACCGGCGCGACTTGTCGCGCGACGCGACTTTAACAATACAATTTCTAATAAAACTTCACGATTGAACAATTGCCGGTGTGAACGAGCCTTTAATTAAATATAAATAAATTTAATTAAAAAAGTGTTTTGAAGGGTTATACAAAAAATCTTGTCGCCCTTTCTTCAGCAAACATAAGATACTTACTTTACCGTGCATCAATATCTTGGAATCATGTATATTAGATTTCAAGCATACGATTCTTTTTCAGCAAGCGACAAGCTGCTACGCTCCTCGATCTCGTAGTAGGTACTAGCAAGTTATATCAACTCCAGACGAATTTCACACTCACACCGCATTCAAGTTAATTAATTTATTAAAATGAAAAACTAAATAATATTGTAAAAGCACGCCGACATTAAGGCGTAATACGAGATCGATCTATTATCATAAGAACTATCTGTACCTTATTTAAGCAAATAAATTATTTTAATTTTGAAGTGCATTGTATATAAAAAACCGGTTAAAATAAACAGGATTATTGCGTGTAGTCTCGAACATCCATCGTGCATACTTTCTGTCAAAATAAGGGCCGATCACATACTTAATCGCCTTTTTTGATCTTCAATATTAACCCAAAACGGTCAAAAATATTTGCACAATATTACACAATTTCATAATATTTTTTCATTCTGCCTAGCCTTTTCCCTATCATTTTGGGGTCGGCTTCCAGTCTAACCGGATGCAGCTGAATACCAGTATTTTACATGGAGCGACTGCCTATCTGACCTCCACAACCCAGTAACTGGGTAATACGATACCCCTTGGTAAGACTGGTTGTCAGACTTTCGGGCTTTTGACTACTCGTAACGACTGTCAAAGATCCACGAATAACAGCCGAAACCAACGGCTTAACGTGCTTTCCGAAGCACGGAGGATTCTCGGTATGTAAAGACGTTCGTTCACCCATCCACGGACCAACCCCCGCAAGCGCAGCTTAATCTGATCGATCGACCCGTGCGGTGGTTATTACTTAGCCACGAGCTCCTCCAATAATTTCATAATATTGTGCAATTTAATTTGTCGTTTAGGGCCCACCTGTTAATTTTCTCAAATGAATTAATAATTCGAGCATGGTGATAACTGTAAAATAAATGACGAGTAACTCAGATTGCCACACGCTTTTAGCGCCACGGTATATAGTGAGCGAATAAAAAACTAACTACACTCATTTGTGATAGTTGCATGTTCACGCGCAAAACTTTACTGTATTACACTTACACTGATTGTAGTTTTTACCTTGTTGTATAGATGGCAGTACCATTAATCGAGCAAGCAAGAAACCCCAGAAGAGATACCTAGACGAAAATGCTTAATATATTATACTCGTAGGTTACTCTACTCACATTTCACAAGTTATCCTAAAAGATCCCCGACACGATCAATTGCAATTGTAGTAATATTGTCAGTCGCTTCAATTGCATTTTGTAGACGATCAAATTGCGCATCAATGTGCATCAATCACGTCGAGTCGATGTAAATCGATTCGACGGCCGATCGCTTCGGAGACCCTTTACATTTTGAGGGACAGTAAACAATAAAATTTATATTGTGGCTAGTTCAGTGTCCTTGAATGCGTAGACATGTAGGTAATAGGGGATCTTTAAACCCAATAAAGCCTCACGCAAACAGGCGCGAAACTTCGCGAAAATTGTTCCACCGGTGTCGCGTCGCGCCGTATATATTGTAGTCTATGGTCGCGCCTGCCTGCGGGAGCCTTTAAACTGCCACAGATGGATGAAACGTTGATGTTCAGAATAGGATCTTGCTGGAAATTCATTATACAAGTGTGTGGCGGCATCTACATCGTCACGTCAGAACTATGCATCACACTGACGTCACGCGAAATCCTCCATCACGCAAGCAGAGTTTACCGCGGATTAGCATATATATAAAACTTCCCAACATCAATCGTCGGGCAGTAGCCCATAGAAACAACACCCATCTGGTCGGATTCTCCCTTTTCTATGGAGGATGAGTGAAGTTTACGATTATCGAATGAAGACACTATTTGAAAAAAGAACACAAAAATCAAAATAAATTAATCGAAATCCGTTCTTCACGCTTTCACACAAATATCAAATGTACGAAAGTAAAACATACGTAAATATTGACTGGACGAGAACGTAGAAAGTGAAAAAAAACAATGTCATGCATGTTATTAGAGAATGGTCAATCGTTTAGGTTCTAATAATGCACTAGATGGTAAATGTTCTATTTGTGTTCTTATGTGGCGATGTCCCATACATAGAAATCTTGCTAGTAATAAATAATATTTGACTCAATATTGTTTAGTTCAAAGGGTTAGTTAGTCAGATATTGGTGTCGATTCCCTTGTTCACAAACGAAACTAAATTTAATTTCAGTGCATCTTCTTCTTTCTATTTCATTATGAAAAGGACAGAAGATAAATTTTAGTTTAGTCCTGTTACATTAATCAGCGCCTGACCCTGACGTAAATTGACGTAATTTTAGTAGGCAAGTTTTTAATCACGTCTAAACTTGTATGGAGTAGTGACAGGCGCTGGAAATAAGGGTGTATGTAACTACTAACTATCTAAGGAACAGTTGAGTAATAGAGGGGCCTCTACAGGGAAGTTTTAGGTTGTTTTTAGTTATTTACATCAACAACACCATAAAAAGTGCAAAAAATGTATACAGACTTGCGATTTTAAACAAAGAGACAGCATTTATTTTCGAGTCTTCCTCATGATCTTATGTATTTCCATCTCAATTTCAAATCGTCAGTAAGGAAAATTGTAAAGGTGCCAACTTAACCGCACCGGTGTAGGTCAGTGACCAATCACAATTTATACGGCTGTCTAGTGCCGGATCATTGTCTACTTGGCACAGATTTCGTTAACATCTTAATTGATCAGGCAAACCATGAAATATAGAGGCGCATGTGTTCAAGGCCAGGTTTGCGGTAAGTTATGGAGCTGCCTCTGAGGAACATAAAAAATAAATGATAGGTAGGGAGAAATAATAAGTTTTCCCTTTCAGTACTGTCGACTTTTTAAAGAGTTTTACTAAAGATGAACCTTGGCGAGAGAAATATGATTGACAAGACACCATTTTTTTTGTATATGTCCTGATAGAAACCTCCAAAATACAGGAATGTTGGTATTGTAGTCGGTGCTACAAGTAATCCTATGTCCGAGTACTGTATGAGCAGAGACTTTGCAACCGCATATCTATCTAAGGTCAGCAATCTACGGGCAGATATCCAAAGATAGCGGGAACCACTTTCGGTCAGGTGTGCCGCATACCATGGTTTCTATTTACCTTTATCAACTGTATCTTAGGTGACACTGATTTGTGACCAATTCGGTATAGTTTAAGTCATAGTTTCAGCCCGGAATAACCCACCGCTAGGTAAAAGCCTCATTTTTTCCCTGCCATACGGGAAGTATGGCGGGGAAAAAAGGAGACTTACCTCATCCAGGTGTTGCCCGCGACGGATGATATTTTTAACCCAACGCACATCCAATGAAAACACTTAAATATTATAACAGTGTTACAGAGATTAAAATAAAACATGCAACGCGTTGTAAAAGTCGGTACCAGGAAATCGTTTACGTTCACATTCTGGGAGACAATGGGTTCACCGTCACTTGTTTCTTCAGACTACGGGCTCTTGCAAAAGTTAACCATTACGTTAGTTATGTTATGCGCATTTCTAAATGTAGACATGTTTCAAGTTGCTCTGTTCATGAGCTGGAAGTTACAACTATTTCTTTGCATACAATTACCTACGTTGGACCGACGTAAATGAATGGATTACGGTACTGACTATCGTCGCCGTGCAGGAAAAAGCTCGTAAAGAATTTCATTGTTTTTTGTTTTTATTTATTAGTTGAGTAGAAAAACTCGTAATACATACCTAATTTTTAGAACAAAACGTGCACAGCTGTAATGCTTTTAATTTAACGCCTTCTAGTGATGGTAACGAGCGCCTCGGAAAAAGTCAATGGCGGGCATTTTTCAGACAGTTTTTATATTCCCCTGTAAAATAAAATAAATATTACAATCACGAGGTTTTATTACACGGGGTTGATAAGTGGTTCCAAGTTCCAACCAAGAATTACTTACTCTTTTTTTGGGCTTCCTTGTGTGTCGGACAAAAAGGGGATGATAAGAAGCTGTAGGATCTGTTATCTCTCGTATAATATCTTAACGTTATTACGAATAGTATGTCCATTAGTAGTGGGATTTTATTCTATAATTATTTTACAATTGAGGTGGTGTGCCTCATTATTATTTCTACACGACCTTATTGGGTTGTTTAACTGGTTACTCCGTTTATGTATTCATTTACTTCAATCGGGAGCAGTGAAGGTCTAAAACTTTGAGTATTTAGGTATTGTTTATATTTCGTAACGAAAACAAAAACTGCGGACAAGACTAAATACCATGTGGAAAGTATCAGTTTAACTGCCCAGTAATGAAAAACCGTTTATTCAAAAGATACATGGGAAGGTTTACCTACTACAATTTGAATAGACCTTGGCACCATGTTGTAACTTGATTACTGTTAAAATGGTCGCAAGTTACACATTTTAATAGATACCATGCTGGTTTAGATCTCGTTACATTTCGGTTGAGATTGCACAAAATTACAATGTTGTTTTAGGTAACTTGCAAATACTGACTTTTTAGATAGACAAACATCTTAGTGCCATTATCATTATTTTAATTTGATGCACTGTCGCAGTATCCTTGAATAAAAAAACTTAGTTTATAACTGTCTGCTGTCTCATTGTAAGTATTGTAATTTATCTAGACAAGTTCTAAAAGCGGTCACGCATGCATTTCTATTAGCAAACAACTATTGACCAGGTCTTTAACAATGCACCATCCAAAAAACCGGCACACCTCTACGTTCCAAATGTTTACTTCGAAATGACCCAATAAAGGTAAAATGGCCGTTATTGATAGACAATAGACTGGGTACTAAGTTCCCTTAGTACCGAAACATTTCTCTGAATGCAACGGACCCCCTTTAGAACATGACCTAGTAGACCTTTCCCCTCTCTCTCTAACAACATTGACCTCATATCTCCTATCTCACATCACGCATCTTAAGAAAAACCCCGTTACTTTTACCTGTGCAAAAAGGCTCTATCTGCCGAGGTGAAAAGACGGCGCTGACGTGCTGTTGCTGTCCCATTCTCGTGTGGAACTTTTGTTTGTAAGTTAGAAAAGGAAAGGTGCAATGCTAATCCGGTACCGTAGACCGGTGGTGCAAGTTTTTGACAGTACGTATCAAAGTTAGCAGAGTAGTTGAGTTGGTGTATAGTGTATTTAGTTTCGTTAGTGTTATTCATTATGTATAAATGAAAATATGTAATATTGTGTGATTTGTGAAGTGCCTTGTGTTTATAGGAATAACTCTGATTAAGGTACGTGTCAAAATATGTCAAATGTTGCAATAAGGCGTATTTACACTGTACTTTCTTTGCATAACATGTCAGTTAGTCATCAAGGTCAAAATAAATCTCGTGTAGCCTGACCTTTAGGACACGTATAGATTTATAAATTGAATGAAATCAATAAAAAATCAACAACGACTGACGGATTGTTTAGTCTGGCATTCAGAAAAACGATGATATCATGTAATTTATGCACATAACAATATAATTTTATCGACACAGCAGTTTCCAAGTTTATACAAAAATACATACCTACCCAAGTACCCACAAACAACTTAATATTTTAGTGCCTTCTCTTCCGGGTATATTGTTCTTTTAAATGAAACCTTCTAAATATTTACGTATGCAAGTTTTCAACCATGAATTTAAGGAGAAGTTTAAAATAATTTCCATAAAATATATAATAATATATGTATTCCATGTAAAATGTAGCGTAGGTTGGTAGATAAAATTAAATGAATTAGATTTTTGAATGCAATTTACTATAGAAGATTCTGCAGACCATTTTGGGTCTAGTCTCCTTTAGGGAAAAATGGTAATTGACCTATTACATATGAGTTTCTTCATGGCAACCGACACAACTTCGTTCGATCAACGCCATGGAATTTTGACTAAACGAATTTCTGAACAAGTTCCAAACGGTACAATTTGTGTGTTAGTGGCGCGAAGACATGACTCTCGTGGTATGTCAATATGTCACGAGAACCTTTACGCTATTTGGTTATAATGTATACAGGCTGCGGCATTACTGAGGACCGATACTTGACCTGCCTGCAAGCTGTATAACAACAGGACCTTTAATCGTCGAAATCGCCTAATTAATAGTATGTAAAAAACATAAATATAAATAGCCTCCAAAAATGCGAAAACAAATAAATAATGATTGAAAAAATCCATAAACAAAAAACCATTGCCTTTTAAATACGGAAACGACGAAATCAAATCAAATCGTTAATAAGCTAAAAACAAAAAATAAGAATAAATTGGGTTAGAAACAATAGTTATTCACCATTTACGGCACACCCAGTTTAAAGCATCAAATATCAGATCTTCCTTTCTAGTTATATTCAGACCTTGAATTGAATATGTAAAGAACAATGACATTTTAGTTCGTATTTTTAATGCTGTGCTCTGCGCAATATCTCGGGCATTGCAGCATTGTTTATAAGCTGTGATTGGTGCATTCGGCTGCTTAGCAATGACAAGGATGAAGACACACTGTATAATAAGGAAATAATAATGGTGGACTTCGGGGAGACCCCTTTATCTTCCCACATCTCTACCTCACTAGGCATGAGCCCTAACAGGCGTTGACCACCGGGGTGCCTTTAGTGAGGTAAAGATCTCACACTCCCTAGTCTTATGCCCAAAATGCTTTGAAGCAAAAAAAGAAGTGTGGCATTGACATAATACAGATTTTTAAAAGGATAGGGAATATTTTTGAATACTACCCTATCTCCTGGTCGTAAAACAAACGAACAATGAGAACACTTAATATCAGCTACATTAAGTACTCATAGTATTATTTAATTCGAGTAAGTTCAAATCAAGTTCGAATAGATAGAATGGTTCGGTCCGCCCACTCTAGAGGTTCTGTCCCTCATAAGGAAATGAAAGCGTGAAGATATAGGTAAACATGAAATTATATTATGGTCGAACCTTTAACCGGTCATTGGTACTTATGTGCCCGGTTTGTACCGGGCTATAAACATAACATAACATCACACCTGTATTCCCCGAAGGGTTAGGCAGAGGTGTACCCATGTAATTACTTATAATACTCCTACATTTCAATAGTTTTGTTTAAGGCTATGTAATAGGGGGCGAGCCTATGGCCATCAAACGGGAAGAAGTCCAGACTCCGGACTGATACTGATAAATGCCCGACCCGGGAATCGGACTCATGCTCAGCAGTAGCGCTTGCGACCATTAGTAGACCAACGAGGCAGTTTCCCATTGTCTGCCTCCAAGGGAAAATGCAACCTTTGTTCAGCCTAACAGATACCTTATTTGAAATATAGAAAATTTGTCACGTTCATTTGTTTTTCTAGTTTCTAGATTCGAGCCAAGACACGCATAGAGTCCGCGCCACCACTCAATTCTGATAGACGCGGCGTTAGTGTCTATAGCATTCCATTAATTTGCATTTTTTTTAAATGTAGTTCCACAACTTTTCCGCCGGGTTTCAGTGGTGGCGCCTACTCTAGGTAAATGATGACAGGTTCGGGATTTGGAAGAGGTATATAATATTTCCTTTAGAATGCTTTTATATTAATAATCTTTTAAACTTTTAACCTCTCAGTTGTAAAATAACGGTATTACTACACACCATCCTATTCCCGGAATAACAGAGATAAGACATTTTATGTTTTTAACGAAGACATGCCAACTTAGATAGGATCTAAGTATGTGGGAAAATATAGTGATTATGTATTAGGTTTTCCGTGTAAACGATAGTTAAGTGAAGGAAATGAGTTACTTAACACGATGAGCTAACAACTTGCAGTAGCTGAGGCTATACTTAGGCATGCTGGGAGGTTGCTTAAACTTGCTCCCATGCATTTACCAAGTTATGGTTGACCTGTAATGAGGCATTTATGGAATACTGATATTTATAAGTAGTATTTAGTACCAGTTTTATGAATGTTCATAACAATTAGTAAAATACATAGTTCGACCCAAATTCCAAAATTATAAAAACTTTTTACAAAAAAAAATTAACCGACTTCCAAAAAAAATCACTACAAAGTGAAAAATAACTTTCATTTCGGAAGTCGGTGTCTTTGGTTTTGAATTTTTGTTTTTTGCCACCGACTTCCGAAATGAAAGTTATTTTTCACTTTTTAGTTGTGGTACCTACCCCCCTTTATATGGGACCATCTCGGGAGCATACCCTTTCAAACAAAAAAATAATTTTCAAAATTGGTCCACAATTGGACCACCAATTGGACCAATTGGATTGGAGAAATCGGTGAACATGCATTAAAAAAAAAAAAAAACGTACATACGCTACGAACATATAACCTCCTCCTTCTTGGGAAGTCGGTTAAAAAAGGGAACAACCAACTTCCAACTTGCCAACTTTGGGAAATGAACATTTCCTCACAGAAAAACTCAGATCTTCAGACAAAGAAAAGCCATGATAACAAAAGCTTCTCCAACACTAGTTTTTGAGATCAGCCTGTTGCCATGAATCCAGACTCTGGACTGCTGCTAACTATTTCAGAAAACTTAATAAGTCTTTGCCTGTTCCGAGTCGAGGATCGAACCAAGACCCCACTCAAACCTACGTAGTCACTCAAACCTACGCGCAAACATCCGGTAGACGAAACCGTACAAAAACATCGGAACCCATTCCAGGGTTCGAAAGCTTCTTATAAATCGCTCAATGTTCTAGGTTAGACTCGGTAACGCAACGCCATTGTTTGCCGACCTCGTGTCACTGAACTAAGCACAATGCTCGTGAGAATCCACCATTATTGTTTGAGCTGTTGAGCTCCTTCATACAACTGCTTTTTGTGGCAGAGGAACTTCGCTGTTAATTCCTTTGTCTAAATATTTTGTTGTTTGGAGCTGTGTGTTGTTTGGTCTGATATATTAAGATGAGCAAAAAATTAAAGTTTGAGTTTCAGTTTTGCTACGGGAGTGCAGACAGATAGCTAAGGTACCGTTCGGTCAGCTGCTCTTGAAATCTGTGCTCTGAGTGGAATACCTCCTTTTTTGCCAAATCTTCCATTGTAGAATATTGAATTGATGATTAGTTGAAACTGAAAACGATAATTACAGTAGACTTAACGGTAGGTATATTTACGTATAGTGGGTATTGTGAAAGTACCGAGAAAATAAATACACAAACACATTAATTCTGCTGCCTCGGAGTTTTTGCTGTTTATTTCCAAATCCATCTACAAACAAATACAAAATGAAAAGTGAAAACATAGTGGGTATCCACAGTTATATTAACAATTAAAAGAATAATAATCATCTCTTTCCTAGGAATTAATCCAAAGTAGATTACTATCATAAATAAAACATATAAATCACGCACATAGTTATCAAGATAATATTAATTTAACAAATTGGAGCAAACGACACGATTCGTTCGAAACGTGACATCAAGCGACCGCAAGCACAGCACTTCAAAACAATATCATTCTGAGCATTATTTTTTCTTAGTAATTTACATATTAAGATATTTAGAAAAATAAATTACCTACCTATGTAGATATTGTGTATTCAAATTTGTTCATAAACTCCCTGCGAAAAAAAGAGCTATGAATTGTGACATTTTCATTATTATCGTCTATGCCTCAGTATTTTATTGTTGCTTGTACAGAATTACAGAATAAAATAAATCAAGATATTATTAAATAATAAATACTGCTGGGACTCCAACCTCTTCTCTGTGAGCAGATTTTTCGGTTCTCGGATATGTCAGTTTCTTCACGATGTCTTCGTTCCTCGTAAAAACATATCTACTTATCCTATTGTAAAAAAGTGTAGCGTGAACATACTCCAGTGAACCACTTTCCCAACGCCAGCAACAGTTTTGCGGTCAGACATTCTTGTATAAACACTTACATCAGAGCTTTGTTTTGTAATGGTGATCTTTAAGCGGTGGCTGCCATTGCTGGCATTTTATTTTTGTAACGGGGTGCACAGTGGCCCATAGTGGACATTGTTTACCTTCACGTTGATTCCCACTGGGTCTTGGAAGGCGACAAGATAGGCAGGCAACAACATGACTGTCATATGGCATCAATGAGTGCCTCGGTGGTCTAGTGTTCGCGAGCGTAGTGTGTTTTGATAAACAATTAATTTTCCTGACTGAATATTATATACCTACTTGTAGGTATCTACTCTGCATCCGATACAAGTCCGAGAAAAATCGGTGCTATTGTGACAAGTCGACTTCAGATCGAATATTGCACAATCGTTCTTACAATACTTCCTTTGAATTGTTCGAACAATATTTTTCTCCAGCTTCAGATTCGGAATAGTTTAAAAACAATCAAACAGTGATTATTATTCGGAACCTCCTAACCAAGATTATACACTGACATACAACTATATTAGCGAGACATTACAAGTATTACATCCTAGTTAGAATGTCACAAGCTTGTGGCCAGTCTATTGAGAAATGAAACTAAAGCGACAGGTTGATACTGATCAGTAACTTGTTTTATTTGAATATTATGTCTAAGCTATTATTAAATTGGGATAAATATAGATTAAAATCTAAAGAAACGTTCTGTTAAAATTACAGAAAGTAAACACACTTTGAATACAATCAACCTGGTAAAACCAACCAAAAAAAAAAAATATCCACCTGGTTTATTGCAGTCTGGACATAAATTTCTCCTTAGACCCCACAACACTCGAGTTTCCGTCGATGTTTCGAGTCGTCCAGTCTTCTTTTTTTTGAGTCGATTCGTCGCGTTTTTTAGATCTTCAGAAGTGCAGGTGCAAGGGCACTTTGGACACTCCATATTATGGGACATAGTTAGGTTGGGAGTACGCATTCGCACTGGGTGTCGGTTGGGTCCTTAATCCCCCATTTCTCTAGATTGTGCTTGCAGCGGCCTACTTGGATCCGCAATCGATTGATTGCTTTCAAGAAGTAGTTCGGTGGTGGTGGGTGATGTTTTTCTCAAAACTGTATTCTTACCTTTGAAGGTTGGTCTTGAATTACCTGAGAACAACGAAGAAATCTCTTCCAGCTCTTTAGTCTACCCGGTGTTGTAGTACAACACGTGCGTAAACGGGATCTCGTGAATCGGCTTCCTGCGTATATTTCTCAAGCACGTATGCGACTTCCCTTAGTACGACTGGTGGAGCGATACCGGCCAATGGGTAGAGCTGGTTGAGTGGAGTTGGTTTTAGGCATATACATATACGAGTAAATAGACACGTCTCATTCAGGGCATTGTGAACTTGCTTTGTGTGAGCGGATCTGTGCCATACTGGGCACGCGAATGCGCCGTCAGAGAACCATAAAGACATGCCAGTGGTGCAAAGAACGTCGGGTGCTGCACCCCAGTTGGTGGAAATAAGCTGATGAAGCAAGTTGTTTCGGTTCTCGCCATGCTGTTTTATTTTAAAATACGACTTATAGGTCATAATCTAGGTATAAGTCTCTTTGTCCAAGGTCACATCTAGATAGGATGGTGATTCGTGATTAAATCAGCTAGTTCATGACCTAGAGAGGTTCATGAGGTAGAGGATCATATTAAAGTTTGAAACAGTTGTCATTTAACGAGCTAAACTTCTGACCCTAAAAATGATAGCCGATATAACCCCATACCGGTATTATAATGGTCATACCGGTATTGTGCAACGTACTAGTAGCAGTAATACGTAGTCAAGTGTTATGAATGTTAAGTAAGTATTTTTAATTACAAACGTATATTATTATGAATGTTATGACTATGAATCTTCACGCACGAGGAAAGAAGACCTCGAAAAACAGTCGGCTTGTTTATATTTTGACTCTACGCTCTTGAATTCTGTATCATGCATCTATTAGATACGTACCGTTATTACAGAAACTCCTTAATTATGTAGTTACTGAGGATACTGTAAAGGGCTAATGTTTCTATTGGGTGTTTTGAAATGCAGAACTGTCAAACCATTATGATTTAGAGGATAGGAGTATTTCAATCATAGGAGTTTTTTCCCACTACAGGATGGGAGATACCTCCTGCTGGATTTTTGCGATTATTTTTAGTTAATTGATTCAGGCGTGTCTTGGCGGAAATCTATTAAAAAATACAATATAAGTAAATGTAATGAAATAATAAAATGCCTCTCAACGAGGCATCATCAGGATGACGACTGACTTTTCGCGAACCCAAATATGACGTGCTGTCACGCCGAACGCTGGACGCTGAGAGGTGAAACACGTGTCGATTTCTTACAGGGTATGACTCTTTAGGAATATTAAGGCGAATAGGTTACTAAATGTATTTTTTTAATAGTTATTTATAACTTAATCATTAAATGAGAGTCAGTCACCGCAATATAATTATAGTCTAGAGCTAAGCGCGACGGCTTGGCTCCTATTCTAAAAATAGACCTGATATCCATTCTCATTTCCAGAATGGCAGAAATAATATTCCAGCGTCGAAAGATCCCAACAGTGATATCAGACCCAAACCCGTTGATAATCCTGCTGATACTATCGCTGCTACAAGCATGTTGGAGTCAGGTCATCAACAGGGCGCCTCACTTCGTCCCACAGATCGGGGACATGTCGCAGTTCACTCTGTCTGAAGACACGCCTGTTGGCACACCAGTTTATCATTTAAAAGGTAAGGTACATTTTGTTTTGGTGCTCTCTCGTGTATTACTGAGCTTATAACATAAGCCTGTATTTTTTTATGGATAAAGAGTTATCCGGTTGGGGAGCCCTATGTCCAGCAGTGGACGTCTATCGGCTGAAATGATGATGATGATGATAAAGTTAATAAAAATATCGTCATTGAAAACTAAAACAAATTTCTGGTAGCAAGCTACCAGCATACATATTTTATTAGGCTTGGGAATTAGACAGACGGCAGTATGTAAATCCATTACCATTTTTTTCGTGATGCTTATAGTAAGCATTACTTATAATATTATTGTCACGAAAATTGATGATGCCATTTCAGTAATAGGTTCAAAATTTACATAACACCATGAGGTGTTCTCAAATATCAGAGCCCCACATGATCTTCTTTCGTATTGGTTGATATTAATAATTGTAATATTTCAATTTCAGGTATGGACCCAGAAAATGGTCCACTTCGGTACTCCATATCTGGGCAGTACTTCTCAGTAGATTCGCTGACTGGTGTCGTGACGCTTGCCAAAACTCTGGACAGGGAAGAGCAGAACGCTTTGGAAGTTATCATCAGTATAACTGGTAAGGTCGTACTAATAAATACCTCACATCTTCCGAATCTTGTTTATTGTTTATAGAATGTCATATTTACAATTATTTTCTATTTTATTTTAAATAATACAAAATAGTCTAACGATTATTATTTTATTTTACTTGTTTTGTTTTGTGCTGATTTCGGACTCTGGTCAGTTCGAAACGTTGAAAGTTCATTTCCCAGAACCATTTTCTACTAACAAATGTTCTCTCATTATCTGTGCCTTGCTAATAAAGCTAATTATTTCTCTTCGTTCCTTTGCTGCGTAACAGTATTTTTAACAGCCTTTTACAGATGAAAGAATAGCAAACGTACGAAATAACAAATAAAAATGCACATTGTTATTATATTACTACCGAAAAGTTATTGTTGGAAAACATTTCATTTATAGATGAAGGTATAGCGAACACAGAGCCGAACACAGTGTCGTTGAGGCGTGTCATCCCAGTAAAGGACGTCAATGATAACCCGCCTATCTTCCATAACAGACCTTACATTGTAAACATTAGTGAAGCCACTGCTGTTGGTACTGAGATTGAGGTATGCATGGAATTTAATACTAATGATGGAATAATGTGATGTGAAAAACCCGTACCTACTCATAATGAATAATAAATAAATAAATAATAATAAAAAACAAAATAATGCATACATTTGTTTTGATATTATTTTTACAAAGTTCACAAATTGCGTGTTAAATAAAGAAATACAAAAAATCGCACTCTTAAACTCATAATAAACCAAAACAAAAAGCCACAATGACATCATTGTCAAAACTATGTTATTGTTACTATCTTAAAAAACATTGTGCAATTTGATTGTCACGAAATGTCATGATTTGTCATGTTATAATGAAAGCCCCTCGCCCCCTGATACATGGGACTTAAACATAACGGGTGAAATGTGGGTGCGCTATAGGTGCACCTCTGCCTAATTATAATTAAAGACATAATTGATGAATTTCAGGTGAACCCAATGATAACAGTAACAGATCGTGATGAAGGTGAAAATGCAAGGATAAGAGTGATATGTTCTACCAAAGAGAAAGGAAGCGATTCTGAAGCTTGCGCCACATTTAGAGTTGAAACAGATATGGTAAGTAAACAATAATAAATATAACAATAGAATTTTGAAACAACAGCATTTAATAAAACATCTAGTGCAAATAAAACTATCCTGGCGAAAAACTGATGGGCCTACAAAGGAAGGACCTTTGGTGTATGTATTCATTACTTTGTTAAAATATAATATTTTTAAGCAAAAATATTAATGAATTTCAGATAACACCAAACGAATATCAAGTACGGCTTTTCCTGAACCAACCTCTGGACTTCGAAAGCAGATCAGCATACGTGATCAGTTTAGAAGCTACTGATTCATCAGATAGGCCGCTCAGAGCACTAGCCAGTGTCGCAGTAGCAATATGGGATGTGCAGGATCAACCACCAGTGTTTCTCAATGCGCCATTTTCAGCTACAGTACCAGAAAATACAGCACCAGTATGTATTTTGGCAGTTCTTTTAATTTTAAGAAATCGTCATTTTTTGGGGACCGAATAACAACATATAAATATGGTTAATTTTGTTGTTAAATACTTCAGAAAATGATAGATGTTATTACTTTAAAATGACAGATGTTATCTATTATGTTAGGAGTTATGTTATCTATGATTTATCTATCTATCTTATACCATACAAAATGAGAATGACTAGTATTCATTCACTTAAAATAATCTGCCTCATCACCATTTATAATACCTACTTCAATTTTTAAAACACTGCATTAAGTTACCAAACTTACATTATTATTTTCAGAATACAAGTATAATGGAGATCATAGCCAAAGATGGCGACACAGCCAACCCTAGACCAGTTCTGTTGACCCTCGAAGGTGACACCGAGCAGTACTTTAAGCTACTTCCCGACAGACCTTTGGGACGAGCTACACTGGTCGCTTCGGACATTCCCATTGACAGGGAAAGTGATGTCGTGATGCAGAACGGAGGAGTTTACAGTTTCTTTGTCAAGGTACTCACGATTTATAACAGTTACTTTATATTTTGTCATAGCACCAAAAATATATTTTATTCCTTTATTTTTTCATGGGAAAAAATTCGAATTGCAATAATTATTTTTATGAACTACTAGCGACCCGCCCCTACTTCGCACGGTTTTTAAATAAATTCTCTAAATGATGGTGAAATCCGCATCTAAATTCGTTGTGTGATTTAGAATAACAACGCGGTCACACAGACAGACACGAAAACCGACTTGAATTTATAATATGCATTAAAGCCTAGTTCCATACACCATTAAGCATATAATATAATATAAGCCTTTCCCCTTATGTCCTATGCTACCTTGTTCTATAATAACATTATTTCTTTCATTTCAGGCAACAGAATTAATAAACAACGAAGTGCCATCGGATTTCACGGTGACAACTATAACGATAATTGTAACTGACGTTGATGATCACGTACCGAAATTCAACAAAGAGGAGTTTGATATATCAATACCTGAGAATATAGAGAATGGTAGTCCCATCCCTGGTCTGTCAATATACGTTGAAGACCACGATATAGGACAAAATAGTAAATACGATTTATCACTAAGAAATGTTTGGAATTCTGAAGATGCGTTTGCTATAAGTACAGATCACGGTGAAGGAAGAACCCCAATCAGTATAAAAGTAAAAGATTCTTCGAGATTAGATTACGAAGTAGACGAAGATGACAAACGCCTATTTAGTTTTGATATTGTAACATCAGCTAATGGAAAAGAATTGTCATCAGCACGAATCAATATAAAACTGCTCGATATGAATGACAACAGTCCAATTTTTGAAGAATCTACGTATAAATTCAATATTCCTGAAAATGCAACAATTGGAACAAAAATTGGTGATGTATTTGCTACTGACAGAGACTACGGAATATTTGGTGAAATTGAATACACTTTGACTGGGTTTGGATCAAATATGTTCAAAACAGACAAAAACACAGGTGGTGTATATGTGCGTCAGATATTGGATTATGAGAAACAAAAAAGTTACAGTTTAACACTATTTGCTAAAGATGGAGGTGGTAAAGGATCAACAGCAAGTATTTTTATTGAAGTGCTAGATGTAAATGATAATGCTCCATTATTCGAAGCAGCGGAGTACAGTAGAACTATAAGAGATGGGGCTACTAGTTTTGAACCACAGTTTGTGGTTCGGGTGAGTAATATTATTTTTAAATGTATACAACATAGCGTCGAGCATAGGAGGTATAAACTTTGTGTATGTCAATGAATTTATTATTATCTAAATATTTTAGGCTACGGACGCAGATGGTCCCACACAAGGCGATGGTCAAATTAAATATTCATTGGAATCTGATAACAGCATAAGTCGCAAAGGGAATGTTTTTACCATAGATGAAGATACAGGAGAAATAAGTATTATCGAGAGGGTTGACAGCATGGACACTCCTAGAGGTCAATATGAGTTGGTTGTTAGAGCTACTGATTATGGTAAGTTAATAAGGAAATAATAAAAACTCAATATAAAATATCAAGATGTATTTATAATTATGAATAATAATTATTAATTATTGTTTAGGTATCCCACCTCTTCATAATGAAACTCGGGTTTACATTCGAGTGGGCGTTCCTGGGAACCAGCGGCCTACATTCAAGGGCAACTACCACCACTACAAGTACACCGTCTCTCAACATAGTCCTGAGAATACAGAAGACTTTACCTTTGACTTGAATCCAATGAACTACAAAGCGAACATTAGAGAAGATGCCAAGCCGGGTCAGAATGTGACTATGGTGGTGGCTAATGATCCTGATGGATTGGATGATTTGCTTGCATATCATATTGTATCAGGATCTAGGGATAATTTTGTGATTAATGAAAAGTAAGCAAAATTCTGAATTTACTATTCTAATGAAACTATCGTAAGCTTTAGATGGCTAAGAACTTACTACTTTTACTGTTCTAATGTCATAATGCGTTTATCATTTTCTGTTCTTTTATTTCAGATCGGGCCTTATAACAGTATCTAATGATGCAAACTTAGATCGTGACATAAATCCTGATCGGTACGAAATCATCGTATCAGCAGTCGATAGTGGAATGCCTATACCAGAAACTGCTACCACCACAGTTTTTGTAACCATCCAGGATGTGAACGATAAGCCACCAAAATTCAACGTGACTGAATCAACAACACACATTTCGGAAAAAGCAAAGGTGGATGACATAGTAACGAGGATAATAGCTTATGATACTGATGTCAATACAAAATTACAGTACAGTATCATGCAGCTCAAAGCTCTTTCTAAAGCTGGTGTCCAACTAAAACCTAACTCACCATACGATTACAAGCACATATTCCGCATCAATGAAGACACTGGAGAAATATTTGTCAACGGAACTTTGGATTACAGTATGACATCAATAGTAATACTGACGATCAAAGTTGTCGACGTTAATGCTGAAATTAATAAAGAAAAGCAATTCGCCATGATAGAACATACGATTTATATACAACCGTATGCTGATAAAAATCCTCAATTCACCAATGCCGGCTGGACAAGTTCCAATCCTGTGATATATCATAAAATCAAAGAGGAACAGCCTATTGGAAGTACTGTTGTCGTTTTGACTGCTGAAGACCCTGTGTCTGGACATTTAGTATCGAGCTATAAGGTCATTAATGCAGAAACAGGTCTGCTTCAAGTAGATCCTTTAAGTGGTCAAGTAGTTTTGACTAAACATTTGGATTATGAAGACCTTACAACCCCTAATTTAACAATAACCGTTAAAGCGGCGAGTAATGATGGTAGTAAACATAGTATAGCGAAAATTATTATAGAAGTTATGAATATCAACGATAATCCACCGATTTTCGAAAAAGAGGTAATGTATTGTACTATAAGAAAGTCCGAAGATAACTTACTGTATAATTATTTTCAATGTTTTTAATAATATATTTTAAATTCCAGCTTTACAAAGTAAGCGTCCTGGAATCAGTGAAACATCCAGAGCAGATTGTTACCGTCAAAGCACACGATGCAGATGCTGTGTTGACTGAAGAAGACAAAGTCAAGGGTTACTCAGATATCAGATATACGTTAAGGGGCGAGAATTCTGATCTGTTCAAAATTGATAACGTTACTGGAGCTATACAGGTAACACTTTTTCAGAATATTATTTTAAGATAATATGACAAAGTATATGTAGGAAAATAAAGTGAAGAGTATTATGTTGAGAACAGTAGAAAAATAAATTATAAATATTTCAGGTTGCTGAAAATAAAACGTTAGACAGAGAGCGACAATCAGTTCTCAGGCTGGAGATTGAAGCAGCTGATGTTCCAAGTGGTGGAGCTGACAAATTGAAGACTACCGCCACTATTCTTGTAGATGTTCTCGATGTTGATGATAACTCACCTGAATTTGAGAAGAATGTTTACACCGGTAAGATATCACATCTAAAGTACATTCATGAAATAAAGCACAACCTTCTCTGATAAGTACAATCATAAAGTTCTAATGATAAATTAATATGTTGGTAATTAAAACTCAGAAATTCATTTTCATTTACAGCCGTTGTACCCGAAAATGTACCGATCGGTATAAGCGTCATTAATGTCACCGCAACAGACCCTGATGAAGGATTAGGTGGAGAAATCAAATACGATTTCTTGGACGAGGGAGAAGCTAATGGTAGGCATAAAGATGAGATAAATGAGAACTACATAAAAAAATATAAAGGGATAAATCAAATAAGAGAAGAAATATAATGATCATTTGTTTCAGGCCTATTCATAATAGACGCTATAACAGGAGAAATTAAAACCCATAAGGATTTAACCGGTCGTGGTCGTACAGATCCTTACAGACTGTTGGTTGGCGCGACTGATGGCGGTGGACACTCTGGAGATACATCATTATCTCTGTACATCGGTGACGTCAGCGCTAATGATGGCGTGCCAAGGTTTATTAGACCTGCCGCTGGCGAAATACTAAGTATTAGTGAGGTAACAAATTTACTTTTACTCAAAAAAAACTGCTATGATCCCGACAGCCATATTCAAACTTGGAAATGGCTAATTTAAATACTTGCAAATTACCCTACTTGATTATTAAGTCTCATCGAAGTTTTAGTAAAAGTGAGTGAACTAAGAACGAATGAGAAGATACCATCTGATTTCCAAAAACATTATTCTGTATTCTTCTTGTCTAATGATGTTGGCTCCACAGAATGCAACAATTGGATCCGCTGTGTACCAAGTAGTGGCAAGCGATCCTGACGATCCAACTCAACCTTCTGGACAGCTCTTCTACTCTATACAACCAAGTAACGCTGATGCAAAGATATTTTCAATTGGTAAGTGCACTTTGGAATACTCATTAGAATTAAGACAGTTTTTTTCGTTCTCGTCCATGTGTATTTTTATTAAGATTTATTAAGCTTTCAATATAAAACTCTGTCTTCTTTCAGATCCCCATTCAGGTCAGATTACAACAAGGCAGTCATTGGACAGGGAACGCAAAGCATCATACACCTTAGTTCTACTAGTGACAGATAGAGGACAGCCACCTCAGCAGAGCACCAGGATCGTCACCGTCAAGGTCACTGACGTTGATGACCATAAACCGCATTTCGGAAGAAACTCGGTGAGCAAATAAACCAATAAAGTATTTAATTTTAATAAAATGCGAATTTACACCAGACTTAAAAATAATCCATAAATAAATAATAAATTACCAGCAACATAATTGTCTTCTTTCTCAGGATGATCCTCCGGTACTGATGACAGTCAAAGAAGAAGTCCCTATTGGTACAGTCATTGGGCAACTGGAAGCAATTGATGAGGATATCGATGAAAACGCTGCTGTAGACTATGCTATTACAGGTAAATAATCATAATCGTGATCACATCTTGCCAGAAGACAGCTTACTGCAGTTTCAAAAATTCAAATCTCCAAAACCTCCAAAATAGTATTTTTCCGATTTGTAGCTTTTCTGGTGCACTAACCTCACTTGGTCTAGAAGAGACTTTAAATCCTTTTTACGAAACTGCATCGATGGTCATCATAAAAATAAAACGTAAGAATTAACGTTTTTCTAACTGACTGTACCATTTTTCCAAAAACGGTGAATGCAGATAACAGTTACCTACTCAAAAAGTTAAGCATAGACTTCTTATAAGAACGTATTCCTATAGCTACAACGGTTAAGACGTCTCAAAAATCCATCCTGTACCTATAATGAAAGAAATGAAAATAAATAAACTTTTTTTGCAGTGGGGAACGACTATGGCTTACTGAAATTGGAAAGAACAAATGACAGCAAGGCTTTGATAACCGCAGCAGCGAGACTGGACAGAGAAGCAGTGTCCAAGCAACTGATTACAATAAAGTGCTTCAAGTATAGCACGAAACCAAGACTTACGAAATCTTATAATAGACTGGTAAGAAATACTGCAACAAAATTCTTAATGTTTACTGTTTATAATACTGTAATTATTACACATTTGCCAACAGCCAATGCATTATTTTATCTACCTACTTAGTGCGATTGAGCATGCCATGATTACCAAGCAGTTAAAAAGATGCATTATTGTACCTACATAGTAAAAACATATCAGTATTTAATAGTTTATCAGTATTACTTTTTCAAATGACTTCGCCCATTTATTTACCATCGTATTTACATTTTGCCGTGAAAGTAAATCACGTAATTAAACATCCTCCGGAAAGTTCCCTAACCAAAGCTGACATATTCTTTCCAGGACCCCTCAGAAATCCAAGTACTAATCAAAGTTCTAGATATAGACGACCATCTTCCTGAATTTGAGAGTGCCAACATGACACTAGGAGTCAGACTGAACGTGCCTATAGATACACTGATAGCATCTATCAAAGCTACTGATAAGGATCCAGATGCAAGACCTATACACTACAGCATTGTGAACATGAGCTTCGAGTCACCGATCAAGGGCAAATCGTTGAATAACATCACTGATGTGATTGTGTTGAATAATGTGACTGGAGACTTGAAGATTATGAAGAATTTGATACATTATGCTGATGGGATATTTAGGTAAGTTCTCATACTTTCTACTTTCTATTTCTGTGCTAGTCTGCTATCACTTAATTATACGAGTAGGATTCCAATCCATCTATATTCTCATTCATCAATAATAGTTTTTTTACCATTGCCACTCGTTATAGGGGATTTGTTTCATCACCCGCTTTAAGGGACTGAATAAAGCTCTTTTAGTCACTGACTGAATAAAAAAATTTTGAATTTGGAAGCAAGCACGAATTATACGAATTATGTACAAAAAATAAATAAAACGTGCTGAAAGTACCTATTTTTAATGTTTAATCCTTCGTTCTCTTATTACCGATTATGTAATAGAATGTGTAAAGTATAAATACTATAAAATACTACTTATTTATTTTCTCGCAGTCAATGGTAAAAAGTAGAGTAGGTAAACAACTCGTGAAAAAAAAAACATCCCATCCTTGTCTCCCTCGCTCAGCTCAGGATTGCTCTCGGAATCCAACATAGAGACTATGGTGGAATGAAATTCCTTTTTTTCACTTGTTCTATAATCTACTATTATTTAACTAATTCTGAAAAACATACTGGCAATTTAAGGTGTATATGTGTTTGCAGTACGACGAATAAAAATGGAAAACGTATCAATCAGCATGGAACGTCATAAATTATATCTAATACATAAATTGCATTTATAATAAAATTATTTTTTTGGTTTCAGGTTGATGGTCAGAGCAAATAATACAAAAGACCCAGAAAGATTTAGCGATATCTTAGTGGAGGTAATTTACTTCATTCTTAATAACTGATATAATTTAGTCATGAATTAATTAGAGAACCGAATACAAAGAAACAGGTTTTTCCACAAAATCATGCTACGTAATGTAAAAAGCATGAGTTACTTTATTATACTGTGGTGGCAATAGGCTCGCCTCCTATTACATGGGACTAGCGAAATGTATGTGTACCTACGTACAGTCAAGTCTTTTATAAATCTTCGTCAGTTTTCAAATTGTTTCCTTTATCATGTCAGGACACATAATAGCTTTAGAGCGACGGCAATGAGCAGACTATCATAGAAAACTATAATATTTAATTATTTGATAACAAATATCAAAATAGCATAGTGATGCCTTATTAATGGCCTGGCCATTTTATAGAATACTAGCTGCTGTCCGCGGTTTCGCCTTCGTGGACACAATTTTTTTTTTCTAAAGTAAAACTAACACTCAAAACTAAAAAATTTGGCTTAGGTATACTTTTACATGCATTTAGTAAAAAACTGTTATTTTGACATTACAAACAGACATTTCAATTTTATTTATTTGTATGTATGCATGTATAAGATAAGGATATAGGAAACAGGACAACGTCTGTCCGATCAGCTGACTAGCTAACCGGACAGACGTTGTTCCTAGAACTCGGTCGTAGTGCTACCTAAAAACACACAAAAAAAAAACAACAAAATTGTCCAGCCGTTTATGAGTTCAGTGACAGACACACTTAGTGAAGAATTTTATACATATATGTATAAAGATACATACTTTTTCTTTTTTATTGAATCGTAAGAGTCGGTCAGTACACATTTTTACATTGTTTTTACGTTTATTGACATTACGACACAATAGTCATATAAAATGCTGAGTCGGTAAAGTGGATTCTATCGTACATTGAGCAGACAAGAATACCTCTATTTCTTGGCTGTGAACAACAACACCCAGATTTCACACCTCTACAAGTATACATCCCCTTTGGAAACACAGGCTTGATTTTATGTTATGTTTATTTTGCAGGTGGTAGTAGTGAGGGAACGCGACCTCCTCCGTCTGGTGATGCCAGGTGGAACAAGACAGAAGTATGGAGACCTTCGAGACAGGATGTCTGCTGCTCTAGCGCAGAAGGGACTAAGGATGCAGCTGCATGATGCGAACACCGCCTTCTACGCTAACCCTGGGTAAGATAAAATTGGCTGTAAATGAATCACAAGTCTGATTCTATTTCGAATTATAAATGTTGGTCAATGGTTGTCTGCAGTTAAGAAAATAAATGAATGTAGCTTTTTGGGAAAAATGGACCAAATCAAAGAACAAAAGAAGACAATAAATTAAATAATATTATATTTATAATTGCCGTTTATTATTTATGAAACCATTTGTAATACAAATCCGGTCTTTACAAAGATAAACAGATAATTTATTTGTAAAAAAAATCAGTATGTAGTACATATTGAAGTCTTAAATAATGGTCTCATATTTTACTAAAGATAATGGCGTTATGAGCTTAGCATTCTATTATGTTTTACATTCCAAAGACTGTTACATTTATTAGAGACCGACTGAAGGCACTATAATTACACTGATCCTGACCTTGGTTTGAGTGTTATTATAAAAACCGATACATTCAAGCAAGCAATTAAGTTCTTGCACAAAATATGTAAATCAATATTTGGTAAGATCTTAATAATGTGTTACTTCATGCGTTCTATTTACTGTGGATTTTCCATAATGATCTAAGTTTAAGTACAATTTAACCTATAGTTTTTGTGGAACCTGTGAATCGTGCTTCCTATCTAGCTATTGTGCTCATTATATGTATATTTCTATTCATAATCCAACATAAACTCTGTAATGAATTCAGTTAAGTACTTCGAATATAATTTCAATGTTTTGTCTTTTCAATATCTACTTATAGTGTATTAAAATTAAACACAAATCAATATAATCTACAGTAGCACTCATCTCGTCTTGTGACGATTTTTTATCCACGACAGTTTTTTTTATTTTTTTTATTTCTGTCCTCAATAATTATGTCTTTGTATTATTAATTCAAATATTTCACCAATTTTATTGTTTACAGGCCATGCTTTCAATTCAGGAAAGTAGAATCCGGTGAAGCTTTAACACCAAAAGCCATGAAAGGAACTATTCGTGCTTTGGGCACGGAGTTCCAGGAGATTCTAGAAAACTTCAATGTACACAATATCACTAGCTGCGGCGTGTCTCGGACGAAACATTCGCCGGCGCAGCATGCATTGCTGGCTTTGGCGGGCGTGCTGCCTTTTGCTGCTTTCATAGCTACCCTTGTATTGTGCTGTATGCATTCCAGTGGTATGTATTCTTTTGATTTGAAGTTTTGATAACCTGTAGTACTGTTTGGTTGAAATATAATAATAATATAATGTTGTTGTTATAATGTGTGTTGTATTGTCAAAATGAAAGATATTGTAAGTGTGTAACGCAATTACCCCGCTGAGCTGGAAAAGTATACAATGTGGAGACGACAATACAACAATAAATGAAAACACTGGCAATATGAATGCATATTAGTATATTTAGGAACTATCAAATAAATCCTAAAATTGAAATTCTTCTCCTAACCTAATCACACTAGGTACGAAAAGTGACGGTCTCAAGGTTTGGAGTGGACCACTGAAGAGAGTCATGACTGGCAAAATCACTATTTAAATTCATACATAAGTACATAATTTATTGTTCAAATTATTGCAATACTTCAAGCCACGTCATTTACTAACGAGAAATCGCTTAATCTGTCGGTAAATATCTGGTTGAATTCAGGTTAAGAGCTAGTTCATAACACTTGAAATATTTAGTGTTTGACTTCAGTATGATTCAGCATCTTATGGGAAAACCGTATCGTAATGCGAACGTCAATAACGTCAACGTCGTCCGTCGAGTGGGGACCGTCATGCTTATTGGAATAAAAATATGTTCACTCTCATTGGTCCAGTGGTCGGTAGTGCGACTGCTGAGCCTTGACCCTATATAGGTTCAGGTTCAGTTACATCTTCACCTCCACCTTTAGAGAAAAAAGGCATGATGTTGTGTTAATTAAATCTCCTATTTGCCTATTATATTCGAAACTTCGACTACTTTAATTAAACATTGTGTATTTCCTCTTTCAGCCAAGAAAAGAGCTCGGGAGGCGCTGCTAATCACAAGGGAGCCTCCACCAGTAGCCGCCAGTAATATATCAGTGCCAACCAGACTTTATGCTGAACCATTGTATACCACGTGACGTTGCAACTAGGGCCAAATACAAGGCGGTATTGAAATAAGTTTAAACCCCAAAATTGGTTATTGTATTAATAATTTTGAACTGCAAAGGGATCAACTCTGAAATCGGAAAAAATATACAGCATTTCGTCGAGTTATGTGAACATAAATTTATGGAACAGCGGCAATTTATTTTTACGATTTTTGGTTTTTCCCGTAATAAAACTTGTTCATATTGATGAATTAAATGACCAAAGGGACGTTGAATTCATCATCATGAGGTTTCTAGTTATTTCAAATACGTTCCTTGCAGAATATGCTGAAGTCAGGGCTTTGTCTGATTCTTAATTTTCTAAATATGTAAAGAACTTGCCATTGTTAATTACAGTGCTTTGGAATTGTGTGTATATTATATGGATTATAGAGTGTGTGTTTGTATACTTGATTGTGGGTGTGTTTTTTTATGAGTAAGTGTGCTGCGGTTATGTTTGTGGAGTGAATCAGTGAGAGAGTGAGTCAGAGTGAAAGAGTAGAGTGAGTGTTTGTCCGTGAGTATTTGTATAGTGTTTTCTTACTTGTCAGATTAATACTAAACCAAATCCAGTCAAAGATTATTATGAAAACTGAATGAGCCTCCAATACTTTGAATTGGTTTCCAAATGGTGTCATTTTTAGATTGATGACAATAAATACAAATAATCATATCTTAGGTACCTACTTAAAATAAATAATAATGATGGGCCACTTATGAGAAATGTTCGGACCGACAAAAATCGTCTTTAATTTAGATAAAATACCTATCTAAATTAAAGACGATTTTTGTCGGTCCGAACATTTAACAAGTAAGTAAGAAGTTAAACAAGAAACATGAATTGTAAATAAACTTGCAAAAAAATTTTAGTTTTAGAAGATATTTAAATAATATATTAATAGGTAATAATGTTCTATGTTTATAAATATTGCTTATAAAGCTTTGTACATTTTTGCAGTTCTTATCTTCTAAGATATTTTTTATGAAGATGTTGAAATATTGAAATCATCTTACTAATAATATTGCCCATAATAAACGGTGCACATTATAAATAATAATGTAAAAAATATATATTTTGTTGTTGCCATTAATGAAAAATAAACTTAAATAATCGCCTAAATTGCCTGATGTTTAATTATAATAAGTACAAAATAATTATGTATTTAACGGAAGTTTTTATGTTAACACGCGTTTTGAAAATTAACAAAAGTATTAAATAAAGAAAAATGTGTCATGACTATAATATTAGTGTGATAATACTTTATAGATTTTTTACGTAATCTAAGTCACAATTATTATCAAAAATGCTATCTATGATAAGAAAAAGAAATAAATTATAAATGCGTGAACAATATAATGTTGTGTTTTTTTTTAAATAAATTATTTAAGTTTTACTTGTAGTTGTACTAGTAATCAAACAAAAAGGGAAGTAGCAGTACCTAACTAATAGAAACTAAAATTAGATGTGCGTGATTCTAAATACTCTGCTATTGGTTTTATTACTTAGGTAAAACAGCATTCCTAAAATGACATAAAAACCCGGACCAGTGCGTGTCGGAGCACGCACAATGGACCGGTTCGATTACCGGTTCGGTAGACCGGTTTCGTAATTGGGATGAATTTATCCCCAAAACAAACTTAGCATTGTAGTTGAAAAACATGTTTTCCCATACGGAATGTATCGGAGAATATGTTTTTGCACTACAAATGTAAGTTGGTCGATTATTACTCGTTAACTTGTAGAGCCTACTTAGGCCGCGTTCCGAGTTAGGCCATAATCGCTCACAGCGCTGACATCAATATTTTGCGTTCCGATTTAGATATTACGATTATGACAGCTGAGGTCTGTCATCAATTCGGAACGCTCGTGAACGCGTCTACAGTGCTTGCTAAACGTCAAAACTTATAACATTACTTAAATTCTTTGTATAAACATCAGAAATATCTTTTTCTTCTTTGGTTAAGTGGCGACGGTAGCCAGAAGCACAATTTAGAAAAAGCCACGTTAGTTTATAGATATATGCGACTCAAAACTACAGCGCTGCCAAAAATGACAGTTCAGTCAACTGTCATTTTTGACAGAGATCACGGTGATATTAGTAAAAGGCATGGTCGGCGTTGTCGCAAGATGGCGCATGTCATGACGTCATCTATGACGTTTCATGGGTCGGCGTTACCGCGCTAACGCTTATTCGGAACGGGTGTTAGCACGCTCAAATCGATTACATTGTAACTCGGAACGCAGCCTTAGCTGTGATAGTTGTTCTTTTAATTTCGATATATATACTACTGCCGTGATTTTTTTCATATAACTAAAACCAACCATTTAGCTGGCAAGGTGGGACATTTCACAATAAAATCCACTTTATAGCTTAATATTTCGCAAACGGTCTCTGAATCCAAAAATGGTTTCACAAACTCACAATATTTTTGAACGACCTTTCCGTAAAAAAACATACCCACTTTACTTAAAAAAGAGATTATTATGTGTACCTACACATGCCAAATTACATCTTTCTATTACTAAGAGTCTCTGACCTACACCGCAATAGATAAGATAAGATGGCGAAACTATAAGAATTTCTTGTTAACTACGGAACCCTAAAAAATTAAGTAAAAAAATTAAAGCACATGCAACAAGATATTCTTGCTGTCTGTTTATAAAATATGCCCTAGTTTTTTGCCAGAGGATCGTTCTTGAATGGGTGTACTATGCCAAATCGAATGCCAAATAATCGAACATCAATTCATCGACCACTATAAATCGAACGCCTACATACTCGAACGTTCATAATATCGAATGGTTAATAAATCGAACATTCAATTTATCGTACACTCAATACATCGAGTGTTCAAAATATCGAATGTTTGTTTGATCGAACGTTCAACGCATCGCATGTTCATTATATCGAAATATGAATATATTGAATACTTTTTGTATAGAATACAAGGAAATAAGGAGCAAGCTATAACAAATAGGACAATTGAACATTCAAAAGCGGGATTGGGAAGACCTACTCCACAAAAAAGAGGCAAAAGGGATGATAATGCGATTGAAAAAATATTAAATAATAACAACAACATACATTTATTAGAGTTTCTTCGTGCAATAGCAATTCACACAAAATTTTAAAATGTACCTTTACAAGATAATGCTTTTCTTCAATTGAATGAAACAACTCAAATCTTATATAAATTGTATAAATTCAATATCTTATTATTGTAATTTAATTTTTGAATTGCTTTTTTATCTTCTTATTATGGAGGATTTTGAAGTTTTGCATTGTTCTCACATATTAAAAGTGGTAACAAAACATTGGATATATTTAAGTTTCTTATTATAAAGTATTCAATAAATTCATATTTCGATGTGATGAATATGCGATGCGTTGAACGTTCGATCAAATAAACATTAGATATTTTGAACACTCGATGTATTGATTGTACAATATATTGAATGTTCGATTTATTAACCATTCGATATTATGAACGTTCGAGTATTTAGGCGTTCGATTTATAGTGGTCGATGAATTGATGTTCGATTATTTGGCATTCGATTTGGCATAGTACACCCTTCTTGAATACAGTACATAGAAAAACCTACAAAATAGTACTATGTAAGTAATTGCTAACACGAGCATAATTTCAGTGATCATGTTCGGTCATTATTATGAGAATAGAAAAATAATTGGTATAATTTGTAAGAAAATATCGTTAACATTATGATACTTGTGTGTAATGACCAATGCACACGCGTTTCATACGACGATTTTCAACACACTTGCGAGGAAAAAAACAAACTTGTTGTAAAAAATTATGCTACAATAACGTTATTATAGAGATGGTACATTTAGAATTATAATATACTTAATTCAACTGACCTTTGTTGCCAGGTACTGACTATCCGGAGCTTCTTTTAAAAACTTTTCAATGTCTCGGTTGGTGACGATACTTTAGATTTCGTACTATTGAAACAGACGAGGAAAGAAAAAATAGAGTAAATACTCGCAGAATAGATCTTCCTATTATTCTGTAGACAAAGCTTAACGTTGTCAAACACTCGTCTTGCGTACAGTCTATCAATCTGTTTAACAAATTACCAGCAGAATTAAAGTAAATTCAGAATGTGAACATGTTTAAAAATAAACTCAGGACTTTGTTAATAAATAAAGCTTATTACAGCATTGACGAATTTTGTAATGACAAAAATCTGAATACTAGTATTAAATTAAACTCAAAATTAACATGTAGCCGTTGCTCTTTGACTTTTGTTTACCTATTGTTTCTGTATTATTTGTAATCATTCGAAGTTATACGTATGTATTTTTGTGGCCGAGGTTACTTATACTATTAATAATTGTCTATGTTGCTTCTTTTTATGCATCTACTGTGCAAATATTTCAACACAATATATATTTATTTGAAATGTGCTAATTAAGCCCTTTCATTTGATACCAATTATGAAACTATTAAAATGTTTTTTTTTTTTAGTTCATCACTTTGTGTCCTCCAGCGCGCCATATTTAATTCAATGTGACCTTTAACCAACGATACCCCATTTGTCGATATGTGATGAGTAGCTTAGAAGTTATGAGGGAACATACATACATAAATAAATTTTGCTTCACCGTAGTCGAGTAAAAAGCACGCGTGTTTAATACACTGCATTTGGACTTAAAAGCAGTTCATTAAGAGCCACTTTACGAGCAAGTGTGTTGAAAATAATATTAATTACAGAATTAAATCCTGTAATAAGCGTGTAGTATAAGTAAAAAATAGATTCTAGTTATGTACCTACTTACATACATACCTACATTGTAGCATTTCTACAATGTTAGAGTCAATAATTAAATAATTATTACCAAGAACAAGAACAAGACTAAAACAATAGTGAGAAAAAAAAAATGGTTTATTTCGACCTCAGTGAACCTCAGAGTCATAAAAATAAATCTAAAATAAACTAATTTACACACAACAATTTACGCACAACATCAGTGTAATAATCCGTTATACTGACTGCCTCATCGGTACAGTGGTCGCAAGCGCTACTGCTGGCCATGGGGTCCCGGGTTCGGTTCCCAGGTCGAGCAAAGTGTTATTGGGCTTTTCCATCTGGTGTTTCTCAGTAGCAGCCCGGAGTCTGGAATTTGTGCCCATTGGTAGCAATAGGCTCGCCCCCTTTTACATGCAACTCAAACATATCTGGTAAAATGTGAACGTACTATTGGGTACACCTCTGTGTTACCCTTCGGGGAAACAAGGCGTGATGTTATGTTATGTAATTCGTTTTAACAGAAGCAATTCTAATTTATCCGATAAATAACACTTCTGCCCACCCCTTTGGAAAATAATGCACATGTTATTTAACACTTTCACTGTCCATGCATTCTAATGCACTGAAGACGTAGCCCCATACATCCGTGCATGTAGGAATGCATTTTTGAAAATGATATCTTCTATTAATATAATAAAGCTGAAGAGGTTCGAAAGTCTGTACATGGAAGATATTCGAAAAAAGTTGGCTGGGGATACTTAGAATCGATAACAGAATACATTCCAACAGTTTACAGAAATTTTGTCTGTTTGTCTGTTTATTTGTCCGCGCATCACGTGAAAACAGCTGAACGCATTTTGATGCAAACTTTACTAATCTGTCGAAAAAATCCCCGGCCGGGTTATAGGCTATGTAACATCACGTAGCCGCCGAGCAAAGTCAAAAAACGTCAGAAAAAACCCTAAGCGAAAACGAAGTAATAGCGCAGGCGGGCGATGGGTTGCGACGCGGTGGGCCGTAGTCCGAAATTTCACGCGGACGAAGTCGCGGGCAGTAGCTTGTGAATAATAAGGTTATCTGAAGGCGATAGACGAATTTTCGCTAACGTAGAATTAGTAAATAACCTTATGGAACATCACAATGCAATATTATTATTGGACGTGTGGTGATAGGACTACCAATTACCTTGGGACAGTGAAAGTGTTAAAGAGGCTATCTTCACCGAGATCTATAGGATATCATTCAACCAGTAGACCAGTACCTATTAACCAAGGATAGCAAGCGCTAGGCTGGTTACATAAAGATACAGATTGACTCATCGGTACCGATCAGTGTTAGTAAAATAGTCCACTTTCTGTACGCTCGCAATAAAGAAACAGGTTGAAACTGGTCGGACTACACTTTTTCATACCGGGCACTCGAGGGTTGATCTATACTTATCAGTACCATACCAAAAAATCGGAACCGGAAAACCTGTATTTTGGTGTAAGCACACTTTTTCCGGGCTCAGAGGTCTATCTCCGCACCCTTTAACACTCTTTTTCTGTCTGATAGATCCTAACCAGCTATCTAATTACGTAACATATTTTTGTAAACGATTAAGAGTACTCTGTTTCATTTTGACAGTTCATCAACATTCATTGCGTTACTTACGTTGTAGAGCAGATTTTTTTTTCGACCTTATGAAGCAATGGCAATAGCAATCTGTTTCAAAACGATTCAGATTGTGATTGCAATTAGGGTGCAGGTAATTCCTTCAAGGTGCTTCTTGTGGCTAGATTTTTTCACAGAAATTAAGTTATATATTATAGTGACTTAAAAAAACTTAATGTTCTTATTTATGTAATTAAAATTATCATCAAACGTATAAACTTATTTAATTTTATGAATAGTTATGTACTATTTATAAAATTAAATAAGTTTATACGTTTTTTTTATTATTGTCATCTAATTATAACCTCAGCTACCTACATATTGAAGTGCGATTTTGGACTCTAAATAATACCAAGCCGTACCGCGACTAAAATAATGATTTTAATCGCAAATATTATTTCATTTCCTATTCGGACCACAAAAAATTGTTTAAACAAAGATATTGCGTCGGCGAAAAATCAACAGCTGAAGCAAATGAACGGGTCTATAACCAAAGTAATAATTTTTCGTCATCTTATATCTAAGACGTTAAATTGATTATTGACAGTTTGGTTTCGATCGGCATTGACACAAGAACTATGTACGGCATAATACTCATCATAGCTCTACTCATAATATTTACACTTGTTATTGGCATACACCAGAAGAATACAAACGCAGTATGCCTCTCAAGAAGAACACTAGAAGGGAAAACAATACTAGTTACTGGAGGAACCGCGGGAATGGGCCTCGAAATAGCCACAGACCTGGCCCGTCGGGGAGCTAGGGTCATCGTGGCGTGCCCATTTGAAGACGAAGGCAACAGATCAAGGAAGCAAATAGTACAAGAAGCGGAAAATAAAAATGTTGTATTCAAACTTCTAGACCTCGGATCTTTGAAATCTGTTCGGCAATTCGCTGCAGATATCTTGAAAACTGAAGACAGATTAGACGTTTTGATAAACAATGCCGGTATTGGGGTTCCCGGAGACTTCTTAACTACCGATGGAATGAACTTCATAATGCAAGTGAACTACTACGGAGGATTTTTACTAACGCTTTTACTTGTTCCACTTCTGAAGAAGACGGGTAAACCTGGTGAAAGAAGCAGGATACTGTTGACAACGTCGGTCTTGCATAAGATTGCTCGAGTGGATATTGATAACTTGAACAAGACTGACTACTGGTTCGGAATACAGATCTATGCTAACAGCAAGCTGTGTCTCATACTGTTTGCAAATGAACTGTCAAAAAGATTAGAAGGTTCCCACGTTGTGGTGAATAATGTAGATCCTGGAGCAGTTGGAACGAGGATCTTTGATTCTGGCAACAAAGTGTTGGGATTTTTCTTAAAACTTCTGATTAATACCATGTTTAAGACAACGTGGCAAGGAGCACAAACGGCTTTGCACGTGGCGCTAGATAAGAAAGCTGGTGAAGTGAGTGGGGCGTATTTTCAGAACTGTGAACTTAGTAGGGCAGTGAAAAGGGCGTATTGTGATAAAACGGCCAAGATACTCTGGCAGGAATCTGTGAGATTGGTGCAATTAACTGACGATGAGCTGAAACAATGTTTTAAATCATTATAATGTTGATTAGAACGGGAGTTTAGCTGTAATTATTACAATTTAGGTTAGCAATGTTTTTATTTCGAAATTACAGTATTCTTATTCTCAAATAGTTGCTATATTTTAACTTTAAGATAGACAGTTACGTAAAAAATATAGAGTCGCAAAAATGGGTACCTATTTACAAAGAAAATAAGTTATTATGAAAACACAAAAGAATCATGGTAGGTAAAATAATAAAAGTACTAAGTAATAACAGCTTTTTTTTATATTTCCCACCGAAATGTTCACCTTTAATGCTTGCGTAATGCTTTGTTTGCGTTGTTAGACAAATAAAATTGTTCCGGGTGTGGCTGTAAGTACACATAGGTTCGTAAACACGCATACAAATTATAGGTGAAACCCTTGTGTTGGACAATCATCAGTTTAAGGACCTGGTCTGAAATAACTGTTGATAATAATAATAATAATAAACTATAAACAAATTGAATAACAACAAAACGGACTACAAATGAAAAAACAAAAAAAATATATAAGAACCAAAAATGACGCTGTCAAACTCAGACTCATGGAATAACTAAGATGAGAAAAACATAATGTTGACGAGATTAGCAGTTCGCCGTGCACGCCTACCACCCCCGGACTCGCCGCTCAGCTCCGCCTCGCCGCCACCGGTACCCAGCCCCATCGTGAGCGCTGTGTCGACACCGGCTGCGGTAGTTGCGTCGAGCTCGAGCGACGAGTATTTTTCCCCGCCGACGTCGCCAACACCTGTACGTCGGCAGGGGAGAGGCCGGCCACCGAAGAGCTTGGGACTTAGGGGCCAACCGGCCCCGAGCCGGGTCCCCGCTGCCGGTGGTTGTGTGCAGCGCATGAGATGGACTCAGTCTATGAACGAGAACGTCATGCGCGCATATTACGGGTCTACAGAGGGGGGAATTAATCTCACTGCGTACCGTGTTAGGATGCTGTCTCTATTTCAGGAACTAGAGCCAACCGTCAACGTATCGGCCCAACGACTGTCGGATCAAGTGCGTGTCATCCAACGCAACCATAGGTTGGACGATGCCGAGCTTGATAGGCTACGCTCAGAGGTACTGAGCAACCATATCATCCCCTCTCCAGCACAAACCGCAGAACTAGCGACACCTAGTAATGTAATCCCGCCGCGGTCCAATCGTGGTTTGGAACAGGAGGATGATAGGGTTGCTACAGTAAGTAGCCAGTGCAACGACCGATTGAGGAACGCACTGGAGGATGCGTTTCGCGAGTATAGGTACACGCCTACCGAACTTAGGCCTCGATTACCACGCTTACCTATGCACAAAAAGAATAGGGCGCTGGTGTGTGCCCTGGACTCGCAGCTTAAGAATTTCTTCGAGAGCAGCGAGGACCTCATTGATACACACTCGATCCTGTACTGCGCGGCTGTTGCGGCATGTCGTTTAGCTAACGTCAAGTTCCCAAACTGTGACGCAGCTACTCGACCAAAACCAGCCGTACCAGCCTGGCAGTGCAGGATCGAGCGACGTATCGATGGGGCCAGGGTGCTCATCGGCAAACTATACTGCTTCAGGGAGGGCAATCCTCGACCACGAGTGATGCGCTTTGTGAGGCGGGCATTCTCGGGGACTGGAATCAGCCCTCAAGAATACATGTCCCGTGTCACAGAGCGCATCGACTTTCTGAAGCAAAAAGTTTGTGCATGGGCGAGCCGTATTCGGCGGTATAAGCGGCGGGTTGACCGATACACGCAGAATCGCATGTTCCAGAGCGATGAGAGGTGGGTATATAGAGCTTGGGAGCGACCTGAACAAAATGTGGCGGACGTATGCCGTCCGGATGATGCCGCCACGAGTGCATTCTGGCGTAGCATCCGGTCGGTGCCCGTCTGTCACGCTGAGGCTGGCTGGATGCATGGTGTCGAGCGAGTGTGTGAAGCTATTCCAGAAATGGAGGCTGTAATAATTACGCCATTAGACGTGGCCAGAGCGGTCCGTCCGTTACCGAACTGGAAATCACCCGGACCGGACGGACTGCACAACTTCTGGCTGAAATGGCTAATTAGTTCACACACTCGCCTGGCATCTCAGTTCCAGTCATCCTTAGAGTCTGGGTCGCTACCACAGTTTTTAACAACAGGCGTTACCCACTTGCTCCATAAGTCAGGTAGTCCCGCGGAACCCAAGAATTATAGACCGATCACATGTTTGTCGACGGTCTATAAACTTCTTACATCCATCTTGAGAGCGAAAATTAACTCACACATTGACAGTCATTCAATAATGTCTGCCTCCCAAAATGGATGTAGGAACGGGTCCCGCGGCTCTAAGGAGCTACTCCTCATCGACATGGCCATAAGCCAACAGGTTCGTCGATCCTACAAGGATCTGTCGACATGCTGGATAGACTATAAGAAGGCCTACGACTCGGTGCCACATACATGGCTCATGAGGGTGCTGGAGTTGTATAAGATAGATGCAACTCTGCGCACCTTCCTGATGTCATGTATGGGGCAATGGAGGACGGTCCTTCGTTATCCCGGATGTCGACAGATCCAGGGGAATGATGAACCTGTATGGATTAAACGGGGAATATTCCAGGGCGACAGTTTGAGTCCACTTTGGTTCTGCTTAGCCCTGAATCCTCTAAGCACACTGCTGGAGGAATCAGGTCTGGGCTATCGGTTGAGGAGAGGAGGTCAGGTCATATCTCACCTCCTCTACATGGATGACTTGAAACTCTTTGCCCATAACAAATTGCGACTGATGGAGCTACTGAAGGTAACTGAAACATTCAGTAGTGCCATCAGGATGGAATTTGGTGTGGACAAATGTGCAGTCATGCATGTAAAGCGAGGGGAGATTATGGAATCCGAGGGTACTCAACTCTCGGACTCCATACACCTCCGATCCCTCTCCGCAACCGAAAGCTATAAGTATTTGGGTATGTCGGAAGCGTTAGGCATCAACGTTGCTGACATGAAACAAGCGCTGAAGGAGCGCTTCTTTGGTCGCCTGAAGAAGGTATTAATTAGTCTTCTTTCGGGCGGAAACAAGGTGCGCGCCTTCAACGGTTGGGTCATGCCGGTTTTGATGTACTCTTTCGGCATACTCAAATGGACTCAGACTGAACTCGACGCCCTGGACAGGCGGGTCCGTACACTACTGACCGCAAACCGGATGCATCACCCACGTTCATCGGTGATGAGACTGTACATCCCGCGGAAGTGCGGAGGTCGGGGCTTTTTAAATGCAAAGACCCTCCACAACCGCGAGGTGTGCAGCCTCAGGGAATATTTTTTAAAAACCGAAGAGGGTATGCACCGTGATGTAGTCGCAGTGGACAAGGGGCTCACCCCGCTCTCCATGGCTAAAGAGAACTGGCGCAAACCTGTGGTACTCACCACAGATGACCGCAAGGAGGTATGGCAAAGCAAGGAGCTCCACGGGCGCTTCTATCGGGTTCTTCACGAGCCCGGTGTAGATTTCTTAGCGTCCGTATCCTGGCTACGTTTCGGTGACCTTTTCGGAGAAACTGAAGGTTTCGTCTGTGCAATTATGGACGAAGTTATCCTAACGAATAACTACCGGAGACATATTATGAAGGATGGGACGGTTGACGTATGTCGGGCATGCCACCGTCCGGGTGAATCCATCAGACATATTATCTCTGGTTGTTCGCGTCTGGCTAACGGCGAGTACTTGCACAGACATAACCAAGTGGCCAGGATTATTCACCAGCAACTTGCTTTGAAATATAAACTTGCGAACTCTGAGGTACCGTACTACAAGTATGTGCCCGACCCAGTTCTCGAAAATGACCATGTTACGTTGTACTGGGATCGGTCTATCATCACTGACAGGACTATTGTAGCCAATAAGCCTGATATAGTGGTGATAGATCGATTAGCGCGCCGCGCAATGATAGTCGATGTTACCATTCCACATGACGAGAACCTCGTGAAAGCTGAGAAAGAGAAACAAATTAAGTATTTAGATTTAGCACATGAGGTTGTTGACATGTGGAATGTGAGCTCGGCTATCATTGTGCCGATTGTCGTAACGGCCAATGGCCTGATGGCCGAAAGCCTCGACCAACATCTTTTGAGGCTCTCGTTAGGCGGTTGGATGAAGGGCCTGATTCAGAAGGCAGTTCTCCTCGATACGGCTCGCATTGTGAGGAGGTTCCTGTCTCTGCAGCCCTAACCACCGGTAGCTTGGACCCTGCTCCCGACACCGGCGGAACACTATTTTTTATATTTTTAAATGTTTTTTTTTTTATATATCTTTTAAGAAATATTTAAAAATGTATAAAATAAGAAAGAAAAATAATAAACGAAATAATAATAAATGATAAAATAATCTCTGCAGCCCTAACCACCGGTAGCTTGGACCCTGCTCCCGACACCGGCGGAACACAATTTTTTATATTTTTAAATGTTTTTTTACATATTTTTTTAAGAAATATTTAAAAATGTTTAAAATAAGAAAGAAACGAAATAATAATAAAAAGAGGAAATTACCAGAGTTTGGAAAATGAACAGAGTCACTATAGTCCCAATAGTAATATCAACAACGGGTGTTATCCCGAAACAAATATTCAATAGTTTTAACGCACTCAATCTATCCAAGTACACATATGTTACAATACAAAAAGCTGCCATATTAAACACTTGCCGCATAGTTAGAAAATTTTTACAACTAGATTTAGATAATAATTTCACTGCAGTACAGAGTAATTTAGATTCTCAGAATAATAACTAGAATCTCACCTTGGTTCACACCCGTGAGATTCAGAAAATACCAGGAACTAACCTGAGAAACGTAAATTTAAAAACCATAATAATAACACCATCGCCGTATCTCTAGGTTGACGTCGTGGTGGGGCTTGCGCGCTCCGAACTCTAGGTCTGTGCCGGTAGAGTTTACTTTGCCGGAACAGGTCTAGGATGAGAAGCCAGACCAAGAGAGATACAGAAACCCGCAGGGCAAGGTGTGGCAGTAGCGACCCCACGGACCCTATCTCTCGGGAGAAGTCTTCATAACTCAGGACATGTTGCCCCCTTGTCGCTACAACACTTTGTGCTATCGGCCTCTTTCGGGGGCCCATTATTGAGTGTGCAAGTCACCACCTGCCATTATAACTGTGTATTTTATATAAAGCATTGGTCAGGCAGGGGCCATAGTCTTTCCATAGTTCACCGAAACCCATAATCCAATATCTTTGCTCCCACATCCTGCAATAGTCCTACATCAACAAGGATAATCGTCGGTTGGTGCCTCTCAATAAAAACATTTAACGGGCCTCTGCGAGTCGGCTTCGGCCCCTCGTACGCCTTCCAAAGGTCCGGGACCCCAGGGTCCCGAGATATGTGGATCGCTCATGGCCTAAAGAGATAAAGATTAATTAAAAATCTAAAAATATATATAAATTCGCGGTGGTTGAAAGTAAAAAACCGGGCAAGTGCGAGTCGGGATTTAGCAATGAGCACTGAAGTGTGGACTGACAGATTGACAAACGGACAGACGGACATGGCGAAACTATAAAGTTTCCTTCCTTGTTTTACCACTTCACGAACGTACCTAAGTATCTAATAGAACAATATAGAAAAATATAGAACTTGCTAAGACCGCCTACAAACATACTTTGGTACCTATACACCTAACTATTATTAAAAAAAATAAGAAAGAAATAGGAGACAAACGATAATACGCCATTACAGCCTATAAACCACAAGAATAATAAATATTTATTATTATGGGAAAACCTTATCGCCATCTTAGTTATAATATTATGGATGTTACCTACCTCGTAACTAAATACTTCTGTAATAAGCATTAAAATGCGTAGGTATAGATGTCGCAGGCAATTTGTATGATTCCGCTTTTTACAAACGGCGTCGTCCATTTACAAGCGTAGCTCGCATCTTTAAGGCTGCGGACACGAGGTCAGCGGGTGCGGGGCGGCCGGCGGTGGCAGCGCCGCCGCCGTGAGAACGGCGCGTTTAACCGCCGCCACGCGCCCGCTGACTTCGTGTCCGTGGCCTAAAACCGACTGGCGTCTGAGTTTTTTTCGATCTTTGTGCGGCTGTATCGGGAGTCTGTTGCGCCACTTCTTCTTCCCAGCTAAAGCACTAGGAAGTGGTAAAGGGTGGGCGTTTTGGGGGACTGTCTTATGTAATTTTGACGTTCGAAAAGTACTGATTTCAGCCTAGTTTGAATAAATGATTTTTATTTTGATCAGGTTACGCTACGCTTGCCGGGGTTGGTCCGTGGATGGGTGACCATCGTTACATACCGAGACTCCTCCGTGCTTCGGAAAGCACGTTAAGCCGTTGGTCCCGGCTGTCATTTGTGGATCTTTGACAGTCGTTACGAGTCGTCACAAGCCCGAAAGTCTGACAACCAGTCTTACCAAGGGGTATCGTTTTACCCAGTTACTGGGTTGTGGAGGTCAGATAGGCAGTCGCTCCATGTAAAATACTGGTATTCAGCTGCATCCGGTTAGAATGGAAGCCGACCCCAAAATGGTTGGGAAAAGGCTAGGCAGAATGAAAAAAAAAAGAATCAGGATCACTTGACTTGACAGTCTGGTACTGCATCAAGGACGGAAAGCCTGACTTGCTTTTACGGTTAGAAATATAGGACCAAATAGTTATTTATGCAACTGTTGCATAATAAGGGGTATTAAAACACGAATGTGGGTTTATCACATGAGGCGAAGCCGAGTGTGATAATAGTATCACATGAGTGTTTTAATACCTAATTATATACAGTTGCATACAAGACTTTATCTACACCCATGATATGAATCCATTGTAAAAGATTCTGAAACAGTTAGCTATTGCCAACATAAAAGCGTGACGTATCGTATTGTGGAAAATATGTCAGATGTGTCGGCGTGGGGGTCTGCACCCGCTGACCGGAAGAAATCGAAAGAGCAAACGAGTTGAAATTTTCTTCATCATTTGTGTAGATAGGCTAAAGGTGCGGTTATAACATAAGGGGCCCGTGATGGGAGTCGACTGGTAATACCGGATCTTTAAGGTGGCCAGTCGAACAAGAAGTGTTCGAGATAAACAAATCCAAGGTCTTTTCCTCCACTATTAGGCGTGCTGTTATATTGGTGAACATCTAGCGAAGACATGAGATGCGTCAGTTCCGACCATATAGGGTTGTACAGACCCATGCCGCACAGGCCTCATGCCCCGGCGATATCACGCTCCACGTGATATTTGGAAGATTATAATCACCGATGATATAAACATTCATGACGTTAGGTGCATTTAAGGTGTCCTGTAGAAGTGATCTTCTACAGGACACCTGGTCACCTGGTCAGCTGGTCCCCGGCGTGATGCACACTGCGCAGATAACATGTAGGTATCTTACGCTTATCGTTTTTGCTGGGCAGTGCAACTATAAGGTCCTCAATACACCCCGAGGGCTTACAATGTGGGTTATTGAGAATATCGAGTGAGGCCGGTTGAAGCTCACGCAGTATTGCAATGAGCATCCCACCCCCATCACGCTTCCCCGTAGCTTCGCGATCCCGATCACTGCGGAAAACGACGCAACGAGGGTCAATAAACTCGCCATTTGCTACGTCTGGTATCAGCCAAGTCTCTGTCAATATTATTATGTTATATGAGGATGCCAAGGTATTCATGAGCAACGAGTGTAGCTTAGTTCTGATTCCCCTACAGTTCTGGTAGTAAATTAACAAATGATCAGTGCTATCCATTATCCGAGTGTATTCCAACAAAATAGGCCTCGCGTTCTTTTGTAAAACTTGATACGTCGTTGAATCCACCGAATTATAACAGCACATTTGTAGCTGGTGAAATAAATGAATATAATAACATGAAAACCTGTATATAATTTAGAATTACATAGTATATACATTACATATTAAGGTCGATTTCTTAATTTTTTAAACATGAATTCCGGTTCAAATATCGATGAAAAGACCAAAAAGTTTCAAAACGTCCCGTTTTGTAACGTTTCATCATGATTTTAGTGATGTGCCGTATTCGTTACTTTTGGCGGATCTTGCACGGATCTTTTACATTGAGGAGATGACAGTACAACAATAAAATAATTAAAACACTGCATTAATATTTCCAGTGTTTTAATTATTTTATTAGAGTATTTAGGAACTATCAAATAAATCCTAACATTGAAAATAAAAAAAAGTATTTTTTTCTAACAAACTAAATCGGTTTAGCCAATCTTTGACTTTAATCGAAAAAGGTTAAGAACAATATTATATGAAACCTTTTGACGTAATAAACTTAATTTCAATGTCGTGATTAAGTTGACTTTGGCAGTGAGAGGATTTTAACTTTCTTTGAGTCAGGCAAGGGACAGGACGCCCGATTGAATGGCCTTAAATTGTTTTTATTTACCAATTAAATTTAAATTACCAATTAATTTTGTATTAATTTGTGACTGTTTTTATTTTAGCGCCATTTTACTGTCCCACCAATATTTACAAGTATTTTTCTATGTACTTAGTTATTATGTATTTATATGCTCTAATTTTGTAAGCGTCAGACTATAATCTGCCACGTGATTACTAATCATCATCTGCCTAGCCTTTTTCCAAATATATTGGGGTTGGCTTCCAGTCTAACCGGATGCTGCTGAATATGAGTAAATAGCATGGAGCGTCTGCCAAGAAGTGTAGTAAAATATATAAATTTTAAATTATTATAAATGATGAAAACACAAGCAAAAACAGTGACTGAGTTACGCAATAAATAATAATACCCTGGCTAGGTATAATTAATTCCAACTTTGTCGTGTTACAGACAATAACAATATTTACAATGTACCTACAATGATAGAGTAATCATAATTAAATTACTCAATAATTAATTAATTAATTTGTACTTAACTTGATAATATTGTAACCCCACCCACACCTCATACATACGGCTACATCATCAAGCTATAATTTCCAGTATAAGCTGATCTCACATTGTATAAGATTTCCGCACAATGAGAGGTCAGCTTATACTGGAAAAGTATAGCTTTAAATTAAATTGACTTACATTTTCGGATTCTTAATTTAAGAAGCCTATTAATTACATTTCAACATGATTTCGACAGTGATTTTTGCATTATATTTTGGTTGTTTTTTCTTTTTAGATGTCGTTGTTTATGTCGGGGGTTTTATATATTTTTTTATTTTAACTTATCATTCAAATCAATTATTAATATTTAAAGCTAACAAATGCGACGTTGTCATATTTCTCTTTAAGGGTGTTTTACATTAATAATCGTGATTTTGTCGAATTATTTTGAATTAAAAAAACATAATTAGTTTATTATTTGATATGTTCTCATTCATAACCTTGAGTTATGGGATATAAAAAAAAACCTTGTATAAAAACACTAACTTTAGAGGCCATTCATGTTCTAAACAACGTAATATGCGTGATCTTAATTACCATAAATATTTAAATATCTTAAATACGTTAATTAGTTGATTCTCTTATGTTGGCTTAAACTATGATAAGAACTGTTGATGTTTATGTGTTTCCTAAACAGAATGTAATGATTTATGTTTACAACATTATTCGAAAACAAGGCTATAACTGTCTGTCAGCACTGTTTGCGTTTTACTCGAAAACTGTAAAAATTTTGCTCCCACTGTCAAGTCGTCGTGTTAAGTCGTTATTATTTGCTGCGTGTATTATTTTTATGCCTTGAGTAGTAACAACACCCACACGGGTCGATCGATCAGAGGGGCAATTCTCGTATTTTTAAGAACGTTCGCATTCGCATCTCATTCGCAATCTGTCAAAAATACAATCAATTTACTAACATTTTTGACAAGCTTGACAGATTGCGACTTGAATGTGAACGTTTTTTAAGTACGAGAATTGGCCTTCAGGTCTATCTACGCTTACCGCGGTCAGTTCATGGATGGGTGACCATCTTTACATAACGAGGTCCCTCCTAACTGGGTTTTGGAGGTCAGATAGGCAGTACCTCTAAAACAAGGCAGTAACTGTCTGTCTGCCTTGTTTGCGTTTTACTCGAAAACTCCTAAACTGTAAAAAGTTTCGTCCCACTGTGTTAAGTCGTTGTTATTTGCTGCGTGTATTATTTTTATGCCTTGGCTTGGTAGTAATAACAGCCACACGGGTCGATCGATCAGGTAAAGCTACGCTTGCTGCGGTCAGTCCGTGGATGGGTGATATCTTAACATACCGAGGTCCGACCTAACTGGGTTTTGGAGGTCAGATAGGCATTCGCTCTATGTAAAATACTGGTATACCTGCATTTGGTTAGACTGGAAGCCGACCCCCAACATATTTGGGAAAAGGCTAGGCAGATGATTGTCACTCTAGGTACACATAGCTTAAAATCAAAATCAAAATATTTTATTTCACATAATAGGTTTATGTGATGGGCATGGGCACTTATGAAACGTCAGAATCTAGGTGCACGGTTCCAATTGGTCGTTTCCTATGGCGAAAAGCCGGCAAGAAACTCCACGGTTACTCTTTTAAAAATAAATGGGTTTTACAATGCTTTCAAAAATGTACAGTTTGAATAGGTATGAGAGGACAGCGTAGGCCTGTCAAAACGATACTTAAAAAAAAAAAAAAAAATTGTCTGCAAATCGACAGTCTGTTGTGCCTACAACGTTCTCACATACACAAAATATAAAGGAATCTATATAAAGGTCAAATAAAATAATAAAAACCTATTTAACCCACTTTGGTTAAAGTTGTCACTACAACTTTAACCAATCCGAATGAAAACCCCGTATTCCACAAGTCTCTACTTTAAGTTGAAATTTGAATTGTAGGCATATAATGTCAAATAATGAAACTATATGTCAAGTAGTACCTAAATAAGAAAGTAAAATAAAATACATATCGCAATTTGGGAGCACTTAATAGACATTTACATAATTATGCCGTTAATGAGGTACCAGGAAGGCCACATGTGCAGAAGGAATTATTGCCAAACTTCCTTGTCATCAACGTAGTCTTTAATCTTGTAATATGCTTTTTTGATAAGGACACGTTTTATGTGGGTTTTGAACTTTCCATCGTTAAGTTCTGTAACCGACTTTGGCAACTTGTTATAAAAGCGAATACTGAACTAGAGCAGACACCGCGAACAAAATGTTTGCGCAACATGAAGGCTATCCCTGGACTTCATGTTGCGCAAACATTTTGTTCGCGTTGTCTGCTCTAGTTTACATTGAACCTCGATGTGTGGAGTCAGTGTACTAAATTATTTAAGTAATTGGCGTTGGCTGTTTTATATTAAAATAAATAAATAAACAAATAAATGTAACACATTTTTATAATATCCACCAACGTAACAATGTTTTTCCGCGCGGCGGGCGCTAATTAACATACCCCCACAAAAACTTCAACTGATTAATGTTATATTGGTGAGAGTAGTTTAAACTAAAATAATAAAACTGTGCTTAAAACGAGGTATCGCTCCACGTCGTATGACAGTCTGTTCTCAGCCGGCGCCGGTACCGCTGCCATGTACGGAATTCTGCTGATTATAGCCATCATTATCATAATCGCGCTCTCGGTGGCGGTGTACCAAAAGAGCACAAACGCAACATGCATATCGAGGAGGAGATTAGAGGGTCAAACAGTCATAGTGACTGGAGGAACTGCAGGAATGGGCCTCCACATAGCAACGGACCTAGCCCACAGAGGAGCCAGGGTCATCATCGCTTGCCCCTTCGAAGACGAAGGCACTAACGCAAGAAAACAAATAATACAAGAAACCGGCAGTGAAAATGTAGTATTCAAACTCCTGGACTTGGCATCTTTGAAGTCAGTGAGACAATTTGCAGCAGACATCTTGAACACTGAAGACAGACTAGATATTTTATTGAACAATGCTGGAGTTGGGCTCCCTGCAGATTTCCTGACGGCCGACGGAATGAACTTCATAATGCAAGTGAACTATTTTGGAACATTCTTACTGACTCTTCTACTTCTTCCACTTTTGAAGAAGACAGGGAAACGTGGTGATTCGAGCAGGATAATTACAACAGCTTCAGTCCTTCACATGGTTGGAACAGTGGACATCAATAACTTAAACAGAACGAACTATTGGAACATAATCAGGATTTATGGTAACAGCAAGATGTGTCTCGTCTTATTCGCAAATGAACTGACCAAGAGGCTGAAGGGTTCTAACGTTGTAATCAATAATGTGGATCCTGGAGCAGTTGGCACTAGGATCTTTGACTCCTTGAATAAGTTTTATGGAGCAATTTTAACAGCAGCTTGCCTTTTATTCTTCAAGACGCCATGGCAAGGTGCCCAGACGGCTCTTCATGCGGCGTTGGATAAGAAGGCTGGTGACGTAAGTGGAGCATACTTCAAGAATTGTGAAATAGAAACAGCTGTGAAACGTGCGTATTGTGACAAGACTGCTAAAGCGCTCTGGGAAGAGTCTGTCAGACTAGTGAAATTAACAGAAGTCGAGGTTGACCAGTGCTTCAGATCATTATAATTATTTTTGAGGATACTCCCATAGTATTACAAAAATAAGATAAGTTAACTCTAATTACTCGAATAACTTCCGTGTTTATGTTTTGAATGTTTAGTTTCGAAGTTTGGGTTATTTGGTTTGTTTATGTTATAAATAAATTATGATACATACTATAAATGATCAATTGATGTAAAATGTGTTCCAATTATTTACACAACCCATACTTTAACATTGTACATAAATACTATGTACCTATACGTTCGTGTACTAAAAAAATACAGTGTAAAACATTTTTTATTCTGGCACAAAATTATTCTGCCTCGTTGGGCGGTCGCAAGCGCTACCTACTGCTGAGTCTGAGGTCCTGGGTTCGATTCCCAGGTCGGCCAGTCTTATTGGGTTTTTCTATCTGGAATTTGTCAGTAGCAACCAGGAGTATGGATTTGTGCCCGGTTGATGGCAATAGGCCCGCACCCTATTACATGGAACTTAAACATAGCTGGCGAAATTTGGTTTTATAAGGTGTAGTTTCTATAGGTACACCTCTGCCTAACCCTTCGAGGAAACAAGGCGTGATGTTATATTACTGAGTTATTCACAAATTGACAAAACATTATAACTAGCCCAGTCTTTATCGACACCAAAAAAGGCAAACGTCTCAAACGCGCACATGTAACTAACTAAGTACATTAGACAATTTTTAGAAAAAAATTATTTATAAACAATTTACATTGTGTTGAATTCATATTTACATAATGCAATTAACATAATTTTTTTCATTCTGCCTAGCCTTTTCCCAATCATGTTAGAGTCGGCTTCCAGTCTAACCGGATGCAGCTGAATACCAGTATTTTATATGGAGCTGCCTATCTGACCTCCACAACCCAGTAACTGGGTAGTAGGGTACCCCTTGGTAAGACTGGTTGTCAGACTTTCGGGCTTCTGACGACTCATGCAAATTAACATACAAAAAATAAACACAAAAAATAAAACCGGCCAAGTGCGTATCGGACCACGCACAATGAAGGGTTCCGTAGCTGGGATGAACTTATCCCAAGAACAAACTTAACATTGTAGTTGAAAAACATGTTCTCCCATACAAAATGTATGGTAGAACATGTTTTTGCAACTGCAAATTTAAGTTGGTCGATAATTACTCGTTAACTAGTAGAGCCTACTTAGCTGTGATAGTTTTCCTTTTAATTTCGTTATATATACTACTACTGTGAATTTTTCCACATATCCAGAACTTACCGTTTAGCTGGCAGGGGGGGGGGGACACTTGACTCTGACAATAATTAGAACTTTAAATCTTAATATTTCGCAGACGGATCCTTCAATCCAAAAATGGTTTTAACAAGCTCACAATATTTTTGAACGAGCTTTCTAACGATACCCCACACCATGGGATTGACTTGACACTTTACATTTAGGGGAGGTACCCTAAAAAAAAATATTTTTCATGATTTTATTTTACCGCTTTGTCGGTTTCATTAGTATGCCAAATGACAGCTTTCTAGTACTAACAGTCTCTGCGCTAAGCGGGGGACAGACATACAGACAGACGGACAGATAGACAGACAGACAGACGGACATGGCGAAACTATAAGGGTTCCTTGTTTACTACGGAACCCTAAAAAGACGACTATGAGTTAAGTACTAGATATCATTCAAATAAAGAGTCAAACAGTTTCAAATGTAATCTCAAACAGTTTCAAGTAATCTATACTTATAATAAATCTGTAGAAGTGAAAATTCTGTACATTGAAAATATCAAAAAAATAAATGGCAGGGGGTGTTACTAGACCGACACCGAACCCAAAAGTGTGATTAAATTTTTTTTTGTCTGTCTGTCTGTCTGTCTGTCTGTTTGTTCAAGTATCACGCAAAAACTACCGGTTCGATTACGATGAAACTTGGTATAATTATTCTTTAATATCCTGGGCACCACACTGGGTACTTTTTATCCCGGAAAAGTATCCCATCCTACGGTTGGGGGGTGTCAAAGTTTGTATGGAAGAATTTTAACGCGCTGTCCGATTAACTCGAAACTCAATATTTATACTTAAACCCAAAAATGAAGAATAACGTGTATCAGGATTTTTCGAAATTCAACCCCTAAGGGGGTAAAATAAGGGATGAAAGTTTGTATGAAAAATCTTATTCCTTGAGGTAATAAACACGAAACTTCGCTCGAATAGTTATCTAAATAAATTATAAAGTTTGTAGTTTTTTGTTTTTCTAAATTACCGCCTTTTTTTTTTTTTTTTTTTTTTTTTGGGTGGGAAATCATCCAATGACTTCTCCCGCTCTGGGCGGAGCGGGAGGGCGTGTCAGACTTTTACTGACTAAAACCCACCCGTGTTCCTTCCCTTGCCATGCCAGGGGCCACGGTTTCCCCTTAGGACTACCCGCAACCCCGGCGGGCAACGGTCCTAGCGGACCCCGTCAGTTTTGCTGACATCTCTTTGAGGCGCGCGTGGAACACGACGCGCCGTCGACCCCTGGTCCTTATCGGGGGCGAGCTACCCATTGCTCACCGCCCGCAAGCCCGCGCCTACGGTGGCCGGGAATCCTCCAAGGAGTCCCGACGCCAAGGGCGTCTCCTACGGCGGCTAGGCGCGTGAGGGCGCGAACTTTGCCTCTCCCTCACGCGCTCCGCCTCCTCCTTCGTCTAAATTACCCCCTAAAGGGGGATTGGGGGGTGTCAGTGTTTGTATGGAAGAATTTTAACGCGCTGTCCGATTAACTCGAAACTCAATATTTATACTTAAAACCCATGGGGATGTATGGGGTAATTTCCGACACTCACGCGGGCGAAGCCGCGGGCAGCAGCTAGTAATGTAATAAATATAATGTCAAAAGATAAAGATAATTGTCATTATATAATGTCAAGAGAGAAAGAACGGTTATAACCCATTCGTTATTTCGATATAAATGATGAATAAACTCTGATATTGCACGATAAATATAAAGCAATGGAATCCTTTTACGAAACGACACCATAATAATTTAATTAATTTTATCTACACCCATGCTATAATTTAATCCTCTATAAAAGTTTCTGAAAGTGTTAGCTTATTTCCAACATGCAAAACAACCAATCAATCAATCATTTATTTTGTTAATTGTATGGTTACAGATAGTATCATTTGTCTAAAATATGTGCACTATGTTATGCCAATATATGGCGTACAAAATTAACATAAACAAGCAATTACAATTGAGGTGGCATGTCAATAGATAACATAAAAAAAAAACAATTTAAAATATGTCAGTTAGGTGAACAGGTCATACATAAATAAACAAATTCACAGTTAATAAATAAAATCATAAGTATTTAATTAGCAAGTCGGAACGGAGACGGAGTCGTCCAGTGCCATAGTAACCATAATATCATCCAAACGAGTGTTATATCAATGTTGTACTTATTTTTTCATGTAACTCCTTTGCTTTTTCGATCCCTTCCTTACTCATCAAACAGCTATATTCTCACTACTCAATTCGTGGTATCTTTATGAACTTCAAAAAAAAATTACAATAAATAATTCTATTATTACTTAGACATACATAGTTTGTTTGTATTAAATACTCAGCAATGAAACTTTCCATGAATTAACATAGAGTTCTTACAACACTAGAACTATACTACCTATGGTTTCAGAACCTTTTATAGAGGATTCATATCATGGGTTTAGATAAAGTATTGTATGCAATTATACATAATTAGTTATTAAAACAGTTGCATAAATAACTATTATATGGTGGGGTTTATAGTGGGGCGATAGCTAGACTTCGTATAACAGTGTGTATACAGCCGGCACCAACGCTGCGCGCCGCTACCATGTACGGACTTCTGTTGATTATAGCTGTCATTGTCATAATCGCACTGTCGGTGGCAGTATATGAGAAGAGCACGAACGCAATATGCATCTCAAGAAGAAGATTAGAGGGTCAATCAGTCATAGTGACTGGAGGAACTGCGGGAATGGGCCTCCACATAGCAACGGACCTAGCCCACAGAGGAGCCAGGGTCATCATCGCCTGCCCCTTCGAAGACGAAGGCACTAACGCAAGAAAACAAATAATACAAGAAACCGGCAATGAAAATGTAGTATTCAAACTCCTGGACTTGGCATCTTTGAAGTCAGTGAGACAATTTGCAGCAGATATCTTGAATACTGAAGACAGACTAGACATTTTATTGAACAATGCTGGAGTTGGGATCCCTGCAGATTTCCTGACGGCTGATGGAATGAACTTCATAATGCAAGTGAACTATTACGGAACATTCTTACTGACTCTTCTACTTCTTTGTCTTTTGAAGAAGACAGGGAAACGTGGTGAGTCGAGCAGGATAATTACAACAGCTTCGTTCCTTCACATGGTTGGAACGGTGGACATCAATAATTTAAACAGAACGAACTATTGGAACATAATCAGAATTTATGGTAACAGCAAGATGTGTCTCGTCTTATTCGCAAATGAACTGACCAAGAGGCTGAAGGGTTCTAACGTTGTGATCAATAATGTGGATCCTGGAGTAGTTGGCACTAGGATCTTTGACTCCTTGAATAAGGTTTATGGAGCAATTTTAACAGCAGCTTGCCTTTTTTTCTTCAAGACGCCATGGCAAGGTGCCCAGACGGCTCTTCATGCGGCGTTGGATAAGAAGGCTGGTGACGTCAGTGGAGCATACTTCAAGAATTGTGAAATAAAAACAGCTGTGAAACGTGCGTATTGTGACAAGACTGCTGAAGTGCTCTGGGCAGAATCTGTGAGATTAGTGAAATTATCAGAAGACGAAGTTGACCAGTGTTTTAAATCGTTATAGAAAAGTCGTTGAAGGTACAAAAGTACGATAAGTATAAGTATAATATTTAATACTAATTACTCTGACACATTTTGTGTTTACTAATGAATAATGAAATTAAAACGAGATATGTGTTCATTTACATGTCACCGCGTGCGTGGGTGTGTGTTTACTTTCGGATGTATAATGGCTTATAGGCTCGTACAAACTGGCGCGAATTGTCGCGCGACGCGACTTTAACAATACAATTTCTAATAAAACTTCACGATTGAACAATTGCCGGTGTCGCGTCGCGCGACAAGTCGCGCCAGTGTGTACGAGCCTTAATGGTCAAATTATAACTCACTGCTTGAACCGAGATCTTTGGCTCTATTGGTTTGTATTAAAGGTTTGATCATTTTATTAATTGACAAGATAAACTTGAAGTATTGATAACTATGTTATGTTTAATAATAGTGGGTAAACACTTTATAACATAGGTAATATAATAAAATACAGAACATCGATATAAACGAAATAAATATCTGAAGTGTCATTCCTGGAGTAAAAATAATACCTTTTACAACAGTTCAGCAATAAAATAGAAAGTAATGCGGTCTAATTTATTTATTTTAATGAGTGACCTGATAACCTCGTAGTGATCGATATTTTATTTTATTTTTATTTACATACAATAGTGACTTGTCCTGCGTGACTTGGTGGAAATCCATTATAAACAATAGACGCAAGTAGATATATTTATTCTTAAAGAGGCATAAAAAACCCTGTAAGAAATCGACACGTGTTCCACGTTTCGACGAGGCATCCTCAGGATGACGATTGACTTGTCGCGAACCCGAAGTCAATGTGGCAACACGTCGTGTTCGGTAAGCAGGATTTTTTATGACTCTTTAGGAATAGATAAGCGGAATAGGTTACTAAATATATCTACATCTAAATGTATTTACATACAATCACAAACACCGTATAGATTCGTTGTATTTCAAAATAAAAACACGTGTCTAATAAGACCCAGTCAGAGTTACACAGACGCTGACAGAGAGTTACACAGTTTGGCCTCTGCCAAACTGTGTAACTCTCTGTCAGCGTGCATAATAAATATGGAGCAGAAGTGCACTCAGTCTTTGTTCAAATCTTCAGTACCTACAATTTAGAAAATACAATATAACATTGGATGGTAGGAAACTACATTGGTTAGTTAAAGCCTCGTGCACACCGGCGCAACGCGACGCTAATAATATAATTTCTAAGAAACCTCACGGTAGAACAATTACCGGTGACGCGTAGCGCCAGTCTGCACGAGCCTAAAAGCCTTAAAAAAAACTATTCTGTCCCTGTCCTTATTATCGATATGTAGTAATGTATCAATTATAAGTAACATTGAGGGCAATGAACGGAACTCGCGTATTACGCATTTTGAAGTCAAGGTAAAAAGCTAGTTCTCACTAGGGCTCAGTACTACAGATGTTTTACTCCGAAAAATCATTTAAATAAAAACCGGCCAAGTGCGTGTCGGGCCACGCACAATGAAGGGTTCCGTAGCTGGAATGAATTTATCCCAAGAACAAACTTAACATTGTAGATGAAAAATTATGTTCTGTTTAATATGTTTTTGCAACTGCAAATGTAAGTTGGTCGATAATTACTCCTTAACTTGTAGAGCCTGTGATAGTTTTCCTTTTAATTTCGTTATTTATACTAATATTGTGAATTTTTCCACATATCCAGAATTTACCATTTAGCTGGCAGGGGGGGGGAACTCTTGACTCTACCAAAAATTATCACTTTAAAGCTTAATATTTCGCAAACAGATCCTTCAATCCAAAAATGGTTTTCACAAACTCACAATATTTTTGAACGAACTTTCCAAAAATACCACACCATGGGATAGACGAAAAAAATATATAAATATCCCCACTTTACGTGTAGGTACCCTAAAAAAATTGTTTTTCATGATTTTATTTTACCACTTTGTCGGCGTAATTATAATTGTATACTCATGCCAAATTACAGTTTCTGCGCTAAGCCGTGGACAGACAGACGGACATGGTGAAACTATAACTGTTGACTACGGAACCCTAAAAGGCGAAAACACAACACGTTCGACCTTTTGTAACGTGAATAAGCGTGTGTTTACGCTTATTGCATTACTGCTTCCCATATTTTTTCGCTGCGATGTGGTGTGGTTGTGTTACGTGTGATCGGGCCCTTAGACTTAGGCCATTACCTAATCTGTGCAGTAGTCACTACAAAATCAAATCAAAAGGTCGACGCAACGTTGTGTTTGCGGTATGGCTGAACGCTAGTGGTTGCGTTGTGGCTGCGAAGTGGCATTGATGTGGACGGTATCGCCGACACTGTTGTTTTTGTTGTGGTGCGGTTGTGGTAGGTGTGATAAGGCCCTAAGTGCAGGTACTCGATTCAAATGCCCTTTTATAATCAGTACTTAAACTTACTTATATCATTTTATCTGAGAAACGAGTTCTTTATTCATAAAGGTTGCAGCTCCATATGAAGTCGGATTCTTTCAAACATAGCATTTTTTTAATTATAGGTACTTATTTTAATGTATCTGTACCTACTAAAACTAGAACTTAAGTAAAAAATTTTACTGAAATGAAGAAGAAGTCAACTCACCGTTACACGCTTCCAATGAAATGAGGCACCAAACCAACGTCGATTCTCCCTGTACGACGATGCACCCAAGGACAACCCAACAAAGTTTTATTAATATTATAAAATCAAGCCCTTAGGTGTTCCTTAAAGCGGTTGGCAAAGTTTGTTTCGCGAAAGTGGGTGTAATACACCCAATTTTGCAAGCTATGGTATAAATCCGATGTATTAGAGTTTAGAGTACCCACAGCTTTTCCCAGAGGACACATTTATTTATTTGCATACTGTACACTCAGTTACGGGCTAGGCTAAAACTAAGAGTACATGACCCTGTTAGGGCGCAGCAAGTATTAACTTATAACTAGGTTAAATATTTAAGTTAACATTATTATTAGCTTAACAACTAGATATCAATTGCACAACATTCAACATTCAAATCTAAGACCGAACCCAGGACCCGTTTTTCAGCAGTCAAGCTTGCAACCACTAAATCAACCATGGTAAAAAGGCACTAACGAGACCTAGCAGTACCTCTGAATATGATATTTTGATTGGTCCTAATATTATAAGTCCTTTATGTCATTCTCTGCCTACCCTTTTCCCAGCTACGCTGGAGGCGGCTTCCAGTCTAATCGGATACAGCTGAATAACAGTATTTTACCTACCTACGCCTATCTACCACTTATATTAAATTAGTGGCTTTACCTACAAGTAAGTACTTTGACGATTTCAGATGAGGATGTAATAAATACGTAAATACAAGAAAAATATGTTCATATTATTTATGTAATATGGATGTAGGAAATGATCCCACGGGAACGTACGGCCGAGATTAAAACTACTAATGTGTTAAAACATTACTATGACCAACCTGTTGTGGTCAAGGTTGGGGGCGAGTTGCTGGGTCTAGTAATTGTCGGGGTGTAGGTGACGGGGTCGATTAGTCGAGGTCGAATTTTCGGGGTCGAATTGTCGGTGTCGAGTTTTCCGGGTCGAGTTGTCCAGTGGGATTTAATTGTTTCGGGGTCGAGTAGTCCGGGTCGAGTTATCCGGGTCGCATGTCTCGGGGTCGACATTCGAGATGCCGTAGAATTGTCTAGGCGCGTGGCAGGCGTTTTCTAACTTGACAAAAAAACAGAGGTTTACGATACAACAAACGTCAAAATGAAGTTCGGTCGAATCCGGACCGACCGAACGAAATAGAATGAACTTCGTAGTAGGAAACGTCCGAACATTACGCCGATACTTCGGATTTATCACTTCGGAGTAGACCCCCTGGACATAAATAAATGAACTAAGTTATAAGTAGCAACTTTATTAGCTTCACTTATTTAAATAATTTAATCAGTAACTTTGCATGCTAGTTGTAGCGTTGTTGTAAAAACTGTAATCTGCTAAGTACAATTATTCTTATTTAAAAAGTTTGCATCATTAAAAGCGATTTTTTTTTAGAATTTCATTAATTTTAAAAAGCGTCCTTGATTTTAGAATATCCATTTTATATAACCTTAGGTAGGTACCCTAATAGTATACATTAAAGGCTCGTTCACACCGGCGCGACTTGTCGCGCGACGCGACACCGGCAATTGTTCAATCGTGAAGTTTTATTAGAAATTGTATTGTTAAAGTCGCGTCGCGCGACAAGTCGCGCCGGTGTGAACGAGCCTTTATCAAGCCCATACAGAAATCACTAGCGTGACGGCTGTTCAGAATACCTATAATTTGCTAATTAAGTAATTTGTTGAATGATACCTTGAGATACGTAATATGTAGTTTATTATTTTATTGATGGTTACAGCACATTCTCAGTGATCTATGTTTATGTGATTCATGGGTTCCCAGCCAGTACTTGGGGGGAGTGATCGACAGGGGGGCGCGGCGGGTCCAAAAATATACTGTTTTATTAAATTGTATGTTAGTACATAAGGTTAAGGCTAGATTCCAAATACCAAACTTTTTAATGTGTGCTGTAAAATGAGCCTAAGCTTTTCTGCATAAGTAATAACGGTATTAAGTTATCCTATTTCAGTATGAATGGTCAGAAAAAAACCGAACCCTTCCGAAGTGGTGCTTAAACTTTCTAGCTCACTTCGTTTGCTCTTGCATTCTGAATTATCTTAATTCTGCCTGAGCCGACAAAGCAACTTGGGGCGTAGTAATTTTAAAGTTAGAATGTAAAAATCATTATTTTTTTACTTAGCTTACCTATACCTATATCTAGTATAGATATATTCTTCGCAAAAATGCGTGAAAATAGTATAAACTGTGTAGAATCGATATTCTTTGCGGCAAGGGTCGCGCTGCGTGACGCGCCCACGATATCGCGCCGGTCTGCGCGAGCCTAATGCGTCATCAGAAACATTTTTGAAAGAAATATGTGTCTATTTATACTATTGCCAATTTGCCTACCTACGTATAAATAGGGAAAATATTATTTTGCAAAAATGCATAAATGAAAGTGCAAAGTTGTTTAGAATCACTATCCTAACTCAGATTTGTAGATAGTATAGGTATTGTTAGTGATATCTAGCAGATAAACTGTAAGCAAAATGGTTGTCCACCTCGATTGGGTAGGTTAAATAGTCAGATAGTTACGTCTATTGTATGTTTTTTTAAGTCAGAATAAAACATCGTTTATAGTATCCAGATCACCTAGACCGAGACCTATCCTTGCTCCTAACTTTTAGAAATCTAAAAGTAGGAGGTTAGGAGTTATACAAATGTTAATAACATAACCGTACTCTCGACTCGTGCGGTCTGGTTGTGTTTTTGTCGCGGATTGGATCGCTATACCCCACTGCGCGAATTGTTGTTTGTTAACGCACTGTCACGCGTAATAGGTGTGCGCCGGACCTCCCGGCTGCGCGGCGCGGCCCTACCGTGTGCCACGTGATCGCACCATGACTGATAACGTAAGCGCTTCACCTCGCTGTGATTCGCCCTAAGAATGATCTACAGAGTTTGTTGAATGATTCGTCGGACATGGATGCTATAGATAATGATGGTAAAAATAAAGAGGAGCTGTTGAGCGGAAAGGCGAGAAAGAGAGGATATTACGGAAGACGAAGCAGGTTGGACAGAAGTTAAGGGAAGTAAAAAAAAAATGTCACGGTAGCAAAAATTCTGTAAAAGAAGAAAAGTATGAGGTCTATGTTTCTTCCAAGGAACGTCTTCCGAAACAATTTGCAATGGCACGTATCTTTAAAGGAAATAACATCACAAAAATTTGCCATGTTAAATAGTTTTAAGTCCTTTTAAAATACGCTTTCAATTTGAATCTGAATCTGCTGCTCAGAATCTTGTGATTTGCGAGAAACTTTTTGAGAAAGGATGGAGGTTCCAGAAGGCTATAAAGCTGTCCATCTGCTATGGCCTTATCAAGGATGTAGATCTGGATTTTACTGATGAGGAGATCCTTGAAAATATTTCATGTCCAGCCCCCGCCAAGCTTTCATCATTCAAAAAGCTAGACCGTCGCAATAGGGATGAAGGTGGTTGGTGCCCCAGAGAAACCCTTCGACTTTGTTTTGATGGTGATCATCTACCGACATCAGTTCGTAATTATAAAGGTTTTGCCTTACATACACCAGGTATCCCAATGTTCTCAATGTTGGAGGTTAGGCCATAGATACACGAAAAATGTGCCCCTCGAAAAACGTGGTTTGCCCGTGTGGTGGGCTTCATGAAAATTTCGACACTTTATTGTTTACCTGTGCCAACTGCAATGGAAACCACATTTCTCTAATTATGACTTGTCCAGTCTATAAGAAGGACAGAAAGGCTAATGGAGATCATGGCTGAGTTTGGCTGCACATACAGGAAAGCCCTAGAATGTTATGTTCCTCTCGAAAATGCCGGCTCCCCCGAAATTGTCGTTCCTCAAGCTAACCTCAAAAAAACATGTTCTCCCATACACTATACATATATGGGAAAACATGTTTTTCAACTACTATGTTAAGTTTGTTCTTGGGCTAAATTCATCCCAGCTACGGAACCCTTCATTGTGCGTGGTCCAACACGCAGTTGGCCGGTTTTTAGATATAAATAATGCGTATAATAATGTAAATAATGCTGTTTTAATAAATGTTCTGGATAGCTTTAAAGTGGGGTCACGTATCTGTAAATATTTATGGATTTTTCTTCATAGAAGAGTACTCAAAATAATCTGCATAATGTCCCAGTATGCGGATGATTTCGTTATTTAAGTGGTGTGTTCTTCAAATCAAATCAAATCAAATATATTTATTGTGGATCATAGGTAGGTACAGTACAGTTCTTAGATATTTGAGAAATCTCGTTCAGCTACTGACCGCCCGTAGTGCATACAATAATTAAACATAAATTTGCAACTAATAAAATTAACATTATTACTAATTATTTTCACTTTCCTTCTAGCACAATAAATAAAAAGATAAAAAAGTGCTGATTCTCAGCCTAATTTGAATAAATGACTTTTGATTTTGCTAAAAGTAATTTTTTTGGTTAGTAGAGGTTTTCGTAGGCCAGTTATATCAATCAATCAATCATTTATTTGCAACATAGTAGGTTACATTAAAATACAGGTGGAGCAGATAGGAGTGAGCCATGTACATTCTGCCTGGAAATAGGCACGCAAAAATTATAACAATTGTCAAGAAGCTAATAAGAAATAAAATTACAAATTAAAATAGTGCCGATTCTCTTGTTCACAAACTAAACTAAAAAGTTCAGTGCATTTTCTTTGTATTTCATTATGAAGAGGACAGAAGATAAATTTTTGTTTAGTCCTCTCAAATTAATCAGCGCCTATCACTACTCCATACAAGTTTAGACGTGATTCGAAACTTGCCTACTAAAACGTCAGGCGCTGATTAATTTGACAGGACTAATCTAGAATTTATCTTCTGTCCTTTTTTTAATTAAATACTAAGAAAAAGATGCACTGATTAGTTAGATGCACCTAGTTTGTGAACAAGGGAATCGGCACTATTAGTTATTATTGAAAGATATCCGTTATTTCGTTAGAGTTAGTAGACCATGTAAGATATTTGGGATTGTGGCTACATAGGGGTCTTTGATGGAAGAAACATATAAATGAGGTTCGTGAGCGACTACTTAAACTGATCAATATTTTTAAGGTTATGGTGGGACCCGGGTGGGGTGTTCATCCCAATATTCCCAACAACTTAAGAAAAAAAAATATATATACAATATCTCCCTTATTCGTAGTCGTATCGACTTCGGTAGCTTTTTAAATAGCACCGACACACATCATCCATTTAAATGGTTTGATAATTAAGTTTCATTATGTAGGTGTTAATTACACTTTAAATTACTCAGATCGAACTTTTCGTTCTGAAGTTATGACGGGTATAAAAATTCACGAAGAAAAATGTCACGGTTTGAACAAATTGTAACTGTCCCCGTTTAGTCTTTTATCAAATACTAATTTACGTATTTACGAAGTAGGGTAGGTAGGTAGGTAAGTAGGTATGTATGTACGTAGGTAGGGTAGGTAGGTTTGTATGTAAGTAGCTCGGTATGTAGGTAGGTAGTTAGGTACGTAGGTACGTAGGGTAGGGTAGGTAGGGTAGGTAAATAGGGTAGGTAAGTAGGGTAGATAAGTAGAGTAGGGTAGATAAGTAGAGTAGGGTAGGTAGGTAGGTATGTATGTAGGTATGTATGTAGGTAGGTAGAGTAGGGTAGGCAGGTAGGTAGGGTGGGGTAGGTAGGTAGGGCAGGGTAGGTAGATACGCCGTAGATAAGTACTTAGTGCTACCCGTGCGAAGCCGGGGCGGGCAGCTAGTCTGTTATACAATAGTTCTTGTAGTAACGAAATGACCAAGCCACATACATATTTTGACTAAGGTGTAGAGCTTGTGAAGTTAGAGCTTGTACGGTTAGGGCGTGTAGAGTTAGAAGCTTGGCTCTACATGAGATCTGATAACTTTTTAACAATGCGAGCCGCATGGTCTCGTCTTGGCAACATTTTACATGAAAATGTTTTTGGTGAGATTACTATATTATTAAACGCCTCTGGCTTCAGGCGTTACCGTCACCCAACATAGGCACTATGCTGGGTGACACCACATTCCGGCTTGCTACATGTTTGCGTCTGGGCGCTCCCTGTGGGGCTCCACATCGCTGTCAGTGCGGAGAAGGAGTCGACTGCCTCGGACACCATGGCTTATCCTGCAGCAAGAGCGCTGGCCGGATGGCACGGCACGCCAGCATTAACGACATCATCCGTCGGGCTCTTGTCATCGCCGGGGTGCCAGCTGTTTTAGAACCCAACGGCTTGGCGCACGACGATGGGAAGAGGCCAGACAGAATGACCATAATGGCCTGGAAGTTGAGTAGGGCTCTTGTGTGGGATGCAACCTGCGTCGACACCCTTGCACCATCCCATCTTCCTATCACGGCGGGCTGGAGCGGCTGCTGCAGGAGCAGAAAACCTCAAACGGCGCAAATACAACAACCTTATCGGGAGCTATATGTTTGAGCCGTTTGGGGTTGAAACACTAGGGCCTTGGGGTCCGAGTGCTCATCGAGTATTCAGGTAAGACGTTGTTGTCTACTCAGTGTACTGACCAAATTAAAATATAGTATTTTTTTTGTGTCATAGGCCTTGGCTTTTTCATGTTAAAATAAATAGTAAAATAATTATTTTTTGTAATATGCACCAACATAACAAGTTCTACCCGGTTGCGGGCGGTAATTAACATACAAAAACTTCAATTTATCATCATTAAATTGGTGATACTTGTTTATGCCATAAGAATTAAACGTCGTATGACAGTCTGTTCTCAGCCGGCGCCGGTACCGCTGCCATGTACGGAATTCTGCTGATTACAGCCATCATTATCATAATCGCGCTCTCGGTGGCGGTGTACCAAAAGAGCACAAACGCAACATGCATATCGAGGAGGAGATTAGAGGGTCAAACAGTCATAGTGACTGGAGGAACTGCTGGAATGGGCCTCCAAATTGCTTCAGACCTAGCCCACAGAGGAGCCAGGGTCATCATCGCCTGCCCCTTTGAAGATGAAGGCACTAACGCAAGAAAACAAATAATAAAAGAAACCGGCAATGAAAATGTAGTATTCAAACTCCTGGACTTGGCATCTTTAAAGTCAGTGAGACAATTTGCAGCAGACATCTTGAATACTGAAGACAGACTAGACATTTTATTGAACAATGCTGGAGTTGGGTTCCCTGCAGATGTCCTGACGGCTGATGGAATGAACTTCATAATGCAAGTGAACTATTACGGAACATTCCTACTGACTCTTCTACTTCTTCGTCTTTTGAAGAAGACAGGGAAACGTGGCGAGTCCAGCAGGATAATTACAACAGCTTCGTACCTTCACACGGTTGGAAAGGTGGACATCAATAACTTAAACAGAACGAACTATTGGAACATAATCAGAATTTATGGTAACAGCAAGATGTGTCTCGTCTTATTCGCAAATGAACTGACCAAGAGGCTGAAGGGTTCTAACGTTGTGATCAATAATGTGGATCCTGGAGCAGTTGGCACTAGGCTCTTATACTCCTTGAATAAGGCATGTGGACCAATTTTAACAGCAGGTTGCTGTTTTTTCTTCAAGACGCCATGGCAAGGTGCGCAAACGGCTCTTCATGCGGCGTTGGATAAGAAGGCTGGTGACGTAAGTGGAGCATACTTCAAGAATTGTCAAATAGTGCAAGCTGTGAAACGTGCGTATTGTGACAAGACTGCTAAAGCGCTCTGGGAAGAGTCTGTCAGACTAGTGAAATTAACAGAAGACGAAGTTGACCAGTGCTTCAGATTATTATAATTGTTTTTGAAGATACTCCCCTATTATTACAAAAATAAGATAAGTTAACGCTAAATAATCGAATACATTCCGTGTTTATACACTGGGTTGCAAGGAAAGCGGGTCGGTAACAAAAACCTCAATTACTTCCAAAATATTGGAGCTAGCTTTATGAAGTAAAGGCTGTATTATAGATAATTTTACAGTGCTTAAATCAATGTCATACAAGTTCAAGATTATGAAGTTTATTTTGTATAATAGTAAGTTAAGTAAAAATGACCATTTTCAATAGATTTCGAAAAATGTGCTTCGTTATCACATAGGCAATTTTGTCGGGGTGTAGGTGTCAGGGTCAGGTTGTCCAGGTCTGGTTTACCTGGGATTTAATTGTTTCGGGGTCGTGTAGTCCGGGCCGAGTTATCCGTGTCGATTTATCTCGGGGTCGAGATTCGAGATGTCGAAGAATTGTCTAGGAGTGTTTCAACCGTTTTCTACCTTAAAAAAAAACAGCGCTATGTTCGTTTACAGTGAGTAGGTAGTATACATAAGTACTTACGTAAACGGCGCGTAAGGGAGACTAACTCTGTCTTGGTGTGGTCTTTATTGTAAAACATCTTTTTAATAACAAGCTTTAATTACTAAAAAGTACTACGTAAATAAATTTTGCGTAAACATAGAACTTTTATATTTTATCAAAAATTTGAGGCTTATCTTTAAGTGTAAGAAGGACAACAGGGTTATCATGTTTAGTTGAGGATTTCCTATCAAGACTTCGAAACACAGCAGGGTTATCTTGTTTAGTTGAAGAGTTCCTTTATAGACACCTTCCTTTCAGCTCCATCATCTGACCCTGGACAACGCCGAGGGTAGTAGCACTGGTCAATATATAAATCGACTTTGTCAATCGACATAGTCAATGATCTACCTATGTTTATGTGATTCATGGGTATATTTTCAGGCGGTCACGCGTGACAATCGAGAGTAGTGGGTAAATAATATATGATATACCGCACTACCCATATTGTTGAATATCGACTATAGTCCATTTATTTCAGCAGTAGACAAATAACGGCTAAATAACGACAGTTATTGTGTATTATTGTTGAGGAGCTCGTGGCTAAAGTAATAACAGCCGCACGGGTCGATCCATCAGGTTAAGCTGCGCTTGCCGGGGTTGGTCTGTGGATGGGTGACCATCTTTACATACCGAGACTCCTCCGTGCTTCGGAAGGCACGTTAAGCCGTTGGTCCCGGCTGTCATTCGTGGATCTTTGACAGTCGTTACGAGTCGTCAGAAGCCCGAAAGTCTGACAACCAGTCTTACCAAGGGGTATCGTATTACCCAGTTACTGGGTTGTGGAGGTCAGATAGGCAGTCGCTCCATGTAAAATACTGGTATTCAGCTGCATCCGGTTAGACTGGAAGCCGACCCCAACATGATTGGGAAAAGGCTAGGCAGAATGATGATTGTGTATTATTGTTGAAATAACTGCATTTCAGAGTTATTTTTTTAATGTAAATGGTAATTAGATTACATTGCTTTGTATTTATCGAAAATAACGGAGTTTACTATACGTTTATATCGAAACGATAACGAACGGTTGATAACCGATTTTTGAGGGATTCACAACATTTGCGAATTTACGCCATTTTTTTTGTAACATCCGGATGTAGCTTTCGGCTGCGATGCATTCGTTTTGACGTTTAAATGTTGGTGGCATGGTGGGTTTCATCGTTAGCTCTGTCTTTCATCCTCACTATACCAGTATGAAAGAGATAAGGCGTTTCGTTTCATAGATAAGCGCACTAGTGTCGGACCACAATATGGATGTCTTTGTAGGTACTTACTTTACCAGCCAACTTTTGTTGACAGGAGTGGTTGTATGAACAACCAGTAACGGTAGAAGGGATTTAAAACTCCATCATGTAAACCTTTTCCGGCATAGAGAAATCAGCATCCGAACAAAATATTCTAAATACAAATAGAGGCTTACGTACTACGGCTGGTTTTTCTCAGATTACAAAACGCTCGTAAAAATCAAAATCACTAAAGATGTGAAAAAACAGCAGAAAACAATTGAATTCTAATGATAGGTATAATACATTAAGACATTGTAATTAAAACTTAAAACCAGTTAAAGCATATTATGCTAAAGCAAAAAATGAAGAATACAATAAAAAACCTAAAAGTAGTCTGTTAATTATTACAATAACAAATAATAATATAAAAGTTAATTGTATACTTGCAAATTTAGACTCACATAGCTAAAATATAGTAAGTAGTCAACGTCTAGGCTCTATCCGTATTTGGAACCTGTCTTTATCCTTCATCATGAGAACATACGTTAGTTGCAATGGGGGATATTCAGAGTTGGTGTTTGGTGCAGTAGCCGGCAGGATCCTGTAGCGTCGCAGAAGTGTTGAAACTACCGTCTTCAGTGACATCATAGCATACTGGGCACCTGAGAAAAAAAGCCCTTCAGAAAAAAAATAAAAAAACAGAGATTGGCTATAAAGACTACATTGCAGCTAACAACAACAAACTGCAGTCATATAAATGCTTCTGACAAGCGTTAAAGATAATAGGAGTTTCAGCTTTAACATCAATAGGGTACCCTTGTTTAGCAGTCAATGTATGACTTTGTTTGTGTCGACGACTTATTGCCCAAAGAGCGCCTGTCATAATTTAGTTAATATAATACATATTTATTTATCATTTCATTGGCAGGCAGTTTAGTAACTTAACCACGTGTTATATATACATTATGAAGCTTTCCTCTCACCAACACAGTTCCTCGCGCCATAGCTAAACGCCATGAAGGCAGCACGATGCGTGAGCGGCGTGTCGATGAACCGTTCAGGTCGGAACAGCTCCGCGTCGTCTCCCCAGTACCGAGGGTTGCGGTGTAATGCCCAGATGTTTACCAAAACTCCAGTACCGCGCACGAGTTTGATTCCACAGGCTGTGAAGACATCAAAATTTGTAAGGCTTCATGATTGTGAAGAAATTGTCTGAGGATGTATTTTAATACACAAACTTACGTAATACAAAAGAATGATCCACTTTCCTGGAGATGATAGGCACAGGTGGGTAAAGCCGCAGCGTCTCCCGGATCACCGCGTCCACATACTTCAGACGAGGCAAGTCCTCGAGTGTTGCCGGCCGGTCTGAATCACCAAACACCTCTTGCAACCTAATCCAGAATATAATAATTATTTAAAACCATGGCCTAACGGTCCAGCCACACACGAAATTTTGGGAAATTTCTTCCAACACCCGTATAGGTCCTAGCACTAGCTTATTGCGCAACTAAATTGTTACATGGCTGCCATTAGAAAGCTTTTTACAAGGACATTCTAAGGAGTTTTTTTTATCAAAATTGCTTTCATTCAGTTTTTTCTAGTGACTTACTCTTTGTATACTTTCTCCTGTACTTCAGGATGTCTGGAAAGCATAACGGAAGTGAAGGATGCTCCGATGGCTATAGTGTCGTTACCTGCCATCAATAAAAGTATCAACTCTTCACGAACTTCGACATCTGTGTACCCTTTTTCACCACCGGACAACCTTATTAAACTCTCTATAAATGACTTCGAGCTTCCCTCTGACGAATCTGGAATGAATGAATGACTTAACATTAAAAAAAAAACAAAGCAACATTTTTAGTGTACCGAGAACTATTATTGGGATTAATTTGTTCCTCCGTTGACGTCATTCTCAGGCATTTAGGTAATCACATAGAACGAAACCCGTAAAAGTCTACTGCTAATATTATCGACTCATATTATAATATCTTATGTGTATAAATATGTTACTGTAAAAGCCCGAAGTACGGTAAATTTTAAGATTTCCCAGTAAATCCTAAGATTTACCAGTATGAGTTGGTAAATGTCAGAATTTTATAAAAAAGAGACAATATTTCGGGCTTTTACCAGCAGAGTTTGGGAAATGCTAAGATTTACCAATGCTGGTTGGTAAATGTTGGTTATGGGAATAAAATGATGACTATTTATTTACATAGTTTTAATTATAATTATGATGATACAGTTTTAATGTTAATATTTTTTATTACTTTTATTATCATACTAGCTGCTGGCCGCGGCTTCGCCCGCGTGAGTGTCGGAAATTACCCCATACCTACATCCCCATGCGGCGCGTTAAAATTCTTCCATACAAACACTGACCCCCTATGAAAATTCGCACTGTTCGTGCGAATTTTCATGTTTATTACCTCAAGGAAAATCTTTCATCCCTTATTTTACCCCCTTAGGGGTTGAATTTCAAAAAACGCTTCCTTATTCCTTGCCTACATGATAAAGGGAACCTCTGTGCAAAATTTCAGCTTTCTAGGTCCAAGGGTTTGGGCTGGGCGTTGATGAGTCAGTCAGTCAAGACTTGTCTTTTTATTAATAGATATAGATATAGATAGTAGGATAGGATAGTTTTCCGGAATAAAAAGTACCCAGTGTGGTGCCCAGGTTCATCGTAATCGAACCGGTAGTTTTTGCGTGATGCCTGAACAAACAGACAGACAGACAAAAAAAAATTTAATCAAATTTTTGGGTTCGGTGTCGGTCTAGTGCAAGGGGTAACACCCCCATTTATTTTGCCATTTATTTTTTTGATATTTTCAATGTACAGAATTTTCACTTCTACAGATTTATTATAAGTATAGATGAGTATGTCTTAATCATTTATTTATTATTAATAAATGATTAATGCTGCAGACTGCCCACGAGTACGCCACAGTGATCGAACACGTTTCGACTTGTCAACATTTAACACTTCTCTGAGGTAAATCCTAAGATTCACCGAGTGTATGTTGGTAAATGTCCGAAATTAACGATGATCATAGAACATTTCGGATATTTACCACTGAAGTTGGTAAAACTTAGGATTTACTGGGAAATCTTAAGATTTACTGCACTTCGGGCTTTTACAGTAACATATATGTATAGGAGATGGTTCAATACTTACTTTGAAGCTGTTCTATGGCGGTGATGTATTCTTTCATGTCACTTCGCTTGTTTTTTATTAACTGCAATTAAAGTTTAATGTATATAGTTGCCAATGAAACTGCTTTATTTAAGATCTATTGTTTGAATAAATGTAATAATTATTTACCTCATTCACAAAATCCCACACTAACTTTCTGTCCTTCATCTGTTTTGAGTAAACAGGTAAGTTCTTGTACACAAGGTCACTATGTAGCCATGGCTGACAGATTCGTTCTCCCATTCTTGCAATCCCAGCATCAAATGCTTTCAAGAAAGGATGGTCTGTATTCTTCTGTGCTCCAAGTTGGTAGCCCAGTGCTGCCTCTAGAAGTTAACAATGATTGTTATCGTAGATTGTGTCTCACTCTTTATTTCTTTAATGCAGCATAAAGTCGCCACAATATACGTTATAATAAACTATTTGTATCCCGTGGTTTCATCCGCATAAGTCTCGATCCCGTGGGATAAAAAGTATCCTATAAGCTAATCCAGGTCATGGTCTACACATTTTCATCCTAATCCGTTCAGACGTTTTAGCATGAAAGCGTAACAAACAAACAAACTCACGTAAGGACAGGGATATTAATACCAGCCTAATGTTGCCACACTGCAGGGCAAAGCAATTTAAGTTACGACATTTTTAAGTATCTCTAGTTAGTTCAACAAGCCGATATTTTCACGACTGCACGAACTGGTATTCATATTAGCTTCGTACCAAGATACGACAACACCATTTTTTTTTTTTTTTTTTTACCTGCAGTCGTATCCATACTAAAGGCAGTAAAGAATTTCCATGTAGACAGTGGACCGGTGCCAGCCATTTTTCCCATCTCATTCGCAAGGATGACACTCTGTTTCGCGAATATTGTTGACATGAAATACTTCAATGTTTTCGTACTGAAGCTTGAGTTTAAGATTTTTCGACGCGGCCGCCAGATTGAAACTGTAATATTGACAGAAATACCTATAAGTTATTTAAATATTAAAACAATAATGTAACTAGATATTTATTATTATTTTTCATCAAAAATATTTTTAAATAACAAATACCTGGAGCAAATACGGAGCCATTTCCAACAAAAACTTTTGCCATATTCACAATATCATCTTTTTCCAGGAATGTTTTTAAAACTAACTCTGCGGCCGCAGGATCGGCGATCACTGACATTAAATAAAAATAAAATGTTAAAAATGACGTCATTGGAATTTCTCGTTAAGCCCTGTGCAGACTGGCGCGACACCGGTAATTATTCTACCGTGAAGTTTCTTAGAAATTGTATTGTTAGAGTCGCGTCGCGCTGTCGCATTAAATAGTGAAATGGTGACTACATAAAATGCCATGATAGAAAATAAAACTTACTTGTATGTAAATAGTTTCCATGCCACATGGATGATAATCCATTCTCTTTATTCATTGCGTCGCGACCCAGAATTTGGAAGGCTTTCATTCGTCCTATAATAACAAATAAAAAATATATAATTATAGTTAATAAAAAAGTTAACGTAAGATTATAAACTCAAGGAAAAAATAAGTTAGAGACCGAGAGTATCGAGGAGTATGTAATCAGTATAAGGGTTGATTCGACCAAACAAGAATAAATTTTATCCGCGGAATAAGATTTACTCCGACAGTTTTCGTATGTCAAATTTTCGTACTGTCAAAAATTCAAAATTTATTCGGAAGAGAAGGCTTATTCCGCGTATAAAATGTATTCCTGTTTGGTCGAATCCGCCCTAATTCTGTCTACTAATAATAACAATCGACGATCAACATTCCTTCAGATCATTGCTGTCCCGTGTTCTTAAGCAATAGGATGTAAGAAAAATATTAATAAATAGCACTTCCCCCGCGACTTCGTTCGCGTGAATTTCTTTTTTTATCCTACAAATTCCAACAGCCCTTCCACGGTCCACCCCTATGAAATGATTTATGATTATAATCTTAGTTATTATGTTATATATCTTGTATAGATTTGTAGGTACTTACTGTGATTATTGCCAAGGAACAAATAGCTATGTCCAATAAAAGGAAGCGTCCATACTCCAGAATTTAACTGTTTCCCTAACTTGTAAATATCTCTTTTTGACCAACGTTGGTATAATAGCAGAACCATGGCGATCAATAACAACAACTCTACCAACATCATTGTTCTTAAAGTTTCACCAAACTGTTTTCCTTTGAATACGGCAAATTAACTTTTCGTTATATGTAAATAAATATGTTGGTAATTTATTTTATTTATTTATTATTAAAACTTTATGCACAAGTAAAAAAAAATACTGTACAAAGGCGGACTTAATGCCTGAGGCATTTTCTACCAGTCAACCTGAGGCATTTTCGAACAGTAATCTGTTTCTGATATACAAATATTTAAAGTAAATAAATAAAATTAAAACTTTTCACTATAGTTGTATTAGATACCTGTACAGAATTTATTTCATGGCAAGATCTTACACTAGAGTACTTAATGAAACTTGCTGTCAATGTTTATATATTTTCAGAAATCTGTAGCGTCGCGCCACAAAAAGACCATTCAAAACAATCCAAAAACAAACATTGTTCTAATAACCTGTTTTTCTAGTATTTTAAGATCTATGATAAAACATTATAAAATAAGTTGCATTGAAGTAAAAAAATATAATGACGGAGGAGGTGTCTAACTTTTGCATGGAGACTTGCCCCACTTATATAATATAAAACGAATGACCTCAAATTAAAGCAATTGCACTCTAGACTTAAACAAATAACCTCTAGAAGTGCTGGGTTTTTTTAGAGACTATTGAAAATGTTTTTTTTTTTAACTTTATGCAATAAAATAAATATGGTATAATGAGCTTGTTGAGATGAAAAACAAAGTCCAGGCTTCGAAAATATTTGCATCATACAATAAAGGTCCATGCAGACGGATACAATATAATACGACTGATACAAAAATACTTAATTGCTAACTATACTACACAGAATTATCGATCTGGTCGTATCAAGATGTCTTCTAAGAATAATCCGGAGAGATTATGCGGCTCATGCCTTGCATAAGTTTGTACCAAACAATGCACATTACGTGCGAACAACACCCTACCGTCCTTTTGCCAATATTACAAAAATACATTTTGAATGCTTTAGCAAAACATGTATGATCTCATCCTTAACTCATGTAACACCTTTGTATACCATGTTTTGGCAAATAAATAAATAAAAATACAAGTAATGATGACTGACAGCATGCCGGAGAATAGACAAAATGACAGATTGTGATTGTTTATCTGTCATTTTGTTTTTTCTTCCGTCAACAAAACTCATTTTTACGGCGGTCATGCTACGCGTGCCGGTCGTATCAAGTTGTCTTCTAAGAATATTGCGGGCTTACTTGCGGCTCATGCCTTGCAGGGTGCAGTAATGACTGATAGAATGCCAACCGTTCAACATTCTGTCAAACCCAACGTATACGTAGTAAGTTTTGGCTCTAAAATGACAGGATTGCATTCGCCCTCGTATTATGCACAAATCTCCTCCTCCCAAGTCTGAAGCTGGCAATGAGTTACCGAATTCAATGAAAAATGCTCCATTCTGCTCCATCTCATTCCCGTGTTCCCCGTAGTAGCTGATAGCCTGTTTAAATTGGTAAATACAAAAACAGTCGTATTATATTGTATCCGACTGCATGGACCTTTATTGTATGATGCAAATATTTAAAAATATTTTCGAAGCCTGGACTTTGTTTTTCATCCCAGCAAGCTCAAGTCACGTTTTCGCCAGCAGATGAAAAGATTTATGTCAAATAAAACTTACGGAAATCCAGATTTTTCAACCATAAAATTCAGCTGAAGGAATGGCTGTAGAGACTTAGTGCCGTAGTAAAAAATACTCGGACTGTCTTCCCCAACAGTGGTGACATGTTTTTTTTCGTTGGCTTGGTTTTTGGTTTTTGGGCCGAAAATGAATGATCTCCTTTATCCGCGGAATATGATTTACTTCTGACAGTTTTCGTATGGAGAAACTGCCAAAAATTCAAAATTTATTCGGAAGAGAATGCGATGAGAATGAGAGGCTTATTCCGCGGATAAAATTTATTCCTGTTTGGTCGAATCCGCCCTTAACCGATGTAAACAAATCTTTCACCAGTAAAATGCTATAATAGCACTGAGTGACTGAATATACTATAATTTATAAAGGAGGCTAGTATTATAAACAGACTGGTTCAAAAGAATAATCTGAATTCCTCTTACCTTATATGGCTGTTATTCAAAAATACCCCAGGTATGTTCCGCGATTTTTTGTAGTTTTTTATGAGTTACTTTGTTTATTGTAATTTTTTTTAATTTTCTGCCGGTGGAGCTTAAAAAAATCATATCTTTTTTTATAGTGAGTATTTTTCAGATTTTGTTTTTTGTGTCACTTCGTCTTAAATGTTACTTTCATAAGTAAAATAATAAACATCCTAACACTCCTACAAATTTCTCACAAAAGCTCTTGAAGCTCCTCCGGCAGATAACTCTCAAAAGTAAATGAAACTATTTGTAAAGTATGATCAGAATGACTATTATTGTATTACCAATTAATTTCTTCACCATTAACTCGATTATTAATTATGTTGCATGCTTTTGACACAATAATCTCTATAGCTAAACATGTGGACATTATATAAATAAGTATTATAATCATTGTTTTCTGTTTATATAGTATTAAGGTGTATTTTTCTGCTGTAATGCCAATAAAAGCATTTTTCTTTCTTTATATCAAAACCAGACTGTAACAACGTTGCAAATAAAGACCTATCTTATCTTATGTATAACTAAACTAAGCTCTCACTTTCGCAATAAATTTCTCCAGAGCAAACACAGTAACTAACATCGAGGTTCTAATCGTATAGGGAAGTTCTCTGCATCCTTGAGAAGGATAGCAAACGTGAGTCGTAGTGGTGGGTATTCAGATGTGTTTGGTGCAGTAGCCGGCAGGATCCTGTACCGTCGCAGCACTGTTGACAACGCAGTCTTCATTGATATCATACCGAACTGGTAACCTGTGAGAAAACATCTTCTATAGTTTATATACATATAATAAAGCTGAAGAGGGTCGAAAATCTGTACATGGAAGGTATTCGAAAAAATTGCTGGGGATACTTAGAATCGATAACAGAACACGTTCCAACAGTTTTTAGAATTTTTGTCTGTTTATCTGTTTATTTGTAAGCGCATCACGTGAAAACTGCTTAACGGATTTTGATGCAAACTTAACTAATCTGTCGAGAAAATCCCGGCCAGGTTATCGGCTACGTAACATCACGCCACGACCCTTAGGAGCCGAGCAAAATGAAAAAAAGACAGAAAAAACCAAAAACCGAAAATTTCGGACCAGGGCCCGAAATTTCACGCGGACGAAGTCACGGGCAGAAGCTAGTTTAGGATAAGCATAATCAGCCTATGAAGTTCCCACTGTTGGGACACAAGCCTCCTCTCTGGCAGATGCTCTCTGGGAGAGCATTTCCCAGAGATGGCACAAATGTCTTCGAATATTTGGTTTTCCTCACGATGCTTTCCTTCACCGTTTTGAGAGCAGTGGTGATGAAATTAATTACACAAAATATAGTCTCTGCCTGGGTTCGAACCCATTACTTACCTACAACGCATAAGTCAAGACCGTTTCCACTGGACCACCACAGCTCTCAGAGACAAAACATTTAAAAAGTGATAATTCACGAAAGAGATAGCAGGTCGAAGTGTATAGATTCCGACAAACCCGGAAAGGGAAACCACGGGATCGTGAAATACATGGAAAACCTGGCGGAAGATCAGGAAATAGTTATCTAGAGAATGACCACCGACCCGTTCAGTTCCCAAGAATACAAGTAATGTCTCGTTTTTAGGGTACTGTATGTCCGAATGAAAAAACAGAACCCTTTAAGGATCACTCGTGCGTCTATCTATATAGTGTCTTTCCGTCCATCGCAGCCAATTTGCAGCTAAATCTAATGGACTGATTAAGTTGAAGGTACACATATCAATTGCTGTGACCCAAACACGGAAGTATCTGGGAATTATCGAAACTACCGAGTCAACATTTTTGAAAAACTTAATTGTCCATCACTGCGCTCAAGCTACAATACATTCAACCTATCTTATAAAACCTACCAACACAGTTTCTCGGTCCATAACTGAACGGCATGAAGGCAGCGGGATGCGTGAGCGGCGTGTCGATGAACCGTTCAGGTCGGAACAGCTCCGCGTCGTCTTCCCAGTACCGAGGGTTGCGGTGTAATGCCCAGATGTTTACCAAAACTCCAGTACCGCGCACGAGTTGGATTAGAAGCTGTGAAGATAATAAAAGTAGAAGTAGAAGGCGCTGGGAAAAGCTAGTAATTAATAATACACTGGACCGCAAAGAAAGCGGGTCGGTAACAAAACCCTCAATAACTGCCAAAACTTTGGAGCTAGCTTTATGAAGGAAAGACTGTAATTAAAGACAATTGAATAGTGCTGAAATCAATGTCATAAAAGTTCAAGATTCTGAAGTATTGAATAAAAATAAGTTAAGTAAAAATTTTACATTTTCATTCGATTTCGAAAAATGTGCTACGGTATCAAAAATGTAATTTTTACACATTTTAGGTTTTTGTATCGCCACCACGGGCTGCTAATACAGCTGTTACACGGCTTGGATGCAGCCGTTGCCAAACGGGAGCGTTGCCAGACGGGAGTAACCCCCTCTCTTCGACAGTTAGGAAACTCGCCTCATGTTAGCGGGGTTAATTTATACTTCACAATATTCCTACAAACAGGGTGTTACAATATTTTTATGACTAGTAAATTAGTGTAGTAATCTGAACACACTTTGAATGCTTAAACAATTTGGCTGATAAATAGGGAATTATATACACTTTCTTAATGCACCAAATACTTACGTAATAAAACGTCCTTCTCAACTTTCCTGGTTATTAAAGGCACAGATGGGTACAGTCGCAGCGTCTCCCTGATCACTGCGTCGAGGTACTTGAGACGAGGTATGTCATCAGAAGTTGGCGGCCGGTCTGAGTCACCGAACACTTCTTGCAACCTACTCAATGGTTAATCTGGTTATAAATTGGGTCTGCAAAAACCACGACTACTTAAAAATTACTTAGTCGTCTAATGTGAAATTTTTCAGCGAGCAATGGATCGCAGTATCCTAGGACTTAAAGTTACTGATCCATATGGGACTCAATAATGCGTTCCAAAACAAATTACTGACGTAGGCTGCCAAACTTAATTGGAACTGGGCAGGCCACATCTATCGCATGCCAGAAGAGCTATGGGCTAAAATAACCACATAGTGGATCCCAAACAGCCATAAACGGCAACGCGCCAAGCCCACGAGAATAATGATTTTATAATAATTTATTTCACTCTCAAAGTAGGTATACAACAAAAAAATTATCTATGAAGTACAATTTACGGTGTTTGATGGTTTGGACAGAAGCACAATAATAATTAATGATATACCAACTCCTAAACTAAGTCAAGCTTGTATTTTGGGAGTAAGTGGTTCATATGTAGCAGGACCCACATACCTAGACACAACCTTGTAGCCAGTAGGAATTTACTTTACAGTAAATAAATGAAAAAAAAAAAGGTCGAAATGTACATTGAGAAATAAAAATTATCATTATTATTATCTACATTATCTAAAACTACAAATAAGAAGATGGCGGGACGAACTCAACTCTTTAAGATTGACCGTATTATTATGCAGAAATAAATCAATAGAAGGAAGGAAAGGGAGGCTTCTGCCCTGCAGTGGGACATTAAAGGCTGATGATAATAATAATTTCTAACGTGACTTACTCTTTATAAACTTTCTCCTGTACTGCAGGATGTCTGGCAAGCATGAGGGATGTGAATGAATTTCCGGTTGCCGTAGTATCGTAACCAGCTATCATCATAACAAAAAGCTCTTCGTTAATTTCATGATTCGTGAACCCTTTGTCCTGTCCTGACGAGATTATAAGACTCTCTAGAAATGTCTTCGATCTGGCGTCTGAAGAATCTGAAATGAACACAGGTTTTTAAGTATCTTAAGAATTAGTACCTACACAATATGATAAATGTAATACAAAAATAATAAGACTTAAATTACCTATATTATAACAAACTTACTAAAACTTTCATCATTTTAGTTTAGTTTTGCAAAGTTTTGTTCGTTTTGCCACTGAGACCATTAAATTTCAAAATGTTCTGTACCTACGCTCATTAGTTTAGTTATAATTTTCTTATGTACGTGAATACGTGCTCGAGCTGATGGCTAGATAATCGCCCACTCTCAGACGAGACGAGAGACGCGATGACGATACCATTGTGATTGGTCGATTCCTGCAAGTCTCACTCAGCTCCGCTCGTCTCCGTTTCAATAAAACACACACTAAGTCATTCGTAGACCATTGACAGTCGTCACGGAGAGTTAGAAGCCCAGAAGCCTCACAACCAGGCTTACCAAGGGATATCTTAGGAACTGGGTTGTGAAGGTCAGATAGGATACCTATCGCTATCCATGTAAAATAAGTACACAAGCTACATCCGTAAAGACAACATAGTTGGGAGGAAAATGCTAGGCAGATTCATTTAAGTTAATTCAAAACAGAACACAAGAATTAAAACAGGTACCTGTTTTAATTCTTGTGAGAAAAATATAAAAAACCACTAATTCAGCTCAACGAAAATCATAATAATAACATCTTATTTTTTACCCCGAAAAGTTTTTAGTGCCTCCGCACGGTGGATCGAAAATCGGCTGTAGAAGACATACTAGGATCTCGATTTCTTAAAAATTATTTTTTTTGCTGGAAATGACTTCTGCTGATCTTTAATGTTCTATAAAATGTCTCATTCAAATTCAAATGTAATAAAGACAATAAGAGTATTGTTGGCATGGTTACTTTACCATGCTCGACGTAAGTCTTGGTGATTAGAGGCCCCAGCAAGAAAGCGCGAAATAAACCTAACGTAAACGATTCTTGCATCGAAAATACAACTATCCTATAACATTTTGGATTAAAATTTTACGACAGGCACATTAGTATCACCCACAGAATATAATCATATGAATAAAGTCTTAAAACTTATCAAATGTCATATAGGTACTAAAGGAGTATTTTCAATTTTAAAATCGTTCGAATTTACGTTCCGTTTATTCCATGCATTCGTGCCAGGGTAAACTGGACAACCCTCTTCCTCTCAATCCTTTAAATTGTCAGGAAATACACACTACACGTATAGTAATATCCTATTTGTACAAAATGGTCTAATTTATTAAATACTTACTTTCATAGTGTTCTTGAGTAATGTTGTTTTCTTTTATTTCTTTTCGCTTGTTTTCTATTAACTAAAATCGTAAATTCATTATTTAAAATCATATTATCCAAATAAATTCTCTAATTTAAAAAAAAATATGTAGGTACATATTTGCCAATATAGTGAAAGGTCCAAGGTCCCTATTGATATCTTCTCCATGAGTTTCACTTCATACAGACGCTCACTATATAAACAGTGCGAAGACTGCACGTTTTCGCTCAAAGTGTTTTATTTTAGTGTATTTAGGTCTGCTGGACATACTCTGTATTGTTCTCCTTTGTCTCTAATTTTTTATAACTCAATGTCATGCATACCTGTTATTTGCATGGTTACTATGTAATGCCAATTTTTGATGTTATTTTATTTGAATTTTAAGTGACTGTGCACTTTTTTGTATAGAAATGCGATGCGCTGCCGGCTGCGCTGCGGCTTGATGCGGCTTGATGCGGCTGTTATGTGCCTGTGTTATGTTACCTTTATATGATTTTTTTTCCTTACTAACCTCGGTCGTATGTTCAAGCACGTACTTCTTCAATTTCACCAATCTTGAATAAAGAGGTAAGTTGTCATACACCAGGTCACTATGTAACCATGGCTTGCAAAATCGTTCTGATGCCCTAATAACTATCTCATCAAGTACTTCCAACAAAGGGTGTTTTGTCTCCTTTTGGACGCCCATTTTGTAACCCATAGGCTGAATCTGAAATTTAATAAATCATGTAGTGGGTAAAAACAATAAAGATCCAAAGTCATTGTGAAAATGTTTCCTTAGAACACAAACAACAACAGTTTTGATGGCTTATTTTAATGAATTACGGGTGAAGTATTCGTCGTCTTCAATTTGGTAAATACATTCAATGTTAAAAAGCACTCTAAAAACCAGGTAATGACATAGATTTAACAAAATACATATTTTGAAACGACAGTCAGACGGCTACACAAGTAAGAAATCAAAAGTATTCACTGCAGCAAAAAATACAGATATATATATATATATATATATATATATATATATATATATATATATACACAGATACATACCTACATACTAATAAATTTATTCTGTTTATATGTATGTATCTATGCATTTATTCTTTTTCAAGTGAGCTATCCCTTATGTTGCACCTGCCATGTTTTGTCTCTGCATCACCCTAAGGTTGACTGGTAGAAAATGCCTCAGGCATTAAGTCCGCCTTTGTACAGTATTTTTTTACTTGTGCATAAAGTTTTAATAAATAAATAATAAATTTAAAAAAACGTTTTTTAGGCACTTCATACTTATTTGCTATAATAGTTTATTAGGCAATTGTGACTGTTCCTAAATTACCCTAGGCTGATAAAATTTTCGTTTTTCCTAATTGTGTTAATAATACTGTTAGGTCGGTTCCCCCTTTGGGGGAAGGGCCGCACCCCGCCCCGTACGGCCCCGTAGAGCTCGTCTCCAGACTGGACACTCTCCCACCGACTAATCTAAGGACTGAATTCCCATAACCTAAACTAGCTTGTCCCGTCCTAGAAGGCTAGGGGACTGGGAAGGATGCAAGGTGAAGTTAATATTGGGAATTCAGAGTTAGTAAAATTAAGTATTATAATATTAATATTAATACAATATGAAGCTAAGAAGACAAGAGGATGCAAAAATATATGATATATTAAATAATAGTATTGTAGATGTTGGAGCGCCAACGTCTCCCCTCTCGCAGTTTAACACCAATATCTGCAATACAGACTCGTTAAAGTAAAGGGATAAGGAATCGTTACGCTTGCGTTTCAAATCATTGTTTATAGCTACGTTAATTTCTCTATTTACAATGTACCCAATTCAGTGAGACCGGGAACCGTTTTACAACGTTTGCCTCATTGTACGTGTTCTGTTAGACCTAACGCATAGAACCTCTGAGGACACTAGTACGATTCTAACATAACACGTTCCCTAAGCATTAAATAAATGTCTTACTCAATCCTATGACAGAGTACTGCGAAGTCCAACTGTTATTGAGGAAGACAAGTATAATTGTGAAGCTCTAATCGCGTACTTATGTGCAAGAACCCTTACGGCAATCTAGACCCTTTTCACTAAGATAACACACAACTAGCACAAGCGTACCGTAGACTCAGTCTCTAGCAGGTTGCAATGCGATCGTACTTGGTGAACGCCGAAGAGGAATTTCGTCTCTTCACATTTCTTTAATCTTCCCCAGTTAGAGGATGCGGTGCGGCTGTTAGCGGCTTTGCGTCCCAATAGCGTATCTCGATAAACAGTGACGATTTAGTAATAGTCCTACAGAACGGACGGGGTATTTTATCGAGATACGGTCCCTAGCGTTTTCAAACGACTACCAATTCAGTTTGTGACAATGTGTGAAGCCTAACCCAACAAACCCAGAAATGTGCGTCAACAAGCCTCACGCAAGGTATCCTGTGGCGAGACCTTTTTGGATGCAGCAATTATCACGAACATTTGGCTGAGTTACTATGCAATTACGTATCGGCTTTATAGCCTAGTTCAGTTTCAAATGAACTGCGAGTATCATGGTTCAGCCTTCCAAATGTGGAGCGTCTGCTCAAGGTCAATAGTCGTCAAATGTCAAGAGCGTCAGTGCTCAGTGTCAAGTATGGTGGAAGGCCTTCACCAGTTCCCTATAGCCAAATGCAACTGACAATTATCTGCGAAGGTACGGATTAGGAGATGGACACTTAATACACAGAAAATAGCGTTAATTATAATACACTATACTAAATAAAGGTAATTGTGCCATTCTGGAATGAATTTTCATTAACTAGCTCGTCTCCAATCTCACCTAACAGTTACCTAATTATAAATAAAATACAAATCAACATACAGGAACGATTATAATGGGGAAGCCCATATATATGGTATACACACTACTATTAAAGATAAAAGTTAATTAAAGTTGACACTCACCTAATAGTTCCCTTAAGAGAATCATATAATAACTCACTTACAAAATACTGCACACATTACCAGTCTTGCCTCGGACTCCGCTCTCCGATCACGACCGTCTCCTTCAGCGCCTCCAAACTAACTCCCCTAGCTTAAACTATCTCGTTCGCTACCTAATGTGGTCATAAACCCACTATCAACTTAATAAATAACGCTCGGTCTCTTACACGAGCCCACGGACATGAGTTCTTGATATTCATCAAGTCTCCTAACTTCACTACCCTGGACTCGGCGTCCATAGCCTTTCGCGATCTAAAACCAACTGCCATGACTCCATCCATCCGTCCTCAATCCCTAAAAAATACCACGTTCACCCAAGCTTCTCACAGTTTCGTAGAATAGCTTTATGACCGTTTTTGTACAATTTCTCAATTGTTTCAAGAGTCCGTTTGGATATTGCCATTTATGATTAGCAGATGTGGGACTAACATTGTGAGTTGAGATTAGAAATCGGATATTTTACTAGCTTCTTTAGAATTCCTTAAATTATTGCCTTCGACCTTTTTGCGGTACTTGTCCGTAGCTTGTTTCCCATTAAATAGAGAATTTATGTGTTTCTAAGTGGCCCAGGAACATGTGCTAGTTTGAATTTAAATATAATATTTTGATATTAAATAGGAATAGGTGACAGACAGTCACATTCCCCCCTCTGAAAATCAGACGCGTGACGCAGTACAGCGGATGAGCTTTCACAATAGGATGAACTGTACTTTTAATGAAAGTATAATAGAATATTCAGGTGCGCCATGTTTACCTAATCAAATAACTATAATTAGTATTCCAGTTGGAATATTGATTCAATAAGATCCCAATAAGATGCAATGTCCGCTTTAATCTAGTACTGTTTCGCATAAACATCTTCAATCGATATTAAAATTTCTCATTACATCTGAACTTACGTCACATTATTCAAATTACACTATGGCGATTTCAGTAAGTTCAGAAAACCTGTGCATGCTTATAATGTAGTTTTACATACCAGGGTCTCTTTTAAGAGTATTTGTGCTAGCGTGGCACGCTACCTATAGTGCTCCCTCGTTCTAAACTCAGCGTACAGCAGTCGCCACTGGACAGAGGCCTCTCCTATGCACCTCAATGCTGAGTCAGCTTAGTCAGCTGCCTGCAGTTGTAACCAGGAGTAACTGAAATAGTCCGCACATAAACATATTAGATTGTATTCCAATTGGTCGCCCCCCTCTGATTGTGAGAGTTAGAGCAGTTTTGAAATCCAACTAGAGTAGGGAAGTTATGTCAGAAAATGTAGACATCCTAGTTTGTGTTCCAATTGGACGCCCCCCTCTGATTGTAAGAGGTTAGAGCAGTATTGAAATCCAACAAGAGTTGGGAAGTTATGTTCGAAAATGTAGACATCCTAGTTTGTCCAAATAATTGTTGGCTTATTAGCACACAATTCTGTTAATCTTCAGATTATAAACATGTTTACAAGAACATATTCTGGTATATTTGTACTCATAACTATAGCGCCCTAGCTGAAATTATTAAGTGAAATAGCAAAATCATACCGCGTAGTAACGGTTGACCCTAATGTGCAAACAGAATTGAAACTTAGCTTCGTAACTGGAGCCACGCTACTGCTGCTGCTGTTGCAGTCAGCCGATTTTGATGAAACTTTAAACCATGCGCTCTCATAAACCAAAGGTTTAGACATAACTAGCGTAGTCGCGGCCAAGTGAAGACTTAAATATCCTGGAATTTGAAATAAGGCCACACGAGTATCTATTCAATTATATAACATACGCCGTCGACTGGGTAGTCGGAAAGATTTGTTTACTACTTATGATTATAGTTAGTATTCCTGATACAATTGTTACGAACTGCGAACCTTCATGTTTCGGAGGTCTTAATTTCTAATAATATTATTATGTTTACCCATAATAAGGGTGTCTTTCCCTAAGCTCACTCCTCACACACTTGTATACTTCAAACGCACAAACACATTTCATATCCACAAATTGTACAACACAAAAGGTACGCTTACAGGGAGTCGAACCCATTATAATATTACGCATTTACATGCGTACACGAGAACCCAAACAAAATCATACCATAACTACTTAAAATTACGTCCGTGCATGTGGAATCGAACCCACTGTTAGTAACATCGGAACCAAAGCTTTACAATAACTATTCATGCGGGAATTGAACCCGCTTCCAGTAGTTGAAATTTCAACCACCGTTATTAAACCGTAACTTAACTAAACATAAGTTTTTGTAGCCGTTGTAACTCTTGCCGCCTCTAACAATTAATAGAACCATATAATTACGTTGTGTTATTTTTGTAGTAACCCATAAGCTGTTCTTTCTCGTTGCACTGAAGTGAATCAGTACATTTAATGACGAGAATCCTGGTCACGGCACCACATGTGACTGTTCCTAAATTACCCTAGGCTGATAAAATTTTCGTTTTTCCTAATTGTGTTAATAATACTGTTAGGTCGGTTCCCCCTTTGGGGGAAGGGCCGCACCCCGCCCCGTACGGCCCCGTAGAGCTCGTCTCCAGACTGGACACTCTCCCACCGACTAATCTAAGGACTGAATTCCCATAACCTAAACTAGCTTGTCCCGTCCTAGAAGGCTAGGGGACTGGGAAGGATGCAAGGTGAAGTTAATATTGGGAATTCAGAGTTAGTAAAATTAAGTATTATAATATTAATATTAATACAATATGAAGCTAAGAAGACAAGAGGATGCAAAAATATATGATATATTAAATAATAGTATTGTAGATGTTGGAGCGCCAACGTCTCCCCTCTCGCAGTTTAACACCAATATCTGCAATACAGACTCGTTAAAGTAAAGGGATAAGGAATCGTTACGCTTGCGTTTCAAATCATTGTTTATAGCTACGTTAATTTCTCTATTTACAATGTACCCAATTCAGTGAGACCGGGAACCGTTTTACAACGTTTGCCTCATTGTACGTGTTCTGTTAGACCTAACGCATAGAACCTCTGAGGACACTAGTACGATTCTAACATAACACGTTCCCTAAGCATTAAATAAATGTCTTACTCAATCCTATGACAGAGTACTGCGAAGTCCAACTGTTATTGAGGAAGACAAGTATAATTGTGAAGCTCTAATCGCGTACTTATGTGCAAGAACCCTTACGGCAATCTAGACCCTTTTCACTAAGATAACACACAACTAGCACAAGCGTACCGTAGACTCAGTCTCTAGCAGGTTGCAATGCGATCGTACTTGGTGAACGCCGAAGAGGAATTTCGTCTCTTCACATTTCTTTAATCTTCCCCAGTTAGAGGATGCGGTGCGGCTGTTAGCGGCTTTGCGTCCCAATAGCGTATCTCGATAAACAGTGACGATTTAGTAATAGTCCTACAGAACGGACGGGGTATTTTATCGAGATACGGTCCCTAGCGTTTTCAAACGACTACCAATTCAGTTTGTGACAATGTGTGAAGCCTAACCCAACAAACCCAGAAATGTGCGTCAACAAGCCTCACGCAAGGTATCCTGTGGCGAGACCTTTTTGGATGCAGCAATTATCACGAACATTTGGCTGAGTTACTATGCAATTACGTATCGGCTTTATAGCCTAGTTCAGTTTCAAATGAACTGCGAGTATCATGGTTCAGCCTTCCAAATGTGGAGCGTCTGCTCAAGGTCAATAGTCGTCAAATGTCAAGAGCGTCAGTGCTCAGTGTCAAGTATGGTGGAAGGCCTTCACCAGTTCCCTATAGCCAAATGCAACTGACAATTATCTGCGAAGGTACGGATTAGGAGATGGACACTTAATACACAGAAAATAGCGTTAATTATAATACACTATACTAAATAAAGGTAATTGTGCCATTCTGGAATGAATTTTCATTAACTAGCTCGTCTCCAATCTCACCTAACAGTTACCTAATTATAAATAAAATACAAATCAACATACAGGAACGATTATAATGGGGAAGCCCATATATATGGTATACACACTACTATTAAAGATAAAAGTTAATTAAAGTTGACACTCACCTAATAGTTCCCTTAAGAGAATCATATAATAACTCACTTACAAAATACTGCACACATTACCAGTCTTGCCTCGGACTCCGCTCTCCGATCACGACCGTCTCCTTCAGCGCCTCCAAACTAACTCCCCTAGCTTAAACTATCTCGTTCGCTACCTAATGTGGTCATAAACCCACTATCAACTTAATAAATAACGCTCGGTCTCTTACACGAGCCCACGGACATGAGTTCTTGATATTCATCAAGTCTCCTAACTTCACTACCCTGGACTCGGCGTCCATAGCCTTTCGCGATCTAAAACCAACTGCCATGACTCCATCCATCCGTCCTCAATCCCTAAAAAATACCACGTTCACCCAAGCTTCTCACAGTTTCGTAGAATAGCTTTATGACCGTTTTTGTACAATTTCTCAATTGTTTCAAGAGTCCGTTTGGATATTGCCATTTATGATTAGCAGATGTGGGACTAACATTGTGAGTTGAGATTAGAAATCGGATATTTTACTAGCTTCTTTAGAATTCCTTAAATTATTGCCTTCGACCTTTTTGCGGTACTTGTCCGTAGCTTGTTTCCCATTAAATAGAGAATTTATGTGTTTCTAAGTGGCCCAGGAACATGTGCTAGTTTGAATTTAAATATAATATTTTGATATTAAATAGGAATAGGTGACAGACAGTCACACAATGTTTAATGTAGTAGGTAGGTAGGTAGGTGTGCCGTAGATAAGTACTTAGCGCTACCCGTGCGAAGCCGGGGCGGACAGCTAGTATAATATAAATGACAAGATATTACCAGCAATTATATCCAAGGTATAGGCAGAGTAGTATTTATATGCAGACAGTAACCCGGAGCCCGCCATTTTCCCCATGTTTTGCACAAGGGCGGCACTCTCTCTCTCGAATATTGTCGTTAAATACTTCAAGTTTTTCTTACTGAAGAACGGAACTAGGAATTTTCGACGCTCACGCCAGATTTGTACTGTAACATTAAATGATAGGTGTTAGTTAACACGTACTTTGGCTTAGATATATTCCTGTCTTTATCTTGCACATGTAAGACAGTTGTGCGACAGAGACAGGAGTAATGATCAGCGAAAGCATGGTTAGTAATGTTATGCCCATTTTTACTAACACTAGGATGTCACCTAAATTCATGACGACTGACATATCAGCGCACTACCGAAACTACTGGGACTTGTTTTTGCAACTGCAAATGTTATTAAGTTGGTCGATAATAACTTGTAGAGCCTACTTAGTTGTGATAGTTTTCCTTGTAATTTCATGATACAGTGTGTCCGGACATGGACTAGCGATATTCTAAATACTTAAATATAAACTATTTTAAAGTACGTTTACACTCTAATCTTGGGTCCAATACACTTCCTCGCTATGTACCAGCGCAAGTTTTTTTGTTGAAATATTCTCTATGCGAGTACAAAATAAATAATATCTCTCTCAAAGTTTTAATCATACTGAGATAAAAATAGGCTTAAGGCTCGTACACATTGGCGCGACTTGTCGCGCGATGCGACACCGGTAATTGTTGAATCGTGAAGTTTTATTAGAAATTGTATTGTTAAAGTCGCGTCGCGCGACAAGTCGCGCCAGTGTGTACGAGCCTTTATTCGAAAGGCAATAATATCGTTTTCCGTCAGCATTATAAATCAATGCGTTATCAATTTTTTTTTTTTTGTTAAAATCGAAAAAAATACGAAAAATTATGCAATTCAACCAATAATTGTACTTTAAAATAGTTTATATTTAAGTATTTAGAATATCGCTAGTCCATGTCCGGACACACTGTATATACTACTGCTGTGAATTTTTCCACATAACCAGAACTTACCATTTAGGTGGCAGGGGGTGAGGGGGGGGGACACTTGACTCTAACAAAAATTAGCACTTTAAAGCTTATATTTCGAAACAGATCCTTCACTCCAAAAATGGTTTTTACAAACTCGCAATATTTTTAAACGACCTTTCCAAGGATACCCCACACCATGGGATACACGAAAAAAAAAAAACCCACTTTACGTGTAGGGGAGGTACCCTAATTTTTTTCTCATTATTTCATTTTACCACTTTGTCGGCGTAACTAATATGTATACTCATGCCAAATTACAGCTTTCTAGTACTAACAATCTCTGCGCTAAGCCGGGGAGAGGCAGACAGACAGACAGACGGACATGGCGAAACTATTAGGGTTCCTTGTTGCCTACGGAAACCTAAAAAGGGTGCGTTTTACTGCTTGCTTTAATTAGCTCCAAAATTGGCATATTAATGTTTAAGGCGTAAAGCGGAAACGTGGCAAACGCTTGTTTTAAAATAAGCCGCCGCGCCGTAGTGAAAAGAGTCGATTATTCCCGATGTCCACCACCTGTTTGTCCACCCACTGGGGGACAGCGTCACAACTTTCTAAAGTGATTCCATTCGCCAGAAAAGTTTATTTGAAAAATCTTTGATCTATAAACTTAAAAATTGGACCGAATACTTATATATGTAATTAAATGTTATGATCATAAATATTAATTTTCGAAAACTATATTTCAAAGGGAGTAGAGGGTTGAAGTTTTTAGAGGAAAGTAGGAAACCCTCGCGGATGAAGCCGCGGTAAAATTAGGCGTCGCATTCATTTATATTGGTCTTATGTAGGTTACGATACACTGATATAAAGTAATAATAACTGTTTTCATAAAACTCATACCTGGAGCGATCATGGTGCCATTTCCAAGGTAAAATTTTAGCAGCTGCATCAAGTCATCTTTATTAAGGCAAGTCCTCAGAACTATCTCAGCGTTCCCAGGATCAGCGATCACTGAAAAACGTACGTGTTTTAAATTATACGAAAAAAACGCATAAGTAGCTAAAGTGAAACTAAATTACAATTCGCCATGCATTTGGAAAAAAACCTTATAAACTTAATTAAAATTATCAATAAATTAATTATATTCTTTGTAGTAATAGTAAGCACATATTGCGGTACCCAGTCGTGATATTTAATTTATCATAAAAAGTCGATAAACTTACTCGTATATAAATAATTTCCATGCCATGCGGGTGCTAGACCATTCTCATTTCTTATTGCGTCGCGGCCGAGAATCTCGATGGCTTTCATTCGTCCTGCAATAATAAAAAAATTGGTACAGGAAGAAACGACAAAGTCATAAAGCAGAAAATGTTTTAATTTTTGAAGCAGATTCGTAAAAGAAAGACATATCTCTTATACCAATTTTCATAGAATCAAGTTTTTGTTATCATTATTTAGGTAAACTAAACATCTGTTAGACGAGTAGATAAAAAAACGTAGTTCCCGGGTGAATTTTTAATAACTTTGATAACTAAAAAAAAACGATGTTAATTTTAACGTAAAATTGATCTTTTCGCATTTATTTCAATATGATGCAGCAATAAGTGTTATTTGAGTTTTTTAACCCATTGTTAATACTTTTCAGTTGCTAAAAGTTTTTTTACGATAATTGGGCTTTAAATTCCAAAGATACAGTACTTTTAGTATGCACGCTTCATAAAAGACGATGAAAAAAAATAGGATTAATTTATTGGATAGGATAATTACGGGAACTACTAATATAATAAAGCTGAAGAGTTTGTTTTCTTGAACGCGCTAATCTCTGAAACTATCAGTAACCGATTTTGACTTATATTGCGTTGGTGGCATGACAAGTGGCAGCTGCAGTAAACAGATGGTATTACAATCACGTTTTTGCTTTTAATGCCATTCTTATGCCTACGGAATAGAAGTCAAAATCGGTTGAACGGACTGTAAAAAGTTTTGTTTAAATGTCTAATCTTATTGTAAATGGAGTACCTATAGATATTGTGGTGTCTTACGACATCCACGCGAACGAAGTCGGAGCAGAGCTAGTGTAATATAGCATGCTGTTACATCAAATATCAAGAGTGTATGTAACAGACGTTTATTTTAAATTTCTATTTATTTATTTTTCTAGGTACTTACTGTGACCGTTGGCAATGAACAAATAACTATAGTCCAAAACAGGAAGCGTCCATACTTCAGAATTTAACTGTTTCCCTAACTTGTAAACTTGAAAAATATTACTAATTCCCCCGCAACTTCGTTCGCGTGAATTTATACTTTTTTTATCCAATTCCAACAACCGTTCCACCCCTATAAAATGAACATTTTTGATGATAATGTTAGTTATTATGTTAGTGATTATAGATATTGTATAGATTTGTAGGTACTTACTGTGATTATTGCCAAGGAACAAATAGCTATGTCCAATAAAAGGAAGCGTCCATACTCCAGAATTTAACTGTTTCCCTAACTTGTAAATACCTATCTCTTTTTGACCAACGTTGGTATAATAGCAGAACAATGGCGATCAATAACAACAACTCTACCAACATGTTTGTATGTTGTCGATTTAACGAATGTAGAGTTTGATTTTGATTTTTATAGGTACTACAGAATTGATGAATGAATTTACTTTAGATTACACACAACACAATCACGATTGAACGCTTTGCTTGTAATATTGTGGCAAAATGAAATCACTTCAGCTGAAGCTGAACCACACACCAGAAAAAAAATACACTTGCTTCCTTGAAATATCTAGAAGTTCGTTTAGTTGGAAATATCTTGAATGAAAGGAATAGTGTTACACTGACGTCAGGCCGACTGTAACGCTGTACAACTTACACACACCATTTTATACTACCGCACGATAAAAATAAAAATTATTAAAAGTCTAGCGTTTGTTGATCTGGATCAAAATAAAGGTCACAAGTAGTAACTAATAGTAGTAACACTATTATCTATTAATAAAATAGTACCGGATCGAGCGAGCTCTGAGTGGTCTGCTCTGAATTCAAAAAACGAAAGAGCCATTTTCGAGAACGTGACTGCAAATATATGCAAATGTTGCTCATTTATTAATATAGAATTAAGTGATAATTGTCGTTTTGGTTTTTTTTTATTGGACTCAAACGATTTAATATATTGCATGCTTTTGTATGTATACAATGTTGAAACAAATAAAGAAATCTTATCTTAAGAAGACTGGAGTCTGGATTTGTGCCAGCTTGATGGTAATTAAATAGGGCCACCCCCTTAGTAGGTACATGGGACTTAACATAACTGGTGACATGTGGCTGTTACTATACACCTCTCTCCAACCCTTCTTCATCTTCAGACTTCTGTTGCGTGTGATACTTCTTATACTTCTACTAGCCCTATTAAAATCTAAACTTTACGCTCTCGAGTTCAACTTTTTTGTTGTTATAATTCCAGCGAAATAACTTTATTTTTATTTTTTGTATTCTTATTCTTACGTTACCTCTTTAGGTCATGACCCATGAGCTATCTGAATATCAAAAAATATTTGGCGTAGGTCAGGGTAGGCGTGAAAATTGATTCGCTGTTACAATGTATAATAGATTATGTTACGTTATTATAGGGCTGATGGATATGCATGAGTAATTATTACTTACACATTATCTATTTAACAGCCATTTTTATGTGTTTAAGCAACATTATTTAAGTTTTTCTATATCAGTTTATTGAATTATGGGATTTTTAATCCACATAAAGATTACAAATAATACTTACTCCAGTCCTAAATATTTTGCTTTCATAATAAAGCTCAAACAGCACGAGAAAGAAATCGCAACTCAGAAATAAAATTCCATCATAATTTAATAATATTAATTGCATTAATGCATCAAAAAATAGAACATTAGTACACACTCTCAAGCTTCCACATTCCAATGATTTTGATTGGTTGGTTCTATGGTTCAAGCAGTTCACAGTCTTTCTACAAGCTGTAAGGTGAAATTTTCAACATCCTTCATCATAACGTCAAACTTGACCCTCAACGGCTTCAGGTCTTCAGTTGCAGTGGCAGGCAGGATTCTGTATTGACGGAGGAGAGCTGATAGCGCGGTCTTCATTGACATCATCGCGTATTGATATCCTGGAATCGCAACATTATAAAATATTTAAAATCAAATAGTTAGCATAGTAATTTTAGGGCAAGTTAATTAAAGTTAGGGCAAGTCAGGGTAACATTTATCAGTTGATGAATATTGTGTATTGACGTAGTAAATTATTTCTTTACCAATGCAAGCTCTTGGTCCATGGCTGAACGGCATGAAGGCAGCGGGATGCATGAGCGGCGTGTCGATGAACCGTTCAGGTCGGAACAGCTCCGCGTCGTCTCCCCAGTACCGAGGGTTGCGGTGTAACGCCCAGATGTTGATCACTAACCCGCAATCTTTTACTAGGGTTATTCCTGATGCTGGAAGGAAGTTTTGTTTAAGAGTCAGGAGCAAGTCCCACAAAATCTGCATGAAGAATGAGGATTTGAAGAAAGAAAGTCTTGAAGATCGTTTTAAGTATGACTGCGGATGGCAGGAAGAGTAGGGGGGAACTACCACAGAACAGATGTATGGCTGTATAGAGATATGGGAGAAAACATTGCTGCGCAAACCCCAAATAAATCGGGACAAGAGGCAGCCAGGGGAATTATTATAGTCAAATTATTTTTCCATACTTACGCAAAGTTACTTCCTTATCAACCTTCCTGGCAATGATCGGCACTGGTGGGTACAACCTCAACGTTTCTCTTATCACCGCATCCAGATATTTAAGGCGAGGGAGATCTTCAGCAGCAACAGGTCTTTTGGAATCCTCGAATACTTCCTGCAATCTAATCAAATAAAACATTATAACATCGCCTGTAATCCCCGAAGGATTAGGCACAGGTGTACATACCTATTATTAGTACCTACCTATACCCACATTTCGCCACTTAGGTACGGCGCGTACACACTGACGCGATATCGCGGGCGCGACAGGCAGCGCTACCCTGGTCGCGCCCGCAATATCACGCCAGTGTGTACGAGCCTTTATATTTAAGTCATGTAATAGGGGGGCGAGCCTATTGCCGTCAACTGGTCACAAATCCCGACTCCGGGTTGCAACTGAAAAATCCTGATGGAAAACCCAATCACACTTTGCACGATTTGGGTATCGAACCCATACCGTTCAAAATATAATTTTTAAACATGTTACTTAATTAAATATGACTCGCCAGTCGGAATTTCGTAGATATGTAAACTGTACAAATACAGCTTATCAACTTACTCTTGATAAACCTTCTCCTGTACATCTGGATATCTGGCCAGCAGCATGGAAGTGAAGGCAGTACCCACTGCAGAGGTATCTGTACCAGCTAGTACGAGAACCAGGGTTTCTTCTCGCAGTTCCAAATCGGTATAGCCGCAGTCTCTTCCTGAAGTATCTATGAGCAGTTCTAGGAAAGTCTTGAGGCCGTCGTGTTTCATGTCTAGGGAAAAAAAGAGTTAATTAAAAAAAAATAGGTTTATAATTTATCCCAGGTCCATGCATTTATCCGAATCTAAATCCACGACGAACGCTGTTTATATCTACTTCAATTGATTCAATTCAATTATTAAAATGTATAAAATATTTTACGCTGTAAATAATAGACGAAATAATATGGAAAAAGATCCGATTGAGTAATTTTTTTTTAACTATTAAAATTAGTGCTGTTTATATATTTTTTATTTAAAGTTACTAGTGAAGTATGAATCGCAATTTTTCTATACTTACTTTGATCAGATTCAGCCATAGACACTTTCTCGTCTTTCAAAGATTGCTTCTTGGATTGTATGATCTGGAATGTAACAAATCCTATGTAAGTACCTACCTATTAACATTTTCACAGAACAAGACATGGACAGAATGTGGATATAATAGGTATTTTTACACCCTGTGAATAAACATTGATATTATGAATGAATGCTCAACTGAATGGTTGTCGACAGAATGAAAAAAAAAACCATTACAATATAGCCACCATCTTTGATGGCAAGACCACGGGTGAAGTCGAGAAAACCAGGGACATATGCCATATAGCCAACCTCGCAACAGACCAGGAAAATATGGCACAAAAGGGAGGAGACCTATACTCAGCATTTGGTTGCTCATGGCTATCAAAGATGATGATAATTATAGAAATTCCGGAAGAATTATTTTTTACCTTATCTACAAACTTCCAAATATAGTCCCTGCACTGAATATGTGGTTTGTAGGCCGGTGTCATCTTATACACAGACATGTTATATAACCAAGGCTTGCAGAGACGAGCGGAGTCCAGTTGAGTACATCTGTCGAAAGCCTGCAGAAATGGCTGCTCTGACTGTTTCTGAGAATTGACTAAAACGCCCAGGGTTGACTCTGTAATGGTGAAAGTATCGTCTTTTGAAGACCTAAATGAAAAAAGTCCTGAAGAACCTGTCAAACCTATTACAACATATCATATCCATACATAACATGGTAACCTCGTGTAAAATTTTGATATATGTATGCTTTTCATAGCCAAAATCGTTACCAATAACTGGCTTTCCAAAATATATGATTAAATCATCAAAATGAAACATGTGTGTGAATAACTTTAACGGAAAGCGGATTTAATTCCTTCTGCCGAACTTAATACGGTTGTTCAGACGGTTGAGAGTGAAATTACTTCCACAAAAGTTCTCTTTCAAAAGTTTTATTCTTACCGCAAACAGAATCCATGGTATAAGTGGTAATGTACTGCCATATGGAGAAGGCTCCTCTCCCCGCAGCAGCTTGCAACTGTTCCACCATGATAGAGCTCTGGCGGGAGAAAATTTCTGCAAACTGGCCCAGGTTCTTCGGGCTGAACGTTGGAGCCAGGACTTTGCGACGTGGACGCCAGATATTGACTGTTGAAGAAACTCGATAATTTCACCAGACAATACTCCGTGCATATTCCATGGAGGTCGGACCTCAGAAAGTCCCGCGGTAAAATTGCGTAATACACTTACACTGGCAATGACTTTCATTTAGACAGTTCAACAACATTAATTGGGTTATTAACGGTGCTGAGCAGACAAACTTTTCAAACCTATGAAGCAATGGATTAGGAGTTTCCTTCAAAATCTTTCGGATTATAATTGAAGCATATATAGTTAAAAAATATATATAATTTAACGTGTAAAAGTTTCATTATTTTATAACTACCAACTAAAAAGTAATAAAATATGGTACCTGATGCAAAAATACTCCCATTGCCAGTCATCAATTGCAAACATTTCAGTGCATCATCTTTCTCCAGACAGCTTTTCAAAAATAACTCAGCGAGGTTCGCATCAGCAGTCACTGTAAACAGAACAGCTGTATCGTATAATTTTTATTAAGACATAGGTTAACACTAAACACATACTGCCAGGATGCACACAAATGTAGAAATCGAACCCGCGACACATAGCGCTACAGATAATTATTTGCAATTGCCAAAGTGTGCTTGCTTTGAAAACTTTAAATATTCTTTGTTCTCTTGCCTACTTACCAATATAAAGTCGATGTCCTTGCCAAATAGTTGTAAGACCATCGTCGTTTGCTATTGCTTCGCGTCCCAGAACCTGGAACTGTGTCATGCGATCTAAAACCACATTAAGATATTCTTTTATCATAATTTTAAAAGGACGAGATTTTATTGTGCACTCTCACGCACTTTATCTAAACAAAAATGAAATTTAAAAAATGGCAAGACAAATAAGTAATTCATTTTATGAAATTACGATTTTGTTCATATTATTATGTATACCTACCTAACTCATAACAAAGAATAAGTTGGCAAAACTAGCCCTGTCTTATACGATGAAAAAGAAGAATAGTTATTTATGATACTAGTGCGGAAAGTTCGTTGTTATAAACGAAGTCGAGGGCGTAAGTCACGAGTTTGTAAATACCAATTTCCGCACGTGTGACATACAACGTTTTTCAACACATTTGCGAGAAAACAGTAGGTACAATAGTAATGAAACAAACTTTTTCATTATTTAGACTATTTTTAATAGCAAATAAATAAATATACAGATAGGTCTCTCCCTCTTGGAAATGAAAGTAATATTTGAATAATTATTGAAATTTCGTGTTTGCTGCTTTGGAAGCTTAACTGACTGACTGTATTATGTTGAACGGGATCTTATGTGATCTGTATTATGTTGAACGGGAGAATATGGCGTACTGTATTTCTTTTGGTATACTGTACGTTAGACTGTGTGCCGAACCCAACGTAGTTCGGAAAAGGCTATGCAGAATGATTGATACATAGTGAGAGTAAGAGAACGAAATGAGAGTTTTGAACAAAAACTTTTTAAAATAGAATAGACGTAGATATATTTAGTAACCTATTCCGCTTAACTATTATTAAAGAGTCTTAGGATGCCTCGTTGAGAGGTGAAACACGTATCGATTTCTTACAGGATTTTTTAAGACTCTTTAAGAATAGTTAAGCTGAATAGGTTACTAAATATATGTACGTCTATTGTATTTTATAATGGATTTCCGCCAAGTCACGCCTGAATCAATTAAGTATCAAAAACTTTTTGTTAATATTACTACAATTGAAAAATTGCATTGCCATTTCATTTTCAATAAAAGAAGATATTTTTCTTAATTTCCAATTAATTAAAGATAATCAAGAATCTTACCTTCATCACTTCCAAGAAAAATATAAGCATGTCCAACAAAAGGCAATGTCCTATGTTTAGTAGCACTGAGTTTGTAAGAGAGATCGATCATCTGTCTCCTCTGCCATCGTAACACTAACACCCAGACCAGTATGAACAGTAACAGGATCTGTCCTAACATAATACAAAAACCAAAAAGGATGTTAAAGAAAACAAACAAGAAATTAACACTTTTCCCAAATGATTGAAAGAAAACGGAGAAATTTAAATAACATTAAACAAATTAAATGCAGTATATGAATAAATCAACGAACGCTTTAAAATTATATCCGTTGCAGACGAACTGGCTTCTGGATGTGACAAAATAGTTTAGTGCGGTGTTGATGATGTATTTAAAGACACACGTACATATTTTGTAGTTAAGTAGGTACTTCTATTTTTAGGGTCTTGTATAGAAAAGTGTGTGATCGAAAACCATTGCATCGCGACTATTTATTGATTAGCACATCGATAGTCTTGTCCCCGTTTTTATCAAAAAATCGCGATGTACTTTAGGTGCACCTCTGCCTAAGCCTACGGGGAATACAGGCATGATGTTATATCTAAATAAAAATCTGCTTAGAAGATTGAAAGAATTCTAAATAGTCACCTCAGTTCTGAAAACTTTTACTAATGCGTCGCATAATATAAAAATAAAAATTGCTTTTTACAAAAACACACTTCGAAAATATTCCAGATTGAAAGGACTGCATTCCAAATACCTAAAATTCTTAAATTACACACTTTTTGGTACCTACGAGCTACACCAAGAAATCAAACCTAGAACATAAAGACCCACAATCAAGTTTTGCCATCACTTCGCCAAAAGACGATCGTTGAAGTACATTACAATATTCGAGTACCACATAGCTTGCCTGACGCAATATGGTTCAAAGCAAACAATGCTTCAATGAAGTGTACTAAATAATTTTAGCAATAGGTACCTATTTGACTCATAGTTTTTATCAACATTCGAACTTTACCACGTAGTATGAAAAGCAAAATAAACATCCTGTGGAAACTAAACATATGGATGGCGACCTCAAAATAGTTGAAGAATTGCACTTTTAATCGTCTACCGGTCTCCCGCCGCTCGATTCTGTAAAAATCTCACCGTGAAAACTGAAGTGAAGTGAGCTGTCATTCGATCCTAATACTAGAGATTGACACTATTGAAAGCTCACTTCACCTATGTTTTCACCGTGAGATGTTTACAGAATAGCACTACTGGTCTAACGGTATTCCCCGAAGGAGTCGCAACACGTCAAGGCTCGTACACACTGGCGCGACTTGTCGCGCGACGGGATTTTAACAATACTACTAATACTTTAATAAAACTTCACGATTGAACAATTACCGGTGTCGCGCCAGTGTGTACGAGCCTTTAAACTTTTTTTTTTTTATTGTTTTTTATTTACTATATATATATTTATTTTTTTAAGTATGATAACTGCCTCGTTGGTCTAGTGGACGCAAGCGCTACTTATGAGCTTCGCATAGACTTCGTTACCCGGGTCGAGCAAAGTGTTATTGGGCTTTTCCATTTGGAATTGCTCAGTGGCAGCCCGGTGACTTGATTAGTGCCCGGTTGATGGCAATAGGCTCGTCTCCTATTACATGGGACTTTAATAGTACTTAATAACATAATAATAATAAAAACTTTTATTTATAAAAAGGGACACTTTTTTACAATAAACACCTTAAACAATTTAAAAATAGAGCACAGTTCCTTATTTGCCTGAACTAGGTTGAACCTGTGTTTCAGGCTAGAAAGTGCATAAATACTAATAATTCTAATAAGTTAACAGTATAAAGTAAAAACTAAATTAAACTTAGGTAGATAAAAGCAGAATAAATTGTTAGCGGTTCTATTTGCAGACAACAAGTAGATCTTCTGTCTGTGCGTAATCTATGGTTAGTAAATATTTAAGTATTCTTTTTTTACAACTAAAGTAATTTAAATTATAGATACTAAGATTTCTATTTAATCTATTGTACAGAAATGGCCCTAAGAATGTAAAAAATCTTTCTACAAAGACATGTTTTGAGGTTGCATTAGATGTGCATACTATATCATTCCGTCTCTTGTTAGTATTGTCAGCGTTGTAGGTAAGCATGGTGTGCTGTTTTAATACTAAGTGCATAATGAAAAGCTGGCGAACTGTCAGTACGTTACAAGATTTATATAACAGATCTGTGGGAAAGAAAAAGGGATGGAAGTTTGCTACCTTTAAAACTGCTCTCTGAGCTCTTTCAAGACGAAGTAAATTAGTTTTTGGTGCGCCTCCCCATGAAGTGATACAGTATTGAATTATAGATTGACATAGGGCTAAATAAACTTGTGTGATTAATTTTGAATCTGCAAATGATCGTAATTTTTTGAAAACATATATTAGTTTGCGCACTCTTTTAACTAGACTATCAATATGTTTCCTAAAAGAGAGTGTTTCGTCCATTATTACCCCGAGGTATTTTACGTTGGTCGTCTTAAGGATAAAAGGACAATTACACTTGTTGCCTGTACGGATTCGACATTGATGGGCACTTGAAACATAACTGGCAAAATGTGGGTGAACAATAGGCATGTCTCTGAATAACCCAGCGGGGAATAATGGCGTGATGTTATTTTATAAGTAAGATAAATCTCATCGAGCATAGAGTGCTAAACTTTTATATTTTAAAAGTCTTCAAAAAAAATCATGTTAAGTTTAAGAAGACTTATAAAGGAGACTTCTCATTTTACAACTTTTGGAATGCGTCTATAGCTTTTTCATCCCATTATATTTTAAAATACATTGAAATCAAGTTCTTTATTAATTCGAATCGTTCACATGCGTTTCAGCATACCTAATGTCAAACTTCACTTTCAGCTTTGGTTTGTTTAGATCATTAATTGCTTCAGTTGATTCGTTCTTTGTTCTACTGGTGCCGTTCTTTGCTTCACTCGTTCCGCTCTCTGCTTCACTTGGTAAGACGCAGAAGTGTTGCTAGAGCTGTCTTTGACATCATGCCGTATTGATGCCTATCCCGAATTGTTTTATTTTTAACATCAGTATTCTCTAAAATTAACAGTCTTGGTCGGGGATATTTTTCACCTACAGATCGTCAGGCATCGTAATATCTTATCAGGAGATCATTGGAAATTGCGCAAATAGCTCAAAATTAGAAAAAATCGAGTAAACATAGTGTTATAAATATGTTAGTAAAAATTACATCACTCCCGTTTGTTCAAACATTTGAACGCATCAAGTATCTTAAAAGTTTATACTCTCATCTGTTTTGACCTTACAAAATGTTGAGTGCTAAGCAAATAGGTTAAAGTTCTGCACTTTAATTTTTTTTGTAAAGATAATCATTCTGAATCAATACAAACGCTTTTAACAACGTCATTTATCATCAGTCTCATTTGAACCATCTCATCTTTCTATCTACTACACTGCTATGAATCCTTATATTATCTGTTTGTTTATTTGTCTATTACGCTTGTCGGATTTCGATGAAATTTTGCACATAGGTAGACCATGACCTGGCACATAGGATACTTTTTACTGCATATACATTGGTTACTGGTCATTTACTGTCTAAGAAAGTTCTTATGAATATGGTTTGTAGGGAAAGGAAGTAAATCACAGAACGACAAAACTAGATAGGTATTTATTTAATTAGACTTTTCCGTATTTAATGAGAAAGCTAGTTGCCCTTTCGCAAAACAAGGGCTTCATGGAGAAGAAGAACAAGCAACTCCATGATTACAGTATTTAAGTAGGTATTGTATCAACACATTTCTTACATTTAAATAAATTATGCAGCATTCCTTTTTATGTCCTAGCAACATCACTTTACGCCATTTTGAACTAATCGCAGCATTCATTCATTTCCACTCTGCCTATCCTTTTCCCAATCATGTCGGGGTCGGATTCCAGTCTAACCGGATGCAGCTGAATACCAGTATTTCACATGGAGCGACTGCCTATCTGACCTCCACAACCCAGTAACTGGGTAATACGATACCCCTTGGTAAGACTGGTTGTCAGACTTTCGGGCTTCTGACGACTCGTAACGACTGTCAAAGATCCACGAATGACAGCCCGGACCAATGGCTTAACGTGCTTTCCGAAGCATGGAGGAGTCTCGGTATGTAAAGATGGTCACCCATCCACGGACCAACCCCGGCAAGCGCAGCTTAACCTAATGGATCGACCCGTGCGGCTATTATTACTTAGCCACGAGCTCCTCAAACCACTCGCAACATTTTGGTTTAATAGCTAATACAGGTAATAATAAAATATCTCGACTTAGCACACGAGGTTGTTGACATGTGGAATGTGAGTTCGGCTATCATTGTGCCGATTGTCGTAACGGCCAATGGCCTGATGGCCGAAAGCTTCGACCAACATCTCTCGAGGCTCTCGTTAGGCGGTTGGATCAACAGCCTGATTCAGAAGGCAGTACTCCTGGATACGGCTCGCATCGCGAGGTTCCTGACTCTGCAGCCCTAACCACCGGTAGCTTGGACCGTGCTCCAACCAAATACCGGTGGACCACTATTATTTTTAAATGATTTTTTATGATATGATAATTTAATTAAAAATGAAAATAAATAAGAAACAAAATGAATAAAAAAATCATAGTTATGTTGTGAAATCGTTCTAAAACATTATGCAATTTGTGAGCTGATTCGTAATTCATAAATACAATTCATTAGAATATCAACATCAAGTGACATTATTGTGCCAATCCATTGAAACATCTTATTATAATAAAATAGTAATATAAAATCTAAGATAACTATAGTAGTATTGAATATTACGTAAGTTTTATAAAAGTTCAGTGTTATTTTTTGGTAAACACATTTAATAAACTCTATTTTTTTTATTTGCTGGACCAATGTTACAGCTGTTGCGACCAACCGTTTTTTTTAAACACTATAAAATATAATGAATATTACAGAGACAACACGGCAACAATGAAGGTCCTCCTATAGAGAATGATTCAGTGGTCCTCCTTGGTGAGAGTCCCTCGGTAACTATACCTCAAAAAAGATAGCTTGATCTCTGCGACAGCTGTCAGTAAAATCATCAAGCTATCTTTTATGAAGTACCTATACATTATTTATTACTAGGTTTTTTAGGTCGACACCAAATGTTATTTAGACTAGCAAATTAAAAATCAAAATGTAGTCAAGTTAGGTACTTCTACATTAGTCCCAAGCTTCGTTAATGTGACAGATGTATGCGAGTATCCAAGAAACAATATTCTACTATTATAATAATCTCAAAATGAATTATCTAAAAAGCACACAGGTTGGTAGTATTTGGTTTGGATTTACATTCAGTTTGAATGGTAAAATTTTCCCTTAATATTTTATTTCCTACCCTGCATTTATATGTATACCTACCGCGCGATCTGTTACGGGGCTTACTTACTTATAGATTCGGTGTTTCTCTAAGCAGGCATTTATGATGTATGACGGCTCGTACACACTGGCGCGATATCGCGGGTGTTACACCGCAGCGCTATCCTTGTCGCGCCCACGATATCGCGCCAGTGTGTGCGAGCCTTAAATCATAGTAGAAAAGTAGGTATTAATTAATAGTCGGGGTTCTGTATATGAAGATAGAATTAGTGAAGACATCAGCTCGCAACAGTCACTACCTGAAATAAATAAATTATAAAATATTTTGAACGGTCGACATTTTATTTTTTAATTTATAGATTTATTTATATATATATATTTTTTTTATTTTTTTTTATATATTTTTTAGGCCGAATTATTCGTTCTTTCAATATTCCTGTGCTTTAATCGACACCACTAATAATATGTCTTACCTTTACAAACAGTTTACTATTCTTAAACCAATTTAATTTAAATTCTCAAATCAAGTTTTACTACAAAATCATCTACATGTTTCATCATTACGTCGAATTTCACTCTAAGCTCACTTGAGCCGTTCTTTGCATCACTTGGTAACACCAAGTATCGACGCATTAATGTCGCTAGAGCTGTCTTCATTGACATCATGGCGTATTGATATCCTGAAAAATTAAAAGAAAATTTTCAAAACAACAACAACTACCGTTATGGTACTACATATTTGAAACAATATTATTCCAAAACTTGTAATATCCTCGTGCGTGCTCAATATAACGAACTAAGGATCGAATGAACACTAGTCAGGGGTTTCAAAAGAATAAAAGCTTCCATGGTACACTTATATTCACCTAAACAACTCCTTGGTCCATGGCTGAACGGCATGAAGGCAGCGGGATGCGTGAGCGGCGTGTCGATGAACCGCTCAGGACGGAACAGCTCTGCGTCGTCTCCCCAGTACTTAGGGTTGCGGTGGATTGACCAGATGCTGATGAAGAGACCACAGCCTTCTACCAAGGTTATACCTGAAGCTATAGAAATAAATTTGTGAATTAACATAACTCTTAACATGACATCACGGCACGCCTTGTTATGTTTAAGTCCCATGTAATAGGGGGAGAGCCTATTGCCATCAACCAGGCACAAATCCAGACTCCGGACTGCTAATGAGAAATTCTAGATAGAAAAACACAGTAACACTTTGCCGGTCTGGGAATCGAACCCAGGACCATTGCTCAGCAGTAGAGCTTGCGACCACTAGACCTTTTTTTATATATTTTTTTATTTTGGTCTTACACATAAAAATGCCTCGACGCTACTACACGATAGTGTCAATGTTTTCAAAAGGTGGAAGGAAGGTGGGGGTGGAAGGTGGGGGTGGAAGGTGGAGGTGGAAGGTGAAGGTGGAAGGTGGAGTGGAGGCTGGATACCGGCTGAAAGTGTAGGTATTATAATACACTTTTCTAAGAGAGAATCACCAAGAATCATTCCAAATTTCAAAAGTCAAAAGATGGGTGGGTACTTACGCACTGTAACATCTTTGTGAACTTGTCTGACGATGAAAGGAACTGGTGGATACAGTCGCAGCGTCTCCTTGATCACTGCTTCAAGGTACTTGAGTCGAGGCAGGTCTTCAGGGGTTACTAGCCTGTCTGAATTTCCAAACACTGCCTGCAATCTGCAAAATGAATATTTTCAAAATTCTGGGTATATGATTTTATAAGTATATGTAATAGAGTCAAATGTAAATTTTATGCGAAAAAGTACAGCAAAAGTACTTACTCTTGATAAACTTTCTCCTGTATGTCAGGGTATTTCGCCAACATGACTGTAGTGAAAGCTGTTGCAACCGCTGAAGTGTCAGTACCAGCCAGTACGAGGACCAGGGTCTCTTCTCGCAGTTCCAGGTTACCATAGCCTCCTGGAGATTCTATGAGCAACTCGAGGAAGGTTTTCCAACTTTGCTTATATTCTGATTCTGAAGAAAATTTATACTCGTATTACAACAAACAAAAAATTTGTATTTTCTCAGTTACGCCTCGTGCAGACAGGCGCGCCGCGTCAATGGTAATTGTTCTACCGTGAAGTTTTTTTAGAAATTGTATTGTTAGAGTCGCGTCGCTCCGTCGCGGTGTGCCAGTCTGTACGAGGCTTTATGGATAAAAAAAAAAAAAACTAACTCACTTAGGTCTGAATTGGATTCAAGTTTCTCTTTCTTCAGTGTCTCCCATTTTGATGAAATGATCTATAAACAATAATATTTTCTAGGTATTGATAAGACAGTCGCAACTGCTGAACATAACGCTTTTCGGCTTTCGCCAAAAGGACCATATTTTAGAAGAAGCCCTTATTCACTAGTTAGGAAACATAGAATAGGATAGAACATCCTACATTACACACACTACACACACACACACGCTCTTCATTCGTAGTTAACATGCTGACATTAATTGAAATAGAACCAAAGCTCTTGGTACAGTAAAAGCGAAGTCGTGAAAAAACTCAGAACACCAATTCAACTGCCAAGCGATTTAATCATAGCAATTTCTTCTCCGACTATTCATTGCTACGGAACCTAAAGTTAAAGTATATACGCTCACCTTGTCCATAAAACTCCAGATCAGTTGTTTACTATGTGAATGCAATTCGAAATTATCAGGGCAGAAGAATCTATACAACTTATCATTGTATAACCAGGGCTGGCATATGCGCTTGGCGTCTATGCGACAGCAGTTCTCAAAAGCGTTGAGAAAAGCCTGGTCAGGTTTCTTCTGCGCGTTCACTTTTATGCCTAATGTCGTTTCTGAAAAGAAATGAACATTAGTCTTGGGTATTCAAGTAATGCTCAGAGAACGCCAGAAGATACAGCCAGAAATAAAGAGCTAAATACATAATTAAAAATACATACCACATATAGAATCCATGGTGTAGGTAGTGAGGTACTTCCACATGGAGAAGACTCCTTTCCCAGCGACTTTACGAAGCTGGTCCACCATGATGCAGCCCTGACTAGAGAATACCTCAACGAAAGAGTTGAGGTTCTTCTGGCTGAAGATCGGAGCTAGGACCTTTCGACGGGGGCGCCATATTGAAACTGTAATGGTGAATGTGGGCAAATTTTTAAGCCTATATTCATCGATTTCCTATAAAATTCAAATAAAATAAAATTCGTAAGGATTTCGAAGTTCCTTTTATCGGGATGACAAATATTCTCAATTAAACAAGTAGTCATACCTACTAACTCACGTACCTAAATATAACTTTTAAACTTTATGAATACAGTCTGTAGGTACATACTACAGACTGGCACGACGCGTCGGTCGGCGCGACGCGGTAGGACAATTACCAGTGTTGCGTCGCGCCTGTCTGCACGAGGCTTGACAGACCTTTGGTGCCATTCCATAGCGCGCTCCTAACTACGTTATTTGGCATCCTTATTTTTATCAAAAGCGACTACTTCAGCACTTACTAACCTGGTGCAAATATACTGCCGTTTCCCAGTAGGACTCTAAAGAACTTCATGACGTCATCCTTGTCTAAGCACGTTTTGAGAAGAACTTCCGCTGCCTCAGGGTCTGCCACCACTGTAAGTGAGGTTAAGTACCCATTGAACAATCAGTCGCAATCGCAAGACCTATACTTACAAAAGTGAAGCTTAAAGGTTCGTGCATATTGGCGCGATACCGGTAATTGAATTATTATACAATAATACCTTGAATTTTTCTTATAATTTGTATTGTTAAAGTCGCATCATGCTGTCGAGTTGCGCCTGTTTGCGGGAGCCTTTACGCATTCAAGCACACTGAACGAGACCCAATATTTCAATTTTTTATTTATTTATTCAGTAACATCGCGTTCGAACAAGTATAATCCAGCTTGAAACATATACGCAAATATTACAAAAACATGATTAACAATCATCAAAATATCAATCAAAAAATCATCAATCCAATTTAAATTAGAAAATATTATTAGGATAAAAGAAAAACAAAATTAGGTACTTATTGTCATTTTGTGTACCTACGAACAAACCAGATTTTTTTATAAAAATGGAGTTATTTGACTTGGTTGATCATCAATTGGATGAATTAGAACATTCTTCGACGCAACGAGTACCTAGGATTTGATTATTTTAGGGACCTAGAAAAAACTGTTTTTTTTTGCTAGATTTCGTCTATCGAAGTATGCAATAAACCAAGTGCTTAACTTAATAAAACAGTGTACTATGTGTAGGTAACATTGATATAATTAGTGAAGTGAATATTGTTAAATTGAAGAACTATAACAAATCGATAAATAAACGTTCGTCATTTTATAATAACTTTCTTTAGTTTTAATATTGAAAAGTTTAGGTACTTACGGACATAGAGTCGGTTCGCTTGCCAGTGAGAAATAAGACCATCTTTCTCCAATGCTTCTCTGCCAATTCTTTTAAACATTTCCATGCGATCTATAAAGAAGCAGACATTGTTACTACAATCGCACAACCTGTCTCGTGGATTATTTGAACTTTAACCCCCGTATTGATAAACCCGGAGAAAAGTTATGCGGACTCGGCAGACGTCGTCGTGCCCGGAAAAGTAGCGCCATATTAAATATGATATTTTTAATTTAACATTATTTTTTTTCTAAATTTTGCGGTTCTATAATAAAATTATTTCTCGAAAATAGTTAAGCCGCAAAATGAATTCACAAAGCTTCAACGGTATAAACATAGTTATTCCTCGCTAAATTGCTTGCCGGCTGAAAGTGACTAATTACCTCATTCATAAAACTATTTGAAATAAAATACGTTTTGTCACTTTCTAACAAATATTAATGTGAAAGTGATAGATAGGCCAGACGAACGTTAGCAGTTTAACAGTACCTTTGACCTTGGTTGAATGAGGCCAACGTGTAACCTGTAATCTTTATCAACAATTTAAATGTATTATATTATTTTATTGTACGGAAAATAGAGTCTATCATGAAAATTATAAAAAATGCGGGAACTTATAGGCCCGGTGCCCATTATCGGCACGGCATGGCAATGTATTTCATATGCGACGAATAGAAATATAACTTAACAGTATGATAATAAAACTGAAATTTCAATGATGATGCATATAGGACGCGGCATGCCTAAGGCGTCTAAGGCGTCGTTGCCGTCAGAAAAAAAAACAACTTTATTTCCATACTATTAAGTTATATGTTTATTCGTCTCCTAAAAATACCTTGCCATGCCGTGCCGATAATGGCCGCCGGGCCATAATTTCATCCAAATCGATCCAGCCGTTTAGGAGGAGTTAGGTGACAAACACAAGTTAGATAGATATATGTTGTTGTATATGTAAGATACCGTGAACGCTGTGTACAACTACCGATTTATTCTGTAAAAATGTCATGGTGAAAACCTAGGTGAAGTGAGCTGTCATTCCACGATGCTAGGAATCGCTAGGGATTGACAGATCACTTCAAGCTCACTTCACCTAAGTTTTCTTGTTGATATTTTTACAGAATAGACTGTTATAGGCGTACCTATACATACCAACATTCTTATTTTATCTTTGTTTTAAATAATATGGTTTTGTATTGTACTGTTTCGGGTGTACCAATATATTAAATTAATTAATTAATAGCTCCGGTACCACATGTTGAAAAAAGGCTTTGACTTGCAAATTAGTTCTGTTCCGGTGCATGATCATCTTTTTTTTAAATTAAAATTTGAATTTCGCGGTCTACTACTGCGGTTCCACCTTAATGGTGGCTTATATAATCTCTATAGCAAGTAATATATTGTTTAAGCATAAACATAATTAGCATAACGTTCCCACTGCTGGGACACGCCTCATCTGGAAGGAGTGGGCTGTCATTCACCACGAGGGCTAAGTAGGGATGAGAGGATGCCACGTCTTCGAATGTCGAACATTTGGTTCCAGTTTCCTCAGGACGTTTCCCTTCACCGTTTTGAGGTAGCGGTGATGAAATAAATTACCCACGCAAGGAAACCACCTGCCTGGGTTCAACCTGGAACTCGTAATTCGGGGCAGCTATCAGTTATCATCACTGGGCCACCACTGCGTTTGTATTACAGATTTAATAAATAATACTTACCGATCGAATTTCTGCCACGGTGGTCAATCTCAACGGAGATTGGCCAAGTACGCAAGAAATATTATAGTGCACAAATGTGTCATTGTTCCTTTACTCTCATAGTGATGGAATGGCAAGCCGACACGATCGGGAGTGATCAAGCGCAGGACCAACGGCTTTAGGTACGTGCTATCCTCGCACGGGGGTTTCTTACCACCAACTTACAAACTATGGGTTGATACTAAGTTATTTCTAATGGAAAAACCCAATAACACTTAGACCGACCCGGGAATCGAAACCAGGACCACGCGCTTGCGACCACGAGGGGCAGTTACAGATATATACATGAGGTAAGTACTGGGCTCTGTAATATAATGGTACAGAGAAGAGGATGCACTTTAAGTAATTAATTAATTCAATGAATAAAATTAACCAGACCGCGAAAGATGATTTTTGATGAGGTATATTTATAGAACTTCACGCTCCTGTAACTAAAGGTAATTAAACGGTTTCTGGAACGAAAAATAACGACGTGCCAAAATTAAACGCAAGTCAAGTGATCCGGCTGAACCAATCACTACAGTTTACGGGCACTTGGCAATTTGTGTTTGAATGACCAATACTTTATAACAATATTTATTTTTTATTCAAAAGCGTGTCCATGGAGTTTCTTGCCCGTTCTTCTCCATAGTTACCTACTGCGCTTTGGAATGGGCAACTAGCTCCATTTTTCTGACCGATCGACTCAACTATAGTATACTAATCGACTCCTTTGCAGTTCAAAAGTGCCTGTAATTGGTTATAATGATAACTTTGAGTTTGTTAACATATTTTAGGGTTGATTTTTTAGTTTCAGAAACCGGGCTGTGTTATTGCTTATTATTATTATTTAAAAAATAAATAAAACTAAGGTTCTGTGGGACAAAACAGCAAAAGCATCCAGACTACAAAGAAAATAAGTTTAATCGCGCCGAATTACAAAATACAAAAAAATACAAAATACAAAATATTTATTTATGCTTCAGATTTACAAAAAGGGTCATTTGTGTTTGGAGCCTCCTTTGAATTGACGCAAAGGAAACTCCTTTCCCATCTTCGCTTTTTTTATTAGACCAGTCGTTTTGCTCGAAAGACATTCAAACACCACAAATATCCTTACCCTCATCATTTCCCAGGAACCGGTAAGCATGTCCAAACAGAGGTAAAGCAATACTTCTTGGAGCCAATTGGTTTGCCAACGCTATCAGTTTTCTATTCTTCCACCTGGACATCGCTGTCCAAATCATCAGGAGCACTGCTACTACTATCCACAGCATTGTCGTTAATTCACGAAATACTTTAATTAAGACCTTAATTACTTGACGAGGAGGTAGGTTTTAGAAATGTATTTCTGCGACCGATATTCATGCCAGCTATTCGCGGACTGAAGGCAAATTTTGTGTATTTTTATTTAGGACTTGTATTTACTTTACGAGTGGTGTGCGGTTTTTGTAATATTAAGTAGTGGTGTAGGTAATGTGATGTATGTAATAACCTTTCGTAAGCAGTTCCTGAACGTGATCGAAATATGTTAATTTACAATAGGACATGTCGTCACAGTGACGGTATTTTATATTTTGATTGTAATCAATTTATAACTGACTAAACTGACCAATTATACAATGTATTTGTCACCTAGTTGTAGGAGACAAATTGCTAATCTTTTAGAATACAATACACAGTGACACTGGTACCTGTAGTGTACCATCTTATAATGATGCTCTGTGGTACCATCGATTACTGTTAGTAGTGGTACTAACACTACTTTTGATACGCCATCTAGTTTATACTATTAGGTGCGACAACGGATGAGCCGCATAAAAAAATAAAAATAATATGCAGGATCTGTCCGGTTATCTCTGATAAGAATTTTACTCAAAATCAAAATATTTTATTTCACATAAACCTACATGGGCACTTATGAAACGTCAGAAGCTAGATGCACGGTTCCAATTGGTCGTTTCCTATGGAGAGCCGGCAAGAAACTCCAGCGGCTACTCTTTTAAAAATAAATGGAATTTACAATGTTTTCAAATTACAGTGCTAATAGATAAGAGAGGACAGTGTAGACCGTAAGTATAAGCAGAAAACCTACAGTCGGTTAACCCTACAACGTTCTGACATTCACAAAATATATAAGAATCTATATATTTACCTAAAGGATAAATAAAATAAAAACCTATTTAAACCAAATGGTATAGTTGCCACTATAACTTTAACCAATCTGAATTATTAATATCCTGTATTCCACAATAGCTACAAATAAATCGTTGAAATTAGAAGTGTAGGTTTGAAATATCGAATAATGAAAAGATAATGGTCCAGATCTATATTTGGCAACAGAAAAACTTTATTAAAAATGCATAATTACAATTTCAAATAATTATGAGTTTTTGCAGATCAAGATAGAGATAATATTATAATAAAGGACGTACAGTTTCATAAGTCGTTTTTTACATTACAAAGTATTTATACAAATCATGATATACATCTACTTCATAAATATTATTATTCACTGACAGACAACGCACAGCTGCTTGGTCTAAAAGCGTGAAAACTAATTAAAACAAAGGTGAATACTGAGCACTAAGTAACGAGTTTTGAAAAAAAATCACGTAAAGGGGTCAGGGGGTGAAAGTTTGTATGGAAGTTCGTAATTTTTACGGATGGGAAATGCTATCTTGGACACGGCTTGTAAATGAATAGAAAACTTTATGTATTTTACAAATAATTTTTATTTACATAATTTTCGTAAGGTATAGTAGGCAATAAGGCGACACGCGCGCGCGTCATTTCTTTCCTTCGCGTGATTACCTATCGTCATGACAGGAGGTAATCACGCAAAGGAAAGAAACGAATGACGCGTCATTCGTGGCATGCTCTCTCTAAATAACTTTTTTCATTTGTTCTCCCCGCAGTTGCAATTTCCTGAATTCAGAATCAACGTGAATACTAATCTAAACAATTCCTGGGTCCGTAGCTAATTAATATTAGCTCCGTAGGTAATTAATGTTTATTTGCCAGATGTTGAACAACTTAATTTCAAAAACTTAATTTCAAAAACTTAATTTTATATTAAAATCCTACTTACTCTCACCCACTCCCCATAAACAAATACGCTCCCAGTTGAAACACTAGGAAGTGGTAAAGGGCATTTTTGGGGTCTGTCTTATGTAATGTTGACGTTTGAAAACTGCTGCTTCTCAGCCTAGTTTCATTAAATGACTTGATTTTGATAAAAATATATCAGAATAAAATACCCATAACATAAAAATTAGGAAAAAAATAGCACACGATCGACTAATACAAACTAAAAATTATTTATACGCAAATAATTACTTTTCCGTAAAGAAGATTTTCATCAACAAAATATGCTTGTGCCTAATTATGTTCACTAGACAGTTTATTAGAACTTCTTCTCGAACGGATTAGAAACGAATTCTGCCTGTAGCCGGACTTGGAAAAAGGAAACATTGTCCAATGTGTAACTAATCCTAAACTGCCTAACAGCTCAGGGCAATTCCGATTTTAAATACTTTAGTACCTATGTCATAATTATGAGCAATGCGTCTGCGCTCATGCATTGGTAAGTTGTGAAACCTCTTACACAGCGCTATATAATTGGAAGTACCTATATATATTTCCTAATTTTGTACTGCAAGAAACCTAGGAACCCCTTCTGACTTGCCTCAATTCTGTCTATATAAATATAAAATAGTTTCCACACGTGAGGCATACTCCAAATGGCTGCGCACAAAAGCACAATAAAGAATCTTAAACGTTGTTACGGTTGATGGCAAGAGATCTGCAGGATCTGCGGTCACCATGGGCATTCATTCCGCAGGGTTCAATTCTAGGCCCTTTCCTATTTATAATTTATATAAATAACTTACCTTACATTATACCCCACATAAGGGATAATCACAGGATTGTATTATTCGCAGATGACACTTCCCTCATTTTCATTCAAAGTTAACAATGCACTCTCTAAAGATGTGCATTGTGCAGCGCTTCCCTGCATAAAACTGAAAGCTTGAGCTTGAAACCTTTCCGGTTCCTTCTCTCTTCTCTGTCGATCCTTCAATGCTGAGGATTCATTGTTTACAATCATTTTAAAAAGTTTTACAAACTAGGGTTTTTTGTATAATTATTACAGAATAATATCAGTGGACAGTTTTAATGATGGTTAAGGTGCATATGCATGGTTGTGATGAATGATGATATCATTTCAATAATATTATTTACTTTCTTATGAGTCCTTAAAACTCTTTTATTTCGGAGTTGAGCTAGTTACTGACAAATGCGTTCACTGACTGCGTGGTTCGGCCACACAGATGTGAGTTTACCTGTCCTCAAAAGATCATCTCTAGGAACATTAATCTGCATGGTCATCATAATATTTTCTAATCAAGATTATGTCTGAACTTTTAAAGAAGACTGTGACCTCTGAGTTAGTCTTTCTTCTCAGTGTAGTCAGATAGGAAAAACGAACGCATCTAGTTTTAGAACATAAGTTAGACGTGTTTAGACGCGTACCTAACAGTTGAAATATCATATTTTATCATTTCATTTAAAAATGCACTGGGTAAATGCTAATTAGACATCAGCCAATTAAGGACTTTAAACTTATTTTTGGTACAACAAACGGGCCTGGTTTTGGACACATACATGAGAATAAGAATAAGAATAATACTTTATTTTCCAAAATGTAGGTGTACAGAGTAGTATGATCTTATTTATGTGGCCCATATACATTCTACCATTACCAATGGTGTGCAAATATTTAATTTCAGAATACATTAAATTATTAAAAATGTCCGAATATTCCCTTAGTTATCACTATAAACGTTACAAAGTGTCTGCTTAAATAAATTGCATGCGTATGCGCATAAATGTAGATTAAAGTAATTTTATATCACGCTGTCGACCCCTGCAATGTTCCACAGCCAGAGGTTACCAGCCTACCACAGAGAATAAAAGCTTGTCATAAATTATAATAATAGGGCAATCGAACTTGACATTATGGAGGTTCTTAAAAATTCCTTCTTGTAACATTAACAATATTTGAATTACAACCAAAATTAAGTTTTATTTTCCAATTACATAACATGTTAGGCGGATGTGTATCTATAGTATACCTAAACCTCGCCAGTTATGTTTAATTACCATGTAAAAGGGGGCGAGCCTATTGCCATCAACCGAGCACGAATCCAAACTCGGAACCGGAAATTCCAGATGGTAAAACCCAATGACACTTTGCCCGACCCGGGAATTTTACCCAGTAACCCAGGACCTCATGCTCAGCATTAGTGCTTGCGACCGCTAGAGAAGGCAGTCTTTTCCAATTAATTTACCATAACATACTAAAGGCTAGACTTAGTTGTACAAGGTTTTCCAGCGTCAGAGTAGATTTTGTTCCAGAACTCGATCCTTTCCTTGTCAATGTTACTTGTGAGTTTCGTATCCTGGTTTAACACTAAGCATTCTTTAGTTGCTAATGTGTAGGGCCGCCATTCTAAACTGCCTTCAGTTGGTGTGGGATTACTGAAAATAAATAGAAATTCAAATCAATTTATTTGCTCTATGAATGAAGATTAGATAACTATTAATTAATTAAAATTTTATAAAACATATTAGGCTAAAGAGATTTTGACACTCACCCAGTCTTTGCAAAATCTGCCCACAATTTAGTAATTTGGTATATTATCTTTTTTAATTCGTCATTTGCCGCGCAATAACGCTGGCTCATTTCACTGTGGAATAGATAGAATAGATCATCTGCATGGCAAGCACCTTTCACATTATCAAGACCTAAAATGCTTTTTCTTACATTTAAGTCAGTCACATAGTCAAACTTATACAGGAATGTTGGAGCCATGCTGTGGTAGAATTGCAAAAATCGATGTTTTTGGTAACTGAAGTTAATATCTGTCTGTACATCTACAATAGCTTGAATATCATCCTCCGTCGCGTCTTTTCCGCCAAAATAAAACTGTTTTATACGACGACCAAACTCATCTATCATTTTCTTAGGCACCGTTGTTGCTATATCTCTAGGAACAAGGAACGATGGGTCTTTATTCAAAAGTTTCAGTTTTTTTGTATGATAATTAACCGACAGCAACCCCTCTGCTGAATTGTAACCGGTCAACAGCGGCACTTTGCTAACTTTTCCTGCTAAAATCAAATCTATAGGTTCCTCAGTTAAGAACTGTTCCTGGCCCTCGAATTTCTTTTCTATCGTTGGTGTAAAATAAATGGGCATTCCTCTGAATTTTTCATCTTGTGTTCTCGTTTTCATCGTGATTCTGGCTAAATCAATAGCTGGGAGTCCTCTTAGATACTTTAGCAGTTCATTAACATCCTTTGTATCTGTTCCTAATACTTTTCCAGATCTAAATGCTCGATCAACGGGTTTATGCGCCATTGCCCAGTATGATAAACAAACTCTACTTTGTGCTATCGCCTTGTGAAAGAGTCCTTGTGACATTGGTGACAGCAAGTGGTAGGTAACACAAGCGGCACCAGCGCTTTCTCCAAATATAGTGATATTATCAGGGTCTCCTCCAAACTTGCAGATATTTTCTTTGACCCAACGTAACGCAAGCACTTGGTCTTTCATGCCAGCGTTTCCTGGTACTTCAGGGGTATCTAGACATAGGAATCCTAATGCTTCGAGCCTGTAGTTTATGGTCACTATGATGACATCGTGCTGGAAGAAATATTCTGGCCCATATGTTTCGGCATTACCGGATCCTGATAAAAAGGCGCCTCCGTGAATGTAGACCATCACGGGTATTTTGGAGCTGGGTGCTAGTGACTTTGTATAGACGTTCAAACTGAGGCAGTCTTCGCTTCCTTCCACAAAATCTGTGACGATCACGTCGAATTGTGGGCACACCGGCCCGTGTTCTGTTGCGTCTCGAATACCTTCCCATGGCTTCACTGGTAACGGCGCCTGAAATTAAGATAAGGTTACGGTTTAGTCATAGGTCAATTAGGATTTGATGAATGTCATCAAAAGGTGTTTATCAATACTAAAGTAAATCTTTTTTAAACTATGTGCGCATATTACGTTGTGCGATAAAACCGCCAATTGTACAATAATGTTATTGTAAGTACCAAAATTTTCGTCCTTTTCGTATTATGTGATGTAGAAAACAGGGTTTAACAAATAAACAGATACCGAAATTTTGATCAAATAATGAATGGAATAAAACTTACCTTAAACCGCATCTCTCCAACAGGCGGCTGTCCATAGCGAATACCTTTGAAGCTGTAGTAAGGGCTTCCATCTAAGCACGTCTTGACTGCTCCCTTCAGTTTACCTTGTTTGACCGTCACCACTGGGTTCTCCTGCAAACAAACAAGATAATTATATGGTTGAACCAGAAAAACATTTGCGAAGGAACACTTTTGGGTTTTTCCAATACGACTTTTATAGACGTTCTATAGCAATTATGTCGCCCCCTGTTACATGGGATTTAAAGGGAATGCGCTAAGGTATCCCGCGCAATTCAAAGGAGAATGGCGAGGTTGCATGTACAATGGGACCCATTGTTAGGAGTACCGTATAGTATGGAAACTTATAACTAATTGTAAAACTATATAAAACTAGCAAAAAAGCAAATGGGCAGTAAATCGTAGATGCTGGGAGAAAAAAATTTGCAAGGTAAAAGATTATAACCTAAAACGAATCTAAGACCAACAGATGGTTGAATTTTAAACAGCTGTTAAAACCATAAACGGCTGTTTAACAATATTTTGCTGTTCACCCAAGCACTAACCATTGATTAAGTACTGTAATCGAATGATTATCTTGAACGATTTAAATGAATCAATGATGTTGTGTGTTATGTTGTAGTTGGTGAACTCAGGCCTAATAGTGCTAATTTAATATTATAATATCTTGTTTATGTATTATGTAGTTTCGAAAAGATGTTCAATCAGAATTTAAAACCATCGTGGTTCTGCATCTCTCTGGCCAAATATAGGTACTTAGATACCTACTCAAAATAAAAAATACATACGTCTGGGAGCTAGGAATTATAGTGACTTGGTCAAAACGAGATATGAAATACTATAAGCATAGACTAGATTGGTATAGGATGAAACTATCAATCATTATTGGTAAAAAAGTAAGCTGAAAGAAGCGTAAATATCTAGCAGAATATGGAGCGCGACGTGTCCAGTTGCGACCAAGATTCTTTCTAAACTCGGATCGCACCTGCGTGTAGAGTCGCCTGCTATACGTTACACCCACATTTTGCCAGTTACGAGTACATACGTTTAACTCTCATCTATGAGGGGTGAGCTGACTGTCACTGACCGGGCACATCATATTCAGACTTCGGGCTGATACTGAGAATTTCACCTTGCCTGACTTGGGAATCGAACCCCGGACCCCACGTTCGGCACCTGCTAACGATCACTAGACCAACGAAGCAGTCGAAAACGAGGTATAGGTACTAGGAATTTTTAATATCTATCTCCTGGTACTCCATGCGTGAAAAGCAATGTAGCAAAGACGCGATTTTACAGACTATTAAGAACTTGGATTTTTGAACAAGAGGTTTGTTGAATAAAACAATATTTATATTTAAAAAAAACTTTTAATTCGTTTGTGATTTTAAATAGGATAAGGGTAGGAGGATGATGATTTTAATAAGTACTGATACAGTAATTGTATCTTCGTTCTATGTTGTGACTGTTCGTTCCTAGATAACCTTTAATACATTATTTATCTAATTAAAAGGATATCTAAGAACGAAGCTGGTGCAGCAGCATAGCTTGGATGTCTGGCATAACCCATGTACCACAATATGCTCATTATATGAGAGCAACAGCCTACTGTCCGTGTCCCTACGGGACAGTGGCAATAATATCCTGATATATGGCACTTCGCCCCTCCAGCCTTCTATCAACTGCAATGTATGTAAAATAGGACTTACTTCCTATAAGCATAAATTTAATTCTGCCACGTATAATAAATTGGTTGGCTGTCATTAAATATCCCTTCTAGAGGTGTGGTGTGGGAAACTTCTAAAGCATACGTTCCGTGGGCTCGCTAAAGCAAAGTCGTGAAGAATTCACAAAATCACATAGAAAATAATAGATACCCCACGGCCGTTGAAAACAAACAATGGATTTACACTGACAGCCAATTGGAAGTTTGTTGTAAAAGCATATACATTGACCCATGACCGAGTTGCCTACTCTGCGAAGGCGAGTTCGATGTACGGCAAGGTTGTGTTTATTCCTGGTATTTAAACTATGAATATCGGACATTTTCTTAAAATTTGAAATACTTTTGTGTACATACAATAGGTTTTCAAATATATACTGTGAGGCTACAGTCAGAATATGTATTTCTTAGAACTTTTATCGAAGGTAATCTCTTGTACCTAGGTTGTTAATGGCTCGAACAGCCCTTTTCTGTAAGAAAAAGATATTAAACGCACTTAGAGAAAGTATTCACACCCAACGAGGCAGAGCTTGGTTCTGACGACTCTGATATTGAAGCCATATTAAATCAGCCGTACCAACTTGATCGACCTATTCGACCTATAACTCCCAAGGAAGTATTTTGGCAGCAGGTTTCGATCTTATCACTAAGGAAGTCCTAAAACAATTACCAAGGAAGGGTATTGTATTGTAAATGGCACTCTATAATGGCATATTAAGAACAAAGCACTTTCCAGCATTATGGAAAGTCTCCCAAATAGTAATAATCCATAACGAAGGCAAACCAGAGCATGAGGTAACCTCATATAGACCCATCAGTTTATTGCCTATAACATCTAAACTATTTGAAAGACTATTGCTGAACAGACTAGTACATAATGACTTTGTGAAGTACCTGGGCATGCACCTTGACCGCAGGTTTCCATGGCGGACACATATCCAAGCCAAGAGAAATCAGCTAAATATTAAGTACAGAACCTATACTGGCTCCTTGGAAGAAATTCTGTTTTATAACCTGTTGGTGTACAATCAACCATTTTGGACATATGGCATCCAACTATGGGCAACTGCTAGAGTTTCTAACATTAACATGCTCCAAAGATTTCAAAATGTCATCCTTAAAAACATCACAAATGCTGGTGCATTTGTGATGTTTTTTGGTTTACAAGAAACTGCGAGGTTCATGAATACCTTATCGAAAACACAGTGCATCAGGAAGCGAAAATCTGGGCAGAACGCTACAGAGCACGTCTACAGAACCATCCAAATCCTTTGACGAAAGCTCTTACAAAGCCGGACCATAAAAGGCGGTTGAAAAGGTTAGCCGTAATGGACCTTGCCAATGCTTTTTAGCGATAAGTAATTTAAAGTAATTTATGCTGTAATTAAAAACATTATAATCCCAAACGCAACAAAAAGTTTGGAAAATTAAAACCCAAACAATAGCTGCAAAAAACTACAAGTAATAAAAGATAAGAACAATGCAATATTTAAATTAAACTTAAACTGATTATGACGTCTTCTGATTTTAAATAATTAGGTAGTTATGTCTGGCCCTCTGTAATGACGATAAGTAAGATTAGAGGTCACTCAATACTCAATATTTAGGTGGTAACTTAAAACTATATGGGATCATTGTGGATCATTGTGGATATTTCAGTTTATAGCTTGAATACAGTGTTATGTATAGATTAATAATAATGTTTGCATTTTTTCTATGAACTTCTTGTTTAGTACCTACTATTAATAGATACTTCGTCTATTCAGTAAGAATGTTCAAGAACTATTTTGCTTTTGTGGTACAAAATAAGGAAGATGTACAGAAAAACTTGTACGAAGCCAACCATTTAAAATATCCCTCCCCCCTATGACCTCTTGGCAGGTAGTTTAATACTCAAATTATTGGGTTTTCACATTTTTATCACTTACCTTTGAACTTTCAATGTTCGAGGAACACCTCCCAGTATTTTTCGTACGAAACACAAACTTTTCCACAGATTTTACACTAAACATTTTTCACTTCAAAAGGTTAAAATACACTGGAATAATTAAAAAAATCTGCTCGAGCTATCCTTATCTCGCTACATGAGAAACTGCAACACAGAGCAGAATATACTTATAATTGCTGCTTTTTTTTGTCAACTCCATTATTATTTTGGCAAGTAGTTTTATTATTTTCTAAACGGTCCTAAGGTTAACGTCTGTATACGTAGAAAGAGATGGGGTAGGTGGGGTAGGACCTCCAAAAAAAACAATACAAAGTGAAAAATAACTTTAATTTCGGAAGTCGGTGGCAAAAAACGAAAATTCAAAACCAAAGAGTTATTTTTCACTTAGCAGTGTTTTTTTTGGAAGACGGTTGTTTTTTTTTGTAAAAAGTTTTTATTTTGTATGTTAACAACGAGTTAATAGGTAGAACAGCTTGTATTATATTAATTCATCGTCTTTACTATTTCAACAGAATATAAAAAAACCAGCGTCAATTTACGAACGCAATTGGAAAATTACGTATTAATGAAGCTAACTCAAAAAGTACTCAAGCAAAGTTAATAAAATTCATATGGGACCACTTCGAGAGCATACACTGTCAAACAAAAAAAGAATTTTCAAAATCCGTCTAAAATTGACGAAAATATCGACGGATGTGTATGTACAAAAAAAAAAACTTACATACGCTACGAAAAAAAAAAGGTTAGGTTGCAGGTCGGTTAAAAAGAGGTTAGGTTGCAGTTGCTAAAAAAAACTTTTGATGTTGCACTCATAATTTCCCTTTAGGGGTATGAAGAACAGGGTGTAAAGTTCTCTCATCCCCCATAGAAAAGGGAGAATCCTCCGACCAGACGGGTATTATGTCTGGCGGGCAATTGCCCAAGGACTGATGTCGGATAGTCTTATATATATGAATCGCGCGGTAAACTTAAATAGAGCGATGCAGGATCTGTGACGTCAGGTCTTTGATGCATAATTCGCATGTGGCAATGTAGATGCCGCCACATCCCGTTAAATAATGTCAACATATTTGTCTGTACTTACGAGTGAAAACTAATCCCGTGGGACTTGTTTTTGGTTTTTGCACTATTTGCCTCATTGGTGCTGCTTATTTAGACGATTACTGTAATTTTACTTAGTAATTTTACTTTTACACAAACGCCATTTCGATTGTGACTAAGGTCGATTGTGTCCTTTCCCCTAATTCATGCGGTCCACGTCGAGGAGCGCGTACCATATCTTCCCTATTTTATATATCAATGGAATTAACTTACAAAATTATTATTTTTATGCTGAAACGTGGATGAGTTACGCCGCTTGATAGTCTATTATACTCAGCATATATTTGCTTTGACTAAATTGTAGTTTTTAAAAAATGTCGCAAGAAGCTGATTTAAAGAAATTACGCGAATTGACTGTCGCGTAGCTCAATTAAAGGTCAAATTACCAAGTTTAACAACTTTTTGGATGAATGATCGTCTTCGGACTCATTATCAAATGTGGAAAAAGCTGAATTAAAGATTAAACTTGGTAGATTTGAACAATTATCAGCTAGGTATGATGAGTTGCAAAGTCAGATTTAAGTCTTTATTTTTTTCCTTTAAAAGCAACAATCACGAGTGTTTAACAAAATAAAGCCGTTACTTTCGGCTTTCTTTGATGAATAATCCTTTTAGAAGCGCCAACAAACTTTAAACTTAAAGACATCGACTCGTCCTCGCTTATTACACTCGCTTGGTACTTCATTTTAGAAAAAGTTTGAGCGAAATAAATTGGAACATTCTACTTACATTGATATAATTATTATCTTACACGTAAAATGCCCTGAAAAATCTAACTACCTAAACCAGGTAGGTAGATTTTCCAGGTCCTCGATTTGAACAAGTTTAGTGATATAAAGTGTAACACAACGTCCGCACTTCGTACAAGATATAAGAAAAATTGTGTAAAAAAATACGTTCTCGGAAGGACGTCGCAGGGCTTACGTATGAGGTCCTCGTTTGGCTTACACAAAGTCCTCGTATGTGTATCGCTGGTCACATTTATATGTGTATATCAGGTCCTCAGTATGATAGCCGAAATTCATACAGAAAAATGTTGAGATAGCATTATGCCAATAAGCTCATCACTATAGATTAGCTCACCTGTCTCTTTCTATCTTATTCTAAAGAGCTAACGAGGTATTTAAACCAGTGTTTTGGAGGGTCCTCGGTTCGGTCAAGAACTAACAAGGTCCTCATAACGTCTGTACAAACAGGGGTGGTAAGTATGTATGTATATTGTATCTTCATCATTCTGTTGCCTCATAACTTAAATTATGATGAGTAGTTTACTACTCATCATAATTTAACAAATGGAAGCGTCTCGGTCGTTCGCTGGTATAGGCTATGTAACGTCACATTAAATTGAATAGGGCGCCTAGAGGACAGAAAGTCCGGATATTTAATTTGTCTGGGGCGGATTCGACCAAACAGGAACAAATTTTATCCGCGGAATAAGATTTACTTCTGACAGTTTTCGTATGGAGAAACTGTCAAAAATTCAAAATTTATTCGGAAGAGAAGGGTTATTCCGGGGATAAAATTTATTCCTGGAATTCAAACTGGAACGCGGAATAAGATTTACTACTGACAGTTTTCGTATGGAGAAACTATCAAAAATTCAAATTGCTGTTTTAGTCGAATCCGCCCTGAGATGACTTGTTTATACCTTTTTAGTTGACTATTTTGCCGTAGTTGGGTTTTAGTTTTTATTCTTATATGGAACATTTAGTTAGACGTGTTTAGACGCGTAAAAGTATAGAAATTATTATTTTATAATTTCCTTTAAAAATGCACTGGGTAAATGCTATTTAGTCATCACTTCATCAGCCAATTAAGTACTTTAAACGCATTTTTGGTACAATAAATGCTCCTTGTTTTGGACAAATACATGCGTTGCGTAGATTAAAGTAATTTAATTTCACACTGTCGACCCCTGCAATGTTCTACAGCCAGAGCTTGCCAGCCTACCACAGAGAATAAAAGCTTGTCATAAATTATAATAATAGGGCAATCGAACTTGACGTAAAGGAGGTTCTTAAAAATTCCTTCTACATTAACAATATTTGAATTACAACCAAAATTAAGTTTTATTTTCCAATTACATAACACAACATAACATCACGCCTGTATTCCGAAGAAGTGTTAGGCGGATGTGTATCTATAGTATACCTACACCTCGCCAGTTATGTTTAATTACCATGTAATAGGGGGCGAGCCTATTGTCATCAACCGAGCACGAATCCAAACCCGGAACCAGAAATTCCAGATGGTAAAACCCAATGACACTTTGCCCGACCCGGGAATTTTACCCAGTAACCCAGGACCTCATGCTCAGCATTAGTGCTTGCGACCGCTAGAGAAGGCAGTCTTTTCCAATTAATTTACCATAACATACTAAAGGCTAGACTTAGTTGTACAAGGTTTTCCAGCGTCAGAGTAGATTTTGTTCCAGAACTCGATCCTTTCCTTGTCAATGTTACTTGTGAGTTTCGTATCCTGGTTTAACACTAAGCATTCTTTAGTTGCTAATGTGTAGGGCCGCCATTCTAAACTGCCTTTAGTTGGTGTGGGATTACTGAAAATAAATAGAAATTCAAATCTCTATGAATGAAGATTAGATAACTATTAATTAATTAAATTTTATAAAACATATAAGGCTAAAGAGATTTTGACACTCACCCAGTTTTTGCAAAATCTGCCCACAATTTAGTAATTTGGTATAATATCTTTTTTAATTCGTCATTTTCCGCGCAATAACGCTGACTCATTTCACTGTGGAATAGATAGAATAGATCATCTGCATGGCAAGCACCTTTCACATTATCAAGACCTAAAATGCTTTTTCTTACATTTAAGTCAGTCACATAGTCAAACTTATACAGGAATGTTGGAGCCATGCTGTGGTAGAATTGCAAAAATCGATGTTTTTGGTAACTGAAGTTAATATCTGTCTGTACATCTACAATAGCTTGAATATCATCCTCCGTCGCGTCTTTTCCGCCAAAATAAAACTGTTTTATACGACGACCAAACTCATCTATCATTTTCTTAGGCACCGTTGTTGCTATATCTCTAGGAACAAGGAACGATGGGTCTTTATTCAAAAGTTTCAGTTTTTTTGTATGATAATTAACCGACAGCAACCCCTCTGCTGAATTGTAACCGATCAACAGCGGCACTTTGCTAACTTTTCCTGCTAAAATCAAATCTATAGGTTCCTCAGTTAAGAACTGTTCCTGGCCCTCGAATTTCTTTTCTATCGTTGGTGTAAAATAAATGGGCAGTCCTCTGAATTTTTCATCTTGTGTTCTTGTTTTCATCGTGATTTTTGCTAAGTCAATAGCTGGGAGTCCTCTAAGATACTGTAGCAGTTCATTAACATCCTTTGTATCTGTTCCTAATACTTTTCCAGATCTAAACGCTCGTTCAGTGGGTTTATGCGCCATTGCCCAGTATGATAAACAAACTCCACTTTGTGCTATCGCCTTGTGAAAGAGTCCTTGTGACATTGGTGACAGCATGTGGTAGGTAACACAAGCGGCACCAGCGCTTTCTCCAAATATAGTGATATTATCAGGGTCTCCTCCAAACTTGCAGATATTTTCTTTGACCCAACGTAACGCAAGCACTTGGTCTTTCATGCCAGCGTTTCCTGGTACTTCAGGGGTATCTAGACATAGGAATCCTAATGCTTCGAGCCTGTAGTTTATGGTCACTATGATGACATCGTGTTGGAAGAAATATTCTGGACCATATGTTTCGGCATTACCGGATCCTGATAAAAAGGCGCCTCCGTGAATGTAGACCATCACGGGTATTTTGGAGCTGGGTGCTAGTGACTTTGTATAGACGTTCAAACTGAGGCAGTCTTCGCTTCCTTCCACAAAATCTGTGACGATCACGTCGAATTGTGGGCACACCGGCCCGTGTTCTGTTGCGTCTCGAATACCTTCCCATGGCTTCACTGGTAACGGCGCCTGAAATTAAGATAAGGTTCCGGTTTACTCATAGGTAAACTAGGATTTGATGAATTTCATAAAAAGATCTTTATCAATACCTTATCATTAGTATATCTTGTCTAAACTATGTGCGCATAGTACGTTGTGCGACAAGACCGCCCATTTTTCATCGTATTATAAGATGTAAAAAATAGGTTTTAACAAATAAATAGATTTTGAAATTTTTATCAAAAAACAAATGGAATAAACATACCTTAAACCGCATCTCTCCAACAGGCGGCTGTCCATAGCGAATACCTTTGAAGCTGTAGTAAGGGCTTCCATCTAAGCATGTCTTGACTGCTCCCTTCAGTTTACCTTGTTTGACCGTCACCACTGGGTTCTCCTGCAAACAAACAAGATAATTATATGATTGAACCAGAAAAACATTTGCGAAGGAACCCTTTTGGGTTTTTCCAATACGACTTTTATAGACGTTCTATAGCAATTATGTTGCCCCTGTTACGTGGGATTTAAAGGGAGCCCGCAAAATTCAAATTTACTTAAATTTTTTGCAAGCATCAAAATATGATTCGCGACCGTAAAAAATATGTATTTCCAGATTTATAATCATTAGATCATACAACATACAACTCATTAGTACAACTCTAATTTCAAAGAAAGAAAGAGAAGAGAAATAATTTGGATTGCGCAGGATATCCTGGCGCTTTCGCTTTAAATAAATAGCGACATATCAAACTCAAAATCATATATTTATTTAAAAGTACATAGCCATTCTCAGCCGTCAAAATCAATCTGCCCAGCCTTTTCTCTATGTTGGGTTATCAAGACCATAGTATAAGATTATCCTATTTGCAAAAGAATGTAGGTACCCACGTCCTACAGTAGAAGAAACTATTGTTTAATTCAGACAGACATGAGACAACTGTCAAAGAAAACCGACGATTGCGACGAGTCTGGCGTACGTACAAGGTCAGAGAAGACGAGACTGCTCTGAACAAGCGATTGTGGACCTTAAAAACGCTATTGTCGAAGCTGAAAATGAAACTTTAAAAGCACAATTGGAGTCTCTGACAGCCACAAAAGCCACAAACTATTTCCTATGGTTGGCCGCTAGTGGCATGAACCGGCCACAATGTGAAAAACCACCAATAAAACTGAATGATGGACGATCAGCGAGAACCAGTGGGCAGAAAGCAGATGCATTTGCAACGTACTTAGAGAAAGTGTTCACACCGAGGCAGAGCCTGGTTCTGACAACTCTGATATTGAAGCCATGTTAAATCAGCCGTACCAATTCCCAAGGAAGTATTTCGGCAGATAATAAACTTAGACAGCAAAAAAGCAGCAGGTTTCGATCTTATCACTAAGGTAGTCCTAAAACGACTACCAAAGAAGGGTAAATTGTATTCTTAACGGCACTTTATCTATCATATTAAAAACAAAGCACTTTCCAGCATTATGGAAAGTCTCCCAAATAGTGAAAATCCATAAAGAAGGCAAACCAGGTGCCAAGTGAAACTAGGTTATCACGAATTTCCACATAATGACTCTGTGAAGTATCTGGGCATGCATCTTGACCGCAGGCTTACATGGCGGACACATATCCAAGCCAAGACAAATCAGCTCTATAATATATTAAGGACAGAACCTATACTGGATCGTTGGAAGAAATTCTGTCCTGTCGATAGACAATAAACTGTTGGTATACAATACAATCTTGAAGCCAATTTGGACATTTATGGCATGCAACTTTGTTGAACTGCTCGAGTCTCTAACATTAACATGCTCCAAAGATTTCAAAATGTCATCCTTAAAACATCACAAATGTGCCATGGTTTACAAGAAACTGCGAGGTTCATGAATACTTTAACCAAAACACAGTGCATCAGGAAGCGAAAATCTGGGCAGAACGCTACAGAGCACGTCTACAGAATCATCCAAATCCTTTGACGAAAGCGCTTATACACAGCCGGACCATAAAACGCGGTGGAAAAGGTTAGCCGTAATGGACCTTGCCAATGCTTTTTAGCGATAAGTAAAAAGATTATAATCCCAAAAGTATCAAGAAATTGGGAAAATTAAAACCCCAACAACAGCTGCAAACAATTACAACAAATAAAAGAAAAAGTAAGAACAATGCAATATTTTAAATTTAACAAAAACTGATGATGACGTCTTCTGATTTTAAGTAATTAGGTAGGTAGGTATGTCTGACTCTCTGTTATGATGATAAGTAAGATCAGGAGGCTACTCAATACTCTAACTCAATACTTAGGTGGTAACTTAAAATTATATGTGATCATTGTGGAGCATATCGGGCTGTTTCTGTTAATAGCTTTTTGCATTTTTTCTATGAACTTCTTGTTTAGTACCTACTTTTAATAGATGCTTCGTCTATTCAGTAAGAATGTTCAAGAACTATTTTTCTTTTGCGGTATAAACTATGGAAGATGTACAGAAAAACTTGTATGAAGCCAACCATTTAAAATATTGACCTCTTGGCAGGTAGTTTAATACTCAAAGGGTTTTTCACATTTTTATCACTTACCTTTGAACTGTCAATGTTCGAAAAACACCTCCCAGTATTTTTCGTACGAAACACAAACTTTTCTACAAATTTTACAATAAACATTTTTCTCTTCAAAAGGTTAAACACACTGGAGTAATTACAAAAATCTGCGCGAGCTATCCTTATCTCGCTACATGAGAAACTGCAACACAGAGCACAATATACTTACAATTGCTGCTTTTTTTGTCAATTTCTTTTTTTGTCCATTCTTATAGTTAGCTTGGAAACTAATTTAGACCCGCCACGTGATTTTCCCCACCCGTAATACTCCCACTGTCCCACCAATCCCGAAAGAAACTGGCGATTTTGTCCTCGGCACCTATGGTTTTGCGCACTTTGGTGTTGTTTTCAGATATACAGTAAAAAGGATCTATTCTACCCAAAAAAAAAGTACTATAAAAAATCGACGTGTGTTGAAGTACAGTGGTTTCGGAATTTCAAGGCTTAAAAAAACAATAACCACGAAGGCTAAGGCGGCAGTTAAGAAGGTAGATTTTCGAAAAACCCTGATACACTTATTTTTGGGTTTAAGTATAGAGGCGCGTTAAAATTCTTCTATACAAACTTTGACACCTCTAACCCCCCTTTGGGGGTAATTTTGAAACACATTTTTATTTTTTATACGTATTCGTGCGAAGTTTCGTGTTCATTACCTCAAGGAATAAGATTTTTCATTCAAACTTTCATCCCCTATTTGACTCCCTTAGGGGTTGAATTTCGAAAAATCCTTCCTGATTCCTTGCCTACATTGTAAAGGGAACCTCTGTGTAAAATTTCAGCTTTCTAGGTCCAAGGGTTTGGGCTGGGCGTTGATGAGTCAGTCAGTCAGTCAGGACTTTTCTTTTTAATATATAATTATACATATTATATACAGGATAGCCGGAACATTAACGTCCAAAAATAAAATTTTGTTCCCTCGTATCGTGGGGTATCCGAATCACCCCCCCGACGGCACCGCACGTCTAATATAGAGGTAATTTTTATTTCGGTAACTGGTATTAATACTGGTTGTATTCAATTTAAGGTAACCTTTAATATAGGACGTACGGTTCCATAAGTCGTTTTTTATATTACAAAGTATTTATACAAATTATGATGCAAATCTACTTCATAAAATTATTATTATTATTCACTGACAGAGAACGCACACCTGCTGGGTCTAAAAGCATGAAGCCTAATTATAACAAAGGTGAACACTGAGCACAAAGTAACGATTTTGGAAAATAAAACTCCTAAAAGGGTCAGGTAGTGAAAGTTTGTATGGAAGTTCGTCATTTTACCGATGGGAAGCTATTGTGGACACGGCTTGTAAATGAATAAAAAACTTTATGTATTTTACATTTAATTTTATTTACCTACATAATTCTCGTAAGGTTTAGTGGGCAAAATAAATTTATTTACAGGCATGAATAGGTACTTATATGCTTTGCAGAGAATTTTTCGAGGTTGCAATCAGCGCCATCGTTCAACTGCAGCAGAGTATTTTGACCATTCTGTATTTTTTATGGTAAAAGGTTACCTTACAATAATGTTTCGAAAGCGGCCATTACTATTATAACGAGTCACAACTCTGTTATCACATTATAACTTACATCTTTAGCTCACCATACTACTATACTTAGTTTTATATCACAATACATAATATTCTATCTCAATTTTTCCTACTATCCAACTGCACTGTAAACTTATCAGCATCCTTCATCATGACATCAAAGGTGACTCTAATAGGTTTCTCTTCTGTTCCGCACCCATTACTTCTGCTCATGTCAGAAGAAACTCGGTATCTTCTGATAAGCGTCGCTAGTGCTGTCTTCATAGACATCATTGCGTATTGATAGCCTGACAAAGAACACCATTTTAAAATACTGATTGCTCTCTGACTGTCTGATTTTGCCTTGCAGTGAGATGGTTACAAAGTGGCATTAAGAAAGTATTATCGCGATTATTGATTTTGATCATAGACCGCTATCGAGATTAATTATGTAAGGTCCCGTGCACGGCCTCGGGCGAAGCGACTTACGACGCAACTTGCGTCAAGCGACATGCGCGCGCGTCATTTGTTTCCTTCGCGTGATTACCTACCCTCATTCGTGGCATGCTCTAAACAATTGTTTTTTATTTTGCTTTCCCCGAAATCGCAGTCCCAAGACTCGTATCGCTTGAACGTGTAGCTCGTGGCCAAGGGTTAATGGATTATGCAGAAAATTGCTGAATTTATAATCAACGTAAAAAATAACCTAAACAATTCCTGGGTCCGTAGCTAAATGCCATGAAGGCCGCGGGATGCGCGGGCGGCGCGTGCAGGAAGCGCTCCGGGCGGAACAGCTCGGCGTGGCGGCCCCAGGCGCGCGGGTTGCGCTGCGTGCCCCAGATGTGCACCAGCACGCCACAGCCTGCCACCAACGTTATACCTGATGCTGTAAATATAGTAGTAATATGAATGCTATTAAGTTCAAATAAATAAATTTGACATTGCCTAATACTGTCCCACCTTCTAAACACCCTTTCAATCATTGTCATCAATCTCGCCCACTCCTCGATTCGGTTTTAAATCTTTCATACAATGCGTTCCATCAAAAACCCCGAAATATTGTGTATGTAAGCGTTAGGTACCTAATCAGATGGATGTACGGTTTCCTAAATCAACTTGCAAAGTACATCATCCGGTAATCACAGAACATGCATAAAATGTTATTAAATACTTACGAAGTTCTACATCCTTCTCGATTTTCCTGACTACCACGGGTACAGGTGGGTACAACCGCAGCGTCTCCCGGATCACTGCGTCCAAGTACTTGAGACGTGGCAAGTCCTCGGAAGTTACGGGTCTGTCTGAGTCGCCGAACACTTCCCTTAATCTGGTAAATAGCAAAACAAAAGAAGTGTTTTGATAAAGAAAGAGGATTAATAAAGAAGGATTGACCTATCAATCTATTTTTGATGATTCATCTTTTTATATCAATATAAACTATATATTACACGTATCTATCTGTACATAGGTATTAATGTTGGACAGATCGGACTTAACGTCCGCACGGATAAAAATTGAAAATTAGTAAAATGGCGGGCTTATTTCAATACATGCGCGCTCAGCATATCTACGACTGCGCACGCGCAAATAGTTGCCTCATCGTATCGCAAAAAGGCACGAGCAAAATAGACGTTCAGCCAAACATATCTAATGAATATTTAAAATTAATTTATTGATCAAATTCTAATAATTTATACCACTAATTAGAAATGTTATACCTCTAAATTATCGAAGATGTTCAGGTCGTGCTCGGAAGATTCCTTCCCAGCACGACCACGTTACATTCCAGCTGGCATAGAAGTTGATGAAACGGGACCATGCCTAAAATTTCTACTCATTATGTACTCCTATTTCATTACTGGTAAATTGTCATAAATTGTTAGAAAACAAAAACATATTTATGCCTGTATATGATTTTTATACTTGGGCAGGTCGCTAGTTGTTTATAAGTCCAAGTTCAGTCATGATCATCCTCATTCAGCTGAAAGTGGTCCACTGATGGAAAAGGCCTCGCCTTTTGGCCCCATCGATCATCCGCTCTCAAGCGCGGATCCACCGTTGTGGGCACGGTGGGCATGCCCACAACCCTAATTGAGGTCGATAGGCTGACGTACATAGGACACACACATTGTGTGCGAGCATATAACCTTACCAAAGGAGAATGGACAAAAGTGGTCTTTAGACATATTTATGACAATATGGTTTTCATATTTAATGTACCGATCGTGAGCGACTCCTAATCCAACTTGACCACAACCTTTTTTGAGGGCTGGATCTGCTCCTGATCGCTCTACGAGCAATGTGCCCCGCCCAAATTGAACTGATTGAGTTCTGAGTTGAACTGCACGATTACTGACAAATGCGTGCACTGACTGGACAGGTCCACTCAATCTGTGTGGTCCTTTCCTGAAAAGACCATTTCAGACACGAATCTACATGGTCTTCACAAGATCTGACCAAGATTATGTCTGAACTTTAAAAGAGACTGTGACCTCTGAGTTTGTTTCGGCCTTTCTTCTCAGAGTAGTCAGATAGGAAACGCCGACCTAATCTAATTTAAAAAAATGTGATCGACGTGTAAAAGTGTTGGTACAAACCTACTTACAGAAAATAAATCATTTATCATTACTACAAATATCAATTTATACTAGGTACAATAATATTTTTAAGTTTGACAATTCTTCGGACTACCTATGTCGGTTCTCCTGCGAATCTCCGCATTTCTGATTCGATCACGCAGGGGAACTTCGAGCTCCGTAGTAAGTAACTAGAAATTAAATTCGATGATAATGAGACTCACTCCTTATACACCAACTCCTGCACATCGGGATGCCGCGCTAACATAGATATTGTGAAGGATACCCCCACAGCAGAGGTATCGGTGCCAGCGATCACAAGGACCAGGGTTTCTTCCTGTAACTCCAGGTCAGAGTACCCCCGGTCTCCGCCAGTTGCTTCTATTAACAGCTCCAGGAATGTCTTCATATCTTGGGTGGAATCTGTAATAAAGTAAATCACGTCTTTTCGCACACTCGGCAGAGTCCATATAATTTTATACCCCATCGTGAAGATTATGTTTGAAAAAATATTTTAAATTATTTATAACATTTAAAAAATAGCAAATTACTATTAGCTATTTTTTAGGTTCCGTACCACGAAAGGAAAAAACGGAACCCTTATAGTAGGTATCCGTCCGTCTGGCGGACTGTCTGACAATACCCTTTTTCTTTGGAACGCGTGAATGTATCAAGGTGAAATAAATATCAAATACGTAGGCCTAGGATCCCTTGGAGCTTTAACAAAATCAAGCTTCTAAGTCAGCGCAATAAAAAAATATGGCCCTTTATGCGATATACTCGTTAGTAAATCAATATAGGATACTTCCCATCGACCTAGAATCCTAGCAGGAAACAAGGTCCCACAGTACAAGTAAAGGAAAAAGTCCAAAAATCGTTTTTTTGTAGTTTCATCAATACCTAGTAAATTTCTGTCCCGGCCAGCAACTGGGACATTGACGGACGGTCGTGAAAATCTGGGCCGAGGCGAAGCCGAGGCACACATACGTGAGTCCATGAATGCCTGCTTGCGGCCACGGCTTGAATAGTACTTTTCTCAAATGCGCGGAAGTTCAAACAAAATAAATTAATTATAAATTCCAGAATCAATGACGGACACGATAATTTTTAAATCTTTAAATCGAAATTTAAATAAAATCTTTCTATTTTCTATCTTACAATGTACCTACTATTACTATTACATTAGCTGTTGGAGAGTTACGTGACGTATATCAATGTATGAGAGAACACGTTTTCAACTACAAAGTTAAGTTTGTTCTTGGGATAAATTACGGAACCATCTACCAACCAACTACGGAACCCTTCATTGTGTGTGGTCCGACTCGCACTTGGCCAGTTTTTTGATACCGGAAAACTTTTACGAATTTAATATTATGCGACCGGCCATTTTTGGATTGAATTGCCGAAAATACCTACTCACATTCGTGGCTTTTTTATAACAAACAAAGGTTTATGAGTAAAACCGTATCAATAAAACAAAATATTGAAATAGGGTTACAAAACGACATAAAATACACCAAGTCTCATAAAATAGCCAATCACAATAATACAATTCTTGAATAACACGGTACTGTATAATTCAATAAAATAACCAAAATGAAAAGTACACTGTGCATAATCGTAGGATACATCGTCTTTACCATAAACTTCAAATCAATCAAGACAGAAGAAACACCAATCCCTGGATTTCGACAATACAACGAGTTCCAAGGAAACTCACACACGCCTGAAGCAGCATTTGAAATCGTAGAACAGAGCAACAAGGATCATAACGAGATGGCATCAATCAAAAAAGTTCCATGGCCCACACACTAGTGGGCTACGCTGAATGGCACAAAACACAAAAAACTTTTAATTGTTAATATTTAATTTAATCAAACAAATCAACGATGACAAATCTTGAAAGTATGTAACGCCGGGAACAGGTTAGATTTTTACAAATGATACAAAGCAAGTATTTTAAAGAAGAATATAAATTCAAGGTTTCAGGAGTATCTTTGTGCGATTGTAGGAGTATCCCACGAACAGATAAGGAGAATAGATATGGAGTTCACATCCATCTCGAAGCTACTGGTAAACGAGACCGTTGAATGAACGTTTCACTCAAGAAGATAGTAATGTTTAGTTCCATAGAAATAATTTCCATATCAGTAATACCAAAGGTACCTATCTATTCTATGGCGTCACTCTGTCTTTCTGCGAACATCCACCGTTTATACTAATGACACATAATAAATGTATTAATTATTTATGACTTGTGTATTTTATGAAATGGACCTCAAGGTTTGTAATTATTTCCATTAAATAGCAAGTGGTTAACCTGTGTTTACCACTGGCCACTACTCTTGGCCTGCTAATAACCCTCCTTGTCTAACTAACCAGTTCAAAGTACAGTTACAAGTATTTACAATAATTATTTGAAGGCTTTCTGAGAAAACCATGACCATTCAAGTGGAGGGTACGTATTTAGTAGGAATAGCCAGCTACTCACCTTTCTTCGCGTCACTGTGAGTTTCCTTTATGGTTTTTCGTTTTGATTTGATCACCTGAAATATAACAATAACTATTATTTGTATATAAACTAGCTGCTAGTTTATATACAAATAATAGTTTCTATTAATTACAAAATATATTGAACTTGCTGTTAAACATTTAATCGATCTTGACAGCGCCCGTTATATTATTGCAAAGACCCCACACTCACTCACATCACTCGGAACAAAGCTTGACTCTGGAGCTGATACCTAATCATTCTTTGATATCACTCCATCCACTGCCACTGAACAAGGAGTCTCTCATATAATTTAGCTTCCCAAGATAACCGAATATTACGGTAGTTAATTGATTCAGACATGACTTGGTCAGTATCATTATAAAAACCCAATATTAGACTGGTTAGCAACAATTACACACCCCATCTATAAAACTGCAGATCAGCTGCTTGCACCTCTCAAAGCTGCCGTGGTAGGGTAGCAGCTTATATACGGCATCTGCATGCAGCCAAGGCTGCACCATTCGAGCTGCCATCAGCTTGCAGCACTCGTCGAACGCCATCAGAAATGGCTCGTCTATGGTCTTTTGGGCGTTTACATTAACTCCTAGGGCAGTTTCTAGTAAAAAATCAACCATCATTACTATTTCAGCCTTTATTGACCGCCTGTTGCAGAGTAGGTTCCTACACAGGAACCTACACAACTCTGAGGAGAAGGTCATTTAAGGTCAATAAAAATTAAAAAATTATAGATCTTTTCGGTCACGTTTTACGACACCGACAGGTTGCGATGGTCTATGGAACTTACCACAGACAGAATCCATAGTGTAGCTGGTCAGATACTTCCACACGGAGAAGGGTCCTCGCCCCTCGACTGACTGCAACTGTTCTGACATCACGATGCTCTGTCGTGAGAATATCTTCACAAAGTGGTTCAGGTTCTTAGGGGTGAAGGTCGGGGCCAGGACCTTGCGGCGAGGGCGCCAGATGGACACTGACGAGTTTAAGAGGAAAGTTGATTGCGTTGCATCCGAAAATAAATTTCAAAAGTAATCGGCTAAACTCTGCGTTACCGGGTGCTAGCTGTCCAGGGTGCTCCGGGTGTTTTGTACCTTTCATGCACCTCATCAAAAGTAATAAAAATGTTTTCTAGTCATTTTTATATATATTTTTATAGTTTCGCCATGTTATAGCCTCTTTTCACAAACCTATGTTGCTCGATTTTATAATGAGTTAAGGTTGATGTCGATTTAGTTTCGTAAGTAGGTTAAAATATAGGATACATAATAGTTAGGTTGTTGTAGAAGCGTCGAGAGGGGGTTTGCATTTGCGGATACTGCCTTTACTTTCATGAATAAATAACACTTTGATTTGCCTACCTGGTGCAAATATGGTTCCATTGCCGATGAGATTTCTCGCAAATCTCATAACATCGTCTTTCTCTAGTGAAGTCTTCAGGATAACTTCCAAGTCCACTGGGTCAACCACAACTGGAGGAAAACCATCTATTAACTATTATTTTATTTATTTTATTCTTTAACACACAACAACATTAAGAATAGGTATAACTTGCCCAATTCCAATATCCTTGGATGGATCGAATTCCGTACCTACGTGGGTCGTTTTATAAAAATAATGTAGGTATATTTTGTTGTAACTTATACTTATGTAAAGTAAAATAAAATACAGTTCAAAATGTAAACATAAAAATCAACATTCAGACACTAAGCAAGACAAAATAGCAAACATAGAAACGTGTATAATAATATATTATGTAGAAATTAATAATTATTATAAAATTCCTGTCGTAATTTGTTTCCTAAACAAAAGTGCAAAGTGGACAGTCGCGCGTATTAAAAAAATGCAGCAAATAATAAATAATGCGTCCAATATGTAACGTGAAATGTGATTCAACAATGTTTTTTCAGGTGAACGGGTCAGTTATATGGAATACACTTACTATAAAACACTGTAATAGAATCACAGTAAGAAGAATAATAATAAAATAAAACATTTATTTGACCATGTAAAGATCGTAGCAGGCGTTCTGTAGTTTCTGCCTACCCCCATGGGAAAAAGGCGTGAGTTTATGTATTATTTGACCATAAACACGTGACTCATATTCCGTACCTTTGTGTTATTCTTTCTTATGACTTTGATATTATAACAACTCTATGCGTCAATATAGTCACAACGAGAGCGCACTAGTTTCTTGAGTTTCTTTCAGCAACGACATTTTGTTTAAGTAGTAGGTACCAAACTGATGGCTTCACTTCGTGCGCACCGTAAAAAGGACATTCAAGAATTTGATATAAAGTGCCAAATTACGTGAATTCGGTAGGTAAGTACTTACTTTATTTATTTATTTAAACTTTTCGCACTCAAAAAAGGTAGGTAGGTACAAAGGCGGACTTTATTTTACAGTGCAGCAGGATGTCAGTGAAGTTGATTGTAAATTATACCCAAATGCATGTTTCACGAGTAACTCGAGGGTGTATATCTCGAATACTATTATTTGTACACTAGCTGCTGCCCGCGGCTTCGCCCGCGTGAGTGTCGGAAATTACCCCATACATCCCCATGGGTTTTAAGTATAAATATTGAGTTTCGAGTTAATCGGACAGCGCGTTAAAATTCTTCCATACAAACACTGACACCCCCCAATCCCCCTTTAGGGGGTAATTTAGACGAAGGAGGAGGCGGAGCGCGTGAGGGAGAGGCAAAGTTCACGCCCTCACGCGCCTAGCCGCCGTAGGAGACGCCCTGGGCGTCGGGACTCCTTGGAGGATTCCCGGCCACCGTAGGCGCGGGCTTGCGGGCGGTGAGCAATGGGTAGCTCGCCCCCGATAAGGACCAGGCCCGGGTCGACGGCGCGTCGTGTTCCACGCGCGCCTCAAAGAGATGTCAGCAAAACTGACGGGGTCCGCTAGGACCGTTGCCCGCCGGGGTTGCGGGTAGTCCTAAGGGGAAACCGTGGCCCCTGGCATGGCAAGGGAAGGAACACGGGTGGGTTTTAGTCAGTAAAAGTCTCACACGCCCTCCCGCTCCGCCCAGACCGGGAGAATTCATTGGATGATTTCCCAAACAAAAAAAAAAAAAAAGAATAAAAAAAAAAAAACAAAAAAAAAGGGGGAAAAACAAAAAACTACAAACTTTATAATTTATTTAGATAACTATTCGTGCGAAGTTTCGTGTTTATTACCTCAAGGAATAAGATTTGTCATACAAACTTTCATCCCTTATTTTACCCCCTTAGGGGTTGAATTTCGAAAAATCCTGATACACGTTATTTTTAATTTTTGGGTTTAAGTATAAATATTGAGTTTCGAGTTAATCGGACAGCGCGTTAAAATTCTTCCATACAAACTTTGACACCCCCCAACCGTAGGATAGGATACTTTTCCGGGATAAAAAGTACCCAGTGTGGTGCCCAGGATATTAAAGAATAATTATACCAAGTTTCATCGTAATCGAACCGGTAGTTTTTGCGTGATACTTGAACAAACAGACAGACAGACAGACAGACAGACAGACAAAAAAAATATTTATCACACTTTTGGGTTCGGTGTCGGTCTAGTAACACCCCCTGCCATTTATTTTTTTGATATTTTCAATGTACAGAATTTTCACTTCTACAGATTTATTATAAGTATAGATTAGGGTCACGTTAATTTTTTTCATTTGTGTGACCATCGTGTTATTTATATTGGGACACGTTACACAATGGAATGGGTTAGATCTTGTTTACAGTATTTTCACTCAGGTATGTGAATAGTAAGTAATTCCATTCTACGTTTTAGGAAAGATGCCGTTAACACCTTCTGAACGGTAAAGACGTTAGCGTTTCAAACCAAATCATCCACAAAAATGGAAAGAGTACAGTACCTACTTGATTAGATTTGTCGACTTCGTTGTGACTCTACCCTTACTCTTCAATTGTGGTTACTTTTGTGTCACGATAACGCAAAATAAACACAAAAGAAATGTAAGTAATTACCTACATTAATTTTGAAAACGACCCACTTATCAATCGTATTTTTGGTACCTAATGGCACTAGTCTTATGCTTTTTGTGACTTACCAGTATAATAGTTTGCTCCTAACCACAAGTTAGTGAGTCCACCATTTTTGATCGCTTCACGAGCCAACATCTGAAATGACCGCATACGATCTGCGACAAAATAAAAAATAATTTATCACGTTTTTTTTTTTTGTAGAATTTTTGAAGTGACTAACGCCGGTGTAGATTAGCTTACAGTAGTTACAAATCTTGGAGAAGGATTCTGATAAGAATATCTTCGCTAGTGGAGCTACATAATACTTTAATGCAACCAGATTCGGTATCGTCAATTCATAGCGAAAAGAAAATGAGACGCGGTATTATTTACAATAGGAGCAGACCTGTTGGCATATTCCGGAACGAACTTTCCAATTATGCAGAGAAAAACCTAGACATGATTGTGAATCGAGCTGAGGATGCGCAGTTGTGTATTGAGAATTTCAATCTATCAGATCCAGATTACCTCAAAATGATTCATGGTGATCAAGATTTGGTGATTGGTGGAAACCAGTATCTTCATATATAGGTATAGTTATAAGTAACATTGGTTGGTACTGCCCCTGTTGTCCGGTCCGATGTCATTTGAAAGTGTTTATTTGCAGGTTTTAAACAACTTAATTCCAAAAACCTAATTTTATATTAAAATCCTACTTACTCTCACCACTCCCCATAAACAAATACGCGTGACCCAAAAAGGGGTAAGCTTTTATATCACATTTTATTTTACTAGCCACTCCTAGCATTCGTCGGTTCCGATACCGACTAACGATTAGCCACAGGACCACGACAGACAGAAATAGTAGCCACAACATGGCTCCGTTAGCACCCGCAATCAACTGTGACGTGCTTTTGACTGAAGCAGTTCACTTATATAGTTAGCAGTTAACAGTCATTAAGGAACTCCACAGCTAACTTATTAGTGTTCCTAAACAATATGAAATTGAAGGCCATTTACATGTTTCCACTGATAAACACTAAACCACAGACAGCTGTGCTGCTGGGGAGTTTGTTGCGCCACTTCTTCTTCCCAGCTGAAGCACTAGGAAGTTGTAAAGGGCGGGCGTTTTGGAGGACTGTCTTATGTAATTTTGAGGTTTGAAAAGTGCTGATTCTCAGCCTAGTTTGAATAGATGACTTGAGTTTGACAAAATTAAGACGAAAAAAAGATCGGTAGAGGAACATGTGCATCAGTGGATCACGGGGTGGAACAGTGTTTATTTACGTAATGTTTGAAATTACTTTAGTTCAAAGTTATTTAGATATTTTAAAGTCTTTGCATATTTTCCTTCAGTAAGTGTGTCTAATTGTATAAAACAGTATGAAGTTGTGTGAATAAACGATTTATATTTTGTTAAAAATATTATTTGTTATTAGTAAATGGGTTACAGTGAATCATGTGGTATTGGGGTTCGTCAGATCGATTGTTTGATAAGTAATTACCTAATTTACTGTGCTCAAAACATTGATAACTCGTAAGAGTTTGATTTTGTAACATTTTTTTTTTCGTTTTTTGTGTTTGCAAGATTTAAGTGCATTTTTGTTACTTTCATTTGTTCTATTGTTTATGGTTGTTACTCAAGATTTTTTAGGAGATCTATTCTTGTTCAAGAAGGTGTATTTTATGTTGTAAAACTAAAGAAAAGTAGTAGAAGTTGCCGATTTTGTTTTCTCTTATAATTTTCTGTACTATTAATCTTAATTATCAAGTAGATTGTGATTTTGCAACTAAAACTGATTAAAGAAATAACTGATTAATATATTTTATTGTAAAAAATAAAGAGTTTATTTAATATAATAAGTTTTATTGAATCATAAACGCTTATAATTCATAGTATCCCATTCGATCCACTGTAACTCAAACCCTGATTCAATGTCACCTATTCATGGGTCACACTCAAAATGGATCAATTCGCTGTATGAAAAAGAACAATCTTTGTAAAGTAAACCAAACTGTAAAAGAGGCATTTGAACAAATTATGTTAAAGATTAGACATGCTTTTATATATTGGATTAAAAACCTCGGTCAATAAAGCAGAAATTTAACCCAAAATAGCTTTAGAAAAAAAATGATCCATTGAGCCCCATGTTTCCTTACCTACCTACCAAATACCTATAACATAAATTAGGAAATAAATAGTAGACGACTGACTAATACCTACAAACTAAAAGTCATATAGACGCAAATAATTACTTTTCCGTTACGAAGCTTTTCACCAATTAATGCTTGCGCCAAATTATGTTCTGTCTTAGAACATAATTTGGCGCAGGTTTGCGTAACATTTCGCAGTGTGTAACTAATCCTAAACTGCCTAACAGCTCAGAGCAATTGCGATTTTAAATACGTAAGTACATCATAATTATGAGCAATGCGTCTGCGCTCATGCAGTGGAAAGATGTGAATTTAAACACCGCGCTATATAATTTACCTACATTTCCTAGTTTTGTACTGCAAGAAACGTAGACATCCCTTTTGAATTCCCTCAATTCTGTCTTTATAAATATTAGATTTAATTCGTTTTCACACTTGTCAGGCATAGGTACTGCAAATGGCTGCGGACAACAGCACAATATCGAATCTTAAACGTTTTTACTGGTTAATGACAAGACATTGCAGGATCTGCCGTCACCATGGGCATTCATTCTGTAGGGTTCAATTATAGGCCCTTTCGTATTTCTAATTTATTTAATTGACTTTTGAATTACCTTACAATACTGTGGCAGCATCTACAACGCAACATGCAAACTAATAATCAAAGACCTGACGTCACACAAATCCTGCATCGCGCTATTAAAGTTTACCGCGCGATTAACATATATATAAGACTAACCTACATCGTGGGGCAGTTGCCCGCTAGACACAACACCCGTCTCGTCGGAGGATCGTCCCTTTACTATAGAGAATGAGTGAACTTTACACCCTGTTCCGTCGAATTAAAAATCAGACTGTACTCACCAAACATCATTAAATTAAGTCGAAGTGAACGCCTGCAAGATTTGAACAAGCATGTCGCTGTAGTAAAAAATTGCCTTCCCAAATTATTAGGCACTTCTTTTAGCGCCCATGGCACCCATGCGCCCGAAATCATTGAAGCACTAATGGTTTAAGAATATCTTTTAAATAAAACCAATACCATGATAATAAAATTTATTTTTAGGTTTTTTATTTCATTTTGAATTTGTATAGGTACCTATACAAATGAATTTGTATAGGTACCCTATACAAATTAGCGCTTAATAATTATAACGGGTGTTTTTTTCAGAGGTAGGTTCCTCTAAAAAAAACACCGGTTATTGAATGATGATTGTTACCAATACTTTTACCTGACTGTGATTTTTGTAACCATATTTTGATCTTAAAGTGTCCGTGGAGGTTTTTACCCGTTCTTTTCCATAGGTGCCTAATACTACGTTTTGTAATGGGCAACTAGCTTCATCTTTCTGGCTGACCGACCCCTTGACAATTCGAAAATGCAAATGTAATATTGATTTATTTTAAATAAATGCTTTGAGTATCAGTTTGAATGCGCTAGGATGTCCCGCGAAGCTACAGTTGTAGTATGGTGTGGTATGGTTTTGGTATGATTGTGTGAAAACGCCCTGTTTTTTTCAACTAGGTAGAACTCGCACCAAGTAAACATATTTATTCTGTAAATAATTTATTAAGTACAACAAATAATATCATTAAAAAAAAAACCCCAATTCTTGCATAAAATTAGAACTTTTTAAAATTAGTAGGTAAATAAATATCTTACATTCAAAGTCTTTTGCAACATAGGCAACGGCGTATGTACCTACACTTTTAAACGCGCTTTACACTTAATTTGGGTAGAACATAATAATTAACGTATTGCATCAATGTATAAATAGAATGCTTTCAGCATCAGCATATTAATAAAATAAAAACATCAATAACAGGTACTTATAGTACATTGATTTGCGATCTTGATAATAAAATAAATACAATTGACAAGTAATTTAAATTAAAAATGGCGTAACAGTAGGAATGCCACGGACCTTCAAAGCCCTTTAAATGTAATAAATATGTATATACAGATAAGTATATTTTCCTATCACATAGGACTAAACTTGTAATTCCATCACAAGATATTTAAATAATTTTCTCCCCTTATAAATAAACTTCATTGTATACAATCATTTTAAAACGTTTTACAAGCTGCGGTTTTTTGTATAATTAATTAGTATTACAGAATAATATCAGTTGACAGTTTCAATGATGGTTAATGTGGTGATGCATAGTGGCGATGACTGATGATATCATTTCAATAATATTATTTAGTTTCTTTTGAGTCGTTGAGCAAAGGAGCAAAGGATTTCTGAATTGAGCTACACGATTACTGACAAATGCGTGCACTGACTGCGTGCATGGTTCTCCCACACAGATTTCAGTTTACCAGTCCTCAGAAGACCATCTCGTGGACATTAATCTGCATGCTCATCATTATATGGTCTGACCAAGATTATGTCTGAACTTTTAAAGAAGACTGTGACCTCTGAGTTTGTTTCAGTCTTTCTTCTCAGTGTAGTCAGATAGGAAAACCGAACTCATCTAGTTAGACGAAGGCGAACTTAGAACATAAGTTAGACGTGTTTAGACGCATAAAAGTCTAAATATAATTATTATCATTTCATTTAAAAAAGGGCGGGGGCAAATTGCCACCAACCGGGCACGAATCCAAACTCCGGACCAGAAATTCCAGATGGTAAAACCCAATGACACTTTGCCCGACCCGGAAATTTTACCCAGTAACCCAGGACCTCATGCTCAGCATTAGTGCTTGCGACCGCTAGAGAAGGCAGTCCTTTCCAATTAATTTACCATAACATACTAAAGGCTAGACTTAGTTGTACAAGGTTTTCCAGCGTCAGAGTAGATTTTGTTCCAGAACTCGATCCTTTCCTTGTCAATGTTACTTGTGAGTTTCGTATCCTGGTTTAACACTAAGCATTCTTTAGTTGCTAATGTGTAGGGCCGCCATTCTAAACTGCCTTTAGTTGGTGTGGGATTACTGAAAATAAATAGAAATTCAAATCAATTTATTTGTCAATGAATGAAGAAGATAAATAATTAAGGTTTATAAAAATCTTAGATAGTTCATTTATTCAGGCGTGACTTGGCGGAAATCCATTATAAAATACAATAGACGTAGAAATGCTGGACGCTGAGTAACTCTGCGTCGAGCACTCGGCGTGGCAACACGTCGTGTTTGGGTTCCCGACAAGTCAATCGTCATCCTGAGGATGCCTCGTTGAGAGGTGAAACCAGTGTGGATTTATTACAGGGTTTTTTATTACTCTTTAGGAATTGTTAAGCGGAATAGTTACTAAATATTTCTACGTCACGTGTATTTTATAAAAATCATATAAGTACATTTTGACACTCACCCAGTCTTTGCAAAATCTGCCCACAATTTAGTAATTTGGTATATTATCTTTTTTAATTCGTCATTTTCCTCGCAATAATGCTGACTCATTTCACTGTGGAATAGATAGAATAGATCATCTGCATGGCAAGCACCTTTCACATTATCAAGACCTAACATGCTTCTTATTACATTTAAGTCAGTCACATGGTCAAACTTATACAGGAATGTAGGAGCCATGCTGTGGTAGAGTTGCAAAAATCGATGATTTTGGTAACTGAAGTTAATATCTGTCTGTACATCTACAATAGCTTGAATATCATCCTCCGTCGCGTCTTTCCCGCCAAAATAAAACTGCTTTATACGATGACCAAACTCATCTATCTTTTCCTTAGGCACAGTTGTTGCTATATCTCTGGGAACAAGGAATGATGGGTCTTTATTCAAAAGTTTCAGTTTTTTGGTATGATCATTAACCATCAGCATCCCTTCTGCTGAATTGTAACCGGTCAACAGCGGCACTTTGCTAACTTTTCCTGCTAAAATCAAATCTATAGGTTCCTCAGTTAAGAACTGTTCCTGGCCCTCGAATTTCTTTTCTATCGTTGGTGTAAAATAGATGGGCAGTCCTCTGAATTTTTCATCTTGTGTTCTTGTTTTCATCGTGATTCTGGCTAAATCAATAGCTGGGAGTCCTCTTAGATACTTTAGCAGTTCATTAACATCCTTTGTATCTGTTCCTAATACTTTTCCAGATCTAAATGCTCGATCAACGGGTTTATGCGCCACAGCCCAGTTTGATAAACAAACTCCACTTTGTGCTATCGCCTTGTGAAAGAGTCCTTGTGACATTGGTGACAGCATGTGGTAGGTAACACAAGCGGCACCAGCGCTTTCTCCAAATATAGTGATATTATCAGGGTCTCCTCCAAACTTGCAGATATTTTCTTTGACCCAACGTAACGCAAGCACTTGGTCTTTCATGCCAGCGTTTCCTGGTACTTCAGGGGTATCTAAACATAGGAATCCTAATGCTTCAAGCCTGTAGTTTATGGTCACTATGATGACATCGTGCTGGAAGAAATATTCTGGCCCATATGTTTCGGCATTACCGGATCCTGATAAAAAGGCGCCTCCGTGAATGTAGACCATCACGGGTATTTTGGAGCTGGGTGCTAGTGACTTTGTATAGACGTTCAAACTGAGGCAGTCTTCGCTTCCTTCCACAAAATCTATGACGCTCATGTCGAATTGTGGGCACACCGGCCCGTGTTCTGTTGCGTCTCGAATACCGTTCCATGGCTTCACTGGTAAGGGCGCCTGAAATTAAGATAAGGTTACGGTTTAGTCATAGGTCAACTAGGATTTGATGAATGTCATCAAAAGGTGTTTATCAATAGTTTAGTAGGTACCCAAATCTTGTCTAAACTATGTGCGCATAGTAGGTACGTTGTGAGATAAGACCGCTCATTGTACACTAATTTTATTGTAAGTATCAACTAAAACTTTCGTCCTTTTCGTATTAAGTAAGTATGTGATGTACAAAACAAGGTTTAACAAATAAACAGATTCTTATATTTTGATCAAATAATGAATGGAATAAAACTTACCTTAAACCGCATCTCTCCAACAGGCGGCTGTCCATAGCGAATACCTTTGAAGCTGTAGTAAGGGCTTCCATCTAAGCATGTCTTGACTGCTCCCTTCAGTTTACCTTGTTTGACCGTCACCACTGGGTTCTCCTGTAAACAAACGAGATAATTATATGGTTGAACCAGAAAAACATTTGCGAAGGCACCCTTTTGGGTTTTTCCAATACGACTTTTATAGACGTTCTGTAGCAATTATGTTGCCCCCAGTTAGATGGGATTTAGGGGGAATGCGATAAGGTAGCGCGAAACTCAAATTTCCTTACATTTTTTGCAAGTATCAAAATATGATTTGCGACTGTAACAATTATGCATTTCCAGAATCATAATCAATATAATCATCAATACAACTCATAAGTTCAAAGAAAGAAATAGAAGAGGCATAATTTGAATTTCGCAGGATATCCTGGCGCTTTCGCCTTAAATTAATGGCGAAATGTGGGTGTACTATACATTATACAAGCACCTCTACTCTACCTAACCCTATAACAGATTTATTTAAAACTAGCTGCTGCCCGCGGCTTCGCCCGCGTGAGTGTCGGAAATTACCCCATACATCCCCATGGGTTTTAAGTATAAATATTGAGTTTCGAGTTAATCGGACAGCGCGTTAAAATTCTTCCATACAAACACTGACACCCCCCAACCCCCCTTTAGGGGGTAATTTAGAAAAACTACAAACTTTATAATTTATTTTGATAACTATTCGTGCGAAGTTTCATGTTTATTACCTCAAGGAATAAGATTTTTCATACAAACTTTCATCCCATATTTTACCCCCTTAGGGGTTGAATTTCGAAAAATCCTGATACTTACACGTTATTCTTAATTTTTGGGTTTAAGTATAAATATTGAGTTTCGAGTTAATCGACAGCGCGTTAAAATTCTTCCATACAAACTTTGACACCCCCCAACCGTAGGATAGGATACTTTTCCGGGATAAAAAGTACCCAGTGTGGTGCCCAGGATATTAAAGAATAATTATACCAAGTTTCATCGTAATCGAACCGGTAGTTTTTGCGTGATGCCTGAACAAACAGACAGACAGACAGACAAAAAAAAATTTAATCAAATTTTTGGGTTCGGTGTCGGTCTAGTAACACCCCCTGCAATTTATTTTTTTGATATTTTCAATGTACAGAATTTTCACTTCTACAGATTTATTATAAGTATAGATTACCTAACCATTCTCAGCCATCAAAAATCAATCTGCCTAGCTTTTTCCCAACTATGTTGGGGTCGGCTTCCAGTCTAACCGAATGAAGCTGAATACCAGTATTTTACATGGAGCGACTGCCTATCTGACCTTGGCAAGACTGATTGTCAGTCTTTCGGGCTTTAGACGACCCCTAACGACTGTCAAAGATCCACAAATGACAGCCAGGACCAACCACATTCTCATGCCTTCACAAATGAATTGAAAAAAAAATGAATCTACAGAATATTAGCACTGATGAATATGTCTCTCAATAGACCGATGCAGACTGATGCATGACTAGGTATTTTAAAACAGCTGTAAATGATGTGATAATATTTTAAATCAAGCAAAATTCTCAGCTAGCAACAATAAAACAGTCCAGTGATTTAGAATAAAATACTTATAAATAATTTATTTGCAAAGCAGTAGGTAAGTACCTACAGATAAGGTCAATTAGTGTGTGAGAAACTCCTTGAAAGTTAAAAGCAGAGGCTACTGGCTAGCTAGATAAAATTTGTAAACTTATTTTCAAGTGACTTAAAAAAAGGAGGTTTTCTATGACCCTAAAGTTTCTCTTTCTACTTTAATTGGGCCATCCAATTTAAGGAATAATTATTTTTTGTTACCGTAAGAAATTTCTAAGTCACAGCTTTAAAATGAGCTGAGATAGGCTATGGAGATACGAAGACAGACAAGCATTATCAAAGTGGGTTCCTTTATCTTATCTATTTAGAACTCCAAAACAACTGAAATGAACTTTGATCATGCCTAAATATAGTTGCCAGTTTATAATCCTCAATTATCAAGTCCATAGTACAAGGTTATCCTATTTGCAAAAGAATGTGGGTCATAGGTACATCCTACAGTAAAACAAACTATTGGTGTACAGGCAAAAATATTCATCTTTCCACTACTGCCAATATTCATTTTTATTGTGTTTTCACTATAGGTACCTATACTAGAACCTTATGCGTAAGCTGTTTTTTTATAAGATCAGGGGCCATGATATTCCAATACTAAGGTCCATCATAAGGTTTTTTAATTACCCTTATTTTACCCTTTTTGGACCCACATAGTGGATTACAGCCCACTCCCTCACAGAGAGGAGGCCTGTATCCCAGCAGTGAGATCGATAAAAGCTAATTATGTATGAATTTTAGGAGTAAATTATAGTTACTTAGTTCTAAATAAGTCAAAAGACAGAAATTAATTGGCTTGGATCTAATTGTCCTTGGTGCAGATAAGGAATACAAAAATGCTTGCGCTGCAAAATATATTTATCAAGTTTAATTCAGACAGCAATTTTAGCGGTAATTAAACACATAATTAATCAGAAATGCAACAAAAAATTTGGAAAATTAAAACCCTAACAATAGTTACAAACAATTACAAGTAATTCAATAAAAGAAAAAGTAAGAACAATGCAAATTTTAAAGCAAATAAAAACTGATTATGACATCTTCTGATTTTAAGCAATTAGGTAGTTATGTCTGGCCCTCCGTAAGATCCTCTGGTAAGATCAGGAGGCTACTCAATACTCTGCACTCAATACTTAGGTGGTAACTTAAAATTATATGTGATCATTGTGGAGCATATTGGGTTATTAATAAATAGCTTGAATACAGTGTTAAGTATTGATTTATAATACCGTTTTAATTTTTTCTATGAAATTGGTATGGAATGGTAAAATCTTGAGACAACAGATATATTATCTCAACTTCTAGTTAAGTACCTACCTACTTTTAATAGATAATTCGTTTTCTATTCAGTAAGAATGTTCAAGAGCTATTTCCTTTTGTGGTAGGTACTTACCTATAAACTATGGAAGATGTATAGAAAGACTTGTACAAAGCCAAACATTTAAAATATTTACCTCTTGGCGCAGGTTGTTTATAATTCTTTAATTAAGTATTGGGTTTTTCCATCTGGAATTTTTAAGTCTGCTCGGAGCCTGGATTTATGGCCGGTTGATGGCAATAGGCTCGCCCCCTACTACATGGGACTTAAACATAACTGGCGAAATGTGGGTGTACTATAGTTGATGTTATGTATGTAATATGAACGTTGTGGTAACTTTTCTGGTGGGAAAATTATTGTTAAATGAATGGCCAATTTTACCTAATCATGAGTTTGCAAATAACTTAAAACTTACTTGTTCCATGATGTTCACTTAAGATTAGTAGGTAGATTGTTAGTTTGGCTTTATATGCTTTGTTAATTGAGTACTTATTAGGCAGCTCAGTGTTAGACAAACTTCACACAATTTTTGTTTGTTTGATTTTTATGATCCGTCAGTGGTCAATTCCTCACTGTTCCGAATGTCATAAATATACTTAGATAACTCAATGTGAATACCTACATTACCTATTAATTATTGATAAAACGGACTAACACTGGTTATAAAACGCATCACACCCAAACAAACATAAAATCAAACTGTCAATCTTTATACCTACTAATATAGCTAATATAGTTGGTCGGTCAAAGTTCGTGCCACACTATCAGATTTTTATCAAAGCACAATGAACTCACATTTTTATCACTTACCTTTGAACTGTCAATGTTCGAGAAACACCTTACAGTATTTTTCGTACGAAACACAAACTTTTCCACAGATTTTACAATAAACATTTTTCACTCCAAAAGGTATACACACATTTACAAAAATCTGCGCGAGCTATCCTAATGAGAAACTATTGCAATTTTTTGTCAACTCCATTCTTATAAATTTGGCACGTAGTTTTATACTTTTATAAACAGTCCTAAAGTTAACGCCCGTACCTACGTAGAAAGGGATGGAAATAAAATAGTGCAGGTTAGCTTTGTACAAGTGCGAAAAGGATGTTGCTTTTTGTAATTATCTGCTTTTACTCACGGCAACGACTTTGTTATCAGGCCGGTTTTATTTTAAAGTGTACATAATTTAAAATGAAAGTTTCCATTTTTTGTATGTAGGTAATTGAATAGCTTCTACAAATTTAATCATAATAAATTATTGAAATTCAGTTAGAGGATTTTGGGTTCCACTGAATAACAATTTATTATGGTACCAACAATGAAAATCATCCTTTAATATGAGGTAGGTTTTTTTATGAAAATAATAAACATTTAGTTCGAACAAAGGAATAAAATAATAAAATTATTGTATCTATATCCTCTGACTAACTTGTTGATTAATCAGTTGCGTGTTTTTCTATTCAAATTATCATTGATTACTATTTTGTAATAACATTTCAAGTAAAACAAATAATAATATTGTCTTCATAATTTATTACCTATACTTATAATATTAAAAACTGTACACAAAAGTAAAAATAAAAGTAATGAACTCAACTACGACAAAAAATTCAATAAAAAGATAAAAAACAAGTGTCATCTCTGACAGACAAATTAAAAATCCGGAGCCACAAGTGTGAATAAATCGAATAGATTACGTGTGACTCCGGATTTTTAATTTGTCGCGCGATAACGATATCCCGTGTATCGTCATAGATGACGTCATGACATGCGCCATCTTGCGTTAACGCCGAGCATGCTCTAAATTAATAATTTATTAGCACCGTGAGCGCTGTCAGAAACGACAGTAGCTCTGCTTTGTTTACCTGTGGAATTTTCAAAATTGTGCTTCGGGCTAGATACCGTTACCAACTAACCAAAAAAGAACAAGAAAGTAGTGTATACACAAAGAAATATGGTATAGGTTTTGATGTTGTGCGAGCACTGTGAGCGCGTTCACGAGCGTTCGAAATTGTTGACAGCCCTCAGCTGTCATATTCGTGATAACCAATTTGGAACGCAAATGATTGATGTGAGCGATTATGGCATAATTCGGATTGCGCAAATGTAAGTTTGTCTGCACTATGTTGAGAGACCAACGACTTTTTGTTTCTTTTCTTGAGGTTTTTCTGTTATCTATGAGTAACGAACCATTCTCTGTATTGTTTGTTTCAAAATGGTTGGATCTGTAGTTTTGGAGCTAAGGGGCTGATACCCCTTACCACACCTTACCTACTGCATAGCATGAATTTCGGGCATCAAGAGTTTTTGTCACTTTTCACACACACAATTTTTTTTTTCTTACTGCTCTTAAAATCAAAAACCGATAAGTTACTTTGACGTTTGTGAAGAAAAAGTGTCCAGCACTATTATAGTCCACATAGCATGATCTCTACGACAGCTGTCAGAAAATCACACTATGGCTGCGTTCCGAGTTACGATGTTATCGATTTGAGCGTGCTAACACCCGTTCCGAATAAGCGTTAGCGCGATAACGCCGACCCTTGAAACGTCATAGATGACGTCATGACGTGCGCCATCTTGCGATAACGCCGACCATGCCTTTTACTAATATCACCGTGATCTCTGTCAAAAATGACACTCGACTGAACTGTCATTTTTGGCAGCGCTGTAGTTTTGAGTCGCAAATATGTATAAACTAACGTGGATTTTTTCTAAATTGTGCTTCTGGCTACCGTCGCCACTTAACCAAAGCAGAAAACGAAATTTCTGATGTTTATACAAAGAATTAAGTAATGTTATAAGTTTTGACGTTGAGCAAGCACTGTAGGCGCGTTCACGAGCGTTCCGAATTGATGACAGACCTCAGCTGTCATAATCGTAATATCTAAATCGGAACGCAAAATATTGATGTCAGCGCTGTGAGCGATTATGGCCTAACTCGGAACGCGGCCTTTATGGCTGCGTTCCGAGTTACAATGTAATCGATTTGAGCGTGCTAACACCCGTTCCGAATAAGCGTTAGCGCGATAACGCCGACCCATGATTGCCCATGAAACGTCATAGATGACGTCATGACATGCGCCATCTTGCGATAACGCCGACCATGCCTTTTACTAATATCACCGTGATCTCTGTCAAAAATGACAGTTGACTGAACTGTCATTTTTGGCAGCGCTGTAGTTTTGAGTCGCATATATCTATAAACTAACGTGGCTTTTTCTAAATTGTGCTTCTGGCTACCGTCGCCACTTAACCAAAGAAGAAAAAGACATTTCTGATGTTTATACAAAGAATTTAAGTAATGTTATTAGTTTTGACGTTGAGCAAGCACTGTAGGCGCGTTCACGAGCGTTCCGAATTGATGACAGACCTCAGCTGTCATAATCGTAATATCTAAATCGGAACGCAAAATATTCATGTCAGCGCTGTGAGCGATTATGGCCTAACTCGGAACGCGGCCTATGTCGGCATGCCCATAAAGTATGACATTGACAGGTACTGTAACTAGTGTCTTTAGTCTATATTTACTATTATGAAATTCAGGACTTCAGAGGGTTTATTCTGAAAGTTGGCAACGTCGCAAATAGATGTCAAATATTTCGTTGTTTTGATTAATTTGATAATATTTCTGTATGGAAATAAAAAATGTGGCTAACTAACCAACTAGAATATTGATTATGAAATGCAATAATTAATATCGTAACACCGAATAGTTAGTTTTAGATGTAAAAAAAGTATTTGGTAACTTTCCAAATGCCTTTTTTTCACCTAAAACGGGTACAACATCAAATTCAATGTTATAATTGCAATTCATTATTATTATTCTAGTCAATTGGTTAGCCACATTTCTTATTTCCATACAGTATTATTTCCAAATTAATCGAAACAGGTAAATATTTGACAGCTATTTACGACGTTGCCAACTTTTAGGATGCACCCTCTTCATAGGCGCGTGATTTTCTGACAGCTGTCGCAGAGATCATGCTAACTTGCTTTAAGGACTATAATAGGTAGATTTTAAAAGTAAAGGCAGTTTATTCCGTAACGGTAGTTATGAGGTAAGTGAAATCAGCTTTCGGGGTATTTTTGCATGGATTTTCATGGTATTTACTTATCTAAGTACGATAATTATTTTGCACCCAAATAGGCATCTTTAAATAAAGCAAAAGCAAAAAAAACTAGATTCGCATGAATGATTGCAAATATTTTTGTTGCTAAAGTTAGTAGGTACCTACCCATTTATGGGATAGTATATATGCAGTCACGGGAAAAACTACCCGACAGACATGGAATTGTATGCAGAATGACAACATAAATGAGAAAACCAAATTTGGGATACCTAGTATGCAATTGGGTCAATTTATTATAAGAAGCATTATTTGCATAACATTTTGAAGTCAAGAAGTGGCTACAATATTGGTTTTGTTTTGATTAGGCTTCCTCGGTTGTTTATTTTGTATCTACCTTACGATTTTTCAATAGTTGCAAGTTTACAACAATGCCGAGATGAAAACAAGTGCATGTAGTCAACATTACAGATTCCCGACATCCAGGGCATCTCCTGCAGCGGCTAGGGGCGTGAGGGCGCGAAATTTCGCGAAATTTCGCCTCTACCTCACGCGCTCCGCCCCCTCCTTCGCGAGAATTACTGCTTCGTAGAATGAGGTGACGGCTCCCCATGCCCTCTCGCTCCGAACCATGGCTTGGACCAGGGCCGGACGCGAGAGATCACCGCCGCCGATCGCTTCCACGAGGACACTGCGGTGCTCTGCCCAAGCCGGACAGACCTCCACCGTATACTCCACCGTGTCCTCCGGGCGATCCACACAATGGTGACAACCGGGCGTTTCCTCCCGCCTTATCCGAAACAGGAACCTCCCGAAACAACCGTGTCCGGTGAAAACCTACGTCAGGCGGAAGGTGGCTTTAATCTGTATGTCGATGAGCTGATCGAGGTGCTCAGTAGAGATCGTACCGGCTGTTACAATACGGAGTAGGTATGTGTAAACAATTTTAGTTACGCCGATGATATGGCGCTACTGAGCGCCTCAATTTGTGGCCTCAAGAGGTTGGTGACCATCTGTGAAGAATATGCCTTACTTCATGGTTTGGTCTACCTACAACGTGACTAAAAGTGATTTCATGGTCTTTGGTGTTAGCGGTCGATGTTCTGATCCTATGCCTCCGGTCAAGTTGAACGGAATATCGCTTGTGAGGGTATATAAAGTGAAATACTTAGGACATCTTTTGACCGCTGACCTAAGAGATGATGATATTGAAAGAGAAAGAAGGGCGCTGTCGGTGAGAGCTAATGCGATCGCTCGCGTCGATTGCTTTTACTTTACGCTACTACGGTGCGAAAAAGATGCGCATCCCTGGTACGCCGGGTGCGGACCAGCCCCAATATTATACTGCAGTGTGTCGCGAGCAGACTGGACCGTTTGTGCGTGAATGGCTGTTACAAGTTTTCCACATCGTTGTTGAGCTTGTAGCAGGGATTCTCATAACTATAGGGCAGTGTATAGGTTAAGTTTACTAACATAGTGTTGTTAAGGACTATTGTTACTAACATAATATTGAGTCATTGTTACTTGTAAATTAAAAATAAATAAATAATTCCAGAGATAATACGTCACCGCGCGCGGCATTAAAAGCAGTTAAATGTCTAGACAAAAAGAATTTGATATATTCAAATTCTTTTTGTCTAGACATTTAACTAATTTGTTACACAAAGATAATGATTGAGCCATTGTTACTTGTAAATTAAATATAGATAAATAAATAAATAAACAATTCCAGTCATTTACGTCACCGCGCGCTTCACTGGAGCAGTTAAATGTCTAGACAAAAAGAATTTGAATATAAATTTGTTACACAAAGATAATGATTAAGCCATTGTTAGGTACTTGTAAATTAAATATAGATAAATAAATAAATAAACAATTCCAGTCATTTACGTCACCGCGCGCTTCACTGTAGCAGTTAAATGTCTAGATAAAAATAATTTGAATATAATTATCTAAATTAAGTAACACAATATACACACTAAGACACTTTAGACAACGAACGCCTGGCGTGACTAATTTTGACGTACTTACATTACAAAAATTACAATAATGACGAAGCAAATGATACTAAATGTTTAGTACTGCTGCAGATAGATTACAACTTAAATTGGAAAGGACGTTTATAGGATAACGATCGGTAACGAGGATTACCGAGACAGTGTTTTCCGAGAAATAAATTCACACCTTTGTTAGTTTTAAGGTTCGTTTTTTACTACTTAGATTTAAAATTGTACTAATATATCTATAATTATGTACATCTATACAGGGTGGACTTTTGAGATGGTGCAGCAAAGGCAGCTACCTTAACCGTTGTAGCTACAGGAAAAGTGTCTTAGGACAATGTCCTTACCTTCTTGAAAAAAAAAATTAAGCGATTTTTTTTTATTAAAAGCAAGAAAATGGGCCGTTTTCACAAAAACTTTTTTTGATGCCAATCTATTCTGTTTATTATAAGGATCAAAAACCTCTATTGAACGAACTGAGCTTTGAGTAGGTACTAGAAAAGTCAGAAATCGCAAAAAACTTTTCACATACTTACATTTCGTAGGCAATGAGACTAAGCGAGTTTGGCGAGTAAAATTGTAAGAAAAATAATTACTTATGTGAGTGCCTACGTTTGTGAAAAATAACAATAAAAGAACAAAAAAATAAGAAATTAAGTTCATCTGCATATGTTTCATGTTCATCTCCAAAACACTTCTTACGGGTTACCACGGTATAGTCAAGTCTCAATTACGTTATGGTGTCATTTTCTGGACCAACTCAACTGATATAGACACAGCAAGCCCAAAAAAGATGTCTTCGATCAATGTTTAAAGCCTTGTTTGTTGCAAGCCTTATTTTAAGCAGTACAATATCTTGACACTTCCTTGTATACAATTCCTTGTAAACAATACAATTCAATCTGTTAATATTGTATAATTGCAAAGCACATGTGTGAGCACTGTGACTACATACCTTCTAAAAAGCTACCATTTACTGGGTACGTCTTACATTGACTTGAATGTGCCCTGGCGGCTGAGAGTATGTCATGCTCACTCAAATTTCTCGCTGGTGGTGGCGTGTGTGTTGGATCGTTAAGTTCCCTTCAAAATGGTGGAGCTAAATGGTGCTGATCCATGCGTCATGTTCGTAAACGGGCGCCGTCAGTAGGGACTGGTCATCTCTTAGCTGCCACGGCTTATTTTAGGTTTAGAATTGTTTCTATATTTTTATTACGGACGCTTTTAACGTGCAAGTCTTTTTACATTGTTCTCACATGTATAATTTCAACATGAATGATGTAACAAATATTATGTAACATAATTATATTTTGATTTAAAAGAGTGTCCGTGGAGTTTCTTGCCCGTTCTTCTCCATAGGAACCTAGGTACTACGCTTTGGAATGGGCAACTAGCTTCATCTTTCTGACTGACCGACCCCTTGACAATTCAAAAGTGCCTGTGATTGGTTTATTTGAAATAAATGCTTTGACTTTTAATTTCTAGAAGAAATGCTACAAATCAACTTTATTTTTAATTTTTAATTAAAAATCCGGAGTCACTTGTGATAATAAATCGAACAAATTAAGGCACCCGCAGACAGGCGCGATGCGATACCGGCAGAACAATGTCCTTTAAGTTTTCATCGAAACTGTTCCATCAGAGACGCGTCGTAGCGTCGCGTCGCGCCTGTATGCGGGAGCCTTTACGTGTGACTCCGTATTTTCTTTAAAACTAATGTTTGGTATTTTTTCAATAATTTCAATATGGAGCCAAATTGGATGTGTTAACTAGCGCCACCTAACCCTGTGTGTACCTACGTTGAAGGATCAAATTAGTTGTCGCCTAACAAATTTGTTCAGGATCAATCTAAAAATGTGACCATACCTCGTAGGGAAACATAATTTTTCAAATACAGAACAATAACTAGAAGTTTTTTGAAATTTTTGCCATTTAAGAGTTGAACATCACCAGGTTTGACCCACACATTTTCGAACCGAGGTATGGATCTCGGTCGGGCTGAAAATTAAACGGCCTCTGACGGAGCGATCGAATAAATAAACCTTAAGTAGGTACTTAATTGTGATTCTTCGTCTGTAACCGATCAGTAGGTAGAGAAAAGTTAGATAGGCCTCAAACTAACTTGTTGTCATCAGTAAAAAGTATACAGAAATAGAAAAGCATTCCCGTAGGAGTTTATAATCAAGTTATAAAAAAGCTTCTCGAATGCTAAATATGACCGCTATGCGGCGCTAGCAGTAGCAGAAAAGCGCGCGAGCTGGCTACGTATCTTTCGCGCGCCAACTTTAAATTGAAATAGGGACATTAGCCAACAAATTGAACCTCATTTTATTGATTAATTTACACATTTTATTTGTATAAATATTACAATATTCATGATAAAATACCCCTTCATTTGAACGACAAAAATTGACAGGGCGATTTTGTTGTCGCGATATGGACGCAAAAATTCACCAATAGAAATTGCTGATTTAGTCTACCTGCCAGCTTATCAGGGCACCCACTTCACCCACCTTCAGTGTAAATAAGGATTAGCACGATTATCAGTTTTATTGTAGCCAGGAATTATTTTAGAACGAGTTTTACGAGCGGTACGCGTTGCATTGAACAATTGTGCAAATAAGTGCGATTTTTTGTCACTATTTGTATTGGAATTATTATTTTTAGCTTTGTATAATATATTTATTATTTGCCGCATGTTTTGGTGCGAGCGTTTGTGCGCAAACAGGCCGAATGTGGCGACACCGCGCGCCTCGTAGAACGAAGCTACGCTGAGACCCGCCGAAGCGCCTGATACTGCAAGATTCTTGAAGGACTGTATGAATCGTATAGAAACAACACAAAATACATTTGTACCATATTTATGCATTATATTTAATTTATTTGTTCAACTAAAACCCATGGTAGGCAGTAGAACTTATTGAAAAAAGTCGTGGCCGTGGAAAAAGATATACGCGTCGTGTCGCAACAGCTCAACTCCGCTACGCTCCCTTGTTCAGTTACGAAAATTTCTAGACTCCATTGAATTCAGATTAACTGAATTTATTTGGAAACGGAACGTTTTTAAAACTTTATCCCTAGCAAAGGATGACGTAAATATGTTATAACTCTTAATAGTCGTAATACAGCTGTTTCATTTATTAAAAAAATAACTTAAGCTAATAAACCCGTCAGATACCAACAATTTATTTATCGTTAACCTGATTTTTGAAGAATTTTTCGACTTGGGTTGAAGATTTAAAAAGTTGTGCATGTAATTGATAGTACATTTTTTATTATGGGAATACATACACCTCTTATTTTTATGTTGATTTTAAGGTAAAACTTCAAAACACACTGTTTATTATAAACGTAATAAGTTGAGCGATAGACTCAACTGACAGTCATAAAGAAAGATTGCATCAAAGTGTTCCCTCAAGTTGGTAGGTAATATTTGAAGTGGACGATAGGTATCAAACCATGATAATAAGAGACAATATTCAAAGCAATTCAAAATGCTAATAACTGTAAAATTAATATTTGCAATACAATACAAAACTAATCGCACAGTGGTACAAATTGCGACCGCAACTGGCACAAAATCACGATTCTAATAAAAAAATATAATATTGCAAAAATTAATGAAACCCGCTATCTACTGACATGTGTTCTTGAGGATTATATTCTCACGGCTTTGTCAATAATAATGTGGAATATTTTAATAATTACTTCTAACTTCTGGGCTGTGATTTGTCGGTACAAATGTGAGTTCTGATTGCATTTTCACGTGTTACAGACTTGTTTTTTAATATTCCTAATAAAAGTGACAAGTTTTGACGACTTGTCAATAATGTGTCGAGATAACGTCATGTTGGTTGCAGTTGATATGCAAGGCAATAAATATTGTGTTAGTATTGACACTAATGACATGCCCACTGCCCAGTCGTCAGGTATGGGAGAAGACATTTTTTAAAGGTAGTATGTTATTTATGTAAAATTTATACCACTGTGTTTTTGCCAAAAATGCCCGAAAGAGGTGTCAAACAAATTAGGAATCAGTACCTACATCTAAATAAAAACTGACTCTTTTAGTGATTAAATTCATGTATAAAATAAAGTAACTCAAACCCGTTGCGTCGCAAATTCCGAATGACAGAAATAACCTTTTTTTTTTTTTTTTTTTTAGAAAATCTTTTGCACTAACTTTAACAACGTTTCTTTGTTAAAACACGCACTCTGCTTCAAAAAGCAACCCTTTTAGCGATCGTTTAGTTTTCTATAAAGACTTGCACCGTCATTATTTACAACCCCTTCGGATAAGCCCTTGACAACAAACCTTTTTAACATTTTAAAACTCCGGCCAACAATGGATGATGTATAGTTTTTTTTTTTACCAACTAGGATTATGCAACTCTTCTGTATAAATGTTTTAATATTTAAAAGATTAGCGTCATGTTATTGCGTTTTAGTTAAAGTAAATATTTTTTGGATTTAAAATGTTTGTATTTGTGAAAAAGATTGTAGTTTTTGAGTACATTATTGGCTGTACAATTTTGATATAAGAATTTATTATGGATTTATAATGTCGATTAGTTTTGTCCATCAAGGAAGTGATTCTGGCGCAATATGTATGCAGCGTGCGAATTTTTAAAGTGAGTCAGGTCACTTTGAAAATTCGCAATACACTTTGAGATAGGAGACACTCAACTCATCTAAATCTACTATAAACAGGAAGTTACGTCTTTTGCTTTCCATAGTAGCAGCATATAGGTATTTCTACTTACACCAGTAAACAGCAGCAGCTACAAATCATGTGGACTATTCTCGTTGTCTAGTTACTTCATTTAATTTCAAATTCATGGTCTTGTCTGCTTCAACTGCCGTCGTATCTTCGATAGACATTTGGCATTTAACCCTCTGCTGGCTGGCTTGATCCCTTTTAGTTACTGCTCCTTCAACCAAGAAACATTTTTAAAATTAATTAATTCATCAAAATTATATTTTAAGACCAACTTAAGTCCGCAACAAGCAAATAATGATCAGTGCCTGCGCGGGCGCGGGTTAAGTCCGCAGAATTATGCTCGGTGGCGAACTGTTTGGTGGCACGAGGGGCTGTGCGATGGGGTTGAACTGAACTAAGTTAGGGATGGTTGCTGTCGATATTTTGCAATTATTTGGATCGACCTCTTTTTGGTAATATCTGTTGAAAATTTTCATTATTCGATCCATCGATCATAAGTAATCGTAACCACTATTATGTTTGGCTGCAGATTTCATCGGGCTTTTAATCTATCTATGGTTAATATTTTCTTTTAATACATCAACCTCTCTTTGCGCCTGTTCTTTGCTGACACACGGAACCTCATAAATCGTCACAATAATTAAAAGAAATGCGGATTTAAAAAAAAACTAAGTACGATATTTCGTTATCCCTTCAAATCATTGACATATTATTATATTATATCGATAAAATAGAACCACAGCACTAAAATCACTGTATTAACCCTTCTGTGCATGTAGGAACATTTAATGCATTCATGGGCTCTCGAGCGTGGCGACGCCAAAGTAACTAAAGTAGACTGCCCCAACGTTCGCTTTTTATTTATTATTTTAAAATGGGACGGGGTAATTTTAAGATTAGGGTCTTACTTAGTTGTCTGTTTGTTATTGAATTTGGGAGCCACCTGTAGGAAAACGCTCATTTACGGTCTCTACGCAATTTACAGCATTTGGAACAATTTATTGATTGGCGAATTTTTGCTAGGAAAAATTTGCATATTTGCCAGGAACCATATTTTGAGGGTTGCAGTAAGGTAAACCATCCAATATTCTTTTAGCTTATCAATTTTGGCGTAAAGTTGCCATAACTAACACCATATTTTTAACCCTTTGGCAGCAACCGTGACGCAGTTAGTCCACATTTTAGCAGGAATCGTCATTGATCCGTGTCGGCGACATTTGGTGTTAAAACGTTGCATTGTACGACTATTTGTCAACCGATCAGCCGGAAACGGTTATGACGAATCGTACAAACATTACTGATGCGGCTGCGATGTTCCACTTAATATTTGAATATTCAGTTGCACGTTACATTTTTATTTATTTATTTTCCAACTTACATCTACTCATCTTTACGTTTACTTATATTCATTCGATTCATTCCTGTAGTGTTGTTGTTATGGCCTAGAATCCATGAGTAGGTAGGTACTACTTTAACTAAAAAAAAATTCGTTATCTGGATTTTATGCAATTTTAATAATGAAACTTAAACCACTTTATATTTATCATGATTTAAGAAATCAGAAAGCAAGATAACTTTTCGTATTACCATTCTGTCGAAGAGATATAACGATCTAAAAAATATAAGTAACCCTTTGTAGCTACCGGTCCCGAAACATCCAATAAAAACATCGCCAAAACGCGTGTCCGATCAAATATTTATATAATTTATTGCTTGTCAATATCGACAAAGGGTTAGGCAATAAAAAACGACGCAGTTTGCACGCGCTATTAAACTATTAAATAAATTAAAGCGACGCGAAGCAAGGTGCCCGTTGTAACTACATTACAAATAAATGTTACACTATTACGAAGGTTACATTTAAGATATAGCAGCAGAAGGTTTGTATCGTAAAGAAGAATGGGGTTCAAAAAACGTTATCGATTTGAGTACAACTTACGGAGTACAGTTTTCACGGTCTACGTACGGTTGGTTGGTCGGTGTCTACGAGCTACGACAGGATTAGCAACCTTATGACCAATTGGAACCGTGCACCTAGCTTCTGACGTTTCATAAGTGCCCATGTAGGTTTATGTGAAATAAAATATTTTGTTTCAAATCTACGTCGAAAGCAGCATACGAAACCTGTTCCCATAATCAGTAAAATAGTTAAGAATATTAAAATTGAGTAATAATAAGTATTAAAACAAGTAACATTTTCTTTTTTTGTTAACATTTTACAAACATCCCTCATTTAAAAAAGCTAATTCAGGAATGGTTTCAGAAATAAAATGAATGCACCTACAAACCGCAGAGCAATCTAAGGGTGTTGTGTTTATGTTTTAATAACAAAACTGACGTCGTTAAAAGTGCCTCAAAAACCGGGCATAGACTTTTAAACCACGCTAAAAATTAATCATCATTTTCCAAGACCTCTTCGAAAATCAAGTGTAGTAGGCGGAGCTTCGTCCGCCCTACAGGACCAAAGCTCAGAGCCCATAAAGCAGGGTGCACACCGTTCCAACCCCCAGTAAGCGACGCACGCGCGGACGCACAGTGCGCACGCTCTAGTCATGGTGGTCAAAATTAAAATAGCATAATTATTTTTTAGTTAATATTTTTTTATTGATATTTTATAGACTATTAATAGTGTTGTGATTGTGTTCAGTGGAATAGTCTGAGTAATAACAGTGGAGAGTTTAATTAAAGTGAGATATGTTTTACTTATGTTTTTAAATAGATGGGGCACAAATAGTGTAAAGTAAAGGTACATAGACTGAAACCTGAGGCTACTTGATAATTATAATTTTTCACTGCAGTTATTAATAGATAGGTAACTAAACCAACCTAGGTCATCAATAGGCGAAAGTTATCTATCATAATAATTCAAGGAAATGGTTTCAGCCTTCTGCCGTTCAGATATTATAATAATTATTAACTAGGTATATTGAGTAGGCAGGCATCTAAAAATAACACGTTTTTTTCTGAAAACAACTCCCCACAAAAAATACAAACCACTAATATTATTACGACAACTCAACAACAATTTAAAAGTATAAAACAATTCAATAGCAATTAACTTGCCGACTCGGTCTCGGTTCGCTGGCCATAATAGGAACAAATGCCGGTCGCGTGCCGGACGCGTGGTGGATACAGGTGGCACACCCTAGCTGTTGGTAGCTTGCCATTGAGCGATTGATTCTTGGCTTTAGATGTTTTAGTTTAATAATAATAAATCATTAAATCAATCACAAATTATTACAAATTTGAAAAAAAAAACTGCTTAAAACATTTATTTATTTTTTATATTATTTATTTATCTACTATTACCTCTTATATTTGTTGTTACAGGTAGGGACCCAATAAAACAATGTAGTCACAATTTCCACACTCAGGACGTCACCCACCAAACAATTAACCATCACCACCAACAAAAAACAAAACACAAACAAAAAAAAACATGGTATACACTGGTGGTGTGGCGTGATTTTGATTGAAAATTCTAGTTAATTATTCGCGAATTACTTACTAACATAAATTGCGAGTCTACTATTCACTACAGACACATATCGAGATGGTTCGATGGAATTAATTTTCCGATTTTCCTTTGGTACCGTCTCGAGCAGATTTTGGTAAAAAGTGGCAGACCTTAATCGAAAATTAGAGGATTTAGGAATCCCTTCAAAGAAGAGTTAATAAGGGCCTGTCTTTTTGTTATTGAATTTGGTATTCAGATTTCTAACTGCAACGCTTTGGGTTTCATATAGAGCGACTGTCCTTTTCTTTGCGATTTTTGAAGTAACATTGTCACAGGATATAAGAACGTAATAATTCTATTTAACAAGTGCTCCTATTCGTAGCCCAAGACATAGCTATTAAAACTATCGTACAACAAACAGATAATGGTGTTTGGTATGCTGGATTTAATGCATGGCACGCGACGCAAAGCGTGTCTGGCGTGTGGTCATAACAGGTGGCGTTACGCCGATTTTATTTGTAATTAAGTGATTGAGTACGAATTAGTAATTTTAATTGAATAATAACAAATAATAATAAAAGTTTATTCAGGTAGAAAAGGTAAAACAATAAATAAAAATTTGCTTAAATCTACGAAAAAGTTCAGTTGTGTTATGTGCCTGAACTAGGTCATCCTGTGTTTCAGGCGAGGTTTAAGGATTTTGATAGAGTTACTTTCATCAAGTTCAATCAATATTCGTACCAAATCTTTCCATATTTTTTTAATTTGAATATTCTATATTGTTGGATCGATGTCCTTGATGATCCTTGTAAAATAATATTGCTTTAGTATTTGACTTAAAATAGAGAGATATCGATGATGATATTTCATATCATTAGTATTTTCATTATGTAGTCTACAATTGATAAAATAATAAAATCTGATCATTTCGTCATGCCGCCGATCAATCTGTAGGGCGTATTGGAGCACCCTAAATCGGAAATCTGTCCGGAAGTAGGAAGTGATAAAGTTCAACAGTAACTGACTTTGTATGGTGTTGGTCACGCAATAGTCTGGGCATGGGGTGGGTCACCTGTCCCGCTAGTGTGTCGTAATTGGTGCAAGACAAATAATGAGGGTTGGAACATTTAGGAATTATGGCAAAATGCATAACTTGAATTATATTACAAACTTAAAAGAAAGTTAAGCGTAGGAAAGAAAAATTACTATGAATCATTTTTAACACGATATCAAAATTAATATCACTGGAGCTACGTTCACGCTTCAGGATTCAGCGACACGCACGAATATTAGTATGAAAATGTAATATCTCATCTTTCCTTTCCAGATTTCTACGATGTTCAGCACCAACTTCGAGGACTACTGTGACTTCAACGAAAGCATTTGCAGCAACGACTCCGGTATCGACCGATCATACACGGACTCTTTCGTCAACTCTACCAACAGCACTCCATTAAAACACGAAACCTCCGACCTTGGAATATCTCTCACGCCATCCAAAGATGTCAGAAGAAAACTCTTCAGTGAAGACTACGATCCTTTCCAAGACCCAGTTGATGATGTAAAAAATTTCGACGAAAATGTACAAGCGACAAACACATCAACGCCTAAGAAAGAGAAGAAGCCAAAAGATCCTACTAAGCCTAAAAGAAAATACGCCAACGGAAAGAACAGAATCTCAAGATGTAAGAGTCCTACGCAGCTCATGAAGATCAAGAGGAATAGAAGAATGAAGGCTAATGATAGAGAGAGAAACAGGATGCACATGTTGAACGAAGCCTTAGACAGACTACGCTGTGTGCTACCAACATTTCCTGAAGACACAAAGTTGACTAAAATAGAAACACTACGGTTCGCACACAACTACATTTTCGCTCTAAGTCAAACATTAGATTCGTTAGACAATATAAATTCTGGACAAGCTCCGCCAGAAGATTACAGCCTAAACTACGAGAAGCTACAAAGTTATTCAGTAACTGGTGAGAAAGTCACAAAAGACGCTTTCAGAGATATATTTTCAATTCCAAATAAACCAGAAGGATGTAATGATGGTAGCTATAGGAACTTCCAAGGGTTTAGTAGGCCCTTCCCAAATGGATCCAACTTCATGCAGACGACCGAAGGTGTGCTTATAAATGTAGGGAACGTTACAGTGTCTGTGAACAATAAGGGCGGCAACTGTATCACGTCCACTACTGGGACTGGTTTCTTCACTCATCCTTCAAGCTTGGGTGAAGAAATGAATCAACAAGCTTATCAATACCAAAGGTACGGGGCAACCACCTATAATGAAGCTCCATATGAAGCAAATAATGTACACGGAGAATACTTCAATCAGAAGAATTACGAAATTTTCAAGAACGCTTTTGATACAGCAAAGAATAGAAAGATCGAGAAGTCTGAAGACTATATGTATGGAAAATATAATAATACAATGTACGGATACACTGACACAAATTGTTATACTGGAAATACTAACGAATATTTACAAAATAGCTATTATTATAATGATCAAAGGTGTTACAGAAACTTTTATAACAGGGCTCCTAGTGTTTTAAATGCTCAAATCTAATGTCTGTGAAGCTAGTCACTATGTACAAAATATTTTTGATATAATTATACAAATTAGTTTTAAGCACAAATTGTATTATACCAAAGACAATAAGATTTAGAATAGGGTAAGTTGGTTTTGTAAAAGTCTATTTCGCTAGTCATTTTTGTGAAATAAAATATACTTTTTTATATTTGTACTTACTTGTTTTATTCAGAGGTGTTTAAAGATTATAAACCATAGAGAAAAATTAAAATGTATGTGACACTTTAGCATGAGCGCAAGATCGACGCTCAAAAATGGAGAGGCAACGAGGGAAAGGGACTGCTGAGATATCCAATGGACCCAGGAGGAAAATTAATAAGTATTTACATTGAACAGTAGAACTTCAAAGTTTGCAACATATCGATCTGTCAAGTCTAAACAATAGCAAATAAACGGTAGCCCAGTTTAACGTATAGAAAGGGAGAAATTGACGCATGATTTACCACTGTGTAATAATACAAGTAAGCACCATGAATATAAATCAAATAGGAACAATGAACGTTAAAGAGCGAAAAGTTGTGAATGCTTATGCGCACCCCTATGGCAGCTTTGTTCAGGATCTATAGAAAATTCAAACAACACATGGAACATTCAACACGTGCCTTATTTAGTTGAAATAGAGTCTACTACGACGGCTAAAGTAAAGTTGTTAGTTTAGAATAGGGGCACCCGTTTGGATCGAGTTACGATTTTCGAAAACTAATGTTTGCTTTGGAAATTCGTTACGAGCATTGTTGCTGGACGTCGATGTTTGCTCCAATTATTTAGATGTCATATTTTTGGGATCATTGTTAGATCGGAAATCATTCTATAACATCGGATGAAGCTTTAACTGTACGATACATTCTGGAATATGCTTACAAAAGTAAATGATTTCTCAGAAATCGGTGCGAGTTTCCTTCTTACTTGTATGTCAAAGCAGGTCTTTGTTTTTTTTTTTCAGGAGTTTTATCTCGAGCGTAGTAAGAGTAGGGTAGGTACTTCATTATATTAGGTAAACATAGGTTTCTACTATTATAATTACGTTTTGATGAGGATTATTAATGATATTGTCATCATTTACTATGAAGTAGTAAACCTGGCGCGTCGTGAGCTACCATCTACTTTTCGTAAGTTCGAATCTAACATAAACAAAGTTGGGATATAACCAATACTATCCATACACATACAAATGGCACCTGGCGTCCAACTGTCACCCAAAATTACAATAATTACAGAACAAATCTGCGCTTCGTCACGCCCCATTGCGCAGGAGTTCCAATTCGAAATGGTGCAAACAGGAAATTAGCTTCCGACTAAGAGTTAATTTCGTTGTCGTTTCTGTAAATGTGATTAATGGGAAATCCGTAGTAAACAGAAAATAAGCTATTGTATAGGTAAGAATAGAAATTCATAATGTTTCTTCTGATCATGACACAGTACACAGAAGTGAATGAATAATCTAAGAAGCAAGCCCAAGCAGGTAAGTATACAATGTGCGTTAAATGGTAGGCGCGGCAAAAAGTCGTCAACTACAAAGGGACAAAACTCACACCTATTACAATTTTCTGGTCATAAACCACGTTTATTTAAGTCCATTGACACTAGAAAACCGAATGACACGCTGTAACAGCCGTGTCCATACACAATGTAGCGAGACCGACGGATTATCACGGCTACCGATGGAAACCAAACATTTATCCACCCCATTCTAGTATCCAAGCTGCGTCATGGTAAAAGAGTTCATATAGAAGTGGAAGAAAGATTGCAAATCATTTGGTTAAAAGGGGTTTCGAAAAAGAAATGGAATTCGGAAAAATGTTCAAACCAATTATTTTTCAAATAAAACTACGTTTTATCAGGATTGAGAAGTAAAGGACCACAGTGCATTCATGAGCATTAACTGCGATTTTAGAAAAGATTATGAATATTTTGGAAAATTTACAATAGGTATTATTTTTGTAGAATGCCAAAAATAATCTTAAAAAAAATATTTGGATGCAGAATAGAATAAAATTGCGAGAGTTGTTTAAAAGTATATGGAAGCTGATTTCCCTTTTCCATTAGGTAAAGCGTTACAAATTGAATATTAAACTGCCACAAAATACCATAGATATTTTTATCTATAACATCGAAACTGCTAAAATGCGGTACTTAGCAATATCTCCCCACAAATCTATCGTAACCGGCGGCTATTAATCCGATGCATTCAGATTTCACCCCAGTGCAGTAAAACCAATCAATTTTTATATATCGACTTTATGTGCGAGGAACATTTTGCTGGTTGATAAAGTGACATAATATATATGGTTGACTTTGGAGACCTTTCCAGTTTTGGGTTGGATATTGATATTGACTCTTAGGTTCTTTCTATCGAAGTCCGTCCCGGTTTTATATTGTATTAATAAAGTATTTTCTACAATTAACTCGCTACAATATTGTTCTGTGTTCTTTACAAAATTGTACACTACCTTGCATATCTTTTTAATTAGTCGTGATTTTTAATTTATTTTCTTTATGGCACCTCCTTAGGTCATGAGCTATCCGAATATCTAGCCTAGGTCTTAAGTGGGACGCGTGAAATTTGATTCGTTGTTACAATGTTTAATAGATCCCGTAAAATTCTACAGGAGCACGCAATACCTACCTATATAAAAAAATAAAAGTAATAAAAACTAAAACCCAACTACGGCAAAAGTCAACTAAAAAGGTATAAACAAGTCATCTCAGACAGACAAATTCAAAATCCGGAGTCACACGTGTTAGGGGATAAATCGAATAGATTACGTGTGACTCCGGATTTTGAATTTGTCTGTCTGAGATGACTTGTTTATACCTTTTTAGTTGACTTTTGCCGTAGTTGGGTTTTAGTTTTTATTACTTTTATTTTTATTTAAATTATTTTGGGGTTATAATATATATATTTTTGAAATGTGCTACTTAAGCCCTTTCATTTGATACCCAACATGACACCATTAAAAAAACTTTTTTTTTTAGTTCATCACTTTTGTCCTTTAGATGGCGCCATATTCAATTTAATGTGACGTCACATAGCCTATAACCATCGGACTACTGAGACGCTTCCAACGGTACCCCATTTCTTTCGCCGTAGTTGAGTTTTAGTTTTTATTAGGTACTTTTTTTGTTATTTAAATTATTTTAGGGTTATAATATATATATATTTGAAATGTGCTAATTAAGCCCTTTCATTTGATACCCAACACGACCCCATTAAAAAAACTTTTTTTTTTAGCTCATGACTTTTTGTCCTCTAGAGGGCGCCATATTCAATTTAATGTGACGTCACATAGCCTATAACCATCGGACAACCGAGACGCTTCCAACGATACCCCATTTGTCAAACTATGACGAGTAGTTTAGAAGTTATGAGGGAACAAATGAACATACATACATACATACATACATACATACATACATACATACATACATACATACCGGTCAAAATCATAACCCTCCTTTTTGCTTCGCCGTAGTCGGGTAAAAAACCCTTGGGCTATGTGCCTTTCAAGTAAAAATACTACAAAATACCCCTAGAATTTCAACCGTTATTTTTATTTAAACATACCATAATCAAATATAAAACACATGTGCGCTATCGTATGTCCAGAAGCCTAGCCCTGGGCTAATTGCTCCATGTTTGTTTGTCTGTTTGATTTTGTTTAAAATTCATCCCGGCCCATGAGTGCCCCGGCCAGTGAGAATTTGTTTAGTCCACTAAGCTAATATACTCGTTTGTTTAAGTTTTTTAATGGAAGGGTGTTTTTATTTGATTTTGATAATGTGGTCGCTTCTGAATTCTATTTTGATTGAGTCAGTTGAGTTTTTCGTAAATTGAATTAAGTAAACCGTATTTTCGGTATTTTTTCCAAAATGTCCTCTAGTTTGTACCTCAGTGCCAGTCGTAACTCGTAACTTCGATTAAACTGAAACTAAGTTTATTTATTCATAAAATTAATAAGAATATAAGTTTATTTCATTTGATATTGTATGACAACTTTTAACTGCCAATTTTCCTGTTTCCTGTTTGATCTTTAAATCTACTGAGTCCTATCATAAGTGTGACAGAAACACCAAAGAAATCAATTGCTTGCACGATTCTATTGCTAAAATATATTGCAAATATTCATACCGCCCAATATATCTAATCCCAAAACACTATACTAATATAGAAAAGTATCAATTCTGTCATTCTCCGCATTTAATACCACAAGATGAATTGGCATCACCACAAATTGGCTATCCAGCTGACGTTCAATTTACCTATAAATTACCATTCAAAAATAAACTGTTACGTTTCGGCATAAGACTCAAATTTGAGTAAGAACTATACGTTCATGTCACCAGCAGAGAAAGAACTCTGGCTTTCCCTTGTATGGTAAAAAAACAGTGCAAAAATAGATTGACCAGGATTTGGTAGAGGTCTTAGTAATTTGGTGCAAGTAAGTTAGGGAGAAGAGCTTAGTGATTTGACGTTCAGCAAATATTGTAAATTATTTATTACAAATATTAGTTGTGTTCGATCAGTTTTATGGCTACCGAAATTTTATAGTACAAGTAAATAAATAAATTAAGTAAATTTTGTAGTATAGTATTTTATAGTCGTAGAAGGAGCGTGTATATTTTTGACTAAATAAATAAATAAATGAATATTATTATTAAAGTAAATGATAAGTAAGTATTTAAGTAAATGATTTTAATGAATTTAAAGATGATTGCGACTAACATATTAATTTATTTTAAAATTTGATTTAAGTATTATAACAGCTTTTTCAGTTTTATCTTAAACATCTTTTAATTTGTTAATTAAAATTAACAGACTACTAAGTGACCAATAACGCAACAGTCAGTACCTATCTACTTAATTTAAACAAGCAAAACCATTGCATTTCATATACTTGATAAGTTTATTTTACACCAAGCGTAAACACTTGAAAACCTTTCATTGATCTCATCCTCACACGCCAAATTACACCTTATTTCAAAGGCCATCAAAATCATTATCGAACACACAGGTTAAACCAGCCATTGATGTTTTGCAACGATTGAATTTCAACTTTAAATCTTAGCGGTTAAGATCTATTTTTGCCTGAGTTTTGAAGCTAGGGTTGTCCCAAGTTATAACATTTGGTACTACGGTCGAGCTTGGTACTTGAAGTTGATTGAAAACTAACTGTATCTTTGTGTGTTTGTTTGTTGAAATAATATTAGATAATAAGAGTTACGCTATCAAGTCGAGTGTACATCTGTGGCTAGTTTTGGTAATTAATTCATGCAGTTTAGTGGGTTAATAGAAAATGCAATAGATTTACTGTACAATGTAGATTAGCTTTGATTAGGTATATTCACGAAATCCTTTTCAGCAAAAGATTGAAAGAGCAAGATGATTGGGGACGGAGAACCAAATTATTCTAAAGCCTCGTACACACGGGGGCGACGCGACAGCGCAATACAAGTGTAGAGAACAAATTTGCATAGAGCAAAAATATTCATGAATACAAGAAGTTACTTTTAATCTTAAGAACTTACTGTAACGTCGTTATTATTAGATTAAACCTAATAAAATAGAACGTCTCGATCAATGGTGAAGATACAATGCACTCGGCTCTCAATACGAAGATTTAGAACAAAACATGTAGCAGATACTAGTAGCAGTAATAGACTGAAGAATATACTTAATTATTAACTCAATTTTTTTTCATTTAAAATCTGTTCATTAATCAAAACAAAATAATTTTTGAGTTTCGAAACCCTGACCACAGAATTTCTCACAACCATCGATGTACCAATTACCAAAGTACCACTAGTTCAAACACTTAAAAATCACAACTCTAATGATCCTATAAAATATAATTTAAAAAAATTCACACGTTAACAATGACAAAATTAACCCTATCATCGCTCATGCCTTTTTAAATACTGTGTAATGTTAATATTTATCCCACTTGAGTAGAAGCGTGTCATATTTAGTGGCAAAAAGTACCAACTATTAAATGGTCTCAAGTGTCATTTTAGGATTCCGGATTACAAATGTTTGACAAAAAATATGTGTGAAAAGTTCACACGGGTTTTTTAGATCAATGGTACTTACAGAGACCAAAAATATAAAATAGGATTATTGTTATACCACTTAGGATACTGGTCTTTTTTATTTAGACATAGCGTCTCTTAACCTAGGAGGTTGTCGGCTGCTTAACCGGACTATCCTGTGAATGCCTTAATAAATTAAGGTCTCCGGCCTGTGCATACAACTTATAAACTAAGCGACTCCACGCTGAGGCCACTATCTGTGGGTTAGGGCTAGGGCTCACTCGGCTTAGAGCGTCACCAGGGGAAACGATCCGATCCAGCCTGTCCCTTGCTGGGCTGAGTTTACGATAATGGTCTGGGAACGCCAGGCTTTTAAGTAAAGCGAAATCTCCTAGAAATGTGACAAAAGCTTTGATTTACAAGCTGCCCGGTGACGGTGACTGGTCGAACCTTATTTATCGTAGTGCTTTGAAACTTTAGTGACTTTTGCCACAAAAAAATGTAGTAAAAACGACAATTTGCAGATTTTCGATTCTTTATTTTAACTAGTTAATTGACGATCACGATCAAAAAGCTTCGCAAACTTTATACCCGTGCAAAGGAGAACACCGAAGTCTGATAATTTGCAAGCACAAGACACCAATGAAGGCTTGTGGTAGCAGAATATCCGATTTCAAACAATAAGTGTAAACAACCGTCTAATAACACAGACACGACGTGTTGGTGGGCAGTTGTCAAGTGTGACGTCACGCCAGACACGTGGCGGACACGTGGCGACGCGTGTGGCGTATCAAGTGCTATGATACCCAGATTGTGGACTAATACTTTATTTGAGTAGTAATTATACGGTGCAACATGTGGAAATATGGGATGTATTAAGTTGAGGACGCCAAACGCCATGCTTAGCCAAGAAAAGCTGAAAACTCAACATCAAGTTTCTGTCTTGAAGAGAGCGGGACGCGGTGTTAATAATTAATGTATTCGATGATAGGTAAATTGATAAACCCTTAAACTCTGAGGAGATGCCTTCGCAATATCCACCAACAGTTTCTTTCGGCCTTTCTTCTCAAAGTAGACAGATAGGAAAGCGCCGACCTCCTCTAGTTCTTAAAATATTATTGACGTGTAAAAGTGTTTGTACAAACCTATTTACAGAACATAAAACCATTTCATCATTACAAAACGGATGGATCACTGTTATCTGAATTAAATGAATTTTAATTTAATTTAATTACATTTCAATCATTTTCACCACAACAACATTAGCATTATTTACGTTTATTACGTTCTTTGTTACGTTTTTTCAGTGTTAACAGTTTTGTAGTAAGAGTCCAATAATCTAAGCTCATAATTAAAATGAAGAAATATCTAATTAATTACTCAAAACACGTAAAGAGCATGCATCCATTACACTTTAGCACCCACAACACGTGTCTTACAAGTGTAAAAACGTGCCGGCCTCGTGTCGGACGCGTGCCGGTCGTGTGCCGGACGGTATGGTTATCATAAACTGTTTATAATACGCAGATTGCTGACAATTAGGTGTTTTATTTGATTATAAAGGAATACGGTAAAAGTGACCACGTGTGTGGACTTTTTGCCAGTATTTGTAATAGCTTTAAAAAAAATGCGAACTTTTTTTGAAATACCTACCTACCTGGTTAAAAACACATCGCATTTTTTTTTAAACTGCGTTTATATTAGAGCTGCCCATAAAATATAATACAATGTAATACAGCCCACTCAGACTAACCGTCTGAGTGGGCTGTAGTTAATGATCTAAGTACTTGTAATAACCTTTTAAGATATTATCAAAAAAACATTTATACAGGCGTCATAACGAACGAATAATGATAGCAATTAAAACTTTTGAAAAAACAAAGTGAGGGTTTATCCGTAGCTGAGGAACAAACTGCAGACGGTCTAACAAGCGTCAAATTAATACAAACATATAAATAAACATTAAATAGAGTCTGCGGCTGCACTCCCACGCATGTCGAATTTACCAATAACACGGCTATGTCACGCCTGTCGCAACTTAATTGGAGCTACTAGGTTGGAATGAAGTAAGAATATATGGAAAATTGAACTCAAGCATAATCTACTCATACATCTACTTTCACAAGATCAAAAAAAAAAAACATTACCCTTCTTCTGGAGCAGTCGGGTAAAAATGGTATACAAGGTGAACTAGAAGAAATTCAAATATTGCTCCAGTCATCAAGGACAATCAAGTTCGACTGCTAAGAGGCTACGCTTGGCGTAGCCTCGTAGCAGCGTAGCTTTCCAAAGTTCGTAGAGAAGATGCTACGCTTTCTAAGAAGTGGTCTACGAGATTACGTCATGTACTGAAATATTATTTTGAGTACGGAGGAGACTAATAACTAACTAAAACAACTTAATTACGTACAATATAAATAAGGCAGATTTACATAATTGTTGTGATGATTGTAATGTGATTATCTTTAATTCCGTAATTGTAAGTTACTTTAAGACGATACGAAAACCAAACAAAGTAACTTTTCAAACATAATTATCATAAAATTCACCCTTTTCTCTGTTATTTTTTGTTAATTTTTAATATTCAATTTTTTATTCTTATTTTACTATTATTTAATTTTTTCATTTCCATTAAATTTATCGGTCTCAAAACTTCTCTTTTATTATTACAAAAATCCACGCACAGAGACCTAATCTGACCGATTGTCGCGGTGTCAAACCGTTTACCCTTATCGCTTCTATCCGACACCATGGAACACCATACAACGTAGCCCCATCTGTCACGATGCATCGATGCACTGAGAACAATGGTAGCATTCATGAGGCGAATTTTTTATCGAAAAAATGGATTTTTGGGCCAAAAAATTGTGTGTTGTAAGTACGGTTGTAAGTGGACTAAAGAGGGGGAATGTATGGTGTTGTAAAATGAAATTGGGTTATACTGGCTATGTTCGGTTTTAGTTGAGATTAAAAGTTTTTTTATCGTGTTTATTTCTAGGATAAAAAAAACTTAATACCGATGACAGTTGCACGACAAATTATAAAATTTAATTAAGTCTGTAATCATCTAGAAAGTTAATTGTAGATAATTGTCTCTTCTTAAGCTATTTTCACTTGATATAATCTTGTAGAGCTACTACTGTTTGTTTGTTTTTTTTTTCAAAATGTAGTTGGAACTTTAGCTAACTCTAGTTTTACATTTGCCTTGAGATCATTTTAGGTCCTTAAATACCTTAAACATTATTGTTAAATGTTAAATTAATAACTTTGAATCATCTACGAATATCTACAATATTCATTCCACAGTATTGATAAAACAAACTGCTTTACACCATCTATACATCACCAAAACTACTAGTAAATCACAAATAAAATAAAGTCAACTAAAGCTATTGTACACGAGCGGGCACCTGGCCCTATAACCCTGGTCCTACGGTCCATTGTGTTGTGTGCACCCTCGCTCAGACCCTTACTGGTGCAGCCCTTAAGATTTAATTACCGACCTTTATGGTTACCGCTACTGTTTACTTTTATTACTTGCTTTTAGATAGTTTAGTTTAACTACGAACTGTCTTAATTTTAGTGTTATTTTAGCAGAAAAAGCTCGATTCTAATGGACATAGATTAGTTTAATTAATTTAATAGTCTTCCTATGTGCAATGATGCAACAAAAAATACTAGTAATCTCATACACTTATGTAATTAAATACAACAACTCTGAAGTTTATAAGATAACTTAAAGATAAGATAATAAATGTACATAGGATTAGTAATTTCATAACGTGTCATGACAGCGCTTGTCAAGTAATATTTCTTAGCAACTAAGTACGTAACTACACGTGTGTCATTAGAGACATAAGTCAGTGTTGAAGTGAGTTTCTTTTAAAACATTGCCACTTAGGTCTTGTAGATGTATTGCAAAACTTTTAAAGACTCTGAATGAAAGCAGCGTTTCCCTATTGCTTTATAAATGGATTGTAATCACATCAGGAATTTCTCAGTAGCAGCCCGGAGTCTGAATTCGTGCCCGGTTGATGGCGATAGACTTGCCCCCTATAACATGGGACACAAACACTACTGGGTAAATGTAGGTGTACTATTTTATAGGTATACTTCTGTCTTACCCTTCGGAGGAAAACAGGAGTGGTTTTGAGTTATGTTATGTTATAATTACTTCTTTCCCTGATTTTATTGGAACGAAATAATAATTAAATTTTTCCTTAATTTCTTTCTGGAACAAAATGAATACTTAACATAAAATGTGCTCCATATCTAAGTCACCCACATCCTATAAGGTGCTCATTCACGTGGAAAGTCAAGGTGACATACGAGGTAAATTTCCCTTAGCCTACGCACTCAGATTTCTGTTAGGACCTATTAATAAAATTAGTCTGAATATAAATGAGGTCTCTCCAGGTATAAAAGCTCGGGATTACTGAGCGTCTGTACATTCGAACCACATTCGTGGGACAGTACCCTTCGTTCATCCTCCAACATTACAAAACCCTTCGGGTCTATAATTTGCCTTCAGTTGAAGATCCAACAAATCGTCAATCAACATGAAACTGACTTTGGTCCTCATTCTCGTGGTAGCGTGCGCTTGGTGCTGTGAGGCACGAAATGGTGCCAATTATTACTGTGGACGACGGCTTTCAGAAGTGCTAGCCGCTATCTGCTGGGGTTCTGAGGAGAAGCGAGATGCTGGGTGGTGGATGCCAGAGGATTCGGCGCGGGCTCTGGGTGGCGTGCGCGGCAAGAGAGGCCTTGCTGACGAATGCTGCTTCAAACCCTGCACCATGGATGAACTGCTTACGTACTGCTAGTGAAGGACCAATGAAGACATGATTGATTGATTTGTATAAATTGTGAATTAACTGTGTTGTTGTTGATGTAAATATATGATACGAGGTTACCTGATTTTGTATGTTTTCTTTGATCACCGCACATTATAATCATCATCACCCATTTATGTACATTTTAGTGAACTCTTCGTTATTTATCAAAATATGTTTTCACTGTCTTCTGCTTCCAAAACTCAAATATTATTATCAAAAGTCAATTGACTATATAGGTATGTACTTCACCACCTGCCACAGAAAACAAGCTTGTTTAAAAAGATCAAAACGAATTTACCAGTCTGTATTCTAATTTTCCTAGTAATTAATTATCAATTACAGTAAAACGTAACCAAATCTGCAGTATATTTTGATCCCTAAAATCCTCGGGGAATGATCATGAATATCAAACGGGCATCGCATAGGCCCCAGTTATCTGATCCGGATTAAACCGGTAAAAAGCGGTCATTATTCCGCCTCCGTGGATCAAATGGGATTTTTTATTTGAGCCACACCTCGGGCTATTGTATGTGGATTGTCATTGGGCTGGAAAATTATATTCCTTTTTTTTTTCAAAACGTTCGAACTCATTTTTCGAGAAAAAAATCTGCCTCGCTTGCCTCAGTAGTACATGTTCGGATTTATGTTTGTCGAATATTTCATAAAATATGGAATAGAAACTTTCGAAAAACACAGAGAACATATTTCGAGATATCTGCATTTTGCTGAAACACGTCATAAACATAGTCAAGTTTTTTTTAAAGAATAATAATTATTCGATGAACACTGTTTCTATAATTTATTTCAGGTATCATATTTTAAAAAAACAATGAATGGTCTGTGTGAAAGATGATATGGCTAGAAAGGGGTTGGCTACCGATATGACGACTAATAAGGAAAAGACATGTGCGCCTACCTCAAATAAATTGGGATTAGGGTTTAAAAAAGGTTTAAAGTTTGTCTGTTAAATATCATAAAGTCTCTAATATAGGTTCTGTTCAAGGTCGGGTCGGATCAAGTGTTAATGGGGTTTTCTATCAGGAGGGTAGAAATATTTTCACCATTTTCTAATTATCCGTGTTTTCGCAATATCCCTAGGGTTTTCGCGAAAATTCGAATTATCAAATCTCACTACGACATAAATAATATGTTGATATTAAACTTACTAAAGAAATCTCGATGTTTTGTCAAATCGTAAGAACCGTGCGAAGCGGGGGCGTGTCGCTCGAAATTCGTGAAATATGTGGGTGTAGTATACACCTGTGCTAACGCCCTTCTAGGAATACAAGCGTCATGTTATAAATGTTATTCTATCTATCTACGGTAATAGTTATACAAATATATTCTATATATATATTCAAAAGTAAATTAACACTTGTTAATATATTTTTAACCCATAACTATCAACTTCAAGTAGGTACACACGGCTACACATCAAGCTATACATTTCCAGTATAAGCTGACCTCGCATTGTACGGAAATCCTATATAATGCGAGATCAGCATTAACTGGAAATGTATAGCTTGATGTGTAGCCGTGTGTACCTAATGAAAACTAAAGTAAAGAACACTCACATTACGCTTAACACATTTTGTTGCTCTGTAATATAAATCCACATTTGGTCCCTCTTTTAAGATGATATCTCAGCACATTAGCGATAATCCTAAAGATAAGGATCGGGTTTCACAATAGTATCGGTCTTTGATCTACCCCTGTCAATGTCTGCTGGGTGACAGTTATTTGTCAAACTTGTCAGTTGACCTGTTTCTTTTTTTTCCGTCAATATTTTTTGAACATTGTTTGAACAAAGAAGGTTAGTCAATTTTATTTTAGTGTGAGTTCCATAAATATTTGGCCCTTTTAAAATAGTCTAGACTTAACAATTTTTTTTTTTGTTTATTAATATCATTTTAATTCTGCATAAATTAAAAAGTTTAGACATGAATTTAGTACATCTTGCGATAGATATACTACACATCTTGTGCAATGGTGATGAATATTTGTAAATAAAAAGAAAGACGAATATATGTTATTGTTGCAGATGCAGATTAATTATTTATAATATTTTGGAGTTCAATGACCAAATCTAAACTATGACAATAGTAGAGTTAGTACAATAATGTGTGAACGATGATATGGCTAGAAAGGGAGGTGGCTACCGCGATGACGAATAACAGAGAAACATGGAAGAAAAAGTCATGTGACGACCCTAAATAAACTGCAATAAGGGTAGGAGAATGATGATGATTCGAATAGAGTAGATAATAATATATCTATTATTTTTTATAATTTTTATATTGTAATATTTAAAAAAATGTAAATTATATGTATTTATTAATGAAATAAAGGAAAAAATAATCCCGTGACCCAAGGGCTGGCTTTTACCTTGGCCAGAGGCGAAGCATGAACATACAACGCCAACGTGGCAATGCCGCCAGTCTCTTGGGTAGTAGATTACCAGTCGACAGTGTGCAGAGAAATTTCTTCTTCATAATTATATGTATTAGTTTGTTAATAGTTTTAGTTAGGTTAGAATAAATATTACTTTAAATTTGAATAAAAAAATATTTCATAAATAAATTCATCGGTAAATGGTAGAACTGTAAAAAACAAAATTGCTTTGAATGTTGTAGGTACAAAAATGTGTTGATAAGTTGATATATAATCCTCTTACATTCTCAAAATATAAAATTAATATAGCATGCAAGCGTAGGTAAAATAGATAATAAAAAAATGTGGTGTGAATTATCATCTAAGAAAAGAGGGTTATGAATTTTGGGATTTTGGTTGAAATTGACAAAGTGACCAAAGGTAGTAAGTGCTGTGAGCTCGTTGTTGGTTAAAATGACACGATGCTAAACAAACTGTACCTACTGTCAAGGGCTCCTCAAGGGTCCATAATAAAAAAAAAAAACAACGAACGTAAAAGCTCGGCCCTTTTTTCGCCACAAGCGAAACGAATCGATAGTCACACTTCTCTTTATTTACACACTACAACAATATAACGCAATTAAATATTCAAAATAATGTTAGCACTTGACAATAGTTTACATTTGAATGTAAGGGATTAACATGCGGTCGACTGTGACCCGCGAAGTGTTAAAAAGACAATGATTTGATTTATTGTTGACACGGATTACAATGATTGGCTTTTGGCGAAGTACTTGGTTTGTGTTGTAACGGCTAATTAAAGATGTAAATTGAATATTTTTAATTAAATAAATAGGTAAACTTTTCATTTAAAGAACTTTTTACGTACAATAAATAAATGTTATAAGTTGGGAGTACGCACATGTCTCAATCTTTACATGCAATGGTTTTGAAGTTTGCAATATTTCGCAGTTATAAATATGTCATTTAGTTTCCGGAATCCTGTGTGGTGGAGAAGAAAAAGAGCTGAAAGAAACGCTCGAGAGAAGCCGTTATAAAACTATGCCGACTAGAATCATGAAACGACGAAAACAAAAACTAATAGGCTGCTTATCAACAAGGTGTATTGAAATAACTGAAAAACTGGGGTCATTGTAACAACTTTTACTTTGATTGCGTTTTTACCCTGAGATTGCGAAAAAGAAATCAGCTGTCAGCTGTATCATTGTATCACACATGGACTGTAGTGAGCAGCAGTTTCTTTTTTTAGGACATTAACCCTCTTTTAGGTTGTCAGTTATTTCAATTAAACTTCTTCTATTGGAGGACCAACTCAAGATGTAATTGAAATAACTGGATACTGAATGACTACCGGACAAAAATATAATTATATTTGGTCCTAATGCATTTTGAGCCTTAGGCCCGATTTACTTTCTTGGAATTTTAGGCCTAAGGTCGTAATAAATCTCTATACTTAGCCTTTACATACGTAATATACATACAATATCCCTTTGGTCTCGTGGTTGCCAGTGCGACTGTTGAGCCAGTCCGTTAGGAATTTCTAAGTACCGGCCCGGTGTTTGAAGTTGGTGGTGTGATACTCCCATGCCTCGGAAAGCACGTTAAGCTGTTGGTCCCGCGCCTGATCTCTCTCCGGTCCTTTCGGGTTACCGTCCCATCGGAATATGACAGTGAAGGAAGAGAGAGTGCACCTGTGTGTGTTATCTCTCGCGCCGAAGGTTTGTCTCCGCTGAGATTGACTGCCACGGCCGAAATTCTGTCTAGTTTGACCATACACATAATGTACATATCTAAATTTCGATTTTAAGAGCTTCCTCGTTATCAAAAGTTCAAAATCACATTAAAAAAAAAAATGTTTTTGGCTATCTATTTGATTTAATATAAGTAGGCCTTTTCACATCAAATATCCAAAATTTCTATAAGTATAGTAAACGGCAAACGAGCTCCATTCACTGAAACTAATAAAAATACCAAACTTATCCTAGCTAACGAGCACAAAAATGCAAATCAACTTACGACATCCACACAAGAGGGGTGAATAGTACCTCCCCGCCCAAACCACCCCATCCCCTGTTGCCCTAATAGTACCCCACCCCTATCTTAGTGCCCTACTTGTAACGTACTTGCCACCCTCGATTTTAAATGTTGGTACTTTATTTTTTTGATGGACAAGCCTGGTGGGCGTTTTGAGAGATTTTATCGGAAAAACTTCTGAAGAACTGCGAATTATCTAAAAAAAATATTTTAATATCTTTACAGCACATATAACTATTTAGCTAAGAATATATAGAAGTACCTCATTTATTTATTTATTTATTTATTTATTTATTTATACAACCCTTAAATCTATCTTTACAGGTTGCCCTAATACGATAGTTAAGTACAACTCATAACAGTGCCTTTCAGGACCTACTCGCACTTCGACAGCTACATGCTTAGAAACACGGATAATGTTTTGCAGTGCTTATGTATACTATGGAGAAGTCGTCCTAATTGAATTTGGAGACTTAATCGATCTCTAAATAAAGTAGACCTTGACTAGATCGATAATAATGATAATCATAAGTCACGCAAAATCATTGAAAGTCGAGTGATGGAGTGAAATAAAAGAGTACATAATATAGTAGCCTCAATAATATATTTACATCAACGGATAATAATGATTACAGTTAAAACTTAAAAACTGGTATTTCATCGCTAGCAGTACGATAGCAGTTCTTCAACAGTGCAGGCTTTCTCACAGCACTCGTCAGCAAGCCCTCGCTTGCCGCGCACGCCACCCAGCGCCCGCGCCGCATCCGCAGTCAGCCACCACCCAGCATCGCGCTTCACAGAATTAGGGCCGTAGCAGAGACGGGCCACCCGTTCGGAAAGGACACTTCCACAAAATATTCTCGCCCCATCCTGCGCCTCGGAGCACCAGAAGCACGCTACCACGAGAAGAATGATCAAAGTCAGTTTCATTTTGATTGATGATTTGTTTGATCTTCAACTTAATAACGTCGATGGGAATCGAAGAGGTTTTGATAAGTTGGAGGATGTAAAGAGGCTACTGTTCCACGAATGTGGTGAAGCTAAATAATCTCTACCTTTTATACCCGGAGGCAACTCATTAATATTCAAACTACATATATTAATAGGTCCTAACCGATACCTGAGTGCGTAGTTTATGGAGATCTTTGCCTTACTTTGTCATCTTGATTTCATACGTGGATGAGCTTCATAATAACATAGTGTGAAGAGGAAAAGGTGGGCGGCTGAGAAGCTCGGTAATCGAATAAGTTATACGAAAGAAAGTCGCAATCAGTCTTCTTAATCACACATTTTTCGTATATTTATATAATTATTTTCCTTTATTTCATTTTTAATACCTATTATTAACATTTTTAAATATTTTTATAAAAAACATTTTAAAAATACATTCAAAAATAAAAATAAATAGTAGTCAATCGAAGGAACAGGAACAGGATCCAGGCTGCCGGTGGTCAGGGGCTAGAGCGAGGAACCTCCTCACTATGCGTGCCGTGTCCAGGGGTACTGCTTTCTGAATCAAGCACTTGACCCAGCCGCGCAATGAGAGCCTTCTGAGGTGTTCGTCGAGGCTCTCCGCTATTAGGCCATTAACCGTTACGATTATCGGTACAATGATTGCAGAGTCCATGTCCCCACATGTCTACAACCTCGTGTGCTAAGACAAGATACTTAATTTGTTTATTATTATTACCTTTGTAATATAACCTTTTTATTGCTCTTTAAAATATTTTCGATTCAATCTACATAAACCGATTTAAAACTTTTTGCCCAAGCTTTCAAATCCTGGCACACAAAAAACATAACATGCAAATTCGAACATGGAATAAAAATTAACAAGAGATCCAAGCGGCCCATCAGACGGGCGCTGATTCGCAATTTTTTTAAAATTTCTGTCCGTTTCAAAATTTCTGTAACGTAATAGTTTTATAAACAGTTTTTTTTATATATTGTTTTATTCGGATCGTCAAAATTAACAGTATCCATCATGGTAAGTGATTTTAGAAATATATTTTTTAGACTGTGCGCGTTTCATAGAACATAGTTTACCAGTAGCCCTAGAGTACCTAGTTTATTCTAGAACTTCTGTAGTGCTTAGTCTTCGTCTTTATGATAATATTGGGTTGCTTGTTTTGCGTCATGTTTTAAAAGTGTGAATTGACGGCCATTTTGATTAACGTTTTCTTGCCGTCATAGATTACAGGTTTTTTCACAAACCACGTTGATGGGCCTCTAAGACTATACAGTATAAAATGGGTCTGTCTTTTTTTGTATTATGCATTGTCGTTCAAACTGACATTTTTTAATGGCATTTTCCGTGTGTGAGGTTATTGCTTTCTGATTGAATGCTATCAAGGCTAGGGAGACGGATCCTCCCAAAAACACCACCGACTTAAATATTTGTAGATGCTTCACAATGTGTGCTAAAACGATGTCTTTAACGTATAATTACTTGTAACGTGAGCAGAGGGAGTGCATCTCAGTGCACGTCGGGCAGGCGGGAGTGCAGATGGGGGTGGCATGCTGGCAGCTCTACTGCCTGGAGCACGGCATCCGTCCAGACGGAACCCTGCCGGCCTATGAACAAGACCCCAACGCGGCCGACTCCTGCTTCAACACCTTCTTCTCCGAAGCTGATCGAGGAAAAATGGTGCCGAGAGTTGTGATGGTGGATTTAGAAGCCACTGTTATTGGTTAGTCTTAACTATAATTAGGATAGTATAGGTATTTCAGCTTTGGAGCTGAATGATGAGATCCTGCTCGAAGAACAACGTCTATTTCTTCAGGCCGGCCACATCCCAATTTTGGGCAACAATTTGGTAGCAAGTCACAACCAGTCGAGTGTCTTTCAGCTGGCAAGTTCAGTTGGTCATTCTACTATTTATCACAAGTCAAGATGATATCCAGCCAGAGGAAGCAGCTAACTTGGCAACAAAGTCATACAGAATTGAAAGATTATGTAACAGTTCTTAAATTTTTGTACCGCTTAGTGTGAATTTCACCAATGAAACTGAACGTAATCAGCACATTTAAACTGCGATCAAGAGCTGTCAGTGTCATCTTTATTGGGGAATATTGACACTGACAGTTCTTGAACTCGGTTTAGATGGGCTGATCGTGTTCAGTTTCATTAGTGAAATCAGCCCTTAATCTGTTGGCATCGCTGATTAAATCCCCTTTCCAGATGAGGTCCGTTCAGGCGAATACCGGCAACTGTACCATCCGGAACAGCTAATCACGGGCAAGGAGGACGCGGCTAACAATTACGCACGTGGTCACTACTCCACCGGCCGCGAGGTTCTCGGTCCTGTCATGGAGAGAGTCAGGAAGTTGGCTGACCAGTGTACTGGTCTACAGGTTAGGAAAGTTAACTTCTTTAAATCATCATCATTATTCACCGTCCACTGCTGGACATAGGTCTTCCCTTAGTTTCGTCTCAAAAGGAAGAAAAGTCTAATTTGTTCATCTTCCTTCCTTCTCATCTTCTCATCATCTTCTTTCCTTCCATCCTTCTGTCTTTTAAATGGGTTTCTCTGTATTAGGATGTTTATTTTTAACTTTCCCTCCCTTGTACTATTTGAAAATTGGATCAAGGTTACCAATATACCATGCTGACATAATTCTTAAAAAAATAATGGTTTTGTAAAACTCATTTCTGCTTACGTCAGTGCGTCACTTTTGTTTTTTTTTCTTAAAATTGTTTGTAACAGGTTAATAACTTAACTTTTTTTTAAATTAAATCTTTAATTGTCCGAACAAGATCTTATAGTAACATGAATTCTAACTAGACTCATAAACTAACAATTGCTCCAGGGTTTCTTCGTGTTTCATTCATTCGGTGGTGGGACAGGCTCCGGCTTCACCTCGCTTCTCATGGAGAAGCTTTCAGAGGAATTCGGCAAAAAGAGCAAACTGGAGTTCGCTATCTATCCAGCTCCACAAGTAAAAATTCTATATTTTCCACCTTTATTTCTCCTATATTAATCCTGTCCTATTTCCAAATCAAGATGAAATGAGTATTTAATTTTTGTCTAGATATTTCTAGGCTAACCTAGGTCTTTAAACATCCATATTTTATTAATTATAACAAACCGTCTTATAAAGATTTTGGATAGGCTGTTGTCCAGTAAGAAAAGGTTGTTTAATTGGAATCGGGAAATATCTAATTATTTGTTGTGACCTTTTTACAGGCTTTGTTTTCTATATGATTATTTTATCAAGTTGACGTTATTTCCTTTTCAACAAATTAATTACTTAATATAATTATTTAATAGCATATAATTACTCCACCACACATTAATACTATCGAAATCAAACTCCAATTTAACCATTTACTTTTGAATTGTCAAGGAGTAGGTCAGTTAGTCAAAGCGGTCCATAATCGATACGATTTTATTTCTATTTCCGTCAACGAGTATTTAAAGCGTTTACTATGCAACCAGGTGTCAACAGCAGTGGTCGAGCCGTACAACGCGGTGTTAACGACACATGCCACCATCGGCCACTCGGACTGCGCCTTCATGGTCGACAACGAAGCCATCTATGATATCTGCAGGCGGCGGCTATCCATTGAGAGACCCTCGTATGCAAATCTCAACAGGCTTATTTCACAAGTGAGGACTTTCAACTAATCGACTTTTTACCAATCGAAATACTGAACGTAGGACTCTCCAAAGTTGTCCAACACTTGGAATTTTTACTGATTCCTGTCTTGTGATGTTAGATAGATAATAATGAAGCTCTCATTAGAATTGATTCTAATGAGAGCTATAATTTGACGTAGATTTTCTTATTGAAATTAGGATTAAATTTATGCATTCTGTAAGTTGGCAAATAGCTGTCAAATATTTAACTGTTTTGATTAATTAATCAATACTAAATGAAGTAGGTATTGAAACAGCTCTGTGTTGCACAAAATTATTGATTACTAGCTTCTTCCTGCGACTTCGTCTGTGTGAAATATCTGTGTTTTCGCTAAGCGTTCTTTTCTTTTTGCTGGGCTCCTAAGGGCATATTTTTTTTCAAATCCGACTTGTAGTTCCTGAAATAACCGCCTTATGTACAAACTTACAAACAAATTTAATTTTAATTTTATTAAAAGTATCTATAGATTATTGTATAGACGAATTGCATAATAACTCAGGATTAGGTTTTGTTGCACAGTTTTAAGGGCAAAAAAGCATTTGGAAGGTTACAAAGTGCTGTTTTTCACCTAAAACTACATATTCATTATGACGGTATTAGTTATTGTAATTCATAACCAATATTTTAGTACAACACAGCGATATTTCATTAGAAACACGTATTTATTACTAAATCAAAACAGCAAAATGTTTGACAGCTACTTGCGACGTTAGTATTTTCAGAATGCACCCTCATAAGTTCAAGCAGCTATGTTAGATGGCTCCATTGAACAAGCTTCTAGTAAGTTCTCGGTCCAGGTGGTGTCGTCCATCACAGCCTCGTTGCGTTTCGACGGCGCACTCAACGTAGACCTGACAGAGTTCCAGACGAACCTGGTGCCCTACCCGCGCATACACTTCCCGCTTGCTGCTTACGCGCCTGTTGTCTCTGCCGATAAGGTACGCAATGCGACAGAAATTCCTCAGGTATTTTGTAACAATGCCATTAAACTCAAATTTTAAATAGCCCAAGAGTCAACTTTCAGAAGGTCAGATCAGAATGAATAAGACGGCATTTTAGAAAGTATTTTCACTGCTTTCAACTTTTAAATTGCCCGGCGACACATATTACCCAGTATCCTGTTCCGTAACCGAACCGTAATGAAAAAAAAAATAGTTTGCATGAATTACTACGAGTTGGATTTCCACTACACCGTCGCGTTTCAGGACCGGCCCGTCAGGCACCGCGACCGGTGCTTTCCGGAGGCGCACTGCCCCGCACATGGCGTCTGCTTACCGCAGACCTAGGGCTTCGCATGCAGCCAAACGAATTATTTAGTGCTCATTTTGTGCCTTGTAAATAACTTTGGTTTAAATTTTAACCGCCTCTGTGGTCTAGAGGTTAGACCACCTGTCTCAGACCAAGAGGTCCCGGGTTCGATTCCCAGTGGGGGCAAAATTTTCTGTCGGTTTGGTTGGTGGTAGGGCTTGTTTTAAGTCCGCCTGGCTAGCTACCACCATCTTATCTAAGTCTGTCGCCATAACAACAATGTTAAAAGCATTGTTGTGTTCCGGCAGTTAGAGATAAGATAGCCAGTTCCTCTGTGGTAGAGGATTCCGGGTGAAGCTCGCTTCCACCTTCGGCCTGATCATCACTTTCCATCAGGTGAGATTCTGGCCAAGAGCTACCCCGTTGTGGATAAAAAAAAAAAAAAAAAAAAATTGTGGGGTCTAGGGTCCCGATAAATGTATGGTACATCGTACGGTGTACCACCGCGTTTCATACTCTTATATAGGTAAATCAATGAATTCAGACAGCAATTTTTGTGACTACGGAAACCTTACAATAAGCTGATTACGGGACATAGTGTGAAAACCTAGTCTTCTACATTCATAACCTTTAATGTTTTTTTTGTGTATCCAAATTGTTTAGCTTATACAAGGTCTTCAACATAATAATTATATGTATTAAAAAGAACTTCCACTATGGCTGGTTACTTGGTTTTCGAGTCGTGGATCTTCTGGTTGACCGCGTTGTTCTTCTCAAATACAAAAGGGATTTTGATGCGGTGTTTACATTATTTAGATAAATTTATTCCGAAAGAGTTGTGTAAAATACAGCAATATTAAAGTTTCATTAAGTTGTAAAAGCCATGCGAAGCCGGGGCGGGTCGCTAGTTTATTTATATAATTACCTCCCCCAGGCATACCACGAAGGCATGTCAGTGTCAGAAATTACGGCAGAGCTGTTCGAGCCACAAAACCAGATGGTGAAATGCGACCCTCGCGACGGCAAGTACATGGCCTGCTGCCTCCTGTACCGCGGAGATGTGGTGCCCAAAGACGTGAACGCTGCCATAGCCGCCATGAAGGGAAGAGCCGGGATTCGGTTCGTGGACTGGTGTCCCACTGGGTTTAAGGTGAGATTGAGGAACAATCTTATTTATTTATTTATATAAAGGCTTACAAACTAAATACAATACATAATACATAATACTGCATTAATCCACAATACATAATACTAATACAATACATAATACTTCATTAATCCACAATCACCGCTCACACCCACAATGTTAGGATCATAATTATGAAGCATATAAAATAGCATTGACTTGAATGTGCCCTGGCGGCTAAGAGGATAGATGGATTTTGATGGATGTCATGCTCACTCAAATGTCTCGCTGATGGTGGCCCGTGTGCTGGATCGTTAAGTCCCCCTTCAAAATGGTTGAGCTAAATGGTTCTGATCCATGCGCCATGTTCGTGAACGGGCGTCGTCAGTAGGGACTTGTCATCTCTGCCGCGTCTAATATTTTTGGTTTTATCTTTTGTTGTGGACGCTATACACGAAAATACATTCCGTACATATTTTCTTCTAAATTTGAACACCCTTGAAGCAAGAATGTCGGCAATATAGGCATCTCTTGCCCCCCGGTGTGGAGGTAGCTAGCTACCACACACGGCCAAAGTTAATTATCCGTAACGCAGCGAATGTGTCAACATAGCTGGTGTTTGTTGTGCAGGTGGGCATCAACTACCAGCCGCCGTCGGTGGTGGCGGGCGGCGACCTGGCGCAGGTGAAGCGCGCCGCCTCCATGCTCAGCAACACCACCGCCATCGCCGAGGCGTGGGGCAAGCTCGACCACAAGTTCGACCTCATGTACTCCAAGAGAGCGTTTGTGCACTGGTATGTACATTACTCAATAGCTAGCAGGCAGTTCTGCAATATATCTGTTAATAGCGATACTGGAACTACGTGCTCTGGAACCTCTAGAGATGTCATTGGCAGCAGTACCCATCGCTATCCAGGGAGGAACATGGGAAAGAACTATCATCCCGCACCGAAATTTAGATGAAAGTTCTTTGGGTACCAGAGCCTTCTTGAAACGTTTTCTGCAGAGAGGTTGAATCCTCACGTTCTTTTGTTACAGGTACGTAGGCGAAGGCATGGAAGAGGGTGAATTCTCAGAAGCGCGTGAAGACCTCGCGGCGCTCGAGAGAGACTACGACGAGGTCGCCATCGAGACGTCGGACATGCAGCCCGGCTGCGACGACGAGCTATGACGTCACTACCGCGAGGAGGGCCGCGCCCCCTCCCGCCGCACCCTTCCGCGCTCGCTGCAGACCCCCCGCCAGTGCAGCAGCTGCTGCGACGCGAACGCGACTGCGCTCAGATGCTAACACTACGGCGACCACGATGCACGCGTACAGTTGCTCAGCACAGAGTGCACGGCCCAGGGTGCACGCTACTGCTGTACCTATACTGCAAGAAGGTCGTCTACATTTGAAACCTATAAAGATATGAAGAGTAACATCCAATTCGGTGCACAGTTTCACCTGTCATGTGCTGTGGTTGGTCTGTGCGTGTCTAAACATGGCGGCTGCGCAGCGTCGCCGCCGAAGCGGACGCCACAAAACCGCGGCCGCACGTTTATTGATATTGAATATTGCAGAACTGTGAAAATTTATATAAAGGTTCGAAAAAGTCCGCGGAGGTCGGATGATGCTCGAGTTGCTTGTGCCTAACACTGACGTACCGATGGCTGCGTGGCGTGACCGAGCGGTGCTCCCTCGCCACTGTCACACGTTTCTCCGTCGAGCAGTCTTGCGACGTTATATTTTTTAGTTTTTTTTTTCTTTGGAATATTTTTAAATTTTATAGCAAATACTGGACGGAGAAATGCCAGGTTTTTATTACTTTTACACTCGAAATTATGTGGCAATTTTTGCGGCGAATCGCATAAGTGTGTGGTGTGAATGCGGCGGTATTGATGTAAGTGTAATGTTTATTATTTGTGTACGTCCGTCTTTGTTCAAAATGATTGAAAAACTTTTACATTGTTCCGTCTGATGTTCTTGTAACAATAAAATGTCCAGTTGATTTTCATTTATGATTTTAATTTATAGTAGTCTCCCGAATAACTTCAAAGGTCTTCAGGTCAGGTTTTCAACACACACCGATCACCATGATCCATAAAAACACTATCATAAATAGGCATTTTTCCAATTTTGTGCGAGTTATTGCGTGCAATAACGCACGCAATGAGTTTTGAGGCACTTTTACCTCCTCTAAAACTCATTTCTTACTTTTTCTCGTCACTCCACATATCCTCAATACTCTCAGCATGTCTCTTAGCATAACAATACTACATGCATTCTCAATCATCCGTTATCATGGCCCAGCATTCCGAGTCATTACAGAACTATAGTTAAAAGATCCTATTTTATTAATTGGCTGGTTGTTTGAGCCTCTTTTTAACTTTTTGGCTTTTCTTAGTTAGTCACAGTCACTAAGCTAGGATACCCCCGACCAATCTGGTATGGGTTAGACTTAGGAGAAATATAAACAAACAAATCTACATTTATATTTTTATTCTGAATTACACATAACAATCTATTCATATTTATTTCTAAACATTAGGTACTTTGTACATAATACTAGAATACATTAATTTTCTCGATATATATAACATATTTCTTTACATAATTTACAAACGGAAACTGCAACGAAAATCGCTTTACAAGTTTTGAAGCATGAGAACTAGCCATTTTTGTTTGGAAACTGCACTCACTTGCACTTTTCACTTTTTAATCAATTTCTCAAAAGATTTGATGTAGTCCTCGACGAGCTTAACTTGATAAAATGAAATATTGTGATCATAACTAATAGATATTGTTCCATACACCACGCATTTTTTTTAAGGAATTTCTTATAGATTCTATATAGGTACCTATATTTATATTTTATATTTTCTTTTCCAAAAAATAAAATTGGCCCAAAGTTTCACGAAAAATGGGCAATCTCATAACATTACAATAATAATAAAACATCACATCTCAAGCTTTCTAAAAATAAAGCTGTAACAAAACATAACATTCGTATAATAATTTCTCTACCATTTTACAAAATGGTTTTTTATGTGAATAATAGATACATTTACGAATATACCACTACCAAATTTTATATGCAGTGACAACATTGTCTATAACTATTTTATACGTTCCTACCAACCCCACAATAAGCGTGATGTTGTACGCCTAAAATATTATACATTTAAATGTACTTATACGAAATTTAGATTACATTTAGATGCATAATTATAATAAATACGAATCCACTACAACTTACTATATCCACAGATATTACATTTTAAATACTTTTTAAAAAGGTAGATATTATTATTAGCTACAGATAAATAGTTCCGAACATTTATGAAAATCTGTAATTCATTACAAAATAAAAACTATACAAAAGACATTTAATAACAATGTCTTCGATATGTTATATTCATCTAATGCAACAATGATCAAAGTAACTATTACAGATTCTAACATACAGCTTATCACTATGTATAGGTAGCCATATTACATCGCTAACAATATTGCGAGGGCATCTTTTTAGGAGAACGGCGTTTTGAATCGGAATGGTCCTCAGGCTAAGCACCACTATGCATGTAAACGTAGCTTCCTAGCTAAATAGTTATATTATTTTATTCAGAAATTACAATTTAGTGCGTTCGTGAAAGGGAATCGACAGCTAGACATGGGTATGCATTGAATAAACGAACGACACGGATAAAAAACAAAGAAACTATGCATGGATTGTGTGAAGAAGATGTAGTTAGAAAGGGGGGACTACCGAGATGACGACTCATAGAGAAATATGGAAGATGAAGAGACATGTTGCGCTGATCCCAAAAAAAATTGGATAAGAGCAAGGGAATGATGATAAATCAATCTGCTTAGCCTTTTCCCAACTTTGTTGGGGTCAGCTACCAGTCTAACCGGATGCAGCTGAATACCAGTATTTTACTGATGATAATACTTAGAACGCACCGCCAATGTCGCCAACCATTCTTTCTCCGCCCGAACCTAAATTTCAAAACGCCCTAACCCCAAATCCTATTCTCATCAGCCCTCAAACCGTCTCCTCAAGCAAGGAGTCGGTCCTCTTCAGCTAGAGCTTCCTGTGCGGCGGCGACTCGGCCACGCTCGGCGTGAGCGACAGGCGCCGGATGTTCGGCTTGTCGTACTCCTCCATGGACATGGCGCGCGACATGCGCCGCTCCACACCTGACGGGAAAAACAAAGTAAGAAAATGCGTTTGTCAACAATGTCTTAGGGCGGATTCGACCAAACAGGAATAAATTTTATCCGCGGAATAAGCCTTCTGAATAAATTTTGAATTTTTGACAGTTTCTCCATTTAAAAACTGTCAGAAGTAAATCTTATTTCAGTTTCCAGTTTAACACTTTTACTGTCCCAATGTAATCCTATCACCATACGACCAATAATAATATTGCATTGAGATGTTTTTTAACTAATTCTTTCTAATTTCAAAACATTACATGCAATGCACGGACATAGAAGCTTCACTTTCAGCGAATAGTGCTGTTTAAAAACGTTGAACCAACAGTAAAACTGGTTCTGTTATTTAATTTTGGTTAATTTCGCTGGAATATTGGGTAAAAAAGATAGCTGTTAGTGCATTTCACGTAATGCACGGACGTGGGCCACGTCTTCAGTGGATTACTTGTAATGCATGGACAGTTAAATCGATTAAAAACAGAAAAAAAACATAGCTTAGGCCAAAAGATCTTAGATCAGCATAATGTTAGATGGCAACACTACACAGCTAAAAAGATCTTTCGCTGGACCTTTTCTTTTCGCTGTTGGAAAACATTTTGTGCAAACGTAACATTGAAATGTATTGAAAAAACAAGATTGCGGCGTTAGTTCTAATGTTGGTCACGCGCCATATTAACCTGACGCTGATTTTCGTGCGTTTCTTGTGCCATTGCATAGGCCAAATATGCAATTTCAAAAATAATATTACTATTTTTTCTAAATATTACCTGGTGGAGGGAGTGACGTTAGCAATCCCTGGCCCTGGCAGAATAGGAGCAGAGACTGTGCTATTTTTGCTGGCTGGAATAGAAAAGGTTTTTATAATGGGTAGTTACGAGTGGACTCATCATCATCGTCATCATTTAGCCAGAAGGCATTACCCCCTAAAGGGGGGTTGGGGGGTGTCAGTGTTTGTATGGAAGAATTTTAACGCGCTGTCCGATTAACTCGAAACTCAATATTTATACTTAAAACCCATGGGGATGTATGGGGTAATTTCCGACATAGAACATAGCCAAGCCAATAATACACCTGTGATGTTATCCTATCAGTAAACAAGAATCCAAGTCACGCCCTGTTGCCAGAAGACATAAAATGGTACTTATACTGTTTCTTAAACAGTATTTTTATGTTGCAACGTACCAGTTTGTCGCTTGGTCTTAATTGACATTTAAAAAGTAAGGCGTTGCATAATGCCTTAAGGAAGTTAGGATGTGATAGTTGTGGGCACAAAAAAAACTGGATTCAAACGACTCTATCAAACAAAACTCGAATATATTAAGTATAGGTAATATAATCTTCCATTTTCCACACTCAAGGTCAAGGTATAATATAAAATTATCCTAGCTGTCAATAAGGTTCATAATTTATTGTTCTAGAGTGTACTGATTTATTGTGGAGGAGCTCGTGGCTAAGTAATAACAGCCGCACGGGTCAATCCATCAGGTTAAGCTGCGCTTGCCTGGGTTGGTCTGTGGATGGGTGACCATCTTTACATACCGAGACTCCTCCGTGCTTTGGAAAGCACGTTAAGCCGTTGGTCCGGCTGTCATTCGTGGATCTTTGACAGTCGTTACGAGTCGTCAGAAGCCCGAAAGTCTGATAACCAGTCTTACCATGGGGTACCTATCGTATTACCCAGTTACTGGGTTGTGGAGGTCAGATAGGCAGTCGCTCCATGTAAAATACTGGTATTCTGCTGCATCCGGTTAGACTGGAAGCCGACCCCGACATGATTGGGAAAAGGCTAGGCAGAATGAGTGTACTGATATATTGTTGAGTGTGTAAGTTGGAAAAAACGTAAGATTTAAGAATTTCTAAATTAAATAAAACAAAAATTAATAAAATCCCACTCATCATCTTTATTACCAACATACTTTTGTACATAGTTATTAAATAATTACAGTATAAATATTATAGTTTAGAAACAATATACACAATATAATACAATAATCTTTAATATTTTTCAGTATCACGTTTCGATTATGACACGTTTACTAATTGAGTGTGGACGTAGAAAAGGAAACGACCATCCAACAGAGCGGAACCGGGGCACGCAACATGCTATTAATGCTACCATTGCTACTATATTCTACTACATATTTCAGTCTAAGTCAACAGAAATTAACACTAGCATCCTGAATGAAAATTACCCTGAATAACTTACAATTTATATTTCTCACTAACATTTTTAATGGATACCAATAATGTGTTACAAAAATGTTTCACATAACTAAGAACTAAAACACTGATTCAATTCTCCGTCACTTAGTTTCACAAGCCTCACTGATTCCTCCCAGACCCTCGTGGCCAGTTTCTGATCATACACAAGTTCACCAGCTCGAACTCGTTGGCAGTTCTTGAAGTATTCTCCTTTGAATTGGCCAGCTCTATTACTAGTGGCGGCATACAAAGCAGTCTGTGCACCTTCCCAAGGATGCTTAAACAATATCAGGGCCATAAACGATATGAAACTAGCCCACGCAATCCGGGAACTGTTGAAAATCTTCGTTCCGACTGCTCCTGGATCAACAATGTTTACTATAACATTTGGGCCTGTCATCCTTTTTGCGAGTTCTCGGGTGAAGAGTGCCAAGCATAATTTACTGTTCCCGTATATTCTCATCTTAGCCCAGTATCCTGTCTTGTTCCAATTCTCGAAATCAATTTTGCCAAACTTGTGCAGTACAGATGATGTGTTTACAATCCTACTCGGTTCAGACGTGGTGCCCGTCTTCTTGAGAAGCGGTAGGAGCAACATGGTCAGCAGGAACGTGCCGAAGTAGTTCACTTGCATGATGAAGTTCATTCCGTCGGCGGTCAGGAAGTCTCCCGGGATTCCGACGCCAGCGTTGTTTACCAAAATGTCCAATCTGTCTTCTGTTTTCAAGATATCTGCTACAAAGTTCCTTACAGATTCTAGAGACGCAAGGTCTAGTAGTTTGAAGACTACGTTTTCGTTGCCAGAGCTCTTTATGATAAGTTTTCTACCATGCATGCCTTCATCTTCATAGGGACACGCGACGATAACCCTGGCGCCTCTGTGAGCAAAATCCGCTGCGATTTCAAGTCCCATGCCAGCTGTCCCGCCGGTCACTAACACTGTTTTTCCATCGTATCTCTTCTTGGATTTGCACACTAAGTTGGTATTCTTCTGGTAAAGTCCAACTATCATACCACCGATGATAACAATTTCTACGATCAACAATATCACTGACATCTTGACCGGCGAGTTTTGCACATGTTCACAAAATTTTAAGTTGAGACAAAACTTTATCGTAGTTTTGCTTACAAACTGGTCTGCGTATTATCACAAAACGTTCCGGTGAGTCAATGAACGCGGGTTTACTTTTACTTTGGTGTAACAGCGGACGAATGATTGCGTTGTGACGGTTGCACAGGGGGGGCTATTAGATTCGCATGCGCTCGAGCCACTAGACGAAGATCGTCGTAGCTTACGTAATACGTGTGGAGTTTTATAATATCTTAAGAAGTTATGTAAAGTGTAAAGTTAATTCAATGATATAACGGATTATAAGACCGTAAATTATAAGCTGGGCTTCTGTTGCATCTCCAGAACAATGACCTACTTTTCTATTAATCTGTAAATATAGAACCAATCAGCGTAGAAACGTTTGAATTATTGTTTCTGCCATCGGCGGGATATTTTTATTAGAGGGTCAAGATACTTACAGTCTCAACCAGCACATCACCAGCTCTATCCACCTTCAGTATGGTGACCCTCTCTTTATCCAACTCCTTGAACATCTTCTCAATGACAGTGGAGTAGGGGCTCAGCATCCCAGTGATGAGGAGGATGTCTGGCTGGCAACCGCGGAGCATCAGGTCCTTGCGGCTGGAACGTGGAGGATTTTCAACTATTAATGAGAGTCGCTTATGACGATGTCAATCCGATACAGAGGGCTAAGACAATTAGTAATTTTACCCAAGATATAATTTCTCTTGAGAACAAATCTGTGATCACAAGTTTCAATCGGTTTCATTAATCAATGCCTAAGTAATTTTTCATTTATATAGACAAATTACTTTTGTATGTTCTACCGCCCAATCAGCTTCAACGTCAAATTAAAAACATAAAATGCACTATGCTGCAAGCTTGACCTTTGTTGACGTTTGTTGACCCAATAGACGACATTAAATTAACTCTGAATACTCTTAATAGGACTATGTAACATCTTATATCTTGCTCCTCATTCGTGAAACATATTTTATCTGATTAAAATTAAAATTATTCAAAGCTTTAATTTGAGAAAAGTGTACTCTCCAACATAATGATAACTAATTGCATAAAAAAACTCGCTAAAGGTTTTAACCAGAATGCAATAAAATTCTACTTGCTCGAGTAAGGATTGCTCGAAAATGATCATAATATAGCGGAGGAAGCTGTCCAAGATAATGATGAAGATATCACTATAATAAATAGAATCCACTCACTTGATAAACGCCCTGACGTACAGCTTGATGTTGTGGGTGTTGAGGTTACCGCGCAGGCGTGAGCGGTACTCTGTCAACGTGCGGTCACGCTCTCCGCCCTCGACAGAGTCACTTGAAATTTGCTGGAAGATATTATAGAATATTAGAGAAGAAACAATGATGAAGGAAATAAAAAACAGAGAAAGGATTGACTTGTTGAATGTATCAGTTGCTTTTCAAGTGGAGTATTCTTAAGAAATAACAGAGAGATCAGTGAGCAGATCGACCACGAGATAGCATACAGCACACTTTTTGTATAGAATGTGCATTCGATAAAACACGTTGTAATGAGATTGAAACTTTGGTGCTCAGGATGGAGAGCAACCGTGTTTGGGCGAGCACTCACTGCGACTTTTTATGAATTTTTACGACGCGTGATTATTAATTTCGTCGCAGAAATGCAACGTATTGGTTTATACATATGGCAGTGCGCGCATGCACGAGAAAAAATTCGCCGGGTTTTACCATACCATACCAATAATGTTGCATTTCTGCGACAAAATAATCGCACGATAAAAATTTATTTTCAAAACAATGTTATGGTATAAAAATAATAGGTAATATTCAAAGGAACGCTAGAACGCCTAGAACCGTGCTTAAATATAGCCATAAAATATTGCAATAGCTAGGTTAACGACTGCAATATCGCGAAGCTTACGTTACGACACGTTGCGACAGAGCTAGACTTAAGTGCATCGGGGTTATGAGGTACCAACGCAGGTAGATTCAACGCTTTGTACACTGTTTTGTTAGGATTTTTCTAGGACCCCAACACGTATACCGTTATCTTTCGTTTAAGATTGGCAGCCTTATAACTCCTATAATCAAGTGGGACTCACTTTTACCCACTGTATTTCATAGAAACAGCTTTATACATAAGCAACTGATACATTCAATGTATGTACTTAAAATATAAGTAAAAGAAAAATCTAAGTCATAGTTAAAATAAAACAGAAAAGTCTACAACTACAGTATAAGAACAAAACCATTAAAACGAAGCGATCTTTTCTTAGAAAATGTATACAATACATGATTATTGACTAAAGGATACTAGAATAGGGAGAATACAATACAAAAGCCATCTACAAGCAAAACTAAAACTAATAGGTATTGTTAGTATGTTAGTTGAAGTAAGGGAGATGCTTCTACAGACAGAGAAGAGTGGAATCATTTGAATTATAGATATAGGTAAGTAATCAGTATATTTAAATAACTCCACACAAAGTGATGGGATATTACTATCTACAGAAATTAAATTAAATAAACAACAAGCCACTTTTAATTTGACAGCTAAAGAGAATGAAAAAGATCTTCCAGTTGCAGATCATGAAAAATAGGTCACTAGGCATTACGACATTAAAGAATCAAACTAATGTACTAGACAAAGTAATTTCTGAAAACAGCAAACCACACGCTTACCTCAAAGGAGCTCTAGCAGAGCAATTAGTAGAATTAGTAACAAAAACAGAAGAAGGAATACCTGGTAGCTATAATCAAGCTGTTCGTGTTCAAAACTCACGTGGCCAAACTTGTGGTAGATGAGGAAATCCTCCTCAGATTGGGAGATGTCGGCCCCTCGCCATCTTGAGAACCTACTGCGGAATGCATCGGCTACTGATGATGTAGATGCTGTGCAGTTGACCAGGATGAGGCCTAAGAGACGCCTGGGATGGGCCAACCCACATCTGGCTAGGACATTGGCGCCTGCACCTTCGCCTAAGCCAACTGCGTAGCGGACGTGGAGGAAGTCTAGGACTGTGATCAGGTCTTCGCCCAGCGTTTGGAGTGATGGGAACTGGTAGCTGTGGATAGAATTGAAGTGAATTGAATGTTAGTATATTTTTCATTTACAAAAGTTTTGCGTCGAGCAGTCATAAAGTACACACACACATACACTTTCCAGGAAGTATATATCGATCATGAACCATTATGAACTCCTTTGTCAATGGCTTACGAGTTACGAGTATCTACAATAAAACGAGAATGATTTTACAAAAGCGCTTTACTCACTGCCTTCTTTCATTTGAATTTCAGAATAGTTGCCCTAGATCTGACTTATTTTAAATATGCCCTTTGACTTGCAAAACTGTTAATAAATTGTATTCCCCGCGTCTCGTGGTCTAGTTGTGGAATGGAATATGAATTAATGAAATAAATGGTTTAAACTGAATGTTCCTACAAATACTAATATCCTGGTCCTTTAATACTTTTAGACGTTACTAGCTGCGCCACGCGGTTTCACCCGCAAAAGTCTCGAACCCGTAGGAATATCAGGATAAAAAGTGTCCCGTGTCCTATTCCAGTTCATTGTCTACCCACCCATCAGTGGCGAGGATAGCCTATAAGCCGATTCCTGCCGGCTTCCCTTATGAAATTTGGAACAAAACTATTGTATCGTCATTGAAAAATAACACAATCAGTAGTGTTTAAAATCCCTATTCAATAATCATACTATAGGTATTTAATACACCATAAAATTTAAACTATACAAAACGCCTACCTACAGTACCTACATTCCATTGAACACGTCATGCAAAACATTTTTCCCTATAAAAAGCCGGTCGCCTGCCGGCTTACTAAATTATTATTAAATGCATTCAAAACTCAGTGGTCATTACGTCACGGACGGTCACGTGACACCCGATCTCATACGGGCGCGTATAACCCGATCTGCAGCGAGTTATGATAGACACAGTACTCGAAATCACCATTCGGTAGTTTTCGTTGATCGTCGGAATGCACTCGGCTCGCTCGGAGTTCGGAAGACATTTAGTGCGTAATTGATTGTTGACGTAATAGCATTTCATTTGTTTACACTTGCAAAAAATTAACATTTTGTGCTAGTATTGTTTAATATAAATGTTGTTAGGTATAAAACACTGAATTGGTGTAGTGTAGTGTTCTAGTGAAAGTGTACGTTGTAATTAGGTATTTGGGGTAAGTAGATAGTTAATAAGTTGAAATTACTTATTTAGAGTAGATTTGAAAAGTAATTAGTACGATCAGTAGGATTAGGATGGCGGCATTAATAGCCTTTGAATGCTGCTCAGATTATCTGCTTTGTGGGAAACATGTTTTTCAAGGTTAAGTTTTGAAAATAAGAAACATAATTAGGTTAGGCCGTGCTCGCCCAGATATGACTATAAATTACAAACGACGTGATGGTTTTTTCAAACATTTTAATGTTTCCCTTTACGATAATATCAATGGCTGACTGGCAGTTGTAAATTAAATTAAATGTATTGTTTCCCGTGTTTACTTTTCTCCGATTCTAGTAGTTTATGGAATAAAGGGGGTTTTACAGATATTAATAATCTGACGAATTCGTCTAAAAAGCATGTTCAGACTGAAAAACATATTCGTAGCTGTTTAGAATAACATGAGTTCGGGGCTAGTAGGATAGAAGAATTTTTCGCTAATTCGTATGAACCTCATAATAGAAAAGTAGATCGAAATAGGAATTTCGCCCATAAGACGACCCACCGACCGAAACGGTTTATTGACACCGTTATTCTGTTAGTAAAAAAGAAGTAGCTTTTCGCGGCCACGACGAAAGTCCGAATTCCGATAACCGCGGTAAGACACAGATTTCAAGTAACTGGCCTTAGGACTACGTGCGCCACGGCTGGCCTAGGTAAGCATTTTTTGTTCCGGCTTACCTCTCCCAAAAAATGACCCTTCGCCACTGCCACCCATGTACCAAATTTCGTCTAAATCTGTTCAGCCGTTTTAGCGTGAAAGCGTAACAAACAAATACACAGTCTCGCATTTATAATATTAAGTTAGAATTTTGTGGACCGAAAGACGAAGGTGTTATTGTTATACGCAGGAGTCTACCAAGAAGCAACTAAAGGATTCGAAACTTCATGATGAAAATCATGACTACCACGAGGCTCATGTAATGTAAATGCCATATCTAATATATTATTGCTCAACTCACGAGTCCGGCAAATCCGGAGAGTTCTCCTCGTGTCCTGGTATATCCACGTGGATGAAGCAGGAACGTTCCTTGATCTCCGACATCGACGGACAGTTCACGAAGTCAACCATCGTCGAGTCTGAAATAGCAAAGATACTGCTAAAATAGTTCCAAGACATGAGAAAGTTACTCGTTCAAATCGTTCAAACTACTTATAGCATCTTTTGGAAAGGGCACCTCAATTCATTCAAAAGTGCCTTTAGGTCTAATTGAAATAACTGATTTGCTAAGCTAAATCAAATCCAAAAGAATTTTGTTCAGCTTCCGGTAGTTGAAAACCTATACACAGATACCGGAGATTTTTAGAACTATTTAAATTGTCGACTTTAATTATTGTCAACATAATTGGATAAGCTGACATAATACCAAATATTTGAAATGAGATATTTACTGAGCATACTCGCAAAAGGCCTAGAAACAAACCCATGCAAGCTTTGTTCTCACAGTCGACGTCCAAATTGACATTAAAGTTTAGTGTCTTTTAGTATTCTATATGAAACTAAGCATTGATTTAAATTAAGGCAAATGTCAGGCACTTTCGAGTCGGTTAGTAAGAAAGATGAAGCTAGATGCCCATTCCAAAACGTAGTTAGTTCCACTGGAGAAGAACGGGCAATAAACTCCATAGACAATCTTTTAGACCAAAATAATCATAAGTTCAATAGATCAATAGTAAAGGCTACATTTTCAGTCTATCTGTACATAGGCACATTAGTTCTATCCATCGCTCCATTCGCCTTTTGTTTGCGAATCCATCAAACTCGCCACTAATCCCCGATGAGTATTAAAGTGTGTCGAACCACCGTCAAAATGTACAAGTACCATCACCGCACGTAATTAGAGCACCTATTAGTAGCCATCACTATACATTACTCATATTGGTAATCAATCGAACATCGGCCCGACGAATAAAACAGACTTTATGGAAACAATAAAACAGGATATAAGGAAATCTCGGCTGAATTAGGTTTATTTGAATAATAAAACAAAGCCTCTATACAGTTAAAAGAAATAAAAAACCATAATAAATTGCTAGATGATCAAGAGTCATAAAAGTGCTAATCTACACGGTAATTTAAAAGAATATAACTCAGCACTTCACACTCAAATCTTTCAAACTCCGCAGTACACTCACAACGAAGCTGACAACTAATTGCAAGAAGACGTAATTACCGCTAAATGTATTATTTATATGAAATACTTACGGTTGGTCCCAAGATCGTGAACTGTTAGGAAAACGCATCGTTTATCCTGTTGGCTTAGGTCCCCCTGAAAATGGAGAAAAGTATTTCAAATACGTAAAGTTTCGGGTATAATTATGTATTAAGAGGGTTTATTCTGAAAGTTGGCAACGTCGCAAATAGATGTCAAATATTTCGCTGTTTTGATTAATTTGATAATATTTCTGTATGGAAATAAGAAATGTGGCTAACCAATTGACTAGAATATTGATTATGAAATGCAATAATTAATATCGTAACACCGAATAGTTAGTTTTAGATGTAAAAAAAGTATTTGGTAACTTTCCAAATGCCTTTTTTTCACCTAAAACGGGTACAACATCAAATTCAATGTTATAATTGCAATTCATTATTAATATTCTAGTCAATTGGTTAGCCACATTTCTTATTTCCATACAGTATTATTTCCAAATTAATCGAAACAGGTTTACATATTTGACAGCTATTTACGACGTTGCCAACATTTAGGATGCACCCTCTTAAAACGTGGATAAGGAATTGAGAATTAAACATGTAAAATAGCTAAATATTTGAATATATAAAAATGAGAATACGTAGAAATATTGAATGCCTTAGTTAGCATATGTTTGCAAGGAACGGTATTGAATTATCAGTCTAGCAAAACTGACATTGCCAAGCACTGCTGGTCCATTGTTGCAGTATTTTAATAGGCTTAGACGTAGTTAAGGGTTCTGTTGCTTTTCATTGCTATCCAAAGTTCCGGACGTCAGGATCCGCAGTTAAATAGATTCGGTCTAGACTTGATGCGCTTTCAGGCATGAAACAAGAGGATCTACCTCTCAGAATATTTGTCTATTTCACTTGCCTTGACTAAGAAATAATATAGTTGGAATTTCCTAACGATATTATTTCATAGTGAAGCCAAGTTAAACAACATTTAATTTAGTACAATAAAAATTCTAGAAAAAATCTCCATCAAATGTAGTGACTAAATGAAACTAGGCCTAGATTTTAAAAAGTTTGTTATTGAATTTTTATTAATCTAGAACAGTACCATCTCGCTTAAGAACACTTGCGGAATAATTTGTATGAAGATTTAAACACATTGCGTACCGAAGGACCACCGCGCTTAATAATATACAATTATTTTCAAGTTCTATTTTATAGTGCGTAAGTAGATATGTCGCAAGTCAATAATGAGTAGTTAAATGTAAAATATATCAAAGGGTTTCCTTTATAGTATTAATCAATCTTGCACTAGTCTTAGCTTTCAACCACGTCATTTGACGAAGGTTAAGTGTTGCATGATCCAGCCAATTGAAATAATTGTAAATCGAATGCTGCTGATGATCTTTTGATACTGAAAGATGCTTCGTTCATGTAGGGCACCCACAAATATTAGGTGGCAAGGCCCCAGAAGGACATTATATTAGTGAAAAATTGGTATTATAACCCTATATAAAGATGAACACAAACCAAACACAGGTGGACGTAAACAATATGAGTAGTACTTAGGTATTATGTATAGATGATCATCCGATGTCCATTGGTGTTTGTGGAGCAATAATAACACACTTTCTCAAAGGCATAACATAAGTAATGGAGTGAGGAGTGACGACAATGGTTTATTACCACGAAATGTGTACGTACCGAAGGACCATTTTAATTGATAATAGAAGCATTGAGTCTTAGCGAGCCGAAGATTGGAAGATTGTTTCGAACGCTTACAGATGGACCGCCACCTAATGTTAGAAGTGGTCCTTCTGAACATTTTTCATTTCGCGACTCTTTTGGCTGGTCCTCCTTTATCAATGTCTTTCAATGAACGAGTAAATACTCAATAACGGCAAGGGGTGTTCTATTAGGTAAATACCATGTTATTTAATCTGTCACAATTTGTAAACTTATGAAAATATTATAGAGTAAGATGAACAGGAATTTAAAACCACACACTTTTTTTCACTTACCCTGTTCGGTTGCGGTATTATTCCCTGGTTAGCAAAAAAAAAGAAAATGTAAACGTGAGATTTGTTTTAAATGCCTTTACGTATGTACCTATAATGCTCCTATAAAATCGATAGATTTAAAATGTTAATTGTTTTACCGACTGCATGTTTAAAAATAACTTTATGAAATTAACAGTTCACCTATAAATTAGCTAAACATGTATAAACTCAGAGCAGAAATACTTATTGTAAAATGTAAACAGGGGCACTCCGACTGAGTAATAAATATAAAGTATTTTAAACAGTATGACATCAACTAGACCGAACTGCAGAATACCGAATAGGTACCTACCTATTACCTATTTGTTTTTTAATAGTATTTGTTTTTAATAATAACAAACCAGAAACATACATTAGCTTCTAAATCAAAAATAAAAATAAACTTCTAAACGAAAAGATAAAAGTTTTTACTAACATTTCAATCAACCTAATAATATTTAAATATCACCCCATTTAATTACTAGCCACGAACGAGAACTAATTTTCTCGGATATAATTTGTTTATCCAAGATGGCGTCAATAAACGTTTCCCGCCAAAAGTCAAGGGAATTGAAATGTCAAGCTGATAATTTTCATTCCATTTTCATAAATGACAAGGCAATAGACATACAGCCTGACACACTTTTATTTGTTTAATTCATTTATTCGATGGATGCGTGTGACATAGGTAAAGGTCACTTAAGCATTTTTTTAAACTAGAAATACTGATTACTTAATGAAATACTTGATTAATCAGAGAATTTACGTTTTTAATTAAAATAAATTTTCAAATGAGTTCTTTTTATAGAGTTTGAAATATAACATCTAATTAAAAACTTACTTGTACATGTACATGGATGTCTCCACTCCGATCTGTACTGACGACATATTTCTGAAACAAAAGAAAAATATTTTCAATATAAAGTTGTGCTACAAGCCAGACCTTTCAGTTCTAAACAAACAGACCTCTGCTGTTAAATCACAGTTCAACGAATTACAATAATATTAGTACATTTCTGTCGAGGCCTGCAACTCAAGCATTGATGGACGATCGTGAAAATGTGGGCCGAGGCGTAGCCGAGGCTCACGTGAATCCATCAATGCCTGGTTGCGGCCAAGGCTTGAATAGTGTTTTTCTCAAATAATGCGCGGAAATTCAAACAATGTAAATTAATTATAAATTCCAGATTCAATGACGGTCAACGATAATTTCACGCACCAATGCAATGTGTTCATTTGTTTCTTCTTGGTTGTCATGTGTTGAAGTAAAAAGTTCGTTCCATTTTTAAATAACACGACAGATATGAGTTTTCATAGTAATTTAATTGGCCGCTACACAGGACAGATATGGATTTTCATAATAACTTTGCTGGCCGCATCATCACTTGTTTTTGACCAGTACAGCAATTTCGATTTATCTCGAAGAAGGTTGTCAAAATAATGGTCGAATTTCCAAGCATGTTTGAGAAAACTTATTTATTATGTTCACAGGCATATTAGGCATGCAAAATGCCATGTGCCAATATTAAAAATGAATGAAACTAAAATCCTACCCTACATATTTTTAAAGACTTCCTCTCTCTGGATCAACGAATTATTATCTTAATAGGTATTTCAATTTTCACTTTATCGTAAAACGTGGAAATGTTTCAGGTTTTTTTCGGTAAAAGAAAGTGCAAAATAATCACGAATTCTTCGTTTTTAGGACCAAATAGTACCTCTTAATTGTATTAGCACAATATAAACCCAGACAACACGAACACATTACTTAGCCACGAAGCCACGCACAATAAAGCTGATTACAGAATACAGATTGAAATAATCCATTAGTAGACTTACAGACGGCGGCTAAGCTATTAAACCAGATACTTTTAGAAACACCAATTTTCATTTGAGTTTTAATGTACCATTCCAAATGTATTTTAGGTATCTGTAACAGTAATTTTCCTCTTAAAATTTTTGATTCTCATCAACACACTCTATTTTAGTTTCGTACATTATGGTCAAAAGGGATATTTATAAGAACCAATACCTAACTATTTCGATTTATCTTAAGTTTTTATAGTCTTAATAGAGTATAGTCAAGTCAAATTTCACTTTTCGGTTGACAAATACATGTTTGGATATGGGCGTATATTATTTGAAAATAAATGAATTTCCTATTATTTATTAAGTCGTCATGAGATTCGAAGACATAGTTTTCCAGACGCCTCCTTTTATTAGTTTACAGGTGAACCTCTCTCCCGAGTACCATTATTTCTCTCTGTCCTAAGCATCAGAAAACTTCCGTCCCAGCGGAACTTATTGCATCCTAATCAATCAGCAAACCACGCGGTATCATCAATTAGTCTGTGTAATCTAGGCGCGCCCGCAGCAATCCCATTAGTCCTCGATCGACGACGTATGAAACTCGGTTAGTTTTCATATTAATTTGCATTCTGTACCATTTCCTATTTATTTTTCTTTATTTATTTATTTATTTGATTTACACGGCTTAAGTGGCCAATTATATAAATCACAGTAAACATAATAACTAGAAACATAACACGTAAACGAATAACAACTATTAAATCCTATTAAAAATGCAGGCACTTATCCATTAAATTGGCGAATTTATTATATTATTTATGTAATTTCGACGTTCGAAAAGTGCTGATTCTCAGCCTAGTTTGAATAAATGACTTTTGATTGATTTGATTGATTGATTGATAGAACAGATCGGAGTCCGGGTTGGCTTCCACGAGCATATATATAAACTTCATAGCATATTTATTATTGTTCTAGAGCCCTCATACGTTTTTTTGAAATTTCCCGGTCAATGTCAAGTTGAATGTTGATCAAAATAATATGAATCATATTACTATAATTATGTTACAGGCCAGAAAATTGCAAAACATAAGAACTCTTCGCAAGCTACACAGGCGATTTCGCCTTATAAGAATATTAATGTTATGTAGACGGATTGAAAAGAATTCCTAGGTATTATTATGACTCCTAAGAACATACCGCTGTGTATAGTACTCCCCGCCAGCTCCGATACCTACCTACCCTTCTAAGAATAGCAGGCTTGCTGTTACAATAATGTTCCTATATAAACATTTGGGGAAAATCAGTCGTTCTGTTTACCGAGTACCACTAACCACTTCTGAATTAACTAAAGTCAGACCCTTCACATAGTTGAAGACGGCACGTTGAAATCGACTATAATCGAGGCGAATTAGCTAATTATGGCAATCGACACGCCGTACCAGCTGCCTGAAACCTCCTGTTTATAAAACCGTCTGCAGAAACGACACTTAAAACTGCAATCAGACTTTCACCACAACACTCACATGGAGGTAAACAGCCTAAAATGGGCGATCAACGTCAACACTACGAGTTTGACTCACCTCGACCAATATATCTTGACATTTCACGGTGGCGCTAGCGTGAAGGTTAAATGTCAACAATAATGTAATTTCACCCTCGAAAACACCCACCTTCCAAGACAGCACAACACTACACAACATAACCTAACACAACTCAACACTACATAACACAACAAAACACTACACTTCACAACTCACAGCAAAAAAACACACACGAACAAACAGACACAAACACTTACAACACACACTAGATACAAATGGTTTTTATCTTTAAGTACTTAATTATTTTATTTATTTTTTAAGTTCATATAAAATCTTTATTTTCTTTATTTTCTGTCGAGTACCTACATAGAAATTCCGAAATTCTTTATTTGTCTAAATGGTGTTAACTTGAGAGCCCTGACACCCATAACACAAGTTTAATCTTAGCTTGGGTGTCAGAGGTGTATAACTCTGCATGAACCTACAATTTATATGTAAAAAAATTATTATGTTATACTAAGTGGCATTTATGTAAATTGTAAACTAGAAATAAAGATATTTTATTTAAAAAAAAAAAAAATCAAATTCAGTACATTTTCAATTTAGTTCAAATTTTCGCCGCATGTCAAGGTAAATTGGTACAGTGTTACGAACTAAAATGTTTGGAATAGCTATTGGAGTATGAAACAGAGTTTGTTTAATAGCGTTACGGGATTAACTCGATTCGGCTAATAGCGTTTAGTCTGTATTTGACGAGGCAATATAAACAGATCGATGGCAGCAATATTGTTGATGGACTGTTAGTATCATACGTCTGAACAGTAATAGACTTATGATTATGAAGGTCGACCGATTTTCCTATATGATATAAGTTTATCTGATGAAGTTTTCAAAACATTTGTTTTATTTCACCAATCGTTTTTCTATTCGGAACTATGACTGAGGTAGACACAACAGAAACTGTCTTTTATTCTTTCTTTTCGCAGTGTTGTTGGTAATATGTTTAGAGTTAAAAAGAGCCTTCTGGCTCAAATAATAAGGAAGCGTACCCATATTGGCTGTACTACACAAGAATCCATTGATATTGCCATTGTATTAACAAAATAATCCCACGTCTACATCTCTTTTTATGTAGGTACTTTCCTGTCGCAGGTATGCTGGAAGATATTTCTTTAGAAATAAGCATTGCCTTTGTATATATTTTACTATTCCTTTCTTCTTGTCTGTTTATGTGTGTGTGCATAAATGCTTAAATTAATTTTGTTTAAAATTATTAGTTTCCTTACCCTGCATTTGTGGAGCTAAACCGTATTAAATTGGTACAGAATACGGATACCCGAGTATGTAATAGATATCTGGCAAGGAGGTCGAGCTCCCCCCTTTATGGGGGCAATCGAAGCAATCAGTTCCAAGTGGATACCGAAGGATTGATGAGTTTATAGTTCTTTTTAACAACTATACTACTTTCTTGAGAACTAAAATGAAATGCAATTAGAGAAAAGTAGGTTTCTGGCATCATATATTTTGAAACCACATTTTTTATTATATTTATAAGAATGTCCATGGAGTGTCTTGCCCTTTTGCCAACAAAGGAGCCTACTGCGCTTAAGAATGGGCAACAGCTTTGTATTTCTGACTGACCGACTTCTTGACAATTCAAAAGTGAAATAAATGCTTCAGTGGTTTTTAGAACCGTTTTCCACTCTGGTAAAGTAAAAGCTTGAGAAAAAGCATGATTGAAAGGACATCTGACGTTTGCAAATTACGATCAGACATAATTTAGAAGCAAAGCAGACCTTAAAAATAAGTCAGTAGTAAAGATTTTTTATTTTATTTTTCCTAGATCAAAATCTTCGGGTTAGTCCCGTCTGGCAACGCTCCCGTTTGGCAACTCTACATATACATTGGTTTGTAGATATTACGTACCCGAGCACACGTTATAGTACTGTCAGAGTAAAAAGTTCTAGTGTGCCGAATTTATTTAATATTTGCTATGTTTAGTTCTTGTTGTATATTTTCGACTTTTATTTTATTTATTTGATTTTCTATTTTGTAAAGTCACAAATGAGATAGACACATTTGGAATTAATAAGTAAAGTTTACCTATTGTATATTGTAGTAACATAGGTTGTTGATTTTGCTTTGCTTAGTTTAAATAATTATTAGCTATAATATATTATATTATTATAATATACAAAAAAAAATACACTTCAAAATCTAAAATAGGTACTTTTTTCATTTCATTCCCAATATTTACATTCCCTAAAAATTTGAATTAACAGTACCTGGTGCATGCGATACATCGCTATAGGTAAGTATATCAAGCGTTGCCAAACGGGAGCGTTGCCAGACGGGAGTAACCCAAATCTTCGCGCCTACACCTACCTAACCCTTACCGTGCTGCGTCCTATATTCGCGTCCCAAACCGCAAATATTAAGACGTCCAGCGAAGTGGGTCGGCATTGGGGTTAACTGGCCAGTTATAACCGTTTGTTTTACGGCAAAACTACTGACATTTGAAGGTTTATGACGACTGGCGACGCACGTACGAATAACTAGGTAAATGGCTGATTCGCATCGGTGGTATTTTAATGCTAGCAAAAATGTCTTAGCAATTTGTAATATTTGGAACAATAAGTTTTGCTGTATAGCCAAGTTATTATTATGTTAGTAAGTTAGGATTATAATGCCAATTATAATCCTCCATTTGATGTTGAGGGTAGGTCTTCATTTAGCTTCTAGTTCATTTCCTAAGTCTTGTATCACTCTCCTAAGGACCACTCTCAATACACACCCTATGTATCCAAGAACCTCAAGAAAAGTCATAGGTATGTCAGTCGTTTTTAATCCTTAATGATATTAAGACTAAGAAAACAAAAAATAATAATAATAAGCAAGTAAAATAAGGAAGGAGGAAGAAATATGAAGTAAGAAAACTATAGGCTATTAAATCTAGTACTGAATATTTCAAAATTTATCTAGTGCAGAAAGCGTCGAATCGGTATCTAACTGAATCCTAGCATTGCCAAGTTACACCGCAGTTCGGCGGTCAGCAGCCGTCGAGTAAATAAACAACATTAGACCAACAATGCGTGTTTACAGCGCCGTTCGAAAATAGACCAGCGCGCGCGCAACGCGGCTCCCGTTTTTATGGAGCTATCGGTTGTAGTTGTAGGTAAACTTTGAAGTTGAGGTTGGACTGTGTCAATTTAAGGGGAAATAATTATTTTATTTTAAATTAGCAACCTGCCCCTGCTTCGCATGGTCTTTACCAATTGACAAATCATAAAGATTGCTATAACCCTCCATGAGTGACAGTTTATTTGTCAATCCGTGAGTCATCCTGAGAGTCGCCTGTAGAAATGTCCAGATGTCAATACAGTCAAATATGACGCATTGTGTAACCTCCCATTATGATGGAGGGCGACACAGATATTAACATTTATAAATCCTCCATAATAAGGAGGTTACATGAGATTTCAATACAGTCAAATAATACGCACACATGAAACACACATGGGTAATACCTATAAAAGTCCTTTAGTTATTTCCGATTTTTCTTTGAAATACATTTGTTTTCAAACGCTAGCTAGTGAGAAAATTCTTTGTCTTGAGTAAAAATTATGCATTTAAGATTACAAGTTGAAAATAAATGATATTTGAATTTTTTTTAATTGTACTGAAAGACGGGTTCAATTTACAAGAATCAGAATTAGGTAAAAATCTAGAACCAGACTTAAAAAATAAATATATTCTTTGAGCCCTCCAGCGTAGTAAATATTTGCTGTTATCATGCCGAAACTCCAAACAAGATTATTTGTATCGATACAAGACACTAAACAGACACGAACAAAGCTTCCGAACAGGCGATGTTGTTTTGTTTTGTTCCTAAAAGTTCGCCCGGCTTACAAGCAAGGATTATGGAGGCAGTGAAACATACTTCGGCTTTACAGTGTTTGACACTTTTGAGCTGCTGAATAAAAGTTTCGGATTCTATCAATTTAAGGCCAGCACTTTCAATGACAATCTGAATGATTTTGAAGGATACTGCTAATCCATTGCTTCATGTGCGAAAAATTTGCCTGCTCAACAACGTAAATAACGCAATGAATGTTGTTGAACTGTCAAAATGAAAGCCATTGCTACTGTAAGTGTTTTACGAAATTACCCGGTGTTTTAGTGAGTGGATAGCACAAAGAGTAGATCTTTGTCACAGTGGGGTCGTTATAGACTGTGTATGCTTACCACTATCTAGCAAATCAATTCAAAATGAAGCAGAATTACTAGAATGAGACCGGGCTCCTACTGAGATATTTCAGATGCAAAAACCCTATACCACTTTGCACGTCCCGGGAATCGAACCCAGGACCTCATGCTCTGCAGTATCTAGCGCTTGGGACCATTAAGAAATCGAGGTACTGATATCTTTCAGTCAAGGGTGTTGTAAACAGCGATTGCCTAGGCTGAGGGAGCATTTTCTTTTTTGCTCAAAACATAACAACATTCTGAAATCAGATAGCCAATTGTGGGTGTTGACATTGTACTAGAACGGAAGTTCCAAAGTGGACTAATCTCTTAAACGAGAGCTATTTATAGAAGTCTTCAAAACAAACTACTCACGTAGGTACGTAAAAAGTACTATTTAGACAGACAGACAGACAGACAGTTAGGCAGCTATGTAGACAGTTTTGTTAACGAACATTTTGCGATTAGTTGCAGTTTTGACAGATGATGTATAGCTACATACCTACTTATTATCACTTGAGAGACACATAGGTACTTGTACTTGTTACTGCGGTTTCATTTAGGTACTGTCAAGGAAATTACTTGTAAAGTAAATTGACCCCTTAAGACGATGTTTGCCGTGTTACAGCCAATGCATTCGATTTCGAAATAATACGTACAATATTAATTGTTATTAAAATTGAAAAAAAACTATGTAGAATTGCATAGAAAATTAGAAAATTAAAAGGCTTATTTATTTATTTATATTTATAGCCTATACTTATGTAAAATGCATTCAACTGTCAAAGAATGACATTTGTGATTTGAATCTTTAAAGACATTTAAGTTTTACTTGCTAATTTCCTTCACTTTACATTGGCTGAAACTGAAATTCAATGGTATTTTTTTTGTTAATTAGTGTAATTCATACGAAAGATATCCGTGCATTGGCTTCTTTGCTGGTTAAGGTAGAAATTATTGTAAACACAAACAATGATATTTAAAGAAACAGATGCGAAACATGTTTTCGAGTTTTTTTCTCATGCCATTGACCTTTGTGTGCAATGTTTATTTTATTGGTGCGTTACTCGCTTTTGTTTAGGCAAGATAGAATTTATAAGTCTATATGAATTTTCTAGAAGCACGATTTGTCCGACCCACGGAGAGTATGCTCAGTATCTTCAGTTCGCACTAGATCATAAAGCTAAATTAAAAAATGCCGAAGAAGAAAGTAGATCACTTTATATTTTAAGAATAACATATATACCTATAAACACTTAACAATAGTCGATAAATTAATCAAGAAACAAGTTTGCTGTTAAAAATTAGAAACAAAACACGTCAGACTACAGCTCGCCATTTATTTTTGGCAGCGATCGATATCAAAGTTGTGACCTAATAAACTATCTAGAGCTAGACTTGCGAGCTAGAAATCTTCTTCGTCGCCTTATCAAGCTCACCTGAAGACATGAATCTAACAAAAACCATTTAATAAGCAGAATAATTCCTGAGCAAGAACAATTTAAAATTCTGAAATTGTTTATTCATTTATTATGGCTGAAAATCAATACCTACTTCTTGAACGACCAAAGTTACAAAGGGCAGCCAACAAATCACTTACCCTTGATCCCTTCCTAGTAACAGACCCTTCGATTAACAATTCAAAAAGCTTTATAATTAGATAGTTTATAAAATACAATAGATGCAGATACATTTAGTAACCTATCCCGCTTAACTATTCCTAAAGAGTCATAAAAAAACCCTGTAAGAAATCGACACGTTTTTCACCTCTCAACGATGTGTCCTCAGGATGACGATTGACTTGTCGCGAACGCGAACACGACGTGTTCGGGTTTTTATGACTCTTAAGGAATAGTTAAGCGGAATAGGTTACTAAATGTATATTATGCATCTATTGTATTTTAGCTCTTTAATTAACTGTTAAGAAAACCATAATAATATATAGATCAAAGTACGTCGAACAGTCTTCTTCTTCTATCATGTCGACGTGCGGCGTCTTGAGCGACACAATAATTTCCGCGATTAAAAGATTAGCCAGCCAGCAGGGTAGTACCGGAGTTGAAGTGTAGACACTCTGGACTCATGTGGAGGCGCTTTTAATACATCGTGAAGAATAGTAACACGCATGGGAGGCACATAGTCGTTTTACATAAATACCAAAAATTTACTGTAGGTTTTATAAACAAATATTGTGTAAGTTTATGTTCCATAGCGAGGTAATTATCATGTCGCATACAATAACCTGTGACCACAACGGCACCGACCACACTTCGGATAGGTTGTGGTTTGACACCGACCGGCGGCTGTCAAATACGAAGAGCCAGTTCTAACAACATGTAGTTTCAAAAACAATTGAAAAGCCAGAAAATTCTATTTATTAAATCTACTGATCAACTGATAATTTTGTTTAGTTTTTATGTAACTAAAGGCACGAACCAATTTCCATAACTACTACACTAAGTTAATTAATTAAACCTTATCTCTGAAAATACTGCAAAAGCAGCAAGGACAACAAAGTGTTCAGTTTTTTTACTTGTGTGCAAGAGATTCATTCAATGTACACTGTGCGTCAAAAGGCTGAATACAAGCATAGAATGGGACCTGCTAAAAACGATCCGTCGGGAAAACACGACAGACGTCCACATGATCTATACTTTGTATGAAGCGGAAGTAGGTACATACGACCATGTATGAATTAGATTATTTGGTTAATTTGATAAAGTTTTCGTTGCAAATAGCCGTCGTTATTTCGTGAAATAGTGAAAGTATTTCGTGCCTAGTGTCTAGTGAGGTGTTAGTAAACGGGTAGACTTATTGACCGTAAATGGTAAAAGTGTCTGTAAATAATTTGGATAACTTCTGCATGATCCACGATATGGGATAATAAATCAGAACACCTTATGCAAGTACTAGATGCTTGGGCAACCATAAGCATAAAATTAGTGTAAGCTTGTGTATCTTTTAAACCATTTGCATGCCATAAATTGCAAAACATGCAGATCTACCTGTTATTTTAAGACCCTGCACATATTATTTGATGTACCTATATACTCATGTTTTACAATAAACATATTCCATTATATTCTTTTCTAAGCCGGTCGTTTGTCATTTAGAAATCTTTTTTTTTTAATCCTAGAATGATACACTCTAGAATAGTATTTGTAAAGATTGCAGTGTACAAGACAAATGCTTCATTCTCTGATACCCAAGCGTGTCTCAACTTCGAACATGTACCAACAAACAATGTAGACTATGATAGCCTAGCTTTATATACATGGTACCTATACATCGTCCGGCCGACTGTCCGGAATGGTCGGGGTTAATTGGCGACCACTCCGCCATCCATCCCAATCCTACTCGAATGGAAATCAAAACTGCACGGAATAAAACCGGATGGAAAGAGGAACCAATTTGCATGCTTTTGTTGTCAGTTACAGTGGTTCTGTTTTTACGTATAGTGCTGCCCTAAGCTTTATCGAAAGTGCATAAAAATAGGTTTCAGTTTGTAATTTTGTAAATGATTTCTTTTTAATATCTTCGAAATTAAATGTGTCATGAATCATGATCAATGGTTATTACAAAATATGTTAACGACTGTAGCAGCAGTTGTCTAATTTTTAACGACAGACGGCCAACTGTATCTATGATTTCCACCCAAATTCTGCTGACTTTAAAAATCCAACATATGAGAACGGCGATGTGACATAGTCGTATTTCAATATTGTAATGGTGGATAATAAGTACCTAAGTATCCTGTCACCTTTCCCACGACCCCAATTTCTCACAAGATATTATTGCCTTCAAAGGTCCTATAACACATCACCTGACACCTACCCCTATATTCTCGATAAAATACTTATAGCTTGTATGCCAAGGATACGTAAAATATCGGGGTGTAGCAGTCTGACAGTTCATCATATTACGCCTTCTCAATAACATATCAGTATAATATATGGCTCTCTTGCCCTCCTGCCAAATTATAATTGACACCTTCTCAAATTGTAGGGATCCCGAAATAAACTGAGGTTACCAAGTTTGTCTATTTTAAGAACTGACCCGAATTGTTATCTGCCCGTTGTCATTGAAAAAGACTTTTAGCCGCAGGACGAGCTGTACCGTCGCATCCTACGGACAGCACAAGGACAAGCTAATGCAAATCATATTTATTAGCACAAGTTTTGTTTTATCTATCTATCTTTAAACACGTTTATTGGTTATATGTCGGCAATCCGTTAAGGGGATGTAGGAGAGGTCATTTGCAACCAAATTACCCCTGATGGGGTCATCAGGGGTATATCATGCTATGCCAATGTCAACCATATTCGAGTAATTTGACATTTTATATTTCAAAATGTAAGAAAAAATAATTAAAATGTGAAATGACTCGAAAATTGTTGTCATTTGCATTTCTTTCTTTGGGATTTTTGTACGATTTATTGTTTGGACAGGACAGCGGCTGTCGGGTCGGATAGTCTGTCTATCTATCTATCTATCTTCCTATCTATATTTATATAAAATCTATTACTGCGCATTAGTCTCAGCAAAAACTCGAAAATGGCTTAGCAAAAATGAAAATTAGGAGAAACTTAAGGGAACAGCCGACAAATCGAATATATCGAAATTTTGTATGGAAATTGCCACTTCGGGTCATCTAGAAGGTACTTAATACAGGGTGGCAGGGACATCGACGCACAACCTGTTACCATGGATTCAGTACATGTTTCTGAACACCAATTCGTTTTCGTCGGTTATCAAAAAAATAATCTGCTGTTTCATAGAAAAGTGCAATACCTACGCGGTCAAAATGTATGGAACAGTATTTTTTTTTAAATAACCGACGAAAAATTTCAACGCAGTGGTGTTCAGAATCATGTACAGCACCCTAATTGCGTAATACACGATCTATCACAATTTGTATCGGTTTGAAACAAATTGCTAATCCATTGCTTCATAAGGTGGAAAAAAAATCTGCTCAACAACGTAAATACAAAAACAAACGCAATGAATGTTGTTGAACTGTCAAAATGAAACAAATTCATCGGAATCGTTTACGAAAACGTTTTACGCAATTAGATAGCTGAATCCATGGTAACAGGTTGTGCGTCGAGTTCCCTGCAACCCTGTATAATATGTTAGTAAGTAAGGTTTAAGTCCATGGGCTAATTGTAGCTTGAATTTTTAATTATTATATTATAATAAAAATGTGAAGGTTTGTAGAGATGTTGGTTACTATGCATTACCTTTTGTTACAAGTTACTTTTCCAGACAATTTATCAAGGATTGTTATTACCCGATTGCAAATGCCCGTAACGTATGTACTGAGGTAGGTACTTAGATATTATTTTAGCTACCAAGGTAGGTATGAATTGAAACATTTGTAGGTAAATGTTGCCGTTACAAACTTGGCAACTAAGATTGTTGTTCAAACAATTTATATTTGTACAGTTGCCTCTTAGTAGTAAACGTAAATAATATTGGCTAAGTATATCAAAATTTAGGCAGAAAATTAAGTTATGAAAGCCAATACTTAGATCGGTTAACGCAAAGCGATTTTTAAAAACTAGATGACATTTTTTCTATACTCTTTTATAAATCCAGAGAGGCTTACACAACGACCTATGGCCTTTTGTATGCTAGCCACAACCTTACTTATGAATTTATAATATTTAATTAGTATTGAAATTGGTAAAATATTAACATAAAATCTTAGAAAACATACAAAAGGAAATTAAAAAACAAAACATAATAATTTATTTTATAATTTATGCTTTCTAATTATTGACCTAATCTTCAGGTCAAGCTTTTTAACTTTAAATTTTTGCTTAACCTGCTTGTCTATTACTATTACTGCACACAAATTGCGCTAAAAGGATTTGCACTTCACCAATTTTATAAAGGTTAAAAAGACTCAGACAGTTTACATTCAATTACATCACACTATATCCTATGTAACATTACGTCATTGGTTAAAATTATATCTATACTTATAATAAATCTGTAGAAGTGAAAATTCTGTACATTGAAAATATCAAAAAAATAAATGGCAGGGGGTGTTACTAGACCGACACCGAACCCAAAAATGTGATTAAAAATTTTTTTGTCTGTCTGTCTGTCTGTCGGTCTGTCTGTCTGTCTGTCTGTCTGTTTGTTCAGGCATCACGCAAAAACTACCGGTTCCATTACGATGAAACTTGGTATAATTATTCTTTGATATCCTGGGCACCACACTGGGTACTTTTTATCCCGGAAAAGTATCTTATCCTACGGTTGGGGGGTGTCAAAGTTTGTATGGAAGAATTTTAACGCGCTGTCCGATTAACTCGAAACTCAATATTTATACTTAAACCCAAAAATTAAGAATAACGTGTATCAGGATTTTTCGAAATTCAACCCCTAAGGGGGTAAAATAAGGGATGAAAGTTTGTATGAAAAACCTTATTCCTTGAGGTAATAAACATGAAACTTTGCACGAATAGTTATCTAAATAAATTATAAAGTTGGTAGTTTTTGTTTTTCTAAATTACCCCCCAAAGGGGGGTTGGGGGGTGTCAGTGTTTTTATGGAAGAATTTTAACGCGCTGTCCGATTAACTCGATATTTATACTTAAAACCCATGGGGATGTATGGGGTAATTTCCGACACTCACGCGGGCGAAGCCGCGGGCAGCAGCTAGTTTATAAATAAAAATGTTTTATTTCTTCGGCGTCGGATCTTTCGTTTCTTTGAAAGTATTCGTAGATTTGAAATAAATACGATTTATAAAAATTCTATGTTTACGATCGAGTTTTAGTTTTACAAAGTTTATGTGATATTTTATTGCATTAGCAGCTGTTTTTGTTATTATTTTATTTATATAATATTTCGTAATCAGCAACGTATTAGAAGTAGGTAAGTAAAAACCGTGACCTAAGGCTAGCTAATCTTAATTCTCTTCGAAAAAGAATGAACATACTTGTTTACCATGTTTTTACTACAACTATTTAAATTAAGTTTATAATGTTTCCTTTACTTCCCTGATCCGCTTGGAACTAACCAATTATAATATGCTAATAAGCAATGAATTTCATTAACTGTGCGCAAATTACATCATGTTGGCGGAAAAATAAACAGTGTGAAAACTTTGTCAATGTTAGCGTTGTCATCGATAAAACAAATACCTACCTAACTGCATAGTTACGCTTGGGGGATCCCTATGTCCAGCAGTGAACATCTTTCGGTTGAAATGATGATGATAATCAACAATTTTATTGTTTTCATAGATACATAAACCCTAACTCGATATTAATATAATAAAATAAAAGAGTGTAAGAGTGTTCTCCATAGGAACCGACTACTCTTTGGAATGGGAACTAACTTCATCTTTCTGACTGACCGAACGACCCCTTGAAAATTCAAAAGCCTGTAATTGGTTTATTTGAAATAAATACTTTGAGTTTTGAGTTTATTTTTATTTTTATTTCTAGGTATATTATTATTTTATATGCGGGAATTAAACACGTAGCCCGTAGTGCAAAACCCAGTTCAAAGTGTACCAAATGTGCCGTGAAAATACTAGAACTGTATCTTTGTATCTCGAATGTCATACCTGTATCTCGAATTTTATCATATAACAACCTATCCGTCTGGCATTCATAACATACCTACGAATTTACAGCCATTTTACAGTCAAAACATGATTGTTTGCAGTTTTATTGACATTTAAATAATATATTGTTCAGATATTGTTTTGTTATAGTTTGTGCCAAAATTAGTAATAAAGGTTCAGGTCGTGGAGACCCTGAAATATAAATAAGTCACAGCACTTAAATATCAAATGAGGCCAAAAGGACTGGACAGCCTAGGCTTGTCGTGAGTGCTGAAAAGCTATGCACTATCTCAGAGGACTTTCAAAAGCCGAAAGATTCCAGCAACAGACACTAGTGTTGTAATGAATGAACTTGGGAACGGCTTAGACCGGGGTAGCACCCACGAGACCACGGTTTTTCTGCCGTCATCGTTGCTCTGTTCCGGAACTCAGCACGCTCACTTGCTAGGAAAATTACAGGCTCAAGACATTTCTCAAAAGTCAAAGTTCGTTAACGCTTCGGCAATTCCTTTGCTTTAATACAAAAAAAAATCCCTATATTTTAAAGGTTTTTATTTTTTCGCAACCATCGTTTGTTAGAAGATTGGGTAATAATACTGCCAGCTCTGAAAAATCTACCAACCATTTTAATAACTGAGGAAAATTCTATGAACATTTCAATCGACACCTTTTCTGTTATCCGCTTATCTACCTACAAAGCCATAGATTTGGGTCACCTACGGAAAAAGGTCAAAGGGGATGCTCGTACGACCACAAAGGGAAAAATCTTAAGCCGCTTAGTAGGACTAAGCATCGATAATCTTTTAAAAAAAATGGGAATACTAAATTATTTAATTTTCAGCTCCTTTTGCATTTGATTTTCTTGATTAAGATATTAATAATATTTTATAATTTTTTCGAAATATTTTGAAAATGTGATACCAGCCGATGGTATCATGGTTTAAATCTAGATCTTAGGTACAACGACCTGACGGTCTTGAGATCAGAGACCAGACCCTGGGTTTCTGAGAGTCTGATCTAGTTGTGCTTGTTTGGCCAAAATGTCGTCGAACCAATCATAGAAGCCTAGTTTTCATGAGGTGTGTATCGCATTTGTAAGTTTTCAGTGGTTGTCATACCGGAGTAATAACAACATTTTGGATATACTTACTTACTTACCTATGTATAACGCTAACGTTTTTTAACTGTTATTTTTCGTTCACGCGTAAATAAAATGGAACAAACCAACAAACAAATGAAGTTAAAGATACAAGTAGCTACGTAAAAGTTTATCAATAGAGTAATTTTAATTCTCAATTTAACGATAAACAGGAATACAAATTACCGTAAAAACGGCAACAAAAGCGATTAAACACACGTACTCGTAGTCTCAATCTCAATCACAATCTCTACAAATCGGAAATAAAGATAAACTCCAACCACAGTCGATAAACTACGCAAAACACATCCGAAAACTTCTAAATATATCTGAAACGAACACGTCAACAGTGGCCACGGAACTACGGAACTCCAAATATTCATATTATAAACAAAAATAAATTGCATTACGACTTATTTTAACAAAATTGTTTGAAAAGAGGTTTTAAACTTTTTTAAACATACCTGGACTCCTTTCTCCTCCGTTTCGGACATCACTATGTTCAACTGAATACTCTGATATTTGAATGTGGAACGTCCAGTGCACGGGAGAGGCGGGAATGCAATGAAGGAACCGCGGCTATGAAGGGAAGCCGTAAACTAACTACGACGGACAGTCGGTTAGAGAAACGCTGTTTGTTTGCAGCGTTTTATAGGAACGAACGGTTTGATGAATGATTTAAATAGATTGATTGGACCCACCCAAGTGGGTTGCTGTACTTGCAAAGAGTGTTTACGGTTGATGAGACCGTACAACAGTCACACTTCGGAAAACTAAAGAGAGAAATCGAAGGTTAAAAAAGATTCGATCTTATCAACTTGCATCGACTATTTTGACCCATTATTTTCTGCTTTTGCTTTGAAAATGCCTCCACGAGGAAACTTGTGAGTCGTGTACGCCCATCCTCATTACCGAACTTGCTGACTACCTCGTCTATTCGACATGGCATACATGAGCTATTCTCTTATATATTAAATTACCTAGCGAAACTCAGCAGACGTATCGATGACTATTGATATTTAACAACACGAAACAAAAATTATAATTGATTCGATAGAGTAAAGTAACTATACTAGCAACGGTAAAAAAACTTTTTTTTTTGTTTTATCTTTTTATGTTTAGATGTCAATACGCAATATGTCTGCGGAGTTTCCCTAACTAATTCAATTTGACCTTATAAATGGCACACCCCTTGTACGACAAGAAAGAAGAATAATGATTCATAAAACTGTTGCAACAATCAATGAAACTGTGAACCGAAGGAAGAGACGTGGTTGTCGAGCGTTTCAGTCGCTCAGTGTGCGTTCAGTCTTCTCGATTGTTTAGCAAAGTCTATCAGTGAGTGGAAAATTCAATATGTACACAAAACATGTACAATGTAGGTACACACATGATCTTTTTATAATAATATGGTTACCATGAAACTCAATAATAAATGCAAATAAGATTATAATCTCCTTTAAAATGTTTTCTGCGAAGTATGCGATGTTTATAAAGGTACCAAGAATGTAAAATGGCGGCAATATGTTTATAACATATTTATTGTTCCTGGAATTTAAAAAAAATTGCGTCAATAATTCAAGACTTCAAGGGTATAAGCTGCATACTCTCGATAAGAGAGTAGTATATTCTTCTATAAGCAGTCTTCTGTCATATATATAGGTATATAATCATCGTCCTCGTTGATGTATAGAAGAGTTTTATCCGATTGTTTCCCATAGTGATTTGTGTACCCATGTTTTGAATGACCGGTTATCAGTCAAAGGGATCTGTGGTGACGCACAAAAAGAGACAGAAAGGTATGACGTCATATCGTTTCTCTTCTCTTACATGAAACAGAACTCGAACAGACCCCATAAAAACAACGAACGTATTAGAGTTTCGGCAACGTACGTGAATACAGACACGTATAGGTATAACAATACACTACTGAGATAAATCAAGATTGGAATACAAAGCCCAGTTAAAGATAGTAAAATCCAGAAGAAAGAAGAACAGTAGGAGAAGAAAATAAGCTACGACAAGAATAATTACAGATTCGGCAGCGGGCGCGAGTACTGTCACGTATACAACAATATATTACTAAGATATACCGAGAATGGAATACACAGCCCAGCTAAAGATAGTAAAATCCCAAAGAAAGAATCCCAAGAACAGGAACAGAAGAAATAACCATGGACAAGCATAAATTTATGAGACTTGAAAATGATGATGAATGAAATCTCAAACACAGTACCTAATGTGGAACAGACGACAAGACAGCGTGCCTCTGGTCACGTAGACTAGAGCAAAGAGTAACCGGGATTGAATACAGAAGTGGGATGTAAACAGTAAGGTTGTCTAAGAACAAACATTAATAATGATTTCCTTTAAAATGTAGTCAAGTGTTTATCACAAGCACAACGCCAGAAAAAATCAAAGATGACAAGAGTCCTTTTATCAAAATTAGACACTGATTGACATGACATGAATTGACATGTTAAATAGCTTTTATACAGGGTGTCCGGTAAATAATGGATAACCTTGAAATAGCATATAATAGACCTTATAGCCGTTCTAAAAAAAATACAAAAAAATATATATCGCAAGTATAGTACCTAAGATAAGTTAATTTTTTTTGCCTTTTCTAGTCACATTATTTACTGCCTCTCTGTCGGTACAGTCAACGTACAATATTACAACAACAAATAACGGATGGAATTCATTTATTTGTGGTCGTGGTGAAGAATAATGTGAAATAAGGTTAAAAAAGTTAGTTACAAATCTTAGGTATTACTTGTGATATAATATTGTTTTGTATTTTTTTTAGAACGGCCATAAGGTCTTTTATATGCTATTTCAAGGTTATCCATTATTTACCGGACACCCTGTATATTATAACCTTCCTCAAGAATTGGGCTATCAAATATTGAAAAACATTTATTTTTAATACGACTTGTAGATCCAGAGATTAACGCGTTCAAACAAGAAAAACAAACTGAAGTGAAATGAGTTAAATAAATACCAGAATAAGTTACTGAATCTTACCAGTCACTGAGAATGTTCAAGCAAAATATGTATGCAAACTTGTATAATAATGTCTTAACTCCTAAACAACGTTAGGGTCTGGGCACTGTGAAGCGTGCTGCCGTCAAAGTTTGCTACAAATTGATTTACCCTCTAATTGCATCGCTTTTGGGAATACATCGGAAAAGTGACATGAGATCAAAGTTACTTTTGCATTGGCGTAAAATATTTCTACCGACTTTCAATGAAGGAGGAAGTTTTCAAATCAGAATATCTTTTTTCTTTTTTGGTTGAGAACGGTTTCTGTAAATGGTAACATAATTGTAATTACTTATAATGAAAGACAAAAGCCTCAAAAATAGACGATATAATGGTCAAAGGTAATTGACGAGGCATGTTATTGTTTTTGAGACAAATAGGTAATTCGTTCTACTATTACTGAACCTACTTTTATATAAAATCCAAAGTGTCGTCGTAGGCGTTCTCTCACATTCCTCTGGTTTCGTGTGGTTTTTTGAAATTTTAAAAACATTAACCCATTCGTTTTACTAGTCACACAGGCACGGTAAAAATCTTACCTAACAATAAACCCGTAACTAAACAATCAATCTGCCTAACCTTTTCCCAACGTCGTTGGGGTCGGCTTCCAGTTTAATCGGATTCAGCTGAATATTTTTTAAAACTTTACATGGAGCAACTGCCTATCTGACATCCACAACCCAGTAACTGGGTAATACGATACGCCTTTATAAGACTGTTTGTCAGACTTTCGGGCTTCTGACGACCTGTAACGACTGTCAAAGATCCACGAATGACAGCCGGGACCAACGGCTTAACGTGCTTTCTGACGCACGGAGGAGTCTCGATATGTAAAGATGGTCACCCATCCACGGACCAACCCCGGCAAGCGTAGCTTAACCTGATGGATCAACCCGTGCGGCTGTTATTACTTAGCCAGGAGCTCCTCCCGTAACTAAACATTGAAGTATTATTATTAATTCGTAGCACTGGCCAGTGCAACCTCTAGTTTGTGTTCAATTGTGCTAAATTATGAAGTGTGGGCGGAGCTATTCTTGACGCTGTTAGAATATAGGCGGTTGTTTCGATATATTGAATGGAGAAATATTAACTACTAGCTGCCCGACCTACCTACGTAGGTACTTACCTAACTACCTACCTACATACCTACCTACCTTCCCTGCCTACAACTACCTATATTTTATACAAATCATGTCCTCAGAATAACGAAGACAACAAAAAAGAATGATCCAATTTGGTCCAGCCGTTCTCAAGTTATGGCGTGACCAAGGGAAATAGGGATTCATTGTTATAATTATATATATATATGTACAGATAGGTGGTCAGTTTACACAAATATTGAAAATTCTATGTGACTATAATCAAGAGGGTAAGAGTAGGTATAGGCCAGGACGTCAATCGTTAATCAAATTGCCAATTTGTCGTGCTATTGCCATTTCATCAACTGTCAAAGAATGACAGTAATGCGATTTGAATATGCGGAGAATTTAAGTCAATTTGCTTAACAATAAAAATATTTCTCTGACTCTACGTTAACTCCCCTATCTGTTCAAATCAAATCAAATCATTTATTTGCATAACACAGGTTCAGAGGATGTTACAAGTATTATAACCATTTGAGGTGTACAAATATATAAGGAACATTATGACCCAATTATTATTGATCAATTTTCTTATTAAATTACATTGTCATTGAAAATATACGTAGATAGTCAATTTCATTACACATTAAATTAAATCTGAATAATAAATTATAATCATTGAGTTCATGACATCGAGTTACGATCGTAATCGTGGCGAGACGCTATTCTCTATGTTTATGAGGAGTATTTTTTTCATCTTTTGAAGGTTTTAGGCAAAGTATTTCTGCCGTAAGCCTAATGAGCTGCGAGCCAAAATAGCCACGAGTTATGTGGAGCCCTGACACAGCCAGATGGCGTTGTGACAGACCCCGTTGAAGATGGCGGGATGAACTGAACAAAACGTACAACCAGTAGTCCACATTAGCCCTATATCGAAAGATATGGAAGTCTAGTAGGCTAACCGTAAATAAGGCAAAGTTTACTTAGGAAAAGCACTAGTTAGCTTAGCTATGCCGCAAGCATGTAAAATCATAATAATGATGGGCACAAACTATCGCTTTGAAGTTGTGTGTCATAATATTCTCACATAACTATCGCCACTACAAAACTTCTGCCCATTTCTTCTCACTCATACAAAGTGAACATCGAAACCCAGTAAATAATAGGTATTGAGCTATGTACGACTCTCAATTGCTTCGTAATTAGGTCGGCCCGTAATTACGGCACATCCTTCCCGCGCCGGCCATCACGTAAGAATGAGGGATAGGAACATGTGGACGAGGTTTATGTATTAGGTACAGAAGACTCTGTGTCATTAATTCGTTACTAAGGTTTTACAACCTATGGACAATAACTCGAAACTATGTAAACGAGTGATCAAAAATAATAATGAAATTATTAAAAAAATACTTGAGTAGAGAATACTACTTTCGATATAATTTAAACTCATGTGGGTACTAACTGCAAATTAATTTTAAAATGTTTTAAATAAATGTTACGGATGGTTTAACAATTCTCACAATCACCATAATTGAATTATTATGCAAGAATTGAGTTCTTGTATAATAATTCCGGCATCCCAGGCGTGAATAATTATGAACTCGCTTACACATAAAATAAGTACAGTATTACAGTAATACTAACAAAACAAAATCGAATCGAGTAAAAATAATTAATAGTAAATTATTGCCGTGAACACAGCGCCATCTACTTTAGTTTTACAGAAGCGTTGGGAAAATTCAGCGCGTCCGTTTTCATCGTTGTTTCAGCGATGCCTGACCTTTCAGTGGACTACTTAGTTTCGGCGGCAGCCGCTTGGCGTCGGTGTAAGGGTTTTCAGGTGACGTTATATTTTAGAGCTGCAGCCACTTATTTTTAAGGCTTATAAACCCCATATAATTAATTGTGTATAGAGCGATCATTTCTATCGAAATCCTTCGGTGAGATAGGTATCTTATCGTCTTATCTATATTAATAAAAAGAAAAGTCCTGACTGACTGACTCATCAACGCCCAGCCCAAACCCTTGGACCTAGGAAGCTGAAATTTTGCACGGAGGTTTATAATGTAGGCAAGGAATATGGAAGTATTTTTCGAAATTCAACCCCTAAGGGGGTCCAATAGGGGATGAAAGTTTGTATGAAAAACCTTATTCCTTGAGGTAATAAACATGAAACTTCGCACAAATATTTATCAAAATAAATTATAAAGTTTGTAATTTTTTGTTTTTCTATATGACCCCCTAAAAGGGAGTTGGGGGTGTCAAAGTTTGTATGAAAGAATTTTAACGCGTTTACTTTTAACATTGCGGTCAATGTGGTTGAAAGAGATCCTTGTTCGCTACCTACGATAAGAAAAAAAAAACATGGTATCCTTGTTGAAAGGATCTCGACAATTCCACACACAAGCTGAGATTTGCAATGACCTTTAAACGGTCTCCTTAACAATAAAAAAACGATTATGATCCACTCATGCTGATTGACAATTGCATCACGTGCAGCGACTGATGACTAGAAGACATCCTTTTTAACCGCGATATAGGTCTGATCAAAGTAAGGAATCATAGATTACTATCGAAGATAGGCTACGGTGGTGATGGGTGAGTTATCATCAGAGAAGTCTAGGCAAATAATTATAAACACAAGTTTTAATAACAGGCATAAAAATATATACCGACAGAAATCGTTTGTGTCTCTGGTTAGCTACCTACAGCTGGGATAATCGCAGGACAGGGGCTTAAAATTGAGAAAATTTTAAAACTCTCAGTTGCTATGCTACAAGACATTGCTGCTAGAAGATGAGGAATTCCCGACGAAAAAAGGGTCTTAAAAATTACCTTGGAAGCAGAGTTAGACATACATGTAAACGTAGTTTATGTTAAAGACATCGTATTGATATCTTCGTACCTCCCAAACTATCGTCTTGAGTTGCAAGGATATGAAAAGGCCTGTCACATTGGAGAAATATGTCTATGTTTTCCGCAGAAGTCTTGGCCGTTCCGCCTAATTACGGAGAGAAAGCTGACTGCCAACTTTTAGCACTCAAAGAAGCAAATCGAAATGCAAATGGATTGGCTTTGGCCAAATCAGTTATACAAATTGTTCTCTATTACATCTGCACTTTGAAATTCGGTGTTGCGGTGAGAATACGCGACAAAAACAAGTGCATTCGCTTTCGATTTTGTAAGAACAGTTGGGTGAACAAATAGAATTATCATAACTCTGTGTTCAGCCTAAAGACGTCCTTTGCTGGACATAGACCTCCCCAGAGCATTGCCACAATAACCGGCACTGAACTCCTTGCAAGAAACTTCGCCATTCTGTTCTCACAAACAGCATATATCACAACTTATTCGTGCTAACTTGTCTTTTCCTATTCTTTGTCAGCATCAACAAGTTGATTACATCACAGTAAGGGGCTCGTCCGTCTGGCTATTCTTAGACCTGGAGACATCCAGCGTAATTGGCTCGATGTAAGTCACTGGGCTATTTCCATTGTGCAACCGTGCACTACCCACGTAATAAAGCTGTTGATTTGTTTATGAGTACTTAGGGAGTAGAGGTCGTGGTGGAGGTAGAAATACTTAGGCATGTGCACGAGTTTACGATAAAGTACCTATAATGTCTGATTCTATATATCCGAAAGCACACCACTAGAAAATATTTCATCTAGTGATTTGATTTTATTTTGTTACTACATTTGCAAAGTATTCACTACTTTGCTAGTTCAGAGATAATAATATAGATATATATAAGTACATATTTTGAAGAATGTTGACAATGACAAATTGTTCACTCTAGTTGGATAATTAGCTAATGAGAAAAACTCCCATGTGACATAAAGTGATGGATGTAAAACGCAAACTTTTGATGAGCCACATTGTCTTGCTTGAATTTTGTTTGGTACAAAACTCGAGTTTATTGCCCAAATCCAGAAACATAAAAAAAATCTCTGAAATAGGTACAGATCTTAGATGTATCTTCAAAGCGGACAGACTTGACCAAGCGGTAAAATAAATATTTGAAAAGCAATAACGATGGGCGCATCATAATATGAAAATAATAATAATGTAAGTGCTGTGGAGCGAACAGAAAGTAAAAGATAAAGGAAAGCAAATACCCATCACCTGCAAGGTATTGCCAAGAATTATTTGAGTTGTTGCCATAATTGACGAAGAATCACAAAATTATGCATCGCTCCAGTCAACACTTTCTGGCAAACAAATAGACAGCAGTAATAATAATAGAAGAAAAGGCGGAACACCCAGTTTGTGCAAAGGCCATTACTGCTTTTAATAACGACGCTGTTACAATGAAGAGTCTAGACGTATACACTTATCAAACTACAGACATTGAAATAATAATGCTCAAGATCATCCATTAACCATCACTTCCAAAAGAAAAACATTGTGTTCATCATCAATCAGTCAAAAATGCGACAAGTAATTATCTCTGGTAAACCAAACAGTCGTTTTAAAAACACCAAATAACTCTCCAACAATCGCATTACAGAAAGTATTTTTATAACCCAAACGACATGAGGAGGCGAAGCTAAAAATAACTAAATCACTTCTGTCGTCTGCAATTATTCTATTGGATGCGCGGGCGCAATTGAACGCGGCGGTGTTACATGTTGCGTAAACAGAACATTTAGGTACTTAGTTACACGCTGCGTAAATCCATAAACAGAGCATTTAGGTACTTATACGGTTCTTTCAAGCGATTCATCATCGTCATGCATATCCTGCTCATAACCCTGTTTATTTAGGCGATACAGTACTTGTTTTTCTTAACATCATCAGCCTATAATGTTCTCACGGTTCACTGCTCTCACACAGGCCACCTCTCTGTGAGAGGGAGTAGGGCCGTAAGTAATCCACCACACGGGCCCAGTGGGGATTGATGGATTATGTCACATATCTTCGAATTTTTTGGTTATAAGACATTTCCTCTCCCTCACGATGTTCACCATTTTGAGAGCAGTGGTGATTAAATAATTTACACAAAGTAAAGTGCCTGCCTGCAATGGGTTTGTTTCAACTCACGACGACTAGTAAGTAAGTCGCGGCTATTACCACTTGGCCACCACTTCTCTTGCTATTCTTCTTGCTTATCTACATCTTTTTCAGCTTCCACCTGAGAATTCACTCTCTTCATTATTTATTCTGTCATTCTAATAAAGTCATTATTTTGAACTCATTTAAAATGATGTACTTACGGCAGCCCATCAAGAACTAATCACTTTCCCTTTTTCCCATTTATTTTCATTAATGATGAGATTGTTCCATTTTTTTTTCTGCTTGAAAATATCCTAGTGTGGACTGTCATTGAAATCTAGTAGTGGCTGAGACGGAGTTAGGTAATTAAACTACATGGTCATCCATGAAATGTGTACCTTAGGTACGTATAAATCAATACTCCACGTGAATCCAACAAAAAAGAAATATATATATAGCAACCTCGTGATTTATGAAAATAATTCGTAAAAGCGATTCTTTTCTAATGGCCTGACCTACATCACTTTAAATGAGTTCAAAATAAACACGAAATGAAGTTTCCACATGTAATCCCACTTTACCGTCATCTTTAGACTTGTGAACAGTAAAAATAACTTTGAATGCTCTGATATTTTCAATGTGTATTAGAGAAATGTAAAAATACAGTTTTATTTTTAAAGCAGCCATGTGAATCTGGGATTGAACAGTGAACATCAGCTGTGAGAATCGACAGAATACTGTAAGGTGAGGTATCCAACTATGCTTCGCGCATCCTCCTTGTGCGTAAAATCGGCAACCATGCACCGTGACTAACCAAACGTGATGAGATAGAGATGATGGTGCTTCCTTTTGATTCGAAGCGATGATACTTGTTATAACAAGTAGTTGCTGTGCCCAGTAAACGGTCACGTTAATAGCAGGATCAGTGGTGTTCATTAGATTCTTAACAGTGCAGGTTTACGGACACTTGGGACACTAGCAAGTAATACAAACCCGGCCTTCAAAAAAACATGATTTTGTTACACGTGCCGATTTTCAGAAGCGTTTTCAGCTGATTATTTTTACACGAGGTATTAAAACATCAAACACACTAATAATGATGATTGAATAAATCCAATGCTGATCAGTGACTTGACGATGATTGATTGAGAGCATTTGATTTTTTTGCATGAATTTTGCAATAGGAGTAGCTAGGAAAATTACTTGATAAAGTAAACGTGTACAGTCGACCACACGTCAGTGGTAGCACTTTGACCGTGAGATGGCACAGCATAGCGAAGTATGGAGCTTCAATACTTTCAATAGATTATGAGGCCAGTTTAAACTGATTTTGTGACCACTAACACCGCCTACTGTACTATGCTGTTAATTTACTTAAGAAAATCATATTTTAAAGATAAAATATTGAAATTAATATCTGCGATTGCCGGCAATATTTGCTGCGACAGAATAGGGTATATAGCAAAATTATATAGAAATGAAGAGAAAATCTCATGATTTTACGCACATTTTCTGTTCCTCGCCAAAAAACCCAACGTATATCAGGACATCTAAAATTACCGGTAGATACGTCATATCGCATCAAAGACTTTATCTCACATGAAACGCTTCAATAAACCCAGCAGGTTCCGAAACTAGTTTGTGGTCAGCTCCAGAGGTCATAAATCGCATAAATATAAACATTTCACACAAGGAACACCTTTGGATTTATGTAAATATAAACATTTTACACATCGAACTCTCGTAAAATGTTTTACAGCGACGCTTTAGCGTAATTTTTGTACGAAATTAATTATAAAATAAAACAGCTGCGTAATTTTCTATCCATTCCGTCTCATGAAAGTTTGGATTATGTCATTTGTGTCGAGAAGAATTTATGGGCTGTTTTTCTTTGGGGAAAATGACGTGTGAATCTAGAGATTGTGTTTATTAATTCTGTTTATGGTTTTTATTTTTAACCGACTTCCAAAAAGGAGGAGGTTATAATTTATGATCGTAGGCCGTAGCGTATGTGTTTTTTTTATGTTCGTCCGTCGATATTTTTGTCAATTGTGGACGGATTTTAAAAATTCTGTTTTTTTTTAAAGCTAATGCTTTCGAGGTAGTCCCATATAAATTGTATTAAGGTGGATTCTCCAAGGTAGCCCGCGAAACTCAAATTTTCTAACATTTTTTGCAATTTGCAGGCCTGTATCAGGTTGTATGTTGATCTAAATTAGTTTTTTGAGAAACAGAAGGTTTTAGAATAAGTACACCTTTCTTCACTATTCAGTTAGGCTCCCTAAGTAGCTAAGGGCGACGCCTCAAGTTATAAGGATACAATAAAACATGGTGAACTTATTTAAAAATGCTACATCTACACGTTAGTGATACGTGCACTAAACAAGAGTTCCGTCCCTGAACCAGTAACGTGCGTACGCGCAGTGTAAACAAACTCTGTCAGTTTGTTTGTTTTTATAAAGAACGTATGTAACTCACACTAAAATATATTATATCAGTGTTCACTCAAACGCTTTCTTCTTTCAGTACCTAGTTACCTATTTTCTTGCTTTTCGTCAATGTCATGTCAGGTCGTGTCGGGTTGTGTCAGCTCGACAAAGACAAATACATTTATTCGTCAGATATGGTAGGTACAAACAAAGTTGATTAGTATAGTGATTTTCAGTACCCCGAGTGTAAGTTTTTTCGTTGCAAGAGCGTTGACGAAGTTGGTCTTGAATATCAACCCCTGGACCATTTGTATTCAAATCAAATCAAAATATTTTATTGCACATAACCTACATGTAATGGGCACTTATGAAACGTCAGAAGCTAGGTGCACGGTTACAATTGCAAGAAACTCCACAGGTACTCTTTTAAAAAAAAAAATGGCTTTTACAATATTTTCAAATAACAGTGTTAATAGGTATGGGAATATAGTGTAGACCTTTTAACAAGTACTGATTATGCAAACTCTTTTGTTTATTTGTGTTTGGGTTCTGTTTCGATTATTATTTCAGCCTATTTAATAATAATAAAAGGTATCGCAGTATTTTTCATCAGCTACCATCAGTGACCATAGCGTCAGAAGGATAGACTGATTCAGGTGCTCATGCGCATATTCCTGACAATATCCTTTCATAAAAGACAGGAACTATTGCAGGCAAAAAAGAGGCATTGACTTAAATCCTCCAATTTAAATTTCCTCGTACACCTAAGTATTTTATTCCAAAAAAACATCAGTTGTTTGTTTTCATATTGTTTCTATGGAACGCTATAAATGTAACGACATTTAATGCGCGTGAGCACGACATCGACAATACAATAGTTTTGTTTATTTGTTTTACTCATAAAGTCGTAATGCCAACTGTCGAATGGATTTAGCATTTATAACTCTCTAGTTAATGACATTGTTTGTTGTTTTATTTCTTACTTGCGCTTCAAGGCTCGTATACACCGGCGCGACTTGTCGCGCGACGCGACTTTTACAATACAATTTCTAATAAAACTTCACGATTGAACAATTGCCGGTGTCGCGTCGCGCGACAAGTCGCGCCGGTGTGAACGTGCCTTCAAACTTTCACAGGCATTCCGGTTTTCGTACTGAATATACTCGTTGAAAAACCCTCCGGCTCCTCTACCACATTGTTTGTTAACTTATTTCTTAGTCTCATCCTGAGATGATTAAATATTAAATAAATAATATATTTAATATATTATTAAATATTAATCATCTCAGCTTGCGCCTGAAACATTCACAAACATTTTACATCAGACATTTTAGGAATCCCAGGCCGTAACTTAATGTCCAATACAAATAGTAAAACATTATTTTTACGGCGAACAAAATTATATAGGGCTATGAAACACTATTAAAGCTTCATAATACATTTGATTTCATTAGTGTCCATTTCTGGGCCTAGCTTGTATGGAACCGTTATCCATCTCCTTTCTAGTATGTTTGAATGTGGGTATATTTCTTCAGATATTTGCTTTTCACAATATTATTTAAGCGTTATATAGGAGGTCATACGTTGATGTCAATCTAACTATGAGTTTATTATATGACAAAAATCAAAATCAAAAGTCATTTATTTTTTAAGCACTATTTGAACGTCAAAATTACATACAGTCCCCCAAAACGCCCACCCTTCACCACTTCCTAGTGCTTTAGCTGGGAAGAAGAAGTGGCGGAACAAACTCCCCGGCAAACAAGACACAAATAAATATGAATAAAATAAACCCTATCATGAGCCCTGCAAAATATCCGGATGCTTGCTCAGTACTTATTTTAATTCTGTTCCCAAAGCATTAACATCACAATAACAATATTTTATCGAAACAAATGAACATCAGTAAATAAAGTGTGGCACCAAACTTGTAAACAAAACACTATTTTAGTGTCCACTTTAAAAGACTGGTCATTAGAGAATGCATTAATCGCAACGCCATTACAGCCAGGGCTGTTAATAGAAGACTAAGAAAAGAAAATGCATTGTTGTAGAACAATATTTCTACTAATAAGACAAATTTTAAAATCAGAAGCTCCATGCTTTGCAAGAACGATGTAATCGTTTTTCCGGGGTAAAGGGAATCGTTTGTAGGGACTTGGCACACTACGCGGCCATGACGCGGCCTAAGACCACCAGCGAGATCCTTACAGTCAGAAAATTACATTATTTTCATTATTATTAATTATTTGTTTTTATTTATTTGCCTAAAACATGGTATACAAAGGTGTTACATGAGATGAGAGTTAGTTACATGATATGCAGACGCAACGAAAGCATGCAAAATGAGTCGTAAAGTAAGTGGTAGGCTACCACTTACTTTACATTACATTCTTAGCTAATAACTACATTTCAATATTTCAAAACTCGTAAAGGATGCAAAAATCAGAAGAGTATTCTCTCTTAAAAACAACATCTTATGTAAAATGGGCATCTTAAACACCAAGTGCCAATATTACACTAACAAATATAGCCTCATCAAAATACTCACTTGCAGAGCGACGAACTGCAACAAACAGGCCAAGGGTACAACAAGTGTACAACGGACAAACAAAGTCGGACAGTGCCAACCCTAGCATGATCTTGTCAACGTTACCCCTCGCTGCCAAATAATGCGACCGGCCACACATACCTCACACTAAGTACGTAGCAGAAAGTCCGGTCTGAACAATGCATGATCACACGTACATAACATACCTAGCTGCTAAAGTCAGCTGTTTAAGGTTTCCACGCAGCACGCAACTGCTTGGGAATTCTTGAACTGCATGACAGGAGGGCGTTATAAAAAAAGGAACACTTCAGTATACAGTCGCACGGGTCAATTGAAGGTTAAGCTACGCTTGCCGTGGTTGGTTCGTGAGTGACCATCCGCTACACATCGAGACTCCTCCGTGCCTCGGAAAGCACGTCAAGCAGTTGGTCCCGGCTGTCATTCGTAGATCTTTGACAGTTGTAACAGGTAGAAGCTCGGTAGAAGCCCAAAAGTCTGACAACCAGTCTTAACCAAGGAGTATCGTAATCCCCAGTAAATGTGTTGTGGAGGTCAGATAGGCACTCGCTACATGTAAAATACTGGTATTCAGCTGCATTGCGGTTAGACTGGAAGCTGACCCCAACATAGTTGGGAAAAAGCTATAAGTCGATATTTTTTTACATATTGAGCTAATAAGAGCCAAAAGAGCTTATACGAGTAAGTTGCCAATAAAAAGCGGCATAAAATCAAAATAGTCTCATCGCTATACCTTCTGGTACTTACCCGTCTATTCTGTGTTCAGTCTGGTCTAGACAAAGACAATGATTTAGAACTTATTAATATACCCACATAAAGTACAGACGGGCGATTTTTACGTCTCTCCTCGAGTTATGCTTTCGATGTTTGCCTTCAAATGAGCATAAAAGGGAAAATCGCGAATCTAACGTATAAGATTAAGAAAAGCGATTTTTCACTTTTTAGTTGTGGCACCTACGCCACACAAATTCGAATATCACGAGCTGCTATGTAAATAACAGCGACAGGAACTTTTTAGAATAATCCACATAGGCTAAGTGAGAAAAATACGTATTATTGAAGCTAACTCAAAAACTACCCAAGTAAAGTTAATAAAATTTAGATATATGGGACCACCGCGCAAGCTTCTTATAATAAATGCAAAATGTTTACCAAAATTTGGGAAATACAATAAAATAAAAAAACGTTATGAACATAGAACTTCCTCCTTTTTGGAAATCGGTTAAAAATGCAGTAAAATCGGGAATCGTTTTTTAATACACATTCTATTTTTCAACACATGTTACTCAAAGCTTGGATTCAAAAAGCCTTTCAATGTCCAAAGCGATCATATAATAAGATCGCTTATTTACTCATTTACTCATAATAAAAATCAAAAGTCATGTATTCAAACTAGGCTGAGAATCAGCCCTTTTCGAACGTCAAAATTACATAAGACAGTCCCCCAAAACGCCCACCCTTCACCACTTCCTAGTGCTTTAGCTGGGAAGAAGAAGTGACGCAACAAACTCCCCAGCAGCACAGCTGTCTGATCAGTTAGAAAAAATGATTCTATACAATAGTACGCAAAATCATATACCTTTCGCAACACAAAACATACATTTAATGATCGGCCATATGTCAGCTAGAAGCTCAGAAACAACTTTATATTATACAGCCTCAAAAATCATGAAATGATGATTATTTCCTTGTCCAATCAGATGATTTCTCGTCGAATGATATATCTTTTTGAAACAGACTTTTGAGGTTAGATTGGACAAAACCAAAGCGAAACGGCATAATATATATTAAGAAAAATAAGAAAGAATTGTATTTACTTATCACAACAATATTTATGACAAGGAAATCATCTCCGCCACCTAGCCGTAACAAACGAGGTCCGACACGCTACAGTTCGCACATCAAACAAAAATACAACACAAAATAATAAATGATTATTTTCAGTAATGCTATAATTCGCTAGCCTAATGTTACGGATGTGCGCACAGTGTGAAGCGTTAGCGTTTATGATCCACGCGATAATCGCGAGTTGCTGGCAAGTGGCACGTTACTATTTTACACTTTGATAAACTGAAATGACAAAATATATTATACTTTATGTACAACTAGCAACCCGCCCCGACTTTGTACGGGTATCAGAGTATTTAAGCCTTTTTTTTCTGTCGTAACTATTACGTCGAGCATGTGGGTTAGATTAAAATTAAAATTACTGATGTTCATCCTACTTGGAGTATTTTTAATGTATTTTTATTTCAAATCCTCCAAATATTTGAAAAAGTAAAGAAGAGATACTTATGGAAACAAAATAAAACATTCCTTTGTATACAACATACTGTTTACCCTAGCTAGGGTGATAAAATTTTCTTAAAAAACCGTATGAAAATCCGTTCGGTAGTTTTTGAGTTTATCGCGTTCAGATGAAGCGGGGGGACTTTGTTTTATTATAACATTATGGTGATATATAGATAGTGATGCATTTTTTTAAAGAAAATTCCAATAGGTACATAAAATAGGTCCAGTTGAAAACCAGCGTCAGGCACTTATTGTTGTCTGGCATTTTTGCTGAACTGGGCCTTTTTGCCGCAGCCGTGCGGCACACTCCCCTGCCAATTTTCTTACATGGTACTTTACACCTTTTTATTTTTATCTTTTTTGTCTGCTGTATTTTATATTGTGTGCCTTTTAGTCTGTGTCAAATATATGTATTGTCTTTCTACTTCTTTCTCTTTCTAAAATCTATAAGATAAGATAAGATAATATTTATTTTGTAAAACATGAGTACAGCATGAAGGTTTTATAATTAATATGAGGTGGCTACATGTTTTGCCATAAAAGGCGTACAAAACTAGTTACAAAAGAGCAACAATCCAAAAAGAAAAAGGAGAAATTACAAGGTCAACATTAAAATTAAAATGAAATAACAATGTTAAAAATTAAAACTCAATTTGAATAAGACGACTACAATCACTACAATCACGAATTGAATCAAGACTACAACTCAATTACGACTCTCTCACTTCCATCAAGTTAAATCCACAGTCATCAATCAATTGGGTTTCTTAGCTTTAAAATCTTACTCTATAAATATCTTACAATACTACTTCGCACATTTTAATATTCATCACACATCGACTTACAGACCCACAAACCAGCAAAAATAAATGTTTCCGACTCGTTTCAAACATTTCTAAATAAAAAATCTACTAACGTGAAATGCGTCACGTTCTTTAGCAAAGAATAGAAAAGGTACATAAAGTGTCAATCGTCAGTTAGCTAATAGTAATACACACACGTCTGCTGATCCCACTCTGAACAGCCTGTCAAACCGTGGACTGACAGATAGATTTTTAAATGATTGTGTTTAGTAAACTTTTGTGCACGTAGGATGATTTTGTTTTTTCTACACACATTGGTTATAGCTAAATGAAATTGGATGAAATTGTTTATACTGTAAATAGGATATCAGAATCACTACGGTTTATGTAAAAAAAACAAAAAATGGAGTCGAGATTTCCTATCTGACTAACCCTGAGACGAAATGGCGAAACAAACTCAGCAGTCAAAGTCTTTTAAAGTCCATAATCTTGGTCGGGCCTTAAGAGGACCATGTAGATTAGTGTCTGAAATGGTCTTTTGAGGAAAGAACCACACAGATTTGAGTGAGCATGTCCTGTCAGTGCAAGCATTTGTCAGTAATGGTGGAGCTCAACTCAGAACATATAGAGCTTAACGACACGACGAGCATTACACCAACCTATGAAATAATAGTAGGTAAAAAAAAAAAAAAATTAGGCAGTACTAGACTTGATTGGCTATGTGGACCAAGAATGATATTCATTGGCTATGTGGACCAATATGGGACCAATGAATATGATTGATGGATATCAAACGCATCCATAGCAACGTGCAACGTAGATAGCACATCTCTGGTAGAAAGGCACCCATATGCAAAAGATTGCCAAGAATGAGCGCAGCAATATGTTTTCGCTGCCTTTACTTGTAAGCTAGAAACCTAATCCTCCTATCATTATTTTATGACAGTTATTATCCCAGTCATCTTGTCCCAGACAGTCATTTTTGTCCCTTATTTTTTGGCAATAGACTTTTACGACTTGCCATAATTCTTAACATTTGTCTATTTAATTTGTTACTCAATTTTCCGTTTCCAAAACATAGCAACAGCGATTGATGAGGGCCAGTCTGTAATGTCTAAAGACATCAATAAAATGTAAATTAAAAACGACGATAATTTATGAACAGCTGGTCGGACCGTCGGATGTACCACTGTTAGCTGTAAGCATTGAAGAACGGGACTTCCTTTACGTCAGAGCGAGATTTACAGAGAGTTACAGATTTTTGTGTTTTCGCAATGTTTTATTTCTACGTTTTTAAGATTATTGCAGGCAGCACTTCCCTGGAACAACAGGGAAACCATCTGGAAAATTGATGAGGAAAACTATGCTTCTCACTTTTCGAGAATTTTAGACGCAATCAGCAAGTAGGTAACTACATTATAACACACATAAACTCACGCCTTTTTCTCATGGGGGTAAGCAGAAACTATAGAACGACACCTACTACGCTTAATAACATTTAAAATAAAATATGTAGGTTACCTACCTACCTCAGTGATCTTTAATTTTAGAAATAATAAACGTTTTACTTTTGAAGATTATGTGTAGGTATGTAGTCTTTTGATTTTATTGTTTACATCCGAACTATGAATCGTTTATCTTGCAGACACAGAACTTCCCGGTTCAATTTAAAACAATGCTTCTTTGTTGTTTTCTTTTTCTTTTATTTCAAAGTTGATTAAAAGCAGCGCTGTTATATACGTCATACAAAAATGATATTGGGATCTGGTTTATATAAAACTATTCATAAAAATAAACAAGGTAGGTTATTTAAACCATGCAAAAATATTAATCACATCTTGAAACGAAGAGTTACAAATTCTAACACCTATTTTTTATGTTGAAACTCAAGATGAAGTTCAAGAAGTACAGGAAAACATTTCTTTCGCAGTTCTCAATTAAATAAGTCCTAGGTGGGTACCTACCTAGCTTTCCCGACCCCCGGAGAAAGGTAGGAACACCTAGTATTTGCTGACACACCTCTCTGACTACCCCAGAGTGGAGGACATCCATGACGATTTTCATACTAACATAAACTGTGGAGAATGTCTGCTTGTGCAGTTACAATTACAGCTTGAGTCATGTATGCTGTTAGACGATAGGTCCACAATATTTTTCGACACCATTAAATTCATACCACGTTATTCAAATTGTAATTTATGTATCACGTCAAAAATATAGTTGCTGGGTTGTGGGTAGGATACATACATAATTTATTTTAGTAACTACCTATATAATAGGTGATAATTGCGTGTGCGTCACTTTATATTATTAATAACGTTGTCTATCACGGTCTATCATTATTTCTGTCGTAATAACTGAACGGGATATTACTATTATTATTAATGTATTGCTCACTGTAGAAACTTTCTGCCAATTAGTAAAAACATTGTTAGTGGTCGCTTGCACGGAAAAGCCTCATTATTCTGGAATTAGACTGTTTAAAAAATACTAAAATAAAACTACAACGAATGAAGTAATGACAGCAACACACGATGCAGCAGCATGCGTGAAAATATAATGCTTGCTTGCACAAGTACCTAATAAACAATTCCCATTTTTACTTATGCTTGCAAGTAAGTGACAAGTTTCCTATAGACGCGGAAATAGCAGTTGCAAGTATTGTTTCGTGCTAAAAATTAACAGCAGCATGTGTGGTCTATAAAAAATAATAAACTGTAGTAATAAGATTTACTAGATTTATTACGCACTCGAATAAAACTATATAAATCCAATCTCCATTTAAAACGATAACAAAGGAACATCTTAGAAAGGTCGTGACGTCACAGACCCTGGTGTTGCCAGCAATCTAAATCTGTCGCGACAATGAGAATATTGTTCTACAAATTATTTATTTGAACTTTTAGCGCTCTGGCAATGGGTTCGCGTTAAAAATAAGCGCTTACTATTATTAGGTCGTAATGTAGAAGCTATTGGTTTCAACTGAGAGCCGTGCTGTGTTACTTGGCATCCGATGGGTTTATTGACAGACAGTTTACGGGGTTTTACATTGAAGAACGATTGAGGATTTAGTTTTAATGCTGTGAGGTCTGGTTCAAGTTCATGCGGTTGTATTTCCGCATCTAACACGTGCGGCTAAGAAACTCCGGAATTTATTTAGAGGATGCATTGAGAGACACTTTAAAAGCTCATTCCATCAATAAGAATAACGGCATCAGCAGCATTCTAAAGCCAATCCCTTCGGGTCAGAAGGAAGCAATTCCGTCGGAGAACGTAAGAACACAGAGGTTCTGACATAGCGAATGCAAACCAGAAAGCTTAAGAAGGTAATTACCAAATGGACAGACGGTCTAGTAAAGGCTGAAACCGATAATTGTGACGAGATACTGGAAAGGCCTGTATCCAGTAGCACGGAGATGTCTTCCAAATGATAAGATTGTACGCACTGCAAATTACTTAAAGCCTCGGCTACACGCAGCGACTACTATCATGGCGTCCATAGCAAAGCGTTTGCACGGTTAGACCTGACACCATACTTTACATGATTGCTTGTGAAAATTGCAATTAGCGCAAGTATATAATATGGAGCCTGTTGTCGGGCCTAAAACTCAGATGAAAAAAATCACCATATGCCTAATTGTTGTTTTTACTCTCCAAAACTTCACCTACGTGCCAAAAGTTGTAATAAACGCTTCATTGTTAGCAGGTGCATTGCCGAATATAGGAATAGGAATCATAAACTGTTTAGTCTGCCCGATATTTGGGTTAAACACCGTAATCGGCACGTCACATATCGATCATTCATTCGTTAATGGTGTTATTTTAAGTTACAATCAATACTTAATTGACGTTTGGTTAGTCTTTTGTAATTGTAGGTATTTGGGTTTTGTCTGGGGTTCTCGTATGTGAATTGATTCGGTTCAATGTGAGGACGCACTCTAATTTGCAGACGATGTATGACCATCAATCAACTATAAAATCTCTCTGGAGTTTTTGGTGTTCAAAATATCTTCATGGTCATACCTAATTATTAAAAATACTACAATACTTTCCTTGATTGTTCCAATTACAGTTCTGAATGTGGAACTTATTCACATAAGGAACGTATTATTTATATTCCTAAGGTATAATATGTTTATCTAAATGATTAAACAGGTATGTATTTGTATGATGCCCTATTCCAAAATAATATTCCTGGTCCGATGTTTTACAGGCTAGGAATCCTAAAGAATTTGAGGGTCGCTCGCCTCACCCGTTCGTCGGTGTGGACGCTTGTTAATCGACAAATATTGTTATCAAAGTAAAACAAAGTGTTCTATTTAGATAGTAGGCCTATAGATACTGACATAGAAATATTAGATACAATGACACCTACACCTTAACACAATCCGAAAACTGAGCAATGAGCACGAATCACAAAATACTCAACACTGAACTAAACCCACAAAAAGCGACACTCACTTAGCCACAATACACACAATAACAAGGGTGCTAAACTATACCTGATTACAGTCTTTTCTCGGGCAGGGTACCATATGGTAAATGTGGCTCACCGGAGTCAGTGGAGACGGGATGCTCGACGTGCGTAACATGCTCAGCTTTCGCCGCTGCTCAGACGTTAGCGATGCTCGCCGGCTCCTGGCAACCCCATAGCTCGACACATCAGCTGAGTCCACACTCACGCCACGGACAAGTGACGGTCGAAACATTGTATAGTGGGTATTAAGGTTTAAGGTGGTTATTGGTGATCGATGTTGATTGAATGGTGATTAGCTGTATAAATAAAGTGTTGTTTAATACTTCAGGTGTAATTTGCTCATAATATGCTGAATTGAAGTAAAGTGTTTGATAATTTATTATGATGAGTCGTAAAGTTATGAAAAAGTTGAAAGCCAGAAAAAAGTTCGACGTACAAGCACCTGAATATTTATTAAAGCCTTTATGTTAATCTGCGAGGGAAGAATCTAACATTTCAGATATATAAATTAAGGTATTAACATTATGTTGTCTGATGACAGAATTAATTAATTATGATTGGCTTCTCACATCACATCGCATAATATAGTGAATTACAATACTTAGGGACCACTCCGTGGGCAGTGTTGCGAAGCAGAGATAAAACTGCAGAAGTGATTAACTCCAATCTCGGTTAATTGTACTTGGCAACTTTGTCAATCGAAAATGAAATGGCAGAAAACAAAAGAGAGTTTGCCGATAAAAATCTAGAAAAGTTTTTTTTTTTTTTAAGTTTTATTAGTAAGTATAAAAGGTTACCTTCCTTTTTTGTTTTTTTTCACATGTCACGTGTGAATTGGAGAGTAGTAAGGGAGCGCCATAGAAATCTCGCACTGCATTAGAATATCATCAGCAGAGTTCAAAAGCTGAGAATTTTCATGACTAATTTGAAATGAATCAGAAGTTAGTACCTACTAGCTTACTTCTTCAATAAAGACTAAGGTGTAAATGGAATATGGGCATCATTTAGGTGTTCCTTGTATGTAAACCTTGATAAGATTTCAGAACTTTAAAATAGGTAAGCAGGTAGTATCTTTTAACTACGAAGGTAAGTAATTTCCTGTTTATAGAGGATGTAAGCTGAATATTATGATGCAAGAACAATAATTATATATAAGCGTGAAATATTTAGGAATGTATTTATAAACGTTGCTTAAAGTTAAGTAAAGTAAAGTAAAAGTATTTATTTCACAAAAAACATAGCTCTTTGCACTGTACATAAACATTGTATGAAAAAAAAAAGTTTACATTAGTAATAGCAAGTAATGATTAGCGACTGTTTAACAATACATTTTTGACGTTTGAACGTCACTTAACTTTAAGCAACGTTTATAAATAAACCCCGTATTTTTTAATTGATTTGATTAATAGAGTATGAACTTTAAAATGTAACAAAACAAAAATAAACAAATGAAATATTTTTCAATGTCAGTTATAAAAAAAAACGAAAAGCCGTAAAGACTGTAGAAAACTAAACATACGGAAGATTTTCATATGTAATAGAATTCGTATTTATGTTTTAAACAACAAAATGTACGAAAGCATTTTGTATTAAAAATACTGTTTTGACTCAAAATAATCAAATCAAGGCCAAAGGTGTAATATTAAAGTGGTGATAAATATTATTAGAGTTACGAGAATTCTGCTCGATGTTGCAATGAGGTTATGTGGGTATAAATTATGCATTAAGACATTAATGCTTTATATATAATGTCTTGTTTATAATAAATAGGCTCCCATTGGCATGCAGGTAGATATGGCGCTTCTGTCATTTTCGATACGCAAGTGATGAGTTCATAAAATAAATAATTATGTGGCTAATTAGTTAATTAGTCACATTTATTATTTACTGATTCATCACATCATGTTTTTAAGGTAGGTAGATACTGCAATGGTTTGGCAAAGTAAATTATAAATAATTAATTGGTAAGTAGGTAGGTTACCTACTGTTAGTTGTTTATGAAAAGTTTTAATTTGTATTGAATGGTTGATGGGTTCATGTTTGTTAATTAATTTATGATTGATTGTTATCATCAGTGTTTAATTGTAACCAATTTCATAGTAAATCTAGATGTGTATTGGTAACCAATTTAAAAAAAAAACCTTAATCAAAAAATAATTGTAATAGCCAATTATCAATGATCATTAAAGACCATCGCATCTCCACAAAGAAATCACCTTTTCCTTTCCATCCTTTCATTTTTTTCCATTTTGTTCTAAGAAACAAGTCTCCAATCACTTGATGTTACACCTATAGGAACATAATAATTGTCACTGCCTCTACACTGGGTTATTTTAGGATCGAAAACAGGACTATAAAAAATAATAATGTCGGCGTTTGACACGCGCGTTCGGGCGGTCGGACCGCGCGGCAGCCGCTTGTCGGGAATCAAGAGATGAACTGAACCGAAGTGTTTCGGTGTGAGACAGAACTGCGTGTGTTGATCGGTCGCCAAAACGTTGCACAATTATCTATCTGACATTTAAAATTGGATCAGACGGTGCGTAGACTGATGCGGGAGACGGGATGGCGGCGCGGGTCCTGATTATTACATTTTATGCGGAAATCAGTAATTATATTCGCACAAATTAAAGATCAAGCATCCTCTATCACCAAAAGTAGCTTACCTAAATCAAATATTTGAAAACAGAATTTTAGCTATTGGCTACAAAAACATAGCGCAAACATAATTATGTTAAATCCTGAACATAAAAACTAAATAAATGATGGATTTTTCTGAATCGTTTGTAGTCATAACCTGTCGAATTTCGGGACTTGACATATTTTAATAATCCTATTTATGTATCAAATGCACATTCCTTCTTACAAGTCTATAAACAAATTCTTTTAGTACTTCACTGCAAAGTACCCATGGTCTAATGTTTATCTTTAGCGCTGTATCAAACATTTAAATGGGACTATTAGGTACGAGCTATTATCGCTTAATAGCCTGTAGGAGATGACTGGAGTGAGATAACAGATTTGATACTTCTCACTGCATAAACTTTAAAGATTTAATCGCTACCTAGCGAATAAATGGCTTGCAAAATAAGTGTTGCAGCTTCTGAAATAATCTCGATATGCTTTTGTTTTTTTTCTGATTGACGAGTTAGCTTAGAAGAAGCGCTCAGTAAAATAATGCTAATAATCCCAGCTGAAGCAGTAGGTAGTGATGGGACTGTCTTATGTAAATTGTGAAGTTCTACAGTGCTGATTCTCAGCTTAGTTTTCATAAATGACTTTTGATTTTGAATAGTTTTTGATGGAATATTTCTGTATTTTATTTATGAAAAGCCAAAAACTGTATTGTTGCCCCCGTTTATAGTAATTTAAGCATGTTTATTTTTCACACCCGTTCTCATAAATAGTCAACTTCATTTTCTATATTTCAGGTGAATATGTTACGATGTCAAGGTCCACATTTCAGTGAACATCACAGTCGAAACACTTCACGTTACAAAAATAAATAAAATCAACAAAAAAACTATGTTTGGCTCTCAGACAAGAGTCGAGCTCCTGGCCTATCACAGTTTGTTGACATCACTAAACTTTTGTATTCGTGTTATTATATTTGTATTTTTGTCAGTCTAAATACAGACCCATTTGATATAATGTATGGCTCAAAGGAAATTTAACATCATGCTTACACACGTAACTTCAAAGAATAAGTAAATTCGAAGAAGGTGGGTAAAGGTTGCTGTTGTTGATATTTTGAGATGTGATATCTTTATTCACTCGTGCTACGATATCAGCCCACGATGTTCTGTTTCGTCTTGAAGGAAGATAAGTGGACTACCATTTAGGCATTCTGTATTCGGAATATTTGCAGACCAGCCTTAAGCCAGAAAACTTAACACCGAATTCACACATCTCCCAAAGATTCTATTAAAGAGAAATCAAAAGTGAAAATTACTAAAAGTTTAAAAGATTGTCATGAAGGATTTGAAAATATAACCATCAATATTGTGCTTCAAGAAAGTTATGGCAAATTATATAGCAGAACAGTTACGTTACACTCGAACGAACTCGCAAATGCAAACAAGAATAATGGTCCATGCCTAATTCTTAGTCTTTGTCAACACCAGCTAATATCCCAAATTACACCGGCCATGATGACCCGACGCAGACACACCTAAAATCGAAATTACACTCTTGTCATAAATCAAACTGTCAATAAAGATCAACTGTTTACAACGAGCCCAAGTTGTTTATCGATAGTTTTATCGCAAACATTGGCAGCACTAGACAAACACTTTGTTTCTGAACGTAACAACATTAAACATTTTGTTGTTTTACTAGGTACTAAGGAGCAGCAGACGAAGCTTTTTCCAAAAGAGGAGGTGCTATGCTCACCCGAAACCATAACGGGTTAGCAAGTTAGGGACATTGCGTTTACACCGAATTCCTCCTCCTTTTCTAAAGAAGTGTACATAACTTTTTCAATTGTCGTGAATTCAAATTCGGAACAATGACGACACCAAAATGGTGGCCTGTATGTCGGCATCAAAACTGCATAAATACTTTTTCCTTGAGTCGGTCCTTCTCAGGAAAATGTAAGGGTTAGTATGCCCTTCAGAAGGCTGCACGCAAGATTGTGGGAAGGTAGGATTTCCTGTTAAATACGGAAAAGTAGGACAGTCCATGACTGTATCAAAAATATTTAGCACAAAGTAGGTATGTAGTTTACCCCGAGTAAAGGACGTCCTGTTTTCCGCAAAAACATAAAACTTGTTCTAAGATGACAACATATTGCTCTAGTGATTTATTATTCATGCCAATTGAACAAGATTTTTGAGAAACTCCCACGTTCCTCCTTACGATATGAGCTCAAAGTAAAAATAGTCTTATAAATTGGGTAATTTTGTATTATATTTAGACTGCCTGGGGATTCGGTAATACGGGATTTTAAGGGACGATCAATTGGGTTTTTATGTTTATGTAGAACGGCCATGACCGTCGGTCTTAGACAGCGGAAATAATAAGCGACCTGGTTTGAAAGTTAGGCCCTTAATTTTCTTAATCCTATAAGCCATTGCACGTGAAGCCTCCTCCCATAAATGAAGATGGGACTTAGGAAAAGGCTACGCAGATTTGTAAATAGATCACCAAATAAAAGAATCGGTTTCTGCCTAGTGGGATTGTTTATCTATGAATTGATACCAAACCCAACGTTAATTATGTAAGCCTATGCCTTTTTAATTATCTGGTTAGCTCCAGTGAGTAGCTCTTAACAAGTTAATTAAATCGCCGATAACTTAATTATTGTGCAGATACGTAGGCCCCAGTTCTTAGAAATTGCATGGCAGGCTGTTTATAACATTAGATAGTTAGCAAAACTCCGCAGACATGAGCTTTTGAGCAGTAGGTATACAAGGCGTGTTTTTTATATCTCATATCATAACTCAAGGGATGAATGAGACCATATCAAAGAATCAACTGGCATATAAATTATTTTTCAATCATCATTTTTTTTGTTTTCATTTTTCATACCTACTTAATAATTCGACAAAGTCACGATTTTTTATGTAAAACACCCTTACGTCAACTATGACAACGTCGCATTTTCTTAGTTTTAAATACAAATGATTGGTTTGAATGAAAATTATTTACTCGTACATCGTCCTACGGGTGACAATTTTTAACCTAAATTAATTATGATTGATGATATCTTCGAAACTATGCATTTTTGGACCACATATTCGAGGACTTTTTGTATTATTTTTACTTACTTACTCTAGGGTTATATTCTACGAAATATAACCCTAGAGTTATGGGATAACAAAAAAAACACGTTGTTTAATTAGGTAGGTAGGTACTCAGTAAGTACTATATTGTATTCATTGTCAAAATACTGGTTTCACTGCGAATTCAGAAGTCGATGGGAGCTATCTCTGTTAAATACCGCAGAAAACTAAAAAAAAACTTTGATAAGCCTATGATTCAATTCTCTAAGAATTTCTCTCCCACAAAAAGTGAGAACCTATTTTCAGGAAAATATAACATAGTTATGAACATATTACTATTCTGTAAAAAGCTCACCGTTAAAAGTTAGGTGAAATGAGGTTGAAGTGAGCACTGTGAGCAGTGTGAACATCGGCTAGTTATAATACGAAACTTAAGGGGGATGCGTCAAGGAAACCCGCGAAATTTAATGTCATGATTTCATTCAATAAGTTTATATGAACTTACAGAGTTGTAGTGATGATGTTTATGATTATAATTCTATAAATAAATATCAGATACGGCCGCAAATCATATCTAAATCAAGATAAGTACAACCTGATACTAACCTGCACATTGCAAAAAACGTTCTAAACGACTACCAGGACGCTTCCTCCTTAACAACACTGCTTCCCAGAAATTTAAATAAACAGGCATTTAGATGTCTGTGATTATTATCCAAAATTTACGATCATACATCTTTCAATAATTTCAGTTTCAGTAAAGACTTGTTATAAAATAGTGCACTGTTTTATATATAAGTTGTTGAACGAATAATCTAACGATATGCATCAATATGTAGGAAACTAATGTGGGCACTTAATAAAACTGAGTTACTGTGTAATTTGCTGAATATTTTGAGATATTTGTGGGTGAGAAATTAGGTCTGGATTATAGAATACAATGTTTTTGGCTAGACAGAAGAAAGAAATACGTTTATTTGCGATAAACATGACGCACAGAAAGAAAAATAAACGAAAATAACAGATTAAAATAATAGATTACAAAATGCGGTCTTTTTAGTGGGTCTAATGGTCAATTAAATATTATAACTCACAATCAAAATTCAAATATGTTTTATGAAAAGTAGGTACGATCAATTCGTTTTCGTTTTGAAATTCGTGTTATTTTTCTTGCTACGTAAAAAGTTTTATCGATGTTCCATTAGACATACACATAAATTGATTTATTAACAGTATTTACAATAATCAATTAATCACTCACTATTAGTAAAATAAACAAAAAACTACTTCATACGGCTTCATTACGATATCTTTTTTCTGTTTATCATTAGTCGTCCAACAGAGCACCTGACTTCTCATCTGTTAGAAACGGGTTTTGTCGAAGAATAGACAAAATGATGGATAAACAATCACAATCTGTCATTTTGTCTATTCTCCGGTCGACAAAACCCGTTTCTACAGTGGTCATGCTACCTGATAGGAAATGCCTAAGACAAGGTTAAAGCAATAAGTACCTTTTTTGTGTGTAGAGTGTAGAGTTTAAATAAATAAAGTTTCACAAAACATTGACACCGTCAAATTTTTCTCATCCAATTTTTAACCAAACAATTTAAAAACTTACCCTCTCAATAAACGGCCGACGTCGCCGAAAAAAGTCAGAAACTCCACACAAATACATTGTTCACACTTGCACATCAAATCAACAACTAAAAAAACTATTATTTATCTTCGTTTGTTTTAAAAATAAAACAAATCTCTTGAGGGTATTGCACCAAACTGCGGATGACATTGTGGACGATAGCGCCGCGACATCTTAATAACCAAGTATTATGAATTACTGACACTGCACAGGATGTGATCAATAGTTAAAACTAGATTTTTTATTTCTAGACTAGCTTCTACCTGCGACTTCGTCCACGTGAAATTTTGGCCCCAGACCCACTGCATCGCATCGCATCGCGATCGTTCACCCGCATTATAACTTCGTTTTCGCTTGGCGATCTTTCTGACTTTGGTTAAAATTTAGAAACGTGCCGTCTCGATAGAGGGTAGGGGTGGGGGGGAGAGTTAGTTAAGAGGGTGCATCCTAAAAGTTGGCAACGTCGTAAATAGCTGTCAAATATTTACCTGTTTCGATTAATTTGGAAATAATACTGTATGGAAATAAGAAATGTGGCTAATCAATTGACTAGAATATTAATAATGAATTGCAATTATAACATTGAATTTGATGTTGTACCCGTTTTAGGTGAAAAAAGGCATTTGGAAAGTTACCAAATACTTTTTTTACATCTAAAACTAACTATTCGGTGTTACGATATTAATTATTGCATTTCATAATCAATATTCTAGTTCGCTAGTTAGCCACATTTTTTATTTCCATACAGAAATATTATCAAATTAATCAAAACAGCGAAATATTTGACATCTATTTGCGGCGTTGCCAACTTTCAGAATAAACCCTCTTAACAAAAAATAATTGTAGTGGAGGGTTCAGGAGACCCTCTAGAACCCCCAAATAGCCTCAGATTATTTCTAACGAAGCGGCACGTTTCTTAACACGAGCCCTAACTTTTTTTCTTTTTACTCGGCACCTAGGGGTCGTAACGTGATATTATAACATAACCTTTCACACGAAATTGGTTTTTTTTTTACAAATCCGACAGGTAGTTTCAGAATTGAGCGCATTAAAAAAAAACTCCTCAGCTTTAAGGCACCGGCGACTCAGGTGAAACAATTTCTGTGAAACCTTCACGGAAATTGTCGCGTCTCGCCGTCGCGTCGCCCCAGTCTGGGGAGTTTGTTTTTCTGTATTACATGGGAACCTTTATTATATTAGTAGGTAAAGATAGATTGCATCATGGGAAAATCGAGATTTGTTTAATAAAACTTGAGTTATTAGATTACACAGTTTGGCAAAGGTGCAGTGTTAACGACTGTGAATATTATTTATCGATATGACAATACCTATGTTTTTGCTTATCAATACTTATTTACAGACCGTGTATTCAGTTATTTCTTTGATATTATTAAACTGTACTTACCTCCATTACACCAACTTTCTTCACGCTTCAAGATAATGAAACAAATACGGAGACTATTAAATTCAATCTAGACTTCAAGATTATAAGTTCTTGGAGTATCTAAATCTAAAAATATTCAATCACCAGCACATTACAATCCCCAGACCGTAGTTCAAGCGTGGTGATTAATATCTATATTCACCAGTCTTTTCCTAAGATTCTCAGAAGCAGTCGCTTACTGGCTGGTTGACATTATAACGAATATAACCTCACTTCAAATAAAACTATAAGGCTACAAAACTGGAACCCACTGTATATATTACGTTAGTTAAAACCGCTTCAATCCTGCAGGAACTGAATACTATTAATTGTTAGTACTTCGTCCCACTTGGACGCGTCCACACTACCGGCCAATAACGAGCCGTCGTTTATTGAACGGCAATCGATATGGTTCGAACGCGATCATGAAGATTTGTGGGTAGTTCTGGATTTTTTTCAATAAATATAATAATATGAACCGAAAGTGCTGGTTGTTGTCTTTAAATTCTGGAGTATCTTAGATTCCATTGGAATCACTTGATGGGGAACATTATAACCGCAGAACATTAGGACCTTATTTATTTATTTAATTTAATAGAACGGCCGAGGCCAATTGCACTACTTAAACATACTTACACAGTTATTATACTATTTAAACATATTAACACAGTTATCACACTATTATACATATTATCACAATTTATTTATCACAGTCATGCATTCTTCTCACAAAACTTCAGACATTTAGACAGTATCGTCTTCCAGTCATCCGCAAACATATCAATATCTGCGTTTGAGTTCAGGAGAGCGTTAATAATTAATAGCAGCCAATGTCCGAGGAATAGGTGACTTGGAGTGTGCAACAGTACAGCAAGTTGGAATAACCAGTATGCGGTGTTTTCTGCCACGACAGTAATTGTCTGGGCTGGGACAAATAGGTTATAGATAGGCTTATAGATCGTTCACATTACAATCAACGGGATTTTTTGTCATCTCATCACAGCAACACCTGCATCTTACTGTGTTGCGCTTTAGAATTCGCAAACCACAGTCGCAAATTATACATTTTAGTTGAATTCTGAAATAGTGTTAAGCATTAGATCTAGATTGTAGGTAAAGATCTGTGTAAGTATGCGTATGTTCAGATTCATCAATATTGCTCAGCTGCTAGCCTAATTTCAGTGCCAGCTGATTCACAGAATGAATGAGTGGAACAGTTACCGCTACACTGTGTACCTAATTGTAAACTACTGAGCAATTTATACACATACAGTGTAACAGTGATGTTATAAATGAGTGTTACCAGAAATAATACAGGTCGATAGGCGACGCTGACCAGCAACACAGTGACTGGCCCCTGTTTGTCTAAAGTGGTCTACTTGCTTAGGACAATAATTTGACGTTTATTCCGAAACGCTGGATTGATAAATTTCAGAAGCAATATTTACTATGTGCTTCACAACTTCAGCATACCAAAAGTGACATATCTAAGCACACAGGCACCATGCAAACAGGGGCCGAAAACTTTTATAAATTACTGTACCTACTTATCTACAGGTATCGAAGAATTTTGGTTACTTCTATGGCTTAGGTTACCGCTATTTGGGTAACCCAAGAAGAAGAAACATTTTACCACTTAGGTTACTGTTGAGCGAAACACACGCGATGCGCGCCTTTTGACTAATGCCGACAGCCGTGTAAGACAGAGGTAATTTTTATTTCGTTATCCGATTTGAATACTGGTTGTATTCAATTTAAGGTAACCTTTAAAAATACCTGTAAAAATATAAATGTTGTAACCGAAAAAATACCTACCCGTATTGATCATACCGGTTTCGGTTCCTGCGTACAAAATTGACAGACCAAGAGCAACCAAGAGACACTTTCTCACAAAAGATGGTGAATTCTAACTTCCATTATTTTTACGAATTTAGATTGATCTTTCAAATTTTGGTGACCCAAACTTCACATCTTCCACGGCGTTATCGGTGGCAGCGCAGAGGTCACTTTGGCTGCATGTTTTGGGGCACAGAGACAGGATAAGAGGTGGAATATAGTTTGTGACACAGCTCCACATCCACACCCTGCTGCGGTCCGTCGAGGTAGCCCCACTTTACGAGGTTCGAGGTTACGAGGTTCGACACCTTCCCATTTCGGTTCAGAGACGGTCCAAGGACTTCCAAGTGCAACAGAAGATAACCCTGCAGGAAGATGCTCGTTTGGTGGTAGATAGTGAGTGGAGGGAAAGGTATCCTGCCAAAGTTAGCCGAAATGGGAATTGAAAAAACTAATTAGTGAGACGTTCGCGAGCTACAGATGAATTACTCAAAGTGTTAGTTGAAATGTGTTTTGGCTTCAACTATCGTTATGTTTTGACCTGTACTTTGCGGAAACCTCAGCAAAAATAACAACGTTTATTGTTTTTTTATTTTTGTTTGGGCGCCAACTTGTTGTCTATTGCGAATGATCTTTTAATTTTTATTGTAAAACAGCGCATAGACAACCTGTTACATTACACTTTCATTTTTTGCAAGGTAATTGATATTCAAAGTAGGTACCTAAGTACATACTTATTTACTATGCCTGATAACGTTTGAAAATAATTAGTTTGTTCCTCATTTGGCTTTTTTTTTTTCTTGCTTAGCATGGAACAATGATATGTATAAAAAGCTTTGTTAAATTTTTCTTCACAGCCTCATAGGAGCCAAAGAAAGACACAAAAAAGAAGTAGATATGTTCAGTTCGCTACAAAAAAAATAATAACGAACGATCTTTGGCAGGCAATGACTGTCTCTCCTCCAATTTGCTTATGAATAATATGTAAACACTGGTGATAATGTGTGTCGATACATGTAGTTCACCGATAACTAAGTTAGTTCACGATTCACGCATAAGTATTATAACATGAATTGTCATACCTACATTTTAGTTATGAATTTATGATGCAGTCTTACCAATGGGTAGGTAGGTACGGTGTTACCCAATAACTAGAATGTGTTACCAAATGATGATGTCAATTATGATTTATGTAGGTCTAGTTTCTTCTTCTTGTCTACAACCTTTCTGAACTAAAAACTAAAGGACGTGCAACCATGCTTTTATTTTCTTAAGGTTTACAAGTTAAAACCAATAAAACAAAATTAGGAGCAAATAAATTTACTATAAAACAAACACTTTGTCTCCTTAAAAAATAATGTAAGACCAAGAGCCCCAGATTCCATTGCACAAGCACCTTAAAGGTTTTAAGCTCAAAGGGGTTGGAGTGTAGCCTTAGGTCCGCTATGCAGCAAAAAAAATTTGGGACTTAGAAGTTTTTTTTTTTTGGAAACCTCCAATTTTTGTTACAATACCGTTCAACATTTTATCAAAACTCGAAGATTTCCGAAAAAAATATTTTTTATTAAAAAAAAAGAATAATTGTTTTCTTTGCTGCTCATAGTGCCCCTAAGCGTATACTCCAACTCCTAAAACTCCGCCCCTAAGACGACCCACTGACCCTCAAAGAGCGTAAGAACCGATTTACAATATACAACGTAGGTATGTCTCTCTCATACTTGCCATACCACCCTTTCAGCCAATATATAAGAGTTATGAAGAAAACGTAATTATAAATGTGATCAAATCTTAGGTTCAAAGGCCATCTATAAAAAATCACCAAAATAATAAACTATAGCTGTACTGTATGAATTTTAGCCACATTTTTGTTCACGCTACCTCTAGCGTTTTTTTTTTTACTATTCTGACTTCAAACTTTACACAGGTGCATAGGTCTACCTATTGATCACAAATTGTCCAATTTCTACCGAAAATGCAGATGCTACGTCCAATGTTGTTCGGCTAAACGTTCTCCGAAAAAGAATCTTCTACTGCGAGCAAGTGGTTTCTTCAGGTGCATTTCGCTTTCTAGAGGGACATATTTATTCCTACAGTATGCCCGCACTTGACCTTTTAGGTCTCGATGTGGCTTCGCTTTGATGACTGCCGTAAAGTGCCTGTAACCGGCGCCCCCTCTTAGCAGCACGGGAATTGCTTCTGAAGATTCTATCGCTATGTGTGAGATCTGAAGGAGTAAAGAAGATTGGATGACTTGGAAAGTAAGAGCGTTTTTGTAATAATTTTTTTATCTGGCAAGTTTAATTTCACTTGCGCATACGCAATAATTGTGACTTTTTCATTTATTTAATGGGCCAAAATTCAATTAATTGTCAATAAAACTTAAATTATCATGTAATAAAAAGAAGTTGATAAGCGGTTTTATCGCTGAAAACTGAAACTTTGATTTTTTTTTAAGAAGGAAAATTACGTAGCGCCTGTTGTTTCTTTATCAGTCGGTATTTTAAGTTTTAGCTACTTGTAGAACTGTTTTATTTTGAATAACGAACTTGAAAACAAACACGAAATACACGAGGATATTAGTGAAGTAATAAGCTTACTTGGATATTGCTAAAAATTATAACACTGTAATCAGCGGACTGAGATACTAGACTAGCAGATATAGGTACCTAATAGTTAAGGCATTCGTCTACAACCTTTTTATACGTTACAGTCCTTAAAAGTTCTGAGTTCAGCTACAGCCTACACGTTCATTGACAATTGCATGCACTGACTGGACTGATCCACTTAAATATGTGTGGTTATTCCTCAAAAGACCAAATTTATCATCATTAAAAGAGACTGTGTCCTCTAAGTTTGTTTCGATGTTTCTTCTCAGAGTAGTCGGATATCTAGGTAGTTACTCACCACGCAATCAAAAATTCCCTGGCAGACAATCTGCTGGCCTTTCACCATAGCTGCGTAATCGAACTTCTTTCTGAAGACCCTCTTATCATCCTTATACCGCACCCCCTGGTAGAGGGTCGTGTAAGGAGACATCACTCCCTTCTTCGGTGGGGCAGTAGGCAAAGGTTGCGGGTAGGCGGCCCTATCAAAATGAAAAAATCCTGGCCTGAAATTAATTATTTGTTGAGGAATCTTTGTTTTTGCTCTAAACTAAAGTTTCAACTATTAGGCCGTTTTGTCCCAATGACCCAAGGGCCTAATAGTTGAAACTGTTGTTCCACCGATGGTGAACGGTATTCAAACCAATGTTACCTACCGTCCGACTTGGATACTTGGGACAGTGTGGGAATCTTCATCAACTATGTTAGATCCAGTTTAACTGGATGCAACTGAATACATTTTGACAGTCTATATTATATTTATTCTAATAATATTTACACAATGTATAGGTATGCTAACAGACTAATAATAATATGTACTTGTATATAAAAAAGGAGAGGAGAAAGAATCATAGGGCATCGAAGAATTCGTCCACGTCGCTGTCAACAGGAAAGGTGCCCAGAAGGCTGGCAGCATTGCCACGTTGCTTGGCAATGCTGATTCTTGGGCCGAAAAATAAGTCAGCCCTCTGGGCATGTGAAGAATCGACACCGCTTGGCGAATCTATCTCATTTGAATAAAAACAAATGCATACTCACACAGGTCCACCTCGTAAGGCAGTACGGGTCATGTCCTTTTTAGATATTTTAACAGCAAGTTTAGCACTAACTAAACGTCCGAATATTAAGTAACAGAACACGATAAATACATCCATGGTTATTCTCATAATAAACAATTCTTCATAACGGTTCAAGAAAAATGAGTCTTGCTATATTTATGGCAATGAAGTCGGTTAAAAACATGAATCCATTGTAAAATATTACCAGTCTGCGGTATTATATACGACCAATACCCTGTGGTATTTTACGAGTTTTTTTTATAGGTTCGCCTACGATTTTCCACCATATGGCAGTTATAAAAATTTCCGTCAAGGTCATGAAAAACAATAATTCCTGATGTATAATTTTTCAATTGTATAATTTACTTTATCTAATAACTCAACACGAGCGTAACCGTTTTACTGTTACGTAGGTAAATACGTTGAACTGCGTTAATCTCGAATTTATAGCAGGAAGTTATTCAAAAAGTAAGTAGGTACTACCTACGTTGCGTTATTTGAGATAAAGAATCGCGACTGGTGGCGCTGGCGTGCTAAATTCTGTACTGTAACATTAACATTTAAAATATTATATCTATATTAATAATTAGTCTTATATTAGATATTAATCTTACATTAATATTAACGAATAAATAATTAATTAATTAATTTGACCAAACCTATACTTACGACAAGGCGGCATAGGTACTTACTTATTAGTTACAATTTCAGCCGCGCGCAGACTTATCTTGCGGAAAAACGGTATGATCCATAAGAGTATTTTTTCAATTACAACATTTATAGTTTTTACCGATATTTTATAAAGGTTACGTTAAATTGAATACAACCAGTAACATCGGTTAGGTACCGAAATAAAATTATCTCTATCTTACACGTTAGTCAAAGGGCGCGCATCGACTGTGTGAGAACGGTAACCTAAAAGAGGTAACATGTTTCTTCTTCGTGGGTTAAATAGCGGTAACCTTAGCCGTAGAAGTAACCAAAATTATTCGATCCCTGTACCGTAATCTATAAAGGTTTTCGGTCCCTGCTTGCGAGCTCTCTAGAACTAAATGCATAAAGGTACCTATCTGGTAAATGCTGGGAGCAATTTAAAAATAAAACAATTTTAGTAATCGACTACCACCGGATTATGTAAATGGTTCCATCTTTTTATCAGCAGAGATAAATAGGTACTCAACTGTTAATTGACCTCTTCCCAATGGGAAGAGAAATGGAAAGTTCACATTGTTAAAAAAGGAAAACTGGACTTGGGTATATAAAATAAAATGATCAACAACCGGACAATACGTAAAGAACAGCTTCCTGTGACAAAGCTGAATATCAGTAGAGTTACTTAGTCAAAATAGACCCGTTATCTAATTGCGTACCAACACATTTTAGTAAACGGTTAAGACTAATCCGTTTCATTTTGACAGTTCAACAACATTCAGCACGTTATTTACCTACGTGGTCGGAGTTGTTTTCTAACTTATGAAGCAATGGATCAGCAATCTGTTTCAAAACTGAGATGAGAGATTGTGATTGTGATTGATCGTGAATATCGCAATTAGGTGCCGTACTATGCTTGTGCAATAGGTAGGTATTGGCGCCTACCTATTGTAGTTTAGTCCTGTCAAATTAATCAGCGCCTGACGTAAATTGACGTAATTTTAGTAGACTAGTTTTTAATCACGTCTAAACTTGTATGGCTACTCCATACAAGTTTAGACGTGATTAAAAACTAGTGACAGGTTTGACAGGACTAAACTAAAATTTATCTTCTGTCCTTTTCTTAATGAAATACCTACAAAGAAAAAGATGCACTGAACTTAAATTTAGTTTAGTTTGTGAACAAGGGAATCGGCACCATTCTATATTTGGTAGGTTTAGGCTTAGAATATCAAATTATTTGGTAGATAGCCTCGTAACTTAACTCTGACTGTGTAGATAATTATTATTTTAGCAAAATAAGACACGAGCTAAACGGTAATTTTTTTAAATAGGTATAAGATTTGTAGGTACCTACCTCTGGCTTACCTCTCAGACAATGTTGTGTTGGCGACAATGTGAATGATTCATGATTTAGTTTAGCAGAATAATAACAAAATAAGAATAATTTTTTGTTCCATTGATAGATACAAAATAAATTTCAAAAATAATAATATTGTATAGGTACCTAATTATTAGGTAATTGAAATATTTATTTTTTTAAATTGTTATTAAAATAGTGGTCCTCTAGGCAGCGCCTGTATGGCCTGGCTGCCTGAGTTGTGATATCTATTCGAGAAATCGAGACATGTTTGTGTTAGCACATTTCAGGACGTTTCTAAGCCTGAGTGTGGTGGTGAGTAGGTGTGGGTTTATGTGTTGATCTTGATGTAATCCCGTAAAATATTACATCAATTTTATTATGTATTTTTTTTGTTGTTTTCTATGAGTATATATATAATAACACGTAATCATTATTTTTCTAGCGCAATATCAAAACGTGTTTGACATTGACAGTTTTCGATTGATTAGATAGTCTTGTCATCCAATTTTCTTGCTTTGTATTTTCTGTATTATTTCAATAAATTAAATTATGTGTATTATAGAAACTGCATCTCTATAAAATTCACTCTTTACAGCGCTTAATCTCTCCTATTATTAATTCATTGAATCTCCAAAATGGACGGTAAGACGGCATACAAATTTGATCGGTTTTATTAATTAAGTTTAGTTGTTATTAAAATGTTATTGCTATTTTAGGCCCTTCTGCTAAGAAATCAACATCGTTCGAGACGTTGGTCATTCAGAATATAACCAACGTGAACGAATTGAAGGCAAAACTCAACGACATAATTAAAACCGGGAAAGATTATGAATATGACGTTTCCTCCTGTATCAAATCTTTGATTATAAGCAGTGACCAAGATATTGTGCAGTTAAGTATAGAAGCAATCGCAGAACTTGTTAAATGTGAAGAAAAGCGAGAGACATACGCTCACGACGATATAATAGGCCCTATACTGGTTATATTGAGGAAAGAAACCACTTCAGACAATGTTGAGCTTGTCAGACAGTGCTGCAGGGCACTTGGCAATTTATGCTGTGACTGTGACACGGCTAGACGAACAATTATCGCCCATGGGGGCATTGCTGTCCTAATAAAACTGCTTGAAAGGAGTATAGACATGCGGTTTGAAGAAATACAAATGCTATCAAGTAAATCACTGCTGAACTTTGCTATCGGAGGTGCAGAGTTCACAGAGGCAATATTCCAAGGTGGTGTGGTGGATATGGTTCAAAGAATGTTGTGTATAGAACTGAAGAAGCAAGAGTTTGATGATGATACTGTGTCAACCTGTTTGTTGATATTAAGTGTTATAAATGATAACACTCCGGAGCTACTGTACAATGAAATCGTTAATAAGACGGTACTGCAGGTTTTGAGAGAGACATCTACCGTGGAGATCTCTGAAGTGTGTCTAGATCATTTGCATTCTCAAGCTGAACATGGTAAGTTATTAAGAAGAAAAACTGTAAATGAATCATGTTCATGCAGCATTTAATTTGTTAGATTAAACTGCTATTCTTGTGGGTCCCCGCCTGTCCATTCTGTTACTATATTATAATTTAATCAATATGTTTTTGTATGTTATTAACTTTACAAAAAGCACTTTCCCCTGTGAATTTAAGCTTAATCAGCAACTGTTCAAATTTCAACTTAATAAAGACCTGTCAAATGAATGCTGACCAATATTTATCGCTTACAGAAACAGTGAAGACATTAATAGCCAAAGAAGGAGGAGTGCAGCTGGTGTGTTCCCGGCTGGAACAGCTAGTGAACAGACATAATGCTGGAGAGCTGAACGTAGATGACTCAGAAGTGGAGGCTATTATGAAGCAAGCTTGTGAGCTGGTCATCATTGTATTGACTGGTGGTAAGATAATGTACTGGTACATAACTGTCTAGAATAGAAATAGCCGCTTATACCCGGGCAGGTTGCTATTAAGTCATATAAAAAGTCATTCTAAATATATCTGTATACAAATGTATCAAAGTATTTAGTATGAGCAAATAGTAAAGGAAAGGAAGGAGTAAATTGGGCTGGGATCTATTTAATAATCTGTTTATTCTCTCACAGATGAAGCAATGCACATCCTGTACAATAATGGAGTTGGTGAAGTATATCAAACAGTAGTAAAGTGGCTGGACTCACAAAACTATCAACTACTGACCACCGCCGTGTTAGCTATTGGTAACTTCGCGAGGCAAGATGATTACTGCACACAGATGATGCAGGATAAGATATTTGATAAGCTTCTGGGTGAGTTTATGTTTTATTTGCATATATTAGTAAAGTATATTTTATAAAGAACTGCACTTTGAAGCCCCATTCTGAGGGAAAAATCGTATGCTGAACATGTTTCAATATTTGCAACTTATATCTAACTTTGAACATTAATAATCAATTCTAGCAAAGTAATCAAGCTTGCAGTTATAACATTTACATTAATTAGTATAGTCAATAGTTCTGACAAGATTGAGTGCCAAAAATTATCATATTGATCTTACTCTGGAATTATCCAACTATTACTTTCTTGATGATAGTTTAAATGTTAATATTTTCCAGACATATTCGAAACCTACAACAGCTTCAGCCTTCAGATGCAAAGGGAGCCAGAGAAAATGCACCCTATCGACGCAGTCACAGTGATCAAAGTCCAACATGCAGTCTTATCGTCCCTACGTAACCTTGCTGTACCAGTGTCTAACAAGAGAGTTGCGGCTGCGCAAGGCAGGGCTGCTCCGATCTTGTTGAATGCGTTGCCGACTACTGAAGACCATCACGTGGCTTATAAGCTGTTGGCCACGATTAGATTGTTGGTGGATGGGCAAGGTGAGATATTATTTGCTTTTATTCATATAGTATAGATAGTCGGGGGTGCGCGCTAATGTACCAATATCTCCCGGGCCCCGACTCATGGTAGTGGAAGGAACAGTGGGGTTTTAGTTGGTAGGAGTCCGACATAACCCTCCGTTCTCCCCTCTGAAAAAAAAGGTTTCTGGATTTTGTCTTTGATAGCGAGAGCTTGCGTTGCATAAAAACGATGTTTTTACTGTTGTTTGGGTCTCGGGTATGATTCCCATATCCAATATTTTGATATCAATATTTTTTCTGTATTCAAACCTTGAACTGGATTCAGATTTAGATGGTTTAATATTCATAAAACCTAGTACAGGAAAAAAAGGGATGAGTACAAATAATTGAATTTAATCGAGTATCAAAGCATACAATAATTTCTCGTCTTCCATTGCCACAGAGTATTAGAGGAAACGGAGTGCTCATTTGTCTCACGAATCAAGTCAAGTTAAAGTCAAAACATTAATTTCAATTAGGCACTTTAAAACGTCGAAATTGACAAAAAAAAAAAGAATTTATTTGAGATACCTACCTAAAAGTAGTATCGTACGAACAAGAATGAGCAAAAAACTCCTTAATTACCTACTCTTTTAAAATGTTTTACAATATTTTGTATAATTATTACATTAATTATAATTTTAGGGTACCTACTTAAAACTCGTGTATTCCCGTTGTCCCGTCACGAGGACAATGGGACTTCATACATTTCCTTACCGTTGTCCCCCTTATGTACATACGGGCAACGCGGTCAACGAACAGTAAAGATTTAACGTATTGTTATATATTTTTAATTTGTTTTTTAAACGAGGGTAACTTTGCGCGGCAAGCCTAAAACTACAATGAAAGATATTTTTATGTAACAGATTTTAATTTAAAATATAAAAACAAATAACTTTTTACGTTCTTTACACACAAAACACAACTAAATTTTTAAATCTAAATCGACAAAAGCGATAATTAAAAAAATAAAAATTGTTTGTTGTTGGTGTGGTCAAATGATTCAAATTATTTATAGCACACAGCAGAACAACAAATGAGAATAACTAAATACCTTATTTATTTTCATTTAGTTTTATATGAAAGGGTGGTTTGAGACAAAAACTTAAAATGTTATGCTTACAAAAACCAATAAAAAAACCCTTTAAAGCAAGAGTGAACAGGCACCTTCTGGCCACACTCGTTCCATCATAGACCTCATCCACCGCTTTCCATCAGGCGAAATCGAGGTCAAGAGATGGCCCATAACATCGCAATAAAAAAATAAAAATAAAAAAACATGATATAGCTATTATTCAGTTTTTTTTTAAAGTTTATTTGTAGGTATTTGTATAGGTATAATATTTTGTCTATTGTCTCACTTATAATTTACGCAACTGGACAACAGACATAATTTAACAAGTATGAGGATCCATGTTATGAGGATTCAAAAAAACGACGATGCGCTTCGGGAAAAGTGCCCTTGCGCTTCGCTTGTCTTGTCAATAGATATTACAATAAATTAACGAGGACAACGGGAAGTAATTTTAATTATTTAAAAAAAACCGTGTCCCCTTTAACGGGGACATGGCCTACGGGGACAACGGGAATACACGCTTAAAACTCACCAAACTATAAGTAATATTAAACATATTTCCGGCCAGAGGGCGTGGCCAAGCTGCTGGCCAGTAACCCCACGGCGCTGTCGCGCGTGGCGGCGTGGGGACACGCGGCGGAGTTCGCGGGCGCCGCGGGCGAGGCGCCGCGCCTGCTGGCGTGGGCCGTCAAGCAGCTGCGGCATCACTACCACTGGAGGCATATCGTTGAGGTAACGGCCCGTCTCCTACTATCTGCCTGCCAGGCGCCGCGCCTGCTGGCGTGGGCCGTCAAGCAGCTGCGGCATCACTACCACTGGAGGCATATCGTTGAGGTAACGGCCCGTCTCCTACTATCTGCCTGCCAGGCGCCGCGCCTGCTGGCGTGGGCCGTCAAGCAGCTGCGGCATCACTACCACTGGAGGCATATCGTTGAGGTAACGGCCCGTCTCCTACTATCTGCCTGCCAGGCGCCGCGCCTGCTGGCGTGGGCCGTCAAGCAGCTGCGGCATCACTACCACTGGAGGCATATCGTTGAGGTAACGGCCCGTCTCCTACTATCTGCCTGCCAGGCGCCGCGCCTGCTGGCGTGGGCCGTCAAGCAGCTGCGGCATCACTACCACTGGAGGCATATCGTTGAGGTAACGGCCCGTCTCCTACTATCTGCCTGCCAGGCGCCGCGCCTGCTGGCGTGGGCCGTCAAGCAGCTGCGGCATCACTACCACTGGAGGCATATCGTTGAGGTAACGGCCCGTCTCCTACTATCTGCCTGCCAGGCGCCGCGCCTGCTGGCGTGGGCCGTCAAGCAGCTGCGGCATCACTACCACTGGAGGCATATCGTTGAGGTAACGGCCCGTCTCCTACTATCTGCCTGCCAGGCGCCGCGCCTGCTGGCGTGGGCCGTCAAGCAGCTGCGGCATCACTACCACTGGAGGCATATCGTTGAGGTAACGGCCCGTCTCCTACTATCTGCCTGCCAGGCGCCGCGCCTGCTGGCGTGGGCCGTCAAGCAGCTGCGGCATCACTACCACTGGAGGCATATCGTTGAGGTAACGGCCCGTCTCCTACTATCTGCCTGCCAGGCGCCGCGCCTGCTGGCGTGGGCCGTCAAGCAGCTGCGGCATCACTACCACTGGAGGCATATCGTTGAGGTAACGGCCCGTCTCCTACTATCTGCCTGCCAGGCGCCGCGCCTGCTGGCGTGGGCCGTCAAGCAGCTGCGGCATCACTACCACTGGAGGCATATCGTTGAGGTAACGGCCCGTCTCCTACTATCTGCCTGCCAGGCGCCGCGCCTGCTGGCGTGGGCCGTCAAGCAGCTGCGGCATCACTACCACTGGAGGCATATCGTTGAGGTAACGGCCCGTCTCCTACTATCTGCCTGCCAGGCGCCGCGCCTGCTGGCGTGGGCCGTCAAGCAGCTGCGGCATCACTACCACTGGAGGCATATCGTTGAGGTAACGGCCCGTCTCCTACTATCTGCCTGCCAGGCGCCGCGCCTGCTGGCGTGGGCCGTCAAGCAGCTGCGGCATCACTACCACTGGAGGCATATCGTTGAGGTAACGGCCCGTCTCCTACTATCTGCCTGCCAGGCGCCGCGCCTGCTGGCGTGGGCCGTCAAGCAGCTGCGGCATCACTACCACTGGAGGCATATCGTTGAGGTAACGGCCCGTCTCCTACTATCTGCCTGCCAGGCGCCGCGCCTGCTGGCGTGGGCCGTCAAGCAGCTGCGGCATCACTACCACTGGAGGCATATCGTTGAGGTAACGGCCCGTCTCCTACTATCTGCCTGCCAGGCGCCGCGCCTGCTGGCGTGGGCCGTCAAGCAGCTGCGGCATCACTACCACTGGAGGCATATCGTTGAGGTAACGGCCCGTCTCCTACTATCTGCCTGCCAGGCGCCGCGCCTGCTGGCGTGGGCCGTCAAGCAGCTGCGGCATCACTACCACTGGAGGCATATCGTTGAGGTAACGGCCCGTCTCCTACTATCTGCCTGCCAGGCGCCGCGCCTGCTGGCGTGGGCCGTCAAGCAGCTGCGGCATCACTACCACTGGAGGCATATCGTTGAGGTAACGGCCCGTCTCCTACTATCTGCCTGCCAGGCGCCGCGCCTGCTGGCGTGGGCCGTCAAGCAGCTGCGGCATCACTACCACTGGAGGCATATCGTTGAGGTAACGGCCCGTCTCCTACTATCTGCCTGCCAGGCGCCGCGCCTGCTGGCGTGGGCCGTCAAGCAGCTGCGGCATCACTACCACTGGAGGCATATCGTTGAGGTAACGGCCCGTCTCCTACTATCTGCCTGCCAGGCGCCGCGCCTGCTGGCGTGGGCCGTCAAGCAGCTGCGGCATCACTACCACTGGAGGCATATCGTTGAGGTAACGGCCCGTCTCCTACTATCTGCCTGCCAGGCGCCGCGCCTGCTGGCGTGGGCCGTCAAGCAGCTGCGGCATCACTACCACTGGAGGCATATCGTTGAGGTAACGGCCCGTCTCCTACTATCTGCCTGCCAGGCGCCGCGCCTGCTGGCGTGGGCCGTCAAGCAGCTGCGGCATCACTACCACTGGAGGCATATCGTTGAGGTAACGGCCCGTCTCCTACTATCTGCCTGCCAGGCGCCGCGCCTGCTGGCGTGGGCCGTCAAGCAGCTGCGGCATCACTACCACTGGAGGCATATCGTTGAGGTAACGGCCCGTCTCCTACTATCTGCCTGCCAGGCGCCGCGCCTGCTGGCGTGGGCCGTCAAGCAGCTGCGGCATCACTACCACTGGAGGCATATCGTTGAGGTAACGGCCCGTCTCCTACTATCTGCCTGCCAGGCGCCGCGCCTGCTGGCGTGGGCCGTCAAGCAGCTGCGGCATCACTACCACTGGAGGCATATCGTTGAGGTAACGGCCCGTCTCCTACTATCTGCCTGCCAGGCGCCGCGCCTGCTGGCGTGGGCCGTCAAGCAGCTGCGGCATCACTACCACTGGAGGCATATCGTTGAGGTAACGGCCCGTCTCCTACTATCTGCCTGCCAGGCGCCGCGCCTGCTGGCGTGGGCCGTCAAGCAGCTGCGGCATCACTACCACTGGAGGCATATCGTTGAGGTAACGGCCCGTCTCCTACTATCTGCCTGCCAGGCGCCGCGCCTGCTGGCGTGGGCCGTCAAGCAGCTGCGGCATCACTACCACTGGAGGCATATCGTTGAGGTAACGGCCCGTCTCCTACTATCTGCCTGCCAGGCGCCGCGCCTGCTGGCGTGGGCCGTCAAGCAGCTGCGGCATCACTACCACTGGAGGCATATCGTTGAGGTAACGGCCCGTCTCCTACTATCTGCCTGCCAGGCGCCGCGCCTGCTGGCGTGGGCCGTCAAGCAGCTGCGGCATCACTACCACTGGAGGCATATCGTTGAGGTAACGGCCCGTCTCCTACTATCTGCCTGCCAGGCGCCGCGCCTGCTGGCGTGGGCCGTCAAGCAGCTGCGGCATCACTACCACTGGAGGCATATCGTTGAGGTAACGGCCCGTCTCCTACTATCTGCCTGCCAGGCGCCGCGCCTGCTGGCGTGGGCCGTCAAGCAGCTGCGGCATCACTACCACTGGAGGCATATCGTTGAGGTAACGGCCCGTCTCCTACTATCTGCCTGCCAGGCGCCGCGCCTGCTGGCGTGGGCCGTCAAGCAGCTGCGGCATCACTACCACTGGAGGCATATCGTTGAGGTAACGGCCCGTCTCCTACTATCTGCCTGCCAGGCGCCGCGCCTGCTGGCGTGGGCCGTCAAGCAGCTGCGGCATCACTACCACTGGAGGCATATCGTTGAGGTAACGGCCCGTCTCCTACTATCTGCCTGCCAGGCGCCGCGCCTGCTGGCGTGGGCCGTCAAGCAGCTGCGGCATCACTACCACTGGAGGCATATCGTTGAGGTAACGGCCCGTCTCCTACTATCTGCCTGCCAGGCGCCGCGCCTGCTGGCGTGGGCCGTCAAGCAGCTGCGGCATCACTACCACTGGAGGCATATCGTTGAGGTAACGGCCCGTCTCCTACTATCTGCCTGCCAGGCGCCGCGCCTGCTGGCGTGGGCCGTCAAGCAGCTGCGGCATCACTACCACTGGAGGCATATCGTTGAGGTAACGGCCCGTCTCCTACTATCTGCCTGCCAGGCGCCGCGCCTGCTGGCGTGGGCCGTCAAGCAGCTGCGGCATCACTACCACTGGAGGCATATCGTTGAGGTAACGGCCCGTCTCCTACTATCTGCCTGCCAGGCGCCGCGCCTGCTGGCGTGGGCCGTCAAGCAGCTGCGGCATCACTACCACTGGAGGCATATCGTTGAGGTAACGGCCCGTCTCCTACTATCTGCCTGCCAGGCGCCGCGCCTGCTGGCGTGGGCCGTCAAGCAGCTGCGGCATCACTACCACTGGAGGCATATCGTTGAGGTAACGGCCCGTCTCCTACTATCTGCCTGCCAGGCGCCGCGCCTGCTGGCGTGGGCCGTCAAGCAGCTGCGGCATCACTACCACTGGAGGCATATCGTTGAGGTAACGGCCCGTCTCCTACTATCTGCCTGCCAGGCGCCGCGCCTGCTGGCGTGGGCCGTCAAGCAGCTGCGGCATCACTACCACTGGAGGCATATCGTTGAGGTAACGGCCCGTCTCCTACTATCTGCCTGCCAGGCGCCGCGCCTGCTGGCGTGGGCCGTCAAGCAGCTGCGGCATCACTACCACTGGAGGCATATCGTTGAGGTAACGGCCCGTCTCCTACTATCTGCCTGCCAGGCGCCGCGCCTGCTGGCGTGGGCCGTCAAGCAGCTGCGGCATCACTACCACTGGAGGCATATCGTTGAGGTAACGGCCCGTCTCCTACTATCTGCCTGCCAGGCGCCGCGCCTGCTGGCGTGGGCCGTCAAGCAGCTGCGGCATCACTACCACTGGAGGCATATCGTTGAGGTAACGGCCCGTCTCCTACTATCTGCCTGCCAGGCGCCGCGCCTGCTGGCGTGGGCCGTCAAGCAGCTGCGGCATCACTACCACTGGAGGCATATCGTTGAGGTAACGGCCCGTCTCCTACTATCTGCCTGCCAGGCGCCGCGCCTGCTGGCGTGGGCCGTCAAGCAGCTGCGGCATCACTACCACTGGAGGCATATCGTTGAGGTAACGGCCCGTCTCCTACTATCTGCCTGCCAGGCGCCGCGCCTGCTGGCGTGGGCCGTCAAGCAGCTGCGGCATCACTACCACTGGAGGCATATCGTTGAGGTAACGGCCCGTCTCCTACTATCTGCCTGCCAGGCGCCGCGCCTGCTGGCGTGGGCCGTCAAGCAGCTGCGGCATCACTACCACTGGAGGCATATCGTTGAGGTAACGGCCCGTCTCCTACTATCTGCCTGCCAGGCGCCGCGCCTGCTGGCGTGGGCCGTCAAGCAGCTGCGGCATCACTACCACTGGAGGCATATCGTTGAGGTAACGGCCCGTCTCCTACTATCTGCCTGCCAGGCGCCGCGCCTGCTGGCGTGGGCCGTCAAGCAGCTGCGGCATCACTACCACTGGAGGCATATCGTTGAGGTAACGGCCCGTCTCGTACAACAATCTGCCCAGCCTTTTCCCAACTATGTTCGGGGTCGGCTTCCAATCTCACTTGATGCAGCTGAACACCAGTATTTTACATGGGGCGACTGCCCGTGTATTCCCGTTCCTCCCACTGGCGTCGTCCCGTTGGTGGGACGAACGGGAATTTGAAAAATAATATTAGATACGCTTATGCTTACATAGTTAATACTATTTTGTCACATGGCTCACTAATTTATGAATTTATTTTATACTTATGATACATCATAAGCACGCGAACACGTACACGTTATAATGTTTCTTTCTATTCGATTATACACATATTATAAATGATCATCATAAAGTCTATCACCCCTGTGTAGTAATGTGAAAAGTAATTAGTGCAATATAACGATTACTATTACATGCACAACATTATTTGGTGGGACGAACGGGAATACATGATACAACTAATAATTTATTCCCGTTCATCCCACTGGCCAGCGGGACAAACGGGAATACACGCGACTGCCTACCTGACCTCCACAACCCAGTAACTGGGTAATACGATACTCGTTGGTAAGACTGGTTGTCAGACTTTCGGGCTTCTGACGACCCGTCACGACTGATGTAAAGATGATCACCCATCCACGGACCAACCCCGGCAAACGTATCTTAACCTGATGGATCGACCCGTGCGGCTGTTGTTACGGATAAATTAAGGGTTAACCACGAGCTCCTCCCGAATGGCTTGTCTCGTACATTTATCATAATATACACGGTGTAAAAGGCCCTTAACGTATTTATCTACGCATTCTGAAAAATCATACTAAGTAATATTGAACAAAAATGATTGCTGGGCACAAAAAACTGAACAAAGCACTGTTTGCGGCAGCGCGCAATTTAAAAACACGGTACTGGAGTAGTGTAGGTATTTAAAATTAAGTTATACATTTAAAGCTTGTTTTCATGAAAAAAAGTAAAAAAAAACGTTGGAACTTTGACGTTCAATACTCCACTCCGTAAGAAGGCTGTGATCCAGATTTTTTTTTATTGACCTTTTGACGTTTTACGAAGCCTTAGTCACATGTACGGGTGTACATGTGACTCGGCTTCGTTAAACGTCTTCTCACACCCCAGCTAATAACTTTCGTAACAACAAATGGTTTTCCGCTTACTGCACCAAAACAGCCTTTATCCGCTGGTACACGCTATACCTCTGAATACACGCAATGAAATACTTGCACTACTAAATACTTACTCCAAATGGATGTGCTATAGAAATACTCTCGTATCGCATCGGTTCATTTTTTCATAGCTTAATGGTTAGAACCTGGCTGGTACCTTTGGTCAGTGAAAGCAGCAAGACCGTTTATTATAGTTTGTATCTTTTATTTTTAGGTTTTATTTTGTATCTTTTTTATCTACTGTATGTTATATTGTGTGCCTTTTAGTCTGTGCTAAATAAATGTGTTTTCTTTCTTTCATAGTTGGATGACGTTTATTTCCTCTCCCGTAAGAATTATAATTATAATGAACATGAAAAAATAAGTTGTCCATTTGTCTTTCAGGTGGATGGCTGCATATCAAGTCTAGTCAACATGCTAGTAGCATCTCACTCGCTGATGCAGAACGAAGCTATACTCGCCCTAACGCTCCTTGCAATAGAATCGCTCAAGAAACTCTCGCCCGACAGCCAACAAGAATATGACTACGAAAATAACTTTATCGCCCAGCTAATAAAGTCGGAAATCGGTAAGCACGTCACAATACTCGTAGACACAAATTGCGCGAAGATGCCGATCGAAGTAGCTGAGAATTTGCTCGCCTTCTTGGATATAACATCTAAGAACAATAAAGTTGCGTTTGATTATAAAGAGGCGAAAGTACATGAATGTTTGATGAAATTCTCCGATTCAAGAAATGATTTGACCACTGACATGAAGGCCTGTATTTATGGTGTTTTCTCGTCAATAACCAACAACGGAAAAGGTGATTAAATCGATCGATTTACTTGACTACAAAAATCGAAGGAGATACACCAAATATTTTAGGTTTGAAAGTCGAAACCAATTTTGTTGACTATGGTTATGTGAACATTGAGCGTTATTTTAATGTTAAGACTCCAACCGGTTTTGTTCTGGGTGTTTATCATTTGGAACAAAACTAAGATAGCGAGTCTGGGGTCGGATAAGGGTTCTAGCCGTGGATAAACAAATTGATTGTGCATGTTTCCTCCAAATATAAATTATCTCAATATTTAGTTGAGGTGCGCAATTAATTGCAGTACATCGTTAGTACTCTTGTTGATCTGTGGTCCAAACGCATCAAGACCAGTCTGTTATCTCATCTGGCCCCAGCCTAGCTAAAAATATTTGTATTTAATATTAATTTTCGAGCAATTATTTAATCAATTCTTAGTCTATTTGCATGTGTGATAATCATGATAAAAATATTACATTTAATTTAAGATCAAGTGGTTATATTATCGCTAGTTTAATTTTAATTATTATTCTAAAACTTAAATGTATTTATGTCCGGTTCCCATATAAATAACGAATCGTCAATTTTTATTTTTCCAATGAGTGAAGCCAAACTGTTCCTCTATATCTAAAAGGGCTAATAACTTGGGACCGGGCATCAGTGAATCGAGATATTAAAAAACAATCCTCCTACATTTTTGTAAGCTTTTTAAAACTCTCTCTAGTCATAGTTTTAAACTTTCTCTACTTCGGTAAATGCTAGAATTTTGTGCATTAAAACTTTACTGTGTAATGTTTATGCGTATTTTCGTATATAAGACATTTATTTTTGCGATTCTCTCGAATTTTTACATTCCAACCTTTTAAACTTTGCCTTTTTATACTGTCAATGTTATCGATCTACTCTATGATAGCTTGCTTGTGGACTGGCTCAGAAATTAATCACAAAAAATTATGCAAAATCATAATTTTACTTTCAATAACATGTTTTGTAATCTAAGTTGATCAGTATTTACTTATTATTACATAATTATTATGAAAAAAATAATTATACCATGATTAGTTGTAATGCATTTATATTTTTTATGTTGTACTTTTGAACATAATGAAAACTGTTATTAATTTCTGATCAAGTCAAAAATTTACGGTTGTAATTAAAACTAATCACATACAAATAATAGCAATACTGATGAAATACTCAAAGTACAATGTAGATTCACATAGTGAATTATACTGTAATATTAAATATTTCAATTTTTAATATTTAGTCCGTAAATGTTGCTTAATATACGTCATAGTAACGAAGTTAGTGAGGACTCGTCTCTAGTTGAAAACAGACGTAATTAAGCAAGAGAAAAATAAAAAGTACATAGTAGTACGAGATTGCTAGTCCTTGGGTGAACTTCTTGAAACGATTTGAATCTTTGGTAAGTCTTAATAATCATTACTTTAATCGATTCGCAGACTTTGAGACAAGAAAGATTTTTTTTTTTCATTTTGAGTGTTAGGTTGCCTGCGCCGCGACCACAAAACTACAATAACAATTTACAAATGTGTATCACAAAACGTAAGGCCCTTTGTACACGCCACGGTTTATCAAACGGTCATATTCAAACGGATAGTTTAGATACCATATTGTATACTAAACACAGCATTTTACTACTCCTAATAAAACAGATACTAGAGGCGTGTTCCTTATTCTATTCACTGTAATCGTAAGATTTTTGATAATCCGATAGTGCACTTATTGAATAGTTTGAATTGACGCTTGACTCGTGAAAGTGTACAATTAGATACCTTAGAATGATTAGACTACGCTAAATATGTGTGTTCACTAATGTATTAGTTTTATTTTGTCTTTTAGTCAATTCTATTATACATATTAATTATTATAATTATGTGTTTAAGTTGGGTCAGTTGCTACCTTGGAACTTTGTCTAATAATAGAGAAAAAATATATGTTACGAAGTTCCTGCGTAGGTAATCGCAAGAACTTTGTGACATTTTTTATTTTCTTTTTATTTATAAGCTGTGCACAGCATATAAATCTTTTTTATGCGACATAAGGATTTTTAGGAGATTTTACTTTAAGAATTGCAGTGCAATTAATTTTTTATACTAGTTTAATGTGCAAAGTATTTCCAAATCAATATCGCACTTCCTCTTAAAAACTGTCGTAACACTCATGTTATAGAATGGTGACTTTACAGCATTTATGAATAAGTGTACTATGGGTTCTTGTTAATCAATGTTCTAAAGTCGCTAATTGCCAAGTCATATGACAAAAGCAAGTAGAATTCTGTTGAGGGTTTATTACAAGTTTTTATGAATAAGAGGGTAGAACTAAACCGCTCAGCCATTAAGGCCTAACATTCGTCATTACGTTCGTCTGCTGTGACAAATCGGTTGTTGTTTAGATGTAATTAAAACCACCAATATAATTATTAATTTTAGAATTAATAAAAGTGCTATTTTCAATTATTTTACACACGCCATATTTAGTGTGATACTTCCTTATAATAGATTTTTGTAATGTATTGTATGGTCGACCAGAAAAAGGAATCCTGCGCACAGGTAAGCCCGTTTTCTTAAACGACACATATAAGACATCGTTAAATACAACATAAAGTGATATACCATGAGTCTCAACATCTTTAAAGTTCAGTTCAGTTTGTCAATTCGGCAGTAAGTGAAGTTCATCGACAGTCCCAGTTAAATAGTTTAAATACCTTTTGAAAAAAGAAGACGGATAGACATTTTTTTTATTTTATCACAACGGGGAAGCTCTGGGCCTGAATCTCACCGGATGGTAAGTGATGGCCTGCGATCAGGCCGGCGGTGAAGCTCGACCCGGAATCCTCAACCACAGAGGAACTGGCTATCTTACCTCTAACTACCGGAACACAACAATGCTGTTAAAATTGTTGTTATGGCGGCAAACTTAGATAAGATGGTGGTAGCTAGCTAGGCGGATTTAAAACAAGCCCTACCACCAACATGTGAAGATAAACTTTTCTTTACAATTTGTTTCTGGATAATATTGCTGTGGAGCTAATACTGCTATAGCTAGACAAGGTTCTTTTGATGCGTGGCCAAAATAAGAACTATCTCCGCCATCTTGTTACTTCAATAAATTTTTCAAAAAAATATCACTAATGTTTAGCAACAGCGCCCCATTTCCGTATCTAAATGACATTCCAGCGCCAAAAAATCGTTGTAGCGCTGCTGTAAAAATCAATGACGTGTCAAACTCATACAGTCCGCGCCACCACTGAAGTCCGGGAAATTTGTGGAACTACATTTTTAATGATGCAAGGCAATTTGATGCATTGACATAGACACTAGCGCCGCGTTAAAATGACTTCAGTGGTGGCGCCATAGGCATAATAAATATGGCGCGGACTCTAAGTTACCTTTTTAATTATTTTTTCTGGTCGGTTTAAATATTAGCGTATTGAGCTTCATAGTTTATTAGTGTTAAACATTAATCTTGTTAATGCACTTTTATTGATGTAGTTTTATGGACCAATATTTATAAATGATTATTATCAATACGTTGTCATCAAGATTGGATCTTATTATTGTTTTGAAATATTTTTAAGCATTTTTTTTACTGCATTTATCTTAAGTTTTAGCAAAAATAGTTTAATCTTTTTTACATTACAAAAATAAGTAAAAATCTTGACGAGTTGCACCTACTAAGGTCGCCAGATCGCGGCCTACACTGTTATTAATATAATTAAGAATCTGTCAAAAAATAATAAAACCAATCTCGGGGACTAATCTTGATGATGAAGGTATTGAATAACAAATGCATTGTTATAGATATTAATAGATTTTCGCTAAAATACATTATATTCTACATGTATTTCATATTTTATTTACCTCACTCCCCTGAATGAAATAAGAATCATAAATTAAGGTTAGAAAAATGTTTATTTTAATATTAAGTATTTACAAATGTAATTATAATGGAATGTCTACACATTCACAATATTGCAGCCTTATTAGCGGAGTGTTCAACTTAGCAGAGCACACTTTAAAACTAGGTTTAGTTTCTGCGAAACTAAAGGCTTGTCATACTTTAGCTCTCATCAATGCCATAAATGTTTGATAAGCAATAAGAAACATTCAGTAATGGCTGAAATTATGTGCAAAAATAAAAACAATTGCAACAGAAAAGAAACATAAGAATCATACTGGAATAGAAATAATCTATTATACAATGTAACAGCGAATCAATTTTCACGCCTCCTCCTTAAGAGCTAGGCCAAATATTTTTGATATTCGGATAGCTCTGACCTAAAGAGGTAAGGTACCATAAAGAATATGAATGAAAAATGTCAAAAAAAAAAAAAAAAACGCGAAATGTCGCGGGTTTAAGCTAGTACACAACATAATATTATGATTTACTTTAGCCTTTAATTTGTTTTCTACTATTTGGCTTCATGTGAGGAGAATGTGCTACAAGGATCTTTTAGCGCCTGAATGGGCTTATTTGTGGGCGATCGAATTCTAATTCTGCCAATTGCCTAATACGACAATTGGCGCATTTGGAATTCTTATACTGTAAAATTAGTGTACTTTTTTTCTTATTTCTGGAGTTTGTCGATTCGCCCACAAATAAATTAACTTCGTGCGAATCGCCTCAAGAAATAGTAATATTATTTAAAAGTGTCAATTCGCACAGGGGAGCGTTGTTGGTAAATATTTGTGAAATTGTCACAGAAATTGTATTGACAAAACGAGATGGCGGCGTTAGTTCCGATTGTAGCCACGCGCCGAAAGAACCTTGTAGCGTTGTACGCTTGAATTACATCGTGTCATCTAGATCCATGATAGACCTTTCTTGAATCATGGTGGAGTGTTTGCCGATGGCCATGCGGAACTTTAGCTCTTCGTCAGATATGAGCTGGTCTCTTAATATGGGGGCCCGGTTGCCGCAGCCAGCCACTGTAATGAGAATATATTTAGGTGAAATACACATACTCTTTCTTGCAACATTAGGATGAGGGTTTTTGCTGTAAGAGCAAGATAAGAACAAGAATAATATGTCTATGTATTATCAATTATTGTGCTATTATGTTTGGTCCTATGAGGCTGGCATAGTCCCCTAGAGTGTAAAGAAGCCTCAAAAAAAAAAAGAAGAATAATACTTATTTGCATGAAACCACAAATAACGGTGGGGATACCCTACATAAGATGGTAAAGAATAAAATCTGTTTTCATTTACCTGGACATTTAGATCTAGGTTTGGTTGAAATCAAATTCATTATGGTATCCTTCTCATAGATGTGACCACATACTGAGTTCTTCACTGGATCTGTTACAGGTCTCTTTGTTATAGGGTCCAACTGAAATAAAATATATCAATAAAAATAATATAACATAAACTCACGCCTACTTCTCATGGGGGTAGGCAGAAACTACAGAATGCCACCTACTACTACATCTAAAATAATAAATGCGTAGATTATCAAGACAGAATTAAAACAAATCATAGAAAAAACTTTTTAGTTGGTTAAGGTAAAGTAAGGGTTAAGGTAAGTTGGTTAAGGTATATTGAAGTTCCAATAATATTACATACGTACATGTTGAATTCATAACCTCCTTTTTTTTAAAGACAGTTAAAAGTAAAGTTACATTTTGGTACTATTAAAGATCTTATCTCTAAAAAAGCAGAAATTGGTAATACTTACATAATGGTCCTGAGATTCAGTGATGGCCAAGTCTGATTCATCCAAATTACCTGTAAAATATTTGGATTCATAATCTTACACTATATTTTAGCATAGATGAAATAACTCTTTGTCATGAATTAGAAAAACAAAAGTATTATGAAAATTCATACTATGGAGGAGAATATGTTGAAATCTTGGGGACCAGAGATCACAGGAAGCTTTTGGACATTTCGAAGATGTAATAAAAAGTTCTTACGTGTAGCGCTTTCCAGTCCTCTTTGGAATCTCTTGTTGAATTCCATCATATAAGGATGATTGTCAACCCTGAGCCTTTTGCCTGCTAAATTGCTCAGATGAGACTTGAATCTGTCCTCTAGGGTATCAACATTAGATGTATCAGTCTCTCTCTGTAAATATAAATCACAATTTGTTTTAGCTGCTTCATTGGTTTAGTGGTCCCAACCGCTACTGCTGAGCATGAGGTCCTGGGTTCGATTTGCAGGTTGGGCAAAGTGCTATTGGGTTTTTCAGTCAGTAGCAGCCCGGACTGTAGATTTGTGTCTGATTGATGGCAATAGACTCGGCACGACTTAAACATAACTGGCGAAGCGTGGGTATACTAATAGGTACAACTCTGCCTAACCCTTCTGGGTCAGTGGGTGGTCTTAGTCTAGGATTACAATCGTGATGATGTTATGTTATGTTATTTGTTTTAGCAACAACCATAGCTAAGCTGTGATGTGTACTCATAGCCTGTTCTATCGGTTCAACCTTGTTGCTATATTTAGTTGGAGTATAGTGTTTCATAATAATAGGTATTTAAAAGAGAAGCTTGAAGGATCTCTAGGAAGTAATAAATAAAACAATATCATAAAATAGTAGGTATCCTTGTAGACTGGGAGTGTAATGGTTAATTAATATTATGAGATAAAGTAATGTTTAATAACAATAGAAAGACCAAGAATTAAATATTTAACTGTCTAAAAATTACAAAACATAACCTAAAAAGTGATGTATCAGTTCTAATCTCACCTTTGCTCTCTCCATAGCTTCAATGGTAACGTCTTGCTGTGCTTCTAATGTACAATACTGCTGGACACACATCTTCAGTTTATCAAATTCAGCTTCCTTCTCACTATCTAAATATTTTGATACATTGTCCGTACATAAATACAGGCTGGTTATGCACTGTTTTCTTAAATCTGCTAAGTCGTTGTCTGCCATCGTTACGTATATTGAACAGTAAATTATAACGTTCTATTTGTATCACACAGCAGGACTAAACCACAAGAGCGTCAAGTTTATTTACAAAAGAAAACAATTCCCGCCATTTTGTATTTAATATTTTGACTTTGACATTGACTTGACAAAGACAATCCTTACTGTGGCAAAGGCATCAAAATGTATACAACCAGGTTTTTGAAATATTTTGCATAAAATATAAATAATTTTTAGTAATGTATACTGCTGTCTGCTGGTCATTACTCCCTTTTTGAATTGGGCGTTGCGGTGCAGATTTCGTGAAATCCTACGGGTCAGTTGATCAAAAACTCAAGCAAGTGGAAGCTCATGTCCATGCATAAAAATCTCATCTCATCTACCCACCTGCGATCAATCATCTCGCGAATATCGTCGTTCTAGCTCGAACGAGTGGTGCATCTTACCCTACACGTGTCTTCCGATGCTCTCCAACAACAATGCTTTTCCAGGAATCGAATTTAAGTCGTCTATCGCAAAGGGATATCAACCTGCGTCATTCCGGACTTCATGCATTACGTGGCCATGACCACAGCGTACTGTGGCCAGTTGACCAAATGGCCGCACGACGCGACGTGGCGGACGGCTCGAGTTGAGGACAAACGTTGTCTTAGTCGGATCTGCGGCCAAGATTCAAATAACGGTCGTGGCACCTTGTAGTTTTTGAATAAAAGAAACTCCTAGTTTTCATATTTTTATTGCAAATAATAAGTAAAATGCACCTAAAACTAGGATATATAATAATAATACATGATAATCTTACTATCTATTAAATAATTTTCTGGTGAGTAAACATAATAATTGTCTTTTTAACAAAATATGAAATAAATAATTATGTTTGATATAACATTGCTAAGGCACGCAAAGCATAAAACTACATTTTACAAGTATTTTTTATGCCGCAATTTTTAAAGTAGGTATTATTTTGCTTTTTCTAGGCTATACAGTGACTCCAACATGCCCCAGTGCGTCTGACAGTTGCTTGAGATGCATCTTCATATCGGTTGGCGATATGCCGCGACGAGTCTCGATCAGTTTGAACGCGTTCAAGTATTCTAGCTCAGTGAATTGAGCGCCCTTTTCACGAACTGATGTTATTATTTCCTGTGGATGGTAAAAGATAAACAATGTTATAAGCTCATAACGTCACATCACGCCTGTATTCCCCGAAGGGTTAGGCAGAGGTGTACCTTCAGCACACCCACATTTCGGGGCGAGCGTATTGTCATTAACTGGGCACAAATCCAGACTCCGGGTTGCTAGTGAGAAATTCCAGATGGAAAAAACCCATTAACAGTTTTCTCGACTTGAGAATGGAACCCAGGACCTCACTTATTAGTTGCATTTACGAACACTAGACTAATGAGGCAGTGTGTGCTCAGAGGTTCATGTTCGTGAAAAAGAGTTGATATTGTACCTAGTGGTACACAGTATACAGTAGAGGAAATTAGGGGTAACACTACTGTAGGTTTTAACTTGAATATTGTGATAACTGATAACACATTCCAAGTGACTTTATTTTAAAAAACTATTTTTGTAGTTGGTTCGCAGGTTTTTCTTTAAAAGTTAGGTTAAATTATAACACGCTCATTTTGATGTACTTGGTGAAGTAATTATCAAAAGGTGCATGGAACTCTTGTTCCAAGTTCTATAGTAGTTTGGTCAAAGCGGTACATGTATTTTTGTGTGATATCGGTCAGTAATGGTCTCACCTCGGGCGTGCATGTGAGCATGTGCAGGTAGGTGTGCGCGCGGTGCAGGCCGCGGTGCGGCAGCGCGAGCGCGGCGAGGCAGTGGCGCAGCGTGGCCAGGCGCGACATGTCGTCATAGGGTCAGTAATGGTCTCACCTCGGGCGTGCATGTGAGCATGTGCAGGTAGGTGTGCGCGCGGTGCAGGCCGCGGTGCGGCAGCGCGAGCGCGGCGAGGCAGTGGCGCAGCGTGGCCAGGCGCGACATGTCGTCATAGGGTCAGTAATGGTCTCACCTCGGGCGTGCATGTGAGCATGTGCAGGTAGGTGTGCGCGCGGTGCAGGCCGCGGTGCGGCAGCGCGAGCGCGGCGAGGCAGTGGCGCAGCGTGGCCAGGCGCGACATGTCGTCATAGGGTCAGTAATGGTCTCACCTCGGGCGTGCATGTGAGCATGTGCAGGTAGGTGTGCGCGCGGTGCAGGCCGCGGTGCGGCAGCGCGAGCGCGGCGAGGCAGTGGCGCAGCGTGGCCAGGCGCGACATGTCGTCATAGGGTCAGTAATGGTCTCACCTCGGGCGTGCATGTGAGCATGTGCAGGTAGGTGTGCGCGCGGTGCAGGCCGCGGTGCGGCAGCGCGAGCGCGGCGAGGCAGTGGCGCAGCGTGGCCAGGCGCGACATGTCGTCATAGGGTCAGTAATGGTCTCACCTCGGGCGTGCATGTGAGCATGTGCAGGTAGGTGTGCGCGCGGTGCAGGCCGCGGTGCGGCAGCGCGAGCGCGGCGAGGCAGTGGCGCAGCGTGGCCAGGCGCGACATGTCGTCATAGGGTCAGTAATGGTCTCACCTCGGGCGTGCATGTGAGCATGTGCAGGTAGGTGTGCGCGCGGTGCAGGCCGCGGTGCGGCAGCGCGAGCGCGGCGAGGCAGTGGCGCAGCGTGGCCAGGCGTGACATGTCGTCATAGGGTCAGTAATGGTCTCACCTCGGGCGTGCATGTGAGCATGTGCAGGTAGGTGTGCGCGCGGTGCAGGCCGCGGTGCGGCAGCGCGAGCGCGGCGAGGCAGTGGCGCAGCGTGGCCAGGCGCGACATGTCGTCATAGGGTCAGTAATGGTCTCACCTCGGGCGTGCATGTGAGCATGTGCAGGTAGGTGTGCGCGCGGTGCAGGCCGCGGTGCGGCAGCGCGAGCGCGGCGAGGCAGTGGCGCAGCGTGGCCAGGCGCGACATGTCGTCATAGGGTCAGTAATGGTCTCACCTCGGGCGTGCATGTGAGCATGTGCAGGTAGGTGTGCGCGCGGTGCAGGCCGCGGTGCGGCAGCGCGAGCGCGGCGAGGCAGTGGCGCAGCGTGGCCAGGCGCGACATGTCGTCATAGGGTCAGTAATGGTCTCACCTCGGGCGTGCATGTGAGCATGTGCAGGTAGGTGTGCGCGCGGTGCAGGCCGCGGTGCGGCAGCGCGAGCGCGGCGAGGCAGTGGCGCAGCGTGGCCAGGCGCGACATGTCGTCATAGGGTCAGTAATGGTCTCACCTCGGGCGTGCATGTGAGCATGTGCAGGTAGGTGTGCGCGCGGTGCAGGCCGCGGTGCGGCAGCGCGAGCGCGGCGAGGCAGTGGCGCAGCGTGGCCAGGCGCGACATGTCGTCATAGGGTCAGTAATGGTCTCACCTCGGGCGTGCATGTGAGCATGTGCAGGTAGGTGTGCGCGCGGTGCAGGCCGCGGTGCGGCAGCGCGAGCGCGGCGAGGCAGTGGCGCAGCGTGGCCAGGCGCGCCTCCCCGCCGCGCGCCTCGCCCTGCCAGCGCCACACCACGCCCGCGGACATCATCTCGCCCACGCCGGACATTATGTACTGGAACATATTTTTATTTAAATTAAAAGAAATGTCACGTCACTTTGACGGCGATCGTTTGTCCACCGCAACCGAACTGGGCTCGACGGTAGAGTAGTGTGCGCGCAGCCACTGACCGCGAGGCGGTGCGGGGCCAGCACGGCGGCGGCGAGCTCGTGGAAGGCCAGCAGCGCGTGCGCCAGCTGCGCCGCGCCGCCCGCCTGCGCAGAGTCCGCGCCCGCGCCGCCCGACCCGCGCTCCTCCTGGCCCAGGTAGTGGAAGCACTCGATGCGCATCTGGGGCGATACACACGTTCAAATTAATAGCGTCTATATAATACAGAATGTTATGCAACAACACTGCCACAATACGTTATGATTTATCATGGACGCCATTTTTGGCAAAACACGGCGAGCGACAGTAGTGCCACGGTATGGTCGAAAGGACAGTCAAATCTTATGACTTCTTGTCGATGTTTATGTCGCAGGATTTTGTGATTATTCGAATTTTCGTGAAAACCCTAGGAATATTGCGAAAACAGCGATAATTAGACAATGGTGAAAACATTTCTTAATTAATGTTGCTGGGAAAGGATAGAATTTTTGCAAAAACACGGGTCGCTCTAGGAATAACGGACGATGTTTCTCAACTGCGTCCGGCGCTAGGTATAGCAACACGTCGAGTTCGGGTTCGCGACAATGTCAATCGTCATCCTGAACATGCCTGGTTGAGAGATGAACACGTGTCGATTTCTTACAGGGTTTTTATGACTCTTCAGGAATAGTTCAGCGAAATAGGTTACTAAATATGTCATTTTGTACGGTACTTGCAAATAAATAAATTTCATTTCATTTACGTCTATTGTAGTTTTCGATAAAAAATCTTCATCAATCACTGCTGGAAAAGTCACAGGCTCGCGTCACTTTTATAAACATTGACATAAGGTTTAAATTACAATAATTAATTTACCTAACATCTCTCTACTCACCTCCAAATGCAGAAACAGCAGACACTTGTGCGAGATCTCGTCAAACATCATGGCGGCGGATGAGATGTCGTTGAGGAACTTGTCAGACAGCTTGGTGAGTCCGCCTGGACCACCCAGTATGGAGGGCAGGCTTCTGATGTTGGCACTTAGCCAGTCCTGGGAAGTCAATGTCGAATCTTAATAACTCAATTAGGACATTGAAAGACACTTTTGAACGTCACGTCGTCGACTACCTTGTTGGTCTAGTGCTCGCAAGCGCTACTGCTGAGAATAAGATCCTGGGTTCGATTCCCAGGTCGGGTAAAGTGGTATAATTATGGTTTTCCATCAAGAATTTCTGAATAGCTGTCCGGAGTCTGGATTTGCGCCCGGTTGATAGCAATAGGCTCGCCCCCAATTACATGGGACTTAAAATACTGGCAAAATGTGGGTGTACTACAGGTACACCTCCACCAGGTGAAGTGTTATGTTTTGAATGTCAAAATGTACCAGAAAACAGAATTGATTATAGTCGCCCCTTCTAAAAGATAGTTTCATATGGAGAAGAATGGACGAGAAACGTTAAATAAGAATGTAGCATCAAGATTTAGACGTCTTCCAAAGCCTATACGTATATGCTTTGGAAGACGTCTTGGCAGTTTCTCCTAGAGACCTAACAAAACTGAATCATTTCTTTCCATAGAAGTCTTTTCTGCACAAAGCCAAGCATTGCCTCAGATTATCTTCTATAATCTAAGATAGGTCATTTGAAATCTGTTTGCCCAAAGGTTTTGTAAGTGGTTACGTGTATTTTTATAAAAATTTCACAAGATTAGATTTTCATTATTTATGCTTTTTTTTTTTGGCTTTCCATGAGGATGCCTTGATAACGTTGCGAGTCGCATCTGCAATTTATTTACACTTACCATGAGCTCTCGGTACCACCCGAGACAATGATGAAGTCGGAAGTGTGAGTGTGTGTGCTGACGCTACTCGTCTCACGCATACATGCACAGCATGTTTGGTCACTTGGTTACCACAAGTAAAGCGCGCGTCGCTTCGTGAGATAAAAATAGTATACCTAAAGTTGGCTTTAGGAGGCGGCTACATGTTAATGTAATGACGTCACCGCGCCAAAATTAACTATCCAGTTGACTTGAGTGTGTAAGCACTAAGGACTTCTGTTTATTAACAAAAAACTTACCATAGTCTCACACAGCACCGCTAGATCAGCTAATGCGTTGATATCCGATATGATTTCCTTGCGAGTGACAGTGCCGTCACCCAGACTTAAACCAAGACTCTCCGCTTCTCGTTCGTAGGCCTGTTTTAAATCCTGGTAACAGAAAGTTTATATTTTGAAGGGAACTACGGCGGTTTCTGAGGTTGGTCTTCGAAACTGAATAGATCTGTGATGATGACAAAAGCACACACTCAATGTAACTAATGCATGAGTCCACTTGCACCACAAATAAAGTACATAATAGTAAATATATTTTTACTTTAATTGTTATAGATAAATAGAATACTATTTATTGTAAACCATTATAACTTATATTAAAACACTGAATTTTAAGTTGTAACCGTTTTGGGTCTAAAAAGGGCAAGCGATATTTGATATTTGCATACAGTACTATTGAAAAATTAATCAAAACAAAATATCAGAGTGTATGCTCGTAAAACATGTTTAGTGATTTTGTGGTGCAAGCGGGCCAACTCAATTTTACATAATATTTATATCTTACAAATCTTACCATACACTCCTTGCAATAGTATCTACAAGTTAGTAATAAACTTATATTTACGTAGGCAACATTCTTTGCATCATGTTGTTCATTAGTCCAATTAGTTGGATGTAGGATGTCAAAAAAGATTGTTATTATGTATGGCTGATTGTAATTTGTTCAGTCAACCGCATGTTTATATGGCAGATGGTTGAATCCGCTGTTTTACATCACCGCTAGCTGTTTTACACAACAGCTCCGTTGAGTAAAACAACTGAACAACGTTCAGCTGGATTGTCATTGCGTTACGTTTAACAAAACTGCTACCCACGTTTAGACGTAATGTAGAACGGCTTATCTGCAGTCACAATAAGCGTGTGCTGTGGTTACTAATGCAGAATCTGTCGCAGTAACGAAGCCAGGGCACTCTGACTAATTGGTATAGTTAGGTTAGGATAGAACTGAGACCAAACGCGCGCGAGCCGAGCGAGCGCGTCTTCCAAGTGCCAACTTGGAAGAAGCGCTCGCTCGGCTCGCTGTAGTTACTTGGGTATTTAGTATTTTTAGGACTGATGTTATTTAAAACAGCAGATTCGACAATCCATCTGCGACATATTTAAATTACCATTTCAACTTTGTCAGCGGCTTTACTTCATAGCAGTAAACACTGTTTTCGTAGTTCAACTGCGGTTGAGCACATAACACCCAATAGCCTGTTAAGTTATCGCCAATGACTGCCCCGCATGCGGTTTATAGCTATGTTTGCCAGGGATATTAGTTGATTGGTCGCTATAAACCGCATGCGGGGCAGTCATTTTCAACTAATTGTTTTTATCAATCAATGATAGCCATAAGAAAAGAAGCAGACTCAAGAAAAGATGGATCGATTATGTGAAATACGATATGGCTAGGAAGGAAGTGAATTCTCAGATGGCAACTAATCGAGCTTGTATGGAAGAAAATGGCAGGAGGATGATGAGGTTTTTTTATTTTATAAATCTCTACCTATACATTAGTTATAATGGAGCTTTCGATTTATAAAAGTGGGGGAGCGATGGCCGAGCGGGGCGGTGGCGATGGAACAATTTTGTACCATCGCCTTGCTACCTTTGTGTTACTTAGGTCAGAATTATACTATGATTATTGCTGCAAAAGGTACAAATGACAATTATTTTGTATTAATATTTAAATTAATTTTTGTAAATTTACCTCAGCGCTAAGCTTGGCATCTGGATGAATAGCCGCAGTCCAGTTAGGAAGTGATTGCAGGAATCTCACTATGTCGTCATCAGCCAGCCACCGCTGTGCTCGTGGTGGTCCTTCGAACAGGAAAGGTCAGGAGTTAGTCGGACTCGCGTAATCTTTCTGTCATTACCTTCTTCTCATTAAAAAACATCAACGAGCTTTCTGTATTATACACCTTGTGCAGTAGTAGGACACAGTCGCACATGCGCGGCGCGGCAGTGCGCGGCCAGCGCGCCCAGAGCCGCGGCAGTCGCGCAGCGCCGTGTCGTGAACCCACCTTGTGCAGTAGTAGGACACAGTCGCACATGCGCGGCGCGGCAGTGCGCGGCCAGCGCGCCCAGAGCCGCGGCAGTCGCGCAGCGCCGTGTCGTGAACCCACCTTGTGCAGTAGTAGGACACAGTCGCACATGCGCGGCGCGGCAGTGCGCGGCCAGCGCGCCCAGAGCCGCGGCAGTCGCGCAGCGCCGTGTCGTGAACCCACCTTGTGCAGTAGTAGGACACAGTCGCACATGCGCGGCGCGGCAGTGCGCGGCCAGCGCGCCCAGAGCCGCGGCAGTCGCGCAGCGCCGTGTCGTGAACCCACCTTGTGCAGTAGTAGGACACAGTCGCACATGCGCGGCGCGGCAGTGCGCGGCCAGCGCGCCCAGAGCCGCGGCAGTCGCGCAGCGCCGTGTCGTGAACCCACCTTGTGCAGTAGTAGGACACAGTCGCACATGCGCGGCGCGGCAGTGCGCGGCCAGCGCGCCCAGAGCCGCGGCAGTCGCGCAGCGCCGTGTCGTGAACCCACCTTGTGCAGTAGTAGGACACAGTCGCACATGCGCGGCGCGGCAGTGCGCGGCCAGCGCGCCCAGAGCCGCGGCAGTCGCGCAGCACCGTGTCGTGAACCCACCTTGTGCAGTAGTAGGACACAGTCGCACATGCGCGGCGCGGCAGTGCGCGGCCAGCGCGCCCAGAGCCGCGGCAGTCGCGCAGCGCCGTGTCGTGAACCCACCTTGTGCAGTAGTAGGACACAGTCGCACATGCGCGGCGCGGCAGTGCGCGGCCAGCGCGCCCAGAGCCGCGGCAGTCGCGCAGCGCCGTGTCGTGAACCCACCTTGTGCAGTAGTAGGACACAGTCGCACATGCGCGGCGCGGCAGTGCGCGGCCAGCGCGCCCAGAGCCGCGGCAGTCGCGCAGCGCCGTGTCGTGAACCCACCTTGTGCAGTAGTAGGACACAGTCGCACATGCGCGGCGCGGCAGTGCGCGGCCAGCGCGCCCAGAGCCGCGGCAGTCGCGCAGCACCGTGTCGTGAACCCACCTTGTGCAGTAGTAGGACACAGTCGCACATGCGCGGCGCGGCAGTGCGCGGCCAGCGCGCCCAGAGCCGCGGCAGTCGCGCAGCGCCGTGTCGTGAACCCACCTTGTGCAGTAGTAGGACACAGTCGCACATGCGCGGCGCGGCAGTGCGCGGCCAGCGCGCCCAGAGCCGCGGCAGTCGCGCAGCGCCGTGTCGTGAACCCACCTTGTGCAGTAGTAGGACACAGTCGCACATGCGCGGCGCGGCAGTGCGCGGCCAGCGCGCCCAGAGCCGCGGCAGTCGCGCAGCGCCGTGTCGTGAACCCACCTTGTGCAGTAGTAGGACACAGTCGCACATGCGCGGCGCGGCAGTGCGCGGCCAGCGCGCCCAGAGCCGCGGCAGTCGCGCAGCGCCGTGTCGTGAACCCACCTTGTGCAGTAGTAGGACACAGTCGCACATGCGCGGCGCGGCAGTGCGCGGCCAGCGCGCCCAGAGCCGCGGCAGTCGCGCAGCGCCGTGTCGTGAACCCACCTTGTGCAGTAGTAGGACACAGTCGCACATGCGCGGCGCGGCAGTGCGCGGCCAGCGCGCCCAGAGCCGCGGCAGTCGCGCAGCGCCGTGTCGTGAACCCACCTTGTGCAGTAGTAGGACACAGTCGCACATGCGCGGCGCGGCAGTGCGCGGCCAGCGCGCCCAGAGCCGCGGCAGTCGCGCAGCGCCGTGTCGTGAACCCACCTTGTGCAGTAGTAGGACACAGTCGCACATGCGCGGCGCGGCAGTGCGCGGCCAGCGCGCCCAGAGCCGCGGCAGTCGCGCAGCGCCGTGTCGTGAACCCACCTTGTGCAGTAGTAGGACACAGTCGCACATGCGCGGCGCGGCAGTGCGCGGCCAGCGCGCCCAGAGCCGCGGCAGTCGCGCAGCGCCGTGTCGTGAACCCACCTTGTGCAGTAGTAGGACACAGTCGCACATGCGCGGCGTGGCAGTGCGCGGCCAGCGCGCCCAGAGCCGCGGCAGTCGCGCAGCACCGTGTCGTGAACCCACCTTGTGCAGTAGTAGGACACAGTCGCACATGCGCGGCGCGGCAGTGCGCGGCCAGCGCGCCCAGAGCCGCGGCAGTCGCGCAGCGCCGTGTCGTGAACCCACCTTGTGCAGTAGTAGGACACAGTCGCACATGCGCGGCGCGGCAGTGCGCGGCCAGCGCGCCCAGAGCCGCGGCAGTCGCGCAGCGCCGTGTCGTGAACCCACCTTGTGCAGTAGTAGGACACAGTCGCACATGCGCGGCGCGGCAGTGCGCGGCCAGCGCGCCCAGAGCCGCGGCAGTCGCGCAGCGCCGTGTCGTGAACCCACCTTGTGCAGTAGTAGGACACAGTCGCACATGCGCGGCGCGGCAGTGCGCGGCCAGCGCGCCCAGAGCCGCGGCAGTCGCGCAGCGCCGTGTCGTGAACCCACCTTGTGCAGTAGTAGGACACAGTCGCACATGCGCGGCGCGGCAGTGCGCGGCCAGCGCGCCCAGAGCCGCGGCAGTCGCGCAGCGCCGTGTCGTGAACCCACCTTGTGCAGTAGTAGGACACAGTCGCACATGCGCGGCGCGGCAGTGCGCGGCCAGCGCGCCCAGAGCCGCGGCAGTCGCGCAGCGCCGTGTCGTGAACCCACCTTGTGCAGTAGTAGGACACAGTCGCACATGCGCGGCGCGGCAGTGCGCGGCCAGCGCGCCCAGAGCCGCGGCAGTCGCGCAGCGCCGTGTCGTGAACCCACCTTGTGCAGTAGTAGGACACAGTCGCACATGCGCGGCGCGGCAGTGCGCGGCCAGCGCGCCCAGAGCCGCGGCAGTCGCGCAGCGCCGTGTCGTGAACCCACCTTGTGCAGTAGTAGGACACAGTCGCACATGCGCGGCGCGGCAGTGCGCGGCCAGCGCGCCCAGAGCCGCGGCAGTCGCGCAGCGCCGTGTCGTGAACCCACCTTGTGCAGTAGTAGGACACAGTCGCACATGCGCGGCGCGGCAGTGCGCGGCCAGCGCGCCCAGAGCCGCGGCAGTCGCGCAGCGCCGTGTCGTGAACCCACCTTGTGCAGTAGTAGGACACAGTCGCACATGCGCGGCGCGGCAGTGCGCGGCCAGCGCGCCCAGAGCCGCGGCAGTCGCGCAGCGCCGTGTCGTGAACCCACCTTGTGCAGTAGTAGGACACAGTCGCACATGCGCGGCGCGGCAGTGCGCGGCCAGCGCGCCCAGAGCCGCGGCAGTCGCGCAGCACCGTGTCGTGAACCCACCTTGTGCAGTAGTAGGACACAGTCGCACATGCGCGGCGCGGCAGTGCGCGGCCAGCGCGCCCAGAGCCGCGGCAGTCGCGCAGCGCCGTGTCGTGAACCCACCTTGTGCAGTAGTAGGACACAGTCGCACATGCGCGGCGCGGCAGTGCGCGGCCAGCGCGCCCAGAGCCGCGGCAGTCGCGCAGCGCCGTGTCGTGAACCCACCTTGTGCAGTAGTAGGACACAGTCGCACATGCGCGGCGCGGCAGTGCGCGGCCAGCGCGCCCAGAGCCGCGGCAGTCGCGCAGCGCCGTGTCGTGAACCCACCTTGTGCAGTAGTAGGACACAGTCGCACATGCGCGGCGCGGCAGTGCGCGGCCAGCGCGCCCAGAGCCGCGGCAGTCGCGCAGCACCGTGTCGTGAACCCACCTTGTGCAGTAGTAGGACACAGTCGCACATGCGCGGCGCGGCAGTGCGCGGCCAGCGCGCCCAGAGCCGCGGCAGTCGCGCAGCGCCGTGTCGTGAACCCACCTTGTGCAGTAGTAGGACACAGTCGCACATGCGCGGCGCGGCAGTGCGCGGCCAGCGCGCCCAGAGCCGCGGCAGTCGCGCAGCGCCGTGTCGTGAACCCACCTTGTGCAGTAGTAGGACACAGTCGCACATGCGCGGCGCGGCAGTGCGCGGCCAGCGCGCCCAGAGCCGCGGCAGTCGCGCAGCGCCGTGTCGTGAACCCACCTTGTGCAGTAGTAGGACACAGTCGCACATGCGCGGCGCGGCAGTGCGCGGCCAGCGCGCCCAGAGCCGCGGCAGTCGCGCAGCGCCGTGTCGTGAACCCACCTTGTGCAGTAGTAGGACACAGTCGCACATGCGCGGCGCGGCAGTGCGCGGCCAGCGCGCCCAGAGCCGCGGCAGTCGCGCAGCGCCGTGTCGTGAACCCACCTTGTGCAGTAGTAGGACACAGTCGCACATGCGCGGCGCGGCAGTGCGCGGCCAGCGCGCCCAGAGCCGCGGCAGTCGCGCAGCGCCGTGTCGTGAACCCACCTTGTGCAGTAGTAGGACACAGTCGCACATGCGCGGCGCGGCAGTGCGCGGCCAGCGCGCCCAGAGCCGCGGCAGTCGCGCAGCGCCGTGTCGTGAACCCACCTTGTGCAGTAGTAGGACACAGTCGCACATGCGCGGCGCGGCAGTGCGCGGCCAGCGCGCCCAGAGCCGCGGCAGTCGCGCAGCGCCGTGTCGTGAACCCACCTTGTGCAGTAGTAGGACACAGTCGCACATGCGCGGCGCGGCAGTGCGCGGCCAGCGCGCCCAGAGCCGCGGCAGTCGCGCAGCGCCGTGTCGTGAACCCACCTTGTGCAGTAGTAGGACACAGTCGCACATGCGCGGCGTGGCAGTGCGCGGCCAGCGCGCCCAGAGCCGCGGCAGTCGCGCAGCACCGTGTCGTGAACCCACCTTGTGCAGTAGTAGGACACAGTCGCACATGCGCGGCGCGGCAGTGCGCGGCCAGCGCGCCCAGAGCCGCGGCAGTCGCGCAGCGCCGTGTCGTGAACCCACCTTGTGCAGTAGTAGGACACAGTCGCACATGCGCGGCGCGGCAGTGCGCGGCCAGCGCGCCCAGAGCCGCGGCAGTCGCGCAGCGCCGTGTCGTGAACCCACCTTGTGCAGTAGTAGGACACAGTCGCACATGCGCGGCGCGGCAGTGCGCGGCCAGCGCGCCCAGAGCCGCGGCAGTCGCGCAGCGCCGTGTCGTGAACCCACCTTGTGCAGTAGTAGGACACAGTCGCACATGCGCGGCGCGGCAGTGCGCGGCCAGCGCGCCCAGAGCCGCGGCAGTCGCGCAGCGCCGTGTCGTGAACCCACCTTGTGCAGTAGTAGGACACAGTCGCACATGCGCGGCGCGGCAGTGCGCGGCCAGCGCGCCCAGAGCCGCGGCAGTCGCGCGCAGAGCCTCGGCGCCGCCGCACGTGCCGCAGCGCCGGGCGGCGCGCGCCGTGTCGCTCACCGCGCGCCAGCCATTACCGCAACACGTGAAGATCGTGCGGTGACGAGAGCTGGAGAAGATACAAAAATCAACATCCCAACTATGGAACCCTTCACTGTCCGTGATTCGACCGTCCGACACGCATTTGGCCGGTTTTAATTCACTACACACACAAAGATACAACGTTCAAGTATAATGTACAATTACATAGCTATGTACAACGTGGAGACGAAAATAAAACAATAAAATTACGGTCCCAGTCTGCATACGAAAATTCAATCAAAGATCTCCAATAGTTACGTCACTTTTAGTCAAAGATTGGCAAAACCCATAAATCGGCCCATCACTAGTATTTAGTTTGTGAGAAAAAATCACTTTTTTAATTTCAATGTTAGGATTTATTTGATAGTTCCTCAATACTCCCATGCATTAACACTGTGTTTTCATTTGTTGTTGTATTGTCGTCTCCATATTGGATGGATTGTCGAATCCGCTGTTTTATATCATCGGTAGCTGTTCAAAACAGCTCGATTATATAAACGGCCGAAACAGAATAAATAAAACGACTAAACGAGTAATACGATTGAAAATGACCTTAACTCAAGTGAAAACACCAGAGTTTCATGAAAGTCAGTGCTAAAAATATTAAATAGCCAAGTAACTGCGACCAACTTGGAAGTAGCGCTCGCCGGCCGATTGTTCAGGGTGCCTGCTTAGCTACTACGACCGAATTGACAAAAGAAACCACACCAAACGCTCATTGTGACTGCAAATAAGCCATTCTGTTCAGTTCAGTTTCAGCAGAATGTTGTCCAACTGTTTGCTGAGCTGTATTGTAAAACAGCTAGCAGTTTTTTTAAACAGCAGATTCGACGTTCTCGACGTGTGTCGCGACGCCCCAGTCAGGGGGCTTGGCGAGCGGGATCGGGGCTTCACCCCCAGCGGACGCTATACGGTGGCCCATCAATGCGAAATGCCCCTCAATATAGGCCTAATGCGGCTAGTGGTGGCAAAGCGGATTCGAGAATCCATCTGCGACATATGTATACATACCCCGACTTGATACTAGTGGGCGGAGGCGGGCCGGTCTCGCGCCAGGCGGCGGGCGCGCGCATGACGTCATCGATGGTCGCGCGCGCGGTCGCGGCGAGGCGCTCGCTCTCGCCGCAGCGCACGTAGTCTGTGATGAACGCGCGGAGAGAGCACTCGCCGCCGCTGGGACGGACATAATAATTATGATCAGTGTTATATGTAGACTCAGTTCACTATGAGTCTACGTATAACAAGAACTGTAAATGAAGCAGCGGTGCCGGAAAAGTTGTGTAGAAATCGTTTGTCATGGTATGGGCATGTGATAAGGAGGAATGAGCAAAATGACGTGAAGGAAGTTTTAAGTATATTATGACATTCATACTTAAAACTTATGGCTGTAAGAGTAGAGGAAGACTAAAGAAACGATGGATGGTGTAAAAAATTATATAGCTAGAAAGGGAATAAATTACCGAGATGTCTAACAACGAAGAATGGAGGAAAAACACATGTGCGCCGGCCCAAGTAAATTGGGATAAAGGCAGGAGAATGATAATTATGATATCCACTATTTTTAACCGACTTCCAAAAAGGAGGAGGTTCTATGTTCGTAGCGTACCATTTATGTTTTTTTTAAATGTATGTCCGTCGATATTTTCGTCAATTGTGAACGGATTTAAAAACAAATATTTTTTCCTTTAGAAGTGGAAGCTTGCGCGGTGGTCTCACATCAATTTTATTAACTTAACTTGTTATGCTTGGGTAGTTTTTGTGTTAGCTTCAATATAACGTATTTTCCCACCTAACCTATGTGGATGATGTTATAATAAGTTCCTGCCACTGTTATTTACAAAGCAGGTTGTGGTATTCGAATTTGTGTGGTGCCACAACAAAAAAGTGAAAAATAAAATCTTTTTACAAAAAAAAAAAAAACAATAAATCAAACAAGGAAGTCGGTGTCTTTGGTTATGAATATTCGTTTTTTGCCACCGACTTCCGTAATTAAAGTTAGTTTTCTTTCTGTAGTTACTTTTTTTTGTAAAAAATTTTTTTTAAAAATTTCATTATTACTGATATTGTATTGCCCGATTTGTGAAAAAAATAATGTAAACAAGGAAGACGTGACTTACAGTAATATAAATTCTAGTTCAATCAAAACTTCCGCTTATACTCGGAAAACAAGAAATAGCGATTTATTTTTATATTTAAAAGATCTTGCAATCAACAAAACTTCTTGACCGTTCTAAATATGACAAGGTTTTTCAGTATCGAAAATTCTACAAGCACATTATGTGAAAATGTACAAACACAATAACTATGAACTTACGATTTTTTATTGTATTCAAGAGGCGTATGAACACGTTTTTATTTACGATGTATTGTATTCACTCAGACGAAAAATTCAGAACGGCTAAGATAGCGTAAGAAACGCACACGATTTGCGATACTTGTCTTTGATTTGTAAATAATACCGTACGTACTCCGTGGCAAAAGGCTGAGGTATTTTTTACACTAGACTGATGGCACATACACTATGAAGCCGATACACGATGAAAGTTTCTTGCCTGTGGCATACAATACAATTTTATGGTATGTAGCAAGCAATTAAATCGCACCGTGTAAGTAAGGCTGTAAGGGCTCTTTCGAAGACGAACTTTATATGGCACTATAAACCAAATCAAAAGTCATTTATTCAAACTAGGCTGAGAATCAGCACTTTTCGAACGTCAACATTACATAGGACGGTCCCCCAAAACGCCCACCCTTCAGCACTTCCTAGTGCTTTAGCTGGAAAGAAGAAGTGGCGCAACAAACTGTCCAGCAGCACAGCTGTCTGTTCAGTTAGAAAAAAAATCATTTACCTTAAGAAAACACAAAATATATAATTTAAAAAAAAATGCTAACTCACCCAGTAACAGGTTCAATGTTCACGCACAGCGGGTGTAGCGCCGGTAGGACTGCGTGCAGGTGCGCCGGGTCCGGCCGACACACCAGCGGGTATGTGTGGCGACGCGCAGACAGGCTCGGCGACACGGGCCCAGGACCTGCACACGGGCAGACACACAAGGTCCGAGGGTATCACTACTCTGTATACACCTACATTGTTTTACAAATCCATACTAATATTAAAGTAAAGTAAAAGAATAATGCTCAAAAATGTATGGATCAAAAACCCGGAGTCGATTAAAACGATTTATATTTGGCAAGGTAGAGTAAACATACTTTATCCCAAATAAGGAAGGAATTTTCGAAATTCAACCCCAAAAAGTGAGTTAAAAAGGGGATGAAAGTTATTGTATGAAAAATCTTATTCCTTGAAGTAATAAACATGAAACTTCGCATGAATACTAAGTATTTATCTAAATAAATTATAAAGTTTGTAATTTTTTGTTTTTCTAAATGACCCCCTAAAGGGGGTTTGGGGCGTGTCAAAGTTTGTATGGAAGAATTTTAACGCGCTGTCTGATTAACTCGAAACTCAGTATTTATACTTAAAACCGAAAATAAAGAATAACGTGTATCAAGGTTTTTTGAAAATCTACCCCAAAAGGGGTAACCAATTTTACAGGAGAGGATTTGACTGCGCTTGAAAATTGGTATATCACTTTTAACATAAAAGTCAAATAAAGGAAAAGTCCCCTTAGGATATGTAACCTGAATTAACACATAGGGTACTTTTAATCCCGGTAGTACCTTCCCGTGATATATTTTCCGTCAACCACGCGGGCGAAGCCGCGGGCAAAAGCTAGTATGATATAATATGATAGAGTTCCTTTATTGATAAAATGTTACATAATATTATTTTCTAAATCTAGGAGAACGCTATCAAAATATGCTGCTGGTTTGTTTGGTCATAGTTTAAAGCGAAACGAGTTGCATATTTGCGACCTCTTATTTAAGGTCTACTTTGCTGTTCATAAATTATTTTAATCGACTCTGGGTTTTTTTCTGGCATCCTCCTTTGCTTGTTTATTTGTTTCTATGTAGAGGGTAATCTCCGGAACTTCCAGTCGGATTTGAACAAATCTTTTTGCATTGCCTCATCATATGCAGGATTTGTGGACGTCAGGCCTTTGATGCGTAGTTCGAATGTGGCGTTGTAGATGCCGCCACATCACTCCAGACTGATAATTATAGCTGGTAATTTTTGAAGAATTGCAGCATACTCTCTGTAGATGTGTCGCTAGACTTACCAGAGAGCTTGAACAACTTAGTTCGTCGTCTCTGCGGCCTCTTCTTCGCGAAGTAATCAGCTAGTCGCAGATCTGTCGTGTCAGTTACTGCTGAACCCACCGAGCGTTGAGCTGCCAAGTTCACGCTTTCTATCTCCAGGTATTCTGTTAGAAGGAGTTGTAGCTGAAATAAAGATAGTTTATTTTACAATCTGAAACGCTCGATAAATTGAATAACCAAGTTTTTATTTAAGCTATGTGACAAGTTTTTAATAAACATAATATTTTATGTACACTGCGTTCATTATAACCAGTCCTGTGATGCGTCGCCATTGTGAGCTTTATTAGTATTGAAGCTAAGCTTGACAAGCAATGTTGCCAACATGACGGCAAGGGACAAATCATAGTGAACGACCTGTAGACTTAAAATGAGTAAGTACAGCAAAATAAGCTACTATCGAGTCTATTTAATACTTCAAGCACACAGATGTATAGAAGCGGAGTTTCAATTAGAACATTCATTTTTTGTCTTCGGGCATCAAATACATATTTATTTTTAATGGTAGGTTTATTCCTACCATTAAATACATGGATATTGCAAACATCCATTTATTTATTGCAAGTATTGGTTGTCAATAGGATTTCACTTACAACTTGTTGCACGGCGCTCCAGTAATTATGCTCAGTATGCAAACAGGAGTCAGGCAACTTATACTTTTGTAAGGAAGCCCTCCATAATTGTAGTAACCTAAAATAATAACAAAGATTTAGTTGCAAATTACAAGAACAGAAAAAAGTAATTTGATTACCCCTGGAGTTCAAAGCTTTGAAATGTGTTTCCTGGTAACACTAACCTTTTGTTCCTCGTAGCGCACGCTCGGAACTCTTCGCCGAGACTCGTGACAAGCCTCGCGAGCGGTCGCCCCGTCTCTGTCACCCCTTCACTGTCAGGTATCTCGCCGTCTTCGTCTACATCGGCATCGGCTTCTACTTCTCCCTCTTCAATGATACGACGGGAAACGGAATCTATTACTTCTAGCAGCTCGTTTTGGATTTGGACTTTGAATTTCTGGAAGAAAATAATTATAGTATATAAAAATTCTGAATTGTCGCGGCTACAGATGATAAGTACTGACCAATGCGATACAACACGCGGAGTATAGAGAGCCGACGATAATGATCACACGCTATCGTATTACCCAACTGCGCGACACTAAAGACAGGGTTATGTAACAGAAGGCCAATTCGGTGAAAGATACGGTCTGTTCCCGGCAATTTGACAAAAACTTTGACATTCAAGTCGCAATCTGTCAAACCTTGTCAAAAATATTGGTACTTTTGATTACTTAAATAAATTAAATTGATTGTATTTTTGACAGATTGCGAATGAGATGCGAATGTTCTTAAAAATACGGGAATTGCCGTTCTAGTTTGAGAATATATTTTTCGATTTAAGAAAAAATACGTTAGTTGACTCAAGAGCTAAGCATACTCCAGGAAATTTGAAGAACAATATTCATATATTTCCAGCTGCTTTTATGTTTGAAAAACTTTGAATACCTCAGTAGCCTCCTTCAGCTGCTCCAACACTCCTAAAGCCTCCAGCGATATCATGACAGTAGTCTCGAATGTCTTGTCCTCTTCAGATAAAGAAGCTTCGAACTCAGGAGTTACTTCTTGTAAGTACGCGTCTGTTACTTCCTCGCTTTTCGTAAGTTCTAAAAGAGTGGTATTTGTAAGTCATGTATAGAAAAGACATTTCTAGTTCTGTACAAGTTCATTAAAAAGATAAAGATATTTTATTTTGCAAATATGTTATAGCCAAAGTGACCAGTAGGCATGCAAAAGTTACAAAATTATAAACACATCCACTATACTTTAAAAAACAGAACAAAACACATCACAAGACCAAACATTATTCTTATTTTTAACCGACTTCCATAAAGAAGGAGGTTCAATGTTCGCAGCGCATGTATGTGTTTTTTTTTTACATTTTAGACCGTCTTAGTTATTTTTTTCTTCAGTTAATAATGGTTTTGCACTGAATTGAATAAAACATAAAAAGGTGCCATTAAAAAAATATTATAGACTGTATGAGGGTAAAAGCAATGTCGGTACAAATTCTTTCTTAGTAGACACTCGGAATTCATGTAAAAGAAAGCAAACATTCTTATTAGCCTGAACTTCTTAAAGCTATTACATACTACATGCACTCACATGCACATTTTATGCTTTTGTGAAGGTTATTGGGACGGACTTACGATAGCAATGAATTTTATAGATATAAAGACAAGGGAATAACTCATACCCGGACTGAATCAAACTCAAAAGCCATTTATTCAAACTAGGCTGAGAATCAGCACATTTCGTACGTCAAAATTACATAAGGGTGCGAACAGACTATGTAACATATTATATAACTAGTGTTATATATAACACATCCACATTATTCAACATTGCTAATCTCTCTATAGAAACATGTTACGTAACTATGTTTTATAACGTGTTATGTTATATAGTGTGGACAAACCTTTAGACAGTCCCCCAAAACGCCCACCCTTTGCCACTTAATAAGCCATCCTTAACCACTTATTTAATGTTTTATCTTTTAATTGTTTTCGATAAATTCCAATAGTAACTGGACCCATAATAGTAACATGCAGTTTTCGTAGAGAATAATAGAATGTATTCTCACCAGCCAACAACAGCGCAGTACGTCTCCTTGCAGATACGCGTCTTGTTAGAGGCGCTCTTTCATCTCTATACACGGCTTCACTAAGACGGCGAACTATCACTTCTACTAGCTCACGTTTCTTCAGCTGTAAAATATGAAATATGTTTTGAAATCCTAACATCAACACTGCATATTGCTGATGATAGTTTTATTGGTCTGAAAGTCTGCCAAGTGGTACTTTTTTCAATACAATTGGGTTTATCCTGAAGTCCCCTGGCAAACCATCCCAAGGTCACCATAGGGCCATGCAATAGTAAGTATATTTACCTGTAGATGTTGTCTAGTGCCGTTGAGAGCGTCGACATGCGAGAGAGTGGTGTCAGCGGTGTCAAGAGCTGCCTTCAAAGTAAGTGCGGCCGCTAACACTCGACCGGCTGAGAGAGACTCGCGGGTTTCTCGTTCCGATACTACTACGCGTTCACTGTGGACAAGAAAAGGCTTCTGTTGATTCTCAGTAAACCAGCCTCATGTGATCCAGCATACTACAAAACAATGAATTGAACACGAACACCCATCTCAACACACATAAACAAAACATTTTTGCATGTTTAATATTTAACATTCAAACTATATTTTTTTTTCCTCCTTTTTTTTTTTACTTCTCTTCCATATAAATTACATTATATTTGTCAATAGTCCTCAATCTTGTGAAATGTAAGCACTGCACCTAAATGCTGTGGTGGGGGCCTGGAGATCCGTAACACAGGGTTTCCCTAGCACGGACTCCAGTCTCTCGCAAAGGAGCTTTTGTACTTATTGTTAGTCCTAAGGTGTTATTTTATAAGCTAACCTTTGTGGAGAGAGAAATAAATAAATAAATAAATAAATGAATAGCATATGAAGGCTGCTGTAGCAGCCAGCATAATGCTTCGAGTGACCTTTAGCAAATATGCTGTAAGTTTTGACAAATAAATTATCAGCATCATGGTGCTTTTTGAAAATAGAATCAGAATTAAAGCAATCATAGGAAAAGTGACTGAAGATGCAGTAATGATTGATTTTAATGCATTTTACAGTAATTGTAATGGCAATTATGTCATTTGATTTAAATAGGTTTTATTTTGATTATTTTATTTAAGTATCTTTTAAATTTCGTGAATGTGCAAGTGATGTAGGCTTAATAGACTGTAGATTTGTAGACCGTTTTCTATTTTGATAATTACCTGGTACTTGTTAACAGGGCTACACTGTCCTCCCATATTTATTAACACTGTAATTCATAAACATTGTAAAAGCCATTTATTTTAAGACTAACCATGGAGTTTCTTAGCAGCTTTTCTCCATAGGAAACAACCAATTGGAACTAAGTGCCCATGTACCTAGGTCTATGTAAAATATTTTTTTTATTTTAATTTTAATATGGCACCCATTTACTGAAGTTCTAGAAACTCGAAAAGCGTTTTTGTTATCCTATTAGTTGTCAATGTTATTTGATCTACTCACATATCAGTCAACATCTGCAATGCATAGTGATGCGTCCTAGCATCGGCCCACAGGCGGCGCAGGTCGTCGCGGCGCAGTCGCAGCAGGCCGCGACACGCGCCCAGCCGCGCCACCACCGCGTCACAGTGCTGCCCCCACACGGATAGTGCCGATGTTACACTACCGAATTTCTGATGACATATATGTAAAAAATCATATACCTACTTGAATTCATTATCTCAGATAATTTATAATGATGTATTATCAACTTTCGATGTATGCAGTTTAAGTTTATTTTTAATTGTTTATGTTTATTAAAATTTATTTCAAATGGTTTGAAATAAATTTTGGTTGTAATGGAATTAAACTTTGTCTTGTATGACATAGAGTTTGTGTTTCTAAAACTTGCTTTGAACATGATCAGCCCATTCCATATTTCTGTTTGTGTTAAATAAACCAAAGTATCAATCTATCGCTTTGTGAGACTTCTAATTTATGCACACCAAATTGAAACATCTGATAAACAAAACTTTTCTCCATTTCTACAGCATTGATAATATTCTAAGTTTACCTGCATAACTTCCATGATCTCCTGAGCATGTTGCTCCACCAGCTCATCAAGTCTTGCGTCACTCTTCTTGTACTCCTTCTCTAGTTTAGCTCTCTCTTTCTCTCGCTGTTCATTTGTTTCACTCGCTGAGAGAGTGCGAATCACAGACATAAGCAAACCGCTCTGTGGAAATATAAGTTGTTTATTCTTTTTGTTATGAATATTGTTTTTGGTAGTTGTCATGGTGTTATTAGTATTTTTACTAATTTATGTTGCAATTGACGTGTACCGAAAATGTTGGCATTCCCTAATACAATACAAAAGATTATTGGTTGGTTGGTGGTTTGCTATTTACTGGCAAACCATAACGTTTTTGCAATAAGAGCGTGATTAATGTACATAGCAATAACAGTGAATATTTTCATTATAGAAAGCACAAAAGATAGGCCAATACCGATAGAAACTTAGAAATTCCTCACTTTATCTCGTGAATACCGTGGATACATGATTGACGCTGGGATAATTTTATACTCACTGTTTCTTTTCCTTGTTTAACTCCCCGAGGGGGCTTGGTAGGAGGAGGAGAGGACATAGTGTTTGTTTTAGTATTCAAATCCGGAGTTTTTCCTTATTTTTGTGATTAAACTTTAGTATCATTCCTCCGCCCCTTGTACCTTAGCTGTCAGCGTTATGTTGTCAAAAATAAAAATATATGACATTATGACAGCAATAATGCAATGTCAAATGGACACCGTTCAGAAATCAGAAACATGAACTACGCGTTTTTTGGTCATGTGGTCCTCAATCCTCAGGCTGCGTTCCGAGTTACGATGTTATCGATTTGAGCGGTGCTAACACCCGTTCCGAATAAGCGTTAGCACGATAACGCCGACCCATGAAAGTCCTAGATGACGTCATGACGTGCGCCATCTTGCGATAACGCCGACCATGCCTTTTACTAATATCACCGTGATCTCTGTCAAAAATGACAGTTGACTGAACTGTCATTTTTGGCAGCGCTGTAGTTTTGAGTCGCAAATATGTATAAACTAATGTGGCTTTTTTCTAAATTGTGCTTCTGGCTACCGTCGCCACTAACCAAAGCAGAAAAAGAAATTTCTGATGTTTATACAAAGAATTAAGTAATGTTATAAGTTTTGACGTTGAGCAAGCACTGTAGGCGCGTTCACAAAGCGTTCCGAATTGATGACAGATCTCAGCTGTCATAATCGTAATATCTAAATCGGAACGCAAAATATTGATGTCAGCGCTGTGAGCGATTATGGCCTAACTCGGAACGCGGCCTCAATCATCATTGTTTGATTGATGTATAATAAGTAGTCTAAATGTATGTAACTCTGTCTGTCTGTTACGTTTTCACGGCTGAACGGATTTCGATGTTTGGCACACAGGGAGACCCTGGCCTACAGTCAAAGTATCCTATTCTTATTATATTTTATTCTTAGGGAAGGATGGCTAAGTAATAACAGCCGCACGGGTTGATCGAACATTGACCGAACACACAATCGAACAGCTACGCTCGCCGCAGTTGGTTTATGGATGGGTGACGATCTTTACATACCAAGACCCCTCCGTGCCTTGGAAAGCACGTGCCGTTGACAGTCGTTACGGGAGTACGGGCAGAAGCTCGAAAGTCTGACCAGTCGGCAGTCTTACTTAGTGGCAGCGTAGGGTGGATTGGCACCCCGGGCGGTTTTGTATTGAGCGCCCCTACTGAAATAAAACACCAATACTAAACATGCTTACGAGACCTTATTTGAGTAAAAACTTCGATAACACATTCAAAATTGACGTCCCTGTCTCTTTCAATCGATAAAATCGAAAGATTGGTTAGTCGCGCTTTGCTCATTGTGGACCATTCCAACTTAGAAAAACTTCTTTCACAAGAAGCCACCGAAACACAAATTATAAAAAAAAAACTCAGACTGCGCTAAACTTGGATTTGGACTCCCATTATAAAATGAATCTGAGAAGCTCCAATGTACATACTTCATTGAACCGCTTCTTAGGCAGAAATGTTAGTGGCCGCCATATGGCGCCATAACCGTAAAATCTCCAACACGATGTCCTCCTCTGCTGAAAATTCATCGTAAATAAATTAACAGATTTGGAGTCATTTCACGAAGATCTTCAGGGTGATGTTACTAACGTTTTAGGCTGAATATTAATTGTGCGCATTCTTTGGCTGTACGAGTGAGTTGTCGTTGACACCCTTTGGTGCTTGGCACCTCGGGCGGACCGCCCCCTTCGGCCCCTTCACCCCCCTCCCCTACGCTGCCAAATGTACTCTGTGCACTGAGTCTTACGAAGGCATATCGTATTACCCAGTTACTGGGTTGTGGAGGTTAGATAGGCAGTCACTCCATGTAAAATACTGATATTCAGCTGCGTCTGGTTAGACTGTAAGCCGACCCCAACATAGTTGGGAAAAGGCTAGGCAGCTGAGGATACTTTTTTATCCTGGTAGTTCGTTCCCGATCGATAATCTCCTATCTTTTCCTCGTGGCCAGCTTTTTCGCGCCTGCTTTTTCTCGTGTCTTGACCGGCCTGGAGGCAAAAAGCTAGTATAAAATGTTAGACGAGATATAATATTTAGAAATTAGAATAGTCTGCATTATTGCATATCATTGCACTGTGACCGTGATAGTCTGAAATCAAAAAGAATGTACCTACTTATGTGTTGATTTTAGGACGAACAACTTGACGTCTGTTTGAGACTTTGAGTGATAAGATGTCATTTTTTGAATTCGAAAAGTCCGTTTTGTTTTTATCGTGGAAATCGTGATCTTGCTTGAATAAAATACAACAATCAATAATTTAAAACTAAGAACAAGATTAATCGTGCTGTAATCAGTGTTTATGTGCCTTTAAAATGGATTACTCCACTATCAGCAACAAGACCAATTGTACAGAAGCTGAAGAGTTAACAAACGGCGAGGTAAGTGAACGGTATTATTTACTCAAGAAACAATACGACAACCTTTCGAGCAGCTATGAATTGACCAAACAAGAGCTACACGATGCAAGACGAAGTTATCAGACAGCATTAGATGTTCAAAGACATTTAAACGCAGAGTTAGAAAGTTTTCAAGCTGATGAAGCTCGTCGAAAGAGTGACTTCACATCGCGTATAACAACGCTTCAAGACGAAATTTCTGAGCTGCGGGAAGAGTGTACCGAAATTAAAGAAAAGCATGCGACGGAAGTAAAAAAGTTTGAAATACAAATTCGAACTTTGAAAGAGGAACAGTCATTGAAAGTCCGAGAAAGTCCAGAGCGGGATAATTCTGAATTAGAAGAGGCACATAAAACTGTGAACAGTGCGTTATCCGATGCGGCTGCAGCGAAAGAAGCGCTTGAAGAAGCGAAGATGGAAATTGCTTCCTGGCGCATAAAAGCTGAAGAGTTGATTTCAGCTATGGGTGAGATGCGTGCAGCAGCTGACTTACGTAGAGAGGAACTGAGGGCTGCCAATGAGCGCGAAGCTACTGCGCTCGCTGAATTAGCAGAAGCCAAAGCTATGCTGCACCAGTGCACAGACACACAACAGGACTTACAACCTCATGGTAATTAATTATTTCTCAACCTTTTTATTTATCTAAGACCTAACATATCTATGAGTTTCGATCAGGCAAGAGATGAATTTACAGTGAAAAGCAATAGTTATAATGTTATAATGCTAAAATATTTAAGTTCATTTTGTAGATAAAATAATACAGTAAATAATAGATAAGCTTAATGTTAGTATCTTATTTGTGATCTCCGGACTTTGATTATATGTAAGTTAAAACTTGTTCCTACGATAACAACTTAATGATCTCCTAAAACAGGGCTTCCTCTTTCCTACCCTTTTGCTGTGCCCTACAGGGTCCCTACAGGGATCTAAATTATATAGTTACCACATAAGTACACAACTAGTTGGCCGTGCCTTAGGTATGTGAACGGTGGGACGGAGAGGCGGGGCGCTTTGTTGCGGCAACCCGCCCCCTCACCTCCTCCCTCACCTAAGGCGCGGCCAACTAGTTCCGCGCACACTATAGTAGTGCATATTGTTTGACTGAAATGATGATCCCACAACCCATCTCAAACTTTTGCTCCTTTTTCTGGGTGATTTACTTCTGGGGCCTTTATATAATTTTTTGGTTTACATACATATTTTTGAACTGAATAATCTTATGATATACAAAACTTGTGTTTTTCAGCTGCTAAAGGAAATTCCATATTTGCTGAAGTTGAAGACAAGAGGCAGGAAATGGCAAAGAATCTCATTCAAATGAAACAAACTAATTCTAGGGTAATAATATTATTTTTATTTCTTATTTAATTTTAATTAAGTAATATGCAAATCATCCAGAGCAAATGTAAAAAAAAAACATTGGTTCACTTGTTTGGGAGCTACAATGCCACAGACATACACACAATTGTATGGTTGTCTGTATGTACGTTAAACTTAAAAACACCTCTGTTTGCGTCTGGGGTTAATTAAGAATGAAATAAAACAGCATTGCTTGCATTTTATGAGGTATGAAATAACAGGAATTGAAATACTGGTGAAGTTATTTTAATAAATACCATATAATAATATTTTGGAGATTTATTAAAATCTCCAGTCTTCTTTGCAAAGTATTGATGTTTTAGTTTTGATATTAACAATAATTTGTTGTCATTCCAGTTGCGAAGAGAGCTAGCAAACAAGCAAGCTGAAGTGGACGCCTTACTGCATGAGAAGCAGACAGTTTGGGAGCAGCAAGCCGGGGCATCAGCACACTATGATAGAGAACTCATTGGTAGGTCAATAATAGATAGGTAGATAGATAAATCAATCTTAATTGATGTTTGTTGATGTGTTCGATGTTTATTAGTATTTAAAATCTTCCATTCCTGGGCATAAATTAGCTCCTGCATCTCTTATGATTGATACTGCTAAGCTCATCATTGATTGATGAACCAAGCTTTACATGCAATAGCCGAGGTAGTGGATCGTGCCTGGATCCTGGATTTAAAAGTACTTGTGTCAACTGGAATGAGATTACTTATCAATTTAATCTACTGCTACTTTTCAATGTTTACTGGAAGTGCTTCATGAATTCATCAGTATGGAAAGGCTCGTATTATCACTAAGAAACAAACAAAAGTCCCGCAACACCATGTCGATAGAGAAGTCGTCAATACGAGCTTTTATGATGTGTCAGCTAGTCAGAAACATGATATAACCAGTATATCTATATAAATAATAATAATTATGCATTTTTAGAGGTATGAGGAAAGGTTATATAGTTCGCTCAACCTCTATCAGCGTCGTGTCTGGCGGGCAACTGTCCAACGATTAATTTCGGATAGTCTTAGATAGTTATGTTGATCGCGCGGTTAACTCTAATTGCGCGATGCAGGATTTGTGTGACATCAGGTCTTTGATACGTATTTCGCATGTGGCGTTGTAGATTCCGCCACGCATGTTAAAATACTGTTGAATCTTGTAATTAACATCTCACTGACATCCTATATCGTTACTGTTACAGAAGGCTATGAGGAGCGCATCACTCAGCTAGAAGGCGCGTGTGAGAAGCAGCGTCGTGAGCTGTCGCGCTGGTTCGGCAAGCTTTGTGAGCCCACAGCTAACGGCTGGCTGCCTGGTGTGCTGGATCATTTGAAGTATGTATACCTAATGATTAATATAGTAATGTAATGTATACTAACAAACAGTGTGTTGCATCACTCATAAATGGATGGTGGCTTTACAAGTTGATTGGTGAACAAGTATCCAATTAAAATTATTAATTATTTTGAAATCTTCCTACAAACACCGCGTACGCGCAGCCACTGAGCAGCAACCGCGCAGTCACCGAAAAGCGAAAATAAGCTTTATGTAATTAGCATACAACTCAAATTTGCAATAACCTTTGTGTTTTTCATACGCGTGTACTTCACACGCGTATGTATAAAAGGCTTAGTATGTCGGTGGGCGGCCTAATACAGGTTTTTATATAAACCTATCTCAGACTCCAGTCTCTCACAAAGTAAGCTCCTTGTTCGTGCACTACTGTCAAAGTTTAGCATTCAGTTTGACCCCAAAAAAATAATCGCCGGAACAAAAAAACAATCAATTACTCACTGATCGAAACAGACAAATTAATCGCCGATCCACGAGGGATCCATGAGGCGGTATGCCGAATATACGGCGGTACAACAACGCGTTGCAAATGACTTCTTTTAAGAGTAGTATGCAAGTTGTTTAGCGCGGTTTAATGACTACATTAAAAATTCAGGGGCAAGTATATCATTTGTAGCTGGGAGCTTGCTACTATTTCAGTTCTATGATTATAATACATTTTTGCAAACATATTTTTAAAAATCTCTAAAAACTTTAAATTATTGAATGTACAACTTCGAACGGCTGTGGAACTGGGGAAGTGGCTTGAATTCCGCGGATAGCACTTTTACCCAACTGGGCAATAACATAACTGAAAGGCCAATAATGCCCTTTATCACGTTTATAAATTCTTACCGCCTTTAAATTAACACAACTGGAGAAATATGTATTACTAGCAGCGCCCCGCGGTTTTACCCGCATAAGTCTCGATCCCGTGGGAATATCGGGATAAAAAGTATTTTATGTGTTAATCCAGGTTATAAACTATATGTGTGCCAAATTTCATTCAAATCCGTTCAGTCGTTTTTGCGTGAAAGAGTAACAAACATCCATGTGTGCGTGTGGATTGAGTGCTCCTTTTTAAAAGTTAATTATATTTTTACGAAATCAAGGAAGGATTTAGGAAATAATTGTGAAAACTTCATGGTGAAGATAAAAATTTTGTGAAATGTATGATGAGAGAGTCGTGGTCAATTAACTAGAACACTCAAACTACTAACCTGAGAAAATACTGAAACTCGTATCTCATAACATACTAAATATATGTTTAACATTTTAATGTAGAAAATTTGTACTGAATTTGTGAAAGCTATTCACAAATATTCAATTGACTTGAACGGTTTACTTGGATTTTATAAAGGTTTATTTAGAACACTCAATCCTCCTATGGTGCAGACGGAGTGTTCCAAAACTCTGCAACTTTGGCTAAATAAATTCTTATTATTCTTACTCTATTTTACGAGTATAATTCAGAATCAATTTGTGAAACAAAAACCTTGACGTAAAACGTATTAGTTAGAGAGTAAATAAAAAAAATACTTCCTTTTCAACGTACCGTTTGAGTGTTCCATGTTGTAGCGTATATTTTTTCAACCCGAGCTTTTATACAAAAGGCGGCCTCATCAGAAATTGTGAAAATGTTGTCACTAAAGTTTAACACGTTTTATTTTTTTGTGAACGCTATAGTTTAACAATAATCAACGTTATTATATTTCTAAGCGACAAATTTGTATAGGGTGACCATGCATAGGTACATAAATGAAAAAATATTTTTGTACTATAATATTAACATTTTATTGCAACAAACTAGATATGAGCGCCAATCTGTCGGCAGCGGCGCGCCGATTTTTTTAAGTCGGCGGCGGCGGCGGCGTCGGCGACTTGACCTTCATACAACCTTAAAGAAAAGAAATAAAACAATAATTTACGTATAATTTAAGATTTATTATATAATTTTGACGTGAAAAGATGAATTTTAAAACAGAAAACAAAATTAAAATAATCTGATATTCACTAACTTAGCTTATAAAAACTTAGCTTAACAAAAACTGTGTTTTTTTTTGTTGATAATTTGGACAACACAGAAATTGTAGTGTCCAAGAGTTTCGTTTTATAAACGTCTACGTCTAGTGCCGCTTATTGTTAGCATTCACGCAGACGTGCATTCAGTTCAGTCCGTGTGTTAGGTTAAAATGAATGCTGCCGCTCGGGCTCGGCGCGCCGTCGCCTATGGTACACTGTATCAGTCGCAAATTGTTGGAGGCAAAGAGTTTCAAGTCATCCACTTAAAGTTAGTAAAATATCACCTGGCCACCTCTTCTCAACCGATAGCCTACACCTGAATCCTTCAGCAGTGTGCTTAGAGGATTCAACGCCAAGCAAAAGCAAAGCGGACTCAAACTACGTATTGCCTTGAAATATTCCCCGTGCAATCCTGATCGGTTCATCGATCCCCCGGGTCTGTCGACATCCTGGATAGAGAAGGACCGTCTGCATTGCCCCATATACGAAATTAGGAAGGTGCGCAGAGTTGCATCTATTTTGTACAATTCCAGCATCCTCATGAGCCATGTATGTGAAACTGAATCATAGGCCTTATTATTATTTCGTTTATTAATTCTTTATACATATTATTACTATTATTATTTCACTCTTAACATTGACGTAAACGAATCGGCGAGCACACCTTGTATGAAATAAATTGTCCTCACACTATTAGATAAAAGTTGACTTCTGTATTCCTTTCCTAATTTATAATAAAATAGGTACTTACTTACTTACTTATTATCAGTAAGCGGAAACACTGACGATAATTTAACAACACAGTACTTTCAAAAAATCAATAATTGTGGGGCTGAAATGCTCTAGCATAAAATACTGTTGCGTCTGACAGGCATCAAACTATGAATAAAAAGTAAATAGCGCGTAATGAGGTTAGATGAAAAATGTGTCCGACAAAATTATGTCCACCCTACACAATTTTGTCGCTTAGAAAAATAATAACGTTGATTATTGTTAAACTATAGCGTTCACAAAAAAAGAAAACGTGTTAAACTTTAGTGACAACATTTTCACAATTTCTGATGAGGCCGCCTTTTGTATAAAAGCTCGGGTTGAAAAAATATACGCTACAACATGGAACACTCAAACGGTACGTTGAAAAGGAAGTATTTTTTTTATTTACTCTCTAACTAATACGTTTTACGTCAAGGTTTTTGTTTCACAAATTGATTCTGAATTATAATCGTAAAATAGAGTAAGAATATTAAGAATTTATTTAGCCAAAGTTGCAGAGTTTTGGAACACTCCGTCTGCACCATAGGAGGATTGAGTGTTCTAAATAAACCTTTATAAAATCCAATTAAACCGTTCAAGTCAATTGAATATTTGTGAATAGCTTTCACAAATTCAGTACAAATTTTCCACATTAAAATGTTAAACATATATCTAGTATGTTATGAGATACGAGTTACAGTATTTTCTCAGGTTAGCAGATTGAGTGTTCTAGTTAATTGACCACGACTCTCTCATCATACATTTCACAATTTTTTTATCTTCACCATGAACTTTTCACAATTATTTCCTAAATCCTTCCTTGATTTCGTAAAAATATAATTAACTTTTAAAAAGGAGCACTCAATCCACACGCACACAACATCCATCCATCCTCACAAACTTTCGCATTTATAATATTAGTAGGAAGTAGGATAGTAGGATATGTATACCTCTGCTAAACCCTTCGGGGAATACAGGCGTGATGATTATGTTATGTTAAATTCTTTCCAGATCCGAATGCGAGCAACTGCGAGCCGAAGTACTATCGCGAGGCGCCGCGCAGCTCGCCAGCGCGGCGCTAGTGAGGGAACTGCGAAGAAAGCTCGCCCTACTCACAGCTAGCGCCACCAAGCAGAACAGCTCTCCCGCAAACAAACCTGACACTAATGGCGAATATAATAAGATCGATATTGGCATGCCTAAAGTTGCGGTGCAAGTTAGAAGTAAATTAACTCCTGATGATGTTAAGAAGAAAGTTTCTTTTAATTGATGTAGGGCTGTAAGTGATAACAATTGAAGCTGTGGGTAGATATGGGGCAGATGCAGAAGGATAACGGCCAAGGCCACGACAGTAGCGCTTACACGACACCTGCACTACAAAAACTGATCTCACTGCTAAATAAAGGCACGGTCAAATGTCAAATTATATCCATAAAAGTTAAAACTGCGTATAAAACGGCTTAATTTTCTATTTCTGGGTCATATTTACACACAGCTTATCTATGAAATTAAGCATAATCAATAAGTAAAATAAATATATGAACAGTATTTTATCTTTTATTAAATAAGTACTGCAATCTATAATTATAATATTAACATCCATAACTATAACAATACAGAAATATTTTCAGTTTATTATTTTTAGATTTAATTTCTAAATGCTTACTAGTTCTAGAGTAAAGAAAAATATGAAATTCAATACAGTTACTGAGTTAGATCAGGCATTCGTAAGAAATGGAATGAAAACGTGCGCGCGACTAGACAAACATTTGTCGCAGTGCATCGATTGATCGTGAAATTTTAATACCAGAAACTTGTCGCAGACAAACAAAAGTTACACCATATTGACCCGAGTGAGACGAAGGAAAATGAGGGGTATGATTTTGACCGGTATGCATGTATGTATTTTCATCTGTTCCCTCATAACATAATTTGACAAATGAGGTATCGTTGGAAGAGTCTTGATCAGCTGGTTATATGATATGTGACGTCACGTGATATTTAATATGGCGCCCCCTTAATGATGCCATATTGGGTATCAAAAAATGAAAGGGCTTAATTAGCAAAAAAAAAAAAAATTAGAACCCCAAAATAATTTGAATACATTTAAAATTTATAAAAACTAAAAAGTTGGCGTTTTTGTCGTAGTTGTTCAGGTTATTGGTTTATCTCCGCCTGCAATAACAAAATTCTAAAGTCTAGCTTTTTAAAATCTAAAAAAAATCCGATGAACCTAACGACACACCTCGTATATGTTAAAATCCATCAAGCCTACATGCATACATACTCTCGAAACACATTACCCTCCTTCTGGGGCAGTCGGGTAAATATGTGATCGTAACATTTCTTACGTATCCGTATATATTCTGGGGTAATATAACAGCTGGAAAGGACAGTTGAGTAGACGAAGGGAACTCTTGCAGTACTAAAGCATTGTGTTACTACTTCCAGCACGCGTAGCGTGACTGCATGATAACCATAGAAACGGGTTTTGTCGACGGAAGAATAGACGAAATGACAGATTGTGATGGTTTATCTGTTATTTTGTCTATTCTTCCGTCGACAAAACCCGTTTTTATTGTGGTTATGCTACGCGTGCCGTGGTTCATCAAAACAGCAGTACGGCAGTTTGGGGTATTAGCTCTGCTCTCTTACCCTCCCGACCCTTCGCACGATTTCACTGCGAAAACGCTGAAGTCGTTTCCTAGCAATTAGATTTTGCTCAAAGTTACCTAGGAATATATATTATGTTACTTAGTTTGATGTACAGAATGCGTAGATGTTGGCTTGGAGATGAGAGTAGTCCTGTGTTCCAGCAGTGATTTATGATATGTGCTGAAGATAGAAAATTAATTATACTCTTTATTCAGTTTTTAAAAGAACTCTATTTTTCGATACGTATTCGTAAATTTTTCGTATCGGTTGTACTGAACAAAGTATGTATCACGCTTTGTTTACAGTCACAGGCTTCGTGTATCGTTAATTCAGGAATTTTGTAATGAGCGGTGCACTCATAACGGCGACCCATTATAGAGAGTGTTTTTTGAAACTCATACACTCACCGTCTTTCTTGTGACGGTCGTTATATGACGGCATCGCTTATTTTAGGAATCCCAAACTTACTTAAAGTAAATTTTATGGTTGAGCATCGACATCAATCTAAATATTTCGCAAACAATACAATAATTATCATCGTAGAGGCTAAAATTAGGAGTAGGGGTGTAAGGGGGAGTACAGAACGACCGGACTCCCCAAATGTCAACCTCACCTGCGTGCGGTACAGCTCCACTGACGGACGAGGCGCTGGCGACCGACCGATGGCGGTATAAACATTTAACAAGCCAACCTAAATTCTTCAGAGCGATGACGGGCAGCAACGTCATCGTTGCGAAAGGTTTGGCTTTGCGGTGACTAACCCGCTTGCCCACCGTGGTGACTGCGGGCATTAAACCTCCCAAATGAAAAAAGTGCTTAAACAACGGCCCCTAGTTCCCGATGGTCCCCGAGGAGCCCGGGGACGGGCTACGGCAGGCTAGCAAGGACGACTACATCTGATTACGTACAATGGACGAGAATGAGGTAGTGTTAGGTCGCACTAACTGGAATATATTGGGGTTATCTGAAGTCCGAAGACGGCGAGGAGACGAAAACCCTGGAGTCGGGCCACCTAATCTACTTCCGCGAAGGTGATAAGCTCTCTCAAGGCGGTGTCGGCTTCCTTGTCAACAAGCAAATCACTAGTAGCACTTTCGAAATCAGTAGTGTGGCGACACGGGTAGTGTACCTACTGAAACTCACTAACAGGTGATACAGGTTTATGCGCTGACTTCGACATGCTGTGACGAGACAGTCTTGGCCACGTACGAGGATATTACCAAGGCAATACACAGTATGATAAGACGTCAGCGCACACCAAGAGCAGAGCATTTTCTGAGACTACTGAAAAATGAATCTTATGACAATTCTATAGATTTGAAAAATTAAATACACGTCAACTCTGAGCAGAGCAGAGCAGAGCATTTTCTGAAACGTACACAATGACAGTCGGGCTGATCCACAAATTCAAGCGTGCTATTTTCGGAGTTCATTCAGCGGGCTATTTTCGGAGTTTCTTTGAAGAACTGTTTCTTTCTTTCTTTGAAGGATAAGATCCGAAATGAAGTTATCCGGAAAACAACCGGAGTTAGCGACATAGCCTGCAGAGTAAGCAAGCGTAGTGTGGGACGTCCCTCAGATAGATGGGCCGACGATCTTAAAAAGGTGGATGATTCAGACTGGATGCGGAAGGCGGAGGACAGGGTGTTGTGGCGCAGCTTGGGAGATGCCTCAGCAGTGGACTACGATAGGCTGAGTTGATTGATTGACGAAAAAATAGGACTATTAATAGTTACAGCCAGAATAGCGCTCTACCTTCCAGAATTCCTGACATCATAATTATTATGTTAATATTCTAAAGATTTGTAAACTTTGAACGTGGGACCGTTTTTGACCTTGAATTACATTACTTGACAATATTATTTTTGTAGTAAACTAATCCTGGTGTAATCAGTTAGAAGATAGATCCCTCAGCGCATGTTCTCGTGCATGCGCGACGTGTCTGGTGCGCCGCGCTCGCTCTCGCGCCTCTCGCTGCGTGCGCGCGCGGAGCCGTGACGTCGCCGCGTCCTGCACGCACTTTGTGAACGCCCCTGGAGATATCACGTGTAGGATTATTGATATGACATTCAACTTTGTTACTTATTCTTATGTAATAGGGGGCGAGCCTTTTCCCATCAACCGGGCACAAATTCAGGCTTCGGGTTTCGACCATTTTACTACTACTCACATCTGCCAAACAAAAAAGCTAGAGCATCAGACGGACAGAGGATGATAAAGCGAGCTCGAAACTTTTTGCACTCCGCATAGTTTACATTTTCTTTTGAACATTTACACAGAAATAGGAACTACTTTGTCGACATAAACTTAATAGTTTGAAAACATGATGCTTAAAAATTTTAGCACCTACCCCGCCCCGGATAGTTAAGATTTTCTTTTGTGTATGAATGTAAGTTGCAAGAGCGAGCGAAGCGAGCGAAGCGAGGTCGGAAACTTGTAGCACCCTTTACGTTTATATTTAGCATGCGTAGGGGGCCCGCAACTACAAACTGCCTTTTACTTTCTAAACATAGTGTCCGATTTGGTCTGGTGTGGTCTGGATTTGGGGGCCCGGGATGGACAGCACCTGACGTTAGTCCACTACTGCAGTTACCTAGTTATATTAAATAGAGTCAAGGTGAAAGCCGCGGCAATGCGTTAGATGCGGTAGCCGCCATAGGGCCGGTTGTATTGTGGTGATGCATGTGAGACTTTATGTCCAGGAATGGTCTTCTTTTTGTTAAATCAAGAGGATTCCAACACAAACCTACCCACAGTATCCCAACACCTTATGATATCGGCGCCCAACTTGGCGTTGTCGTAGCACTGAATGACCTTCTGCTTGCAGTCTGCACATATCGGGTCTACGCTCACCATGTTCGACGTACGCATGTCGATACGGGCTGCTATCGCGCTTAGATCGTCTACTGTTATTCTGAAACAATAAGGTATCGAGAGGTACTAGAGTATGATCTTGCACGTTTGTGATGGAAAGTAACAACCTACCCTACCCTCTTCCTCCTTCCTACCCTTTTGCTGTGTCCTACCAGGGTCCATAATGATCTAAATTATATAGCTACCACCTAAGTACACATTATGGTAAAGCAATAATGATATTACCTAAGTATTGAGGTATTTGGTCGAGAAAAAGATAGGTACGCGATCGCTTTGGTAGGTACCTATATCTTTTTTCAGACAGTTGATCAACACGGATATTGGTTTAAAATCAAAGATGAGACTTAGAAAATTGCTAAGGTTTTTTCTTTTAAATAATTTCAGAATAGCTCTAAGGGATGTTCTTATTTAGCTTAGTTATATTTATTTATTACACCTACCACCTACCTAATTGTATTATGCCTTCTATTACAGCTTGTGGCATTTTTCATTAAAACTCCATGATTTTCTGATGGTGTCAACAGGTGTGGGGCGGCGGGCGGCGCGACAAAGGTAACTGCTGCCGTCAGCTGCCAGCGACAGACGACGACAGTGAGCGAAGCTGTTGATATATTGTTTTATCAGTATCGCTATCAGCTTCTTCAGTAAATGCTGAACATAAACCCCCGATAGGAGGCAAGGAAAATGTGTGCGAAATGTTAAGAGGAGGCTGGGAAAACTATTTGAATCATGGACTATGAAAACATTTTTGTGCGCTTGTCACACTACGTTATCAGCTGACTGACGGCATGCAGTTACCAAACGTGAATAATTATGAAACCATCATTTTTGCTCAAAGCAAATTATGTTTATAATACCTACTAGATAAGACGCTCTATGAACGGTATAGCTTCTGCGGCTGATTCTGAGTTCTGGTGTGGCGATCGTGCATCGCGTTCTAGCCCCCTACAAATATGTTTTTTTATTTACGGTTGTACGAAGCACTTTTGTCGCGTGGCCAAAATCGGAACTAACGCCGCCATATTGTTTTTTCAATACAATGTCACAAAAACATGTTTACTTCCAGCGCCCTCCTGTCAATGTCAATCAAGCGCCAAAAGATCCTTCTAGCAGTTTAGTTACGTACCCGGTTATCTCTGAATGGCTCTCGTCCATACACTTCAGCTTCTCTATGTAGATCTTGTCCTTGTAGTCACCGCGTGGTGTGGGTAGTGTAGATTGTGATGTCGCTGCCGCCGCCCCGCCGGCCAGCGTTGCATCTTCCACCAACCTCTCCACCTGGGGTCATATCATCTACATCTGTATCGTTCACGACAGATTTTTTTCGATTCATTCTTGACAGGTTACGCACCGCCTATACCGCTGGGTCTAAAAGCATGACATTTTGCACAGAGTTCCTTTTATAACGAAGTCAAAGAATTCATCCCATTACACCGCGGTAGATACTGGGGATGGAAGTTTGTATGGAAGTTCCTCATTTTTATCGATGGGAATACCTTCGGACGCACGGCTGGTTTATATAAAACACTTATTCCTCGCAACATAAGCTCCAGTAGAAAACCAGCGTCAGCACCACAGTTTGGCCGTTTTCGAGAGAATGCGTTTTTTACAACTTTTTTATTTTAGAAAAATAATAAGGGTTCACACGGGCGCAGCCGCGGGCAGCAGCTAGTAAATAATAATTCAATGCGTGTATAAAATACGCCTTTTATTGATTGCGGTATCTACTACAAGAGCACTAATTTCTTGCATTGCATAAGCTGAACTGGGCTTATTTATCTAGTGCAGACGTGAGGCGCACCATAGGTATGTACCTACTGTTATAAGTAGGTAAGTCGTGCTTCAACCTGAGTCAAATAAATTTAATTTATTCCTTCCTTCGACAATAATTGATCATATTGTAATTAACTTTTTATTTAATTTACTTCAATGGTCCTAATTTATAATTTATATCTTCCATTTATTGCGATATGTGGGCGGGCACGCCCTTTATGTCTGTAGGCTTTTATCTAGTTAAGTTCGGTTTACCTTTAGGTTTTAATTTCTGCTTGAGTATTAGTTCTCGATGTTTTTGGTTGGTATATTGGCGTGTGCTAGCTGACATATGGCTGATCATTTAATGTATGTTTTGTGTTGCGAAAGGTAGGTACCTAAATGATTTTGCGTAGATACTATTGTATAGAATCAATTTATCTAACTGAACAGACAGCTGTGCTGCTGGGGAGTTTGTTGCGCCACATCTTCTACCCAGCCAAAGCACTAGGAAGTGGTGAAGGGTGGGCGTTGTGGGGGACTGTCTTATGTAATTTTGACGTTCGAGAAGTGCTGAGTCTCAGCCTAGTTTGAATAAATGACATGTAATTCTGATTTTGATTTTGATCTTGTATTATATTTATTACTAGCTAACCCGACAGATGTTGCCCTGTTTCCTTTAACCTATTAGGTACGTATGCCATATTTCGGACTATTACAAACATTTTAAAACAAAAAATTGTTCGTCCGTTCGTCTAATCACATTATTTATGTACATATTCGCTATTATTTTTATCAGATATATATTTTATTTTATTTTATTTAATACACACGCTATAAAACCTGATTTACATCCGTCACCTCACACTTTTAGGTCCAGTTGAAAACCAGCGTCAGGCACTTTGTTGTCTGGCATTTTTGCTGAACTGGGCCGCAGCCGCAGCCGTGAAGTACACTCCCCTGCCAATTTTGTTACTTTACATCTTTTTTATTTGTTTTATTTTTATCTCTTTTGTCTGCTGTATTTTAGATTGTGTGCCTTTTAGTCTGTGTCAAATAAATGTATTTTCTTTCTTTCTTCTTTCTTTCTTTCGTTACGAAGTGGTGTGCTTAGAAAAGCATTTCATTTTTAACCCCCGACGGAAAAAGAGGGGTGTTCTAAGTTTAACGTGTGGATCTGTGTATCTGTCTGTTCCCTCGTACGTCCCAAACGGCTGAACCGATTTTGATTATATTTTTTTTGTTTGAAAGGTGTCTTGATTGAAGGTGTATTGAAGTGTTCTTAGCTACAATTCAAGAAAATCGGTTCAGCCGTTTGAAGATTATCAGCTCTTTTCTATTTGATGAATGGATGTGCGCATCTTCCACAGGTCTGATCGATTCGAAATTGAGTATTCAATGCTATTAGAAGAACATAGTAACCTTGAACCGATACTGCAGCATCACCTGGAATTGTCTTTGTTTGTGTCGTTTTTTGTTGTCGTTTCGGGGTTAAATATTTAATTTTAACTTGTTACTTTTATCGATTCGCAGGATCGAATAATTGTCAACTGTATAAATGACAAAATAAAGTACAAATTCGTACAAACCATTTTGTTCGAGATACTGATGTGATGATCTTCAGTTTCTTCTTCAATGAAAGACTCCGTGGAGGTCAATTTAGGTCGCTGGAAGGCTGTTGCACGAACTGACTGACCGGCACCCATGCTGGTGAGTAAGTAAGTACCTGATGGAAGAAAATTTAAACGATTTTTAATTTTTAGCCTGCTGTTATGATAGGCAACCCAAAATATGAATGAATTATATATATATTTTCAATACTATTATGAGATTTTTAATACCGATCGACGAAGAATAGCCGTTCCAACCAAGGGCGAAGTGGTGACAAGTAACAGGAAACAGTGTACAGGTATATCCAAAGTTGTGAAAAAGGCAGCAGAATATATTCCAAGAAAATTTTAAATCAATGGCAATAATAAATAAAACAGGCGTGCCGCAGGGTACCATTCCCGGCCCTTTACTGTTCTAGCTTTAAATAAACGATCTTCCGGAAGCCACTTTGCAGAAATGTATTCTTTTTGCAGATATGACGATAAAAATGCTTATATATCAGTTACCGAAAGGCCCTATCAGCTATATAGTAATCTGGATGGAAAATAATAATTTGAACATAAACATTAGCAAAACCAACTTAATCGAATTTAACTCCTACAATACAAACCAATTAGGTAGGTAACTCTAGATAATATTTTTAAAGATAAAAAAGTACGTCTTTAATTTTTTAGGACTGTAATGTAATACTTACTAAACTTAATGTGGACTTAATGTAGATACTTAATGTACATCTAAACTGGAAAATTTATGAAATAACATTTTTTTTAAATAATTCTTCTAACACGATATCTCTGATATGGTTGTCAACATATTATTTATGATGACAATTTATGATTTATAATACTAGCAATACCTACAGCTTTTATAATTTGCATCGAACAGTTCCGGGTTCATTAGTGAATGGGTCGGACAATTATAAAGGAGTTTGACGTTTTTAAATTAAAAAACTGATCAGACGAACGAGTAAGGTATGAACAAAACATTTGTTATGTTTTGTACCAAGTTATTTACGTATATCAATAACAAACGTACTAGGTCCCTGCCAATAAACAGGGTTCTACTGAAGTAAAACCCGACTTCCGCCTCCGCCTCAGACATTTTTCGATTGAACAATGTGCCATCAAAAAGGTTGACGGTTCACCTAACGGAAAATACTTAGCGAGAAACTCGTACACCTACACGCACTAGCAGGAATGCCGAGACATTGGTGTCAATTCCCTTGTTCAGAAACTAAACTAAAAAGTTCAGTGCATCTTTTTCTTTGTATTTCATTATGAAGAGGACAGAAGATAAATTTTAGTTTGGTCCTGTCAAATTAATCAACGCCTGTCACTCCATACAAGTTAAGACATGATTAAATGCCTACTAAAATTACTTCAATTTACGTCAGGCGTTGAATACTTTGACAGGACTAAACAAAAATTTATCTTCTGTCGTTTTCTTAATGAAATAGAAAGAAAAAGATGCACTGAACTTAAATTTAGTTTAGTTTGTGAACAAGGGATTCGGCACCATTGCCAACGGGATAAAGTCATAAGGACTATTTTGCCCTCAAATGACAGTACTCTTAGTGGGAGATCTAAAATTGGTGGAAGTACGTACTTCGACGTCCCCGAAGACCTTTCCCTGTTACGTATAAGAAACTAAAATGTTTTTGGGAACTTTAGTCATTTGAACTGCTCAAGCCGAGATAAAGAAACGAACATTCCAAAAACAAAATACATTGTTGTTGGTTTCTATTCGGTTTATCAACATGGATACTCGAATTGGAACTTATAATTACACTACTAAATGCTTATCGATTTCATCAAAAAACGATAATCTTTATACTCATTGCTAAAAGCTACAATCATTGAGTGAATTATGTAATTATAGGCACTATAGATTCCAGACTCCGATGATGGCCCCGGGGAAGTATTTCCAAAGAGGTTGGATATGGGCCCGGAATTCTATCGAAATCATTTTACCTGCACGCATCCTAGGTGCTTTGGTGAAACGTTATTTTACTGTTTTGTTTTTTTTTTTTACTTTTGTTGCAAAAACGTAAAACTGCTCAGTATATTGTCTGTTTTTGACTCAACGTATGCCACGTAAAGTCAAAAACAGAGAAATAATTATTGTGCTAATTTTCGTATTTTTATTAAGTTAATTCAAGTTTTAAACAAAAAGTTTAATATAACGCTAGTCCGACCGCCATTTATTTTATTGTATCAATTGGTGTTTATTCATTAATTGTTCTGCCATTATAAAATAAAATATCCCAGGTGTGTGTTTTTCACAATATTTTTCCTACCTATAAATTCAGAGTGACCTCACATAAATGTCACAGAATGATTTGTGAAAAACTAACCGCAAAATTCGTATTAAATTGAAGTTACTAGTGTTTAAAAAAAATTGCATCGTAAATGTGGTGAAACAGGTACTTATATAAGAAGTTAGTCATTCACAGTCTTCTTCAAAGTTCCTGAACTAAAAAAAATGTCGGTTTACATAAGTAATGAATAAAGTATGTAGAATTTTCTGTGATATTCCAAACTGATTATTAAGTAGCTACAAGTACCTGTCATGGTCTAATTTTAGTTTAGGCTGTTTTCGGAGAACACTTTGAGAAATATTGTTTTTATAATGATCATTTTGTTTGGTGTCTTTTTGGGCGATGATCTCTTGAAGTATTTGGAATCGATATTTCCATATCGATTGCGAGCTCGTGCCCGAGCCCTTTTAAACTTCCCTTGTTTCAACCCTCGGTTCAGCGCCGAAAGTTTAAAATCTAACAGCTCGCTTATATTTTAGCATTCATTTAAGTGTCACCTATTGTCAGTGAAAACAGGCATTAGTTCTTTTCGCAAAAAAATGTGGTCAATTTGCATACTATTCCTACTTCATTCGTTCACAATTATTTCTAATTTATTCAAAAGTCATATTTTTCTGCCTTCCGGCGTGGATTCGCTGCGCGCTGCGCGGACGTACCACGATCTTTCATCTCTAGGCCTTGAACTTTGTCGACGACGCCCATGTAATTGGCGTACGAAAGAAGTTAAGAATGTCGGGTCAAGTTTAATAATAAATATAAATCTGCTACTACCGGCAGAAATTCAAAGTTTAGCAAATCGATGGCCACTGGGCCATCACTGCTCTGGCATTTAGATAAAGAATATTTCGGATCCAAGTTGAAATGAAATGAAATGATGAAATAATTTTATTTTCTGTAAATAGGTTTGTACAAACACTTTTACACGTCAATAATATTTTATTATTCAAGGGGGGGAGGATGTTGGCGCCACTGCTCGCCAATTTGACGCTGTCATCAAAGTGTCAATGTCATCAACGTCAAGTGTGAAGAAAAGGAGCGAATGCATTCGCGCCAAGACTGCAATGACATGGGTTACCGTGTCTCTAATAGTTTTTCTCTATTTCGTTAACGTTATTTCAACTCCCCAACAGAAGTAGATAAGGGAAACTTTTACATGTCAGTAATATTTTATTTTAAGAAGTAGATAAGGTCGGCGGCGTTTCCTATCTGACTACTCTGAGAAGAAAGGCTGAAAAAAAACTCAGAGGTCACAGTCTCTTTAAATTCCAGACATTATATTGGTCAGATCATGTGAAGATCATGTAGATTAGTGTCTGAATATGGTCTTTTGAGGACCCACACAGATTGAGTGGACCTGTCCAGTCAGTGCACGCATTTGGATCCTGGACTGTTATTTTTTGATTGACAATTGGCGTCATTTCAGTGTATGGTGTCTTCAGGTCTCATGCCCACACAATATGATGGGACGCAATTGTACCAGTTCCTTTGCTATGTTTAGAATTTTAGAGCTATCAATAGTAAAGGTTGAGCTGTTCTTAGAAACAACGGGGTTTTCCCTCTACAACCTTTAAACTCATTACAATACTATTTTATTGATTTAAAAGACTTGGCTCTTAATAATTGGGTATTATTTCTCTGCGGTCTTTCACGTAGTAGCCTTGAACTTTGGCGGTAGCATCACTACGCTAGTCAACCGGTGTAATCGGTTGTCGGCGACACAGGTTAGGGGTGCCACGTCACACATAAAATATTTTCTACCGGAAAACGTCGACAACTTTATAGTGGTTTGAAGGACTACCAAGATGCAAGTTGCAATGAATTTTTTTGTGGGGACAGAGATATTGACACATTACCTACTATGACTGTCTTTTTAAATTGAATTGACACATTAGGTACGCCACTTAATTTATTAATAATGATGACAATGAGATATGTATTTTCAAAGATCTACAACAACATGCATAATCTACCCACCTATAGGTACCTAGAGGTCGTCAAATAACGAATACTTTAGTAATTACGAAAAGAGGAAAAAGATATGCAAATTAATGACGGACTCTCCAGCTTTAGTGGAAGAGTCGGGTCAGATCTAACATAAACCTATTTAGTGAAAATATAGGTATATACTAGGTTTTTTTTTTTAAAAATTTTCTATTATACACCTCATAACATCCGCCTCAATAACTGAAGAATAAATAACTTTTGTCTATTTAGATACACGGAAACAGAGCTTCTCATAGATAGGCATCACCCAATGATTATGCCAAATACTTTTTACACGCACCAGCCATAACTTTAAAGCCATTGATCACATCACGACATTATTAGATATTCCCGATTGCCTTTTTTGTCACAGTTACCGAATAACAATATAAGATTTAAAGAAGATGATATAATGTAAATAAGATGTATGGGTACCACAGGAGGTCTGCAATTCGTTTTGGCAACAAAAGACCGAGGGCAATGACCCTGACTTCAGTTTAACATAGAATTGTCATTTGCGTAAGTTATGTAACTTATCTAAATTCATGGTTTATAAATATCTATTAGGTATACAATGTAAGTACCTATTTTATTTCAATGTAAGGTACTTAAAGCGTAGTTTCATATTATCTATGCTCCATTTACTTTAGCATTAGACAAATAACGGCTAAATAACGACAATTATTGTGTAATAATATTGAAATGACTCCACTTTAAAATTATATTTTTAATGTAAATGGTAAATAGATTACATTGCTTTGTATTTATCGTGAAATAACGGAGTTTATAATACGTTTATATCGAAATAACGAAATGGTGATAACCGATATTTGCCTAATCTTAAAATAAATTGAGTATAGTTACTGAAAGGTCTGGCCCACATTGGCGGAAAACATAAAGGAGACCATTCACGGTTCATACAATGTCCGGCCCAAAAGTCAAAGTGCCGGCCAACGAAAAAAAAGGTGTCAGCACTGTTGGGGAAGTCAGTCCGAGTATTTTTTACTATGGCACTAAGTCTCTACAGTCATTCCTACAGCTGTTTTTTTGGGTTGAAAAATCAGGTTATGGGCACGTTTTATTTGACAAAAATCTTTTCATCAGCTGGAGAAAAAGTGATATGAGCTTGCTGGGATGAAAAACAAAGGCTTCGAAAAATATTTTGTATTATATTTGCATCATACAATAAAGGTCCATGTAGACGAATACAATATAATACAAGATGTCTTCTAAGAATAATGCCGGAGGGATTACGTGCGGCTCATGCCTTGCATAAGTTTGTACCAAACAATGCACACTACGTGCGAACAACACCCTACCGTCCTTTTGCCAATATTACAAGTGCAGTAATAATGACTGACAGCATGCCGCCCGTTCAACGTCCTGTCAAAACCAACATTTACGTAATAAGTTTTCGCTCTCACATGACGGGATTGAATTCGCCCACGTATTATGCACAAATCTCCTCCTCCCAAGTCCCTGACATCTGATGCTGGCAAAGAGTTACCCAATTCAATTAAAAATGCTCCATTCGCATTCACGTGTTCCCCGTAGTAGCTGATAGCCTGTTTCAATTGATAAATACCGAGGCTTAACAATATCAAGTCTTCTTCGGTGAGTCGGGGCAGATCACCGAACTCAGGAAGATTTGCCGACATTTTACGGAATACAGTCCTCCTGTGGTTATAATTATGTCTAATGACAAGATCGGCCAACATGTTAGGCACTGATAGCCTCTCTTGAATTATTTCCAGAAATGTTTCAGCTCGGGGGTTGTCCTCAATAAGTCTATGGTAAGCATTTAATAGTGCCGCAGCAATTCTGAATTACACATTCGTTCGTTCATTTTAGATAAATAAAAAACTAGGTACGAGTGCGCCCAAAGTAGAAAAGTTATTACGCAAGAAAAATAGCGATCCGCTGTAACCAAAGTCACATGGAACTGGTCTAGCTCTGCACGCGTAGCAGGACCACGGTAGAAACGACGGGAGAATTTTTGTCGTTTTGTCGACAGGGGAATAGTCAAAGTGACAGATTGTGTTTGTTTATCTGTCATTTTGAAGCGATTTCTAGAAATAATCTTGTCATGAGACATAATTATAACCGCAGGAGGACTGTATTCCGTACAATGTCTGGAAATCTCCCCGAATTCGATGATCTGCCCCGACTCACGGAAGAAGACTTGATATTGTTAAGCCTCGGTATTTACCAATTGAAACAGGCTATCAGCTACTACGGGAAACACGTGAATGAGAATCGAGCATTTTTAATTGAATTGGGTGACTCTTTGCCAGCATCAGATGTCAGGGCTTTGGGAGGAGGAGATTTGTGCATAATACGAGGGCGAATCCAATTCCGTCATGTGAGAGCGAAAACTTATTACGTATACGTTGGTGTTGGTTTTGACAGGACGTTGAACGGTCGGCATGCTGTCAGTCATTATTACTGCATTTGTAATATCGGCAAAAGGACGGTAGGGTGTTGTTCACACGTAATGTGCATTGTTTGGTACAAACTTATGCAAGGCATGAACCGCACGTAATCCCTTTGGCATTATTCTTAGAAGACATCTTGTATTATATTATATTCGTCTGCATGGACCTTTATTGTATGATGCAAATATAATACAAAATATTTTTCGAAGCCTTTGTTTTTCATCCCAGCAACCTCACATCACTTTTTCTCCAGCTGATGAAAAGATTTTTGTCAAATAAAACGTACCCATAACCTGATTTTTCAACCCAAATCAGCTGTAGGAATGGCTGTAGAGACTTAGTGCCGTAGTAAAAAATACTCGGACTGACTTCCCCAACAGTGGTAGCACGTTTTTTTTCGTTGGCCGGCACTTTGGTTTTTGGGCCGGAAATGAATGATCTCCTTTTGTGGACAAAGGAGTGGGACGCTCTTGTTCAGCAATGGGATAATGGTAGTTAAGATTTGACCAAGAATTTGACGATTGGAAGTTCAGGTCAGGAAACCCAAACTCAAACTCAAAGCATTTATTTCAATTAAACCATTTACAGGCACTTTTGAATTGTCAAGGACTCGGTCAGTAAGAAAATATGAAGCTAGTTGCCCATTCCAAAGCGTAGTAGGTACCTATGGAGAAGAACGGGCAAAAAACTCCACAGACACTCTTTTAAAACCAAAGGACCAAAAAATTCCTGCGCTTAAAGTAAAATGCACAATTTGTAAATAAACAGTAGAAGAAAAATACAATGACTATAATATAATATATAAAATTATCATTTTAAGGACAAATGTTAAATTTGTTTCATAAAAACTTGAAAGTTAACTATGTATTAAATTGCCATTTTGCATTATTAACACCAGCACATTGCCCGGTAGGTGGTAGGTACCTACGGCCCTTTGAAAAAAGATGGCGGTGACAGTTTTACATAAAAAACGGGTTAAAAGCACCTACCCGGATGTATTGCTTCTCAAAGTTCTTGAGGTACGATTTTTGAAAATAAATAATAATAGGTATGGAAAATATTTTAATTAATCATGTTGAAAACTGCAATAATCTATCAAGAACAGTTCGGAAAATTGGTCAATGTAAACCGGAAAATCGCACTGTGTTTCAGGGAGCTGAACGACAAATCTACAGATAAAAATTTACATTATATCATTTCAATCATGTATCTCGGATGTGCCGTGGAACCGTGTATTAAAAAAAGTTGCCAGTTGATCCTTTAATTCGACAAAAAAATCAACTATGAATTCGTTGATGTCTTTTCCTCTACGAGAGCCAGGTAATATTTTTAAGTTAGTTTATACGTCATATTTAAATTACCAAAATCAATATAACTAATAAAGATTTATTGGTTAATAATTCAAATTCATAATTGAAATGTAATACGTGTGTATTATTAATGCCTTATGTCCTCGTATAGAATATCATTATAACAGTGTTTTAAAGTTATTGTTAGGGCATTGGCATCTAAACCTGTATAAATACAATGTGGAGACGACAATACAACAATAAATGAAAACACTGGCAATAATAATACATAGGAGTGTTTGGGGACTATCAAATAAATCCTAACATTGAAATTAAAAAAGTGTTTTTTCTAACATACTAAATAGTAGTGATGGGCAAACTATGGGTTTTGTCAATCTTTGACTAGCTATAGCGACTAAACTACTATTGGATATATTTTATTGGATGGGGACGTCATTAGATATACGCAGTTTAATTTATTGTTGTATTGTAGTCTCCACCTTGTATAATAGGTAGGTTTGGTGAGAGAAAGCACAACGTGACGAGAAGTAGAAGGACTAGGGTGACGCCTTCTCCCAGGGGTGGGACAGTTCAAACTACTAAAAAGAAGGTTATAATTAATGTTTATAGGTTTTTCTAGTCTGACAAAGCATCTCAAACTCAAAGCATTTATTTCAAATAAACCAACTACAGACACTTTTGAATTCTCAAGCGGTCGGTCAGTTAGAAAGATGAAGCTAGTTGCCCATTCCAAAACGTAGTAGGTCCCTATGGAGAAGAACGGGCAAGTAACTCCACGGACACTCTTTTAAATCAAAATATGTTACATAATATTTGTTACATCATTCATGTTGAAATTATACATCTAATATTAGTTCGCTTTTGCTAAAAAGCCACCAATCACAAAATAGAGAATACAATACAAAAGAATGAATGGATGGGCAAGCAGGAGAGAGATACAAGAGGAGGTTCAAGCTTGCTTTTTGAATGGAATCTCAGTTCCAAAATTACGACTTCATAAATGTTATTTTAGTACCCGATCATAAAAATATTATATTTCTTCTTTTGATAATTATAATTCCTTTGATTTATATTAAACATCAACTTTTTCTAAGTTCGGCTTTGTAGAGCGGTGTCACCCGGATAGTCCCGCTCTGAAGCTCAACAGGTAGTATAACGAATAAATATGTTATGTTGGTGTGGTGTGTTATGTTTATTTTTTATTTTAGTGTGTAATTTTTATTTATTTAATTGTGTTGTCTTAAGAATTTAATTATTATTATTTAATATACCAATGGGCTCATAGATTAAGAACCACTGCCTCTCGGTATCATCACAGGAGAATCATTTCTTCCTTATGACTGTGACGGTGACTCACATCGATGCTGATTTATAATGCGAAAACATGAGAATGTTAATTATAAATTATGACATCAGGTTTTTATTTCCAAGTAACGCGGAAGTGGTTGTGGGGCTTTTATAGTAAAATAATTGCTGCCCTAAACTGGGAATGAAAATAAAAATCCACCAGAATATTATCAAATAATACTAAAGTCCCTCTGTCTGTTTTGAAAGGTTTTACGTCTGAATTATAGATATGAATTTAATTTAAAAAATCGAGGAGGTAGTTTAGTAGCTGGAGTATAAGGCTACATTCATGTACAACGCTGGTAAGCGGCGCCGATATGAAAACTGCTTACGCCGACCAGCGTTGACAACCAGCGCTTATCGGTGCCGAAAAGCGCTGGCATATCAGCGTCGGTTACCAGCGTTCTACATGAATGCTGCCTAATGCAGGGTAATTTTAAAACGCTGATTGTCTACCGGCCGCTTTTTGCAATGTAATCGAATGTGACCTTAAACACTAAACCTCTGGGCAGCGTAGAATAGAGAGATTGATTGAAACAGTGATAAAAGCATTATTATTAGGTATTTTATATCCCAACCAAACAAGTAAATTTTGTTAAGCTATTGATAAAGTTTCTTTTTTACATTATTTGGGTTTTAGGTTAACACAACCTCATCTGAAACGATGATGCGGTTTAAACTTATATACCTACATAAATGACGTTTATCTCACTTGAATATTTTTTCCTTGTTACCTAGTATCGTGTTTTGATGGCTAACTCTGAAAATAGTTCAGTACAAATAATAGTAAATTGACAATCGTTACGTAGATAGAGGTACATTGAGAATTTTTTAAACAAACGGTCCATTCACAGAGTTGTTAAGAGTTATAAATAGCATTTCAATTTGTTTGAGTCTGTATTTAGAATAAATAAATATGAAATACGGTTTTTCAGGAAGCCTTTTGAAGTTGTGTACGATTTTTGACAGTAGTTTGTAGCCGAGTTTAAGGGCGAATTTCAACAATAAAAACTGTCGCGATCAGCACATAAACCTAGTTTAAGAGCTGTCAGTGTCGCTCGCTTTAGATGTGCTGATCGCGTTCAGTTTCATTGGCGAAATTCGCCCTAAGTGTCCTATGGCTGGATCCTGTAACACATCTTGGTGGGAAGTGAACACTAAGAATCAAAAGTTAGTTACGCAAACTAGGCTGAGAATCAGCACTTTTTGAACGTCAAAATTACATGATACAGTCCCCCAAAACGCTCGCCCTTCACCACTTCCTAGTGCTTTAGCTGGGAAGAAGTGGCGTCCCCAACAGCACAGCTGTTTGTTCAGTTAGAAGAAAAAGCCAGCCGAGAAGAGATGACGGCTGATAGGATATTTGGAAGAAATAGACGCGCGTATACTTCGTCTACCTCGAAAAAGAAGACTTCCTGCACCGACCCCAAATAAAATGGGATAAGGACAAGAGAATGATGAGTTCGTCTACCAACTTATTGGAATAGGTAAGGACAGGAGAATCTTGACTGATGACTATTGGGTAAAAAAGAGGACGGTGAGGAGGAAAACTGCAGTCTTATTCCGCCAAAAAACAGACTGTAAGTGATACTAAGAACACATCTTCTTTATTACCAAAAACCATAATGTTACACGATACGGTCACATTGAAGCCATAACTTGAGTTAAAATAATCAGTAAGATTTATTATTTTGCGAGCAATGTTTTTGAGGGTATCTTTATGAAATAAATATAAACCGGCGGCATCTTTGAGCCGAGCCAATGCACCTGAACATTAGCATTAGGACTCATTATTTATTTAGCAAAGTACAAAAAACACTTACTGAAAAAATAAGAATTTGCAATACAAGCTAAAAAAATATAGCAGACAAAGTCATAGTCCAAAGCAAGTTTTAACAGCGCGTCATACATCGATGCGTTCAAAACAAACAAATACACGTTTCGTATAAAAACGTCGATGTAAATGAAACGAAGGTCAAATGTCGCGAAGATGTCTCGGAACAAGTTCAGCGGAGAGTAGGGGGAGGGGGGCGTGACGTCAGAGGAGGCTGCGACGATATATAGGAGATGCGCGAGCGCATCACACGGTTGTATATTAGTATATTTGAATAGTGTGAGAAGCAAGTTTATTGTGAATACTGAAGGAATAAATATGCTACGTTTCACGATATTAGCCGCAGTGGTGAGTAAAGTTTTGATTTACGTAGTTTAATTTTGAGATTTTCAGGAATTTATATTGAATTTAAAAGGGGCTTTATATCTGGTGTAAATTGAAATCTCATTTTTTGTTTTCCTCAAGTTACTGTTAAGAGGGGTAAAGAAATATTAAACATAGTTTAGTGCATTATCTTTTGAAGTATTTTGAGGGATAATCATTTACCTCACTTTTAAATTCACGTTGGTTTTCATATTTCGTTATAAAAAATAAATTTATTATTATTATTATACCTAAACAAAAAAATAAACAAAATATAATAAAAAATAAAACCAGTAAATAAATGAATAGTTCTGAAAGCGCTGACAATAACGATGAAGCTTTGATACCTACAACAAAGTTTTTTAAAGTTCTTACTTATTATTTTTTCTAATAAACCCAGATGCTTCTCAATACTATACCTAAAATACTATAAACTACTATGAAGATACGTGGGCGACAATGTCGCCATGCCGTCTACAATATCCAATCAACTTCAATTCATAGGTTATACAATATAATAAATACAATAATTATTATAATCTTACACAACTATACTGACGTATATCGAAATGATGAGTTATTGACAATGCTAGTTACGATACTAGTATAACATGTATACAGTGTGATTCTTCATAATGTGCACATATCGAAATGAGGGATTCTATGCTTAATTTGACAAACGGAAAAAATATTTAAAAAAATCTTTTTTTATTTTTTTTGTATTTTTTACCCCAATGTAAAAAAACGGTGTAACTTTTAAATGATCTATCGCGATGAAACAAACTCAACTCCATAATGATTGGTAGTAATTAAGTGTTCTTATAAAATGAAAATTGTGGGAAAAACCCCTCCCAATTAAACCCAAAAAACCTTCAATTAAAAATAAACAGGTATTTCGTCCAATTTTTACAATAATCGTAAAAAAAAATCAATAAGACGAATTTTTTTAAATAAAAAAAAATGGAAAAAAAGTATTTAGGTTTTTTTTTTTTTTTTTTTTTTTTCCGTCGATAAAATTAAGCATAGATTCCCCCATTTCGATATGTGCACATTATGAAGACTCACACTGTATAATAGATTTGTGTACAGAATACATACATATTATGTACCTAGTGTGTATCTGTGATCCACACGTGAGTATTAACGTGATCTATCTATGCGATTATAGGAAAATTGATTTTCAAGATAATTATTTATTGAAGATGATTTTTTGTTGATGACTATTATGCTGTTTACACATTGTTTGCTTTAATGAAATAATGCATGATTTATGAGAATATAATGTCACTATTATGTTGTTTAGTGACATTATATTTCGTACTAGCTGCTGCCCGCGGCTTCGCCCGCGTGAGTGTCGGAAATTACCCCATACATCCCCATGGGTTTTAAGTATAAATATTGAGTTTCGAGTTAATCGGACAGCGCGTTAAAATTCTTCCATACAAACACTGACACCCCCCAATCCCCCTTTAGGGGGTAATTTAGAAAAACAAAAAACTACAAACTTTGTAATTTATTTAGATAACTATTCGTGCGAAGTTTCATATTTATTACCTCAAGGAATAATATTTTTCATACAAACTTTCATCCCTTATTTTACCCCCTTAGGGGTTGAATTTCGAAAAATCCTGATACACGTTATTCTTAATTTTTGGGTTTAAGTATAAATATTGAGTTTCGAGTTAATCGGACAGCGCGTTAAAATTCTTCCATACAAACTTTAACACCCCCCAACCGTAGGATAGGATACTTTTCCGGGATAAAAAGTACCCAGTGTGGTGCCCAGGATATTAAAGAATAATTATACCAAGTTTCATCGTAATCGAACCGGTAGTTTTTGCGTGATACCTGAACAAACAGACAGACAGACAGACAGACAGACAGACAGACAAAAAATTTTTTAATCACATTTTTGGGGTCGGTGTCGGTCTAGTAACACCCCCTGCCATTTATTTTTTTGATATTTTCAATGTACAGAATTTTCACTTCTACAGATTTATTATAAGTATAGATGTGTATCGTTAATCATGCAGTTTTATATTTAACCAGATTGAAACATCTTAGGATGACGATAACACGGCTCAACCTAATTATTATAATATAAAAAAACATGGTTGAAAAAAAAAACGAACCTGTCAATTGCTTAACTGCCCAGATAATATGCATGCCCTCTTTTTTACCATGATAAGTAAAGTAGGTACATGCATTAATAGAATTGCGAAGTTTTTGCGCTTTTTATTTTCACTATTAGATGATAATAAATCTGGCATTTAAAATTAAATTCAATGTCAACGTTGAAGTTATTAGGAATGCGACTTTTTCGTATATATTATGACACATAATATGTGTGAATTTCTAGAAGCATCTCATTGGTTCTACAAGACCTTGGAGTCCTTTATTTGAATCATAAGGTAGAATTTTTGGTCAGTAAATATTTATTATTCATTTCATACTGCTCATGACATATCAGTCATGGTCATTACAATAGCAATAAATAGCTCTATATATATACTTAATTCTTTTATCTTCGGTGGTTTTATAGTTTTTGTCGGCTGCATATCAAAGTTTAAGTAATGTTTTTTTTTAATATAAAATTATTCATCAATCCATCATCATTGTTTGTCTAGCCTTTTACCGAGTACATTGTGGTCAGCTTCCAGTCTAACTGGATCCAGCTGAATACCAGTATTTTATATAGAGCGACTACCTCCACCACCCAGTTTCTGGGTAAAATTATATTCTTAAATACATAATCTATAATATTATAAAACTTGAAAATTTCTTACTTAAATTGAAACTAAAACTATCTTTACGACGGAAACTAATTTTCCATCGCATCACACGCACGCCTAGCGCTCCAGGGCAAAACATTTCTCTTGGTAGTATTTCATGATGGATCGTTATCAAAATAATCTATTGGGAGACCCAAGATATTTTACATAAAGAAGTTTCCTATAGTTTTACCCGATTAAGGCGAAGCAAAAAGGAGGGTTATGGTTTTTGACCGGTATGTATGTTCATTTGTTCCCTCATGTCTTCGAAACTACTTTTCATAATTTGACAAATTAGAATGAGGTATCGTTGGAATCGTCTTGATCGTCCGCTGGTTATAGACTATGTGACGTCACATTATATTGAAAATGGCGTCCTCTAAAGGACTAAGTCATGAACTAAAAATGGCATTGTTGGGCATCAAATGAAAGTGCGTAATAAGCACATTTTTTTTTTTTTTATAGCCCCAAAATAATTTAAGTAGGTACGAAAAAAACGTTAACCAAAACAGGTATAAACAAGACACCACAGACAGATAAATTAAAGATACGGAGTTATCCGTAATCTGTTCGATTTATGCCACAAAGAGTGTGACTCCGGATTTTTGATACTGATGGCCACTAAGGGCCTAATCTAAAGAGATATATAAAATAAAATGTCTGTTTGAATATACACACAGTGTAATGATGGAAGCATGTCTCAATGTATTGAGCACAGCACAATAATGACAATACGATGATAATTATAATTCAAAACCTATTAGATATCAGACCTAAGAATCAAACCCATGAATCGGAGGGTCATCTTAAAGAGTAGCTTTAGAAACTACTACTCGGAGGGTCATTTTTATCTTAAGATCTACAGAAGTCAACTAATGGCGGACTGCGAATAATTTAATTTAACCCGCGCTTAGTCTTCAGTCAGAAGAAAGTGCAAAAAAAAAAACACAATAAATTAGTACCTAACTTACTTTTTATTTTAGCTCAATTTTTTTTTTCAAAATTTTTCAATTTTGCTATAGACATTATTTGCAATACACAGAAATATTTAAACATTATTACGTATCTAATGAAAAATATTCAATTTTCATTTTGTTTTATTTCGTCGTCTACAAAACGGACCGCGATAGTCTTATTATTTAAAATGGACCCCCATTATAACTAATTGGTGATCCCTGAACTACTACTATAAATAAGTTATAAACCCACCATACAAAAGGAGGCTTAGCTGTATAATATCAGATAGCATCCTATTTGTTAATAATTACTATTCATCTCAATTAACATTTATTACAGCGATCACTAACCCGCTTGTCAAGGTAATAGAATTAATTAGCTAACAATTAATGTAATTTATCCTCCTTATTATAGATTTTTCATTGTAATCTTTGACATGCAGTGTACTATCCATCAAAGGTGAAAAAAAACAAGGCTTAAAATAATATACCTAAAGGCCTACTTATATGAAATTGAAACGCAACAGCCGGTTCCCGTTGCTCTAAAAACGGTAAGAGATCAATGTAAAAAAACTATGTTCTTAAACTGAAAATTCGAAGACCTGTAACATTATCAAACCCGCACTGGGTCCGCTTGGTGGATTACCGCCCGTTCTGTCCCTCACAGAGGAGGCCTCAGTCCCAGCAAAGAGTCAATTAACGGCTGATTATGCCATCCAGTTTTCGGCCTTTCGCATCCAGCCTCCCTCAATAGCCGTCAAGTCATCAGGCCATGTAGTATACATTAAAGCCTTAGTCTAGCAGGGGCAACAGTGGACAGCGATAGGTTTTGATAAGGATTTTTTTACGTACTTACTTAATAATGAATCTTCAAAAAGAAACCAGTAACGAACGCGAAAGATTTGTTTCACAATAATTTTGGACTGAATTCTGACATTTTTGCGGCGTGACAATATTGACAAGACTGGAGGAAAAGACAGATGGACAAACCAAAAAGAATTTAAAATATTATAATGACACTGACTTCAAAGGTTGAATTGCATCAAAATAATGTTTTATGAACAGCAAAAGTTGTAAGAAAATATTCAGCTTGAAAATATGTAAAAAAATAACGCTACGTTTTAATTAAAAAGCCTTTGAAGACTTACTAAGGCCTTCTTTAACCTTAATCTTGGTTAAAAATAAAAATAAAGGGTCAAGAAACGTTTTTTTTATATATTTTGTTAGGTAGGTAAGCACTAACGTCCGCCGCTGCTTTGCAAGGTTTTTACGACTCAACAAAACATCAGATTTCTTATAAACATAAAGCTTGCGAATAAATTCTATGAATGATGATGAAAACCCCATCATAATCCGTAGCGTATTACAGCTCGTACACACTGGCACGATATCGGCCGTGACAGGCAGCGCTAGTGTGTACGAGCCTTTATAGAAAAACAACTCGGATACTGCGAGACTGCGGGGCACAGCTAGTTGTTACTGCCGATAGTCGAGTTGGTTCTCTGTTGCAAATGAACAGATAAGAAAAACAATATACCTAAACTCAGAAAATTCTACAAATGCCTAAAATTCAGATTTGTCACAAATTCTTTAGCACGAAATCGCACTTAGAACAGCTCAGCCGTTTCTGAGAAATACGCAGACAGAGCAAACAAACCCGCTAACATTACTTCCGCTCCTTGAAATAAATAGATAAACCAAATATTGGTTGTCGTTTCCTTAATAATGTATGTAAACATCGCTGTTATGGTCTATTCTGAGAGCATTTTCCTCAGAAAACATGTTTTTATTTTAAAACGAGTCCTTTTGTTTACCTGTTATTGCAACAAGTCGAACTTGTTGTAAAACAAGTGTCTTCGAAGGTAAAGTGTTAATGAGCTAATAACTCGAGAGGTTGAAGTAGAAAAACGAATAATTTTTCTTCTTTGTGTTAATGAGGAGTTCCGGAGACAATGCTTGCACCTTTTTTTGTTGAATGGTATTGTAAGTAGAGTGCTCGCAAGTTTACGCGCGGCTGAAATCGGAACTAATGAGTCTGGTCGTTTATTACGGTGAATCAAAAAGTATAGAATTATTTAATTAATTAATATTATAAGATTAATAATATTAAGATTAATTATTAATATAGACATAATATTTTGAATATTATAGTTAAGCACACTAGCGCCACCACTTGCGCGCACTCTAGTACAAGTTATAAGAGACACTGTCTTGTAGCTCAAAAAATATGAATTTAAAATATCATTTGGCAGTATAATTTTTGCTTGTCTGAAGTATATTATTTTATTCTCTTCCAGTCTAAACATATATTATGTGCAGGCCTACATAGAGGTTCCTTCTTTTATTTTTCTATTCTAATTCAGTTTCTTCAGGGCTTTGGCGTCAGTCTTTGTGAAAAATTATCTATATCGGTCGTCGCATTAACAGATTCTGCAAAATGATAAATATTTTAAGTGTTTTTAAATTGGAGAATTATTAGGGAAGGCACATGAAGATGATACTTGTAGAATAATAGAGATACATAAGTACCAATTAAAGTTACCATCAGTTAATATCGGGGCCTAGCTTCGGACATAAAGATTGAAGAATTTTACGTCATCAACATTAATAACAAGTTATAATTATTATTGTGTTATCAAAACAACACGATTTTAACCTTACAACGAAAAACGAAATAATAGACATTACAATAATAAGAACATCAATCAATATTTTGGGGATATCCGTGAAACTAATCACCTTGGGAACAAAAAACATTATCGAATACATAGCTCATCATAGCTTTTGGAGTTCCGTAGAAAAATACGAGTATGAAATGATAAATTCTATCTGCCTGTCTGTCTTCCGTCTGTAGCAGTCTTTACTAGACATTTTCATGTCAATCTGTCAGTCAAACTATTCTCACGATAACTCGGAAACGTTGGAAATTATCTGAAACAGACAAAGTACAAATTCACAATATTATTCAAAGTACTAGCTGTGCCCGCGACTTCGTCCGCGTAGAATAGTGACTTTTTGGGCAGCATATTTTGAATTACATAATAATATACCGTTTGGGTAGCTAAAAATTTACTTTACAGTAATGCTTCTCTGTATACGATATTTGACGTATGGCCATCGGGGATGAAAGCATACAGGCTCCTAGGATTGCTAACCCGTGACAGAGCCACATACAACTGACCGTGCGAGAAACAGCTGATACTTAGATCTACACCCACAACTTTCAGCGTCTGACCTTGGGCTTTATTAATTGTCATTGCAAAACATAGGCTGACTGGAAACTGGACTCGTTTAAAACTAAATGGAAAATTGTTTGGAATGAGAGGAATCCGAGGAATGAAAACACTTTCACCTTTTCCACACCCTGTTAAAATCTCTGCTTCTATCAGATTTCGTTGTAAATTGGTCACTTTTAACCTGGTGCCATTGCAAAGTTTTGGGGGGCTTAAATTTCTAAGAAGCATTATGGGTACGCCTACTTTTAATTTTATTTTATGTGCTGGTAGTCCAGTAGCATTGAGGGATTCTAATAATTCTACTGGGTAGCTTGTAGATTCTCCTTCTTCCATGACTCTGTTAATGGAGATATACTCAACATAATCCCCCAGAACATAGCTCAAAATTTCAGCGTTTATTGTTGCTGCTTGGTCGTTTCGTGGCGTCAAAATAGCTCTTTCGCAAAGCCAGGAATTTTCGCAAGTTGGTATCTGGATGATATGAGGTCTCGCATTGATGAAACTATGTTGCATAGGTTTTCATTACGAACAACTTTTCCTTGTTCCTGCGGATACACACCGTTACCAATCTCAAGTAGCAAATCTGAAAATTCTTGAGCATTTTCGTTGCCTCCAATTAACTAACTTCATCAGCCCTTGTTCCACGTGGTATTACAGGGAGAGTCTGACGAAAATCGCCACAAAAAAGCATAGTAATGCCACCCATGGGTTGATCATTTTGCTTGACATCACGCAACGTTCTGTCTACTGCTTCTACTGCTTTTCGATTGGACATTGTGGACTCATCCCATATAATAAGGCTACAATCACTAAGAACCTTCGCTTTATCGCTGTTTCTTGAAATATTACAAACAGGGCTTTCTGTGCGGTCTAAATCGATCGGAATTTTGAACATTGTATGAGCAGTTTTCCCACCTGGCAACAATGTGGCTGCTATGCCTGATGAAGCGACAGCAAGCGCGATTTAACCTTGGCTTCGTACCTTCGCCAAAATAACTTTAGTAAGAAATGTTTTACCCGTTCCACCGGGTGCATCTACAAATAGCATTTCTCCCAAATTCGCCTATACTCTCCAGGATACGTGCGTTCGCTACGAATAACTGAATCCTTATGGCAGCGGCGCGGCTCTCAGTGCGCTTTATATAGCCACGGACGCGCAGGCGCGAGACGTGTACGTACTCTGATAGAATACCTTAACAAATGTTCGCCGTGATTCTTTTAATTGACATAACTTTTTTATTTATGAACCGATTGACATGAAATAAACACTAAATGTTAAGTGAAGCTTACTACAATATATTAGTAAAAACCGCATCTAAATCGAATAAGCCGTTTCTGATATTAGCGTGCACAAACACACAGACAAACAGACAAACCGACAAACAGACAAACAGACAAACAGACAAAAAAAAAATTAATTACAATCTCGGGTTCAGCATCGATATAATAACAACCCCTGCTACTTTTTTTTTATATATTTCGATTGTACAGACACCACTTTTCTACAATTTTATTATATGTATAGATTTAAAATAACTTAGGTAAAGTGGTTAGGTAAGTTGACACGAGTTTGGAAATTGACATTTCAACAATAGGAGATGAGACGCTAGAGGAATAATAAAAAAAAAATAGTGCGGGAGGTATCTGAAGATTTAATATGACAATCGGAAAACTCTATAACTATGCAGCGGAAGAGTTTATCGCTTTGTACGGAACATCTTATCACAGACGGTTCAGACCATTTTATCTAATTGAATTAGGTTTTTGCAAGTACTTTATTCAGTATTGGCTCTCATTCTTTTGTCTGGACATTGATCTCTGAATTGAAGATTACATTTTTTATTTTATTTTATTTAACCATTTATGCACACACGTAGAAATAGACAAGAAGATAGGAACAGAAAAATACGTACAAAGACAAAGAAAGACAAAGCCAAAAAATAATATAGGTAATTTAGCTTCTCTTGAAGATTATGAATAGTAATGATATCGCTTCTAAGTATTTCGTATAATACAATTTATGCTATTTTGAGGTAGTAGTTACAGGTGACTAAGCGTTACTATCTAAGAGAAAGCCAGCAGCATCTATTAGCTAGGGATATTGTCGTGAGATATCATCGAGACCATTAGTTATGGCAGTTCATCCGGGAGAGCCATGTTTTTCAAGAGTATGTCAGTTCCTATAATGTACACATAAGTAAGTACCATTGGGCTTTAACAGAACTGGTGAAGTATGGGTGCCTACCACTGCCTTACCCCTCGGGGATTACAGGCGTGATGTTTTGTTATGTAAGTCTGAATAAAGGATGATTTCATTGATTTTTGATGATTCAAACGGCTCGGAACGGAAAGGATACGAACGGATGCGGCGACATCCGACCGTCCGGCAGGGTGTCGACGCATACGATCGGCTTCGTACGGTCGCTTGAAAACGTATCCGTTTCTACGCCTAGTCAAATAGTTTCATTCCTACCGTGTTGCAGCCGAAAGGATCCGTTCGGATACGACGACAGGCGATCGGATATGACGACAGGCGAACGGAGCCGATTACCCGTCGCAGCATGCTTTCGGCTACGATCGCATGTCGCCGTAGACGCCCGCGGTCAAGCTGCTGTGTGTGGCTTGGTAATATAGACTTTAAATACTGTGTATATGATTTAATATCGTTTAAAGATTGTAAAATCTGTTCTGATCCTATGCGATGCGAGCCGTTTGGTGGAAATCATTCATAAAGTCTTATACGTCTGGAATTGGAAGTCTCATCAAACTGACATGGCATGAAACGTGTTGCTAAGGATTTTGTTGCGCCACTTTTTCGTCTCATGAGGAGCGTAAAAACGGGTACAAATGGTGATCGGCGCGTGAATACGCGATTGTTACGTGAAATAACAACTTAGCGTGTCTTAAACACATTATATTCATTTCTATAAATAACGGAAACAGGAAAATATCACTGACTGATTATCCACAATATCATGTTAAGTGTTAAAATGATAAACGCGATGAAGTAGACAGGTCGCTTTATTTCTTGATGCTCATTCATATTCATGAGTGTCATCGTTCTGTTCCTGAAGACCTTCGGGCGAGCCTTGGGGCTAATGGGTGGTTCGATCCTGCTATTATTTATGTTCTAGATGCTTGAAAGTTCCGATCGATGAGTTCAAAAGGTTTTTGCTTATAGATGAGGACTTGAATTAGTAATAATTGCTTTAAATGTAATAAATGATGAGTTTGTTCTCATTCCTACAGTCAAGTTATTTTATAATACAGATAAATATGAAAATAAAAGGATAATGAGAGTAAAAGTATAACAGGTTATTTTACAGTATAACTTTGTGCCACTGTGGTTTTAATTATTGATCAAATTAACGCTATCATACTGTCTTCATACTATTAATTAGTCCCTTCAACCACCACCATATAAATGCTTATTTTACATAGAGACACTATGATACCCAATTGCTTTTAGATAAAGTTCTCCTTTGTTTAAAGCCACATTCTCTCATTCGTAGGAGGTTATAATGCTCTAAGGCCTATGTCAAGGCATCATCGTAAAATGTTATCACCCTTAGTACACAGTCTAGCCACGTGTTGTTCCGTATTGAAAATCCACGTCCAGAACAAACCGTGGTCTAGAATTACGTTTACTTCTATAGAATGCTAATTGATTTCACAAGGTCGTATTTTGACTGTCTTGAGCCACTACGTAAGATTTTTTAAATCTCTGTAATAATAAAATAATTCTTGTTTTTACATTCAACGACTTTAGTCAGGTTTAGGTACCATCTCGCCTTATCACTATGTCTTATTCATTCAAGTGTTTTATTCCCCCCGAATTGGGTGGGATATCGGTTACTTTATCTCATACCTAATGCAATCGTAAGAGATCCATAGCTTGTGGTCCATTTAATTGTTTACCGGGTTAAAAAACTTCAATAGTGGTTTTTGTAGGAGTCCTACTTACAAACGATACTTATTATTTCTTACCGTTGTTTCTTGTTTTGTATAAGTTTGTGCCCGACAAAATAATTCCACAAGAAACCGCTCCACGTACACCGCTGTTCTCAAAGCCGCTCACGCGACTTGCTTGCATTATTACCCGTTCAAGTTCACGGCTCCAAACCAGTTTGAAGCTCTTGAGCCACGCAGTGATTTGTGCTTTTTGTGGCAGCAGTCACCTTTCTCAAGCACTTACGTCACAACCTCTAAATCAAACTTGTTACGTATATTTGTGTAAGTATTTTTTACTGGAGGCTGTTTTTTGATTTATTGGATGCACGTTTTTGGTTGAGAAAGAGTGTAATTCGTTGAACCATTTATTTATTTATATTATCAATACTGATAATAGTTTCAACGAATTACGTATTTTGAAAATTTTCAAGAAATAATCAGCCATTTTACACATTTCATTTGGATAGCAAAAAGGATACAATGTGCCCAAGTGTAGCAATTTAAATGAACCTATAACAGAATGTCGCAACATTCAGACATTGAACTAAAATAACAACGTATTCTTGGGATCGCCAGTTGTATTAATCAAGCAATAATCAATTCATGTAAATCAGCTATTTTTTACAATAACCGACTAATTTATATTGTAGGGAGAAAAAAACAGACAATCAATTTCCAAAATACAAAGGTCAGATGTGTCGACAATTATTTAAATCAATTTAGTTATGAGAAAAAAAGAGTCAGATGAAGATGCGTATTGGTACCTAATAAATTAATGATGCCGGACTTGTTAAGTTTAAAGATCAGGATTTTACAAAACTGGTGACATAAATGGACGTGTTACAGGTGACTTTGGCTCACTGGCTTCTGATAGACAGACACGTTTGTTTATCTTTTGCGAAAACGATAATTGATATATTGAATATATTGAGTACATCACGCTTGTTTTCTCCGATGGGTCCTAACCCATTGCAACCCACAACAAGAGTGTGCAAATTTACACCCACATTTCAACAGTGATATATTGAAGATTAGTCTTATAGAGGTTTATCACGAAAAAGACAAAGTCATTATAGAAGATGTAGTAGGAGCAACTCATCAATGGTAGTTTATTATATTTCCTAACGTTAATGAGTCTTAGAATGAAATAAAACGAATAAGTTAATTACTGCTTTTAAGTTTAGTTTATTGTTATGCAAGTTTATTTCTGTTGATTTCAACTTAATTTAAAGAATATTTCCACAAAAAATAGATTATTTTAATTGAAATTCTTGAACGGTTTTTCTTGCTTTGTCATGCACGTGTTAAAACACGTGGTCGTGGAATTTTACATTTGTAATTATACTAATATTAGATTTGGTTTTGTAAAATTATTATACGAAAATCATTCCTCAGAGAATTAATTAATTATTTTAAGTAATTCAATCATATCGCTTGATCTATTAAAAGGATGGGAAAGACATGAAGATGCAAAATAAAAATAAAATAAAAGATAATAAAACCTATTAAAATTAAATTACTTTGACCGTTAGCTTAGGTCATCGCTAAGTGAAATAGGTATACTACAAGAACAATCTTTAGTTTTTTATATATCTTCGTGTTAATAGATTTCCTCATTTATAGTTATAGAAGTATAGTAGTGTGGCAAATAATAAAACATGTAATAAAAATAAAAATGCGATAAAAAGATCACAGCTTTGACAGTAGATAATTATGCTAAAGAAAAGACAAATATATGCGTGGATGAAAACCTTGGGAATGTTGGTTGAACACTAACAACTTAACAAGACTAAACTAAAAGAAAAAGCTTCTAAATGATTATAAAACTTAAGACCATGGATAATAATCGAGCACAGTTTTTTTTTTTTAATATCTGTAACCAATTCAGTGAATCAAAATTGTTTAAGTTCAAGGATAATAATATGTTTATCAGTAGCAGTAGTAGACTACTACCAATAGACATTTTAGCATAACTGTTAGTTTATTCGTACGAATATCGTCTTTTGTAGTAATCTTAGCCCGTTTTGGCTTTAATAAGTATTCATAAGTACGGAACTGATTTCCTCGGCCTTTGTGGTGGTCTCGAGTTCTATTGACGTAATTTACCTTGACCGCTTGCTTTATTTACTACGCGGGGTTTATGACAGGCGTTACATCATGTTGTATATTTTGTGATAGGAGTCGTTTTGAGGCTTTTTCTTGTATTGTTAAATGATTTTATTTTTGTAAGTAGGTTTGTACAAACCCTTTTACACGTCAATCATATTTTAAAAGCTAGATGAGGTCGGCGTTTTCTATGTGACTACTCTAAGAAGAAAGGCCGAAACATACTCAGAGGCCACAGTATTTTTTAAAGTCCAGACCTTATTTTGGTCAGATCATAATTATAGATTGGTGTCTGAAATGATCTTTTGAGGCAAGAACCATTGAATGGGCCTATACAGTCAGTGCACGCATTTGTCAGTAATCGTGCAGCTCAACTCAGAACTTAAGGAGCTCAACGATTCAACGAACACTACCAACATTGGTATTAATGGTAAAAAAGTAATAAAGCTTGGAAAGGACTTGGCTATACTTACATTATTTGGAGGAAACATTGGGGAAAAATAGGCAAAATAATGACAACATTAAGAAACATTAGAGGCAGTAATAAGCACATCAGACATAATTATTATCAATGAAAGAGATCTCAAACGGAGAGACGTTATCTAAATGATGCAGAATAAAATTTTTGTGATAATAATAAACTTATTCGAAAATCTATATAGGAATAAGGATAAAAACGTAAACGATAATAAGGAAAAATGAATTGCTACCCAAAAATGTTTTTTAGACTTTGGTAACCGGACCTACTAAGTAAGAAAATCTAGTTTTCTGTCCTGTGCACATAATAATGAGTTATGTATTTGCTAAGCCAATTAGCGCAGGTCTAGTTTCAAGTAAAGCAAATCTAGACGTGTATGTTCAAGCAACGTTGAAGGCCCAAGTTTAAAATAGATAAATTATAGAGAATTATATTTATTAACTTCAGAGTGCACAAGTTATACTCTCGACTCATCGCATCATATCGCATCGCCCGCCCGCGCTATTACTTCGTCTTTTTTCCTTCTTGCTCAACTCTTGGTCGTAGCGTGATGTACGTAGTATTATAATTATCTGTGGTGATGTTAAATAGCTTATAACCTTCCTCAAGAATGGGGTTATCAAAATTATAAAAGGAATTTTCAAATCCGACTGGAAGTTCCAGAGATTAGTGCGTTCAAAGTAAGTCTTCAGCTTTATTATTAGTATGATGTAACCAAAAACCACTAATTATGTCGTGAGTAATTCAACTAATTGATTCATAATCTTAACTCCCGGATGAGAAAACAAATATAAGTCATATCTATGTTTAAACTTTATTAATTATTTATGTAAAGGTTTGTAAAAAATACACACGTGTTGTATCATTATAATATCTTACAATATGATCGTGTTTCATCGTTAAACGTATACAATATTAGTGATCTATGCAAAAACATGAAAATGATACCTAATCTTTTTATTTATTTATTGTTATAAGGTTTTAAAGATCTTTTTTAATCTGTGACGCGCATTGGAAGTTAAACGTAAAGAGTGACAGTCAATGTTTGTATGTTTGTCATGATTAGTCTCCTAAATTGCTGCACTGATTTTGGTATAATTCTCTCTTTTGTAAGTAGACGTTCTTTTGGTTGGTTATCGTGTAGGTTTATATGTGTTTTTTTGGATAATGACTGCAGGCAATATTGAATAAGTTTTGTTAGTTACAATGTTTTACACATCAATGATCCCTAATACAAATAAACAAATATTTTTTGTGTTCGCTTATAAAAAAATATATAGGTAGGTAGGTACCGATTAACTTTATGGCAGATAATTATCTTGTTTTTATAATAAATTTGCTAACGATCTCTTGTTTGTGATTTAAATACATAATGATAGTTACACAAATAAATAAAATAGAATAAAAACTAAAATAACACGTCATTATAACTGAATACATTTGTAAAAAAATAAAAAAGATGAACAAATCATTGTAATTTGATACGCGTAATTTGTTTTTTTTATATTGAAAGGTTGTTTACGGATAAAAAAACTTATAATTTAATTAAGACTACCTAAGTAAAATGTATGATTATATCAGTAAACATCATTCATCATCATAATTTCAGCCCGGAATCACCCACTGCTGGGCCTCCCCTCTTTTCTGCCATACTTCCCGGTTCCGTGCGTCCCTCATCCAGGTGTTACCCGTGACTTTGACGATATCATCAACCCAACGCGCTTTTTGACACCCCTGGTTTATTTGACCTAATCTTGGACGCCATTCGGTCACAGCTCTACTCCATCGGCCATCTCCGCGTCTAACTAGATGTCCTGCCCAACTCCACTTGAGGCGTCAAAATACCTACCTGAGCAAATATTTGTGACCAACATAATGTGTCAAACTTGTATTTTGTCACGTCTTCTTTATTGTAATTCTCGAAACATGTAATCTAAAATACATGAAAATGTTTTGCTACTAACATCATTCAGCTGCCAGAAATAATCCTGCATACAGCAGTATTTAAATCTTGGAGTCACGATGTGTAGCGAATCTGCTATGCCTCAAGTGTTCAAAGCGAAGTCGGTCAGTTTTGTTACAGATACTATTGTGCTAAATACAACGTGCATTTAGTGTGTATTGTAATACAGCAGAACATGGCATGTGGCAATCATATTGCAGTTGTCATTTTACGGAAGCACGCACTTTCGAAACCAGCTTCTCCCCTTATGAAAATATAAGTTTAAATCTAACTCAAATATATATTCCAGATCAAGCAAGTAAAAATAATAATCATTCGTCAAATGACGCCTGTGTAAGACAATTTAAATAATGACGCGGAATGCATGATGAAATAATTATTTTTATTTATATGTCTAAGGAAACTTGACAAAATCCTGTTTTACGTTACATTCTACGTCTTATTAAAAAAACATGTCACCGGTCACCGGTCATCGATTTATAAATGTATTTTTAATTCATGACATGGTCGCGTGTTTTCCAGAATGCTTTAAATTATTATTATTCGGCATAGATTGTTTGCCGTGCCTTGGAGTCGAACCGTCGCTCCAGCACAGTCTCCCATCCCTCGCACACTCTCTGAGCTCAACGCTCTCTTGGACGCTAAGCCTGACTGTGATGTGTTTGCGGATGAATGTAAGAAGATCTTGTCAGTATGTCTGGAGTATTGTGAGAAGAGCGTATGTCGAGTAGTTGTATACTTTTGTTACTGTACTTAAATAATGTCTTGTGTCTTTAACTAATGTAATTGGCCTTGGCCGTTTTATGTTAAATAAAAATAAATACATAAATTAACTTATTTTATTCCATTAAAAGTGGAATTCGTTTTTGCTAACAATCTGAAAAAAACGTGCATTCATGATTATAATATTTCTACTATGTTCGAAGATCATTCAAACCGATATATCTAGGTACCTAATTTACGAGGATTCTGCAATGTCGTATTTGCAGGTATTAAAGACGTGTTATTTCTCGATTGTGAACAAGCTTAGATGATATTATTATAATTAAAAGAATTATAAGGATAAAATTTATGCACTGAAGCAGTTAATTTAATAAGGACTATATAGCTTTCCTGATTCCTATTATAGTAATGAAAGAAAGTCAGTGTGTTGTTCTCAATAAGAGACTTTATCACTCTATTTGACACGTGAATAACCTTCTAGACCATACATCAAAAGTTGTGAGTTAATTTATTATAATGCATAACGTAAATATCATCAGTGGCATTGAAAACAATGTGACGTTGTTAACATGCCCATAAAAATGACTTGTAAATTGTGTTCTGTTACATTGTCAATATAGCCTAGCGATTGCGGAAATTGAACTAACATAGTTTAAACCTAAGTAAACAAACCATAAAACAAACAATAAGTAAATCGAAATAACAAGAAGCACCTAAAAATATTTCAGAAGACAAGGGTATAGAGTATCATCGAAAGGAATACCGATGATATTGAAAGTTTACAAGTAATACAACCATATAAAGCACTAGATACTGTACTTTATAATAAGGTCATAAAATTGATGAACTAATACTGACTAAACGACTTATACGTTTTCTCTAGAAATCTTCAATCAAAGAGAAAAAGCAATAAACTCCATAGTAGATGGAGACCAGACATGAAATGACAATGATGAAAGTATGATTAATGAAGATACCTCATTTTACGATAAAAATATAGACATGAAGTAACATAATGGTATGAAACATAAACTTCAACGTTTATTATAAGATACAATAGGCGTAGATATATTTAGTAACCTATTCCGCTTAACTATTCTTAAAGAGTCTTAAAAAACCCTGTAAGAAAGCTGGTCCGAGCGCTGGACGCTGAGACACTCAGCATCCAGCGCTCGGCATGTTAATACGTCGTGTACGGGTTCGCGACAAGTCAATCGTCATCCTGAGGATGCCTCGTTGAGAGGTGAAAAACGTGTCGATTTCTTACAGGGTTTTTTAAGACTATTTAAGAATAGTTAAGCGGAATAGGTTAATAAATATATCTACGTCTATTGTATTTTATAATGGATTTCCGCCAAGTCACGCCTGAATCAATTAACTTTATTATAAGTTCTATAGTCCATTTCTATTGCATCAATTATTTTTATACCTAGCGACAAGACAACCATGTGCCTTTTGTATGACATAAAAAAGTTGGAACTCGAATAGCATGTTTTCAGGTCAGATTTAGTACATGAGACAAAAAACGAGTTTAGACGATAAGAATAATAAATAAAGGAAAATCATGAGCAAGGATGTGGATGGATTTATAAAGATTAAACATAATCAACATACAGACGTAGAAAATAGAAATATGAATAATCTTAAGTCAGATAAACAGCAATGTAGGTAATAAACAAATGTGACAGACGGATGGACAGATGAATAAACAACGAACAGGGCGCTGATCTCACCACATATTTATCAAAATGTTACTTTGTATCAAAGCATCCGGCCTTTTTAATTAGCATAAGAAACACGTGTTCAAAATCAGACGTAGTACTAGTTAATGAATTCTCTACATTCACATCATCATATTTATTCATTTTATTAGTGAAACTGTTAACCAGTATTACTTGGGATAATCTGAACTGAATTGTAATGTATTTGACGTCTTCTTCACAATTACCAGTATAAGCAGAGCCCTTAACTGTGTCGTAAGTCTAGTGGTCACAAGAGCAACTTCTAAGCGTGTGGTCATGGGTCTAATTCCCAAGTCAAGCAAAGTGTTGTTGCGTATTTCCATTAGCTCCGTAGCATTAGCTTCGACGTGATCGGCGAAATGAGGCTGTACCTCTGCTTTCCCATTCGGGGAATACAAGTATGATGTTATATCAATTCTCCAAATAATCTGGGTATTCTTTACGTCTGCATATAAGTGTAAAATTATTAGTGTCAATATGAATATTATGATGTCATAATATGCGTGCATGTTGATGTGAAATAAGCATGAATTATGTTAAGGCCACGGTATGGTCATTGATATTAGTAGCAGTGTGTACTGTTATCTCTAGACGTTTTTACACAATACTATTGCGAGTAACAATATTACTTGCATGTGAAGAAACAGTTGCTGGAAGAATGAATGCATTTTCGTCAAACGAGACTTTTGCCAAGTCATGCAAAAATGACTGCGAAAAAATGATGATTTCCAGCCTATTAGAAAAACTGCGATCTATTTCGTCAATTTACTCAACTAGTAGGCTTTTATTAAGCAATAGTTAATTAAAATCATACGACGAAATCTTATAAAAATGATTAAACAACTGTATAGATTTAACTGCTTCCTACTTTTCGCTTTCGTGGGACATTAGTCATTCATGTTAATGCTTTGAAGTAAGATGTTTTATTTGCTTATTCACACAAAACAAATAAGATCATCATCCTAAAGTAAACATCTAGCCATCTAATATACATTTCAAAGTCCGGTTGTGAATGAACCGGCAACTAAGCGCGATGATGAGTCAGCTCTGTAGTAACTTATTATTTTGGGATCATCTCTTATTATATACCTCGTTATAATGTGGTAACCTTGAAATACATTAGGATCCTGCTTAGCATTGTAATTTATTTTGTTATTAACAAGTTAGGAGGATGATGAAACTTTGTGTGTATTAGAGGAATTGGTATGCAATTGGTCAGCTGTTGTATTGTCATGTAAATTGAAAGAAATGAAATGTTTCCTAGAAAAAAAACTATTTCCAAAATTACAACAAATAACAGTGCTGTTACTTGTTGTAATTTTGGAAATAGTTTTTATTGTTTAGGAAGGTTGTAGCCTCGACAGCATTTTGTAGTAAGCTACCATTACAATCAAAGCATAGAATAAGTATTCGTTAACTTGCAGATATAAGAAAATCGTGTATATCGTTAAGAATTGCTTCAAATACTTACTTCAGTCTAATTCATGAGTCATTAGATTTATGTTCTCACTAACTGCGCCCCGCGCTTTAACCCGTATAAGTCTCGATCCCTTGAGACTATCGAGATAAAAGGTATTATATGACCTTCTCCAGGTTATGGTCTAACTATGTGCCAATACCAAAATCCGGTCAGCCGTTTTAGCGTGAAAGCGTAACAAACAAACAAACTCACATTCGCATTTATAATATTAAGTTAGGATTCACATTGTTTTAATCTATATCTATATCTATACTTATAATAAATCTGTAGAAGTGAAAATTCTGTACATTGAAAATATCAAAAAAATAAATGGCAGGGGGTGTTACTAGACCGACACCGAACTCAAAAATTTGATTTAAATTTTTTTTGTCTGTCTGTCTTTCTGTCTGTCTGTCTGTCTGTCTGTTTGTTCAGTTCCGGTCGATTACGATGAAACTTGGTATAATTATTCTTTAATATCCTGGGCACCACACTGGGTACTTTTTATCCCGGAAAATATCCCGGAAAAGTATCCTATCCTACTATATCTATATTAATAAAATGTTTGACTGACTCATCAACGCCCAGCCCTCACACCTCACCCCCACACCCTTGGACCTAGGAAGCTGAAATTTTGCACAGAGGTTCCCTTTATAATGTAGGCAAGGAATAAGGAAGCATTTTTCGAAATTCAACCCCTAAGGGGGTCAAATAGGGGATGAAAGTTTGTAGGAAAAATCTTATTCCTTGAGGTAGTAAACATGAAACTTCGCACGAATAGTTATCTAAATAAATTATAAAGTTTGTAGTTTTTGTTTTTCTAAATTACCCCCTAAAGCGGGGTTGGGGGGTGTCAGTGTTTGTATGGAAGAATTTTAACGCGCTGTCCGATTAACTCGAAACTCAATATTTATACTTAAAACCCATGGGGATGTATGGGGTAATTTCCGACACTCACGCGGGCGAAGCCGCGGGCAGCAGCTAGTCGTACATAAAATGATCAACATCCTTCTTATAACCTGCTGCTTGCTGCTACACCTATACTTATATCTCCATTATTTCTATTCCAGGTGGTTTTCGCCTCAGGCGCGCCCCAATCTAACTTCATCTTCAAGAACGACATTACCCCTGAAGAGGCACAGCAGTACCTCAAGCAACTGCCATTCAACGAGCCTCAGCTCTCTGGACGTACCGCTATCTTACCCCTGGTAAGTTATTATTTATTTATAAAGGTATCCTTACAACTTCTGTACATAATATATCTTAGGTATCTACTATAGTTAACAATAGCCTCGGACTTACATAGTCGCCAATTGCAGGTTATCCAACATTCTCAGAAATTATTGCATTAAATTAGTGCAACTGGGGCATTGATGGACGATCGTGAAAATGTGGGCCGAGTTGGCCTAGGCACGCATACGTGAGTCCATCAATGCCTGGTTGCGGCCAAGGCTTGTACAGTACTTTTCTCAAATAATGCGCGGAAATTCGAACTGAGTAAATTAATTATAAATTGTATAATTAATTTTTAAATTAAACGATAATTTTCACTCTAGAATTTAGTTCGAGTACAAGATAATCAATATTGCAATTTTTTCCCAATTGTTTAAGACTATAAACTTAAATAGATGCTAGTATGACTAAAGCCAGCACTAAAGCCCGTATTACAGAACCTCACTTAAGACTCAAGCATTACTTAAAACTAGTTTCAACCAATCAAAAAGCTTTAAACGAGTTTTAAGTAATGCTTGAATTCTTGAGTGCGGTTCTGTAATACGGGCCTAAGTGTAGCAGAATAGCTTATTCCGTGGCGACGCAGCTAATTCTAAACTATCTAGACTTAGGTGGGTACTTCAGCGTCACCATTCTTAGTTTCTGTCGAGAACTCGAGACACATCCTTAATTAATCCAATTACTAAAAAAAAGCAGCATGCAATTGCTACTGATCCAATATACATGGATGTTAACGGTGTATTTCATGTGCGTGTTTTAGTATTGTAAGTTGAAATAAAACATGCGCGTACAAAACCGTAAGTGATCATAATGACTGCTTTTCACGAAAGTTATAAAAAACGTATTGAATATTTTCGGTACTTATTTGATGACTTTGCATTGTAGGTTCGTTACGATGACCCTAGGTTTCGTTCCGCTGAGGCTGGCCCAACCCTTGGCCACTACTGGAGGAACGGAGAGGAGATTCAGAACACGGACGACTACGTTGAGGAGGTAAATAATGTTATATTAATAAGGTTCATCTTTATTGCGTACTAGCTGCCCGCCCCGGCTTCGCACGGGTAGCACTAAGTACTTTTCTACGGCGTACCTACCTACCCTACCTACCCTACCTACCCTACCTACCCTACCTACCCTACCTACCCTACCTACCCTACCTACCCTACCTACCCTACCTACCCTACCTACCCTACCTACCCTACCTACCCTACCTACCCTACCTACCCTACCTACCCTAAACGGTGATTAAAATTTCACCGTTTTAAAAAAAAAATCTGCTGTTCCTTACATTTTGAAACTCGTCAAAATGTAAGGAACAGCTGATTTTTTTTTCACGATTTCAGGTTTGGTCCCATTGTAAAAGTTATTCATAATGATGAGTACAATGACCCCTTAAGAGGAAAACGGTGATTAAAATTTCACCGTGTATATATAGAAGATGAGCAAGAATGATCTGCAAGTGTCACAGAACTGAATCATTTGACCATCATTTTATGAATTAAATAATGGCCCAAAATCCTGGCATTTTAACCGGTTCTGCAATAACATAGAAATGTTGCCTCATGTGGTCTACTGTTGTATTTCATTATATTTTTCACTCGTTCCATCACCATACTTAAACTAAGCTCATATTTTCTAGGTCTACAACGCAGCCCAGTACCACGGCCAGGATGGTCTAGGTCAGTACGCCTACGGCTACGAGACTCCTCAGTCTTCCAAGGTTGAGAACCGCGAAGGCTCCGGAACTGTGTCTGGATCCTATGTCTACCAGGTTCCCGGCCAGAAGGAACTCGTCAAGGTAAATACAATTGATGTACTAGCAACTATACGGTACTTGAAGATGATTATAAGTTGCAGTTGAGGAAAAAGGGAAATGAGAAAAAAAAATTGATGTCAAAATACAAAATCAGTTAAGAAAACAATAAGACATATAACATAAATCATTTCGAACAAAATTAGTATTCTTTGTTGTTTGAAGTTTGGTAAAAATAATAAAAAGTATATTTTAGTAAATTCTTTAGGAATATATTCTCATATATCATACCAGAATACCCGCGAAATTTCGTTTATTTTTTATTCGTATTCTTTAAGGCACCTCTTTAGGTCATGAACTATCCGAATATCAAAAAATATTTGGCGTGAAAATTGATTAATAGATACCTACCAGTAACAATAAATTCAACTTAACAAAAACGTTTCAACTTTTAGGTCCGTTACTATGCTGACAGCCAAGGATTCCACCAAGAGGACAACCTCCCCAAGGTCGTGTTGGAGCCCGCACAAGAGACCCCCGCGCTGAAGGAAGCTCGCCTTGCCTTTGAGAAGGCATGGAAGGAGGCAGCTGAAGCCAACTCCAAGGCCCCCACTGTTCAGCCCCCAGTCAACAACCTCCAGTGAGTATATTGAAGACATTTTTTCAAAGTCTCGAATAATAGAGAAATACTCTTTATAGCATCACAAATAACGGAAAAATTATACAAACATATGCAAGCGTGCAGTATCGACCGTATCATCGCTTGCCATCAGTGACATCTATGGTCAAACGCGAGTCTATGAAATATGTGGAACAAATAAGACTTTTCATCACGTTCTTACTATATAATCGAATACACTTAAATCGAGAATACCGTGGAGTTTCTTGCCGGCTCTTCTACATAGGAAACGGCCAATTGGAACCGTGCACCTAGCTTCTGATGTTTCATAAATGCCATGTAGGTTTATGTGAAATAAAATATTTTGATTTTTGATTTTGAATAATAATTATCACGTTGTAACTATTACCTTTTTTTTTTCTCTCCGTAGATACGGCAACTACCAAGCCCAGGCTTCAGAGCCCGAAAGTGTCGTGGTGTCCGCCCCAGCCCCCGAAGAATACCAGGCTCGTGATGGCAAAGCCCTAGCCTACGCTCAGGCACAAAGCTACCAAGGAAACCAGCAACAGCAATATGGACAACAACAGCAATACGCGCAACAGAAGTATGGTGGACAGCCACAACAGCAACAGGTTGAATCTGATGGCAAATACGAAGAACCGGAACCTACCGTAAGTATTGATGTTATCTGATTAAGTTTAAAGCGATTGATACCTATTTCTGACAGAAAAATAAAGAAAAAGAAGAATATCAACAATGGCTAGCGATATAACACTGTTGAAGTGTTTAAAAAATGATGTTGTTAAGACGAATGAGTGATTGAATTCTGCGCTATGGTTTGCGGGTTCAATTCTTGCATGAAACAAACACTTTTTCACTTGATCACGAATTCTGGATCTGGGTGTTTGTGCACGTAAGTTTTGTGTCATGCAAGGTAAATACTAGTGTGATATAATGGTCTTTGAACAAACGCCTTACTCCAAAGTTCCAGAGGACAGGGGGTCCAAGCCACATAGAGAAATTTATCTGAAAGCGAATCATTCCCCTAGTTCCCAGCAGATCATTAAAAATTTCTGCAATATTCGTAAAATGGTTACTCATATTGGCTGAATCAATCTGCCCTTTATATAGCCCTTTACCTAGGGGTTGGCTTCCAGACTAACCAGATGCAGCGAATACCAGTACTTTACATAGACTGAAAGCTTGGCCATTGAATTAACACTAAAGCAATTCATAATTTGTGAACCATTTTGCGAATCTCCATACAAAACTTTCAAACAGATGAATTGCGTGTTTGAATTAATATTAATCAATCTGTGACCATTTTGTGATTTGTAATATGATTCATATTATTATCTTAATACGAATATACTAAAGCGGCCTTTTAAGATCCCCAGTACCCACGAATAGATAACTTTACTTATTACTTTTTTGTTTCCAGGGTCCTCCTCATGGTTTCTTCTACAGCTTCAACTACCCAGTCTCCATCATCGTCCCCAAGAAGGAACAGAACGCTGCCGTAGACTACGACACCGTTGGCGTCAGCACCCAATAAACCACATGCGGTTGACATTTTTGGATTAAACCTCATTCTTTAATTTTAGGTCTTATATAATAGTTGTGATTTTGTCCAAAAATGTTTGGTTTTTTAAGTTAAGTTAGTGCCGAGAGAGTTTTGTCAAATTATAGAAACGAAATATTAGTTTATACTTTCAAATTAGTTTGGTACCTGAAAGGTTTACTGTCTCCATTTTTATTTGTGCCGTCTATTAGAATCTATAACTAGTACAAAACTTTCTAGGCCTTCGATGGTTCTTTGATTTCGCCCACAGATAGTTCAGTAGGTTGAAACCGAAAACGGTCATGAAGATATTAGTTTTATGAGTCCCTTAGATAGCCGATAGTCTAATGAGGCAGTTTGTATGACACTAGTAACCTAATTACGAGCATACTAAATGTTTTGTCGTTAGATTATCGACTTGTACTATATATGTTGCCATTTTAGGAGCGATTATATCGCTTTTCCTTTTTTGATCCGAAGTAGCATGATTGTAAGTGGAATTTTGATTTATGATTATGTACTTTCTTGTTTGTTATTTTTTTAAATACTCTTCGGTTTATCTATATGCTGCTTTGGATTGATTCTAATTTCTAACAGCAAGATTGGAGTTTGACAGTGTAACTTGTTCAGCACTATAAAATTGTACAATAGGATTAAGACAGTTTTTTTTTTGTTTTGTTTTAAATAATTTTGGTTTTCTTCTGGTTAGACTCTTGAACTCAGCCTTGCTAAAAGTTAAGTTTTGTTACCATATCGACTTAGATATAATGTAAAATATATTATGTATGTTATTTAAGGCTTCAGATGACAGCAATTTGTAATAATTATTATTTTTATAATAATAAAGCATTTTGCATAAATTATATCTTATTTGTCTTCTCCAGCCTCCAAAGCTTGAGATTTTTTGTCGGGAATGATTGAAGTTTATTCTGATTTTATATGCAGACTTGTTTTCTATTGGAAGCAGGAGCTTTGCAGCCGTAAAAACTTTAGTCATTCATAATATGGCAAGGATGCACATCGACACTTTGCAAGTTTGTACTTATAAGCGAGGATGCACACATTGCTCAGACGCCTTGCCCACGCTACCATAGAAAAAGGGGTAACTTTTCTCCACAGAAAATTAACAATGATTCGAATGCTGTGAAAAATAAAATAAATTGTAATCGAAATACTAAATATATTATGGGCACAACCATTCTTTACCACCATTTTTTGTTACTACAACAGTCGCTATTCCGAATAACATCTGTCACTTAGTTAACAATCAGTCTTCCTTACTCCTCGACAACACTGTCCAATCATTGATTCAGACCAGGCATTGGTCCAGGGTAAGGCATCACTATAACTGGCATCTGACCTCTGTTTCCAAGCGTCTTCATACTGCCAAGTGGCACCTGTCCTTGAGGCCTGAACCATCCCCCAGTGAGCAGGCTCGTTATCCAAGAGATGGTATCAGGAACATTTATTTCTATTGGCAGGAACGGAATGTACGAGATAATTTGTCCAATGGAGAATCTTCCTTCATCAGGGAGGTATACTACTGCGTTTTTAGGTTGTGTTTCAGGGGATTTCGGGTTTGCATCTACAACAATGGCGTCTTTGTTCTCATCTATGTGTCCTGTGTTACTTTTGAGGCTGGCATTTGCTACTTGTTCGTTGAGGTTCACGTATCTGTCGTCAGCTTCTTGATTTGTTGCTGCGTTTGGAAGGACGATCACCAATGGCTGCTGTTGTTGTGGGTACCTGGAATTGATATTTACTCCGTGTAAGTTTCACCCTTTTTTTGGCATGTTATGCATATTAAACTGAGGAAGTTCTACTAAGCAGTCACGTGTGGGGTATACCACATTTTATTCCAAACTTCGCACAAATTTCTTAACGGAATTCCTGTTACAAACATATGAGAGGCCAAGCTGAAGGCATCGTCTACGAGAGATTATAATCTTAGATTGTAAACATAGCAACGTGTGCTCGATTCGCAACAAAAGCACACAAACCATAAAACTGTTTACTTTTAACTTTTAACTTTACTTGTAAAAGCTTGTTTCGTATCATATTTTCCCTCTATAAAACGTGTTTAACTTAACTGTGACTTCTATAAACATTAGAAGCAAGCAAAGTTCACCCAAATTCTCGAAAACAAATAAAAATGATGTTCGCGCTAGTATGTACGAGCCTTAACGTGTGTAGACGGAGCAAAACAGCAACTCCTCGTAATCACAATCATCTCCTGTATTATGGTGTCAGTCAATCAATCTGCGCAACCTTTTACGAATTACGTTGGAGTGTAACCACATGCAGCTGAATACCAGTATTTTTCATGGAGCGACTGCCTGTCTGACCTCCACAATCCAGTTACTGGGTAGCACGATACCCCTTGGTAAGACTGGTTGTCAGACTTTTGAACTTCTGACTACGCGTAGCGACTATTAGAGATCTACGAATAACAGATGGGTCCAACGGCTTAACGTGCTTTCCGAGGCACGGTCTGTAATGGATGGTCACCCATCCGCGAACCGACCGCGGCAACCGTAGCTTAACCGTTCAGTCCGTGCGGCTGTTAACATTATGCTACGAGCCCTTTATGATAATGGTTTCAGCATAGATAATATAAGTTTTAGTTACAAACATATAAATCAGACACGTTGTAAATATTTCTAATATTGAGAATTGACTTAATAAAAATTTATACACAAGGAATACTCACATCGGAGGTGACTGCATATTTGGAGCTATATTCCGCAAGAATGGAAGCTGCTGCTGCATCCCGTACTGCATCGGCAGGTATGGCAGTTGCATAGGCGCGCTGAACACCAAAGCAATGCAGAGGTACAACACTACCACAAGTTTATGATTCATTTTTGCACTGCTTTTGAACAAAGCACTATGTTGGTTGGTCTTCTTGGGTTAAGTGCCGTAGGTTTTGCTCTGTAGTCCTCTAATTTAGAGAACTAAGAGTATATCTTGCTGTTTCCAAGTCACAGGCCGTTAAAGTTTCTATGTGATGCGTGTGCGTTGCGAATCTAACGTTGATAACAAAAACACAGGATGAACACACTAATTCCCGTTGCCAAATAAAAAAAAAATAAACGTCAAACACTGTTTCGGCGGGAAGACGTTGACAGTATGATCGCGAAGTTTTTTTATTTTCTTTTTTTTTCGTGTGACGAGGAAGTGCGGGAGCGACCGTTTGTCTGCCGGCAAGGAAGTGTATGTCTGTATGTGCGTTCGGTGCTGTGTTATTATTCAAGTTGTGACAGCGACCTACTCTTTCAGCCCTGACCTTACTGCGGGCAATGCTTTCTTTTTTGGGGTTCATTGTTTCCAAAAATTATACATGGAGTGTTCACTTTTTTATATTTTTTATTAATTAAATAATTTAGTTCTTAAACTCGTTCAGAGTCACAACCAGGATCGCTGTATAAAATTATTAATGCAACCAACAACTAGGAGAACTAGAAGTGGCAATAGCTCAATGATTAAGGGGCGGACAGGCGAGTGAGAGATCGTGACTTTGAACTGAACGCAACCCGTTACTTTATTGACCTTTCACGTCAACATACAGGGTTTACAGAAATACTAGTACCTACATTGTGCAACCTACCAGTGTCACTGACCATTGACTTCCAATAAAATAATATCACAACCATAGAAACGAGAACCCGCAGAAAAACGGCAACGTGCAGAAACCACGGAACATTTTTCTGTTCCGTGGCAGAAACCAAATATTCCGCAGCTGCATCATTTTGGGTGTCAAAAATGTTTAAATACGTGAGACTAATACATAACCTACATTTATATTCGTTAACGTTTTGAATGTCAATAGATTGACTAGAACAATCGGAGAGATGGACAAATTGCGAATATTGACCCGGTTTACCTGGATCCTAGGATCAGTATGTCATAGAAATCTATTCGAAAACCTACATAAAACTGTAAATGCTTTGTTCTGATCTGAATTTGTAATTTAAGGATTTGATCACGGTTTTGGTATACCTAGATCGAACGACACGAAATTCTAAATGCATTTAATTAACTTGGGCATGCCGCATGAGGTCCTGGGTGCTAGTGTTATATTGGTGTTTTTCTTTATTAATTTCTCAGTAGCAGCCCAGAGTCTGGGTTTTTGCCCGGTTGATGGGGATGATCATGGTTTTGGTATAGAACGAACGACTCGATATCCTAAAACGCATTTGAATACCTAGAATATTCATAGACAAAATTCAAACAACCTGTATGTATAAAACAGTTTATCTTTGCAAATATTACTGACAAAAACTTTGTAGATATTATGTGGGTGTTTTTTTTTAATCCGAGGTAATATATTATCACGCATAATGTTTAATATTCTCTCATTAATTTTGCACAAAAACAACTAAGTGCTTATTACACTCATTACAAAAGAACATGTCATAATTACAGAGCCGTTAGATTAAATTACATTTTTACAGGCAAAGAATATTTTACGATTCATTCCACTTTGCCTAAAAAGTATTTATAAAATGATAAGTTGATTAAGACTGAAAAATAAGCAGAACTGGTAGCATTCGTAACATGTAATTTCCACGAGTCGTAATAACTAATTGCTGACAAAAGATTATTGCGGTAGTGGGTTTCAGGTTAACAACCTGTGGTGATGTTTGTAATAATGGTATGGCTGTGTATTTAAAGTGATGGTAGTGGTAGGAAGAAAATAATTTCTTCTACTAAGTATATTGTAGATAGCTCTTGGTAAAGCTCTTTTTAAACTGCAGCGAATCCCGCGCGGGGTGTGGGACGCTCGCGCCGATTGTATCAAGTAACTTATAGAGTTTTTCAAACTGGCGCGAATAGTCGTGTGACTTCCTAATTATTAAGGGCTTGTACACAAAACTGCGATGCGATGCGAGTTCGTAATGCAAAAGCTTCGTTCCTAAGAACATCTTAGGGTGCCGTCGCAGATTTTTGCGATGCGACGTCGCATGGCAGTTTTAAAATAAAGAAAATATCTCAGACCTCATCTGACCAGGGGGGGTCAGATGGGGTCTGGGATGTTTTTCATTTTTCTGTTCTTTCTTCTTTTCTTCTGTTAGTAATAAGAACCGCATGAATATAATCTGTGTGCTGCAGGCAGCAGACTCACAAAAGGTGATCGTTTTTTTCACAGGCTATTTACCCGGTTCTAGTAAAAGAACAATTCGTTATAGGGTTTCAGAAACCAGACAATCTGATAGTAATTATGTTTTTGTATCCTTTGTTGAAAAGATCCAGGGTCTAAATAATTCATTATAATCTAGCGGCTAGATTGTAATTAATTATTTAGAACCCTGGATAGATTAAGAATAGAATAGAATAGAATAGATCATTTATTTATTTTACACACAAAGCATGCAAGATGTTAAGTACATTTTTCAAGATTCTAGCCTATATGATTTATAAGCAAAAATCTATCTTAAATTTTTTCGTGTTAAATTATGTTATACGAGTATTATAAGCCTGGGTTGTCCCACTGCAGGGCAAAGGCCTCCCTTCCCTCCTTCCACTTTTCCCGGTCTACTGCGATTGCCAAGCCCTTAAGAAGGAGTCCAGCGCATCCCGCCATCTCTTTCTGGGCCTGCCACGTAGTCGTTTCCTGCTGTTTGGGACCCACTGAGTGGTGTTTTTTGCGTATTGCTGCTTTGACATGCGAGAGATGTGGCCAGCCCAGTTCCACTTCAGGCCAGCAGCAGCAGCAGCAGCTTTAGGCCAGCGTCCAGTATTTGTGTTTTGGAACGAAGAACTTTGTGAACTTTGTGTTTTGGACTTCCTAATGCGGTCTGTGAGTTTGACTTCTGTTCCATAGTCCGTTGGCAGACTCCAAGTGCGGACTTTTGACGCTTTGTAAAAGATCATGACAGAATTGTTTGCGATGAAACTTTGGTTGAAAACTTGTTGTGTGCGCGCTGGAGACGATTCATAACAAAAAAATATATTTGAGAAAGGCACTGCACATAATCACCAGGCATAAGCTAGAAATAATATAAACACTTTGCATATTATTTTCTTATTGTGTAGTAATCAAGTATGTGGTGTTGATTTTATGATTTCCACGCTTTTGATAGTGCGTGCCCTAGGTATTGCTCAGTTTTCATACTAATAGGCCCGATAAACTACAATTCTAGCATGGTCTGAGAATAAACAATGCATGTACGCATTAGCGTCATACAATATTGTTTATGGCACATAATGCTTTCCCAACTGCCGGATGAGCTCATATTTTCTGTACAAAAGCCGGGACAACACAGCCTAAGGGTACTTGCAGATTATAAAATACAAGCCTCTGTTCTCTCCTCAGTTCCGGAGATTACCCCCTACGTACAAACAAACAAAGTTTGCCTCTCTATAATATTAGTATAGATTCGCCAAAGATATGCAAACAGCTCGCTATCATAAATTCGGCTATGATAAAATACGTCTTCCTGATTAAAATGCGCCATGCGTACAGCTTTCGCATTCGTTGCGTATTCGTCAATGAATTAATATTATTACGCTCCATTGTATTAATCAAATCCTCTTCTATATAATTCACACGACCTGCGCAGCGCCTGTGCCGCGCCTTTACCTTACGCCTTCTCTGTGTAATTCACGCCCAAGTGAGATGCTACATGCACCGTTGTGCATACATTATGACGTTTGCATAATAGGGTTTTCGTGATGTTAGCGAGTGTGTCCAACCAGAGATGCACCTTATTAGAATGCGAATAGTGTGCGGTGTAACTTCCGTGTTTAGTGCACTTTCGCTAGTGTGGTCGTAACCTTACATCTGTTCATTAGAATTAAATTCCTTAGAGAGCCTCTTCGTAGTAGTATTTACGACATAGTTCATCGAGTTTGTGAAGAGGAGAGGAGTAAAAAGTAAATGTCGTTTTTAACCGACTTCAAAAAGGAGGAGGTTCTGAATTCGACAGTATGTTTTTTTTGTATGTTTGTTACGCGATTACTCCGCCAATTATGAATTGATGTTGAGGATTCTTTTTTTGTTTGGAAGGGTATGCTCTCGAGGTGGTCCCATTGTCACCAACTTAGAATCTGATAAGGGGATCCCATGGCAATCAAGGAAACTCTTCTAATATTATAGGCACACCAAGGTAACTTGTGTATTTGCTCTCGGAAAGCACCATTTGGTGAAGTGGAACTGATGATGAAGAGCACAGACGGCCACCGGAACAACTCAATAATAAGTATTTCACGGGTTGCGATTCGATTACTTTAATATGGTTGCCAAGCCATTTGTGCTCGTCATAATGCATATTATTATGGTGAAGTGGTGCTGATGGTGAAATAACACGAGAACTCCTCAACAATTAACTTCCCTGCATCGACAAAAGCAATATTTTGTAAAAGGTGATGAGCAGTTGCCATTAGGCTATTGTAACTTAGATAAAATTATAAACCGACCCACTAAAAAGCTATAAAAAATGACCTATTAATCATTGAAAAAAACTTTTTTACAAAAACAAAAACAACCGAATTCCAAAAAGACACTACAGAGAGAAAAATAACTTTTATTTCGGAAGTCGGTGGCAAATAACGAAAATAAAAAACCAAAGACACCGATTTCCGAAATTAAAGTTATTTTATTAAGTTAGTTTATTAGTGTTACATTATTATTGATTAATAGGTTTTTTTTTTAATAGGATGAACTTACATTTTAGTGTCGTACACCTGACTGTTCTTTTTATTGACAGAAATGAAATTGCAATCCCATTTTAATAATCTTTGCCTGATTTTGCCCAAGTACAGAATACGCTCTCACCATAGAACTAAAATATAACATTAAAAAAAAAGGGAACCCTAAAATAAAGGCTTGCAACACAATCGGTACGCGGCAGTAATTTGGTGCGGTATAGTAACCGCGCTAGCCGTTAATGTGATAGGCCTTAGTTTATCTCTGCAGCCGCAACGCTGTTATGTTGTTATTTATTACTAACTGTTATAGGGTTTTAAGTTATGGTACTGGTATTTAATGTTACAGGGCCAGTCTTCATAAAATATGTAGTTGTATTTCAATGAAATATAGCACTTTTAGTTCAAATCTCTTCTATGAACTCGTAACGTCGAAAATTACGTTCACAGGGTCGAAAAATCCAAGTTGAAGTGTAAATTTCTTGAAAATAATAATAGCGAAATTTTCTGAACTGTTCAGAATATCCCAGTTTTTTTTTAATGATAGGTGGACCCCTTCGCTTTACCTCATTTGCATTTGGACCACTATGTTTGAGACACCCTGTATATCTTACGCATTGATCAGCAGGCTGACGTAGTGTGGATTGGCGATGGCCCCTTGACACGTTAACCAATGATGTCTCTGATTAAACAAAGTGCATAATAATTATGAAATTATCGAACACACAAAGTAAATGATGATCTTACTATAAGTCTGTTGACTATTTAAATAAGTAATGATCTGAAGGTATTATGCCTGTTGTTGTCTCGTCCTCTATGATGAAGAATGTTACTAATGTAGTAACATTCTTCATACATACACATACATTCTTCTTCATTCTTCTATGGACGGACGACACAACAATAGGAATAATCTCAATCGAACGTCGCTTACAGGTAAGCTAGTTTGATTGTTCAATTATTTATCACATTATTCTCTAACATGGCATATGGGATCAGGGAAGGAAATTATAATACCTTTAACAGCTTGGAAAGAATTGACTGATAACCGATCAAATTGTTTGGAAACAAAGAGAGTGGCTAGCTAGGTGATAGATATCAAGTTCGTGCAATCGCATAATGGACAAAGAATCTAGAATGGAAAAAAGCACGTATTTGTATTTACCGAAACAAAAAGCTAACGGTATTTATAAAAGAACAATAAAGTAATCAAGAAAGGTCCTGACAGCAGTTAGCAATGACAATAAATTACGATGTCTACTGGGGTTCAAGAACCTCATTTTATACTTACGAGTTTACTTTATAAAATGGCGAGGCATGAATAACTTCATGCATTTTGAAAGAGGCTTTCAATCAGTGAGGCTGAAATTTTGCTGTCAGATCATTGCTACAAGAAAAAGAGGAATTTTTGCCTCCTAAAAAACAAACAACAACTGGAAAAATGTGGGTGTACTAAAGGTAGACCTCTGCCTGGCCCTTCGGGGAGTGTAGGCGTGATGTTATGATATGTTGTGTTGTGTAAAAATACCTATTACCGATAACAGTACCTACTTAGTCACCGTTCAGCCAGTGAGTTAGAGAAGATTGGAAAATATGCAGGATCGAGAAGATGTTGACAATGTCGGGATCAACTTTCTTTAAGTCTTTTTCGTTCAACTTTTGTCGAATGTAGCTTTTATAGGACCTGAGTTTTGGCTAAACGTGGAATTCTGTATTCATTTTGGCTCGATGAGTTTGTATTCGTCCTTCAAAAGTCTTTTCAAAATGATTATATTGAGTTATTATTTGTATGTTCGGTTATTCAGAAAAATTTAATCGATTTTACATGAATAGAAAAAAAAACTGCCAAAAGAAGACAATGATTAACTTCTTAAGACATCGGCAAAAACAAAAACAAATAACAACGTCAATACAAATTAAATAGGTAAATAACAAAATTATTAACAACAAATTACTTAAGTCTTAGATAATACAGTACAAAAAAATAAACAAAATACAAAAATAGTAAAATAATTTATTACGAACTCTAAACCTTAATGATATGGCAAGAATAAACAAATAAATAATATTACGACTTTAACTTAAAAACTAAATTAATCATAATAAATGCAGAAATAAAGACATCACGATACTAACTAAAACCAAACAAAATCTACGGAAGTGAAAATGCTTAATATTTCTAAAGAAACGACTTTTTCCAACCAGTTTTGTTTTTGTTTACTAACACGAAAATATTTACGCAACATGTTATATCATACACCGAGATTATACAACTACTTATTGACATAAAAATATTATTTTTTTGTATTTCTCCGCAGCTATCGAACATGCTCTAATAATAAAGTCGTACTCAATTGTTTCCATGCATCCACATCTTTGCCTTTTGGACCGAATCTTCCACATAACGCATCAGCTGCCTACGTTGTCTTCTCATCTGGCTGGCCGTCATCAACAACCATGTCTATCTCAACTTCGTACGTCCCTGGCTTTGTACGCGATGGCCTGACCACTATTCCAGGCATTTTGGACTCCTGCACTCCATCAACTTCGTTCTCCGCATTGTTACCAACAGGCACCCCACCTTTCACTGCCGACGTCCCATCAGGAACAGATATACCGTTAAGCTGGTCTTGAGGCAGCTTCACGGACATCAAACCTTGGAAGCGTTGCACGAACATCTCCAATATTGGCCCAAACCTGGACACCCCGTCGGTTGACAGCAAGAATCTGTCAGATGCTCCCTCTTTGGGTCGGAGCACAAACATGTTGAAGTTTAGGGTCTTCTTGACCGGCCGGGCCGCTGCCTGCGCGATGGAGGCTATAGCGACGAGTACGAACAGTGCGCGAGGTGACATAGTGTCTCAGTGAGTTCGCGAGGCGGTTGCGTGCGCCCACGGCGGCGTAAGACTCCACACTGCGCCAGTTGCGTTTTTGCCGCGCATCTAAGCCAAGATAACGGGTCCACGGCAAAAAGATCATAATTGCCTCGCATCGTACTGAACGTCTGATAATTGCAACGATCTCTCGACACCTTTCCTTTGGAAAGCGATTCCATCTTAATTCAAGTGAGTCATCATTATCAGATGCCCAAAATTTGATGATCTTCATTGCTGTACGAAGTTCACAAAATTCTGTTTTAAGCTAGGTATCCACGAAGATAGAGATAGTTCAAGTTTGATTGGTTTTGAATCAACCATTAAAGTCTGAATAAAAAGATACTGATGCTATAGTGTCAATGTTGTGCTAAAGCAGTGAACCTTAACAAATCGGCTCTAAGGACCATATTGAATTGAGCTGGAGGTGATATAATTTGCACATTACTGCACCTGTAGTTTTAAATCATATTTATGGCCATCCATCATGCGCAGCTCGTGTACGTGATTGATGGTAATATAATGATGCAGTATCAAGGTCACTACAATGCAGGTCAATGAAAATAAACAAAATGCGGTTTGTGGCTTTTTTGCTATTGTTCTTAGCTTTTATTTGTTTTTAATGATAGAAATTTTGATGGCCAATTAGCTGGAACGAATTGTTACTTTTTATTTTAGCAAAATGATAAGTGTATGTGATTCGACATGTTTTACGGTTATTGTCTTGGTGAAAATACATGTCTCAGAAAGAACTTTCAACCGTTGGTCCCGGCTATCATTCGTGGATCTTTGACAGTCTTTACGGGTCGTCAGAAGCCCGAAAGTCTAACAACCAGTCTTACCAAGGGGTATCGTATTACCCAGTTACTGGGTTGTAGAAGTCAGATAGGCGGTCGCTCCGTGTAAAATGCTGGTATTCAGCTTAATCCGGTTAGACTGAAAGCTGACCCCAACAAAGTTGGGTAAAGGATAGGACGTTGATTGTCTAGGTGAAAATGCATGTTCAGAGGATGGCTAAAGAGAAGACAATATGATAGTCTTACATAAAATAAATATATGAGATAATTTTTCTTTGCCGTGTCGTTGATTCCAATACTTAAATTAAATGAGTTCTTTCAGCAGATAACATTGCAAATTGCAATGGCAATTTTGAAAGTCCCAATTAATCGATTAGTGTACCATCATAGGCGGTAATCATTTTGGTGAAAGTCCGAAAACACCATATCTGATAAAAACATTACACATCTATCATATTACATCACAAATATTCTAAAATCACAGAAAAATACCTGACCAGCCCGAAAGACTAATGGCAGAACACACAATAATTGAAACCGCATTACAATTTAATTGAATTAAACCGTCCACGTCTATCTCGAGTCAATTATCCGTTATTTATGTCCAATCACATTTCCAATTGCCCATAATTATACGTCCGATTCCTTTGGAGATCATAAACTGGTAACCATTCTTGGAACTTGACAATTTTAGAGCTGATGCTGAAGAATTGTTAGCCATGATAACTTGCATCTTATTAGAAAGGGATAGAGATGATGTGGATGATTCTGGAGAGTAAATCTAAGTTGGTGTATGTTATACTTTATAGGACTGAACGCCACCACAGGATGAGGCTCCGTTACGAGACGATAAAATGCAGCTTAAGTGCTAACGGTAGCAGTTTCGCAGATAAAAGTTAGATCCCACAAGGAAGTATAAATATTGTTAATGATGGCAATTTCACTTCAGGAAGTGTTGATTGGAATTAATTATTTTATGACTGTTTTGTATTGGTTTGGGCACAAACCGGTTTTTGGACACTTTAGTTTTTTTACGCTTTGTGGAAAGTTAAAGTATTTTGTTTATCAATTTTATTTTAATTACCTATCTGTGCCTATGTGAGGTTTCAGGAAAAAGCAAGAGATCAGATGCTAAAGACGATAAAATATGTTAACTTAATGAAATGGTAAAATTCAAAATCTTACAGGGTGAACCATTTACTTTTGCCACAATCAGGCTCAATCTTTGAAACAAAACATAACATCACGCCTGTAATTCTCGAAGGGTTAGGCAGAGGTGTACCTATAGTAGCCCCACATTTCGCCAGTCATTGTCAAACTTGTCAGATCTGTATAAAACTAAATGATGAAATAAGTCTGGTCCTAACCAACCAAGATGAAGAGAATCATAAAATAAATCCCAAGCATCCAACATAACTAGACAATATTGACAGATTTGTAACCCGTCAAATTACAATATTTTATAAAGACTTGAAAACGAATACTCACGATCTCAAATCATTAATCTTATTGCGTTGCACTGCATGAACGAAGCTGACATTTTTAATGGAACCGTTTTCCACCTTATAAAGGAAAATGGTACTGATAATAAATCTAAGGCAATTTTACCAGTTGTACTAGTCACATAACTGATAGATGGCACAGTAATTCGCGTTGCTGTTAATTTATTATAGGAGAAAGCGACCGGTCCTGGCGATAGTAGGGCGATGTCGCTCCATATTAGCTGTACAGTTGCTAGCGCGATTTTCTAAGGAATTTACTGGAAATTGTTGTTTACTTAAGTAACTTAAGTTAAGGGAGAACTGGGTAATAGAATTGAGAGTATATGTGTAGTGGCTTGTATGTATTTACTTCACTTATTGCATCAGCGGTTACATCTCACATATTTTATCAATCTCGTTTAAGTGAGCCCATTACATTAAAGGAGACAATTTTATACTCATGAAATGACATATTACGTATTCCTTGACCTGATGCCAAAAATCAAACCAATTACCCATATTATCAAATAACTCTCTCTGTAAGATTTAAAGCTGATTGAACACGCTGGGCTGCTGTTATATTTATTGCTATGTCAGTCTACCATGAATTGATGAGGCTTCGGCACGAATCTGACCTTATTACAAAGAAAAACATAAATTAATACAAGATATTTGGAAAAATATGCAGATCAAAGTACCAACAATAAATTGTATGTCGAGTTTTGCATGTCAGAGTGTAGAAATTCAATGAGGTGAAAGAGAATGGACAAAAGTTGATTAAATAAAAAATAAAAATTCAAACAGTATCAAACATTTAATTTTTGTAATAAATATAAGAAACTATAATTGCATTGTTATTTTAAAAACTGGTAACAAACATAAAATTACCTACATCAAAGTGCACTTTGACGAAATACTAGTTCTAAAACTAAAATCACTTGATTCAGTACTGTTACATCTGAATCGAATATTTGAGCTGATATAGTTTCAATTGGTTTAATCACAATAAACTAATGTGTGTCGTTGAGCTATGCTTTGTTTCGTGTAAGGGCTTGTACTCGGTGGTTCGATTTAGCTTCGACAGCCTCTTTGGTGTCTTCGATTCCTTGTTTTAGTTGAGCTGGAGGAGCACCTGAAATTATAAAAAATAAAAAATTGTCAGCATTATCTTGAATTCCTGTTGTCTCCTTGCATAATGGTTTCTTTTTGTCTGGTTACTGTACATTATCGGTACAAGGTGCCTTGGAATCTGTGATACATTTCTACACCTTTGTCACTTTTTTCTTTTTTGTGGGGTTAGTGACTAACCTTGTGTCAGAGTTTATATGCCAGCCATGGGCCTCTGAGTTGGCTTCACATGCAGTCGAGAAATTTCTCTCTGTCAGTAAGGTTGAATATTATTATATTCACTTTATAGTAGTAGTAGTAGTTCGAGACATTTTAACTCATCAATAAACATGTAAAAAGTGCCTTGGATCCTAAAGTTCTCGTTCCTATCTTCATTCACTGCACCTAATTACCTTCTCAACTTTAAAACGAATTCATATACAACATGTAAAAAAAAAACTTATTTTTAATAGGGAATTTTACCGGGTGTCTACAAGTCCTAACTTATGATCCCTGTTGAAAATTTGCTAATTTTTTATGGAATTGACGTAATTTTGGTACAAAAAAGGTGCATTTTAAATAGCAACAACTTTTTTATTTAAAAAAATTATAAGATTTTTTTATTATTTTTTTGGTGATGTTATTGCAGTACCTACCTGTGTGCCCCTTTCGGATCGAACAGGGTTTTTTTTTACATAATATCTTATGTACTTATGGTGTTTTGAGACACTACATACAGCAAAGGAATTGATAATGATTATAACTAGGTAAGTTCTTACCGTTAGGTGCTCTCGTGTTCACTTGGCCTGGGTGGACAAGTTGGGCAGCTGGTCCTGGATAGGCAGCATGGTTGACTGGTCCTTGGAGTCCGACATTTTGTGAGAAGTGAATAGGTCCTCGTCCAGCTTCTCCTTGGATAGGTTGGCCAGCGCTGTGAAAGAAAAAAGAGATAATTATTACAATTGCTTTTATGGGATTTAAATATGAATGTTATGAATATAACCTAAAATAGTGCCTCTTATAGGGCAAACTAGGTAATGGTAATAATTGTATTTTTTTAAATTCACTATTAGATTTTTGAGATATCTAATAGTATTGGTACGAATTATTACAATGAAAGGCGAAAGTTGTAGATTACAGATTATAGTTTTAAGTTTCAAAATCAAAAACTCAATAACCATTTATTTCTAAAAATTGGTCTGCTAGCAATAAAATTGATATTATTGTTTCATCGTTTTATACGTCTGGTGAGCTAGAAAATAATTGTACTTACGGATTAGCAAGTCCTTGCTCTTGGTATACTAGATCATAAGGTCTGTTGGGGTAAGCAAGGGGACCTAGGACTTGTGGTTGAACCAAGCCTCTGGGGTACCCTCCGTACGGGTTCAGGACGCCCTGACCTGATGGGTCCAGGAGAACTGCGTTCTGGTAACCTGGAACGAAATTATAGGAAAGGATTAGTTTTACAAACATTTTGAACAGTCTCTTCTTATCAATGTAATAACTAATCAATCAATCATTCGCATATACTTGAATTCATCATCTCAGATAATTTACATTTCATCGCCACCTACTGCGTAATGTAGCGCGTAGCGTTATGTATTCTAAGTTGATTTTTGCGTAACTATTGTAAGTTTCTGAAATATTTGGTTGCTATGGAATTTGAATTGTGTCTTTGAGTTGCTTACTTAGTTGTTAATTACCAGAATACCCACGAAATTTCACTTTCTTGCATAACTTTTTAATTAATATTCTTTATGGCTCGTAACCTCTTTAGGAGGCTAACCTAACCTAAACTAACCTAACCAAATATCACAAATTTTTGGCCAAAGTCTTAAGGGGGAGGCGTGAAAATTGGTTCGCTGATACAATGTATAGTACATCTCAGATTCTGAGTTCAAATATAGGTGATTTCTTCTAGCAAATGATCGAGGGAAAAAAGCGTATACCATATATTTTCGTATAAACTTACCATTTCCAGGGAATCTACCGTTTCCTTGATGGCCTGCAGCAACAATGTATACTGGTTGGTAGCCTCCAATGCTGCCAGGGCTGAAACAAGTAACAGTTCATTATTGTATTGTTGGTATTGGGCGATGATCTTTAATTTGTTTTGTTCAGTAGATAACTCCAGAAATACATATAAATTGAATTTTATGCAATAAAGTTAAGAAAAAAGTACACTAACTTTACTGCATAAAAATTGGAAATGTGCCAATTGAGTAATACTTATGGCTGGAATTGTCGATTCGCCCACAAAGAAATAAATACGGGCGAAACGCCTCAAGAAAAAAAAAGGTGTCGATTCGCCCGTTTCGGGCGAGTAAATTCGTGCGTGTCACCAATAATGCGATGGCAAAAAGCTGACAAACAGTGTTATCTAGGGAAATGGTGTTACCCAGTAACTGGGTTGTGGAAGTCAGATAAGCAGTCGCCGCAAATAAAATACTGGATATCAGCTGCATCCAGTTAGTCTTGAAGCCGACCCTAAGAAGTTAGGTAAAGGCTAGGCGGCAATTTGTTTTGTTTTGTAATAGGATATTAAAATACTGGCCACCTACTATAAGACCCTTTAATTCTGATGAAGAAAACTTTTCTTCACTGGTCATTCATACAATTGTTTTATTATGTAGGTATAGATTCTCACCTGTATCCAGGTATTGGCATGTGGACAATAAACACTCGTTGTCCGGGCAATAGTCCAGGTATATTTGGAGCTACAGGATTCTGGAAAATAAATACAATCTTATGGTTAAACGAAGACAGAGAAAATTTTAATAACAGCTGTGCCTTGACAAGAAACATGGCTTTGATAAACGAGTTCTACGTCTCCTTGCTATTTCGTTTCCTAAGGCAATGTTAACATTGTATGATTGCAGTGAATCGTTCTTTAATGTAAGTATACTCCATTTATTGTATGTGTTATTATCATATGTTATTGTTATCATATCATATGTTATTCCGATATAAATGTTCAATAAACTCCGTTATTTCTTTACTTTAAATAAAATACTTAAAGTGCAGTAATTTCAACAATATTACAAATAACTCTCGTTATTTAGCCGGTATTTGTCTAATGCTAAAATAAATGGAATAAAGTTATGAAGAGTTTTTATTTTGATAATGATTAAAATTACCGACACGTCGCGGCGTCGGCTCATTGGTCTAGTGGTCGCCAGGGCTACTGCTGAGCATGAAGTACTGGGTTCAATTCCCAGGTCGGGCAAAGTTTTATTGGGTTTATCCATCAGGAATTTCTCAGGAGTAGTCCAGAGTTTTGTACCTATTACTGATTTAACTGACATAATGTGGGTGAACTAAGTACCTACACATCTGCCTAACCCTAAGGTCATTACTGGCGTGTTGTTATGTTATTATAACAGATATATTTCATGATTTTGAACATATGTTTCATTGCTATGCACCTGTTGTGGAGGCTGCTGTGGCTGTTGAACTCCTGGTACCAGCTCGACTTCACTGTCCGGCTCCAAAGATTCCAGCCGCGCCGGCGCGCCGTTCGGTCCGCTTGCGCTCACTGAAATTAACATAATAACACATAACAGATAGATAGATACATTATGCTTTACTGTACACTAAGAAGTCAACACAGTAACTGGGTTGTGAAGGTCAGACAGGCAATCGCTCCATTTAAAATACTGGTTATCAGCTGCATCTAGAATGACTGGAAGCCGACCCCTATATAGTAGGGAAATGGCTTTGGTAGAATGGGTAGAAGAGATATATCAACTTGTATTAATCACTATATATTTCATGAGGTAACCACATTGCCACTGTGTAGGTACTACTGACAGTGCATGTTATCTGGGGACAAGTCAGGATGACATAACCAGGATAATCAGCATTGATAATGCATCACACACGTTGAAGATTTTTATTGCCAGCTTATTGATTTTCCTGACAGATTTTCCTTCATCGTTCGGCAGCTAAGTGGTGAATATTCATTCAGATTTAAAGATTCACGATGAAATTTTCACTTCTAAAAAGGATTTTGTCTTAAGCCGACAATAAGGACCAATGTGTTCTACTACTAGCTACCACTTTCCATGAATGATGGGAATGTTGTTGTTGTTGTTGTTGTTGTTCTCATTTTCTAGTAACGTACGTCAAGGAGAAATCGTCATTTAAATGTATTTTTATGTTAGGTATTTTTAGTTTCCTCCTAATATTTTCTTTGGCAATCCCAAAACGTGCAGGTGACTAAACCCGCGAATACCAAAACAAAAACTCTTCTTCAACATTTGTAATGCTTCTGGAATACCCAGAGTGGTCTACATTGATGTGTGCCGATTCCGTGACACCAAAGTTTTACATCACGATTCGACGCCCACGTTACATTTTTGTGGCTTTACGTCTTTCAGAGTTGACTTTACATCATTCAAATAGTACCGTGAATGTTATGTTTATGTTATGAAACTAACCTTGCTTCTGTTCCGCTGGTCTGTAGTAGTTATCAACTGGTTGCTCCAAAAAGTAATCCAGTCTGTAATTAAGAAAACATATTTTTACTACCAATGGTAAAATACTCTTCAACTAATTAGCTAAATATTAAACTACTGAAGGCAACATTCTGTAATTGTAGCGAAAAACCCCTACTTTTTTATTAAGTAGCTAGGTAGGGTTATTGCGCCGACATCAAATAAATTGGCGCAAGAGAACGGCCTTCTGGCTGGAGGCTTTTAGTTACTAGCTTAAGGCAGCCACAGGATAGACCGGTTAAGTAGTTACGGCCTCAGAGGTCAACTACGAGACGCCATACATTAAAAAAAACAGCGAACTGGGGCCTAAGTCTACTAATTTATAAACGTTACAATGGTCTCTCAATGGTGAGTTTTTGACAGTTTTTGTATGGCAAATCTGTCAAAAACTCACCATTGAGAGACCATTGTAACGTTTATAAATTAGTAGACTTAGGCCCCTGGTAAGTAGTATTTTTATTTGTTAGTAGGTAATTACAGATGTCTTGCTCATTGGGCTAGTGGTTGCAAGTGGATTCAATATCTACTCACAAAAAAAGTCACTAAAATTAATAGGTATGTATCGGATTTTTTATGTAAGTCTTTTTTAAATTGCCTATTGATTAGAGGCAGCAGAAAATTACTCAGGGTGCATTGTACATACTAAAGTGACGTCACCATGGACGCTTTTTGCTGCCCTACCTATCAAATATGGTGGGTTAGTTGGTGGTGAGGACCGCTAGGCGGGCTGATCCCGACTAGTATCAGCCCACCTAGCGGTCCTCACCACCAACTAACCGGAATATATACCAATACCGGAGTGCGCAGAATATACAAGTATCTCCCCCACTCATGGTAGTCAAAGGAATGGTGGGATATTAGTCGGTAGGAGTCCGTCATAACCTTCCACTCAGAACGGAGGGTGAGATTGAACATTTACCAACGGAAAAAATAAAGGTGTAGAAGAGTTAGTTACGGATTAAGCTGATGCAGCCCCGCCGCTTGCTGTGGGTATCGCTGCTGTGGTCCGGGGGGAGCGGCGCTTACTGCCGCCACCACTACCGCTATGAGATACTGCAATAGAAGAAAAGTACTTTAGAAATACGTTCATTCTTGGTAAAAAGACATACATGATCTTCATGAATAAATCACGTTTATTTACTTCCAAAGAACTAGCAGAAAACATGATGTAGTTAGGTTTAAAAAAGGCGAAGACCAACGTTTCCATTAAACTTTCAATCAGCTGGTTTCAATTTAGATTCTATTGACATAAACATTAAGAACACATTCCCGTTGACCAGACCATAAATATGTTAATTGGTCCTTGCATCCTTTATCTAAATCCTTGTCTTACCTCTATAGATATCAGTTGATTATTAAAACGTTGACTGTCCGTGCATTCTATGTAATGCATTTCCGACTTAGCCATGACGTTCGTGCATTACATGTAATGCATTAGGTAATACAAATTATATTGGTTTTTGTGAGTTGAACGTTTAAACTAGAAAAAATAATTATGGCGGACGTATAAACAAGGATATAAGGAAATTAAAACACCGATTTTGTTTAATAATTTGTAACTTGTAGTAATTCGGCACCAAAACTAACGGACGTCTCGTGGTACGTAGTAAATTTTGCTTCGACAGTCAACGTATTATGAATATAAGTATTTAAGTAAGGTCATTGACACCAGGTTTTTAGCTAAGGCGGATAAGCATTACACGACGTCAGATCCCTAAATCCTCCACAAAACGAAGGATATTTCAAATCACCTCATTATCTTAACACTATAACTCAATCGTTACTACACACTTACAATTCTGTACGTCTACCTAACCAGCCTTCGCACAGGTCGCCATTACTAAGGTCAGGTTATTGCATGTACATGACATGGTCGGGTCATAGTCACCGTCGCGAAATTCGATTCATTAGTAATTTCCACTTATGTATTGGGAATTATAATTCTTGTACGTTTTCCTTGTTTTGGTTAAATGAGGTTTATTTGCTTAAAACTTAACAATATTTTATCAACAGTTTAGTTTGCATTATTTTGAATAAAGGGTCCATTTTCCTACGAAAGCAAATTGTTTTGTTTTTATTGAAGACTTTTCTAGGTTCGTATAACAATTTAGCTGATTCCAAATCTGTTCTTTAACAATCATAGAAGCATAGTTTTCATTAGCATAGCTTTTTGTTTTAAATTAAAAACTTTCACAAAAGTTTTCACAAGAGTTCATAAGTGTATTTAGAAAAGTACTTGAAAAATAACAAATACCTACCAAGGAGTCAGTAAACTAACTTGTAACTTATTGATGTGCGTTGACCCCCGCCGGGGTAACGTAATAATGAATAACTATGGAATTTAATTGTGTCTCATTACACATGGCAGACAGACCTGCCTTCAAAATTAGTCATAGTAGGTGTAAAAAGCGACTCAGATTTTACGTTACGCAGGTTCGTCATTATAATGATGATCATACCGATCAGGCCGTAAAGAATCGAAAACAAATCAATATTTATTTAATTTAATTTAATTAGAACAAAAAACAGCTACATTATGCAATATTACAAACAGAAAAAACTCAAGTAACTTATGTAATAATCCAGTCCACAGCGCTGTTCACAGATTACCATTAACAAATAAAAATTTTGATTAAAGTCTCTCGGAAAACTTGCAAATCAATTCAGAAGATCATCATTATAGCAAAACAAATACCTATCGCGTCTAATCGATAGAGTTCATTCAATCAATGACTGCGTGTTGTTTATTTTTAATGATTTATGTAACTATTGGATAAACATGATGATGGTACAAAGACAAACATGCATGTGTCAGCTGATTGATATGCCATACAAGTTGCATGGACTTTTATTGGCTTATTCATGATCGTTAACAGTGCAGTTAGCTTGAATTAACTTGGGTATTACCGTAGATGTGTACGATTTATTGGGATTAACTTTGCAGGAAATGAAAGAGCAATTGACCAGTTAAGGATAGAAACGAACTGGATAATTATCGAAGGATAGATGGAGGACCTATTACTAACACAGCCAGAAGAAGATAGGAGAGAAAGAGCGAATGAGATAGAAGACAAAATGAGTAAGGGGTCAAGAATGAAAAGAGATAATATGAAAATAATATGTTCCAAGAATTTTGCAGTATCATATTGATACACATAATCCTTCTTATTCATTTCCATTCAAGAAGGCATGTTGCATTGACCCCAAATATATTGGGATAAGAGAATTATGATGATCGGGGTAAATCAATAGACGAGTAAACAATATTTAACAAAAAAGCAACAACCGTAAAATTACAAATGCAGAAATTAGCCTGTAATTCGGTTACGCACTACCAAGTTATTCGTAACATATTATTTAATGGTTCCAGTACAATGGACAGAGAAATAGCATGATTTCGCTGTGATTTATATTATTTTGCTGTCGGAACTAACGCTTGCATACACAAACTGCATAATGGGAATCACGCAAGACTATCCTGTAGCAAGACGTACCTAAGTTATTTAAGTAGGTACCTACTTTAAATCAAAGCATAGGTCCTTTCAAAACGAAATGAGTTCCTTATTGATAAGTCTCTGCACTGATTGATAATAAATTATGCTTGACATACATACATGTTCCTGTTCTGACACTTTTTATTCTGATTGACACTGACTTTTTTATTTTTTATTCGGTATAAATGGAATTTCTATTTAATTTTAGAATTGAATATTATTTGCATGCCCATGAGACTGTAGAATATATGGAGGACTAGTTTTTTGTGAAAACACCCATGTTTGCAAAAATTAATGATTTGATTTGAAAAAAAAAGATTGTGTTAATGTCTGCGCTGATCACGCGGAGGTAAAGTTTTGCGCGCCATTACTATACTGTATGTTTTATTTCAGGACATCCACAGAACATAATTTCTATGATTGTTCAGAGGGTTACGCGAGTGTTACCTACCTACGTTTGTATTTTCAGGCAAAGCTTTTTTGATTTCTTGGGAAGACAAACTTTTTCGATGAAGAAATAAGCAAGAAGGAACATGCAGAATTATGATTGCAAAATAAAATGAAACCAGCTGACGAGAGACGTTGTCCTGTCTCGACAAAAAACGACGTTCAGTTTTTGAAGATTTTTCGGGAAACTATTCTAATTTTCCTTTCCGTACGAACTTGATTCGGAGTATTATTATTCGGAAAATTTGCCAAATCGGTCCAGCCGCTATACGCTTACCAACGAACATCATTTCATTTTTATTTTATTGATAACCGAGTGGAAATTTGTAACCAATTTTGTTCACGGGGTTCTGTAGTTTATTTTTAGCCCTTAGGAAAAAGAGCTTACATGAGCATGGAGAAGTGAGTTTTATTTGATGACCTTTGTGGAACTAGTTTTCTATTGATATACGACACGTCATCTTTAATGAATTTTACTCAATTAGCATAGGTATTCGTGCGAGTCAGTTGCGATAATCCGAATTAATTATCAGTCATAGTTATCCAGTTTGTTTGTTCTGAGACCGATCTTTGTTGATTTTTCTAATTGAAGTTAATTGGTGTTTTGCACCTTTTATTGAATGATGGTACACACGGCTACATATCAACCTAGACATGTCCAGTATATGCTGCTCTCTCATTGTCAGGAAATACTATAAAATGTGAGATCAGTTTATACTGGAAATGTATAGCTTGATAAATGTAGCCCTGTGCACGTGCACGTTTTTTTATTAAAAAGAGCCTTGTGTGATTTCTGGTTGTGTGTAAATTATCGTATAAATAAATTTAAATGAACTATGTAATTCCATCTGTAAGAATATTTACTTCCTAGTTTTGATCAGTGCTTTTAGATTTTTGAATACTTTCTTGATTTCATGTCATGAAGAATATTTAGTATTTAGGTTGGTCCTTTACGAGAATTTGATGTTAATAGCTAGGCTGACGTAAACCTACGTACATTCTAGAGCTGTACATTTTAAAGGAATGTATATGGAAACGTTTCGTAATCTCAATTTTGTAGTTTTAAAACCTTACTGCTTAGGCTGGACTCCATTGATGAAACGTAGATATAACTGACTAAGAAAAGAAAAAAGAGAAAAAACTCTTATAAGACATTACAGACCGACAAATTAAAAATCCGGAGACACGTGTAATCTATTCGATTTATCCCTTAAGACGTGTGGCTCCGGATTTTTAATTTGTCTGTCTGAAATGTCTTGTTTATATCTTTTTAGTTGACTTTTTTGCCGTAGTTGGGTTTTAGTTTTTATTTAGTACTGTACTGTTTCAGTTCACCTAAACGAGAACAAAATGATTTTTTTTAGAAGACTGGGATAAGTAGGTACTGAATTCTTAAAAAAACACCCATACACATACAGTTAAAATTATTTTACTTTATTTTTGTACATGGGTATTTTGCGTGTACATTATTATTATTTCGTTTATTTATTTTGTATACTTATTTTATACATTTTTAAATATTTCTTAAAAGTTATATAAAAAAAAAACATTTAAAAATATAAAAAATAGTTATTATTATTATTATTATTAAACGGTAAGATGATCAAATGTCCAAATCCATCTATCAATCCATCCATTTGGATGTCCAAAATGTCTGTAATTTTTATGGTGTACATAATAAAGAGTATTACATTCTATTCTATTCTAAGATTGAATATCAATACAACATTCACATAAACATACCTGACCTACAGTCAGATACGCATCTTATCATCATAATTCCTCTCATCACCGGACACACATCACATCTACGTAATTTGACGACACAAAACGGAAGGAAGCCGGTAAGTAAGTAGCCGTCACATTAGTATGTGACTGACGTCCGGGCCTTCACCCACTTACTATATCATATAGCCGTGGTCATTGCAATCGTAAACGGAATTTGTCACATACGATGTGACGTTTTGACCTTGCTGTTATTGGGAGTAAGTCTTCATACTATAAGGTTCGAGGTGGCAGAAAAAAAAATACCTATATAAAAATAAACAAAAATATAGCATATCCACTACTAACGATTACGGCATTGTAAATTAAATCTGTCAGTATGATTTTTAAATATTTTTATATTATGACCTTTAATTGTCTTCTATGTATGCGACTATTTATAATATACTTTCTATGATATGTATATAGTTTAACAAAAAAATGTGAACCAAAAACATTGAACTTGATACCTAAAACATTTTTTCCTTGAAATCGTAAGTTGAATAACTTTTATGTGATATAAAATTCGTATAACACAGCGCCCTTGACCTTGGCGCCACAATTTCGTCTGAGTGACACATCAAGGGATCGTTCAACTCTGTCCTACAGTTGTTCAGCGCTCAGTGAGAACCATGCAAGGTTGATAACTAATTGTATCACAGCATTGTTTGAGAAATACATTGTTTGGATTATTTTGCAGATTTGTATGTGTGTGAGAAGTTGAGCATTTATGTTACAATGGTTACATACTAACTTTGCTATTCATTGAATAATATAAATGCACTGAGACTTGATTAGGTTACTAAAGAGATCACCGAGCGCATTAAGGAAGAAAATGGCTGAACATGTGAAAATTATACAAATAAAACTAATCATCTTGCAAATGACTTCAACTTTGATTAATGTGAAATTCTGCTAAAATGCAAATTCTAAAAAAAATTAGCAAAATATAAAACATGACTTAAGTTGATTAAGTTGACACATTGCGTAGCTATAGCAATTTATATGCCAGTCACATACCTACATTAAAAATCTCATAAAATTCTTCATATTTCGCCACCACGATGTACAAAAATAGACGAACTAGAATCCTCGCTAAATCGTCCTCTAAAACGACATAACAAGCTAACCAGTTCTATACATCAGATAACTAAGACCACCGTAGTTTTTCCCTAACACATGGGTCACAAAGTGTTGCGAAATGATTGCAAAACGCAACAATGACAAACTGTCACACGCACTTAAACACGAGGCATGGAGGTAAGTAAATGTCTGAATGATTCCTTTTATTGCAACATAGTGTAACGCAAGCTCAAAAGTGTAATTTGGTCGTAATTATGTGTGAGGACAGTTAGGGACGCGCGTCGCTGGCTGTGCCTACATACTACTCTTATGCGACCCAGGTTTTAAGTAAAGGAAATTCGTGTTGTGAGTTTATAGGTAAACGACTAAACCTTTAATATATTCTATACTATCATAAACGTATAATATATGTATAATCAAATAAAATAAAGCTGAAGAAGCTTTTTTATTTGAGCACGCTAATCTCTGAAACTGCCAATCGGGTTTGAAAAAATATTTTTGCATTTGTTAGCCCAATTCTTGAGGAAGGCTATAATAGGCTTTTTAAAATCACGCTGAGCCGAGCATAATAAAAAAAAACAGAAAGAACGCTAAGCGAAAACGAAGTTACAGAGCGGGCGGGCGATAATTTCAAGCGGACGAAGCTAGTGTGTTTATTTATACGTTTCATGCTTAGATTGTATTGTGTATGAAAAAATGTTTTGCAATAAGAATATTATCAGATTTAATTGTACGAAATTAAAAGAAAGAGGAAGCACGTAGTGGCTGTTGTCATTTGTCTTTTGTTATCATATCAGTCAGACCTTCTTTTGTTTGTTGAAATGATTCATTTTGATTGGTCAACATGTTTTCCGTATGATTTTTCTCATAATAAATGTATCATTACAATTGCAGACTGTTAAAATATACACTTTGATTTTACATAGAAGAACTATTATTTTATCATTGTTTTCTTAATGGTTTTGTATGTACTGCTGTTGGTGTACCAATAAGTAAATTAACACTTTTTTTCGGATAAGTAATAGTATTAACACTAATTACCTACTTTTACTTATTCGAATAGATGGTTTCAGTAGTACTCCTATTGGAACTCTGCCAAAATAGTTGGTTTATGTAGGCATCATCTTGAACGCAGTCGCGTATTTCAGCACTCGTTTCAAGAGCAGAGTGGCGCAGTGGAAGCGTGCTGGGCCCATAACCCAGAGGTCCGTGGATCGAAACCACGCTCTGCTAGATGTGTTTTTGTGATGGCACTTACTTGTTTTCATTTTCAAGATACTTTTCGGATTTTGTGGTTCTATGAATGTGTTTTTTTGGGCACCATTGTCATTATAGAAAAATTCGAAAAAGCCTTGTGACTTAGTTTGGTTGTAGCGTTGCAACTTTGCAAAACTGCTTTAATAAATAATTATTATGACACAGTATAAAAAAAACTACACGCTGAGAAAGCTGGGTAAGTCGAAAAGCCGGAAAAGCTTGTGGTTGGCGTTCGAGTCAGCACTCTACTATCTTAATTGTGAATTGTAATGAGATAAATCTTTTATAATGAATACAATTAGGCATCTATTATGCGTTGTAACAGCGAATCAATTTTCACGCCTTAAGACCTGGGCCAAATATTTTTTGATGTTCGGGTACCTCATGACCTAAAGAGGAGCCATAAAGAATATGAATTAAAAATCTCGACTAATTAAAAAGTTATACAATAACGCTAAATTTCGTTTTAAATGTAGGGATATTGAGAATTGAGGTAGTTGATTTTGAATAAAACCTAGATATTTGCATCGTCAATACAGAACCAATGGTGAAGAGTCAAAATAAATACATCCTTTACAGCAAGAACTTATAAACACCATAACGAACTGGTACCTACATTTAAATGTCATGTTATTGTCATTGAACATAAACAAAAAGATGTATACTTGGCTTTTTAAAAACTGCATCCGGGAAATGCAAAGATGTTACCAAACAATGATTATATCAAACACTGATATGTTGAAGTTTGCGTGTATGTTATGAAAATAATTCTGTACGTGGATTGGTTAATAACATAACATAACATAACATCACGCCTGTTTTTTTACGAACGGTAGGCAGAGGTATATGCAGAAAGCACTCCCACGTTTCACCATTTTATTATAAGAAGGATCAAGAAATAGGGAGCGACCTTATTGTCATTAACTGGGCAGAAATTCAGACTTCAGAGTGGAATTGAGAACAACCTAATGAATAATTCAATAACACTTTCGTATGACCGGGTCGGAGATCGAACCTAGGACCCTGAGTGAGCAGTCGCAATCGTGCTTGTGACCACTACACTAACAAGTCATTCGTTATGCAAATGAGACAAATAAAATAGGATAAGGGATCTATGTGATTAGAAAATGCACCTTCAGTTTTAGCTGGCATGATCTAATTTCCAAAGATCGCTTGGGTGAATAACCTCTTGACTGAAAAAATACCGTTAACGCTTATTTTATGTAAATAAATAAGTAGCTTTAGTTCTTTACTTTTTTTTGTCATTTACCTAGTTGATTTTTTTTTCTAATTTTTTTTTTTCTTTGTACGTTTGTTTTTTAAATCGATAGTAGGTACCTAGTTAGTAAATTTCTTTGAATTCCGTAAGGAAGAAGAAGTTAGAAATTAACTTTTTTTCATTTTCTTTCATTTACCATAAAAAATATTAAAGAAATAATTCGTACAAAACTTACAAAATGAACAGCCATATTTTTCACAACACGATTTGACCCGCGCACTATAATGTTCAGCGAAACAATGAGCGCACGCCGATCCGCGCACACTTATATGAGACGCGCGGGTTGCGTGTGCGACGTTATAGGGATAAATTATACACTTGGCTTTATGGAAATCTAGGAACTTTTTGAAAAAATCTATTTCCGAATAGGAGTAGTTGTGTATCCTGTAAAAGGCCTTCGGCTGTTACGGTAATAATCATGATAATGACTAAGTTTGAACAGTTTTTAAAAGATGCTGTTAAGTTCTAGAGGATGGATGCAGTTTGTTGAAAAATCAATAATTAATTATGTCTGTTCAAATATATATGGTCACAATGTACAGCCCATAACAATCCACATACATATATAGGTCTCCCCACAGTAAACAACTCGATGTAGATGGTATTTGTGTTATATAAGAACTAAATATAAGATTTTCCTCACTTCAGCTAAGATCATGCTTTGCATCTCACGTTCATGTGTCAACTGAGGTGGACTATGGTCCTCTTAGGGCAGTAGCCGATGACAAAAGCATTCTATTTCTATGGAGATGTGACCAAACGATTTTCTGCTTTATTCAAATATCTCTAGTGTTAAACGGTAAAGCGGGTACATGTTCAGCTTTACACGTACACACGTACAGTCACTAATTTAATGTGCCCGAAAGGGCGATAGTCTTTTTGAAGTGAAAACTGTCTTCTGAATGCTGAACGAACCTGAACCGTCACGCTCGGGTCGGTGAGACTAAATCGGGTATACTCGACTCTAGTCGGTCGGTAACGTTGAATCGCCTATAATCGGCTCCAGGGGTAAGTTTTCACTTTTATCGTGTGGCCATATGCACACACCTTTTTTAACTGTTTTTAATTTAAGAAGCAGGCCTTAATAAACACGGCCGAATATCCAGAATTAATTTTCGTTGCAGTTATTCAAAATGTAACTACATATTTTTGCAGTTTAAGTAAGAAATGTGGACATTTAGAAAAATGCTTTAATAGAATATGAAACTAGGTCAATTTGTAAGAAAGACAAGAACAATAGTTGAAATATTTTTGAGATTAGGTAAGTAATGTCATAAAGATGATCTAAATAACTACAAACTTGCACAAAAAACCCGTTCAGTGAATTCAGGTTGACTCACTTGAGAGCTGAGTGCATAATCTAGGCTCACTAGATCAGCAAACCAGCCATTTACTTCAGTTAAAATTCCTATAATTCAAGAGAAAGATAGACACAATAGAATAGTGTAACATGACTTTTTTATTTATTGAAGTGCATGTTATTTTCAACGTTTCCACTTTCCTTTACTTGTTTCATCCACCAACCCGCACCATCCACCAACCCGCACCATCCATCACCCCGCACCATCCACCAACTCGCACCATCCATCAACTCGCACCATCCACCAACCCGCACCATCCACCAACCTGCACCATCCACCAACCCACACCACACCATCCACCAACCCGCACTATCCATCAAACAGCACAGGGCCCGCATGGTGGAGTACGGCCCAATTCCTCACACAGAAAGAAGAGGTCTGTGTCCCAGCATTGGGCACATTATAGGCTCATTATGCTTATGCGTACGTGTCTTTTTTGTGGTTTATATTGTTTGCTTTAACCTGGGTCAAATATTTCTTTCTTATTTACCCAGTGTCTCATCCCAGTGCTGAAATTCCATCAACCTTGGGTCGATTTTTGGCCAACCGTTTCAATCCAGTCCAGCATCCACTATCTAGCGTTGGATTTGATTACAGCAGTACCTAATTGGCTGATAGCTGATCCAATGTCACTGGATTCTAGAACACTGAATTTAAATATAAGGTGCTATAAAAATATCTGCCACGGCTTTAATGAGAGGTAGTATTGTGTTTAAAGATAACAATAGTGAAGAAATTTCGTACCCCGGCACAGTTAAATCAATTGGAGAAAATAAAGTAGTTAAATAAACATTGACTCTACTCTGCATAACGTGGTTCACAAATTACGCGCGAAGTGCACTTCGTCAATGAAAACAACTGCTATCTCTTTCCATCTGTTCTGTGAATGAAAACTGAAATCAGCTGACTAGTTCGACACTTGCAAATTTATACGTACAATTTTTTGTATGAAAAAAAATATGACACATGATCAATAATTTATCTTTACTATTGTAATCTATAAACACAATACTATCTCCCATTGCAGCCGTGGCAGATATTTTTATAGCACCTTATATACCTACTGGATCAATATAAATCAGTCTTAAGTAGTGTGATATATGTATACCCAATACTGTGGTCATTATACAAATGTCTGTCTTTGTGGTATCTAATTATGATCTAAATTCATCATCAAGCCTAATGTAGCCGGTAATTGTTCTACCGTGAAGTTTTCTTAGAAATTGTTTTGTTAGAGTCGCGTCGCGCCGTTGCGTCGCGCCTGTCTGCATGAGGCTTCATTCTCCTACACATATCCTAATTTATTTAGGGTCGGCGTAACATGTATTTTTCTTCCATACTTATCTATTAGTCGTCATCTCATATTCACTCCCTTTCTATCATCTTTCACACAGTCCATTCATCGTTTCTTTGGTCATCCCCTAATCGTATAGCCATCCACATTCAAGCTCAAAACTTTCCTAATTATTATCTAATTTGTCAATCAAAAATAAAATAACTATGAGTCCCCATTCTTGGTCTATGACAGAAGAGTTTCATGATACACAAATAATGTATTTATTAACCATTCATAAATTATTGAATCATGACAATGACAACAATCACACACCTATCTTCATCACCACATTGACAAGAACTAGGAAACATTGATGTATTCAAAGATAAGTAAGCGATGACTGTTGACGAATGATTATAAATATGCACAAACAAACAAACAAACAATTTCCTTGGTTCTATGTATGGTTATAGTTGGCAGGGTACCAAAATAGGTATTAGACAGAAAAGATGTTGTAAATAATGATGATAGCAAGCTAAGAAAGGGACTAGTGTTTTCATTGTTGATGCTATTACTTTGTAATGCAATTAATATAGAAACAGTTTAGTTAAGGACCTTGCTGATAGGATGTGAACTATCAAGAGCTACAAACGGTGACTACCAGTAGCTCCGTTAATGTTTTTTTTTCTAATTTTAGGGTGTATTTTTTTATTGTTTTTATTACGTTTTTTCATACGATATGGTCACCCATCCACAGACTAACTCCGGCAAGCGTAGCTTAACCTGATGGATCGCCCCGTGCGGCATCGACGTTGGGATCGACTTTCAGTCTTACCGGATGTAGCTAAATACCAGTATTTTAACGCACGACCCAGTTCTGGGTAACGCGGGATGACAGATTTTCTGACTCCCTTTAACTACTGTCAGGTACTAATTTACTAAGTAAAAAGTAATAAATTTATTTAAGTTCTTTACTTTTCCATAATGAAAGTTAACCGGGTTAGTAACAAACAAACTGCAATATTTTGCAAATACAGAATAATTATATGACTTTGTTGTGCATACTAATTTAATGGCACTTATTTAAAAAGCTTAATGCACGAATATCTTTTTCACCTCACAAGCTCGGAAAGATTCTGTTTGTCATTCGAAATCTGAGTGCAAAAGTGCATTTTATCCGCTAGCGTGGAAAGAGTTTTTAAAATTCGAAACTTTCTATTCAATAATTTTCTATCCGAGCCACTGAAAATTCATAAATACTTATTTCATGTCAATGCGCCAACCTCATTATTAGAATAATCGCACTGGCCAGTAAGACGTGTTTTTCTTGCACCTAGCATTTTCCTATCTGTAGTGAGGTGAAAAGTTGTGTGTTTCGCTCGGCAGCAAAGTTATTCTGGGACTCGTACCTTTGAAACCTTCGCGACGCTCAGGTTTCAATACAAGTACTCGCACCAAAAACAACTTTGCAGCCTTGCATAACAAATAACTATTATCACTACCCTTCTGATAAGTTACTTCATAACTACTACATAAAAAAAGAGGCAATTTAGCCCATATGTCAACTAATACTCGTATGACATAATATTGTGTCATTGACCCGTCACTGTACAGAGAATACTAACTCCATATTTCTTTCTTTGGCGGACTATTATGGAAATTACGCAAAGAAGGCAATTTTGTGGAGTAATAGATAATGGAAACGGTAATAAGCGGTCAACTGTAGGTGTTTCATTGTTCCCTTTATAGTGAAGAAGTCAAGTGTGTGTTAAATGAGTACCTAAGTAGTAACGGTAACAGTATTAGTATACTTAGTTAACTAATATTTGGATTCGACCAATTTATCCGCGGAATAAGATTTACTTCTGACAGTTTTCGTATGGCGAAACTGTCAAAAATTCAAAATTTATTCGGAAGAGAAGGCTTATTCAGCGTATAAAATGTATTCCTGTTTGGTCGAATCCGCCCTAAGGGTGAGTTCGAATAAACTTTTATATCTAGTAGAAGTCTAATCCAGCGAACAAGTTATGAGTTTTTGACAGGTTTTCCATAAAAAAACTGTCAGACGACAACTATCTTTTATCCGTGGAATAACCATGGATAAAAGACATCTAGGTTTTTAAAATTTACCCCTTAAATTATAATTATTAATTTCAACTAAATCGATCCGGTGGATTCGGAGCAAATTGGCTGTGACAGACGGATAGACACACGAGTGATCCTATAAGGGTTCCGTTTTCTCCTTTTGAAGTACGGAACGCTAAAAAGAACAATGGCAAGATAATAAAATGCCTATACCCGGAATTTTGTTGTTAAATTCAGGCTACAAGTTGTACCTATGCCCATTTCAAGGCCTATGGCTGTTTGCAACAAACCAAAAAAAAAAAAGTTTTTCGTTAGCTTGAAAAGCGAGTTAAACCAGAATACATTTATGTAGGTAAACACAACAATGCAAGTTTTAAAGATTTTTCCTAGAACCACATTGCAAGTCAGTATTCCTTCGAACCTCCTTACTGTTGACTCACAAAGTTTGGTGAGGAGTTAAAATTGTTACTCGTTTTGCGGTTGGCTACCTTGTTCCTGTTAATAAGCAAGCCTGAGTATTACTGGGTCGGATCTTGGAATTACCTGTATGTACATGCGTCAAGAGGATTTGTTTGACCTGAATCAATTCGGATTACTTACTGGGGATAAAAAGGAAAAAAGACCAGAGGGGGAAAAGATTTGCATGTTTTCTGGGTGGTATTTTTATAAGACGTAGAGGATATGTTCTTATGTTAATGCTAATCTAACTTAAAAGCAGATTTCTCTTGTCGAAATTACGAAATCAGTTCAGCTAAAAATGTCTTACAATATCGAGTAAAATGTTTTACTGTCTTGTCTACAGTTTATCAAGTTCAGACGAATCTTACTGTATCTGGAAGTTACATTACAGTTACAGAAAAATAAAAGTTATAAAAACCAAAACCCACCTACGACAAAAAGTCAACCAAAAAGGTATAAACAAGACATCTCAGTCAGACTTAAAATCTGGAGTCACACGTGTTAGGCAATTAATCGAACAGATTACGTGTGACTCCGGATTTTTAATTTGTCTGTCTGTAAAGTTTTGTTTATACCTTTCTAGTTGACCGATATATACATACCGGTAAAAATCATAATACTCCTTTTTGCTTCGCCGTAGTCGGGTAAAAACTGTGCAATATTAATAGATGAACAGAGGGGCAATAACACACTCTGTGTAGCTAGTATTACTCTAAGATCGCGTAAATTATGTAAAATGCTCTATTTATAATCAGCAGTGTACGTAAAAAAGTGTAACATACATTATACAATCTATATCATTTGACCATGTGAAAATGTAAATATATCAAACACGTGGTATTGGTAATAGTTTCTATTATATAAACACTTTATTAATTCAATGTAATACGCACTAAAATCTAAGGCTTTTAATAAACAAGGCGTGGACTGTTTGTATTTATGGGACAGTGACTAAGGGAGTAAGCATTTGTTAGTAATTGGTATTTATTTTAACTTCTTTTAATTTTATACGTGACACACCTTCGTAGAACTTAAACTTAGATTTTCCCAGATAAGTAATGAATGTTAACTTTACAAAATTACATACATACATCAGAAACCCACGCCTTTTTACCATGGTGGTATCCAGTGACTGCAGAACGCCACTTGCGTCGATACTTACATACTCCTTTTGCCATAGATTAGTACAGATGGTTCACTCCGCCATTTAAATAAAAAGCGACTCTTGCCACGACACAAGAAAGTGCAATTCAGGTCGCACAGCACTAATTACCTACAGCCATATTATTCACCTAGAATTTGCCTCTCTTTTTCTCTTATGTCATTTTATCGTTCAAAAAGTGCAGATTCTCAGCCTTTGAATAAATTACTTTTGATTTCCAATTTCGATTTCAATGAAAAATAATGTGAAGACAGGCTTCTTACCGTGACATGTACCGAATAAAGTGACAAAGCCAGATAAACCATCGATTAGTAACGCAGTTTTTAGAAATTGAATGTATAGGGATTCCCTTTAAGAGTGAGTGAGTAATGAGTACTTGAATCAGCTATACATTTTCAGTATAATCTGACCTCTCATTCTACGGAAATTTTATATAATGCGAGATCAGCTTATACTGGATATTATAGCTTGATTTATAGCCGTTTGTACCTATAGACAGTATACCTAATGCATTGTATGCATATTATTTCCTGTAAGATATTTATTATTATTATTATTTTCCCTGTTACAAGGAAATTAAACGAAAGTGTGCACAGGATATAGTAACTGTACTTTACTTCTATGAAAGTTGTTAGTATTTACTAAGGAAATTCACAGATGTTCGTATTTTTTAATGAAGCGTTACTGACAAATAATAAGTACACAATTAGAAAACGAAGAAATACAGCTTGTCCCTGGAAGTATGGATCTGTCCCTGGTATGATATAATATGTTATGTCCCTGGAAAAGTTTCAAAATCAACTTGCCCACGCCCCTATTCGATTTGATCCATATTTCCAGGGACACCCTGTATAGAAACGGTAGAAGTAGCAGTCCAATAGCCAGGTCGGTTGATGACCTAAAGAAGATCACAGGGAAGACCCGGATGAGACTCGCGGATACCAAAGAAGTACAACAGAGAGGAGGCATAGACTCAGCAGAGGGTAAAACAAAGCTGCCAATGACGATGATAATGATGGCATTATTAGAGTTTGAATGCCGAAGATAATAAAACCCAGAAAGTCGGTAAGATACGACTCAAAACAAGCTAAGTTTGTTTAAAATAACGGTAAATATTTTCATCGTTAAAGCAGTCGTTTCACATAATATTATTACGGGCAAGTAAAGACAATATTACGACATTTAACACCAGTGATTCCGCCGATGGCAGATAATAATAACATAGTTTTTACATCGTTCTAAGTTACCAATCCAGTATAGCCTCCCACACCCATAGCCTAATACGTTTCGTTTACATGTTCTGAAATAGTCCTGCACCAACCGGGGATTGTCCTTGGGTGCATTTGCATAGTGCATACATACAGGGGTAGTAATCGGTTGGTGCCTCAACTCCTGGAATTGTCTAAGGGGCCTCTGCGAGTTGGCTTCGGCCCCTCGTACGTCTTCCAAAGGTCCGGGACCTAAGGGTCCCGAGTTATGTCAATAATAATAATTATTCATTTATTTATTCAACAAGACTCATACACAAATATTTAATACATTACACACACGACAGACAATACATTAACAAAACAATACAATACAAAACAAGAACCCACCGCACTATCAACACAAACACATAGTGACCGATGACTGTAGGTGACGTGCAAGTCACAGAGCAGCGTCTATATATGGACAGTCGAGCCAGTCTGCTATCACCATCAGCACGATGTTGGGGCTGCCGCGCATCAGAGACGCGCTCCGCTTCCGCATCATCACATAGAAGCAGTAGATGCTAGCTTCAGCAAATATGCCCGAGGTACTACAGTGTCGCGGCAATCCCATCCCCCAGCCCCCCATAAGCAGGGTTTATTTAAAGAGTGATTCTAATAAATACCCAGCAGCTGTCAACTACTACTATCTATGTATAAACATAGTATAAAATGCGTTTGCTGTGTGACTGTTTTGGTTTTTCTAAACTACACAATGGATTTACTTACATGCTGTTTTCACCATGATTTAGAGCATTCCGGAGCATTTGTTACACGCGGACGAAGTCGCACACCGGAGCTAGTATTTTATATAACCCGGTATAAATAAGTGAATCATTCTTCCCCGTTACGTTTCACACCATAAAATCTTTTTATATCCACATATTATTACATTTCAGATCATGTTTCAAGATAATCTTATCAGTGGGATGACTCCCGCGCAACGCATAGTAAATGGGGAAGGATGGAGGCTATTTAATTTTGTATTTTTACAATGTTCAATTTGTAGTCAGCCCCATGTATTTTTTGCAAATTCTAAGGGAAGGGCTACAATTTGAAATAATAAATAAGTAGTTCGCTTGAAGTTCTGCATTTTTTATTTTTAACATTTTGTGTTTTTTGGGGTGCCGTGCACGAAATCAATTCATTTTGTATAATTTATGTTCACTGTTTTTGAGAAAGGAAGAAATTGTTTGTGACTTGATAAGTCGAGTTCTTAGTATTGCCGGTGGCTTGATGGGATTGTTCATATAATTATGACAACAACAACAATTTCTTTAAAAATTACTTGAGATTGACGTTTGATCATGCTAATTCGCATTGTCATTTGATTTTTCCTAGTCTAGTAGATATTTTAGTTCTTTGTGTAAAAGTAACTTAAATTCGAATGATTTTTATATTGATAAAACTCGTTTAGCACATAACATTAACTTAGTTTTAATATTCATTTCTTTCTTTCTTCTTATTTCTATTTATTTCTAAGGGTTAACTAATTGTGTTAAATGATAGTATTTTCGATAAAAAAATTGTTCGAATTTACTTAACGTATATAGCATGCTTGACCCGCTATTCTCTCATAATAATATTTCAGACCAATTTAAGTGTTATTACAGAGGATCATGTGGTTTACATCATGTTATCATTGGATGGATGTCAGAATTCAAATAGTTGTGCATTTACTATAGACAAAAGAGTAGGTAGGTATAATAATATTATCTTCAAGAGCCAGTCACTCATGTCCTTTATTCATTGCTTGGAGATTTCAGACCATTAATGACTATTCCTATAATTTGAACTCGTTTTTGTTTAGGTACCTATAGGTTATTTTCCAGTAACAAAAAATCGGGATAGACTGGAATAAAAATCTGTCACAGTAGCAATAACTTCTACTATAGCACCCAGCTTTGATATTCTGTTGTGCGTATATTTATTAAATAAACATCAGCTGATAGGTAGCTACTTGATTTCCAATAAAACGACAATCACATTGCAAATTTTATTAGCATTAAGTATCAATAAATAATAAATAAAATTTTCGTCTTTACAAGACATTACTATCACATACACTCACACAGTTATGGCAAATCTAATTTTTACAATAGATAACTAAGTATGTGCAGTCGTAGGTCCAATTTCATTACCGTTGTAGAATAAAAATCAGTTAAGAAGACTTAACCTCATGTAAAGGGTAGCCATAGGCCTTTTGTTCACACGTTTTCTCGGCATCAAAACCTACGGTATGGTGACATAGAGTAGTCTATGCCGAATGCACCGTTTGTATCAACTAACCTCCATAGTGATGCAACACTGAAGACTACACATGTCCAAGGAACCGTAGATTGGTACGCAGAAGAAAACGTAGTTAAGTGAATAAAAAGGCTTTCCAAGATTTATTTGATTCTACATTTTGCGACACTGAATTTGTAACATCTGCATGCACTCTAAGGCGGGTCTACTGCGCCATGTTTGGATGTTTTAAAAACATCAAACATCAAACACGAACCAATCAGGCATCCGCAAATCAAACACGAAGCGATTTGATTGGTTCGTGTTTAATGTTTTTAAAACATCCAAACATGGCGCAGCAGACCCAGCTTTATTCTAAGGGTAAACATTGCACCTTTGTGGTAAATGTAGAAACTTAGTATCAGTAGGTAAAATCTGAAGTCTAAAGTATCACTGCTTTATGCTTACCTAAAGTCGATTATGACCAATAAGTTATGATCAACAAACTTAATTCTTATTGTAGATAGCGTCAGGTCTATATTAAAAAAAAAGCTATAACATGGCATTTGCTGTAGCTCTTTTGGTAACCTTTGTTCTTATTAAAAAAATTGCCACATTTCTATGTTCTTCCATTTTGGTATACACGCTAATAGTTTAAAGCAGGAACACCAACTCTACTATATTATAATTTAGAGATGACTTGATAAATGTACCTTTAGGTCGACCAGACGGTCTATTCTGTAAACATCTCACCGTGAAAACAAGGTGAAGTGAGCTGTCAAATTGTGTCAATCCCTGTTGAATGGCGGTCACATCACGCTCACTTCACCTAAATCTTCACGGTGAGTTTTTTACAGAATAGATCGGCAGTAGTGCTATTCTGTAAAAATCTCACCGTGAAAACTTAGGTGAAATGAGCTTGGAGTGAGCTGTTATTCCACCCGATGGTGAAGTGAGCCGTCAATGGTGTCAATCCCTAGGGATTGACACCATTGACGGCTCACTTCACCTAAGTTATCACGGTGGTATTTTTACGGAATAGCACTACTGTTATTTTTTAGGAATTTAAAAAAGAAATTGGCAAAGTCAGTGGCACAGCTTACTAAAAAATAGCGGGCACAACACTATACTCTTTTGCTGTCTATACAGATATTGAGTATTCAGTATTCCGATCTTATTGCCTCGAATGGTTCACCTGGATGTTAATGCCCAACTTGCTAGGGTCCACGCCAGCAATGGCCGTGGCAATAGGCCTAGCCAGGGCAACGCCAGATGCGGCTACAGCAGTGGCCATCGGTCTTGAAGCTGCCAGGCCATGCTCACCGACGACAGCAAGACCTGAAAGAAAATGAAATAGTACTTCCGTAATGTTCATTTAGAAAAGTGCCACCTTCTTCAAAAATACGGTAAAATATGGAAAGTTAATAATTACACATAAATATTCCTGGAAAGTTAATAATTACACTTTTCGACCCGATATTCGTACCAGACGTCTCAAAGATGTATTTTTTTTTTTTTTTTGAAACATTCACACTCTAGGAATTTCTCCTGTATCGTGGGTGCGTTTACAAAACATTTAAACTGATATACACAAACAGCCAGACCCGGAAAAACTACATGTAGGTCATATAAATATTTGTTCCGTGCGGGAATCGAACCCGCAACACGCAGCGCAGCAGTTAATCGCTTAACCACTACGCCAAACGTGCTGTCAATTTTCATCACTATATTATGACATGAGGGTTAAGTAGCGACATCTGTTGATGAAATAGAATATTACTAAGCTAACTAGCTGACTAGTAGCATCCATCCACCATCTTCACAACTTTAAGCAGCCGTTAGTAGTTTCCTCAATTTTTCGTTGGTAGCACTCGTGTACATATTAAATTGGATAAAAAAACTGTGATTTAACTTACCAACAGGTTTGGCTTCAGCAATGGTTCCCTTTTCTAAGAAGTCGGACCCAGCACCTTCATCGTATTCGTTGTCCGAAGCGTCGATACCAACGCCCTCTTCTGCAATCTGAATAAAATAGATGTTAGTGTTTGTTTTGTGCTTAACTTTTTAAATGGTTTCAACTTGACAAACTACCGGTTTATTTTATTCTGCAGACTTTTCTTAGGATTTTGGACATTGACTTCGAAACTAGATTAACTTGCAAATCACAATTGCAAAAAAAAATGGTTAAGTAATGTATTATTGTGCTAACAGTGCATACAAGGCTCTTTGATCATACATATAATATAGGTGTATGCAAAGTCTTATTCTTATTTTTATCGAATACATACAATATGGAGGCGACAATACAACAATAAATGAACACACTGACAATATGAGTATGGGTTTTGTCAACCTTTGACTAGCTATATAGTGACTAAACTATTGGAGATCTTTGATTGAATTATTGTATGCAACCTAGGATCGTCATTAGATATACACAGTTTAGTTTATTGTGTTGTATTGTCCTCTCCACCTTGTATAGATATTGGGTTATCATTCATAAACTTACATATTCGTCATCCTCTTCTTCCTTAGTCCTTACGTTGACATTCTTCTTGAACAGAATATCAACATCATCAACCTCTTCTATCAGCTTTATGATGTTCGAAGCAGCTTCACCCAAGGAGGCCAACTGAGTCTTATACCTAGTCTTTTCAACATTCCCCAGGGAACCAGTCTTACGACCAAGATTATGCAATTTCAGAAGATTTGTTGATAAAGTCTTAAGATTTTGCAAGTTCTTTGCCATAACTTTAGCAAGGAGGTTTTCATCGCTATTTTTGATGATATTCTCACTGCTGATGTTTTCTTCGGAGACTATTTTCTCGCCAGTTATCCTGCCAAGGTTATCCTTTTTAATTTCCAAGTATTGACCCTTGGCTCCGCCGTAGAATGGTACATATTGTACTGATGCCCTATAAAGGTTAAAAGTAATGGGTAATTTTATAAGTTTTTTACCGTGGACTTTTTATTTTTTTTCTAGCTTGTTTGTAACAGGACCATAAAAACATTATCTATACAACAGTATGAATCATAGTTTCAATGGTCTAACAGTAATTCTACATTTGGGAAGTTGTGGGTGTACAGGAAATCAATTCTACTTTATTTGCTACATTCCGCCGTAGTATAACCGTGAGCGTGACCGTTATTTAGCGTCTCATCCATTTAGGATAGTGACCTATAAGAAGAATGTTTGAAATAGTTTTTGAGCTTGAACTTTATCTCATAGCTTACAAATAATTCTGTTTTTAGCTGGCTGGTGGTGGATGAACTATTATTTTATCTTTGATTTGTCTAGTTTTTATAATATCATAATAAGCTTTTTTTGTTATGTTCCAGGATATACAGAAAAATAAATGATCAAAAGATCATCTCAGAATTTAAGCTAATACAAATTATTTGTAACATTTATGAATATCTTTCAATAATAACATAATGCGACTGACCATGACATTACCTACTAGAAGTAAGTATTTAAAATAAAATAAAACAAACATGACTTCAAATAAAATTAACATTTATTATACTCTCGCCTTTTACATTTTACATTATTCCAAGTTACATTCAATTCGAAAAACAATTTTAAGTTAACAGTCAAAATTAGTTTCCGAAACTCAATCAATTAATATTACTCTAATCAACTCTAATCTTACTTCCTAGTTATTGATGTACCACTATCATTGATCTACAAATTCGTATAGATAAAGATCTGATTGCGCATGAGCCACGCCGCCAGGGCCTGCGACGGCAGTCGCTATAGGTGCATGGAGTACAGTTCCACTCTGGTTCCTTGCTATTATAACATGGGATATGGGATTTGCCAAAGCTGTCCCTTGAGAGTTCAGAGCGTGAGCTATGGGTTTTATAAACAGCATGAATGTCGTGTGTTCTAGTTTCAAGGGCGTTTCCCGAAAATTCATGCCATCGTATATGTATTGATCTGATTGCTTCATTGATCTGCTCCACTGTCCGTCTCGTCGCCAACCTCGTCCGTCGTAGAATCTAATAATTGAGAAAGAGAATAGTTTAATGAGAAGGAAGACATGATTATGTGTGTTAGTTAGAAATGACTATCGGTTGTTAGGATGGTAATAAATAATAGGACCAGTAGCAACAATTTTTCCTTCAGGTATAGCTTGTAATAATTGTGCAATAGAACCATCTATTTTACTTTGTTCCTGTAGACGATGAGCAACTGATGTAAGGTCGGCATCGGAGGATAATGCAACAATTCGTGCGGCTGGTCCGGCTACAGCGAGTCCTCCTGGTTGGGTGTAAGCTAGACCTCCGGGGCCTACAATCGCGGTCCCACCTCTTCCAGCAGTCGCCACTCCTCCAGGCCCAGCGATGGCTACTCCTCCTCGCCTAACTTTCAGTCTGTTTATGAAGAAACCAGGCCCAGCTGGCTGCCTGTTTGATTGTTTGTTACCAAACAGATCTAAAAAGTGAAATCGCATGTCTCCATCATTATCACCAACGGTTTTAGTGTCTTGTGTTTTAGCAGGCTCTCGCTTTGTGGGTTTTGCAGTAGTAGAACTGGGTTTGATTGCAAAGAATTTATTTAGTTTTATTGGGTCGATTTCTTGCAATTGACTTCCATGAGCGACAGTGCGTTTTTTAACTGCTCTCTTTTGCCTTGATCTTGCTTCTCTAGTTGGGTGCACAATTAAGTCTCCAGCTTTTTCAATTTCATCTTGATATTTTGTTACATCCTCAATAATTGGCTCATTAGATTTTTGTTTCCTGCAAACATCAGCGTTTTGACCATACTCAATAAAATTGTTCCATCCTCCGCCATTCATAATACTGAGTAATGGGTCCCTTATAAGGACCGGAAATAATGACGCAAAGGGCCATTGAAAAGGTGGTAGACTCGGAAAAGATGGAAATGGTGAAGGAGATGTTGGACCATCTTGTCGAGTTTGCATTTTTGTAGCGTATTCCATCGGATTTATGTAATTACTGTACATATTATTCATAGATGGCATGACAAGAACAGGCATATTCATTATGTATGGTCCAGGCATCATTGCCATTTGTGCTTGGTTCCCAGCTAAAAGAGAAGACAGCTGTCTTGAATATCTGGTATCATCTAGATCTCCATTAAAAATCGTATTACTCTCTTGCTGTTGTATATTGTTATGTTTTTGATTCAGTTTTCCAGAAGCTATAACTTGTTGAAGTTTTTCCAATATTTCTTTATCGAGGACGTATTCTCCTCCCGACTGATGCGGGGCATTCCATTGGAATTGATTTCGCCTGCTCGGTTTCTGGAGAGCATCATTTATCGCTTTTATCTTTTCCAAAATATCTTTACTTATATCTTCAACCTCTCTGTTAGTTTCATCGTAAGCTAGTGACCTTTCTTGATCTATTTCAGCTTGTTTTAATTCATCAACAGATGTCGCCGCCCTGAAATGTATATCATCTATTGTTAGTTTTTGTTTGTGACTATAATATTGCTAACCATTATTTGTGATACCTTCATCCATAAGCATTAAAGTTTTAGCGTGTAAATCATAAAGCGGTGTTGAAGCTTATAATATAGTATTTAAAGTGAACCATACCTGAGCTACTGCTGATCCCGTGTAGTTTTTCACTAATATTTTTTAAGCTCTACTACTTATGTTAGTTGTGCTGGTTCTACATAAATGTGCATTTCTACTGTTATAAAACCGTCATTAATATTTTAAACAATACCGTTGCTGATTTTTCAGTAATTTTATAAATTCAAAATACGCGTTACATTTTATTAGAAACTGATATCATTGAATTTGTTTAACGAGACGAGATTGTTCATTCAGGAATGATACACTTTCATTATCCTATTCCTTTTAAAAGTATTGAAAAAGGCTTTGATATTTGGAACAAGATGAACCGAATTTAAATGGGACTAGTAATTATGTAAGTTATTCAAGTGAACGAATCTAATGCTAAATGAATAAAATGATAATGCAATGAAATCAGTTTCGAAAATAAAATTAATGATTAGTTCGTGTCAAATATTTATAAAGTTGCTTTAAACGTTAAAGTTATGTATATGATTATTATCTACGTAATTTTTTATTTTTTTTGAATTAAACTTACTCATTATTTGACGGCCGTGACGACACTTCCAGGTAAGAACACGCGAGTAGCACCTGAAATTAGGAAATTAAAATCAGAAGAGGTTACAGAAGGAAGCAAGGATTGTACCTTGTGGAACATAAAGCGAAAATAGATTACCCGCAGTAACCTACACATACAAAACACTACTACTGTTGGATAAGGGCCGGTTTGACGATGTCCTTTTTCACAAAAAAAAAATGAAAAATGGAACATGGAATTTGTATGAAATTATGTGCCAAGTGAGTTAACAGGAACTTTATCGTAAGTGGTGAAACAGGCCCATAGTCTATCCATAAATCATGATTCTCCTGTCCTTATCCCAATATATTTGGGGTCTATTAGTCGTCATCTCGGTGATTTTTCTTACTATTATAAATAATTCAGAACAGGTTCGTGTTTATAAGCTTGCTCAAATGTTACACAGTCTATCAACTAATACCTTAGTAGGTTACTTTTAATAAATGTTGACAAACAAGCAATCATTAGCCATAATAATTATGTTTCACATTCAATTCCGATACACTTTCTAGAGAAAGTCATGCATCAACAAGCCATAACCACAAAACTTAATGATACATTAATAAAAGCATAACCGTATATTAACTTAACCTACAAATCAAAAATCATAAAGAAATGAGTAAACTATACTATGAATAGTCAAATGTATCTGGTCTTTTAAAGCGTTTTTCTAATCTAGACTAAAAGAAAGTGAAATTGTTTGAGATCGAAGTGAAACTCTGCGTCCGGCGCCTGACCACCTACCGGTTTCGATGTTTCTACAAACAATTGTATGGTAGCTTTTTTAATGAAGGCTTGTTTGCCTTGTAGCTGTAGGTACTAGGTACATCTGGTACTAACAAATGAAGACAAAAGGGTGTGGCTTTAAATAGGTCTGCTTTTGGATCTGGGAAGAATGTTTACTGTAATGACGAGGTGGGACGTTAAGACTTGATAACAATGCCAGGGGTTATAATAAGGCATATATTATTATACTGTCATATAACCAGTCTATAATGTTCCCACTGGTGGGACACAGGGCTATAGTCTACCACGCGGGCCCAATAATGAGGCATATAATATTATACTGTAATAATCAGCCTATTATTGCCCAGTGTTGGGACACAGGGCTATAGTCTACCACGCGGGTCCACTGCAGGTTGGTATATTATACTATAGTACCTCGACCGAGCTCTGCTGGGTGAAAATAGAGAAAACGAATTTTCCCAGAAATGGGACCAAGCTAGATCATCTTTTTGCCCCCGTTATTGCAACTTCCATCGAAATCGTTAGAGCTTTCAAGAATGTGATTACAAATATATATTTATATATTATATAAATATACAAAGATTGCTCTTTAAATTGTATAACATGTAGATGAATTTGTTAAAAAGAAGTAGGTAGGTAAGATAGTGAAATAAGTAAGGATGTTGTGTGAAGAAGATGAATTATGTGATAATAATGATAATAATAATGAGCCGGAGCCCTGACCACCGGTAGCTTGGACCCTGTTCCCGATACCGGTGGGCTACTATTTTTTATATTTTTAAATGTTTTTTATAATTTTTATGTTCTAATATTTAAAAATGTAAAATATATGTATTTAATGAAATAAAGGAAATAATAATTACAATAATTTTTTAAGAAATATTTAAAAATATATAAAATAAGTACCTATGAAAAATAAATAAACGAAATGATAATATTGTTATTTACATAATTTCTTTTAAGTGGTTTATTTTGTATCATAAATGAGACGATACAATAGCAGGAATATTCACCACAGATTACTTTTCAACAGTAAAATTTTATTAGCATCGTAAAAGAGAGTCTAAATTACCAAAACAGTATAAATTATAACGGAAAACAAATACGGATAATGTATCGATAAAGGTAACCGTGTCAAACGTTGATACTGTTTTGGCGATCGGCCCGAGAAAGGCGAGGTCGCACCGAAAGCTGAGCGAATAGGCAGCGAGAAAGCACGTGTGATGTATCTTTGTTACAGTACTTGTCAAGTACTGTAACAAAGATACATCAGGTAGGTACAGGATACATACAGGCTTTAAGATGATGGTGCGTGATTAATAGAAATACTTTGAAACATATCTACTAGCAATCTCTTAAATATAAGCCATTACATAGCACTGTAACTAGTCTTAGCATACTACAACGTCAACTTCTACACAATCAACTTTTGGAAATGTAAATACCTACATTTTAGCTGTTTTTAGTTTTTTTTATAATTGACATAATCTTATGAGATACAAAATTATAAGGTACACATAATGTTTAAATGAAAATTTGAAAATTAATAGAACCATTTTGACCTCTTCATTTAATTCTAGAACATTTACGTCAAAAGCGAGCTTTTCGCTGCGTCAACGATGACACCGCACCTTATTTCAAACAGCGTACACCTAAGAAGGAAATTACTGGGTCGCGTACACTTATTGTGTTGGTATTTGGCAGTAGTACCGTTAGCTTTACTTATTTGTATATATCACCAATTGGTGGCTACAAAAAATTGGGCCGCTATCGTTGACCGACCGTGTAAATGCTACTTAGAAGTGAGTGCTTTCCTTACGTGCTTTCTTTGATTTGGTTTTGTTTTTCTCTATATTGATTGACGTGGAGATGGTATAATTGCCAGTATCTTCATTAGTTTCGGTAATTAGTCAAAATGTCAGTCATAATGATGATTCTTTTGGACGGCTAAAAGTAACGGGTTGCGGTTAATATGCTTGATGGATTGGGTCGTAAGGTCATTAGTTTCAAAAAGAAAAAATATATTTCACGTTCGGATTGGACAGATGACGCATTGATCTTTGAGTGTGAATCTTTAATAGACTGCGAAGCTTTAGCAGTTGGGAATATTATGAATTAGTGATACTCTAATTCATAATCACAGTGAGTACCTGATGACGGGCGTCGTCGCCGGGGCAGGCCTAAAAAACGTTGGCGTGACGATTTAGACTCGTTCCTAACCGATTGGCCGGAGAAGGCAACACAAGGAAGACTGGAAAAATATGGGGGAGACCTTCGCCCAGCAGTGGGACATAATAGGTTAATGCAAAAAATAATAATAATGATACTCTAAAAAGCACCTTAATCACACAAAAAAAAAACATTAAGTATAAATCCACCATTTACTTTTTGAACTCAAGCACTTTTTACTGCCATGTGGCTTACTTTTCTTTACCATTTAGGGAAATAAGCATCATATTCTCTTTGTTTAACTATGAAACTTCGAAGGGCAGAAGGTCATACTATGTTTGCATACGAACTAGTTCTTATCTGAAATCACAGACACAGCTCAACATAACCATAACGCAAGGGAAAAGGAAACAGGGCACTTAGATAAGGTCGCATCCACATATCTTTTGAAAGTGTCTTCCTCAAAACCTACATCATATCTCAGATTAGAATCTGAAATCTGTGTTGTGTAAACATTAACAACTTTATCTTAAAATCAGTTCCATAAAATATTGAGTGATTTCCGAAGAGACCATACGTAAATAATTTCATAAATTCTATTCTATCAATGTTGCTTTTTTATGAATTGCACTTTGGTGAAGAAAGTAACGTGGAAACCATTCATCATAATCTCTATGATCACGCTATATGCAGGTGCGGAGACAATTTCAATTTCAATTTTATTCTCTGTTTTTAGAATAGTTCTTTTCAAAGTCAAAGTCATGGCCAGTTTTTATTCGTAAACATAGATGTTATAAATAAAGTATGTTATGATATCTCTATGTGTTGCATTAACTGAGTACAAATATAAAATAACTAGGAAAATTTACAGATTTTTTGTTAAAATTAAATGACAAGTAATATCAATCTAAATGTGAACAATTATTAATGTTTAACTGTTATTATGAAGAAAAGACTATCTATTGAAGGTTATTTTTATATCCATTTTTAGTATTGACATTTTTATAACCGGTGTCATTTAGAGACGACTTAAAAGGCTATAACGGACCAAATCTTTTAACACAAAGAACTTTAGTTCCGGCTAACTCTAAAGGGCAAACCGGTCATATCCAAACATGCATACCAATTTGGTAGCTAATCTTAGACCTTGCTGGTCAAGCCTGTATCGGTTGTAAATCTTAATTGTTTTATGTCTCAGTTCAAACTAACAGAGGTGATGAATATAAACTGTCGTAGAGCTTTTTCCTATTTTTAAACAGATTAATTGATTTGATAGGTGTTGACGGAAAGAGAAGATTCTAAACCTTGTTTGCTGCGCGATTTAAATCGTAAGTTGTTCAAAATTAATCACCGTTTGAATCATCGGAATAAATCTCTAATTACTTTTTATAAACTTATTTTAATTTTTTTATTTATACTATGTAATTTTATTTTTGCTGAACTCAGTGCCTATTAATTTTAGGAACCAAAAAGTAATGGTTATTACCACCATGGGAAGAAGGCATGAGTTTATGTTTGTACCTATGTTTTAGGTTTCGTGAAAAGAAAATATGTTTTTACACTTTTTGTACATTTATTTTGCGTGCAGAAAAACATCGTTAACATTGGTTTCAGAATTGATTTGGCAACAGTGAAAGTGTTAGCAAAAATCGCCCATTACTTTTTGAGTGATCTGAATACAAATTTTGTTTTGTTGAAATGTATACAAAATACTAAATTTACATAAATTAGCAATTTTAGCACTTTGCGAACCCTATCCACGATATCTATTTTAATATTAATATTGATAGTTTTGACAGTGACCTACGTTATTAATTCTGAATATCAAAACAAAATCTATTAATAATTTCCATATTTTATTGTGATAGGTCGTAAAAGGAAAAGCAGATAGTTAATTTATATGATTATTAAAATGAGTGATGTTTATTAAGTGAAACTTTTTCATTTATTCTGTGATATAGAAATTATAACCCTAACGACGTAACATCACCATTGTATCACCCATGACCATCAAGAACGACATAGTTTTCATCTTCAACTTTTGAAATTAGAATTATAATTTGATGAACATACGAACTTAGTGATGGGCATCAATTTATTCTTTTATTTTTATTTGATGAAAAAGTATTATTGCATATTAAAAAAACGATTACTTAAAGTGATACTTATGACATTTCTTTTTAAAACAAGTTGCGATGTTAATGGAAAGTTGAAAATGGACAGCAACTAATGAGGACAATGTCTAAGCACGCAACGTTTATAATGTCATAGAACCAGTGTAAGTAAAGTTATGGTGCTGTGAGATAATAGATGGAAAGTGCCTGCCTGTGTGAATTATACGTTTATTTTATATTTTGGGCCCGTAAAGACTTCTATCTGGTCAGAGGTCAATCGTCCGTGGGATTTTTATTTCTTTCAAAAATTTATCATTATGGAACATTATTGAGAAAAGTTGTAGATTCATTTCGGGAAATGTTCACTGGTTATTTACCAAATTAATGCTAACATAACTACTTATTGAAGATTTGATGAAGATTTTAGTACATTTAGTATGTTTTAGTACATTTAGAAAAACTTATTAATTAAAGGACAAAAGGTCAAAAAATCTTAAACCTTTGTATATCGTTGATGTCAATGATCTTGACAAACATAATTTTGGCTCCAAACACAGCAGAGTAAAAGTGAGTACACAAGTTTCTTTTAGCTTTGTGACTTATCCAAAACAGTTAATCTGGATTTTTTTTTACGTGAAATATGGCATGGGCTATGAGATTTTTTTTTTGTACATCTATGTTTGTTAGCAATAAAACATTTTTTTAAATTTATTTTATATTTTTATTTTATTTTATAATTTATTTAAAAAAAATATACACAAACATCATAACATCACGCCTGATATCCCCGAAGAGATAGGCAGAGGTGTACTTATAGTACACCCAAATGTACTTCTAAATGATGACTGGCATGGATACTAAAATAATGGGTCGATTAATTAAATAATAAACTAGCTGGGCTTAGTGGCTGGTGATTTTTTCTAAGCCCAGCGAGAAATTATTTATCTAGATTTTTAAATTTTTGTTTAATTTTCCTAGTTGTTTTTGTAAGTAAATATTTATGTCTTGCTAAAGGCGTAAGTAAGTCCTCAAGTGATATTGAGAATAAAGATATGAGAATGCAGCAGTTTCGATCGTCAAGTACAAAAATAGCAATACCTAGAAAAAAATATTGTGACATTAAGTATTTTTACAAACCTACATTATTAGTCCATGTTTTGAGTAACCCGTTCTGTTTAATATAGCAGTTTTGCAGGTTAAACAGGATGATATACATACATGATACACATGTATACATGATATACATGTATGTTTTTTCTTGTAATATTATTGCTTACACTTTATTTATTTATGTATTTTTGTTTTTTTTGTCCAGTAATGATGATTTCCCGTCAAGTATATTATTCCTTATTACCTTACAAATCGGTGATACATTTACTTTTAATACCTAGATAATGATCAGTTTTAATACTTGATTGGTTCTTCAGTAGGGACTTTTAATTAGTACTGAGGGGTTAATTAGGCCTATGTTCATTCGTGGAAGTTAAGCTTTTTATTATCCACGCTATGTTAATGCAATGACCTATAATTTACAGTTTTTTTAAATAAATTTTATGCGTTACTAGGTTTTAACTTGCAGTACTTGTACCTTAAATTTCAAATACGGAAACTTAAGAACGTGCATTCTTATAGTGGGCAACGTCGCAAATAGCTGTCAAATACTTCGCTGTTTTGATTAATTTGGTAATACTGTATTAAAATATGAAATATCGCTAACTAGTGCTCTAAAATATTAATAATGAATTGCAATTATAAACACTGAATTTGAAAAAATATTTTTCACGACTTAGTGAAAAATATTATTTTGGAAAAAAACTTCACAATCACAAAAGGTTGGATTAGTGATTGTGAATGATTGGATTAGTTATGTGATTGGGTGGATGATAATGATACACTTTATATGTTCTTGACCTTATAAAATTGAAAAAATCTATCTGGAAAACAACCTTTAAAGGTTAAATAGTGTAAACGGATCACTTGAATTTCATTACAAGGTAAAACGGTCAAGTGTGAGTGTTGTATGCTAACAAATTTTGTAAACACCGTCATGCGTACTTGCATATGTATGTGCTGACAAGTGTGAACCGTTATAAACTTCAAGCTTTCGTTTATTTTCCATAATCGCTTCATTTTGTTCTTGGTGATAGTTACAGTTGAACTTGAATGGGAGATGAGGTGTCGAATGAGATTTTGGATTCTTTTTTTAAATATTTTTCTAATGGTAAAGTTAAAGACAGCAATAAAAATGTAAATAAGTAATAGATATTTATTTATTTTGGAACTTTCCTTTCTATGATACTTCTGAATAACATTTTTACTACGTACAAAACCGTGGTTATTAAAAAAAAAAAAATGATATTCTAACCATACTTTTAAAGAGCATGAATCCTTATTTTTAATTCATTCTAAAAAGATAATTGATTCAAAATTAAGGTTTCAAACCCACAAAAAATAAGTTCAAAGGTACTCACCAAAATTCCAAAAAGATAAGGACGCATCATCTTTCCAGATATAAAAAAATATCGATATATGAAACACGTTAAGTACTTCCAAATAATCGAGTATAGGTATTTAAAATTTGAATATGCTACACGTGCGGTCACTCGCGCTGTCCACTGGCGAGTTCGAAGCTTGAACCGAGCCGCCAGCTTTTTGCTTCACTTTGGAAATGAATTTACTACGATTTTGTTTCTCGATTGTAAAACTATTCTAGTGAATGTGAGATAAAAGTATAAAGTGAAGTAAGTCGTAGGTACCTAGTTTATCACCAACTTGTAAAATCGGTAGGGTAAGTAAAGATTATCGTACAAACTATAAAACATAAAACTTTTATTTAATTAATTAATTTAGGTGTAGTTATAAAATTGATAGAAATACAAAAAGTGTAAAGATAATTTGAAAGTAGGTATTCTATAGAGTCTGACCAACGAAAGCTGTCCAAGAAAAAAGGCGGCAATTTTAAAGAATCAAGAGCTGTTATCCCTGGCTATACACTCCTGAAACGGAGTTGATACTTTACAATATTCAATAAATATTATGCAATAGCATCAGTATTTCATATTTATTAATTAGATGTTTTTTTTACTTTGAAGTAAAATATTATTGTTATTATGATTGAATAATTCGTGGACAGCTTTCGTTGGTCAGACTGTACTTATTATTTATTCAAGTATCTATGTCCCATTTTCATTTGTTACTATTTTTTTTAATTATGACAACAAAAAGGATGCCTATTCATTAAAACTTTAAAGTCCATTCCTAGATGACCTTTACGTAGCACACAACTTAGTCCTCACGTCACATAAAACAAAAGAGAATTACCCTACAAGCTTAAAACAAAGATAGTGTCAGTCTTCTTTACGTGAATAACTAAGATGTTATCGATACTCGTAAGTTTCGAGTTACACTAGTACTGAGACACAGGGATGCGAATTGTGAAAGCGGATGTACCCATGTACCTCTCAGATTGATTCTTTATACTACAAATTAGTTGATGTTTTGCTAAAAATGTCGTCTGATTTGAGCCTTGCTCATCTTAGATTAAATTCGCTGTAATTAATTATAATTTATCCTGTTGTATTTTTTTTTCTTTATCCTTAACTACTTGACATCGAGGTTCCTTTATTTTATGTAAGTTTAATAGTAATGTATATAAGTGTGTAGTAATGTGTATGTCTTCCGGAATTCCGCACTCTCTGTATAATGGTGAAAACCACATCAAAATGCGTTGCGATATTTAGAAGATCGACGCGGTCATACAGGCAGACACGAAAAACGGCTGTCATTTACATTATGTATGGATCATCATTGTGTTGGAATCAATATTTTGTCGTCCAATGTATGAAATGTAGGCATCATTAAAATTTATTTTTGTTTAAGTCAATCAAGAGGGATCCAACCTTTTTTAATTACGATGAATTGTTGATGATAAAAATTAACAATTCGTTTTTTTATCGAATTGACGGCCGGCGGTAAATCATGTTTGGTAAAAACTAATCAGATCAATTTGGTGAGTGTAACATAATAAAAATAAATTATGTTCAGCTATTTTATTGTACGAAGTTTTTGGCAATTAAATTTTATTGCGTACTTCAATAAACATACACGTTTTACATTTATAGCACTGTAATTAACACAACTGGTACGTATTTGTTAGTAATAGCAATATCGATTAATTTGAAAGCCGGCTCCAACATGCGCCATTTTGAATCCCAAAAGATAATAATTTAAATCCCAAGTGGTAGTGTATTGTTCAGTTAATAATGAGGGAATTATATCGGGATCCAACTGACTATAACTTCAAGCTGTTCTTCATGTTTTATGCTGGGCATTATCTATTGCCAGCTTTCGAAATCTCGGAAGGTGTCAAATCACCTAACTCATCAAATGTACCTACAATACAAATCACAACTTTTCTGAAAAACATCGATATTCCGGTACCGCACCCGACCACCACTATGACAACATCGAGTACCGTATTACAATCACTTTTAAATTAACTATACTTGAACTTGACCTTGGACTTTAAAGACTGCTGACCCAAATATCATCGTCGAGTTTTTGTTTATATAGTAATTATTATAAATTATTGATAACTGTTAAGATTACGATCTATCAAAACGTAGGTGTTTCTTTAGGTAAAGCTAATTATGATCCATGTAGCGGTATAAAAGAAGAACTATTACATTATTACCAATTAATCTTGAAACACGGTGTACTAGGGAACTAATTTTCTAATATGGTATTAGATATATTTTTGACTAGTCTTTGCAAACAGCGCTATAATGAGGTTCCAAGATATACTGGCTTACTTGCGATTGTGTTTTCACATACAAATGTTATGATGCAAAATTCTAGTGAAAAACTTGAGGTGAAGTAAATGACTAAAATAAGAAATTTAGGTTTATGAGGATAAAAACAATTTGTTTGCACTGCACTTTCTTAGTAACTGAGAAATTGAGTTGAACCAAAATGTTATTTTTACATAGTATAAAAGAAAGTCGCTTTTTGTCTGTGTAACCTTCTAGCGTAGATCTTCTAAACTACACAATCGATTTTGATGCAGTTTTTACAATTTAGAGCATTTATTCCGGAAGATTAATGTGTATGATACCTACAACCACAATTAAATTAAATACAGTACAGAATTCTCGGTATTTTGACACATCAGAGGCCTTAGTTTGCAAGTGAGTAAACGTAACTATCGCGTTTGCGTTAAGATTTTTATTCTCAGCCTTATATTCCTAGCATTTATGATCTATCAGTCCAATTTTAACGCAAACGCGATAGTTACGTTTATAACTCACTACAGATTTTCCTTTGAATTTCGTTTTTCTCTTTATGAATACGTAATCCATAATTCCATACTATACATTACTATATAATATTATAAAATCGAAACTAACTCTGTATGTATGTTACCGGATTTCCATAAAATCTGGCAAGGAAATAGATAGCATCCTGGGGAAGGACATAAGCTAGTTTTGTATCATAATTAATCCTCCAGTGGGTGATATAGGGGAAGTGAAAGTAGGCTTGGGAAACTCAGTATTTCTTAATTAAGAGATTTATTTTTATTTTGGTAATATATGAAGAATTACGTGTTTCAGCGTTTTTGTAAAACCATCCCACCAGACAAGACACCCAGTCGGAGGATCGTCCCTTTTCTATAGAGGATGAGTGAACTTTACACCCTGTTCCTCATACCTCTAAATACCTATATAAACTAAAAATTTCGATAGCCGACTAAACTGCGGTCAATGAAAAAAAAAAAAAAACTTTATTAAAACAAAAACCACGGCTATTAAGGCCAGGAACTATTGCTGGAAAAAGGGTCCTAATATGTCTCCAGCACCCTAATTGCGTTATACACGATCTATCACAATCTGGATCGGTTTGAACAGATTGCTAATCCATTGCTTCATAAGTTCGAAAAAAAATATGCTCAACAACGTAAATAACCCAATGAATGTTGTTGAACTGTCAAACTGAAACAGATTAGTCGGAATCGTTTACGAAAACCTTTTACGCAATATTAGATAGCAGAATGATACAATAAAGACGATTGGTGGAAACCAATCTTTACTAATAATTTTGTAATAAAAAGTTTGTTTTACCTAATAAAGAGGTTTGTATATAGGTGGTAATCTTCGAAACTACTGATCCGATTCCGAAAATTATTTCACCAATTATAAGCTACAGTATTACTGAGTATTTTATATTTTATGTTAAGACAAGTAGCGCGGACGAGGTCGGCGGGCGCGTGTACGTTATATTTTCAATATTATGCCAAACACGTGTTTTGTTCGATGTAGATTATTACGATTTTTATCTTGCCACAAGCTACATACTTGTTTTGCAACTTTCTTAATCTTGAAGATCTGCTTAAGCTTGAATATTTTAGTTAATTTATCAACTTACTTTTTTGGTTCATAATGGACCAAAAAACTCATTATAAACAAGAAGAAAAGTAAAGAATGCCGCAAACAGTTTGGATTCATTGAGGGCAGCATTTAATTAAGCAATACTAACAAATCTTAAACCTATTCGTTTTCTGTACCTTTTAGGGGACAAGCATACGTCTGGAAGATTGGAAAATAATTACTAGACTTTATTGATTGATTAATAAATTGATTGCTTTTCTATATAAGTATCATGTTCGTCAAACAGACAATTTATTACCTTTGATGATCCTGCGCACCAAGATTCGGTAACATCTACGGTACAAACTTGATTTATATTTCAACTAGCGACCCACCCCTGCTCTGCACGGTTTCTACGACTTGATAAAACATCGATAAAACATTTTTTTATTATAATATATGTATTTAAGTTTAATATTTATATATTGTATTATATACACAACCCTTTCAGAATAAATTATCTAAATTATGGTGAAAACCGCATCTAAATCCGTTGCCTAGTTAAGAAAAATAACGCGGTTACACAGCCAGACAGGAAAAGCGACTTTTTATATGTATAGATATAGATAAAATGATTATCTAACTGCTTTGGTCTGCCAAAACAGGAAATTAGATCATTTTAACAGGACATTGTAATTGATTGACGAATCGCAAAGGTATTTTTTAGTCTTCATACATTATTCATAATCTTTCGTAATTAAATCGAGAAGAGTAATGATTTTGATGATACCTAACATGGGCCTGTTTCCGCAACTCGTACTTTTATTAAGGTAATGATCTTACTTTTGTAATTAATTATATTCCTCGTGCTAGTGTGAAATTGGAATCAGTATAAAATATAAATAAAATATCTTCGTTTAAAAACTACACGTAAGCTACATCTTACAGACCAGGGGCTGCAGTCTTGACAAATATACCACTCGCTATTAGACCAATTCGGTAAAAAATATCTCATGCTGCGTTTGTTTTTACTTTGGGACTTCAGCTGATTACTCCTTCCTCTATTGATAAATACTATCTTTTTATGCCATATTTTATTTATTATAACTTTATGCACAATAACAAAAAGTACCGTACAAAGGCGGACTGAATTTTTACAGAATAGCACTGTTTCTTGAGACAAAAAGTATCCATATCAAGCCTTCAAAAAATTGTTTAAGATATCGGTTAAGTGCTGCTGTACATTTAAATACCTTGACATTTACCTTCTTTCTTTATGATATCTCTGAATCAGAGCTTGCTCTATATTTTAATGATATACAAGGAATTAGATCGTTGTTTGATGCTTACCGGCCTTGCAAAAAGACTGGTATACTACTTACACATCAGGAAGATATTATAAATGCTCGTTGACATTTTGACGTTCGAAATTTATTTCAGCTTGAATGTTGGAAGATAACTTTGGTCTAGTAATACAGGATCGTGATGTTATTGAATAAATGTTTGTTGTTGATCAAATATAGCTCTGGCTAAGCTAAAGCGAGCGAGCAAGCAGGCACGCGACTATTTGCGCCAGTTTGAAGGCCTGCGTGAGCGCTTCAGTTGGGCCAGAGCTTAAGGGCCTATATGTCGTCAATTTGCTTAGCAAGATCTGCCGTTTTGTCGAAACTACTGCAGCATTAATTTTGAAATAAATATGTGTTAAAGTTGAGGATTAATGTTAGCGACTATGTTAGCCGAAAACACGATTTCATAAAATTTTCTCTATAGAAAAAAAATCCAAAGTTACCTCCAAACCGAACAATAACCGCTGCTATTAAAAAACCTGAGGTTTAGTGGGCTCTTAATGAAATACTTTTTTCTGGTGCTGGATTATTAAGTGTTAAACATGTTGTTATGCTAATTAAAGGTCTTAAGCTCTAAGCTGATTAGTTTTTCTGGTGATTACCTGCGTCTGAATAGTGAGTCGCTCAACAACGTAATTCCTGTCCTGTCACGGACACTTCCTTGTATTTTCAAATGGTGATGTATTTATTTGCTCATTTGTCAAATAAGATGTGGACTTGCCAATCCGGAACTGACACCTATAGATTACTTTTAAATACAGTTTAAGTATGTAGGCAACAGTAGAGTTTTTTCCTACAAAATGGCTGAAAAAAAAACTTGTTAATTTAAAAGGCAAAAAGACATTCATAATGATTGTTGTCTTAATAAGGCTAATATTATAATAGTTTCTGACATTTTGGTCATACGCGTAGGATGGTAACGGTGCATTGTAATAAATACGAATGAAGTTGGACCAGAAATGGCTATTTGAATAGTTCCTGCTAAACAATGTTTATGATTTTATCGTAGTTAATACGAATATTTTAATTCCATTCCCAAATTTCTTGGCTTTAAAATTAATAAATTTCAAAATCATCGGCAATAAGTCAGTTACATTGGGTCATTGGATTTCATTAAATCTGACTGATATGACTTGATATCTAACTGCCCATTGAAGTGTGTTGATTCGATTCTATCTTCTCCCAGATTGGTTGTAATTAGCAGCAACATTTCGACTGCATTCCATCTTTGCTTCCTCATTGCACTTTTTGTTGTTGCTTTATTAAAATCAAATTTTAAAATACAACGTATTATTCAGGTGTACATATACAATTTAAATGTGATTGACTACGTACAGTCATACTTAGTTAAGAATCACATTTAAATAATATAATATATGTAAACCATAATGTTGTGGTAAAATGTCCAGAATTCATCAAATTGTTAACATTCTTACTTTTTTTTTATAAAGCTTTTATATAAAACTAAATTATTAAGTAGGTAGTCGTTTAGATAGTGAAGATCTAAAACTACCTTGGCTTCTTTCGATGCGCGAAGATATTTTATTTTATTTTTATTTTGCGTCAATATGTTTCGTATATACTACGTCATAGTCGCAAAAGTAAGTCGTATGGCGCCCACTGACAAGCAGTTTGCAGTGGATGCGAATTTTCCATAAAAGCTAGTAGAGTAACAACTCAAGCATAGGTATCGTTATGGCAATGTGGATCGATGACCTGACCAAAACTGTGGTGAGGAAGGAGGCACTTATTTAATTACAGTGTATTTAGAAGATGATGATGATGAACTTTGACCATAAGATATACTGTGGATAACAGAATTATATGAATTGAATGAATTTGGCTTGCCTTTTCCCCCTATGAAACAAGATTACAAATGTCATCTTCAAATTGTTAATTGTTACAAGTATCAGATAATGAAAGGCTAGGCAAAAGTAATTTTAATGCTAATTATTTCTTGATAGACGCAAACCGATTGGCCGGGGAAGGCACATCACAAGGAAAACTGGAAAAACATGGGGGAGACTTTTGCCCAGCAGTGGGACAATATAGGTTAAAGAAAAAAAAAAAAGACAAAAGTAGAATATAATTTCAAAGAACATGTGTAGGTTCAGTAGACTTCTGAATCTAATTATAACTTCTGACGGTTTAGGCTCATGTGTAACTAAATTAAGGCATAACCAATAAATCTTAAACACCATAAAGGTACGGTTCGAAAATAATTTATTTATTTGATTTATAGAAGTGAAACGCACGATGAAATGTTAACAGTAATTAATTATAATGTTAAAAGCTATAACCTATAATGAATACAACTTATTCAATGTTAAGGATCATTATTGGAATGAATTATGTATTTCAATGATACACACCTTCTTTGAGATACAATATTTTATTATAATAATTAAACACATGAATTAAGATATAGATAACTTAAATTGATTCTCATCTTAATTGAATGTTAAAATACTTAATAAAAATTGTTATTGAGCATTTTATCACTAGTTTTCAGTCTATCACAATTATTACTCAATTTTAAAACTATAATACGTTTTGTTTAGCCATAAACGAACATTAAAAATGACCACGTTTTCGAAAATTCTACTTTAAATGGAAAACAGGATTTGTAAAACACTGTCGAGTTTCCGAGATTCCTGGCTTTTGTCAGGTTTCCATGTAGCCGTCTCACACATCATCATATCTTCTTCGATCTTAGCATTTTCATCTGCAGCATCCATTTTAATTTCTTGTTTTACATTTGAAGGCTTTTTCTTGTTTCCTTCTTTTTCGATCTTGATTTCTTGGTTTATGTTGAAAATGTTCTGAAATGGTTCGGTTTTGTTACTGAGTAATTCTTCTCTTCCCTCAATTCTGATATCACTGTCTCTATGACTGACAGTCCCTCGAATATTGACAATGACTGTTGGTTTCAATACAGTTTGCGATTCCCTGTTCCCAATTTGGCTTTGCCCAGCCATTGTGTTAGTCAGCGGCGTAAAGTCTTCAGGTTCATTTTCAGCATCAGTTTCTGAGTTAACGTCGTCTTCGTTTTCTTTATTCTTGTTCGGGTTTTTATTTTTATTATAAGTTGGTCGCGGACGTTTATCCTTTTTAGGTTTTGAGGTGGTCATTTTATGTTTATTAGTATCTATAAGCACCACTACTTCTTCTCTTGTCTCCATTTTATCACTTGAATTGGTGTTGATGCTTTTTGGGAAGCGATACTTCATCGATGGCATTTCAATTCGATCGTTTCTTCTTGGAATGTAATCGGCATCACTCGGTAAAGAGGGTTCGTTCTCATATCCATATCTGACATAGTTTTGGGACAAATTATTCTCATCATTTTGATTAATATCCTCAGGCAGTTGAGAATGGATTCTCAGTGATTCTATGACATCGCGGAACAAGGAACGTTTCTCGTGTGTTGTGGTGATTTCTCGATTCTTTGTTGGACTTGAACCGCATAAAATGATCATGTAAGTGACGCAGATGAAACACTGCATCTGTAATAATAAAATCAACTTTTCAAAAATTTCAATGAAAAGGTTTAATCAAATCCTTTTCATGTTTTTCTGCACAAGATAGTAAATATTATTAGGTTTTAATAAAGTAACTTCTAATGTTATTTATTGCAGCGATAATGCAGTTACGTATAAAAGTAATTTGGCCTACTGGCCTACAAGCCGGTTTGTGGTCGGCAGAAGTGTTGGATTGAAGAACAAGTACATTTAATTGAACAAAGCGTTTTTGCCAAACGACGATAGTAAACCCGCACTCTTAGAAATCTAACTTTCTTCAGCCATCTTTATACTTTCTGTGTCTTGCAACACTATGTGAACAGGTGTTGCAGCTTTATCAATAGTATGACCAAGATGCACTACAAATAAGGACGTCATACAGATGTCCTTTTGTTTTTGTAATTTATTGTAGTACTTAGTGTAAATAGTTACTTGTATAATAATGTTATATAAGCCTACCTGCTATCCTAACAAATATTATAAATGCTAAAAAGAGTTTGTTTGTTTTGTTACGCTTTCAAGACGGATTTAGATGAAATTTGGCACATGGGTAGACTATGACCTGGGTAGAACATAGGCTACTTTTCATCCAGGGTCGCAGTCGAAGTCGCGGGTTACAGCTAGTTAAATATAAATAAAAGGATTACAGATTATTACAGAAGGTGAACAATAAGCTTTTCAATAGTTTGTTTTGTGTTGAGGAATAAAGCGAACACATTAAAACCTACGGTTCCTTAAACTCTTTGATTTTGGAAACACTCGTAATATCATAAGTTAAACACCCTTTTATAAATTTAACAAAACATATTTTTGTTATAAGCGATGCAAATAGAATATCCTATCACTTAGAACATCCTATTAGTAGTTCTGTATGTCAGTATCGATGACGTATTAATGAACATACATACAAAACACTGATACTGTAATCCTTAAATTGTTCATTCCCAAATATAATCCAAAAGACCCCATTACAAAGTAAGTAAAGCATCTTCTCAAGCTATGAACCCGGAAATTCAACCCTAGTCTTCCTAAATCATTCCGTCACATCCTCGTTTATCGTACCTAAATGTTTAGGAGAATTAATTTGAGAACACAGGAATAGGCTAATAATATGACTCACCTTGATAGTGTTCCGTGGATTGCGTTCACGGAGCGACTAGTTGCGCAGGAGTGGCAAGATGCGACCGGGAAGCGCTCGGAAGGTTGACTGAACTCGCCTGAACTGAGACAGGGGTTGGCAAACTTGATAGAATTACGTTTTCTATGTCGATTTGATTTCTCTAATATTAATTAATGTGTCTTAATTGTGTGTGAATCCATCATTTGAACGGTTTCATTGGCTGCTTCAAGTAGTCAAACTTCTAAAACGAAATAGACTTATGAATTCCAGATTATGAGATTTTAAAAAAAATCTATATCTATACTAATAAGCAAGGGCTTTATTTATAATCCTTGCTTAAAGTTAAGTAATGATTAGCGACTGTTTAACCATACATTTTTGACGTTTGAACGTCACTTAACTTTAAGCAACATTTATGAATAAATCACCAAGAGTTTATTTTGTTTATTTGAACCGGCTCATCTCGGGAACTACCAGTCGGATGTAACAGCACGCTAAGACCTTTAGGAGCCGAACAAAAATGAAAAAAATCAGAAAGATCGCTAAGCGAAAACGAAGTACCTAGTACGCGGGTGACCGATGGGATGCGACGCGGTGAGTCGGGGGCCGAAATTTCACGAATTCACGGGCAGAAGACGAGTTAAGTAGTAGATTATAATATTATTCTTAGAATAATATCTTCCACTAGTGTTCATGTTTAAATGTATACCTCCGTCCTGCTCACACTGGACAGTCGGCCTATCTATTACCTTGATGGCTCGTTTTTAACATTTAAATATGTTTTATGTATTTATTTTTCTTTGACATAAAATGGCAAATTGACAATTACATTAGCTAAAGATAAACGCGTTGATAAATTTTGGGCGGGACCAATAAAAAAAAAATTGCGTGTTATTTTTGCTAATGACACGCTAATAAAACAAAATCAAAATTCATTTATTCAAACTAGGCTGAGCATGCTGATGCTCAGCCTAGTTTCTAATGTCAAAATTAGCACTTTTCGAATGTCAAAATTACATACGACAGTCCCCCAAAATGCCTACCCTTCACCACTTCCTAGTGTTTTCGCTGGGAAGAAGAAGTGGCGCAACAAACTCCCCAGCAGCACAGCTATCTGTTCGAAGTTGTTGTAAGAAGAAAATAAACTGTTATTAGACAAAATATTCAAACGCTCATCTCACGGAACTCCAGACATACTGACATGATCGTCTTCCATTCACCCGCGAACACATCACAGTCAGGAATAACTTCTACGAGCGTCCAAGAGAGCGATTGTCAATTGTTCTAATACGAGGGAAGCCAAAAAAGACATATATTAAAAATTCCAAATTCAAGATTTGTAATCAATCTAGGCGAGAACAACTGCCGAAAAACTGTTATCCATTTTGGTAGACTTTATATATGGTATTGTTAATACAGATTCTGAATAAATAAAAAAACTGTGTCTTGTCTGGGTTTTGTCTGTCTCTCTGGTCTATCTTCAATAATAAACTCCAATAGCAAAACACGCACTGAGACTGCAGCACCCCTGTCCTGAATTAAATAGCAACTTGTCTTGTCGAGAACTACTAGATTTCTGATGTCCGGAATTGTAGCCATTATATCAATGCCAATAAATGGGGTGATTAGCAACCTTATTTTTATGGCAAAAGAGGAGAGTTGGGATGAAAGCGTAAGGTGGTAATTTTTTGCTTGCAGTTTTCTTTTATTGTGAGGTTCAAGAACTGATTATGGAAAAGCAATGTATTGTTTTTTAGATATAAGCAATTTTTTTTTGTTTTTTTTCTCTCTGTATCTTTTTTTTATTCAAAAAATTCATGTAACATTAGCAAAGAACAAAGAAAGAAAGAAAAAAGTCATACGTGTAAGGCAGTAGGAACTCATATGCGTGCCCCTAAGTTAGAATTGATTACTAAACAAACCTGATTCCCAGGATACTAATGGCATCCTTTCCAATCGATGTGTCATCGAACTAAATGGTACTTATTTACAGCCTAACAAGGAGGGCAATAAAAACTGGATCTACTGCCTGCTATCCCACACAAATTTGTTTCACTTCGCTAGTCTGTGGTTTATATTGGTTTTGTATTTTAAGTGCGAATTTCACCAATGAAACTGAACGCGATCAGGTCATCTAAACAGAGTTCAAGAGCAGTCAGTGACAATATTCCAAAGAAAATAATGACACTGACAGCTCTTAAACTTGGTTTATGTATTGATCGCGTTCAGTTTGTATTGGTGAAATTGGCACTAAATGAGGCATGGGGTATGCGGAGGGAGGTGTGGGGTACCTAACAGACTTATTTGAAAATAAACATGTTATTCATTATTTATTGTTAACAAAAACAACAGTAATCTAATACAAAAGAAATAAATCCATCCAAATCTTACTTTTGTGTGCAACATTAGAAAACAAAAACTACAAATAAGTAGGAACTAAATCAACGACTATTATAAAGTCAAGAAAATCAATTGCTTAGCAAATTGACTACCAACTTATATTGTCCGTATATTCAAATCAAAACTGACATACTTTGACAGTTGTATGAAAGGACTTGACTTAGTGCCAATTTCACCATCATTTTGGTGAAATTCGCCCTGAACCGATCAGCACATCTAAACTGCGTTCAAGAGCTGTGAGTGCCATTATGCCATTACAATGTCAAAGTCAAATCATTTATTTCATTTATAAGACACTTTTGAACGTAAAAATTAACAAAAAAATATAATTGATTCTAATTGCCCCTGAACGATGACTTTGTCAGCTTTTGAACGCGGTTTAGATTGTGCGTATCGCGTTCGGTGAAATCCGCACTTAGGGTGAAAATAACCAATAAAAACTAAACGGGATCAGCACATAAACCAAGTTTAAGAGCAGTAAGTGTCCTTATTTTAGAATATTGAAACTGACAGCTCTTGAACTCGATTTAGATGTGCGGATCGCGTTCAGTTTCATTGGTGAAATCCGCCCTTAGCGTGTTAATTCGACAAACAATAAATTTCTCTAACTATACAATTTTATATAATCAACACATCATTATTTTTACTGCCCAGAATCATTTGAATTTACATTAATCAAACTCTAGGTTCCAATATGACCTGGAAGTCGTCTGCAGCTCTCAACATAATATCATATTTCAAGTCCAAAGGTTTTCCTAAGTCCAGTTTGGAGACGGGTAACACTTTGTATTGTCGAAGAAGAGTTGCCAGTACCGACTTCATTGACAGCATTGCGTAGCGGTAGCCTGGAAAAAAGAAAAAAGTGGTCATTCTTACGTCTATGTCAATTATTATACCTATCTTCCAATAATATATTGGGTTTCTTCATCTCAAAAATCAAAATCAAATTTTTGGTGAAAAATAACGAATGAAAAAAAAAAAAATCCCCGTATTTCATTCTCATGTCATGACAAAAGAGATCCGAAAATTCAGATCTGTACATGAACAAATAGTACGATTTACAAAAAAACAGTATTTGCTCAATTTAAAAAAGAAATGTTGGCAATCATAATTCTCGGTTAAATCCAACCTTCCAAGGACCATTCTTCTTTCAAATCAATTCAAGATGGATACACCCATCCATAATAATATTATAAAATGCTACAGTAACTCTGTTATCTTTTCACGCCTTAGGCTCTAGACAGACGGACCGCATTTCTTGCAGTTCGGATGCAGTTTGAATGCAGTTGACACGACTGCAACAGAACTGCAAACCAAACGTGCAGTCCGATTGCAGTTCACTTCAGTCAGCGTGCAGTTGCAGTTGAAATACGGTCTGTCTAGAGCCTTAGGGCAGATTAGACCAAACAGGAATAAATTTTATTCGCGGAATAAGATTTACTTCTGACAGTTTTCGTAAGGAGAAACTGTCAAAAATTCAAAATTTATTCGGAAGAGAAGAAGGCTTATTCCACGGATAAAATTTATTCCTGTTTGGTCGAATCCGCCCATATCGGCTGAAGGAATCTGGATGTTTGGTACCCGGGTAGATCATGACCTGCGATCAATTACAATCGGAATCTGAATGATAGTTTTCCTTTTAATTTCGTTGTATTATATAGAACTGCTGTGAATTTTTCCACATATCCAGAACTTACCATTTAGCTGGCAGGGTGGGGGGGGGGGGGGGGACACATGTTAAAGATGTACCTATAAACTCTAAACTCACCAATACAATTCCTAGGTCCATGGCTAAAAGACAAGAAAGCAGCAGGATGTTTGAGCTGCGAGTCGATGAACCGTTCAGGTCGGAACAGCTCCGCGTCATCTCCCCAGTACTGAGGGTCGCGATGGGTCGAGAACAGGCACAATATAATGCCTGTGCCTCCTGGTAACGTGACTCCTGAGGCTGGAAAGGAGAATATGGAAAAATGGTGTTGAATAAAAGTATAGTTAACCTAGCTTTTTTCTTAATGAGCCTATGATGTTCCCTCCCTTGCTCTAATATTTTTTTAACAAGACGTGTAAAAGTGATTCCGATATCCTATTTACAGAATAAACAATTTCATTTAATTTAATTTCATTTCATTTCAGTGTAGGTTGTTGGAAGTCACCATCCATGTCTTTGGTTTTTGGTTCTAGGGCATTTTGGTTTCCTCACGGTGTTTTTCTTCACCGTTTTGAGAACATTGGTGATGAAATTAATTACAAAAGTAAAGTGCCTGGTTGGGTTCGAACCCACGATACAGACATACGACACGTAATTCGGGGCGGTTAAAACTGGGCCACTACTACTGTCATCGTTGCCTTACTCCAACTAATTTCGAACAAGACATACCACCCTGCTATTGGAAAAAAACATTCGGATCGAACACACAGCCAACGGATTCCGGACTAAAACAGTTGACCTCTTTCATCATTCTGCCTAGCCTTTTCCCAATCATGTTGGGGTCGGCTTCCAGTCTAACCGGATGCAGCTGAATACCAGTATTTTACATGGAGCGACTGCCTATCTGACCTCCACAACCCAGTAACTGGGTAATACGATACCCCTTGGTAAGACTGGTTGTCAGACTTTCGGGCTACTGACGACTCGTAACGACTGTCAAAGATCCACGAATGACAGCCGGGACCAACTGCTTAACGTGCCTTCCGAAGCACGGAGGAGTCTCGGTATGTAAAGATGGTCACCCATCCACGGACCAACCCCGGCAAGCGCAGCTTAACCTGATGGATCGACCCGTGCGGCTGTTATTACTTAGCCACGACCTCTTTATAATACTTATTTAATTTCTTCTATGGAAACAAAAATAAGCTGGTACTGTGTTTTAGGTATATCAGCATAACATTTGGAAAGGCATCCATGTTTCTGCAGACTTACAGATTTTTTCAATGATTTTGTAGTATTTACTAACTATGCGTAAAGTTAGACATAATTTAACCTACTGTTGCTTCTTGAAGGTTAACCAGAAGCTATTTGTTATAAAAAAATCCTAAATTTGGTTAATACTTACGAAGCAAAAGATCCTCGTTACATTTCCTCAACAGCGTTGGTGCTGGTGGGTATAATCGCAGACTTTCCTTGATGACAGCGTCCATATACCTGAGTTGATTTAGATCTTCATATGTGACGGGTCGCTTAGAGTCGCCGAAGACATCTTTTAACCTGTTCATATTATTGAAGATAAGTTTGAGGCATTTGATTCTTCAATTGCTAGAGTTGACACTGAATACGCTCTTAAACAACTTTCTTTTTATGTCATACTAGCTTTTGCTCACGATTTCGTCCACGTGGAACAAAACATATCCTGTATAACTATCAGTGGAAGATATTTTGTAATTGGATCCGTACTTTCAGAGTTTACATTTTACAAACAATTTTACACATTTATTTTAATATACAGATGGGCGTTCATGGACGGCTCAGATCTCAAGTGCATACGCGGCATCTCATGATCATGAGCCACACATGTCACCTGTGCACTTGATGATCTTATGACTGCGCCAGTAAGCGCAGTTCGCGCAGCTGAATTATGGACCAAATATATTTAAAAAAATTGCCATCGTTACGCTAAAAAGAAGAAGAAGATTAAATGTCATATATCGGCAAACCCGATGGTATGTGGCCACCTTCACCGCCGCCTTTGGACATCTGCAAGGCCAGAGGCATTGCATGAAGCCTTCCCAAAGACAAAGCAGAAATAATATGGTACAAATCGACTCGCACTTATAATGGGATTGTTATGACATATGTGACGATAGAAAAAGTGTTTTCAATGTTATCATCACAGGGGCAACACCCGTATTTTTAAGAACGGATACATTTTTTGTCATTGTTTGTCGCCGAGATGAGATAGCAACTAGATTTGGATTGTTTTTAAATACGGGAATTGGCCTTCAGATACTCACTCTTGATAAACTTTCTCCTGTACTTCAGGATGTCTTGCTAACAGCACACTGGTGAATGAAGACCCAAGTGTAGATGTATCAGTGCCAGCAGTGAAGAGTACCACCGTTTCTTCCCGAAGTTCTGTGTCACTGTACCCCTTGTCCCCTCCTGAGGACTCGATCATGAGTTCTAGGAAGGATTTGAAGCGGTCATCTTCTGGAAAGAAGTGGAATTGTGATTGAAATATAACTCTTTTATTATACCCCCATTTGCACGATACGAGATAAGTGCCTGCGGATAAAATCGAAGCAATAAATGACTAGCATCGTCTAAACGGTATTTGGTTTGGTGCAACTTTTATCGTTTCTCTAAATTATGGTAAGCATGCCACAGACAATTAAATCACACAGTAAATCGGGCTTCATGTTTCAGCAGCTGTAGGCAGTGTTCAGGAAATCAATATTCAGTGGGGTAATTGTATTACACACTTATAATGACAATTGATCTGAATGGGTTTCATATTGACAGTTTACCCACGTTCATTGCGCGTGGTTGAGCAGACGATTTTTTCAAACCTATGAAGTAATGGATTAGCAATATCCTTCAATGGTGCATTGTAATTAAAAGTGTGTTACGTATAGGGTGCAGAAGTTGTTAATAAAACAAATGAGTTATGTAACTTACGTATTACGTTAAAAAATAAGTTTTTTCAAAGACAACATTAATTATACTCGAAATAACTCATTTGCGATTTTCTCTTACCTTCATCTTTTTTTGGATAATTGTTTTCAGCTAGTTCTCGCCGTTTATTACGGATACACTACAAACACAAGAAAATACATACAGTTACACAATAAAAAATTTTAGTGAATCCACTGTAGTTTGCCATATGAATAGCTGTAGGCGCTACAATTTCTAGTTATTTACAATTTATTAATAAAAAAAAACAACAACAACAACAACAACAATCAATTCTATATAGGTATTATATAGAATTGATTTTTTGTTGTTGGTGTTTTTGTTTTTTGTTAATAAATTGTTTATTATAATATTTTTGTGTATTCCTAGATTTAATTTAATTTATTAGATAAGGCCACAAATTACTGAACACGGTTAAAAAACGTTCTGTTTTAGTCAAACGTTTGAAGATGACACAGAAAGAATATTATATTTTAAATTATAAATTATGTTTAACGATATACGCATTTAGTGATTTGTGTAGCAAGCGAGTCTTAGCAGTGAAAACCTTTTTGTTAAAATGCACTAGCAATTTTATTTTTAATAAGAATCGAGCGTGCCGCGCGTATCGCCATATGCAGGTAATCTGAAAAGCTCAAAGCAGATGGCGCTGACTGTTTTCGGGGTCATGCGAGCTGTCAAACATTGGATAATTATTTGGAGCGACCAAAATTCACCAGTTTTCACCAAAATTCAAATTATGACATTATGACCTCCAAACTCACTAGCGGCAATGGCGGACATCCATGCCAATAATTTGGATTTCCAATCAATATAATTTCAATGACCTACCGCATTAATATATTCGGAGATAACATCATTATAAGCCATTAACTGCGTATAATCTGCCGTCAGCTTGTATACCGGCTCTAAGTGTAGCCATGGCTTTATGATGCGGTTCGAGAGCAGTTGGAAGGACCCAGTGAACGCTCCTAACACCTTCTGGTTAGGATTCCGTAGGGCGTTGGTTGTGATGCCAAGGGCTGTTTCTGAAAATCAAAGATATATTTCTTCAATTTGTGCCTACATTAATTTGTTACAAAAAGTAATAGTATGGTGGGTAGGCCTCTGGAGTCTGGAGTCGACACCCTCGCGCCATGTTCCTAGCGCGGCGCCGTTGCTGCGGCTGCTGAGAGGCGTGAGGGAAACGGCGCGAATTCTGTAACCTTATGGGTTTACAGTTGGGTGGGTGGTACAGTTTTAAGCCGTTTGGGTTCGAAAGGGTCGGGTCATGGGGCCCGAGTGCGCATCTCCTATTTAAGGTAATTTCTCGCCGACTGGTCGTACGTAGTCTTAGTAATAGGGGTCCGTTTTGCACTCTTTGACTACGGTATGCTATTACAGAAGTTTTATGAACTGATGTGACAGATTAACTTATCTTGAATACTGTCTGGAACTTATCTAGAAGAGGTGGAACAGGCTCATGGTTTTTTTATATTGGCTGCTGTTTGCCTTCTGTTAGGGAAATTATTTGTTAAGCAAATTAACACCCAACGTCAATTTACTGTGCTTATAGCCATTGCTACATACATATGTCAACAAATGACACTTTTGATTTGAATGTAAGTACGGACAATTTGAGTTGGCAATTTGCGTAACAATAAAATAAAATAAATAAATAACAGTCTCTAAAACTACACTTACCACAAACAGAATCCATAGCATACGCCGCAATATATTTAGACAAGGAGAAGTTTCCCTTTCCTGCCACTTCCTGCAGCTGTTCCACCATGATCATACTTTGCTTCGAGAATATCTCCGAGAACTTCTGCAGATTCTTGGGACCGAAGGCTGGAACCAGGACCTTGCGACGAGGACGCCATATTGGTACTGTGGATAAACATAGAAAAAAGGTAACATTGGGGAGGTAGGTACGTATAGAGTAGGATAAAATACTGATTTCAATTACTTGCATCTAACAAAGTAATTAAGAGTACCTACATACAGTAAGAGACAACATAAGTAAGAGGCGAGGCTTTGGACAGGGGGTATTTTTTTTTTTATTTAACCTTTGCCACAAGGTATTCTCTATTTCTTTATCAGTTGTCCTTTGGGTGAAAAGGATAACATTGTGATAGGTGTATAAATTTAAAAAAAACAATTTTGTTTTCGAAATCGATAGGTACTAATAATAAAACTGAAGAGTTTGTTTGTTTGAACGCGCTAATCTCTGGAACTACCAGTCCGATTTAAAAATATATTTTTGTATTGATATCCCAATTCTTCGGAAAGGTTATAGGCTATCACCCTACGACCCTGAGTGGCTGAGCAAAAAGATAAAAATACAGAAAGACCGCTAAGTGAAAACAAGAAATTTCACGTGGACAGAAGCCAGTTAATATATAAAAATGCATGATCTTGCTTAATAAAAAGAGACAGGAACAGTGGTAGACAGAGAACAAAAATATTTGCAGAATAAATTATTATAATAAGTATCTTTATTTGCGTGAAATTTTGAGAAACAATATTAACAGAGATAATATCTTATTTCAAATTATTTAGAGAACCTTGAATAATGTTTTTTTTTTTCATTAATAGTTAATGAACCACGTCAAAGTATTTAACCTTCTGATGGACCACGTCATAGGATGGCCTTCTGACAAATATAGATGCGCTTGAGCGAGTCGGCTCGCGCCGCCGCGAGACTGCACGAGCCGCCGCGAGGCCCCGCGTGGCGCTTTCTATTCTATCAAGCGTATCTATATTTACAGGCGTGATGTCATGTTAATTTCACCGTTTCCTTACCTTCAGCAATAGCACTGCCGTTGCCGTTACCACCGACAGACAGCGTCAGTTTCATAGCATCGTCCTTCTCAAGACAATGCTTCATCACACACTCTGCTACCACAGGATCGGCTACAACTGGAAAAAGATAAAAGATGGAGAAAACATATTCCACTATTTATTTTACAGTTACTGTTTAGAAAAGAAATTATCTTGTCCCTTAAGGTTCATTAGAAAACCAGCGTCAGACTGCATTTGTCTGGCATTAATGCTGAAATGAACCAACCTTTTTGGCGCAGCCGTGAGTGTAGACAATAGTACCATTATTATAATGGTCAATTTTTAAACTCTAGACAAATTATTTATTAATGAAGGGAACATAAGCCATTTTAAAATTAAATAACCAAAAAAAAAAATGTGGTGTGTAGTGTGAAAAGAGGTACCCACAATGATGGTGTGGTGTAAATGTAGGTTACAGTCAGAACAAGAAATTATTAAAATTCTTAAACTAATTGTTGCTAAGTAAGTACTTACGGAGATAAACTCTGTTTACGACCCATGAAGTCGTCAGGCCACCCTGCTTCAGCGCCTCCCGACTGAACATCTCCAATAATTTCCATCGATCTGGAAAAACATTTTAGCAATGTTTTTCACAACACTCGAGAATACCAGGCGTGAATAAGCACAGTCTATACAGGGTGTAAGGGCCATTGAAGCGCGAATTGTACTATGGCTGTTTCGCATAATGTCAAAGCGTTATGCTAAGCGATGGCCATTTTTTTCCGCAAAAAATGTATTTTCTTTCTTTCAAAATTTATGTTCTAAATTCATGGTAACAGACCATGAATTTAGCACATAAATTGTAGTTCCGCGCGTTGAAATTGTTAGTTGATTATTTTAAAAAATCTGCTGTTGCGTACATTTTGCCAGTGTAGGTGTTGCATTTTTGTATGAATTATCTCATTTTTTTTAATAACTGACTAAACATTTTTTCGTTCGTTGTTCATTCATTTCATGATATGAATGTGTTGAACTTATAATTACAGTTTGCGTTTGTTTACGCCGTGTATAACTTAGTGACTGCTAGGACTCTATGGTTCAATCAATCAATTTTACGCCTATCGCAGGCCTCCTAAGTTGTCCGAAATGGATTACAGTGGCCCCTGGCAACACACCCCCTTGGGAACACGGGTGAGTTTTAGTCAGTAAGAAGAGAAGATATGTGATTAAAAAAAGGCCTCTCCTGAGTTGCAGGTTAACAACCGATTCTGCATTTTCTTCATCGAGTCTTAACGAGCCTCGGTTCATCGCGAGCAAAGTCAAACTATTAAAAACATGGAATTATTCACGAAAACGTGTGCGTTTTGCCAAATTTAACGTTCCTATTGCCCTTGACTCTCTACTTTTGCACCTAGGCCAGGCTCATACTTGATAAATGTATCTTTGTTTTTAGATAACCTTGATATCTTAAATATCACGGTCATATTTCCGGTGATATTTCATGTCGATATCTATTCTATACTTATAATAAATCTGTAGAAGTGAAAATTCTGTACATTGAAAATATCAAAAAAATAAATGGCAGGGGGTGTTACTAGACCGACACCGAACCCAAAAATTTGATTAAATTTTTTTTTGTCTGTCTGTCTGTCGGTCTGTCTGTCTGTCTGTCTGTCTGTTTGTTCAGGCATCACGCAAAAACTACCGGTTCGATTACGATGAAACTTGGTATAATTATTCTTTAATATTCTGGGCACCACACTGGGTACTTTTTATCCCGGAAAAGTATCCTATCCTACTATCTATATCTATACCTATTAATAAAAATACAAGTCCTGACTGACTGACTCATCAACGCCCAGCCCAAACCCTTGGACCTAGAAAGCTGAAATTTTGCACAGAGGTTCCCTTTATAATGTAGGCAAGGAATAAGGAAGCATTTTTCGAAATTCAACCCCTAAGGGAGTCAAATAGGGGATGAAAGTTTGTATGAAAAATCTTATTCCTTGAGGTAATAAACATGCAACTTCGCACGAATAGTTATCTAAATAAATTATAAAGTTTGTAGTTTTTAGTTTTTCTAAATTACCCCCTAAAGGGGGGTTGGGTGGTGTCAGTGTTTGTATGGAAGAATTTTAACACGCTGTCCGATTAACTCGAAACTTAATATTTATACTTAAAACCCATGGGGATGTATGGGGTAATTTCCGACACTCACGCGGGCGAAGCCGCGGGTAGCAGCTAGTCAATACATATAAAAAGAAAATTCCGGTGTCACTCACTGTAAGACTCATCAAAGCCCCGCCCAAACCCTTGAACCTAGAAAGCTGAAATGCACAGAGTTCCCTTTATAATATAGACAAGGTATTAGGCTGGTTTTTTTTTGGCCGAAATTCCAACGGAATAGGGGAAATAAATAATTTCAAAGTACTTACCCGTATCAGTTTTACATTTGAAGAACCACAACGAGTGGCCGAGTACCGGCAAAGACTTGATACTATTTTTGAATAATCTCGAGAACTTTATCATATGCCTCGCTTTCCATCGTATCACCAAACAATAGATAATTATCACAATCACAAATAACTGCCAAATCATATTTAAAATTTAATTGAAATTATTTATTTATTTAATTATTAATTAATTTTATAATTTTTATTTTTTAAGTAATATTAATTAATTTAAAAACAAAAAGGTTTAAAATTAAAGTCTTTAAAGCGGCACACACGATTTTATATATTTTTTTAAACTAAATATTCGCACGTGTTGTGTTTCTGATAAAAACAAAACACTACTGACAATAATAATATTAAAAGTCGACAAAATACTCGTTACACGTGGCTCGTTAGGCAAGAAAAAATCCGGTTGTAGGATATATGCGGAAACTTATTGTATTAAATTAATGTTTTTTGTGAACTTGAATAGCTCAATTTGGAACTCAATGTCATTAGTATTTTTTTTAGATAGTTCTATGCATATAAAAAATTAGTCTGTGGTTATAAGTACAGTTTTAGAAAAAGAAAGCTTGTACAATTCTGTACAATAAAAAAAAATGTCTAAAAGATATTGATTAAAAAGATTGAAATAATCTGTTGCTATAAAGGTACATCAAAGAGTCACCCATTTATATCTCATCCATCATCTTTAATTTATGTTTTATTTGAATTAGTTCAAACTCAAACTCAAAGCATTTATTTCAATTAAACCAATTACAGGCACTTTTGAATTGTCAAGGAGTCAGTCAGTCAGAAAATATGAAGCTAGATGCCCATTCCAAAGCGTAGTAGGTACCTATGGAGAAGAACGGGCAAGAAACTCCACGGACACTCTTTTAAATCAAATAAATTGTTACAAAAATTGGTTACATCATTCATGTTGAAATTACTTATACATGTGAGAACAATGTAGAAAGCCGTGCATAAAAAAAGCGTCCGTACATAAAAATAAAAACAATTCAAAAATTACAAATAAGCCATGGCAGCTAAGAGATGACCAGCCCCAACTGACGGCGCCCGTTCACGAACATGACGCATGGATTAGCACCATTCAGCTCAACCATTTTGAAGGGAGCTAAATGATCCAACACACACGCCACCATCAGCGAGACATCTGAGTGAGCATGACATACTCACAGCCGCCAGGGCACATTCAAGTCAATGAAAGACATAATATTACCCGGTAAATGGTAGCTCTATAGTACATAGTACTCACATATGTGCTATGCAATTATATAATGCAAAAGAAATTGAGTCTATACAATGCAAAGATGTTCTTACAATCTTCAGCAGCTCCAACAGACTTTTCGAATGTTAATCATTTAGTTGTGGTTGTGGAGCAGGACCAGCATTGGCCCAAGCATTTTTATCAGTGATATAATCCCCTAACTTATAATATGCCTGCCTGCATAGTGTGCGTTTTATACATGTTTTGAATCTCGTCTCATTCAGTTGAAGTATGTGGGGAGGAATTTTATTATAACATTTTAAACAGTACCCCATGAAAGATGAGTCTACTTTAGCCAGTCTGAAACCTGGTTGAACTAATAGGTCCCTATTTCTTGTACTATAATTATGTCTATCACCTCTTTTACTAAAAAGATGTAAATTTTTTCTTACATACATGATGTTTTCATAGATATATTGACAAGGTACCGTCATGATGTTAATATCTTTAAACAGTTCCCTTACAGAATCACGCCTGCGGAGATGATATATGGCTCTGATCTCTCTCTCAGAATAAAAATAGACTCGACGTCTGCTAGTTTTACTTGAATATAACTGGCGAAATGTACTACAGGGTCAGATTAAATTAGATAGCAAAACTCTGCAGACGCAGGGTACTGATATCTTAATTTGCCGCTGTATAGGCACCTCTGCCTTACCCTTCGGGGAAAACAGTCGTGATGTTATGTTATGCTATGTGTAGTTTTACTTGAATGTTGTTATGGACACGTCACCCATAGATTGAAAGTATTTTAGATCGAATCTTTATTTTTTACGTAAGAAAGAAAAGCAAGAAAGAAAATACATTTATTTAACACACATTTAAAGACACCCAATATAATACACAGCAGATAAAAATATAAAATAAAAAATCAAATAAAAAGTGTAAAGTAGGATGTAAGAAATTAGGAGGGGAATGTGCCTCACGGCTGCGCCAAAAAGGCCCAGTTCAGCAAAAATGCCAGACAACTTTAAGTGCCTGAAGCTGGTCATACTTCATTACCTAACTAAGATATCTGATAAAATGACCGAAGAATGCATTTAGTGTTGAAATTGTTGAAACCTTTAACATTTCCCAATTATGTTAATTTTGATGAAGAATTTATGTATGATATTATAAGAATCTTTTTGTGTTAAATATGATGAATATGAACAATTGTGAAAAGCTTATTTTATTTTGAAACAACGCAGTTCAAGGTAATAGAAGTCAATCATGGCGGTTATAACATACTTATTGTTAGAAAACTCGTGGAAGAGACAACCATGTGAGTCTGATCATATTAGAAAGCCAGTGCTGAACTGGCTGTAAGCTGGCCGTTATGTAAGAGTTCCAACAGGATAGATACATTTATTTATTTGCATAGAATGTAGGTAATTAATACAATTAGTTATTACAATAAGTTAATAAAAAAAATTGCATGCCATTAGGCGGAATTGTATACGGGTTCTAAAATATTATTTTAGAATCCGTATACAATTCCGCCTAATGGCATGCAATTTTTTTTTATTAACTTACTAGCTTTAACCTGCGATTAATTCATATTCTCTAATGGCACCTCTTTAGGATAAGAGTTATCCGAAAATCAAAAAATATTTAGCCTTTGGTCTTAAAGGGGAGGCGTGAAAATTAAATCGCTGGTACTATGTATAATGAAAAATAAATTAATATCGGACATAGGTACGGTAAGTAAGAAGAACGTTTTAGGTGGACATCGTTTATTGCTGTAACTTAATGGACTAACGATAGTAGTTAGTAGAGTGATCCGATCCTAAGATAGACAGTGAGACAGATAGATAGTGAGACGCCATCTATGATAATCAGCCATGACTACATGCAACCTAGGGCACCCACTTTCACTACTAAGAGAAGCTTGGTCCATTCGTTGTTCTAATACGGTACAATAGATGTCGCCTTGTTGAATGTCGTGCATTTCCTCGAAATTACTATGTTACTGCTTCCAAGCGGGGGCAGTTATTTTTGGGTCAAGAATGCGAAATAATATTTTGAAACTATCAAACCTTTATCAATTCAATTTATTTAATCAAGTAACCCTGACTCATTTGTTAGTAAACTTATCCTATGTTAATAATTAATAATTAAGGTAATTTTATGTAGATCCTAAACAAATGTAAAAATAACATACTACACAGAGGTAAATGATAAATGATAACTAATTCACGTAAGGACAGTCTAGCCTACATTGCCCCACTCCTTCCATATTTTGCGAGCCCGCGCGTCCTCCTTCCAGTTTTGACGGAAACTATTCAGCACGTCCCGCCATCTCCTTCGTGGTCTGTGGTCACCCCGTCTCACTGTCTCAGGGCAGCAGTGCTGTGCTATTTAGGCCCACAGTTTGTCCGGCATGCGGCAGACATGTTCTGCCCAGTACCATGTAAGTTGGGCAGCCTTATGAGCCACGTCAGCCATCTTAGTTTTGGAGCGCAGTATTGTGTTACTGTATCGATGCATCACTTGAGAACAGATATTCAGATTGTTGATTTAAAAAAAAAATGTTCGTGATGGTCCGAATAATGTTTTTATGGGAAGAAAAATTGGAAAAGAAGCCTAGAAAATTGGACAGTCTGGATGTGCATTTTTCTATTGAATTTGAACCGTTCAACGTCTGTCGGGTCAGCTAGTGTTAGCATAATAATGCAAATAATAATATTGTTGTTAACATTATTTTCTAAGATTGAACTGTTCCGGAAATAACACAAAAACATAAAAGAAATAACGAAACATTTACGACAGAGGTCAAAACGACATTAGTTATGTAGATCAAGTTACGATGTCATTTCCTGTTGGTGACACTTTGTCATAAGAATCATTAAGGCTTTCCACTAGATGGATCATGAAAAACTCTAATAAAAAAATTCCCGGAATTGTTTTAGATTTTAGGAAGGCACCTATTTCAGATAAAATAAAGCTTTGGTAAAATATGTATGACGGAAATTCGAACATTAAGAATAATTTATTTGTGAACATTGTTATCCATTCATTTATTAGGTAAGTAGATACCTAAGTAATGGAACAGATACTTGGTAACTTATTGGTGTGTGTTGTATCCCCGGTAAAGAAACAGTAGATAATTTATTATAAGTACTTAACTTATTTCTACCACCATCAGGTATCACCTATCACTAGAAGGTCACCTACGTATGACAATCTAGTGAATCCATCAATCTGACTATCCTTTTCCCAACTATATGTTGTGGGGTTCCAATCTAATGGATGGAGCTGAATACCAATATTTTATTGACTGCGCTTCTGAGTACTTATACCCTACTTGCGTAACGACTGTCAAAAATCTACGAATCACAGCGGGGTCCAACAGCTCATCGTGCTTTCTGAGGCGGGTCCCGATAATACGTACCTAATGGATGGTCATCCACAAAACAAACGCAGCGAGCGTAGTTTAAGCTTCGATTGACCCGTGCGGCTGTTATTTTTTAGCCACGGGCCCCTCGTAGGTCATCTTCTAGTATGATGCGATAATGATGCTGTAACCCCTGCCTTAGTTTCCTCATCAACATAATAATAAACGCATAATATGACCAGCACCCTAATTGCATAATACATGATCAATCATAATCTGAATCGTTTTGAAACAGATTGCTAATCCATTGCATCATGTTCGAAAAAAAAAATCTGCTCAACAAAGTAAATAACGCAACAAATGTTGTTGAACCGTCAAAATGAAACAGATTAGTTTGAATCGTTTACGAAAATGTGTTAATTGGATATCTGAATCTCCGAATTTACGCCCCAGCTTTTAATATAGCAACCATATTTCTTTTTAATGCGTTAACACCGTCAACCGCGTAAGAAAATTTGAGGTAGTCTAATGATGAGGTATCAAAGTGCCCTTATCGGGCATAGTAGCGAGGTTGAAAGGGCTGGTTTCCGGGAACAAAGGATAATGAATTCCCTATTAGTCCCAAGAGAGAGATTGAAGATAAGGTTAGCCCTTGGCTTTCTTCTGCAGGGAAATTTATTGGATTTTCGTGTGTTAAGTGAGCTTAAAAATTCTGAGCATACACATTTTTTTGGGAGAGAAGATACATATTAATACTTTATCTGTAAGTATTGTCAGAGATCGATAGTTTTAGCACCTTAAGGCTTATTTTAACTTGTACTTATCTTATTTTTTCGACTTCGAAATTGTCAACATTTGGAATGAAAATGATAATTTGGAAATGCGCCCCTCGAATTTGTTTGAAATTGAAATTGTTTATAAAATAACCGATTTACATACATATTTATTTTACAAAATAGGCCTTATACAAGAGGTAGTTATTAATTGGATTCTTTCATTGGATATCGACATCTTTTGACACCACTTATAAAGTAGCTTTCCCAAAACCAAAGTATTTTCGTATCTGCTTGCGGTTTTATTTTTGGTTGAAAAGATGATATGTATCTTGTCAGCTTTCGGATAAAATTCTTCTTTTATAGCATTACTAGAAGGTTTGAAAGTAGGTAAGGAGTTGTAAAAAATGAACTAAGAAAAAAAAAACAACCTACAACTCGTCAGTGTTTTACACTTTAACATGAAAAATATTTAAAATATTCTCCTGCCATTTAGCAGTCGCCGTCGGAACATAAGCCCGTTTTACTACCAGTTTACAAGTAACCTTTTACAGGGTTTTCACCTCACAAAGTATGAGGTAATTCGGGCATTCGGGCATTTGGGCATTCTTGCCCGGCGTCACTTAGGGCTGTATCCTAAATAACTGCGCATTTCCCTGGGGAATTTACACCGGCTCTTAAAGACCGATGGTCATTACCACCCCCACCTCCCCCCATTATTTCCGTGTCGCGAGCGAACGCGTGCCTAGAATAGTGAACTGATGCTTATTGAAAAACACCTTTTCATCTGCATACCAAATACCTCTATTCCGAAGACATAAAGTTTAGTTTTCTATGATTGGAGAGAAGGTAGTATTTGGTGATCACAGCGCAGCAATCACAGATCTTTAGGGACCGTTACAAACAAGTGTCTTTGTGTATGTGTTCTGTTGGCCGTCCGATTTTACTATGTACTGTTCCTTTGTTAGTTATCTTATTAAGTTTACATTTTCTCCAGTCTCGGAGGGGAGAGTCGTGTTAGTCGGACTAAGTAGTAAGTCTCAATAGGAACAGATGCCGTAAAGTAATGAAGTCTAGTAACTGTACGGTAGAAGAATATTTAATATCTTTAAGAGACAAAAGGGAGTTCCGTACCGTATTCAATGCACATTTCTAGGTTGAATTCTTTCTATAATCTTATTTATTTTACTTTGTACCGTTCAAAGGACAATGTGGTTTTTGTTTTCATGGAAAAATGACGACGTTGTAAGCGGGGTTATGTTTCGTTTGACGCAAAGGTAGGTAGCAAAGGAAATTGCTGTGCTACTTAAAAATCGCTTCACTAGGAGCAGATACCTACAGTATCAGATAGAACCCAAGCATTTTAAAGAGTTGGGGAAATATCTTTTAGCGTAGTTGAAAATAGAAGAATAGTGTAGATAATATTTTGCATGCAGAGTACTCACGGAGGAGCAACAATGTGAACAGTCAAATTCATATTTATTTGTTTGAAAGATAAAGTATATTTAATGAAGAGTTCTAGACTATTCTGTAGAAATATATTTCAAACCTAAACTCCAAAAATAGTACGAATAATGTTCATTTATTCAAAATATTTATAGTACTAGCTGTAGCCCGCGACTTCGTCTGCGTATATTCAGCATTTCATCGTTTTGTATTACTAATATCCAGGATGAAAAGTAGCCTATGTCCTTCTACAGGTCCCAGGCTACATCTCTATCAAACATATCGACCGGTTCAGTGGTTTAGGCGTAAAAAGGTAACAAACAGACAGTCACTTTTGCATTTATAAATAGTAGTTCTGCAAACAGCAGACCTCGCGGGCACAAACTTTTTTGCAACAATTAATATACCACTAAAGTTATTTAAAAGAGCATATTAACCATGTTATTGTTTTTTAAACATGGTAATATCCCGTTTAAAATAACTTTAGTAGTGAAATTAAATCCAGTAGCCCCCTTTTTGGAGAAAGTACCTCCAATACTCCAATCAAATATCAAATATCCCCGACGACAAAAAACCTACCAAAAACCTGACACACGAGAGCAAATTTTAATTTGATTTTGATTGTGACTCTGTCTGTTACCTATTAATAAGGGTTGAAATTTGAACAAAAGGTATAGGTATCTATTATACGCTAAGCCCAATTAATTTACGAGGTAAAGCAAACAGAACATAGTAAGTTGTATAGTAATAAAGTCTATAATACCGTAGCAACCTCAGATACCCGCGACGCGATTACTTACGGGGATAACTATAAACAATTGGGGATTACCCTGTTTTGGGGACCTATTACAGAAACGTAAGGGGAATTCTTTTGTCTTCTTTTTGTTTGGATTTGTTAGAGAGACGTACATTTATATGGTGATTATTTGATTATTATTATTACAAACAAAATGTGAACGAACCAGCAATAACTTAGCTTTTTAACCGACGAAATAAAAAGGAGGAGGTTCTCAAGTCGACACGTATTTTTTTTTTTTAATTTATTACCACGCATATCTTTTTTACAGAGTAGTCCGATTTGAACGATTTTTTTTATTGGAGAGCATATACCTTGAAATTGGTCCCATATTTTATTAACTTTGCTTGAGTACTTTTTGAGTTGGCTTGAATAATACGTACTTTTCCCCCTTTAGCCTATGTGGATGATGTTCTATGTTATTTACATAGCAGATCGATATTCGAATTTGTGGGGGGTAGGTTACTAGGTACCACAACTAAAAAGTAAAAAATAAAAACTTTTAACAAAAAAAGACAACCGACTTCCAAAAAAACACTACAAAGTGAAAAATAACTTTAATTTCGGAAGTCGGTGGCAAAAAACGAAAATTCAAAATCAAAGACATTCGACTCCCGTTAGACCGGTTGCCTTTTTTTGTAAAAAGTTTTTATCCCAGGCTCAGCTTGGTACGTACCTATAACAAAAGTACCTAGTTACACAGCCAATGATTAGTCCCACTCAAAGGATTGCAGACTGTGGAATTGGAAAAAAAAACATCTCATACACCTACTTACCTGTAATTTTACGGACACTCAATTCTTCTAACAAGAAGATAGCAATAGAAGCTCGCCAGAAGAAAAAGCCGAAGCATTTTTTGAGCTTCGTAGTAGACTAACTTTCCCAGACTAACTGCTTTAAAAAGAGCTCCACAACTACAAAGATTTGTGAGGCAAGTATATTTTGCAGTTTCAACACAAATGATAATTGCCACATTTTAGTTCTGCAACTGACTGAAACTCGCTGAAACTTGGACAACTTCAGTTCATAAACAAGGTAAGTGGTAATGTGCATAGTTTTCGGTGTAACCGGGGAGTGTCGCAAGTTTAACTTATAGCTGTTGGGTATTGACGAAATTGCTGGTAAAGGGAAATAAGATGTAAGACAAGAGAGTTTAGCAAAATAAAAAAAATATGTAGATATTTTTTTTTAGTCTGCATAAAAGCAAGCCAAATGGAAAACGTAATTCTACTGATTATGGAAGAACTAAAAGCAACTATTTAACTAAAAATGTGAGTACAGGTAGGTATACTTCTGCCTAACCCTTCGGGACATACAGGCATGATGGCAGATGAGGATAGATCTGTAAAGATCTGTTAAAATAAGAAATCGCAACAAAAAAAAACTTGTGTCGAGTTATGCGGACATAAACATGCAGCAGCTGATATTTTTTTAAAGATCTCAGGATTGGCCGCGTAGCAAAAGTTGTTAAATATCCCTTGCTTACTCTGTGTAACGATATGAGCAGATCATTTAGTCGAATTGAGAACCTCCTTTTTGAAGTCGGTTAAAAAGAAGAATAATATGACAAGTGGATTTCTCTCTTATCTAATCGCCCTGTATACCTTAAAGCCTCTGTTTAGTAAACAGTAGACGTTTTCTGTATTCATGACATCAAGTCTTTTTGCCTCGCCCCGTAGGGAAATAAAACTATCTCAGTGTGATGTATTAGTTATTAGATAGCCTTTTTCCTGATAGTTATTGTAAGAAAGGCTCACTTATTCATGCCTGGGATTAAATACAAAATCATACGGAAGCTATTTTATTTATTGTAGAAACATTCAAAAATCGTTTTTTGTGGTGTTTTACGGAGAAACTCAAGCTGGCTAGTAAAAGGAAAAAAAATCATCGTGATTCAACTGGACCATAATGGTGCCGATTCCCTTGTTCACAAACTAAATTAAATTTAAGTCCAGTGCATCTTTTTCTTTCTATTTCATTAAGAAAAGGACAGAAGATACAATTTAGTTTAGTCCTGTCAAATCTGTCACTACTCCATACAAGTTTAGACGTGATTAAAAACTTGCCAACTAAAATTACGTCAATTTACGTCAGGCGCTGATTAATTTGACAGGACTAAACTATAATATATCTTCTGTCCTTTTCTTAATAAAAATAGAAAGCAAAAGACAAATATTACTTCCTCATTTCTCACTCATACCTTGCACAAAACTCCCGATTTAAACTGATAGGACCCTTGTGACTGTGAGTAGCTTTTAAAGTACGTACTTAGACGGGCTCAGACTAGCGGAAACTTGTCACGGGCTCGTCACGGCGTCGTCACGGTCTCGTCACAGTCTCGTCAACGTCTTGTTTACACGAACATGACATGTTTGAGACGCACATCGAGGCACTTGGGCGACGGCGACGGGCGAAAGTTTTACGTACTTTAACAGCGGTTTGGAGGAAAAAGTAATAAGGTTTAAATGGAAATAAAGGGTCGAGGAATATGTCAAAATTACTTGTGAGGTTAAAACTTTTACTTAAATGTTTGTGGTTTCGTTAATGTCAATTATAGGGGTCCCCCAACTACATAGGACATAAACATAACTAGCGCAATGTAACTGTTCCTACGTCTCTGCCTATCCTCAGGGCACATACAGTCGTTATGTTATGTGTAATTCTGGTTTAATGTATCATTTTTTTTTTTAAAGAAGCCAATTTTTGCATCAAACATTATCTTCTTTTATTAAAAACGAGTTGTCAGTTAAAAGCCTTTTTGCTGTCCATTAATGGTTTTTGCAGTTCACGTGAACTGTTTGCGGTGTGCGGATGTTGGTTTAAAGTCGACTGCACCTGCGATCGATGTTAACTGCTAATGTTACATTTGGTTTGTCATGGCGGAAAAAGTAAAAAAATGCATTTTTCTTTGTATAATAGTCATGGTGCAGGTGGATTTTTTGTTAATTGACGGGTTTGGTTTTGTTTAAACGATACTGGTCATTCCTTAAAATAGTAATATTTAGAATATAATAGAATATCTTTATTTTGCATAAAATATGGTACATAAGGTCTTAAAGATAATTATGTTCCACTTTGCTTACGTATTTCAGCATGCAAAAAATACTATAAAATTAAAATATAAACAAAAACACTTATACTAGTGAGATCCCCCATAGCTTACCATTGTTCTTTGTGCGTTGCCTTCTGCAACTAATCCCCCACAACCGCATCTAGATCGTCACGCCAATGTTTCTAAGGCCTCCATAGACGACGCCCGTCTTCTGGCGCCCATCGCGTGACGACCCTGGCCCACTCTATTCCCGTTAAATAACTTAGTGCCAATTTCACCAATGAAACTGAACGCGATCAGCACATCTTAACGGAGTTCAAGAGCTGTCAGTGTGAAGATTCCAAAGAAAATAATGACACTGACAGCTCTTAAACTTGGTTTATGTGCTGATCGCATTCAGTTTGTATTGGTGAAATTCACCCTTATTCACTTTTAGGAAATGTAAAGTAGGTACCTAAATAAGTTAATTTTACGTTTATTTTTGTCACAAATTCACAACAGGAAGTCGAACTTATTGTTTTCCCATCTCAAGAGATAGACAAGTAAGAGAATACACACGTTCATACGAAAAATCCTCGGTTTTATCACTGAAAGGTAACAAGTAAATACAATATTCAGTATTATTTGAGAAAACGCTACAGCAAGCGTATTTTGGAAATATTTTTAGGGCGCGGACAAACTAGGCTGTTGAACCGCCATCATTTTAACATTATTTATTTATCATATATGGAAAACAAACAGCTTTACATAAATACAATAAAAATACGGAATTAGAAACATGAACCAATTACAAGGTGTCAGCTCTAGCTATACAGTAATACAATAATTATTATAAGAGATTTTATACCCGACAAGTCATCAAGAAAAGAAGCGCACAAATTGTGTTATGTTATTAAGTTTGGGGTTTCGACTTTTTATTCTCTCCTCATAACCTATACGAGACTAATTAAACATAACGTGGTAAAAAGATAATTCTACCCATGCCAGGATATGCTGGACGTATAAATACACCCGCTTGTTTCTTTGAATGCTCTCGTCAAGTGCTTTTTGAATGCACCCCCACATACCTTGATAAAAGGCTTTTTAAATAATTTTTCGCTAATTAAATTGAGAAAACAAAAATCCATCTGAAAAATTGTGGTATTTTTCTTTTAGCTATGGTTGTTTATTGCAGCAGTCATTGGTAGTCTTACGCTAAGCAAATTACCTTTTCGGAATGGATATTATTATGATAGGTAGTGCTTTTTAAGTTTTTATTCAAGTAAAGGCCAATTTCTAAACCTGTTTTTATATGATGAATAGTTAAGGTGGTTTGGCATATTTTTATATAAAAGTTGCCAAATCACCTTATTTAGGTCTTTACATAAAAAATGTGTTGATAAAAAGATCAGCCCTAAATCGTTTAACTGCATGTACCACGTCGACCGAGCTTGCTCGGGTGAAAATAGAGAAAACTCATTTTCTCAGATATGAGACTATATTGTATCTTTCATCGAAATCGTTGGAGCCGTTTCAGAGTACGTGATTACAAATATGATATAAGTACACATTTATAGATAGATAGTGATCTTTATTATGTACCTACACCATAAAAAATTACAGATACTTAGAAATTTTACATAGGGTTACACAATGGGCGGTCGTATCACTAAAAGCTCATTGCTCGTTTAATAGTATAGTATAGGATATACAGTAAAAGTATCAACCTTTTCAACGAAACCGCTGGGTGTTCCGCGTTCCAACTGCTCCAGTCTCGATGCAGCCTTATAATCCGGAACGCACAAGAGCGTTTATTAGTGATTTCCCAACGGTTACGTACACGCGCCTGCAGGCTTTTATTGTCTTTACGAAACTCTATTGTACCGAGTTTATCAATACATAGACACAGTTCCTCCTAAACGTGTGTTTATCGAAACTTGCTTATATAAACACATATTATTGGGTGTTTCGTAATATGTGCCTGGCTGAATAGTTTCTCTGAATAATATGGGATTTAAATATGGAAGTAATGATTACGGCTACTTCCTGATATATAACAACAGTATGATATATAACGTCAATATAACAAAATACCAAAGTGTTGTTTCCTAACGATTTCTACCATACTTGGTTGCAAGTGCTTATATGATCCCTCTTATAGGTAGGTATAGTAAAGTTGCTGATAAAATATCATACCTAAGTGTATCTTTGGCTGATGGCTGAACTTATTTTTTCTTCTTTTAAAATCTATTTTTCACCTATGTAATGCTGAGTATGTCACCAGTTTTTTTTTAATGTGCAGTGTACTACGAACTAGTTAAGTTCTTCCAAATGAGTACCTAAACTGAAAACTTCATAATTTCACACCATTCTCATTAATTATTTTAACTCCCAACCTTTTCAAAGCAATTACATTCTAACCAAGAGTTTAAACCAAAATTAAATTAGCCAGTCGTTCCTTATCTTCAAACAATTCAGTTCACGCAATGAGTTAATTGGGCTCAAGAGAATTAGTTAAATTGTCACCTCTGGGAACGCACCAACAAAATTTATATAAAATTGAAACGTGACTGGGTTGTACGGTCTCGTTCATAAAGACGGTTATACTTAGAGCGCTTGTGCACAAAGTAGATGCAAGTACGTAATGGGCATACGGTCATGCATGCAGCTAAAATATAGTGTGAGAAAAACATACATATATACATAAATACACGCCTTCATCCCATGGGGGTAGGCAGAAACTACAAAACGAGACATGCATTGAGAAAATAAAAATGTTGGGACGACACGCAAAATAGTCTGTAAGGCAATGTTTTTATTGCCACGTCGCGGTGTAAGTTATCGGTGCAACAATTTTTTTTTCAACACACTTGCTCGTAAAGTGGCTCTTATTGAACCGCTTTTAGGTTCATAATGCAGTGTATTAAACACGCTTTTTTCTTTATGATAACGCACTAGTGCGGTAATGGCACAGATAATTATTTACTAGTCGGAGTACCTACACCAGTGCTATGACATGGCAGCATGGAATTTATATTAATAAAAATGTACTTCGTTGAAGCTGTTATTTGTTTTTGTAAAAAGAAATACCATTGGCAAACCGTTTAGTTATGGTAAAAAAAAATCTAGTCTGACCATAAGTTCTGTGAAAAATGAAAATGCTTTTATTTTCATATGGAGTAATGTAACGAAATAAAACTTCTATGTACATATTTATTGAAGCCGGACTATGTACATATACAATGAATAAATGAACTATCCTATACTATATCACCCGAGCAGAGATGTGCGCTGTTTAATCTCCTCAAAGAATTCATGCATTCTTATGCTTATTGTATAAATAAATAAAAAATGATTTATTAACATAATATTTCATCAAATTATATATTTTTCAATACATATTACCATACCTTAATTTGCGTATTCAAAACATTATTTTGTGTTTATTATATTTTTCATACAGGCTGTTCAGCGGTTTTGCCAGTGCCTTTATTAACATTTTCGCGCGCATCGCTAGCGGAAAAAAACAAAACCAACGCGCCATTTTCCATAGATATTTGTTATTTGTTACCAACACCGCACACTTGTATCATAATGTACAGTGGCCAGCACATCAAGCTACTAAAATCTGTCAAATTTCTTTAGTAGATTTTAAACTTTATCGCTAAAGCATTAGGTTCAAGTTTGATTGGGAAAGTTTGACAAAATCAAAATCAAAATCAAAATCAAAATATTTTATTTCACATAAACCTACATGGGCACTTATGAAACGTCAGAATCTAGGTGCACGGTTCCAATTGGTCGTTTCCTATGGAGAAGAGCCGGCAAGAAACTTACTTACTCTTTTAAAAATAAATGGGTTTTACAATGCTTTAAAAAATGTACAGTTTGAATAGGTATGCGAGGACAGCGTAGGCCTGTCAAAAAGATACTTAAAAAAAATAGAAAATAGTCTGCAAATCGACGGTCTGTTGTGCCTACAACGTTCTCACATTCACAAAATATAAAGGAATCTATATAAAGGTCGAATAAAATAATAAAAACCAATTTAACCCAAATGGTTGTCACTACAACTTTAACCAATCCGAATGAGAACCCTACTTTAAAATGAAATTTGGATTGTAGGCATATAATGTCAAATAATGAAACTACATGTCAAGTAGTACCTAAATAAAAAAGTAAAATAAAATACATATCGTAATTTGGGAGCAGTTAATAGACATTTACATAATTATGCCGTTAATGAGGTACCAGGGAGGCCACATGTGCAGAAGGAATTATTGCCAAACTTCCTTGTCATCAACGTAGTCTTTAATCTTGTAATATGCTTTTTTGATAAGGACACGTTTTATGTGGGTTTTGAACTTTCCATCGTTAAGTTCTGTAACCGACTTTGGCAACTTGTTATAAAAGCGAATACTGTTTATAAGGAATGACTTGCTAGTTTTAGTTAATCTAAATTTAGGTATCACAATTTCATGTTTACTACGTGTATTTATATTATGGAAATCACTTCTAATTTTGAAAAGTCCTAAGTTTTTGCGAACATACAAAATACTTTCTAAGATATAAAGAGTTAGTACATCAACTTCTTTGAATTTGTTTCTAAGGGACTCACGAGGACCCATTCTATAGATCGCGCGGATTGCTCTCTTTTGTAATATGAAAATTGAGTCTACATCAGCTGCCGATCCCCACAGCAGAACGCCATAAGACATAATACTGTGGAAATAAGCAAAGTATACTAACCTAGCTGTGGCTACATCAGTCAACTGCCTTATTTTTCTTACTGCAAATGCAGCTGAACTTAATCTACCTGAAAGAGCTCTAATGTGGGCACCCCATTGCAATTTAGAATCTAGAGTAATTCCTAGAAACACAGTTTCTGTAATTGCATCTAGTTTTTTGCCATCAAGTTTTAAGTTTAGACCTACTTGGGGTACATTTGGTAAAGAGAACTTAAGACATTTAGTTTTGTTCGCATTAAGTAAAAGATTATTAGCTGCGAACCATTTAGAAAGAACTGCCAAACTATCGTTGACATGTAAGACATCCGTATCTTTTCTATCTATTTTAAAAATAAGAGACGTGTCATCAGCGAATAGAATTATATCCGATAAGTTAGCCATCATGTAGGGAAGGTCATTAATATAAACTAGAAATAGGAAAGGGCCAAGAATCGAACCTTGGGGCACGCCCATCTTTACTAGAGACCCCGAGGAAGTCACCCCGTTTACGCTTACTTTTTGCTGCCTGTTTGATAAATAAGAAAGAACAAGATCAGCAGCCTGTCCACGAATTCCGTAGTGGTGTAATTTACAGATCAGTGTGTTGTGGTCAACGCAGTCAAACGCTTTTGAGAGGTCACAGAATATGCCAATTGCATCCTGGGACTTCTCCCAGGATTCCAAAATGTGACTGATGAGTTTTACTCCAGCGTCAGTCGTCGACCTTCCTTTCGTGAAACCAAACTGTCGACTATGTAAAATCTCATTTGAATTAAAATGTGACAACATCTGGTCCAGCATGATTTTTTCATATATTTTACTCAGTGCTGGTAGCACAGATATTGGTCTATAATTAGAGGGATCACTCTTACTACCCGATTTGAAAATTGGTACTACTTTACTATGTTTCATTAAATCAGGAAACAAACCACTATCTAAACATTGATTAAATATGCCTGTTAGGACAGGAGCAATTGTGTCAATAATATCTCCAAGGACTTTAACGGAAATTCCCCATAAGTCTTCAGTGTTTTTTTATATTAAGACTTTTGAATACTTTTTTAATTGTAACAACAGAGATGGGCTTGAATTCAAAACTTGGAATGTCCTTACTGAAGTTTTTTTTCAGAAGAGATTCAGCTAATATAGATGATGAGGGGAGCGATTTCGTAACCTCTATTGGGATGTTCGTAAAGAAATCTTCTAGTGTCTCAGCAACTTTTAGCTTATCTGAAATGGTTTCATTATTGATTTTTAGAGACAATTCATTCTGGTCCCGCTGTTTTGTGTTTCCAGTTTCTTTGTTAATTACCTGCCACACAGCTTTTATTTTATTATTTGAATTACTGATTTTGTTACTTATTAATTTAGATTTAGCTTGAGCGCAGACTATTTTGAATATCTTAGAATACTTTCTGACATAATTATGAAGGGCTTGATCAGAAGTTAATGATTTCTCGTGGTACAAATTATATAAAATATCTCTGCTTTTTCTAATGCCAGCAGTGGCCCATTCATTAAATTTTGGTTTACTATTGATTGTTACTTTTTTTACAGGACATGCTTTATTGAATTCTTGGCATACTGTAGTAAATAATGTACTGTAGTTTATATTGGGGTCTTGTGAATCAAAACTAGCAGTTGAAAGATTGCTCAGAACATTATTATTAAACAATTTCAATTTATTTTTAGTGAGAGGTCTTATTCTAATGGTTTTATCTAAGTTTAACTTTTTATCAAAGTCAAATGATACAAGTTGACCAGTGTGGTCTGACCTGACAGTTTTGGGTAGCTTGATGTGCTGGCCACTGTACTATAACAACGGCATGTCTTGCATACTACAAAAATTTAATTTTGTCAGTGGAACCAGTGACAGTAACTGTTACTTTGTTGTAGTAACATTATTATGTTATTAATTCAACAACTTTATTTTGCCTAATTAACTATTCTTTTTAACCAGTACTAAACGCTCTTTCAAACTTTCTCTCTCACTAACAAAATCGTGAAAAAGAAAACAGTTAATTCATACTAACAGACTAACTGAGTTTTGTATGAAACAAGCAAGCTCGTCTTTTTTTCACGATATCAGATTTGGTTTTATTTAGTAAAACTTGTTCAATTTATTTTAATTTATTTGTTCAAAAATAATTTATATGTAAAAAGTTTATATTTATATATTATTATTTTGATTAAACTCCTGCCAACAAAAACAGCAATAGCTGTAGTTACATATGATATTTACTCCAGCACTATATTGCCCTATCTGTTCCGTTGATATATATATATATTTACTTAGGTTAGCAAGGTAGTTAGCCACACGTCCGCTTCTGAAACTAGCCTGTATACATGTCAACGTGTCCAGGGACCTGTTCTGGCTTGTCTCGAGTTGAGGGGCTTCAACTAAGTGTCTCTGTCCGTTTATATTGAGATAGTGAGGTGTGTTTGATTGGGGATCGCAGTGGATTGATTTGGACATGGGATATGATGATGAAAAGTATAGAATAAGGAAGCATATACATGTAGCATACCTATATATTCGCAGTCTAAAGAAGTGGTGAATTAGTTTTCTATTTACCAGGCATCATTGCAGAAAAGTGATATTTTTTTTATAGACACGAACTTACTACTGGTGTGTAAAATAACTTTATTAAGAAAAAAACCTACGAAATCTTGATATAACTTGACATACTAATACAACGCCAATTCATCAATTTGAATAAACTTCACTTGGTCAAAGAAGGCAGACAATTCAGAACGTAAATTACCTGCAATTAATCAAATACACACACCCACAAGAACACACACACAACCAACTCTCTCAATAATTTAAACCTACAACCACCCCAAACATCATCTTCATCAGTGACAGCGTTATCTTTGCACAAAACAATCGAGCATCGCATGCGCATAATGCCGAAGCAACAGTGGCATGAAATACGACTGCATACAATGCCGCGCGGAAGTCTCGGCGAGATATCCAGCTAACTCACCTCACACGCTGACAGATGAGGCCAGGGAAACAGCGGGAATGTGGCTGATTTTGTTGTAAATGTTGATAAAGTCGAATATTTGAATGAAGTAGGTTAGAAATCGATTCAGCCGTTTGGGAGCTGCGATTCCACAGACACACAGATACACACGTTTTTATTACACCTTTCTGTTTCCGTCGACGGTTAATAACAATAAAAAACCTATCAACTTGAACGTTCAGGTCCCTTGTCTTACCTACTCTGCCGTCATAAGAAAGAAGGCCGTAACTGACAATTTTAAGACAAGACCAGATTTGTACAGCATTTTCTTTGCTGATTCCGAATATGTTACTAACAAATTTTTGGTAAAATTGTCAGTTCTTTCTTATGATGGCAGTACTCCTAATGGACCCAGCCTGAACTTCTCGCTGATAACAGAATAGCCGAAAGAGGCTGATCAAAATTTCCTTTTACCTAATACTCGTTCAAGTCTAGACGTTCCAGATTGTTCTTAGCCTTAGTATGTCGATGGCAAAAATAGCACAATAAAAACTAAAACCCAACTACGACAAAGAAGTCAACTTAAAAGGTTCCTATACACAAGACATCACCGACACAAATTAAAAATCCGTAGTCACACGTGTTAGGGCAAAAATCGGACAGATTACATGTTACTCCAGATTTTGAATTTGTCAGTCTGTGTATACCTTTTTAGTTGATTTTTTTTCCACCATAGTCAGTACAAATAAAGTTTGTCCGAATTCAGACACGCGTATACTGATTCTTGACGCAGTCATTCTTGTGCAGTTGGGAAAATGTCCAGATTAATGTAGTCCTCTTGAAAAAAAGTAGCAACAGGCAATATCAGCCTACTCACCTCCGTTTTCATGGCCCCAACGAACCTGCGAGCGGAACAACCGGCATGATTCCATTCATCACGTAGACGGCTCCGTTGCTAAAGCATTTTATTAATTTATCTGCCGCGAGCCATTCTACCCGTTACGTGGCTTCTCTGAATCTTAAACTTGTTATTCTTGGAGAAATATGCAAGCGATGTTACCGAGTTCGTAGTTAAAAGCATCTAGCTTTAAAAGATTGTAAAATGTCAGCTTTTCTTCTTTGAAAAGGCGGTGGTAATTGCCATTTTTGGAGTTTTAAGTGCAACGGTGACCTAAATATTTGTTTGTAACGTGTTGGATCACTTTCATGAAATGTGAGCGGTGCTGATTTAAGAAAATTTTGGCTTGAATTGTTTTAATAAATGTTAGATTTAGTGTGACAGGAAAACATCGTGAGGAAACCGGCATAATATATTCTAGAACAAAAAATTCGAGGACATGAATGTGACATCTACCAACCCACACTAGCGTTGCTGCCCACTCTCTCTCGAAGAGAGAAGTCCTCAGTCCCAGCAAGCGGGAACATTATAGCCTAATTATGCTTATGCTTAGATATACAAACGTATTTGAGAAACACGATTGTTAGTTTTCAGATAAAAATCGTCTTTTGGAGTTTTAATAAAAAAATGTAGTCCTCTGTTTTGATTAATAGCGTGGTTATCTACCCATCTATCTGATAACCAGAGCCACGTTGGTCTTGGGAAACGGGGTATCGTGCCGTACCCCTAATTTGACCCCATTAGTAAATTTTATTAGGGTGAGCGCGCATTGTACACGTAATAGCTTTAACGATGTTAAGCTCTTTGTGAAAAGTCCTGTCCGGGGAAGTAGGTACCATCGTGATTATTTCGTTTTGTTTTGATTGGTGTGTTAAACTGCAGGAGGAGCTCGTGGCTAAGTAATAACAGCCGCACGGGTCGATCCATCAGGTTAAGCTACGCTTACCGGGGTTGGTCCGTGGATGGGTGACCATCTTTACATACCGAGACTTCTCCGTGCCTCGGAAAGCACGTTAAGCCGTTAGTCCCGGATGTCATTCGTGGATCTTTGACAGTCGTTACGAGTCGTCAGAAGCCTGAATGTCTGACAACCAGTCTTACCAAGGGGTATCGTATTACCCAGTTACTGGATTGTGGAGGTCAGATAGGCAGTCGCTCCATGTAAAATACTGGTATTCAGCTGCATCCGATTAGACTGGAAGCCGACCCCAACATAGTTGGGAAAAGGCTAGGCAGATTGGTGTGTTCAACTGCATTAAATTTGTTTTCAATGGACTTTACTTAATAAAAGGCTCGGCCTTCAGGTTGGCCGTCGTGCTGTTTAGCAACCGTATCGTTGTTTAAAGTTCTTGATTTTGGCGCCTGAATAAGTGAAGAATATGGGAACTACTGCAATTATCGGAAACACAATTAAACAAAGACTTCTCTGATAGACTTATATTCGGAGACCGGCGCACGGCTCGTAACGAACAATAACTTAACTCTAAATACCCACTATTACAAATATATCGCAGTAAGCATTTGTTGAACACAGAAATTGTATTGACCAAAAAAAAATGGCTACGTTAGTTCCGATTTTCGCCACGCGCCGAAATAACCTTGTAGCGATAAACTACGGGCCGGTTTTTGACGTGGAATAAAATTGACGTTTGGCAGTTTTTGAATGGATAAACTTTAAAAAAATCCAAATTATTCGTAGGTATATTTGGCGCTGGAAAAGTAACACCTAAATCAAAATACAATTTCCAAACAACAACAACTTAAGACATGGACGTTGTTGTTATTAGGAAATTGTATTTTGATTTAGGAGTTACCAAAGAAAGTTAATCATCACCTTTTACGATTTTAAACTATTTCTAGGTACAAATCAAACTCCTACATTTCACCCAAGCCTAAGCTATTTTTAGGCAAACACTAAAATATTTAAATCAAAACCGGTTTCCTAATAAAATATGGATCCGTGTGAACAGCGGGTGCTCTGAAAATCCCCACTTCGGCCATGGGAATATCCAACGGTAAAGTTTTAAGGGCAGAAAAACCACTAGATGGAATGCTACTGAAATATGCATGATGGCGGCACGTTATCAAATCTATGTGAACTGTCGTTAGGGATGCTTTAGATGTATCTGATGGGATTAGAAAATGAATGTTTGATGATACGGAAAGGATTTTGTGTTTGTAAATGTGATAGTGTGTCATGGAAAAGTGTTGAATGTGGTTTTGTTAATTCAGGACGTTTTTCAAGGTGTTTGTCCTCTAAGCTTCCTTGTGCATGACACCGGATTTTTCCACTCTTTATGAGATATTCTGAATTTTCTTCATTTTGCGGCTACGGCATCATGTTCAGGAAGCCTAATTCTGCTTTTTGGGATATGTTAGCCTCGAAGACTGAAATACAGCTTCTCCAAGTCTGGTTCTGCCAGCTTCTGGCGGAACGCTGCTTTCATTATTTGAAACTTACTTCGTTTTTGAATATACAGGTGTTTTGTAAAACATTACAAACTTAAGTCATCGTTAACGTGAGCTTTCGTCGTTTCAACCACAAAATTGATATTTCAACGCCTAAACAAAATTAATAAACAAAACGTTTCAAGAATTCACTTCGCCAACATCGTCGCGAACGGCACATACAACATTCTGTTCCAAACAATGTTTCATAAATTCTATGTATAAATACATTTGGCATTTTGACGAACATTTCATGTTCCCCATGAACGGCGAACATGAAATGTTGTTTAAATACCGAGTTTCAATTAGTTTTCAAACAATTAAATGGGGAACTGTACAATGAGAGACTTTAACAAAACAGTGGCCGGTGGTACTGTAGTGTTTGGAATCGGCAAAGACCAGCAAACATGAGTATTGTGATACCGAGTATAATGAACTGACGTTATTAGTACATTGGTTAGGTTTGGGGCACAGCTGGAACTGCACAAATGGTTAGTATTACGCCTTCGTAATCGCTTTACCTCTTTTGGCGACAATTCCCAGTATATTGAAACTTCACTAATAGGGCGGATTTCACTAATGAAACTGTACGCGATCAGCACATTTAAAACGCGTTCAAGAGCTGTCCATTTTCAAGAACTGACAGCACTTGAACGCGTTTTAGATGTGATCGCGTTCAGTTTTGTTGGTGAAATTCGCACTAAGGTTGAAAACCAATGTAACTAACCCATTGACAAACAGACCTTGTCGTTTTATGACGCAAGTGACATTCAACCTTAAACCAACTATGAGGTCGATTATACTTATGGAAAAACAATTAGCAATAATCAAGTTTGCTATGGACCTAATAAAATTGAGCGCAAATTATGTAAAACTGTACTAAACGATTCTGAAATAGATAATAGTTATTGTTTCCCGATTCAGGTAGCAACCTGCAATGGCAGAAAAAATGTGATGTACCACAAAACTCAAATAAAGGAAAACTCAAAGAAAGTATATGAAAAAACGCAACATAAATCTTAGTGACCAGGTACTTACGGTAGGCGCTCTATACAGTCTTACACAATACCTTATTTTTCTTGGAATTTTACGAAAAGATGTGAAGCGGGTACCTATTCATAATTTTCTGAGGTTCTCAAATCACTGGTTAGGTATTTAAATAGTTGTCTATGTCAATTTCCAAAGGAATTTCACATAAACCAACTGTTTAAATACCTAACCACTAACCAGGTGGTTTGAATGTTGGTGAACACAGGCCTAAGACTAATCTGTTTAATTTTGACAGTTCAACAACATCGGAAGTCGTTGATTTTTAATTTTCGTTTTTTGCCACCAACTTCCGACATTAAAGTAATTTTTCACTTTGTAGTGTTTTTTTTGGAAGTCGGTTGTCTTTTTTGTAAAAAGGTTTTTTCAAACTTATGAATCAACGGATTAGTAATCTTTCAAGTGAATATTTTGGAGACATTTTAAGTGATTGTTGTTTGTTTTTTCAACTTGGAGTTTGACATTTGCACCTGTCAAATTAGTGTCTGGTGTTAAAAAACGAACAATTTAAATACGTATTTATAGAGTTGCACCTTGCATGTCCGTAAGGTCGTAGATGGCAAAACGTCATATCCATAATAAAAGGAAAAATTGCTATTAGTGCACCTTTAGCTTAACGAGTGTGTGCGTACGACTCACGTACATAAATATTGGCGCGGACGGTTCGAAGTGCGCCACTATAATATTATTTACTGTTCGTTCCAATAATGTAATTGTTTTAGAGCCTGTTATCTCGATATGCTTTTAGCCAATGCTACAATAATTTGATTATGATGTGTTGACGCGGTTTAGTGACGGTAATAATTTTCGATATTCACGTAAATAGCCAGTGCTTTATAGACCAATAATGATTTAATAATTTAGATGGCTGTGAGGAAATGCAATGTTTCCAGTGAAACAGACAAATAATATAAGACCCGGAACTGGTTTGTTTTGTTATTTTTATCCATATTTTATGGGACTTTAAACATAACTAGCGAAACGTGGGTGGCTCTGCCAAACCCTACGACGAATACAGGCATGATAGTATGTGTTATGTGTTTTATCAAGATTTCATCAATTAGTATTAATGAAATCTTGATTAAAAAAAAGGAGCTCGTGGCTCGTGGTTAAGTAATAACAGCCGCACGGGTCGATCCATCAGGTTAAGCTGCGTCTTTACATACCGAGACTCCTCCGTGCTTCGGAAAGCACATTAAGCCGTTGGTCCCGGCTGTCATTCGTGGATCTTTGACAGTCGTTACGAGACGTCAGAGGCCCGAAAGTCTGACAACCAGTCTTACCAATGGGTATCGTATTACCCAGTTACTGGGTTGTGGAGGTCAGATAGGCAGTCGCTACATGTAAAATACTGGTATTCAGCTGCATCCGGTTAGACTAGAAGCCGACCCCAACATGATTGGCAAAAGGCTAGGCAGAATGACTCATCAATTAGTATTAATGACATTTTGGTTAAAGGCCTTTGTCACTTTACTTTTCATCACCATCGAAAATACACAAAATAAAAGAAACAAAAGCCAATCGTTGAATAAACCGGTTCAAAAGATTCGCAAAGCTATGGATAAACGAAGTAACATGTGAATTATCATCTGAATGATTCAACAGTCTTGCTCCGTTGCAAACCACATCACAAAGACATGCAGTTCCAATAAACTACGGTATTCAAAGAGTCAACATACAAACTGCGAATGTAAATATAGTTTTAAAATCAGTATCCAGGTGTGATGAATAATTCAGACGACGCAGCGGCAAGAGCGAGCGATGCTTCAATATTAAATCTTTGACATCGATGCGCTGAAAACAATGTTCTTATGCAGAGGGCGGGTTTCATTTCTCGATTTCAAATTGCGTGTTTTTATTTACTTGAACCTGTACAAGTCATTGAACCCTTCGATAATGGGAGTGTTCTTGATCGAAGATTGTACCGCTATATATTTGTATTGTTTTAAGAAACTTCGTAGATAGGTCTTGCTTTAAGTGTAAAAATATTTAGGAAAGCTAATTTTTAAAAGCGCTATTTTGTAGGTCATAAATGTTTATTTCATTAATTGTTAACATGGGGATATCTAGAAGGATTTATCAACTAGATCACGTGTGCTGGTAGTCAATAAAACTTTAAACAGTACAAAAAATAAGCCATTGTCTATTCGTTTGATTCTTACCCACCTTGTCGATGATTTTTTTTTCTCCGAATCGGTTAATTCAGTGACAATTATTTCGCCGTATTGACTGTTAAAGAAGGCTCAGTGGAGGAATTCACAACAGACTGTTAGAATATCGTTCCTCTCAATCCCCCCACTAACAATACTGTCGTCTTTCCCCGGCGGCTGAGCGAGACGATATCAACCTTCGAGAGAGCTCTACTGGCAGCATTCAAACGCTCATTATTTACTACTGAATCACTATATCCACTTACTTATACCAGCCGAGGATTAGGCTTATCTTTTATACTGGAGAATACTTACCTTTTGTCTTATACGTATACTGAAATAATCCTCTTAGATTAGTTATTGAGGTGGGGTTTGACTTGGGTTTCTCTGTACGATTGTCTGGGAGATATTTTTTATTTTATTATTAATCTAGATTGATCACTTATCCAAAAGTAGGATTACGAGTACCTATTTTAAAGAACTGCTAGCATACGACATGCTAGCGGTACTGGGATGAAAATGAAACGCGTAATTATAGTTTAACTTGCATACATATTTAGATCATTTTTTATATTATGAGACAATCACTTGTCAGCTCGCTAAACTGATCCTCAATTGTGAGGGTTTATTCTGAAAGTTGGCAACGTCGCAAATAGATGTCAAATATTTCGCTGTTTTGATTAATTTGATAATATTTCTGTATGGAAATAAAAAATGTGGCTAACTAGCGAACTAGAATATTGATTATGAAATGCAATAATTAATATCGTAACACCGAATAGTTAGTTTTAGATGTAAAAAAAGTATTTGGTAACTTTCCAAATGCCTTTTTTTCACCTAAAACGGGTACTTACAACATCAAATTCAATGTTATAATTGCAATTCATTATTAATATTCTAGTCAATTGGTTAGCCACATTTCTTATTTCCATACAGTATTATTTCCAAATTAATCGAAACAGGTAAATATTTGACAGCTATTTACGACGTTGCCAACTTTTAGGATGCACCCTCTTAATACGAATTAGCGTTTGTCGCATTATATGCCATCAACTTTTAAACTATTCTTATAGGGCTCCTACAGAGTACTTAGTAGAATACGAAGCAGTCTTTGGAACTGGGAAACTTGAACATTGGAGAAAATATCTCCCGATTCCAACTGTATGCAATCCTCATGAACGTAAGATGTGAAAGGCAGGAATCGCAATGAGTTCACAATCTAGAAGTATAAGAGGAATTGCATGATAAAAACTTATGAGAAGGCTTTTGGCAAAAAAAGCTACTAATAAATACAAGAAACACGAAATCCTCTACCACCAAAAAACAGATACTACAGCAGCACAATTTATTCTCCTACTAAAAACAGTCCCACAAGAACAAGACGAGACCACGCAGACACATGCCACAGACGAAGCAAAATGGAACATATTACATGCACTGACACTTCAGCAGTTTGTGAGTTATGTCGCAAGCCTTCGGACTATACGCTTTGTGATATAAAAGTGGAAACTTTTCTGTTATGTTACCTTTCCGTTTTAGGTTGGGAATTGAAATTGTTGGTTGATTTTGCACTTTTTGAGCTCAATCTTTCGCTGACCGTCCGTTTGTCTGTCAGCGGGCTATATCACATGAACCGTAATTGGTAGACAGTTGAAAATTTCACAGATTGTGTATTTCTATTGCCGCTAAAACCACAAGTAATAAAAATAAGGCGTTTTTGCGTACTCGCACTTGTCCGGTTTTTATCTATTATGTCAAAGTATTTTCTTTGACATAATAGGTTGCGTCATTTACTTCATTCATTCATTCATTCTGCCTAGCCTTTTCCCAATCATGTTGTGGTCGGCTTCCAGTCTAACCGGATGCAGCTGAATACCAGTATTTTATATGGAGCGACTGCCTATCTGACCTGGACAACACAGTAACTGGGTAATACGATACCCCTTAATAAGACTGGTTGTCAGACTTTCGGGCTTCTGACGACTCATAACGACTGTCAAAGATCCACGAATGACAGCCGAGACCAACGGCTTAACGTGCTTTCCGAAGCACCGAGGAGTCTCGGTATGTAAAGATGGCCACCCATCCACGGACCAACCCCGGCAAGCGCAGCTTAACCTGATGGATCGACCCGTGCGGCTGTTATTACTTAGCCACGAGCTCCTCATATACATTTAATACATATACTTATAATCGATTGTTCAAATAAAATTAGAAACAACCACAAAAAACCTTTAGGGGACTACATGTATTTTTCTTTTATATTATTCTTCTGAATACCTAATATGACTCACATAATAAACTATTTTTATACATTTGAACAATGAGTTATAATTTAAGTACTTAATTTATGCTCTTTTCCCGCTACATTTCACTCCGGTACTGAAGAAAACAAGCAATATTGTTATCAAGCTGTTTCATATTTATTTAAATACCATTTCCACCGATGAATTTCATTACATTTCAATACAATACGAATACGAATTGTTTGTTAATTTACGCTTATTATAATATGAAGGTGCCTCGAAATCTCTCATTATTTCGTCTAGTAGTACATACTGATCAATTCTCCTCGAGCCCTTTTGTTCGCATCCAGCGTCTTGGAGCTTACTTAGTGCTACGGGAACTAATAGATCTTAGAAATCAGTTTAAATCACTATGGGAAGACATCTTTGATAGAGGCAGGTTGAATCAGGAGGTTAGGAAGCATTACTTGCTGTGATACAATATTCAATGCTCAATCACTTATTGCATTCTACAATGTGTGGAACTTTTACCGTTATTAGGAGCAAAACATAGGAAAAACAGTGAATTTCGTTCCACTCTAGTGCTTCAGAACTGATTCTATAATTATGTAAAAATAATACAAAAAGTCCTAGAATATGTGGTCCAAAAATACATAGTTTCAAAGATTACATAACATGCTATACTCCCGTTGTGTGTGTATCTAAGTTTCATTGATAAGAACGAATAAATCATTTTCATTCAAACCAATCATTCATATTTAAAGCTAAGAAAATCCAAAGTTGTCATAATTCACGTACCTAATGGTATTTTACATTAATAATCGAAGTTTTGTCGAATTATTTTGTATGAAAAATGAAAACAAGAAGAGAAAGATAATTGAAAATTAATTCATAATAATATGCCAGTTGATTCTTTGATATGGTCTGTTTGGTATGGTTATGGGATATAAAAAAAACTCCTTGTACACAGACGAAATAAGAACCTCCTCGTTTTTTAAGAGATCGGTTAAAAACGGAATATACACAACCCAAAAGTTACCATATAGAGTACAGAATAAAATAATTTGAAACAGCTGAGTCGTGCATTCAATTCCTTCAGATCACACCATATGGGCTGATTAGGTATTCATTGGATCCGCTCCGGCGCAACCGCCCTCGCTGTTCGAGAAAATTCGAGAACTACCAGAAATTCTTTGATATGTGAGCGAAATATTTATTGCATTTGACGATTTAAGCGAAAATGGGTGAATGTTGAAGAGTTTCTTGTCTTTCTTTGATGTTTCTGGTTTCTTGTAATACATTAATTACACTGACGAGGGACAGAGCTCCCACCTCTCTTGCCTTTAGTGGCCGGCTTGAGTGGAGATTCGCAAGAGCAAACTTGCTCGGAGGAAGGAAGTATTCCAGTAAGATGCTGGTAGGGAACCTGACCATACTTCCGGGACTGTCCTGATAGCCGTGGAATACCGCTCCACTCCTCAAGCACCTCAGGAAGTGTTGCCCCCTTTTCGGCCCATTATTGAGTGTGCAAGTCACCACCTGCCTTTTTATCCGTGTATTACATAACATTGGGCTGGGGATGGCGTCCTACCATAGTTCTAACCAATCCACTAGCCACACAAACCCATAGATAGTCCACAATATGATTTGTTTCCATTTTCTGCAATAATCCTGCACCAACCGGGGATTGTCCTTGGGTGCATTTGCATAATGAATATTCGTCGGTTTGTGCCTCAACACCTAAAATTTCAGAAGCCTCTGCGAGTTGGCTTCAGCCCCTCGTACGCCTTCATTTAAAAGTATGAATTGATCTTTTTGAATGGATATTTTCATAATCTAATAAGCAAAATGTGGGCATAAAATGTGGACGGAAAATAGGTATATGTGATCGTTTGTGGAACGCATGCTGGCACAAGTGGCAGCACAAATATCTGACATCGAATGATCTCCAAAAAACCGGTTATCTGCGTGCCGGACTACGGACAATGAAGGGTTCCGTAGTTGGAATGAATTTATCTCTAGAACAAACTTAACATTGTAATTGAAAAACATGTATTCCCATACGGAATGAATGGGAGAATATGTTTTGCAAATTCAAACGTCAATAATCTATATTAATAAAAAGAAAAGTTCTAAGAAGGATCTAGAGAGTTGAAATTTTGCAAAAAGGTTTCCTTTATAATATAAAAAAGGAATATTTGCCGACATCCATGCGAAGCCGCGGGTAAAAGCTAGTTTCAAAAAAAACTGGCAACAATTTTTTTATTCATCTAGATCTAAAGTGTGTCAAGTTTGGCAGTATCATTCGGAATTCTGGCAAAGCAAAACCCAGCACTATCTATCAAAATAGCCTACAGAAATCCAAGACTAAATATTCAATTTCTCAGGGAGCAATGACGAGTTCCAAGGCAGCGAAATGCCTATAGCAATCTTAATCAACCTTTCATCACAGCACGACCAATACTCTACAGCCGACACAAGAAGTCAACCAAATTGTAGCTACTGCGATACATCATAAAGAATTCCAACATCACTAACCAATCTAGCTTCGAATTCACAAGGTTCCGCACTTACCCTGTGACACGGTCTACCTTCAGTGAGGGTATACCGTAGTGATGTGGTAATCATGTATTCATTGGCTTCGAGTGCACGGAGCGGCGTCAACTGAGCTCTCTGTGAAATATTTGAATGTACTACTAGTTGAGATCTGGGGACATGTTTGAAACGTAGACGATTTTTGTTTACGGTCGAATGGCTCGCGATCCATTCGCTTAGGGCCGTTCAGACTAAATACCCAGTTTTAAGTATGAATATGTATGGCTATAGGAGTAAGGTAAGAGAGAAGAACCGATTGGCTGGACTGTGTGAAATATGATATGGCTAGAAAGGGGGTGATTATCGAGACGACAACTAATAGAGAAGTATGGAAGAAAAAGATATGTTGCGCCGACCACAAATATATTGGGATAAGGGCAGGAGAATGATGATGATGAAAGGATTAATGTCAGTGTATTTTTTTGTCCTTGAAAGATTTATTTCACAAGCCTACGTTTTATCCTCCTAGTATTAATGCCAGAAAAGGCGCCGAATAGGGCTCATAATGATGATGGTTTCGTGACGGTGCAAAGGAAGAAGCGCCGGTCGCGAAAGAATATGAACCGCTGCGGCAAAGCTCCTACACGAAAGCCGAACACACCGGTGTACATCTTCCGCCTCCACTACACCACTAAGACGGAGGACATCACGCCGAGGGTGCAGTTACTGGAATCGAACCGGAACGTCAACTTCAAGGCGTTCGTCGTTCGTGGACCGAATTTTTATTTGCCCATCGTCATGGAATAAGACTTTTGGCCGCAGGACGTGGAGTTCCGTCGCTTCCACAGGCAACTTCCACAAGACAGCAGAAAGACAAGCTAGTGCAAAGTGAAGTGCTACTAACATAATCTTAAGTCATATTTATTAACACAAGTTTAGTTTTTTGGTTTTGTTTTTGTTAAGGTATTTTTCTATGGGCCTGTGTCGTCTGAAATAAATGGTATTATTAATTCGTTTATTAAGTCTTTATACATTTTAAATATTCCTTAAAAAAATATTTAAAAAGAAAACCCTGCATGCTAGACTTCTGATAAAGCTAATGAACCATTGTCTTTCTATTAGAAAGAGAAAACAAAGATAGTTTGTTGTTGTAGTAGACAGGCAGCAAAATAAGGAAACTCTTGTAACTAATTATGTATCTGGTGTTTTTGTTCACTTTTTTTGTTAGTTGACGTCTGTGAGTTGGTAGGTAAGGGAAAATGCCTACTCGTATTAATACAGGATTGAATTAAATTCAGAATGTTTCTTATTGGTCTAGTGGTCGCAAGCAATACTGCTGAGCATGAGGTTCTAGGTCCCATTCTCGGGTCGGGCAAAGTGTTATTGGGTTTTTCCATGTGGAATTTCCCAACAGCAGGCCGGAGTCAAGATTTGTACCCGGTTGATTACAATAGGTTCGCCCCCTACTATATATATATTTCCTTTTTTTTAAACGTTGCCCCACACTAGGAATTTCTCCTGTATCGTGGGTGCGTTTACACACATTTAAACCGACACACACAAACAGCCAGACCCGGAACAACTACATGTAGGCCATACAAATATATGTTCCGTGCGGGAATCAAACCCGCGACACGCAGCGCAGCAGTCAAATCGAAATATCTATCTATATCTATTACATGGGCTTAAACATAACTGGCGAATGTGGGTGTACTATACATAGGTACACCTCTGCCTATACCTTCCAGGAATACAGATGTGATGTTATGTTATGTTTACAAGTTATAAAAAAATAAAAATAAACTATGTATTACAAACTATTGTTGCAATAAGTAATTTTTGGTTTATTTAAGAGCAATACAACCGCGAACGTTATATTTATGGAAACAACAGAATTTAAATTTAACAATGCGGTTAACTTCATGATAAATTAATAATTTATAACAAACAATATTTAAACAATACGCGACTTATCTTCTCTGTAAACAACCAAGTTTAATAACAATAAATGCTTTTAAGTGTGTTATTAACGTAAACTACTACGTATACAATGTGATTTTCCTTTATGAAGCAGTACAAAAGGAAAATATGAAATAATTGCCTTTCCTGCCTTCTCATGGACGTTTCGACAGGATCTTACAAATTGATGTCTGGTAGGAAAAGCCTCCTGTGTTCCTAATACTTTACTCGTGCAGATTGTCTGCCCAATATAAAGGGTCAGTCTGATATTGATATGTATCATTATTTGCAGGGATGTAACAGATATCCGTATCCGCATCCGCAACTGCGGAGAATCCGCATAAATTGATATCCGCAAAACATCCGCTATGTTTTGCAGATATCCTTAACTTTTAATTTTAAAAGCTCCGTATCCTTACCCGCATCCTCATCATTTATATGGGGATACCCTACGTTGTTTGCTCAAACTGTGAATTTTGAAAAACTCTCGCCTATCTAATTGGCCGGGCTGAAGTGTGAGTTACGTGTTCCTATTGGCTGAACTTAGTAGTATGTGCCTGTCCTACTTATGACAAAAGATCGGCAAGTTTTTGTACGACATTCGTTTCCTCTCCCACAATCGCATCCTTATTATTAATAATGAATTTTCCCATATCTGTATCCTCATACCTGATTATCTCATTATCCTCATCCGCATCCTCATCTGTTATACGACATCCGTTACAACCCTGATTATTTGATACCAGTAGGTAACCTAAAGTGAAGTAAATCTGAAAGCTCCGTTTCTTATGAGAAGGCACTTTGTCCTAATTAACTCCATTTGAAGAGAAAAATAGCACAAACAATGTATTAATTTACAAGTAAACTAATTAAAAGTACTTGCACAGTCAACCTTGAGCTCCTTAAGTTTTGAGTTGAGCTGCACGATTACTGACAAATGCGTGCACTGACTGGACAGGTCCACTCAATCTGTGTGGTTCTTTCCTCAAAAGACCATTCCAGACACGAATCTACATGGTTTTCATAATTATGATCTAACCAATAAAATGTCTGGACTTTAAAAGAGACTGTGACCTCTGATTTTGTTTCGGCCTTTCTTCTCAGAGTAGTCAGATAGGAAACGCCGACCTCATCTAGTACGGTACCTGACCTACTTAAAATATTATTGACATGTAAAAGTGTTTTGTACAAACCTATTTACAGAAAATAAAATAATTTAATTTCAAATCAACCAAGGAATTACCCTAAATACAATAATTACAAATAATTTCGTACAAATTACTTGCAACTCCATTCAAAACAAAACCTTTGAATGTAGCCAAAACGGAACAATTGTAACAAATTATATCTCTTAAGCAGATTCCGTCAAACACTTTAAGATATTTTAATTATGCATATCGGTGTCGTTACGTCGTCGTTATATAGCTAATACCATTTGCAAATTTAACAGGAGTCTAATAAAGAGATTGTGGTAGTGTTGGGCCATGAAAAGAGAGAGATTTAGCTTTATGCCCTTTAAAAATAACGCATTTATTTTGGTAGACAGACCTCAACTCATTCCGTTTTTATTAGCTGATTTAACTGGATGATAAATACAAATAATATAATCCCAAACTGGTAAAGTAAAAATAAGTTTGACGAATATGTAACTGACTAGTTCAATTCTTTCACGAAATAAACAATTTCAATACATTATAATTATTTACTTTTCCCTCCCATTTTTTATATAAATGTACATATTATTATTATTATTTTAGAGAAGAATAAATACATTTACAGATTTTTTATAGAAAATTAAATAGAGTTGATAAAACGCTTGCACTCACTGATCGTATATGGAACTCAATATTGCGTTCCAAAACTCAAATTTTAAAAATATTTTTATATCTTTTTTAACAACTATTTTAAAATATATTTTATATGAAAATAAATAAACACACAAAAATAAATAAATAGACGAAATAATAACAGGTACCTACGTTAAATTAATTTTCCACAATTTTTTTTGGAATGTGTAGTTTTTTTTGAAAAATTCCTGATCAAAAGATGATAATATGCTACGAAGCTGTTTTAGAATAATATTATCAACCTTTTCGATGCAAATTGGCATTGAAGGTTTGTTACAATCACATTTCCAAAATTATCATTAATCACTACAGTCATAAACCCATTACCGCATCACACAATCGATTCATCAGTGCAGTCCACATTGTGGTGGACGGTGTCAGAACTGTCATGGACGTTTGAAGTGATTGAGTGATAGGTATTTTATACATGCTTAGTGAGTGTTTAAAATACTATTCGCAGTGAAAATTTTAGCTTTTAAAGGTCTATCATATAACGCAGAATCAGCTAGCCATTACTAGGTACTCACATAGTTCCACTAACCATTTCCAAATATATGAGTAATTTGGCATCTGGGCTTCTTTAATTTAAACCAACGATAAAAAGGAGGAGTTTCTCAAGTCAGCGCGTTTATTTGGTTTTTATTCTTTTTTTTGAACTCCACTAAAATCCACCCAGGTTAGAAAAATAAGGGCTTATTGATTTTTTCACCAACCGAATTTTCACTTGTGAACCGATTCTGTTGACACTACAACAGCGCCCAAAAAAGTAATATGCATGGATTCAGTAGCATAAGACAAGAAAAAAAGAACCTAAAAAGAAAATATAAAATACATTTTTATTTTATGTTTTGCTTCCTTAAAACCAAATGTGAACATCAAACGTAAGATAATTTGCATCATGTTTTGATATCAACCCATAGGATACTTAATTATTTTTTCACCTCACAAGCCCGGAAAGATTCTGTTTGTCATTCGAAATCTGAGAAATCTGTGCATTTTATCCGCTAGCGTGGAAAGAGTTTTTAAAATTCGAACTTTTCTATTCAATAATTTTCTATACCGCAGAGTCTACTGAAAATGCATAAATACTTATTTCGTGTCAATGCGCGAACATCATTTTTAGAATAATCGCACTGGCCAGTAAGACGACACACACACAATGGTGACACCCGGGCGCTTCCTCCCGAACTTTGCAGCCTTGCATAACAAATAACTATTAAAAGCTTCATGTGGCTTTTAGGTGTCGAAACAACATGGCGGCCGAAGTACACACGTGATTTAAATAAAATCGTTTACTTTGGCAAATTAACTGTAATTTGCCAAAGTATTTCGCATTCGATACGGTTTGCAGCGAACGTTCAATATTTAAATAGGTATGTTATTTATTAGCGCGAGTCAAACATTACATAAATTCGTTAATCAAACACAGTTCTGACAATATTTATCAACAATTAAATCGAAAGCTTTAGAAAACAGTAGCATAAATAAATATGCATGTTTATTATTTGGTGATATCAATCAGCCTGGCCCAGTGCAGGGCCTCCCATTCCTTTTTCCACTGAACTCGATCCTGAGTCAATATGGACCAATCCCTCCTATTAGCATCAAGTTCTTCCCGCTATCTCCGCGATGCCGCTTGACAATTTCAGGAACCCTTTTTGTGGTGGGCTTAGCTCACAATGCATCCGTCAAGCGAAAAACGAGCCCGGCCGTGTCCCATTTGAGCTAGACTGCTTTTTGATGACATCAGCGATTTGTGTGTTAAAGCGCAGTATCGTGTTCCGTATCCGGTCCGTGGTTTAGTGATAAGTAAAAACATATAACAAGCATGCTAATTTATTATTCCCAAATTACTGTTGACCGTCTTTATTTTCTGCATACTTCAAAGATTTTTTTGTTGTATAAAGAAAAATTCTTTCGCGCGTATCCAGAGTTTTAGGTAAATAACACACAAGACTTTTCAAACCACTTTTAAAAACCATTCGTTCTAAGGAACCTCGCTTTCTCTCTACCTTAGTGGCCTACTCGTTAAACGTCAGTTATATCACTTATCGTTGGGCGCAGCTCGCACTGATGTTCCCGTAACTGTTACAATTCCATTCCGGCCCCATTCCTAGCCGAGAGTGATAGAAAATATTCATAGGATGGTGGAGATACTGCTGTTTGATTGCATATAGTTAAAGTGGAAGTAAGATCAGATCCCAAGATTCCTGAGTGGTTTAAGTGGCTGTAGCACTTTTAGAAAAAGTACTCGTAAGGGGATGTGCTACCACAATAACATTTTGTCAAACATGCTTGAAAATTGGAGCATTATTTTGAAAACCTTCTTCGAGATAAATCGAAATTGCTGTACTGGACAACAACAAGTGACGATGCGGCCAGCGAAGTTACTATGAAAATCCATATCGGTCCTATGTAGCGGCCAAATAAATTACTATGAGAACTCATATCTGTCGTGATATTTAAAAATGGAACGAACTTTTTACTTTAACACATGACAACCAAGGACTAGTAACTTATCAAAGATTTTATTTAAATTGCGATTTAAAGTAAAGAAAAAACAAATGAACACATTGCATTGGCGCGTGAAAAATTATCGTTGTCCGTCATTAATTGTGGAATTTATCATTAATTTACATTGTTTGAATTTCTGCGCATTATTTGACAAAAGCACTATTCAAGCCTTCGCCGCAACCAGGCATTGATGGATTCACGTATGCGTGCCTCGGCTTCGCCTCGGCCCACATTTTCACGATCGTCCATCAATACTTGAGTTGCTGGCCTCGACAGAAATGTACTATTTCTGCGACCAAGCAACATTGTTTGTTCCTATAAACTTAAACTCAAAGCATTTATTTCAATTATACCAATTAGAGGCACTTTTGAATTGTCAATGGAGATGGTCAGAAAGATGAAGCTTGGTGCCCATTCCAAGGCGTAGTAAGTTCCCATGAAAACCAGGCTAGAAACTATATGGACACTCTTTCAAACTATATATATAGGAAAGCGTGTTGGTGAAATTACAGGCAAATAATATGTGACCTTTGCATGGGCTCATGGGTTGACCACGCGCCGCATTCATCTGTTCTTCTTATATCATTGAAACAACAGAATACTAAATTTCGAATCGATCAGACCTGTGAAAGATGCGCACTTGGATGTGCGCATCTTTCACAGGTCTGATCGATTCGTCATCAACTAGAAAAGAGCTGATAATCTTCAAACGGCTGAACCAATGTTCTTGAAATGTAGCTAAGAAGCTCTCGATCAAGACACCTTTCAAACCAAAAAAAATAAAAAATAAAATCGGTTCAGCCGTTTCCGAGCTACGAGGGAACAGACAGATACACAGATACACACGTTAAACTTATATCACCCCTCTTTTTCCGTCGGGGGTTAAAAAGCAATAAAATCATAACTTTTCACGTTCGACTTAGGAAGTAAAATTTTCTTACACGGGTAGTCTGTTAGTAGTCCATTATAATGATAAAGAAACACGACATGACGTGTATTGAGTGTGTTGACATGTTGGTATTACCTAATCTAGTGTCAGCTGCCGTGGTTGAATGCGTGACACCCGATTAATTTCACCAGTGCCACTACATACTTAATACACGTGGCGTCTATTAAAGTGTCCGCAGTCGTATCTACTACGATTAAGTACGAAACGATACGATACGATTTTACAGAATGATTTAATAACAACAAAGTTTTAACAAAAATGGCCAAAATCTGTGAATATTTCATGTTTATATAGGTACCTACTTTATATAAATTAAATAAAAAATAACACTACAAAACATACAATGGGCGGTCTTGTCGCTTTCTGCGGTCTCTTCCAGATTTAATATTACTAAGCACTTTTTCGTAATAAAAATTACACATCCTTATAAGTAAGTAATTATTCGTTTTGCATTTTGACATCTAAGAACTCTGTTTTGACTAGTATTTTATGGTGCTGTATAAACAAATGACAAAAGCAAGTCAGGTCCAGATAACGAGGAATTCTAAAAGCTTAATTGGTCACTGTAATGTCTGTAATTGGCTTCGATTGGTTGGTCTAGTTACTTACGTCACCAATTCACTGGGCCCCGATTGACTGTTGACCTACATTCAATTCGAATTCCTTAATTTTAAATCGAGATACTATTCAAATAATCGGGCATCTATTTTCTTAATCTGAGTGTTGACGACCTCTTTTTGTAAGAGCCATTATAGCCCATTGCTATCACGCAGGTCAGAGTGAAGAAAATAAACCACAGATCAGTTTTAATGGAGTCTTCAGGTTCAGAGTTTCGAAGATTTTGAAATAATACTATGTCTATAATACTATATTTCTACTAATATTAAAAAGAGGTAAAAGTTTGTTTGTTTGTAAGTTTGTATGTAGGGGGTTATCCTCGGAACCACCAGTCAGATTTGAAAAAATATTTTTGCATTGGATTGCCCAATTTTTGAGGGAGGCTATGTAATATCACGCTATGATCCTTAGGAGCCGAGTAAAAAGAAAAAAAGTCAGAAATAACGCTAAGCGAAAACGAAGTAATGCCGCGGGCGGGCGATGGAATGCAACGCCGTGGTTCGGGGGCCGAAATTTCACGCGAACGAAGACGCGGGCCGAAGCTAACAGATCTAAATGTTAATATATACTTTTTTGATCATCAGGATCAAAAAAGGATGTATTTTATTTAGATCTGTGGAATAATCCGAACATTTTTTTTGAATTTAATTCTTTTCAAATTCCCTTATTAAATACTTTACATAGGTACATTATTATTATTATTTTAATAAACTTATTTATTTATCTCTTTAATTCGAAGAACGACACAATCACTACGCCTCATTCGTTCAGTACATCTAAAAGCTTGTGTAAAAAGACCGCCTATCGTACCATCGTTTTATATATAAATATGATTGTTATACGTGGAGTACAATAAAGTATTTAATAAATAAATAATAGACGACACTAAGTATTCGGTCTGGATGAACTTCAGTCAGATTGCGTTATACATTAATAATGGCAATGGCTTTCATTTTTAGTAATTTAATTTTTATAAGCCTCTCAGCTTACCTGCCTTACTTCGAAATGTTTTTTTGTGTAATCATAATGAAAGCGTTTGTGATTATGAAAGTGATACGCAATTTAGGTGGTCTCAAAAAATGGGCCATAAATATTTGACCCATTCAACATTCAACACACACCACAGGGGGAGCTGTTCAGATACTCGCTAACTTTTATACCTCGCAACATATTTCTACCTCTTAACTCAGTATTTTACTCTCATCTTGCGAGTGGACTCCCTGGGGAGGCACGGACGCAGTTTAAATTCCTACTGATTTATGTGCTCCTGGTCACTTGAGCTCTGATTTCTGGTGTATTATACTACGTTTTATGTGTTATTTAGTTGTTTATTTCTTAACCGTGAGTAGAAATAGTTGGGTTTGCTTAAATATGTTACAGAATCATTTCGCGAATGGTTTAAAAATGTGTTAAGAATTCTCTACCTATGTATATCATAAATATTACAGATATTGAAATTTTACAAGGGATGGGCACGCCTTATCGACATGGGCAAAGCATTCCATAACCGTGCTTTCGATAATCTTTTACAGTTCAAGCAGTAGAACTGTAAAAGATTTATCTTAGAAACTGGTGGAATGCATCGGCATCTCTAGTCTCAAGTTTTCCGATGACTTTAGATATCTATCATCACATCTATTCTAAAAGAGCTAGTTTATTCTTCGTAAACAGGGACTAAAATAGCTTTTTGATCCCTAGGGACTAAAAGTGATTTGGATTCAGAATGTGGATATTGATAGTAAAAGTTCCAATCACCAAAGAGATCAATCACGAACATCGTATGAACAAGTAACAGGCTGTATGATAAAGTAACCCGCGCGCGAGCGCAATAAAAAAAAGTTTTGAGCGAAAAACACGCGAAATGTTCCGCCTTCGTTCGTTATTGTTTACACAAATTCGGATTTTACTTAGTTTTATAAAAAATGAGTGCGTCTTCGTCAAGTAAGTGTAAATAAGAGAGAATGAAATAAATAAAAGTACTAGGTATATTCTATTCATAAGTTGTTATAGGTATATTGGTATTCTTATGTTCTCATAGAGGGTGATAAAAAGTAGAGTATCCACTTCTTAGCGATTTCAAATCTGAAATCGCTTAAAAATTGTAGATTGTTTGCCCTAGGGAGCAACACTATTTTAAGCTCGAGTGACGTAATATAATAAAATATAAACTTTATTCGGTGTAAAAAAAAACATGGTACAATATAAAAAAAATAAAACTAGTAACATTCATATGAGCCTTAGGTGCTAGATTTTTTTATTACAAATCCCCTGGACCCCACACTAGGATTCCCTGTGTCGTGGGGTCCAGTCTCTTCCCAAGTAAGGCAAACATTTCCGTATTAAAATAGTAATAATAATAAAGTAAAATAAAAACAAAAGATAAAGTAATAATTTAAAAAAATTAAGTTAAATATAATTAAATATAAAAAAAAAAAAAAAAAAAAGTTAACTAACCAAAATGATTAAATGATAGACGGCTTCATTGCAACAGGTTTAGGTGCTTTTGAGTGTGAGTGTGTGTAAAGTGTGGGGTGTGTGTGAAGTGTGTTGTGTGAGTGGGGTGTGTGGAGGTGTATGTGGTGTAAAAGGTTGTGTTGTTATTCCCAATTTTTTAATTTATTTTTTATAATATTTCTTAGATACCAGAATACCCGTGAAATTTCTCAATGTTTTTCCTTACCTTATTCTTACATTCGATTTTTTTTTTTATTTTTTATTTTTTTTTTTTTTTTTTTTTTTAATTGATTTTTTTTATATATTGGCTATGTCCTAATGGGGAGGCGTAAAAAAGTATATTCGCTGTTACAATGTATAATAGATTACGACTGTATGTACAAAAGATCTTCCGTTTGGTAATACGTTTTGGGATGCAGCCATTTAAATATAGCATTTTTACAGCTGTTGTACGTTAGGGTGAGTATTGCTCTATTGTGGGAGTAGAATTTTGAGTAGAGATATGGCCCAAGAAATGCAAAAGATCTGCGTGCAAAAGAAGAAAGTACTCTTGGCCGATCCCATTTTAACGTTCTGGATGAATGGCGGGCCAGTTCCTTAGCATGCCTATGGAATCGTAGCAGGATCGAGACGATAAACAACTGCCTCACACGGAGGAGGCTACATTCTGAATACAGGGCGTCAGTAGGATATCGCCAGGGTTTTTTGTAGGCTATTTTTAGAATAGCTCGTTGAGCTCGTTCCAGCGCAAGCAGATTTGTTTTGTTTGCTGCTCCCCAGACTGATACACAGTAACTCAATATTGACTGGCACAAGGTATAGTACACAATACGGATAAGTTCAGGTTTTGCAATGGATTTTAATTTTTTAAATATGTGAGCGAGTTTTCTAGTGCGTTTCACGAGAGCATCAATTTGCACTTTCCACGTTAGATGTTTATCAATTAATATCCCCAGGTATTTTATGTTCGAAACCTGTTCAATTTGCGAGCAGAGACAGTTCTCATTACTGGCACTGCCACATACGTGGATCTTTATTTTTAGCTCTTCAACAGGTGCGGACCGATCAGTAATGCTAAAACACACGGACTTGGTTTTATCCACGTTTAAAGTGAGCAAATTGTTTTGCAGCCAGGTAGCAACCCTTTCAAGTCCCTGCTGAGCCACACAAACGACATCCCTCCATGTTTTCGCATGAAAGATAATTGCAGTATCATCTGCGAAGGTAAAGACACTGGCATTACGGAGTTCAAGAGAGCATAGGTCGTTTATGTAGATCAGGAATAAAGTGGGGCCTAGAACACTGCCTTGCGGTACGCCGTAGCCAACATCCGCAAAATCACTGGAGTGCTCGCCAATACGAACACGTTGTTTTCGTTCTTCCAGATAGGACCTAAACCAATCCAGGGATAAGCCCCTGATCCCAAGAGCCTCTAGTTTTTTTAGCAGGATCGGCCGAGAAACTGTGTCAAAAGCTTTAGCTAGGTCCAGGAAGACGCCGACGCATCTTTGTCCTTTATCCACTTTGCTAACGACTGAATCCACAAGATGCGTGACGGCATCCTCCGTGGACCTGCCAGCCCGAAATCCGAACTGGTTCCCGGCCAGTAAGCTGTTTTGTTCAAGATAGCCAAGCAACCTTACATTAATCACCTTTTCAATTACCTTAGAAAGAGCACTCAGAAGCGAAATAGGCCTGTAGTTAGCTGGTTCGCGTGAGTCGCCTGCTTTCAATATTGGTATTACGTTGGCTATCTTCAGGTCATTAGGTACCACGCCCAAGGATATGCTCAAGTTACAAATGTAGGTTATCGGGCTTGCTATAGCATATTTGGTCTGTTTTAGCATATCGTTGCTAATGTTATCATGTCCAACAGCTGTACTGGATTTTAGAGTACTAATTAATTTAATTATTTCAATTTCATCTGTTGGTGACAAAAACAGCGAATCTAGTGAGGTTTTTCCTGAGTTGGTCGTGTTATTTGCCAATTCAACTTCTGATTTTCCTATTCTATTAAGTACCTCGCTTGCCAACTGATCACCAATGGAGCTAAAGTAGTGGTTTACTACATTCAGTGATTCTGCAGAATTAGGTTTAATTTTGAGTAAGTCTTCATTCTTATTGTCTACCTTTTTAATGTTACAAATGGTTTTTATTGAGTCCCATGTTTTCTTAATGTTATTTCGGTTTTCAGTTATGAGATTTTGTTCGTAATGTTCTTTTTGTTTCTGTAATATATTAATACAGTGATTTCTTCTTTCTGGCTTTACAGTGCAACTCATCGCGACATCTGATGCACTTTAAGAGACCTGGTGTTATCCATTTCTTAACAATCACATCAGCACTTTTCACTTTACGTGTACATTTATTCTTGTTAACGGCAAGGTTAAATTTTTTGATAAAATGTTCAGTGGCTTCATTAATGTCAGTTGTATTATACAGGTCGGACCAGTCAATCTTCTTGAGGTCTGCAAGTAGACTTTCGTAGTCAATTTTGGTAAATCTGTTAATTTTTTTCTCCTTGGGAAAGGAAAATCCCATTATACACAATATTGTGCTATGGTCAGTTATATCGGAATGGCAAACAATTGTTATAGAGGCGAGTCTCGATTTAATCATACAATGATCCAGGCAATTTATACCACGCGTAGGAAAGGTGTGACCAGGAACATACCCACAATGAGCTATAAGGTTTAGATAGTCATTAACGCGAAGATCAGTGGATGTGTCTTTAATATCAAGATTAATGTCTCCAACCAATGCACAGTGCTGACTGGTGCAGTTACTCAGAACCATTTCCAGGGAAGTCAAAAAGTTACTTATGTTATAAAATGATGGTGATCGATAGATTACTATAACAGAGTATGATTCACCAACATCTACTTGCAGACAGTAGTACTTTGAATCTCTTTCTCTCTTTGCTTTAGAATCCCCCGCCACGCTCGGGATTCTACTTTAGGGTCTTTGCTCCGCTCTGGATACTCTCGCTTTTAAAATAGTTGTTTGGTCCCTAGGGCTAACAATCTACTATTTTTAGCGAGTTCAGTTTTGGTTCCATGGTAGAAGTTGTATATTAATTGTAATCTGCATATTACAACAGCTAAGTGGGCATGTAATAGTGTAAAAGAACAAAATATTAACATTATAGTATATTATAGCATACTCAGCTTATAACGATAGTTAATTGATTCAGGCGTGACTTGGCGGAAATCCATTATAAAATACAATAGACGTAGATATGTTTAGTAACCTATTCCGCTTAACTATTCTTAAAGAGTCTTAAAAAAGAAGAAGACTCTTTAAGAATAGTTAAGCGGAATAGGTTACTAAATATATCTACGTCTATTGCAGCTTATAACGTTCCTGCTGGGACACAGGGGGTCTCCTCCATTATTTTGAGTAGATATAAGGACCCCTTAAGAGGTCTGGTAAACAAAAAATATGGCTTTATAGTCACCGTAGTTCGTGGCGAACACTAGTTTCAACAAAAAATTAAAACAATCCCTCTACTTAACAGTGGTGGTCAAAGTTTTCGACCAAATGGTTTGCTCATGAACCCTTTTTTAGGGTTCCGTAGTCAACAAGGAACCCTTATAGTTTCGCCATGTCCGTCTGTCTTAAATTTTTTCTTGGGATAAATTCATCCCAGCTACGGAACCCTTCATTGTGCGTGGTCCGACACGCACTTGGCCGGTTTTTCTTTTATGGCCGTGCCCCTGAAAAGATATATGAAGTTCAAGACAGATATAACTTGCGCTTACTACCAGCAATGCTAAGGAGGTAGTTTTAATAACACCTATCTTATCTATCAACCTATCAAACTAGTGTATTCACAGATATCAAAACAGAATTTTAATAATAGGTACATACCTACTCAAGGACTTATTTCTGTAGCAAATTCCAACTAAAATCTAGTCAAAGAGACCTAAATATTTGAACTATCTAATTTGTGATATTATTTAAGTTTATTCTAGTTATTCCCAAACGTGTGTAACAGAGCAAAAAAAGGTAAGCACCTATTTCAATTCTAGGAATAGGAAAATTGAAATATCTAATGGTAGTAGTTACATAGTACACACGGCTACACATCAAGCTATACATTTCCAGTATAAGCTGACCTCGCATTGTACGGAAATCCTATATAATGCGAGATCAGCATTAACTGGAAATGTATAGCTTGATGTGTAGCCGTGTGTACCTAACTACGTATATTGATTCTTGGAATATCTAGGATTGTGTGTTATTAACCCGCCTGGGATTTATATTGAACCTATAGTGGTTTAATGATAAATCTTGATAGGCTTGAGGGCACGTGAGAAATTCAGATATTATAAAATACTAGTTCTGCCCCACGGTTTCACATGCCGTCAGTTCGGCTCTTCTCGGTAATGCTCGGTTTTCGTCGGGTGGCCGCCTTCGGACCCCGACCTACCACGTCACATCGCATCGCCCGCCCGCGCTAATACGTCGTTTCGTTTAGTGTACTTTCGGAGTTAAAAGAAAAAAATAACTCTTCAGCTTTATTGATATACTAGCTTTTGACTGCGGATTCGCTAATGTGGATATTGAAAATTACCCCATGAGAACGTACTACCGGGATAAGAAGTATCCTATGTGTTAATTCAGGATTTAAACTATCTGTGTGACAACATCCAAATCCGTTCAGTTGTTTTTGCGTGATTGAACAAACACCCAAACATACAAATTATTACATTTCATAATATATATGTATAGTAAGTAATAATAGCTTATAGGCTAACTTCGATAAAAATCGATATTTATATCTAGCAACAACTGCTGACCTTGATCTAACACATTAAGGATCAAAACCCTAAATGTGACGCAACGTATATTTTATTTTAATTATTAATTTAATAAACAATGACACACTTCAAAGTTGCTAATTTATACGAAACCACGGATCACAACAGAAAGGGGTTTAATTCGATTACAAGGAATGAAATACGATGCTTTTGATGAACCGATTTTAATCGACTAATCGCAATATCTCGTTACTGTGTTGATTGTGTTTTACAAGAGCGACGAAAGGTTCTGAAATTAGTGATGTTGTGTAAAGGTTTCTTTAAAAACTTATCTACATAAGAAAGAAATCTTAGTGACACGTTTAACTGAGTCTTTTTGTATTTTCCATTATAAAACTCAGTAACAGCCTGGACTCTTGAGTTGAGTGACTTTGAGTGACACTGACTTATAAATTGTAATTTTTTAATTGAAAATCGTCTTTATTTATTATGTTTGTAAATATATGAGCACCATGTATCTATCACAGAATTAATTTATCTGTCATTGCTTCATTAGGGTTCCGTAGTCAACAAATAACCCTTATAGTTAGTTTCGCCATGTCCGTCTGTCTGTCCCCGGCTTAGCTCAGAGACTGTTAGTACTGGAAACCTGTAATTTGGCATGAGTATACATATTATTGAACCCGACAAAGTAGTAAAATTATAATCATGAAAAAAAAATCTTTTTACATACTGTGATGAAATTAGAAAAAAAACTATGTGCATCGTCATCACATTTATTTATATACCTAAATAATGTATTCAAAATAATGTAAAACATTTTAAGAGTAACGGTGGAGTTTCTTGCCCATTAATCTTCTCCGTACGAAAATTAACTTTTGGAAGGGACTAGACTAGAATCAAATTTTTGTACATTTTGACATTGAAAAGTGCCTTTTATGTACCATTTGAAAAAAAAAAATAACTTTGACTTTGAGTACAGGTAAAGGCAATGCTCTCCTACTCCTTCCGAGAAATGCAGGCATTTTGATGTAAGTATGGTATGTTCAATTCAATTAGCTCAAAGTTGAAGTAAAAAACAATACAAACGAAGTAAAATACGAAATTAATAATCCAATATTAGATTTCAACTAAAAAAAAATACATCTTCTGTTCCATTTTCCACCAAAGTTACAAAAAAAAATAATGACCACGTTAACTCATTTAGTGCTTCAAGAGAGTCACGTAGAGGTCTGCTTATTTGTGCAGGGGGGACGTGAGAGGAATGGCCGAGGGCTGCCAGAGATTAATTCGCGTATAGTTGGCGACAACACCACCACTACGTGATCATAATTCATTATAACTAGATTTGTTTACGACTGGGAAATGAACTGGGAGTCGGAGAAGTCTTGGTAATTTACAAGACTTGATTGGGTTGCCAGGTGTTGGTAAGGGAATGCAATATTTTATGACTGGCTATGCATTCGGCAAACCGTATTTTTTACCGACTTCCAAAAAGGAGGACGTGCTATGTTTGTAGCGTATGTATGATTTTTTTTATGTATGTCCCTCGATATTCTCGTCAATTGCGGACGGATTTAAAAAAATATTTTGTCATTTGGTAGACAAAGCTTGCGCAGTGGTCCCATAGAAAATTTTATTAACTTTGCATGGTTAGGAAGTTTTTGATTTATAATACGTATTTTTCCCACTTAGCGTATGTGGATGATGTTCTAATAAGTTCCTGTCACTGTTATTTACATAGCAGGTCGCGATATTTGTGTGGGGAAGGTACCACAACTAAAAATTGAAAAATAAAAAGTTTCTACAAATAAAAAACGGACTTCGACTTCCGAAATTAAAGTTTCACTTTGTAGTGTTTTATTGGAAGTCGGTTGTTTTTTTTTGTCTTATTTTAACCAATAAGGTTTGGGGTATCATTTATCATGGGGATTGGAAGAAGAACGCACAGTAGGCCGCACGACAGTGATAACAAAACCAGTATAAGCTGTCCTAATATTCTATTAAAAATACGGGCTACACCAGGCCAACTCAAGGTCAAAGTGTTTCGCCCAATGACGTGCGGTTGACCGCACGTTATCGGTATGAATTATATTATTAATTACAAAAATTTCTTCTCTTGTTATTGTCCAGTCATTTACAAGGCGTGTACTGAAAACGATACCGTGTTAGCCAAAGGGTGTGTGACGGTGTAATTAAAATTATTTATTGCTTGACGTCTATTATTAGTGAGGAAGCTAGCGATTAAACGTCTGAAATATTAGCTGGGATATGCCCTAACCCTTTATATAAATAAATATATATATATAAAAACAACATAAAAGAAATTCTATCCACAACCAAAATATTGATCATTATTCCATCTTCTCTCTTACAAGCAAACATTTCAATATCTTTAAATAAAAAAACTTTTTCACGATCTTTACCAAGTTGAGTGGAAGCCTTCTTGTCACAGTCATGACGTGCAGCTGCCGTCTGTCTGTTTTATGCTCGTACTACCTATTGTACATCTGATATTTTGTAAAAAAAATCTGATTACCCATCTTTCTGTATGCACGTGTTTCTGTGTCAAATAAACCTATTTTTCTTTCTTTCTTTCTAGTTGTGTCACTATTCTAGCACTACACTCTCTCTACACAACCCTTTCTTTACCTACCAACTTTAAAAAAAGAACGTCTCGCTATTCGGTCTGCATCTAATTCGTTACTCCGCCATTTGGTCACGTAGAGTAACTGTGGTGACGTCACGGCACACCACTTCATTACGAACGTCGTGTGCGCGCATAATGGCACAGAGTGAAAAATGCACAGCCTTACCACTAGAACCGGTTATTATGCCGCGAAAGCTTTTACTTAGATTCTGGTAGACTGTGGTGGCGCTTTCCTAGATTTCTTTGTAGGGTTGTTCAAGCGGGTGTTTTTTGTGGCTATTGTTAGTGTTATACGAGTTAACAGTGGTTCGTGTATTGTTGAGTTTATTTGTTTCTTTTTAAAAACGTTGGAAGAAAGGTTCTGAGAAAATTGCTTTTATGAAAACAGTTTGTAGGGAGGAAGTCAAAACTTCTCTGTTAATGCTCAATCTACCTCTTTTTACCCGACTACGGCGAAGCAAAAAGGAGGGTTATGATTTTGACCGGTATGTATGTATACGTATGTTCATCTGTTCCCTCATAACTTCTAAACTACTCATCATAATTTAACAAATGGGGTATCGTTGGAAGGGTCTTGGTCGTCCGCTGGTATAAACCATTTGTGACGACATGAAATTGAATATGGCGCCCTCTAGAGGAAATAAAGTCATGAAGTAAAACCATACTATTTTTATTGATGCCACGTTGGGTATCAAATAAAAGGGCTTACTTAGCACATTTCAAATATATACATAGTATAACCCCAAAATAATTTAAATAAAAATAAAAGTTATAATAAAAACTAAAACCCAACTACGACAAAAACACCAACTAAAAAGGTATAAACAAGACATCACAGAAATCCGGAGTGACACGTAATCTGTTCGATTTATTATGTACGTTATTACACGACGTGTGACTCCGGATTTTGTAAATTGTCTGTCTGCGATTTCTTGTTTATAACTTTTTCGGTGGCGTTTTTGTCGTAGTTGGGTTTTAGTTTTTATAAGTTTTAACAACTATATTTTATTAGCATGTTTAAGATGCAATAGTAGTAATAAGGTACTAGTTATGTAGACCGTTATCCAATCTCCTAAGACTTCATGATTTATATAATAAAACTGGGGTCAGAAAAAAGTTATGATCCGGAAAAACTATGACCTCTGTTATATTATCAAGGTTTACTCGTAATTTACTGTGGACAGAAAACAGACAGAGACACCAATAGTTTACGAAACATAACTCATAGTAGTAAATACTTGGCAGTACAAGCGTCCACGTTCGTGTGTAATATATGGTCGACATGACAAGCGATGCGATCTATCTTCACGTTACATACAATTGACTTTTGTACATAAGCCTTGTGTCTCGAGTTCTCGACGTTTGTGACAGTGCGAATGATAGTTTTTTCATACATTTCTTCGGGCTCTAATGCCTACATACGCTATATGAGAAAAATTTGGTATTACAGGTCGTGGAGAAAATAAATTAGTTGGAAATAACCGGGTTAACTAACTAGGGGCCTAAGTCTACTAATTTATAAACGTTACAATGACCTCTCAATGGTGAGTTTTTCACAGTTTTTGTATGGCAAATCTGTCAAAAATTCACCATTGAGAGACCATTGTAACGTTTATAAATTAGTAGACTTAGGCCCCTGGATGAAACATTCTAAGACATTATGGCGTCCAATACTGGAACTCGTGCTGGACTACGGCTTAAGCAACGGTTTCCTAGAAGAGCGGTGGCCGCCATAGTGTCCATAATTTACCGGTGGATGACGTCACCGAGACGTTATTTATGAAAGTAAGGTGTGTTTGTCTAGAGAGTGTTCTTTGACCGCGTGAAGTCAATCCCCGCTGCGATTATTTTCAGGACAGCCGTTACGGTGGCACCCCTCTTCTGGGAAACCGTAGCTTAACTCCCTCTCGAAGGGAAGATGCCTGATGCCTGATGCCTGCCTAGCAGTGGGAACATTATGGCGGTTATGTAACGCCCCCGCGGAAGGCAGTGGCGGTAAATCGGATTTCGTAGCGGTGCCCCGCGCGGTAAGGCGGCTAAAATGCATCCGAAAGGCGCGTAGCCTTTCGGATGCATTTGACGCGGTTTTGACCAGTTCAATCACAAACACTGGCAAGAATGGACACTGAAGTGGTGGCAGCAATCTGGCCAGAAAAAAAAAGATTTAGTAGGTACTTCTATTTTTTTCAAGGTCATTTCGATTTATGGCTACGTGAAGTTTATACTGATCAGTATTTTATTGTTACATATTGTTGTGAGGGCTGAGATTTGAGTCCCGTCCCGCCCCGTCCTCCCGTTTCATCCATTTTATTGCTAGCGTTTTTAGATAATATTGCGCCTGTTTTTCCCAAAAGAGTAAGCGATGAGAGGGGAGAAATGGAACAGCCACTGAGAATTTATAATGAGAAAACTCAATAGACAACACACTCACAACACAACGTAACGCTTTGCAAAATAAATTGAATATCTACTAGAACTCTGTGGTATCTATTAAACATTGTAACGGCGAATAAATTTTCACGCCTCCCCTTTAAGAGGCGTGCATTCTGAAAGTGAGCAACGTCGCAAATAGCTAAACAATATTTCACTGTTTTGATTATTTTGGCAATATTACTCTATGGAAATGTGACATTTCGCTAACTAAAATATTGATTAAGGCACCTCCCTTAACTAATACGAATGAAAAATCAGCAAAACAAAATTATGTAAATCCGCGAAAGGAGTGTGGGCAAAATACACCTTCCTCAGTTAACATCCTTTCCACAGTTTAGAAGACCAACGCGGTCCCACAGATACTCTAAGCGACATCGATTTATAATAATGTATAGCTATAGATAAAATATGTTATTCTACCACTCAGTAACCTAACATTTTCAACAGGAGTATCAGTGAGTGTCTTCGAGTGCGAGGGCAAATTAATTAGGTTACCTCTTCAAATTCTCTGAATACCTTATTGTTTTCTCTTAAAATATCAAGGTACTTCGGTTATAATAGAGAGAAATCTCCTTAATAGTTGGGCGCAATCATCTTAGTCGGTAACAATGGAAGCACTGGTAATTACGACAACAATTGTTTGAATAATATAATAAAATAAATATTAGATGTTACGCCAATTGTTTAACAAACAACAATTGTCGGCATTTAATACTATGATAATAATTTGATGTATAATTAGGTATTTGATTGTTACTATACCGACGCAATTAGTGAGGGCTCATACAGGTTGTAGATTTGTATCATTGACATATTTAAGGATTAACTTATTAAAACTGTCTCATTGGTCGAGTGGTCGCAAGTGCTGCTGCTGAGTATGACATCCGGGGTTCGATTATCAGGTCGGGCAAAATGTTATTGGGTTTTTTCATCAGGAACTTCTCAGTAGCAGCTCAGTAGAGTCTGGATATGTGCCTAGTTGATGGCAATAGGCTCGCCCCCTATTACATGGGACTTAAACATGACTGGTGAAATGTGGGTGTACTGCGTACCCCTTACCCTTCAGGGATTATAGGCGTGATGTTATGTGATAATAATAAAAAAACTAATGGAATATTAACCCGATTGTCTGAGAACAGACCTCTGTGTATAGCATGAATTAATTCATACCGTGATGTCAAAGTGACAGATCACCTTAGCGATACTTAAATAAGATTCTAAGTGCCTGTTTCGCCACCTCCGGATAGGTTCCGGCTAATTAATCGGTCTAATTGCATACATCTTTTTATATAATTTTTTGTTTGTCTGGTAGATGATGCCTATCAAAGTCAAAGTCAAACAATTTATTTCAAATACGCACATAAAAGGCACGTTTGAACATCGAATCCGGATTCCCACTATGAAACATTACCTAATTATAAATCAGCCTAGCCTTTTTCCAACTATGTTGGGGTCAGCTTCTAGTCTAACCAGATGCAGCTGAATACCAATATTTTACAAGGAGCGACTGCCTATCCGACCTCCACAACCCATTTACTGGGTAATACGATACTCCATGGTAAAACTGGTTGTCAGACTCCCGGGCTTCAGACGACCCGTAACGACTGCTAAAGATCTACGAATGACAGCCAAGGACCAACGGCTTAACGTGCTTTCCGACGTACGGAGGAGTACGATATGTAAAGAAGGTGACCCATCCACGTAAAAACCCCGGCAAGCGTAGCTTAACCTGATGGATCGACCCGTGCGGCTATTATTACTTAGCCACTATAAATATGACTTCATTATTCATATTCATCAGGTAAATAAAAACCGAATGATAGCGAGAATGTAACTACACCCTGTATTCACGATTATAAAACTAATATTGAAATCAATTTGTGGTGTGGTAAAGCGTCACAATTTTGGTATTATTTGAAATGTTATTGAACTTAATTAACAACAATCGCCATATTGGATTAGCATTTATAATTGGACTACCGCTTTATTTTATCAATTAATTACTTTGGGTAATATTGTGGTTAGCTCCCACCTGTTGGTAGGCAGGTTTTAGTATTTAGTATTGTGAAAATGTAATTTGCAAAATTTTTGTGGCAAGATGGCCGACGACTTTGTTTCGCGTAAAACAAGAATACTGATAATTCACACATGGAAGCAGTAGTTTAGAATAATACATAACATAACATCATGCCTGTATTCCCCAAAGGGCTAGGCAGTGGTGCACCTATAGTATACCCTCATCAGTAGTTCATCTCTCCTTCTTTTGTTGTCCCCGACATGGTCCAAGATGATCATATTTTGTTAAGATCTACCACTTAAGTTCAAATGTGGAAGCAATAAATATATTGAGAATTGAGTATAATATTTCGGGTAAAACAGACGAACAGAAAACTTCGGGATTCCCAATCTCAGAGAAAAAGTGGAAATGTCACATGAATCTACAATTTAACGATATCAGAGAAAATATTTCAACTATTCCTTTTACTTTATTTGTGATCTTCCTGTGCGTTTCCCAAAAAAACCTTTTCCTTTTTTTTTTCATCAAATCAGTAACTGGTACCCTTAAAACTGAAACAAAATGGCTGCTTGGTAGAAGAAATAAAATGCTGATGAGTATTCAGCTGGAAGACCTTATTCACAAAGCGATCTAATATCCAATAAGAACTTGAGTAGTCAAATATTGAATCACGTATCCAACCAAGCAGTAACGCTAACAATCCAAAATAGGTATACGACTGTTGCGTCATCTAATCTGATAATGATGTCTGAATTCAAACTGTTCCAAGGCAATTTGTAGTGTATCTTCATTCTCATGCCTCAGTTTGTCTAGCTAAGTCAGAAAGCATACAACACTCTTGTTTGTGGGATCTTGTGCTTTCTTAGCCTAGTGTTTCCTTTGTGTAGCGGCTTTCTCAGCTTCTAAGGTATCGGGGGAGCTTCCAGCAGCTGAAGCGCTTTAGCGTTGCGTAGCAGCTTTATGCTAAAACGAGACCTTTTCATTATACTAAGTTAATAACTTTAGATTTATATTTTGTATTTCATAATGATACTGTGAATTACAAAGTAATTATTTATGGCAGTTTCAGAAAATATTTTATGAATGTTATGTTTTTGATAGGCGATGCGATGCAATGTACCTACATGATACACAGAAGTTTCAAATTCCTAACTTGTTTAGTTGTTGCGATAGAGCTCGTACAAAAATCGTCGAAGACTGACAACTTTTACGGCCCCAATTTATTATCAATTTAAAAAAAAAAATCTCTCTTCTCGATGAACTCAATCGACAATGACATCCCGCATGCCAGGGAAAGTTTTATTTTTTCTCAAAATCAAGCATTTATTGTATGGCGACCCCTTTTAATTTTTTTTAACTTTATTAAATTTTTTATTTGTTGATAAAGCGGCAATAGAAATGGTGTAGGACAGAGGTGTATCTGTAGTATATACGTACACTCGTTTATTCAGTATGTTTAAATATTGCCATCAACCGGGCACAAATCCAGACTCAAGGCTCCTACTGTAAAATTCCTAATGGAAAAACACAATAACACTTTTCCTGACCTAAGAATCTAACTCAGGACTTCATGCTCAACAGTAGCGCTTCCGACCCCAATTACTTTCAGCACAGTTCAAATTAACTTTTCAATTTTTATAGGTTTACAATTTAATACTGAATTGAATACTGTTTTTCTTTGCAGGTCGAATTTTAAGGACTTGCCCAAAACTGATTCCTAACGACCGAACAGATTCAAGTGAATATTGTGACCGGATTGGGGAAACTCCATAATGTTAATGGGCGAATGCCCCGGAACATTATGCTCCGTGTACTACACAGATTGACGACATTGTTTATTCATGTGTACCTGACCTGGGGCCTAAGTCTACTAATTTATAAACGTTACAATGATATCTCAATGGTGAGTTTTTGACAGTTTTTATATGGTAAACCTGTCTTTGTTAGTAACTTTGATTTACTATCTGTTTAATAAGCAGCTTCCTCCTTCTGTCCAATATGTTTTTTCATTGAATGTTATGTACGCTAATAATTAGATACAGTTTAAGCTAATTTTATGTATAATTAGTGTACTTCTATATCTATATCGGTATAAGGGTATGAGGAACAGGGTTCACTCATCCTCTATTAAAAAGGGAGGTCCTCCGACCAACGAGTGAGGTGTCTGGCGTGCAACTGACCAACGATTGATGTTGCAACGATTGTTGTTTTGTCTTACAAAATGTTGATCGCGCCGTAAACTTTAATTGCGCGATGCAGGATTTGTGTGACGTCAGGCCTTTGATGCGTTGTCCGCATGTGACGTTGTAGATGCCGCCACGTAATATTGTAATATTATAAATTAAAGTCGCTTTTCGTGTCTGCCTGTGTGACCGCGCTGTTCTACTTTCATGCGGTTTTCACCATCATTTATTTATTCCGGTTATGGGTTATTAATAAACTTACTTTTTTTTAACTCGAAGTTTTGTCAAATCGTAAAACCGTGCGAATGATGGTTCCGCTAGTATTGAATAAATAACTTGAATTGCAAATTGTATGGTTTTCTTTCTAAATACATTTTTTTCTTCATCGTACCGTCTCTTGTTGGTTAAAAAGACTATGAAGAAACTATTAATGACATTATCGCATTCAAAACTTAAAAGTAGTGATTATTATTCCACTGATAAAATGCAACCAGCGAAAATATCGTAGGAATATTGAAATGGGTTTAAAGATTCTTTATTTATTCTAAAAGAACATACATTGTTCACTTAGCGATTAAATTCATAATTAAGGTAAGTGTAGTCCAGTAGCTAACAGTTTTTTTTTTCTTTTTTTTAATGTAGGTAGATGCGATATAGCATTTTATGTGCAAGTTAACTTAAGAGGGTTTATTCTGAAAGTTGGCAACGTCGCAAATAGATGTCAAATATTTCGCTGTTTTGATTAATTTGATAATATTTCTGTATGGAAATAAAAAATGTGGCTAACTAGCGAACTAGAATATTGATTATGAAATGCAATAATTAATATCGTAACACCGAATAGTTAGTTTTAGATGTAAAAAAAGTATTTGGTAACTTTCCAAATGCCTTTTTTTCACCTAAAACGGGTACAACATCAAATTCAATGTTATAATTGCAATTCATTATTAATATTCTAGTCAATTGGTTAGCCACATTTCTTATTTCCATACAGTATTATTTCCAAATTAATCGAAACAGGTAAATATTTGACAGCTATTTACGACGTTGCCAACTTTTAGGATGCACCCTCTTAATAGTTTTGTGTTGTTAGTGACGTACTGATTGAGTTTAGCTTTAAATAGGTATGTTAAAAGCTGCAGATGAGATATGAGCATAGCTGCAGATTCTAAAACCGTAGCCCGTTCTTTTCTATAACCAGAGGTCCAATATTTAGTACTTAGTCCTCGACCGAACTTAGTGTGACTAAGGACTTAATATTTATTGTAAAAAAACTATTATTTACCTACATTTTGACCTTGATTTGAGTGTCGCAGAGATGAGATTGCAAATTGAATATTAACGTTTTTTACGTATGACAGTTGGACTTCAGATTGTAATAAAAGTACCTCAATCAATCTATGAAATAAAAAGGGAAAAGAGTCAGTAGTTAATTCATCCTCGTATTTCCCTTATAAAGGAACCAGCATCAGCTACATGTACGTCGCTCCCCACAGACAACGACAATGTAATTCCGACAGCCCGGAGTCCGGGGAGGTCACGGTACAAATGACGAACAATTAGAGCTGCACCTATTATGTTGATTGTGAACAGAGTGCCACGTTACTGTGTGGATGTATTTCTTTTGAAGTCTGCTATAAATAGTCTGTGACTTACATCGTGCTCTGAGAAGTCATTTATTTATTAAAGGCTCGGCAACAATGAGTACACTATGACTTAGTCATTTGTACATTGCAAACATAAGTCAAGCGCCTTATTACTTATAGAAAAGCACAGCATGCACTACATTTTTTGCAGATAATATCACAATTAATTAATACATAATCATAAAAATAAAGCAATCGTGAAAATAAAATTGTTTTTATGAAGGAAGCTTTAAACATGCGCTAATAAGCCATACATAAATGGCTAGAAAGGAGGTGACTACGGAGATGACGACTCATAGAGTATCATGGAAGAAGAAAACAAGAGAACAATCATGATGGTGACCTATTTTTGAACATTAATTTCCGCGGTAAGGAAATAAATTTATATTAATATTTAGAAGTTAGTTAGTGGTGAGTTTTGAATAATTCCTGGTAGAAAATTATATGAGTAATCGGTTTGAAAGTTGTTTTTCTCAAATCAAAACAATGCTCGAATTTCCAAAATTCGAGCATTATTTTGACTACCTTCTTCGAAATAAATCTAAAATGCAGTACTGGTCAAACTCAATTCCAGCGCCCGGCCGGCAATGTTTGTATGAAAATGCATATCTAAGTATCTTGTTTAGCGACCGAATAAATTTTTATTTAAATTTCTATTTTGCTTGCAAATAGAGTCCGCGCCACCTCTGAAGTCCTTATGACGCGGCGCGAATATTTATGTCATGGCATGTCATAAATATTGCTCATTTAGGATTGATTCAACCAAAGCCAGATATATTTTATCCATGGAATAAAATTAACGTCTGAGTTTTCCTATGGAAAATCTGTCAAAAATTAAAAAAAATCTATACAAGTTTTGGCAAATTCGCCCTTAATAGTATAGGATATAAACAAGTCTTCTCATTTCGAAACACATGCTTTCCCCGTGGGGGCACACAACTGATGAGGTACAATTAGGTGCACCTATTATGCTGATTGCGGGCTCACGTCGACACGTGTCCTGTATTGTAAGTACCTGTAACTTACTGAGAGAAGTGGGAGGTAGTGTAGTGATCAATTTATGTTTATGTGATGAGGATTCCATCAACGATCAAACATCTTTACCTAGTCTTCGGTTGTGGATAAGACAGGACAATGCCAATGCTTTTTATGACATTAAAAAAAACACTAAATTAAATAGAGCATCACTATACTTACTTACCTTACGGCTCCGATGCAAAATGACTGATTTTGTATTGATATCAAGGATTGAATGTGCATTGGAAAAAGGGACATTTTACGAAGTGGTCATTTTGCCAAAGAGACATTCTGAGAAATGGACATTTTGCGTCCGGCAGACATTTTGAGAAGTCGTCATTTTGCGACTGAGCTGGTGAAATAATGACGGAAGATTTTTTTTTTTCACTTATTGTTAAAAATGTGATGTGATCTATTCCTTTGCGGGTGATCTATTCCATTGACCCATACTGTACTAGATATCGACTACCATCTAAAACTTTTTCGAATCGACGGAGTCTGGGTAAAGACAAATACGATTTGTCTTATCTGTTCGGCCATTTATTATGTTGGCTGTAAAATGCTATGTGTATACATGTGGCAAACATCGCTATTTATCGATGTTGGGTGGTAGCTCCGTGAGTGGTAGTGAAACTACAAAAGATATACCTAGATGTTGGATAATTCCAACAAGCAAAATTCACCCTTATTTCTTGAGAAATAGGGACGTTCCAATCCGTATGAAGTTCATTAACAGTGCAAAAGATATAGAGAAGAATGCACTTTTGATAACTTTCAATAGAAAGCAAAGAGAGACCATTTCAGACACTAATCTAAATCAACTTCAGGCCTGACCACGATTATGTCTGGACTGTAAAAGAGACCTCTGAGTTTGTTTCGGCCTTTCTTCTCAGAGTAGTCAGATAGAAAACGTCGACCTCATCTAGCTTATTTTTAATATTTTTTAATGACGTGTAAAAGTGATTCTGATCTCCTATTTACAGAATAAAATAATACATAAATAACAGATAACCGAAATGTAAGTATCTAATATAACAATTAAATGATCTCCTTAAACAGGGCTTCCTCTCTACTAACCCTTTGCTGTGCCCTACAGGGCCCATAATGACGATTTAATTTAATTTAATTTCTGAAAACAATAATATTCTGAACAAATAAGACGCAAATTATAAAATAAACACAGAGTAGGCCATAGACTGTATTGAAATAAATGTAGTTTCATAGTAATAAATTTTGTTTTAGTGTAGGTTTGCCCCACATCAGACTTGATAGTAACTATGAGGAGTACTAACGCACATCTGACTACCCCTTCTGAGCATAAAGGTGCAATTAAATTTTCTTTATGGTACAAAAAGTACAGCTGCTGTCGAAAGAGCAATAACAGTACTCAAAAACTAATGAACCTCTAAGCGAATATCAATAAGGATGTCACCACAATTCACTATAACACCTTCAATCGGAACTACCCTCGCTCTCCCAAATTGTCTATTGTTCTACAATTTGTTCATGTCGCTCGTCGCCCCTACGGAGACACTGGTCAATACTGCTCATTACACGAGACAACCCTAGCTAAATAATTCCAACAAGCAAAATTCAACCTTATTTCTTGAGAAACAGAGACGATCCTATCCGTATGACGGTCATTAACAGTGCAAAATTAGAGTTGTTATTGAGTTAAGCGAAGTTGAAATTTATTTTGTAGGTGATAAGGGTGGTTATAGTAGTATTGGTAAGGTGGTAGTTAAAGAAGGATTAAAGACAGACGAAGCTAAAGGATACGGAGGCAAAGAGGTTGCAAGCGGCTTTGTCTAAGAAGCCATTGGTCTTTTGAAATAATATTGTAAAAGTGTCGTAATATCTTAGAGGTTTAAAGATGAATGGGCTCCAGGAAATAGTTGAGAAAGTTATTAGTGAAGGTGACTTTATGTTCACGTTCAATTAACTACGGAACTGTCTTGTCAGATTTTGAGTTAACAAGAAATATGTATGTACTATTGTGCAGAGTTCTATGTTAGACTGCTGATGGAAATTAGTTTTAGCCACATAGATTTTTAGATAGACTTTAAACAGACAAATAGACACTGATTGAAATTATTTGGTACTAGCTGCGCCCCGCGGTCTCATTCACATAAGTCTCGCTCCCGTGGGAATATATAGAGATAAAAAGTATGTCCTAGGTCAAGGTGTACCCATGTGCCAAACATCCAAATCCGTTGAGGCGTTTTAGCGTGAAAGCGTAACAAACAAACATACTGTGGCGGCATCTACATCGCCACATGCGAACTACGCATCAAAGACCTGACGTCACAAATCCTGCATCGCGCTATTTAAGTTTACCGCGCCATTAACATTTATAAGACTACCCGACATCAATCCTTAGACAATTGCCCGCCAGACAAACACCCGTCTGGTCGTAGGATCCTCCCTTTTCAATAGAGGATGAGTGAACTTTAAACCCTGTTCCTCATACCTCTAAAATACAACATGATGTGTTGTATTTTAGAAGTAAAAAGAATTAGGATCCACGCGGACAATTAATAAATATAAACTTAGAAGACTTCAATCAGTTATACGGGCTTTACACTGGTGACTATAGCCGGACGCTGGTGACTAAAATTGCATGTTCCAAAGTAGAGTAGGTTTCGACTTTTGGCGTGCGTCGCATGCGGTGGGTGACTAAAATCGACCGTAAAAATGCTCAGTCGCAAGCCAAAATTTCAATACCAGTACGCAGCGCGACTGTTCTGCTCGACATTTTGATACAATATTACCTAGTCACCTGCGGTTTTTATCCACTTGTGTAAAGAAAGAAAGAAAGAAAAATGCTTTTATTGGCATTACAACAGAAAAATACACCTTTAAACTATAGAAACAGAAAGCAATGATTCAATTGCCAAAAGGGCCTCACCTCAGCAAAATGTCAGATGACAACACAAAGTGTTGACGACCTGACGCTGATGTTCAGCTGCAACCCACGCTAGAAAAACAAAAGGAAGTGTGTCTGTTTTAATAACTTCAAGGTACTTTAGGATAGGACAAATAAATAAAAAAAACTTCTGACAGAATCAAATAAAATATTGTGACGACATACATGAGTGTGTGTGTTGTGTTGTGATATTTGAGAAATTAAAATGAAACTAAAAAAATTGGCCGGTGATGCGGCTTGCGAGCCGATTTGGTAAGCGACCAGTGACACGGCAAAAATTGACCTAGTGTAAATCCCCCATTAGACGACTCATTTGAATTTGAGAAAGGGAAAAATAGACACAAAAATGTTACCTGAATTATTATTAGAACACAACCTATATTTCTACTCACCCCATAACGGAGATGAAAATAAACTGAGACGTACCATTACGTTTCAAATTATGAAGAAACAGTCCTGAGTGACAGCTGCTTACATCCTCCCTTCATCCGAGACAGAAATTAACATAAATATAAGGAAATACAATCAAAATTTTCAATGAAACAGGAACAAAAATAATAAACAACCCAGTCAATTTTAGACTATGACCCATAATGTTTGGAGATGTACAAAATAGATCATTGTAAGTAGCTAAGTAAGTACCTTCAGGGATAGTACAATGTTGCTTCTACTACGGTCCCAGTCGCCGGAAGAAAAATATTTATGTTTTACGGATCCGGCGACTGGGACCGCGGTCCTAGTTAATTGCGGTCCCAGTCGCCGGAAGCCTCGACGAAGTTGTCAGTTTTGTAATCAATGTTATGGTAGCCATACACATAACCGATTTACTTGCGCAAATTTAGTCTTGCGCAAGTAAATCATTACGTGTGGTTACCATTATGTTCTTATTATTAAGAAAAGGCATTGATGGTTTATAACGTCGTCGGGTCACCGATTCCAGTTGTTATGATTAATAAAATTTTAAATACCTTGCACAATTTAGTAGCTATTTGTTATTATTTGGACTATGTAATAAAACTTACAGTTCTTCATACAGTCCATACATATAATTTCAAGCAACGTTGAACTACAGGCTGGTAATTAAGTAGTCCGAGTTACTCTCAGTCCTCTGTCAACAGATAACGAATGAATATTTCAGTTTCGTCACAAAGATACACGTTTTTCGCATTTCGTCGCTTATTTGATTAAGCTCGACAGTGATTATTTCGATGCTGTTTCTTTTTAAGATTTAATGGATACAATGACGAAAGATTTTTTTTCCAGCTGCATTTAAGGGATTTTATGTTCTTTGTGCATAAAAAACGCGGGCAAATGTTGTTATCAGCATAAGTTTTTGATGTTCAGTATAACGTGTATAATTACTCTGATCTAGGGAGTTACATAATATAAGTAAATACTTATTATTATATTTATCATAAAATATTTGATTAGAAAAGATAAGTAGCATTACAGAGCAAACCTACTTGATAAAATGGAATTTTTCCACGCCATTAGTATGTTGATGGGTTAAAAAAATCATTAAAAAAAACAGTAAAATATCCTAAAATAGTGTTAGAATATTTTACTTTTTTTTTTTAATTTGTATAGTTTGTTGGACAATAAATTATGTAAAAGATTTAATTTAATACGTAATTGTACATTCTTAATAAACCACAGTTTTCAGGGTGAAGTTAGACAGTTTGTTGCTCCACTTCATCTTCCCAGCTAAAACACTAGGAAGTAGTGAAGGGTGGGCATTTTGGCGTACTATCTCATGTAATTTTGTCGTTCTTAAAGTGCTGATTGTCAGCCTAGTTTGAATAAATGACTTTTGATTTTAAAGCACTATCCCTGAAGACCATTATAGCGGGTTTCTAAACTTACTTAAGTACCGTACAACAGTAACTACCAACGGCCTTTAAAACTTAACATAAGAGCTACTAGCTTTCTCACTCTAATGATTCTTAGATGACGTCACTAAACTCCCATTAAGCCCAATCTGAACAAAACGAGGCAAAATAAAAGCGTACATAAAAACAATGGAAAGAAACTTGCTTCTAACAAACAAAAGACTGTATAAGGAAAAATCATCAAAACCCGTGAGATTTCACTAAAATAAAAGGCAACAGAACAAAATGGATACAATGTTCTTAGTAAATTAATATAAAAAGATAAAATCAGAAGTTTCATCTATCTACAAGTTCAGGGAAATATTACCAACACACTTCATAATATTATTGTGTCTTCCAACATGGCAGCTCTCTCTTTGTAGCTTTTTTTTTTCTTTAACCACGACGGGGAAGCTCTTGGCCTGAATCACACCTGATGGTAAGTGATGATCAAGGTGGAAGCGAGCTTCACCCGGAATCCTCTACCACCGAGGAACTGGCTATCTTACCTTTTACTGCCGGAACACAACAATGCTGGTAACATTGTTGTTATGGCGACAGACTTAGATAAGATGGTGGTAGCTAGCCAGGCGGACTTGAAACAAGCCCTACCATCAACCAGAAATTTTTAATCTCATAAGTCTCATAGGTTTAGTTTTACTCTTTTTTTCTATCCAGTTCGCCCTACCTTTCAACTTGGTCAGTTATCAGCAAAAGGGGCTGAGTTGAGTTTTGATTTTTTTCACTCTTGCCCAGAGTTTCTTGCCCGTTCTTCTCCATAGGAACCTACTACGCTTTGGAATGGGCAACTAAGCTTCATCTTTCTGACTGACCGACCCCTTGACAATTATAAAGTGCCTGTAATTGGTTTATTTGAAATAAATGCTGTGAGTTTGAGTTTGACTCCATTATGGAGTGTGCCTTTTGGATTCACCATTTACGTGGCAAAATATCTGCTACGAACTAATGGCGACTCTGAATAAAAACAGACCCGTATTACACTCGGACTAATGCTGTTTAAAAAGAGAGAACTTCTTGAAGATGCTTCTTACTTCATCTCCAGGTACACCTGAGCATCTACCTATTTGTTACGTACCTACTTATGTCTGTGCTTTCTGAAGGATGCAAATAGTTAATTACGTAGACTGATTGTGAACTTTAGCAGACAAGCGAGAGATGCCATCGAAAATTTCAAATACCATACCCTCACATACAGGCGTCGACTGCTGATGACATACGCCGATCAGGAATGTCGGCAGTTGACAGCTGTTTCCGATTACATACATGTTTCGGAACACTCATTTGTAAATGCAAATTGAAACATACATACTGATTTCATGCATCATCCTTGAACTCCTGATTTAAAAAAGATAGAAATGTCAGTCAATACTCTAATGAATTGTGAAATAAATACTCAAATCTACAATTCTTTAATAATAGAACGCAAGAATCGCACCGATCCAAATTAAGACTTACACAAACACACCCTAAACAAATACGAAACTACTAATTTGTTGTGCAAGACACCCTTTCAATATTTGTCTCAACCTGAGGCGAGTTGACTGCGTAGAACAAATATTGCTGATTGTCCTGTTTAGTTGTCTGCTTCGAAACGATAGACCTTCGAATGTCTGGGCGCCTGGTACCTGAACGTTAAACTGGTCTAATTTGACATCGTTTTAAAGGTCACAGAAAGGTCACAGATAGGTCACATTTTATTAACTGTCTCCCTCCTACGCACAATAATTTTGATGGATTTAAAGGAGTATTCCTAGAACTGTGGTTTTATTTGAAGAAAAAAATAATGAGTAAAATCCTTGATGTTTGTACATGTAAATAAACATGGGGAAATATATTGATATCCCATACGATATAGAAAACATGATGAAGCGAAAAAAAGCGGTCAATTGGATACAATAGATGCTACCTACTAAAGTCCAGTTGACCGTTCATTCGTATAAAACGAACTTTACGAACATACTAAAAACGAACTTTGGTAAGTTCGTTTTTTAATCCCAGAGACTAAGAAGACATTTCAAGGGATCGTTCTTAATTTTTTTAAATTTCGAATTTGATTTGGTTGCATCTGTTAAATTTAAGGATTAAAAAACGAACCATACAGCATACAATTACGCAGATACCTACTACTTTTAAAGATAGCTTGAAGGACAAGCCACCAAATCGTAGGTAGACCAAAATAAAGGTAGCTAAAATAAATAAAACTAAAGCAAGTCTCCTGTAAATAGTAAAATAAGTAGGTATTCCGACCTCGACGGTGGAGCTACATACCTATGTAACGCAAATACTGCTGATTGTCGCTAAACATACTGGTTGGTTAGTTCGAAATAAAACAGAACTTGGTGACCTAGCTACCTACTGTGTAGAACTAAATGAAGCTTTAACTCTTGTTAAATAAAGGAAGTTTATAACAATGAAAATGGTAACATGGAAAGTAAGCTTGTAGGGAATTATTTGGATTCAAAGTGATCATCATAAGTTAACATAAATTATATTATAGAAATACCTCTTTCATGTCCGCACCATCTTTTGTTCTCCCAGCCCAGTATTTTCTAAAAGAATCAGTTTTATGAAAAGAGCGGAGAAAGGATAATGTATTTTAAAGAATCTCATATCTTCCGAGGATATTATATAAAAACTTATTTTCGCCGCGTTTATTATATAAAAAAATACCTTAATTTTCCCGTTTGAACCGCGAACAAATTCCGTGGTAAATCCCTGAACGATCCCGGCAATGTATAAGCTGGGGGTTCACTGATGGCGGAATTAAAGATATAAGGAAAAAGTGCTGGATAAATGATTAAATCTGACTTTGATTGGATAAGTGATGGATATTTAGGTTTTTTTCTCCCTTAATTCTTATTATGATGTATGGCGTTGTATCTTTTCCTGCTTTTGATAACTTAACGTTGTTCTGTTAAAAATGTATTCAGACTTTATCAGAGCTGCCTTTAGTGGTTTGCGTTATCTGTTCTTATCTGATGAGCTCTCACTGAATTGAAAGTAACCTTTTTTTTCTCTGTGGGTAAATCCAAGGACGTTTTAAATGAAACTTACCTCTTTTTTTTCAGTGGGTAGATGCATGGATCCGTCAAGGGTAAACGAAGGGTTATGTCGGGCTTTTATTGACTAAACCCCACTATTCTATCTACTACCATAAGTCAGGGGCCCGGAAGATACTTGTACATTCGCAGCACCCCCGGCTGGTGTCTAGCCTAGCGGGCCCCATCACCAAGTGTCGTACGGCCGATCCCACGACCACACGACCTCTCACAAAAGCACGCATGGAGTACTGCGCGCCATCTCTTTGGGCCTGACTGAGCCCCAATTTCACCGCCCGCAGGCCCCTCTTTATGGTGGCTAGAGATCGTTGAGCGCCCTTCGACGCCCGGCTGCTCTTCTGGTGCGGATGAGTGAAAGGTATGCTCCTTTGCATGCATCACCTCTTCGCCAAAACAGGCGATAGCATCCCACGCGTTTGGTATTGGTGATCTCTCGTTTTGGGTCGTGGTTTAGTCCATGGTCAGAAGCGAGAGGTAATCTGTACTAATTGTCGTGACGAGGGCACAGCGCTGTTGAGTCCAAGCTGACCACTCCTTCACCATATGTTGTGCCGTGTCCTCGGGGCAGTCTACACAGTGACACAGCGTCCACTCCCGACCTATGCGGATGCGGGACCTATACTTCCCGAAACATCCGTGTCCAGTAATCACCTGCGTCAGCCGAAAACTGATGTCTCTCCAGCCATTCCTCATAACAGGCTTTACCGCCACTATTGTGGCGAGCCCCCACAAGGGTTGTGTTGTGCAAGTCGCTCCTTCCATTCAGCCACTAGGATCTAACGAAGCTCGGTCCTTCGTGCCTCGAATTCCCGGGAAACCGGACGCCCACGCGCTAGCTCCACCTTCCGCCAGCGATAGAGGGATACCAGAATTTTTGTGTCCAGATTTCATGGAGTTAAAAGAATCTAAGCTAAACTTTTATAAGATTGTAAGTCGCTCTTCGCTTGCACTGCAACTTTTCTCCTGGGCTTAAATGGACTTAATTCACTAAAATACAATCCAGTGGGTGCGGTAACTCGCAGCGAGGTCGAGTCTAGCTCTGACGTATAATAGATATATTTCTTTTTCTTTCTACAATGTACCACTAGTGTGTTGTCAGCCTATAGTTACAATTCACTTAGAAATGAAAGAATTCTTGGTGAGAGCTCGGGAACGGTTTTCTATACCTACATTTATATCTGATGTCTTTGTTTTAGATTTCACAAAAGTATTTAGGGTTAGTTTAGAAATTAAAGATTTTTATGGTAAGTTACTGAAATGCGGACACAAAAATCTTCCTATTGAAATTACAATATGAATATTCGATCGGCTTTCATCCTTAGACTGATGTTTCAACTCTGTAGAGCAAGTGCGCAGAACCAAAAAGCGACATTTCTGCATATGAAAATACAACTTGACGACCTCAATTACCATAATCTTTCAATCATTTAATTTTATTTACCAATAAACACAATATCAGCAATAGATTTCCATTAGCAAATAGAACTACGCCCACCTGAATCATCAAACCATCAACTGAAAGTAATAAAACGCAACATGTCAAGCCATCAAGCTTCCTCAGGCAGAGAAACGCTTTTAAATTTCCATAGGTAATGGTTATTTGATGGGCTCCTGTATTCTTGATACAAGATTGATGTTCCGAAATATTAGCAGATAGGGCCGTAATGAGTTCTGGGTTCACTGGCTCCTGAAAGGCTTTGGATTGGGATGTCTACCTTATTTCCGTGTTGGATTGATGGCTCTGATTTTATGTATCAATCGGGTAAATTGTTGGTTGTTGACGGTTTTGGTAATGATTTTTTGAATTGTGGAAATTAGGTATCAATTGTGGATGTGCGTAAGATCTGAGTTTAAAATGTCTTTCAATTTTTTATTATTTTTTATAATGGTTCACTTACATACTAATTGGACTTTATGATACACATAATACTGCATGCCCTAAAATATTGAAAACAGAATGCACAATGTATGAGTTATTTAAAATTAATTATAATTATTTTTAAATTATTTCCTTTATTTCATTAATGTATATATAATTTACATTTTTAAATATAAAATAAAATTGTTTTATTAATTATTATAGCTATGCATAATTATATTAATATGCTGCCATCGGAATAATTAAAGAGAATCCTAATTATTTGATGACGAGAAAAGGTTACATTGATAATAGAAAATATTATATTACATGTGAGAATACTACTTTACACAGTAGTCTCAAATGGAAAGAAGAAAATATATCCACTAAAGAAAATGTCGTCACAGCACAAAGAACACAAAGCAAGGAATTTATTCTGAGAATGAATAGTTGTTTTATGACGGAAACAAAAATCCAACGAAAAATAATATGAAAATTATTCAGGCACTCTTTTATTTTAGACTACTGAGAAAATTTCCAAGATGACAAACATCTAAGGTGTTCCGTACCTGGTAAAGAATAAAATGATTAACAAGGCCTGTCACAATCAGATACCTGTTTTATACCGACCCCAGCGAAGATGAGTAATGGCGTTTTTTACTATATCTCTAGAGACCCCTAAGATAACAGTCGGATTTCTTTTTTAGTAACTTTTTATGTTTTTTTACGCTGATGTTTCATTTATTTGACGAATCAGGTGTTTGGGAGAAAAAGATCCCTGCAGTTTTATTTAAAAAAATATGATATTGAAGCATTTTCTTCACCCTGTTTGGTCTGCACGCCATGACATTAATATTACATAACATAACATCATGCTTTGCTTCACCGAAGGGTTGGGTAGAAGTATACCTATTTCTAAACCCACATTTCGCCAGTTATGTTTAATTCCCACGTAATAGGGGGGGCAAGCCTATTGCCATCAACCGGGCACTAATCCAGACTCCGGACTGCTACTGAGAAATTCAGATAGAAAAAACCAATAATACTTTGCCCGACCTGGGAATCGAACCAAAGACCTCATGCTCATCTGTTGTGCTTGCGACCACTAGACCAACGAGGCCGTACTAATAATTTAAACAATACTAATATTATCATCATAATCAAGTTTTTTCTCAACTACAGTCTGACTGGCTTGTCATGTAAAATTTTAACACCTGCAGAACCTCATTACAATATCTTACAACAACCTCGTAAATTCTTTTCTAACAGAGCTGCACAGTGGAAATAATAAAAGTCTCATGTACTTTTCTTTCTTTGGCACCATTTGAAGCTCCTTTTGGCAGTAAGTGTTAGTTTTAGAACCACGATAGAACCTTTAAAGTGACTTTATCGTGTCTGGATTGTACGCCAGGAATTCTAGAGAAGTTTTACTACGTGGAATATCAGTTACAATTATTTTGTTAGATCGTTTTTAGGGTTACGTACATCTAAATGAAAACACAGAACCCTTATAGGATTACTCGTGTGTCTGTCTGTCTGGCTGGCTATCTGTCTGTCTGTCACAGTCAATTTTCTCCGAATCTACTGAAATAATTTTGTTGGTATACATATGAATTTCTGTGACCTCAACACGGACGTGTAATTAAATTAATTTTGAACATGGGAGTCACTTCTCGGGGGAAAATTGGAAAAAAAAAATGTTTTGCAAACTGTACCGTGTGACATATCAAATGAAAGGGCTTCTTGTGAGGAACTCTTCAATGTGCGTGGTCCACGCATTTGGCCGATTTTTTCGTGGGGTCAGGGATCGTTCGTGGATGGGTGAGCAACGATTACATATCGAGAGCCCTCCGTGCCTTGGAAAGCACGTTAAGCCGTTGGTCCCGGCTGTCATTCGTAGATCTTTGACAGTTGTAACGGGTAGTCAGAAGCCCAAAAGTCTGACAACCAAAGGATATCGTGTTACCCAGAAACAGGTTTGTGAAGGTCAGATAAGCAGTCGCTCCATGTAAAATACTGGTATTCAGTTGCATCCGGTTAGACTGGAAGTCGACCCTAACATAGTTAGGAAGAAACTGTTTACAAAAAAAACCAACCGAATTCCAAAAAAAAACACTACAAAGTAAGTCGGTGTCTTTGGTTTTGAATTTTCGTTTTTTGCCACCGACTTCGGTCTTCTTCGAAAAAAAAAAAACATACATACTCTATGAATATAGAACCTCCTCCTTATAGGAGGTCGTTAAAAAGGCTAGGCAGATTGATTATAATTTAAAGGCTGTTTTGTTTTTGGCTGCCACTTTGATCTAGTGGTCTCAAGTGTTAAGTTCTACTGACTTGGTGCTCTAATTTCGTTTATTAGCAAAGTGGGCAAAGTGCTTTATAGTTTTAACATTATTTCTTCTCAGTATTAGCCCCCTTGTTGACGATAGATAGGCTCCCCCTGATTTACATGGGACTTTAACAAAACTCGCACAATGTTGGTGTACTCGTATACGTAGGTACACCCCTGTTCATCAATGGGAAATACAGGCTTGATAATATTATGATTTTAATAATTAATATTTTTTATTTATTATATGTAATGTTAACAGTTTTTAAATTAATCAGAGTTTACTACATCTTCTCTGTGATTAATATTTCGGTATGTTCTACCGGTATTCATTTTGTGTATAGATTGGCTTCAATATTAATACAAGCCGGCTCCGTCAATGTTACCTCTAAGATCATGTACCTCTGTTTTAGTTATAAACTACTCAAAGTTATGGTTATGTCAAACTTCCTGGCTCTATGACTAGTTAATAACTTCACACTATTGCATCAGTTTGAGCTGAAGACCCGATTTACTTTACGTCGACTTCCAGTTATGTTTGAGAATGACACACATAAAAGTATCCACTTAGAGAACCGATTTTGAAAATATCTAAACTATTCCACCGAACAGCTCATCAAACAAAACATTTTTCGGTGCCGTAAGTGGAATAGCTTGCGTAAATGCCTTTGAAATCGGTGCTCTAAGTGGAATATCTCGTTTCATCAATACAACGGGGACGATTGTAGCTTGTTCTAGAAGGCTGAGCACTCAGTCAGAGAGAACCGGCTAAGGTCAGAAAGCGAGAATGGACTTACCTTCACCTAAAAGGTGTTTTTTGGACCATGGTGTGTAAAATCAACGGTATAAAGCTTTAACGGCCCCAATTTTCTTCAACAATAGAAAATACTCATTCGATAGCAACAAAACTCGCGCCGTTTACCCTTAATTATCTCCAGCAAACTATTTCAGTAACAACCTTTTTACTACCGAGATAAAATCGCAGCCGAGTCTAAATCGCGATAACGAAATTATCTAACTTCTTAATATAAATAGAAGTTTCCAGAATCTTTGGCTCAAATCTCTCGGCTTAGTGCGCGTAGTTATAGATAAAATATTTATATAGGTATTATAAATGTAAATAAGGATTGTCTGTCGAAGGATTAGGATAGGTGTTCGATTTTTGACAACAAAAAAAAAAAAGGGCTTAGAGATTTTACATCTAAATGAACTCTAAGCTTTTTTTTTTCTCCTACAAGGATCTTTTTATCACATCTTTACAAAAAGGCCCAGTTTATTCTTCGTGAACAGGGAAAAATAAAATAGCTCTTTAATCCCTAGGGACTACAAGTGATTTGAATTTGGAATGTGGATATTGTTAGTAATAGTTCCAATCACCAAAGAGATCAATCACGAATATGGACAAGTAACAGTCTGTATGATAAAGTAAGGAGCGCGCGAGCTAAATAAAAAAAAAGTTTGTGGAAAAAGATAAACGAAAAAAAAGCATAAGAGAGAGAGAGTGGGCGATATTCCACCACGCGGGCCCAGCGCGGATTGGTGGATGTCACATGTCTTCGAAATTTTGGTTCTAGGACATGCCGGTTTCTTCTTCTTCCCAGCTAAAGCACTAGGAAGTGGTGAAGGGTGGTCGTTTTGGCGGACTGTCTTATGTAATTTTGAAGTTCGAAAAGTGCTGATCCTCAGCCTAGTTTGAGTAAATGACTTTTGATTTTGATTGATTTTGAATCCTTCACCGTTTTGAGAGAAGTGGTGATGAAATAAATGACACGAAGTAAAGGGCTTGCCACAGCCTAAAATTCGTAAGTTGGGGCCGATACCACTGTTCCACCATTGCCTCGTAGCGCTATATATTATCCTACATATTGTGTTGAATTTCACCAATTAAATCGTCTAATTCACTAAATCTTGTATAATTACCATAGAACCTACGTCTTTGTGATAAGCTCGCTTTCGCATTCAAATCTAGATGTAGATTTATATCAGTACTAGTTTTTGCCCGCAGCTTTGCTCGCGTGGAGTTCGGAAATTATCCCATGGGAATGTACTTACGGGTTAAAAATTATCCTATGTCCTGATCCAGATCATAGTTTACCCATGTGCGAAATTTCATTCATTTCCATTAAGCCATTTTAGCGTGAAAGCGTTACAAACAAATAGGGAAACAAGTAGGATTCATCAAATTAATTCAGCTTATTGGAGTCCTCTAAATGATATAATATTGTACTTATTTAATAAGAGGTATCTACCAGCCTTTAACTAGGTAAACAAGCCCTTACAAACAAAATTACATAGTTATAAAAAATATATAATAATAAAATATATACATAGTTATTAAAATCCTTTCCATATTCTCTAATACCCCACCTCATTTATCATTCTCAACACACACATTATTTCACAACAATTTGGGAGTTTATTCAAAATATATTTCCCTCAGATTATTATCCACACTGACCTGATTATTTAAAATTAAATACATAGGGAGCGCGTGCGAAAGTAATTTACGTGTCATAGGGGAGTTCGATATTATCTGATATTATTTTATTATTACGATATTCAGCTTGGATGCCTATGATGCGAAATGTGGAAAGCTTATTATTTGTTAATTGCGATATTTTAGTTTTATCTTAATGGCAATCAAATGACTAATTATTATCGGAACTTTGAGATGTTGTTAATGAATTATGAGACAGATAATCTCACGCTCTGGTTGAGTTTGCTCACCAACTTACTTATAATTATATGTATATACCGCTTCCGATCACCATTATGTCTACAAACCATTGTGGCAATATTTTGTCAATAAAAGGTCTCGAAGATGACCTGTTTCGAGTCAAACTAGTTGATCTGTTATGACCGACAATATATCTGGGAGTCAGATTATATTATGTTTTCTCAAACATGCTTGGAAATTCGTGCATTATTTTGACAACATTCTTCGAGATAAATCGAAATTGCTGTACTGGTCAAAAACAAGTGACGATGCGGCCAGCAAAGTTACTATGAAAATCCATATCTGTCCTGTGTAGCGGCCAAATAAATTACTATGAAAACTCATATCTGTCGTGATATTTAAAAATGGAACTATCTTTTTACTTCAACACATGACAACCAAGAAGAAACAAATGAACACATTGCATTGGTGCGTGAAAAATTATCGTTGTCTGTCATTGATTCTGGAATTTATCATTAATTTACTTTGTTTGAATTTCCGCGCATTATTTGAGAAAAGCACTATTCAAGCCTTGGCCGCAACCAGGCATTGAAGGACTCACGTATGTGTGCCTCGGTTACGCCTCGGCCCACATTTTCACGATCTGCCATCAATGCTTGAGTTGCTGGCCTTGACAGAAATGTACTAATATTAAAAAATAATAAACACAAAATCTTTTTCAAACATGTGAGTAAAACAACTGTTTCCTTTGAACTAAGACAATGTCCAACCCATAATGAAATCAGTTTCTAAGCTCTGCCTTACAAAGTCCTAAAAATATATAAACAGTTACCTTTATAAACCTGAAATAAAACGGCAAATATTTTGTAACAACATCAACACATTAACTCGATAGCCCCGAGCGGTTCGTACAATATTGTGAACACTGCAGTCTATTTGATAAGCTCATTATTGTAATTGTTTTTATGATGGCTGCGTTTGGGATAGCAATGTCGGATATATTGTGGAATTAAAAAATGGTTGGTTTATTTTTGTTTTTTGTTTTATAATTACGTTAATGTTTTGCAATGGTTTGATCGATAACGTATAATAGTATACGTATAAGTAGACACGAGTCTTCGTGTTTGACACCAATTAATGATTTACATGCAAAGATTGAACGTTTCGTTTTTCTTTCTAATTATTGTTGAATTCACTATGGTGAAAGAAAAACACATACAATTGTGTGGTCTCATCAAACGTAGAAAGGAATTTAGGCAAACAAAGTTCGTTCCTTAGAACAACTTCAGGTCAAATATTACAACCTTATATTCTATTAAATGTTAACCATCTCATTACGTTAAAAAAGTAACCGCAACCCAACCCAAGTGTTATTTAACACGTTTTATATATAAGGAGTTAAATACTTACTTACCTTTTATATAAAGCGTGTTGAATAACGATGATTTTATCACCTAATTTTAATTAAATCAAAGCGAATTTAATCCTTATTTATTAGCGAAGCATGCATGTGGTTTTAAACAAAAGACGCGTTCAAAGTTAATTAAGTGGATGGATCGGCTCGTCGCATACGAGCTGCCCGGATGTGAGGTAAATGAAGTGTCATATCTGTTACTGAAAAGTTTGAAAATCTGAATTAACGCTGGTTTTAAGGTTAAAAAACCGGCCAATTGCGTGTCGGACTACGCATAATGTAGGGTTCCGGATGGATTAAATAAAAAAAACTTTACAATGTAGTGGAAAAAGATGTTCTCCCATATTCAATACGTCCCGGTCAGTTCTCCAACTGCTAAGTTTTCCAACTAAGTTTTAAATCGCATATAAATATATATTTATTTAATACAAATATAAATAAACAATTTTAGGACTTTTTCCTTGCTTCCTGCCAAGTTTCATGATTCTAGGTCAACGGGAAGTATGGCGCATAAATGGCAGTATTTTTATAATGCGTTGACAAGAACCTTAATTTTAGAGCACCAAAGCACCCTAGACTTACGTATTTGGTATTTATTTCCTGAGAAAAAGGGTCTTGACAGAGAGACAGGAGGACAACGAAGTGATCCTCAAAAGATTTCATTTCCAATGTCCAATATCGACGTCATATGAAATCCTTTCTGGAGCACGCAAATAGACCAGTAAGATTTTTCGAAAAAAACTACCTACTCTAGCTATAGGTACTCATCCCCAATATCCTACGTAATTTTTCTAACGGTTTTGTTGTTCTTATTCTATCTAACTATATTTATACATTTACGTTGAATTTGTTAGTCACGCACCGTTGTTTGTAACGGGTCTGCCAGTTAACCCTACTCACTAATTTAATACTGCAAATGTGTTGCGTGCGCCATAACCCTAACATTTAGTGCTAATAAGTTGCACGTCATAATATCCACACGCAATTCTTTACCCCTTTCTGAGTCATTGTTGTGAGTCATGTGGTTCTAAAGATGGTTTTAAACACACATAAACATTACGCCTGTATTCGCAAAGCATTAGGCAGAGGTGTTCTTAGAGCAAATTTCACCAGTTATGTTTAAGTACCATTTAATAGGAGCCATCATCCAGGCACAAACCCAGACTCCTCCTGGCTGCTGGTGAGAAATTCCAGATGGAAAAACCCATTAATTAAGACTTTTCCCGAAATGTTGGTTTGGTTTTATTTTAGGAATTGTTAAAGAGAACTTCCACAGAACTTTTTCCATCTGGAATTCCTCAGTAGCAGCCCGGAGTCTGGATTTGTGCCCGGTTGATGACAATAGGCTCACCTTCTATTACATCAGACTTAAACATAACTGGCTAAATGTGGGTGTACTTATAGGTACACCTCTGCTTAACCTTTCGGGGAATACAGGCGTGATGTTATGTCATGTGTGTAGAGAAAGGGAAGGTTATAATTGGAAATCAAAATTGCGAAAAAAGTTATGTTCAAACTTACAGCAGAACTTTTTTCACAAATGCAAATAACGAGAGTTAACACAAGTTGAGTCTTTTTATTTAACAAAACCAAGTCAACACAGACTTCTTTTAGAAACTTATAGAAGAAAGCTCAAAGAAAGGTAATTCTTATAATAATGAAAACTAAAATTGTGAATAAAGTTTTGATTGAGATTGTTATAAGTTCAAACAATCAAAACGTTTTTTTACAATTTCAAATTGGAAGAGTCAACTCAAGTTGACTTTAGTTATTTAGACATACTTACTAAGTTCTTCGTTCTGAGGTCCCACAAGGTTGATGGATGAACTTCTGCAGGCCTCAGGAATCTGCTGGATGCAGGGCAGTGGACGTCTTTCGGCAGAAGTGATGCTGACCTTAATACTTAGGTCTTAAACCTTGTAAGAAATCGATACTTGTTTCGCTTCTCAACGAGGCTTCCTCAGGATGACGATTTACTTGTCGCGAACCCGGACACGATGTGTTGCCACGCCGATTGCCGGATGCAGAGTAAATTCTCTGGGGTTTTTATGACTGTTTAGGAATTAATAACGGGGATTCTCGTTCAGTAAGAACTCAGTCATGAGTACCTACTAAGGCTGTTGCAAGGACAACAATGTAGTATGAAAAAAAATGTGGCATAGTAACTACTGTAGCGTAGAAAAGTTATAGACAGTCGTTGACAGAGTGAAGAAACTGTCTTATTGGTGACTCGCACGAATTTACTCGACCGAAACGGGTGAATCGACACTTTTAAATAATAATATTTCTTCTTCAGGCGATTCGCACGATGTCAATTTAATTGTGGGCGAATCGACAACTCCAGAAATACGTATTAGGCAATTGGCACATTTTGAATTTCACGCAAAAAGTTAAGAAAAAAGTGCACTACCTTTACTGCATAAAAATTCAAAATGTTGTCGATTGCCCACAAATAAATTCACTTCGTGCGAATTACCTCCAGAAAAAATATTATTACTTATTTAACAGTTTCGATTCACCCGATTCGGGCGAGTAAATTAGTGCGAGTCACCAATAAGCCAAAAAATTGTGCTGAATGACAGTTATTTCTTTAAATAAAATAATGAGGAAGGCATTTCATACACCGCATAATTATAATGAGACCCTAACGTCTTCTGCTCCTTACACATCCATACACCCAATCAACCATTCCCATCAAATTAATTTCTAATCTGAATACAAAGGTCGAATTTCATACACACTGACCATTGACCACACCCCACTTAGGTTTATCATTCGACATAATATTTCAGTCGGTTGGTTCCAATCAAACATATTAATTAATATTTCGTGTCGATTTCAACCGATTGGGTTCAAATAAAATACTCCGGATAACTTGTGGCATTCGTTCGAGTGATTAAAACAAATGACAGGGTGGATAATTAATGGATTTATTTTAGTGGCTACTATTTTTAATGAGAGTAATTAAACGTTTATATTACAGGTGTTTTATAAATTGTCTTTTATTATATTGGTAGGCACTTTCAGTTGATTGGTGATTAAAATAATCGATGTTATTTTTTTTAGCTAGTTTATTCTTCGTGAACAGGGACTAAAATTGCTCTTTAATCCCTAGGGACTAATAGTACATTAATGTCGCGGCTTGCAACTGGTGCAATGTTTGCTCTTATATATATTTCTATGAATGTTTGTATTAAAATTGCTATGTTTGTGTGATCTGTGATTTTCACGATCATCTAATCTATGATTGGCTACAAGGAACGGTTCATAACTATAAGATTTAATAACTTCGATGCAAAAATGGAATATAGGTAGGTACCTAAAATAAATAAAAAATCACTTATACCTATGTAACTTTAAGTATCTCTAACGTTGACTAAAGTTAACTAATCTTTAGACAGAAACGATTAAACAGTCGATTAAGTCCACTACATTCAACTAAAGTCAAATTGAATTACAACATCCCAAGCGGTCACTTAGGACCAAGTTATCATGATACTGGCTAATCAAAGTTGTACTATTGAAATGTTTGGAAGTTTCGTAAATTGTATTTGACACGAAGCCCTGAAGGTTTGAGCCACAAAATAGAACGGTAGAAAAGGTCAGCTCCAAATCTATTACATACAGAATCCCGAATGTCTGATAACCAATCTTACCAACGGGTATCGTAATATCCAGTAACTGGGTTAAGGAGCTCAGATAGGCAGTCGCTCAATGTAACATAATGGTATTTAGCTGTATCCATTTAGACTGGAAACCGACCCCATTATAGTTGGGAAAAGGCTAAGCAGATAATGATGAAGGGTGACTCTATGCACCGGGTGATAATACATGTGTGGCGGCATCTACATCACCACATGCAAACTACGCATCGCGCAAGCACAGTATACCGCGTGACTAGCATATATACAACCTCCCGACATCAATCGTCGGGCAGTAGACCACCAGACACAACACCTGTCTGGTCGAAGAATGCTCCCTTTTCTATGGAGGATGAGTGAACGTTACACCCTGTTGAGTGTGCTATGAGAGCTTCATTTGCTTGAGATAGTTTGCGATTGCTGTACATAGGTACGCGTCTATCCGTGCACCTATTTTCGCTGGTTGTATGGAGCCAACCTTCTATATCTATAATTTCTGTCTATGAAGAAGGTTTCTGAAAACTTTGGGTACTTTATAATTAGGGTTATTTCTTGATCGTTTTTGACATGCAGCTCATTTAGTTGTAAACTAATTAGGGTTGATTGAAGATTGAAGGATGGATGTCTGGGAATTGTTTTGTTTATCTTAAATTATTAAGTCGATTACAAGACTACGCCTACGGCTTTGAGTTCTCCTTTCTACGAATTTTGTCTGAAAAGCTTATACTAAAGATGGTTTAAGGTTTTGTACTGAGATCAACAGTATATTTTTTAAACGAAAGTTTATTATCGTCACATAAATTGGAAAACTAGAGTAAGTATGTTGCAAAATTAAACCTAATACGTAACAGGTCACTTGGAAAGGTGCTACGCTAAAATGCAATTGGGCTGGACTCATCTGGCGCATGTCATACAACCAATGGGCCAAATTTGCAACCCAATGAGGGACATCGCGGCAGGCCCAGATGGAGATGGCGAGATGAGCTGGACTTCTTCAACAAGAACTGGTCCTTAGAAGCTTCAAACAGAGAGAAGTGGAAAGACAGTAGGGACACCTTTGCCCTGCAGTGGCACATCACAGGCTTTTCAAAATGGTTGAGCTGAATGGTGCCGTTCCATGCGTCAGGTTCATGAACGGGCGCAGTCATTAGGGACTGGTCATCGTTTAGCTGCCACGGCTTATTGTAATTTAATTCTTGAATTGCTTTTTGATCTTTTGTTACGGACGCTTTCTGCATCGTTCTCACATGTATAATTTCAACATGAATGATGTAACCAATATTTTGTAACCATATTTTAATTTAAAAGAGTGTATTAAAAGAGTTTCTTTCTCGTTTGTCTCCATAGATACCTACCTACTAAGGTTTGGAATGGGCAATTAACTTCATATTTCTGACTGACCAACTGCTTTGACAATTCAAAAGTGCCTGTAATTAGTTTATTTGAAATAAATGCTTTGAGTTTGAGTTTTGAGTTTTGATGATGACGACGTAAAAGGTACCTTAGGGAAGCCGAAGGTCTCGTGGCGAAATAATAACAGCCGCACGGGTCGATCGAAGTTCTGCTACGCTTCCGAGGTCGGTCCGTGATGGACGTGACCATTCATAACATATCGAGATTCCTTCGTGCCTCGGAAAGCACCGAAAGTCTGACAACCAATCTTACCAAGGGGTATAGTGTTACCCAGTAACTGGGTTGTGGAGGTAAGATAGACAGTAGCTTTATATAAATTACTCGTATTCTGATGCAACCGGTTAGACTAGAGGCCTACCCTAATACAGTTGGAAAAAGGCTAGGCAGATTGATTGACGTAATGGGTACCTTCAAGTAATAAAATCCAGTTCCTAATAATAAACTCAAGGGTTTCAATTCTGTCGGTTCTTGTTTTCAAAATCCCGAACTTTATCGAGCCAGGTGCGTTTAATGTTAAACAACCCCTTCACAAGTTAGTTCATAACTACAAGGTACGCGGTAGTAAACTACGAGGGAACACTCCTTTGACATTTACCGTCATTGACTGACGCTGTTGCATAATTTCCAGCAAAGTAATTTAGTGGTCCCCACATAATTACTAATACTAATACTAAAAATAATTATTATAGCCTGATGCATATGGACTGTAACCTTATGCGTCATTAAAGGTTATTAATGGAATATGTTATTGGTAGCATCTAAAAATAACCTTAAAAATCATGATGACCTCGACCTCAAGAGAGATCAGAAAGCTAGTAAATGCCGGCGTCATTTATTTCTAAAATATTAACCACAAAATTAACTTGAAGAAGTAACTTATAAAAGATCTACTTAGGCAAATAAACATTTCATTGCATTAAATCATGATGTGTTCAGGCATCCATTGTGTCGAGCCTCTTGCCCAGCGGTCATTGTGGATGCGGCGACTCAATTTCATTTGAACATAGCAGCATTTTTGCCTACGTATATTATGCCCATTTTGAACCACAACGTGCTTTTCCATTAATAAATCTTACTGTACAGTTTCCAGTCCTTTAAAGCAGTCCAAGCTGACATAGATCTTCACTAAAGATTCCTTTCCAAATCTAACGTCAACTACTCCTAAATTACCCGAAAAAGAATACAAAAGTTCCGAACACGGCCAACAGTTTCCCCGAACAAAAATTAAAGCAACCTCTGCTCTCGTTACCTCGTGTCATGTCGATACTACTTTCCCCATAGCGAAAGTTTTGACATTTTGATGACAAAAGTGAACAAGATTACGAGAAAGTTTTCTCGCGGTACAGTTCTATGGAAGACCAATTGAAAAGTTTTACTGCAACCCGCCGTGTTAGAAAAATTCTTTTGAGTTTTGAGTTCTTCCGGGTCTAAATTAAGACTGTGATCGTAGTTAAAAATAGCAAGAGGTTTGGTGTTGTTGTCAATATGTATACGTGGATGGGAGTGAACTAGGTGAGTTTGGGGTGGGGAAACGAAGTTCAGACGTTGTTTTCCACTTAGGGCAGATTTCACCAATGAAACTGAACGCGCTCAGCACATCTAAACCGAGTTCAAGGCCTGTCAGTGTCAATATTACTAAGAAAATAATGACACTGACAGCTCTTAAACGTGGTTTAAGTGCTGATCCCGTTCAGTTTTAATTGGTGAAATTCGCCCTTAGTCAGCGCAAATACTAACTGTAATGTGTGAGAGTTGATCTTTTTTTTTTTGGATATGGATCGATTAAAAATAGTCTGCAGCAGTGTTTTAACTACTATTGAAAGATTAAATGATAATAGTACATTACTGTCACGGCCAGCAACAGGGGTATTGGATGGACGATCGTGGCACACATAATTATGTATATGGTTCATCAATGCCTGGTTGCGGCCAAGCCTTGTATAGTACTTTTCTCAAAAAATGCGCGGAAATTCAAACGAAAACGAAAATCAATGACGAACAACGATATTTTTTGACGTGACAATATTATGTTCATTGTGATATGTTTCTTCGTTACTTTAAACAGCTCTGAGCTGTCATAAAACTCATAAATAACTAGCAGGAAAAAGAAAAAACATCATCCTATATATTTCTTTCGTTTAATAAATTATATTTACTCTATCCAAACATCGTTTCAGGGCAGGAGCAATAAAGTTACTTAATTCTTAAGTCTTTCTAAAATTATTTCTTGACTTTTTTTAATATTGTATTTTTGTTACTCTTAAAAAAAATCAAGTGAATTCGTGGACACTGGTGTGGGTTACAATTGTGTAGTAATATAAATATGGAATAGATTACATATATATGTATTTTTTAGGAATTGTGCTTATTTAAGAATCTTTAGTTAAGCTTGGCAAAAAAGAGTTACTGTTTTTTGTCTAATAAATAAAATAAAAAATAAAATAAAAAATAAAATAAAGTGAGAAAAGAGTTCCTTTTTAACATTTGTGAGATATTTAAATCTTTGCGTGACTGGCTGTAGCAGTAATTTATCTTAATTTAAAGACATTAATTAAATTATTCATTGTGATGATCCATAATTTTCAAGTTCTGCGACAATTTGTCGGCTATAAGCGTAGTTTGGAAGTTCAAAGTTTTTGGGCTGTGATAAAATTACGACTTCATTATTATCTTTATGCTCTATTTCACTTGACGGTGACTGAGCGTTCACCAAACAATTATTAACTCTGAGAAGATACGTCTTAAAATACTCAGTGGTGATAGGGGGCATCTTGTGTCCTGCTATAATGTATACGTGAACATAACATAACATCACGCCTGTCTTTTTTCCCCGATGGGTTAGGAAGAGGTGTGCCACATAGTACACCCACATTTCGCCAGTTATGTGTAAGTCCCATATGACAGGGGGCGAGCCTATTGCCATCAATCGGACACTAATCCAGTCTAAGGGCTGCTACTGAGAAATTCCTGATGTAAAAACACAAAAAAACTTTGCCCGGCCTGGGAATCTTACCCATGACCTCATGCTCAGCAGTAGCACTTGCGACCACTGGACCAATGAGCCATAGTAAAAATACCCGTCAAATGTAGTAGTAGTACCTAGTGCTTAGTAGTCTTTTTAATGTACTCTTTTACTGTCAACAAGCAGGAGATTTTTTTGTCGTTTGTTTATCAATTCCACAGTTTAATTTATAATCCAAAATAAGTTTCATAAAATGGCGAGATTAAATTATCGAATAAACTATAACGTTTTGTGAGCAAAAAGCTGAACTCATTTAATTGGTTTTTAACATTTATTTCGTTAGACTCATAGGGCCAACAGACTTTTAATTTGTTTTTAATTTCAATTGTATATAAAACAATATGGAAACCATCTCATTAGGCTCTTCAGTCCCAAAGCTCAGATCCGCATACCATCCTAATTAGCATTATAAAAGTCTACTTATATTTAAAATTCAGTCAAACTCGCTTAAACTTTAGGCATAATTTATTACTCTCATTTAAATACTTTTCTGCTTTCCGACCGTGCCCAACTTTTTACGAGGTGTGGATTTGGTGAAAGTTATTTTTGTTCTATGGGTATAATTTGAAAAGTAAAACAAAAGACAGGAGACTAATAATTGTTCAATTGTATAAAGTAAGTCGGGTATATAATTGTTAGCACGTGTCAGTATAATTTTATTATAGCTATCCTGTGGTACAAAATCATCGTTTTCTGTGATCAAATCAGAAAAAAAGAGATTCGCAGGAGAACCAAGGACACCGACATAGTCCGAAGAATTGCCAAACTTAAGTGGCAGTGGGCAGGGCACATTGCTCGCAGAACAGATGGGGCTGAAACGTTACGGAGTGGCGACCGCGTACCAGAACCGTGGACCGATGCCCTTGTAAAGGCCGCAGGAATCCGCTGGATGCGGGAACCACAGACCCGGTCGAAGTCACGGTGCTTGTGGAGGCCTATGAGCAGTGGAGGCCTATAAGCAGTGGAGGCCTATGAGCAGTTGAGGCCTATGAGCAGTGGAGGCCTATCAGCAGTGGAGGCCTATCAGCAGTGGAGGCCTATGAGCAGTGGACGTCTTTGTCTTCTTCGCTTTAAAGAATGTTTTTTTTATAGATATATATTTTACTACTTTTTATAAAACTGTACTTTAGTTCTCATTATCACTAGAAATAAAATATGTATAGTTGAAGCTACATGGGAAATGATTGCTTTTGAGCATTTTGTTAGATCGCAAAAACAAAAGGAAAATAATATGGATAGAGCCATCTTTTCTATTATTTGCAAGTCACTACGGAAACAATATTTTACGCACAATAATTTAGTATACCACAAATCCGGATAAATGATAATTTTCTGCAGAAATACCACACTTCTCCGATGCAGCCATAGATAAATTATTATGTTATTTAACAAATGGAGCTCGAAGGATGATTTATATCACTAGGGTTGTGCCATCATAAGTCATTGTCACTTTGCGTTCTATTTCCCATCACTAGAACATATTGTGTTCATTATTATAATGGTAAGTATTTTTTAGCCCTACCCGAAGGGTGAACGGAACCCTATTACTAAGCCACCGCTGTCCGTCCATCCGTCTGTCTGTCAGCAGGCTGTATCTCATGAACCGTAACAGGTAGACAGTTGAAATTTCACAAATTGTGTATTTTTATTGCTGCTGTAACAACAAATAATAAAAATTAAATAAAGTTAGTCATTAAAGGGGCTTCATAAAAGAAAAGGTTTTTTTTGCATTTTTTGTCGATCTTAATACGGTACAGAACCCTGTGTGTGCGAATCCTACTCGCACTTGGCCTGATTTTCTTAAATCTAGTCGTTTTATAGAGTCATTAATGTTGTTCGGGTAACCTTGGTTACATACATACCTAAACATATGAAATTTTTCAGATACACACTGAGCTCTGTCGCTGGGTTTCACTGAGTTTTTCACGTAGATAATGTTACTATGGTGTTTGGGCGTACCCAAATTAAGCTTAATCTTTAAGCCTAATAAATAAATAAATAAAGCCTAATTCTATTTTCAGACAAAACCTTCAACTTAAAATTAATTAATTTACAATAGGTTCATTGCTCATCAAACTTTTTATTAACAATCATAGCTCATCATAAATCACATACCGAGTAATAATAAACTTTGATTACCTACATCTCTTGTAATAATATAATAATTTATAACAAGCAGGCTTTGTTTCGTCTCACGCAGACAATGTCTGAGAATTATAAGTTATCATTACTTACACTTTAATTAAGTTAGGCATACATGAATTAGTCTTTTGAAACATGTTGTTGACTAAAGGATACATTATAATTATTATGAAAATGTAGCTTACTTTAATTATTCTGAATGTAAGGACTAAGAGGGTAATTTTTTATTTTTTCTCTCTTTCTCAGTTAGTTTTAATGATGCTCTGGCAGTTTGCGGCCTATTCGAATGTCCTTTTTTGGTATTAATCGAGTTGTTGAGTGCTTAACTTCTGAGTTGAGCTATACGATTACTGACAAATGCTTGCAATGAATGACAGGTTCATTCAAACATCTGTGGTTCTTTCCTCAAAACCATTTCAAACACTAATCTACATGGTTCTTTCACGATCTGCCAAGATAAGGTCTGAACTTTAAAAGAAACCGACCGCTGAGTCCGTACAAGTATCCGATATCAATCGTTGGGCAGTTGCCCGCCAGACAAGACACGTCAGAGGATCCTCCCTTTTCTATAGAGGATGAATGAACATTACACACTGTTCCTCATACCTCTAAATTCTTATCAATTGCAATACTTCTTATTATGATAGGTCACGTAGATTAGGGATGTGCCCAAAATGTTATCACCATTCTGCGCGTCATCTAGAGACAATGTTAAAAACCTCTCATAATATACTTACCTGTAAATGTTATCCTATTTATCTAAACGATAATCATTCAATCCTTACACGTAGCAACAAATAAAACAAACTTTATCTAAACGCCACTAGAATAATCAAACGGAACCACCCAAAACCCGAGCCTGTTTCTCAATTCATTTTGCGTTGCAATCTAACAAACATCCGAAACTTATTAAGCTGTTTAAGTACTTCTTAGAGAAAGAGAAAGCACGATCTTCTATCCTTCTCTGATTCCCGGTCACGTATGAGATTCTTCACACGTAGTTTCAGGACTTAATAGGTCATATTCGTATTAATCTCGGCGGAAAGTTGTTGTTGAAAGTGCTGCTACGTTCACTGTCGTGTACTGAATTCATTATTTTGTTAACGAAAAGATTTCTGGAAAAGGAACGAAGAAATTAAAAGGTTAAGGAAATCAAAAGTTTATAATAATAAAATCAAATAAATTATTAATAATACAAAAGTGATGTATTATATTTTGAAATGTTTTTTCTAAAAATATTAATAATAAGATAAGAAAAATAAGTAGTAAGTAAAAATGTAAATAAAAACAATAATGATAGGAGAATAGTAAAAATAGTAGATAGTAATAAAACTAAAGATTGATTTAAAACCATTCCTAAGATACAACTAAAAAGGATTAAAGTAATTTGAACTGTCAGAAGGGCACCAGATTTTAACTAAAACTCAGTACAAACTTCGTCTCTTACATACAACTTGCATAGAAGCTTAAAATCGGACGAATCCTTCGCACACTAGTCGTTAGTAACAGACGTGGAAGTTCGCTAGTTTATCTAGATAAAGAGAATATTAGATCCGTGTTTTGAATTCTAATTCTTGTGTATTTTTCGAGGTTTCAACGGTTGTTGAATGAGTTTTAGATTAGTTGTGATTTCAGTCGTGAAAATGTTAGTAAAAATCCGAAATGTTAACGAAAATCCAGTCAATGAACCTGATTCAAAATTAGCCTAATAATAATATATTTATAGAGCCTCTCTCTAGAGCCCTAACCACCGGCAGCCTGGACCCCGTTCCCAATGCCGATGAACCACTATTTTTTATATATTTTTTTTTTTTTTTTAATGAAAATATTTAAAAATGTAAATAATCCTACTAATATTATAAATGTGAAAGTTTGCGAGGATGGATGGATGTTTGTTACTCTTTCACGCAAAAACCATTTAAAACTTAATAATGACTTAATCTTACTGATATTATAAAGGTGACAGTTTGCATGTTTGTGTGTTTGGTCTCATTTATACAAAAACCGCTGAACGGATTTGGATGATATTTGACACATTGATGATTTATAACCTGGATAAGGTACTTTTTTCCCAGGAAGTACTTTCCTGTAGGACAATTTCCGACCTCCACGCGGGCGAAGCCGCGGGCGAAAGCTACTATGTTTATAAATGAAATAAAAGAAATATATTTAAAATATACGGATTCTATCTACATCAGGATAAGCATTTTCTAACAGACAAATAACAAGTGTGAAGGAAAAATATTATATTAATCTGCCGGAGTTAAACAGGCCATAAAAATAGAGCAATTTCCAAATTGCTTCTCACGTAACCAAATAATATAATTATGGTTGATCTCCAAAATTATATTACAAACACAAAAAGTTACGCCTTTTCCCCATGGGCGTTAGGCACTTGGCCAAATTAATTAGTTTATTTATTATTTCCCCGTCGGACTGATGATTCACATTGTTTACTCTTAAATCATATGTCAATTTCTGCCCCAATAGTGGTTGTTAGATTCTCAAAACTGTTTTCAAGGTAATTAGGTACAAGGTGAGGAACAAGGTTATCGGTGATTCTGGTCCTTGCCCTGGAGTTTGCGTTTTTCATTCATGAAAATAACTGCTCGCATAGATAAGTGGAGCTAAAAAGTGTTGTATTTTGATCTATTTTGTTTTGATTTTCTAGTCAAGATCTAGAAAAATCAATCAAGATCTTTCTAGATAAATTTAATTTTACCAAATTATTGCCGGGCCGCTAAGGAACCAGGGCCGTAGGCGGCCCGGGGGCCGCGGGTTTGAAGACCCTTGGGTTAGAAAGTCCATTTCTCAGGCACTGGATAGCATTCCGCGTGTCAATATGATTTCGTTTGTTTTTGTTGTATTTAAATTTTCTTACTAAATTAGTTTTTTAGTACTTACTGACACAAATTTTAATATGGATGTATGTCTAAAATGGATATGGTCTGAAATAAAGTAATTATATATATATTTATTTTACTTTAACATAAAGTGGCTACCGCCAATTACTTAGTTAAAGAAATTAGACAAAACTCATACACTCATCTCACAGAACTCCATTTACTGACACGATCGTCTTCCATTCGTTTAGCGTTCAAGAGAGCGTTGAGCGCGGCGAGAGTGCGAGGGACTGGGCTCGTGCGACGACGGTGTAACTCGCAGACACGACTAAAAATGTATGACTCCTAATGCGAAAACGAAATATACTGTAGAACGCCAACTACGAACTTTAAATACTCCAAGCACTACAAATACACACAAACAAATAATTGTACTAATTACACAAAAAGAAAGCGAATTATCAAGTTGCACAAACCTCTGTCTTTAACTTGGTTACACTGGAAATGTCGTGCTTAGTTTCAACCACAGCTGAGTAAGATGTTCACATATAAGTACACACGCCCAACTTCGCAAGTTCATCTAAAGAAGTTAAGTTCAGTTCATGTTAATGAACTACATGTCTTGGTGCAGTGGACTGCAGGGAGTTTACTCTGCTAAAACTGACGCTTTTCCAACAACTTATTAAAATGCTAGTCGTCAACTTCACTGGCATTTGATTCATAAATTAAGGTCTAAGAAGAATTGCATACATAATTCACTTACTGAAAAACAATGTCTAAAACTAATATTAATAATTAGAGCGCACAGAGGTACATATATAAAATAACGAAACGAAACAGTAAAAAGAACAAAAAATGTGGGTAAACAGATAACATAAACTCGATCGTAAGTAAGTTTAAGCCAAGCACAACATGGATGTATGAATTTGATTTTTACTGGAGCCTTTTACTTTGAGATTTCGATTTTTACTTAAAGAAAGCTACGATGTTTTACAAACAATCTGGGGCCTAAGTCTACTAATTTATAAACGTTACAATGGTAACGAGTGACTTTGTGACAGTTTTTGTTTTTCAAATCTGTCAAAAACTCACCATTGAGATACCATTGTTACGTTTATAAATTAGTAGACTTAGGCCCCCTGTATAAATAACGGGGCAGGATAGCCATTACCAGACGTGGTCGTCGTATTAGTGGTTCAGTAGCTTGAATATCATCAGGATTGTGCCGGAATATAGTAATTCGTCGTGGCGGTGCTACGACAGCAGCTCCTGTACATCATACCGTCATCCATAGATGCAACGTTCTGCTAGAGTAACACTAATTAGCCAGTGTCACTCTTATTTGACCTTTTCGAAGATCCCAGTACCTTAAACCTAGATGGCGCCACTTGCTGTGCAGTCTTCATGTATAATTAAACTCGATGGTACTACAAGAGTGAGGGAAGAGAGAGTGCAACTGTCCTTGCGCACACACTTGTGCACATATTTTCTTGCACTATAATAATAGCTTCTACGTCGATGGCTTGTCTCCGCTGAGATTGGCCGCCATGGGCGAAATTGGGCACGTGTTAAGTAACTAAACTGTATAAATTCAGACTCCAGGCAGCTACTGAGGAAACCCAATAACATTGCCCAACCTACCCAGGTTGGGCAATTTATCGCGATCCCAGACCAGAACGCTCAACAGATGCGCTAGCGACCAGTATTTGAGGCAGTAAACTAAAAACTTTTTCCACTCACCTTGCCGATTGAATTAACATAAGCTTACTACGGTAATATTACTCTTTACTTATTCCTTAAAACAAACAGAAATGCGAAGCTTTCTAAACAAAGCACTGCTGTAAATTCCAAGCATATGTTTTGTACCAGCTATTCATTAGACCTAGACCAGCACAAGTTTACCAGTTCATCAAGAAAAGTTAGCACATTAGTTGTACGGACTGAACTACCTACATATGTATTGGTTTAGTGGTCAGTTGAAGCTTCCTACTTCAATAAATAAGGATAGCGGTTTGTTCATTCTTCTCTCGTGTTGGAATTAACTATACGTGTAATGGGTGAGAAAAGGTGGACTTTGCAAATACCCAGAGAACGCAGGATTCAACTGCACATCAGTGGAAACACTAGCACAACGAAAATCACCCTTATTGCTACGACATAAAGTCACCAGACAGTCAGTCAGGCACAGTCAACCGTAGGCTATTTTATAAACATCAGTGTGTACTAGGGTTGTGCCGAAAACAAGTTAAAAGTTGAGATAAAATGGCAGTAGCCCCATTTCCATTCAGTCACACTAGGTTAGGCAGGAAACCCACACCAATACATAGACATCGTTCAGAAATTGTAAGGCAGATGAGCACAATGTCACGTGAAGTATTGAAAGCACAACCGTCCATTCTCAAAGGATATAGGGCTTTTATTCAGAACTTTGGATATTTCCGCTTGAAAAAATATCCATGCAAAAAGTCTGTTTTACAAAATAATTTTTTCCTCCACCAAAAGTTCGAACTTTTGCCATCTGATTTATATTTCGCGTTGCATTGTCATGGGAATTGCTGTGAAAAATGTAAAATGTAACTCACGTACATATTGTACTGGGCTGCAACTTACTTCGGATGCTGTGTTGCAAATTGTACTTCAGGGCGTGAATCACTGATAAAAAGTGCAAGGTCGGTAACAGTGAGCGCGTCACAGTTGAAATGCAGTGAGTCAACTACCGATTATTAAAAAAAAACAGAAAGAGAGAGAGAGGGACGAAAAACCAGTGAACTAATAAGTGTGATAATAATTTGAAAGTTACAATTTCGCGGCGATTTTTACAGAGCTGATTGGTTTACCTGGGCGATGTTAGCTCCAACCCTGGTTACTAGTTATATAGATTCTATAAAGCTAATAAAGTTATATCTATGAGTTGCATTTTGTTTGGTTTCATGATTGTGACTCACCGATTTAAATACTCAGTTATATATACCACTTCCTCAAATCTTCAATGTGATCAAGAATCCTAAACTCTTCAAGAATCAGCCACGAAACTGTGATTGAACTATCCAACATGTGCAAACGAAGACTTGATTCACTCAACCCCCTACGCTGTGGCTCGCGGTCGCTTTCAGCAGTAGCTCTAAAACTTTTTCTGTGTGCGCTTGAGTCTGTAACGAGTTGTCAGAACTAGCGGTAATGGTCTGAACGGGGCCCGAGTTCCAACTCCCGCCCGATTTGTTCGCGCCTCCGCTCAACGCTGCGATACTATTAAACAGATTTGAACGTCTGCGATATTCCAGTAACGTTATTTTATGGGGAAACTTTATTTTTGTAAGCTGTGAAGGTTCTTGGCGTGACTTTTGCAAGATAATGTGGTTGGACGAGGTCCCCCTCGTGTTTTCGCCGCTGAAGTTTGACAAAGTTGTTTTTAGACTGCAAAAAAGGGTTAAGTGATGCAATGTGTCACGTGAATGATGAGAGGCGATGGTTTGTTTGTTTCTATTAAAGCAGATGCTTTAGGCAGGCGGCAAGACGTTGAGATGGACGTTTGGAACATACAAGAATAATATTATTCTATGACGTAACGTAACAGTAGTAGGTTGAGTAACCGTAGCAGTGTGTAGATTCACCTGACTAGCTTGTGCGACGTCTCGGTGCTTTGTGAAATAGACCGATACCTGTCCAAGTGAAGTGCAAACGGTTATGGTCCAGGCACATGTGACTGGCAACCTTAATTGTTCTAATGGTGTGACATGATAGGTTTGGAAGTCTAGATTGCTTTGAACCATGGCGGTTAATCAGAGTAATAATTATACGAGGTTGGAATAACACACAGAAAAGTAGATTATGTTATTATATTAGTAGACAAAGTTCATTCAGAACATGATCACAAGGAACTCTAATGTGATTTTGAAGTTAATAGCAACACACAACGGCACTCCAAAACATTCATCATCCATCAGTTTGATTATTTGTCTCGTATAATAACATTAGTTTTCTCAATTTTTTGTCATTTAATAAGATAATATGCGACGGCTGTGTATATCTTTGTTTTGTTTTATACTGTAAATAATAATGTAACTGTTCTACCATACCGATTGTTCATCTTGTGGATTATAATAAGAAAAGATTGTATTTACCTATAATTGTTTGCTACATTTAGTTCTTTATTTTCTATTGGTTCTTGTTATTTCAGTAGTGTATACGAACGTCTAAATAAATAAATAAAACGACCTCCAACAACGGAATTTATTAGAAAAAACAAAATAATCTCCCAAGATAATATTTACTAAACAAAACCAAGCGTCAATTTCACTACGCGAGTGGCCATTTTTGGAAGCATTCACGTAGATTTAGCTACATAATGACGAGCAGTCCCCCAACCGACTGTCGGTCAAAACGTGAATTTTATCACTGGCCCGGATTAATTCGGAATCAATTACGGCCGACGGAGCCCCCATTACATAAACAGAGAACTCATTTAACGTGAAACGGGGGTGGTGTACACTGCAGTGTAACAGTTTGAGATATTTACATATTTTTGCGAAAGTGTTGTATATCGATGAAACTGTTTTGATTGAAGTTTGAATACGAGGGGTTGTTGAAAGTTTTAGTAAAACAGAACTTTCAACTCATGTAAGCCGTTTTTGTGCTGTTTTTAGGGAACGTAAGGTTTAGTATGGAATGAATTTTGTTTCAAAGAACGTAAAAGTCTAAAATTTTTTTTAGTTGTATCACATATCGAAAAGAAAGTAAGAAAAATAGGTTTATTTTTCACAGAAATACGTGCATACAAAAAGGTGGATAATCAGTTTTTTTTTACAAAATATCACATCCACCTTATGCTAAGTGGGAAAAATACGTATTATTGAAACTAACTCAAAAAGTACCCAAGCAAAGTTAATAAAATTTATATGGGACCAACTTCGAGGTATACCCTCCCGAATAGAAAAAGAACCGTTCAAATTGGACTACTGTATAAAAAGATATGAGTGTTCAAACATACAACAAAATGTAATAGTGCGATAAAATTTATCGCACTATTAGATTTTGTTGTATTAATGTGCTCAAAGTATCAACAGACTAATCGCAATCTATGATAATCCTGGTACCACGCACTGTCTGAACATACCACTTTATTGAACAAAAAACATTCCGATCTCCATTCTTTACAAAATGCCTTTTTGCTTCACACAACTTTCTCGACGAACATTGTCACCATCGTCAACACTTGGGTGTGACAGAAGGACAAGCTGACCTTAGCCCCACAAAGAGGTCAGCAAATAATTGCAGCCGGCAATTTTATTTTATTTTGCCTCTGATTTCCACTATTCAATTATCTGTACGGCTGAGTACTGATGTGATTGGGTTGTGGATTCATGGAGCTTTTCACGGGTTTATGCCATAAGTGGAAATGGGAAATCAGAGGAGAGTGGAGAGGATTTAAAAGATGATTTATTAAAAGGAATAGTTTTCCTCCTCTCATGTCTGAGATGTATTCAGAGTTGAATGACATGAAATTAGAATCTATTGTGAAAGAAAGAAAGAAATCATTTATTTGCATAAAATGTAGGTATACATATAAGTTGGAGTTGTTGTTATTAGTCTAAGTAGATTTTTTTAATGACAATTTAAATACCAATAGAACATGCTGAATTGCTTAGGAATACCATGCTCTTGATTTGGCCATTGCCGGATGGTTCGAGAAGATCAAAAAAATACATAAAAAATATAAAGTCCTTTTTTGTCAATAAGAATTAACAACGCCTGTCAACCAAGATGTTTTTAAGCCAAGTAAAAAAAAAACATTTTTCGTAACACCTGTTAAAAGGTCCTCATATTTTCCAACATCAATTTCATGAAAGGCAAACAGTAAGCGGTAAGTCTTGGGAGCCTCGTAAAAGGGTGAGACGTGTTTATTTCCAAAATTCAAAACCCAACATTTACTTAGGTGAGGGTAGGTAAACAAAAATATAATACGCACCGATGTGATAATACGCGGCTGGTGGAGCGTACAAGGTTTGCGCTGAGGCTGATAAAAGTTTTTCGTTAAATATTTTTCCTCACGTTAGTTTAAGATATGGAAAATATTGCAGGAACACGGGATTTTTTTACTTAAAACCAGCAATCTCCTTGGTATTTTAGGTGCATTGCATCTGCTGACCTAGGGCCTAAGTCTACTAATTTATTTATAAACGATACAATGGTCTCTCAATGGTGAGTTTTTGACAGATTTGCCATACAAAAACTGTCAAAAACTCACCATTGTGAGGCCACCGTAACGTTTACAAATTAGTAGACTTAGGTGTTACTGTTTGGTCTTACACAAGTTGGACGACAACATTTTGATGGCGTGTCTAGTGACTTAGAATTTACAGCTGTCAAAAACTCTGGGAAACAGCTTAATAATTTTAATTGTGGGTTATGGGGCATCAAATTTGATGATCATACTAATGCCTTTACCAATTTAGTTCAGCATTACTTAGCCCGCGATATTAAAAAATATTAGCAAAATAGATTTTTTTAAGTTATGCTTGAACAGCTTCAAATTCTCTAATCTAAGACCGGTTATTAGGCACTTAAAACCACTCGTATCGATATCGAAATTTCCTAAATCATCAATTTCTAAAACTACTAGCAAAGTTTTAACCGATGAAGTAAGATAACTTGTGGACGACCGCATGTTTATGACTGCTGTGCCAAAAGTTTTAAAAGAAAATAATAAATTGTGAACGCAGCAGAATGCGGTCAAGAAGAAGTGGTCTGTTGCATTTGGCATGAGGTAGCTGTGCAAGATAGATACTGAGTGCAATGCCATTTTCAATATCATAACTGAAACTATTAAGTGTGGAATGGAATTCGGATTGGAGCTGGAGAATTGAGGTATTGTTAAAATCGTTATAATTATCTTGTGGTAGGTAGATATTAATCTTGATAATTATTGAGGTCAATTTTGAAAACAAGGTCAAATTAAATAAGGCAGCGAAACTTCATAGACGTGATGAATATCGATAAATAATGAGGAAAAAAAACTGAATTCCAAGCATACATAATTCAAAGTAACTACGGCCGCTGCGAGTATAGTTATTTGAAGGGTTTAGAAATAAAACTAGTTTAGTCGTCATTAGTTTACGATACCCCTCACGACTGGGAAGTTTCGCTAGCTAGAAGTTAATTTGACCCCAATAATAATTTAGAAGTAAAAGATGTCAAAGCACTGTCACCAATAGATTTTTTATGAATAAACTCAGAGACGACTGGACTGATTTAAACAATGCTTTCACCAGTAGAATGCTTTTTAGTGAGATAAAGTTTATTAAAAACCAGACTTTTATTCGGTGATAATATCCAATAACTGACTTTAAGTTTCCTCGAGAACACGAAGAAGAAGTTAATTTTAATAACTATCACAGTCAAGTGTCATTCCAAACTAATGAAGTCACAAAATTCGGTAGATCTTCAAGAGTTGGGTAGTCACTCGGTAGGTTCTTCAAGGACACTTTAGAATTCATCAAACTTCTACGTTTATATTAGTTCGTTTCATCAGTTTCATGGAGTATTTTGATCAGTTTTATTTTCAGGCTTTAATTCATAGAACCTTATAGAACCTAGAAGGTTTCATTTATTTATTTATCCTAACAATAAATGTAACACAAAAATTAAACAATCATCGTAAAGCCAGGAAAAAAAAAACACTACATTCCACATTGGTGGCAGCATTATTAGTCTTAATAGTATAATTTCATTCGCCTATTGATATTGTGGTTGTTAGACTTTTTTAATACATATTCATAGAATTTTACAAGAAGCTAATTGCTCCCTAATTAGTTTTAATTCCCTCTGGCCCAGATGAAAACTAATTTCCAGACAGCCCAATTTCTGTACATACGCAGTTCTTAAGTAAAGCCCAAAAACTTTTCAAAGATATAATTTCTATACAAAGCACCAACAATCAAAACTTTCCGGTTTAATACAGCTAAGGAAACAATTAAATAAATAAACCCAATTCAGACTGAATTTGCAAATTCTGGTGTCTGGAATGCTCCAACAATATTTTTTCATGAAATAATTTAAGCAGGAGATTCTGCTATCAAAACGTTTTAATTCCCTTTAAACTAAATTAAACACGGAACGGCTTTTTAACGCTCGAGGGTTGTTCCATACCCTTCGGTTAAATGTAATGCTCTTATTGTGAAAATAGTGGAGATACGGGGCGAAATGCTGTGAAGGAACTTTTTATCTTATTTGAATTGGTTATGTGATTTTAGGAAGCTTGGTTAGGAGCTCCTGGCTAAGGAATAATAGCAACACGGGTCGATCCATCAGGTTAAGCTATTGTTGCCGGGGTTGGACCGTGGATGGGTGACCATCTTTACATATCGAGACTCCTCGGTATCTCAGAAAGCACTTCAAGCCGTTGGTCCTGGCTGTCATTCGTGGATCTTTGGCAGTCGCTACGCGTTGTCAGAAGCTCGAAAGCCTGACAACCATTCTTACCATGGGGTATCTTATTACTCAGTTACTGGGTTGTGGAGTTCAGATACGCAGTCGCTTCATGTAAAATACTGCTATTCAGCTGCATCCGATTAGACTGGAAGCCGACCCCAATATAGTTTTGTAAAAGGCTAGGCAGATTGATAATTATATTGAATTTGTTATGTAAAGTAAAACTTTTTATTATGTATTTAAGTTAATGATGCGTCACTATTAATCTGTAAATATTTTGTATCTGTTCCACTACTCTTTCGACATTCACACTTTCCTTCTTTGATATTTTACCGGTTTATAATAGCTTCATATATGATGATTTATGTAGAAGTAAAGGTTTTTCAACCCCTCAAGTTATCTAAGACATAACCAGTACTGTATGCTTAGCAGGTTTAGCCATGTTGAGAGGATGACTGTGTGGCAACTAACAAAAGTTATTTACAAGTAGAAAGGTCTGGTTGGGACGCCATGGGACTGATCTTATTTACATTAAGTTACAGTTACATTTATTTTTAGGTTTAAATCATTTATTCTCAAAAATACAAAAGAGCCACTTACAGAACTTATGAGATAACACCAACTTAAGAACAACTCAACTCAACTTATTCTAGGTAACGGTCACCGATACAATACTCGATGCTTAAAATTGATTGTTTTTAAATTGTTTGGGTTGCACGTTCACGTTTTTACAGATGGGAACCCAATACAAGAATGTAGTCACAATTTCCACACACAGAGACGTCACCCACAAACCAATTAAACACCACCACCAACAAAAATGAAATCTTTTTAAACTGTTCTGTATTATTGGTGATGTTCCTCAGAAAGGCCAGATGCGTAGTACTCGCAACCAACGTGTGTGTATGACCAGATGTATGGACGTAAATAAAGCAAAAGGAGTATTAAAGGATCGGGATTATTCTGTAGTTCTTGCCTACCTCTTTGCAAAAAAGACATACGTCCAAGAATGAGTTACGCCGCGGTTACAACCATTCTACAAAACTGTATATTTCCCAATAATTCTGGCGAAAAAAAAAAAACATTTGTTTTTACAGTATCTACTAATGTTTGGCTGCTTAATTCATTAGCTCCGACTGAATTACCAATAAATTGCCCAGCCCTCGTTAGGGGTGATCGCACAGAAATTTATTTGCACGCTAACAGCGCCAATAGGAGCGGCTCAATACCTTTCAATTAGCGATCCAGTTCTTATGGAAAATTAATTATTTGGAGTGAATAAGTAGAAGATTATTTTATCATTATATAATATATTTTTATTTTTTATTATTTTGTCTAAATGTGTATTTTATGTAATGTGCGTTAAGTTTGTGCAGAATAAACAATTTATCTTTCTTTTCTTTTCTTTGGTAAGTCAACTTTTATTTATGAAACGGAGAAGTGTTTATTTAATTAAACTATTCTGGGTTTATGATTTCTGTAAAATGTTATATATTTTAATATATAGATACTCTAACCTCGTCGTTATTAGAGAATGAAATTGTTATGAAAGTAGGTTTGAGCTGCTGCAACATTTGAGCTTCAGGAAACCCATGGACAAATAAAAGTAAATGAGAGATAATAAATTTCAGTTTTCCCGAATTTCATGAGAACTTTTCAGATTTTTCTGTCCCTGAGTATTTGATTTGGAGTATTTCGAACATTATAAAACAGAAACGCCTATGAGGAGAAGATGAAGAAGGCGTGAGTTTATGTTTGTATGTATGTAAAACAGAAAATTGCCAAATCGGTCCAGCCGTTCTGAAGTTATGCGCTTACTGACAACTTATATCCTTCATTTTTATTAGTTAGTTTATTATAAAGGTTAGTAATAGCTGCGGTGTAGTATTGCTGCGCCTTAACAGGGTCATGTACTCTTCGTTTCAGCCTAGTCTGTAACTGAGTGTACATTATGCAATAAATAAATAAATTTGCATAAAAAAATATCATCAAATATTGGCAATTAGTACCTTTTGATTTATTATTGTTACGTTCCAATAAAACTCATAAACTCAAAGCATTTATTCCAATTAAACCATTTACAGGCACTTTTGAATTGTCAAGGAGTCAGTCAGTCAGAAATATGAAGCTAGTTGCCCATTCCAAAGCGTAGTAGGTACCTATGGAGAAGAACGGGCAAGAAACCAATCGCACTTGTGTAAGCATTTAAGGTGGTCCGTCTATCGGCCACTGACCCTTCTTTATCCACATAAAGAGTAACAACGATGCTTAAAATAGACTAAACATTATGTAAACGAAGATTGCGCCGTCAGTCGTACTCTACTGGGATTTATCCGGGTATAGCCGGGTCCAACCGGGTTCAACCGGGTTACGCGCTCCATCGCTCATGTAAGTTTTTTCTTTTTTTGTAGTGCCCCATAGGTAAGGTGGTAAAACGGTTGTGAAATCAACTCATGCTTTGCAGACATTTTATTTTAGATTTCTTGTCAAGTCAAGTAGGTATTGCTCGTGACAGAGTAGTTTACCTACAGTATTTGGAACCAATCAATAACATCCTTTTCGGTTGCTTTCTTACCCCGCGTTTAAGCCCATAATTATGCAAGTTGTGATAGATACTTTTGCTCGACAAGTCTTGTAGAAATACTTCAAAAACATAGCGTATAAAACTATTATTAATTCTTGGCGATCGATGATGATCTTTAACTGATTATTGACGTTATTTTAGACAAATGTAGTATTGTTCATTATTGAGATTTTTGACAAGTTTACTACAATTTTTGGATTGAGAGAGAAGTTTGTGGCTAAGTATTATCAGCCGCACGGATCGGTCGATTAGTCATCCGTGGATGGGTGACCATTTTCACTGAGACCCCTCCGTGCCTCGGCAAGCACGTTAAGCTGTTGGTTCCGGCTGTCATTCATGGATCTTTGACAATCGTTACGGGTCCTCAGAAGCCCGAAAGTCTGACAACCTGTCGTACCAAGGGGTATCTTGATACCCAGTAACTGGGAAAGCAGATAGATAGGCAGTCGCTCCATCTAAAACACGACCCCAACATAGTTGTTGTTGGTTAGATGATGACTAAAAGTTTTGTATACAAGAGGTAATTTCTTAAAACTTGTGTATACAATAAACGAAAACAATAGATAGAACATGTAGATCGTGTCGTGTGTTTTTGGTTATTCGGTGTTTAGTCGGTGTATTTGGTTTTGAATTTTCGTTTTTTGCCACCGACTTCCGAAATTAAAGTTAGTTATCACTTTTTTCTGTTTTTTTTTTGGAAGTCAGTTGTTTTTTTTTGTAAAAAGTTTTTATTTTACACTTTTTAGTTGTGATACCTACCCCACACAAATTCGAATATCACGCCCTGCTATGTAAATACCAGTGACAGGAACTTATTATAAGAACATCATCCACATAGGCTAAGTTGGAAAAATACGTATTGAAGCTAACTCAAAAAGTACGCAAGCAAAGTTAATAAAATTTATATGGGACCACCACGAAGCTTCTTCTTTTTTTTTTTCAAAATCCACCCACACTAGACGAAAATATCGACGGATATACATAAAAATAAAAATAAAACACGCATACACTACAAATATAGAACCTCCTCTTTTTTGGAAGTCGGCTAAAAATATCCGTTGACTCGGAACACTAAAGTAATATTTCAATTCATGCATAACATTTCACAATTCTCAAGTTTTCGTCACTAATGTCATATCCCGTATTACTTTTGATTCCAGTGAATCTTGGATATACTGTACATACAGCAACTGTAATAAGGACGCGTTTATCTGTAACAACAACGGTTAAGGTACCTTGCTGCCCCGTCTCAAAAATCCATCCTGTATACTGACTGTAGTCAGTCAGTATACAGAATGGATTTTTGTAGTCCCGAAGAACCACAAAAGACCAAATTAATCCTTTAAAATATCTTGAGATTTAATATAAATGAACACAATCGGAAAATGAAATATATCTCCTAATTATAGAGGCAGCAAATATAAAGAATTTCTGATTACCAACATCAATTTCAGTAATACAACAGACATCAGTAATAATTTAAACTGAGAATCGAATGAGTTTAATTTGGACATTCATTTCACAGCTGTAGGGAATAAATATTTTTGACATCCATTCCCTGAATGTTGAATAATCTGTAAAGAAGGCTTACTCATACCCGACTTAAAACAGTAGGTGGTATTTTTTTTTGTATTTGATGCGTTTTTTTTTCCATTTTTACCTTTAATTCGTGCCAATTAAAGGTAAAAATGAAAAAAAAAAACGCACCTTGGGTAAAAGATCGACTCGAATGCCGTGACGGCAAACGGCATGACGCTCTCTTATGCCGTTATCCCCCCCGTCTCCGCCATGTTTCACACTTGGATCTAGTGAAGCCCACTTAAAAAAAAAGTTACTGTGTCTTAGTGAATGACCGAATCATGAGAACACTTGAATTTTTAAGAGTTTCAATATTAATAATCATGGTGAGCAATGTTAGTGAAATGCTCGTTTTATATTAGTATGAAAGCCTGTGTTTTCCAGTGGGACCATTATCAATCTTTTTACACAATATTCTACCGCAAAAATAGCACAGAAAACATTTTCACTACAATACTATTCCACTACCTAACAACAAAGATGGCGGCCCTGTCAATCCACATAACTAAGTTCACTGATTATTTCAACGAGATGTTACAAAAACAGGGGACTCGGGACAACGTCTGTTTACTTTGCCGGATTGATTCCCCAGGGGCTAGGTTTTTTTGCACCGCACCGTATATTGTTTTTGGAATCGATTTCGACCTTTCCGATACGTCTTTCCGATCAAAAATTAGAACTTTCCGGCTTTCCTGTTTTTAATTTGACCATAGGTAGTAGGTCAAAAAATACACTGATAGAAAATATTAAATTGAGCTAAGAAATCAATTTCCTGTTTATTTTAATTTAATTTTATTTATTGATATTAAAATCAAGACTAACTTACATTCCTAATAACATTATTGGTTAATAATAATTTTCATAACATTACATTTAAAGGGTTTTGAGCATACAAATTGTCAATACGAACAAAATTACGAATAATATTCAACCATTCGACGGATAGGGAAGTGTAAACCAGAATTAGTTCGACAGGTATTGACAGCGAATAGAGTAGGTACCTACCTGTTTGTCATGGCTTTGAGAATTTATCCTAAAATTACTATCCATACATACCTACATTATTATCAATTAAAGTCGCTTTCCTTATCTGTTTGTGTGACCGCGTTCATATTTTAAACTAGGTACGTAACGGATTTTGATGCTGGCTTTTCACCATTATTTATAGAATTTATTCCGGAAGTTGATGAGTATCAAATCAAGGAGCTCGTGTCTAAGTAACAACAGCCGCACGGGTCGATCCATCAGGTTAAGCTGTGCTTGCCGGGGTTGGTGTGTGGATGGGTGACCATCTTTACATAGGTACCGAGACTCCTCCGTGCTTCGGAAAGCACTTTAAGCCGGTGGTCCCGGCTGTCATTCGTGGATCTTTGACAGTCGTTACGAGTCGTTACGAGTCGTCAGAAGCCCGAAAGTCTGACAACCAGTCTTACCAAGGGGTATCGTATTACTCAGTTACTGGGTTGTGGAGGTCAGATGTCGCTCCATATAAAATACTGGTATTCAGCAGCATCCGGTTAGACTGGAAGCCGACTCCAATCTCGCAGAATGAATGATGAGTATCAAATCAAACGTGTGTAACATTAATTTTAAACTTACATTTATATTACCTGAAGTAACCTATCAATCAAATGTTTGGTCAAGTCGTAAGAGCCGTGCGGTCGCTAGTAAAATATAGGTATATAAGTTGATTTATATTCAAAATTAAGAAATCTAAAACTACGAAATAAAAAATCTAAATTTCCTGAAAATGCAAAACCTGACATTTTACTTGACGCTATTGCTTGACGCTTCCATAAACAAAATACCATTCTTAACTCCCTTGGGCCGCCTGAACCATTTTATATACCCACACCTCATACTTGGCACATAAAGACAGTGTAGCCGGATGTTTACCTCGTTATCACATACGGGATTAGTGAGGAAACAAGATGCTGACATTCTAGTTGATATTATTTTCCCTCAGTGGTAGAGGGTTGAGTAAATTAATAAACAGTTTTTCCTTATAGCGTTAGTGATGAAGACTGATGATAATCTACTTTTTTTGTAGAAGTTGGTATGGCACGTGTGTGTTCTTTTTGCAATTGATTTGATTAATAACAGACGTATCCCTACTGAATGATTCCACGTGTAAGACGAGTTTTCGATTGGGTTTTTGACTGCCTTAATAGTTTTTTTTTTATAGGGTTAATATCTAAAATAGCCCAGTTCATCCCCAGTTCATCTACACTTTATGTACTTATACGGCTCATCCCACGGGAACGTAGGTACTACTGGAAAAAAAAGTATCCTATATCCTAACATAAGTCATGGTCTATCCGTGTGAGAAATTTCATCCAAATCCGTTCAGCCGTTTAGGCGTAAAAAGGTTTCAGTAAGACAGACAAGACCGACAGAGTTACATACTCATATAATAATATATAATTTGTAATAGTAATATGGAGATGGATTCAATTAAATGTTGGTATTATTGATATAATTGGTAATTGGTTCAATAGGTACGACACGTAAAATCCAAACCAGCATCGAATTTCTCTCACAAAAATGAACGCAATTTTTACCTTCAACAGTTACTTAATATTCCAATATTCTTCAGAGCTCCACAAAAAATTCACTCGATCTCCGAAGGCCAGCTAATTGGCGCTCTGGCCACAATCTGCAGGTAAATGCGTCCAGATTAAATAGACCTTTGCTTTCCCCTCAATAGGGACACAAAACATGAAGCACAGAAGTCCCATCTTGAATACAAAACAGCTCGGGTCAGCGTTTCATTGATCAATTAAAAATAAACTAAATTAAAACTAAAATAGAGTCCCACATTGAATGGAAGATATAATTATCTGTGGCGTACGTTCGCGCATGCTCCCGCCTTTGCTGCTCTTTCTGCACTGACCCAAGTATTGCATAACACAGACATACCTTACATGAAGTTAAAAATAAATTAAGAGCATGGCTCTTATCCTTAAATTATGATGAAACAGAAAATATATTGGCTATACAATCATAATTTTAACAAACCTACATTGAAAGAAAGCTTATACACTAACACTTCACATACACACCTCCCTACACACAAACTACACTCATATACACACCCCTAGATACACAACAACAATCTTTCACTCCATTTGCTGTGTTAACAACCAATGTAAGCAAATAGAAAAGTCACGGTTGTATTACCTATATAAACTGAAGCCGCCGAAAATCTCCGACTCCTAAGGTACAGGTCTGCGTACCTAGTTTAGGAGCCCGGAAAGCTGACAATTTTTTTAAACTTTGTAGTACAACCCACTGTTTCCATAATGATGCTATGTACTGGGTTGTTGTTTTTATGTACTAATAAACCTATTATTATTATTATTATAACAGGAATCCGCTGTGCGTGCTCGGTCCAAGCCAAATGATAACTTAACACCGTAGTATGTAGGTACTTATTGTCTTCAATTAGCTCAAAACATGCAGTGTTCTTGTGGTCGAGGCATTTCTTGTACTGGTGGACTTTATTTGTATCAGCTAGAATTAATCGTATGGATAAATATGCTACACATTCCTTCTATTCCATTTGCAGATGCCATCTGCTAATATATTGACTGTGGTTTTATGTGGCACGGTTGTAAACTGTTCAACTTTTCTTTTCTTCATGTTATTAGTTTCCCCACCTGATGCTTAGTGGTCACTAGAGAAATCGCACGTGTGCTGCAATCTCAAGAGATAAATCTGAAAACTGCTTGTGCCTGTAATGACATTATTATACCCCTAAAACTGAAACACGGTTGAAATAAGTATGATTGTATTACTTACGACACTGAGCCAGTTTCTTAAAATACATAGCGAGACCGCCATTATTAAAATTTTCTCATATTATTTTCGTGTGTTTCCGAGAATGGGTTTACTGTAAATTTTAACAGTCTTATACAGGGTTACTTGTAATTCGACGTATATCCGTCAGGAGCTGATAGGGGGGCCAGAATGCAACAAATAGAACACCCCATATGTATGGCCGAAATTCAATAGTTTTCGAGATATTTGAATTTTACGGGTTTTTCGATATTTACCCAAAATTTGACATTTAATTCCAAATTAAAAAAGAACTACGTATTGAATGCGTACCATTAAAGAATGATATCGTAGCTGGCACTTCAATCAAGCTATGAACCTAATTAAAAGTACTTATTTCAACGAAATAATTAAAATTATGAGCGATTTAAGAATAATATCTTACCAATATTTTCATTTTACGCTTCAAAAATGTTGTCTCGTCAAAAAAATTACTATGACGTTAGTCGTACAAATAACTAAAATAACTTGCCTATTCTGTAAGCTTTCCAAAAAGGTATAAAAGTTACATTTAAGATACGTAATTCGTGGCATGGCATGTGTTTGAATCAGCGCGGGGACAGAAATCATCTGTGTTTTCAGTTTAGGATCGTCCCTAAAACTACCGATTTTACTGGCGAAATTCTTCGTGATGGGGCACGGTGTGCGGGCGGGGGAATAAACGGCGTCTGCTGCGCTCGCGTCCTCTTCCTTACTAACTTTCGACCGCCCCGAGGGATTGGAAGTACTAAAAGAGAACAGCTGTTCAGTTCAAAACGTAATCCCAGTAGCGGCTTCCTTCCTTCGGAAGCCTACGATCTCTCGTCGTTCTTCGCTGAGTAGTTGAATTTTCAGTGGCCTGGCGTTCTGCTTCGACTATTTGATGTTCTCCAGCTGGAGAACATTGTTCTAAACAACTAAAATTCTACAGATCTGCCTTGCCAGGTTCGATCTTGATAAAAGCTACTTCACCTATGGAGAGATAAAGTATTGATTTTAAAGGTCCAGACATTTGAATATTCATCGATCACAGTTATTATGTACCGTCCAATACAAGAAATAAGTACAATAGTACATAATAACTGTGATCGATGAATACTCACGTTTCCCATTGGGCTCCCATGTGCCGATATAAGTTTTGCAACGGTTATAAAACAGCCCGCACACCCCGACCTATCACGAAGAATTTCACTAATAAACTCGGTAGTTTTAGGAGGATCCTAAACTAACAACACAGATGATTTCTGTCCCCGCGCTGATTCAAACACATGCCATGCCACGAATTACGTATCTTAAATGTAACTTTTATACCTTTTTGGAAAGCTTACAGAATAGGCAAGTTATTTTAGTTATTTGTACGACTAACGTCATTGTAATTTTTTTGACGAGACAACATTTTTGAAGCGTAAAATGAAAATATTGGTAAGATATTATTCTTAAATCGCTCATAATTTTAATTATTTCGTTGAAATAAGTACTTTTAATTAGGTTCATAGCTTGATTGAAGTGCCAGCTACGATATCATTCTTTAATGGTACGCATTCAATACGTAGTTCTTTTTTAATTTGGAATTAAATGTCAAATTTTGGGTAAATATCGAAAAACTCTTAAAGTTCAAATATCTCGAAAACTACTGAATTTCGGCCATACATATGGGGTGTTCAATTTGTTGCATTCTGGCCCCCCTATCAGCTCCTGACGGATATACGTCGAATTACAAGTAACCCTGTATATACTTCAAAGTTATCGAGCAAAATGGTTCTGTTTTAATTTCGTTGAGGTTTTCAATCTCCTTGCTTTAATGGTGCACTGGCGTGTAATCTGCTTGATAAAAGTTAATGAGTATCGTTTGTAAACATAATGGGTTTTCCAGAACTTAACAGATAGTATATATTTGGCTCATTAGAAAGATTTAGATTTTTTGGAGTACCTGTGGTGTTACGTAATATAAGAATTTGAAAGGCTCGTGCATACTGGCGCGACTTGTAACGTGACTCGACACCGGTAAGTTTTCTTAGAAATTATATTGTTAAAGTAGCGTCGCGCTGTCGCCGCACCTGTTTGCGGGAGCCTTTATTCTTGAAACTTTTAAACATGTTATGCGTGATATTTGGTTGGTTATTGTTGAAGTTAAATATGTTTTTTCAAAATGCATGTGGGCATCAGCATAATTAAAATTGTGTCCGCGTCACGGTGGCAATATTACAATAATGAAAAAAAATTGTCCAGGAAAATGTTGGTAGTTTTCTTTAACAAATTGGCTATTTTCTCAAACCCAAGAAAAGGGAAGGGAAGTAATTGCTTACAGTAATCGTGCATCGCGTTACATAGGGTGTGGTGTTTGAGGCTACAGCAATCAGGTCAAATTAAATTAGCTAGCGAAACTTCACATACGTAAGGGGTAGATATGTAATCACGATAAATAATCTAAACTCATAATTTAAAGTAACGTGGACAGAAAGATACGAGTATTGATTAATGATGTCGTGATGGCCTTGCACGAGGTAGTGAGTTCGAATCCGGGCAAGTAACAATGACTTTTTCAATGTATATTATGTGCTTTCCTTTAAGTTTAACTTAGACATTACTGACATAATTTAAGGAAAATTCCAGGAGTATATTGGCTGGCATTATTATTATATTTATTTGATCTTATTGATAACCCTTTATCAAAGTTCAACAAACTTCTTACAGAAAACCTAAGATAAAAAGTCAAATAACAAGTAAACCTTACTTAACTCTTATTAATTTTACTTAAAATGTCAGTTTAGCTGTAGATTCTACCATTAAAGAAAATGCAAGTCGTAAGATTATCTCAATGTTTGAGAGTTTGAAGATTAAATTTCATATCTGCGACGGATTAAGTTGGGTGAAGAATAGTTATTGGTTTTGGAAGGTGACTTTGTAATTTTTGGTGTTGAATGTCATCTACTGTTTTGTCTGGACAAGATATGGGATTTTCATTTCCTACGAAATGTAGGTATGGGAAAAGTTTTTTGGGATTTCTGACTTTTCTAGTACTCAAGCCTCAGTTGGTACAGTAGAGAATTTTGATAATTATATGAAACAGGATCGATTGGCGTGATTTTTTTTTTTACAAAAATTGCCCATTTTCCGGCTTACTGTACATTTTTTTCAAATTCTGTGAATGCAGATAAAAATTTCTCAAAAAGTTAAGGACAGTCTCCTAAGATCATTTTCCTGTAGCTATAACGGTTAAGGTATCCTTTCCGCCCCATCTCAAAAATCCACTCTGTATATTTCAATTATGTTTCATTTTCTAATCTTCCAACCCGAATTTCGCAAGAACATCAACATAAACAATGTACACCCTGCCTAAACTCCATTAAAGAAACATTTATCGCTCCCTTTCGACCGTTTCACCAACAAACCCCTAAATCACACATAACGCTTAATTCTCTAGTCGGCCATTTGTTCGAGTTTTGATTAGCTACACGTTCGCCTGTAAGTGGCCGACAATCGGGGAGGCGCTCATTTAGACCGGATTAAGAATTAATTCCCGGGACCCGAATCCGCGATTAATTTCTGTGAGCTCCCGCGGTTTCGCATCAATAGTCGCAGGGGCGGATTAGGGACGGTATTGGTCCAATTAACACATCTGTTTTGATGATCATTGTCATCGCATCTGGTCATAAACGACCATTGCTTAGTACGGACCGTGCAATAGTTTGTTATGGTGAAACATTCATGTGGGTTAGAATAGGTGACCTCAGAAGTTGTGTTATTAAAGGAGTTGATATTGTTTAAATATTAATTCACATCATCATCATTGTTCTTTCAAAATTTGCCGCCTTTTTTTCTAAAAGCATAAAATACTGACTATCTTCAAAAGTAAAACATTTTGTTGAATAGTTAAAGTTTCCTCACCATTCTATTTTCAAAGTGAACTCCAATACAACCAATACCATCTTAGCTCTTGGTTCAAAAACAGTTCGTAACAGAAACTTGCACAAAACCCCTCTCAGGCTGAGAAGCATCTGTTACTCAATGTTTTTCTTCAATTCCTAGACAAAAAAACAAATAAACAAACTGCACAGCAAAATCTGCCAGCAGAGCAGGTGCAAAGTAAAGGAAGGCAAGTCTAAGGGTCGTAGCAGACACGATACTTTAATACTGAGATTAATAAACGATACTTAGTACGGGGCTTAGACTATGTTCTCGTCTCTATCTTGCATTTGTAGTTTGACAGTTGTGCAACAGTGACAAGAATCGGAAACTTGATACAGCGAATTTTAGCATTGCCAATCGGCATCATGCAAAACGACCCACACAGCAAAATCAAAATTAAAAGTAATTTACTCAAATCAGGCAAAGAATTAGCACTTTCTGATCGTCGAAATTACATAAGACCTTTCACCACTTCTTAGTGCTTTAGCTGGAAAGAAGAAATGGCTCAACAAACTTCGAAGAACTTGATTCTATACAATAGTAGGTATGTAATATAATTGACATGACGAAACACAAAACATTAAATTAAATTATTTTCCTTATGTCAGCAAGCACATTATGATGCACTCGCCATGCTAAAAGTATCATGTCTATTACGACCCTAACTTATTTCCTACCTAGATTCAGCTCTGGCAATATAGATGAACCGGATTAGGTGGTCCAATTCAATCGAATTGAATTTTAATTAAATTACCTGCCTGTATCTGTGAGAGGTTTAATTTTCTTCGGAAGAAATGAGACTAGTGAAGGATTTCGGTTTTAAATTACACTCCACACGGAGGATAATTTTGGCCGATTAGACATTTTGACACCGGCGTATTTACGGAATTTATTTTGTAGAGAGATTTGGAGTTAATTTAGAAGCAACGTTATTTTAGAATGAGTTTTAGTTAAGAATGTGTTTGCCAATTTTGTTTGGAAACTATTATCTAATTATTAAACATATCTTTTTATGACAAATGTGTTGCGTTTTCTATTTTATGTTCTGCTTAATTGGTTTCATTAATAGGTGTTAATAAGAACCGGCGCTATAATATTATAGATGAATTAATTGTAGGTAAGTTCAATGCTTTTATTATCTTATTACTTACCTTTAGATACTGAATTATTAATTCACTTGGAAACCTTTCTAAATCTTTTCCAGTAGCAGCATCAAAGCGAAAAATTCTTTACAGCCTTTTCAATACTTGAAACACAGCTATTCCACTGCAACTCTAATTAGGTCTTTCAACCCTCGTTTCTCTTTGCAAAGTCTGCAGCCTCAAAGTGATTACTTTCGGAGCACTTGCAGTTGGATTTAATGACAGTCGATGGTCATGTCGGCCACTGGCCACTTACTGCTAGCTTCAGCGTTTTGCGAACTATTTTTAAACTTTTTCCATTTTCAAATGATTTTTACATTTTTCCTCGGGTAGTAAGTTGGCGGGAGTCCAATTGTTTATGGAATGTGTTACTGAATGACATAGATCCTCCTTCTTAAAAGTTTGTTCAGGAAGTTACTAGAAATTGCTGTGAGAGATTATCATTTTGGTTTTAAAGCGGTACAGTTTACACCATTGACATAACATGCACTTGAGATTTCTCAAGTTCTCTTTAAGATGTTGCAGGTTACCATTTTTTTTTGGTATAAGTCAAACTTAACTTCAAACTCAAAGCATTTATTTCAAATAAAACAATTACAGGCACTTTCGAATTGTCAAGGGGTCGGTCAGTCAGAAATATTGTTGCCCATTCTAAAGATAACTATTTCAATGTAGTGCTTTAGTAACACGTACAAAACCATGGAAAAACAATAGCCTATTCACAGGGAAACGCTCGATAAGTAATCTCAAAGTAAAATGTATATAACGTGCTGGTATATAAACATAATATACTAAGTTTGCCTATCGAACGCGCTCACCTTTTCCTTCTAATTATTTGTGCTAACTCACACCTTGGAACTAAGCCTCTTACGGGGCAATTGAAGTAGAGTTACTAGATGTGCTTCGAAATAATTACTGGTTTCATCGTTGTACCGTCAACCTCAAAAATATATATATACATCGACGGGAATTAATTCTTCTTCTTCTTAGAGTGTCGATGGCAAAAATAACACGAAAACATATAGGTATAAAATATTCTTGTTTTTTTTTATTTGTTTGGCCCACAACTGAGCTACGCGAATACCGTTCGCTGACGTCTCGCGCCATTAGGTCCTCACGTGTGCAGGTGACATACATGCACTGCAAGACGGGAGGTGAACCATTGTCTGTGGAGAGATGTTGCATAAACAAGTTACCGTGGCCATAAATAGACTTCGTACAATCTCTGTTCTATAATATTGTAGTAATGTATAGCCACAAAATCTATTACACATTGGGTACTAATTATAGTTACACATTCATATCGTATATTAACACAAATTGTAGACAATTAAATGAATTCTTGCCGATGTTTACATCTTTTTGAAGCTGACGGTACTTACCGAACCTTAGAAGGGTTTTCTCTCGTTTATACTAATCGGTTGCTGTACCAGCTCCTATTAAGTTGCGGATAAAATAATCCGACTGGTAATTTCATTCAAATTATTTGAAAATTTGTATATTTTCGGATATAGTGGTGTCACAATGTCTGGAAAGACTCTGTGTTCCAAATAAACTATAACGGCAGCAAGGGTTGGACGTCGAGCTTTATCTCAAACTATGTTCCACCTCATATCCTGCCCTCTGTGCCCCAAAAAATGCAGTCAGAGTGACCTCCGCGCTGCCACCGGTGATGCCGTGGAAGGGGCGTAGTTTGGCCCAACGACCTTTAATTCACTAATATTTTATGGTAGAAAATTAGTAAATCCTGATATACACGGTGGCACTCCTTCCTGCTTCTTCTTCTTCTCGCTTTTAAGGCTCAAAAAAACAGCATACGTGCGATATTTAAGCTTAAAACTACCGATAATTGCATAACATACTTTAAACGGTATAAAATACTGACACTAACATGTGTATCTAGAAGTAGCTGTGCTTGTTAAGTTGAACCCAAATCGTTTTAAACGTCTGGCCGATGTAGTTTTACGTAACAGACGCGACTAATGCGCAAACGTTTATACTGCATCGCTCCGGTCGGAAAGAACTGCCGCTATCACTATTCAAAAATCGAAGCTTTTTGATAGTTAAAGCATAATAAAGCGTAACTGTATAATTCTTAAATGAAAAAAAAAATAACTTAGAATGTTTAAAATGAATGTAATATTTATAAAAATAAGAATCATGATTGGTTTTGTGTTGTTCTTTTTGTTCAGTTTGTTAAAATTTTGTAGATTCGTTTATAATTTTGTAACTTTTGCATGCCTACTGGTTAAATATGGCTGAACCTATTCACTATATCACCATGTACTGTATTTGCGAAATAAAATATCATTATCGTGCGTTTCACACGTCGAAGAAGAAGTAACAGTTTAAGCACAAAAACCACCATTTCTAGCAGCTTTAGGGAGCTGTTATTATAAGATAGCAACAACGCAGTTGTTTAACCCGCTAAAAATTCGTTTACAGCTTTGTAAAACTATTTTTGCAGTACCCAAGCGTGGTCACATCCAGTATCTTTCCGATGCACAATAGCTCTGCAGCCGGTAAACAATCTAACTGCGTTAATACTATGTATAAGCTTAAAGTAAATCTCATCTGACTTATCCACTTCCCAGTTCTGGATATAAATGTTATTAAACTAAGACTAGGGGTATACTGTCACAATACATAACTAAGCGATCGATTTTTAAAGAAGAAGAAAGAAAATTCATTTTTTGACAGAAACTAAAAGTCACACAATAAGAGTGTAATATACAGCAGATAAAAAGATAAAATCAAACAAAAAGTGTAAAGTACCATGTACGAAATTACCAAAAAGGCCCAGTTCAGCAAAAATGCCAGACAAATCCTGTTTTTAATAGTTTTTTTTTAAAGTTTTATAATATTTATTTTTATAAAGCAGGCTCATATGGGCTTCAGGAGGATTTAAAGGCAAATTATTGTTTATTTTTAAATTATCGTTTTCAATAATTCCTACAAAATTCCCGTAGAAATGCATTTTCAGGTTTCTCGGCAGCTTTTTATAATGTTTCTTTTCGTAAAATCTTCAACAAAATTGAAATAAATTGTTCAAAATGTTCAATTTTAAAACAAAAATAGCTACATCGGTCCAACTGTTCTCAGGTGATGCGCTTACAAACGAACAGTATTTCATGTTTATTAAAGACTAGCTTCTGCCCGCGACAAGATCAGCTTGAATCTTCGTTTTCACTTAGCGTTTTTTCTGCCTTTTTATCGGCTCCTAAGGGTCGTAGCGTGATGTTACATAGCCTATAAACCTTCCTCAAAAATTAGGCTATCCAATATCAAGACACGTCGCCTTCGTAGGGGTTTCGACTGGAATAAATCGTACATTTTTAACCCCCGACGGAAAAAGTGGGGTGTTATAAGTTTAACGTGTGTATCTGTGTATCTGTCTGTTCCCTCGTAGCTCCCAAACGGCTGAACCGATTTTGATTATTATTTTTTTGTTTGAAAGGTCTTGATTGAGAGTGTTCTTAGCTACAATTCAAGAAATCGGTTCAGCCGTTTGAATATTATCAGCTCTTTTCTAGTTGATGATTGGATGTGCGCATCTTCCACAGGTCTGATCGATTCTGTTACTTCAATGATATTAGAAGAACATAGTCACCTTGAACCGATACTGCAGCATCACTTGGAATTGTGTCGGGGGTTATTTAAATTTTTAATTTTAACTTGTGTATGAAAACTTTTTCGAAGCGGCATCATGCCGCGCCTAAACCTTACGCCGTCTCTATGTAATTCACACCTTATATTTAACGAAGTGAAAGTAACTAGCTAGTTAGTAGTAACCCTCACAATCCAAGACTCGTCTACATTTATGTAGTTTAATAAACTTGTTTACGTCATATTTATAAATAAAATCCGCGATTCTCATTAAAAACGCGGCGCATATTCTCATCACGTCTCACGCGACCATGCTTTTCGTTACCCTATTTGCCATCGCGAAACCCGACACCCATCAAAACAACACCTTACGAGTAGTGGGATAAGGTAGATTATTGAATAGTGGTGTGAGGTCTTAAGGTTCCAGTGAACGAAAACGTAAGTTTGTCAAACCTTGGGAGCCGGAGGCTGCACAAAATTTCCATTTTCCACGCGATTTACCACAAATTAATGCTTCGAATCCGTCCGCGCTTCGCCAATTTATAGTGAGGATTTGCATCTAACCAACTTAAAGTTAAGTTTTTCTCGGTCGAACGGTGATTGCGATTTATTAATAAACCGGTCGGTTAGGTCGGTCGGTGAGGTTCTAACTTTATTTTTCTTGGCAAACTGGCTTCAGAGTTGTTAAGACCAGATTTTTTAATTTTTACCGAGGAAATTGTTGCTCGTTCAGTTGCAGGATTCTATCAATTTCTGATGTGAAATCTTTGACTTCATTCATATTTATAACTTTCTCATTTATGGTAAAGGAAGAATGGGCCATTTATCAGTTATTTTGGCAGTTTTTATCAAATAGACTTGAAAAACTTCTTGAAATAAACTTGAGAAACTTGTCTTTACTAAACAATATTATCTTGTTAATACTTGACAATAATACACAATTATTATTGTTTTAGTCTTAACAATAACAACATTATACATAAATTTCCAATCTGGTAAAATATTTTTTTTAATGATTTGCTCACTCATAGGTCACTCGTAGTACAGTCGAACGCAGGTCTGTGGTATCACTTTGACCTTGGGCTGGCCCAGCATATTACGATAAAATCAGTGTAAGCTGGTCTTTTATTTGAAACTCTCAAAACAATAAAAGACCAGCTTTCACTGAGTTTGTTACCACTGACGTGTGACCAACTGAACACAGAACGCGAAAGTTCCACAAGTATCAAAGCCAACGAACCAGCAGCCATCAACCTTTACAAAACTCCAGAAAATACCAGCACTACTTTATACCAGACTATTATTAAACACGCCTGTTCTAATTCAGAGGCTTATTATCATTTTATCCGTGTCCACAATCAAAATTCACGTCTCACTGCTCCTGAGTGACGTGCGGCTAACGACCGACGGTCGACATTTAGGGTAAGGACGTAGTGGTAGCGGGGAGCGAGGTTCACTGACCTTATAAAGAAAAACCGGCCAAGTGTGTGTCGGACAACGCACAATGAAGGGTTCCGTAGCTGGGATGAACTAATCCCAAGAACAAACTTAACATTGTAGTTGAAAAACATGTTCTCCCATACAAAATGTATGGTAGAACATGTTTTTGCAACTGCAAATTTAAGTTGGTCGATAATTACTCATTAACTAGTAGAGCCTACTTAGCTGTGATAGTTTTCCTTTTAATTTCGTTATATATACTACTACTGTGAATTTTTCCACATATCCAGAACTTACCGTTAAGCTGGCAGGGGGGGGGGGACACTTGACTGTGACGAAAATTAGCACTTTAAAGCTTAATATTTCGCAGACGGATCCTTCAATCCAAAAATGGTTTTATATAAGCTCACAATATTTGAATACTTGAAAATAATAATAGCGAAATTTTCTGAACTGTTCAGAAAATCACAGCTTTTAAATTTTAGAATGATAGGTGGACCCCTTCGCTTTACCTCATTTGCCTTTGGACCACTACGTTTGAGACACCCTGTATAAAAAACCGACACGTAACAAACCTGAAACATAATACAAATACTTATTTCGATAAACTGTTTTCAGTACACAAAAAATATTTTCCCCCCAAAGTGAGTCACACCGCAACCTAACTGCGTTCGGTCACGCGTTTGGCTCCTGGTTGAATCACTGTTTAATCGGTGTGGCCGACTGGATTAATGGGAATTCGCTGGAAATTTTATTATACGGTCCTGTCGGTGACTTATAATTATTTATATCGGCTTTTTGATACTCTTTTATGACTGCATTTTGTTGAGGGTTATTATGGTAAATTGGATACGTGTAAAGGGATACATGTGATATTTTAACAGAGAGTAACTTTGGTTACATTATTAAGAGCATGAAAAGATGTAGGTTTTGTAATAGGCAAAACCTATTTAGTATGGTTTCGGAGTAATATACCTAGGAAAGGGGCCTGAGGGCTAGTAATTAAACAAAATAGGTAATTAAAAAAAAAAAGCTTAGATCTTACCAATATGATTAAGATCCATGAAGTTCAGGAACCTCAGCTAAAAATTCAAGCACAAGGAACTGTGTCTTGCAACAACATGCATCCTTCAAAGGACGATGCTACGTCGTAGCACTCGTAGCTGTGCAGGCTACGCTTGCTACACTTTCGTAGCAAATAATACACTACACACTAAATACATAGTAACTTGGTCTTTGAACATTATTGACGTGTTATTGTGAGTAAGGACTTAGTTAAAAAAAATAAAAAAAATTGCAGGAGGTTAAAAAAATATCTATGGCCTGTTTGACCACCGTCTGATAAGTTACAGTTCACTAATCTGACAGAGCAGTGATGGCCCAATGGTAACGGCCGCTACTAAAGATTTGGTCACAGGTTCGAACACTGATAGGTGCTTTACTTTCACCACTGCTCTCAAAACGGCGAAGGAAAAAGAAAGAAAGAAACGAAGAAAAATTGTTCATGTTTTCCTTCAACGTGAGGAAATCGGCATGTTTTAAAACCAAAAATACCAAGACTAGTAACATCTACGAACCAGCACTGGGCCCACGTGGTGCATTACAGCCCAGTCACTGACACCGATAGAAGGCCTGTTTCCCAGCAGTGGGAACATTATGGGCTGATTACGTAATCTGATAAATCAGTTTTTACAAAATTTTGTTTGATTATTTGATCAGTTAGATTTAATAGTGCTCGAGGAGCTCGTGGCTCAGTAATAATAATAACAGTCGCACGGGTCGATCTATCAGGTTAAGCTGTGCTTGCCAGGGTTGCTCCGTGGATGGGTTACCATCTTTACACACCGAGACTCCTCCGTGCTTCGGAAAGCACGTTAAACCGTTGGTCCCGGCTGTCATTCGTGGATCTTTGACAGTCGTTTCGAGTCGTCAGAAGCCTGAAAGTCTGACAACCAGTCTTACCAAGGGGTATCGTATTACCCAGTTACTGGGTTGTGGAGGTCAGATAGGCAGTCGCTCCATGTGAAATACTGGTATTCAGCTGCATCCGGTTAGACTAGAAGCCGACCCTAACATGATCGGGAAAAGGCTAGGCAGAATGATTGAGATTTAATAGTGCTCATCCAGACTCTGTGGAAAAGACCGCTATCGTTACCAGTACTTACTCCAATACCATAATACTAAATATAAGAAATCAGTATCATTCATATCAATTACACTAACTATAACAGATTATGCACCAGAATTAATGGCGTATTATGAAGAGGAATGGCCCTAATAGCCTCTAAAGATATGAATAATCTTACGGAGTTTAGTAGGTCAACTATCGAACGTCGAATCAAATGTAAGTAGGCATGTACAAGTTGAAAGATAAAAACTATTTTCCAAAAAAATACAACCGCCTTCCAAAAAGACACTACAAAGTGAAAAATATCTTTAATTTCGGAAGTCGGTGTCTTTGGTTTTGTTGTTTCGTTATTAGCCACCGACTTCCGAAATTTAAGTTTGGAAAGTTTTTATTTATGTCTTTTTAGTGGGTCGGTTTGTAATTTATCTAAGTTACAATAGCCTAATGGCAACTGCTCATCACCTTTTACAAAATATTGCTTTCCTCGATGCAGGGACGAAAAAAAAAACACAATCGAATGGATAACCTCCTTCTTTTTGCGAAGTCGGTTAAAAATAACATTATTCGGGACTTTTGTGATGAGAGATATGGGGCATTTTTAACCAAAATTTGTATGAAACCATCTGAGTGGAGGGGGGTCTTGGTTAAGTAACAACCGTGTCAATCGATCAAGGTTAAGTAACGGTTTTGGAAGTCAGTCTCCAAAACGTTTGAGAATAGTCTTAGCAGATGAGGATGTTTTGAAACCATCTGCTAGATAAGTTAACCATAATGTAATGTAAATTAAGCCATTCGTATCGGTTTGACAGCACTCATTTCAGATAAACCAAAAAAGGAACAATGTTACAATAAATTTCCTGATTTCCCTGATTTTCGTTACCGAGGTAGTTATATCAAGAGGTTGAGTACAGGATGACTTCCAAGAAACGGCTCGCATCGCATCGAATCAGAAAGGACACGAACGGATGCGGCGACAGCCGATCGGTCAAATAGTTTCATTCCTACCGTGTTGCAGCCGAAAGGATCCGATCGGATATGACGACAAGAGAACGGAGCCGATCGCGCGTCGCACCGTACTTTCGCTTACGATCGTGTGTCGCGGAAGACGCCCGTGGTCAAACTGCTGTGCACAACTTGGTAATATGATTGAAATCGTTTAAAGATTGTAAAATCCGTTCCGATCCGATGCGATGCGAGCCGTTTAGTGGAAAGCATCTCTTCCTTTCTCATACTATCTGTCACTACTGATCCGCCCACCACGCCTAGTAATTAAGCTTCTATCTAAGTAACTAGCACTGCACAGGCAAAGACCACCCTCTCCGTTTTCTCCACATCATGTTCTGTCTTCTGCTATCGTGAACCAACTCCATCAGTAGGAGCCATGATCGTCCCTCCACCGTCGTATTACCCTGTCGCGGTGTCACCTAGCGTTCAATGGGACTCAGTAGTTCTTTTAGGCCATTGTTTATCTAAAATTATACCGGATGACTTTTTTTATCGTCTCGAAAAAAAAAATGGGTATATTAGGTGAACGGAGTGGAAGCTTATGGCATACCTAGTTTTTTTTTTATTTTTCCACAGCTTAGAAAAAAATCAATCTATCATCAAAAAACGAAAAAGAAATTTTGAAAAAAATAATTAAATTGATAAAAAATATCGAATTTCAAATCATACGCAAGTTGCGTATTCGATTTTTTATTTAAAAAAAAAACTAAGTTACAAAAATTCACAGGCTGACGAAAATGGTATAAAAGCTTATCTGAGTTTGTTAAATAAGTTAGTTCTCGCCCGCATGTAAGTTGAATTGGAACTATTTCTTGAGTTTCAGTGTGCTAAGACAAAATACAGGTGTAGATTCATAGCAGTTGAAGTGCTCGTGAAATCGAGAAATTGTACAATTTTTTTTCGTTAAAAATGCAGCTAGAGTTGAGGAGACCAAAAAACAATAAAACTCCTATTACAATGTAACAGCGACTCAATTGTCGCGCCTCCCCCTTAAAACCTAGGCCAAATATTATTTGATTTTCGGATAGCCATCTAGAGGTGTCATAAAGAAAATGAACTAAAAAAAAAACCCGAACGGGATAATGTTAGTAAGTAGGTTTACAATTATTTTCAGATCAATCAGTTTCTAGAATCTATGGCACAGGATATCTCCAAGATATTCCTCTGTCTAGCAACTGTTAAATAAAATTATGTTTCTACATAATGGTCAGAGACAATGCTCTATCTTGTGTGGAACAAAGGAGAATTGTATTTAGTCTGAGACGATGCGCCAAAGACCTATCAATTTAACACCGTATTGGCATGTATATTGTATACGGTATAAATATTCCTAGATAGTGTTTGAATGTGCTGACGTATTTCAAAGATGCGTTGCACTTCTCAGCGGTGAATTTCGATTATTTCCTTGTGCACGGCTCATTCTTCATAGCAACGTTTTTATTTTAAGGGAAATACTAGATATATGGGGGATATTAGAAAGTGACTGGGACACTGCTAACTGCGATAAGCCTTGTTTTTACCCCACATCATTAATTTCCTATTAATTTACAATACCTAATGCTTCACAGAATTTCTGACTTTGAGCAGGTTAATAAATTAAGGTGCTAACCCGAACAAAACCTTGCGTTTTTATTCGTTATTCAGAGGTTATTAACTCATTAATTAATTAAGATAAATAAATTACATCTACACTAAGCACATTATTAATGTTCGATAACCTATCATCACAATGTATTTTTTTTAAATAATTATGTTTCTAATCTCCTTGTAAGATAATAACTAAAATTTTAGATTACATGCACCTTTAGCGGAAGCCCCTTAAAAAATAATAAAAAAACAAATATTCAATCACGCATATCATTTTATTAAGAGTGTTGTAGCTAGGCTCTCTTCTATTTTTTCAATTAATTACACATTAATTGACAATAATATAAATTATCCTTACAATTAAGGGTACAAAAATAAAATGTAAAAAATTACAAACTATCTACATACGTAATTACGACACAGGAGAATGTACGTCAATGAGTAAATACTAAGCAAAGGATGGGAGACAGCTTTTTGAGCCAAATGTCAAGATTTATTTAAAACCAACACGCTAAAATTCGGAATAATTTTCCAAAACAACTTTCAATCAACAAAGCTTTAGTTTAACGATAATGAAATAGCAATTAATTAATACATAATAGATTGGGATGGTTGTAAATGAGCAAATAATTTACTTTTTCGAGTCTTTTTTTTTATACGGATTGTGATTATGATTTTACTTTTATTTTTATGAATGGTTTCTTAGAATTATTATTTTTTTGAATACTATTTTAAGATTGGGCGAATAATTCCATAACTTAGGAACATATCTCGTAAATATTTGAATAAATTCGGAAAACGTAACTTATTAACGGACTGTAAACCAATTTTACAAAAGATTTGTAAGAAAATTTATATTAAAATAATATGTGATTGGGAGAAACAAGTTGAATGTTGTGTTTGAAAAGAGTCAATTTCAAAATGTATATTTTATCTATCTACAACAAACTTCGTAAGTGTCTATTCAATAACTCCTATTAGATTACAAAGTCTTTCTGTTTTCTAATTTTTTTTTTATGTTAACAAACCTTACGAATTATATTCTATGTATTATACACAATTTAAATTTTATTGGCATTATTTATCAGGTTAAATAAAACAGAAAAGCACTTTGATTTTATTTACACACATTGAAAGTGACTTAGCCATTACAGAATCGAAAAAAGAAATATCGTTTTATTTTTAATTGAATTTTCCTTTTTTTTTTTGTTACACAATGATAATGAATGCCAGTAAAATTAATAAAAACACGCTGATTATCTATGTGAGTAGAGATAGTTCACAAATTCACTAGAAACAGACCAGTGAATGTTTACATACTATAAGTTTATTTATACATTGTCTAAATAACTATTTTTAAAATCGCTATCAGTCTGATTTCAACAACAGTAATGCTACACAGTTATTTATTTATTATTATAATAATTATATACAGTTTTATATGGATTTATGTATTTTATTAATTCACTTACTACATCATTAAAGTTACCAGGTAATTTTTAATCAAAGTTCAGATTACATTTAATCATATCTGATTATTTTATTTATTGAATATACTGAAACCATATTTTAGTGGAACTCTTTAATTATTGAGTTATTAAAACATGTCCATTTACTATTAATTGTTATCATTAAAATAATTTATTAGCCGATCATTCCATAAATAGTTTATTTGTAACCTATTTCTTTGAAAATGAACATGGAATTCTTATTTAATTACAGAATGTATGACTTATGAAAAAAAAAATTTAGGGATTTTTACTTATTTAATTATTTTGGCAGGAAACGGCGTTGTTTTGAAAATAATGATGTTTGGTAAAAATACGAAATAATGCTTGGACGACGTAAAATGAATACAGGAATAGGTATTTTCTGAAAATGCGTTATAATTATCATGCTTTTTTAAATTAATTTGTTAAATACCAGAAAATCATGTATTCAGTTTAGTGCCCTTACATAATTACAATACATAGGCACATTACGGGATTATAAAACAACATTTAAATCTATTAACAATTAACTAATTACCTAATCGATGCCTAAGATTACATTAATTATAATTATTAAACTATATGCCGTTAAATCGTCTTTGGCGATTAAGTTATTATTTTTATTATATCAATTTTTTTATTCATATTGTCTACTGGCTTTACCTAATGAATGAATCCGTACAATTTGAATTTCGTGAGTAGGTATTTATTGCTATTATCCTCACACTAATAATTCAGCATTTTTTATATTCTAAACTTCAGGAATAAGGAAATGGGTAGCTATTTTACAAGCTAGAATTACGACACATTCATGTAAAAAGATAAGGATTTTATACTGAATAAAGACAGGATCTGTCAGAGCAGAGCAGAGCAATGTTACATTGATCTGTTCTAAAATGTTCCGAGTTTATGTTACAAATCGCACATTATTCTGAATGTTCTTGACCTTTGGCCCTTCGATACTATCCAAACCCATAATATATAACTGTCCATCTCTAAGAATATCACCTTCGCGATGTTACCCTTTCATAAACAATACTAATATTTTCATACCTTGTAGTTAGTTTAAAATATTTTACATTTATTATTATTTGCACCATTCTATAAAATAACATGAACGCCTTAAAATGTAATAATTATTTTTTCATTTACAATTCATTTGACGTAATTAACTCTGATGAAAAGTAGCCAATACAGAGTAATATTGGGTTTCATTTTTTATCGTAAATTCTAATCAAATGCCATTGATTTTATACAACTTTACACATTTAAAGATACGCCCACATTTTTACAATATTATACGTTTAAATGAAAAGTAATTAAGGCATTACACGTAATTATTAAAAGCCTCATATCCGTTCACAACTTCAATTAGAAAGGCCCAAAGCTTAACTATTATTACATCATCCTCCAATAACTCATAATTATTTACAATCCTTAAATAGTTTTTAGTACTAATTAGTTATAACACGGCCGAATGAAGTAGGTTACTTAAAGCTAAACGTTTCATTGTCTTTGGCGTGATTTCACTAAAGTCGGGTTATACACTAAATCGTCTTAGTCACAATACTACTGTCACTCGGGCTTGAGCTATCGTCAAGGCGCTGGTTCCGCAGTTCCTGCAACAAAAACAAAATTACTTTTATGTCGGAAACAATTTTACACTATAGTGCTACAAAAATCTTTTGGTGGCCGAATAACAATGGTAAACATTTCTAAAGGTATGGTCGCGTCCTATTTAAAAGCGATCATCGCGCGAATACGCGATCAGGGTGAATATGTCACTTTTTTTTCTGAAAATCGGAAAGCGCCCTCTGTCGGCGCGACCACACATTCAGGATCACCGAGCAAAATGTTTGAACGATCGTGTATTCGCGCTACGAACGCTTTTAAATAGGACGCTGGTTAACACTTAAGTATTTAAAAACAAGATGGCAGCGTTAGTTCCGTTATCCAAAAGATCCTTGTACCTTTGTAAATGAAGTTTTCCACAGTGTGGATACCTAGATATCTCCTTATATGTAATTAGCAGAAAATACCACTCCAACAATTAAACTTAATGACTGTCAATCTCGAAAACCTGTCAGTTTTTCAAGCGTTAACGTTGATAAGTTAGAAGTGGCAATGGCGGTCAAAATAAAAATAAAAAGAAAGAAAGAATAACGTTTATTTGGATAGTTAGTGAAACACAAATACAAAAAACAACACAAGTATGAAAGATATAGGTATTTTTTCAAAGAAAAAGATCTTCTTACTAACCAGTCGCGTAATTTATTATTCCAGTTCGCGCCACTGAGCCTATTAAGTAAGCCATTAAGAATGCCCGAGTGTTTAAACAATACAATAATACTCTACAAACTACAACTACAATAAAACTCTAAATATTTCAAGCATTTCTCAATTTCACCCCTAACGCTTTTTCCAATTATGCTATCATTCCGGCTATGTACTTAGATATTTTATTTTATTTATTTTTATTTCTTTGGGAGAACTAACAATTGCGTAATAAAACTACTACAAAGATTTATAGAACATTTAGGTACTAACTCAACCAGTACCGTTATCCACAAAATAAATAGATATCCAGCCTTCGAAACTACCCAATTTTTATTTATATTTTTAACACAATGATCTAAATAAAACAGGGCTTCCTCTCTCCTACCCTTTCTTAATGTCTGAGGTGTTTTCTGGGTTCATTTTTGCTTTTGGCAGGTGAGGTGATAAGGGATAGGTAACTCGAAAAATAATACACACTAATACATATATCCTATTATTATAAACAAAATAAAACTTAGTCAGAAGAAATAACGATAGGTAGAGGAGAAAACGAATCAATTATAGTATCTTAAAGAAAAAAGTGTTTCAGACTAATCTGCCTACTATTTTTAGTCCTGCACCCTAATTACACGCGTAATACACGATCAATCACAATCTGAATCGTTTTGAAACAGATTGTTAATCCAATAGCATCACAAGTTCGAAAAAAAAAATCCTCAACAACGTAATATAACGCAATTAATGTTGTTGAAATGTCAAAATGAAACAGATTAGTCTTAATCGTTTACGAAAATGTGTTATGCAATTAGAATATAGCTGTTCTTAAACGGGTCTCCGAAACGATACTTAGCCTGTAAAGTAATAAAAATGGCAGGGTGTTACAATGGAAATAACTCTACATTGTGCCAAGCATTTCTCAATTACATGTTCAACACGTTTCCCTATCCAATAATTCCGGCTATGTAATAAGATCTGCCTCCAAAACTATCCGTTATTGGTATTCGATCGTGATAGGCTAATTTAAGTTCACCTCTGCCCCTAATAATTCATTAATGTAATGAATATTCACCCCTTATTCATCCTTTGCCGGGTTTAGGTGTTCTATACTTAGGGTTGGTTTTTGCAATCCGCTTTGTGTTCTCATCGTAATTTGCTTTAGTATTAATTTTAACCAAGCCATGTATTTATAGGTTTTTCTTCTGGAAATGTGCTATAGAACCTTTTTCTTAAACTTTTATCACAAAGACGAAGGTCTTAACATTATTTTTGTTACCAAAAGTATCAATTTACTCGAAGCGAAAAGCAAAGAATTGTGATTAGCTCACACAGGCGACAATTCTTTGTCATTCGAGTATAAAAATGGCACAATATTGGGTTCAGAAGGAATTTTACATGCATCATATTTGAATATGTTCGCAGACGTAAAATATACAGTTGCTTTTGGGAATTCCTTTGTGCTTTTTAGATGACTGTGAAATATTATACTGAGAGAGTGTTGGACATTTTTGGTGTTTGAAATAAAGTTGGAAAATGAGGGTAGAAGAGAATTTTATGCAGCACTAGCACTGGCTTGGTTAGTTTTGTCCGGAAAGCAAGAAAAGCGCTTTACGCTCCAAAAATTGCACAAAAGCAGCTGTTTAACAATTCTAGCATTACGTTGTTTGCTTTAGTCTAAAATAACCAGTCTCGTGTTGATTAGAAACCTTGCTTACAAAGCAATTCTTTTATCCACGATTAAGCATGTTTTGAGATTATTACACAACAAGCTTATGTTGCTTTTCGGCTAGCTACTAAATAAATAATTATACTAAATTACGTATTACTGCATCAAGGCAATGACGAGGAGTATGACAAATCACTTATCGTGAGGCACACTCCCCTGCCAATTTTCTTTCCTGTACTTTATACATTTTTATTTGTTTTATTTTTTATGTTTTTTTGTCTGCTGTTTGATATATTGAGTGCCTTTTAGTCTGTGTCAAATAAATGTATTTTCTTTCTTTTCTTTCTTTCTTTTTTATCAACTTCTGAAATAGCGGGAACTATCTATATACCGGTGCACTCAAATCATCTTACACTAACGTCAATATCAATCTTACCCTGGAAGTGACCAGCCTCTGCACGACAATCTCGAGCCTGTCACCAGCCGACGCGATCAGAGGTACAGTGAGGCAGCAGTCATAGTCTACTGTCCTTGTTCCATTCACCTGGTTACAATAAAAAAAAATGGTAAGGATCAAAGTAAGTAAATTATTGACTGTTATGATTTATTCAAACAGAACGTGCGGAAAAAAACTGTGAAGCCCTAAAAATGAAGTAGTCAAAGATACATTGACTTAGGTTCTTAATTAAAATTACAAAGAATACGTTTCCTTGACTACACTGTCATTTATGGGCCTCTAAGTTTTCTTCTTTCTTCTTTTCTACCACGTTCTATAGAAAGCATAAATTAATGCTTACTGCATTGATGTATGCTTTTTACGAAATCTGAGAAAGAAGGAATCTCGATCATAAAGTTTGATACTGAAGTAAGTAAGCATTTTATTAAGAATAGACAAGTATGTGATCAAGCATACTGAGTTTGTAAATGTGATTTTATAAATAATAAAATAGTTGAATAAACAACAAGTGATTTAATTCAAGGGATACTATACTACAAGGGACCGAGTTTTTTTTTTCACGAGTTGTTTATTCTTACTTTTTAACATTGAATGCGAGAAAATAAATAGTAATATAGTATTTATATTTATCACATTTTATTATAAAATCGATAATATGAGAAAAAAAAACAAATAAAATGTTTTTATACCATTCCCCCTCTAAAAAGCTTATTTTATTCACGCAAAACAGTGAATAAAAAGCACTTTTAATCACTGTTTTGTTGTCCTGGTGACCCCCATCTCAATGCTATACAATACAACCTCCTTGCGAACAAATTAATGTGCATTTAAATTAATTTCGACGGCACGGTTGGAGTAGTGGTTAAGCGATTGACTACTGCGCTGCGTGTCGCGGGTTCGATTCCCGCACGGAACAAATATATGTATGACCTACATGTAGTTGTTCCGGGTCTGGCTTTGTGTATGTCAGTTTAAATGTTTGTAAACGCACCCACGATACAGGAGAAATTCCTAGTGTGGGGTAAAGTTAAAAAAAAAAAAACTTCATATAATATGCCTATTTTCGCTTAAATCTTTCTTTTTCTCGTAGTCATGGTATAAAGTATAGTATGCAACTCTTGAATAAAACGGATTTATATCGAGGGCCACGAATCACTCGCGTCGCTCAGGATTCTAACACTTGAATCACTCGCTATGCTCGTGATTCAATCATCATGAATCACTCCCTCCGGTCGTGATTCAGTCGTTAGAATCCTTCACTTGGTCGTGATTCATCTATGGCCCTCGCTTTAAATCCGTCCTTTATTCACTAGTTGCATAATATACTATTATTCACTCAGTGACTAAAAGAGAGTTTTATTCACTGTTATCGATGTCTCAAATGCCGTTTTTCGAGTGACAATGGTAAACATAAATACTTAATCACTTTCAAGATTATTAATTAAAACCGACTGTGTTACAAGTTCATTTTTAAAGGCATATTTACCGTAATAAAGTTTATAAAGAAAATATCAAAAGGTATATGAAGGTTTTAAAAATGAAGACCTAAAAACTTCGTTTATAAATAACTAGAGGTTGAAAATAGGGCACCACGTTAAGTACACCTGTACGACGTAATTGGGTAAAATAACTTTGCTTTATAAACCAAAGTAAAATTCTGTATTAAAACGACTTTAGAATATTCTTTTTGGACTAATTTTGATCAGTAAAATTCAAATATTTGTCAATTAGTCTGTGTAGTGGAGGACTAAGTTACGTTTAGTTTACGAGCTTATTTTTTTTTTATTTGTTAAATTTACTAAATAAATACAATATGTTGTTAGTCAAAATTTCCACCTCAATATTGATCTACTTTTAAGTCAAAACTCCTTTTAGGGTTTGGTAATTTCAACTAATAAATAACCAGGAGGTACAAACCTGCAAAATCCTATCATACGGCCTCAACAACCCAACAATATCAGCGGGCCCTCCCTTCCGAATTCGGTTGATATACACTCCTCGCTCATACAGCCCATCGGACACTGAGAAACCGTAGTCATCATAGATAGCATCTTTGTACAAGATCACGTGATGCACTGAGCCTCTGGCAGGAGATACTGCTTCAGTGCTGTATAGGCCTGGGAAGATAAAATTAATCGTTAAATGGTTAATTATGCAAACAAGGTGTTTTTGTAATAAATGAAAACTTGAAATGCGTCATTGTATTTATAATTATGAGCAACCTTTACTATGGAACCGACATCATGAAAAAATCATTAGCTGTTCCATACATTTTTTGTCCACTTAGATTAATAAAATGGATAGACCAGTTGTTTTTATTTTTCTTTTTAGGTTTCGGGTAAACAAAAACTAAGCTTAAAGTGAAATATATTTTGAAACGCTAGTTAATGACTGTTTTGTTGAAAATATTTCATTATATTTCAGCGTGTTAAGCAATTACGAATGCTTTTGCGTCATTATTTTAAAAGCAGATTGGAGGACAGGTCAAATTAACAGTAGTTTTAGAACAAATTACTATGTTAATGAGTCAACATAGATTACAGGAAATTGGTAAGCCTAATTGCAAAACAAATAGGACCAATGGATGTTGTAATATCGTACAGTATGTATTTACCTGGGACTTCATTTTCATAGATTGGACTCGTCGAAAATTGAAAACTGGTTCCAGGAACCCCAGGTTTCATTGGTGATTTCTGTGGCGTTGTGACTGTGTATATTCCATTATTTAAATAATCACTATCCCAATTTGGTCTTCTTGTTTTTGGTGACACAATTCCATACGGACCCATTTGGACGTAATCACATTTGCATGAAGACCTTTCCATGTTGTGCAATTGACAATCTTTCATGTTTGATGTTAGAATTTCAATTTGCTGAACATCGTCCTCTCTTGTTATGTTCTGTTTATTTTTAAGTGTATTTTCAGGAATGATACATGTGTTTTCGTAGTGAAAAGTCTTCAGTGAGTTGTTTAGGGAATAGTTCGGTAATGGCAAGTCGTTGATGCTGTACGGTGCTGCGGAATTGAAGTTTGATGCCATGAGTTTGTCTTCATCGGTAGGTGAGTAAGGCTGCTTATCCATCATCCTTGTTTTATCTGGTACTGCGTATTCTATTACTTCAGAGTTACCTATAACATAAACTGTATCCTTTATGATTGTGGTAGTGTCTTGGCGCATACTGTAAAATTTATTCAAAATCAACTAGTAACTCTCACGCGGTGTAAGTAAGTTGAGATTAGGTAAAGATTCCTCTTCTAAAAACAATTAAAAGAATACCTAAACAAGTAGATTCAACAGTAAATTATAACACATCACCATACATAATGCACGTTTAATATAAAGTGTCTTACCGCAGTTAGCACTGGTCCTGACTGGCGTATTCTGATCCCACGACTCAACGGCGCTGTCATTGGATAAGCCCGGGCTTGACGTGGAATGACTCGAGTCTCTCGCACTGGATTCTGCACTCTCCAGTGACCCTAAAAGGAGGGATGGTTTGTTAATTTAATTATGTATAATTTAAACCTGACTTATTTTATATGAAAGTGTTTGTATAAGTTCAAGCAAAAATAAAATGTACATAAGATACACACTTACAGAATTCTGTAGAAAAAGTGTTGCGTAAACATATTGCATGAAGGACAGCCATACCAGCCAATACATTGAAATTCGATGGTAATCGAGAAGATACGAGAAGATGTATGATGGAATTCACAAAATAATAAAAATCAGAGTATTATAATAATTGGAATATACCTGAAACTTTTCTACAGAGTTGTAGCTGAACTCTCAGTCCACTCTGTTGTAACAATTTGATCGCTTCAGACAAGGGTTTGTTGAGCACACTTTCACCATTTATGGTTAGCAGTTCATCACCTATAGCTAATTTACCACATTTTTCTGCCACACCACCTGCAATTAAAACATTGAATTTAGCATCAAGCATTATTTTAATTTCAATGTGTTTACTCAAACCCTTAGCCTATGGTTTTTTTCTTACCTTCTATAAGTCCACTCAACAAAATAGGCTGTGTAACATCTTCACTCCCTGCAATGGTCAGTCCTAGAGGTCCACTTTCCTGTTTTATCAGTTCAACAGTAAACACAGCGGTATTGCTATTGTCATTGCTTCCATGACTCCTTTCACTTTCTTTAGCACTATTGTTAGGACTATCCGTATGATGACCAGAATCTTCTCCACTATGTATTACGGCTTTGGTTTCTATATTACTAAAGCTTTGGAGAGTCAGTTTGGCGTTATGTTTGTGAATGTTCGACCAGTCCTCTGTTAGGTCTCTTTTACGGATTTTTAAGGTTATTATGTCTTCTGGTGAATTTTGGAGGATATTGAAGGCTGTGTCCTGAAAGAAACGGTTGAATAATTATTAGGAATTCAATAAATAAAAATACCTTTTTATTACTTCGTAAATTCTAAACGTTATGATTGACTAATAAGTTTCAGTTGGATTATTGATTGACTATCCAGTTAACCTCATCAACTAAGCACAATACGCGTATATTGGACGGTATTTAGAGCAATAGGACATAATAGTTGACATTATGATCTTCGATTGTAAACCACGACCTAAACACACTTCCATGTGACAAGGTGAGTGAGATTATTTCGCAATAATTGTTATTTCATAATTATTCGCATTTATTTTATGCTTTTACTTTCAGTTAACATTCCTAGTAAAGTAAATGTTTGTGTGTTTAGATCTCACTTTGATCAACGTAATGAATGCCAAAGTTGTTAATTAATTTATCTTGGCATCTTTCTCAGACATGAAGATTAGACGACATCAATTTTAAATGAATTAATGTTTTATGAGGAAAATAAGAGCTTTTTAGATATAATCAAATTACTGTCACTATTATTATTTTTACCTAAAATACACTTCAGAATAATTACATGAAACATGATATAGATATGCATACTAGAGAGCTTTATTTATAAAAGTTATAAATAAATAACTCTAAAAAAGTTAAATAAAATGTTTGAAAAAAATAAAAATATTTACCAATGACAAATTATGCAGTGGCTGTCCATTGATGGCAAGGAGTTGGTCTCCGGGTGCTAAAGCGCCACTCCGGTGAGCCACAGAACCTGGCTTGATATCTGATATCACCATTGGCTCTTCGTTGCTAAGCAGCTTTTGCTTGCAACCTGAAGAAATAAATACTAGGTTACCAGATATACTAAAGAGATCAGACAAGCAAGTCCTTGCTTTTTCTCCTCCAAACCAGGACTCGCTTGAAATTCGAATGTATGAATGATAAGGGTGATTATTGGGCAGGTTAGTATATGTATAGAATAGACGGTGTGCCTTTATGTTTGCCTAGTACGTTACGTTTAGCAAGCGAACTTATCTACGGTCCAACGTACCATGACATGCCTTATGCACGTCTGTTTGGCTAACGCAGCCTGGCTGTGCTGCCATGTTGCTTAGCGTGGTATCTGTCAAAAAGACTACGTCATGAACCTATCTTCAAAACACACATGCCTCACATGATAGTTTATTTAACAGCAACAGAATTCTAACTCTACGTAATTGAAAACCAGGTAGCATGCATGAAGGTTGTCGCGAAAGAATTAGAAATCTTAGAGTTTTAAAAGTTTGAAAAGTCAATAGACTATCTGTTGAAAAAGTTCGGCGAGTGACAAAGAATGAATAGAAAATAATGAATATTATGGAATAAAACCAAGACAAATCAAATATAGCAAACAAAAACTACAAACCTGTAATAGTAACGCCTAATCCAGCAGTAGTCTTTGCCAGTTTAACATTAAATACTCCACTAGAAGCTTCAATAGTATTCGGCATACTGAATTCCACATTCAGAGTCAAGTATTTAGGGTTGTGAGAATCGTTTCTTCGCTGAAGGATCTCGTTGGCAACATCCACTGTTAAGTTCTCGTGGCCGTTGATTGACATTACTCTGTCTCTGATTTGGAGGCAGCCAGACCTGGAAAGAAAAAACAGTTAAGAATTTTTGTTGATCAGGAAATTAGTCAGTGTAAGACATAACATAAATTGTTGTTTTATCATTTTGATGGGGGATATCCATGCTAATATTTTAATTTATAATCGTAAAGATTAGTATAGTAAAACTCAAGAGAACCAGGTACGTATTGCAATCTACGTATTTTGTTGAGCAATAGGAGTGTGTGAAATTAGGTAGCCTGTGATAAGTGATTCGATCCAGTCTCAGACAAGGCACCAAATACCTTATCTGAGACTGTCTTCTAGGCCTACAAGACAGTCTTGAAACACGCTTACGGATCCTACTTCAAAGACGAAGTTCAATCGACTATTAAATGACGAACCACTTACCTGTACGCCGGTGATTGCGATGCGACATGCGATATCACCAGCATAGCATTCTCTTCATGAACAGCTAGACCAGAACTCTGACCAGGCGTTACTTCTAGCTGTATGTTCAGCGACTCCGTTCTGCATACCCCCATGCTCATGTAGTTTTGTTGACTATCTGTTGGAGAATAAAGAAAAATATTTGTGAGTATTTGTGAAATATTTGTGGGTCCTGGGTTCGATTTCCAGGTCGGCCAAAGTATTATTAGGATTTTCTATCTGGAATTTCTCAGTAGCAGTCCGGAGTCTGGCTTTGTGCCCGGTTGACGGCAATAGGGTCGCCCCCTATTCCATGGTACTTAAACATAAATGGTGAAATGTGGGTGTACTATAGGTACACCTCTGCCCGCCTCTTAGGGGAAAGAAGGCGTGATGTTATGTGTTATTTATGGGTCTGTAAGTACAATTTGTAGATTAGAATGTAAAATTTTGCGAGGAAATGAATGTGAATGTTTGAGAGTATGGCAGTTTTTGGCTCCTATTGTAATAGTAATGGCCTAGCAGTAGATACATATATCTTTATAAAAGGCCAACGGGTCTTCCCTGGAGACACATAAAGGAATAGTGAAACCGTAATACAGAAATATTGCTGGCCACAGAAATATGTAGTTACACTACTACTCCGGACAAATTAAATTCTTTCCCTAAAAATCTTTTTCACATAAATCCCCATATTGTACGTTGCACAAAAAGTTATATAACAGGACCTACTCCAATTTTTTTAGCATTAGACAAATAACGGCTAAATAACGACAGTTATTATTTAATAATATTGCAATGACTGCACTTTAGAGTTATATTTTTAATGTAAATGGTAAAGAGATTACATTGCTTTGTATTTATCGTGAAATAACAGAGTTTATTATACATTTAAATCAAAATAATGAAAGGGTGATACACTTTATTTGTCTAATTTTATAATATGGAGTAAGTATAGATACTTACATTCTGAAAAATTCTTTCCCTAAGAGTGTACTTACGAAAAACCTCATTTTTTTTTTTTTATTAGACTATGATCTGAAGACCACGAATAGCCTGCATGGAAATCCACGTGACACTACATCAGGTCCTAACGAGGCTATTACGAGCTCCGTCCAATTAACATAATGTTTTAGACCAACGTGCGAGGGACTCGGAACAAACTAGGAAGTTGCAGGTCCTAAACAAATATGCGAGGAAGATATACGGAACTCTGTTTTTAGGGTTCCGTACTCAAAAGGTAAAAACGAGATCTGATTACTAAACCCACGCCGTCTGTGTATCTGTCCATCTGTACGTCTTCCTGAGTGTCAAGGACTGTATATTTTTAGTTATTATAGGTAGCCAGTTGAAATTTACACAGATTACGTGTTACTATAGCCTCTAAGGCAAATTATAAAAAGAAGATAAACTTAAAGTAATTGTGGTGGTAGGTACTGTACGGAACCCTTAGTGAGCCCACTCGGACTCGCCCTTGGCCGGTTTTTCCGGAACAAATTAATTACTACGCCTATCCTTTTCCCTTTGTTTGGAGAAAATTCGCCCGATTTTGTTTACGTCAACTCTGTTTGGGTCCCGGTACTAATAGTGGTAGGAGATGCGGTTTCATTAACTTTGTGGACAGATTTTTGGTTTGAGTTTGTAATTCATTGAAGTGCTGTTTTGGTTTTTAAACTATCGTTTCTAGTTACCTAATTGGTGATTAACGGGGTGACTAATGATGTTGTTTTCATTTGTGTGGTTTTTATAATAATTTGTATCTTTTGGAGAAATGTTTGTTCTTTTACTGAATCAAAATATAATATGAGCCGTGTATAGAGTTTGACAGCACGTGTCGAATGACCATGGTAAAAAACACATAGAAACGGTAAAAATTAAAGACACCCTGACCTGATCATCACTTACCATCAGGTGAAATTCAAGCCAAGAGCTTCCCGGTTGTGATAAAAATAAAAAAATTACAGATTATAGAAAATTTTGGAAAAAAATGTCTCTTTGTAAAAACCAGATAATAATATGTTTATTCTCCGTAGATTTGGGATGATAGAAGTAGTCATGCTACGGATGTCTGTTGACAGAGAACTGAAGGAAATCTACCTCAGTACCTACATTAAAAATATTATAATTGTCCATACATTGAATTTCGTTTTCAAGAGGAGCTCGTGGCTAAGTAATAACAGCCGCACGGGTCCATCAGGTTAAGCTGCGCTTGCCCGGGTTGGTCCGTGGATGGGTGACCATCTTTACATACCGAGACTCCTCCTTACTTCGGAAAGCACGTTAAGCCGTTGGTCCCGGCTGTCATTCGTGAATCTTTGACAGTCGTTACGAGTCGTCAGAAGCCCGAAAGTCTGACAACCAGTCTTACCAAGGGGTATCGTATTACCCAGTTACTGGGTTGTGGAGATAGGCAGTCGCTCCATGTAAAATATTGGTATTCAGCTGCATCCGGTTAGACTGGAAGCCGACCCCAACATGATTGGGAAAAGGCTAGGCAGGTTTCATAAAACACATATAATAAAACAAAATTAAGGTCAACGATCACTCCAAATAATTAAATAAAACATCGCTTATTTGATACGTGAAGATTCTATCGATTAATAAAAATACAGTAAGCAAACATCGAGCGCCAACCCAGTTCCAATACACTTGAGATCAAGTACGAATGATTTATTGCTATTCATTTATTAAGCTGGCTGGATTGCTATTAATTTATTAAGCTGGTTAACTACCATTCAATGTAGCGGTCTTGGTAGAATGTTTCAATTAGATTGTGCGATTTTTCGAGTAATTGAAATGTTGTTTTAAAGTAATTTAATGTGCAAAGGTCATGTCAGCTATTATAATGTCATTGAGAGATGTGTTAAGATTATAATATAGTAGCGACCCGCCCTTGCTCTGCACGGGTGGAAATATATCAAAACATCAGATATTCTTTACCTAAGTTAAATATTCATGCATTATGCACATAAACCATTGTGTAGTTTAGAAAATCTGCGGTCAAAGTTAATTATGAAAAGTGACTTAATATGGATTTTTTATGATCAACTTCAATCGTAAGTTACAATATAATTAATTGTACAATAATATTAAATTAAATAAAAGATTAAATATAGTATGTACAAGTATTTATCGAAACTTAAAAAAAAGGGGGGAACAGCTCATTGGGCTTCAAAAAATTCATCAGCATCGCTGTCGATGGAGAAACTTAGTGTGTGTGTGAAGTGACTTAATACATTTACAATGTGGAAACGACAATAAATGAACACACTGGCAATATGAGTCTTTAGGAACTATCAAATAAATCCTAAAATTGAAATAAAAAAAGTGATTTTTTCTAACATACTTTAACGTAGTGATGGGCTGACTATTGGTTTTGCCAATCATTGACTAACTATAGTAACTAGACTATTGGAGATTTGACTGAGAACGTCATTAGATAAACGCAGTTTAATTTATTGTTGTATTAGTGTCTCCACCATCTGTTTCTTTTACTTGATTGTAATTAACTTATTTCAGTTTTAAAATAATATCTGTTCCTATTTTTATACGTAACTAGACACCTATGTACATTTATATACCAAACTACACATTGTATCTAGACACCTACTTCAAAAACTAATTCTCTCCTCGATCAAGTGCCATTTTGCTCGAAGTCTCCAACGCAAGATCAGTTTCCAACTCCTGATCGATCTTGCTCATTCATAATGATAATTCAATCGATATTCCATCCAATATCTTACCATAATCGTCTTGTAAACCTAGTTTGGGCATCGAGCTCTGCCTGTAGTTTCTCTGGCGATGTTTCTTGGCGTTCAACGTCGATGTCCCCGATATTGAATTTTCTGGAACAAAATGTGAGCTTATAACGATGGAATTTGCTGTGAACATTTTTATACGTAGTTGTGTCATTATCTTCGCTTTTTGTTTTGTACTTTTCAGTTTTCCTTTGTTTTGTTTTTAGAGTGTATTTTAAAGGGTTATTTACCTACCCTTCTTTTTTTTCATGGATTGTGTCGCTTGATTTATATTAGGAAGGACTTGAAAAGTTTACAGCGATGCTCAGTAACACATCTAATTAAATCATATAGTTTTTTCAAGGAACTTAAAATTCACACGAGAAACAATTTTCTTGAAGAATGAAAATAAAACGAACGCTTATATTGTGATACAACATAATACGTATGGGTGTTTTAAAATTCCAACAGGTTATAAAAAAATGGGTCATACAAAAACAGATGGCCCACTAAGGGACCCATCTCATATGGATATTTGTGGCCCTTGGGGATCTGTTTGTCTTATTAGTTACACGTCCGCGTAACTAAAGATTTGTCGTGAAACTCGTATTATAAATTGTTATTGTTTCCATATACCTGCATTGTAGTTTTATTTCTAGAATGATACCGTTTTGCATTTTCAACAAACATTTTCATCTTTTCCATATTCCTGTTGCTCAGAAACTCCCATCAGAACTGCTTAACTTTGACAGCCCCCCTAGTAAGCAGACGCATCGATGTCCTAACTTCAAAAATACGTTATAACTCAACCGGTTCAAAGAGGACTTGACGGTGAACTTTAAACTGAAGTTTAAACTTGAATTAATGTACCTGCTCTGTACATTAGTGGAAGCATATTACAGACATCAGAACTTAAGCCTTTTGAATTATACGAGCCAAGTTTGATGCTCATATATTCGTTCTTGTTAGTCGCGGTTCACGCCACGAGAGAAAATATAAAGGATGTATGTCCAGAGTTCGTAAACTTTGAAGATGTTGAAACCTTTTCCGTAGATTTTCAGTTTGTTGGAGTGTTTTAGGACTTTGAAAATATTTGTGCAGAGATTTCAATGACCTTTTCTTGGGTTCAAAGTTAGTGTTTTAGTTGCTGCTAAGGGCTGATTTCACCAATGAAACTGAACGCTATCAACACAGCTAAACTGAGTTCAAGAGCTGTCAGTGTCAGTATTCGCCAATAAAGATGACACTGACAGCTCTTAATCGCAGTTTAGATGTGCTGATCGCGTTCAGTTTCATTGGTGAAATTCGCCCTAAGTTGGTCAGGCTGATCTTAAAAAACATAAAGGAAGTTTTAATAATAGCATGTTTACTTCTCATCGACAGGTTGTTCATGCTTTATTTTGCTGATAGGAAAAAGCCCTACAGCTTAAAATGACTAAATAAAATTGATGGGCCTTGGTTTAAGCCCAGTCATTAAACAAATCAATTTGTGTCTCCCTTTTTGTAACTCAACACTTCTAAAAAACCTTTCCTATGTTTTATAACCACACATATCCCGAATATACCCAAGGCTAAGAGAACAAGCTTCTGACTTGGGGTAAGCTAGTTCCCAAGTTCGGTCATTCGGCAAGTTGCCTCAGGCTCGCGAAGAATTAACTCTGTAATTATTATACCTCCGGAATTGCTTACAAAAGGTGCTATTGCAGAAATTGTAGGAGCAGGGAAAAGGGATTAAAGTTTCGTCAGGGTATTTCGCCTCGAGTGTTTCTTGAATAATTTTCGACACGCCTCGTCGTTGCTGCTTTCATGAATATCCATTTTTTTGTGAGTATCGTTCAAACTCAAACTCAAACTCAAACTCAAAGCATTTATTTCAAATAAACCAATTACAGGTACTTTTGAATTGTCAAGGCGTCGGTCAGTCAGAAAAAATGAAGCTAGTTGCCCATTCCAAAGCGTAGTAGGTTCCTATGGAGAAGAACGGGCAAGAAACTCCACGGACACTCTTTTAAATCAAAATATATGTTACAAAATATTTGTTACATCATTCATGTTGAAATTATACATGTGAGAACAATGTAAAAAGACGTGCACGTTAAAAGCGTCCGTAATAAAAATATAGAAACAATTCAAAAATTAAAATAAGCCGTGGCAGCTAAGAGATGACCAGTCCCTACTGACGGCGCCCGTTCACGAACATGACGCATGGATCAGCACCATTTAGCTCAACCATTTTGAAGGGAACTTAACGATCCAACACACACGCCACCACCAGCGAGACATTTGAGTGAGCATGACATACTCTCAGCCGCCAGGGCACATTCAAGTCAATGAAAGACGTACCCAGTAAATGGTAGCTTTATAAAAAGTATGTGGTCACAGTGCTCACACATGTGCTTTGCAATTATACAATATTAGCAGATTGAATTTATACAATGCAAAGATAGTTTTTTCCCAATTTTCAGCAGCTCCAACAATATTTTCGAATGCTAATCAACTAGTTTATGCGCGCTTGTGGAGCTGGACCAGCATTGAGCCAAGCATTTTTATCAGCGATGTAATCACCCAACGTATAATATGCTTGGCTGCATAGTGTGCGTTTTATACAAGATTTAAATTTCGTTTCATTTAGTTGGAGTATGTGGGGAGGTATTTTATTGTAACATTTTAAACAGTACCCCATGAAGGATGAGTCTACTTTAGCCAGTCTGAAACCAGGTTGAACTAATTGGTCCCTATTTCTCGTACTATAATTGTGTCTTTCACCTCTTTTACTGAAAAGATTAAGATTTTTCCTTACGTACATGATGTTTTCATATATATATTGACAAGGTACCGTCATGATGTTAATACTTTTAAACAGTTCCCTTAGAGAATCGCGCCTGCGGAGGCCATATATTGCTCTGATGGCTCTTTTCTGCAGAATAAAAATAGACTCGATATCTGCAGCCCGTCCCCATAGTAAAATACCGTAAGACATAATACTATGAAAGTAACTGAAATAGACTAGCCTCGCAGTATCTACATCAGTAAATTGACGGATTTTTCTTACAGCATATGCTGCTGAACTTAGCCGTCCTGCAAGAGATGTTAAATGAGGACCCCATTGCAGCCTTGAGTCGAGCGTAATCCCCAGGAAAACTGTTTTATCCACGAATTCTAGTTTCTCCCTATTCAATACTATATCACAATCATTACTTTTAACATTCGGTAAAGCAAATCTAATGCATTTAGTTTTTTTCCCATTTAATACTAAATTATTAGCAGTGAACCAATTTTGAACCTGCAGTAGGGCGTTATTTACGTCGTCAAGATTTGATGCACGTCTATTTATCTTAAAAATTAAAGAAGTATCGTCAGCAAATAACACCATTTGTGGTTGGTTTTTTAATAAATTGGGGAGATCATTAATATATACTAAAAAGAGGAAAGGACCCAATATCGAGCCTTGTGGAACACCCATTTTTACTTTTAGACCCAATGAATTGATACCATTTATTTGAACTTGCTGTTGTCTATCATTTAAATAAGATTTTACTAAACTGAGCGCAAGTTCACCTAATCCGTAATGCTGAAGTTTCAAGAGTAAGGTTTCATGATTTACGCAATCAAATGCCTTGGAGAGGTCACAAAAGATTCCTATGGCATCTTGAGCTTCCTCCCACGCTGCAAATATGTGTTTTAATAAGGTGACACCGGCGTCAGTCGTACAACGTCCTTTGGTGAAACCATATTGCTGATCGTGTAAGATTTGGTTGGTGTTAAAATGATTAAGCATTTGATTGAGCATTACCTTTTCGAATACCTTGCTGAATACCGGCAGCACGGATACTGGTCTATAATTGTTTGTGTCTTTACTGTCTCCAGATTTAAAAAGTGGTATAACTTTACTGTATTTCATTAAATCCGGGAAGACCCCTTGATCCACACATAAATTAAATATTAAAGCTAAGTATGGTGCTATAGTCTCGATTATGGATGTACAAACTTTGATAGATAATCCCCATAGATCTTCGGTCAATTTTATTTTGATTTGCCGGAAAGCTTTCATAACTATCATAGGGTTTATATGCTTAAATTGAAATTCAACCGGGCAGCCTGGAACGTTCGCTTTTAATAAATCAATTGAGACATCGGGTGAAGAATTTAAAGCTTCCGTCGTTTTAGATGGTATATTAGTAAAGAAATGTACAAATTCTTGAGCTACTTCTAAGTTAGAGCTGATGGCACCACGTGAAGTCTCCAATGCGTAATCACTGTTTCGTATTTTTTTCCTATTAGTTTCACTATTAATAACTTTCCAAACTGTTTTTATTTTATTTTCTGCTGATTTAATCTTGTTGCTAATGTACAGGGCTTTAGCTATCTTGCAGGTATTTCTAAAAATTTTGGAATATGTAGTAACATACTTGTTGAAAGTTTCTGTGTTAATGTAAGGCTTAAGGCCATACAGCTCGAACAGTCTTTCCCTACTTATCCTAATACCTCTAGTTGCCCAATCACTAAATATAAAATTAGGGCAAATATTTTTTGTTTTCTTTTCAAAAGTTTTATTGAATTCAGTGTGCACTACTGAAAAGAAATCCTCATACAATTTATTTGCATCGTGCATAATATTATGGTCCACAACATTTAACTTATTATTTAGGGTTCTATTGAATCTATTTAATTTGCCAGCTGATTATTGCGAGAGCAAATTATTGCGAATGGTAATGTAGGAAAACGGTCGCGAATGTTACGAATGTACCAGTTCGAGAATAAAATCGGATAATATTGGAATAAAAAGACTTGGACCGAAGACCCGTAGGAATGTAATTACTTCATTCTTCATCCCTTTATTTCCAGTGTAATCGTGCAAGAACACAACAAGAGGATGTAATAATGACATTATAAACTAGGTCAACGAATAGCGTAACAAAAATTTCGAACATTTCTTTCGTATTAACTTCGGTTCAATTTACGACTGGTGTACTGCCCATACTCTTTTATCATTGATCTTTATCGTAACTCTATCTTTTAGGGATACTACCCACATGTTCGGGTCAGCACATTCGATTAAGCAGTAATTGTTGTACATCAAACCCGACCAGAAGCAATTACGACATATATTCGGCTTTCATTCGGCTTGTGGCGATTGGCATACTTCATCCGGTACCTTTCGCTGCTCAATCATATTCGGGTCGGCTCGGTATGATTTTAACTAAGGTAAACGGCTTTTTCACAAACATAATAATTCAGGGTGTAAGGGACACCTCCGTAGACTGATGGGGTGAATTCAGTATATCATACTAAGATGACCGGTACATTAAATTATTTCAGGAACGTTATGGGAATCCAATAAACCTGATTTGTTTAATTATCTCGCATGCAATATAACGTTACCGTGGAAAAACGTACATAGCGAATGGCAGCGCACGTAGAGTATTTCAACATCAATTGCTGTTTTTTTTTTACCTGTTTCATTTTCATAAATTGAGTGCTGCGTACAGATAATGTAATATAGTAACAGAAAACACGATAAAAAAAAAACTGAGTTTTTTCCGGTGGAATATGATTCAAAATAAGGAGCTGAATGCACCCTGTAAGTTTTTTTAATGTATTCGATTTTGCCGCCTGGCTATGCCGAACCGGACATGTGAATTGCACACTTTAAACATTGAGTGGATAATGCTCACCTCTAGTAAACCTTCCACAATGTCCAACAACATGCCTGGGAGCTACATGCAGCCTTGTGAAACCCCCCTCACAGTTCTCCAGGTAGCACATCACTTCTTCAGCTGTGTAGTTGTTCCCGTCGATGACGTGGTCGTCAAACGCCAGAATCTGGTCTCCAGGGTGCAGGGCTCCGCATCTAGAAAAAGAAGTTTCATTAGGAATTGCTTGTTGTTGTCTTGTTTCGGTGCGAACTATAAGAATAGGTCATGATGTGGTGAAAAAGGCCAGTTAGTGAGACGGTAAATGATAAATGATTTTATTTTTATTGTGTGTTTCTACAAATACTTTTACACGTCAATAAGTTAAAGTAAGTGGTGTATAAGTGAGGTTGTCGGGCTCACTTTGCACGCAGCGCTCGGCGTGGCAACACGTCGTTTTCGGGTTTGCGATAGGTCTGGACAAGTCAAGGATGCCTCGTTGAGAGATGAAACACGTGTCGATTTCTTACAGGGTTTTTTTATGAGTCTTAAGGAATAGTAAGTATTACGTCAATCATATTTTTTAAACTAGATGAGGTCGGCGTTTCCTATTTGACTACTCTGAGAAGAAAGGCTGGAACAAACTCAGAGATCACACAGATAGAGGTCTCTAATTCCAGAAATAATCTTTGTCACATCATGTGAAGACCATGAGAGGACCGAGACCATGCATAATGGTGTTTGAAATGGTCTATTGAGTAAAGAAGCATACAGATTGAGTGGACCTGTCCAGTCAGTGCACGCATTTGTCAGTAATCGTGCAGCTCAACTGGTGTCGAGGCTGACTGTCCAGGGTAGGTACGTATATTAAAGGCGAATTTCACCAATGAAACTGAACGCCATCAGGACATCTGAACCAAGTTCAGGAGCTGTCAATATTTTCATGGCAATGATGACACTGACAGCTCTTGAACGCGATTTAGGGCGAATTTCACAAATAAAAATTCGATCAGCACATAAACCAAGTTTAAGAGCTATCAGTGTCATTATTGTCTTTGGAATATTGACACTGACAGCTGTTGAACTGGGTTAAGAAGGCTTGATCGCGTTTAGTTTCATTGGTGAAATTCGCCTTAAGTATTATGAATTGTGATGGAGGCTATTTTAATGTTTACTTTTATTATACAATATCATCTTGTTTCTTATAACGTAATCGTTAAAAAAGTCTTCATCCTGCACCAATTTTATTAGTGTAGTGATCGAGTATGTTAACAACGACTGTTTTTAGTCACAACGGGTTTTAGTACTTAACTCATAAGACAAGAAAAAAGTTACTTCATCCAAAATCATGCTTGATTTTTTCCAAAATCGAAAGATCCCTTAGATATTTGGCTATACAATTTGTATACATAAATGGTCGTGGTCAGTAAGCTCAACCTAAACCAAAAAGTCGTAAACAAACTCCACATTTTTATCACCGAATTAACTTTGCTCCAAGAACAAAAAAGAAACAATACTTGAAAAATTCGCAATGCAATGAGCACATCTCTCTAGCCAGGCTTAGTTTAAGCCCAGTGCGATCCGAGGGCTTACTGCTAGCCTAGGCTTGCAATCAACGGATCTAACTGGATCTCTATTTGTATTACTGTAAGCACGGTATTACTTTTGAAAAATAAGATTATGTGTTAGATTGCGATTTTGAAGAAGATAAAGGGGCAATAGAGAGTTTAAAAAAAAACTTGAGGGTAAATGATTGGTTTTCGATTTCAACTTGACGGATTGTGGTGAAAAGTAATCGATTTGGCTGTCTTTATCAGGGGATAAACATGCTATAACAGTATGTACGGTCAGCAACAATAGTCGATTAAGTGTGCGGCCAAACGAACGTAATTTTTTGAGTCGTCGAGGCTTCACCCTAATACCTCCGATTTTTTAATTTTAGGTAACTATTTAGCAAATCTCTTTAGCTGTACATATACCTAACAAAATAGTAACGAATTCAAAACTATACACTGAATATTTTTGGAAAAAAGTAATTGCGACGAGGTGTGGGAACGAGTCTGAAGCAGAAAATATAGTTTTTAGTTTTAATTTTTGTCTGATTATCTGGATGTATGTTCCAGATTGACGCAATAACGGCTGAGCAGATTTGGATGAAATTTGGCACACAGATAGTTTATAACCTGGATTAATACAAATACATAGGGTACTTTTAATCCCGGTAGTACATTTCCGTGGGATTTTGCCGACACACGCGGGCGAAACCGCAGGCAAACACATTAATTAAAATGCCAATAAAAACGTAAAAAGTAACACTTTTGATTTTAGCACTAAACTTGCACGTTATTATTGCAAGCTCAAAGTAAAAGCTAACTTACAGCTTTAAAACAAAAACCGATAAGATTTTTCTGAAAAAAAAACTAATAAGGTAAGAAGTTAGAACCGAACGAAGAAGTAGGAGGTCTTGCAACTTCTGTTAGCTATTATAATAAATAGAAAATTAACTGCTTCAAAAGAGTTTAATGAAGCAATCAAGAAAGTTTTCATTTTACCAACAGCTCGGATTCATAAACAAATTACAAAGCAATAAAAGCTTCAAACTATTTTAATTCAAGCAAAATGAATTCTTAAAACATTAGCTGAACTTTAAACTGTCTCACAATATTAGTAAAATATAAAGTAATAAGTTAAGCGCCCTCTGGTGGTAGAAGTTTGTAATTAATGTCAATTTGTTGAAAACCGATGCTTTTAAATGAATATTAAGAAAATACTTAGTACATTTTTGTTGCTTGAATTCGATTAGAATCTTGGTGTGTTTAGTTTATACTTACAATGCATATTATTAGTTATTTTTCGTTTATTAAGTTTTTATACATATCAAATATTTTTTTTAATACCTATTTCTTAAACATTATATATATTTTTTTAAATAAAAAAAATAGTGTTCCGCTGGTGTCGGGAACAGGGTCCAAACTACGCCGTATCGAGGACTACTGCCTTCTGAATCAGGCCCTTGATCGAACCGCCTAACGAGAGCCTCGAGAGTGTTGTTCGATTATTAGTTATTATTATTAAGGTACTTTCACAATTCAAGAGCAGAAGATGATATTGTATCAATTCCTTTGTTAGTTTTTTTATTGATTAAATAATTTGGGTATTGAATAAGTTTAAAACTCACTTTCATTGTTTGGTGCTTTCAAAATATAGCTTACGATTTAACCAAAGCCCTTACAAAAATACTTCAAAGGCCATTCAAAAAATAATGTTAGACATTATTATTTTATGTAGTTGTCTAAAGAATCCGTCTTGCAGAAAGTATATTTTCTCTTTAAAAAAGTATTTTATACTATCAGGATATTCAGGATTATACCTTATTCATTGAACTCAATAAAGGAATCCCAAAGGGATGCTTACTAAAGACTAATACTCGTATCGGAAAGCTAACATTTTTCTCTGAGCGACTAATGGAATGTAATTAATTTTTCTTTCCTCTTTAATTGTTTAAAATAATCGCACTAGAGAATTGGGAATTGGAATTTTCATTTGGCATAAAGACTTTATTTTATTATTTTAGTCTTACGTAGCGAATAATATTTTTAAGAAAGAATAATACTAACACCGAGTTACTTTACCTTTGCTAGAATTTGTAGAAATGTATTTCACCAGCGGTTTCACAATTTTGGGAGCTTTACGAGACATGGTTGAGAATATCACCCTAATTGCGAAATACACGATCAATCAAACGGCGTGCGTGTACGACCAGATGTATGAACGTTAACGAGGCAAAAGGAGTTTGTAAGGATCGTAGCAGGTGGCGTTCTGTAGTTTCTGCCCACCCACATGGAAAAAGGCGTGAGTTTATATTTGTATGTATGTACGAGAAATCACAATCTGTTTCATTTTGACAGTTCAACAAAATTCATTGCGTTATTTAGGTTGCTGAGCAGACAAATTTTTCGAACATATGAAGCAATGGATTAGCAATATCATTCAAAATGATTCATACTGTCATTAATCCTGTGTTACGTAATTAGGTTGTAGGTCGTCGTTGCGCGTGCAAAAGTCGCTATGTGTTATTTAGTTAAATTCCGTTTCTTATGCAGTTTTAATTGTTATTTCAATACACACATACTGTAAAAACAGCTATGTGATAAATGCAATATTTAAAGAGTTACGGAATGTAGCTATGTGACATTCATACATAGAAAGTTCCATATAAACACGCTAAGTGTTATAATTTACATAGCTAAAATAAGTTTACTAAAGTGGAAGTAAAAATTGCGCCCGATTTGTGCTTCACTGCACATAGCGAGTTTTTTGGTCAAGTTCAGACTCGCTCGATCACGAAACGCACAGGTCGTGTGTCACATAGACAGTTTTGTCGATGTAATTGCTCATTGCAATTCTAGCAGTGAAGGAGAACGCATTCAAAATTATTTGCGCTATACTAAATAGTCGTAAAAAAATAAAAAGGTTGTTTGTAAGTGTGTAACGTGCTTACGTATTTATAGCAGTACCGAAACCGACCGAAATAATGTAAGTAAATTAATATAGTAAAAGTTTTGTTTTTCTAACTACCTAACAATTTTACAAAAAAAATCATACATAACATCTAAACTAATAGACTTATTGTATAAATTGCTGTTTCAAGTTTAACATTTTCGTTTTGTTCGTTATACGTTATTGATAAATTAATTATACCGTATAAATTGTTTGTAATAAAATTAACAATACATTAACAATGTTAATATAATTATGTCACGAGAGTGTACTAACGCTTTATATTTTGGGTTTCTTTTTTAACACTAAAGCAACATGTGTGCTAGTCTGCTAAACGTAACATAATAGTTAATTATTATGAAGTAATTGATGGTGGTTTGTTATAATATTACTATGTACGGATTTTGCTTTAGTTGCTTTTATTTTTCTGGGTATTTACGTGGTGTGTACTAACGCTTTTTATTTTGCTACCTCTTTCAGATATATTTTTAAATATGTCAAGATTTTATAGAAGCAAAAAACTAATATCTTTATGTAGAGAAGATGAACGACAGGAATCAATTAATCGGTTGGCCAGAGAGCTCGAAAGAGAATCAGGTTTACTGTTTCAACCATCTGAAATATTGCCATCCAACAGTGAGGACCAAGATACAATGGACATTACTAGTGTGCATATTGAACATCCAAATAATATTTCAACGGCTGGAGTGGAAACTACTGCAGTTTATACAGGTACTACCCAATCTATAATAACTACAACAGCAGTTGATATTAGTGAGATTGTTAACCCCTGCTTGATAACCCAAAACGATTCTGAAATACCCAGCAATGGAATCCTAAGTTCAGGAGATTCGAATGAAGTATCTTATCAGTTAAATGATCAAACTGGTTGCTTAGAGCCTATAGTTCTCGAAAAAGAGAATATTTCTAGTAATTTACCTGAAAAAGAGGGATTTACAAGTGAGACAAGAAAGAGGAAGAAAAATCAGAAGATGAGGCTTTTGGGAAAACATTATACGGGTCATAAGGTCAACAAACTTGATAGCGTTACAAAATTAGAAGAAATTTCAAAAAGCGACAGGCAACTAAGAGAAAAGCCATGTACTCACGGGGCAGAAAAGAAGTCGGACAGGAGTTATTTGTGTGCTGCAATAAATGATGAAATCAGGAAAGATTGTTTCAGATACTTTTGGCAACTACCCACATGGGACGCTAAAAAATCATACATAAACGGACTGATTCAGGCAAGAAAGATATTACGACGACGAAAAACTTCTATAGATGTACAGAGAAAATCTTTTGGGTTTGATTGCTATTTACCAGGCTTTAACGGTAACAAGGTTCGTGTTTGTAAGGAATTGTTTCTGGCGACGTTTGATTTGAAAAAAGATATGTTTCAGCTTTGGATTAGATCTAATATAAATATTTCAGAAAGTAGTGAAGGAACCCCTGTTCGAAGAATAGATAAGGTCCCTAACACACCAGGAACTACGACTAGGGCACTCAAATCTGATTCTGTTCATAAGTGGCTTGAATGTGTACCGAAAGTTCCAAGCCACTACTGCCGAGCAAATAGTTCCAAGATATATGTTGAAGAGTCTTTCGAATCTTTCAGCCACATGCATTCTGTGTATACTTCATGGTGCCAGACTAATAATGTGGATGCTGTGAGGAGAAAGAAGTTTCAGGAGATTTTAAAAGAGAAGAAAATTTCTATTTTTAAGCCACGCAAAGATCAGTGTGACATTTGTGTTGGCCACAAACAAGGGAATATTCCTGACGACGTTTATCAGCTTCATATTATAAAAAAAGATGAAGCTCGAGCAGCTAAAACAGAAGCAATTAACCAAATTTCAGACGATGTGATTGTAGTATCAATGGATATGCAAAGTGTTTTACTATGTCCTAAGCTACTTGTTTCAGAGCAGTACTATAAAATGAAACTAGGGCTACATAATTATACTTTTCATGTTAAAAACGACAAAAACGTATATTTATATGTGTGGCATGAAGGCGATGGAGGAGTAACCGCAAACAATGTCACTAGTTGTATAATTGATTTCATAGACAAATATTGTTGTCAATACAAAAAAGTAATTTTGATATCCGACGGATGTGCCTACCAGAATAAAAATAAAACACTTTGCAATTCATTATCTAACCTCAGCACTGCAAAGGGCATTATGATAGAGCAAATTATCCTAGAAAAAGGGCACACGATGATGGAGGTAGACAGCGTCCATTCAACTTTAGAAAAAAAGTTTAAAGGCCCCATCTACTCTCCATCTGACTATATATCGCGGATGAGAGATGCCAGACCATCACAACCTTACATTGTACATCACTTAGAGTACACATTTTTTAAACATTATGAGGATGTACCCGGTGGTTTTTCAAGCATAAGACCTGGAAGAAAAACCGGCGATGCAACGGTAACAGACATTAGAGGACTTCTTTATTTCAACGGTGATGTGAAGTACAAACTACGCCACACAGATGAGTGGAGCAATTTGCCGCAGAGGAGGACAAACACGGCACCCATAAGGGAACCTGTAAGCCTTTATTATGGCCCACTAAAAATTGATTCTACCAAATTTAGTCACTTACAAAGTCTAAAGCAATACATGCACCGCGATTACCACCTATTCTACGAAAATTTGAACCATTAATAATGTTCCATATTTTGATCTCATTATTATTGATTTTGTTTGATTCAATAAAGTGATAATGTCATTTGATTATAAAATGTACTGGTTTTTTATTTCCTTTCTTATTAATTATTTATTTCTAAAAAAATAGCTATGTGTCATCGTAAAGCCAGTTTCTTTAAGATTCCATAGAATTATAAAGTAGTTATGTGCGCTAAATTCACATAGCTTGTATTTACGACTCAAATAAATAACTCTATGTGTCAAATTTGCCTATTATGTTTAATTTTGACATTATTAATAATTTTATCTACCCAAAAGTTATCTAAAACTACGTAAATTTGCTATATGTATTAAAGTAAAAATAAATTATTTGAATACTCTGAGTATTTTTCGAGAAAATTAGTTTTTTGCGTCTCCTGTAAAGTGTGTAAAAAACACATAGTGACTTTTGCACGCGCAACGACGAGGTACTTTTCATCATTTTGGTTACACATTTTTCAATGGACTAGTGGTTATAGTTTTCCGTTAAAGCTAGTGTATGTGCTGTTTGATTTATTTGAAAATATCCGTTTTCGTGTTACGTTATCTCTATAACTGTCTAACAAATTAAACCTTGTTGTGTTCATTTATAAAGTTGCTCTCATTTGTACAATAGGTATCATGAGAAAGCTGTCGATGGTGATAAAATGATGTGTACATGAAAACAATTGCCAATGCAATTGCAATTGCTGGATTTGTGCCCAGTTGATGGCAATAGGCTCGTCCCGTATTGCATGGGACTTATAACATAACTGGTGAAACCGCCGAACCCTTCAGGGAAACAAGGCATTATGATATGTTATGAACACAATGGTAGTTTTTGCATGGGCTTCAAGAAGTATCAATATCAATCAATCTGCCTACCCTTTTCCCGACTATGTTGGGGTTAGTTAACCTAACCGAATGCAGCTGGATACCAGTATTTTACATGGAGCGACTGCCTATCTGACCTCCCCAACCCAGCAACTGGGTAATACAATACGCCTTACTAAGACTGGTTGTCAGGCTTTCGGGTTTCTGACAACCTGTAACGACTGTCAAAGATTCACGAATGAGACAGCCGAGACCAACAGCTTAACCGCAGCGTGCTTTTCGAGGCATGGATGAGACGATATGTAAAGATAGTCACCAATCCTCTGACCAACCCCGGCAAGCGTAGCTTAACAGCTGTGCTGCTGGGGAGTTTGTTGCGCCACTTCTTCTTCCCAGCTAAAGCACTAGAAAGTGGTGAAGGGCGGGCGTCTTGGGGGACTGTCTTATGTAATTTTGACGTTCGAAAAGTGCTGATACTCGGGCTAGTTTGAATAAATGACTTTTGATTTTGATTTTAACCTGATGGATCGACCCGTGTGGCTGTTATTACTTAGCTACGAGCTCCTCAAGAGGTATCAAAACACCTTTATTAAAATTACTCACCTTGAAAGGCAAAGAGCGTGACAACACCATATTGAATCTATTCATTTTTAAAAACACAATTGGTCATTGATCCGCTCTAAGACATCGAAGGTTGACAAGGGTCAAACGTCCCTTAGGCTCAAAGGGTTTCCATAGAATGACGAATGAAGATTCATGATATTATTTTTAAATTCACTGCAGTGTTTTTCTAAGAGCTGGGCCATTTTTTTTGTTTGTCATGTGATCCTTTATGAGATTGGTGACCCGTTATGTAATGTACGTTTATCTTGAAAACCGGGTTTATCTTATAGAACCTTAGGGCAGTTTGAATATTTGTTTTGTTTTATGATCTTGGATTATTTTAATACAACATCATACTTTTACCGAAAGAACTGGCCAGCACTAGAAAAAGACAGAATTGTGTGGGAAAGGGAAAGGGTGTCCTTTGCACTGCAGTAGGACAATACATTTACTAATTTACTCATAACTAAAAAAATATTCTAATCTAATTGTAAATACCTGGTTCGAGGAAGTGTAATCTATACTAATATAAAAAAGCAGATGAATTTTTTTGTTTGATTGCGTTAATCTTGGGAGCTGCCAGACGGATTTGAAAAATTCTTCATGCATTTAGTAGCCCAATTATCGAGGAAGTTTATACGCTATTTAACATCATGCTATCACTCTTAGAAGCCGGACAAAAGAAAAAAAGTAAGAAATAACGCTAAGCGAGAACAAAAAAAATGCGTGGGTGGGCGATGCGATACGACGTAGTGGGTCGGGGAACAAGAAATTTCACGTGGACGAAGTCGCGACTCAAACATAACTGGCGAAATATGTTTGTATCTCACAGTAAACGCCTTGTGTCTATCCTTTCTGAGAATATAGAAGTGGATGTCATGTCTCGAAAATATCAACAAACAATAAAAAAACAGGTATATTCCAATAAATAATAGCCTTGGAAACGTGAAGGATCATAATATCCCCTCTACACTTTTTCTGCCACGTATCAAAGTGCAGTGAGCTGAAACTAGGCTAAGCCGATATCTTGTAACGAATTTAAATATCGATAGCTCATCAGTTATGGGCCCGTCACTAATTATGCAGTGGCGCGGGACTTCCACTTCAGGCTTTGTTGATTAATGTGACTTCTAGTAGATGGTAGGAGTATTTTATATCTACCTAGCCTTTTCCCTATATTGAGGTCGGCTTCCAGTCTAACCGGATGCAACCGAACACCAGTATTATACATGGAGCGACTGCCTATCCGACCTCCACAACCCAGTTACTGGGTAATACGATACTCCTTGGTAAGACTGGTTGTCAGACTTTCGGGCTTCTGACGACTCGTCACGACTGCCAAAGATCCACGAATGACAGCCGGGACCAACAGCTTAACGTGCACTCAGAATGAACCACCCACGGATGAACCTCGGTATGTGAAGATGGTCACCCATCCACGGACCAACCCCTGCAAGCGTAGCTGAACCTGATGGATAGACCCATGCGGCTGTTATTACTTAGCCACGAGCTTCTCTATAATAGTTGTAATATAACCCAAGTACCCATGTTGCCTCGCCCCATTATTTAGATGACTATGACAAAAACAGGTAGTATAAAACATTTGTAACGCTCCTCTCCAGTCTTCTGTGATTTATATTGATCATTGTTGCCTAAATAACTGTTAGTATTAGTTTGATAAGATTTACAGTGTAAATAGTTTGATTACGCCATTTAGTTTTGATTCGACATAAATGAATATTATAGTCTATACGGCGATTATATTAAGCGCAATAATTACGGAAATATTCCAAAAAGAATCGAGGGTCTCCACGAGTAAGGAGCCACTACGGTTGATGATACGAGACACTCCATTTTTAAAATTTCTGAAGAAGACGCTTTTACACACGTTGTTCCACACTCACTCGACCAACGCCGATCGATTGGATCTACTAATAAAAGCTGTCATCAACTGATCTCATTTTTGACTATCGTCGACTTTGGTCGTGTAATCGTACGTCACATTTAAGAAAACAAATGAATAAAACTGACTCACCTGTCACTAATACTAGCTGGCAATATACTATCAATATAAATAGCATTACACGTCCCAACTCTCTGATACGTGTCAGATCCGGAGCTGTACACATCATCAGATGAACACCTCTGGTTGGTCAGAAACAGCCCCAGGTCTTCGTTGCATGGCCTCTCGATCTCTATGAGGAGTGGACCGGTGGCTAGCTTGACTGATTCCATGATGGAGACGTCGTATTCTATCGTTAAGCTGGTCACTTGTGGACAGTTTTGGAGGATGTTGTGGACTTCAGAGAGTGTTTTGTTGGTTAGAGAGACCTAGGAAGAAATAATAATCATCATATTAGATCATTAAGACCTGAATTAACGTTAACGTGTCAATTTTAAATAATAATTGTGTCAATATATAATACGTATTAATCCTGTGAATTTCTAATACAGGATCTTTTTCAAAGTTTTGCATGAACTAAAATTTAAAACAACGATATATAAGGTGTCCTTATACAGAAGACTTCTGTCCATACTCAGAGTTCATATTATTCATATTTTTTCATGCCTGATGATAAATATGAATAACATAGACGAGATAAATATAAATCCTATAGAATAATAAGTAGCTCTTAAAATAATTAAAACTAAAACTTACGTGATCAACCTTCAACAGTCTATCTCCAGGTTTAATCCTGGAAGTATTATACGCAGCGCCAGCAGGTCTGACATGGGTCACCACCAGCGGCTGTGCATCCAAAGACCGGCTGTTCAGCACCAGGTCAGCACTAGGAGCCGAGTTCTCCGGAAGACCACCTCTGATGGTGATACCAAGAGATCCGTTGATCTTCTCGACAGGAACCTCTGCTAGCTTTGTAGTGATGTATAGAGAATTTTGGGATGCTGAAACAAAAGAATGTAATATAAGTTTTCACTGTACTTTCATTAAAACGAATGGAAGGCTAACCAACTGTGGCCATGTGCGGTCGGTTGGATACGTTGGAAAATAAAAGGAGTGAAATGTTACCGCGATAGAATTCGTTCCGTAGTTACTTACTACATAGAACACTCCTTTCGGAAAATGGTCCTACTAGGTACAGACAGAAACTTTATAAGAGTTACTAGTATGATAAGATATTTCAAATGATTTTAGGTTCAAATTGGCATTACCTTGAAGCTTTAATTATTTTTGAAAATATAAGTAGTAAGTATCAAAACCTTCAAATATTTTCGAGACACCTTGGACAAGATACAAAAAATCGATACAGATTGTCAATTGAAATGTGATCAATTAAATAAATGTAGCAGAGTAAAATGGGAGTCGTTTGTCATGCTGAGCTGTTTACGACAACAGCTAAGGAAACTAGCGGACGAATCAAGAGAAAGGATGAGTTCCATGGGCTATTTATGTGCTCATCCGACGCCTCATCGGAAGTTCTTGCTCAATGTGACAGGTGGCGCTATAAATAGCTCTTCTTGGGGTGTTAGAATTTATTTTAATTACACGCTATAGATAGTTTCATTTGATCTAGCATCGACGAAGTGACTTGACGCATTGTTATTTCCGTCGATTTAAAGAATCGACGGAAATAACAAAGCAGACACTAACACTAATTGGATAGGATTCGTTATTATGGCTATAAATGGAACAACCACTGACGGGCGCCATGGCCTACGCAAAATGGTCAACTTTAGGGACTAAGTGCGAAAACCAAAGCAATAGAACATAGAAGGCTATAAATACAAGAATTTTTACATATTTATTTATTAAACTACTAAAATACCTTTGTCAACCAAGCAACCAACTTAGGCCTATACAGTGAAGTGGTAACGGTATTTCAAAAGGGCAATTTCAATCGCTAAAAGTTCAGAATTTAAATGTAAGTGTAAGCCATTCATTTTTTTTGTTTTTAAGGCGAGTGTTATCGGGCCTGAAGGCCTTTGAAACGCTAGAAAATGTTTTCATAACTAAGTTATTTCCATAATTTCAAACCTATTAGTCTTTCTCAAAACAAAATAGATTAATTCTAAAATTATCCAGACTAAGAAGTTAGTTTAGCAGGATTAATGACCGCAAGAGCTGAAAAAGGTGTGCCGGTAACAAAATGAATTGTCCCCTTGTCAAGTGCGAAATGATGTACGATTGTAAACGGTTTAATTTATCATGTTTATTTAAGTTCCAATTACTTGTGAAAACATTCTAATACTATCTTCTTCAACAATTATATTATTTTATGAAGTTGAGTTAATTTAGCGATATTTTACAAGGTACAAATTTATAAAAAACATAGTTTTGGGAACCAGAAAATATAATAGGTACATACGTATACATATCTACAATCATATTACCTAATGTTGGAAAAGCTTGCTGAAGCTATTTAAGTGCCATTCAACGTGGCAATACTGGCAGCCTTTTGGGAACTATTCCCATTGACAGCGATGCAGACGAATTTTTTAATGCCCAACGAGCTCTTTCCCTTTTTTAAGATTTAATATATAAGTACTTGTACATACTATATATATTTTAATGTAAGCTAGTAATAAAGGTTTATAACTAAAATAAATAAAAGTTAATTAAACCCATAACCCCCTTATTCATAAACGCTGCTTAAAGTTAGTTAATGATTAACGCCTGTTTTACCATACATTTTCGACGTTTAAACGTATCTTAATTTTAAGCAGCGTTTATGAATAAGGGGGTGTTAAAGTTCAGAAGATAATCTGTTTTGGAGACGATCAATCATTATTTAACCTTAGAATAAAATCAAGCTATGATCGATAAATAATTATTAAAACACAATGTGTACTGAGCCTTAATAATATGAAGATTCTTTAATATTACACTCATTGGAATAGATGGCCTTTGTACTAGGATTTCCATACCCAATGAAAACCAGACGCCCTTTGGTTTTCGGTGAAAAGTCCTTTGTATTTAAAACAATATCACTGTAACTATTCTAGGCAAATACTTGGGATTGAATCCTTGACACAATAGACTATCATTAATGGATGTGTATCGATTGACTATGATATTAATTTGTGATTTTTTTGATGTAGATTTCAGATTGAATAGAATATACTTAATAATGTTGATCGATAGGCTTGATCAAATGTTACGAAAAATTTATAGATAGAGGAAGCTCTAAGTAGAATAAATCGAGTTGTACCAAATGATAAAAAAAAAATTAAAAAAATATGCTAGATACTTAAATTTATTGGTTTTAAAGCATAAGAAAGGCATTAAGATACTACTTTTATTAGATAAAGCAAATTCATTAAGTTTACTTAGCACTACCTTTTTGAAAATAATACCTACGTGGCGCCACATGCGAACTACGTATCAAAGACCTGACGTCACACCAATCCTGCATCGCGCAATTAGAGTTTGCCGAGCGATCACCACATATCAGACTATCCGACATCTATCGTTGGGCCAGCCAGACACGCCACCCGTTTGGTCAGCGGATACTCCCTTTTCTATCGACGATGAGTGAACTTTACACCCGGTTCCTCATACCTCTAAATTAATACTAATCGCATTTTCACTACAGATAAGTTTTGTTAACAACATAGGTACTTAATTATATCAGTTTGACAAGATCGTCTGTAGCGACAATTTTTTTTTTGTATTCCAAGAATTTTGTATTATCATTAAAGCCAATCTCCCCAATATTAATTATAAAGACAGCCATTCTAATTCAATATTCAATGTTCTGTAATACCTCGAATTTCTCCGATAAAATTCTATCGGTGAACTCATTGATAGTCTGACAAAATAATCTATAAAGCTAATCTAATTAGTCTAGAGCGAACTTAATTACACTATTGACAGTCCCTGCGCAGTTGACAATGGATTAGGTGAAGAATTGACTTATTATTATTCGTGGAAACGATTTGAAAATCAATATTTTTACAGATTTTGGAAGTTAAATTTATCAGAAAGTCAATTCCCTTTGAAAATCTAGTCGCAATCTGATCTTGGCGACAAACAATGTAATTTTTTTTTTAATTATGAAAATTGGTGGTGTTTTTTTACAGATTGAGATTAGAATGCGACCGTTCGTAATAATACGGGAATTACCCTTTGATTGGCTATACACAACAAGGTCTAGGTACCTACTGCGTTATGATTGGCTATCACTCAAAGAATTAATGTTTATACATTAGTAATATTACGAAGGGAGCATTTATCAATGTCGTTCTTTTAGAATTAATCCGCATCTTATTTCCGATTCTGCTTAAGCTTAGTTCAGAAAATGTTATTTATAGAAATTGACTTCGTAAAATAAAAAAAGTGTTGTAGATAAAAGTAGTAATTCTGTTGACCTTAAGGATTATGGTTTTCAAAATAAGAGGATTTAAGAGGACGTTTTTTGAACATATAAAGAAATAAAAAATATTTTTTGACGTGAAAGTGACCTTTTTCGCTAGAAGAAGTTCTAGCGAAAAAAGGTCACATTGGTAAGTTCAATATTTCTAGAAATAACTAGAAGACTTTTAATGCTAGAGGTTGAAAACGCAAAAGGTCATTTTTTTCTTTTTTTTTAAATGAGGCAGGATATAATTTGCTTATAACGTCAGATCGCGCCGCATCCCTCTATTTTTTTTCACAAAAATTATGTCGAAATGCCAATTAGTATTAGTAGTGCAAAAACGTGTTCAGCTTAAACTGTGATTCTGGTGTCGTTCCCAAGAGTTGACAAAGGACTACCAGGATCTAAAGAGATATAACAAAAATATTTCGTAAAATAGAGATAAAAATGCATTACGCAGTTGACAATAGCAAAATAATTTCATAAAAATCAATCTGCCTAGCCTTTTCCCAACTATGTAGCGGTCAGCTTCCTAATAACTAAAATAAGTAACTGGGTAATACGATACCCCTTGGTAAGACTGGTTGTCAGACTTTCGGGCTTCTGAAGACCCGTAACGACTGCCAAAGATCCACGAATGACAGCTGGGACCAACGGCTTAACGTGGTTCCCGAAGCAAGGAGGAGTCTCGATATGTAAAAATGGTCATCCATCCATGGACCAACCCCGGCAAGCATATCTTAATCCGATGGATCAGCCCGTGCGGCTGTTATTACTTAGCCAAGAGCTCCTCAGTAAAATAATTTCATAAATATATTTAACTCGGCAGAAAAACTTAAAAAAAAAATCCCACTCTAAGAAAGCTTGCATCATGAGGAATGCAATGAGCCTAAAAATTCTAGTGCCAAGCAAAAACAATAGCAACGGCAGTATCATAAACCATAAGAAAATGTATGGCAAAAAGTTGTCGTCTCATAGCGGCCGTAAAGGCTCGTACATACTGACGCGACTTGTCGCGCGACGTGAGACCGGTAATTGTTCTACCTTGAAGTTATCTTAGAAATCGTATTGTTAAAGTCGCGTCGCGCCTGTTTGTGGGGGGAGCTATAAATCTACTCACTCTAACTTTAACAGTCATGTTTTAGAGTTGACATTTTTATAAAAATAATGAACAGTTCAAAACTCACCATAGTTCGGCATATAATATTCCACCTCAAGCGACGCCCTTTCCTCCACATTGTCCAGGAGTCGCAGCACCTCATCATTCGTCAACCTCGCAGTGGAGATCCCGTTGACGCTGCAGATCCTGTCTCCTGGAGCCAGCCGGTCTGATTCGTGGGCTACTGAATCCTTTGTGAAGCCCACTATTGAAGGTACTATGCCGGGTTCCGAACGACCTGTGGGAGAAAGAAAAACAAGATGGTGAACATTTCGGTGAAAGTGTATTTTTTACCGACGAAAAAAATCACAAGGGCGACGTGAAAATTGTTTTTTTTTAAACAGCCCTACTCTTTCGGACTGAAAATGTATCAGCATAATAATTAAAATAAATAAAATAGTTGACATAATTATGATATTTTTTTTTTGCTTTTTTTTTGCATTTCTGAAGTTTGACCGAAATCATGCATTTTCTACACGCTACAGTACTATTTATATTTATATTAACCAGGGTAGATGAAAATATCTTTCAATAAATGAGTTCATGAATGTTCATCCAAGATCTACTAATAATTCGAGATCATCCGTCTGTAAAAAGTAATTTTATTTATTATTGAAGTAGGTATCAAAACTGGTTCCTTACATTTGAAGTCATTATTATATTCCAAGTAACAGGGCTTTAGAAAACCGAAAATGTATCACACTAAAAAAAGTTTACGAACAAAAACCTAGTCAGCCTAAGCATGTACACCCCACCCCACAAGTCCTGAAACGTCTGACATAACAACACAGTAACAATGATGCTAAACTTGGAAGTGCCACTGTACGGGCTGGCCGTGCTAACTGAGTCATAAACATCTTGCTGTTTGAACCTTCATAAAAGGATCAAAATTGCTCATAAATATGAAATGGCACTTTCTACGAGCGGACATTCAGCACGCGGTGTAGTGCGATGTAAAATACCTAGTTTTTGCGAAGTGGAGTCGCCATTTTTAGTGTCCAAAGTTTTTAGAGCATCCAATTTTGTTGGGTATTGTTTTTTATGTTGACTATTCCAGAGTGTTTTGGTCGATACTATGTTGTAACGGTTATAGTGTGGAAATTGGTGGATCGGACTTTTCAGGTCAAATTGTTGAGTCACCGAAACCTTGTTGAAAACAACTGATAGTTACTAAGCTTAAGATAAATTGAAAGACCTGGTTTTGGAACTGAGAATTTGATGTCGAGATCTTGTCAACCTCTAAGTAGGTAGGTACTAAATCAGGTGACTCCTTCAATGTAGCTTAACATCTCTTGGGTTTTCACCTTATGTACCATGTTACCTTATGGCATAAACTAGAACCAAAAATTCGAATAAATTATGACATCCGCCAACCCGCACTGAACCCACGTGGTGGGTTATGGCCCACTACCTCTCATAGAGAGGAGCCCTAAGTAGCAGCATTGGGAATATTATAGCCTGATTATGTTAATACTTAAGTAGAGTTTGAAAAGTTCTCAATATCAAAATTAGTGTTAGCAAAATTGTATAGACCGTTAAAGATTAGATTATTAGATCGTACAACACTCTCCGCGTTCAATATAACAATGCTTTTAGGATACTGGTGGGGCTGCCCCGTTTCTGTAGTGCGTCAGGGATGTTCGCTGATGCGCATGTAGATTGCTTTTACACAACAATGCGTAAAAGGTGCGCTTCCCTGGTGCGCAGGGTGTGGGGCAGCTCCAACAGTGTCTTAAGCATGGTTGCGAGTCGCCTGGACTGTATGTACGTGGGTCACTGTTGTGCCGTCTCTCATGGGATGTCGCAACGGTGACCAAACGTTATTTCTTGTGTTGTTTCCTTGTTTTTTGTTGTGCTTACTAACATAGTCGTAAGTTTTACTAACAATTTCATTGAGTCATGGTTACTCCAATAAAGAAAATTCTATTCTATTCTATTAAGTAAGCTTTTTTATTATAATGACCTTTCTGTCAATATCCCTTCACCACACAACACGTCACGAAGATATTTTGTTTGTATTTGATTAAATACAAACAAAATATTACATTTCGAAATAAAAATAGGTGATTCAATGTCGCACCCACATCAAGGGACTTATATTGCCCTTGATATAAAACTGTAACTCTTTATCGATTTGTTATCCCATATCTACCTTTATTTTACGTTTCGGGGATATGAATTTGGTTATTGGAAACTTATAATATCAAACAGTTTTGTCTCTTGTTTTATGTTTAAGAAAAGGTTTGAGTAGGTGTAAGAGGTATTCGGGCACACTGGGTATGTGCCACCTAAGAATTGTTTGAAAAGGCTCATGAGCCGTTACAACCACCACCACCACCCAAAAAAAACTCAAAACTCAAAGCATTTATTTCTATTAAACCATTTACAGGCACTTTTGAATTGTCAAGGAGTCGGTCAGTCAGAAAATATGGAGAAGAACGGGCAAGAAACTCCACGGACACTTTTTAAAATCAAAACCGTCCACCATAAGCATCTGCCTTACACATTTATATAGACGTATCATGATACTATAAAAGGAAATATGCGAAAAAATGGGATGAGCTAAGTGTGCGGAAATGTGTGGGGGGTGTGTGGGTGTGTGAAGGGAATGTGCTTGTGTGAACCGGCAAGATGGTCAGACACAATTAGAAAAGCTATCGGAGGCAGCATGTAGGTACGAGTACCTACGCACGACGACATTAGCAAGCTATAAATTTCCAGTATTAGCTGACCTCGTATTGTAAATGTAGGCTTTTCGTACAAGAGATCAGCTTATACTGGACGTGTCGAGCGCACTAGCGGTTCTTACTACGAAAGACCGCTTAACTTGTAGATGCGTCGTAGGTATGTGGTTACGATCTTCAACAGTGAGGGAACGATGCGCCGACGAGGAGAGATAGAAGTATTCTACAAAAAGGCAAGGTCGATCATATGAACATTACAATATGTATGTTGTAGGGAGTTTTAATCAATTATTGAAATCGTACCGTCTTCGTAACAAATAGACGTACTCAAAAACGTCTTGACACGTAAAGAGATAAATATAAAAGGAATATCTTGAATAAATATCTATGAATTCTTGCGTTTATTTTTACTGATTAAAATAAAAGTATAGCCACAGATAAATTCTGGCTAAATGCGTTCGTGAAGTGACCTCATCACTAATTAAATGGGATATAACATTGTTAACGACACAGGACGAATGTAACCAATGTACTGAGCGAAATCAACACATATAAACCGCGCAAGGAGTTATCAGTGTCATTCAGGTCATATGCCTATGACTGATTTGAGAATAGGTGTAATGATTTAGTTTATAAGTAATTTTCTTACAATAAGTCCCAGTTCCCATAAACCTGTACTCAATTTTAACCCTTCAAAAACCATACCTACATTTTCAAGGATACAATAAATTTTATTTTTATGTCGTTTGAAAGGTATCATTCGTATAGATTTCATCCCTATCTAAAGAGTGGAAGGTAAGTTTGAAGGTAATAATAAAATGTAAGTGAGAACCGACCCGCATTTTTGAACGGAAAGATTTATGCTGACGTGTCATTGGAAAAGTGTCGAGATATGGGAAGGTATGTAACAATGTGTCAACATGGCGTGATTTAGAAAACTTTTTATCAGAGCTCAGGTTCCCGACTTTCATATCTATATGTTTCAAGAGATTTATTGTAAATTGTAAAATTGAAATATTAATCAGAGACCAGCAGATCTATTCTGTAAAAAATATCACCGTGAAAACTTAGGTGAAGTGAACTGTCAAAAGTGTCAATCCCAAGCATCACGTGGAATGTCAGCTTACTTAAGATCACTTCACCTAAGCTTTCACGGTGATATTTTTACAGAATAGCACCGCAGAGGCCATACTATGACGTGTTAAAGCTATCATTGTTCAATTGTGAAAAAGGGATAATGCTATTCGTCCTATTAGCTCCATCTCTCTCTGACACTGGAACAATTATGACTATACCATGTCGTACACTGCCCCAGTTATGACATGGCCTACGAAGGTTGCGTTTCTATGTAACATTAAAATATACAGAACCAGGAACCTCCCGTGCGTGTAAAGCCTTATCATTATTTTCTCAATGCTTTAATTGTATTTATATAAATAATTTAAATAGTTCCCAATTTAAGGAGGATGTAGGTAGGTACTGGAGGTACTTTAATCCCATTGACGCTTTAACATTAAAACCGAGCACAATTAGCCAATAACAAATTCAGATTGCGTCACAACCGAACCACGGTACAATGTGAACTTTGATGACCCAGTATTATTTTGTGCAGATTTATCTAGGGACCAAACCACAGCAATACATGCGGACAAAATATGTGGAATATAAATTATAATTTCCGCCGTTGTGCAGGAAACGGGAAAGCATGGAGCAGAACGATGAACACGGTGAAATGTATCTTTTGGATCCGCCATGTTGGATTATGGTTTTATTGATTGGGGTTTTTCTAGAAGTAATGTTATGTATCCAGGAAGGGTCAAATCAGCTCTGATGTAATTGACGATTATTTCGGCCCCAACTTCTTGGTTGGTTCATGGTAGATAGTGAATAATGACCTCATACAATCAATCTGCCTAGCCTTTTCCCAACTATGTTGGGTTCGCCTTCCAATCTAACCGGACGCAGCTAAATAGCAGTATTTCACATGAAGCGATTGCCTATCTGACCTCCACAACCCAGTAACTGGGTAATACGATACCCCTTGGTAAGACTGGTATTCAGACTTTCGGGCTTCTGACGACTCGTAACGACTGTCAAGGATCCACGAATGACAGCCGGGACCAACGGCTTAACGAGCTTTCTGAGGTACTGAGGAGTCTTGGTATGTAAAGATGGTCACCCATCCACGGATAAACCCCGGCAAGCGTTGCTTAACCTGGATCGAGCCGTGCGGCTGTTATTACTTATCCATGAGCTCCTCATACACAGACTATTATTTCAGCCAGTCTATTCTGTAAACATCTCATCGTGGAAAGTTACTATTTCAAGTGAGCAGTCAATAGTGTCAATCCGAAGCGTCAAGTGGAATGACAGCTCACTTCACGGTGACATTTTTACAGAATAGACCGGCAGGACCTAGTCATTCTTGAAATATAGTCATGAAACTTATACAATTTTCAAAAGTTCTAACACACGAACTAGGATTTGCAATTAAGCCAAGCACTTGCACAGTGCAAATTTATTTTGGTTAGGTTGGACAAAATCTTTTAATTTAACGCTATTGTTTCGAAATTATCGAATACAGAGGCTCTTTCCGTTAAACCCCAGAACGCAGTAATTCCCGATAAACTCCTAATACAAATTTAATTGCTGTTGTCGCCGGTTTCAGGTTTGCTTTAAAGTTATCGCATTTTGCCCAAGTACACAATCCTAGCCAAGTTTGTGCTAGCTATTTTTCTTTTGAAGATATTTATGCCAAGCTTAAAAGTTAAGCTAAGATTTTTAACATCAAGTCAGGCACGTTTTAATCGTGTTACGTATTGAAGTTTTAAATTAATAAGATTATTATAATGGTTTGGAAAATACTTACTGAAAGCATATAACGATTTGGCGATCTTTAAATTACACTACAAGTGTTGATAAGTGGGGATCTACTTATGAAATTAATTTATGCCTAAAAGTCATGAACAAACTGCCCAAAGACGCTTTAAAATAGGTACTAAGGAAATTCCTGATACGTTTCAGACAAGTACCTACATAAGTTCGTAAAGCTAGGGCATTTTCGATAATTGTGTTAATTATGCATTACGTTCCCGTCATTCTATTTAAACGCAGAATTATGTAAAATAGAACATCTTCAAAGAAATTCATTCACAAGGATTTATTATGAACCTACAACTTTCAAGCCTCATTTTACAAATATACAGGTTCCGCCTGCAGTGAGCAATATCACCTATTCTGTCTTTGTCACCGTTTAAGGCGGGTATGGCTGTTCTACCAGCTCGACAGAACTCGGCAGTGTTCGGAAATATTCGGAATTACACCAGCATTTCCTACATCCGAGGCTATTTATTTGGGACAACGTCAACATAAGCTGTATTTATTTAATTCTACAGCTGAACAAAAATATTTACGATGAATATCTCATATTTGTTAGGATCTGGTTTTATTAATAGGTATATTTTATTAAGAGGAGATTAAGTCGTTCATATTTTGAGAGTTTCCTTTTATGTATTCGTGTTCATTTTGATGCCCTCAACTTATGAGATTTTACAGTTAAGAGAGATTCTGTTATTAGACTTCATGTTAGATTGGTTTCTTGAAGTATTCATTTGAATTTTGAACGTCACGAAACATAGAAAACTATCTCAATTTTGATAGATCTTAGTTACAATCGAAGCTATTAATCCTAAAGAGTTTCCATCATGACGGATTGTTCCCCGCATTACACACACTATCCCTCACCACATTACCATATAAACGTACCCCATAAAACTCCACTAATTTTATGGCAAAACCGTTCAGTACATCGCCATAATCCGTTTTCATTCTAATAAAACCTCTCCGATTCCTTATGGAGTAATAAAACGTATTCAAACAACAACTAACGACCGGATCCTACATCAGCATACGACTACAGTTTATTCCCTGTAACATGCAGTTTGTGGCTTCAACGACTCACTCCTGTCCCTAACAGAGCTGTTTGAATCTCGTCCAAAGCCCGTACTGCACGTAATAGCATAGTATTATCGGTTACACGTACGATCACAACAAGCAATGTACGATTGTAATAACGATTTTAACGTTGACTGCGGTTGTAAATAGATAATGTTGAGAGATCGCATAATTATTTGGAATGTAACTTATATTTTTATTTTTAAAACTTCAGGTCTCTTTTACAATTTGTTGAATCGTTGTCATGTAGCCTTTTCAGATGTTTATTCGTTAGTTATGATTTTTCTTGGCTTATTATCCTCAAGTAATATCACTTCTCTTAATATACCTAATTCAATACATGCATAATACATATTATCTTTCAAACCCACCTTCCATAAAGGAGGAGGTTCTATGTTCATAGCGTATGTATGTTGTTTTTTTTCATGTATGTCCATCGATATTTTCGTCAAAAAATGGTAGGTAGAGGAAGCTTGCGCGGTGGTCCCTTAAAAATATTAACTTTGCTTGGGTAGATTTTGAGCTAACCTCAATATTACATATTTTTCCCACTTAGCATAAGTGGATGATGTTATGATAAGTTCCTGTCATTGTTATTTACATAGCAGGTCGTGGTATTCCCGGGGCGTAACTCCGCTGCCGCGAGAAATCACGGTACAGCGGACAGAGCTCCGGCAGGATCTCATGGCGGCTTGGAGTGTGCGATTGTCGCAACCCAGTGCTGGGCACGCCACAATTGCGGCGATAAGTCCCCTCTTTGAGGAGTGGCTAGAGAGGCGCCACGGCGTCCTCACCTTCCGCCTGACACAGGTCCTCACCGGACACGGTTGTTTCGGGAGGTTCCTGTTCCGGATAAGGCGGGAGGAAGCGCCCGGGTGTCACCATTGTGTGGATCGCCCGGAGGACACGGTGGAGCATACGGTGGAGGTCTGCCCGGCTTGGGCAGAGCACCGCCGTGTCCTCGTGGAGGCCATCGGCGGTGGAGATCTCTCGCGTCCGGCCCTGGTCCAGGCCATGGTACGGAGTGAGAGGGAATGGGGAGCCGTCACCTCCTTCTGCGAAGCAGTAATGCTCGCAAAGGAGGAGGCGGAGCGCGTGAGGGAGAGGCAAAGTTCGCGCCCTCACGCGCCTAGCCGCCGTAGGAGACGCCCTGGGCGTCGGGACTCCTTGGAGGATTCCCGGCCACCGTAGGCGCGGGCTTGCGGACGGTGAGCAATGGGTAGCTCGCCCCCGATAAGGAACAGGCCCGGGTCGACGGCGCGTTGTGTTCCACGCGCGCCTCAAAGAGATGTCAGCACCAATGGCGGGGCCCACCAGGGCCGATGCCTGCCGGGGTTGCGGGAAAGTCCGAAAGGGATACCGTGGCCCCTGGCAACACAGGCAACTGAAGGAACACGGGTGGGTTTTAGTCAGTAAGAGTCTGACACGCCCTCCCGCTCCGCCCAGAGCGGGAGAAGTTATTTGATGATTTCCCACCCAAAAAAAAAAAAAAAAAAAAAGGTCGTGGTATTCCAATTTGTGCGTGGTAGGTACCACATCAAAAAAGTGAAAAATAATACCTTTAAAAAAAAAAAGCAATATCGGAAGTCGGTGGCAAAAAACGAAAATTCAAAACCAAAGACACCGACTTCGAAATTAAAGTAGTTTTTGACTTTGTAGTGTTTTTATTGGAAGTTATGTGATGATTTTTTTTTGTAAAAAGTATTTTGAGTATAATATTGGGTATGTAAGTATAAGGTAATACAATTTTCCTGCCGGTAACACCTTCATCAACAATCAAATTATAGCCTTTGAATACTACAAGTACTTTCAACTAACTGTCAGTTGCCTATCGCCCGCTGGTTTGGCTTAAAGCCAAGGAATCTGTCACTAGTTACGTGTTTTCAAGCGTCATTACACCTTGCATTGATATCGGTACAAGTGACGTCATTTTTAACAGCAGATGCTTACAAAATAGAGGCATTTTTGGGGGACTATCTTCTTAATACTTACGAGTAAGTTATTATTGTATAATCAATTGACTATGATGATGAATCAAGTTAATTTCGTAATTAAGAAACACACATAAAACACGCTGAAACTAGGTAATAATTACTAATTCGACTCTCATGTGGAAATAAACAGTCATTCAGTTTAATTAGTTAGCCGTATTTGGCCTCACTTATCCATTACACTATTCGATTACCAACTAAACACTCAAACAGACACCATCCTTTTGGCAAACACGAAAATTCCACGAAATTTATCATTTGACAAACAATCAACAAACACCGACACAGTTATGGCCACTTAAAATTTCACATTTTGCACACTGTGCATAATTCGTTCGTTGATATTCCGTTCGTGTTCCCTTCGATAATGCTGCACTTAATGAAGGTTGATTGCACGTTTGTGTGCTGCTAATATGGCGATATTAGCAATTTACGAAATTCCAAACGTTTTGTAGGTGTGAGGGAACGGATAAACTGATTTGGCGGCGCCAATTGGTATCGAGTGAATTCGATCAAATTTGTTACGCGAATCTGATTTTCTGTCGGGGTGAGCGAATGATTTCTGGCAGATGGGTGTATTTTTTTGGTCCGGAATGGAGCTCTAGTGGCATTCTGTATTATGTGATTTGATCTTTGGTTCTTATAAGAAGATACATCTTTTAAGACACCTTAGTCTATACTTAACACTTTCGAATCCACCCACTTTTCATCGAGCTTATACGCCATGCCGCCATACGTATTGCAAGTGGACCCTCCAGGGGGGTTACCGGCATTACGTTTACGCTAAAGTGAACCCTCGACGTGGGTTCCCGGCACTAAACGTGTAAAGGACCATCAGTTACTCAGTTAGTAACATTTGAGTATCAGGAATTCAAGACCTATGTACAGTCGACCTCAAAATTGCTACACGACCCTAAGGTTGAATGTCATTTGCACGACCGATGTGATAGTTAGATAGTTTGACGGCACGGTTGGCGCGCGATTGACTGCTGCGCTGCGTGTCGCGGGTTCGATTCCCGCACGGAACATATATTGGTATGACCTACAAGAAGTTGTTCCGGGTCTGGCTGTTTGTGTATGTCAGTTTAAATGTTTGTAAACGCACCCACAATACAGGAGAAATTCCTAGTGTGTTATTCCTACGTGTTAAAAAAAAAAAAGGTTGATCCTTAGTGTAGTTTCAATTTCCTACACAAAATTTACTGATTTTCTTGTTATAAGTGCTAACATACGTAAGGTTAATTTGAAGATAGCTAAAATGTATTTCTCTTCTCACGAGAAAACACCTTTGGAATTAGTTTTTCAATACTTATTTCATTAAATTTGCCATTATGAAAAAAAAAAAACATTCAGCTCTTCATCTCTTTTATTATGTTTCATATAGCAAGATTTTCAGTTAATTTTGGTAACCGCCCACATACCGAGGCGATAATATTATTATTTACTTCGCCATAATATAAAATGTATGACCAACTTTTATATTTTTTATGTAGGTAACGTCGATTTCCTCTTATACAAAACAACTCGTGCGTGGAAATTGGCAATCGCTACGATTTTCCTTTTCCATTATAGAAGGTTAAAAATAAAAGCTTTTCATATAAAACTGTATTATATATTAGTTAATCTCTTTATAATCCCGCTTTGGGATAAATGGAAAGGTGAATTTTATTAATTCGATGTTACGTTAAAATATTAATACCAATCTAAATATCTTTAGGTATTTTACTATTTATATTTATTTAGGAACCTTTCGATATTTTCATATATTTGTATATAATATAATATTGTTAAAAAATTGCTTAATTTTTTTGTATTACTAAGTAATTTTATATTGTTTGACATTTTAAAAGTTGTTGAATATTTTTTCTTTGTTTTTTTCTGTACCCTGTCCAAATTTTTTTAAATAAATTATCAGCGAAAAAAGTCGTTTAATAGGTTTGATATTTATGTATGTTATAAGGACAGTGTTAGATAGATAGTATCGGGACGAACCCAGCCAGCGGCAGAGCCCTAATATAATTAAACAGCAGTTAACTAGATCATCCTTCATACGTTCCACTGTAACATAAGGTCACATATTTCATATTATCTGTTATAGTCCACAGCTGAACTAAGGTTATTATAATTAAACATGGGTTGTTGTGGCTGTTGGGTCATCAGATACCATCAGTTTGTTACTTACAACTTCAAAAAAATCAATGGAACGAATGCCCATTTTCACTAACACTACGAAGGTATTAGATTTAGGTGTCGCTTATATTAGGTATTGCATACTGTCATAAGATACCATAGCTACTTTAAACCATCCTTGCAAAGTTGAAAAGTTATTGACACTTAGGAGAAATCTTCAAGACAACAAAGTACTTTTCAACAACAGAAAACTATGCTATTGTTTAATAAAATTGAGATACAAACTCCAAACCCTTATTGTAGCCAGTCTCCTGATTGTTCTTAGAAAGCAAAAGAAAAACAACTCTAAACAAAGTGTTAAACGGTTCAAAGTCCAATAACATCTATCAAATAGTGCTCCGTCAGACAATGTAGTTGTAGAAACTAACCGATTCCAACTATTTTGTAAACAAAAGTAATAAAAGGTCAGAACTATGGTCTGTTCTTAGATAGTGCTAAACTTTGTTATTAGTTATCGTTGTATGTAAACTTTTGGTATTGTTACATACTTGTAATAACATTACTGTTAGTTTATAACGGAGAGGTACTTGTAATAAGTAATTTCAAGTTAGTATTAAGACCAGTTCATCATTTTAAATGGCGTCCAACAATTATGTATTATTAACAGGAGTTGGCAATATCGTCATCTGTATGCTGATGTTATAATGAAATACCTACCAAGATTTTGACACCCGTTTGCCTGTGTCGAAATCTTAGTTTTCCATAGATAATCAAAATCATAGAAATTAGCTCGTCTGTAAAGCTTTATCAATTTAAATCAGGCTAATCACCATCAGAGTAACTTACTTCCAGCAATGCTATATCTAAGCCTAGCTCAAATAGTTCCACTGTATCAGCCATCTTGAACAGCTGAGGGTTTTCTCAGCTGAAGGTCTATCGCTCTTAGTCTCTAGAAGCAAAAAGGAAATAATCCGCCCTACATTCAAAACAGATCAACACAATCTAACTGATAACTTTGAAGCACACCTATCCATCAGAGCTTCTAGCAAATCTCCATAAAAGCCAATAATAGCCGGATATATACGTGATCATAGCGTTTGAGACATTTTACATGTAAATGCGATGCAGGCTACAGACACGTCACGCGCCCACTTGAAGCTCCACAGAGGAGTGATTGATATTGTTTGAGATGTGGGACGAGCAGAATTGTAGGTACGATATCTACATCTATAAATATTAAGAAATCTATTACACTACACAGCAGAGAACACTAATCTACATGGTCCTCATAATATGGCCTGACCAAGATTATATTTTATTTTAACCGCCTCTGTGGTCTAGTGGTTAGACCACCTGTCTCAGGCCCAGAGGTTTGCCCCCACTGGGAATCGAACCCGGGGGTTCGATTCCCAGTGGGGGCAAAATTTTCTGCTCGGTGTGGTTGGTGGTAGGGCTTGTTTTAAGTCCGCCTGGCTAGCTACCACCATCTTATCTAAGTCTGTCGCCATAAGAACAATTTTACCAGCATTGTTGTGTTCCGGCAGTAAGAGGTAAGATAGCCAGTAATTCCTCTGTGGTTGAGGATTCCGGGTAAAGCTCGCTTCCATCTTCGGCCTGATCATCACTTACCATCAGGTGAGATACAGGCAAAGAGCTTCCCCGTTGTGATAAAAAAAAACTGGACTTTAAATAAAGAGACTGTGACCTCTGAGTTTGTTTCGGCCTTTCTTCACTGAGTAGTCAGATAGGAAACGCTAATCTCATCTAGCTTATTTTTAATAAAAAAAATGTATGACGTCTAAAAGTGATTCCTGTATCTTATTAACAGAATAATCGATTTCAGTTCACAATTTAGCGACGAATAAAGCGCAGGCACTAATTTGACCGACTTATCAAAATTGCTGGAAGTTGAAGTTTCACGAATAAACCTACAGAGGTCTTAGTGTAAGTTTGCAAGTGAGTAAACGTAATTATCGCGTTTGCGTTAAGATTTTTATTCTCACCTTTATATTCTTAGCATTATGATCTATCAGTCAAATCTAAATGCAAATGCTATAGTTACGTTTACTCACTTGCAAACTTACACTAAGGCCTCAGGTAATCTTTCCTTTTACAACGTTTGAGCCGAATGGTGACTAAATTGAACGTAAATAACTTCACTTACTTTCGTCTAAGAGGCAAGTGTGGATTATCCTATCAGAATTTATTATTGACCAACCATACTAGAGATAGAGACGATCTCAGTTCAAACAAGGTTTCATTGAAATAATTGCATTTTAAAGTCAGCCAATATCAAGGCTCCAAAATTTCCATTACAGCCCTGGAACATATTCAAGAGGGTAACTTTTAAAGTGTACGCTCCACAGGCTACTCAAAGGCATTGCAGCGAGCATTCTTCGGGAATCTCCACTTTGTGCATTCCGCTGTTCTAAAGTATCGGTGAATTTGAATACGGATGATGCTCATATTGAATTCAGAACGTAAAGATAAAACAAAATACACATAAACATAATTGCAAATGTTTTACTTTTTAATTAATTTGTTTTGGTTATTGTTTATATTGTAATTCATCAATTTTTATTTTATAATTTAGTGTTTTTTAATAAATAAATGAATGAAAACAATAAAAAGTATTTAAAGCAATATTTTTCTTTCTTTTAAAGTATTGTATACGTCTTATGATAGTGTTATATGAAAAAACGTTCTTTCTAGAACAAAGCAATAGAGATCACACAGAGATTTGATCTACCATTGGGTTTTTGTCAGAAATTCTTCGCATTATATTATATAAATAAAAGAAAAATAAAATATTTATTTTGGACCAAACACTTATCTACATTTTATAAACCTGCCAAACTGCGTGTCAGTTTGCCGGCAGGATTAGCGCTCGTCTTAAAAGATTTGGTATAAACAATCATAATCAGAATTCGATCAAAGTTTTACATCTGGTTTATGTCTAAGCAAGCGAACAAATTTTTAATTTTTGACAGATTTTCCATACAAAAACTGTCAGACGTCAATTTTATTCCACGGATAAAAGATGGTGGCTTTGGTTACATCAGCTCTTAGTAGGTAGATACAGATAGTTTCATTAATACAGATAGTTTATTGTATATAAAAGTACTGGTCGTAACCAAAGTTTAGAAATACTTCATTATAATGATGATAGTTGATGATAGTCTGGTTGCAAGCAACGCAGGACCAGTCACTGCAGCGATACTAGGGCCTAATCTATGTTCAGCAGTGGGTTATTTTGGCATAAAGGATGATGTTTGTCATACAAATTGTTGACCGCGACAATGTATTGCTTTAATAAAAAATAAAAAAAAAATAGCGACCTGCCCCTGCTTCGCCCAGTGCAATGGCGACATGTCAATACACCGAGATTTCTGTACTATTTCTACGATCAATATATGTTTTATCCATTGTGCATTTTAGAAGATCTAAACAGTCACAAACTTTGTTTACTCGCGACTTTTTACGATGGAAAAGAACAAGATATGACATAACAAACCAACCAAATAATAACCACGTAACTTCAAAACATCAAACAAAAGAAAAACATTTGAAACCCGACACAATAAAATGATTTTCAACCCATCGCAAGCCACATCTTTAATTCAAAAGATACCTCCTCCTATACAGCTCAAGTGATCTGCTTTTGCAATGTGAATTGAGTTTTAAAACTTCCCCAATCGTTACTAAGCAGTTAACCAGAGATTAACAGCGGGTTGAGAAATTTAAAGGTGCTTTTAATACTTTTAATTAAGTTCACTGTTTCTCACGGTTGTTGCTTAGCAAGGTGCTAGGTGTTATCAAGAATTTTGAAGATGTTTGTTGTAGGATTATGGAGTCGAAAGCCGGCTTATTCGGAGTATTTTTTGTAGGATTTGTGTTTCCAAGAATTGAAGTTTGCTGGTTTTCGCTTTTGTTCGAAAGAACTTTGAAGGTCACCTTCTAAGAAAGAGGCGCAATTTTATTTTACGAGGAAAAGCGTAGAAAAAAAGTTGCTAAGTACATATGATTTTCTAAGAGAAATAAAAAAATATGTACTCATTTTAAAAGATTCTCAGTAATTTATTTATTTAAAATGAAAAAGTGATTTCTTAAAGCAAGAACTTTATGTAAGCTAAAGAAAATCTGGAGGAAATCTTTTACTGCCCATGGCGGATTAAAAGATAGTCGCGTTGGATCAATTCAATCTCCTGCATATTACATAAGATAAATCCCAGACTCCTATCTTAAATATCAGTCTCTCAACAATAATACCGAAGTCAAAGCAGTATTTTGATAGGTTTTCGAAAGCATGAAACTGAAATGTCATTTTGTCTCAGCGTCCTCAATTAAAGCCTGTCACAGGCTTGGAGTCCAAAGCAAGGAGCATCACAGGCCTATCCTCGTTAGGTTCGCCAATTTGGACATTAAGGCCTCGGTTTGGAAGGCAAAGACGGGGTTGAAAGGTACCAAAATATCTATTAAGGAGTTCTTGACCAGGGCCAGGCAATCTGTGTTCGGTAAGGCGCGTGAGCACTTTGGTATGCGGTCGTGCTGGACTCAAGACGGCGTCATCTTTATAAAGGCATCTGATGGAAGTCGGCACAAGGTTACTGCCATTGACGAGCTGAAGCCCTTGATAGCCAAGTATCCTAAGGCGCCGGGTGCGACTCCATCATCGAGATGAAGAAGTGAATGACGCTGCCGGGAGCCTGAAAAACACAGAATATAATTATAGGTGAATGTTTGACTTTGATTTCTTGTTGTTTGTAAGTAATTAGTAGTTTCATCGACTCGTAATCTTTACTTACCTTTCTGTAGTTGTCCCGTCTCATAGATATCTTTCTTTTGTGTTTGTGCCCCAATTGTTTACGTAATTGATGTGAATCGAGGTGTATTGGTTTTTCAATAGTGTTTACCTTCAATAGACTTTATTTTTCAACCTCATCTCATTAAATGTTTTTTGTTGTGAATGTCAGCTTGTCAAAGTGACGTTAGTAATATTCGACGTTGACGTTACTAGTAACGTTCTGAAATAACTGGCTTTGTGTTTGCGTCAGTTTCGCTTTCGCTCATATTATTATCTCACAAAGATGATATTACTAACGTTTCGTTTGACGTTGCGCTTCATTTTTACTGAATGTTTTCTTTAATTATTTTTATTATTTGTGACCTTCAACTTTTTTGTGTCTTTTATATTTTTGGGCTCAACGGTTTTCGCTTTGCTTCCAGTAGAGTTAAAAAAGTAAACTCATGTTATTTTTTATTTATTTTTTGTGATGTTCTGAAATCCATGTTTGTACCTACTGCTTTTAGTGTTGGTGTTAGTTGGCGGGTGGTGCAGTGTCATGCACGTGTTTAGTATAATTATAATATTACATTTATTTAGTTTAGTTATGTCTGACAATGAGTCTTATTTTTCTGCCAACCAATCTACTGCTTCTTCTAGCGATGAAAGCTTTTGTTCTTTCACCTGCACTCTTGGTGACTTTATAAAACAAAATTTTAATGTTCACTCAAATCGGTTGGTGAATGTGTGTCACATTAACGCTCAAAGTGTTCCAAGCCACTACAGTGAGCTGTACGACGCGTTCAATAACAGCAATGTTCACGCCATCTTGATCTCTGAAACTTGGCTTAAGCCGCATCTCTTGTCCACCACTTACCCTCTTCCTGGTTTTGTTCTGATACGGAATGATCGGATTGGTAAAGGAGGGGGTGGTGTGGCCATATACCTTCGCAGTGACTTTCCTCATAAAATTCTTGCTACTTCCTCTTCACATTATTCTGCTTCTGCTGAGTTTATTTTCCTTGAAGTCTGTGTCAAAGGAGCAAAAACAATTATTGGTGTTATCTACTGTCCTCCCACTGTCGATTACTTCACTGAATTCGAATCAGTACTTGAATCTTTGGGTTCGGAGTATGCACATCACATCATCATGGGTGATTTCAACACAAACCTCCTTTCCCAAAATTCCTCTCGATCCCGTAAGCTCCTCCATCTTATCGAGTCAGCTAGTCTGCACGTATTACCGCTCAAACCTACTCATCATAACATTGTTGGCGATGACACCTGGCTCGACCTGATCCTCACCTCGAATCCTTCCCTCGTTTCCTCCCATGGTCAACATGACGCTCCAGGGTTTTCTCATCATGACATGATTTTCCTTTCCTATATCCTGAAACCTCCCAAATCTAAACCCAAGGTTCTGTACAGGCGCTGTTTTGCTCGGATGAATGTCGACAAGCTCAAGGAAGATGCATCTATGGTCGATTGGGAGCCTATGACGGAAGCTGCTTCGGTTGACGACAAGGTTGCCATCTTCAATAATGTGGTAGTAAATCTATATGACATCCATGCTCCCGTAAAAAAAATCAAGTTAAAACGCCCACCTGCACCATGGATGACACGAGGAATACAGATGGCAATGCGACGTAGGGACCGCGCGTTCCGTAAATTTAAAAGGGATCGTACTGATGAGAACTGGACGTTATTCAAGGCTGCAAGGAATAGATGCAATCAGATGATACGCAATGCTAAACGCCGCCACATTCTGGATTCTATTAGCTCTTCCTCTGCTGCCGATATTTGGAAATTTCTTGGAATTCTTGGCATCGGCAAATCGCGACATTTAGACCTTCCTAATTCTATTGACTTAGACGATCTCAACCGGCATTTCTCCACTGTTTCTACCATGGATCGTCTAACCAAGCAACAAACGCTGTCTTTAATTTCTGGTCTAACGCGTCCTCATATTAATCCTTTCAGTTTCATTCCAGTTGAACCGGGAGAGATCAGAAAGATCATTCTTTCCATCAAATCAAAGGCGGTGGGATGTGACAATATCACCCGCGGTATGATCATCACTATTCTGGATCATCTCTTACCCGCGATTACCCATATTATAAATTTTTCCCTATACACCGGAGTATTCCCTTTCCTGTGGCGCAAAGCCTATGTGCGTCCATTACCTAAGGTTTCCAATCCCTCTCTTCCTACCGACTTCCGTCCAATTTCTATCCTTCCCTTCCTATCCAAAGTGCTTGAGGCCTGTGTCCACAAACAATTCTCTAACTTTATTCATCGGAACTCACTCATTAGCCCTCTTCAATCTGGGTTCAGGCCTGGGCACAGCACTGTTTCCGCCCTCCTTAAAGTGACTGGCGATATAAGGGCAGGATTGGAAGACACCAAAGTAACCGCTCTAGTGTTGGTTGATTTCTCGAATGCCTTTAATACCGTCAGTCACGACATCCTATTAGCGATTCTGTCATATCATATGGTCTCTCCCGAAGCATTGGAATGGTTCTCCTCTTACCTTCAGGAACGTCAGCAGTCTATTCATGTTGGAGATTCTTCTTCATGCTGGTGTGATTTGGAAACTGGCGTTCCACAAGGCGGTATACTTTCTCCTCTTCTGTTTTCCATTTTTATTAACCTCATAACTTCCGAACTTCATTGTGCGTATCATCTGTATGCAGATGACCTGCAGTTGTACTGTCAAGGAAGGGTGGATCAATTACCTGAGGCTATCGACAAATTAAATAGGGACCTGATAGCTATAAAAACCTGGGCTGATAGATTTGGTGTAGCCGTAAACCCTACGAAGTGTCAGGCGATCATCATTGGCAGTCCACGCAGTATTAGCAAGGTGGATGGTACAGCCTTGCCCCCAGTTCTCTTCAATGGTACGATCGTTCCTTTTAGCACTGACGTGAAGGACTTGGGTTTGCACGTTGATAGTACCATGAACTGGCGTACTCAAGTTGCTAGGGTAAGTCAGAAGGTTACTGGAACGTTGCGGGCTCTGTACCGATTGAAAAATCTATTACCATCGAGTACGAAAGCAATGCTTGTGCAGTCCTTAATTTTCCCTATCATCGATTATGGTGATGTGTGCTACTATGACCTGAATGCAGATCTTCTCAACAAACTTGACCGTCTCCTCAATAATTGCATTCGATTCGTTTTTAATCTGCGTAAATATGATCATGTCTCTGCGCATCGTTCGCTTCTAAAGTGGTTGCCCATACGCCAGCGCAGAGAGCAAAGGGCGCTGACCACCTTGTTCTCATTTCTTGACTCTCCCTCTTCCCCTAGTTATTTAGCCCCCCACTTTCAGTACATTTGCACCAACCACAATAGAAATCTACGATCATCTCACAATCGTCTTCTTCAATGTCCCACTCACCGCACAGACTTCTTTCACTCTTCTTTCTTCATTCAGTCTATCTCTCTATGGAATGCGCTCCCCCAGGAAATCAGGATGGCAACCAACCGATTATCCTTTAAAGTTAAAGTTCGCGAGCATATTCGTAAGAAGCTGGCAGTATCATCACAACGGTAATATTTTCCCATTGCATGTCTTATTTTGTTGTAGTATATTTATGTGTATTTATTTGTGTTTATATATAAATATATAATGTATATATATATATAATTAGGTGTATATATTACATTGATAGTTTAGGTATTAAATCCATATATTTAAATAAATATTTATCTCTTGAATTCTCGCTATTGCACCTACCACTGTTTGTCTCTGCATCACCCAAAGGTTGACTGGTAGAAAATGCCTAAGGCATTAAGTCCGCCTCTGTACATTTGTGTGCTTGAAGTATTAAATAAATAAATAAATAAATAATAAATTTTGTATAGTCGACCTCGTAATTGCTTTAGCACCCTAATGTTGAATGTCATTTGCACTTCATAAAACGACAAGGTCTATTTGTCTATGACGCAGTTAAATAGTTTCAACCTTAGTGAAATTTAAATTATAGTATTATTATTTTTTGATGCGCGCTTTACTTGTGTTAACCATGTTTGGTGTACAAACACGCTGTAAATTACTGTGTGCGTGAAGAGTAGCGTTAGCACATAATACACACACAAACAGACACTTCCGACTTCACCCGTGACTCGTCCGGTCCGGTACCGAGAGCTGCTGCGCTTACACACACATTGACTTACCACAAGTAAAGCGCGCGTCGCATCGGTGGATAATAATACTATAGATAGGTGAAAATTGTTGTCAAAAGTTGTTAAGCAATTAAGAGGTCTACTAGAGAGCGATAAAGATGAGAAAGTTTGAGATAACTAAAAAACAAATCACTCGGTAGTAAAGGCTCGTATACACTGGCGCGATATCGCGGGCGCGACAATGTAGCGCTGCTTGTCGCGCTCGCCCCAGTGTGTACGAGCCGTGATCCTCGGTGACAAAAACAACAAAATCTTTTATCTATCGACTCAGTTCAATACCCCACACATTGCATAAGTGACACTAACATAAAACGAAGCATTCAGCATCAATCTCTCAACGCCGATAATTTATTAAGAGCGAAGCAGCCGTCACTAGGAGTACGATACATCACAATGAGTCAACTTGCAGTGAATCATATCAGCGAAGTCTGTACGTGTGCTATCTTTAATTCAGTAGCTCAGTGAGCGAGTGACGTGGTGTGAGTGATGGGTGAGTAGCGAGCGTGAAGTGACAAAAATGTGATTGTTATGAGAACCTTTGTAATTTTGGGGCAGATTTTTCCCCAATCAGATCATTTATCCGTGGAATCATATTGACGTGTGAAAGTTGATGGAACAACTATCAAAAATTCAAACTTAGAATCGAAACAGGCAATCTTTTCCCATTAAAAAAACAATGTAATAAACTATGAAATGGAATGATTGTAATTAAGTTTTACTGATTTCTATAGCGAATAACTAAAAATAGTGAGATTAGGTATTACGTAAACACTTGTAAATGTATTCGGCATAATTCTAGTAAGATTAATGTTCATAGTGTTTTTCTGTAATCTTCGAATTGGCATAGAATTACAATCAAATGGCAACAAAGTGCAAATACATAAATAAACAAGAATATTAACTGAATGGCGCTAAGAAACATTTATTTATTTATTTACGGAAACCCACACGGTACATAAACCAAATAATTTATTAAGTAAAAAGCAACAAAATTCGTTCAAAACAACTCATTCATTACCCGCTATTGGCGCTCTTCCATATTTACAGAACATAATCAAATCGCTACCGCTCATACATTAGAGAATAAATAATATATATATTTTTGTCCCTCCAATGCTCCTGTATTTCAATATTTTTCACGTGAAACGAATTGGTATAACTAGAGCGAGCTTGAATCACAATTTTGCTAGATTTTTTTATCATACTCATTTCGAGGCAATTTTCGGAAAAGCCCCTTCAATAATTCTCGTTAAGAAAATGTTTTGATCTTTTGGTTAGAACTGTGGCGAATAAAATGGAAATCTCGTTGTTCCTTTGTTTGGAAAATGAATACGGTTTTGGTATGGATTGAGAACAGGTGTTGATCGTAATGTAAAGAATGTAATCAAGAGAATAAATTGTGATTGTTGATAAGGTACTGTTATTAATTCTGCATGCCAAATTGAAGTAATGATTTTGGTGGAGTATGTATGTATTAGTCGTTATTGATTGTTCTGTCTGCAAATTACTGTAATGTTTGTTGTGTCAAAGCCAATGTAATTGATTGGTGATACATCTCTGCCTTTCGAGATCCCTTTGAGATACACGACAATTATCTATGTATATGGATATTGTTTTAGCCCCTAAAGGCTTGGGAAACGGTATTAGGTTAGTATATAGTTCACATCGCAGTGACTGTAGTCCCAGAGAGACGTAATGGGACTTAGTTGAACAACATTTCGGGAAAAGATGATTATATTCACTGAAGAGAAGAGAAGAGAAGTATTTTCACTGTTATTATTAAGCATACTAAAGACATTCTGGAAAGCTAACCGACAAGAAGCGAAATGACCTACGGTGCCGAGACATGGACGTTCACAAAGGAGACTGTCCACTGCATACGAGTAGCACAAAGGGCCATGGAGCGAGCCATGCTTGGCGTAACCCTACTATACCGAGTGCGTAACAACAAAATCCGTCGTAGGTGGAAAGTCTACGACTTCAGAGGCAGGGCGATGCGCCTCAAGTGGAGTTGGGCAGGACGTCTAGTTAGACGCGGAGATGGCCGATGGAGTAAAGATGTGACCGAATAGCGTCCAAGATTAGGCCAAAGATACCAGGGCCGTCTAAAAGCACGTTGGGTTGATGATATCGTCAAAGTCGCGGGAAGCACCTGGATGCAAGCACGGAACCGGGAAGTATGGCATAAAAAAGGGGATTAAATAAAATTTAGCTTTCAATACATGACAAAACAAGCCGAGAAACTTTAGCGGGCAAAACAACAATTATTGTCACTTTAGCAATCCCACTACTGACTCAAAACCATTTAGAACTGTCTCACCCACCACTAAAATACCAGCATTGTAATAACTGAAGACAGCTATAAGTGACAGAGTGTCGACTAATCCTTACTTGAGTCGTGTAACCGGCTGGAGTTCACTGACTCATTTTATTTTTTCGTCAGTATTGTTTTTGGGGACGCCTTCTACGTAAGTCTGATTCAGATAGTAATTTTGTCTTTCAACGCGTTGAAAAAATGTTCTTGAATACTGATTTATTTTTGTTTTATAGTACATTTCTGTCGAGGCCAGCAACTCAAGCATTGATGGACGATCGTGAAAATGTGGGCCGAGTCGTAGCCGAGGCACACATACGTGAGGTCATCAATGGTTGGTTGCGGCCAAGGCTTGAATAGTGCTTTTCTCAAATAATGCGCGGAAATTCAAACAAAGTAAATTAATTATAAATTCCAGAATCATTTGACGTACAACGTTAATTTTTCACGCGCCAATGCAATGTATTCATTTGTTTCTTCTTGGTTGTCATGTGTTGAAGTAAAAAGTTCGTTCCATTATTAAATAACACGACACATAATATGAGTTTTCATAGTAATTTATTTGGCCGCTACACAGGACAGATATGGATTTTCATAGTAACATTGCTGGCCGCATCGTCATTTGTTTTGGATCAGTACAGCAATTTCGATTTATCTCGAAGAAGGTTGTCAAAATAATGGTCGAATTTCCAAGCATGTTTGAGAAAAAGAGCTTTAAACAGCTACATAGTTGATTGACTCAACAGAAAAACCAATCTGCCTAGCCTTTCCCAACTATATTGGGGTCAGCTTCCAGTCTAACTGGATGCCGCTGAATACCAGTATTTTACATGAAACGACTGCTGTGATTTACTCAACAGCATAGCCTAAAAATAACAGCAGGTCAACTATCAACAAGCAAGTATTAGTCGACCACTTTTTCAAAAATTCCCAGCAAATTGGAACTTCACTACGTCACTAAGACTTAATAGACCTTGTATGATACCCTTAGAACTCTTCGTAAAGAACTCCTTATTTGTATGCGTGCGTACATCGTGCGTGAGTGAGCGTAACATCTTTAGCATAATCTAAGTAGACTGTTCTCCGTAGGCTGTGACAACAGACTCGTCACAGTTACTACTAACTACATATTACAAGTTACGTCACACGTCTGACGCCGCGTCTTTAACATTATTACCCCCGGGTGAAATTGAAGCTTCAGTTTTGTTGAGAATTAATTACCAATGTTGTTGATTTAAGTTAGTTTGATGAGGACTGTTCCACGTGATTTTCGAGTTACATAACGAAGGAGTATTTGGAGCAAGGCCGTTGTTGTTATAAATAAGTGATAGTTAACTCGTGTATAGATAATTATTTCAATAATGAAACAAAATTGACACGAGTTTGGTGACATTTATAATTGAAAGTGGATTATAGGGTCTTGTTGAACGGTTGTATAAAATGTTTGAACCAATCCAGCAAGCGAACACTTTGACATGACACGAGATATGTGAAGATTCATGCCAACGGGATCTTAGCAGTTTGATTTGAATTATTGTCGAACCAATAAGACTTGATGTGTTTTAAGCAAGGTCTATTATCGGTATCACAAACTCCATCTATTTTAAATATTTCATGTATCATTGTCTAACGTTTTTGAGAAATCCTAAATATCTCAAAGTAGTTCGTCATAATCCACCTAAATCAAATCCGTCTACCCTAATTACTTCACGATGTGCTCCAAAATTTGTTAGATCAAACCCCAGTTGATTGATCCCGAAGATTACCTTAAGGCACATATCAGCACAATGTCGGTAATTGGCGTAATAACTAACTTATACGTATCGTTGCCAAGCAGGCAAAAGCTCATCAATTTAGTCAGGAAGCGATGTACCTTTAAGATCGAATTTCTGTAAAGGAGCGTGTTATGCGGCGTTTTCTATTGCCGAATATTGTAAGGTTTCTTGACACCTCGATTGTATTTCCTGGAAAACAGTTAAGGAAAATTGACATATTAGATAAGTGAACTATCTATTACATACATTTTCCTTATTTGTTTTCTGTGTTTCATAGTTGAACTATTCGTTTTCATCGATGGAGAGTTTGAAAAGTAAAATTCCCATAAAAGAAAAACCAAAACTGTTCTAGCTGTCGATATATTTTATTAGAAGTTTGCTGAATTACCCAGTTACTAGGTAGTGAAGGTCAGATACGCAGTCGCTCTATGTAAAATACTGGTATTCAGCTGCATCCGGTTAGACTGGAAGCCGACCTCAACATAGTTGGGAAAAGGCTAGGCAGATTGATTAAGAAGTTTGCTGAAAAGGTTACTGTGGCAAAACCAATAAAAAATACGAATAAATTATAACTGTAATAAACACCTTCCCCGCCCCACTTTAGTCTCCACGACTAATTTTCATTTAATCATGTAAACCTTACAGCAATGCTAATGTTACGGCCTCGCGCACGGTGGGGCGTACTGTAGCCGTGCTGTTGCGGCCAGCCTGTGCTATTCGCGTCGTCATCGGCAGGGCGACATGTTTTGAAAAAGACATACATTTCATCAGACATCGCATGGCGGACGTATCGCTAAACCAGAATTATTTCACATTAAATACCAGGCCTATATTAATGTCCATTATTTTCGAAGGAATTTACATATTGGTAACAGCCGGATCAGCTAATTATTGACCTCTCATTATAAAGCGCAAATGTTTTACTTAAGATCGTCAATCCACTACCACCAATTGAGAAGTTCAAAACAATTTATTCAACTCCACGTTTTTATTCTAGGTGTTACATACATACCGAAGTAAATGACAGCATACTCACTATTTTGACGTCCCCAGATGCATTTATTTACAACCCAGTTTAGTTTACCGATGCGGTTTTTGCATAAACAAACCGATTTACGGTGTAACCATGAAATAAAAAAGACGTTAAATCGAATAGTAGTAAATCTGTTAATGGCCAGATTTACAGAAAACATTCGACGTTAAATAGCCCATCATAATGATATATGGCTTCAGTAGCCAGGTGGCCAGTATGTGAGAAAATTGGTTCAATTTTGTCTTAAATCAGATAGAAGATATCAGTCGCATGATTTGTAAAAGTTTTCTTATCTGTTTTTGGGGTCAAGAAACATAGATACCCGCGAGTCGAAAACAAAATGGTTTCACAGTTTCAGCAATAAGTTGAATAAATAAGCCGTTGAGACTTGGGGTTTTTTGACACATTACATCGAAACTAAATTTTAGCTAAAATTAAAAAAGAAATTCCCGGGAATGCTGTGTTGTATCTAATCAACCGACCGTCGACCTCATCTAGTTTTAAAACATGTGAAAGTGTTTGTATAAACCTACTTACAGAAAATAAATAATTTATCAAATTTCAGAAAAAAAATATTTCATACTTCAAATGAATTTCACATTTAAACCGCAAAAACCGCCGATTATTCTCGACATAGAAACTGAAAAATCTACAAAAAGTGCAAAGGCAGCAAAGGTATGAATTACAGTTGAAACCAAAACGGCACATTACCAAGAATCGCTATTCACGATCGTCGATTACAGACATCGTTGCGCGGCACTCGCTTTAATCGATTTAATCGTTTCCTGTATGAATCGTACCTCCCAAATTGTCTTTGAATATCCTTTAAATGAATGGCACGCTGATTGTGTGCGATGTTTTATGTGCTTTTGTTCCTGTGGAGGTCGTATAGGTATCGATTATGGGGGCAGGCTTTAAGATAATGGTTTCATGTGTGACGACAATATTTGTTGAAGATTTTTTGGAATTACAGGGCGTTTTCTGCTGAGAAAGCTGTTCAAGAATATTTGTATGTTTATCAGGCGAAAAGAAAATGGACATTAGTGTTCACCAACATAATATTATCCTTTTTAACCCCCGACGGAAAAAGAGGGGTGTTATATGTTTAACGTGTGTATCTGTGTATCTGTCTGTTCCCTCGTACCTCCCAAACAGCTGAACCGATTTTGATTATAATTTTTTTGTTTGAAAGGTGTCTTGATCGAGAGTGTTCTTAGCTACAATTCAAGAAAATTGGTTCAACCGTTTGAAGATTATCAGCTCTTTTCTAGTTGATGATTGGATGTGCGCATCTTCTACAGGTCTGATCGATTCGAAATTTAGTATTCTGTTACTTCAATGATATAAGAACAACTTAGTAACCTTGAACCGATACTGCAGCATCACCTGGAATTGTGTCGGGGGTTATTTAAATTTTTAATTAGAACTTGTTTGAAAATGAATTGTAGCTTGTTGTGAACTTTTTACTAAAAAGCCCTTAGCAGTGGTCGGTTAAAAGCTTATAATATTATGTTGTTTTTTAGAAGGAGTGTACAGATTATTCTGTTTATCAGTATAATTAATCACCCATTAAGCTGTACAAAGACAAATCTCCATGCAGTAACATCTCTGCTGCAATTCCTTTTTATCCTCATTCAAGGTATAGCTTCCTTTTGTCATGCTTGAGTCCCTCCACACAACTAGATTATTTCAAACAAATCAATAATTCTCTCACGGGCTCATATTCCTTTCCTAATTCCAATTTCTCTTCTACCTAATGACTATTCCATACCGAACTCCTGCGTCTGCCCCAATTCGGCCATCGTTTATTATTAAAATTGCCCCTCCAAGTTCCAAAGCTCGTAACAGATATTTATTGGAGCAATCCTTATAAACAATGACTAAAATCTAATATAGACTGGTGTTTTGCCAAACGTTAGTACAATCGCGTTCAAAATTATATTTAATGCTGTAATTTGGAGAAAATTGCGCTGATTCGGCAGTAGTGCGAGGCATAAACTGTTGGCGTTTTAATTTTAGTTTTGTGTATTTTACTTGTTGTGTTATTTTAATGATAAGTTCTGTTGACGAAGCGAAGAAATCCGGGAGTAGCTTTTTACTTTACCTTAGAATTTTAATTTAGCACCGCATGTTATAGGATAGGTACAATGACTTTAATTGCAAAACTGATTCTATGATTCTTCTATGTTTGTCTTTCATTAATTCTTGTGTTTTATTTTACTTGTTAATCAAACTTTTTTATTAAATAAAACAAAAATTATTTTATTTATTTATCAAATGTAAGTAAATTCCTTACTAAAAATACATTCTTCACATTTGGATAAACATTGAAAGGTGTGAAAAAAATCGCCCTAACAACCACAGTATTTTTCTTATGAACGATGAATACCAGAATCAAGTATTTGACATAACAAACAAAAAATAATCAACACCCTCTTTCACTCATGCCTTAGACCCAACAAATTAAAGATTGCAAGTGGTAAATTCAGCAAGTTGTTCGTCGAGACAGGCCGGACATCGGCACTCTGAACAGATGGCCGGCTTAAAGTTTCTCTCAAGCGACTATAGATACGTACTAACGATGTCCCCCCACCAGTAAGGAGGGAGTTGTGCTGTGCAGCAGCTTTGTTTAGTTGAAGGATGCTGTTGAAAGTAACCCTGAAGTTTGACTACAGTAACTACTTTATGATATCTAGTTAGTTAACGGTTCATAGGTGTGAGATCACATCCCATTTCTTCTGTAAAAGTCTCACCGTGAAAACTTAGGTGAAGTGAACTGGAAGTAATGTTGCAATAGTGTCAATCCCTATAATCAGATGGAATAACAGCTCACTTCATTTACATTTTCACAATGAGATCTTTACAGAATAGACGCGTTTGGGTACGGATGTAGGTCTGTCAAATATTTTGCAAAAGCTAATACGATCCGAAATAAGATGTCTCTGTAACTCATAACTGAACAGATCAATAACTTTTTTACTATCGTACCTAATGATAGGTCAGTTGGTTCCACTACAATATAGAATCCTTTGTTCTAAGTAGTCTCGTATTCACTTCGCCAACTCTTAAACTATATTGTCGTTGCCTTAACTCTGCACCCGTACCGGTAACAATCAGTGATTTAGAACTAATTGTAACTTTGTTTTATCCTTGATCACGCTATCTGGAACCTAATTCTACTAATTTATAAACGTTACAATGGTATCTCAATGGTGAATTTTTGACAGATTTGCCATACAAAAACTGTCAAAAACTCACCATTGAGAGACTATTGTAACGTTTATAAATTAGTAGACTTAGGCCCCTGTAAGGAAATGCATTTAGCAACGCCGTAGCTTGTTCGCTTATAGCTACGTCGTAGTAGTCGTAGCTGATACCCAATCCGCTACGACGACTATTATTCTTAAACTTTATTAATTGTGCATTTTTATCCGTTTATTAGCCGTTTATATTGTTAATCTTTTTATGTTTAGAAAACATATCACAACGCCTAAGTTTGTTTAAAGGGTAGGTAGTGACGTGTATTATATAAGTTTCGCCAGTTGTGTGGTGAATTTGTAATGAGGAGTGACCATTTTGCCATTAACTAGGCGTAGATCTAGACGATCTACATGAAAATTCTCCGTAAAAAAAACCAACACGTTGACTTGGTAATAGAACCCAAGTTCCCACGCTTAGCATTCGCGATTACGTGTGACTCCGGATTTTTTATCTGTTTCTTTTATTTTTAGTTAAATTATTTGGGGGTTATAATAAATATATTTTTGAAATTTGTTGATTAAGCCCTTTCATTTGATACCAAAAATGGCACTATCAAAAAAACTTTTTTTTTATTTCATGACTTTATGTCCTCTAGAGGGCGCCATATTCAATTTAATGTGACGCCACATGGCCTATAATAACCAGCGTACGATCAAGACGCTTCCATCGATACTCTATTTGTCAAATTATGATGAGTAGTTTAGAAGTTATGATGGAATAAATGAACTTACATATATACATACATACCGGTCAAAATCATAGCCCTCCTTTTTGCTTCACCGCAGTCGGGCAAAAATAATCCACACGTCACTACCATCATCCTCAAAACTTCAAGATTACTAACTAAGCCACACCCTCCAATCCAACCAGCTTTCAATTCCCTTTGAGTCCCTGCCAGCAGAGTTTATACACCTACTTAGTGTGCTCAGGAATGTTGTCATACACAAAGAGAATTTTTGATTAGGATTTAGTCTAGGTCGTGGGGGTAAGCCGGGACTTAATCAGAGTAAGTGTGATAACGTGATTGCTGTCCAAACACAAGCCTTTGTTAGGTAGTTTTTTCTGATTACAAGGTGATGAGTTTAAGTTTACAATAGACGTAGATATAATTTAGTAACCTATTCCGCTTAACTATTCTTACAACACGCTATGTACGGGTTCGCGACAAGTCAATCGTCATCCGGAGGATGCCTCGTTGAGAGGTGAAACACGTGTCGATTTCTTACAGGGTTTTTTAAGACTCTTTAAGAATAGTTAAGCGGAATAGGTTACTAAATTTATCTACGTCTATTGTATTTTATAATGGATTTCCGCCAAGTCACACCTGAATCAATTAACAGAGTTTAAGTTTCGTAGACCAGAGGGGCAATTCCTGTATTTTTATGAACGCATTCGCATCTCATTCGCGATCTATCAAAAATACAATCATTTTACCAACATTTTTGACAGATTTCGACTTGAATGTGAAGGTTTTTTATTCGACTTCCAAAAAGGAGGTTAGAAAGAAAGAAAAACTTGTTTATGGTTTGTGCATATCCGTCGATATTTTCGTCAATTGTGGACGGACCTCTAAAAATAAATTTTATTAACTTTGCTTGAGTACTTTTTGAGTTAGCTTCAATAATACGTATTTTTCCCACTTAGCCTATATGGACGACGTTTTAACATATTATTATTTCTGTCACTGTTATTGACATAGCAGTTCGTGATATTCGGGGGTGGGTACCACAACCAAAAAGTGAAAAAGTGGTGCTGTTTAGTCGATGCTCTACTATTATCCATAATATGGCGGCAATTGCTTATATCTGAAGCCTGCCTCAATCTGCCCAACCCTTTCCCAACTATGTTGGGGTCGGCTTCCAGTCTAACTGGATGCAGCTGAATACCAGTATTTTACATGGAGCAACCCTGTAACTAGGTAATACGATACCCCTTGGTAAGACTGTTTGTCAGACTTTCGGGCTTCTGACGACTCGTAATGACTGGCAATGATCCGCGAATGACAGCCGGGGTCAACGGCGTAACGTGCTTTCCGAGGCACGGAGGAGTCTCGGTATGTAAAAATGATCACCCATCCACGGACCAACCTCGGAAAGCGTAACTTTACCTGATGGATCGACCCGTGCGGCTGTTATTACTTAGCCACGAGCTCTATATCTGAAACCTATGATCATTAATAAATACATACAAAACAAACAAACAGAAACTCAAAAACAGCACCATAAACAGGGCACAGCGATACAAAACTTTGTAAAACTTCGGACGCCCCTTAACAAGTGCGAAGTAAGCCTTAACAATGAATTTGGTAAGTGTCAACCCTTACCCGCCGTTCCGGGTCTATAAATATTTCTATTTGCGGCCTGAAGGTGGCACCACCGTCCATTTGAAAAGGGTCCACGTGGTAGATAAACTTGGTTCGGTGAGTTTAGATTTCAGTAATTAAATTCTGTTTTCGATACCTTTTGGTTGATTAATGATCGTTTTTTGTTTTGTGATGCATATACTCGGAGTACTTTATAGTTAAATATAACTGGGATGGTACTGAGGTGTGTATACTTTATAATTTCGTAACGTAATTACGTCGTTCGTTCATGTCATCATTCTGCCTAGCCTTTTCCCAATCATGTTGGGGTCGGCTTCCAGTCTAACCGGATGCAGCTGAATACCAGTATTTCACATGGAGCGACTGCCTATCTGACTTCCACAACCCAGTAACTGTGTAATACGATACCCCATGGTAAGACTGGTTGTCAGACTTTCGGGCTTCTGACGACTCGTAACGACTGTCAAAGATCCATGAATGACAGCCGGGACCAACGGCTTAACGTGCTTTCCGAAGCACGGAGGAGTCTCGGTATGTAAAGATGGTCACTCATCCACGGACCAACCTGGGCAAGTGCAGCTTAACCTGATGGATCGACCCGTGCGGCTGTTATTACTTAGCCACGAGCTCCTCGTGGTCGTCGTTCGTTTATGTAACGTAGTGAATTAAATTATGTGGAAAATAATGAGAAGGAAGTGTGAAAGATAAATATGTGCTTATTACAAACATAAGCTCACGCCTTCTACCCATGGGGGTAGGCAGAAACTACAGAACGCCATCTGCTACGATATATGCATCGTAACAGATGGCGTTCTGCAGTTTGATGATGGCAGAGCAAAATAAGAATGAAACAACGATGATCGCTCGCCTTAAAATACAATAGCTAAAATATTCTTCTCACAAAATGCACAGTCAATAACAAAACTCATTTGGTTTTTATTTAATTTTGACCTCTCCAGTGTTTTCGGGTAGAAACAACTGTCATTCGCACTCAGAAAAGTACGTTTCAGGTTCCATTGCTTCAAAGAAAAAGCCCTTTGAGCTTTGCTTGGTTCTGTTAGCATTTGATCTATGATATTTATTATAGCCGTTTTTATGGACGTTCGTTTATGATGGTTCAAAATGTAGGTTAATATTTTAATTTTATTATGAAGCATACCTAAATAATTATGATTTCATCATCTAGTCCAAGAATGATAATTTGTAACACTATTAAATAATCTTTTTTTTTTTGTTCTAATGATAGGTTCATTAGAACAAAAAACACACCACAGTAAAAGACAAACATAAATTATCCATGTGAGTACGTCGTAAATAAGAACTTAAAAAAGATTATAATTATTAGACACTTATATAAGAGAAAATGTTACTTGCACAAAAATACCGTACTTTTTAAAATCTTAATTAATAATGAATATAATAAATTTGATGAGACACTAAAAATGTATTACTTATCACGAGGTAAAACATTTAATATATTATTAATAATATTCTAACCTAACCTAACCTAACAAAAGTGAGCATTATATTACTCACTACACAATATTTCACTCGAGCGATTTCATAAAAGTCAATTGCGAGTCAAATCAAGCGTGTTACTGGTACAGTCATGCACAACGATTAATTGTCGCTCTTGCGACTGAATCCGTTGCCTGACTTGACAAGCGACATTTTCTGGTCACAACTGTCAATTACATAACGTAGGTTATTGACGTTTTAAACTGGGGTTTAGACTTTGTCCAAAGATTTGGTGTGGAGGTTTAAAGGGGAAAGAAAGCCGCTATTAATTATGATATTATAATCATGGTACTGTAAAAATTAACACGGGTACTTTTAAAACATCATGAAAATTGTCACAGCAATACATTGTATTTCTGCATTTCATATAGAAAAGATTTATTTTAGTTATATTAGTTTAATTTTACTTCTGTTCCAACTTTAATTAAATATTTAGCTCAACAATTAATATTTAAAAACATGATGGGTTTATCAACTTTTGTCGTTGACTATACCAATGCTGCAACTAGACGTCAATAAGCTAAGTCGATAGCCCTTTTGGCATGTTTTTTTTCTATTTATTTTTTTGTACTAAACTACCACAATTTCATTTTTCTATCAAATTTTTCTTTATAAAGTCTAGTTATGAGAGCAGTGTGGTAGCCAGTGGTTGTGGGACTTTGTGCACATTATTTCATCACCTTTGCTCGCAAAATGGACTTAAAAAATAATGTTTCAATTGATCAATGAATAAAAACGGTTTTATAGAATAGTATTTAACTTACCGAATATAATGTTATATGTGTCAGTGAGGAGCTCGTGGCTAAGTAATGGGTTGTTTGGTGAGTAGGTGACCATCTATACATACTGAGACACCTCCGTGCCTCGGCAAGCACGTTAAGCCGCTGGTTCCAGCTGTCATTCGTGGATCTTTGACAGTCGTTACGGGTCGTCAGAAGCTCGAAAGTTTGACAACCAGTCTTAACAAGGGGTATCGTGTTACCGGGTTGTGGAGGTCAGATACGCAGTCGCTCCATGTAAAATACTGGTATTCAGCTGCGTCTATTTAGATTGAGAACATAGTTGGGAAAAGTCTAGGCAGATTGATATTGATAGAATAGGGTTTTAATCGTAATCGACGGTTAAGTCTTGATTAAGATAAGTCCTCCAGTTATAGAGGTATTGAAGAAGTTTATTTATTGAGCTTTATTGTAATACTCATTAAAAAAGTCATCGTATAAATGAAAACCATTTAGACCACGAAGTTAAGAAATATAAAAAGAATAATCTTATAGAAGGTTCTAAATTACGTGAATAATTTCTTTAAAAACTAAAGTTTATTTTAGTCTCACAAATTCAACGTATAAATATTTAGGAGCTATTAAAATATTTTGTTTGAATAATTCGCAAACTAAATTAAGTAGTGCACAAAGTAAAACAATTTATTAGGTGGCTATAAAGTTTAATCTACTTATCCAACAATCATTTTATAGTATCACTCTTAAACGATTTCGAAATGAAGAAAAAACTAAACCTGGTAGGTACTGAATCTAAGAACACAAAAGTTGAAGAAGATAACTTCGTTGGTCTCGTGGTCACAAGTGCTACTGCTGAGCATGAGGGTCTTAGGTTCGATTCCTGTGCCAGGCAAAGTGTTATTGGGTTATTTGGTTGAATGCACTATAGGTGCACCTCTGCCTAACCTTTCGGGGAATACAGGCGTGATGTTATGTTACAAAAGATTAGAAAGAAAGAAAGAAAATACATTTATATAACACAGACTAAAAACTGTGAAGAGTACACAATGGACATAGACGGGTAGAAAAATACACGTGTAGGTTCAGACCTACACGTGTCTTTTTCTATTTTAAAAGCAAGAGTCATCGAAGTATATTAGCCAAACATGGCGAACACCCACGAGAGAGAGTACAACACATTTCTCTTCTTGAGTTTAACAACTTGTGAGATATTTTAAGTAACACTTTACTTAACTCCAAGGAAAACTTAAAACAACATATTCAGTAATTACTATGTATTTGTTAAACACAAGTAATGAGATTGAAGGGTCCTATACAAATCGGTCCATGAAATTGAAATGTAACATAATTTAATAAGAAGAAACACTCGCAACTGGATGCAAAGCTTACCAACTCCAGCTTGTTTACTCATGCAAACATAGTCTCTCAGATTTCACTAATAGGAACACCGGTGAAATGCACGTATGCATTTCCAAGTCACCGTTAACTCAAACTGAGCCAACCTTTTCCTGTAAATTTATTTGCAGTCGAGAGAAGGAGTTTTCATAAATTTAATTTCGCGGAACCCAAAATTGAATTTCTTTACGACTGCTCCGATAATCAAATGAATAATCCATTTACAGGCGCCTTGAAGGGTGTCCGTGAGAGAAAAGATTTTTTTTTCTAACTCCAGTTCAATGCTTCTACGGCACCAATTTTTTTTTTCAATGTATTTTATTCTATTCGTATTTCGTTGGTCCATTAAGCCGCCAGGTGGGAACGGTGTTTCAAGTGGAATTTTTAATATGGTCCCCGGAATGAGACTGTCGGTGACTGTACGTGGTTACAATTCTTTATAAGGTTGGAAGTGTAAGTTATTGTTTTTCGAAGAAAAATTTCGGTCAGGTATTTTAGATGTTGTTTCTTGAATTCGATATTTTATCCAGTTTAGCTCACACTAAAAGGGTGTGTTCTAAATTATAAAAATAGTCTCAATCACAATAATATTTCATTGTCTTGGCAGCCCTGACAAATTACCGAAAGATTTTAATGCTTATTTTAAGTATCAAATTAAAGGATATTATTGATATTTCATCAATAAACTCTCAGGGTATTTCCAAAGAAGTCTTTCTTTTTATCTCTCGCGCTCATGATTGTGGCTCATGGAATATTTGTTTTGAGTATTAAGATGAAAAGTAGGTTCAATGTATTCAGATGATTTACCATGTAGCTGTTACTTATCGATGTCCTTTACGAACTTACTACACACGGAGATATGCATGAGTACACCATCATGTCGTTGAAAACGAATGTCTTCAATTGTAAGCCATTCTTTTATCTTCCTTTTGTTTTACCGTTTTACCTACATCTCCACAGAAAAAAAATACACATCAGTAACCAAAATGGCTACCATTTTCTTTACCCAACCGAGACAATAAACATACACATTTTCATTTTTTACACAACCCCCAATTCACAATAGGGACACAAAATTCATACTCCAACAAAACCCACGGTCAAATTTTAATTCCAGTAAGTAGTTCACAAAACGAGTTGTATAACCCAGCCAGACATAACTCATCTCCCGTTGGCCGTAAAAAATCTTCCGTAGCGTACAATCGTCTCACTGCATTATTCTCATTACCATAATCTCAATTACTTACCATCCGTCGTTGGTATAATTTACTGGCGGGTTACAAGACCTAGTTTGGTATGCATTCATTTTTGCGAACTGTCTTAGAACTTTTGGTAGAGGAGGTATAAAAAAAGTTTTTATTTTACGGCTGAGTTTTATAGGGTGTGGTGGTTATTGGGGCTTTAGGAGGATTTTTTGCATCCAATTTAAAATAAATGGTGTCACAAAAATGTGGCCACTGTCAAGTTTGTCCCTCTAGAACACAAACCTTTAGTGATATAATAATAAAACTTAATACTTAAATATTTTTGACATCAATGGCACAAGATAAACAAGTACTTATTACTCTGTTGGCTAGATTAGCTTTAGTTATGGGAGTGGGTTGCAGAGTTATTTGTTTTTTTTAAATCCTAATCTATCTTACGTTTTGAGGGTTCTGTGCCCGAAGAGTGCCAAACGGAACCCTATTACTTGATACTTTTTAATTGAAATAAAAAACGTAGCGTTAAATATTTTTTGTACGGAACCTTTCCAACTTTTTCACTTGATCATCGTTCATTACTAGACAAATAATTATTTCCTTCAGATTATGCCTACATCTTAGAGACTAAGTTACAGTCAAAATTATCGCCGTCGCAAATTTGTTATGGTAATACACAAATTACTATTGCAAATAGCCAATTAATATCTACATAACCCATTATATAATTCTACAATGTATTAGTTAGATAATCTAATACCCATCAATTACGTGTAACGTTTGCATATCAATCTGGTTGGATCGTTTATCAACAACATGTTCACTTATTATGATAATACAATCCCGTTGAGCCATTGTCTTTTATTATTTTTGGTATAAATGTATCCCCACTTATCCATCTTCATTATATCAGTATGCGGGATTATATCAATATATTATTTGGAGTGATTTTTATTATGAGTGACTTTTGTCGGCGATTGTACTCTTTTGTTGAAGGATTGTTCTTTGTTTATGATTTTATTTTTTGGATGAAAGATTGTGATTATGATTGACATTATTAAAATTATTCGTTCTTCAAACGGCGCATAATGTTAGAAAATAATTTTAATAAAAGATCAAGCAATTTTTTTTAAAGTAACTTTTCTAGGATTATTCTAACATTGCTAACATCAGGCATTTAAAGTTAGTGTTTATCTTGACTAATTGCAATAGAGACTTGTATAAAATATGACCTTAACTATAAATAACATCGTAATATTTTGATTTAAGATAAAAGAATATCTTTTTCAACCATCTTTATTCAACCCCCTCGCTGCTAAAAGGCCAGATTGTCCTTTTAGGCGTAAGACGGGAAACATGTACTTGTATATTCCACGTGACGCGACATCTGGTGTCAGAGGTGTCGATGCGAGGAAACGGACGGACTATAAAATTGGTAACGATTTAGGCTTGGCGTAGCGTAAGCAACAGACATGCGAGTTTTTTTGTGGTTTATATTCCTTTTTTAGTGATTTTTGGGGTGTTACGGTAAAGTTGTGTTGATTTGTTTCACTTATATCTGTAATATTTATGCCGTACATAATAAAAAGTATTCTATTCTATTCTAGTTACGAAGGCCCATCGTCCACGAAGCTTCTCAAAAGTAACGTGTTAAGAAATTCAAATCCCTAACGAGTACCCAGAACGTAACCAGTACAGCACTATGGTACTCCACTGGCTGTCCGTGCACGACGTAACCAATAACAAGCTAGACTACGCGTTCGTAAATCGCATCGTAACTGTTTAAGGCTCCCGCAGAAAGACGCAACGCGACACCCGTAGACCAATTTCCGTGAAGTTTTCATTGTTCCACGAGAGTCACGTCGCGCCTGTCTGCGGGAGCCTTAACTTTTGAGTAGCGTCGTGAACGATGGGCCTTAGAATGATGAAAAAGGTGACATCATAATATATTGTAACCTCTAAAGTAACTGTTTATACCTCTTTTACAATCACAAATCTAAACCTAGAATAGGAAGCAATAACTTGATTCATCATTCTCAAGACACACGCGTGTCAAAGCTATCCAACATTTTTCTTTTTAACCTTTTTTCATTTCCACAACCTATCTCAACATGGTCTCCACATATGCCCTTCACTTTATACGGACACATAGTCGTTGGGTTTCAAGGCACGTGCCCGGATCGACACGTTAGTGTCGGGTCATAGAACTTGAGACCGGTATTTAGGACCGCCGTGGTCTTTTACGGATTGACGCGGCTGTTGGAGGGTTGACGAGCGTTTAGTTATGTCAGATGATAATATTTTGTTTTATTAGGTTATTTTCAGGTTGTTTTTTGGATTAAGACAATTTAATGCAGTTAATGCTACCGAGGTGCGTCTTTCTTTCTTTCTAAGCAGCTATTGAATATTTTTGTTAAAAAGTATAAAATGTTTTTTTCCTTGTACTTAATACATAGATACATGCATAGGTACTATCGGGAAAAGAAAACGTAAATTACAAGTAATAAGGAGACAGCAAATATTAATCAGTTTTTAAACCTTGCCTAGAACAATGAATGTAGGTACGGAAAATGTTCTGTAAGAAAGGCGAAGAATAAAATAAAAAAATATCCTGCAACTGGCATAGTTAATTAACTATGCCAGTTGCAGGATATTTTTTTAATTTGAAATAATTGTAGTGTCGGGTTATATTAATTAGCAAACAGAGTAAGCTATTTTTTTAACCTTTTTACAGAAAAGATCCCTCACATGTTGATTTTAGATAATAGTATTAATTTTTGATTAAAACTATGGATACTCAATTCTTTATTTTTCTTGTGGCTAGTGACTAACCTGGTATCAAAGTTTTAATGCCGCACATGGCGTGACGTGGCTTCATAGGCCCTACGAGAAATATCTCTCAGACATGCCGGTTTCCTCGCGATGTTTTCGTTCACCGTGTTTAAAGCAAGTGATAATTATTTAAAAAAACTATGAAAGCTGGCACTATCACCCCGTCGCCATTTTGATTTTTCTGCAAATATTACCGAGGATCTCACTTAGCAATCTTATCCTCCGACACTTCTTAATCTCGGCAACAATATCAGTACCTACTTACCTACTATGCCACTTCGGTTATTACCTATAATATAATAGATACACCTGAAACCTTAAGGTACTCTTGTATATCAGGGTGACCACTGAAAATTAGCGTTGTGCTGAGTGGAAGCCTCCTTGTCACAATCATGACGTGTACCTGCAAACTATTTCTGTTATAATATGCTTGCATATTAGGTAATGGTAGATCTTATATTTTGTTAAATTTTTCTGATTACCCATCTTTCTGTATATACGTGTTTCTGAGATAAATAAATGTATTTTTCTTTCTTTCTTTTCTTTCTATATTATCAAAAATATTGCATTTATAATTTACAACTGTCTTTTACAAAACTCAACCAAAATATTCCCTAACTACTTTAAAAAAAATTAAAACCGTTCCAGTACCCACTTCCTCCACAAAAAATCCGGTGATTTTTTCAAGCCAACCATTTGCCAAGAAAAAGACTCGGTCATAACACTCATCTTCAGTCTTTCGGCATGGCCCGAGTCCAATGAAACCATAATTAGGGCCGAGTTACGTAATCTCCTCTCTAAATAACTGGCCCTCTCGATGGGGCGAGCTTCGACGGCTACTGACGGACTGACGGTAATAGATACGTAGTGGTATAGAGGTTAAACTTTTTTGCTTGTGTAATGTGGTCTTTATTTTTTGACAGACTTCAAAAAAAGGAGGTTGGTTTTGTATGTAGGTATGTTATTACCGCATATCTCGATTTATTCCGGTCGGATCCCCCGATCTGATCCCCTGCTATTGTTTTGTTATTCTTTTGTTTCTTAATGTTGTATTCTGATACCCTTACTCTTTTTGACAGGTAAGTACAGTAAAGAGAAAAAGTGTTATTCATGTTAATTTTTCAATCACATTGTTTTTTTTTTAAGTTATAATATACTGAAGTTAAGTTATAAATGTACAATTTAGTCCAGACTAATTACCACAAAGACATAGAAAAGTTAAAAATGTAGACTAGCATATTCTCATAACAGTTATATGCAGGTATAAAGATCGTAGCAAGTGGCTTTTTAGTATCTAAAAATGTCGGAATGCCTGTTTTTTTACAACAGAAAAAAATCTTATAAAGAGGGTGTAAGTTTGTCTCGTTTAAAATATAAACATAACATCTATCACAAACATATTGGCCAACAAAATTCTCATGAATGTAGATTACGCAATATTTTAGTTGAATGAAATAACTAACGCACTATGTATATAACCGTTCGGTTCACGAAATTCATTGGCAACGCTTAGCTGTAAACAAGAGTAGGTACACGATAAGACTTGCCTCAGTGACGGTGCATCTGCATTGCGTGTTTCAGGTTTATTAATGTATTGAGAATGGCTATGCCTATAGCTGATGTATTTTGTCATTGATATGTCATGATATTTATGGCAGAGGGTGTGGTGGTGAGGAATGTGGTTGTACTATCTACGAAAGCTGTAGTTCCCTCCATTGAATACAGCATAATATTGGTGAAAAACAATTTAATATTGTAATAAAAGAGTATATTTAATATATCCTCCTTTTTTAAGTCGGTTAAAGACATAATTTTTTTGTCGGTCAAAATATAAATGATAATTAGTCAAACATAATTTTAAATAACTAATTAGTTAAAATTAAAACTAAAACCAGTATCGTATTTTATGAAACAAACAGACAGACAGATTCCTTTGAATATAGCGGTTTATTTAGAACCACTTTCAAGTCTGGTCGCCATTTTTCTATCGCCCGTGACGTCATAATGCTGATTTATGAGTTAGAACAGGCTGAGTTTAGAATGGATATTTGTGTCAATTTTAATAAAGTATAGATATACACCGTGAGTAAAAAAGCTTTTTGTCTCAATGAGTAATTGTACTATCTGCAAAGGTCGCTATCCGATGTCATAACATAAATACTATTATGTAAGTTTATAGATCCAACTGTGATGGTGTGGTCATGTACAGCGCTTGGAGATCAAGTAGACTAGACTAAAAGAAAGTAGACTAAAACGTGCACAGGGTGGGTGAGACATCCGCTACAAAGATGTTCTCAAATGTCACCTTGTGACATGGGCGCTGATCTGCGGCAATAGCTTGAAACCAAGAAAGGTGGCGCTCTTCAATTCCACAAAGTAAATCCACGAGTATTATTTTCCGAAATAAATAAAAATAAAGCAAGTGAATGCTTTGATACCCTAAGATCTAGACCCGCCCCGCTTCTGTACATTTATGTTCTTGAAGTATTCAATAAATAAATGCCAAATACGCAAAAGCCGCTCTAAATCCTTCACATACCTACACATACAACGATGCTGATCAGCTCTTCTGTAAACGGTGGGACCGGATCTTCAAGAACAATAAAAAAATACCAAAAAGATGTATACATCGACACGAATTCATTTTACTGTTCAGACAGTCAAATGAATTCTTGTAGATTTTGATACTGTTTGTGTTCCATAAGGGCTCGTACACACTGGCGCGATATCGCGGGCGTGAGAAGGGTAGCGCTGCCTGCGCCGGCACGCCCGCGATATCGCGCCAGTGTGTACGAGCCGTTATAGTACTGTAACAATGTGTAGTTACAATTAAGTACCCAATGTGTAACATGTTTTGTAGACTGGCTTGTAGTTTCATGGTTGACTAAACGTTTACTAAATATTTGGACTCATCGGTTAGCAGTTATAACGAGCCAGAGGAATTTAACCTTTATTATAAATGATAAATGATTTATTTTCTGTAAGTAGGTTCATACAAACACTTTTACACGTCAATCATAATTATGTTTTAGAACTAGATGAGGTCGGCGTTTCCTATCTGACTACTCTGAGAAGAAAGGCCGAAACAAACTCAGAGGTCACAGTCTCTTTTAAAGTCCAGACATAATCTTGGTCAGATCATGTGAAGAATATGTAGATTCGTGTCTGAAATGGTCTTTTGAGGAAAGAACCACACAGATTGAGTGGACCTGTCCAGTCAGTGCACGCATTTGTCGGTAATCGTGCAGCTCAACTCAGAAGTCAAGGAGCTCAACGATTCGACGAACAATACCAAAGAAAGGACATTTGGGTAGGCCGCATATAGTACTCAAACTGCCAGACCATGGTTAAAACTAACTAAGAAAAGAAAAAGAAAAAATCAATGACCCACATAGTCTTCACATTCACAATAATAAACAAAATAAAAATAAATAAAAAATACTTTACATAGTAAATATTCATGTCATTGTATATAAAAAAGTTCATGTCAATATGTATAATAATATAAAGTCCAGAGATGATCTTGGTCAGATCATTGGAGGACCATGTAGATTTGTGTCTGAAATGGCCTTTTGAAGAAACAACCATACAGATTTGAGAGGACCTGTCCAGTCAGTGCACGCATTTGTCAGTAATCGTGTAGCTCAACTCAGCACTTAAGGAGCTCAACGAATAGACGAACAATACCAAAGAAAGGACATTTGGGTAGGCCGCATAAAGGACTCAAACCGCCAGACTATCATAAAAAGTAACTGAGAAAGAGAGCAAATATATTTGACCCACATAGTCCTCACATTCACAATAATTAAAATAATAATAATAATGTAATTTTTTATATTTTTAAATGTTTTTATAATTTTTATATTCTAATATTTAAAAATGTAAAATATATGTATTTAATGGAATAAAGGAAATAATGTAAAATATATGTATTTAATGGAATAAAGGAGATAATAATATTATCAGTCCTTACATCAATTCAACCAGTCTATCTCACGAACCCACTTTTCTGAGTTCCATATTCAATTACCCATCAACCAATTAGCACTTGTCCAATACCTATCTGTATCGAATCAAACCATTCGAATCCTATGAAAAAATAACATGATTATTTTTACTAACATAGAGAGCTATATTCCTAGTGTATACGAATATAGGTATGTAAGCTTCAATGAAACGATATCGAGTGGCGAGTGCTCGCAGTGCGAATTGACACTCGAATACAATTTCTACGTTTTCCTTTACTTCTACTTGGAGTTTATTTTTCTATCACATTCTTGCTGTTTGCAATGTAAAAGCAAATAAAAGGTAGGTAGTTCATAATGTAGACTATAAGGAAGAGTAAAGCACTATTTTTGGAAAATAAACATGATTAATATTATATCGACAGAAATCCTCGGGTAGATGATTTATTTGAAAAAAAAAATATACATAATAATTTGGCTGTGGTGGCACGAACTAGAAAAATCAATGGTCTACACAATCCCAGGGTCGAAATAGCTTGAAGTCATGGGGAGACGTTGACAGTAATGAGTAGTAGTGAGATAAGTAGTTATTTTATGGAGTTTATTAATTTTAATGTTATATTTTCATATTATTGTGGTGTTTACTAGAAATTTTAACACACATAAACACAAACACATACTTCAAAACACATACGCTTAACACACACATACACGAAACCCCCCGAGGTCTCGGGTAAAGGGTAGCACCAACGCGCTAATGAGCGTGGTGTCGGACAGAGTGGACAGCCAAATCCTGAGGCATTGGTCGCTATGCATGTCAAAATATGTAATACTCGTATCTACCTACTAACATAATGATATGGACTTGTATCAATTATTGTGTGCTTGGTCTGAAATAAATAATTTCAATTTCAAAACATCATCACTCTGATCCGGTGATTTTCAAAAGATTCACAGAAACAGAACATGTTTTTTGTTTTAAATTCGTTTAGCGCTAAACGTATTTAGTGATGATTTGTGGTACAAGCGGGTCTTTATACAGTTTTTCCAAATTTTTATCGTAACCGTAACCGTTCAAGCTCACCACGCTCAAAATATCTTTGTATAAGCACAGTGCGCAAAATATTTCAGTAGCGTAAGTAGTAAGGCGTGCAATAGAGAGACCGTCGAATTAGGTCACCCGAGGAATGCCTAGGACATTAATGATCACCAAGTGGCTGTAAGCAGGGGTCTGTTGTTTAACGTTAAGGCTTTGTGTCGTTAGGGTCTTATAGGAAGTGGTATTTAGAAATGAAGAGGTATTTTCTAACATTTCTTTGTAAGGTTGGCGAAATATATATTTTTGCCTAGCACATAGAAATTTTGACCACAATGCGTTTTTTTTTCTTATTTGAAACTGTTCAAAAACAAGCGGAATGACTTGAATACAAAATATAAAATATATAATAATTTTTTAAGTGAATTTTCATCAGTATTTTCTGTAATTTTAGACCAGATAAGTACAACGACAAAACAGGCAGGCAAGTAAACCGTAAAATGTAAATCTTAACTAATTCAGCTTATAAACACAAAACTATACCAACATCTACTTAAATCACTTCCTATACGAAACTTTGCCCAAACAGTTCCCATAAACATTTGCATAAACTATCATAATAGCTAATAGTGGCTTTAATAAGTCAATGTTTTACTATAACAAGTACATGTAGGTAACTATAGTTATTTTATAATCTGTAAAGTCAATAAACCTGAGTGAAGTATAAGGAACTATAAGGAGAAAATATAAATAAACTTACCTATATACCAAGTAGCTAAACCGCCATTTTGAGTGAAAACTGTTGCTTTATATCTTTAGTAATCCATACTAATATTATAAATGTGAAAATAATTGTCTGTTGCCTTTTCATGCATCACATAACCAGGTATCTGGAGGGGCCTAGGCTTTTCATCCTGGATATTTGTATAAAAAACAACTTCTACCAAAAAAAAACGAATTTCAAAAAATAAATATGCAGACGACTGACGATCATACAACCTTCTCCTTTTTTGAGGTTGGTTAAAAATGATGAAATACACGCAGACGAAGTCGCGGGTAACAGATGTTTCGTTTCTGTCTAGCCTTTTACCAACTATGTTGGGGTCGGCTTCCAGTCTAACCGGATACAGCTGAATACCAGTCGCGGGCAACAGATAGTTATCAATATTAGCAAGCACACTTTTTTTAAAACCGTTTACTGTAGCTTCGAAAGTAGCTCTAAGGTAGAAAAATCAGATAGTTAATTGATTCAGGCGTGACTTGGCGGAAATCCATTATAAAATATAATACGTGTCGATTTCTTACAGGGTTTTTTAAGAATACTTAAGCGGAATAGGTTACTTAATATATCTACGTCTATTGTATTGTAGAAAAATCACTTATTATGAGAAGTCAGGTACTAATGTCAATAATGTCAATGAATGCCAAAATAAGTCACTTAAATGTAGTAAATACACGGTGAATGAGCCCTACTATAATTCCATGTTACATCCAATTCTATATCAACTAAATGTGATCCTAATTAATATCGCAGATCACGTTGCAAACGCCTTACCTTGGTAACAAATATTCCAATCCCTCTTACAAATGCAAACGCAATCAATTCTACCTCATACAAGTAGTTACGGCAACAAGTTATAAATAGCAATGTATTAGTAAACAAACCGTTATTGGGGCAAGCCGCAACTCCGGCCGCCGCCATTAGAAAGAGATTTTGTCAGTGATATCATCATTAGAAGTGAGTTTGAGATGCATGAGTTATCGTACTGAGAGTTGAGTAGTTTTGTATGTGTGAGTGCAATTTAAATGAGTATAGTTCTTGCTCAGTAAACAATGACAGTGTGGTAAAGGCAAAGTGTTCATAAATAACAGTATTATAAAATAAGATTGAGTGCGAATAGGGTATATAACTCGATTTTTATAACTGTTGGGGAGTTTGGTGCGCCACTTCTTCTTTCCAACTCAAGCACTAGGAAGTGGTGAAGGGCGGGCGTTTTGGGGGACTGTTTTATGTAATTTTGACGTTCGAAAAGTGCTGATATTCACCCTAGTTTGAATAAATGAATTTTTATTTCGTGCGCTTGGAGCTGTCGTAGGTGTTGTAGGTGTGCATTGAATTCGCCCGCACGGTTACCTCTGCTCAGTGCTCCGACGCCTCTTAATACGGTCTACACAATTGGGGTCGTATCCACAGTTCTATCACATTATTCGTTACGTTGTTAGTGTTAATATTTAAACCACATACACTGTGTATATTGTTTGACGTTGACAGAGGCTCAGTTATGAAAATCGGGTTATATAACATATATTTCGCCATCGGAAATATTGTAGGTGAATAACCTCATGCTCGACGGCAATTGAATGATCATAACAAACTTGAACCACCGAGAAATAGGTACTCAAGCCACTTTCGTAAGGAAATATCATAAAAAACCCTAAAATAGATTAGATGGACATTTGGACAGTTATAAGGACACACAGCTTTTAAAATACTACTTTACTATAATTATATAATCAGTTAGTTTAATATGAATGGTTACTATGGTAATGCCATCCTGCTCAAAGCAACGGGCAAATGAGTGTTAATAACCAACGCAGTCAATCAAATCAAATCATTTATTTAACAGATCATACAATCCAATGTAATGGTGTTTTTCTTATATACAGGTTGTCTCAAACGTAGTGGTCCAAAGACAAATGAGGTAAAGCAAAGGGGTCCATCGAGCATTACAAAATTTGAAGCTGGGATATTCTGAACAGTTCAGAAAATTTCGCTATTTTAATTAAGAAATTTTACATTTTTATATCATATCTGGCTGACCAGATTTGAACTCGTTACATCGAAAATTATGTTCACAGGGTCGAAAAATTCAAGTGGAAGTGTAAAATTTCTTGAAAATAATAATAGCGAAATTTTCTGAACTGTTCAGAATACCCCAGATTTTAATTTTTTTAATGATAGGTGGACCTCTTCGCTTTACCTCATTTACCTTTGGATCACTACGTTTGAGACACTCTGTATGTAGTTCATTTGACGTAACCTAGAAGTCCTGAAAAGAACGTGTGAGATAGAGAGAGAGAGCTGTCCCTAGATTCTTGGTTCTTGATCACTTCGCAATTATAATTAATCGTAGTTACCTAACTAAGAATTAATGCGGATTGAGGGCGATTGCTATCAAGGGAATAGGTTACTAATTTGACTTCATATTTTATGTAGGATTATGTAGCAGGTTATAGTATATTCCAAACATTTGCTACAATATATTTTGTAGGTTATATTCGCACAAGGTAACATAATTCAACTAATTCTCCGTAACAAGACTAGCGCTAGATTGTAAGCAATTCCAATTCCATTAAACATTCCGAGGTATCTGCAAATACAAAGCTACTGCAATAGAGCTGAGCGGCGTGCGACGCGACGTTACAAACTCGGAATAAACGTGCAGCTCTAGTCTGTACGTCAGTCACGCGCGCTGTAATGCAAACTAAGACACCTGCGTTTCCCCTTTCTAATCAAAACTGTCAACAGTAGAAACAATCCTTGTACAACCACGGATTGAGAGCAGATTCGCTCAGCTCCAATTTACACAAATACCAGCCGCATCGCAAAGCTCATTCCGGTTTTCGCGACGCATCCCATTAACAGAATCGTCTAATTTTGAAGTTTGTTGGTACGAAACGAACAAACAAGCAAGCACCTCATTAAGCCGTGTTTATTTTTGCATTATACAAATATAAGCTGTTTATAGCCAAACTTACGTCTTTGATGTCGTCTCACACGAGACAGAGTTGGAGTTTTTGGTGGTTTGGTTTTAACGCTCCTATAGCAGCCGTACAGAGGTTCTTCTTTGCTTGTTTTTTGCTTGAGCATTGGTAGTTTGAAGTTGGAGAACATTTCAGTAAGCACATCACTCACACACTTAAAACAAAACACAATCACTGTCACGTAAGTGAGGATTCCATTTTTGAATTGATCGTGGAATACACGTTTGCTAGAAGCGTGCGTTCCCGCGTCGGTTTCTAAATATTGTGACTTGTTGTTTTCTGAGCACGCGGGTAGTTTATATTTAGATTGCACGCGTCTGGTGTCGGCGCTGGGCGTCCGTTATACATATACATTCGTTTTTAATAAATAAAACTCGATACAAATATTACCGGCAATAAAGTATTATAAATAGTTTGTTCGTCTTTTATCTTGAGTTAATGGATGGTCCTTGTGCACGTGTGTGATTGGTCTTGTTTGGTAGAAAGATGTTTGTTTGTTACAATGACGTATTATATATAGACACGTTATCAACAAACATCTCGGCGCTTAAAAACGGCGAAAATACTAGATAACTACTTATACGCGTAAAGAAAGGGAAATACGTAATATTACGTATATATAATTATAATTATTATTATAATAGGGAAATATGTAATATATAATTTATTTTTATCGTTTTCACACACGATATAAATTAAAAACAAACGTAGCGTCGCGCGACAGGTTGGTGCGTGACTGAGCGCAATGTGGCCAATTGGCTTCATTTCATGTTGCCATTTTAGAGTGCGGACAACGTATCTATAGTTTTATACATCATTGGTTTGTTATTAATGGTTTGTATCAATGTTGGTCTGGGATGTACTGTACATATGAGGTAAGGTGCAACAAGTTCATGTACAGTATTTTTTTCCTTTTTGATAACTGACCCGATAACGACTATTCAGCCTCATAGTCTGCGTCATGTAGTGATGGACAGATTTTTGCGATTATTTCAGCTGTGCTGCTGGGGAGTTTGCTGTGCCACTTCTTCTTCCCAGCTAAAGCACTAGGAAGTGGTGAAGGGCGGGCGTTTTGGGGGACTGTCTTATGTAATTTTGACGATCGAAAAGTGATGATTCTCAGACCAGGTTGAATAAATGACTTTTGATTTGGATTTTGATTCCACAGATGACAGATTAAGATAGAGGTGCTATTGAAAAAATCATATTTCCATTGTTCCTGATCTGTCTATGATTTAGGTGTTGAATTACACAAAACAGACAATAAAATATGAATCATGATCCTAAATGAACATGGGCATGTATGACATGACATGACATGGACCTATATGGTAATAAATGAACATTATGACTGTCTCTCCTCACATTAGTCATACATTTCTAGGAAACTGTCGCGCCATTTGGCTGAACTTCGTCTAGGCATATCTCCATTTATGCCAGATGTCCCTAAGTGATGACTGTCAAGACATTTGGAGTTATTACTTAGAAATGACAACATAATTTATAGGACAAATAATTACTCTAAAATTAGTCCAAAATTGGTGTTACTAAGCAACCATTCAATAATAATAGCCTCGCAATAACGAGAAACTACTGAGTCAAGTAATTTGGAATTCATCATGCTACCATTGTTTTTTAAAACAACAGTAAATTGTCTACAAAAAGGAATCTTGCTTATCCCAGATTTCTGCATGGCTTGGAATGTATCTCATTCCTAAAGAAAAGCGAGATTAAAAACGAATAACCTAATTTTGTTTTTTATTAATTGGCCGTTCAGTACGATAAAAAAAAAACGAGTATGCAGCATGCATAGCATGTCGACGGAAGAATAGACCAACTGACAGATTCTGATTGTCAGATTCCGTTTCTGTGGTGGTTATGCTTCGCGTGCTAATATGGAATTCAATACTTTGTCTATTTATTGGAATCAGTTAGATCAAAGTAAAGGTATATTGGCAGTGTATATTCTGATATTTTCCTCAAGTAACTCGAGAAGTGTTCGGGAGATAATAATACTAATAAAATAACTCGATATTTGACGTAACATCTTGATCTGTTCTCGTGTAAGGGGTATTGTGTATTTTTGCGATTTGATCTTGTTTTGTTTTAGAAAGTGTACGAAATTAAGCCACCTACATTTTCTAGCACTCTAAATTCAAAAACTGAAATAAAGTTCGTTAACGTCCTGTATCAATATCTATAGTGATCTTCAACATGTTTCAATAACGAAAAGCATACATTTATAAACCTATAATTTTATTACAATAATCTAATCAGAAGTGAGACAGAGTATTAAAATATAATATTTACTTTTTTTACCTACACTATTATAAACGTCATTGCGAGAAAACATTAATAGGTATCACAAAAATCACGAGATTAACACCATCAGCCCATTATTTACAAACAACCGACCTATCCAACACCTATTTTCAAATCTACTTTAATAATAAAAAAAACAAGTGACGAAATACTAACACTCTTACATAAAATATTTTACAATAGCTTTTGCCTGCGGCTTCGCCCGTGTGGATGTCGGAAAATATCTCACGAGAACGTACAGTCAGCTGTAGAGAAATCTCACCCTCTGGCAATGAAAAAATACATTGCTAGGGGGTGAGATTTCTCTGCAGCTGACTGTACTACCGGGATTAAAAGTAACCTATGTGTTCATCTAGGTTATAAACTATCTGTGTGCCAAATTTCATCCATATCCATTAAGCAGTTTTTGCACCAATCCGGAAAATACATCAATTAAAATATAAATAAATACAAAAATTATAAAAACTATATTTTCGGCATTAGATTCGCTCCTTATTAGCAATTACTTTGTTTTTTTTATTATTTAATGTACAGTTTTGACTTCGTTAGTTTTTTATTATGATGTACCTATACATAAATATAAAAGATGAGTATGTACCTAAAGACCACTTTGGCACAAAAGAATACAGAGTCAAATGTTGACTCAATGTCATCTAATAGAGGATGATGCCAACGGTCGCGTCATTTAAGAAAAACACACTGAAAATAATCAGTGGCGATCCGCACCGGAAAACGGCCATCTTGGATTTACGTCAACGGATAAAATTGTGTTTTTTTTTGGTAAGTGGGTTAATTTTTGTTATAAGATGGTGATATAACATTTTGTTGTCACGTCTAGTAGTTTCTCATCATAATGCTAGATTAGTCTCATTTTGAGATTCTGCTATTTTTCCTTCTTCTCACTGATCATTATAGTATATGATATTATCATCTACCTAGCTCTAACTACGCTCAATTCGGCTTCCAGTCTAAAGGATGCAGCTGAATACCGGACTTCTGACAACTGCCATACGGCTGTAACGAGTGTCAAAGATTTACGAATGCCAGCCGCGACAAACGGCTTAACAAATCAAAAATCAAATGTTCGCAAATCGGCAATTAGACATGTGTTACTTCTTCAGGTAAGCTCTTATTCTGATAACATTTTACTGTTTTTTTTTTAAATAACTTTTATATAGGAGCTTAGTAACTTGTTGAGCCTAATAACTCTTTAAGTGTGTAGCCACCTTTTAAAAACCAGACAAGGTCCTATAAATCGATTAGCAAATGCACGTCTAGTTTGAGGCTTTATGCAAACCAAGCCCAGAATTATATAAGCAAATATTGACAACAAGTTGCAAGCCAAATTTGTGAGCATTCAAGCAATAACAATCTCTGCTGGATCGTTAGCAGAATCTGTCCGTATCAGCTGAGGTTAAGATACTAATAGTAGTGCAGAAACTAAGATGTTCAATTGATAGAGCTGTGCCGAGTCAGTTGCTTTGTTAGTCGATATTACTAGTGCACTGTTTGAGTCGAGTCATCGCTTTTTACCTTCGTTTATGGCGATTTACCAGTCCAGGTTTCTCGTAATCAGAATTCTCGGATTTTACTATGAAGTTACGATATTTGGTTTTGAATCTTTTTAAGTTTCTACTAACCTATTGCATAGGCCTTCCGACCTAAGAAGATATATAGAACCACTGAAAATATTATAATAAAGACAGCCAATGGCTTAATAGCTCAGAAGAAGCTGTCCTTGGGCTGCTGGATTAAGGGCTTGATTCAGAAAGAAGTACTTCTGGAAACGGCTCATATTGTTAGCAAAGGAGGTTCCTCTCTCTGAAGCCCTGACCACCGCCGGTAGCTTGGACCCTGTTCCCGATACCGGTGGACTATTTTTTATATTTCTATAATGCCTCGTTGGCCTAGTGCGTAAATGTGTCAGGCGAAGTGTTAATGTGTTTTTCCACCTGGAATTTCTCAGTAGCAGCCCGGAGTCTGGATTTGTGCCCGATTAATGGCAATAGGCTCGCCGCCTATTACATGGGACTTAAACATAATAATATCTGGCGAAATGTGGGTGTAATAAAGGTATACCTCTACCTAACCCTTCGGGGAATGCAGGCGTGATGTTATGATGTAATATAAAAAAAAAACTGTATAAAAATTCAATAAAGAAGATAATAAAAATTATGTGCGCTTTGATAAAACGGTTTTATCACAACATTTAAATCGACTAAGCCCAGCTCAGTTCCGACTACGCCTCCCTACCTACCTTACATCAATGCCCCCCTCTATAATAGTCCTGCAGGGACTAAGAATGGACTCATGAACGTGCGGCAGGTTTAATTACACACTTAACGAGTCCGATGTTGTGTCGTTAAGACCATGTTTAGTCCAGGTGGTAGTTGACAGGTAGAAAATGGACTAACTTTAGTTATTTGCGCTTACGATGTGTTTTTGTTTTCTGGTCGTAAGGATCGTACCATGGTTTTTGGATATTTTGTGGCGTGACCCTAAAGTTTATAGGTTTAGGTTCCAGTGAATGAATGTGGATAAGTTTTGTGTTGTGTGATTTAGATTATTGTGGTTGTAAAAGAGTTTTGGGTTCCTGTGTGGTAATGAAAGGGTTGGTGCAATTATTTGGGGTAATGGTCTAAATTAGAAGTGTTTATAAATAAGTAGTTCTATTAATTTTGTTTTTATTTATATTACATGGGCTTTTTATGTTTCCATCTGTGCATATAAAAACAAAAAACGTTTTTGTTACACATGTTTCAATAAATGTATCTTTATCTTTATCTTATCATCTAAGAGCTTAAATTCAATTGAAGTGTTTTTTCATAGAGAAACATAATTAAAGTTTTTTAGTAAGAGATTTTAATTACACCAAAGCTTAGAAAATAAATCAGCACGTAATCATAAAATTAGCACAATCAATCCAAACAATGCTTCAAAATACAAGTCGTAACATTCCGAAAGCGGTCATTAACATATGAGCATACAAATTAGTTTTAACACACACTTTCAAATAATCCACCAACTCTGGTAAAATTAATTTCAAAACTAGGCGAGTTAGTGTTGTACCGACATAAATCACTAAACTAAACCCAGTCAGACAAGTTAAATTAAGTCTAAGAAACTTATTACCCACCTAGGAAGCGTATCAATGGGCGACCACACAGAGCACGGAGAAGCCTCGGCGGTTGTTCTAGAGGCGGCATTGTCAACTTTCCATGCAAACGAAGCGTGTCAGTGGGCATAACCATTTCTTTGCACTAGACACAGATGACGTATAGAAACTGACGGCTATGATTGGCGGCCAATGACAGTATTCTTTTTTGAGTTTTTTTTTTTAATCCATCTCCATCCATCCATCTGATGGTAAGTGATGATCAGGCCGAAGGTGGAAGCGAGCTTCACTCGGAATCCCTAACCACAGAGGAACTGGCAACAACAACTGGGAACAACAATGCTGTTGCTGTTAACATTGTTGTATGGCGACAGACTTACATAATATGGTGGTAGCTAGCCATGCGGACTTAGAACAAGCCCTACCACCAACCAAATCGAGCAGAAAATTTTGCCCCCACTGGGAATCGAACCCGGGACCTCTGGGGCCTAAGTCTACTAATTTATAAAAATTACAATGGTCTCTCAATGGTAAGTTTTTGACAGATTTGCCATACAAAAACTCACCATAGAGAGACCATTGTAACGTTTATAAATTAGTAGTCTTAGGCCCCTGGTCCTGAGACAGGTGGTCTAACCACTACAACATATGGGCGATTAACGTAATGCGCCCAACATACTTTTGTACTGCCGTCTCTAGACGCTGCTAATTCCGTGCTCTGTGGGTGATCTCGACTTTGGCTTGAACTGCATTTTATTAATGTTAGCTTTACTACCAGATTGAAGTTTATGGTCGTCAGTTGACAATGGAGTTTTAAAGATGGAATTTTGGTTTTTATTTTGTCTTGCATTGGCAGAGGTGTACCTGGTATTCACTTTGTAATGTCAGATGTGGTCTTACCTGTAACAAAAAATAATAAAAATTAGTATATATCTACTTAATTCATTAAGGCAAAAGGATAAATAAAGGTGTGAAAATAACAACGAATAAAAATATGAAGGAAAACTATGTCAAAATAGTTATCTTCAGGTTTACGTAAACAAATAACTGAATGCTAATTTATTTACCTCATAGAGTAAAGTTTAATTAAACGTGCAGTATGAGAAGCTTTGTTCATAGTGACATCGTTTTAATTAGAGTTAGTTTCGTACGATGCAAGACTGGATTCGAAGAAATTGCACATGCACTTATAGTTAGGGCAATTAATTGTTTATCCAATTGACTATCGTCTATCAATTTAAATTTTGACAGACACGGCTAATTGACATAGTGTCTCAATTTTATAACTAATTTCCCTGACCGTACATGTAACCGATGGATAACAGGTTCAGAACATCGACATAGAAAAATTTAGATTTATATAGAATTTTAATTTATTTTAAAAGTTTTTATTTTTTTATTTTTGCTGCAGGAAAAATTAGTTTTATGGATGGATGGTCTCGTTCTTGAGTAACATACTATAGGGGTAGTTCATCCTTTCGTTATCCATTATGTAACATGGGATTTGTACTAAAAAATGGAGGTGGAAGAGCAACGATTGCAAGCCACAAATATAGTTATAGAACTTTTGTTTAATTTCATGTACATGAGTAATTGATTATACTAAATTGTAGTCCACCTCGACATTGTATTAGGTACCTACCACTTTTGACAAAAAAATCCCAGTAAATTGATACTTTTTTTTTTTATCCACAACGGGGAAGCTCTTGGCCAGAATCTCACCTGATGGAAAGTGATGATCAGGCCGAAGGTGGAAGCGAGCTTCACCCGGAATCCTCTACCACAGAGGAACTGGCTATCTTATCTCTAACTGCCGGAACACAACAATGCTTTTAACATTGTTGTTATGGCGACAGACTTAGATAAGATGGTGGTAGCTAGCCAGGCGGACTTATAACAAGCCCTACCACCAACCAAACCGAGCAGAAAATTTTGCCCCCACTGGGAATCGAACCCGGGACCTCTTGGTCTGAGACAGGTGGTCTAACCACTAGACCACAGAGGCGGATGGTGTCGATCTTGCTTGAGTAACATACCAAGAGTATTTCAACATTTCGTTATCAAAAAATGGAGGAGCAAGAACAACGATTGCAAGCCACAAACCTAGTTATAGAACTTTTGTTTAGTTTCATGCACATGAGTAATTGAGAATTTTTATACTAATTTTGACAAAAAATCCCAGGATATTGATACTTCACTAAGGTCGAAACTAAGTAACTGTTACATAGATCAATCAACCTTTTCGGTTTATGGCGTGCAAGTGACATCCGCTCCACGTAGGCTTGTGTTCACCAACATTCAATCCACCGGTTAGGTATTAAACAGTTGGTTTATGTCAAATTTTCTAAGGAAATTTTAAATATAGAACTGATTAAATATCTAAACAGTTGAATTAAATGTTGGTGAACTTAGGCCTTAGTGTGAGACGCCCCCAGCTAGATGGACCGACGACCTTAGAAAGATGGCTGGGACAGACTGGATGCGGAAGGTGGAGGACAGGGTGTTGTGGCACAACCTGGAAGAGACCTATGTCCAGCAGTGGGCTGCAATAGACTGAGTTGATTGAAGTAAAATCTAGTCAGATGGTTAAAGAATTACAAAGTCTTACCTAAACCAAAAAAATAATTAATTGATAAATAATACCTACCTAATCAATTTCTTCGCATTGCTATTTCAAAACTTAAATAATAATTACTCTAAAGTTTCTTCATTCCAGCTTCCATTGCGAGACCAGGCTTCATTATAATTATAGATAAAGAAACACCATTTGTATCCTTTTAATCCTAGGAGTCTCACTGCCCGTGTCTTTCATCTAGCTTCAGTAATCCTTTATTGGAGTCAGACGATAAATAGGATTGATAGAGTTTAGAAGTGCTTAAGAAAACTCTGTTTTGGTTCAATCTCAGGACTTTTCTTTTAGGTCTGGTGGGAAAATTAATGGGAGTTCTTATTGCAAGTTATTATTGGTTCTTGAATTAATTATATTTAAAGAATATTTAAAATATAAATAATTATGGAGAAAAGGTTATGATTGTGGTATGAAATTAGTATTCGCTAATATTGCACCCGTTTTCCTGAGTCAACTAGTGAAACTTCAATGGCCCAGTATTTTATTTATTTTTATGTCCTAATACAAAAGTATACTGATGCCACACAACCTTACCGTCTTTGTTTTTTTTTCAGTTATGAACTTTTTAATAATTATAATTATTATTAAAAAAGGTTCCTCTCTCTAGAGCCCTGACCACTGGCAACTTGGACCCAGTTCCATATCCATATCCATATCCACATCCATAGGCTACTATTTTTTATATATTTTTTCATTTTTTTATAAAAATATTTAAAAATGTAAATAATAAGTATTGAAAATAATAAAGGAATAATAACTAAATCAAGAACACAATAATTATGTAATTATCAGCCACACTGTAGATTATTTTAGGCTCCGGAGTTGTAGGACTTACATAGGTAGGTAGGTGTGTGTATAGAACTCATAAACTTTGCTATTTTGTACTTAAATATATTCAAGGGATCATTTGAGATTCGGATACATTGTTGTTAATGGTTTTACTTATCTTTACGATGTTCTAAGATAGAGATTTACATATTTTAAGAACTAGGGCACATGTGAAGAGTGTATGAAACATCGCTAAAAGTAGGTACATATTATGTAGTGATCTTGAAAAATCAAAATATTTATAAAAATTACCAGCCGATCAATCAATCAATCGCCTGCATTTTTCCTAACTATGGTGGGATAGGCTTGCAGCCTAACCGGATACAGCTGAATACCAGTATTTTACATGGAGCGACTAACCTCCACAACCCAGTAACTTGGTAATACGATACCCCTTGGTAAGACCGATTGTCAGACTTTCGGGCTTCTGATGACCCGTAACGACTGTCAAAGAGTTAGTCGTTTGTTAATCCTGTTGAGTATAGTTGCCTAACTTGCAGCCCTATGGGTTACTATGACAATGAAGAAGCGTAGTATTGAGAGAGAAAAAAAAAACGCAACATCTAAAACGCTAATCATCCCAGCAGAGAATTCTTGATTACCAATGATCACTAGGTAATCAAACAGTATAGATACTATTGTAGTGCTTTTGTAAAAAAAAAAAAAATTAAAAGAGTGTCCGTGGAGTTTTTTGCCCGTTCTTCTCCATAGGTACCTAATACGCTATGGAATGGGCAACTAGCTGCATATTTTCTGACTGACCGACTTCTCGACAATTCAAAAGTTAATGGTTTAATTGAAATAAATGCTTTGAGTTTGAGTTTGTGCTTGTTACATACGCGACGAAACGGTTACAAGGAATTAATGAACTTTAATATAAATGTATAGTTTGTTTTTTATATTATGATTTGGGGTTTTGCCCGCGGCTTCACCCGCGTGGAAGTCGGAAAATATTCTACAGGAACGTACTACGTGTTAATTCAGGTTATAAACTATCAACTACTACTACTAGAGTTTGTTAGGATCGTAGCAGGTGGCGTTCTGTAGCTTCTGCCTACCCCCATGGGAAAAAGGCGTGAGTTTATGTATGTATGTATAAACTATTAAATTTTATTCAAATCCATTCAGCCGTTTTTGCGCGATTTTCCTTTTTGCACTCAAGCTCTTATGAAAATAATGAAAAGTCATATTTCAAGTTTTCAACCTCGTTCATAAACTAAGTTAAAGTAAAATGCGGTAGAAATTCGAGTAAGTTACATGAATATATTCTATTCATAAAGATTTGAAATAAAAAATATGCTTCGAAAAGCCAATGAAGCAGAATGTAAGAGAATCTTGTATGAAAAGTTTTACTTTTTTATGGAGATTTTACAGACAAGTATGATATTATGAAAATTATTTAAATGTATTCTAGTATTTATTGAAGATGTCTTTTGATATTGATATTCGTTTTTTGAAATATTGTAATGGAATATTATATTGGATTTTTAGTTTAGTCAGTTCAATGCTGTGAAGTTTAATATTATCTATATTCTAGACAATATTATTATCGGTATTTAGAGTCTGTTAAATTTATTTATTTATTTTTATAACAACATAATGTTAATTTATGAATAGATGGGTCTTTGGTGTACTAGACATATGAATGTAAAGGGTTTAGACTAACCATACCTACCTATCTATTCTTTCTATGCAATCGCTATTAATTAAAGCGTTTCGTATTTCTACAACGACTTTCAACAGGATTGATATTAATATAAGGGTTTCGGTACCTGTCTGTCAATCCCATATATTTTTGACGTGAGAGTATCTACTTTGTCTATGTAACTTTGTCTAGGCGCTCTACTAATAAATTAAAGAGTTTTAAGATCACAGTCGAGTTGTTGATTATGTGCTTAGTGTCTGAAAGTAAAGAACCCTTTGTTAAGTTGTATTAAGCATTAGGTCAACTAAGTTCCTTTAATATCAAAGACTTTCTAAGTTCCCTGTATAAAGTTTGGCCTGTATCCATATTTTCTAAGTAATGTAAAGAATTAATCTAAAACTTTTCCATCCACGAACATTGAACAGCAAAAAAAACAAGTCAAAAACATTGAAGTGGTGGAAAAAATTTACAACATTCACCACTGACAACCAATTCGGGCGTGTATGATAAAATCACCGAACAACTTTCAATTGTCTACGCCATCACCTTTATTAACGAAGCAGTAAGATTCATAATCGTTTGCATTTTATTCGGAATAGAGTTGTATAATTTTATCGACACTAACGCTCTTATTTATTGAATGATAAGGTTCATAATTGCTTGTATTTTATTCGCGATGTAGTCGTACCGTTTACTATGATAGTGCGCCTGTTCGCCTTTATGGCGACAACTAATATGAAAGAATCAAGTTTTGTAAGTACCGAGAATTGTTTGTTTTTGTTTGGCGAAGCGATTTAGTGTTAAAATGTTTTGTGGGTCATATCATATCACTTGTTGTACAAATACATAAATACGATGGAAATGGTTTGTAAATATTTATTTGATTAGGTATGTGAAAACTGTATCAGCTGGTGTAACATCTTATTCAAGTTGGATGTGTACTTTGGGAAGTGATCCGTTTTTTTTGCTATTCAATTCTGATCCTTTTCAAAGTTTCAGTAATGTCATACTTTACAGTCATTGATGTAATAAAGAAAGTTTCATTGTGTATGGTGTGGTACATCATTATAGGATGGGCATTTCATAAATTCATTCAAAAGAGCTTCAGAATAAAAATAAAAAGTAGTTTGAAGTAAAATATGCTTAACAAAGAATTTATGATTGATGGCGATGATTTACGAGTGGCTAACAAGAAGTAATGGAATCGATCATTTATGCAGGCCTAGAAAGTAAAGTTTAATGGTACTGCGATCGCGAGTTTGAAACATTAGACATGAACGTTAATAATACACATAAAAATAACAGATAGCTATACCACCCAAGCGAATATGAAAACAATAACTTACAAAAGTCATTCATAAGAAACAAAGCAATAAATAGACAAAAAGAGTAGCAAAAAAAACGGGTCCCATCACGCAAACAGGCCGTGAGTTTGGCTCACCCCCCGTTTACATAAGTCTGATTTATGCGAGCTATGTCGCAGCCAAAGTTGTTCAGTACAATGTGCTTGTTATTTACATACATTTGTGTAAATATTACAAGTTACAGACGTAGAATTATGTTGAATTATAATAGTGGAGTTGGGAACAGTTTTAGGTACTGTTTTGATTATAGTTCTGTTGTGTGGTCCCTGGTTTATAATAAGGGTTTCTATTTCTACCTGTAAGGATCATAGAAATTATTATTAGACCTGATAGTTATAAATATTTTCTAGAAGTTGCGCGTGTTGACTTTAACACCCATCATTTTAGGTCAAATAATTTTTAGTTCAAAAATGTTCACGTAATGTTTTTCCAATTCCTTTATCCCTTGCATGAAGTTAAAAGTTTGTGTTAGCTGTCGCTTTAGTAGTTAAAGATTGTGGGAACAACGAAACACATATAAAGCAAAATAAATTAAATAATGTTGGTTTAGTTTATCTCAGTTTAACTCAAGCATAGTTACTTGAACGCCTTGAAATGCAATTCCACAATTTCTAGTGTAAGTTGATACGGGAGAGTTGCATTGAAGGCTCTGGGAGATTGCTGCAATGGAGCCCAATTAGTAATAAATTGCTAACTGAACTCCTGCACAATTTCACACCAATTACTCTTCGAACATCACGTTACGCAGATCCTTGGTTCAGAAAAGCTTCTTGTCAATTATTTTGTAAGGAAAGTGCTTCCAAGGCTACAGGCGGCTCTCACCTTCCATGAAGAAGTTATTCTAGAAATTGTCAAGTGTTTATCTGCAGATGAATATGACATTGTTACCAGAACGGATACAATCAGAATGGAGCTGAGTAAGGATCGTGAATATAGGAACAAATACAAGCCTATGGGTGGGTGAATTAAGGCAGTGGATTATGATAAAAAGTAAATAATATACATTACTATGTACCTAATGAGAAGAATTAACCGCAACCTCAAAGTATAAATTAGAAAACTAGACTACGAACTAAAATCTGCAACGTTCTCCAACACTTTTAACCCACGAACGAACAATCCACCAAAACCCATTAAAAAAAGACATCACATACCACCAATAAAGAACACTTATTACCATAATCTATAGCTTCACAAACTGCCAGTAAATTCAGTTAAACTTCCGCAGTGTGAGGCTAGGGGTGCTGGAAAAAAGCTCGTCCTATATCATTATCAAAAAGTTATTAAGGCGGGCCTTGAAGCGTCCCGTCAATTTATTACCAAAGGAATCGCTGTAGCTGCCAACTTAAGCGTGATCATTATAGTTTATCGGCACAGCAGTGGTGATCATAATTTTGGTTGAAATTTACATTTTGATTTAGGTATGCTTGGGTAAAAAAATATTTAAATCGAGGCAGCGTTAATTTTATTCAGAAACTAGCTTTTGCCCGCTGTTTCGATCCCATCATAGATAACTTCATGTACCCAGATTAAGGTCTTCTTGAGCTTTGTTCTAATTCGTTTAGCCGTTTATGAGTATGTCAGTATCAAACAACTTGACAAATAACATATTTTATAAGTAAGAAGCTAGTTAGCTGGTGTGGTAGATGGATTATTAAAGTTATAAAAAGTATCGTTAATAGAATCTAGCTAGATGTTCCCTACAAAACATGAAACTTGTCTAAGGTCCGTATTACAGAACGTTCCTCAAGTACAGTTTGATCTTCAATCAGTTGATCTCTGTTTGAGTATAGAATCAGTACTTGAGCATCGGTCTTATTCCAGAACGGTAATCAATCTATACTCAGCTGAATCGAGACTCAAATCGACCCTCAAGCAGAGACGTGTATTGTCTATGCATCAGCCTGTTTTCGTTTACGATTTGTTTTATTTACCGACTTTGTTCCGATCGTGACTGGATTAGAATGATTAAAATACACCATAGAAGCCCAGTTATTTAGGAAATCAGCGTAATTATTTAATTCCTGAATAGTACAATGCCCCATTTATTGAAGTAAAGCTCTTTGAAGTGAAGTATAGTAATTTTGTAAGCAAAATATTGTAAAGCTTAAAAGACTTGTATCTATGGCCTTAAAATAGATAAGCTATCAGTATGTCAAAAACAACAGTTTGTTGAGTTTGTTTATTTTAATTTATTGTTATTTGTTTGCTGATTAATTTATTCATATTACTTAGGTATATCTTTTTAAATCACAGGACGGAAGAAAAAATTTAGTAAATTAGAAAAAACCTACTAATAGAAATTTTAAAAGATTTCAAACATGTCATCGAATTTAAAAAAAACTGATAACGTCAGCACAGGACAAAAAGGCTGTTTAGATCCTGTGTATCTCTTTTATATCTGAGAGGAACGCTAAAGTTCAACCTTCTATTAGAAATTAGAATTATCGTTGAATAAATCATTGCTATGATCTACTTCATCAAATATATATCCATTTTGATAGTACCTAATAATTCAAAATATCAACAAAACTCGACAACGCACTACTTGAACAGAACAAAAATTGACAATTTGACATGACAATCTATGCTCAAGCGCGGTCTCGACCACACTTGGGTGATTACAGATTTGATCACTGCTTGGGTTCGATTCAGTAACTGAGTAATGATCTAAAATAAAGCTAAACTCAGCTGAACTAAGATCAATGAATCTATGCTTGAGGAACGTTCTAAAATTAAAAGCGGACTTAAAACTAGTTTTAAACAGTGATCAATACTTGAGTTTCCTTCTGTAATACGGACCTAAGAACGGTACAATGCACGGGTCGAACGCCTCCTAAGGGATTTGGCGACAATATTGGATCTAATTCTATCGTCGGGACGTTGTAGGTCAAGTCGCTCAAGAGATTAATAAAAGATATTTTATCAGTTTAGTCTGCACAAAATTTTGTTACTTTAATCCAATAAATTCATCGAGAAAAAGTATATAAAAAAGTTAAACAGCTCATAACAATGAAGGGTCATATGCCACTAAAAAGGCTATAGATACACCCGCTAAAACTTTTATTAGTCTTAAAATTCTTTAGAAAACACGTCAATTCATAGGATTACAGCGATAGTTTCCCTACGGATGCGAGGTTGTATCCACACCTTTTGGGCACAATTTTATGGGCAAGTAAGCCGCTCAGTACGCCTTAATGGGCAAAGTCACTTAGTCTCTTTATCCATGATAGTGTGTAATATAGATTTTTGTAAAGGACTCTTTCATGGATCTAACAAAAAAATAAGTATAGTAAGTAAATCGCAATATAATTTTTATGAGCTTGTGTTTTTGAGTTTTTTACAAGCTCCATCGTTGAGTTCGATTCCCAAGGGTCAAATCTCAGGTCCCAAAGTGTTATTGGATTAGGAATTTGTTAGTACCAGCCCGTGGAGATTCCCATAGGAATTTCTTAGTACCAGCCCGGAGTCTGGATTCTGGATTTGAATCCAGCTGATGGTAATAGGCTCTTTTTGGGTATATGGGTCCTAAACAAAACTGGAGAAATATAGATTGGTGCTTACACACCTCTTGGGAAACAGAGAGGGCTTATGTTATATCTGTTTTTTACTTCTTTTTCAATCTTTACGTGAAATGCTGACACGGGTTGATGACCTTTGAAGTTCATGATCCTTATTTGTTTTATTAAGCTTTTCAGAGTCTGGATGTTTGTGCATATGAATTTTCGTATCCGTCAAAAAAAGCCATCAGTGATACAGGAAAAAATATTGTATCGATGGCACTTAAAAAAAAAAAAAACAATTTTTGTTGTTTATTTAACCAAGTCATAAGGGAATATTTCATAACTAGTGCATTCGCATCCTAATGTTAAACTGAAATACGTACTGAGTGAGATATTTCTCTAGAGAATCGGAATTACGGCGGAAATTTACCGGACGGTCGTTATTGAAACCGGAGATGCATCGTGCGTTGATATTGAATCGTGTTTAGTGAGAGTGGATGATGTTGTTACGTTATTACCTAATACTAAAATAGAACGATACTTTACTTGCGAATTTCACCAATGAAACTGAACGCGATCAGCACAAGTACTGCAACTGTTCGTAGTAAAGCTTACCGAGCGCCTATATTTCAATTGAGCCTTTCTGATTAGCTCGGTATGTGTCGCACTAGCACATACCGACCGAATCAGTAAGGATCAATTGAAATATAGGCGCTCGGTAGGTGCTCGGTAAGCTTTCGGTACCGCGTATATCGAGCATGCTGATATCGCATCGCTGCTGTACCGACAAATCAGAAAAGGGCCTTATGGTTCATTAGAAAAGCATCAGACTGCATTTGTCTGGTATTAATGCTGAAATGAACCTTTTTGGCGCAGCCGTGAGGCACTCACTATTTTTGTACATTATTTTCACTTTTTTACTTTGTTTTAGTATTTGTGCTTCACGAACAGTGTCCAAATAAAAGTTTTTTCTTCTTCTTCTTTCACATCTAAATCGAGTTCAAGAGCTATCAGTGTCAATATTCCAAAGAAAATAATAACACTGACAGCTCTTAAACTCGGGTTATGTGCTGATCGCGTTCAGTTTTTATTAGTGAAAGTCACTCTTAGTCAGTAAAGCTACGATTTCTTAGAAGAGCGGTGGCCGTCACAATATAGCGGCTGTCAAGAAAATCGGTAATATGCACCAGTATTTGACGAGAAGGCGTCAAAAAATGCTGTGAATTTGGACAGTCGTTATTCTGTGACCGTTCATCGCTTAGGAAACCAAAGCTTAAACCTTAGATGTATTGTTTTTAAATAAGTTAGGATTTTTTGTTGTCAATCATCTGTTGTCGTCCCGCGCATTATATGTGAAAAGTACACACAGCTACATCCGGTTAGACTAGAAGCCGACCTCAACATGATCGGGAAAAGGCTAGGCAGAATGATATTTGAGAAAAGTACTATACAAGCCTTGGCCGCAACCAGGCATTGACGGACTCACGTATATGTCGCTCGGCTTCGCCACGGCCCACATTTTCACGATCGTCCATCAATGCCCGAATTGCTGGCCGTGACAGTAATGTACTATATTCAACCAGACCCTAATTCATTCCACAAATATCCAACTTATTAAACAATCAACTAACCGAAAAAAACTAATCGATTCTCAAAGTATTTGTCAAACAGCTATTACGCAAGCCTTCGGGGCCGGAAGTGGCGTAAGTAAAGCAAATATGGCGGGCGGATGTGGGTCGTAAGTCACGCCACAAATACCCGGGCCGACATCCGGGCGACTGGCACAAGACTGCCAGCGTGTTTGTCTGTTACGCTTCACTTGAGGAATTCATTGGTGATTAGTAATTGTTTGATTTGGTTCCAGAGATTAGTTTTGTTTGTCCATTCTGTTTAAGAGTGAGCCGTCCCATCTGAATCTTCCCACGCTTAAATAATTAATAAGCTGTAATCCTTTGAAATCATACACTCAAGCCCTATTTAACGATACAAGTTTCTTACCTGAGGTATGCAACAAAATTAAAGCAGCAAATGACTTTCAACATCTAAACACTGTTTAGACGTTGCACCTTTTATTGTTGCTTCAACTTATGGTGTGCTATAGGCAATGAAATCGCACCGTGTAAATGAAGCTTTACAGATCAAAGTGACAACTTGTGGAACACTACACTTCTTTATATAATACAACAATAATTATTACGATATTGAACTAAAAGGTAATCTATATAAATAAGAAATTCTCATCGAAATCCAGAGCGATTGTGGTGATGATTTTCACCCTCATTTAGAGAATTTATTTCCGAAAAGTTTAAGTGTATTATTATTAAACCTACAAATGTAACAAATGTAATATTAATAATTCTAACTATTCTAACTAACTATTCAAGTATTCCGTTATCTAGCGTCGGTCAGTCCTACGAACATGGCAATAACTTTTTTCACACAGCGATTTGAAATGAACCGCCATAGAAGTTATTGCTCTATATTAAAATGCCTATCTAATGACATATGTCTGGTCGCTATTGGTGCTTAGCTCAGCTTGCCTATATATTTGCCGATTCTCCATTGAATTCGTTGTGGATAGAGTTATGTTAGACAGTAAATCAGTAGACAGTCAATCAGTCGTTTACTGAACGATTTTATACGTATACAAACAAACAGTTTGATGCCCACTTCGAGCCTAAAATAGCCATTTAAATCTAGCTGTCGGCACCCTAAAAGCCATGTTTGTTAAGGCTGCAGTCACATATGACCTGCTAGCCAGATGTTTGATTCATTGGTTGCATTCACAGTTACAAAGGAATTCTACATCCGTCGAACGTAAACCACAGGTGGGTACAGTGCAGTCTACCGAAGATTGACAGAGTTCCGGCGAATGATTGAGGTGCCTTTGAATGACAAATGACCAGGTTTATTTGGTAATTTTCTGGTTCCAATTTGACAAACGTGGTATGCGATAGGAAATAGCTAAAGTTTATAGATTTCTGAAGACTGAATTCCAAAGGTCCATGTGATAAAGAACATTGAATTTAGCAGAAAAAATAATCAGACTCATAAAGGTGTTACCAGTTGTAAAAGTTGATGCAGTCCTTATTTTGCCTGTTTAGGGCATGCAAATTAATGTCACATTAATACCTTATAGGTATTCATAGAGCTTTTAGATATATATAACTATGGCTATTCGTAAAGACAACATGCATACCTACATATTACTGAGGTGTATTATTTTTCGAAGAGTCATCACTAGACTCATCTGCAAAAGCGCATAAAAATAAAAGTCAAATGCTTTTAATCCCACGAGTATAATTTATACTGCACAGAAAATACAAAGTAAAAATCATTACCAATTTACTAACGAGCAATACTACAAAGTAAGAAGCCAATGTACAATAAACAAAAAGAAATGTACTAAGCTAAGTATAAACGGAAATAAATCCTTCCTCTTACGTCATCATCTGGGTATTACCGAGGTATCCATTAAGCTAATAATATATGCACAGACTGGCTTACTTACACTGTGGATGTAGATGGTATCGTAATATAAACATTTACTTACTGAGGATTATGGTTGTACTAGCTGATGTTCTCGGTTGCACTCTCGGTTTTCTTGGAGAACTACTTCAGGTAAAAAGAGAAGTCGAATAGAGTGTACAGACAGCAAGAGGCTTCGAAAGCTTCGAATGTTAACCAATGCGTGTGGCGCATACCTCAGGCTGAGGCATATCTGACATAATACCAAAAAATGCATTCGCGCCGCATGACACGCACTGTTTGTTGCGCACCTTTTTCCCAGCTAAAACCATACGAAGTGGTCAAGGGCGGGTGTTTTGGGTGACTAAAAGTACTGATTCTTAGCCTGATTAGTATAAAAGTCTTTATCCAGAATACTCATTAGGATTTCGTGAATTAGACGGAAGACATAAGGCAAGTTTGTAAGTCATGATGAGTTGTCACGCCACGGAAATATAGTCTTTAAAGGTCAGATCGGAGAGAAGTTCTAGCGTGGTGATTTATGCAGTCTTTTGGATTAAATTTTTCACTATAATTATTATAGACATTCAATGTTTTGCCTATCTATGTCTCAACTTCTACAGTAACATCACCTGCAATGTTACTTATCTCTGTTTTCAGAGCATTACACATTCATTTTTATGATCAAAATGGCAGTATAAAAATAAAATATATTCCCTGTAAAAGGTATCAGGCGATAAGATAAGGGATGTAAAAAAAGCTTTAACATATTGATGTTGATGATTGAGATATAAATATTTAAAAAAATATGTTTGAAGTACCTGTGTTTGTTCTGTTGTATATGAAGTGGGTATTTTACACCCTGTCCTTATGTTATAGTCAAAGGTCAATATGTAGCCTCTTCGCAGAATGAATGGTTTATCCTAGGTTAAAAAGATTATTTTTTTTGTTAATTATTGTCATGTATAAAATAACAATAAAAAAAAAGATTAATTTGTCAGTCTTTTTCCCCTATGAAACAATTAATATTTAAATTAAAAATAATATGTTTATTAACACCTTTTTTTTTTTTTTTTTTTTTTTTTGGGTGGGAAATCATCAAATAACTTCTCCCGCTCTGGGCGGAGCGGGAGGGCGTGTCAGACTCTTACTGACTAAAACCCACCCGTGTTCCTTCAGTTGCCTGTGTTGCCAGGGGCCACGGTATCCCTTTCGGACTTTCCCGCATGTTTATTAACACCTAAGGGAGAATTCGAACATTCTTTTATACCTAGAATAAGTTTAATCCGGCGAATAATTTTTAAATTTTTGACACCATACAGAAACTGTCAGACGTCAATTTTATCTTTTATCTTTGGTAAAATTCGTCCTTAGTCTAACAAACTAATATATTTCTGTATCTTATTTAGGTGTGACTAGTCAATCCCCGATTTGATCCTATTGAGTTTCGGCGTTTGACTGTCCAAATTGGTCTCTCCTAGGATTAGCCATAAATAAGTTAGTCAAAGGCCGAAACATTATAATGGTTTGGACTTTGACTAAGTCGTCTTCTTGTCAGACCTGAGGTTTGACTAGCCAAACCTAGGAACGTCGTAGTTTCCTGTCCTAGCAAACTGGTCTGCTACATACAATTTAAATTATGTTTGTTGCTCTAATTACATTCGTTTGAGAATGAAAATGAACACTTTGCATATACCATAATATATAAGGTGCTATAAAAATATCTGCCACGGCTGCAATGGGAGATAGTATTGTGTTTATAGATTACAATAGTAAAGATAAATTATTGATCATGTGACATATTTTTTTTCATACAAAAAATTGTACGTATAAATTTGCAAGTGTCGAACTAGTCAGCTGATTTCAGTTTTCATTCACAGAACAGATGGAAAGAGATAACAGTTGTTTTCATTGACGAAGTGCACTTCGCGCGTAATTTGTGAACCACGTTATGCAGAGTAGAGTCAATGTTTATTTAACTACTTTATTTTCTCAAATTGATTTAACTGTGCCGGGGTACGAAATTTCTTCACTATTGTTATCTTTAAACACAATACTACCTCTCATTAAAGCCGTGGCAGATATTTTTATAGCACCTTATATATGATATATTATGGTATATGCAATGAAATATGAAAATAAAATATATTATGGTATATGTATGTTCATTAAAATGTATATGACCTGCCACGATAACCATAGCATAGGTATGTATACAAGATGGAGACGACAATACAACAATTATATTAATTAAACTGCGTTTCTAATGACGTTCCGTATGAAGTCTGCATAAGAAAATTCAATCAAAGATCTCCAATAGTTTAGTCACTATAGCTAGTCAAAGATTGCCAAACCCATGGTGGGCCGACTATGGGTTTGGCAATGTTTGACACTATTTAGTTTGTTAGAAAAAAACTTTATTTTAATATTAGGATTTATTTTATAGTTCATTAATATTGCCAGCGTTTTCATTTATTGTTGTATTGTCGTCTCCACAGTGTATAATTTAGTTTATAATTATCGTTACCTTAATTTGTATTATTTTGTTTATGTTTATTTTATTGCTAAAGATTAAAGACTGTTGCTTAGCAGTATTTTTATAATTATATACGCTACCCTAGCTATCCACCCTACCGTGTGTGTGTTATCTATTGTGGCAGCAATTTTTGTACGACTTGCAAGGCAAGCACACAGTAACACAATAATATTTTGATGTTATAACATCATAATTATATCAATATTATACCTATGTTTAAAAATAATACATCATCTCATTAAAATGAGAATTATGAGCCTCTTCGTTAAGAGAACTCCATTTACGTTTAAAAGCGAGGTAACCTGAGAATTCAGTCAATATTTATATCTACCTAACATAACGCCTTGTTTCCCCGAAGGGTTAGGCAGAGGCAATATATATTTGTATCTATACCTCCTATATTATTCAGATACTAGGCCGAGATCTATAATCGTTACTTAGCACGTGCTTTGACTATCTTCCCGTCTCTATTTTGTTCTTGTAAGTTTGTAGAATATATGATTTCGCAGACGTGATGCAAATCGATATCGAAAAAAGATTTAAAAAAAAAGTTTGTTGTCAACCAACGCTGGTAGTGTAGTTATTGGAAGTATGACTTGAGAAAATCGTGTTTTTGAACACGTTTATATCGATTACCCATCACGTCTGGGAAGTTCACACAAAAAAAAATGTTTTTTAAACAGATATTTCGAGTAACTACATTAGTTTACTTTGACCGTGTAGACACGAATGACGCTTAGCCAACGTACGTAATAAGCAACGTTTATAGATCTCGGCCTTAGTCCAATCTATAGGAGAGGAGTTTCACGAGACTGACCTATAAATATTGCAATAACGGTTTTGCTCACTTTACTCATAGTACAATTTTCACAATTCGAATCGTATCCGCGATTTGAGGATGATAAATTATCCGATGAATGGAGCTACCCCTGGCGCAATTTCGCTAATTAAAATCGATATCCATGTGTGCTCGTGATCATGCTAACATTTGAAATAGTAGCTTTTGTTTTTTCTATAAATACATACATACTTACATACAAATAAATAAAATTGAAGCATCTGTTTATAATGTATATTATAAACGGTAGACAAAAACAATGTTGACTGTATGTCTGTTTGTTCCGGCTAATCTCCGAAACAGGCTCTTTTATAATTGATGATACGCTCGCTTTTGAACTGACACGCTTACCTAGAAGCCCAGTGTGTTATGGATAATTAAACGTAATTATATTGCAGTTAATTTAAAAAAAAACTGCAGTTCCACATTTATTTTGACCGTGAAGGTCTCGTCACTTTTGTATGCAACAGCCATAGTTTTTTTTTTAATAACCGACGACGTAAAATTTCTTCGTTTTATATATTTATTTTCTGCAAATTATGTGCATGTGTGAATTCACGGTGGACAGTTTTCAAGTCGATGCCCTTACATAGTTTATTATTAAGTAAACCCTTACATAGTAAAAAATCATTTGATTAAGATTTTAAAATCTAAATCAAAATATTTTATTTCACACTAGATGACCCGGTGAAAATTCATCCCACGTGAGACAAAAGGTGTTTCTAATTTTCCTTTGGGTTTTTCCTACACCATGCTGGTATTGAGGCGAACAAAAAAAAACAAAAACCAAATCTGTCGAGCCATTTTCGAGTTATTGCGAGACTAATGCACGGAAATTGATTTTTGTATAATAAAACTACAAAACGTCAGAAACAAGGTGCACGCTTCCAATTGGTCGTTTCGTTTGAGCTAATATAATTTAATACCGGTTAAGTTTAATAATCTAATAAGAATTACATAGTTAGTTCCACTTTGGTGACAGTAGGCACTATTTAAATCTTCACTGAAACGGTATTTGCATTAAACGTAATTGTACTCAAACAATGACGTGTAAAATAAAACATAAAAAAATTGATCATTGGAAAATTACCTTGCAACATTAAAACAACTCGTAATTAAAATGACGATCTCTATCTTTACATACATTATCACCAGTTTCATACAGATATCGTGTCAAAGAGATTTTAATGAAGGTAATATTGACAATGACGTGTTCAGGTGGAAAATACAGGAGTGAGTTCATAAAGCCAATGCTATTGAGAGTAATTACGAACGATTTCAATAAATGTACACAATTAACGCATCGATGGAGAAAGATAATGAGAAAGCTTGTGTTTAATTTGTGCTATTATAACCATCTGGCGATATCTCGTTATTGGAGATATTGTTGGAAAGCTGAATGTTTTTAGGTATTCGGAATCTTTCGGAATATATTAATGTGGAAAATGAAACGTATGTGATCATTAGAGTGGTGAAATAGAGATATTGATATATGGAAAGGAAGGAGACCACGGTAAATATACATGGATTGTATATGGGATGATGTAAGGGAGAAGAAAGTGGACAGAAGAGAATGGTGGAGAATTACAATATTGCGGTGACCTCAAGGGTCAAGGGAACAAAAAGAAGAAGTAAATAGAGAGACTTAACAGCAGAAGCAAATAATAAATACCCAAAATAGTCTACAATATACTAAAATATATACAAAACCTCTTGACTGTTTTGACTGTTCCAAGAACAAGATTTATTCTCGTGCAAGAAACTTCTCAACTACAAGACGTTGATTTACATTGTTTTCAAGCAAACTGTAGCGTTGATTATACGATAAGAGAAAACTAAATTTTTGAAAACTTTCATAAAGGGTGAACGATGAAAGGTGTTCACAAAATACTGCCAGACTCCCAACTTGTAAATAGCGTGATGTTTATTGTTTCTAACGGTTTTAGAGTTTCGATATTGTTTGATTAGTTAGAAAACTTTGGATTAGAAATGTTTTTGATTAGGAGGTTTAGAAATACAATGAGTTTTAGATGCTCTTGGCGTTATTGTTTAAATATTCAGGGTAGGTACTTTAAGGCTATTGTTTATTGTTAATTTTAGGTTTACTTTTTGGTAAGGATAATACAGGTTGGTATTTAAAGTTCCTGACATAGTTTTGAGACTCCATTAACTGAATGCCTTGAACCTGTCCATTGTTATTAGGGTTTATTAGCGACTGAGATTTTAACAGGGCTGGCAAATTGACTTAAAAAGAAAAAAAAACATAATAAATGTTGGTTTATTATGTTAAACATGACTTTATTTGAGACTCTCTTCTTGTCCATGACTGTGTTAGTTAAGATTGTTGTTTTTTTTTTAATTTCCCAATCCTGGGTATAGTTCTCCCTCATAGTTAATTAATTTAGGTGTGACGTGCCGGAAATCCATTATAAAATACAATAGCCGTAGATATATTTAGTAACCTATGCCGCTTATCTATTCCTAAAGAGTCATCCTGAGGATGCCTCGTTGAGAGGTGAAACATGTGTCGATTTCTGAAGTGTTTTTTATGACTCTTTAGGAATAGTTAAGCGGAATAGGTTACTAAATATATCTAAGTCTATTATATTGTCTCTCTCTTAGCCTTTCACTCTTTCCTGTACTCTCCCATAAGCATTTCTAAATCATAGACTCCTTCCTTTTTTAACCGACTTCCAAAAAGGAGGAGGTTATATGTTCGTAGCGTATGTATGTTTTTTTTTTTTTTTTTTGTGTATGTCCGTCGATATTTTCGTCAATTGTGGACGGATTTTGAAAATTCTTTTTTTGTTTGAAAGGGTATGCTCTCAAGTTGGTCCCATATAAATTTTATTAACTTAGCTTGAGTAATTTTTGAGTTAGCTTCATTAATACGTATTTTTCCCACTTAGCGTATATGGACGATATTTTAACATTTTCCTGTCACTGTTATTTACATAGCAGGTCGTAATATTCGAACTAGTAGGGGGTAGGTACCACAACTAAAAAGTGAAAAATAAAAACTTTTTACAAAAAATACCAACCGACTTCCAAAAAAAAGACTAGAAAGTGAAAAATAACTTTAATTTCGGAAGTCGGTGGCTTAAAACGAAAATTCAAAACCAAAGACACCGACTTCCGAAATTAAAGTTATTTTTCACTTTCTAGTGTTTTTTTTGGAAGTCGGTTGGTTTTTTTTTGTAAAAAGTTTTATTTTTCACTCCCAGTCTTCTAAAGTAATAAAATAAACGAAAAAAAGAAAAAAAATAAAGAAAACGGAATTTTTTAAACAAAATAAATAGCGTAAAAATCCACCACCCTTGATCATAATTAAGGCACTAGACACGCGCAGGGCGATGGTATCAACAATTCTACACAAACTGTATTGTTACCAAAAAATCACAAATGAAGTTTTAAAAGGTCCCTCAGCTAGAAAGTCAACTGTTTTATAATTATTTTAATTGTGTATGTTTAAAATAAATTATGTAGAATACATGGTTTCAATTAACGTGATAACTTAATCGCCATACTGTATTTATGGGTACTAGTATTTCACCTTACCACAGATTAAAATAGAATCACCATCACTTTATTCATAAAATGAAACGTCCTTAGTAATAAACGTTTACAGCTCACTTCAGGCGCATGAGACATGCCTCAAAGTTATAATGAAAGTCTGTCCAGGCAGACTAAGGCACTTTACATACGGAACGCGCGATGTTGAGACAGTTACCACTTTATCATGTTCTATATTTTGAAATTGAATTGTCTTTAAGCTCTGTGCTCTATGAGAAAAGTTGAAGGTTTCATTATGATAGGAAATGTGATAAGTGGGTTATAAGGTCCCTTTTTGCTTAAGAACGTTCATTCTAAAAGTTGGCAACGCAATAACTGTCAAATATGTTCCTGTTTTTATTAATTTGTTAAAATTATATACACATACATACATAAACTCACGCCTTTTTCTCATGGAGGTAGGCAGAAACTACAGAACGCCACCTGCTACGATCCTTACAAACTCCTTTTGCCTCGTTAACGTTCTTAAATCTGGTCATATACGCAAGCCGCCGCCAGCGCCGGTTGCGGTTGTTTGTTAAAATTACTCTATGGAAATATGAATTATCGCTAACTAGGTGACCTATAATATTAATAATGAATTGCAATTATAACACTGAATTTGATGTTGTAACCGTTTTAGTTGTAAAAAGGGCATTTGGAAAGTTTCCAAATACTTTTTTACATATTTAATACGATATAAGTATTGAATTTCATAATCAATATTTTTAGTTCACTAGTTAGCGATATTTCTTAAATTGCCAAATTAATCAAAACAGCGAAATATTTGGCAGTAATTGCGTCGTTGCCAACTTGAACTTGTCTGTTTCGAATCTTCCTGATCAGTGTTTTTGGCGAGTTCTTACACTCTCTCATTAACTAACCATTATCAATGTATCTTCTTCTATTAAAAAATTGTTCGATTGAATTTAACGTAACCTTAATATATCTCTTGCTCACTCTTTTTCACGGCCTTGTGAATAATTATACTCAGCCACGGTAAATGGGAGTAATAATGATTAATAAAGAAGTATGCTGTTTGATTTTTTTGCCTACTCTTGTGGCCACATGTATGCTAACTGGAAATAAATAAACCTATCTACGATATCAGGCCTTACATTATACATCAAGTGAAATTAGCTGTTATTCCTACCGCGTCATGAGTTCTCATTTTGTATAATTTTGGCTTATTTTTACGATGCTATAAAAATTGTGTGAAGTGATGAATACTTACAATATTCATGGAACATCTATGTTTTGCGTACCTACCTATAATATCTTTTCAACGGGTAGGTTTTTATGTGCGTAGACCTCCTAATTTTGTACTATAAAGTGTTATTTCGTCTGATATCGACAAGCGACCCTCGTAATAAAACATGTACGCATCACAACACTGTGAACGATCTAGGTCTACGGAGATCACAAAGATAATATCGAAAAAATTCCAACCTATAATAGCCCATATCCCGTTCGCAATAGAGACCATACTGACCGAAACTACCTTTGGTAATTTACGATCGCATCAAAATAGACTAGTTCTCAAAGAGAAATCAACTTTATGGCCTCCAAAATTAAGTTCAAATTGCTTTGGGCTCGTAAATGGAGTTCCACAGCGTTATAGGGCCCAACAAGTACATACATAACGCTTGAATGGTGTCAAATATTCGTTTTAGTATTCGCTGAGTCTCGAAAAAATCTGATAATATTTCTATGGGTTAGAGAATGGTGGCTCTCAATAAAACTTATCACAGGCTGAGGAAATTGATCAGTCACAAAGATTAGGCTCTCGAGAACTGAGTTTTATTTTTTACTTTTTACGACCCACGACATTCGTCGCCTAAGTACCTACCACCCTTGATTTATGACAATCTACACAAGACTTTATATGCCTACCTATATAAAATATGTTAGTATAAAATACATAGGTATACATAGGGACGGTGAAAGGATGAGGACCAAATAAAGCTTAGACTGTTGCGACAAACGGTTTTGGACCTAAAAGCAATTTTCTTTCACAACACTTTTCGCCTCTAATAGAACCCACAGTAGGTACATAATCTATTATTGTAATATTTATTTGTTGTAATAATCGTGTACAATATTCTGTAAAGGATTTTAGGGCTCATATATTTTCTGTTGACAAAGTGCGGTCCATCCAAAGGTTGGACCTCAAATCTTATTCCTTTCGTATTAGGACGAGTATGCAAAAAAATGCTCATAATATTTTATTGATATAACCAACAGCTAGTGCGTTTTTCTTGATCAGTACGAGGGTTTATAAGGAAGTATTCTCGGCCATTTTTATGAGGTCCATTGGCCTCCGAATCGGTGGGAAATAGATCAATCTTCTTCGCTATGGAATTTTTCCATGCTGATTTTTGGAACAAAGGAATATCGTAAAATATTTTGATGGAGGTTTGCTGCTAAAATTGGGTTTATTTAGAGTGGATTAGATGCATCACTAAATCAAAAGGTTTGACTTTCAGACACATTTCGTAGATGCACAAAATTATATCCCTCATTGGTTTTTATATGTACTGACTTAATTTTATTTTTACTTAGGCTTACTGCCCCATTGCTGGTCAAAGGCCTCCCTGAAATCCGTCCAATCTGACCTTCACAACTCAGTAACTGGGTAATACGATACCCCTTGGTAAGACTGGTTATCAGACTTTCGGGCTTCTGACGACTCGTAACGACTGTCAAAGATCCATGAATGACAGCCGGGACCAACGGCTTAACGTGCTTTCCGAAGCACGGAGGAGTCTCGGTATGTAAAGATGGTCACCCATCCACGGACCAACCCCGGCAAGCGATACCCATTCTTTATATCCTTATATAATTAATATCCTTGCAATACTTTAACATTATTAATAAGGAGGAGGAATACCCAGTTTCTGGAACTACACGAAACTAAGTAAGATAGTTTAACAACGGTCTCCTAAGAGAACCATTAATTTAAATGAACCAGCACTTTTATTCACAATAATCCTCTTTAAAAGTTATCGCCTACGACGAGAAAACTACCATTTAGACTTAAAGTTTTCTTCCTTAACACAATAATTTTTACTTAAAGTTACAGCAAAACTAAGTTATACAATAAAGGCAACCTGACACGTTAATGTGAAAAGTTGAAATTTTTATCGGCTCGTAAATCACTATTAAACGGTTCAGAGTCCCGTATCTCTATTTTCCAAAGTTGCAATTTTAAAAATGTTATTTGTCGCGAGATTGGCAACGCTGCCTGGGGCCGTTGCAGGGCTGCATCTAGCAAAATACTTCACGTTGCTGCAGAAATGTCAGCAGTTGTGACAGGTTATTTTAAACTGCATGACTTATGCCGTATGGTGGAGGGAAATATCGCGAGAAAACTCGAGTATGGCTGTTTAAAATAACCAACATACGTACATTGGGCAAGAGATGATCATGCTTGTCGGTATGAACACAGACTGCTTTCCTTTTACCATTCTTCTTCTTCGTCGTATTGATCATTCAAAATGATGTGAGTTTCTTTTGCCATAGAGACACAATCGGATAATATTTTGTTATTACTGCATTCATGAAAAAACTTTTTTTTTTCCTGAGTCTGACTGATCCCATTGATATACTTATTCATCTAGGAAGTATTGTTAGTGTTCTATAATTATAATCATTGACTCCGGGATGGTTTGGCAATACTGTGGCTGTAGAATCTTCCGGTTATAGTATGTAGTTGGCTATTATGTATCATGTGAGCAAAGGAGCCTGTAGCCTAACTTCGGCACAATGCCAACACTAAGCTCCATGTAATTACTATGAACAAAAAGTCGTTTGAAACATGTTACAATGCAGTAGAAGCCTTTTCATAATTTTATTGTTTGAATATTTAACTTGATCCACTATGTTCTTTAATGCTAAGATTAACTCAAATATAACCTCAAAGGCGAAAATAAACTTACATTATTTTCTTGTTCCTCTTTTTCATAAAACTGCATCTAGGGTATATTATGTCACTTGGGCATAATGTACATCAGGCACAAGAAGCACGTTCCACAGCGATCCGGTCCACTTACATGTTATTTTATCAGCTAGGTATACTGTGCAGCGTGGGGCACTTCACAGTACTACACTGTGACCAAAATTACAATGTCCACTTGAACTATGTAGAATAATAAATATACATCTATTTGGGTCGAGTCACGACGGTGTATTGACTTCAGTTGACGTCAATTAGTGCATTAAATGCGCATCAAATAACGCATTTTGGATTACTTTTTTGTTTGAGAAAAGAATATTTATCACAGAATTTAGCACAGACTAACTTAATAACATCACGCCTGTAATCCTCTGAGAAAGTGCTCAGAACAGAGTGTGACCTTACCCGCGACCTCGCCTACTTCTGTGTGTAGAAACTATAATATGTTTATGTTTACAAAAGTGTTTCTTTTATCTTTTAAATAACCTGATAGTTAGCGGCCAGCGTAGCCTACCTGCAAAGTCCTAACCATTACAAAGGTTTAGGCAGAGGTTTACTTACAGTAGTATTCCTTTTTTACCCGACTAAGGCGTAGCAAAAAGGAGGGTTATGATTTTGACAAGCATGTATGTATGTATGTTCATCTGTTCCCTCATAACTTCTAAAGTAGGTACGAATCATAATTTGACAAATGGGGTATCGTTACAAGCGTGTTGGTCTTCCATTGGTTATAGACTAAGTAACGTCACATTAAATTATTAATAATTAATTTTATTTTTATTATTGGGTAGCAAACAAAACCACGCTACAGTGCACAAATAATATTAATTCTATAGAAAAATCACCCATTATCAAGAAGTCTAGAAATCAAATTAAAATTTAACCAGTAAATTCTCGCAGCCCTGTTCAACGCGCTGTATCGTGCATCGCCTTCCCTCCAGCCAAGCCATTCGCGACTGCCATTACGCTACACCCTTCGTGTTATTGCGATATTCTTGGGTTTTTGGGTCATCTTGGACCGCTAACAGCAATCTGTCTGTACTTATGTAAAGTTAAATTGGTGCCTTCTCTTTGTTACATGAGACTTACAACTTGGCTAGTGAAATATGGCTGTACCGCTGACCTACGAAAACCTTAAGGATACTTAGAACCTTGGCATATTAAAGTGGGTTTAGACCAATCGAACATAGAATCAGAACAAGAGCATTCTTCTGTTGACATATTGACGATAGACCAACGAAGGTCTGTTCTGTCCCTGTTTATCTACACAAAAAGAATAAGGTGGAGTGGGAATAGAATGTGCATTGGCTCGTTTAGTCTAAATCGAGATTGATGTAATGAAAACGGCGACTTCAAAAATGCAGCGCCAACCGACACAAAGTCTGAGAAGTTATTTATCAAATTGACACACTACGTAAATTCGCCGGGTTGTAGCCATTTCGTACAATTGTCAAAGAATGATAGTTGTGATGTGAACATACGTACAATTTCAGTTGGTGAGTAGTCAATTTGGTAAACTATTAGTTTCCCTGACTGTAGCTACATACTACACATCAATTGCCAATTTTTCCCTACGATACCCCTCTTCCGGGACTTTCACCGAGTTCCCTTTATTTTTATTTTTTTTCATTTACCTATAATTTATTCAAAATTTTCCGACCAACCACATAGGTACTGTTAAGATATTTTTTTCTCAATTTGTTTTGGCCGTTGACTACGTTTTTTGCATTGTGTCGATGGTGTCTCCGGCGAAGCTGACGCACCGATGTTTGTCTTTGAAGTATGCACTCTCGTGCCGTTTTGTGGAAATGAGTTGGGCAGAGGTATACCTAACTATACTACACCCACATTTCACCAGTCATGTTTAAGTCACATGTAATTGGGGGACGAGCCTATTGCAATCAACCGGGCACATTACTAAATTACCCACTATTTCGCTTTGAATTCTTGCAATCAATATTATTATTACAAGAACTGAGTAACATTACTTACCCGAGGCACACTAGAAATACAATGATAAAACGTTGAATACACAGAAAGAGATACTTCATACTTTTATCAATACAATATCAGAAGTCGGTATTTTTAGATTGTAGAAGCTGAAATAACATAACCCCTTTCAAAACTACGTAAGCAAAGGTGAGCGTCCAAAATAAACTTTGAATAATGTTGAATGTTTGATGTCTCCGTGCGAATATAATGTTAACTTTTATATCGATCAATATCCATGACAGGTTCGTTTATCTTGTTACCTTTATGATAGTGTTATGTTTTTGTAGGTCTGAAACGTCTAGGTTCGTACTGAATATTTTTCAAAGCCTTTTGTGTACAGACGAAGAGCGAGTTCCTGTTTACTCTTGGGTGATACCGGATACAGACACTGAATTGTCAAGGAGTCGGTCAGTCAGAAAGACGAAGCTAGTTGTCCGTTCCAAAACGTATTAAGATCCTAGGTTGAAGAACTGGCTAGAAACTCCATGGGCACTTAAACCCTCATTCACGTTGAAATTATACATGTGAGAATGTGTATTATACACTGAGTCGTAATCCTTTATACGTACCAACTACATTTCTATTAATCCAAGAACATACTCAACGGTATTGTTACACATACACTTGCATAATAATTCACCCAGCACAATGCTATAATCAGCGCTCACATGAACAGCTAATCGGTTTAACAAAGTCGGAGTGACGCCATGCAGAATGTGTGAAGTACCGCTAAGATATTGTACACTGTACACTGTATACATTTTCCCTGGCCTGATGTATAGCTATTGTTTCATATTTACGTTGGGATTTGTAACCGAAAGAAGGATTATATTGACGATCATGATTTCCGTCATTAGAATTCAAAAGGTAATTTTAAATACTTGAATGGAGGTAGATGTCATAATTATGTTTCAATTTAAATAATAATACTGTACGAGAATTATTATATTATTGACCGCTATTAAAGGCTTTCACTTTTAATTGATGGAAGTGACTTGTCCGTCCATGGCTGCGTTTTTTTTTGTGTTTTTCATAACAGAAGTTTGAATTGTCTAGATGTCTGTTACCAAATTTTTTTTTATATTTTCGGTAGGTATACCTATAGTTTTTATGAAGATTAGTTTAATTGCTAATAAAGGGTTTTTTTATAAACGTTGATTAAAGTTAAGTGACGTTTACAAGTCAAAAATGTATGGTTAAACAGTCGCTAATCATTACTTAACTTTAAGCAAAGTTTATAAATAAATCCCATAATGAATAATTTGTTCTCAGATTTATTCAATAACGTTTTATAAATTTTTATAATAATGATTTAATTGATTTTTTTCTTTAAGCTAAACTAACTGCAAAACACAGTTAGTTCTTCGACAATACCAAAAGAATCTTAACGACACGACTCAAATAATCTACTTCTAAGATTAAGCAAATACGATAAAAAAGTAAGATTAAATAACCTTAGACTGAAGCACTCTAACACACAATAAGAACTTCAGCTCATTTAATTGAAAAACTTTTTGTTGTTCAGGAAAAAAAGTGCTTTAATTTCATTAACGTGGAATGACTTCGCTTTGTTACTGTGTTACTATCGCGAATAAAAAGAAAACTTATAGCGACTTGATTGCTGAAAGAAATTGGGGCTTTGTTGTTTGAAGCGGCTGGAGACTAAAGGTAGGGGCAGAGTGGTGATGGCAAGGTCGGTGGTTTGAAAAGAAAAACAGGTATTCAATTATATGTTTTTGTAGGTCTAACAGGTCAGAAATATTTAGTACGAACCTACGTACTAAACACCGTTCTTAAACCGTGCTTTACACGTACTTTTATAGACTAAAAGGCACACAGTATAACAAACAGCACATAAAAAAGATAAAATAAACAAATAAAATTCCAAACGTAAGTTAAAGAGAGAAAATTCTAAGATTATCTAGAAATAATGAAAATGGGATGTATCAAGTATCTAAATAGATGAAGGTATTACCAGTTTCTTGAAAGCTATTAATACTTCGATGGTTAAAAAAATATAAGAATATTTCTCCCGCCTCTCATGTGAAGAGGTGTGGGTCAGAATCCGGGTTAAGGCTCGTACACACTGGCACAATATCGCGGGCGCGACAAGGGTACCGAACCACTGCCTGACCGCGATATCGCGCCAGTGTGTGTACGAGCCGTTAAGTACCAATGCGTCATACGTCATCGGGCGTACGAAAGAGTCTTGTTTCCTAGTTTAACAGTACATACTGATCAATCCAAACGTTTTTGTTTAGCTCACTATAAGAAAATAAACTTTTATAGGAAAATACATTTTTATAATTTTGCTAGTCTGGCACCCAATTTCAACACAATCTTTAAAAAAGATGATTTCAGATTTTGTGCTGAATTTTCGAAAAAGACGGAGCTCACCAATTCATTACGAACGATGACGAAGCTTCTCTCCTAATTCAGGGAAAAGGCGCTCTTAATTCGTACTCAAGTGTTTTGTTTGATACCTTAGATCCTCAAGGATAATCTGGTAAAACTCCAAACCATTTCCTGGACTTAATCCATCCACAAATAGGATAAGACCCATCGAGTTGGAACGAATCAAATGAATCGCCGATCGAATTACTCGCTAAGATACTTGAGACCTTTAATTTGTTTCCTAGGTTTCGTCATAATTTGTTAAGACAAATTGGAAATGTCTTAGTTGTGTTGCAAACTGATTAGTTGTTGGTCAGTTGAGGAATGTTACTAGTGTACTATACTGACCCTCGATACATTCTAGTAGGTCCAAACTTGCATCCTCAAATACTTCGGCCACGGCTCGAGGCGTGAGGGTGACTCTATAGGCTGCAGGCAGGAAATAAGAATTCGCAAAAAAAAAATCGACCTTTCTGGATAAAGGTATAATTATCCTATTGGACCATTTTGTATAAGAAGGTCGTTTTTTTTTTTGCGAATTCTTATTTGGTCCCATAGTAAAAGTTGTTCATATTGATAAGTAGAACACCCCCTGTCGCATGTTTTCAAAGTCAGCCTGTATAGAGCGCCTCGACGTGCAGGGTAGACTGGAGGGCACTAGACCACGCGGACGCTCACCCATGAGATGGACTGACTAAATCAAATCCGCAGTGGGTGAACCTGTGTATAAGTGCAATAAAAACACAAAAAATCGGAGTAGATGGCGAGAAATCGTGAGGCGAATCACATCAGCCCCTGGACAAGAAACTACATGAAGACCACGAACGCTCTGACAAGAGTGCTATGAAGAAGAAGACCTATGTATATTAATTTTGTCTTACGTGTATTTAAACCATTCCAAAATTAGACAGGTAAAAGGTTTCCATTCAAGATTATAATGTAAAATAAGCCTAATTTAAAAACAACAAGGGTGGCATTTCGTAGGTACATCATAAGAACGTTTACTCATAATTTGTTATAATTGAGTAAACCTTAAAAATACACAGCCGTGCAACCAAAATAACCATTCTCATTTAAAAATACAGTGTCGTGCAAATAAAATGAGCTATTACGTTATTCTTGGTACAATTTTACGCAAAGAAACAGTGAGTGGCCAGAAAAACTGCATATATATCGTATAAATTCACACAAATTCTGACGGCTACGGTTGATTTGTGGCCGCGGGAATCCACTATAAATCTCCGTTCTTTTCTTTTTTTCATTTAAGTCATAAGCTTAGAGCGGGCGTCGCGCAATAGCGATAAGAAGACTTACATGCTGTGTAAAATAAATATTCAGTTTTCTTTCCATATTAAGGTATTTAAATAAAATTCTTATAAGTCTTTTCTGCCAAGCTTACCGACTTATAATATACATTTGAGTAAAAATCATGCTACCACTGGCATTGTGGCAGATTGCTATGACCTCTCGAGGCCATTGATTCTTATATTATTGAAACAGGCTTGCATAGTTTTAGAAAACTTCACCTCACTCTTCGCGATTACATTGTCAAATAATGTTCTATTTTTCTTCCCATCACAATCGCCACATCTCACCACTTCCCCCATACTATGGCGAAGGCATTCCCTTTGTTCCGTGCGAGTTTATTATTAAAATGTTATTAGGAAGCGGAGTGGATACTGCCATAGCTTATGACTTGGCAGACACTGTATATTACTTTTTTTTAGCCTACTTCAAAAGGAGGTCTTTCCTGCTCGTTTCGTACTACAATTGACATTACAATTCACTGGCTGGTTTGTTTTCGGGGAAGAAAAACTCGTTTTTAACATGAATAGCATCGTATTGTGTTAGTGTTTTCTTTCTCGGAATTGTTTTGGTGTACCAGTTTTGTTTATTTAACCTATCAAATGATCGCCTACTAAAACCCGTTTGCATGTAAGCGTTTAACGGTTTTTACGATTATATTTATTGTCGGGTTAGTATTTTATGAGCCAATTATTATTAAAAACTTGTAATATTTTCTCTAAACCATACATGAATAGTCATAATCAGCCTTTAATGTTCCCATTGCTGGGACAGCTGAGCCGTAATGCACCACGCGGGCCCAGTGCGGGTTGGTAGATGTCACATGTCATTGAATTTTTGGTTCTACGACAGGACGTGACTTACGAGTTGTAAGTCGTGGGTTCGAACCCAGCCAGGCGCTTTAGTTTGTGAAAATAATTTCATTACCACTGAAAACAAACACATCGTGAGGAAACCTATAATGTCCTAGAACGGAAAACTGGGCCCGCGTGGTTGATTATGGCCCAGTCCATCTCACCCAGAGGAGGCCTGTTTCCCAGCAGTGGTATCATTGATTATGTTATACAGTTAAATATTACCTTAATGTGTTAGAAAAATCAAGTAACTGGCTCTAAAAATCTGACTATTCGAGCTTCCCGTCCTATTTACAAAACCATTCACAGTTCAAACGCCAATGAACCCCGAAAACATTTACCTGGATAAACAGCCCCTATATACCGCCATTGTTTGAAGTGTACCCAGCAATGAAATAAAAAGGGCTCGTTTTAAACATTTTGTCAGCAAAAAAGAAAGTGCTAATGTTAGGCCGTTAATATAAAAGTTGTTTGTATGTGGCCATTAGACAGGGGCCGTCATGTTTATAGCCTGTGGCTGTTTTATTTTAACGTTTTTTTTTTTTTGTATCTGTGATTTTGGTTGGTTGGGTAACTATGTAAAATTATTATGGTTTATTTATTTATTTAAATTGTATGGACATTGTCTACCAGTCAACCTTTGGGTGATGCAGAGACAAACAGTGGTAGGTGCGATTACGATTTTTTTTGGTATAAAACCAAACGAACTAATACCTATAGTACTACATTACTGCCGCGACCTGCAACAAGATGACATGACAACATTGATGGACGATCGTGATCATGTTTGAGAAAAATATATATTATATATAAGTACCTTATTAGTACGGTTTATTATGGATATTTTTATGGTTATATTCTCGAAAAAAAAAGCTTTAGCACATTTCATGAGATACAAAACAAGGAATAGATTCAAAAAAATGCGGGAAAGAACACTGACCAATAAATATATTATGTACCTTACGAATTTTCACGTGTCAGAAGTGAAGTCAATTCAAAACGAGAGGCGGCGGGTGACAGGTCCTTTCCATTGTTTAGAAAAAAAAAAAAAAAAAAAATGTTACAAAAAACCGCAAACCCCCTACGCCTACGTATAGAAATATAACAATATCACAAAAACAATTTAACATTACTATTGTGACCCACTTCACATAATTATGTTCCCGCGTGTCGGACATTAAAAATAATCGTGTTTTTATTTTTATTACGTTTATTGCGCGTACGCTTTACCGTTGTCCCGTGCTTATTATTTATTTGTCCTGTTTTGGACCCCAGAGAATACCTATGGCCTGGAAATTTTAGTGGAGTCACGTTTTTTTTTGTAGCGTACGATAAGTGTTGCTGTAATTTTTCGGCCTATTATTTAAATTGGTCGTGTCATTGTAGGGTTTTAAGTATGTAAAGTGAGATAACGCCATTTTAATAGCCTTTACCTTAGACACTTTAATACTGGCGGTCAAGAATTACTTGTAGATTTCGTACAGGACATGGATAAAATGTACATTACTTAAGGGTCTATAATTATCCTCAAATTGCTTAGCATGATCCTGCGTTAAATAGAAACTACTGCAGCATTAATTTTGAAATGAATATTATGTCAAAGTTGAGGATTAATGTTAAGTACAATGTTTGAAGAAAACACGATTTCATTAAAAATTTCTCGATAGAAATAAAATCCAAAGTTACCTCCAAACCGTTGCTATTAAAAAAAATACTTCAAATTATATCATGAAACTTTGCATAATAACTGAACTTACTATAAAGCAGCGACTATGTTTTTTATGTATTTAAATTACCATTACTTACGCCGTAAAAAGCAATTACCTAAACTATTGGCGCCTTGGAGCCGCCAGCACCCTACTCCGTCTAGCTCTCACTCAGTCCGCGAGCAGTATGGTGTGAGCGAGGTAAAAAGTGAATTTGAGCTGAGGTAGTATGGGCTCTTAATATCGGCGTTGGAAAGCTTCAAATCCAGCAGATTAATCAATCCTCAACAATTGAGTTCCTTACGAATCCAACACAAAGATGAAGAAGCTACAAAATTCAATAAAAATAATCGTAGCGAGTCGGCTAACTGCTACGCGAAGGCAGCGTAGCCGTGACCTCATCGCGTTAGCTACGGCGTAGCACGTAGCATCTTTTATTCTTAACACTTTTTATTTTATGATAATCCTATCATCAGAAAAAACTTCGTATCACTAGTTGGATAAAATGGAACAGTCGAATTTAAATATTTTCTGTTTGTTTTAGTTTTAAGGTGTATTTTGCCAATAAACGCATTTTTCTTTCTTTCTTTCTTAATTATAGGTCATGTGATTTCATTAAAAAAACAGTTAATTTTTTAGCAATATTTGATCAAACCTTAGTGATGTCTGAGAAAGGGCAAACATAAAAATGCCACTTCATTAAAAGTTAAGGAAATAAATATCTATCCACTTTATTAGGGACAGCTATTAGATTTGATGTTTGTTCAATATTTCGACGCATACACGTCAAGATATACATAACTCCACAAACAACATCAAACAAACAAATTATCAGTTCAAGCCTTATAAAACACAAAACCGATAACTATGAAAACTAGCATACATAATTTAACAATGACGTATAGGAGTATAATAAAAAATCGGGGGCAGAAATCCATTCAGATCACTACGAAATCCTGAATCCCTTCGCTAATCCCCACATAAAATTGCCGAAGAAAAAGCCTGTAATCGAAGCCCCCAGTCGTAACTCTGGTCCTTCACTTATAAGGGTTTTAGAATGGCTCATTTCGGAAATAGGCTATACATTTTAGGAGGACTGACAGTCTATTAATAGCCTAGTAGACTGGAAATGGATAATTTGTGTCTTAGATTTCTTTTTGTACAGCGTAGGGATACAAATGGTCAGGCCCTCCGGGGAAATCCATGAGACTAAGTTGGAAGAGACTGGATTAAGTTGGGGATTGAAAAGTAGCGAAGGTTGAACGTAAATGACCCCATTTTTAGGTTGAGAGATTACATTTCTAGGGTTCTGTACCTGAAGGGAACCAAACTGAACCCTCTTACTAAGCCTCCGCTGTCCTTTCGTCCGTCTGTCTAACAGCGGGCTGTATCTCATGAACCGTAATAGGTAGACGGTTGAAATTCTCACAGATTGTGTATTTCTATTGCCGGTTTAACAACAAAATATTTAAATATTATTATTTATTTAAATAATTAAATGGGTAAAAAACGCCATACAAAAAACGTATTTAATACGGAACGGAACCCTTGGTGTACGAGTTCTACTCACACTTGGTACGTCTGTATTTACTTGGGTTATTATGTAGTCTGATCAATAAGAAAGATGACTGATGGACCCAACTACGGCAAAAAGGTATAAACCAGACATCACAGACAGACAAATTAAAAATCCGGCCTGTTCTATACACGGTGACTCCGGATTTTTACTTTCTCTGTCTTGGATGTATACCTCTTAAGTTTACTTTTTGTCGTAGTTGAGTTTTAGTTTTTATAACTTTTAATATAACACAATACGACAGACATGCGTTTTCATAGTAATTTATTCGGCCGCTAAACACGATAACTATGGATTTTCATACAAACATTACCGGCCGGGCGCTCGCATGTATTCAAACAGTACAGCAATTTCGATTTATCTCGAAGAATGTTGTCAAAATGCTCGAATTTCCTAGCATGCTTTAGAAAATTTTCTTTCACAAACGGAAAGCCTCTGTATTTCTTCAAAACGCAACTGATACATTCTGGACCATGGTCCAACTGGTCCATTGAAATATTTAAATCGGGCCAAACTGTCGGTCGAATAACTGGAATTTTATTCATAGCATTTCCAGGGTTTTTCAAAAGCAATTTTCGTTGTTATCATAAATTAGTAGTCCATTTGCGTCACCTTGTCGACTCATGAACGAATGAGGTTCGTTATGCAATGATCATTGCCTTTACGCCTTTTCACCGTCTCCGGAAAACGCGAGATGGGAAATCGTATTATAGATTAATTAAATAACGGGGGATTTGGAGGAAATAGGCTTGGAGACTCCAGTTCAGATTAAGATTTAAATGAACATTGAATTAACTTTAGATTTCAGTATTTTTTATCGGACTTGATAATTTTAGAGGCTGCTAAATAGAGGATGCATTGAGAATTTACTATAACTATGGAAATGAAATAAAATCCTATGTTCTGTAAATATAATACTAGAATCACTTTTACACATCATATTAAAAAATATAAAAAATAAGCTAGATGAAGAAGAAGATTTAGTCGGCGTTTCCTATCTGACTACTCTGAGAAGAAAGGTCGAAACAAACTCAGAGGTCGCAGTCTCTTTTAAAGTCCAGACATAATCTTGGTCAGGCCATAATAATATGAAGTCCATGTAGATTAGTGTCTGAAATGGTTTCTTGAGGAAAGAACCACACAGATTTGAGTTGACCTAGTCAGTATAAGCATTTGTCAGTACCTAATCGTAGTTGTAAACATATTAATTGCTATGATCTCTTGCATGGATAACTTAAAAATTAAATACAATAGGAAAAATAGAAAATACGAAGCAGTGAACAATAATCCCGTAATAATTAATTCCAAGAACTAATAAAACATTTCATAACATTGAACATTTCAAATATGACGTTTTAACATAATCACCCTGAAATCCACGAAATTACTGTCATTTATTCAAATCAAACGGATTTATTTTGCATTTATTCCATAGAGAATTATAATATAATATTAATGTTTGTATAGTCATTAATAATAATGAGCAAACATTAAATGGAAAAATGATTTATATTTTTTTATTTCGCAACCCATTGTTTTGCGTTTTTTATAAAAACGTATAAACGCAAAATCAAAAATTCCGAACCTGGTGTCGCTCAATTTGCTATGAAAAGAAAATAGTGACATGAGGCGGACGTAATGCAATAAATCCTTTACAAAAAGCCAATTTATTTTCGACGCAAGGATACATCTCGTTTTATTTGTTTACAGCGAAAAACACGCTAATAAAAACCCAAAAGTAAAGTTGGTTAATACCAAGTACATGTAGTAATATGTACGAAATATTTGATACTCAACTTGGTTCTTACTTTTATATACAACAGTTTTTTTGCCTCGGATTTTTGCATGAGATTTTTCTCAATAATATGTATATCATAGTTTAAGCTTTTTAAGTGTTAAGCCGTTGGTCTCGGCTGTAATTCGTAGATCTTTATCAGTCGTTACGGATCGTCAGAAGCCCGAAAGTCTAACAACCAGTCTTACCAAGCAGTATCGTATTACCCAGTTACTGGGTTGTAGAAGTTAGATAGACAGTCGCTTCATGTATTCAGCTGCATACGGTTAGACTGGAAGCCGACCCCAACATAGTTAGGAAAAGGTGATGAGTTTTACGCCTACTATCCCATTAACTTAATGACATCAGATAGATATGCATCTCCTTTTCCCATAAAGTATATTTCCTCACGTTATGACACTAGGTTGAAAATGCATCACATTTTTAAGATTGTCAAAATACTTTGTCCGCGACTGAAATGCTTGAATATATTATGTGTCTGTTCTCTGTCGTGGCTTGCGTTTGGTTAGAACGAAAACGTTGCTTTAAGTCTAGTCTACATTCTTTTGCGGAAACTTAAACGTTTCTGTTCATCACTTGGGCACTCATCTGAAAGCACAAGAAAGGAATTTTGTGCTGCATTGACCTACTAAAGGGTTTTCAACACATGCACATCGTTTTCGTTACTAGTAGTAAAATATGGGTAAAACATTACGTACCTAAGTAAAGTTTTTGGATAAATGTAAGTTAGTTTGGTGAAAGATTTGGAAATGTTATACCACGTTTCAATTAGTTATAAGTAAGTTTTCCACGACATACTGAATGAGATATTTTGTTAGAATTAGTTATCACACTACCATGCACATTGAGTGCCCTATAATTGTAAACAGCATACATAGTTATTTTTTAATTTCATTGTTATTGAAAAATCCAAGTCTTCAAACTAGGATTTTTTAAACATACTTAGGGCAGATTCGACCAAACAGGAATAAATTTTATCCGCGGAATAAGATTTACTTTTGACAGTTTTCGTATGGAGAAACTGTCAAGACTTCAAAATTTATTTGGAAGAGAACGCTTATTCCAGGGATAAAATTTATTCCTGTTTGGTTGAATCCGCCCTTAGTTGACGATATAATCCCGTTCGAAATATAAACAACAGAACTATAACAGGAAAAATAATATAATAGAAAAAGTCAGGAAAAAAACCGTCTGCTCTTCTATTATCCAACAAATCCTATTCAAAACCACAAAGAACCTCTTAAACTCATGGCAAGTACATCTTAGATTGTCAAGTAACCTATGACATAACAAGAAAATATCAAATACCGCCAGTTTCGACATCAAAGTATATTTTCCCAAATATGAGGGTAGGACCTGCGAAGCAAAGATTACAAAATAAGTGGGTAAGGGGTGGTGGGGGTTGGCCTCTCACCCACCCAATAACCTTCCGAAATTCGCGAAAAATATGTTATTTGAAAGGTGGAATATTTTTAAATGTGATTTTGAGAAGGTAGTTTCTTATTGGCGATAGTGTGAATACTAGTTTTGTTAGTTTCATGTTTTTCACGTTCGTGTTGTAAAATTATTAGTACGTTTTGAACGTACGGTGCAATGAACTTAAACTCGAAGCATTTATTTCAATTAAACTATTTACATAGGATTATCAAAGAGACATTAGGGGTATGTGGAACAGGGTGTAAACTTCACTCATCCTCTTGTCGGTGTCTCTTCTCGGTGTCGTGTCTGGCGGGTAACTGCCCAACGATTGATGTCGGAAAGTCTTATATATGTGGATCGCGCGGTAAACTCTAATTGAGCGATTCAGGATTTGTGTGACATCAGGTTTTGATGCGTAGTATGCATATTATGGCTTTGTTATAGATGCCACCACAAGACGGACAGCTAGTCAGAAAGTTGAAGCTAGTTTTTGTACCTGTACCATGCTATTAAACTTTAAATGCCAAGTATAATAAAATTCATACGTACAGCACGCATTAAAATAAAATAAAAATTAATTTTTGTTCAAAAAATAAAATTTAGTAATTTAAATAAAGGAATAATATTATAATTGGCATGTAACGTTTATAGGTACTACAAACACTATATTATAATGTTACATCTTTCTGTATGCACGCGTTTCCGTGCTAAATAAACCTATTTTTATTTCTTTCTTTACAGTAAGCAGTTAATTGCTACAAAAGCAGCAAACTGTGCATCGCTCCTCTTAAAAATTACCCTTTTAAGTAAAACTTTACAAGGCGAGAACCGTTTTGTGGGTTCACGGCTTTTACCACAATATATTCGAGAGAAAAACAGCCTTTCCCCATTTTACAAATATTTTTAGTCCCCGAGGGAATTCGCATTACCGCCTATGGTTGGTGCGAGGCCGAAAAATTGGATCAACAATTTCGGCACAGCAAAAAGGTTCTGCACAGCTCATTGGAATATAAAATTGGCTTTTTGAAATAAACTGTTCCGAGTCAGTTGCGTCTCACTTTGAGAATTTTTCGGACATAAAATTAAAGTTTGTTGATATTTAAATTGCTTTCTCTTATCCTCTTTTGTTTTAATCTATGCAAAATATAGCCAGGAGCTGTGAGTTAAAATGATGCCGAAGCCAGTTTTTTTTTCATATTCTTTGTATTACCTAACTGTATTCTAAGTTATGTTTTATGAATATAAATAGCTGTACACGGCAATCCGGCGGTATGCGTTGCAATGCCACTTTTTAATTTTTATCTTTTTTTATTATTATTAATAACAGATACAACTATCATCACCGACTTACCTAATACAATAGTGTAGTAATAATAGCTTACAAAGATAAGACATAGCTTACAATTATAGAGTTATTTTACATAATGCGGCCCCTGTAAATTCACAGAGTGTACAATTGAAGCAGTCGATCTGTTGTGACACCATATTCAGTGTATGAAGGGCGGGCCTCAGCGGCGCGTGCTACAGCAGGTTGGTGCGAGCGGGCGGCACCCACAGCAGCGGCGGTTACCTCCGTCGCTCCACGTACCCATCAGGTACATATATTATAACCCAACCATGCGTAGCACGCCTGGTGTATTTTACCACTTATAGATTTTTGGGCCAGAAACCCTCAGGAAACCGTAACAAAGTTTCGTCACAATCTGATCCATGTTTTAGGAACGCATACAGGACAAATAAACAATACATTGATTTTTATTTATATAGATTTTTTATCTATATAAATAAGGTAATTCTTCCGATATATTTCACTTTGTGGTCTTTGTTATTTCTGGTATCAATTAATTAACAATTAATCAAGTATCAACTTCAAGTAGATAACAATAATATCTAATAGAACATTTAAAGCTAAGTCGTGTAAACATTCAGCGCAACATAAATAAAAATCCTAGTAAACAGAAAATGAGAAAAGCATAATTGCTGAACACTGCACTCGTATTTTTATTACGATGCAAATGCAAATTAGCGAATAAATTCCATATTCGCTAACTTGATAATGACGTAGAACTTTCATTTTTATATCACGTTTTTACTTAACATTTTTCCTTCTTTATTTCACGCCAATGTTGAATGGGAGAAATGTCTCTCCAAATGATTTAAATCTACAAACTTAATTAGGTCGAGTTCGTTTTAAACAAACAGCGATCCCTAAAAAACATTTTCAACCGTAAATTATTAAAGCCCGGAGAACAATTCAACTTGACGCCTTACGGCTATTTTGCTTTTTTACGTTTTCTCACTCTACCACGATGGTAATCTTGATAACATTTATTAGTCAGCCGCTATTTACTTAGCTACGTGGCCAGGGGTAGGTATGATTTTTTTAAATCTAGAATATTTTTTTGGGTAATGTTTGATAAGAGTCTGTTTATTCGAATTAATTCGTGGTTCACCTTATTCAGCGGTGCCGTTTGTATAGACAACCACTTTTTTTTTTAAGTTCCGCTTTTTATATAAGATTTCCTACAAGTTGAATACATTTTATGGAGTGGGGCTGTTTTTTCAGTTACTATTGTAACAAAGAAACAAACTTTGAAGAATTAAGAATTCCACGTTTGGGTATTTTGAAAGTCATTTAAAAAATAACTGAATCCTCACCTATTACGGCAGTGTTTTTCACAAAAGTAAAACCAAATTACTCAAAAAATTATAAACAAGAGGTTGTGGGACAACAATTTTGAACCCAATTTAACTATTTTTCAGATTAGAGTACTAAACTTTGAGAGCCCACTTAACTTAATGAATTAAGGAACTTAATTCAGGTCCAAACAAATAGATCAAAGAGAAAACTTTCCAGACTCTTCCGAAACGAATTTACGTAGAATATAATATAAAATTAAATCAATAAGGGTTGATATAATAGTTGTGCTACAAAATCCGAGCTTATTTTGTTAGTTCTTGGTTTATAACGAACTTTATACAGTTCTAACTATACAAACAATTTAGAAATTTACATATCTGTAATAGAAAACAACCGAGTTTGTTGATTTTAATCCCTCAATCTGGCACACGTGTATATAAGAACGGATAGATATATTTGATATTAACTAAGTTGTAAATTATTCTAGAAAAAGGTTACCATACCATACCAGGTGACATACATCGCTTAAGGAAACGTTTTGGCTAAAAAAGATTTAAGAACAATATATTTTTTAGCTAACATACCAGCAAATTAACATTATATTAAAGTAAAGCAAAATTTCAGTGGCTTTTCTTAATAATTTTTGGTCTTATTTCCTTTCTTAGACTTACGATTTTTCCTGAAATCTTGGAAATTTTTTACGGTGTTTAATACTCTTCTGAACTATTCAAATTATTTACCTGGAACAAAAAACAAGAGTAGTTTTAATATTTATAGCAAAAATGAAGGCTTGTGTTTACGCCTACCAGAAAAGTACCTATTTTACTACCAAAAAATACCTGCCAGGATGGAATGCTCACCAAATTGTGTTTCATAAATTACTGTAGAAATGAACTTATTTTTGATTTTTATTCTATGCCATACAGATTTATAAACGTCTGATATAACTCCAAAGTGGATATGAATTTCTGAATCTCCTATTTCTGGGTGGTTTAAAAAAAACCGAGTCAGGGCCCCAAGTCCCGAGCTCGCTTCGCTCGCTCTTGCATCCTAAATTCCGGATCGGTCCCAGAAGGTATTTCAGGGCTTAAAAAACAAGATTTGGTGAGCATTTATCCATTTTGGTAGGCAAAGAGAAAATAAATACAACACGTACTATTATTCCGACTAGTGTATAGTTATTTTGGAACTTAAAACGTAGTTCTTTAGGCATCTCGGTATAGAGTGGGTTTATTTTATTTGAAGTTAACATATTTTACATGGTACTTAATCTTAGGGTCTAAAAATAATTTTGGTGAGTATTTAAATTGTAGCGAAAATTTAATGTAGCAATAAAAAATATTTTAGTTGTTATTGGTCAAACATTATAAAAGAAAGTCCCAAAAAACGCCTACGTTAGTGGTAGGCGTTTTTTGGGACTGTCTTTTTTAAGCTACAAAGAAATCAGTCTAACCAATTTAGCCTTACTAATCAACCCAAATACATTCCTTATTTAGCTTTAACCAGTTATTAACTCAGACCGATATTAATAGCGGCTCAAATCAATACTTTCGGGTCATATATCATGCTTTTGTCTCTCACTGCTGACAGGTGCCTTCAATCAATCACGCACTGCATTATCTTGCTCTAACTGATAGAGAAAAATGGCTTTTTGGCTATCACAGGCTGCATAGCAGTCACTTTCAGATGCCTTTTTTGCTAATTTGGTGTAGTGTCTTTTTGTGTTATCGCCATTGTTGAGTATATTCCTTTTTTTGTTAGTGTGTGGCTTGAATATGAGACTGATGTGATGAGATGTGTGTGGCTTGCAATTTATGGTCTGGAATTATAGGCGTGGTTCAACTAATTGATTACTTATAATAAGTTTAACATTTGCTAATGAACGAGCGCTAAGATCTTCTAAAATCTTAATGTAATTCCAAAAATGGTAAACAAAATAATTATCTTTAAAAAATAAAGCCACTTATTTACTCGACGTCAAAATTGAAGCCCTCTTTTAATCAAAATTCCCTAGAATCATATTTTATTCCTTCAATAAATAAAGAAACTCGTCAACGAGAAAAAGTTAAATTCATCACTATTTTATTCAAACATCCAAGCTAAATTACTACGTCCCAACTTTGGCATGACGTGGACCACATCACAGATTTAATTTTCATAACCTCTTTATAATTCTAAATTCATCCATAAATTAACTGAAAACAAACTCGACCGCAAAACATTGGCGACTGCCCAAAATGGCCCTGAAAAACTCCATCTGAATTTCAAATGCGAGACGTCCACGTTACCGAAATGTTATTTCACCGCCAACACTTTTGGTTGACACAAGCAAGAATCACCTTTATGCCTTAAGCGCTAGAGTTTACGAAGACTGTGTGTTTATGCTGGTAATTGGCTAAACGCTCGGATGGACTACATTTTCATTTTCTGTGGATAGAATTGTGTAGCTACGCTATTACGTGATGGGGATAGTTGTGCAACGTAACAGTTACACTAGATTCATACCGATTGAATTCCAAAAAGATATATATGGAACAGGTGACAATATGGAGCGGCAATGTGTTCGAACTTGCACTCCGATAATGAAATTCCTGGTAGGTAGTCGAACAAGTTTCCACGGAAATGTATGAGACATGAGTACAAATAGAATGGTGAAACAGGTATAGAGTAGAGAAAATTAAATAAAGCTATAAAACCACCACAAAATTTTAAACTGTGAATTGTAATAAACAATATTCAATCTATTCCTAATCGGTTGAGGGACACTGAACGAGAAACAATAAAAGTTTTATTACTATTGTAGATTCTTTATTAAAGTTCAAATTATATTCCAAAAGAAGAAAAAAAGAAAGAAAGAAACCAAGAATGAATGAAAATACATTTATTTAACACAACTAAAAGGCACACAATATAATATACAGCAGATAAAAACGCCAAGCCAGCCAGTAATACTCACGCCAGCCACATAATATTCATCTAATATTTTACTAGACAAAAAATGGCACTGTATAACCTAACTTTATTAAAAATAAACTAGCCTCTTTTCAAAACGATTAAAGCAACTACAAAGTTAGTGCATTAACAATTTAAAAACAAAGAACGGACGACGCTAAGTGCACATGCTGACTTCGACAATGTATTTCTTGTTACATTGTCGAGTTTGTACGTATCACTGTTTATTGTCACTCAAGGGAACAGCCAATCGGGAGAAAACAATGTGTTTTGTCGTTTAACTTTACTGGTAGTACGTTGTGATTGCTGTCGCTTATTTTGTTAGAGATATATATCGAAGAAACTATTATTTTGCTGATTTTCGTCTGTTTGAGTGTAAGAATTGCGATCAATGCTTTCCTTGCTTGATAAGACATCTTTCCTCTGCAGTTATGAACGAATTTCATGTTTTGTTTATTTTTGACTCGTGTTTCTTGGGCTCGTAAGTAAATGATAACAGCCGCAGGGTTCGAATGAAGGTTAAGGTAACAGATGGATGGTTAAGGTGGATGGGTGACCATCAATTCAATATCGAGACTTGTCCATGCCTCGGAAAGCACGTTAAGCCATTGGTCCCGGCTGTAATTCATAGATCTTCGACAGTCGTTAGGGTTAATCAGAATCCTAAAAGTCTGACAAGCAGTCTTACCAAGAGCTATCGTGTTACCCAGTAACTGGGATTTGGAGGTCAGAAGGCAGTCACTCCTACAAATATTGCTATTCAGCTACATCTGGTATAATCGAAGCCGACCCCAACATAGTCGGGAAAAGGCTAGGCAAATTAATTGATTGCCCGTTTTCACAAACGCTTAACATTATTCAGCTCATAACATTTCAGCAACCACTAGGCGAGACTAGTTACTACATTACATAACATCACGCCTGAAATCCCCGAAGGGCTAGGCAGAGGTGTACCTATAGTTCACCCACATTTCGCCAGTTATGTTTAAGTCCCATGTAATATGAGGCGAGCCTATTGCCATTAACCTGGCACAAATCCAGATTTCAGGCTCCTACTGAGAAATGAAAAATTCAATAACACTTTGCCCGACCCGGGAATCGGACCCAGGACCTTATACTCAGCAGTAGCCTTTGCGACTACTAGACCAACGAGGGAGCTAGTTACTACAGTGCGTCCATTATAACTGGACGCGTGACGCGATTAGTAGCACGGGATTTTACAATCATGTGATTGGTAGTACTGTTCTGTTAGTCGCCATTTTGAACTCTATTTGTATTGAAACTAAGACTGCAAAATTCCAAAATTCCAAAATTCAGCGCTTCCAATCCCGTCACGCGTCAAGTTTATATAATGCACGCACTGTATAGTATAAACCCAAAGAGAATATATATAGTCTTTGTATAAACCAGTACACCAATATTTAATTCTTAGACAAACCGGTTGCCTAGCAACCGATTTCTAACAATAATGACAGACATCGAAAACCATTCACAAGTGTCAATATTGAAGATGTTGATTTCGAAGCTCATGAGCTGCCTACCTAAAGAATTGCTAAACAGGAGTTGTTGCTTAGGGATATCGTTGTATACCTTGACGTTGGAGTAAACGGGCATACATATTTTAGCAATAAAAGTTACTGGATCAATATAGCAGACCTGACTGAGTAACGTGCTAATGGGCTCAGACAAGGCCGACCACAGACAAGACCCAAGAGCCTTAGATAGAATATTACATAAATATTTATGCTAGGCCTCTCAAACTTGTCTTGAAATGTACCTACTGACTGAACATCACACTACACCAACAACTGTTCAATTTTGCATAATTTAACAGTTAGGAAAATTCCTAAATGTTCTTGCTTTTACAGACAGCGACAAAATTCGATTAAAAATTGCTACTTTTACACATCGTCTAAATTGACACAAAATCTATATCTATACTAATAGTAAAACGATTTTTTTTGAACAATTGGGCTCAGTTAGAATTGCTTGGAGAGTTTAATAAGTTGTATATACCCGGACGTTTATATGACATATTACTATTGAGCATTAAAGAGACAGGAAAAGACAGACAGAGACAGAAAGAGACAGGCATACAGGTAAGTCATAGAGATGACGACACATCTCCAGTTGACGTCATCACGTCAACGCCGCTGCCGGCTGTCGCTGAAAACCAGAGCTGGGGCTCTGTCTCATAGGGTCGTAGCATTGCTTTTCATGTTTACCGCAAATAAACGTATTTTAGAGGAGCTCGTGGCTAAGTAATAACAGCTTCACGGGTCGATCTATCAGGTTAAGCTGCGCTTGCCGGGGTTGGTCGTGGATGGGTGACCATCTTTACATACCGAGACTCCTCTGTGCTTCGGAAAGCACGTTAAGCCGTTGGTCCCGGCTGTCATTCGTGGATCTTTGACAGTCGTTACGAGTCGTCAGAAGCCCGAAAGTCTGACAACCAGTCATACCAAGAGGTATCGTATTACCCAGTTACTGGGTTGTGTAGGTTAGATAGGCAGTCGCTCCATGTAAAATACTGGTATTCAGCTGCATCCGGTTAGACTGGAAGCCGACCCCAACATGATTGAGAAAAGGCAAAATGAATGATTCTTCCTTTTTAACCGACTTCCAAAAAGGAGGAGGTTATATGTTCGTAGCGTATGTATGCTTTTTTTTTTTTTTTTTTGTATGTCCGTCGATATTTTCGTCAATTGTGGACGGATTTTGAAAATTCTTTTTTTGTTTGAATGGGTATGCTCTCAAGTTGGTCCCATATAAATTTTATTAACTTAGCTTGAGTACTTTTTGAGTTAGCTTCATTAATACGTATTTTTCCCACTTAGCCTATATGGACGATCTCTTAACATTTTCCTGTCACTGTTATTTACATAGCAGGTCGTGATATTCGAACTAGTAGGGGGTAGGTACCACAACTAAAAAGTGAAAAATAAAAACTTTTTACAAAAAAAAACCAACCGACTTCCAAAAAAAACACTAGAAAGTGAAAAATAACTTTAATTTCGGAAGTCGGTGGCTTAAAACGAAAATTCAAAACCAAAGACACCGACTTCCGAAATTAAAGTTATTTTTCACTTTCTAGTGTTTTTTTTGGAAGTCGGTTGGTTTTTTTCTTTAACTTTTATAAAACTCGTAATGCCATATTAACCTACTGGAATAGTATCATCTATGCGGCCGTTCTCACAGCGCTGTCCTGTACGATGTTTTACGCTTAGAAGTTGGGATCACACGTCAACATCCCACTGTTCACACGGTTAAAAATACATACAGTATGAAACTGCCATGTGATCCCAAAATTATTACAGTAAAATATCATAGTGATCGTCGCGTGTGAACGAGGTCAACGGGGCCTATCTATGTGCATAATAATTTGAAGAAGTTCCTGACGGATTTCAGACACTCATCTTCCCGTCAAAAAAATCCAAGAAAAAAAACCCCTAAAAAAGTGAACTAAAACCTTTACCATTTTCATAAATTGACGTAGCAAGCGGTCACGATCATGCTCTTCAACGGCCACACTCGGCAAGCTTTTAGATAATTAAATTAACAGAAACCGCTTTCATTAAGTCTGTTTGTTTCTGTGATAAAGCTAACGTTAACAATTGTTACTAGTATAATCCAGTTATATCCCCTGAGTGAACTGTTTTTTTGGTGAACGAATAGATAGATTATTGTCTATTCCTGTGGGAGGACGGTGGAAGTATTGTGGTCGTAATCTTGCCGTAAAGAACTTCGAAAGCTTGCTATGACGATTTTCGGAGTTCCGTACGTCGCGTGTACCTTCTAACTAACGTAATTCGTGCTGTTAAACTTTATAAATACGTACAGTACATCAGTATTTTAAACTTCGGAGTTCAGTATGAGAGTCCCAATACGTGGGTGGTCGTTTTAGAGTAGGTACATGCAGTATTCCAGAATTAATAGTTGTAAGAGAAATCCTTGCCGAATCACATATTACTTACATAAACTGTTATTCTAAAGGATAGGAAATTAACGAAACCAATGAGCAACGATAATATTATTATTGTTTACCCGATGCGAAAAAATATACGCGATGAAGTGTAAAAAAAACATGAAAGCGTCTCCGAAGACGATGTTTATACGTAATCAAGCGTAGGTGGTAACGTATACTACTCGACGCGCGGTGCCTCGAGTGTTTGTACGAACGAAATTAACCATTCAACGTCACACCAATTTTGAATTTTAACAAACGCATTTCTATGCATGAGGTGTAGGATTTTCATCGAATCCGTTCATCGCCTTATCCTTTATTTATTTTCCTGGAAATTCATGAATCTCACGTTGTGATATTATGAGTTATAAAGGTTTTATGTTTGAGCGCGGTTTGCGTTGATGTACTGCGGGGCGGAGTGAAAATGTTCTGACACCATTGGGCTGCACCGAGTTGATAGGCACCCGTGTGAGGTGTGTTATCTGTTTTTACATGTTTTATGAAGTTGAATTTTATTACGGCTTCGATTATTGAGGAAATGCAAGGGTACTTTACTAGAAGTCAATTCTGATTGAGTGTAGGCTTTCGTTTTTCCATCGCCTCGCTGAGATTGAAACGCAACGAAATTCAGAGACTTCTTTGGAAGTGTTTTAGAAAAACCGTATAAGTTTTTTATTGCTTGTGCTATATACATCAGACGCTCACAAATGATCTGACCAAGATTATGTCAATCTTCCAAGCTTATTCCCAACTATGTTGGGGCCAGCTTCCAGTCTAACCGGATGGCTATGACCTCCACAACTCAAACCAAGAACAACCAAGACCTGACCAAAATTATGTCTGAACTTGGAGACTGACCCAGTCTGAGTATGTTCCGGCCTTCTCAGAGTAGTCAGATAGGAAACGCAGACAGCGTCTAGTTTTTTTTTATAGAAATATGAATGTCATGTAGAAGTGTAAAAACCAACTTACAGAAATAATATATTTATCATTTACAAGAAGATAATAGGTGATACTCTTCAAATAGCTTGGTAACCGAATTTTGAAAAAAAAAATATTACGTTTCCCAATGAGTGCAACCATTCCAAAAGAAACAGATCTAAGTGATAGGCCATAAAACGCTAAGATGAAGATGAGATAATGAAATCATTCAAATAAATCAATATCAAATACTTATTTTCTCACTTTCTTCGACTTCAGATTCGTAATATCGCGCGTAAAGCGGCATTGTTACAGTTAATAATCGTATTATTGGACCCATAAAATTTTATGTTAACTATTATCGTTTCAATCGATGGTTGAAGGGCCATCTCCACTTGTGTCATTATATCCTGGTATTCGTTATACGCAAAAAGAATTTGGTGCTAATATTATAGCAAAATTCGTCCTAAATATTCTGAGAATGTCCTGATCAAGTATTAGGTATATTAGGATCACCTAAACTTTGTTCGTAGTTTCATGTTCTCATTATATTCTTGATTTTATCGATTTGCATTTCTATCAGATTTTTTAATCTTTTTCTTGTAGAGATAACTAATTCGATTTTTTCTAGTGCATAATTCATATTTGGTGGGGTAATTCTGTTTCCTTGATACCATGCAGATTAAGTTGAATAGACTGTTTTATTAAGTTACAAATTCAAGACCCAGTAATTCAGTGAGTACGTTTCAGTATAATTATCGAAATGCAGAGAGGCGTGGAAAATTTGGAAATGGGTCAAATTAACCAGGTCAAATTAACACAGAAGTGTGTGAATAACGTAAATAATTATATTGTTATGTACGTTTTTAAAATAATCTTATCATGAATAAAGGTAGATTTCCAAATTTTTGAGAGGGACTACATGGACTGTATGTTTAAGTCAACTTTTACTGCTAAGTTTCTTCCAGACATAAATCTCTTTTGCCTCTAGCAGCACCCCTGTGAGAGAATTCACTTATTTTTCCCATCATTGTTTACGCACAGCATTCCCAAAATTACCCGTTAAAATTTTCCACAAGATAACCCACAATATTTTATACGCCAGAAAATTTACTCCAACACCCAGCATTCATCAAAAGAATTTCACTAAACACATCAGTGTACGAGAGGGTGAAGAAAAAAGTCAAGTTTTGTTCCTTGAATATAATAGGTATGGCTTCAGTACTATTGTGATGAAACTCGCTTAAGTTTCCTTTGCAGACGCCCCGGTCGTCACCATCGAGACTCGTGGAAAAGATAAGAAAGGCGACTGAATGCTACTAGACGAACTCGGATGTTGTTTTGCCTTAAATGGTTTTGAAGATACTAAGCTTGAAGACTGTACTACAGTTTAAAGAGTAGAGCATGATGCAAATGACGCCCTGATTGCTCAGGAGCCGGAGGTCGGCATAATTATGTATAGCAGTAAATCTATTTTAAATGTTTGCATGAAGTTTTTTAGCTAATTGTTATTTTGTTGGCTTCCTGCGCGCTTTTGTGTTTACTGTAAGCAGCAAGTAATTGTTTTATAAATAAATAAGTAAATGAAGCACCAGGCGAAATAGACAATTAATCAGACACCGTGAATCAAATCCACGCTGACGTATCCGATGCATGTTTGATAGTTACCACAGTTGAAATTAATAATACAGCTTATATGACCTCAGTGAGTTGAGACAAGATTTTCGATGACAGCTCAGATAAAGAGCTACATAATTTTTTAATGAGCGTGTATACCTAATATAAATGTGATAAGAATATACAAATAAATACCAAAATCGAGAAATAACGAACTCCACCAGAAAAATACAATAGACGTAGATATATTTAGTAACCTATTCCGCTTAACTATTCTTAAAGAGTCTTAAAAAGCCCTGTAAGAAATCGACACGTGTTTCACCTCTCAACGAGGCATCTTCAGGATGACGATTGACTTGTCGTGAACCCGTACACGACGTGTTAACACGCCGAGCGCTGGACGCTGAGAGCCAGACACAATTAAGAAATAAACATCATGAATTCTACACAATTTAAAAGCCAACCATATATGAACAATAACACACACGACAAATTCTCGACTTCGAACACCATGGTAACTGTTCGCCACTTGAGGCTTCCATCTCTTTTTACACGGTTATTACACATGACACGCTACGCTTAGCGTACGTCCCGAGCTGCCACCCTCTAATTTTATTTAGCATATGAAATTTTATCTCCAACACATCAAAGGGACTTTGAAGTTCCTGTAACTTTGAAATGTTGTCTCCTCAGCCGATTGTTATTATTGTCACGTATATTTTTTGGGTTGAGGGACTTGCAGTTCGCAATGAGGGCTTTAATGAGGCAATGTTTGCAAGTATTTTTAATCCTCTCTCTGTTCCGCGTTTAGCTTTTGGCGTCTGTTTTACAAAGGGTTACATTTCTCATTATAAATCAAAGGCCTTGTTTTTTAACACGCGTAATGAGCTTCACCTGCAATTACTAAGCCAACAGATATTTATAACAGTCTGTTATAATTAAATGTTCTGTTCCAGTAGCAACAGCTGCCTCTACAATAAATTCGACTCATATTGTTACGTTTACTGCTTCGACGGCACGTTCGCTATTAGTATTTAATCTTAAATTAGGTACTATAACAAACTAAAAGCAATGAATTATGCAGACTGCCTCATTGGTCTAGTAGTAGTAAGCGCTTCTGATGAGCTTGAAGTCCTGGTTTTGATTCTCGGGTCGGGCGAAGTGTTATTGGGTTTTTCCATCTGGAATTCTTCTGTAGCAGCTCGGAGTCTCGAGTTGTGCCTGATTGATGGCAATAGGCTCGCCCAAACATAACTGGCGAAGTGTGGGTAATACAGGTGCAGGTGTGTAACCCAACCCTTCGGGGAAAACAAGCGTAAAGTTATGTAAAACAGTGTGATAAGCGCCTTGAGTGACTTTGGGCAGACATTATCAAATCATCACTATCCTGAGGTTAGAATTTTTAGTTTCAATAATGACCACTGCTTAAAAAAAAAACTAAATCACAACCCTAATACCAATCCCATTACACACCCCATATTCCCCTTCATCATCAATATCATTATCTACATCTAAAATCACTGTGCCATCTACTCTTTCACCCGATTTTAATTCCATATAATCATACGCGTATTAACCTGTACCGACGAATATCCACTCATATTTCATCTCAGCGTATTTCCATTAAGAATTTCATTTAGAATATTACAAGAGGTTGTTTGGGGACGATGCCCTGGCACCGTTGGCCTCAACGAACTTAAGTTTTTATTTACATGAAGGATGATAATAAAACCTTACACCGAATCACAATGGGAGTTCATTTTCTTTAAGAAAATTGTTTTTGAGATTATCTCCTCTCGTAGTGTGCTTTTTGCACTTTCCTCTTAAGAGTATGTGAGATGCAGCGAATTGATAAATTGTGTTTTAGCTTTCATTGGACGTGTAAGAAAAACTTCTAAATGTATCAGTTTTTCGACATCTCGAGTGAGCCGTAAAATTCGAGTGGAGGAAAAGGTTGCTGTAGTTAGAATAGATATTGATACGATGAGCTGACAACATGTCAAGCAATTTTATCTACTTTTGACCATTCCTATTTATGTTGTCACATGTAGCAGATTGGTATTATTTTCTCGTACCTTTCATCATACTTAAGCATTCCTCTATGCTATGCGCCCTCGTTAGCAGTTCTTGCAAACCATTCCCGAAGCCCAAAGGTACCACAAAACGATACAGTAAAGACCCAAAGTGCCTTCCACCATTAACAGAATCAAGTCGATTGCGAACAAGAGAGAGAGAGAGAGAGCTTGTCTATTTTCCTCGTTTTAACATTTAGCAAGTAGAACAACGAATCCCGGAGGTACAAAAATAAAATAAAAAAACAAAGGAACTATATTGGCATTCAACTGCAACGCTCACATCCCCCAAGTGGACAGAGCTATCAGAATTTCCGATGAGTACGTCTGTTAGTCCGACGTTCGATTCTCGTTTTGTTATCGCTCCCTAAACGTGGGGAGGTTTTAGTTCTCGATAACCTTTTCACTCCTTCGTATGCGAGTTTACATTCTTACAGTCTTTATCGACTATCGTTTTGAATTCAAGAAAATTGTTGCCGAATTTGCTGACAGTGAACTCAGTTAAATTGAGAATGCTTTCAAACGTGTTTTGCTTTCTGATATGATCTGAACATAACAGCCGATCTATTCCGCTAAAATCTCACCGTGAAAACTTAAGTGAAGTGAGCGTGAAGTGAGCTGCAAATAGTGTCAATTCCAAACATCGGGTGGACTGACAGCTCACTTCACCTAAGTTTTCACGGTGACATGGTTACAGAATAGCACTGCAGGAATCTGGAATTAAGTACCTAATGGACAGTTGTTTACACAACTAACATAAATAAATGATGCTGCATTAATTTTGTATGTTAATGGTGCATCCAATTTTCAAATCCAATCATCATTAGATTGATCGGCTATTGCACTACAGTTTATTATCATGACGTACCACCAAGTTCAGTTTATAAGGAAGAAATAACTATTACATATTTAATCTAAAACAGGAATCCATCTGCACTCCAATAATTATTTCCTTAATGTATAAAAAGTCCCAATTATTATATGGTATGCCTACGTCTAATTCAGTCAGTTACTTAGTCGTGTACAAGAAAAATATACCAAAAAAAATACAGGAATCAGTAACTGTTACTGTTCAGTTCTCGTAATATTCCTCCAATGTGAGGGCGGTTTCAGTTTTCAATACCTTTTCTCTGTTCCGAGCACTCTGTACGGTATTCTTGAAACTGCATTATTACAGTCTTTATCGAGAAAGGTTTTGATTTCACAAATTCGTCTGTGTATTTGCTGAGCGAAAGAATACGAATTAAATGTTTTCAAATCTTTCTACAAAACGTTGTGGCGGCATCTACACCGCCACATACGAACTAAGCATCAAAGACCTGACGTCACAAGTCCTACATCGCGGTATAAGAGTTTACCGAGCGATTAACATATATAAGACTATCCGACATCAATCCTTGGGCAATTGCCCGCCAGACACAACACCCGTCTGGTCGGAGGATCCTCCCTTTTCCATAGAGTATGAGTGAACTTTACACCCTGTTCCTCATACCCCTAAAACGTTACCTTTTACTATAAATTTAAACTTACTTTGTATCTAGTACTCATTTGTAGACTCTACAACCAAATATTATTACCGATGGAAACCAGCACTCTAATTGAGTATCATACTTTCAATCAAAATCCGAGAGTTTTGAAGGATATTGCCAATCCATTGCTTCATAGGTTTGAAAAAATCGTCTACTGAACAAAGTTAATAACGCAATGAACGTGGGTGAACTGGAAAAACGAAACCCATGGGTACCTATTTGTAATCAAGATTTAGAAATCCATCCAAGAATTGACCATGAAACATGCTAACACATAGCATATCTCTAAATGGTAACCAAACCAAACCAAAAAAACCCTCATCTAATAAACCAATCCAGCTAATTATAACTCCCATCATCAAACATTAGCAGGAAACACTTAAATTCATACGTGCCATTAAAATGGGTGCGGGCAGAACAATCAAAGGTAAATAAACAGAAGAAGTATGTAGGACGGAATAGTATGGCGGCGCGGCGGCGGCGGCGCGGCCGTGCTCCCGACAACTGAATGTACGGGACGTGCTCGTGGTTAGGGCTGCGATTACATTTTTTTAATAATTATTATAATAATTTTACATTTTTTCAATTAATGTTTTTATATTCTTATATTTAAAAATGTAAATTATATATTTATCAATGAAATAAAGGAAATTATTACTTTAAAAAAAAAAACAATACTTTTGTGGTGGATCGGATCTACATCGTATCGGCCTAAATTTTGTTGCTGTGTGTATAATTATTATAGACATGTAAAATGTCTATAATAATTATGCCTGTGAAAATATACCAGTGACCAATTTACAATTAATTAAATATATAATAGGTATAAAAACTTGGGACTAAATTACACTGTGACCAAATTACAATAACCCCATACTATGATTTGTAATAAGAAAGTAGGTACTTCTGTTTACCGTAAGAAGTGACCAGGGACGTATAAGTATCAGGAAATTCGTCAAGCTGCTGTTGGATAAATATGACTTAACAAACGATAGAGAAGATGGCAGCTGTTTCAAAATAGGTTTAAAAAGTGGATGATATTTTGTAAGAAAAGTGATTAATATTAGTTACTGGATAAGAAAGGATACGTGGTAAGAAATGGTGACTTTGAAACAACTTAGAACTTTTAAAGTAAAGTCGAAACAGCAATATTTTTCAGAAAAGTTCTAAAGTTTCTAGGACTTTTAAGTCTAATAGTTCTCCAGGTCTTTCTGTATACCACATTTGGAGTCCATCTATACCATATCTCTTAAACCTTTTTTTTTCTAAAATATTAGAAAACTATCATAGTTTATATCTTAATTTCCAATTAAAAATAAATATGCAGAGGTGTAGTACCCTAATTCGCCAGCTATGTTTAAGTCCCATGTAATAGGGGGTGAGCCTTTTGCCATCAACCAGGCACAAATCGCACTCAGCAGTAGCTTTTGCGTCCACTAGACTAATGAGGCAGTCAAAAATTTCAGTTAGTTAAAAATAAATACCTAATATCTTCTAATTACAGCCCACCAACCCTTGCTGCAATTGCAACATGTAATTAGAAGCGTTGTGAAATTAACGCGCCAACCGCTTTCAAAACCAAAACAATCGCGGTCGCAGAACAACTAGGAATACTGTAATTTATGTTACGCCTGTTTCCAAGTGGCTTTTGTATGCTTACTAAGGCAGGGTGAGGTATTTGAGGGAGGCGCCATTTTTTAAATAGAGAAAAGGTGTGATGTTGTTTTGTTTTTGTTATGTTCAAACGAAAATAACAATATTTCTGAAGGATGGAAAACAAGTACCGTCTTTGCAGAAATATAGGGTAGAATTGGTTTTTCAGATCGTGTTTTAGAGAAAAGTTTTTCGTAATATTTATTAGTTTATTAATAAGAGAACCAACAGCTATAATAGATGAATAACAATCGTATATGAAACATAGAGCCCGTTACAGAAATAGTAGAAAAACGTTCTATATAATTATTAGTAGATAATGTTTTAATTAACTCAAAACATTTTTCAAGGTCTTTAAGAACCAAAACTTTAACGTTAACGGCTTTTGAATAACAGCTAAAAAGGCATGAAAATCAGATCCAAAGATATTTTTAAAAACCGAAACAAAAAATCCTACTAAGATTGCACAAAAAAACACAAAATCGAGTATACACTGTAATAAACATTTTATCAAACCTTTTTCCAGTCGACGGAACTGCATTTAATTTTTTTAAACCCCTAGATTCTCGCTCTGGCACGTATTCAAGCGTTTTAATTCAAATCAAACGTATCCCTATTGTCCAAACTATGCGGAACCACGGAGCTTATTCAACGTCAGAACAAACTAGATATCGCATCTGAATTTCAAATGTGACACTGCGTAAAACTAGTTGTTTTTGGAGACATTATTTTTAAAGGTTGAACGGATTCGGTGTGCAAAGTAAATGTTTTCTATGCTTAGGTACTAAAGAGATTATTTTTCTGGAACTGGAATGTTTTTGTAAGTTGGAAATGTCTTTGACGTTTCTGTGTAGAATTTGCTAATGAACGTTATGTAAGCAACGACATGTTGTAGGAAAATAAGCGAATTAGTTTACTTTAAGCTCAATTTTGACATATAATTCCTTTACCTTCAACAACTTTTACATTCACTATGGACCGTCAGCGGGGAAGTCTTTAAAATTAAAAATAGAATTTGCGTCGGGTCATAACTTCATAAGATTTAGGCCCATCGTCCATTAAAATACTAGTACTGGTACATTATGGCTATTCAAAGGTTATTTGAGTTACGGGCAGTCAGAAGCCCAAAAGTCTGACAACCAGTCTTACCAAGGGGTATCGTTACTGTGCAGCTGTGGAGTCGCTCCGTGTAAAATACTGGTATTCAGCTGCATCCGGTTAGACTGGAAGCCTATCTCAACATAGATTGGAAAAGGCTAGGCAGATTGACAAAGGTGATTTGAGTCTTTACACTTTACTTTTGAGTAGTATAGTGGACGATGGGCTCTTCACGAAAAAATAAATGTAAAAGCTCCATTGCCCACTATAAATTCCACAGCCTTTAGGAATCCCAAAAACATAAGCCTAGTGTAAAGGTAGGAACCTTATTTCATGATAAAAACGGAACCTGTACGGCCAGCCTGTCTGAACGTAAAATAAAAATAAATTGCATATTGCTTCAGTAATATTCAGTTATAGCATTTACTTTTGTATTACAATGTGGGTACTTTTTTGAAGTTTACAAGGCGCTTTATGATCATGACGGGTTTATTTTTAAAAGGCTTGTTTGTGTGTGGGCTGCAAAAGATTATTTCTTTGTAGAAAGGTATGAGTTTATAGAAAAATGATGAGTAAAGTATTTCCTCTTGTTGAGATAAACAGAATAACTAACTATTAAGGTAATAAAGTTTGTACTAAGGAAACATAAGTGCATAGAAGAATATAATTATACAGTGTGATTCTTCATAATGTGCACATATCGAAATGGGGGAATCTATGCTTAATTTTATCGACGGAAAAAATAAAAAAATGAATTTAAATACATTTTTTGTTCCATTTTTTTTTATTTAAAAAAATTCGTCTTTTTGAATTTTTTTTACGATTATTGTAATTTTTTTAAAAAAAAAACAGATTTTTTGACGAAATACCTGTTTATTTTCAATTGAGGGTTTTTTGGGTTTAATTGGGAGGGGTTTTTCCCACAATTTTCATTTTATAAGAACACTTAATTACTACCAATCATTATGGAGTTGAGTTTGTTTCATCGCGATAGATCATTTAAAAGTTACACCGTTTTTTTACATTGGGGTAAAAAATACAAAATACATAAAAAAATAAAAATAGATTTTTTTAAATATTTTTTCCGTTTGTCAAATTAAGCATAGAATACCTCATTTCGATATGTGCACATTATGAAGAATCACACTGTATAATAGAAATGCCTCGCTGAATGATCCGAAATTACTTATTAGGTACATTAAAGAGGATCTATCTTCAACAATGAACCAGCATAAAATATAAGTGTACAAAATAAAAACAAAGCATACTAAAACGAATGATTAAATGCATGATCCATTCAAGAAGAAAGCAACGATAAAAACATCTTCAAAAACAATTTTGTCTTGCTCATAAATTCACATTTAAGACCATTCTACTCAACGAACGCGTTTAGCCAAATTCTTTTCGCCACATCAAAGCCGAGGATCAAGGGGCATTTGAAATTCTGATGCGGTTTTCTTGTTTGCTTCACTAACGGGCATCGTGTGACCTGGCATAAGGACACATTTTCCTAGATTGGTATGTGCTTTTACAAGGTCTTTTGGCTAGTGGCTGTTGTGGCTGTTGCCACAATTTCACCCGATTTTCTTTTTTTTTGGGTAAAAGCGTTGCGCATGTTTTGTTAGCTGTTGACTTGGTGAATATTGGGGTAAAACTCTTTTGTTTTTTCCTTTTTATTCAACTGTCTGCGGTTATGAGATGATGATAATGATGATGAATCTTTGGTTTTTTTTAAAGAACTTGTAGATTTTTTTTTGTGTAAATATTGTGATGGATACTTGTTGTTTTCAATCTTTAATGCAAAACCATGAAAAAAAATTAAAGAAAGGTGTCCAATTAAAAACAAAGTAAGCATTGAACAGCTAAGTTTTATATCGATGCTAAACGAACTGAAAATACAGAAGTACTATTTGATAAATGTTCTATTAGGTACAACATCTAAAATGGTACTTCTGTAAATTCAGTCCGTTTATGCAAAGATTACTTGAAGAAAAGAGGTCAACACTCATAGTAATTGGCGCAATAGTTTTCGTTATTTGAATAAATTTTCCATAGCGGCCACTGCTGGCAATGTAAATCACTGATGTATTTTTCTACTTCATTTACATTATGTCTACAGAATGGTCTGTAAATGTCATCAGAATTTATAATACGGTACATTTCCAAGCATTCATTCCTTATACAATTCGAGCTAGACGATCTAAACTTCAAACATGATTGACTGTCGGCCGCAGGCACGGCTAGTCAATGAGACAGTGGGACAAAGCAAAATGTTCTGTGATTGGGCACCATTTCCCAATTGTTTTGGTCAATCCTTTGTAACTACAGGGAGGAGGAAAATTACGATATATCAAAGGATGATGATGATGATTTTAAATTGTCAGTAGACGACTAGTATAATTTTTACCCGACTACGGCGAAGCAAAAAGGTGGGTTATGATTTTGACCGGTATGTATGTATGTACATCTGTTTTCTCATAACTTCTAAACTACTCTTAATTATTTGCAAAATGAGGTATCGTTGGAAGCGTCTTGATCGTCCGCTGGTTACAGGGGACTTAAGGCGCCATAATCAATTATTAAAATCCGGAGTTGCGCGTAATTTGCTCGATTCATGCCCTAACACGAGTGACTCCGGATTTTTAATTGGTCTGTCTGTGATGTTTTGTTTATACCTATTTAGTTGACATTAAAGGCTCGTTCACACTGGCGCGACTTGTCGCGCGACGCGACTTTAACAATACAATTTCTAATAAAACATTGAACAATTGCCGGTGTCGCGTCGCGCGACAAGTCGCGCCAGTGTGAACGAGCCTTTATGTGGTAGTTGAGTTTTAGTTTTTATAACTTTTGGAACATCGGGAGAATAGATTGGAAGTTTACGGGGTCATTAATAGTGAATATAATATCTGCTGGTACATTAATTGTTATACCAGTAGAGTGTGAATGATGATATTGAAATGACCCATGATTTACGAAATATAATTGTTTTGATCTTATTAATGGAAACTTGTTTCCATATTGCGTTGTTGGTCTAATGGTCGCTACTGCTGCATGAGGTCCTGAATTCAATTCCCAGGTCGGGCAAAGTGTTATTGGAATTTTCTATCAGGAATTTCTTAGCAGCAGCCCGCAATCTGGATTTGTGTCCGGTTGATGGCAATAGAGTGAGCCTATTGCCATCAACCGGACATGGGATACCATCCCTTTACATGGGACTTATACATAACAAAATGTGGATTAATGTACGTACACCCCTGCCTAACACTTCAGGTATTATTACAGGCGTGATGTAATGTTTTGTTTATTTGCAGAATTCTACACACATTTTCAAGTAATATGTAAACGGCGTATGAGCTCCATCTTCTGAAACTTTCCTCACTTCTACAACTAGAAGAAGTTAATCAGCTGATGTGCCTTTGAAGTTATTGCAGAAATCTCTACCAGGACTGCCAACATTTGGTACTGCCAGGTATAAAGTTTTCAAAGTAAACAATTTGAATAAGATTTTCCATACAAATAACATAATTATGTTAGGATCTCCAGGCTCTTAGGAAGTTCATGATGAAAGAGAACTGTACTAGGAGCACGTGCGTTAGTTTGCCAAACGCTGTAGGATTCTTAGTATTCAAATACACGGGAGCTAAGTTTGCAGTTCAATGGCGGGAGATGACAAGTTTAAGATGATCATGAAATTGTGAAGCAAGTATGAATTTTACACCCCAACCAGAAACAGCACCTGTGGTTTTAGTGTACAATTTTGTTTATTAACATAATGATAATAATAAAAATAAAATGTTTATTTATCTCCACAAATTACATTTTTATTCTAGTTATACCTACATTAAGTTGACGGATTTAATGACAAAACTTTATAATTTGTGGTAGATCTGAAGTCTAAACTAAGCCTAGGCCTGTATTTTAGAATTCCAGGCCCCCCATTATAACACATAGTAAAGGTTGTCAATGTAGTAAAATTGCGAGAGATTTATGGTGTGTTTATGAGTGTGTGAGTATGTATGTGTGTAAGGCTACATTTTTTGTACAGCCAATATTTCATAAATATTTAATATAATTAATTACGATATTTTGGTTAAGATTGGTATTGATGTACTTTTGTTTTGTATTGTGTGAAATTCATTGGTATTGTATTACTCTGGAAATATGATACTACCAAAATACTATGTGGGCGGTAACAATACTACGACCAACGACCTATAAGAATGTCGTAGCAATAAAACATTAACATACCTAGTATTGGTTTGAAATACCTAATTATTAACTAATCAGGTTAATTAATTAATCAAAAAGATATAACCTGTTTCCAAAAACAAGTATATTCTCGAATCAACCAAAAAAATCAAAATCAAAAGTCATTTATTCAAACTAGGCTGTAATTCAGCACTTTTCGAACGTTAAAATTACATAAGACAGTCCCCAAAACGCCCGTCATTCACCACTTCCTATTGCTTTAGCTGGGAAAAAGAAGTGGCGCAACAAATTCCCCGGTAGCACAGCTGTCTGATCAGTTAGAAAAAAAAAAGATTCTATACACTTGTACGCAAAATCATTTACCTTACGCAACATAAAACATACCATAAATTATTAGCCATATGTCAGCTAGCACACGCCAATATACCAACCAAAAACATCGAGAACTAATAAATACAATATTATAGTTACTTACAATGACTGTACCAAAATGGAAGAATATCCATGCACTGCAAAAAATCATAGTAGTTGCATCCTTGCAACGTAATTAAAAAAATAACAAGGATCTAATATCACCATTCTCTTGCCCTTATCACAATTTATTACTGGTCAGCACGACATGTCTTCTTCTTCCATACTTTTCAGTCTCCAGCACAGTAATCACCTCCTTTCTAGCCATATCATCTTCCATATATCCATCCATCGTATCTTTGGACTTCCAACTCTTATAGCCATCCACATTCATACTCAAAACGTACTCAATACATTTTCCTTATTCCTCCGCATCTATGCCTTTATCATGACAACCTATTTCATAATTAATATCTAAATTAGATAATGCAAAGGCTAAATAAGTGTCTTATTGTATCTTATTCTTATCTGCCGGCTGCAGTAACTCACAAAACTCCCGCTCGTGACTTTGTTTAACTATGTCAGTCCTTACTCGCCTTCGTTACGCAGACAGGTGCCGCCGTAATCCGGTTAACCGGTTCACGCTACACGACAATACAAGTCGCGATGATAAACAATTTGTAACTGTTTAAGCTTAAAACTAAATGTATGTTTTTTACATCCAATGTGTCTTACTAAAGTATTTCGATAGAGTGCAAATTATCTGAAACGGTGAACATCAAGTTGTAGTTTCTATACGTTTCTAGTTGACAATAAATCGAAGATAAATCGCCTTTAAGATTGTTTTATATATAAATATTTTCTGGCGTAAAAATAAAAGAAAAACAAATTGAATATTCCATTATAGAAATAATACTTAGTAAAATTGAGTAAGTAAATGAATAAATACAACATTCAATTACTCACATCTTGAATTTCTTTGATCCGACAAAAGACTCCCCCGAGTATATTATTAACGCTACAATAAATTGTTACTGTTAGTGTTAATACAATAAAGTTGCAGCATCAATCAAACAAAGCATCCAATAAAATACGAAATTCCCTAATGACTGCCAAGTTAGGCATTAGTCGTATCCCAAAAAAGAACCGACGACCCAACCCGCAGACTAAAGTTTCCAAACGAAAAACTAGAAACTTTCTTTTTAGCTCGAAGCGAAAATGTCCGAAAGCGTAGGTATTTACCTACTGGAGTTTGTACTAACTTTTTCACTGAAAGCCTCTTTTGAATCGCATGTGACATGTTTACTAATGCCAGTAAAGTCTGGCCAGTGGTCCGTACTGTGCCTACTAGGTGTGTTGTGTGACGGACCAATATTTAAAATACAAAAATAGCATTGGTACCTGTGTAGATAAATCCCTGGTGGGTGATTAGCTCTCTCCTCCAATTAAATCTATTTATATATTATATCTATGTAATCAAATGTTTCATGTTCAGCAGAATTGGGTAATTTGTTCTCATAAAATAATCAAATTTAGGTTAAATCTATAGTCATTTTAATATGAATCACACATTATAATAGCTCAAAACGTCACAATATTTTCTGAAACAAATAAATAATAATAATAATTAGACCGTATTGTCCCACTGCAGGGCAAATGCCTCCTTTTCCATGTTCCACTCAACTCGATCCTGAGTTAATATGTACCTATCCATCCTATAAGCGTCGAGTTCGTCCCACCATCTACGTCTTCCAAGATGCCGTTGGACGTTTTCAGGAACCCAGATTGTGGTGATCTTAGTCCACAATGCATCCGACATGCGGCAAACAAATAAAGTACACTGCAAAAGCGATAGTTCAGTTTCTTTATTACTTTTCTTTGTACTTTACTGACGTAATATTCCTTAACCGTCTTAAAAAAAAAAGCTAGCTAAGACGTGACTTTCCTACAAACGCGGGCTTACACAAAGAATATGTTTATTTCCCGCAGAGAAACTGTAGTTTGTTTAAAACTTAAATACTTAAACCGTTATATTTTTGTTCGTACAACTATCACGTAAGTAACATCAGAAGTTCATACTTATTACGTACAAAGAGGATTTACTTTAAAACTTCAATCTCAAAGATTAACACTCATGAAGTTAAGAGGAGAATTTTCACAAAGAAAATTAACTAGGAACAACAAACTTCGACGCGGCGCCGGCGAAAATGTATGTACCGTGCAGACTGACTGTACTTGTATAGGGCTGTCACTGTCACCTGCCATACGTCATAAAACACCAACTTTTCACATAGTTAAATGGAAATAGATTTCAGAGAAATTTACTTAAAACTTTGCCAGAAGCAGACTAATATTATAGCTTTATTATTACTATGCCTATTTGCTATCAGATGTGGTCGAGTTTCCTAAAATCTAATTTCATGCTGATTATATTCCAACGGACATTCTAGGCAACTAAAGCCTAACTACACGTACATTCCCACCCTAAATAACCTAAAACCAGCCTAACATACCAACTTCTAGAACCTGAAAACCATAAACCAAAACTATGCCCACCAGTAGCAGCCCTGGCACGTATAACCGGTTGGAACTAGTTTAAACTAGTATTATAACGATAAGACAGCGGGCGGAGCGTTTGTTCTGTGCGACGTACGTAAGCACTTCGCGTGAAACGTTGCTCGGTGGCTTGCTCATACACTTTGTACAGGCGAAAACGGTTGTGATTTTCGGATAACCGTACTTCCGAATACTGGGAATTTACAACAGCTTTGAACGATGTGGTGACGCGGATTTGAGTTCCGACAGTTTGAAGTTTTAAAATCGGCTTCCGATATTTCTAAAAGCTCTCGAGTTGTATGTCGGAAAATGGTTAGACGGGAAATCGATGGGCAGAACTGGATGAGACTTGCGCAGAAGCTTAGAAATTGGCACAAACAGATAAAGGCCTATCAGAGTCTCAAGTCTGTTTGATGATGGTCACGATAAAATACGATACTTAGAAGTAAGCACCTCACTTTACACCACAATTCTAATACTGCCAATTTTAACCATTAACCAACTTTACCCATTAAAATCCCTGTCCTTTCACTTTTTCTAGGAACAAAATTTATATAAATATATATTTATAGCTTATCATCGCGAGCGTACGGCATTTGCTACCCTAGCAGTGTTTGTATTAGCGGTATCGTTAATTAAGCTATTTCAAGCTATTATACATACGGATCTGATAGTAAGTCAAACAGTATTAATATATTAAGTAAATTAATTCTACCTGTAGTCCCACAACGCCTTTTATGAAGAAGTGTACAAAGGGGAATAAATCGATGAGATTCAGTCGATAAACCTAGCTATTGAGGAAGAACTATGGTGATTCCTGGATCTACAATCTAAATTCTAATAACACTCCGAAAGTTATTGTAACAAATTTTCCAAGAGAGAATATAATTCTGAATATTTCACTCCATAGCTACCATTAATTAATGAATCATTTCATAACAAGTGCTCTACATTAATAACTGCAGTTTTAAAACTCAGAGGTTGCAAAAAACTACAAAACTGGGTCGAGAAAAACTTCAGAACAAAGTAGAATTTTTCCGTTCCACATTCTCCCCTCCTTATTGGCTGCATGCTTAATACGGTAAAAAGTTAAAAAGTGTAGTTTTTCATACGCCAGGAAAACTCACAGTCCATATAATGTTTATTATTGAATCTTGTTCGATTTACTTCAGATCGAATAAAATAATTATCACACATCTCAGACAGACAAATTAAAAATCCGGAGTCACACGTAAACTTTTCGATTTATCACGTGTGGCTCCAGATTTTTAATTTGACTGTCTGTGATGTTTTATTTATACCATTTTAGTTACCTTTTTTGACGTAGTTGCCGTTGACGCCATTTGCAATATATTGTGACTTCACATGGCGTATAACAAGCTGACAACCAAGATGCTTTCCACGACACCCCATTTGTCGAATTATCATGAGTAGTTTAGAAGTTATGACGGTAATAGATAAACTGACATACATACCGGTCAAAATCATAACTAACCCACCTTCTTCGCCGTAATCGGGTAAAAATAATATCCTCCCGACCCAATTTAGGCCACAGCGGTCAATCTGTGGTGAATAGATCATTTTTTTTCTATCTTGCAATTTCAACGGAGAGTAACCATGTACGAAGGAGATATTATAGTGCACAAGTTTGTGCGCAAACCCAGGTGCACTCTCTGTTCTTTTACTCTCAATCGGACACGATCGAGGAGAGATCAGGCACACGATTAGTGGTCAGGTACGTGCTTCAGACATTCGAATAATATGATGCAAAAACAAGGGAGATATAATTATGACAAAGGTTTTTGATTTAAAACAATCAAATCATAGTTCTGCAACAATACCTGGCACACGATTATGTGATCTCGAAAATATGATAATTACCTACCACCAAGATCCGCCCCGTTCATCAAATATTTTTGAAGTCAAAAAAATATAGATTGCTATCCACATTATTGATGATGATTATCAAGCCAGAGATCAATTATTATTCTCCTGTATGACTCATGTGTATGACCAATTGCCATTCTCCTTGAATGCATACAAAATGGACCAAAAGCCACCAAAAAAATGTCTTTCAATCGAATGTCAATCATGAGTGACTGGCTGACAGTCGATGTATCCCCGTCGCACCCGTTTCTGCCCGAAGTGACGTATGACGCAGATTTTTCTGCCCATCAATAAGTGCCGAATATGCAGCAAAATATACAGGTTTTTTATTTAGGCTGCACTGCTGAGAATGCATCTTATATAATGATTCTGCTTAGTCCATAAATCTATAATTATGTTTGTATTATATGTCTTTACAGGGTTATTGGATATATGACGGCAATCTGTTATGGGGATGTGGGAGAGGTCATTTTCAACCAAATCATCCCTCATGACCCTGCCAATGTCAACCATTTTCGAGTAATTTGTCATTTTAAAATGTATGAAATACAAAATAAAATAAAATATCAAAAGATTCGAAAATTGTTGACATTTGCATAGGAGTCAAAATGGATCATTTGGTTGTATATGACCTCTCCTACAAACCCTGAATGGATTGCCGACATATAATCATTAATCAATAACCCTGTTTATAGTTAGCTTTGTAATGCAACTTTACGGGAAATATGCTGAGAAAGCAGGTCGCTTCATGTTTGTAATCAAAGACCTAAAATACTGTCGTGGAAGTGTAGACGATAGATCGATATCATTTTCTACCACGTTCTATTAAAACACTTCCATGAGAATGTATAAAAACGTCATATTTATGGCAATAAAAATACTTGACAACTGAAGATAAATCTTCCATAATTAAATGTTAACACTCGTAAATTCTCGCCCCAAAAAACTCCCCAAAATCCATTTAACCATCCTTTTCACTTCACAAAGTTATCCAAAACCTGTTTCCTCCCAAAACTTTCTCCCAACATCTAAAACTTGAACAATATTTTAGATCCCCACTGAAAGGAAACAGGAAATTCAAAGCACCAATTCCTTAAAAAACTCAATTGGACTTGTGATGCAAATTCACAAATCTACTTTACCGCTTCGGAGCTCCAACAGAATTAAACTCTATTTAGATATCCACGATTTGCTGAGTGATCTAACTCGTCCATGAAGTGGTTTTAACTTATTTTGCGCGGAATTGGTTTTCAAATGAGACTAAGTTTAAATTACTGGTGTATTTTGTTCGACTTTTTTATGTGTGAAAAAGTGTGGAGTTTAACGTGGTCTGGATGTTCTGGTCTTTAAAGGAAGTACGTAGGGGTTTTGGATGTGACTAGTAAGTGTAATTTTTATAAAACTTTCACTGAATATAGACGAATCAAGATTGATTTGAAAAGGTACACATAACATCTCGCCTTGTTTCCACGAAGGGTTGGGCAGAGGTGGTACCTATAGTACACCAACATTTCGCCAGTTATGTAAAGTCCCATGTAACAGGGGACGAGGATATAGCCATAAAACACACCTATAAACAATTTCCGCCTCTGTGGTCTAGTGGTTAGACCACCTGTCTCAGATCCAGAGGTCCCGGGTTCGATTCCCAGTGGGGGCAAAAATTTCTGCTCGGTTTGGTTGGTGGTAGGGCTTGTTCTAAGTCCGCCTGGCTAGCTACCACCATCTTATCTAAATCTGTCGCCATAACAACAATGCTACCAGCATTGTTGTGTTTCGGCAGTTAGAGATAAGATAGCCAGTTCCTCTGTGGTTGAGGATTCCGGGTGAAGCTCGCTTCCACCTTCGGCCTGATCATCACTTACCATCAGGTGAGATTCAGGCCAAGAGATTCCCCGTCGTCATTATATATATAAATAAAATAATAAACACAAACAATAAATATATGTATAAAATAATAAACACCCATAATAATTATGGAAGGTAAAGCGTTACGGTACGGTGGTTACAGTAGGTAATGAGGAAATAAACAAACCAGCGTTTGCTGAAGTTTAATTTATTATCATCGTGTATCAAAACCGAATTTACCTGAGTTCCTGATTTAGCCGGGGGTGTGACAGGAGCGAGTACGTGCAATCGCAGTTTGTTGAATAACTTTGTCGAAAATGCTGACACACTTATTTGAACACTTTGTAATTGGGTCAATTTTTTTTCTGATATAAGAATTGTAAGTATGTCATTTGAATAATTTTCAAAAGGCCCCAAACAAGCTGGAATTGTGATGAATCGGTCTTTGCCCAGCTGCGGTATTTTAGCTGTGATTTTGAATAATTATTTAATAAGCCGTTCCTGATAAGTGACCATTGATTATATATAAGACAGGTAAAATGGTAAGCAATGTAACCAACGACAATTTGAAAACGTTCAAAACCAAATCCGTAACATTTTTAATGTTGAAAACTAGCACTAAAAGAAAAGTGCAGTAAACCCGGTTGAATGTTATATAACCACACTTTAAAATTACTCAAACAGGATACGGAAACAAAGACGTATGATCCTACCAAAGTAGTAAAACTATACACCGGAACTATAATAATAGAAACATAATTTCTATCAAAATGTTAGGGTGCTCATAAATTTTAATAAAACTTGGACGTTTAATCCGCTCGCGGACGTGTCTAGCCCCAAGTTGTGTTTGCACATGATATGATATTTTATTCATTGTATTATATTTTGAATTTAAATGGGATTTTCGTGATTTGGGAATATGCTTTAAGTTTGGGTTATCAGCGGGTTACCAGCCTTTGGGGTTATTGGTGTTGATGATAATTAATAAGATGAAGTACTATAGAAAATTAATTGAGTGTCAAACTTTTTCATAATTATGATACAGTATAGGTACCTAACTGTACCATAATCATGAATATGATGAATGTAAATATTGATGCATGGAGCGGGAAAGGAAGGCCAAGTAGATATAAAAATAAAAAGTAATATAAACTATAACCCAACTACGGCAAAAGTCAACTAAAAAGGTCATCACAGACAGACAAATTAAAAATACGGAGTCACACGTGTATAATTGATATAAATCGAATAGATAACGTGTCTCCAGATTTTTAATTTGTCTGTCTGTTAAATTATTTTGGGATTATAATATATATATTTTCGATAATTGTGAAAAAAGAAAGGGCTTAATGTGCTAATTAAGCCCTTTCATTTGATACCCAACATTCCAACTCTTTTTGTTTAGTTCATGACTTTTTGTCCTGTAGAGGACGCTCTATTCAATTTAATGTGACGTCACACAGCCTATAACCATCGGACGACCGAGACACTTCCAACGATACCCCATCTGTCAAATTATGTTGAGTAGTTTAGAAGTTATGAGGGAACAAATGAACATACATACCGGTCAAAATCATAACCGACGATGGACAGGGGAGAATGAAAGAAGAAAACGTGTTGCGCCGACTCCAAGTACCTAACATGGGACGAGGGCAGGAAGATGATGTCGGTACCATAATGAATAGTAATTATTTAAAAAAAAATGGCGTAAATATGGTACAACGAGTATTAGAAAAAGTTCGGCTTTGTAGGATGTCATCTCGTTCAATCCGTGTGACAGGATTGTTCGAAAGCTTGATTTTTCACGCCCTTTTGTAAGGTAATTCGAAACCATTGGCCTCTTCAGAGTCTTTAGTTGTCCAACTAGAAGTAACAGTATAAAGATCACTACCTTATCAACAAAATCTTTTTTAACGTATACTACTAAAAATATTCATCATTCCAGATTTAAATTTTAAATTATATAAATCACATTTCCCAGGACAATTCAGCGCACGTCTCATTAAAAGTCAGACGTGCGGTCACCGTACTCGCTAAGCCGTATAGCTCGCTGTATGAAATTCAAATACTGACCCACCTGTAACCTGAAATAGGAATAGTTGACTTAAGGCGGATAAAGGTGGGCGTGTTTATCGTTTGCAGTTCATTCTCGTTTATTTAGAAGTTTTTGTTTTATTATAGTGTTTGCTGTGGGTGTATTATAACACCCTTCAAAAGTTCAGCGGATCCTGCAGCCATACCTGCTAGTTGATTGGGTAATCTTTTTACTACGGCTAGAACATTTATTATTGTGCCATAATTGTAGTATTGGGGTAATAATCAACAACAAAAACCGGCCAAGTGCATGTCGGACCACGTACAATGAAGATTGCGCGGATAGGTCAGGGGCTTGATTAAGAAAGATTCCTGGACACGGCATGTATAGTGAGGAGGTTCCTCGCTCTAGAGCCTTGACCACCGGCAGCCTGGACCCTGTTCCTGATGCCGATGGATTACAATTTTATTATATTTTAGAATGTCTTTTTCTAAAAATATAAATAATAAGAATTAAAATAATAACGCAAACGCGCAAAATGATTAGCTACAATGAATCTCTGTAATTATTTAGTACCCTTTCGCTAAAAAACACACAAACTAAGCAACACAATTTTTACAAATTAAACTTTAAAGCCAGCGTAAACACAAAATTAAATAAAATAACCCCAGCAAAGACCTCTCCCCGCACATTAATTTCAAACTTACATAGAATAAAGGTTCCATTTCCAAAACTTACGTAACACCCTCGAGTGCGGAGCTAAATAATCATAATTTATATCTGGCCACATATAAATTAACACAGGAAGCCATTATCAGGCTAACAGATGACAAGCGAGGCATTAAAGTCTAAAATTGTACAAAACTAATTACCGCGAAGACCGTTTGTAAAGGTGGCCGCTATGTACCCGTAATGTGAGTCGTAGCTAAGTTTAGGTGGGTTATAAACTTGCGATTTGTCGCAGAAAAGTTGTGAGAGCTAGATGTACACCGGCTTTTATAAGAGGCCTGTGCAATGCTAAGAAGTTTTAGGGTCTTTGAGTGACATTAACCAGGTTGTAACTTGAAAATTTGTACTTCATTCATCAATGAAATTGTACCTGGAAAGTATATTCGAAGAGCAGGAATAGTCGTCAAGTATCTTCTATTAAACAATGTAAGAGCGAATCAATTTTCATGCCTCGACCTTAAGACCTAGGCCAAATATATTTTAATATTGGGATAGCTCATGACCTAAACAGGTGCCATTAAGAATATGAATAAAAAATCTCGGCTATTAAAAAAGTTATGCAAAAATCCGCGTAATTTCGCGGGTATTCTGGTCTAATATACCTACATTGTAACAGCGAATCACTTGTCACGCCTCCCGCTTAAGACTTAGGCCAAATATTTTTTGATATTCGGATAGCTCTTGACCTAAAGAGGTGCCATATAGAATATTAATTAAAAAAACATAAATTTTACGGGTTAAAGCTAGTGCTCGAGAATTTCTTTTGAATATGTATCCAACCTAAGTTTTACAAAACATTGTCCGTGGAGTTTCTTGCCCGTTCTTCTCAATAAGAACCTACTACGCTTTGAAATGGGCAACTAGCTGCATCTTTCTAACGGACCGACCCTTTGACAATTCAAAAGTGCTTGTGTTTGGTTTATTTGAAATAAATGCTTTGAGTTTGAGTGAGTGATGGTGCAGTCTTTTGTGAATTTTAAGGACAAACTTAGGAATACTAAAACCAACTTAAGCGTAAGCGACGCTAACATCCTTTCCTACGCCTATGAAGTATTTTCAGTTACAACTCATAAAATGTCTTACGTTTGCAAAAACCTTAACGTTCTCCCTTTAGCAACACTATATTAAAGCGTAACAACTGAAGATATAGTGGGTCTTTGAAGTGGATGGAGAAGACGACGGAAATGTTGCCAGTGGCGATAAATGTTTAGGTAATGGTGCACCGTGGCAAATCGGTACGGTTGCTATGCTGGTCGCGGTTGATTTACTTGAGGAGTTATTATATAAAGGCATCGGAACAGGATCTGCTAAATATAGTAGGTATGCATAGATTTTGTAATGATTGGAAATAAATTGAAGTGAATTACAAATCCTTGGAGAGTTACTTTTTGTTGAAATCTTTTGCAATTTATTGTGTATAACTTCGTAAGTATAACAGTAATTCGAGCATACAAAACCAACACAAAGTAATTTGATGAATATGAAATCGTTTGAAGTAATGATTAACGAATTTTATAATAATTATATACACATATTTTTCAACTACGTACAGAATACAAGTAAAATCTTACTTTAGAGTATTCGAAACAACTAAAGTTATTTTATCAAGGGACGTTAATGCTGCTGCAACGAGATTATAAATAATAATGATGTTATGCCGAAATTCCAAAGCTCCAAAGAAATATCTTTCGAAGCCTGCTGTCATCGCATACCGAGATTCTATTTATACTAGATTATTCACAAGCAATATTCCCCTTTGAGCGATAAAATACGTGCAAATTTCATATTTCATACCTATACGATGAGAGTCTTTATAAGTTTCTGCAACGAGAAATCCTCTTTTGGCAGCGACCAGAGTGGGGAGCTAGCGCGGGGGCTAACACGGCCGCGATTTCTCAAAGATTATACATACATGAAACCGCCGTTTGCTGGTGATCAACAGCCTATTCCTCTACCCTGTGGAAAATTTTCTACCATCACTGACCCCTGCAGCAATTTACTAAGCACTGTGGCCACCTAAACGCACCCGCCGCCGCACTCGCTACAACCCTAGTTATCGCGCGTTCTCTTTGAACGAGGCCTTTATATTTTAACGTATAATATTTTGCATCGTCTGCAACCTAATCTGTCTTGCGCGACTTTCTTATTAAAACTCATTTCAGCATTTGAGATTATGAGGAAGCATGTAACGGTATGGCTTTTATCTTAAACCGCGTTAGGATACCGAGGGACATTGCCTCTTTATAGTGTAATATTTTGCCTGTGTAGTTTACAACTTAGTAAATTGTGGTCACAAAAACTAATAAAACTTAATTAATAAAACTTAAAAAAAAAAACTGAATACAGTAGGGGTGCCTACTGTATAATCTCTACTAGAGATAGGTATACAAATAATGAAAAAGTTATAAAAAACCTTCGCACTTCTTCCAGGAATGTAAAAATCCTGCACATTTCTGAAATAACTGAAAAACCCAATTTGAGTTCAACTGCACGGTGTCTATTCATTCCAAACGTTTGAATCCAAAAAAGATCACCAGATACCGTTGCTATTCTAAAATGGACCGTGAATTTTTGTAGCAAGATTTAATACAGTTTGCAAACAACCCTAGGCTGCATGCGATTCAAAAGCTCATTCAAATTTGAACTTTCAGTTGCTATGAATAGAATTAAGATTTCTTTACGATACGGTTGGTTTAGTTTTAACGCCCGCACGTATGGAACATGTGAATTATTCACCTTTGAGCGTCGCGTCGAGTTTCCAATTTGGATTGACAAACATATCAAAAGGATTCACTTCTTTATGAAATTACTGAATATCACTAAAGCAGATCTAAAGAATATAGGTATGTACCTAATATAAACTGCTTCTGTGAATATTGAAATCGATTTTTATGTAACCTACTTCAGTTTCAAAGACATTGTACAAAAGCAACGTTGAATACATTATAGTGCTCTAATCTGTGTAAGTAATTCAAGGTTATTTTCAGGGTAAGCCAATGTGATAATCTTGACCACAAAATACAAAAACATAAATATGCAGATTTATAATTTTTTCAAAATCTTTCCCAAGAAAAAAATATTTATTTACACATTTACACAAGTCTATCTAATCAAAGCATTTGACAGCATATCAACAACATCAAACCACCACAGTGACACTACAACAGAGCAACAATGTAACGTTAACAATTTTACGGGACTCGTTTACAGAAACCCAATATTCGTCATGACACTCGATATTGCTCACTTTTGGATTTCACTTAATTTCACGGTGGTCAAAGTAAGTGGGTCCCGCATGGTGCACCGCTTGGTCCGGTAGTTTTTCAATTTGTCATGTTGCAATGCGCACGTGGCCCATATTGCGATTTTATTCACTCCACCATTCAGTATAAAATGGGACGTTTTAGATTGCCGCAATGTATATAGGCTTTGACTTTTAGTATTTGTGGTATTAAAAAGATAGCAATGTGCAGCCGGAAAAGTAAGAATTCCTGTTGATTGAAAACGTTTCCACCAAAGGCTTCCAGGCTCTAAATTTGATCTGTATAAAATTCAAAGAGGCCAAACGAATCGAAAACATGCTACACAGCTGAACATTTGGACAATTAAGTCTATCTATAACATAAATTTCCGTTGAATGGTCCAAAGGGAAAACGCTACAGAGGAAAACGGTAAAGAGATGGGAAGACGATATAATCGAGACGGCCGGCCCAGGCTGGATGCAAGAGATGCGGAGGGGTTCTTGCAGACTAAAATTCTATTTTTTTAAGTGTAACATAAAAATAAAGTTAAGTGAAAGGTCTGCAAGGTCAAGTAAATAGAGGCAAATTAACTGTAAAAGAGACAGAAAGACAGCGAGAATACACAAATCATATTTAGCGAAATCAACGAGAAAACTGTTTCGCATAAAATAATACGTTAGGACCGATATTAAAACGGAAATTCGAAAACTTATTTCCTAATAAACGAAGCTTCCTTCCTCATTCATAAAACAATATAGGAAGAGTCTTCATCCTCCACTAATATAATAAGTGCGACGTATTTTCAGGCCATCGAAATTCTGATCCGGCTCGAAGGACCTGCAACTGACTTCCCGCTGGCAATGTGCCAATAAAATAATATAACGCTACCCCGGCTACCCGGCTACCCTCTTAGCCTTTTGTTACTAACTGCCCCACTTGGTCCGTCGATGTTAATGAGCCTAAAACTTTTAGCCTAAATAAGTAAGACAACTTTGGTTGTTCGAAAAATCAGGAGTATGAAGATAAATGGTTTGGGTAAATTAAATTAGCTTAGAACGAATATTTTGGTGACCTAAATGGCTTAGAGGGCGCGTGACGTCCTCTGTTTACAATTTAATTTTCGTCTCAAAACATAATTATATTTTTTGAAGATTACGAAGAAGTCTGGGATTTTAATGTTCGGCTTTATAAAGACGTGTTTATGTTAAAACAACAGTTCGGCTTATATTTTACGTAACTAAAATTAGCAACAGCACCTCTACGTGCTCCATATCCAATATTTTTGGCCTGAATACTAACGCAGACACCCAATAAAATATTGATATTTTATACTACACCCTAATCTCAATTCATATAAAGGTTATTGTGTTTTGTCTACAGCGCTGCTACGCGGCAAGCATTCATATTGCTATCTCAAACAATATGAAAGTGAAACTGCCTCTTGAAACGTTCAGACTGTTACATAAACCAGTATATTTCATACGGTCTATATCTTCTTAAGAGCCCACCCAACCTCAGGTTTTTATCTCGCTCGCACCATACTACTCGCGGACTGAGTGCGAGCGAGACGGAGGCGGCAACAAATCGGCAAAAGTTTAGGTAATTGGTTTTTACGGCGAAAATAATGGTAATTCCAAAAAAATAAAAATCATAGTCGCTGCTGTATAGTTAGTTCAGATAGTGTGCCAAGTTTCATGATCTAATTTGAAGTATTTTTTTAATAGCAGCGGTTTATTGTTCAGTTTGGAGGTAACTTTGGTTTTTTTTTTCGGAAATCGTGTTTTCAGCTAACATAGTCGCTAGCATTAATCCTCAACTTTAACATATATTTATTTCAAAATTAATGCTGCAGTAGTTTCAACATAACGGCGGATCTTGCTAAGCAATTTGACGACTCATAGGCCCTTAAAACGTCAGAGCACCTAGATATTTGCATTTCCTCATTCCTTCTTTACGTTATCTCGATCATCATAATGGAGTCTATTTTTCAGGAGGAAAATATTGCCCATGCTAATCTTGGAGTGGAAGAAAAAACAGTATACAGTCTTATCTAAATGAAAGAAATTATTTTCCTGTCTAACTTGGGGGAATTAATTAGGGAAACGCCATTGGGGGATAGATGTGGCAACCACATAATCTAACCGCGTCTTGAACATTGTTACGATCTTTTGATGTGTTTATTTTGTGTTTGGAAAGTAATTTACTTTGCCACTCTCACGTCACACTCGACAACAACGAGGATCGTGACCAAGCGTTGCGAATTAATTACGTTGTTCTGTATTAATTATTAAAAATATTAAACACATCTCTACATCATCATCATTTACATCACGATTCTATCCAAAGATTATTAATTAATATATCCTCTTCTTTTATCCAGCTGCTTGTGCCAGGCGTCGCCCGGGTGATTTCCAACTTTACCGGTGGATTTTCAAAAAAAAAATCTTTCATACTAACCTTGTCCTGACATTTAGGAACAGAGCAAAAAAATAATCTGCCAAATCAGTCAAGCATTTTTTGAGTTTGTGTGAGACTAACGTGCCACTAATTGATATATACTCGTAAGTAAATATAGATAGATAACCTCAGTATTGTCCAAAAATTTACTAGTAGGTACTCTTGTAAAAATACGAGTTCAAACTGCATCAGTATCAATATCATTAAGCCGAAAGCCGTCCACACTACATTACAAACATTGCATATACAGTGTGAGTCTTCATAATGTGCACATATCGAAATGAGGGATTCTATGCTTAATTTGACAAACGGAAAAAATATTTAAAAAAATCTATTTTTATTTTTTTATTGATTTTGTATTTTTTACCCCAATGCGCGAAATTATCGCGATGAAACAAACTCAACTCCATAATGATTGGTAGTAATTAAGTGTTCTTATAAAATGAAAATTGTGGGAAAAACCCCTCCCAATTAAACCCAAAAAACCCTCAATTGAAAATAAACAGGTATTTCCTCCAAAAATCTGTTTTTTTTATCAATTTTTACAATAATCGTTAAAAAAAATCAATAAGACGAATTTTTTTAAATAAAAAAAAAATGTATTTATATTTTATTTTTTCCGTCGATAAAATTAAGCATAGATTCCCCCATTTCGATATGTGCACATTATGAAGACTCACACTGTATAAACATCGTAATACCCGCGTATTTTAATAAAACATCTAGTAAAAAGCCGACACATGAGCACAGTATTTTCAATACTCGATATTACCCGGCGTCTGACTGGCAATTTGTTGTACTTACACGTACGTTACGCGTAGGTCACAGGGTTAAGTAATAAATGCTGTAAGTTACTTCAGGCGATAACATCGTCGTAAGTGTCATGTCACCACAAATTGGAGTTCTACAATTTATTGAGAACAGCGCCTAAAGTAAATTGCTTTTTAAAAGTTCGCAGGCAAGTGAATGGGGTGAAAATGACATTTCAATACAATGCTAAGCTGTTAGAAAATAACTCCAATTAGAAATAATAAAACATAGCTACACGAATTTATTTTTTGCGGGGTAGGAAGAAGTTTCTATTAGGTACAAAATACGTCAATTACCTATGCTTCAGTCCCATGCTTTAGGTATGTTTTTTTTCATATTCGTCGAAACGGAAGTCCAATATAATTTAAATATTTCAATAGCAATAATATTGAAAAAATTAAAGTCATAAAAACGAAAACCCAGTCAACTAAAAAGGTATAAAAATGTCTCATCACAGACAGTCAAGTTAAAAATTCCGAGTTACACGTCATGTTATCGAACAGATTACGTGTGTTATAATACAATACATTTTTGAAATGTTTTTTTATTTTTTTTCATGACTTTATGTGTTGAGGGCGCCATGTTCAATGTGACGCCACATATTCTGCGGACGATCAAGACGCTTCCATCGATACATCATTTGTCAAATTATGATGAGCAGTTTAGAAGTTGAGGGAACAGATGAACATACATACCCACATACATATATTGGTCAGAATCATAACCTTTCGCAGTAATTTGGTTAAAATATCATACAACTTAGATGCAAAGAGCACCTTAGCAACAGTAAGGGTAATTTTAGCTCCATGTGCATGAAACGTTTCTTCCTTATTTTCCCTTTGTACAAACGTGCATGTTGCATTACAGCATCACGAATTAATACCAACACACAATGCATTTTATACAAGAGAACGTTTAAAACACTTTCTTCTTGAATATAATATTGTGTCGAGGATTTCATTAAAAGCGTTGTTGTAGGAATTTGTAAGGATTTTGCTCCGCTAGGTTTCCTTTTGTCCTTCGCTGTATTGTTTAAGTAAATGTCGCCACTTGTAAAATAAATATAGGAAACTAATTTTCTTAAAGCGGCTTTATTTTTATATTGCGATTGAAGTTCTTCGCTAGGTATTTTTTTTTATTTATGCCATTTCAATTAAGCTTAAACCGTTATTATAATGGGAAAAAAATACTACTACTACTTCTTAAGGTAATTTTATTTCGAATTATACCGTTTGTAATGTCACTGGAGTCAGACCTTTAATACATTTTTTTAATATCCATTCATATTTTACAGATTTTGATCTTGTCTATAAATATTAATCAAATATATCAACCTGCCTAGCCTTTTCCCAACTATGTTGGGAGGTTGGCTTCCAGTCTAACCGGATGCTGAATAACAGTATTTTACAAAGAGCGACTGCCTATCTGACCTTCACAACCCAGTAACCATGTATAATACGATACACCTTGGTATAATGAGACTCGTTGTTACACTTTCAGTCATCTGACGACCCGTAACGACTGTCAAAGATCCACGAATAACAGCCGAGACCAACGGCTTAACGTGCTTTCCGAGGCACGGAGTTGTAGTCTCGATATATAAAGATGGGCGTAACTTAACCTGATGAATCGACCCGTGCGGCTGTTATTACTAAGGCACGAGCTCTTTGAGTCTATAAATATTAATACTCATGCAATATATCAGCTTTCACAAAATGCAAAAACGATTCCACAATTTCCCCGTAATTAGAAAACAAGGGGATTTCAAAAAGGATGCTAATTAATGTCAGTTACACAACAGTGGTAGACTATCCACAAATAATAGATAGAGACAAAATTTATCACGACTGTACTGGACGTATACGGTGCTAATTTGTACGGTCAAATAGAGCTGGTACGCCCCAAGGGTGTTTACCCGGCTAAGTTACAAAAAGATGCAGCTGATTGATAATGTTGTATGTAATGATGTAGCTGTATTTGGTGGGGTAATATTGTGAATAGATAAAGAAAAGGCAGGCTTGTTGAGAGTTAATAGGAATTTGGGTTTGAGTTTGGCATTGATTAGTTTGAATACTTCGTAGAAAGCAATTATCGAAATATTTCTTTCAAAATGTAATACAGGTTCATTTTTACGATATTTTAGAGATGGTTTTATAAAATACAGCAGCGTGTTAACACGTCGTGTTTGGGTTCGCGACTAATCAATCGTCATCCTGAGGATGCCTCGTTGAGAGGTGAAACACGTCTCGATTTCTTACAGGGTTTTTTAAGACTCTTTAGAATAGTTAAGCGGAATAGGTTACTAAATATATCTACGTCTATTGTATTTTATAATGGATTTCCGCCAAGTCACGCCTGAATCAATTAACTATCTTAGGTGGTTTTATAATAAAAGTAGTACATATTAAAATTTGATGACTAGGTACAGAGCCTGAACCTGCATGGTTGTACCATGCAACCTGCATGAATAGTTTATAAGTTGATGGTGTTTCTAAGTATATAATCTTTATTGTCACCACCTGTAGGCAAAATAGCCAATAAATTCAAAGACCACCTTTTGAAATCATTTCTCAAAAAATACTTTAAGAAAAAAAAAACTGTATTAACAATAACATACTTACATAAAGTCTACCAAACTGCATAAAAGTTATCGGCAGTTGTTCACCTCTAGCAATGGATTACAAATGAATTATGAAAATGAATGTGCTTATACTTAATTATGCTAAGTAAACTTTTAAATAATACATCTACTATCGAGATAAAAAATATCACTTTTTACAAAAAGACATTTTAGCTAACGTGTGTTACTGACAGCTATGGAAACAATGAGACACAATGAGCTGTACTAGGTTAACATTTTTTTCATCTTCAAGTACGTTTTTATGTTTCGTTTTGATGTACTAATAAAAAGCAACGCTTATTGCATTTTATGTAGGTACGTTACAAAGTATGAAAAATATTTTTGTAAAGTTACATACGTTGGTAAATCGTTTTATTGCGGTCCCAATGTTTAATGCAAGCTTAGCTATACAATATATACTGTACTTAGGTACTGTTTAGTTAACTTTAGTTGATATTCTCCTACTACTTATTGGTGTTGTGTAAATAATATGTGCAAGGTCTTAAAATAACAGGTATACCTGTTATTTTAAGACCTTGCACATATTATTTGATGTATACTCATGTTTTACAATAAGTATATTTTATTCTATTCTATTCTATGGTTTTTCTTTCTTTTAATATAAATATAATGAAAGATGATTATGCCTAAAAAATGACGTCCAAGTATTGTTTGGAAGAAGCGATATTATTCCAACTATACTTGGCCTGCTCGTTTGCAGCAAAGTGAAGCGTGAAAACATCTCACTAAAACGTTATATATTAATAAAGATCTTTTTAGAAATGTGTCTTTTTCTAGCGAGTCTAGACCCGATTTATGTATTAACCCTTACTGTCCCAGTGGGACAATAATGTCCCGCTGGGCACCCTACTCTCTTTCCACCTCTCTCTGTCTAGACCCGAATAATCACTCAAAAACATTGAATAATTTATTTTACGGAATAATAATTACGCAATAATAGCCAACCATTCGTACACGGAAAATGACGAGGGACAAGGCACTTCATGGTATTAAAAATGATGGTCATGAATGAGTAAACAAACATGGGGATAATCCCAAAGGGTTGTAGGAACAATGGAGTTCGTCACACGTCGGATAATGCCAGATGAGTATCCTTAAAAATAATCATGAAAATAAAATCTGACATTGGGAGAAACGTACCTACTAGGTTGTAATATGGTTATAACAAAAAAGAATATGCATGAAAAAATAACAGAAGAAATATTGCAGAAGTAGGTGAGTACACCCCAATAAAAGATAAATATCTGTATAATTATCATGACTGATAAATTGTTATTGTTATTGGTAGCATTTATACTTAAAGCTGATTCTTCAAGCAAGAAAACCACTAATCTTTGAATTATGATTTCTTGTTATTGACTACAAAACATCAAATATGTATTCAGCTCGCTTTTACTCATGAATCCCTAGAACAAAATGTCAGAAAATCTACCCACAAACTCAAATACAGCAAAGGAAAGCCAAAAACTTATTTATTGTTAATCCGAGCATATAATGCTTAATCTTTCCGTAAAGTCGAGCGTAAGGAAGCTGAGATAAAACAAACGGTACTGTTTAGTAAGCGTAAAAATACAAAACCCTTACTACGAGTTTATCGTATTCTCACACGATGTGGCGAGGATATTCTGTCATGTTGAAAGAAACTAGTGTACAGATGCTGTAAGAGAAAAGAAGTAAAAAAAAAATTTTAAGAAAAAAAAAAAAAAAGATTAATGAAAGAAATGTATTAAATAAATAAGATGGAACATCGAGTAGGTAGGTAAGTACCTTTGGTGTTGTAAAAAGGATAACGTTACATCAAATTAATAATTTCTCTTTCCTTTTATTAATTTTTCTAATTCCGCTTGCTAAGAAATAAACTACGTAAATTTTTCTTTGACCATTGTACAAGTCTTTGGAATGTTAAAATTAGTAGATAAAAGGCATGTTAAAATCTAGAAACAGAAGTGATTTTTCAGCAAAAGTTAGTCAAAATAAGTATCATCATAATCATAAGACAGCGTTAATAATCCACATGAATTCTCCAAGTTAATGAATAAATGAACGCTTAATGTTGCTAATTCAAAGACGAATATTTAAGTAGACACAAACCATTAGTAGCATTTCTTAAGTACAAGTACTAAATCGAGCTATCTCTCTTTAAACTTATTTCAGAGGACTCATGAAACCTAAATCGTTATTAAAGTTGATTTATTCAAGAGACTAAATACTTCCATTTAAAGCTTTATTTCTGTTATTTATACTTTATGAGATGATAGGTTTTCTAATGTGCTTATAAGATAAGTCTGCTATTATATATGTAAGTCTTAATATGATCACACATAGCCCTAAGCCGACAACAAAGGGTATTAGTCCTAAACTAGATAAAAACAAGACTATAATGAGGAGAGGATTATAATAATGGCCTAAGCTTTTGATTCTCTTTCATCTATATACGTTCACTGAATTACTATTAGTTATATTATTATATTGCTCCTTAATAACATACCGTTCATCAACAAAACAGTATCGATACAATGAAAACAAAAACAAATTGTGACAGCCTTGAATACTTGAACTTATCTCTCCAAAACCTCTCACTACTCAAGTAAAAATATCTCTTATTTTGAACCCGAAAATATACTTTAATTGGGGCCTCCAATACATAAAGTAGGCGTCTTGTCACCTTGGAGAGCATTTCAAAAGTCCTGACGTAGAATTTTGAAGCCGAACACTTCGGTTTGTTAGCTGACGTCAGGGCACTTCAGGCAACAACCCCTGTTCACAGCGCGGCGGTGGAGCAGCAGTCGATAAGTTAACTCGTTTATAAATTAACTAGAAGGCAAGCTTTGCACGCCTTGTGTATGTGGAAAACTTTGTTGTGGCAATAACAATTAGTTTAGAGGCAAAATTGGGACAAATTTTTGTTGTGGTGACAAAATTGATACACTCTTGTCTTATCACATGGGGTAGATTTCTTAAAACACCTTCTAGAATACAAAAATAAAACAGGCGAGTTTTCATTTCGGTAGCCAAAATTGGATGACCGCGTAAAAATAAAAATAAACTTACAATACAAAACCACATTACTACAACACCAAAAAAAATAAAAGAAACTACAAAAACATTTCTTGCCGACAAGAAAACTTTAAAACTAAACCAAAATTCAATTTCCTACAAGACGATTGAATTTAGTTCACTTAAAAGCGAAGCACGTGACCTCATTATAATTTTTCTCGAATTCGATACATTCCCTGTTCAGGAAAGTGTTTAGGAAAGAAAAGAATCACAGAAGAAAGAAAGAAAACTGGACAGCAGCCAGACGGGTTCTTAAGGGATTTCTGCGAAATAGTTATTGGGTTGAAAAGGGAAAAGTGGCAATGTAATGGGATATTTTAGGAGTATACGATGTAGCTTTATGTGTGATATTTTATTGGATTTGTCTATGTGGTTAGTACTGGAAGAATTATTGATGTTTCGTGATGTATGGGGTAAATAATATTTTATCTTACTCCTTTTTCCAAAGCTTCTTAAGGCATAGAAGTTATGTTAGTTCGACAAAGGGGTCTTATTTTTTGTTACTAATGTGTTCAATACTTTTCTTTGTTAAAAACATTAAGGCATCTTGTATCAACAGCATTTTCTCCAAATACAATAATATTTTACCCCAATAAGACTGAACATAGCGAAACCAACCAAAACAAATTTTATTTTCCCTTTCCTAGATCAGTAGGGAATAAAATATTCTTGTCGATACGTTCCGACCAGTGAGAACGAGGCCCAAGATTTTTCACTGTCGCCAAGTGATGTAGAGTGTCAATTCTTAGAAGGAAGTGGGCGAGGTTAATTTTCTTCGGGGGACCCTTTACTAACGTGTAGTCTAAAATAAAAGTAGGTTGGCGATATGTATCGGTGATGATAAAAAAATGTTCAGGTGTTATGATAATCGAGCTTAAATATTGTTTAGGTTGACAGGCCTTTTGAAAAAAATGTGCGATAAGTTCCGTTTTTATTAATGTTCATTTTTAAATACTCATAGGTTCATTGTGTCTGTAAAGTTATTTTTTGACGTCAATATTTGGCGCATAAGTCTTTTTGATATGATTTGTGTTCGTTTAACCCTGGTATACTACTCAATACTCAATACTCAATTGTTTATTGCATCCCATATGTATACATAGACACATGTACACAATACAAGATCAAATATGGACCCTGTCGGGCACAGCAAAATTAGGAGAGAGGAAGAGAGGCTAAGCAGCAATTCAATCAATTCAATATTATTATTATAAATGATAAATTATTAGTTGTGTTTAGATTTGTAGGTGCAGTATATTCGTTATTTTAATTTTATGTATTGCATGAATAATGTAAGCAGGTAATTATTATAAAAATCTTTGGAATATTTTACATTATTATATTATATTATTTACTATGACATAGATATAATTTATAAATGAACTAACAGAAAAATCTGTAGGTAAACATTAAACGTACAAAATCAATCAATCTGTCTATCTTTTCCCAAACTGAATGATGCCCCTTATTTGTTATATGTAGGAAATAAGTAAGAATGAAGACCTTATAAAGATGATAATAATATTGAGGTTGATAAATTAACAGAAATATGGAATGGTCGTCAAGTTAAGTAAGTCTATTTGAACCTGCCGAGCCTTTTCCCAACTTTAGTTAGGGTAGGCTTCCAGTCTAACCAGATGCAGCTGAATACCAGTATTTTACATAGAGCGACTACCTATCTGACCTCCACAACCCAGTAACTGGGTAATACGATACCCCTTGGTATAAATCTTAAAGAAGATTTTCACGAAAAAAATAATCAAGATTGATATTACCTTGTTTAGAATCGTTCAAACAAATGATTTATTCGTTGTCAAATCTACTCAATTATTCACCAAGATATTTCAGTACCTGTAACAAGAGAAAATTAAAATCTATTAGTTAACGTTACTCAAATAAGGTAGCAAACGAAAGTTTAGAAATAAAGGAAATTAAATTCTATAAATCACGAGATATTTTCGGGCCCAAATAAATTGTAATAAAACATAATTTGGGCTCCTGACGACATAATTACTATTTATCAAAAATTATTTGCGTTATGTTTCATAACCAAAAATATAAAATCTTTGGATTGGTTGCTATACGAATTTTATGAGTCGACTGTAGGAAAACGTTTTCATCCGTGACATCGTTGTTATGACAAATTATGTAAAGTGACAGATATTTGTTGTCACTTGCCACTGGCTTTCAAGTGACATTTCTAACGCTTCAACATCATTGTCAGTTTTCATATCAAACAGAAAGGGTATTTGAACGACGGTGCTGATATTCCGATACCTATGATATTTACATCAATCAATTCAGAGTACAAATTGAAATGATTATTCATTTTGATTTTGATATGGGTAAATCCTTGAAATCGAGAGAAAAATCTATACACAGCCAACACGTCAAAACAAAAATGCCTTGTTCAGAAAATTCGTGACAAAAATCAGAACATGAAAGCCACTCGTGCTGGCGACGTGACAACAGCGCGTTTTGACTTGAATGACGCGAATCGAGAGGCCTCAAGCTCTGGACCGCAAACGCTGACGCATTCACTTTGAAGCCAAACGAGTTGGCTCTTATACGATCCGCAAGTTTGACGTCACTGTCCAAGTGCCCTCCAGCCGTCAGGGAACGTGTCTCGTCAGTTTTTTTGATACGCCCACTCACATCAAAGGAGAGGTTATTGATCAAAGTGGATGTACGGAAAAAATCGGGACGATAATGGAGGAGGACGGCTGCTACAAGGATCGAAATAGATGTCAGAATTAAGGGTCTGTTTGTGATGCAAAGACAATCCGAAAAGGCTTTCTTTTATGATTTATAATTTAACGGAAAGGTTTTTACTGTCTTAGTTCAAATTCAGCACTGCGTAGCACTATTTTGATCTTTCCTAATTAATCTAACAGCCACCCGGTTTCTTTGATGTCGGCACCTGTTTTAAAGACCTTTTCGCCGAAAATAGAATTCATCACTGGAGGTAAATTCTTTGAAGATAACAATAACTGACATTAATATTCCAGTAGTTGCCTAAGTTTAATTTCCAGCCTTCATTACGTGCTAAGTGGAAAGTTTCTTTGTCTCCATAATGATGCTCAGACAGATTAGAATTGGAAATTCAGGAAGAAGCCGGAGTAATTTGTTTTGTTCTATTAACAAGTTATATTTGTAACAATTCGCCTGTCATTTTAGCAACAGCTTCCTTGAAAGTTTCTTTCCTGTCTACCTAATTTAAATTTGTTCAAGAAAAATGTAAATGGAATTTTGAATTTCGTTTAATTTAATGAGACAAAAGGTTAGCGATTCGTATTTCTACTTTAATTGAATGAAATAGAAGAGTTTCTACTTTTAAATAGTAATTATTATTTATTTTCGACCTATGATTACTGATGAGTTATCAAATAACTTTAAATTGGTAAGATTTCAGATATATCTACATAATTATAGCCATTGCCGATCATATTGAAAATAGCGATTTCGTGTCCATTTTATATGAAAAATTCTGTATCTACTTTTAGAAAGTCTTTGTCTGTTCCAACTGCTCTAACAACATGACGATCTACATAATCATAGCCAATCATAGAACGTATGATACCTAGTGTTACCAATCCGATAATTCAGCCATAAAGTCATTACCTGCTCTTTGCTCCATCACCCTTTGCCAAACTTCAAGTTAGTAGTTCCAAGTCTCGATATGAACATCGGAAGTTACGACACGTGCCTCTGAGGTTACCCATTTGGGACATAGTTACCCCTCATTAGCGTAGGATCGACGCCGTAGACAATACACGTGCCATCTTTCATTTCAAAATTCGTAGAAACCTCTAAGTATGTATACCTATGAGGAATTACTATGATGAAATTAATGGTTATATATTCTAAGTTCTACAACAGGATTCATTTTCTTGTTTAAATGTTCTGCCCTTGGCATCTACTTATTTTTTTATTATTTAGATATTCGTAGAAATGAAGAGCCTTATTTCCCATCATATGATTTTTGGAATTGTCCCAGATTTTACCAAACACAAAACAGTTTTTAGGTATTTTTCCGGGCAAATTCCTTCAACATCACATTCTCAAATCACGATAACTTACAAGATGGCTTCCCGCAGATTTATCATCTTCTAAGAAATATTATTTCTGTTTTGTTTCAAAAACGTCGCAAATTCAAAGAGGTTTTCATATAAACAAGACTAAGTCCTTGCGTCCATCCTCATTAAAACTGTATTGCATTAAAATGAAGGAAAGGATTACTGATAGACAAACGATGAATACTGTGTTACAAACTTATAAGATTTTGCCAACATAACCTTTGTATATGAGTAGTAGAGTGCTTTTTCGGATGGAAATAGTATACAATTATGTTGGAAAGGCAACGAAGTTAAAAGATGTCAAAGGAGTGACATGAAAGCGACGAAAGACGAAGTTACATCAAAGCATGTTCTTGTTTTTGATATGATTATGAGTCATGCGTAAGAATGTTGGAGAATGTTTTTGTAAAGGGTTCATGATATTATAAGATTCGTTGTAAGAATAATCATACAGAATAAATACGTCAATAAGTTTCGTATGCGCTACTGCTGAGCATGAATTCCTAGGTTAGATTCCCAGGTTATGCAAAGTGTTAGTGGGTGTTTCCATCAGGAATTTATCAAAAGCAGCCTGGAGTCTGGATTTGTGGCCGGTTGATGGTTGTTCGCCCACATAGGATTTAAACGTGACTTAACATATAGGTACACCCTGCCTAACCCTTTGGGAATTACAGGCGTGATGTTATGTTATGTATGTAGATTATCAGACAGTGTTTGACTTCAGTATCAGTAAGCTTGTTAGAAAAACTTACATAGAAAGGGGCTTTAAATATGAAAAACAAAAAATAAATAACTTTAATTCATTACAGCTTGGTTCACTACCTCCGGTTAACTAATCACAATATACCTAGGTAACTAAATGTGATGTGTTTGCGGATGAATGGAGTAAAATTATGTGTCATGTGTTCTGTGAGAGAAAGTATGCAAGGTAGTCCACTAATCCATGTTAGTTTTAATTAAATTATAATAATTATGTACCTAATATAAAAATAATAATAAAAAATATTTTTTATGTTTCTATGTTAGTAATGTAATTGGTGTTGTACCGTTTTTATTAACTATAATAAATAAATAAATAAACTCAAAGTAACTTCTAGGTAACTTATCTGCCAGATATTGTTTGCATACGATCCTTCTTAACGTATATTCTTTTTAATTTATTTAGTGGATAGTCTATAACCGGAATTTTAAGATGATGCTAAATTATTTTATTTTCATAACAAAACATTAAACAAACCACATTAGGTACCTACCTAATTTAAAACCTAACGGTAACTAACTAATAATTAATGTATTAACAAGCTCACATTCACTGAACAAATTGTTGCATCCAAACGCAAAACCGAAGCGAATAAACTTTCCTCATCACAACATTAGCACAATAAACACTGAATTAACAAAGCTTCAACTTCAGAGCAAAACCACGAGTTAACGCTAGAACAACATGTCTGAATTAACCACCTGTGTCCGACGTCTAATAACAAACGAATTTGTATTCGAAAAACAAAATTACCTTTCACACTCCAAATAACACGTACTACCTGAAACATTAGATCCTATTTCCATTGTCGAAACTCACTGTTTATTTGGACTTTTTCTAGAAATTGTGGAATGCAATTTTCACGTAGACAATAGACGGAATCAACCGTTTCGTAGTATCAGCGTTTTATACTTCAACAAAGGTTTTATTTAATGCAAATTGTTTAATTTTTTATGTGTGATATTAGAACAGTGGACTTAACAATGGAATAAACGGTTAACTGGTTTTAAATGGGTTTAGGATGGATATAACCGCTTAAGTTTTGTATAGTGTAATGGCTCAGAAGGAAGTTGGAAAATGTTTTTAAGTAGGAAGCTTGAGCATTAAAAATCAACAAAAGAAAACTAAGAACATTAAGAAAAACTTTGATTTTCTTTTCGCTGGTTATCGTAAAGGCGAAAATTTCTTAAAGACGTATCAAAACTTTAACATATTCGTACTAAAAGTTATCTTGATAAACTATACGTGCCTGAATTTCTTCAAACAAAAAATCTATATGCATAGCCTTTTCCCGACTATGTTGGGGTCGGGTTCCAGTCTAACCGGATGGAGCTGAATACCAGTATTATACACGGAGCGCCTGCCTATCTGACCTCCACAACCCAGTAACTGGGTAATACAATACCCCATGGTAAGACTGGTTGTCAGACTTTCGGGCTTCTGACGACTCGTAACGGCTGTCAAAGATCCACGAATGACAGCCGGGACCAACGGCTTGACGTGCCTGCCGAGGCACCCATCCATAAAGATGGTCACCCATCGAAGACCCACCCCGGCAAGCGTAGCTTAACCTGATGGATTGACCTATGCGGCTGTTGTTGCTCAGCCACAAGCTTCTCCTTCGCCTGAATTTCTTCAAACATAACTTATATTAATCTTCTTATAAAAGCAATTCTGATAGAATCTATTACATGCATCCTTATCATTGATAGACGTCTTATTGATCCTCTAATCCTATTACCTACATATAATATCATAGACCACCTACGCACCAAGATCAATCGAAAGATTATCATGCCTTTCTAGAATAGCTATGTATTATACTTTAGATAGAATCAGATCAAATATGAAAATAGACTACTGATATTCTATACTGTTATTACGACTAATTGAAATTAGACCTAATTCCCACCGAGTCTACAAAACGATCTAATTCAGGCTGGATTGAGGAAATGAGGATCACAGAGCTAGCTTAACCATTTCACGGAAGACCTGCTAGAAGTCAGCCAAGGTTAAATTGAGGCAGCTCTTAAACAGGTTATCTAGTGCTATGCTAATCCATAATTCAGCACTCGATTGAAGTAGATCGAGATCGCTTCTTCAAGCAACTTTTAAGAAGCCCTACCAGTTCTCTATTGACTTACTCTAATAAAAAAACTCTAAACTCGTTCTCAGTCCGCCTGCTTTTCATAGCCTGTACCAAATCTCACAAAACCATTAAAAGCTGACGCGACTACACATCAATCATAAGCAAAATAAACTATAAAATCTCAACACCTAGGCTGACAACACCTCATTCCTAGCTAGAGACTCCCTAGCTTACTCTCTCATAAAACTCAATACGTACAATAAAGTCTGCAAACTCTGTGAAATTAAAAATACTACAACATTTTCTTAATTTTTTTTACAACTGTATGAGGTAGCTCATACAGTTGTAAAAAAAATTAAGAAAATGTTGCAAAATTCTGGTTATGATGCCTATCGGAACAATTAATATCAATACCCTGACCTGACACTAAATCAAACGACGCACAATAGGAACAAATACGTACACATACCTACACACACTAACACACATACATAAAAATACCAGCCGACCTATTCTCTTTAAAAAGCTCACCGTGAAAACTTTATTGAAGTGATCTTGAAGAGAGCCGATTCCACTTGCCGGTCTATTTTGTAAATATCTCACCCTGAAAACTTAGGTGGAGTGAGCTGTCATTCCGACCATTGGTAAATCATTGACTCCACCTGATGCTAGGGATTGACACTGTTGACAGCTCACTTCAAGCTCGCTTCACCTTAGTTTTCACGGTGAGACTTTAAGCGAATAGGTCGGCTGGTATTTTCACGGTGAGATTTGACAGAATAGACGTGCTGATATACTATAGCTATACAACAACCTGTAATCACCTCTCTAGTCTCCACTCTGGAATTCGTACCCCAAGCCCCCAGATACAGAAAAACTGTGTAGTTTGGGGCTGGTAAATAGTATTTTGTAACCTAGATAGAGGTAAAATTTTAAGCAACTCATGTTGTCTCAACTATTTTCTGTTTTCTAAATCAAAGCCACATTTCCAATTAACTCTTTATCCAAGTCCAAAGGCTATAAAATCGCAGTTTCCCCTTCAAGGGTAAAATGACAGGGGGAAAACGTGAAACATATCACCGATGTTATCAACGTAACGTGTGTCCATTTATCTTCACCGTGACGTATTACGTATTATTCGTACAATATAGGGTTGGTCAAAGGAAGAAGACCCAGCGGGAAGAACGACGTGAGGGTTTTGGTGGGGTTATTGACGCTGAAACAGTATCTTTTTTTACCCAACTGCGGACGACAAAAAGGAGGGTTATGATTTTGACCGGTATGTATGTTCATCTGTTCCCTCATACCTTCCGAACTACTCATCATAATTTGACAAATGGGGTATACACAACGTAATCTGTTCGATTTATCCCCTAACACGTGTGACTCTGGATTTTTTATTTGTCTGTCCTGTGATGACTTGTTTATACCTTTTTAGTTGAGTTTTTCGCCGTAGTTGGGTTTTAGTTTTTATTACTTTTATTTTTTGTTAATTGAACTAAATAAATCGAATTGACCGTAAGTTCAGTATCACACAAAAAATTACAAGATACATCAATGACCTTATAATTTAATTATTTCAAATCTTAAAGCTCATCATAAAAACAAAAAAAACAGAATAAGCTGAGAATCCAGCACTATTTGAAGGTCAAAAGGCAGTTCACAAAACACCAATTCTACTTCTTACTGTTACTGTTAAGCCTGTATCATCCGACTGCTGGGAAAAGGCCTCTTCCCATGACTCCCAGTGCTGGCAATCCAGTGTTAATATGGACCACTGGTCGTGTGTTTTGTCCAGCTCGTCCTGCCATCTTCTGCCACGACATATTCTAGCTTAGTTTACTTCTTTCGTTTAAGTCTTCATTCATTCATCATCTTTTACCAGTCTGATATCTCTCATAACTTGTACCCAATCTCGTGTATTCAAGACGGAGAGTGTGCGTGTATAATGTATCCTGGCCGTGCATAATATTAAAAGTAATATATCAGCAGTAAAGTGTGTGTTCCTCTTACACTTGTTATCTTGAAAGGACTAGTATTCATTAGGGGAACCACATAATATAATGCCTGGGGACAATAACACTGGTGACATTGTTTTGATAACCTTCTTCGAGATAAATCGAAGGTGCTGTACTGGTCAAAGACAAGTGAATATGCGGCCGGCAAAGTCACTATAAAAATCCGTATCTGTCTTGTTTAGCGGTCAAATAACTAGTATGAAAACTCATATCTGTCGTGTTATTTAAAAATGGAACGAACTTTTTACTTCAACACATGTCATCGCAACCAAGGAGGTAATTTACCAAAGATTTTATTTAAATTTCGATTTGGCTTGCAAATAGAGCTGTTTAAAGTAAAGCAGAAACAAATGAACATAATATTGCTGCGTGAAAAATGATCCTTGTCCCTCATTGATTCTGGAATTTATAATTAATTTACTCAGTTTGAATTTCCGCGCATTATTTCAGAAAAGTACTAGTTACAAGCCTTGGCCGCAACCAGGCATTGATGGACTTACGTATGTGTTTTCAAAATCGTCCATCAATGCACCAGCTACAGGCCGCGACAGTAATGTACTATGTCGTGCATTTGCGGTGAGTGATTTCGTACTATGAGAGGTATAGCATCTTGTCTTTTGAATTTATTCTGTAACACATATCAAAGCAATATGGGGTGTGAAAATGTTAACGCTAATTTAATAAACACAGTTACAATTTCAGAGAGAATTCACTGTTTTATTAGGTTTTAAAATAGCTTTATTAAGAATCTAATATTAAATTTGTGTGTTTATATACTGGCTGTAATACTGGAGACAATAAACGTTTATTCTATTCTATTCTAAATTTTTTTTTTTTTTTTCAGATACCTATACGAATATTAAGACTCTTTGATGTTGCCTCTATAAGGTAATTTCTTATAACTTGCACCAAAAGTCTGCGTGCTTCTAAGCCACGGAGAGCAAACGTAATGTATCCTAGCCGAGCATAATATCGAGCTCAATATATCAAGAGCGAGCACTTTTCTCTACACTCGACCATAGAATAATAAATCCGTATAGAAGGGTTCCTAATCACGTACTTTCTTTTATAGTGCGCTGATACTACTATAGTGCCCCCCCACACCCTTCGACCCCCACTTGTGTCTGCAGCGGAGGTCTCTCTACATCCACTGCAAAGACCTGCGGCGACCCACCTAAAACAAGGCCTTCAATTTGTATGATGATCGAGCACAGTGGCCTTAGTGTAAGTTTGCAAGTGAGTAAACGTAAGGTAAAAGTAACGTATTCTTAGCAATAAGATCTATCTGTCAAATTTTAACGCAAACGCGATAGTTACGTTTACTCGCTTACAAACTTACACTAAGGCCTCAGAACGCAGAACGCGGGCCGGAATAGATCTTGATTGTGCTGAATACGCCCCGTAATTGTAGGCTTCATTAGTTCGGAGCAAGAGTGTCACTTCTAAACTTTCTTATTCCATGACTTGTATTAGTATTCCTTATGTTTTTCCAGTAGGCTACATCCACTAATTTCATTCTTCAGCCTGAAAATTCACTACTCATGGACTTCAATTTTGTTTTATACAAGAAAAAATATTACTCAAATCATCTTGTCTTTTTTGAGAGGATTGATTATGTTTTTAAGTGTACACTTTGATGTATTCAAATTTCTTAAGTAAAGGCATTTTCATCGTTCACTTACTGTCAAGATTATTCTATTATTTTATGAGACTGAAAAGCGCTATTGTGTGCACTTTACGAGAAAAGCAAATTTTATTAAATTATTAACTTCAAATAAAAAATTCAGCAAAAAGCTTCTGAACACAATAGACTGAAACTAACTTAGAAATGTATTAAATCTGTTATCCTCTTGAGAAACTATTGAAAATCTAAAACCTGTTATTACTAACACAATTTTTAGAGTACTTAGCGCTTTCATTTTATTGAAGTCTAAAGATAGACAGACATTTCAATGAAAATTTACAGATAATAATTATCTTGAGTGAAGATGTTGTTGATGTTGTTGTTGTTGTTGTTGTTGTTTGTAGTTGGAATTTTGTATAGATGTCTTAAGTGTTAATTCGTTTTGAAATTACAAAATTTAAGGTAAATTGAATCTAATAATGGTGCCAAAACCCTTGTTCACAAACTAAACTAAATTTAAGTTCAGTGCATTTTTTTCTTTCTATTTCATTAAGAAAAGGACAGAAGATACATTTTAGTTTAGTCCTGTTAAATCTGTCACTACTCCATACAAGTTTACACGTGATTAAAAACTTGCCTACTAAAATTACGTCAATTAACGTCAGGCGCTGATTAATTTGACAGGACTAAACTAAAATATATCTTCTGTCCTTTTCTTAATGAAATAGTAAGTTTAGTTTGCGAACAAGAGAATCGGCACCAATATCTTCTATTATACAATGTAACAGTGAATCAATTGTCACGCATGCCCCATACAACCTAGGCCAAATATTTTTTGATATTCGGATAGCTCATGACCTAAAGAGGTGCCATAAAGAATACGCATAAAAAGCGGTTTAAAGCTAGCTATATAACATACCTAATACTACGCCTGTATTCCCCAAAGGCTTACACAGAGGTGTACCTACAGTACACCCACATTTCGCCAGTTATGTTTAAGTCCAATGTAATAGGGGGCGAGCCTATTGCCATCAACCGGGCAGAAAACCAGACTACGGCTGATACTGAGAAATTCTAGATGGAAAAACTCAATAACACTTTACACGACCGAACTCAAGAGCTTATGCTCAGAATTAGCTCTATTGTTACCACTAGATCAATAAGGCACCAATACACCATTTACCTTATAATGTAAGCTTCAATTCCAATAAAAGAATGTTCTCAAACAAGCAACTGAGGTATCATAGAACAAACTACAAAAAACAAATTCAATAAAAATCAATCTGCCTAGCCTTTTCCCAACTATCTTGGGGTCGACTTCCAGTCTAACCGGATGCAGCTGAATACCAGTATTTTACATGGAGTGACTGACTAACTGACCTCCACAACCCAGTAACTGGGTACTACGATACCCATTGGTAAGACTGGTTGTCAGACTTTCGGGCTTCTGACAACCTGTAACGACTGTCAAAGATACACGAATGACAGCCGGGACCAACGGCACGGAGGAGTCTTGATATGTAAAGATGGTCACCCATCCACGGACCAACCAAATCAAGCGTAACTTAACCTGATGGATCGACCCGTGCGGCTGTTATTACTTAGCCACGAGCTCCTCCTTAGAAACACATTCAAACAAGTAATTTAAAGACACAATATTAAGTTCCAAATTACGCCGTAGAATAACAAAATGAAGAAATTAATTCTGTCCTACGCAAACTTCGCTTAGCAAACTGTGCGGAATATTTGTACACTGTGCCTCAAACAATTTTCTCTAAATGATTCTGGCTTATTGTTTTAGGTCTTAGAAATCAAATAAAGACATCCAAGAAAGTGTCCTGCTAAGAAATTAAAGCTAAAATCATGAAACGACAAGGTTATTTCGAAATTGTAACTGTTTCCTTAAGCCTTGATAGTGGTTTTCATGAAATTACACTAAGTGCTATTAAATAATACCAACTTAGTGGGCATCACTCTTGAGATGCAAGTATTATTAGTCCGGAATCTAGATATGTGCTCGGTTGATGGTAATAAGCTCGCCCCCATTACATTGGACTTAAACATAACTGGCAAAATGTGGGTGCACTATAGGTACATCTCTGCCGAACCCTTCGGGGAAACAAGGCTTCATGTTGTTACACAATATTTTCAACATACGTACAGTCAGCTGCAGAGAAATCTCACCCCCTAGCAATGAAAAAATACATTTCTAGGGGGTGAGATTTCTCTCCAGCTGACTGTACTATCATACACACGATTATTCCTTACAATCCGCATCTACATCTCCAAAACCTTTCAGAATCGTCGTCAAAGGCACAAAAAAAGAATATGACAAATCATACTACGAAGTCCATCCATTACAAAAGGTACCTAGAATATTCAGAGCCCTGTTATTCACACAAAAACATTGCCTCCTATAAAAATTGTAGCAGCTATAACAGTTAGGTTTGTAGTGGGAAACAAAACAATAATAAACGCAAAGAATATTAGTGTGAATTTATATCAACCTTTGTTCTCCAGGCCGGGGAATGCGCATTTTGTTTGTGGGCCACACGGCTAGGTAAAATGAGCAACTTAAAATATTAAATTACATTTCGAGACTTGCAACACTTTAATATAAACGCTCGTACAGACTAGAGCGACGTGACGGGGCGCGACGCGACACCAGGAGCACAATTTCTTTGAAAACTTCTCGGAAAATGTTCTACCGGTGTCGCGACGTGCCGTCGCGTCTCGCCCGTCTGCACGAGGCTTAACCCTGAAGATCGCAATCTGCTTGAAGAAAATTGAACATAACGCTGCCTGTTAGGTCTGATCTGTAAACGAAAGACAAATATTGGCAAAGAAAATTACGTATTCATAACCTCAAAACCCCTTACTAGGTGTGCATCAATGTATCTTCATAGATACTAAATAAAACATTGCACAGAGTTTCAACACGGTCACCACAAACTTAGCTCTCAATTGCAATTTTATTCACCTTATATGGCAAACGGCAAAAATTTGAGCCAGTGAGCACGAACAAACTCGATTACTTCAAGGATATTCATGAACGAATACATATGATAGTGGATAGTTTACATCGTCGTTAATGAGTGGCTCTAAGTGTGAACTAATATCAAAATTGCAAATGATGAAGGTGCACATTAAATCTTTGCAGTAGTATTTAGTGTAATTGTCCGTTTGGTTAATTAATAAGAAAATATTAATTTGAAATAGTCCTACGCATTTCAATAAAATCAATCTGTTCCCTTAATAGCTTTTCAACATGAATTACTAAACAGTTCGAAAATTGTTGGGAAACCACCCGTATTTAGATTACATGTTCATAACTTCTGTAGTTACATGTTGTTTTGTTGTTGGTCTTCACTAAAATAGAATTCAATCTATTAGTTTCAAAAAAAAATTTGCTTTCAACATTACTAAAACAAACATTAAAACTACTCAAAACAGCCTGCTGCTTTTGCTTTAGAAAGATAATATGTTTATTTGTGGTAAATATGACGCAAAAAAATAACACAAAACAAAACCAAACAAGTTGGGATTTTGTTTCTAGACTTTAGATCATAATATCAACAACCAAATCCAACGACCGTCAACATTTTTGCCAACCAACAATCTCAGCTTTACCACGGTTGTTCAAGCCAGGTTGACGATGTCAGACTTTTTTTTTTAAATTTCATGTTTTGTTTATAATGATAGCATGATAGCATGACCCCTTTGGGGGTTTTAAGTTATTTCAAATACCTTGTATTTCTACCACGGCATAAAAACTGTATTTTTATATTAATTACTAGCTGCCCGCCCCGGCTTCGCACGGGTAGCACTAAATACTTATCTACGGCGTACCTACCTACCTACCCTACCTACCTACTTTAGGGTGGGGTAGGTTCCTACCTACCTACATACATACCTACGACCTACCTAATTACATACCTACCTACCCTACATACCTACGACCTACCTAATTACATACCTACCTACCTACATACATACCTACGTACCTACCTAACTATATCGTTGGTCCAGTGTTCGAAGGCGCTACTGCAGAGCACGAGGTCCTGGGTTCGATTCCCGGGCAGTGTTATTGAGTTTTCTATCCGAAATTTCTCAGTAGCAGCCCGGAGTCTGAATTTGTGCCTGATTGGCAATCGGGTCGCCCACTATTACATGAAACTTTAAAATAACTGGCGAAATATAGGATTACTATATAGGTAAATCTAGGTGAATTGTAAGCCTTTTCCTTTCACTGATGTCAGTGAGGTTTAAGATAAACTTAGAAACTTTCAAAGTAAAAAATATATATTGTATACTGGTACTTGCCCGGACTCTCAACTCTCATGCCACACAATGTTCAGCTTAAAACTCAAACTCAAAGCATTGATTCCAAATAAACCAATTACAGGCACTTTTCAATTGTCAAAGGGGTCGGTCAGTCAGGAATATTTTTATTTTTTATTTATTTATCAACTTACATTTACCATTATAGGATCACCCAATGCGATAAATGCGCTCATCCTAACTTATTTAGACAGGCAAAAACAAACAGAAAGATGAAACATTTTCCATGACCTTGACCGTTACTTCACTGGCCGTTCTTCCAGCCCGTATGTACGCAGTAATAATGGAACACTCGCATAATAAATGGCGACACGTTCGTAAGGTAACATCGCTCTTTCATTTTTCTCACGGTCGATTAATCTTCTGCGTGGGGATGCTTCTGGTTGGTTATTCGACGAGTATATATCGACAAATGACCGGGAATTTATTGTGTACGGTTGAATGGTTCTCGAAGTATGGTAAGTATTAGGATTTAAGTACGAGGTTTGCGGATTCGTTTTTGTATGTATTTTTTGAGGGATTGAGAGAAGGATCTATAAATAAAGATGTCAACGTGGTGAATGAAGATTCCCTTTGACGAATAAGTAATGATGATACATGACTTTATTTCTGCTAATAAGTTTTTATTCATAAGTATTTTAAAAAACTAGATGAGGTTGGCGTTTCCTACAAAATGAAAGGCCAAATCAAATTCGGAAGGCACAGTGTCTTTTAAAGTCCAGATCCTGGTGAACCACACAGATTTGAGTAGATTTGAGTAGATCTGTCCAGTCAGTGCATGCATTTGTCAGCTATCGTGCAGAACTTAAGGGGCTGAAAGCTTTACGCTGAAACTAATAACAAGCCAGTATTCTTTAGTACCTATTCAAGTAAATGAGACAAAAATTTGCCCTTATAATTATGTTTTTATACATAAAACTAAAACCAAATAACAACCAACCAACCAATTTCTATACCTGTAAAGGTCTACGCTTAATTCCATCTGCTGTTTCATAATAAGTAAAGCCTATAACCATAACAATTATAGTTTAACTACGTATTAAGTCCCAATAATCTAAAATATTGTATTTTAGATTTTGGGACGAACTAACAATATTTGATGCTAATTTGTGATGAAAATGTGACTAAATATTCCGACCGGAATATTTATCAAACAGAATTGTATAATCGGGATGATTTCACTTGGCTATCGGTAATACGATCAATTTTTATTCTGTTGCGTAATTGGTTGAAATTGTAACAATGATAAAGTATCTACTTGGGAAACAAAGAATGGTAATGAATTTTGGAGTGGTCTGTTAGAACAATTTGATGGGATGTTTGAAAATAATATAACGGTTGCGACGCAGCCCACATAGCTTCACCAGACGTGGTCATCGTATTAGTGGTTCAGTATCTTCACTGTGTGTGAGCACTGTGACTACATACCTTCTATAAAGCTACCATTTACTGGATACGTCTTTCATTGACTTGAATGTGCCCTGGCTGCTGAGAGTATGTCATGCTCACTTAAATGTCTCGCTGGTGGTGGCGTGTGTGTTGGATCGTTAAGTTCCCTTCAAAATGGTTGAGCTAAATGGTGCTGATCCATGCATCATGTTCGTGAACGGGCGCCGCCGTCAGTAGGGACTGGTCATCTCTTAGCTGCCACGGCTTATTTTAATTTTTGAATTGTTATTTTTATACGGACGCTTTTAATGTGCACGTCTTTCTACATTGTTCTCACATGTATAATTTCAACATGAATGATGTAACAAATATTTTGTAACATATATTTTTGATTTAAAAGAGTGTCCGTGGAGTTTCTTGCCCGTTCTTCTCCATAGGAACCTACTACGCTTTGGAATGGGCAACTAGCTTCATCTTTCTGACTGACCGACCCCTTGACAATTCAAAAGTGCCTGTAATTGGTTTATTTGAAATAAATGCTTTGAGTTTGAGTTCAATATCATCAGTATTGTGTTGGAATATACAATAGTAGTTCCTCGTGGACAGGGTACGACAGCGTCTCCCCTTACATCATCTTCTGTCACCAGAAACCACGTAACCATTGATGCGACCCTCTGCTAGAGTGACTGTCACCAGCTAGTGTCACTCTTATCCGACCTTTTTGATGATTCTAGTAACTTCGTAACAAAACCAGATAGCGCCACTTGCTGTGACGTCAAATATAATGGGCGCACTGCTAGGGTGACTGTCACCAGCCAGTGTCACTCTTATCCGACCTTTTCGGTGATTCCAGTAACTTCGTAACAAAATCAGACGTCACTTGTTGCGACGTCAAATAAATAATGATGGTGCGATCGACTCTTTACGTGACCAGAGGACTGGCTTAGATTTTGGCCGAAGAATCAGCATTGCCATACAACGTGGTAATGCTGCCAGCCTTCTGGGTACCTTTCCTGTTGACAGCGATGCGGACGAATTCTTTGATGCCTTATGATTCTTCCCCTTCCCTTTTTTATATACATAGGTATACATATTATTATTATTTTAAGTCTGTTAGCGTTTATATTATGTAAATACTATGATTAATGTAATAAACAATAAAGATTATAGTTAAATGATGGAGTTAGTGATGATAATCGTACGATATCTAATAAAATAACACCACCATGTATTTGTGACTGCTCATATCTCAATTTTGCTGTTGAATGTTGGTAAGTAGGTGTTATTTGTGAAATTAATTGTTAAGCAAAGTGCTACGTCGATTTTCTGTACTAGTGGCATTTCATACATTTATATTGTCCGTATATTTAAATCACAACTGTCAAATGATGTCACGTGACATGTGATTTGAATATACTAACAATTTAAGTTGTTAGTCGATTTGCTTAACAATTAATTTCCTTGTTTCCTCACCACAATAATAACTCGATAAAAATTCAAAAACTCATCATTCTGCCTAGCCTTTTCCCAATCATGTTGGGGTCGGCGTCCAGTCTAACCGGATGCAGCTGAATACCAGTATTTCACATGGAGCGACTGTCTATCTGACCTCCACAACCCAGTAACTGGGTAATACGATACCCCTTGGTAAGACTGGTTGTCAGACTTTCGGGCTTCTGACGACTCGTAACGACTGTCAAAGATCCACGAATGACAGCCGGGACCAACGGATTAACGTGCTTTCCGAAGCACGGAGGAGTCTCGGTATGTAGAGATGGTCACCCATTCACGGACCAACCCCGGCAAGCGCAGCTTAACCTGATGGATCGACCCGTGCGGCTGTTAATATTACTTAGCCACGAGCTTCTCAAAAAACTCAAAAACATTTTTACAAAATTAATGCAATCTTTGCAATCTCCAAATAATATTGTGTTTCCAAACTTTTGAAACCAGCAAAGATTTTCGTCAACACGAGAGCGGAAGTCCTGGCCGGTACAATTTTAAAAGTTTTTTTCTTTATTTTTCTTCTCTGTTTTGAAATCTCAAAATTCGATTAACAAGTTTCTCAACTAAAAGACGGTGTATTCATCTTTGAATTATATTTTGATAATTGATTTTGCTAAATATTACTTAACTTTGACTTCCATCTTAGGTTTTCAATATCTATCAAAGTCTGAAAACCAGTATTACCCGCCGTTCTCGATAATTATAAAAACAACAGTTAGCTAAGTAATAACAGCCGCACGGGTCGATCCATCAGGTTAAGCTACGCTTGCCGGGGTATCTTACCTTATCGTATCTTTAAATATCAAAACTCCTCCGTGCCTCTGAAAGCACGTTAAGCCGTTGGTCCCGGCTGTCATTCGTGGCCCTTTGACAGTCGTTACGGGTCGACAGAAGCCCGAAAGTCTGACAACCTTACCAAGGGGTATCGTATTATCCAGTTACTGGGTTGTGGAGGTCAGATAGGCAGTCGATCCGTGTAAAATACTGGTATTCAGTTGCATCCGGTTAGACTGGAAGCTGACCCCAATATAGATGGGAAAAGGCTAGGTAGATGATGTAAGAGTAGTTACATGCCCATATTCAAAGAGACTCAGATACTGCTCTGAGAACTAAAACAGTATTATTACAGCTTAACTACGTATATCTTTCATCCTTAGCAATATACTCCCGTAGCTTCTTGAGACTTATGTTATTGCCGGCGACTTGCTTACCCAGCGATCCATTTACTTAATTTCCTGCACTCACTCTTTCTGTATCAATTGTAACTTCCGTTTCTACTCACGGTACATCACTTACGTCATTTTGATTGCTAGAGTGTTTATCAAGCAAAAAAATCTTGCATATTTTCGTCTAGTCCCAACATCAATATTTTTCGACTTATTCATTTAAAGCTTTTTCATTTATTCGTGTGTTAGTATTTTATACTCCGTTTCTAGAAATAATACAAGCAAGAAAGTTATTTAATTAAGAAGTATTTTGCTCTGCAGCTGAGAATTCTGCAACATGTGTTGACAATGAAAAGGTTCCCAACTTAGCATTTTCACTTATGAAGCGTCTTTAATATCAACTGTGGCTTATTAAACTCACAAATCTTGCTCAAAGGTAATGCTTATTATTAAGTGAATCGACTCTCAAGGATGCTAAGATTTAGAATCAGTCATCAATCAGATATATGGAAACTTTAAGCTAAAAGGAAGACGCTAACTGGAAAGATAAGTTAAAATGCAAAATGATGCGTGCCAAGATTTGTTTCCAAAATATCTTAGCGTAGCCTCCATGTATTTACATACATTTTTGCGTTGGCCCAACATAATTCGCATGCTTGGTTTAGATAGATGAAAATCCTTATTTGGCCGAGAATATTGTGTATAAGTGTTTTTGAGAAACGTGCGGAATTTATGGACCGTATACGTTGCGGAATTATTTAGTGCGTTCCAGTATTTCCCGTTTGTGATACGGAAATTTTCGGGAATTGTCGATTGGAATTGATGGAGAGCCGTGAATGTTGAATAGAATGCTGTAGATACCTGGTATTAACTTTTCCTAACTACTGAGAAATTTTAACTGGATAAAGTGATAAAATTGGTACAGTGACATTGACTATTGATGAATTGGAAGAATTATGTTGACGCTTTATGCCAAATCTGTGAGTGTTTTTACAGTTAGTGTGCCTACCTGCTTTATATTATTATGTTATCACTCCTTTTCACTTTCGCAATACTTAAGGGAATAAATTACCTAATTAAAATATAGTCGTTGATTATGGTCGATAAACCACAAGATGTATATTTATTATTTTATCAATATTGCTTTGATCCCAGCAGACCAGCAAGCTGAAATAAGAGGCCGGTCACGTAAGATTCAGGAATTTATAAATATTGGAGCCGGCGGTCGATCGCGTCGCGCTTCGGAATGGCAAACGCTGGCTAACATTGCTCAAATCGAGAGCAATAATGTTGGACCCAACGTATAAGATGACGTTCTAGATACTGAGGGATGTCCCTTATTTGTTACACGTAGGGCTTATTTAAGAATGAAGAATTTATAAAGATGATAATAATATTGAGGTTGATAAATTAACAGAAGTATATGGAATGGTAATTTAGTCTACTTCAATCTGCCGAGCCGTTTCCCAACTTTGTTAGGGTCGGCTTCCAGTCTAACTGGGTGCAGTTGAGCGACTGCCTATGAATCTGACCTTCACAACCCTGAACGGCCACCTACTAGATTACCATGTCATGAGTGAAAGAGTTTGTAAAATTAAAAAACGTTCCAAGAAATTCCGTCTCGTATAATAATTTCGTTTCGATATTTGTTTATCTATGTATGCCTACTGCAGTTATGGCCTATGGCCAACGCCCAGCATTGGACGTTTTTCGGCTGAACTGCAGCATACTATATCTGAACAAAAATGGATGAAAAAAATCCATGACAACTACACTGCCATAATACATCTATATTCTTAAAGTAAAACCCTTACAATCAAAAGCATCTACGATATTGTTTCTTTGTATCAATCATGAACAGTTTCGCTGTATAAATCAATCATTGTAATCTGCTTGATTCATCTAATGGCCTCTAAACACCACGTTATCTTAGTAGAATCTTCACCACTTACAAAGGACTGTTTATCCCTCAAAGTTTTGGTAAACGCAATTCACTAATTAAATAAATGCTCCAGTTTAACTAGTTTGTTTAGAATGACGTGTGGGTGTTTGTGGGCGGGTGTGTCAGTAGTGCTGGGCAATAATTGAATTGGCCGAGGCCGAGATATGGGGCTGGGAACGAACGATAGGTGTTGATTGGATCAGCTGCCGATCTAGAGCCAGTTGTTGGAATTCAGATGGTGGATGTAGCTATTTTGATATAGGTCTGCATGAGAACTGTATTGTACAGATACGGCTTTGATTGAGTTACTTCTGTGACGTCATCGGAAAAAATATGGCTTTCTGCTTTTGATGCCCGTTTTGGTCAAGTCCGCGTAGTAATTTTATGTTTTATGCTGTGATAATTACAAAAATTTCAATAATTTCTCATATAGCGAGAAGAATACCTAAAAATCGTTCTTATTCTTAAAAGCGATCGAGTAAAATCAAACTGATACATCGGCGAGCGCCGTGATTTAGTATCACACTCCGAAATCCTTTTATATTCCTCCTTGAATAAGATTAAATACTTCACATTCTTTGTATGTAGCAGGAAGAATCCAATTCACGAACGTAACACGTACGAAAAACTTTAAGTGCTTCTTTTATTCCTAAATCAAGATAGCACATAAGACGTCACAATAGGTATTTATTACTGTACGCTGTATATGGAGTTTAAGTGGCAAAAGCTCAGTGGCGAAGATTTGCGACCAATGGTGGATGATTGGTGGTCTGACAACCAGTCTTACCAAGGGGTATCGTATTACCCAGTTACTGGGTTGCGGAGGTCAGATAGGCAGTCGCTCCATGTAAAATACTGGTATTCAGCTGCATCCGGTTAGACTGGAAGCTGACCCCAACATGATTGGGAAAAGGCTAGGCAGAATGATGGTGGATGATTATGTAACCCACGTTGCACTTTGACATAATTGGAGTGGTCATAAAACAGTAATACTATCTACTAAGTAAGTAATAAGTGGTATCAAAACCGCGAACTGGCGTTCGTCAGTCAGTACCTCATACATTGGTACAACTAACAAAAGCATAGGCAGCCTATTATAATGTTACCACTGGTGAGACATAGGCCAATAATGTATTTCAATTTTAAACACTTTATATAATGCTAGTAATCTATGAAAAATATCGGTAGGCCGATCTTTTAGCCGAAGACGAATCACACATCCCTAAACATATCTCCGAAGATTCCTCACACGAATCGTGTAATTCACTAGAATTCGGGACTTAATCAAGATGTTTTAAACACTTGATGTATAAAGCTCTTAGTTACTTTGAAAGTAAATGTTGGTTGTTTGTTGGGCCTTTAATTGCTGTTTGCATGAAGTTGATTACTTTATTGTTAGAAAGTTTTATCTAGAATATGTTGCTGAACAAGTGAATTATGTAATGGTGAAAGATTTTGTTACTCAAAGTTTTGTTTGTATCAATTAACACTCTTGTTTATTGTAATTAGTCATAATTTTAGAGAAATATTTATCAATAAGTAAGAATTTCTTGAGAGAAGTAATCAATTCTAATTAACATTTTTAGGCCTCGTGGATTTTTCTTGTCATTAATTTATTAAATGAGAAAAGCTATTTTATATGAAAAATATATTCCCGCGTGACAATGTATGAACGTAGGCGAAGCAAAAGGAGTATGTAAAGATTGTAGTTTTTTTTTTTTTTTTGATGGGAAATCCTCAAATAACTTCTCCCGCTCTGGGCGTAGCAGGAGGGCATGTCAGACTCTTACTGACTAAAACCCACCCGTGTTCCTTCAGTTGCCTGTGTTGCCAGGGGCCACGATATCCCTTTCGGAAAGATCGTAGCTGGTGGTGTTCTGCAGTTTCAACTTACCTCCTTGGGAAGAAGGCGTGAGTTTATGTATGTATGTGTATATTTTCATAAGAAAGTGGCGATCTTAAGGCTCGTACACACTGGCGCTACACCGGTAATTGTTCTACCGTGAAGTTTTCATAGAAATTCTATTGTTAAAGTCGCGTTGTGCTATCGCGGCGCGCCTGTTTGTGGAAGCCTTTACCCGACAAATGTCATATGAACCGGCGATTGTTCATTAGAAAAAAAATACACTCGAAACAACGGTAAATATAATCATGAACATACTAACAATGCAAACGGCTTCTATTAGGCGATTTTTTACGGAACTTTTAAGAGAAATCTCTAAACAGCAGCATCTCTATGCTGTCTCCAGCAGTTGACAGCGATAATCTCAATTAAAACTATTCAAGTAACACAACGTCAACTTTATATGTTTTGAAAGTTTAATAAAATATGTATTGACACTAAACAAGCAGGTTTGCCTATCGATTTTACACAAGACCCAAGCAAAATACCGTTGCCCTAAATTATAAGCCCTAAATCCTTACTCCCTAGAAAGCTGGAGCCGGCTTATAATAATAAGCCGATTTCAACCCACCACGCTCTCTATTTCAGTTCGGTCTTAGATATTAAATGTTGCTGTTTTGTTTGTATTTCCAAGATAAAATAAAGACATTTGTTTTATAACTAGCTGGTGTCCGTGGCTTCGCCCGCGTGGAACCTAATTGTTTTTCCAAAATAAAAGTAGCTTAAGTTAGGTTCCTTTTATAAAATCAGCTGCAGTGACATTCGCGTCAAAATCGGTCCATCCGTTTCGGAGATTAGCGAAAACAAACAGACAGAGACACAGAAAAAATAATGTAAAAATTGTTTATTTGTTCTAGGTACCGTATAAACTATAATATGCATTTAGAAAAAAATCCGTTATTTTTACATTACAAAAAAACACTTCAATTGTATTTATTTTTATGTATTTGGCTTTAATTTTAACGAGAATAGCTTATATCATAATGAATAAGAAATTAATGAAGCCAGTATAGTTGATAGCGAGTTGATTGATCAATCGAGGCGTAATTAAACCACCATGTATGCATACGACCCACCTTCAATAATAAGCATAATGTACCCACACATAAAAAGATCACAATGGAGGATAATTTAAACCGGGAAAAAAAAAAAATTGCTGCAATAAATTGCTGTAATTGTAGGATTTTATGGTAGGCCCAGTATTCAATCTAAAAGCCTAGGCATGCCTGGAATTTCAATTAGGTAGGGTTACAGGTAGAATTAAAACTGGAACCGGTACAAACCTTGCGTATTTATTCGTCTGTTCCAGTTGAACAGTCAGCAGCAGTCATTTGTTTGCTGGGATGACCATTGTTCATCCTTACTCAATAAATAGTTTCATATTAATCTGCCAAGACACTTTGTTCCTCCTAATCCCACAAATGATTACCCCAATTTCCCTATAAATCACTGCAAGGGTTGGGCAACCCTTTCGTCATACTAAGGGGAACCTAAAATTATAATATAACCAAATGAAAATTAAAATCGCCTAATCCTGTTCAATGTTAATCTCATTGCCATACAAATTACTTCGCACCCGACATATTATACAAAGTTGGGGTCCGAAAGTACCCCAATCACGCGTTATAGAGGTCCAGAAGATGTAGGACCCCTAATTCCGGATTTAATCATTATAATCGGCTGAGGTCACGGTAACATTTGAATACTGGAGTGATTCTAACTTAGATTAGTTGGTCGTTGAATACGATTGTTTCGATGGATGACAAGGATTCGATTTACATACGGAGATTTGGTGCTGCTAGTTAATTTTGATGGTTAGAGCTATACCTCACCGGGACGCCATGGCGACGTCGCCACGTCACGCTGCCAACTAAATGTATATACTGGGTGGCTCACCTGGCGTCCGTTTGTTTACACGGCCAACAATACATTTTGTAGGCGACGCGACATGGCTGCACCGCCATGGCGTCCTGGTGAGGTATGGTTCTTAGTGTTATTATTGTGTGGCGGTTTTAAAAATGAACGACTTTGGCTATGCTTTCAATATTTTGACTGATTATTTTAATCAAAGGTGACACTATAATTATGTTTATTTATTTAAATATAACTTCTTATCCTGCTTACACAAATCTAAGCCATCTGCGACTAAGTTTTCGTTCCACAAAAGTTGTGAACGATGGAGTATAGTTCAGTATTGGCGCTTGTCTTACGAAAATTATGTTGTTTTTGTTTATAAAGGCAGGATTATGTGATAAATATTAATAATGTGTGCTGTTTTATGTGATTATTCCAAAATGTTTGTCGTCTTTGTTTTAGGCAGTTCTGGAAAAGTAACTGGGTCATTGGTAGAGGGATAGTCCCTTGTCACTGTTTTTTGCACGAAATTCGAACGCGATCTCATGGGAACTAGAAACAGTGACTGATATTTTGCTGCATTCAGTTCGATGCCTACGATGTCGATTTCTCGAAAAAGTTCGTTCTATGAAAACCGAGATTTTTCTCGGCTTAAATCAACCTGCAAAATTGTAACTATTACATTTTTTACTACAGCATCTGTTTATTAGGTATTGTTATACAAGTGGGATTAGCGAACCAAAAAGAGGCCTTTCATGGCTAGTAACATTATGAGACCAAAAGCCATTTAAATGTCAAGAAGCCTCTATTATTCTCATGTATTTTTAATATCTACTTTCACTGCCGACAGCACACAAGCGTCACTCGCTTCGCAATTGGTTTCGCAGCCTGAATTCAATTTAATAGTGTCGTGTTAACGCGTCTAAAACTACTAACACTGACAACTGGAAAGTCCATCCTTCACATTTTCCAATTAGAGTTCTGTAACTGTGGAAACTTTTGTTAGAATTAATGTTACACGACGAGGAATGTTACTGGCGTTCCCAAGTAATAGCGAAATCGTATTGGATTTTAAAACTGTCTCAACTTTAAAATACAGGGTTATTTAAAATTAGCTAAACTCCGCAAACGTGATGGTTATCATTTAAACAAATGATAAAACAAAATAGAACTTAATTAGATGATGTTTTCTGTGTCTACAGCAACAGCGATCGTTGACCTCCCGAAACTAAACATCAAATCTTTTTATTTTATAGTGTCTAGATATCGATAGTCATCGCTTCTGCGAAGTTTACCTAACTAATTTAAAATAACCCTGTACAGTGTCAATAATCTTGCCCATCATTTAAGGAACGAAGGCAAATTTTACGGGTCTCCCGGGTTAACCTTTGGTTGACTTCTGTAACTAAGTCGGTTGGATATAAGCTTGTAATCTTCTTGCTGGACCTTTTTGCATAGTTAGCAAAGGTTGAAGAGGTGCTTTTGTAGCTGTAACACTATGTAATGAAACTGACGGTTTATGGATATGTTCTTTAAATTAGTTTTAGCAGACCCTGTGCCAGTGTTTACTGCAGAAATAATAATTATTACTGCTTGTGTAATAATCTAAGTTTTCGTTATCAGCATTGTTGTATACCATAATGTGGTGTTACTATTTATTTCAGAATTTGATCCATAGTTCTAGTCAATTTTGACTTTTTGATGGTTATTATTATGCGAAGTGCGTCTTAGGACACGTAATAATAATATAAGGTTTGCTTAAAGTTCCTTCGCGAGCAGTTGACACTTATGCTTTAAAACAGTTAATATTATTTATTGTTCGGATTAAAATTTTATGGAAATAATGTTTTTAACAAGATGGCCCTTAACTAATTCAAAATTAAACGATTACACCTAAATATTAAAAATAATAAAAGGAACTTAAAAAGAAGGTATACTTTATAATGTTATTTTAGTAAAGTAGTAAAACACTCAAGAAAACACAACTTCCAACTATCTCAACGAAAATGTAGTTTACAACGCGAGACTTCATATCCTGCACTCATTAATCTACGTTATCTGTAGCACCCAAGTTGTAGTGACCTACTAAACTTGCCGTCGCTTGAGCACCGAAATGTTTCAGCCTGTCTTGTGTCAGATTATTTTTGTTTTTGTTTGCGAATTTTGTGTGTGTGTGTGTGTTTGTTTTGGTCTAAATCCAAAGGGTCCCTCTTAAGACCAAAACACACACGTCACACATGACTCTTTCGTGTGAGTGCGAGTGCAGGCTGCTGTTTAGGTTTGTAAAGGATTTCAACCAATCGGATTGGAGCGCTGTTTGGTGTTGCTTCAAAGTTTGTATTATCTTTGGCGCTCACTCGCACATCTGCAAAGCTTATGTCTAGGAGCGAGGAGATAATGATATAGGAAGACATACCTACATTTTGGTTCTCAACACTCAACGTGATTTAATATAATATATATATATAGGTACCCAGGTAAAGCACTTAAGCCCTGATAGTTTTATTTGAATCAATTATTTTACATAAAAATCTATCAATTAATGCGTTGAAATTGTAGTTTCAAATGTTTCAATGCACAAATGGACATGACTGCATGACTGTGTTATAACGAGTTCTGTTTTTATGGACATATGCTCTCGTAGGTACTTATTATTGAGCTTAAGTGTCGACAGATTTTTCGGCCTTTCTTCTCAGAGTAGTCAGATAGGAAACGCCGACCTCATCTAGCTTAGTTGTAATATTTTTTTCATAATATATGATGTGTGAAAGTGTTTCCGGTATCCTATTTACACAATAATCAATTTAATTTCATTACAAATGGGATACCTACATCAGAAATCTCTAAACACCAAACTATCACAATTCTACTGCAGTTCCAATTTCATCAAACCGTGCATTTAAGTCAACTATAAACAGAATTGTGTACAACGAGCACAATTGCTTACAAAGAGAGCATTTTGCTAAACATCACTAAATAAATAGCTCGTAAACTTGTGTGAGCTACTCCGTTTTACGACCAGGTGGTTGCCTTTTTCTCCCTTTTTCCCTTTAGGGGGAGTATGAGCAATAACATCCAACTTGATTCGACGATGCAAATAGCTTGCTTGTGCTTTGATAGCGCAAAAACGCCTTGCGGTGCGATTCCGGAAAAAACAGGGGCGAAAGCTTTCATTTTGATAGTTTAACTATTTCATTGATTTAGTTAGCAAGAAGGTTTTTATAGTTTTAACATCTATAAAAAAGTGCAATTCGAATAACTAGTTCAATTGTAAAAAAATACTACTTTTTGTTAACATACGGCTATTATGGTTACATAACCGTTAAGCTTGGAAAAAAAAGCAAAAATTGCAGTTTGTAATCATGAGCAGTCAAAAGGCCACAGCGATTGGTTGATGTAACTTCTTTGAGGCAATGTTTGGTGACCTAAAAATAGAAAATATTAGCATGGAATGTAGATATACCTATAGGTGAGGTGAAGAAAATTTTGGTCACAAAATAATTATTATTTCCAAGCATACTAAAGAATAAACCGTTAATTTGATTATAAAAATGTTGTTATAGCAATAACATTCTTAATTCTAATAGATCTAAAGATAAAAAAGAAATATAAAAATCTAATTGATTACATACTTTTTGGGCAAGTTCTTCGATTTCTAGTGCAAAATTGATTTATTCTCGTTCCTCCTGAACTTTTGTCACACGTTCCAAAAATTTATATTTTGGGACGAAGGAAGAACTTTTTTTATGTAGGACAAAACTCACTGGGCCGAACGGAGAATAAATCGCAAAATTTTCTCTTTCCAGAAGAAGTGGCCAAAACATTCAGCCTTCCGTTACTATGCCATGCACAAAGACGTGTTTTCAGAACAATTTCGACCAGTAATAGTGTAGCCATAAACGCTTGGAACACAATACTTTACGACCCACAGTTAGGTCGTATTCTTAAACTTATCTTTACTGCCTAAATCCCCAAAGTGTTTAAACCTATGTACGCGTATGTCATCACAAATCGCCATATATGTACCCATTTATGCCTTCATCAGATAAGTTCTACAGAGTTAATTGTAAGGCTAGACTGGCTTTATGCCTAAGTCATGAAAAAGATTTTAAGACTGGTGGTCTGAAATCGTCGATATATATACGACTATTGCAACACAGTCTTGACTAGCGCAGGTGTTAGAGAATCTTATTATATTGTAAATGTACTTATGTCAATAAAGTTTATTATTATTATTATTTCGTTTATTATTTTTCTTTCTTATTTTAAACATTTTTAAATATTTCTTAAAAAAATATGTAAAAAAAACATTTAAAAATATAAAAAATAGTGTTCCGCCGGTGTCGGGAGCAGGGTCCAAGCTACCGGTGGTTAGGGCTGCAGAGACAGGAATTATTATTATTATATAGTGAGCAAACGTGGTAAATAATGCGATTTAATGGGTTGTGTTGTGACGTATTGAGTTGTCGTTTGTCTGTACATATAGGTGGGAAAGTTACAGGCACGAATTTACTCGCCCGAAATACATTTTGAATAGTATGCAATGAAGTTAAAAAAATGCCTAATACTGATTCCTGAAGTTGTCGATTCGCCCACAAATAAATTGAATCCGAGCGAAGCGCCTCAAGAAAAATAATATTATTTAAAAGTGTCGACTCGCCCGTTTCGGGCGAGTAAATTCGTGCGAGTCACCTATAAGCCACAGGCTCGTATGATTACAAACATTTTTCTTATTTTCTTAACGGTTACTCAACTACAATCACCATAATATTTTAGGGAAACAAAAAGGGCTTATTCCCAGGAGCTCCAAATAATTTAATTCCGGCGGACGGGAGTTTCGACATTGTCGCATTACTCAGGGGGGGTCTCTCAATGGTGAGTTTTTAACAAATTTGACATACAAAAACGGTCTAAAACCCACCATTGTAACGTTTATAATTTAGTAGACTTAGGCCCCTGGTAATTTGTTTGTTCAATCATAAATTAATTTTATTTTAAATGTAAGTATAATTTTTTGTGCAATCTGTACTTTAAAATTTTTGGAGCTCATGGGACAGATGTTTAGTAATTATTAATTAAAAAAAAAAAAATTGGAGCTACCGGGACTTAAATTATTTGGAGCTCCTGGGAATAAGTCACAAAAAGATGATACTGCCCATACATGTCGTAGGCACCTACTTATTTACATTACCTTCCTTACCTTACCTTACTCATCAGAACAAGATTTGAGAACGTACTATAGTTAGCCTTGAAAACAACAGCAGTAATGTACTTACAGTAGGGGCGTCGAAACCATTAATATTATTTCATAGCGAGTACCTAATTAGCGAACTGGGTTTGAACACCACAACAGCGCATAAATTCTAACAAAGTAGACTCCATTAATATTTTGGTCGTTAAAGTATAAGTACAGGGTATTGCAGTTTATTACCTAGTGTATGTATGGTTGTATTGTTTCATTGCATTTGTTTAAACAAAGGAAAACTTACATTACCTAACCATAGGTAGTACTGTTGGGTATTTTAGTAATAAGTATGTTGCAACACCAACATTAAATGTAATTTATTATAATATATAAGGTGCTATAAAAATATCTGCCACGGCTTTAATGAGAGGTAGTATTGTGTTTAAAGATAACAATAGTGAAGAAATTTCGTACCCCGGCACAGTTAAATCAATTTGAGAAAATAAAGTAGTTAAATAAACATTGACTCTACTCTGCATAACGTGGTTCACAAATTACGCGCGAAGTGCACTTCGTCAATGAAAACAACTGCTACCTCTTTCCATCTGTTCTGTGAATGAAAACTGAAATCAGCTGACTAGTTCGTCACTTGCAAATTTATAGGTACAATTTTTTGTATGAAAAAAAAAATGACACATGATCAATCATTTATCTTTACTATTGTAATCTATAAACACAATACTATCTCCCATTGCAGCCGTGGCAGATATTTTTATAGCACCTTATATGTGGCAACATTTCCCTTCCAACTGTGAAACTGGTCTCAGATTACTTGTGCGCCTTTTTATTTACTTTTCCGTGGCACATTCCTTGACAGCACTTTTCGCTTAGCATAATGCAAGAATGCACCTGTCAAAAACGTCGACCCGCACCTTTCAAACAAAATTCAACATGGCGTCTTCCATACCTAATTGAATCCCGAGCAGCGCACGAAATAACACATTGAGCATTTTACTAAACATCGCAAAATACTTGTGTCGTAAACGAGAACAGGATACTCAACTTTACGACACCAGTGCTTGCTCGTATTTTTCTGTCGGTAAAACAGAAAATTTTAAAACCAGTGGAAATGTCTCGACAGCTGTGCGGTGTTAAATGTTACAAGAAGATAGAGTTGAAAGATGTGGCTTCGAAGTATTATGCAGTTTCCTTCTCATCTCAAAAACTTTTTGCTTTTATTATTTAAACTTAAGCGAGCACAATTTTCCATTTGTTTTTAAGCGCATTGCAACTTAAAAAACGATGGATATGACAAGGGTACTCTTATTTTATTCTTGAATTAATAACCAAAGAATAATAATATTTAATAAGAAAAAATAAAGATAAGCCAGTCAATATTGAGATTGCCTACCTAAATAAAACCGGACTTATGTAATAACCAACTGGTGTTAACCCTCTCGCAGACAGGCGTGACGCGACACCGGCAGAAAAATTCTCCGTGAAGTTTTCATAGAAAATTTTCCACCAGACTCGCGTTGTGCTGTTGAGTCGCTCCTGTCTGCGGGAGCTTTTATTTGTGTACTCACTGTTGTCTGTGAAACTTAGCTACCACCAAAATTGAGCACCTCCTAACCATTTCTACCAAGCACGTGGTGTGTCTAGCCAGCCACTTCCAGCAGATTCCCTTGAACTATTCCTCAAACACATGAAACTATTTTTACTTCCCCACATGTACAAATTTAGTCCCTCTTAGTTAGCTCTGGGGTACTAATTGACGCTTTAAATCTGTCCTCGCCCTTAGGACTTGTCGTACGTTTATGATTTTATACACGTAACTAAATGTTTGCCCTGACTCCGCCTGTCAAGGGAGGAATGAACTTAGTTTATTAACGTTTCTGTTCGTACGGTTAGATGTTTCGCTATTTATTTAGCTTTCGTGAGCGTTTATTTTAATGTTTTCGTTGATAGTTTCGTTCACATAATTAACTACAAGTAATATGGATTGCATTTTTGTAGGGATTTTTTTGACTCGGTGCTAATACCTAAGTGAAAAAAAATCCATAGTAAAAATATTTCATTTATGTTGAGGTTCTTTTCGCTTTTCAGCTTACACTAGTTCATTCAGGTTGGTGACTGATTATGGTATTCGTAATAATTTAAATATTAAGGTTTCCGCAGACAGGGGCGACGCGACTGTGGCGGAACATTTTCTGTGAAAACTTCATGGTAGAACAATCACCGGTGTCGCGTCGTGCCTGTCTACGGGAGCCTTTAATCACTATAATTAAAATGAAATTAACATGCTTAATTTAATCATTTACTCGTAATGAACAAACACGAATGAATAAATTAATACTGAAAATCAAGTTCAAAAATCCACTCTATCAAGCGGTGAAAATAGCTCGCAGCGATTAACTATAATAACAATGTAACAACACGCCTTGTTGCCCCGAAGGGTTGGGCAGAGGTGTACCTATAGTACACCCACATTTCGCCAATTAACAATAATATTGCATCCTATTACATAATATAACATAATACGCAAATAACAGGTTTCATTGATGGCCCGCGACTTCATCCTCGTGAAATTTCTAGTGTTATCTTAAAATATATGGGTGGGTTCGGGGCTAAGTAATAACAGCCACACGGGTTTATCGATCAGGTTAAGCTACGCTTGCCGCGGTCGGTCCTTAGATGGGTGATCATTTTTACACCAAGATCCAGTCGTTACGCGTCGTCAGAAGCCCGAAAGTCTGACAACCAGCCTTACCAAGAGGTATCGTATTACCCAGTAGCTGGGTTGTGGAGGTCAGATAGGCAGTGGCTCCATGTAAAATACTGGTATTAAATATTGGTATATAATAATATGTATAAATGCTGCATCTGATTAGACTGGAAACCAACCCCAACATAGTTGGGACAAGGCTAGGCTGATGATAGTTCATTTCATTTATTTCAGTACCTAACAATTTTTACATCGTATCGAAATTTTACACTAAATTATTATAAAATTAAAAATTAAAAAAATTACAATAATTTAAACCATTATTATGTAAACTGTAACCAAAATAAATAAATTAAAAATGTCAAAATAAAATAACAAACAAATAAATTAAGATTCCACCATTACACATCATGTCAAAAGTATAATCTAATGCCAACATAGTTTAAATATAGATAGATATCCTATGACACTCGGCGATCGTGTAGCTGAAACAATTTTCGAAATCTACATACAAACCCACAAATGTACCCTCTTTATAATATTAGTATAGAAAAGAACCTGAGTAAAGTTGTTTTATGCAAGTTCTAAGACTGTGCACTTGTTTACAAACCACAGCTTTCTGCTTTGATAGACCAATCTTTCATGTCGCAGTGTGTCTTTCATTTATAACAAGGTTATATTACAGAAACACAACTTTTCTCCTCATAACGTGAACACAACCCTCGCTGCGTTTGCGGTTAATTATGGTTTTCTTTGGTTATAACAAGTTTTACGACTTGTTTCCTGTTAAGAGGGGTCCCGAGTAACCTGTTTCAGCTGTAATTAAACGTTATGAAGTTAAATCTTGGTTTGTACATTTTGTAAACTGCAAGGGGTGTAGAAATTTCATTTTGATTTTCATGTGTTTTTTATCGAGTAATTTTTGTTCCTTTTCGGTCTTTTTTCTCACACCGAAACCATTACATTTTTTAAATGATTATTTGACTCACTGCAGTGCACGAAAAATGACGGTGGCAACAAAGTTTTCCAACTTGTATGTTTATATCAAATAGGTATAGTATTTTCGAAGCCGTTGCCTGCTAAAATATAGTAGAAGACGAAAAAATATTGTGGGTAAGAATGTTTCAAAAAAATTATTTAAAAAAAACATCTTTTTTGCTACCTACTTTGAGTCTTAATTAACAGGTTTATATTATTATTTTTTATCAAAATCAAAATCAAAAGTCATTTATTCAAACTAGGCTGGAAATCATCACTTTTCGAACGTCAAAATTATATAAGACTGTCCCCCAAAACGCCCGCCATTCACCACTTCCTAGTGCTTCTCTTCTCAATCTCATAACTATACTCTAAATTAAGATTAAAAATACCATTAAGAAAGCTTTTATGAGATGAATACTGACCCCGTTGCGCTCATCTCGCCATTTTGTATTCATCACTGAATTATGCGCTCAGTAAAAACATGAAGTTACTGAACATGAAAGAAACAGGAAATTATAATTATTTTTTGAATACCTACTAGAAAAGCAAGAATAACTGAGCAACACTTGTTGCGATTTTTTGCAGTAGATTTAGCAAGTTTTTGATCAGAAAGAGCTCACATCCAGAATTTTATTACTGATTTTGCGAACAATAATGTATTTAATTTTTCATAGAAAATATAGGGTGGCAGGGGACACAAAAATCTGCAGTTTCCTACAATAGTGCAATACCTACACGGTCAAAATGTATGGAATAGCAGATTTTTTTCCAATAACCGATGAAAAATGTCTATATAGGGGGCTCAGAATGATGTACTGAATACGTGGTAACCGTTTTCGTGTCGGTGTCCCTGCCACCCCGTATGGGTAGTATAGTTAAGTTTCACCGATTTTTTATATTATTGTATTTAGGCCTCTAATATTATATTTTATTATATATAAATATTATAGTAGAGTTGGCAACTGTCTGCAACGCTGCTGTTATTATCACTTTTTTAAAATTTGTATTTTGTGTTTCACGAATAATTGCCAAATGAATGTTATTCTTTCTTTCTTTCTGCAACTAAAAGAGGAATTGCCCGATCACCACGATTGTCACTAGAATTCGGGACAGAAGACATGAGGACGCCGACCCCAAAATAGTTGGAAAACGCTAGGCAGATTGATTGATTGAGAAATGAGGCTTCTGATATTCTTCAAACATAATGACACAGTCACTTCTTTCTCTCTCTGATTAATAAAGATAACCTGACCTACTCCTCTACCCTAAACCAATAAACTACTCACATATCTAAAGTATTATTATTTTATTACACTCTAATCATGTCCTAACAAGAAAACCCAGCAAAGAATGTCGAACGGAAACCGCATTAGTAAGGAAGTCGGACGATATTGTAAACTCGTTTCTAATTTGAGTGAACACTTTTGCTTGCCAAACATATCACTGCGGGCGGTACACTGTGACACAAAGCAGGGGACTGTCAGTAGTATTCATTTCGATCCATCTAGCCTTTTCCCAACTATGTTGGGGTCGGCTTCCAGTCTAACCGAAGCAGCTTGACATGGAGCGACTGCCTGTCTGACTTCCACAATCCAGTAACTGCATAATGCAATACCCCAAGGGCTTAACGTGCTTTCCGAGGCACGGAGGAATCTCGATATGTAAAGATGGTCACCCATCCACGCACCAACCCCGGCAAGCGGAGCGTAACCTGATGGATCGACCGGTGCGGCTGTTATTACTTAGCCACGAGTTCCGACGAGTAGTATTAATTTAATTAACAACAATTTGAACACCTAATAGTACATAAAACTATCACAATACTTGTCATAATTATTATTGCCTCATTGGTCTAGTGGTCGCAAGTGCTACTGCTGAACGGTCTTGGGTTCGATTCTCGGGTCGGGCAAAGTTGTATTGGGTTTTTTTTCCATCTGGAACTTCTCAGTAGCAGCTTGGAGTTTGGATTTGTGCTCGGTTGGTGACAAAAGGTTCGCCCCCTTCATGATGGGACTAAAACATAACTGGGGAAATGTGGTGTAACTACTATAGGTACACCTCTGCCTAACCCATAGAGGAATACAGGCTTGATGTTATCTTATGTCGGAATTTTTTACCAAGCTTATTAGGATTTCCGTTTTGTCTGCCAACACCATTATATTGCACATTATGATCAATGTTTAAAAAACTGAGCTTAACTTATTTATTTTCGAACATTTCAGCAACATACTCTACGACCATAGATATAATTATTTATATTTCTATGGCTACGATCGACCGAACGCAGCGACCTGTAAGACGTCCGCGCAGACTCAAGATCGACGTTTGTCAGACGTAATTAGTATTGTTATTTAATATAATTATCTACAATTTAAGTACCTACCTACATTCATTCTGCCTAGCCTTTCCCAATCATGTTGGGGTCGGCTTCCAGTCTAACCAGATGCAGCTGAGTACCAGTATTTTACATGGAGCGATTGCTTATCTGACCTCCACAACCCAGTAACTGGGTAATACGATACCCCGTGGTAAGACTGGTTGTCAGACTTTCGGGCTTCTGACGACCCATAACGACTGTCAAAGATCCACGAATGACAGCCGGGACCAACGGCTTAACGTGCTTTCCGAAGCACGGAGGAGTCTCGGTATGTAAAGATGGTCACCCATCCACGGACCAACCCCGTCAAGCGCAGCTTAACCTGATGGATCGACCTGTGCGGCTGTTATTACTTAGCCACGAGCTCCTCCGAATTTAAGTACCTACATTAAGTCTTTAAAATTAAATTTATCATTACATAAACATTTTTCATGTGGTTTTTGCCTGTAATTGGTTGTGCAGTTAGATTTACGTCACAATTACTTATATCTTCTTATCTGTATAATATCTGTAACAACTGTTGGTGGACCGTAATTAAATAAATAAATATAAACAATGATTATGTACCCATAATACCTTATGCACCTAGTTACAAAACCGACAACCAACACTATTAGGTACTTAAACTTAATACAGCCAAGCAAAACTGTCCATTAAACATCATTCGCGGTTAGTTAGTCCCACAGTTTCCGTACCCTCTCGCACACACATTGCACATCTCACCATAAAGCGTTCTCCTTTTGTTCTGACCAGTTCTTCGTCCTTTGTTTGCCGTGCGTAAAGTGCATAGTGCTGGGTACAGATTTAGCGACGGTACCGTTTGACGTGGTAATTACACCGTAAATCCTCAAGCGGACGGAATTAACTCGCGCTTCTGAGCGTGTTATGAAAATGCTCGCCATAGTACAGTGTAATACACTTAAAAAGTTTCTGTGAAGTTGTTGGGTGATTTTATTTTGGCACGGTTTTAATTTTCGGGCAAGATATTTTTCTAATTTGATCGTACTTTTTTAATCTTATATATAACATCATGCCTGTATTTTCTGAAAGCTTGGGCAGAGATGTTTACCTATAGTATACCCACATTTCGCCCATTTTCAGTCCCATGTAATAGGGGGCGAACCTATTGCCATCAACCGCGCACAAATCCAGTCTCCGGGCTCTACTGACAAATTCCAGATGGAAATCCCTAGTAATAATTTGTCCGACCTGGGAATTGAACCCAGGACCTCATGCTCAGCGGTAGAGCTTGCGACCACTAGACCAACGCGGCGGTTTTTTAAATCTTATCGACATTATTATTTAAAAAGAAACTGTAAATAAATATTTAGGTACAAATTGGTCTCCTAAAGATGCTGTATCGTCTCAATTGACGAATTAAGATTTCCAGCTACAAGCCCCAAAAAAGAGAAAGTGATTTCACAGAGCAATAATTCATTTTCCCAAATTATTGGACCAATACCTAACTCTATTCAGCCAACAGATTTATTGAACTCAATTAATTAACAAACTATATACAAGTATATACAAAATGGGAGGGGAAAGAATCATAGGGCATTTGTTAGTTAAATTAGTATAAGAAGTTTATCCAGTGTCTATTAAAGAGATATCAATAATAAAAACAGTGTGAAGAAAACATTATAATAATAAAAATAACAAAATGATGTACTAACTTAACTAGAACTATTCACGAACTAAAACATGGCGTCGAAAAATTCATCCGCATCGCTGTCGACTGGTAATGTACCCAAGAGACTGGCGGCATTGCCACGTTGTATGGCAATGCTTAGCCTCTAGCCAAGGTAAAAGTGAACCCTTTGGTCAGCCGTTTTGAGATTTCATTAAAGAGGCCATGAGCACTCGGACCCCACGGCCCGAGGGTTCCAACCCCAAATGGCTCGAAAATATAATTACCAATAAGGTCTTACGCCGCTTGAGGTTTTCTGCGGCATTCAGCCAAACAATCTAGAAATAACTAGACTTCAATACATTCAATATGTCATCACATAACAACCTATATACTGAGAACAGTACCTAACAATACAAAATAACATTTCTATATTAAACGAGTAAGGTCGAAAAATTGCCTGTAATCAAACATCGATTTTGATACGATAAATCAAAGGAATTTTCTTTGGTAAGTCTAGTTCCCTGGGCGAATGTTAACACAATTCGATTTGTTAGGAGAAAATAAAGGCGAATTTCGATCATTATGTTATGTATTAACTAAATGATTGACGTTGGGAAAGGTAATTAGATTACTAACGAGGGTTTCGTTAGGACGATTTCATAACATAATTTTATGTTTTTTTGTAAAGGGCTTCATTCTCAAAAACAACTGAATTTTAGGCAGCAGATTGCTCTCATTACTGTCACTTTTAAATTCATTTTTAATTCAGCGCTGGGGCTCTGTCTCGCATAGGGTCGCAGCATTATGCTGAGCGGCAGCCGTTTTTATAAGTGACGTATATTTTCGCCCAACTTGTTATTTGCTTCATGTTTACCGCAAATAAACATCTTCTTTTCTTTCTATGAGGTTCTTGAAAACGTGTTGGAGTTAGGTGCCACAAAAAAAAATGTACCCACCACCACCCGACTTTGTTCAACCCCAGGAGCACCTGCCACCCGGACGTGACCTGCAGTGGCTTATATGGTAGGCAATCAGTCGACAGCGGATTTAAGTAAGCCACTGCAGGCACAATTTAGCAAATAGGGGATTATTAACCCAACCAACACCCAGTACGAATGCGGTGTCCTGACCAAACCATGCCCTATATGTTAGAATGTCCAAAGTGTCCATACAGCTGCACTTCTGAGGACCTAAAATCGCCGCTAATGCCGCGATTGGCGTGGCTACCTAATTGGCGTGGGCCCAACTCATTTAATAATTTACCATCGACTCGAAAAGAAGAAGTTAGGTGTCGTTTGAGAATTAAAGGGTTAAATGTGTGAGAGATTCTGTGACTCGTTGTATTTGTGATAAACTTATAATAACCGTTTCATTAGAAACGTCTAACGCGCGTCTGCGAGTTGGTTTCGGCCACGCTCACGCCTTCCAAAAGTCCGGGACTCCAGGGTCCCGAAATAATGTCAAAGACATTTTAAAAATAATAATAATTTATTATTAATGACTGTGTTGTGACATTGAAACGTGCATTATTATTGCCTAATTGAAATCAATTATCTGACTGACTCTGCTGATAAACAGTTCGAAACTAAATAAGGACCAACAAAACTACCAAACAAAGGACAATGTTCGAACTCAGTTAGACCTCTAACGCCGAGAACCCTTGCATAAAATTAACACCATCAGCATGTAGATCACCAGATAACACGACAAATATTAATTTACCGATCATCACAGTTCGAAAATTAACATTTTAAATACATTTACAACGACGCCCGGGCATGCCCAATCGCAATCAAAGACCCGAAAGTTGGTCGCTATCGATTAGACATCGCATCTGTCCCGAGGGAATCCAATAAATATGTAAATTTGTTCTGGATTAACCCCGATTGGCGAAAGAAGCTTGCTCCTGTAAATTCTGACGAACTTGCTCTGAGTAATCATTTTTTGAACGTTATTAAATTTCGTTTTTTTATTTCCCTTTTTGGGAAAGAATGGAAATTGAGGGTCCAAATTGCATCACCGTCGTGGATTGGTCTATAAAGGTTGATAAAATAACAGGAAAATAAACTGAGTTTATTTTTGTTGCAATTTATTTGTTGATTGCGGTGTTTCGTACCAGGAAGAAAAACGAGCTTTGAAAATTAAATAACCCACGTAAATCAATTAAATTAATTGTGGTAAAATTAAAAGCTATGAGAATAAATACTAACTATGCAACCTTTGCATAGTTATTTTAAATTACATTCTAATTATTTATCTATTGTAGTGATATTTATTTTAAAAGTATTTATGTAAATATATTGTCATATTGCATGTTTATAAGTAAATTAGTGAATTTGTTTTTCTTTAGTCTTCTTTCTACACACGTTGTCTACATCTCTTTTTATGTACTTTCCTATCGCAGGTATGCTGGAAGAGATTCCTTTAGAAATAAGCATTGCTTTTGTACGTATTTTTCTGTTCCTTTCTTCTTGTCTGTTTATATGTGTGTGCATAAATGGTTAAATAAATAAATAACCGTTTTTGATTTCAATGTTTTTGATAAACATCTAAAGATAACATTTGATAAAAAAATTAACTGCATGAAGAGGGTTAAAATCTGCGGCCCAAAACGCAGGTAAAAAGAACCCTTTGTCGAGCTGAGAACTATGTTAGGACTTGTCCAATAGCCAATAGAATAAAGGCAGATACAGTATCTGAATTTCCCTATTGATATACACCGTACATTCAAAAACACTAACATAAATAACAGCACCCAAACAGGCTTTAAGAAACTCCATAAAAGTTTCACACTTCCACACATGCGCAAGGCAATCTTTCACAAAATAACCATTCGCTTGAAAAGATAAACCACAGGAATATGCTTTTAATTCCAGCATGTAGCCGAATGAATTCAGCGGTCATAAGATTTATAGGGTCCGTACAATTTATGTGCCACAAGGCCACAACAGACGGTGTCTATGGGAGGCAAACCATAATATTATGGGCTATGGGTATTCAGTCCGGGCAGTCCATTGTTTTTATGATAGTATTTCATTTTAGGGTAACGACTTCAGGATGTGGCCAGTTTTGGGAGCTGGTTGATGGATCTGGTTTACGGTTTTCTATTTTTATTCTTTGTTTTTATTACAGCTTCAATACATAATATCCATACTTCCATTCTAGCCATATTTAATGATATAAATGTTAAAGTAACTTTGTCTGTCTGTTTGTTACCTTTTCACGTCTTAACAGCTGAACGGATTTCTATTATTTGGCACACAGGTACACCGTGGCTTGGTTAAGGATATAAGATACCTTTTATCCTGGTAGCAGATACATACTGACCGATAATTTTCGACCTCCACGCGGGTGGAACCGCGGGCAAAAGCTGTTACAATATTATAATTAGGCAAAATTTGTTTGTTTGTTTGTAGGGGGTAATCTTCGGAACTACCAGTCGAATTTGAAAAAATATCTTTGCATTGGATAGCTCAATTCCGGAGAAAGGTTATAGGCTATGTAACATCACGCTATCCGATCGTTAAGACTAGGAATGAATATGATCCTAATGCTATTATAACTGTTTTTATAGGTAATAGTTTTAATGTTAAAAAAGATGATATCATTGATAGTGTCACCGAACTATTGAAGTTAAAGTGTAAGAAAATAATTTTGTGTGCTTTTCCATACTTTGAGCACTTGTCAAACAGGCAAAACAATTACATTCACAGGTTAAATAATTACATGCATTTCTTGGTTAGTCACCATAGTGACAAGTTTATATTTTTTGACACCAACATTTTTGTTGATAAGTTAAGGTCGACTAGGGATACTGTGTATCTGCCCATTAGTTTTAGACGTCAAATAGCTAGGCTATTAGCTTTTAATATTAACCCAGACATAATTAGTATGTCGAAGTCATCTGTAATTAGCACCACAATTAGTAATAGTACTAATGTTAAGGTGGTTAGCTCTAATAGTAATTTAAACTAGTTTGTAAGACAACAGAAGGTACCACTAACACTATAGTTACACATAATAACAAAAAGGTATTTTCTAGCACTAACATAGTTAACTGTACAAAAGGGGCTAAGCAGAAATCCTTGAAATTATTTCACCAAAATATTCAAGGTTTTTCTTCCAAACAATTGGAAATTGAATTGTTTTTAGAAAAAACAAAGTTTGACATTATTTGTTTAACTGAGCATTGGTTAAAAGATTGTGAAATGTTAATTAACTATGACAATTATAGTGTGGCCAGTTGCTTTAACCGAAAATCAATGCTGCGTGGTGGTTCACTAATCTTAACTAAAAATGTTATTAAATCAAAAACCCGTAACGATATAGTTGAACTATCAATTGAACATAGCATTGAACTGTCTTGTGTTGAGCTAGATAAGCATGTCATAGTGTGCGTTTACAGACCCCCAAATTATCAAAACTACTCTTTATTTGAGTCGGTAATGGAAGATGTTTTAGCAAAACTTGCATCTGGTAATAAATCAGTAATTATCTGTGGTGACTTTAACATTAATATTTTAGAAAATAATTCAAATACCAGTAGATTCTTAAATTTGTTTAAATCATTTAATTTGTCAAATGTGTTTGTAGAACCAACCAGAATAACTACATCTACAGCTACATGTATTGATAATGTGTTTTGTTGCTGCGAATATTTAGATAAAGCTATAATTAATTATCTGCCTTCTGATCACAGTGGCCAAACCGTAACTTTTGAGTCCAATATACCATTACAAAAAGTGCAGATACAATTCAGACCAATAACAGCCGGTAATTTAAATAAATTTAATAACACTTTAATCTGTAAGTTAAGTAATCAGGACCTTACAATGGACAATGTCAATATTCTCTATAAAGAATTCTTTTCGGTAGTCCAAACTGAGTTCAATAATTCTTTTAAGAAGAGAACTAAAACTATCAGCCCTAAGTTTTTATTTAGTGACTGGGCAACGAAAGGACTCAGAAAAAGTAGGGAAAGACTTTTTGAGTTGTATGGCCTTAAGCCCTATATTAACGCGGAAACTTTTAATAAATATGTTGCTACTTACTCTAGAACTTTTAAGAACACTTGTAAGGCAGCTAAAGCCTTATACATTAGCAACAAGGTTAAATCAGCAGACAATAAAATACAGACGGTTTGGAAAATTATCAATAATGAAACGAACAGGACCAAAAAGCATAATTCTGATTACATACTAGAGACGTCATGTGGTGGTCTCATTAGCGATAACAAAAAAGTTGCACAAGAATTTGTAAATTTCTTTACTAATATCCCACTTAAAACTACTGAAACCTTAAATTCCTCGCCCTCGCTTTCTTTTGATTTACTACAGGCGAACGTTTCAACCTGCCCGATTGAATTTAACTTTAAGCATATTAACCCCGTAACAGTAATAAAAGCTTTTAAGCAAATCAAGATAAAATTGACCGAAGATCTTTGGGGAATGTCCATTAAAGTCTGTACCTCCATAATTGAAACCATAGCGCCTTACTTAGCCTTAATATTTAATTTATGTGTGGATCAAGGAGTCTTCCCGGATTTAATGAAATACAGTAAGGTTATACCACTTTTCAAATCCGGGGACAGTAAAGACACCAATAATTATAGACCCGTATCCGTGTTGCCAGCTTTCAGTAAGGTGTTTGAAAAGGTAATGCTTAATCAAATGCTCAATCATTTTAACACAAATAAAATCCTTCACGATCAACAGTATGGTTTCACCAAAGGACGTTGTACGACCGACGCCGGTGTTACCTTATTAAGACACATTTTTAACGCGTGGGAAGAGGCCCAAGACGCCATAGGAATCTTTTGTGACCTCTCCAAGGCATTTGATTGCGTCGATCACGAAACCTTACTCTTGAAACTAGAGCATTACGGACTTGGAAAACTTGCGCTCAGTTTAGTAAAATCTTATTTAAATGATAGACAACAGCAAGTTCAAATAAACGGTATCAATTCACTAGGCTTAAAAGTAAAAATGGGTGTTCCGCAGGGCTCGATATTGGGTCCTTTCCTCTTTTTAGTATACATTAATGATCTACTCCATTTATTAAAAAATCAACCACAAATGGTGTTATTTGCTGATGATACTTCATTAATTTTTAAGGTAGATAGACGTGCTACAAATTTTGACGACGTAAATAACGCCCTACTGCAGGTCCATAATTGGTTCACTGCTAATAATTTAGTATTAAATGGAACAAAAACTAAGTGCATAAAATTTTCTTTACCAAATGTAAAAAGTAATGATTGTGAGATATTATTGAATCAAGAGAAACTAGAATTCGTCGATAAAACCGTTTTCCTGGGGATCACGCTCGACTCAAGGCTACAATGGGGTCCTCATTTAACATCTCTTGCAGGACGGCTAAGTTCAGCAGCATATGCTGTCAGAAAAATCCGTCAATTTACTGATGTAGATACCGCGAGACTGGTCTATTTTAGTTACTTTCATAGTATCATGTCTTACGGTATTTTACTGTGGGGACGAGCTGCAGACATCGAGTCTATTTTTATTCTGCAGAAAAGAGCGATCAGAGCCATATATCATCTCCGCAGGCGCGATTCTCTAAGGGAACTGTTTAAAGATATTAACATCATGACGGTACCTTGTCAATATATCTATGAAAACATCATGTATGTAAGAAAAAATGTACATCTTTTTAGTAAAAGAGGTGATAGACATAACTATAGTACAAGAAATAGGGACCTATTAGTTCAACCAGGTTTCAGACTGGCTAAAGTGGACTCATCTTTCATGGGGTACTGTTTAAAATGTTATAATAAAATTCCTCCCCACATACTTCAACTGAATGAGACGAAATTCAAAACATGTATAAAACGCACACTATGCAGACAGGCATATTATAAGTTGGGGGATTACATCACTGATAAAAATGCTTGGGCCAATGCTAGTCCTGCTCCACAACCACAACTAATTGATTAACATTTGGAAAGTCTGTTGGAGCTGCTGAAGATTGTAAGAACATCTTTGCATTGTATAAACTCAATTTCCTTTGCATTATATAATTGCATAGCACATGTGTGAGTACTATGTACTATAGAGCTTCCATTTACCGGATAATTTTATGTCTTTCATTGACTTGAATGTGCCCTGGCGGCTGTGAGTATGTCATGCTCGCTAAGATGTCTCGCTGATGGTGGCGTGTGTGTTGGATCATTTAGCTCCCTTCAAAATGGTTGAGCTGAATGGTGCTAATCCATGCGTCATGTTCGTGAACGGGCGCCGTCAGTTGGGGCTGGTCATCTCTTAGCTGCCATGGTTTATTTTTAATTTTTGAATTGTTTATATCTTCGGACGCTTTTTATCATGCACGTCTTTCTACATTGTTCTCACATGTATACTTAAGTAATTTCAACATGAATGATGTAACCAATTTTTGTAACAATTTTTTGATTTAAAAGAGTGTCCGTGGAGTTTCTTGCCCGTTCTTCTCCATAGGTACCTACTACGCTTTGGAATGGGCAACTAGCTTCATTTTTCTGACTGACCGACTCCTTGACAATTCAAAAGTGCCTGTAAATGGTTTAATTGAAATAAATGCTTTGAGTTTGAGTTTGAGTTTGAAGAACCGAGCAAAAAGAAAAAAAGTCGTAAAGAATGCTAAACGAAAACGAAGTAATAGCGTGGGCTGGCGATGGGTCGGGGGCCAAAATTCCACGCGGACGTAGTCGTTCGCAGAAGCTTGTTTAGAATAATAACTCCTTTCTGCTGGGGAGTTTGTTGCGCCACTTCTTCTTCCCAGCTAAAGCACTAGGAAGCGGCGAAGGGCGGATGTTTTGGGGGACTGTTTTATGTAATTTTGACGTTCGAAAAGTGCTGATTCTCAGCCTAGTTTGAATAAATAAATGACTTTTGATTTTGATTTTAATATGAAATTGTATTATTTAGTCATTTTTTTCTTGGGGTAGAACCCTTACGAAAGCTATTAAGCACGTTCAGCAGTGTTAATTAATGAATCAATTTAATTAACTTCTGGAGGGAGGTGGGCTGGTTGGAATAACCACCGACGGCCCCCATGGTCCAGGTAGAATTGTCCACCTAAGGGACTAAGTGCGGAAGCCAAACCCTAAACATAGTTAGTGTGCCGTCAAAAGCCACCAGCCATGTGTCTCATAGGGATCATAGTGCCTTTACATAAAGCCGTGTAGTGTCAAGTGCGATACTCTCCTGTTATATTGGAATTTCCCCACACAACCTGTTTGGCTTTCATGTTTAAACCGAGCTTATCAAGTGATTAGTGCTGACGCCACTAATTAATTTGATGAAGTTCCTGTAATAAACTATGACCCGACATTAAAGCTCTCGCACACAGATCCGTTCTTATCGCACGTCAACAGACAGCCGTTTGGAAAGAGCCACGTATTTTATGAGTTCAGGGAAGATAAGTACTTACAGGTGAAGAAAAACAACGTGAGCATGTCCTAGAACAAAAAAAAAAAAAAACCCGTTCTGGGCCCGTGTGGTGGATAACGGCCCACTCCCTCACAAAGACGAAGCCTATGACCCAAGAGTGAGTACACTTTGGGTTGATTATGCTAAGTACCTACTCGCTTCCTGGGATTTTGCTAAAACAAACCATGGACCATAATCAACCACGCCGGCCCTGTGCTGTTTGCTGGTCGTCACAAGTCTTCAAATTTTTGATAAGTTATAAGAGTTAGCTCAAGACGTTTTTCTTACAAAGTTTATCGCCTTTTCACCTTTGACTTAATTCCTTATACCAATCTATAGGGTCTTGATGACTATAATCTATTTGTATCATTTATTACATCACTCAGGGCGCCTATGTTCAACAATGAACCTCTTAGGTAAGTACATGAAGTAAAAGGAACACTTATCGCCTTTCTCAGAACATTACACAAGTTATAACTTATTAGTACCACTTGGTTAGGTTTCCCTTACGAAGTTTTCTAGAAAAATGATTTCTTTCTTCTTGAGTTACTTTTCGGATTTAATCCGCTTACGATTTTAGGTAGTTTACCGTTTTTAGGATGCCGTATGTCCGAATGAATAAACGGAACTCTTATAGGATTACTCGTGTCTGTCTGTCTGTCACAGCCAATTTGGTCTAAATGTAATGGAGCAAATTATATCATAGCATTTCAATTTCTGTGACCCAAGTATGGACGTGTTACGTCAACTAACGATTTTTGACTATGGTGAAATATAATATTATTTATTTCGATTTCGGAAGGCAAAAAAAAAAAAAAAAATTTTTGCACACTACCGTATAACATATCAAATGAAAGGCTTATTGTGAGGGTCTGGAGTATAGAATACAATAGACGTAGATATATTTAGTAACCTATTCCGCTTAACTATTCCTAAAAAGTCATAAAAAACCCTGTAAGAAATCGACACGTGTTTCCTTCTGAACGAGGCATCCTCAGGATGACGATTGACTTATCGCGAACCCGAACACGACGTGTTACCACGCCGGGCGCGCTGATCTCTGCAGGGTATTCTTTACAGGGTTTTTAATGACTCTTTAGGAATAGTTAAGCGGAATAGGTTACTAACTATATCTACGTCTATGGTATTTTTTTAAGCAGTCTTTTATTTCTATTGCAAAAGAGCGTTCGTTTAAAAAAAATATGATTGACATGTAAAAGTTTTCATACAAACCTACTTACAGAAAATAAATCATTTATCATTTATTTATCATTTAGTCCATTGAAACAAATGAGTACAAAGTTTGAAGTGCACAGGCAGTTGACACATTTTTTTCCAACTTTTTCACGTCGAATAAATCCTTACACACACACAATGTGTGAAAAATATCTGTACGGCTTCACTGTACATTATACAGGGTATCATTAATCGGCTGACACAGCACATTAAGGCAATACGGTGCGTACATGACGTCAGAGGCGTGAAAAACAGCTCGAATTCCTCTATTTATGCACGTGGAACACAATTTATCTTGTCGAGTTAATTTTTGAATTAAAAGTGAAAAATTCTTTCACTGCATGCCTTTGATTAACGTTCGAAATTATGCTTTTGAGAATATTCATTCGGGATTTTTTTTAATTCATGGCCCAATCAATTTTATTCTTACTATGGCAGAACGTGCGGTATTTTTTTCTGAAGCAAGTAGTAATTTAAAAAGTTTAACGACATACACGTTTTTATTTCCTTAGATATTAATATGTATCTTTTTAGTAAAAGGGATTAAAATGCAGGAATCTATGGACTCTTTTCACTTGTAGGAATTATTAACATCACCAATTATTGCCATTGGATGTCGAGATAAAAGACAATTTGTTGGAAATCCACCTAGTGTTAGATAATGGAATCATTTTTTTAGATAAAAGAGGTCACGTGTCGATTCTATTTTAGTTAGTTTCGCCGTTATTATATTTCATAGGAAAATCTTTTTCGAAATCTAAATTCAAATTTTAATATTATCAACTTTCCTATTATTATTGGTTAAACCCACCCACTTGTTTGAGCGTTTATCTGTTAGATTTTATTACAGTAGGGGTCTTCTAATTTTAGAAAACCAATGTTAAACATATCGCTAGCCTACCGAAGTCAGTTTTAAACCTAAAATAATAATTAGCAGGCCAAGGCTCTAGCAAGACACATAGTGACCTTACTGGTGATGTTCTTCAGAAAGGTCAGGTGCGTAGTACTCGCAAACGGCGTGCGTGTGTGACCAGATGTATGAACGTTAACGAAGCAAAAGGAGTTTGTAAGGATCGTAGCAGGTGGCGTTCTGTAGTTTCTGCCTACCCCCATGGGAAAAAGGCGTGAGGTTATGCATGTATGTATAATAATTCGATATTTTAAGATTTTGACGCTAAAGAATACATTTAAATACATACACATGCATACACAAACTCACGCCTTTTTCCCATGGGGGTAGGCAGAAACTACAGAACGCCACCTGCTACGATCCTTACAAACTCCTTTTGCCTCGTTAACGTTCATACATCTGGTCATACACGCACGCCGGTTGCGAGTACTACGCACCTGACCTTTCTGAAGAACATCCCCAATAATGTCACTATATGTCCTACTAGGGAGTCCGAATACATTTACCCTTATATTATAATATTTTTCCCTTTCAGATCTTATCCTTTTATGCTGCTTAGTAACTTACTGTTTTGTTTCATCATAGAAATGTAAAACCACGTTGGTCTAGAGAGTCTAAACAAAGACTCCAAGCGCATACACGTAACATGAGATATCTCCTTTCCCTAAGTTTCTTTAGCCTTTCTACTAACGACGTTGTAGCTTTGACGGGAAGCTTATGCTGGATTTATTTTCGATTCTTGTTAGCAACAGCAGCTATAATAAATATTGAACATAACATCACCCATATTTCCATGAAGGTTTGGGCAGAGGTGTACCTATATTACAGCCACATTTTGCCAGTTACGTTAACGTCCCAAGTAATAGCGGAACCAACGAATCCAGACTACGGGTTGCTAATGAGAGAGAACCCCAATTCACTTTGCCCGACATGGGAATCGAACGTAGGACCACATGCTCAACAGTAGAGCTTGCGACCACTACACCAACGGGGCAGTTTAATAAAATATTTTTATTTTAAAATAATAATAAAAAAACTATTGTAAGACAATTTTTGTATAAGAACTTATCTGTTTGAGAGTAAATCCCCTATTGGTTTGAGGATTATTTGGAGAGCTACACGTGAAGGAAAAGCTGGTATCTGCTAGGAAACTATAAATATTAAAAGTGAAGAAAGAACTGTCAAAGAATCCCCTTCCAATAAATGACTACGACTATAGGTATTTTTTCTTTCAAAACCTTACAGTCCAATATATATATACCCATATAAACTTAATCACATACCTGCCAGTTTAAGTCCGATGCGTTTCCCTGGAGGCTTAATTAACTCTATATGAGTCCTCCGCAGTCCTCGCTCTGTGCACAGTCCGGAGTCAGTCGACAGCGAAGTCTGGGATTTGAACACTGGAACAGAAGAAATAAGAGTATATATCAATTAAATCAGTTTGTAAATTGTATGCTGCGAGGAAAAGATCTTACAATGTAGGAAGAAAATGAATATGCCCACCGCGACTAGAAAGTAAGTAATTAAAGTTAAGGAAAGTGTATTATGCACCTATCCACTTAATCAAATTCTCCTTATTTTTACCCGACTACGGTGAAGCAAAAAAAAATTATGGTGCCGTGCTGGGTATCAAATGAAACTTTTTATTAGCACATTTCAAAAATATATTATTATAACCCCAAAATAATTTAAATAAAAAGAAAAGTAGTAAAAAAAAACCGGAGTCACACGTTATCTGTTCCATTTATGCCTTATCACGTGTGTGTGACTCCAGTTTTTATAATTGTCTGTTTTTGTGATGTGTTTATATCTTTTTTGTCGTAGTTGGGTTTTAGTTTGTATTACTTTTTATATTTTATGTAAAAAGTAAGCAACGAGGAAAGATTTTTGAAAATGTTTTCCCAAACGGGTTGAATAAGGGATGAAAGTTTGTATGGAATTTCGTAACTGTTGCCGATAAGAAATCCCACCGGGAACACGGCGCGCGTCGTGTCACTAATGAAAAGTGTGGTGTATCATAATGGACATCATTTTCTATACCTACGTCACTGAACTTCACTTCATAACTGATTGTATTAGCTGTATAAAATGAGTAAAAATCAAATCCAGCAGTACGCATTTGAAGAAGTCATTTTGAAGCCTGCGTTCAGCAGAGGATGTTAACGAACGAATTAAATCTTTAAAAAAAAAAACTTTAAATGGATTCTATGTCTCTATTACAATGCTCGAGCTTCACAAAACCTACACTAGCCAACCGAGATTTTCTAACAACTACACAAACATAATTCTCCCCACTTCCCTTGTTTTAACCGAAAAATAACCTGCAATTTCCCGAAACAACGCCCCCACAATACCCCAAAACGGCAAAACGGTACAGTTTTGGTAGGTACCGAAACATTTAAGTGGTGGACGCACAAATCTCCCCGCGCCCGTTTGCGCCCAACTTTTACCGTAACTGCACTTGTAAACTGTGGAGCCTCTCTTAAAATAATACCGGGTGCGGGTATCGATAGTGACTTGTGGCAGTTTGGAACTAATAAACGAGTGTAAGTTGCGTTATTAAGGAAAAGGATCGATGTTATGGTGGAGGTGGAGTTTTTAGATGTTTGTGCAGTTATGTAATTATGTTGGTGGGGGGAAAAAGAATATTTTCTCAACCATGCTTGGATATTCGAGAATTACTTTGACAACCTTCTTCGAGATAAATCGAAATTGCTGTACTGGTCAAAAACAAGTGACGATGCGGCCAGCAATGTTACTATGAAAATCCATATATTCTGTCCTGCTTAGCTACCAAATAAATGACTATGAAAACTCATATCTGTCGTGTTATTTAAAAATGGAACGATGGAACTTTTTACTTCAACACAATGACAGCCAAGGAGGTAACTTATCAAAGATTTTATTTAAATATCGATTTGGCTTGCAAATATAGCTTTTTAAAGTTAAGAAGAAATAAATGACCAAATTGGCGCATTGAAAACGATCGTTGTCCGAAACGTACGTGTGCTTTGGCTTCGCTCGGCCCACATTTTCACGATCTTCAATCAATGCTCAAGTTGGAGGCCGCGACAGTAATGAACTATTGGTATACAATTCAGTATAATGACAAGGTCCTTTTTTTCTACAGAATAATGAATTGTTTCAATATAATTAATTGCTCAGGTATTGACACCATTGACTGGGCTGACAATGGCGATAATCTTAATCCACTATAATGGTGACACTGTTTTGGTCAATTTCCAGTATTCACTTTCATCATCATTTCATTCGTATTGGGTTGTAATAAAGGAACCTCCACCAGTATAGATCAACCAGTTCACCCAGGCACCTCAGCCCAGCAACCCAGCTGCTGACTAATAATGGTTGAAATTATAGAACTTTTTTTATAAAAGAAAACAGAAACCTCTGCAGTTTCCATTTCTTAAAACCTTTGTGACACTTCCAATTTGTTAAACCATTAATCACGCAAAACAAAATCGGGCCAAATATTTTTTCGTAAAGGAAACAAAAATATTGTAGTTTGCGACTTAACTTCTGTGCAAGTCATAAAATGTAAGTGGATAAGTTTCGGTTTACATTATTTTTTGTAGGACAAATAATATGAGAATATAAAACATCGTCCACTAGTTTGTTACGTACAATAAAAATAACCGAGTTATACATGTTTTATCTCAAATTGAGGGGCACATAGTAATGAAACACAGTCACATACGGATCTCTAACAAGTTGTCAGAAACGCAAGTGGTCAAATATGCATTTCGTCAGAAAACGCATGATGACAGAAACGCATCTCGTCAAAAACGCAACTGGACAGATTCGCATCTCGACGGATACGCAACTCGACAGATACGCAACTCGACAGTAAATTAATAAATAGGATTTAAACGCTTGTAGTCATATACAGTGTGAGTCTTCATAATGTGCACATATCGAAATGAGGGATTCTATGCTTAATTTGACAAACGGAAAAAATATTTAAAAAAATCTATTTTTATTTTTTTATTTATTTTGTATTTTTTACCCCAATGTAAAAAAACGGTGTAACTTTTAAATGATCTATCGCGATGAAACAAACTCAACTGCATAATGATTGGTAGTAATTAAGTGTTCTTATAAAATGAAAATTGTGGGAAAAACCCCTCCCAATTAAACCCAAAAAACCCTCAATTGAAAATAAACAGGTATTTCGTCCAAAAATCTGTTTTTTTAATCAATTTTTACAATAATCGTAAAAAAAAAACAATAAGACGAATTTTTTTTAATAAAAAAAAATGGAAAAAAAAATGTATTTAGATTTTATTTTTTATTTTTTCCGTCGATAAAATTAAGCATAGATTCCCCCATTTCGATATGTGCACATTATGAAGACTCACACTGTATATACGCTACCTCGATTCGAATGTGAGAAAAGGTTTACTCATTTTTAACTTTAGTTGGATGTCAACGTAAAAAAATATTCACTTTGTTACTCTCAAAACTGTTAAAGAAAATAACTGGATCGCCAAAAAAATCTCTTGTAAAATTGGAACAGTTAACAAAAATACACTACAAAAACGATCCGCCCGCTAACGCTTATAACTCAAGCAATTACGTTTTGAATTGTTGTTTGCAAATTTCAGCGGCTTCGCGGGTCGTTAGCAAAACTTGACGTTTCATTTTGAAAAAGAAGGATTGCTTTTTATCCCTCTCTAATTTTCTACGGAAGAGTCTCGTCTAAGTTTTACTGGCGTTTCACAATGTTCAGGGGCTTGTCCTCCCCTTAAGTAATTATTCTTATAACGAATGTCATTAATATTCTGAAAGTAAAAGCCTTTGTTGGTGTCTTTTATGTTTTTATCCTTTTAAGGTTAAGATGGAATGGATTAAAGCTTGTTTTAGGATCATTGAGGTGTCTTCAGGGAATTGTGTCGTGAGGAAATTAGTTGTTGATCTCTTATTTAGACCGAGCTTCAATTGTTTCTATATCCCGACTGGTAAGTATCATATTTTCAATTGTTTCTATGTGTATTTGTTTTATTTTTATTTGTAACTATCTTGTTCCTGCGGCATCACCCGCGTGGAGGTCGGATCCTAATCCCATGGCAACTTAATACCGGGATAAAAAGTTCCATTTGCGTAAAATCCAGGTTATAATCTATCCGTGTGCCAAATTTCATCAAATCCGTACAGCCGTTTTTGCGTGAAAAAATTTACATGAGGCAGTTCCCCAAAACGCCCACCCTTCACCACTTCCTAATGCTTCAATTTGATTATTCTATATAAAAAATTGATTCTATATTAAAAATCTAGATCTAAAATATGTGACAAACGTTTTTCAACATTCCAGTGTTCAAATAAAACCTAAATTAGTTAACTTTTTGATATGTTAATTGCTGTTTTAGAACAATAGCTTATTAAGTTGGTTACAGCATAATTTATAATGATTCTAGTTACTACATCCCTTTTGAATTGCGTTACATTGTTCCAGACAGAATAATCTAGGTACAAAATTGTTGTTAGAAATTTTAACGAGTGGCTTCAAACAAAGATCCTTTATTTAATTAAATTAATAATGGAAGTAATTACTAAGAACGATTTTTATAACGTTAACCTTGTTGTAGAGGTTAAAGGCTCGTGCAGACTGGCGCGTTATCGCGGGCGCGACAAGCGTAATTTAGCGTAAACAACAGTTACAGTAAATCTTCACTGTTGTAAGTGTTATGCCTTCAGGAGGTGAAAGTACCTACTAATTATAAAGAAGTATGATTATAAACAACTTTTCTTATGGCGCGAACATCGAAGTAGCCAAAAAAGTCAACATTTTGTTTTTTATTATTTTAATAAAGAAAGAAAGAAGAAAGAAAAATATACGCAGTGACACTTGCGCAATACAGACGAATCTAAGGAGATATCATTCATCATAATCAGTTCAGCCGTTTAGTAGTTACGGGCATACATACACACATACAAACAGGTCAAACACATAACACTCATTGTTAGGCTTCGGCGCAGTCGCGTAAAAATACATCTGTTTCATACATTTTCATCGAGTAAATTATCGCATTTTTGTATTTTTCGTTTTTTTTATTATTTTTTTGTATTTTTCGATATATCAGAGTTGGTCTCATAGTGAAGGTTGCTCAAAATCAGTATTTTCACCTCCTTACACTTAACAGTCAATTAAAAATTACCGTGTATGTCTACCTATAAATTGTTAAATCTAAATAACTATCTAAAGGTATGAATGACCTAATCAAAATGAGAAACTGAATTGCACTGTCAAACATGTGCACTAATCTTTTTAAAACACACTGCATTTACAATCAAAAGTACCTACAGCGTGTTGTTTCGTTAAAATGGATAAAACAATTGTGTAAAGGCGAACCCGAACTGGGGGGAATTGGCCGACATTCCACGACGTATCATTTATCAAGAGGTCGAAATAAGAAATATAAACATGAGTAAATTGCATGCACTCGTTAAAACCACTAAGGGTGGAGTTACAGGGACAAGCGTTAGCGACTGAGAAGTATTTATTACTAAGTTGTAATTTTTGGCACCCGACCCACCGCGTCGCATTCCATCGCCCGCCCGCGCTATTAGTTCGTGTTCTTTCTGACTTTTTATTTATTTTTACTCGTCTCTTAAGGGCTGCGTCCCTTATGAGCCGAGTAAACATAAAAAAAGTCGGTGTTATATAGCCTTCCTCAAGAATTGAGCTATACAATGCAAAAATATTAAAAAAGGAGGGTTATGATTTTGACCGGTATGTATATCTGTTCCCTCATAATTTCTAAACGTTATGAACACGTAATCTGTTCGATTTAACACGACGTGTGAATAGAATAGAATAGATACTCTTTATTATGTACACCATAAAAATGACGGATTTTTTATTTGTCTGTCTGTGATTTCTTGTTTATAACTTTTTAGTTGGCGTTTTTGTCGTAGCACTTGGGGTTTTTCTTATTTTTTCGAACATTTTCTATCCTCAATTCAAACAACCAAAATTCTAACCACGAGTAATGGTCTTATACACGGTGAAATTTTAATCACCATTTTCCTCTTAAGGGGTCGTTGTACTCAGCATTATGAACAACTTTTACTATGGGACCAAACCTGAAATCGTGAAAAAGAAATCAGCTGTTCCCTACATTTTGACGAGTTATGCGAACATAAATGTAGGGAACAGCTGATATTTTTTTTCACTATTGCAGGTTTGGTCCCATAGTAAAAGTTGTTCATAATGATGAGTACAATGACCCCTTAAGAGGAAAACGGTGATTAAAATTTCACCGTGTATATACAGTGAATTTTAAGCAGCAGCTAGACTAGAAATATATTGAGACAATACATTAATTTCATTTCATTTAATCGAAAACTTGGTTTGGTAGTTCTTGGAAGTAATTATCTTCCGACATCGTTCCGTTTATAATAACAGCAGGATTACACGGTTCAACTAAATTTATTGGCGTAAAAAATAAAATTATATCTGACATGACACGATTTAATTTGGTTGCTTTAAAAAATACAATAGACGTAGATATATTTATTAACTATTCCGCTTAACGATTCTTAAAGAGTCATAAAAAACATTGTAAGAAATCGACACGTGTTTCACCTCTCAACGAGGCATCCTCAGGATGCCGATTGACGATAGGCGTGGCAACACGACACGGTAATAGGCGTGGCAACACTTCGTGTTCGGGTTCGCGACATGACAATCGTCATCCTGAGGTTGCCTCGTTGGGAGGTGAAACACGTGTCAATCTCAGGGTTTTTTATGACTTTTTAGGAATAGAGCGGAATAGTTATAAAATATTTCTACGTATTGATTTTAATGGATTTCCGCCAAGTCACGCCTGAATCAATTAACTATCTTGGTTGCTTTATCCAAATTGAAAAGCAAAACTGCACCGGTTATTATTGCCATAGACTAAAAGCTCGCTTTACCAGAACAAAAACAATCGGTCTTGGCACGCCGCGCCCATAATGTACCGTTACGGCATTCGACTGACACTGACACCGCAAATACCCACATTTATTTCTGGTCAGCTTTGAACTTAATTAAAATACTTCAGTATTTTACTGAAATTAATTGGGCCATGGACCGGATCAACTAAATCCGTTCCCGCAATTACTAACATTATTCATTTGACGAAACAGTTTTCATGATTCATGGAGCAGATAAAGTCCGTAGCGCCGGTAATTTATGAATTTTCGTTTAGTACCTACATTTCTATGTAAAATTTGGGTAAATAGAATATTAAGTTCTTTAGATGTCCAGTGATGCGGAGTTTTCAATGGGAAAGCATTAGCATATTTAAAAACACACACGAAAAATATGGAAGCTTTTCGGGGGAGGAAAAACAGGTATTTTCCAAGCTTTATAATCTTAAACATGTCCTTTTATTATGAACAGCAAACTGCACACAGCAACTGAACACACAATCTCGACGAAAAACTATGTGATTATTTTTGTTTCAATTTTCGTCTTCCAAAAGCTATGTCAACTCTATTAATATGGTTTAACTGTGAAATGTAAGCTATTTTGTACAGATTTTGACTCAATTGCACAATCAAACTGCATGTGAACAGCCTAATACACTATTATTATTACTGCATTGTTGAGTTACCTATTAATAATGTGACAGTTTGACTACCTTTAGTGAAGACATAAACACATGAACGGTCTTCGAATTAAATGGTCCTTTTGATATATCGCTGCTTCGACCGTATCCAGGCAAAATAAACGCCACAGTACGGCAATACATAAAACAATGCAGCGTCAAGTAATTCGCCTGACACTGCGCATACCCTTGATTTATTTTTGGCCAGTGACTGTAACTCTAATTAACGGTTCGAAATATTTCTGCACTGAGTAAATAAAATAAAATTACTTTTTACATCAATTAATTTAAGAATCATCAATTATTTGAAAGAGGTCAGCCAATACCTCTCACGGCCGCTTAAATTAGTTTGCCATTGCAAAATCAACTATTGTATGTATTTCATTTCATTTATTATAACATCATTTTCATTCTGCCTAGCCTTTTCCCAATCATGTTGGGGTCGGCTTCCAGTCTAACTTGATGCAGCTGAATACCAGTATTTTACACGGAGCGACTGCCTATCTGACCTCCACAACCCAGTAACTGGGTAATACGAAACCCCTTGGTAAGACTGGTTGTCAAACTTTCGGGCTTCTGACGAGTCGTAACGACTGTCAAAGATCCACGAATGACAGCCAGGGACCAACGGCTTAACGTGCTTTCCGAAGCACGGAGGAGTCTCGGTATGTAAAGATGGTCACCCATCCACGGACCAACCCCGGCAAGCGCAGCTTAACCAGATGGATCGACCCGTGCGGCTGTTATTACTTAGCCACGAGCTCATGGAAAACTCTTCGCCTAACAATATTTCTTGTCTAAAACGATTAAGCTAACCAAAAACCAAGTCCCATAATTTTCTTCGCTAATTTCTAATTTCCCTTGTCTAATTGGCATTTCAAATACAATCTGAAACAAAAGTTTGCCACAATTTATGAACGAGTTGTCTGCATAAATTCGTGCTCATAACTTTTGATAACGAGTTGGGGTTGCACTCATCTGTACCCTAAACTTTACCCAGTTTGCGAGAAATCAATGTACCAGCCTTTTGTTACGGCCCGCAAAACTGACGCGTTTATTGTGCAGAGATCACTCTTTTGGTTTTTAAATAAGATGTCGGTGGGAACAACTGTTGACATTGAAATCAAGAGGTACAAATAATTATATCAAAAATCGTATCATGCGAAACCTCCGTAAGATTTTTGCGGTTATTGTATTTCGTGTTTCAACCCATATTTAATGAGAACAAAACCACGAGTTTCACCAAATTACATTCCTAATAATTAGAACCTGAAATATTCCAAGTAAAAATGTTCCTTCATTAGACATCGCAGTAAAATTCGCACAAAATAAATCCCGCAAAATTATTACATTTTACACACGCGTACGTAATTAAATACTCACAAAACAAGAAAATACAAAAAAACGAAAATATAAAAATCCATCCGCCTTTCATTAGACGTTTTATTAATCCCTCTGAACAATACGTACTTTAAAAGTGGGACATGCTCTATAATCCCCGTTTATTCGACTCTATAGAACTCTGAGCTATGAGACGGGGTCACGTAATCCATTACCATGGAGGAACGTGACTCTTTCAGATGGTACAGTCTGAAGGTAATTTTATTTACCTTCTTGAAGATGGAGTGGTCTAGGGCATGGGTGAAGGCGAGAATAGGTTTGTAATATTTAGCTGGCGAAAATGAGAATCGAGTGTGACGTAGGTGACCGTGATTTTGGTTCGTTGCGTTTTGGTCTTCAGCTGTTAAGGCACGTATCAACGCACGTACAAATCAGGTATCTAAACTACCTGATTTAATTAGTTTATTTCTCACTATGTTAAAAACTTACAAATTCTGGTTTTGTATAACCCTTTAAGATCACCTGGTATAGATGCTTACTACCTACTTAATTATTTAATTTTATGAAGTAGGTAACTCAAGTTAATACATGAGTACCTACATAGGTACGCCACAATACAGGTCATACTAACTATCAATTCAGTTTTTTGGGTATCAATTTCGTTTGAGCCGCTTATGGCTTATAACATGCACCACACCCTCAACGGAAACTTGTTTCGTTTTGTTTGTCACGCGAAACTTTCCGAAGTTTACGCGATGTACAGTAGTCGTCTTGTTAAATTTTTTATGCTTGCTTTACGCGATGCAAGAAAAAGTATAGCCTTTGTTTAGATATTCTTGCTTCCTTCCTTGTTTCAAGAACTTGGAGTAGTTCGGTTGATAGTTTTACAATTCAATGTTGGGTGAAGTAGGCAACTTTCAGTGGAAGTGATATTGTGGATGGAAACCATTTTTTTTTTCAATAATAAAAATTTAAGGGATCGCAGAGCCCGAGTTAATTTTATCAATTCAATGATTTGATTATGTGTTATATTCTGACTAGAGCGAAACCAACACTTATTATATTTATTCTTTTTTTTTTTTTTTAAAGCGCAGCCACATCACATACCTACATGAAACTTATGCTAGAAATAAATCGATGAAGAATGTTTACAAGATTAGCACTATTAATGTGATGATACATCGAACTTCAGTAAGAATCAATATCTTGATAGCATACCTAACGGCCTTACTTTACCAGTCATTAGCATAAATACGTTACAATTTCTCAGGATTCAAAAGCGAATTTCTCCAAAAGTAGGTAGGTATTGCCAAATTTTTTTCGCAAATTGCAATCGTTATTTCACAAGAAAATCACTGTAAAAATTTGCAAAATCTAAGGTATTTATGTTCGTGATTGCAGGTACCTACAACATTTTCACTGAAGCAAACCTTGAAATTATTTTTAATTAAAAATATAGAGAGGGCAGATAATATCAAATCATAATAATCACTAGAGATTGATCGCATGAATATGACCCACAACCCCACATGTGCTAACCAACTTTAAACTTAATTACTACCCACCATCGATATTTCATCCAGAAGGGTTTGCGTGCGTCCCTTATGTGAGGTCATGTACCATGAGTCATTAGGGGAATAGGGCGTAAGTACCATGGCTTTCATAATTTTGAGCACATAAAATAATACTGATAGGATAACTTAATATTATTTATTTAAGTATTAACGTTTTCGGGAACGTGGATCCACACGAGACAAAATGGATTTTTAATTGTGACTGTAATCATGGAAATCAAAGGAAGGCTCATGGGTTTCTTTTCTTTTGTTTTTAGAATAACTTAGTTATGTCCTCATCTCTACCTAGTATATTTTATTTGTTTTACTGTGCTCGACAGGGTCCACGATTGTTCCTAACCAACTTTTTACCACCTAAGCACATACATTATGGATTTAATAAAGTATTGAGAAAGGACAGTAATACTTCAAGCACACAAATTGTCTACATTTCTTCCTCATTTCTCCTTTCGCAGGTCTGCTGGATGAAATTTCTTAACGGGGCACCGAGCTTTTTATACATAAAAACACGTTTTTATAACGCTTGTTTGAAGTAGTAAACAATTAAATTAAAATGTAGGAAAATTTATTAGTATTTTTGGGCTTATATACTAGACAGTATACACGATGGAAACACGATTTGATCAATTTGGCTCGATAGAATAAATTCGCAAAGTTACCTCTTATCGAGTATTTTTTTTCTCTATTTCCCTACTTTTCTATATAAATAAGTAATTTTATATTATGTTACATTTACTAAAATAAAGTTCATAGTTGAATGGAGCGTTTATACACGATAGTTTTTTATTTAAGAGCAATATGATGAAAATAACAACAAAAAACATTAAAAAAGGGCAAAAGTGTGGTTATTTTCTTTACTCTTTACACGTAAAGAAAAAGACAGAGACAAAGGCAAATGCTCGGTGCGCCCTTAAGAAATAAGCAGTACTTATGTACTCATATTTTAATAATGTCCTATCTATTATATATTTAACTGTGTGTACATAAATAATAAAATAAATAAATAAAATGCACAAAGACGGACTTTATGCCTTATGTATTTTCTTTATGCCTAATGGAATTCGTGGGTATCAAGTTATATACGTACTTGTGTAAGTACGTTTATAACTTGGGAGACGATATAACAAAGGGAGAATAATGTTGTCGTGTTGTTTAACAATAGAACGAACTTTTTACTTCAACACATGGCAACCAAGGACGTAACTTAAAGTAACTTAAAAGTCTTTCTTGTTCAACCTTGATCAACCTTTTATTGTTCTTATAAAATATATCACAGTTATTTAAGCAAAAGCTAAATTAATTATGCCGATTGCTGCAAATGAACTTAGTTTCGGATTTTGATCTTTTTGACCCAAGGTCAAGAGGGCCAATTATAAAATGTAATTTTTTAAGACCATTTTTAGTTGACTTCTAATGACACTTCGTTAACTTTAACTTAACCTAAAAACAGAGTTTCTTAGACTTCAAAGAAAGTCTGAAAACCTTTTATTCGACTTGCCTACACAATCTTCTTTGAAGAACTGAGAAAAATGTATACTTGTTAGTTCTTGAAGTTGAATTGTTGTTCAGCTATTATTTTGACGTTAAGTTTTCGGTTTAAGATAGAAAGACTGACTATAATAGTGAGGGTCCTTTCACACGTTCAAGTTATCTGCTAGTCGGCTGCCGAGTAATGTCTGTTCCAAAAGTATGTGACAGAAATGTAAACAAGTGGATAAGAAAATTCACTTGTTGATGTCCCTTTTGTAGTACCACTTACAAATTGAGTGCTTTGATCTGATTATTTGTGTTATCGTGTGTGGGGGAGTGTGTGTGTGTGTGTGTGCATGTGTGTGTGGATGTGGACGGTCACGTTAGAAATTCTATAAGGCTAAATAAAAACTGCTGCAGTACGGGTCGATCCATCAGGTGAAGCTACGCTTGCCGGGGTTGGTCCGTGAATGGGTGCCCATCTTTACTTTCCGAGGCTCCTCCGTACCACGGAAAGCACGTTAAGCCGTTGGTCCCGGCTGTCATTCGTAGATCTTTGACAGTCGTTACGGGTCGTCAGAAGCCCGAAAGTCTGACAACCAGGCTTACCAAGGGGTATCGTATTATTCAGTTACTGGGTTGTGGAGGTTCGATAGGCAGTCGCTCCACGTAAAATATTGGTATTCAGCTGCATTCGGTTAGACTGGAAGCCAACCCCAACATAGCTGTTGGGAAAAAGCTAAGCAGATTGACATTCGCTGGAGATTGCGCGGCATCTGAAAACAGCCTTAGTGTCACTAATAAGCCTTACGTATCAATACCAAATTACTAATTCTGTTCAATCATGTAAACTAATCTAAAATGTGCTTAAATTAACAATAGAATAGCTATTCGGACTATCCTCGGGCTAAGCTTCATTGTAGCCATTACACTTGGTAATAATTTAATTAGAATTATTGAATAATCGGCTTGAAACGTTTGCATAATGCGTAATCAGCCTCAGGCCACAGGCCTGCTCTCTTCGACAAGGAGTGGGCTGTGATCTATCAAGCCTGCGCCAGCCCAGTGCGGGTAGGTAGATGTCACATGTCTTTGACTTTTTGGTTCTAGCACAAACAAATAAACTCACTTTCGCATTTATAATATTATATATATTTAAATACATGTATATAGTAGTATATAAGGTGCTATAAAAATATCTGCCACGGCTGCAATGGGAGATAGTATTGTGTTTATAGATTACAATAGTAAAGATAAATTATTTATCATGTGTCATATTTTTTTTCATACAAAAAATTGTACGTATTTTGCAAGTGACGAACTAGTCAGCTGATTTCAGTTTTCATTCACAGAACAGATGGAAAGAGATAGCAGTTGTTTTCATTGCCGAAGTGCACTTCGCGCGTAATTTGTGAACCACGTTATGCAGAGTAGAGTCAATGTTTATTTAACTACTTTATTTTGTCAAATTGATTTAACTGTGCCGGGGTACGAAATTTCTTCACTATTGTTATCTTTAAACACAATACTACCTCTCATTAAAGCCGTGGCAGATATTTTTATAGCACCTTATATAGTGTAGTGTAGTTTTGTTTGTGTGGTGTATATAGTGTGTGTATATATTTAGGATAAAGACATGCTGCGCCAGCCTTTAATAGTATATTATGCAACTAGTGAATAAAGGACGGATTTAAAGCGAGGGCCATAGATGAATCACGAGCAAGTGAAGGATTCTAACGACTAAATCACGACCATAGGGAGTGATTCATGATGATTGAATCACGAGCATAGCGAGTGATTCAAGTGTTAGAATCCTGAGCGACGCGAGTGATTCATGGTCCTCGATATAAATCCGTTTTATTCAAGAGTTGCATACTATACTTTATACCATGACTACGAGAAAAATAAAGATTTAAGCGAAAATAGACATTTAATGAAGAAAATTTTTTTTTTTTAAATTTGCCCCACTCTAGGAATTTCTTCTGTATCGTGTTTGCGTTTAAAAACATTTAAACTGACATACACAAACAGCCAGACCCGGAACAACTAAATGTAGGTCATACAAATATTTGTTTCGTGCGGGAATCGAACCCGCGACACGCAGCGCAGTAGTCAATCGCTTAACCACTACTCCAACCGTGCCGTCGAAATTAATTTAAATGCACATTAATTTTTTCGCAAGGAGGTTGTATAGCATTGAGATGGATGTTGAATATATTGGTGTTCTAAATTCAAACACCAAAACAGTGATTAAAAGTGCTTTTTATTCACTGTTTTGCGTGAATAAAATAAGCTTTTTAGAGGTGGAATGGTATAAAAGTATTATTTCTATTTTCATCATATTTAAACTTGCTTTGCAGGACTTGGAAAACGTACCGAACCGATGAGGTGACTAAAAGGTGAGTAATTTCATACGATCTATGTAGTAGGTAAACATTTTTCAATTAGTACTGTTGAAGGCACCCCTGTGATCATAAAGTGAGTCACTTTTTATAACGTCACACATAATGGACAGGTGACTCATATCGACCTTTTCTGTTAAATTATGTGTGCACTTATAGGAAATTATTTAATTACAGTGTCGGTTACTTCCATAACTAGGGTAATAATAAAGGTATAGTAGTAACAACTAATCATAAAGCATGTATTTTTAACTTATATTATTACGTAATACATACACACCCACGCTCTTACCAGGGGGGGGGGGGTAGGCAGAAACTATAGAACGCAATCTGCTACACTCTATAATAATATATATATAACTGTGTGTGTGTGTGTTATGTTTTTAATAAAATTAGCGTTGAAATGTGATTCTTTTATAATATAAGCATTTATTCAAAATAATACAGCATGGGTATTTCGATAATTTCGTATTAATTTATATAATAAACTAACAATGAATTTACCAAAATATAATATTCTGACTTTCGAGACATACATTAATTTTCAGTAACTATAAACTTTCCAAATAGGTTCAACCAACCGCCCAAAACTGAGCAAAAATCAAAAATCCATTAATCCTAAAAACACTGAAAAAATTTCACTGACAACCATGAATTATTCAAGCACCAACTAAGACGTTCTTAAGCACTGAAAGCTCCAATTCCAAGTCAAGAACGTAGTGCTTTAAAATTCTCACTAGCATTATAACACGTGATATATGAATAGAGCGCTCTCCTCGTAAAATTTCAAATTAGCTCTTTTCTCCTTCCTTTCATAATATTTTCTCGAGATCGCGAAGGATTAAGAGAAATGAGAAAGTTAGTGGTTCTTATGATTTTGTTAGGGTATTTTGTTTGTTTAACGACTAGCTTTAACCCGCGATATTTCGCGGTTAGCGCGTTCGTTTTGTATAACTTTTTAATAAGTCAGAATTTTTAATTCATATTTTTTATGGCACCTCTTTAGGTTGATGAGCTAGACGAATATCAAAAAAAAAATTGCCTAGGTCTTAAGGGAGAGGCCTGAAAATTTATTCGCTGTTACAATGTATAATAGATGTTCAATTTATTTCAGTTTCAGCAAGTAAAAGATATGGAGTGGTGACTGGAAAAAGCCTGTGGTCTGGATGAATCTGGATGCGGAAGACGAAAAACCAGGTGTTAAGGCGAGGTTTTAAAAGGCCTATGTTGAGAAGAGGACTGTGCTGATTAGATTGACTGAAAAATGTTAGGTATATAAAATAATTCCAATTTAACGACCACAATTGTTATCATCGTTAAAATGGAATGATAAAACTTGGTGCTCAGTGGACTTTTTTTTTTTTCTTTCTCAGTTAATTTTAAATGATGGTCTGACAGTTGGAGTACTTTATGCGGCCTACCCAAATGTCCTTTTGTTGGTATTGTTCGTCAAGTCGTTGAGCTCCGTAAGTTCTAAGTTGAGCTCCCCGATTACTGACATATGCTTGCACTAACTGGATAGGTCCACTCAAATCTATGTGATTCTTTCCATAAACGACCATTTCAGACAATAATCTACATGGTCCTCATATGGCCTGACCAAGATTACGTCTGGACTTTAAAAAAGCCTTTGACGCCTGAGTTTGTTTGCCCATTTCTTCTCAGGGATAGTCAGATAGGACACGTCGTAAAAGAAAGATAAAGAAGAAAGGACATGTAAAAGTGGTTCCAACAGTCTATTTTCCAAATAAACAATTTCATTTAATTTAATTTCTATATTGAAAACAGTCAAGGAATAAATAAATTCATGTTCGCAAAAATACAAGCTGTGAATGGATACCCCAACCAATTGGCTGCTCAATTCACATTACCAGCTTGTATCAGCAGGCCTAAAAGATGCAACATTCTACAATCAGATATCTTGTAGAGAGCTGCTTGACTAATAAGAGTTGCTCCTGATGAGGAATAACTCTTCCCAGCCAGATCTTCCTACAACTCTTAAACTGAAAAAAGTATCTGTACTAAATGATCTGTCAGACCAAAGTTTTAAATAATATGAACGTGCTGAAATATTATAGAAGTAGGTACCTAAAATAACAGATTGGTTTATATTTATATTTTGTCTTAAGAGATCTTTAAAATATTCAAAACATTGAGTTCAAGCAGTGAGACTGCTGAAGCGTCAAATATTATGGTGAAAACAATAATATTTTATCTAGCACTTGAATGTTTTTACTGTCATGCCCACATTACCCATTATTATAGTAATAAACAGACAGACTGGATGGAAGAATGAAATTGTCAGTTCAATAAGAAATAATTGCAGGATTTTTAAAGTGTCGTCGACAGATTCTTTTAACATTTTAAAGTTAATGCTGATGATTATAACAATGGCTTTTACAACGTAAATATTACAACTAATACCTTTACTAATCCTAAATGATCAAAACAGTCATATCTTGAACTAAAGAGTATTTCCATGATCCAAACAAGATTCGATCTTTCCAATTCAATTTGACATTATTTTTTATACATTAGCGAGGTGCACATTGTACAAATTCTTCAATTAGCGAACAAAATCATGACATCTTTTTAGTGTCACACAATTTTATTCCTTAACCATTCAGCATGCAAGGTACACATTTGCTCACAGCTCTCGACTACAACTACTTACGCGTTTATGTTTCAGAGAAATAATATTATAACTTTGGAGGACACAAAGCTAACCCCGCTTTTATAATTAGTCACCAAAGCTCGTGAATCATTCAGACATCCTGCCTTGCTAAGAGGAATTCATATTGGACGGTACATTGACAAAAAGGCTTAAACGCCAACTCCAAAAATAAAATGTGCCCGCTTCGGTAGAAAATATAAAACGACGATGGCCGTTTGGATCTATCTTAATTTAGAGTGTGGGTAGTGACAGTTCGTTAGACTAATGCTTGTGAAGTTATGTCTAATGTCTGTCAATGAATTTGAACGATTTGCAAAGGATTATTCGTGCATTACGGGTTTCTTACTAAGCCTGATAGATTTGTGAGTATGCCTGCTGACTTATCGCTCATATTTGTAAATTAATCTGTTCTAAAACTTTGTTATTGTTATAATCAGGAATGGTATAATATAAAGTTGTCCAGTCAAGAAAATTTTAGTAGACAGCTTTATTTTCTTTATTGTTTACATTATAGGCGTACGTTGCCATTTCCCATACTTTTTAATAATTAAAAACGTTCGATTCGTATTCACATCGAACCAAATTCAGATAAAATTTGTACGAAACTAAACACTGGTAAACATAATCATGACTACGGTCACGACTACATTGAACATTCAAATATTTCATTCAATCATCAGCTTCAGTCCGGCCTTTATTTGCATTGGGCTGCTGATTGATATCTCCTATCCACAGCTCTAAAACAACCTTTCTAACACTTGACTTTTTATAAATAGTTCATGCTTACAACATTTTTATACATAAAAATGGCATTATAGTTCAAGTGTATTTCTCGTTATTTATCTTATTTGGTATACAAAAAAGGCGTACTAGATTTGGAAAAATTGTCCGACCGGTTAAAAACGTCAAATTATTGCAGTGTTTAATGGATTTAATTAATATACCGTCTATGTTTATGTATATCAAGATGCCGTATTAAAAAGTAAAGGGTTGGTGATTGGTGCGAAAATTCTCATTTTTGCGATTCGTTTGTTTACGAAATCTGACATGTAAGTTAAAATACACTGTAACTACATTATCAATGTTAATTACCTCACGACATAAGAGCCATTATTCTTTGAAGGCACTTAGTACATTTTTCGTTTGTCTCCTCCCATTTTATACGTTAAAAGGCGAGAGCAAAGACATTTCGTTCCACGGCGCTTGTTTAATTCATTTCTAATTAGCGACGCGACAGTTACTGAGGAAAAAATGTCCTCTGAAATATGTATGTTACGTGTGAATTTAAGTCAGGTTAATATTCTAGGGAATGTTACACGGAAATTATAATATTTTTGAGAAAGTTGGTGGGGTATTGTTTTAGGATAATGTAAAGCTTTTGTAACATTATTATAATATAATTTTGATAATTTAATTACGAGGTAGGCGCATGTGTTTTGTTTAATTAATTCATTGTTGATTACAATCACCATCTTGTTAAGCGGATTTCATAAATTAATTAAATGAATGAGAATTATAAAAATGAGTCAACTGAATACATTAAAGAAAATTACAAAAAAACACATACAGTATCTAATCTAAAACGTGCCGCAATTATTGCAATGGATTAAAATAAAATTATTGTTTAATTTTAACCAATTGCAATTGATGGAAACTCTCATCCAGTATTTAATCAATTGAGTCCGTACTTAAGTGAAGAACTCACTAGTTTATAAAATATAACAATATGATCATAATTTAGATAATTATAACTGGAAATAATATCAACCCTTACAATAAAGTAAATTACACGTTCAATCACTCAGATCTCGTCGTTATCACAATCGTTATGTTCTTTGACCTTTCGTTCACTTACACATTATTTGTTTTCATTATTAAGAGCGTGCATTGTGTGGGCAACGTCGCAAATAGATGTCAAATATCTCGCTGTTTTGATTAATTTGGCAAAATTACTGTATGAAAATATGAAATATGGCTAACTAGCGAACTATGAAACGAAACGAAACGATGACTATGAAATGCAATATTAATATCGTAACACCGAATATTTAGTTTAGATGTAAAAAAAGTATTTGTAAACTTTCCAAATGACTTTTTTACACCTAAAACGGTTACAACATCAAATTCAGTGCTATAATTGCAATTCAATATATTCTAGTTCACTAGTTAGCGATATTTTATATTTCCATACAATAATATTGGGAAATTAATCAAAACAGGTATATATTTGACAGCTATTTGCGACGTTGCCAACTTTAAGAACAAACGCTCTTAAAGTGTACTGTAACTTGACTCAAGCATTAACAAGCTAATCAGTGATTTACGTACAATGCAGAGTCACCCAGTCAACAAGCCAAGTCACTCTTCAACCATTTGTTTGCGTAAATTCGTTTCAATTAAGAAAATACAGCTAAAGTAATGGCGGCTGTGAAAACAGATCCGGACGTAATTCCAAAGCAAATTCGTTTGATGGACTCACTTAGTCAAAATAAATGTACAAGTTAATAATTCATCATCAACGTTCAATTCAATGTTTTAGGATGATCCAAATTGAAACGGAAGACGGTTTCAGATTTAATCTCTTATGAAAAGTTTTTCTTTTATTATTGGAAATATTTATCATGTTTGACGTTTCAGGGTAGGTTTAGAGATTTATCGTTTTCTCCCATTTTCGTTAATTGTGAGCCATCTTTTAATAATTGTCTATTTAAAAAAAAAACCTATAGGTATCAAGTGATTTTCATGGCTGATGAAAGGCAGATGCTTATTACTGGTGTGGCGGAATCTACAACGCCACATGCAAACTACGCATCACACTGACTTTAGGAAAAAATCCTGCATCGCGCAAGCAAAGTTGGACGCGCTACTAGATATATAGGTACACAACGTCCTGATATCTAGCCCGTCGAGCAGTAGCCAGATACCAGACACAACACCCGTCTGGAGGATCCTCGTTGTTCTATGAAGGATGAAGAACTTTCACCCTGTTCCTCATACCTCTATACCCTTCAACGTTAATCTATTGCCATTGTACTAAAGGCAATAATAAGATGTCTATTGCCAACAGCCTGCCACAAACATTTTATTATCCAAATCAGCAAGCCCAGTGTTATTTGTTTTCCTTATTATTTTAATCAAAAATTTTATGTCACCGCCTGACAACCCGAACAGTACTCAACGGTTCAACACACCAAATTTAACCAATACCTATCTTCGAAATTTTAGTAATCACGGCGAACAGCTGCGAATTATCGCTTTGGAGACATCGAATCCAAAAAGTAAATTACAGAAGGTCTGTTTCGTAAAAACTAAACTAAACTAAATTTTATCATTCAATTCAAACTGCGTCTTTGTCAAGTTACGCGCGAAATTTGAAAATGCAAAATTTAAATGCAATTTTATGGCACTTAACGATTAAATAAAAAAAAATGTGATTTTTTTTCTGGTTCATTAGCACTACAAATCTAATTGAAACACTTTTCAAAAATGGGTGTAATACCCTATTGCGTTCTTGTCAAGATATTTTAAGTAGTAAACCTTCTGTAATTTTTAAATTCAAGAACAAAATGAGAGCACCTGTTTTGGACGCAAACAATATCTGTTGCTTCTCATTATGGAAATGTGTGCCGTTTTAAATAATTTTACTGTCACGTCCCTTGTAGACTTCATTATCGTAAATATGTGACAGCCGCTTAGCTTAGCAGATATGCGTACGAGTTTTATTTGGGATTTAGATTGAGGGTTGTAAGGTTTGAAGTATATTGGTGCATATTTTAGGGTTAACGTTTGACATTGACGATTCAAAAATGGAAAAGGATAATTTATATGTAAATTTGAGTTACACTGACATTCAGCTGACTCGGCAGCTGAATGTCAGTGTAACTCAAATTTGCCAATTTATATGAGTGTGTTTCAAAATGTTGAAATAGTTAAAATATACACATTCTGCGTTTACCACAGAATTTACTCTTGGCAACATTAAAACTCTATAACAAAACAAAAGTAAATATACAAGACGCAAAAAAATTATTCTAAAGTCAAACAGAAAATATTATACAAAAGAAACAGCTGAAACTTTCCTATCACACAATAACTTCTCAGCGAAAGGACCACTTAGGTTTTCTGAACAATTTTAATTTACTCACTTAATATTACCCTACAAAAGTTTTTTCCAACTTTCCATCTTCAAACTTACTTCGGGTTGATTTTCAAGATAATTTTTGTGAGACCTCTAAAAAGTTTTAATGTGCCCAAACCCACAGTTCTCTTTACCATGAAATTCGAAAAAAAATGGCTATAAAATTTTTAGGACATCTTTTGGACATAAAAAGTAAATTAATCTTAAAGTTCAATGAAAAACGCCATTGAATGTTCATGCTTGTAAAAAATTATGGCGATAAATGTGTCACCGTGGATTTAGTATAGTCTTATCAGAAGGGCTTTTGACGAATACCAATGATAAGAAAGACAGTGATTGTCGTAAAAGTGGATATCTTTTTATTCGTTTCAGGGAAACGAGTGTAGCTATATCCTTTCGGAATGTGCTCGATCTTGCCGAGATTTCGTAGCAACATATCGTCGACTTTAAAATCAGTGCTGTAAATATGGAATGAATTTGGGAATAGAATTCATCTATGAGGAGACCGATTACTTACTTACTATTATTACGTATATGTTGCTATATTGTCGATTAGAAAAATATGTTTCCTTGATTATAACACAAATCTACATGTTCATTTTCAATGTTTAATGGCTTATGCATAAAAGTTGCTTAAAGTAAAGTAATGATTAACATCAGAGGGGCAATTACCGTCATTTTTAAGACCGTTCCAATTCTAATCTCATTCGCAATCTGTCAAAAATACAATCAATTTAACAACATTTTTAATCAGTTTGACAGATTGCGACTTGAATGTGAACGTATTTTAATTATGAGAATTGGCCTTCTGGTTGACCATATTTTTTTTTACCTTTAACCTTTCGTATTGAAAATTAAATTAAAAATCCATTGTGGTACTGGATCCATGTTCTCCGATACCAAGGATCCATGTTCTCCGATACCAAATTAAACATCTCATAACTTTAAGCATCGTTTATGAATAAACCTCATAATGTTTGATAAAAAAAATAATGGAATAAAAAAGAAGAATAGAATAGAACATTCATTTGTCGTGAACCAGTATTATGTACTTTTACTGTAACTAGTAATAGTTCCATATTATTGTTATCGCATATTAGTATACCTACTCATAAAATTATACCAATCCATTTAATCTGCAAGAGCTCTTTGAATAGATTTAGTCCATGCCTGATTACATCGAATACGTCTTCAGAAACATAACAATAGGAAAAATAACTGTTAGGTTATCAATCTTTATTAAAAGGTATTAAGTTGCTACTCCCGAATTTCTTAAAAAAAAAAAAAAAGTAATAAAAACTAAAACCCAACTACGGCAAAAGTCAACTAAATCCGGAGTCACACGTATTAGGGGATAAGTCAAATAGATTACGTGTGACTCCGGATTTTAATTAGTCTGTCTGTGATGACTTGTTTATACCTTTTTAGTTGACTTTTGCCGTAGTTGGGTTTTAGTTTTTATTACTTTTATTTTTATTTAAATAATTTTGGGGCTATAAAATATATATTTTTGAAATGTGCTAATTAAGCCCTTTCATTTGATACCCAACATGACCCCATTAAAAATCTTTTTTTTTTAATTCATGACATTTTGTCCTCTTGAGGGCGCCATATTCAATTTAATGTGACTCGACATATCCTATAACCATCGGACGACCGAGACGCTTCCAACGATACCCCATTTGTCAAATTATGTTGAGTAGATTAGAAGTTATGAGGGAACAAATGAAATCATAACCCTCCTTTTTGCTTCGCCGAAGTCGGGTAAAAAAGTTTGTAACGGGCGGTCTGATTTCAAAACAAAGTTTTCTAAAGAGGGTGAGTCACCGCGAACATTTGCCTCGCGAATTTGTTTCGCAAGCATTCGTTGCGCGAGCTTTTGTGACACAACGAACATTCATTCGTGAAACGAACAGTTTATCGAGTATGTGAATCCAAATGAGCAACCAATTCTCAAGAAGTTACTCACGAACGAGTGTTCGTTTCGCTAATGAATGTTCGTCGCGTAACAAAAGCTCGCAAAACGAATGTTAGCAAAAAAAAAATTGCGAAACCTATACTAATACCAGTGAGAACCTTCTTTTATAAAATCTATTTATTGGATTCATGACGGATAATATTGTATATGTAACCTACAGGGGATACTGGGTTTTCTGGGAAAAAGACATTTTCTTTTCAGATCATGTTATATTATTATACTTAATCAAGAATCATAAATAAGTATCAATTTTATGATCTTATCTATATCTTTAATACTCATTTATTCAAGCAGTATTTCAAGAGAAACCTTCACGTGGTGACCATGCCTTAATACGTTTTAGACTCACTTACGCCAGTGAATTATTGGTTAGTTACTTGCTCACTCACCGACAAGCTTCCCTCTAACCCCTTTTGCTACTAGCACGGAATACTAAGCAGCTAGTAGTAGGTATAGAATGTAGTGTACTTATATTTGTTAACTTCAGTTACGCAATGCAAATGTTAATAACCAAACCGGCACCCCTAATTGTGTAATACACGATCAATCACAATCTGAATCGTTTTCAAACAGATAATCCATTGCTCACAAGTTCCAAAAAAAAATCTTCTCAACAACCTTAAATAACGCAATGAATGTTGTTGAACTGTCAAAATGAAACAGATTAGTCTTAATCGTTTACGAAAATGTGTTACGCAATTAGAAAGCATTTTGAGGAAATTGTGAAACAAATTGGCATGTTTTTTCTTCTAAAAGCTGCTATCATTATAATTATCAGTCTATGATAGTACTGGGGCCGTATGACGTATGTCACCTTTTTTTTGCAGTGTGAGTGAGAGACGGAGCTATACAAAGCAGATAGCAACATCCCGTTTTCGCAATAGAATAATGATAGTATTCATACTTCATAACATGGCCCCAGGAATAAACAAGAGAATTAATAAAAATCTTTTATTATTCAATTTTTATGATTTATTTTTTTCGTTTGCAATAAAGAGTCTCCTATCTTCATAGGTTCGTATCTATCTTCATTTTTGTGGGTCTATACAAAAGCAGTCTATGTATCTACAGCAGCATATTCCGATAAGCCGTTTTGATTGATTGATTGACCAGGGTATTAAGCTCAAAAAGGAAACTCCCCATCACGCCATATTGATGTTCAAAATATTCCTTTTCATTGTCTGCCGTATTTTTTCACTAATGCACTCTTAAAATTCAATTTTCCAATAGAATTCTAGCCAGGGGTGACGTCATTAAGAAGATAAACATACATTCTTCTACATTTTATTTTCTAGAGGCACAGGAAAAAACCTCTCTTCTCGCATTTAGAAGCTTTTAGCTGTAATCCCGACGGTGTCCAGGAGCGCCGTACTAACGTCTAGGTTTTCATGTTTAATTAAATTCGTCTCTAATTAGTTCGCACTATAACTAAGGCAAGAAAATGCAGGAAATGTCGTGAATATTTTCGGTAGCAAACCGAATATTGGATTTTTTGTAAGGCGATGTCGTGGCTGGTAATTCAAATTTCTGTCTGTGTTTTCTTTAAAATAAAACGAAAAATACATGTTAGTAAGTTATAGATGTTTGTTTTTTTTTTTTTATCCACAACGAGGAAGCTCTTGGTCTGAATCTCAACTGATGGTAAGTGATGATCAGGCCGAAGGTGGAAGCGAGCTTCACCCGGAATCCTCAACCACAGAGGAACTGGAAACCTCTAACAACCGGAACACCACAATGCTGATAACATTGTAGTTATGGCAACAGGCTTAGATAAGATGGTGGTAGCTAGCCAGGCGGACTTAGAACAAGCCCTACCACCAACCAAATCGAGCAGAAAATTTTGCCCCCACTGGGAATCGAACCCGGGACCTCTGGGTCTGAGACAGGTGGTCTAACCACTAGACCACAGAGGCGGTTGATTAAAGTAATGCTTTTATTATTTACTTAAATACGATTTCTACGAATCATGACGCACAAGTCACTGAACACTTAATCAATCAATCATTTGTTTACTGAACATAATTGAGTACACAATGGCCTCTTTCAATTTATTTAATAAAAAATATTGTCAATTCTGTGGAGACTTAACTCCATTTTACTTTATTTTCAAATATTAGATTCGAAAACAAACTTTATTGTGCTATCCGCATGAAAAATATTTTCATAAAATAAAAAAGCATTTTTTTTGGCCAAAAAAACAAATGAAACAACTCGTCAAACTGGAATAATAAAGGATACTAAAAACAAAATACAATTTTGCAATTTTTACGATGTAACAAAGATAAAACACTTTATTAGTGACACGTTCCCCCGGGCAAATGTTTTATGTCTCTACAATAATGGACCAAACCACATAATTTGTATCTGTCTTGTAATATATGTAGAAAATACATGAAATGTAGCACAACATTCTGAATTACTGTTAAAGTTTTGTGAGAGTGAGAAAAAATAAATTTCTTCTGGGAGCAGTTTGTTCTGAACGAAGTTGTTTGTAATCACAATTCGTGATTATAAATTAGGATTGAAAATATAATTTAGAAGCATACCCCTAGTGTTCACTCATAACTTTTTCGTTTTCGAGATCATTTGATGTGATGCCCAAAAAATACCGAAGCGGGTACGAGGTACAGATACCAGCACGGTTCTTGAGCGCTCGGCGGAAGAGTGGGGATCGCTTTGCACATCGTACACTTATGACATAATACGTAAAGGGACCCAATAACTCACTTCTGCGCAGGTGACGGTTAGCGCTCAAGAATCGTGCCGATGATTATACGGTACAGTTATACCTCGTATCATAAGTGCTTTGTGGGACAAGCCATGCTATCGTGCTGGAAGGGTTTTAAGTCTATAAACAAAACCTAAAGACGAGGAGATTGTTAACTATTAACATGTGAACATAGCTGTTCTCAAAACTTTCTCATTAACATGCTAAATGTAACACAACAGCTTAAAATAACTTTAAGCTGCTGTTGAGGAAGATACTATTAATCATAAATAAAAAGAGGAGGAGAGACAGACAGATTAGGAAGAAGTTTTGAGTACCTATAATTACAGCAAAATAAAAAAATAATCCCTTTAATACACCGTTCTTGCCCAAACAGTCCACGTTTATTGTACAAAATTGTGTGTCCTTTTTATCTTTTGAAATTTATGCTAACGACGGGTGTCAGAATGAAGAATGGCTTAATGCAGAATCCAGGGAATCCGATAATTATATTCATGTTCCTGTAAACGTTTGCAGAGTACAGAGTTTATGTTAGGGTCTTATTTTTATGTTAATGGATCTCGTTCGCGTATACTTTACAATATTGTTCGATAATATGAGTTTTCCAGGTGTGATTTTTGCTTTTGTTATGTTTTTCTGATCGATTACCAACATAGCTTGCAGAATCAGCTTATAAAGTTCCCATTAGTGGGACGAAGACCTCCTCTCTGTGAGAGGCAGTGGGCCATTGTACACCACGGGTGCAAGTGCGAGTTAGTGGATGAAGCATGTCTTCGAATTTTCGGCTCGAAGCCATGCCTTATTTCTCACTATGTTTTTATTCACCGTTTCGAGCGCAGTCATAGTGATGAAATAAATTATATTAAGTAAAGTGTCTGCGCCTGTTCGAACCCACGATCTAAGACACGTAAGTTGAGGCCATTACCACTATGCTAAAAAATTTCTTCCCAACCCACCACCACCAACATAGGTTTCAGTTAATTTAACTTCCTGACATTTTGAAAGCGTCTACCCCTGAGTAATTGAGCAGCAAGGGCCTTTGGTGCTCAATCACTCAGGGCTTGCTGCTCAAACACTCATATATTAAAATATTATGTTCAGGCTTTATAAAGCCTTCAAAAGTGGCAACATGTGTGTTTTTATGCTCATTATTTTGGCAACATTGTGTTCGCTGTCAATGTCATAGTGACGTTATGACTTTTTCATAATTTATCTGTGGTGACTTTCCCGCCAATACCTGAACGAAAACCTTTGTAAATTCGGTCGTCGTAAAATAAAAATTGTAATACTGTAAGTCTTGGGTTTACACAATAGTATATCAATAACTAGTAAAATTTCCCATTAAATAACTATCAAACTAACGTCGACTATGCAGAGCTCTGCCGGGTCGTCAGCATTACTTAACGTCCTATTTATTACATGCGCTTTCATTAGGGGAGTTTTTCATTTCAACATCATTTGGCCGAGGTCCAAATTGTTCTAGATACTCCCAATTCATCTTACTCGGCGAAATGCTGTTAAAAAACTTCTCAAGGCTTGCCCAGTATTTATTATATGACCTTTATATTGAGTAGTCCATATCGTTTACATGACATGTACATAAGTAGATGCTTGAGAGATATTTGAAATAACGAGTGGGTATATCAACGCAATATTGAATTTAAATTTCCTATTACATGATTCTAAGTAACATCAATCTCATTTAAGTTCATTAACATCTTTTAAAATGGCCGCTAAAACAATTATTCCATCAAAATTAATCAGCTTGACACTGCTGATGATGTGGCCAAGAATTATTATTCTTAAATCTCCTCCCACAAATTAAACCAGGACCCACTTAAAAACACGTTTGAGTACTTCGTCAAAAAATTCGTCCTTGGACAATTAAATTCACTCAACGCAATACTGGGTCACAGAATAGATAGTTACAGAATGTCGACCTACATACAACGAGCAAAAACGCACGCACACTTATACACGCGTCTACGTAGAGCGAGCAAAGTTTACCTACATAAAAAAAAAACTGATATTTCAAGTAACTACACTACATGCGGTTGCTGACCTAGAAAAAATATCATCTAATCGATTTATTTTTATTTTATCATGTTTTGATATCGATACCCATAACTTCTGCGGACTTACGCTACCTAATTTAATTTGACTGTATAAATTATTTTGTTTACGCTCGGTGCATAGAGCCAGCTTTCTGTACCAATCTATTCTTTGACTCGGTCATTCTCTCCGGGTACTCGTGCAATTTTTTACGTGTCAGGCAAAAAATAAGCTTGAGACAAAAACAAATCATCCTTTGTGGGCCTCCTTTTGTCGCCTGTCCCAAAAATGTAACCGAGTGGGATCTTAATTAAGAAACTGGGTGATTCTGTTAAAGTGTGCCTCATTTTGTTATGGTAATGTCGGGTCTTTTTGATTTTTGGTCGCAAAATGAGAATAATGTAGGGATCATTTTTTTTTTAAAGTATGTAGAAGAAATTCGAAATTCTTTTTGAACTGAATCTTTAAATATTTTCTGTTTTCTGATTTATGGAAAGTAATTATGTTGAAATGTTTGAAGTATTGCGAAAAAAACATTGTAAACAAGTTATTTTCAAAAGCCTCAAAACCTCTATATTTATAAGCAAAACAGGAATTTATTTTATTCTAGCTTCTAATCTATAGACCCAAGTAGTCCCCTAATGTTGAAATAGGTCACGCAAGACCACTTCCCCCATCTCGTTTGTCGTCCAGTCGGTCAAAGTAGGTTACACGTCCCCTTTTATTTTGTATAAGTATATATGAACAAAGTCAGTCAGATGTCAATGACCTTTGGCATTGCTTATTGTCACGCTATAGCTATTGTCTGAACGAAGGGAGACTTCATGTTTGTATCGAGAGAAATGTTTCTGAGGCATAATAAAGATATTTCAGTACGGAACATCTAAAATGTTACTACAAGTTTTGTTAATCGTACGTGTGGTTATATAGGTTGGATTTTTGAGATGGGGCAATAAGGACAGCTACCTTAACCGTTGCAGCTACAGGAAAACAGTATTAGGAGACTGTCCTTAACTTTTTAAGAATGTCTCCATTGAAAAAAAAATACTGTCAGCAGGAAAATGGGCAATTTTTGCAAAATCTTTTTTATGCCAATCGATCCTGCTTCATTTAAGGATCAAAAACCTCTATTGGACCAACTCGCAAAAAACTTTTCCCATACATTTAGGCAGGCAATGAGACTACATGCGTGACGTGATAGATTGTATACCTATTATATTTAAGATTTGTCAAGTATAATTATTATAATAACCTAATAAAACCACCGTTAAGTACTTCTCTGTCGCCACAATACATCTTAGATTGAAGAAGCATGAACTCACTAAAAATTGCGTTTGAGAATGCAGCTGAGAATTTAGTAATACCTATAACAATGTTCTAAATTCAACAGCAATCACTTTGACCCTCCATCACGTGTGATTTTAAGATCTGTAACATACAGCTGTTGTCTCTATCTGCAACTTTTCAGAACATTTAGTCCAAATTATAACTAGAATTATAATATTATACGACTACTTACCACAATACAACTAGTTCTTAAACAATAGCAGAGGACTCTGAACAACGTGAGGCATGTAATGGATTTGCTAATTGTAGAGCTTGCTATTATGGCGAGTACGCGACATCTGTACCTATTGCTGTAATTCTAGCAATGACAACAGGAACTGACTACGTACTTTGGTGATACGCGCAGGATATAATCTAGGGTATGCTTGAGTGAAATCGCTTTGAAATCTTATTTTGAAACCTTATAAATTTCTTTTCCATCGTTTATTTTCGAAGATTTTCTTGGTCTGTTACACTTTTAGTAAGTAGACTTTGGAAACTCGTAAGAATATAAGCAGTTGACTCAAAACAACCTACGATTGACAAAGCACAGAACCGGTCGAACTGGCGCTGCTTGGGGAGGCCAATAAGGAATAGGATACATTGATTCTGATCTTAACATGTAAATATTACATGCCATGTATTTTTTTAATAATACATGCATATAAAGTAACGAACGCCCTTGACATCAGCCACACAGGAGTAACAAGCCCGGGTAAACAAGTATTCTTGGAGATAGGGTGTTTATTTAGACCGCAATTACCAAGAACATACATTGTGAATTTAGCCAATAACATTTTGACTTTAAGAATTTACAAAGACCTCAAACAAAATTGCATTTTATTATTTTAAATTCGCCAAGTCAGTCCACAATATAGAATATTGAAAGGCGAGTCTTGAACAAAATTGCCAAATCATTGCATACTTGGGCAGCATCGAGTTTAGCACGGACACTATTGGATTCTCGAACGGTATTTTTAGCTATATAGATATTTGAAATTAGCTTTTTATATTGTGAAATTTCCGGGTCGAATTTTGCTCAAGTTAAGAAGGCCAAAATCTCTAGTGAAAATAGCTTTACCATCTCGCTCCGGGTTCATACAATTTCGAGATTTTTAGCATGATCAGCCTGCTGGGACAGAGGCTTCCTCTCTGTGAGATGGAGTGGGCCGTATTCCACCACGTGGTTCCAGTGCGTTAGTGATTTTTCATAATAGTATCTATGCAAAAAATGAGCTGCCTGGCATGAGCTCAGCTCGACAAAGGTATGAAGCCTAGAAGGTTCACTGTTCCACCGCCATCGTCTGTAACTCTTTTTTTTTTTGCCATCGCTCGCTTTGTGGGCTTTGTTATTACCTTCTATAGTTCTTTTACAGAGAATTTTATGCATTCAACAGTACCTTCAGCGAAATTTTAGTGTACCAACTCCCTGGCCGTCCCACGGTAGAAAATTTAAAAAAATGTTTTTAGATAAATTATATTACCTTATTATACGGTACGTGTAATAAAACGACCAATTGGAACCGTGCACCTAGCGTTTCACAAGTGCCCATGCAGGTTTATGTGAAATAAAATATTTTGATTTTGAAAAAAAAAAAACCTCAACGAAAAATGAAATATAACGAAGTTTTGGTGTCGTGGCTGGGGAGTTTACACCCTGGCGGTGCCACCACGATTTTGTTATACTTCTAGGCGCAACCCGGACATGGTAAACACTTAATAATTGTGATGAAATTGTTCATTTCCGCCTACGAAAAAGAACAGACTCGTTGTCGACAAGAATACAAGCCCGTCGTTCACTTAGAGAAATCAGTCAGTCGGGCGTTCACAGACAATGTCTCAGAAAGTTTTGAATACTTGTTCTAGCGGAAAAATGCACCGCATGTTACTCTTTCTATCTTTGACCTATTTCCACCCACAGCTAAGTAAAGTTGCTCTTATGAAGACATTCGTATTGTCGCTTTGATCTCACAATTCTCCAGGAAAACAAAATTACGGAAGGTTGGTTGTACGAACAAATTATGAAACACAAATAAACTCCGCTCCCATCTCATCAATAAACATAAAGTGCTTATCTGTCATAACATAGCCTGTTTCCCTTCCAAAAACAACATAAAAAACATAATTAAAAACAACACGACGAGAGAATTTTATAAACAACCGTTTTACCCAATTACCTTGACTATGAAACTGAAATATTTGCTTTGATGTCGCAAGTTAGGCACGGTCCAGTGGTAACCCGTTGATTAAAAATTAGGAGAAAAAAGCCTTTCATCATACCTCTGTCGTATAAAGGGTTGGTCACAGAATTGATTTTTCGTCGGATAAAATAGTTGGGCAAAATATGAAAAGCTTAAAATATCTGAAAGTTTATGTCAAAGCATTGGGGCCAACGACAAAAGCTGCGACTAGCTTTTTAGGCTTATTCATACCTGCATATGTTTTTCTCGATATTAATTTTTCTCAATTTATTCTGAATTAGGTACAAACCTTTACCAGAAAAACATCAAAACAAAACTGTATTTGTATAATACCATTTCATTTCATATTGAAAATACTACTAAATAAGTATAAATCGGGTAGAAAAGCCTTACGCCCTTTGTCCACAGCCTCCGTCAACGGGATTTTAATTATTGGAACTGAACGTGACGTCCTGTTGACGGACGTGCGGTGAATGCGCGCTCATACTAAATGACATGTATGTATCGCTACTTCAGCGCCGCCATCTCGTTCCCATTAACGTCCCGTTGACGTGGCGGTGGACAAACGGCCTTAAGATGAAAAAGAACGATAAATCAAATGCAGGCTCAATTCCCTTGTTCTGACCTGAATTTGACTGAAGGTTAACTGTGTGCCTTCGCCTTAACCAGGAGGAGGAAAAAATTATTGGACCAACAACACGAAATTTTATAAAACCCAGAATTTACTGGCTTTATATTTTAAAAAGCGTGGGTTTATGACGTGCTATTCACTTAATCGGTAAGTACACCACACACAGTTTTAACAGTCACGAAATATAAAAATGTGTTTTTATTAATGTTTTTTAAATCGTTATCAATTTATTTTGTTTTAATAGACGTGGGAGAGGATTAGATGTCTAGACAGCCTATTGAGGATTGTACCTATGTTATTATAATATTCGCTTTTTAATGTAAAGGTCGAAGTATTTTTTTTAATAACATCACTCTTTTTATTACCTGAAGGGTTAGGTAGAGATGTACCTATAGTACACCCACATTTTGCCAGTTATGTTTAAGTCCCATGTAATAGGGGGTGAGCGTATTGCCATCAACTGGGCATAAATCCAGACTTCGGGCTGCTACTGAGAAATTCCAGATTAAGCTAAAGATTAATTTATTTAAGGAATAATCCAATAACACTTTGTCCGGTCAGGAATCGACCCCAGGACCTCATGTTCAGCAGTAGCGATTGCGACCACTTGACCAACGAAGCATATTAAGGCAGGTCGGAGTCATATTATTCATTAAGGGCCTAAAAGTCGTCAAATTGAAAAAAAAAATACCTCCAAACCGAAAAATAAACCGCTGCTATTAAAAAAATACTTCAAATAAGATCATGAAACTTGGCACACTAACTAAACTAACTATAAAGCAGCGACTATGTTTTTTTTTTTTTAATTACCATTATTTTCGCCGTAAAAAGCAATTACCTAAACTTTTGCCGATTTGCAGCCGCCTCCATCTCGCTCGCACTCAGTCCGCGAGTAGTATGGTGCGAGCGAGATAAAAACCTGAGGCTGTGGAAGAATTGTCATTTTCATATTCCCATGTGACTTTCTTATTGCTTTATTCTTAAGTCATTCCTTTTTTGTCCACAACACACTCTTGTCTATCTTCAAAGTTTGATAAATGATCTCCTTTATCATCATACGTTTTTTGTGTTGCCCGTTGTAAAAAGTGATTAACGAGTTGAATCAGTAGCGAGAATGTGAGTATGGCAACAATTTTAATAAGCGCAGCTGAAATTACATATTCAGTTCCCATATCAAGCTGAATGTATGCATATTATTTAACAGAATGGCGAAAATGGTTTAAACTCGGCTTATGGATCAACTTGGTGTATGTAATAATGCCGACACTCTAACAGTAACGAAATTATTTTAACAATTTAAATAATATTGTGTTGTTCAAAAATAAATTCCAGCTTCACAACATCCGCAACACAGGGAAAATGGCGGAAATTCTGACTGAAGTGGTTCAAATACCTACGAAATGTTGAATCATCTCTCGTTTTATACAAAATACTTCATAGCTCATACCAAGGTAAGACTTTTAGTCAGTCAGCATGTCGGCTACGAGTCTGACTGCCTACATGATGAACGGATCACCACTAAAGTCACACCAATAATTGCTGAATAAATAAATACTGTCCCACTGCACTGCAAGGTTTCTCATACAGAAAAAGCATGAATGAGCATTGATCATCACGCTTGCTCAAGACGAGTTGGCGTGTTTTGCTCGCGCAATAATTGGTCGCGCTTTAGCAGGTAGGTAACTAATAAGTGGCTTATGGTATGGTATATGTAATAGTAACATGGATACAAATCCGACACCAATTAAAAAATTATGTTTAAAAGTCTATCATTACTGATAAGACTATGTTGCCAATAAGCCTGAAGTAGTGATAGATCGAATATCGCGCCGCGCAATGATAGGTGATGTTACCGTTCCACATGTCGGGAACCTCGTAGAAGCTGAGAAAGAGAAACAAATAAAATATCTCGATTTAGCACACGAGGTTGTAGACATGTGGAATGTGAGCTCGGCTATCATTGTGCCGATTGTCGTAAAGGCCATCGTGAGGAGGTTCCTGTCTCTAGAGCCCTAACCACCGGCGGAACATTAGATTTTATATTTTTAAATGTTTTTTTATTTTTTTAAAGAAATAATTAAAATGTTTTTTATGGTAATAATAATTAAAAATAGGAAGAAGACAGGAAAATGATGATATTAAAATCAAGTTACACTTACCATCTAGTTCATATCCTTGTCCACCCCACTGTGGCAACTCCTGAGAGTAAGACTTGGGGTCGCTGCGACTGCCTATCGATATCTTGAGGCTTTTCCACAACTTCATCTTGCCCACATATTTGTACACAACACGAACACTATTATGTTACACGTCACTGAATCATTTTGTCACACACACTGAACTTTGAGTACCGAAAATCTGGAAAAGAGAAAAATTGGTTAGATATTTGATATAATCCAAACTACATCACAAAACGTAAATTAGATTTATACACAGCAAATTGTGGAAAGTTCAGTTGTTCAGATATCTATGTCATTGCATCAAATTGTTTTTTTTTTTTATTGTTCCACAATGTTCCGTCGTACTTCTGTTGTGGCGCGGGCTCTAGGTGACATTCAAAGATTTTAATAAACACAATGACACAAGTTACTTGACTGTCATGGAAACGCATTTTTTATTTGAAGCGAGATTGAAAATGGCTTAATATTTATCATGATAATTTTTAATCAAAAAATTTACACATGAAAAGGCACAGTTTTAACTTGTTGCTTGCTTGAGTTTTGAGAAAGCACAACAGGGAGATTTTAACAGCTTTGTTCCGTTGAACAGACAACAGTTACTTACTGAGAAGAAACGCAACTCACTAGCCGACGAGTGTATATTATGCTTCACGAAAATAAGGATGAAGCTGATAGAAACCGCCAAACCACAAATTATTATCCCACGAAAGTTATAACACTCCAACTGAAAAAAGACCGGTCATTTAACAACTTAGGTAAGCTAAAGAATCAGAAGCAGAAGTGAGCGAAAGAAGAAGAAGCTTACCAAATTGATTAAAATTAATTACAATACCAATATCTCAAAGCCAAATTGACTACAAATTGCATTCAGGACACACTAATAGGAACTGTTTGTCATGTCCATCGTCACGGGTCACTACAGCCCATCGATCAGACAGCGACATTGCTCCTTGAATACAATGGAACTCAAACATCCACTTTTTAATGGCTCCGACATACTTCCATGAATATAAAATGACTTTGTAAATAAATGATTCATAAATCAAAGTATGATGAATGAGGTTATTGGGACTGAGAGTGAAGGTTATGAATCAAGGGCAGATAGTCTATTTACGTCAGTGCGTTTGTGATTAGACCAATGATATTATAAGTAAAAAGAGTTAGATAGGTTACCAATCCAACAATCGATCTTCAAAAACGGTACACAAAAGCTATGGTGTCCTAGATACCATAGCTTTCCGCCACACGCTTTTAGCCGCCACATAACTGCCGTAATGATGGCTGTCATGAAAATGAAAATGATGGCAGCGGGGTTTGTCTATACGGTGTCAGAAAGCACTCTTTAAAGTATGATTCCGATCCCCGCTGCATGCTGCAGTGCTGCCGCAGTACTTCTGCCGCGTCACTACTAACCTGGTCCCCATAGATTTTCTCTAGGTAATATATCTATCATATAATAAAGCTATACATATAATAAAGCTGAAGAGGGTCGAAAGTCTGTACATCAAAGATATTCGAAAAAAAGTTGGCTGTGGATACTTAGAATCGATATCAGATCACGTTCCAATAGTTTTTAGATTTTTGTCTGTTTGTCTGTTTGTCTGTTTGTCTGTTTGTCTGTTTATCTGTATGTCTGTTTATTAGATCGCGCATCTCGTTAAAACGGCTGAACTGATTTTGATGAAATTTGGTACGGGAATACTTTGAACCCTGAGGAAGGACATAGGATACTTTTAATCGACATACAACGCATGCGAAGCCGCGGGCGGAAGCTAGTAAAATATAGTATGAGATTATATTCCGAGCATGGCAGCAATGTCGCGAAACCCGCTGCAGAACTCCCGCGTGCAGTGGGGATCGGAATGAGATCGTTAGGGAAACAGCAACTTAATTAATATCGTTACAGTGTCGACAATCGCTGGTAAATTGCGGACACTATGTAGCGGCCACCGTTTTTCTAGGAAAGTGCAGTAAATAACGTCATAATGTAATGTCACATATACACGGTGAAATTTTAAAACACCATTTTCCTCGGGGTCGTTGTACTCATCATTAATACTTATGGTACCAAACCTGAGATAGTGAAAAAAATCAGCTGTTCCCTACATTTATGTTCGCATATCTCGTCAAAATGTGGGGAACAGCGGATTTTTTTTTTCACTTTAGTTGAAAAACAACTTAGGTGAAGTGAGGTGTAAATAGGTGTGAACCCCTAGCACCGGGTGGAATGGTAGCTCATTTCAAGTGCACTTCACCTAAGTTTTCACGGTGAGATTTTTAAAGAATAGACCACCAACCGACCGGTTTGCTAACAAACCAAGTTTTAACGTGCCACTTTCCACATCTACGTTGTTTTACTTATAATATCATTGGATTCGACATAGAAGGATATTACTGTACAAATTTGATGGAAAATGAAGCATTACCTACATCCGAATGTAACTCAATATCTTTGTTTCCATACTGCTAGTGATTGAATTGTACGGTATTGCCATGAGCGACACGTTTGGAAATAACTAGCTCATAGTTAATTATCTCAATCAACTAAGCCATGTTGATAAGATTATTTGTTCACTTTGATGGAACAGTTACAAATAATTTACACGAGGATTATCAAGAATGGTATATTGGAGAGTTTGCGGAGAAGTGACGAAATGATTTGTTTGTTTTAAGGGATTTTAGATTTATTTGGTTTCAATACAGTACCTACCTATTAATATTTGTGGAACAATCTTTAGTAGAAAAATATCATGTTCAACTAAATATATTGCCTTCTGCACAAATAATTTCTAAACCACAATCTTTCATCCTGTCATTCTCACATAAGGAAAATCAGATATAATATCGAAGTTGAATATATTTCGCTGTCATATAAACGTACGCCATATAATTGCCTGTTCATAATCCAAGGTTTCCTTCATTTTTTATGTATTTATGGGTAATCATACCCAATATGCTTTACTGAGAAAAGCCCACGCTTTCTTTTTTATTTACCCTACTTCGAGTGACTTGCAGAATCGGATGCCTTTGAGGAGTGTATTCACATAGGGATGTGCATTAGGCATTATCGATAGTAGGAAGTAATAATCGTTTTTTATACGCCATACGGAGTAATGACTTAATTGACCGAGCGAGCGAAGCGTGTCTGCTTCAAGTCTGGCATAATTTGCTTTTGTGTGTCATTTTGTTGGTACCTACTCCTCTACAAGTTGTATTTTACAACCGATCTAGACGAAACTTGGTACACAGATTTTACGACTTTATAGTTTTTTGTTTGTTATTCGGAATTTTCGATTGGAGGGAAAACTTCCTTCAAATAGGGGCCAAAAGGGGCCTACTGGATATCTCCGCCTTATGAGATCCGATTTCGATGGTTTTTTTTTTAATTTGAAAGGCTTTTTTACTTTAAGTTGGTCTTATACAAATTAGGTGAAGATCTGGTGGGGATCTTCGGTGTGGTGAGTAGAAAAGCTCCTCAAAATACAGAAAATAGCTCACTTTTAGATTTCTACCAGTGGAATCGGCCCTTTAACTACTAGGTAGGAATTGATGGAGCACCTGGGACCACCTTTCACAATTAGTGGTATACTAAATGTTGTAACAAAAATTGTGCTCGCGAGGTCTACTGTTCGCAGAACTACTAGTATTATGTGGTTATCAATACGTGTTCTTTGTGTTTCTGTATTTCTATTAGTTCGTTCATTCATAGTTGGTTTGCTAGTTTTACCATGTATTTCAAAATTATCTGCAGCATAATCCTGCAGCCTACAACCACGATATTGACCAAACTTTACAAAAAACGAAATAAACCATGTAACATCTGCATCAAACTCATTTTAACTCCTAACAAAAACACTTTGTTTTTGTAGGCACTGCTTTGGCACACGAGGCGCGGAACACATTTTTTTCGAATCGATAACAATTTCGATAAAAAAATAGAATCCCTATTCTTTTTCCGGACTTACCGAAGTTGAACAAAGTAAAGCCGAAGATCGGCCGACTGTAACAATGCAGAATCATAGTGATGTACGAAAATACTCCCCAACTTGCTATCCGAACGAGAAAACTGTTCAACAACAATGATTTGTATCAGCCAGAATTATTAGTATGTCTAATCGACATGATGTTCGCTTTTGCGTAAGGTGGGGAGAATGTATTGTTATCGATAAAACAATCGAGATTATGATTGTTTCCAAAGCCATCGGTCAAGCCACAAAGGGAAATGGTATCGGGGAGTTTACAAAACAAATTCGGTACCGTCTATCTCATTACAGGATAGCTAAATGAAATGGTAACATTAATAACTCTCTAACAACTTTAGTTGGAAAGTACATACTTACCGACTTCAATTTATTAATTTAACAATCTACTTTACATACAAATGTTTACAGAGGAACTACTATTATATTCAAACAAACGTATATTATATTAGAGTCAATAAAATTAGACAAAGTAACTATTCCACAAAGCCCAGTTTATATTCACTAACAAACCTTCTATTTATATTTTATTTATTTAACATTTTCCTAATTGTAACATTCCATTAAAATAATACAATTTACATTTTCAATTCACTTTGTCTTGTCGGACTTAAGTCAATCTATATAATAGGTTTCTCTACAGATTTGCTCGACCAAATTAGTTTCAAATAAATGAATAATAATACCTTTCAATAAAAAATAGGGTTTTGTTTGAAATACAATGATAAATAGAACAAAGCACGTAAACAAAAGACGCGCGTAATCAATCAATAAGTAAGATTTACTTCATCATTTTGGTAGGTACTTTTTTATTGTAAAAATAACTAAATTCTATTATTTTACTTGTAAGGCTGCCTGTCCACTGGAGCGGAGAAGAGAGAAGAGGAGCGAGTGCCAATATTAACCAATAGAATGTGGAGCGGCAGCCTCAAGGTCAGTGTAACACCGATAGTGTGTGAGATGTAATTCGGGATGCGCAGCGTCGTAGACTCGTAGCGCGTAGCTTCACTCAAAAATAATGAGAAAATTGCTTTTTTGGAGATTTTTTTTATCTTTATAATTGTATTTAAAACTCACTCACAAACAAGAGCCTCACAAAGGTCTTTTTCTGGATTGTTTTATTAGTTTTAATGTTCCATTTTTTATATTTGTATTTCCTATGCGAGTGTCAAATAAAATATGTTAGTTGCACCTTGCGCTTTCACCCGCATATATCTCAATCCCGTGGGAATATCGAGATAAAAAGTATCATATGTCCTAATCCAGGTCATGGTCTACCTATATGCCAAATTTCATCCAAATATGTTCAGCCGTTTTAGCGTGAAAGCGTCACAAAGAAACAAACAAACTCACTTTGACATTGATAATATTAGTTAAGATTCTGAGCTCAAGCAACCAACAAGGATAGAGATTTAAATGTCTATGAACCGGTTTAGAAAAAAAAAATACACCTGAAAGCAAAAATACCTACACTTTATCACAAACGATTACGTAACCCGACCTAGGTACAGAATAACGAGCTCCAACAACGTAACTCAAGTTAGAGACCAGGGGTAATCAGTTAACTGGCGTCGTCTCGTTACAGGGGTCGCGCGGTCAACCAGATTAGCGTTGCTAGGCAACGGAACTTTATTGTGACTCGTGGGGTCTTTTTTAGGGTTCCGTGTTAACCATTTGACTATGGAACCCTAAAAAGAAACTTGGTGATAATTTCGTCTTAACAGTCATTACACATTTATATTATACAGCCATTTTACTCGGAGACTATTACCACTATATCGATCAAAATTGGAAAGAAAGTGTATTTTATACACCGCTAAACAATGATGTAGTTTAATTATGAAATAAATAATTGCCATGCCATGTAATTGTGTATGGATAGAGATGAAAAAAATCAATGCACATAATTAAGGTGTTGTTGGATCCCACAATTAAAAAAAAAAAAAAAATGTTTTAAGGGACTTTGCTATGCCAACAGTTTTTTGAGATATGAGATATCTTCGCTTAGAAACGCAGAAATAACTTCTTTTTTTTTAAAATATAATATGTTTGATTTTTGCTGTCGCTAAAATCAATGTTCTGCATGCGTAAATATTCGTCCCGACTACGGAACCCTTCACTGTGCGTGGTCCAACACGCACTTGGCCCGTTTTACTATTATTATTTTAATTATGAAGCTAAAAGGATTTAAGGACCAAAAAAGGAAGTTAGCCGGGCGATGGATTGTTGGTTGAAAACTAAATTGTAACTATTAAGGATGAAAGTGGAACAAGTTGGTAAGCTGAGAAATTGATGTTGGTTTTCAGTTCTATGAGGCTGAAACTGGAAGTTTGGTTTTGAAATTGTGGGACGGTTTTGAACTGGTACATTTTCAAAGGTTAATTATTTAAATTTATTGGCCGTTATTCAAATTTTATTTTAAATTTGATTCTAATATTTCTTATTTTTGCTTTTTGCTATTACACTTAATTTAAATAGGTAGTATAATTTTATACCTTCGCTGAATAATCTTGCATAATTGTAACCTATCCGGAAGAAGTCACTGGCTACTAAAATTCAGTTACTCTAACGTAACTCTGGAGTCAGGATTTCAATTTATTTCTGTAATCCTAACTAATATTATAAATGCGTAAGTGAGTTTGTTTGTTTGTTTTTCACGTCTTAATCGTCTTAGTCGTAGTCCATGACCTGAGTTAGGACATAGAATACATAGGACGCCCACGTTGATGCACGTTGTTATTACTTTTTCTTTTGTTTTTATTTTACTTTATTATTATTACAATGTTTCTCCAATATCCCACAGGAACATCCTACCGAGATAAAAAGTACCCTATGTTTTAATCCAGGTTATAAACTGTTTGTGTGCTAAATTTCATTCAAATCCGCTCAGCCGTTTTTGAGCCAATCCGGAACATAATCCAAACAACACCCACACTTCGTTGCAATGACTTTTTTATATGAAAGAAAAAGAAAGAAAAGAAAGAAAAATTGTTTATTCTGCACAAACTAAACGCACATCACATTTAAAAAAAAACCACATTTTTACAAAATCAGCCAAAAGCCTCATAGAAGACCAAAGTAATAAAAAAATTGAAAAAAATTGTCCAGTGCTTGATGCAATGTATAGTTTTGACTTCGTTACGATTTTATTATATGTAGGTATAGATGTATAGATATCCAATGTCTTGACTAGCGTAGGTTCAATATTACATTTCAAGTTAAGGGGGCTGCGCCCATGAAATTCAAATTATCTTACGTTTTTTGCAATTTGCAGGTCCGTGTCAGGTTGTATGTAAAATTATAATATATGTTTTATGTAAAATTATCATTTATTTATGTACGTGGAGTACGTACCTTCGTTCGATATAAATAAAACGTTATATTCCTGACATATTATTACCAATTACGCACTTTTTTCCTACACATTTTCCAAGAAAATAAAATTATTTTCGGTTAGCAACGCCCCAGTAGGCGATAGGCTTTAGCACAAAACACGGTTATTAACTCAATTCGAGGTAAAAACGAAACTTATAATTGCCCGTTGAGACAAATTTGAAAAGTTTGACAAAGTTTTAGGAACGCATCTTTTAACTTGAAACATTAAAAGCAGATGATGGAACGGTCGGACTGAGGTTTCAGTATTAAATTAAAATACTTAATAGGAAAGGTGTTGAATGTATTTTCCTTGATATTTTCGGCTAAAAATAGATGTTGTTACCTTGAGATTTGGCTTATTATATAATGGAATTAAATTACTCTTCCACGGTAAATACTGGGGTTCTTTAATATTTTATAGACCGTTGTTATAGTTAGCAACTTATCTGTCAAATCTCTTCGTATCCATTCTAAACCGTAGTATTGAAAACCGTTTACTTGAAATTTTCAGCGAAATTTAATTAAGTAGTAAAGGCTTAACTGAGATTTTCGTTATAGTCCATTTATTGCGTGCAAACCTTTCAGCCAGCACGTAATCCACCTTTAAGTGAAATTTTACGATCCGCACCTCAATAATATTACTACTCTCAATTCTTCATTTGCTATAATTAAAAATGTTGTTCACACCTTATTCTGTAAAGCCAATTACAACGTTTCTACAAAAAGCGTTATTAAAGATAATAATTAAACAAAATTAAGTCATAATTTTAATAACAGTTATAAAAATTAAACCATCTATAAAAAGACGATCCGTAGGTACTAAAAATGTTAAGTACCACCACAACAATTAATGTTGGTCCTGCCGACTGATAAAACGGTGTTAGCAGCGGCAGGGGCGCTCACTGAAAATTTAATGATTTCACGCCAGCTTACGCTAATCGTCCCACACTGTCAGTCATGATAAATACCCATATAAATGTAGATAAGTACCCACATACTGGACGATGGTGATAAAGAATTTGTTGGGATAGAAGAGCCTTTCTGAGACTTTTGGGATATAGCAATAACAAATGGATATACGTGGAAGTATGCCAAGGATAAACATGAAAATAAAACACTGCTTTAAATTAGAGTTACCTTTTAAAGTGTTTCAGAGGAAAATAACGACTAGGTACTTAAATAAATATGGTAATGGGAAAGAGAGGATTCTTGAAACTCATTAAAGAATTGCAGACACAAAAAATATATGTAATGTATAAAATGTAGGTACATGTGATGTTCATACACAACCTCCAATGAACAACCAAGAGATTGTAAAAGAAAAACAAAAGAAAGAAAACAGAAAACGTAATATTGTAACTTTACTATTGTTATAAAAACCATGTTTTTCCCTCCAATTCCGTTCACAAAACAAAGGAAATGAGGTTAAAAAACTGCCAAAAAAATCTTTTTCATTAACATCCCTGCAAATTCACGGGATAATTAAAATTATTATACCGAGTCATATGTAGCTATTCTAATAGGATCCTCATACATTATGAGGATTACCGTTTATGTTGTAATTATGTAAACATATATTGAAATGGAAAATTACTGAGTAATTTGTTTCTATCATTCATATGTAACACCTACCTCTAAATTCAGATTAGTAAGCGAGATTAGCTGAAAATGGTTTTATGAGTTTTTATGTGTGGTTAACTTAATAAAATAGCTATTTTATGTGGCGATAATTATCGCACGAGATCGAAGGTACTTCCGAAATAATAAATATCTAAGGTTCGTATGCCTTTCATCGAAATCTGTTCAGCCGATAAGGCGTGAAAAAATAAGAGACAGGAATTTATAATATTTGTATGGATGGCACCGTAAGATTGTGAGAACCGTGAGTTTATAATATATATGTATTGTTTCCATTAGATTATAAACCGTCGAAAAATTGTGAACTGGCTGAAATGGGTTAGGTTAGAAAGGTGCCAAAACGTGGCAGCAGCGGCCGGCGAGCGCTACTTCCAGTTGCTCGCAGCTAGTTAGGCTATTTAATAAGCGCAAGGTGCCTTACGTCACAAGCAAGTTTGATACCAGTTCACTATCGACAAACAATGCGTAAAATTGTAAATCGTTACAGTTCACAATTTTTCGACAGTTTATAATCTATTGGAGCTAAAACCGAAAGATCATAAACTAACGAAGTTCATATTATACGGTGTTGTAAGCGAGGATATTTCAAATCCTGAAAGCTGGAGTGCAATTGCCAGGTTAGTAGACATTAGCTTTGAACATACCATCCACGGAAACAAGAACAGACTTAAAGAGACAGTAAATAAGGTTGAAGTTGCAATGCAAAACGTTAATTCTGGATTTGCTAATTGTAACAAATCGTTTGAGATCAAAAGTATTCATAAGTTGGAATAGAGCCAGTACAAGATGTGATTCAAAATTACTTGAAGTATAACTTATAACAGCTAATTAAGTTTTAGTTTTAATAACATATTTGAAGGATTTATGAATACTTTATAAGATTTTTAAGTTGTTGCAAGTGCTCTCGTCGTAAACTAGAAAAACAACTTAGTCTTATCTCAGTACAAAAGCTATTTTTCCTACACAAAACAGCAAGCCTGTAATTCCCAAAGGGTGAGGCAGAGATGTGGCTGTGGTACACCCACATTTTGCCGTAGTTATGTTTAAATCCCATGTAATAGGGGGCGATTCTATAGCCATCAACCGGGCACAAATCCAGACCCGGCTGCTACTGAGAAATTCCCGATGAAAAAACCCAATAATACTTTGCCCAAGTGTACTAATGACTGCATTAAAGTTTCCTCCACGTCAACTTGCCAACAACTATGTAATAAGCTTAAAATTTATTCCAAGTACCTTTTCCACGCTAATTCCTAAGTGAGAAACGAGTCTTGTTAACCGCCATTCAAATATAGCCCGTGTTAGTTAAAACGCGTCGTATAAACCGTTCCACAGAGAACGAACGGCCCTGGATGAGGCCACGGGACGTTTAAAACAAAGCCAAACAGATATATGGGTGACGACCTGGATTAACGATGTAGGAATTGAGAATGAATAAACAAAACGTGATGTGGTGGCGAAAAATAAATATCAATGACTAACAAAAAGACGAAATTTTGCTGCTTATGCATTCATATCTGTTTTAGTTTTTAGGGTTCCGTAGTCAACAAGGAACCCTTATAGTTTCGCCATGTCCGTCTGTCTGTCCCCGGCTTAGCGCAGAGACTGTTTGTACAAGATAGCTGTAATTTGGCATGAGTATACATATTAATCACATAATTATCGACCAACTTATATTTGCAGTTGAAAAACATGTTTTCCCAAACATTTTGTATGGGAGAACATGTTTATCAACTACAAAATTAAGTTTGTTCTTGGGATAAATTCATCCCAGCTACAGAAACCTTCATTATGCGTGGTCCGACTACTAGGTAATGTGTTTCGCGATGTTAAATTTAAATACTTATATTAACTACGTATACTGTCATACCTAAACATAATGAAGAAATGGGATTATTAGGTATTGTGAGCTATACCTACTCCATTCATTATAGCATTAGACAAAATAACGGCTAAATAACGACAGTTATTATGTCATAGTGTAGAAATTACGGCTGCTTTATAGTTATTTTTAAATGTAAATGGTAAATTGATTGCTTTGAATTTATCGTGAGACAACGGAGTTTACAATCCGTTTATATAGAAAACACGAAAGGGTGGTAACCCTTATTTGTCTAATGTTATATTATATGAAGCATTAGAAAAAGCAGAAGAATTCTCAAAGGAGTTCTTTTATCTACCAACTAGCGATCCGCCCCTGTTTCGCACGGTTTTATGAATTTACAAAACATTGAGATTTCTACATTATGTTTTAGTTTAATATTTATATTCAATGTTTCCTATACACATAAACCTTCCGAAATAAATTCTCTAAATGATGGCAAACCGGCATCAAAATTCATTGCGTAGTTGACTTAACATAAAATAACGTTTTATTTCAGACGACTTGTCCATATTAGTAAAATACCCTACCCTTGATAATTTAATAAGTTTAAAAGAACAACGGTGTCATACCGACCGACAAAAAAACGACTTCAATTGATAAATATAACATGATTCGATTACTAGCTTTTGCCCGCGGCTTTGCTCGCGTGGATGACAGAAAATATCCCACGGGAACGTACTAACTACTACCGGGATTAAAAGTTCCCTATATGATAATCCAGATTATAAACTTTCTATAGGTAGGTATGCCAAATTTCATCCCAATATGTTCAGCCAAATAAACGGACAAACGGCATCAGACTCGTTCCCTCACCTCATTTTTCAAAAATATTCAATGTACGTTATAACTTTATTATGATAATGACTGTATAGATTTAATAATATATTATTTACTCAACAAAAAAACATTAATTGAAATAATTAAACACATGACAACCACAACAGTTGACACTAAACATATAACCCTCAGAACAGTCACCGTTGTGTTACGTTTCAAAATCCGTCGATTTGAGTTGAGGATAATGTAACAAGTCACTTTACGAAATGATCGGATTATGTTTCATTGACGGCGCAGCGCATGATTCATGTTCAGCTGGCGACTGGCCAAACTGTGCGCTTAAATAGACGACACCGTGCTAGATTAGGTTGTGTTGTAGGAAAAGTTAGTACCACTGCAAATACTGCACAGACAGTCATACACTTAGAGTTTGCTGATGTCCAGAGGGCTTAGTGTAAGTTTGCAAGTGAGTAAACGTATCTATCGCGTTTGCGTTAAGATTTGACTGATAGATCATAGTGCTAAGAATATAAAGGTGAGAATAAAAATCTTAACGCAAACGCGATAGTTACGTTTACTCACTTGCAAACTTACACTAAGGCCTCAGGATTTTACGACTGAGAATTTGTAATTGAGAAATCTGTAGATTAACTAAAATGCTTGCTACCTACCTCTGGTTTTACAATTGAACTGGAGAATTTGAAGTCATTATTTGACTATGCAGAGTGTAAGGCACATCGACGCGCATAGTGTTACCTTGAATTCAGCATAATTATGATTCTAAAGACTGAAAACTGCAATACCTCATAGTAAAAATGTATGGTACAGCCGATTTTTTTTTTACCGTGTAAAACAGCTCTGTGCGTGTTTAAATTTTTAGTGTAATGCACATGTTATGGTCATAGCAAAATCAATGATTACTTAGTCAATGTGAAAATCTCAGAATTATATTAGCATTGCATTTTTTTTTTTTTAACTGCAACAGTGAAGCTCTTGTCCTGAAACTCACCTGATGGTAAGTGATGATCAGGCCGAAGGTGGAAGCGAGCTTCACCCGGAATCCTCAACCACAGAGGAACTGGCTATCTTACCTCTAACTGCCGGAACACAACAATGCTGTTAACATTGTTGTTATGGCGACAGGCTTAGATAAGATAGTGGTAGCTAGCCAGGCGGACTTAGAACAAGCCCAACCACCAACCAAACCGAGCAGAAAATTTTGCCCCCACTGGGAATCGAACCCGGGACCTCTGGGTCTGAGACAGCTGGTGGTCTAACCACTAGACCACAGAGGCGGAGGCGGAGGCGGAGGCGGATGCGTGTTTATATGTTGATTTTTGTTTGTACATAACTCAAACTACTCCAAAACCCATAGATCTATAACTATGACAGGTACTGGGGTAGTTTGACTGAAAAAGCTTAATCCTTCACATAAGAGCGTTTGTTCTTAAAGTTGGCAACAAATAGCTGTCAAATATTTACCTGTTTTGATTTATTTCGCAATATTAATGTATGGAAACATAAAATATCACTAACTAGTGAACTAGAATATTAATATTGAATTGCAATTATAGCACTGAATTTGATGTTGTAACCGTTTTAGTCAAAGTCATTTGGAAAGTTTCCAAACACTTTTTTTTTAAACTGCGTTAAGCGGACGCCCGCGCGGTTCTATACAAAACTGCTGCTGCGGGTGACCCGCGCGGAGCACTTTTGTATAGAACCGCGCGGGCGTCCGCTTAACGCAGTTTCGGCCCTAAAACTAAATATTCGGTGTTACGATATTAATTATTGCATTTCATATTCAATATTCTAGTTCACTAGTTAGCCATATTTCAGTTTTTCATACAGTAATTTTGCCAAATTAATCAAAACAGCGAGATATTTGACATCTATTTGCGACGTTGCCCACTTTCAGAACGCACGCTCTTAAACTCTGCAAAAGTATCCCTGTACATAGTATAATCCGAAACCACACCACGTGCAATAGTAACGCGTTCTGTTAATGATCACATTATGCATAAGTGGCAAGTAGTTGTGTTGCTCACGTAGTCTCTATCTGAGCTGAATGAAACTGTTGTTAGAGAGGATACTGGTTTTTATTTAAATTTTTGTTGAGTACCGGGTTTGGACGTAGTAAATGGTTAGTAGAATGAGCTTGATAATCTTTTTAAGTTGAGAATGTGTTCCAATTAGTGTTATAATGTAATATGGATGAAGGTAGAGTATGTAGATATTTTTGGAAATTTGTAAGACGGGTCTCAGTAACGTCAAAACAGCAGGTAAGTCGGCTATCAATAACATAGCCTTAGTCCAAGCAGCTTGACCTTATAATGGCTCTTTATGCTTAGCTAAACTACTGCATTTAATCCTGAACTGCACCAACTTATTTACGACATCATAAACACTTCTGCTGACCTCACAAACGTAGTCGACCGTAACAATAACAACGCACATAAAGGCACAACCACACCTAACATCCATTAGTCAATTTTTATCAATTTTATTACATCACATAAAACGATTTAGCCAACAGATTTCCCGCGGTAAACAATCGATTAAAATAAATCATTCGCTGTCGCCCGCGGCATTCTTCAAGCGATGTGCGGTCGCGTTGAAAAATATTTTGATTGCGAAAATTCTGCACCGATTTACAGACTCTGAGGAATTTCTTCATTTAATAGACCCTTTTCATGAAAAATCTCCACTTTGATAGTTCTTGTGAGAATTTTTGGACTTTAATTTTATAGTTTGAGTTGTTTTAGTGAGTGACAATTTATTGCAAACCTTTATTTCAAGACTTTTACTTACCTATACTAAGAGAATACAAAAATCACTCAGTGCGTAGGTAAGTGGATTATAAAATAATTGCCGTTAAATGTATATCTGGCAAAATAAATGTCTCTCTCTCGATACATAAACAACGAAGGTATCCGAGGTATAAAAAGTGACAAAAGCGACGAGTCATTAATATTTTTAAAGCTATATTAAAAAATTGATTTAATATTCTAAAATTCGTTCTCACTAAGAAGTCAGTTAGCAATCAGAAGTCATAATAATGCAGACCTCATTTAGCATTTATTGCATTCTGAAATAGGTACCTATTAATGAGGATGTAATCACTATAAATATAATACAAACACTTTTATTAATATCTTCTGTATCTGCTCTATCTTTTAAAATATTTTGCTTTTTATCGTCAAGTCGTATTATTATTCAGTTATTTGAAATAATAGCAATATATTATTTTTAAGAAAGTGATGCCAAAAACGTTTCCTACCCTCAAAAAATATTTTAACACAGAACGTGTCAAATAACCCTATCAAATGTAACCCAACTCACCACCATTGTAGATCAAGATGAACAAAGTATTTGGCGTTAACAATAATTAAGATCGACCCTCATTGTAACCCTTTCATCGCCAATAATAATATTAGGTTACAACATTGTGGTATTGGGGTTACGATGACAAGGTAATCAATATCTCTGTTTCATAATGGCATCAATGATACATCTTGTGCTATTTCTAATTGAGGAGACCGTCATGTGTGTGAACCTAACATAACATCATGCCTTAATATCCCAAAGGGTACGACAGAGGTGTACCTATTGTAACAGCCACATTTCACCAGTTATATTTAAGTCCCATGTAATAAGGGACGAGCCTATTGCCATCAACCGGGCACAAATTCAGACTCCGGTCTGCTACTAAGAATTTCCAGCTGGAGAAACCCAATAACACACTGCCCTGGAAATCGTACCCAGGACATCATGCTCAGCAGTAGCGCTTGCGGCCACTAAACCATCGAGGCAATCAACCAGTGTGCGAACCTATGTGTTAAAATTAATAATGAAACGAGAAATTAATTTAACGGGAAGTAGCTCTTTTATTAATGGTTAGTACCTAGGGTCGTTCACAGAATATGTATGTCTACATAAAACGTGCTGGAGAATAACATCTAGTAGTCTTTGCTTCATTAACCTTCGTTCTATTAATTATTATGAATCAGGCTCATAGGTACTCAAGTCTGTTATAGTTACTAATTTAAACAAACCACTTTTGATTCATTATGTGGTGTAAAGTAAGTACGGTACAGTAAGTGGGTTGTGTGGTATTGGGGTAATTGTGGGTTGTAGGTAGTAGGTAGGTAGGTATTCATCATAAATATTTTGGTTTTAAAAACCGCCGAAAACTTTGACGACGACCTTTAAAAAACCCGTACGACAAATTATGCAATCAAACTTTTATATCACATAATCTAACCCTAAAATACTTCAGATTATTACAAGACAAACAATAATTAATTAAATATTTTTTATAACCTTAGTCAGCCATGACAGTTTACCTTTATCAGTCGCCACGTCACGTCACCATATGTTTTCGTCACATCAAACGCGTTTAAATTATAATAATTTATAATTACTTTCAAGCGATGCCCTCCCACGGAGTTTGTGTGTATTTATGGTATCGTCAATAATTTGGTTAGTAGCTGGATATTGATTTTTGTTACAAATATTATGATTTTGAGTTTATGTGTGGTATTTTGTGGTCGGCTCTGATTATGTTAGGAAAATTGTGGCGTGAACGACTTCCTAGTTAGGGTTCCCGCCTATAGGTGTGACTAATATTATAATTATACTAGCCTATTATTATCGCTCTGCAGGGTAAAGGCCTCTTCTCATACAGAGAAGGCACGCCGCGCGACCATTGATCGCCACGCTTGCTCAAGACGTGGCCATTTCAGACTTGTGTTAACTGGCCTAATTGCGTAACACACGATCAATCACAATCTTTTTAATTTTGACGTTTATTAACATTATTAACGTACGTTGTAGCAGACAATTTTTTCGTATTTATGAAGCAATATCTTTCAAAATGATTCAGATTATAATTAATCGTCTGTTACGCAATTAGCGTGCAGGTTTCCTCACGATGTTTTTCCTTCACTGATATCAGTAATTCTTCACGTCCGAGATATTCTTAGAAAGTACATATTATGAAATCCAAGCATGTACCGTGACTTTTTCAATTCATTATGTAATTTCTGATTTTAATATTGAAGATACTACATTTTATACAAGTGGATTTACTCCACCCAAACTATCAACTACCATCCAAAAAGCTTGTCCCTTCTCAAAAATACATCTTTAATCCCCCAATATTAGAATTCGCACTACTGGGTTCCGATCAAAAGCGATCAGAAGAAAGCTGTTGCCTACTCACTAGAATTCTAGAAGAAAGGATTATTTTCTTTTCCGCAGGAATCATACAAAACTCAAGATAAAAATTATTTGGTACACAAATTCAGAAATTGAACAAAAATTCAACCATATAACGTCCTCAATATCAATACATCGAAATAACAAGGCAATAACAATAACGATTACGTTATGAAAATCACTTCATTGTCATAATCAAACCGATACCACCCCTAATTCAGATAATGAATGAGAGACCCACAAGATAGTATCGGAATGTAATTTCCTCCTCGAATCGGATAGGATTATGTTTATGGTTATTAACATTTATTATGTTAGCGGTTAATTATTATTATTATTTAGTGGTGTTTGCAGTTGAAGGGTTAGTTGGCAAATACTTAAGATATTGTGGATGGGGTTAAATTATATATATTGTTTGTGGTATTGCAAATGTAGGCAGTCATTTTCTTAATATTGTTACTTTGACATTAACGCTTTGAAAAGTCGGAAGTAATGTTTCTATTCTGTTTTGTGTTTTTTCTTTGTTTACCGCAATAAACATAAATCTTCTTTCTTTTCTTTCTTTTTTTTCAAAATTGTTTTGCGAAGTGTAGTGTTACTATTACTGCCGATCAATTGTGTAAAGATTTCACCGTGAAAACTAAGGTGAAGTGAGCTGTCAATCCCTAGCGTCAGGTAAAATGACAGCACTCTTTAAGCTCACTTCACGTCAGTTCTCACGGGGAGTTTTTTTTCTTTAAGTTTCACCGAATCTACCGGCTTTTATTGTTAGCTTACATGATCCCACTGCTTATCGAAGGCCTCTCCCCATGACTGCTAGCCTTTTCAATCTAGTGCTAATGTGGACTACTGGTCGTTTGTTTTGTCCAGCTCGTAAATTGTAATGAAATATTGAATTAAATAATTAGGGTAAAATGAATTATTATTACGGAACCAATAATTGATGTCAAAATTATTTGAATAGATAATAATTATATAAAAACAAGGGAAGCTTTTTTTTTACATGTTTTTTTTTTTTAAACGTTGCCCCACACTAGGAATTTCTCCTGTATTGTGGGTGCGTTTACAAACATTTAAACTCACATACACAAACAGCCAAACCCGGAACAACTACTTGTAGGTCATACCAATATTTGTTCCGTGCGGGAATCGAGCCCGCGACACGCAGCGCAGCATTCAATCGCTTAACCACTGCGCCAACCGTGCCGTCATTAATTAGTGTGATAACTAAAGTTAATACATTCAAAATATATAAATAACGGGTTTTTTAAATAATAAATACCGTTTACTTACCTACATTTTCTGTATGTAATTAATAGAATATAAGTCAGCCGAAAGGTCATCCTCGTGAGTACAATAAAAGTGATGAATTGCCTTATTATATAAACGTACCCCTTTCTTTTACGCCCTTTCTTTTGGCTACAAATGGTATATGAAATATTCCATTTTCAAAAACCCATTTACATGTTTTAAGGCTATTATAATAAATAATGCTGGTTATTTTATTTATTTAGTATCGCTTGTCTCACTAAAAATAATATATTTTTCAGAATAAAAAATATATGCTGCCATCTATGATGACATTATACTGGGTACCAACACATTGGTGATACGTAATACGGAATGTATGAACATAAACGAGGCAAAAGGAGTACCTATGTAAGGATCTTAGAAGGTGGCGTTCTGTAGTTTCTGCCTATCCCCATAGGAAGCAGGCGTGAGTATTTATGTATGTATGTAACACGGAATGTAACACACGTAGGAAGAAATTCGCCTAGTTGTTACATTTCATGTTACTGTTCTCAGTAAGTATCAGCCCGGAATCTGGATTTGTGCCCAGTTGATGGCAATAGGCTCGCCCCCTACTACATAAGACTTAAACATAACTGGTGAAATGTGGGTGTAGTATAGGTAGGTACACCTCTGCCTAACCTTACAGGGATTAAAGGCGTGACGTTAGGTATGTTAAGTTCATATTAAGCCTCGTGCAGACTGGCGAAGACGCGACACGTCTCTACCAATACAATTTCTAAGAAAACTTCAAGGTAGAACAATTACCGCTGCCGCGCCGCGTCGTTGTGTCGTGCCAGTCTGCACGAGGCTTTAGTTTTGATTAATCTATACCCGGCATTATACACAAAGTAAGTGACATAAATAAATAGGTATATTCTGTTCACTCAGTAAATAGAGAAACATTATGAGAACGAAAATAGAACGAAAGAAATCAAAGCCAACATCGTTGCATATAAACTGCCAATTCACTAATAATTTCAGTCTAATTACAAGTAATGCTAATACATTCGAGATAGCTGATCTAACAAGCCCATAAACCGAACATTATATTATCAATAAATCATATTGATGACTCCACTAACTGCGTCAGTAGCCACAACCAAGTAATTAGTCCATCTTAATAATGCCTACTTAAGGTTCATGTACACGCATCAGACACGTCAACGTGAAGTCACCGATCAGTCACATAAACAAGTTAAAATTAAAAATTTAAATAACCCCTGACACAATTCCAGGTGATGCTGCAGTATCGTTCAAGGTTAAGTACTATGGTCTTATAATATCATTGAAGTAACAGAATACTAAATTTTGAATCGATCAGACCTGTGGAAGATGCGCACATCCAATCATCAACTGGAAAAGAGCTGATAGTCTTCAAACGGCTGAACCGATTTTCTTGTATTGTAGCTAAGAACACTCTCGATCAAGACACCTTTCAAACAAAAAAATAATAATCAAAATCGGTTCAGCCGTTTGGGAGCTACGGGGGAACTGACAGATACATAGATATACACGTAAAACTTATAACACCCCTCGTTTTCCGTCGGGGTTAAAAATACAAGCGTAGTTTTTTTTTAACTCTAAACCTGAAAAGGGTTCATTGTACGTCATCATCTCCCTAGCCTTTTCCGAACTATGTTGGGGTCAGCTTCCAGTCTAACCGGATGCAGCTGAATACCTCTATTTTACATGGAGCGACTGCCTATTTGACCTCCACAACTCAGTTATTGGGTAATACGATACCCCTTGGTAAGACTGGCAATTCGGCTTCTGATGACTCGTAACGACTGTCAAAGATCCACGAATGACAGTCAGAAATAACGGCTTAACGTGCTTTCCGAGGCACAGAGGGGTCTCGATATGTAATGCATGGTCACCCATCCACGAACCGCCCGTGGTAAGCGTAGCTTTACCTTTGATCGACCCGTGCGGCTGTTACCATTTAGCTACGACCCCCTCCCACCTACTCATAATTTTTAACAACTTTTACCATGGAACTGAACCAAAAATCGCAAAAATAAAAGCAGCTCCGTACAGTTAGAAGTCTCAGGGCATCGGCCCAACACGTTACCCACGTCATGATCGGCGCATCTTACGACATCTTGCGTATGGAACCGAACACCTCTTCACATACACCACGTTACGTCCGTAACGTTGACGTGACTGATGTGTCTGCACGTAACTTTACTTTCGTCAATTCAATTGAACTAGGTACCTAGCGACATAATACAATCTTGACTAAGCACTTATGGCTGCAGATCAAAGAGACATCATCAATTTGAGGTCTACTTTAATTAATGTACCATTAAGATGTACCCTAATGTTTGTACCGAAAACCCGAGTTCCAATTGACGCCATATAGGGGTCAATTGTTTGATACGATCGTAATGAAACTCTCATAAGAAAAGGACTTTAGTCTTTCCTCCCCAGTTAATAAGAAAGATATTTCCTTGATGGTTCGCTTCACGGACGATGTAATTGTTCGATTCACTTCACTTGTTTAGCCATTAATATTATTAAATAACGTTGTAAGGTTTATCAAGATGATATTTTTATTGTGTTATAAAGGGATGATTTTTGTATTTATGGTATACTTAGCTGTGCGATGGGGTTCTTAGTGATTGATGGTCTTGTCATCTGATAATATCAATTTGACAAGTGTTTTGTTAACTTATTTAAGTAATTTTGACGGCTCAATGGGTGTGAAGTATTATCAGCTAATGTCGTATCGTGTACGTCCGCGTCCATAAAATGTATGGAAATACATGCACGATATAATTTTTTCGTGGACGGAAATGTAAAAGAATCTGCATATCCATACATTTTGCTTCTTTGTGTTACCCTGATGCCGATATTAACGTGGACGTGCACGTCCACGTTAATATCGTCACGTAAAAAAATTGAATGCAAAAAGATGGCTATTTTCATTTAAATTAAATATTTACAACGTACACCTGTCAACTAAAAAGGACCCTAGTGCATAGTGGCAAAATGCCGTCGCAAAAAATGCAAAAAATACACTGCCACTACCAAAAACTACATAAGTTTGCATTTAATGGCTTCGGTTTCAAAGGCCATTGACTGTTTGTCGGTACAATATATACCAGAATTATTGAACAGCCAGTGAGCCGTCAAATTAAGTTATTAAAGTTTAGCAATCGACTTCCAAAACTGATATAGTATTTTAATGAAATTCCAGACTCCTTCCACATCAATGAAGGTCCTTCAAAATTGTGGTATATGGGTGTGTGGTATACGTTCATTGACCCTGATACAAAGACAATTAATATTATTCTCTAAGCAAAACGTTTCTTGGAAATGTACCTGATAAGCAAAGAGTTACGAGGTCATACAGGAATGTCATCCCTGATCAACATACGAATATTTGTTCTAAACACAAAATTCCAAGTATTAATGTTCCAAGAATTGAGAATTAATACCCTTTGGGACAATCGGCAGCAATTCAAGGAAACTATAAATACAAACATCCAGGATGTCAAAACGAGAAGTCGTTAGGGTATGTCCTTTCTCTGTCTTACATTTGTGATTAGCTATTTTCGTCTCTGTTGCACCGAAGTGACCCAGAAGACGCGTTTTGGTTTGGGTTTTGCTCTTCCGGATTATTCTTGTTTTGTATTTGAGGAATACGATCCGAAGTGGTTTCTTGTTGTGCTCCACTACTTCAGTTTTGCTTGTATTTGAGATATTATGGTTATGCACTTAGATAGGTACTCTCTGAATTAATCAATGAATGTTTCTATGGATGAATGTACATGTTTTATTTTACTTAAGTTTACATAATTTACTTAAGTATTTCCTCTTTAGATACAAAGCCTACAATTGAGTCTAAAACGGCATATAGGTGGAAAAAGTATATTAAAAAAAAAGCACGGACAAGAGGACCATTCATTTTAGCATTATACAAAATAACAGCAAAATAACGATAGTTAATGTGTAATATTATTGAAATTACTGCACTTAAGAATTATATTTTTAATGTAAATGGTAAATAGATTACATTGCTTTGTACTTATCGTGAAAGAAGGGAGTTTATAATACGTTTATAACGAAATCATTCATTCTGCCTAGCCTTTTCCCAATCATGTTGGGGTCGGCTTCCAGTCTAACCGGATGCAGCTGAATACCAGTACCTATTTTACATGGAGCAACTGCCTATCTGACCTCCACAACCCAATATCTGCGTAATACGATACCCCTTGGTAAGACTGGTGTCAGACTTTCGGGCTTCTGACGACTCGTGACGACTGTCAAAGATCCACGAATGACAGCCGGGACCAACGGCTTAACGTGCTTTCCGAAGCACGGAGGAGTCTCAGTATGTAAAGATGGTCACCCATCCACGGAACCACCCCGGCAAGCGCAGCTTAACCTGATGGATCAACCCGTGCGGCTGTTATTAGTTAGCCACGAGCTCCTCCGTTTATAACGAAATAACTTGTCTAACGTTATATTAAATGGAGTACAAAATTAAATTCTATCACCGATAAAAGATGGTGGATTAGTCAAAATCGTATAAGACTGACATAAGCCTCTAGTCTAGCCCTAGGATTTTTTGGTACAACTACATTTATTTATTTTTATTTATTTATTTATTTATTTATTAAACTTACACATCGTTCAGAAACATACAAAGAACATGATTACATGACATAAAATTTAAACCAACAGAAAACTTATAAAGATTTAACAGCGGATCCCAAACTAGGCACAGCCTGTATCTTGGTGACCCAAACACTACACAAGGGTAACAATTTATTGTTATATTATTTATTTCTGTTAACTGCCTTAAGAAAAGTAAGTTTGAGAAGAGGAGTAAGTATTTCAATAATAAGGAGAAATATCGATCATATATATAAAAATACAGTCGCACAGCTCAAAGACAGCAGACCATTCAATAATTTACACAAGAAATTAGAACCAATGAGCTGGTTTCTTTGATACTTTTCATATGCATCACCGCTATAAGTTTTTCAGTCTGCTTAACATCGGACATCAAAGAACTATGCAGACTTAATAATTTTCTTTTATGTCATCTGTTTGTTAGTTTATAATTTATGTAAACTATACAGCATAATAATAAATATTAAAGATAGCTGTAGTTTATAATATGGAGGACGGAAGAAATATATTATAACTTATGAGTGTAAATTCTTCTGTTTGTATGTATTTTAGGAGATGATAAAGGGTATGCAAATATTTTGTAGATATTTTTTGTCAATTTACACTTTTGTATTCATGGTTACTATAGACATTATTTGAAGTTATTTTCTCCTTATTATCAATATTTTGTCGGAGAGAATTGGGAGCTTCATAGACATAAACCTAGCGTGTAAAATAAAAATGTCATGACTGTCAGTTTATAGATATAATTATTAATAGAATAAGTAAATGAATGGAAAAATAAAATACTGATATATAAGCGCTCTTCCTCTCACTACTTATGTAATTTGCTGTGCCCAACAGGGTCCATAATTGTTTCCATATAATTTTTTTTTACCACCTGTAAGTGTACATTATGGATTGCAATAAACGTTTTGATTTGATTTGATTTGATATTCTCACATAGAAATCTAGGCTATTTCCAATTTTCTAGATAGTATGATGTCATAAAATACCTATAAAACAAACCCCATGACAAAAAATACCAATTCTAAAGCCACTATATACACATATAAGGTCTTTATTCATCCAAACACAAAGTCAGTGTGGATACCACTTAACTCCTTTCAATCCATTGTTATATACGTTCAAATACCGTAAGATCAACTCTTGTCTTGGAGAGTTACCTTCGGTTTTAGTTCCCCCATGTTTTATGCATCGAACACTTATTGATTTTGAGGGGTAGAGCTTTTTGTCAGTTTTGTAAATAGAACGATGGTTTTATGGTGATTTTGTTGGCAAAACGGTTTATGGGTTGCAATTTGATAAAATATCAATTTCGTATTGTAACAGAATATCAGCAGGTAAAAAATAGTGTTCCGTTCAAATAACTTATATTTCTATTTTATTATTCTGTTTATTATAGAACGATTATAAAAATAAAAAAACATATAATAAAATAAAATATAAAATACTATATTATATATATATATATATAAATTTTATATAAATAAATAAAATAAATTAAGTCCACAACTTTTTGAGACAACTCAATTTGTTTCCCTACCAGGTTAATCTTGCTCATTTTGTATAAATAACGATGCCTGTAGGCACACCTACTTTAACCACTCTCGCGTCGCTTACAAAACAATTACCATTCCTTTCTCCCAAACATTGTTCTTGTATTATTGTAGCACTCACGACAGTAAAATTTAAGTAGGCATACTTCAAATAAATTGAGGAAACACTACCGAAATCCGCGCGTGTAAGATATCAGAATATGCCAGAGGCTTAAAATAGATAGGTACAGAGGTTCCATATAAAGGCTCGCTCACACCGGCGCGACTTGTCGCGCGACGCGACACCGGCAATTGTTCAATCGTGAAGTTTTATTAGAAATTGTATTGTTAAAGTCGCGTCGCGCGACAAGTCGCGCTGGTGTGAACGAGCCTTAATGAGAGAAAACGCACACCCACACAGACACGGTTCACGTACAGCGAGTATAGGCGCACTCGCAACTGTCATTTGTTTGAGATAGTTTGAGAAGTCTGTACGTAGGTGTCTGTGTGCATGAGGCTGTGTTCACTCGTTGTTGGAAGCCGACCTTCTGTCCTATTCTGTGGTTATACTACGTACGTAGCTAGATAGGCACTGTCATCTTCCATCGCTCGGCATTCTCGCTTTTAAACGACAATCGTCTCAGTACTCTCAAAATATTCACTTAAAAGTGGTTGTTAGGAAGAACTGCCAGAACGCTAGACTGCGACACCACAATTTGTGTGGTTTGTCATGAATACGATAACTTCTACGAATTTCTTCTGCATTTTGCACCAGGAAATTCAAATGACGGCCGAATAGATAATGTCTGTTTCAATCACTACATCAGAACAGAATTGCTCGCAGTGGCGATGTTGGGGGGGGGGGGGGCCTAGGTCCAGCAGTGGCCATCTTTTGGCTTAATGATGATGTAACCACCATGTACAAAAGAAGTGTTATTTGGAAGGTCATTTGAAGAACCATGTCCCAAAAGTTTTTATTTCCAACAATTAAAATGATGAATTAAAGCTAAAATAAATGGAAAATTTCTCTACTATCTTCAATAGTAAAATGTTTGGATCTTTTGCAATCTACTCACTTATTTTATATTCAAATTATGCTCAGAATACCCCTCAATATAACCGTGTGGGAAGACGCTTGTTTTCCTCAGCTTATCTTAATGCTGAATAATTTTATACAAACGCCTACGAATTTCTTCCGGCTCTATTTGAATAATGTTAAGTCGCCCGCTTATTAAATTCACTCGGTTTTGTAGGAATGTGTACGATTATATCGATAAAAGGATCGGGATGTTTACCATTAAGGCTCGTTCACACCGGCGCGACTTGTCGCACGACGCGACACCGGCAATTGTTCAATCGTGAAGTTTTATTAGAAATTGTATTGTTAAAGTCGCGTCGCGCGACAAGTCGCGCCGGTGTGAACGAGCCTTTATTCGATTACTCGATCTAATTTTCGAGAAGTTTCTCTTGTTCCAAAACGACAATGTATCTTCGAATTGTATTTGCTTAACTTTCAGTTTTTTATGACTCTTTAGGAATAGTTAAGCGGAATAGGTTACTAAATACATTATCTACATCTATTGTTTTTTATAATAGATTTCCGCCAAGTCACGCCTGAATCAATTAACTGTTCAACGTTAGAAAATACCTACAGTAAAAACGTCATCATCAGTATCCGCAGTAGAAGTATTGAATTGCTTATTATGATATATGATTTAAAGCTATTATACGCCTTTCCCATAAATGTACCACCACCAATGTGGAGAACGGGAAAAATCTGTTGGGCCAAATTGATCGAATATAATATTTTGTGGTGAAACTAATCACTTTTAGTCTAGTGATTTTAAGACTTCTTAATAAAATGACTAGGGGTTCAGATATACCTAAACGATGGGTATTTATCTGGATGATGACAAGAAAGAGACGAGGGAAGGACAGCGTGAAAGATGATTTTGCTTAAAAAAAAAGTGACTACTAAGACTGCTTGTTTGTTACGCTTTCACGCTAAAACGGCTGAACGGATTTGGATGAAATGTAGCACATGGGTAGATCATAATCTGGATTAACATAGGATTATTTTTATCCCAATATTCCTACGGGATCGAGACTTATGCGGACGAAACCGCGGGGCGCAGCTAGTTATTACATTATAAATGCGACAATGAGTTTGCTTGTTAATTTGTATGTTTGTTTGTTCCGCTTTCACAGTAAAACGGCTGAATGGATTTGGATGAAATTTGACTGGAAATAGGGTTTCTTGTGATCCTGGACAGACAAAGTCACGGGCAACAGCTAGTAATATTTAAAGGAGAAAACATGCCTTTCCATCCGCAATTAATTGAAATAATAGCAGGAGGACTATTTAGAGTTAAAAACTATACGTGTAGATTGCACTTACCTTTACAAATCGTACCAAATGCATTTTTATTCTACAAAAGTAGCTCAGAGTACCTACCACAATCGTTAGGTATTAGCTGACGAGAACTTAAGTGATGTGACTATCTGACTCGTTACTTTACACGATTCAGCTCACGATAAGTGTCATAACTGATAGATATAGTACGCAGTTATCGCAAGTACCATCGTAGAAGATCATATGAAACGTTATTACACTAGGAGATATGTCTCAAGTCAAGAGACGATAAACTTATCTATCGAACGTACTTGATATGAGAGTGAACTTGAATATTTCCAACGTAATATCTCAGGTGATATCGAAAGTGATGCTGAAAGGTAATAGAAGTCACGAAATTCGATTGACTTTGACTTTGAAATGGAATGAAAAGTGAGAGACGATAATGTATAATTATGTATCTTCAAGAATAGCGTGGGTATACAATGTCACCTTGCTTTATTTAAACTCTTGTCAGAGAGAAAAAATAATCCTAACAAATTGAGGACAAAAATGGACTGAAATATCTTAAAATCACCGACACTGAACAAATTTTCATGACCGTCAGAAGCTATGAGTGTTAACTTTTGCAAGGATATTTTATATTATAATTATTATTATTAGAACCCTTTTTACCCGACTAAGGCGAAGCAATATGGAGGGTTATGATTTTGACCGGTATGTATGTATGTTTATCTGTTCCCTCATAGCTTCTAAACTACTCATCATAATTTGACAAATAGGGTATCGTTTGAAGCGTCTCGGTCGTCCGCTGATTATAGAATTGAATATGGCGCCCTCTAGAGGACATGTCATGTTTTATTTTTATTTTTTATTATTACTTTTATTTTTATTTGGATTTACACATAAAACTCCAAGATGTAGAAGTTTAAAGTCAACTTAATAGAATGATAGTTTTTTTTTTCATTTATGTTCAATCGCCCATGTAATTTCAACACATTACCAAGCACCCTCAATGTTTCAACTTTATTGTTATTAACACTTATTTCTTATTTCTAGCTACAGACGATACACAAGATATCCTTCCTTTTAAATAAATAGTCTGACTTAAACTCAATGTATGTGAATTTACGTATTTTTCCCCGACGCCGTTCGGTCCGGCCCGATACATCGTAAATCTGTAATCCGGAAAAATTGGCCGCGGCCGCCACCGGCACGGATATGTACCGGGTACGGGTTTTACACTTCATTTGTTTGACGGATTGCTCCGGATTTCCGAGAGTAAGTTCTGTTCAGCGAATTCGGCTAGAAAGTAATTTTGGAGTGTTGCGAGAAATAATGTCTCATTACAAATAAGTATCTATACAAGATATTAAGTGTTAGAAGGAATGATCATTCATTACCACACTTGCACAGTGCGAGTTGGGGACCCTTACTTTATAACCAAAAAAAATATTTCCAGATTCTCTATAGCTTTCGTTGAAAAATTCTACGTTATGTAATTCCAAATCCCTGTTAGCCAACGCTCTACGCAATAGCATATTTGTTTGGTAAACCACGTGACTGCTAACCAACTTTTCCAAAAACATTAATAGGACTTTGACTGGCGTTAGCTGAAAGTTGAAAATAACACACGTCATGTCATTCATATCGGATTCAGCAGTTTTCTGAAAACTGAAATTGTTTTCAATTGTTTTCATGTGGAAATCAAAATAGAAGATAGCAGTGAAATATCACGGTGAGCAAACAATGTTGAAACACCATCTAGGTATCTTAAAACGAGAAAATTTCGCGTTATTACGAAATGATGATGCTACCAAACATAAAATACAATAGACGTTGATATATTTAGTAACTATTCCGCTTAACTTTTCCTGAAGAGTCATAAAAAAACCCTGTAAGAAATCGACACCGTGTTTCACCTCTCAACGAGGTATCCTCAGGACGCTCAGCGTTCAGCACTCGGCGTGGTAACACGTCGTGTTTGGGTTCGCGACAAGTCAATCGTCATCCTGAGGATGCCTGGTTGAGAGGTGAAACACATGTCGATTTTACTAAATATATATCTATTGTATTTTATAATGGATTTCCGCCAAGTCACGCCTGAATCAGTTAGCTACCAAATATACAATTATTTAATAAATACGAAAATGGTTATTCTCAAGTAATTACTGCAGGTACCGAGGCCTACAAGGATAAGCCTGATTTGACCTAAGCTGGAACAAAGGGAATAATTAATGGAAAGTTCTTTCGTGAAGGACATCTAAGTAAGTTTCTTTGACCGCTACAAAAAAGATGCAAAGCATTATTATCTTACTGAACAAACAAATATATTTTTATTATACTGTTTGTGGTTTTCGTTCGCATTAGTTTGTGTGACAATAAGCAGATTGGTTGATTGTTTCTGCTTTTTATTTATTTTCAAATGTTGTTTTAGGTCTGTCAATAAAGGTTTTCTACTGTTTTCATTAGCATCTTTAAAAATATGATTATCTTCTTAATTTTTTCTCTACTTCAGGCTTTACTTGGTCATTGCACGTCTTTTTACATTGTTCTCACATGTATAATTTCAACATGAATGATGTAACAAATATTTTGATTATTTTGATTTAAAAGAGCGTCCGTGGAGTTTTTTTCCCGTTCTTCTCCATAGAAACCTACTACGCTTTGGAATGGGCAACTAGCTTCATCTTTCTGACTGACCGACCCCTGGACCATTCAAAAATGCCTGTAATTGGTTTATTTGAAATAAATGCTTTGAGTTTGAGTTTTCATTCTTCTTTAAGTTTCTAATCTTTTGGTACAATTATCGTCTTACCATTTATATGCACTAAATAGTTTTCTACTTTCTCAATTACTTTTACTTTTTTTGAAGGATCAGAAGATATTGCTGTGTCATCAACTTCAATGTCAATGTATACTAGATTGTCATTGACTCTTAGTCAGTGACAAACATTATTAAAAGAACTTTACTCTCTGTAATTATTGACAGCTTTATGAACATAATAATATCAATTACGAAGACCACAGTAACTTAATCAATTATTACTGTTACTTGTGGCGTTAAAGCTGTCACTGTACATATAATCATTTGCGATGTTTTTATTGAATACGTTCGTTGATGAAGTTATAAATGGCATTGATTCATTGATGTCAAAAGATAATAATTATTTAATCATTGATGATGGGAGCTGGTTTAATCGGAGTTTTCTTTTTATAATTGTATGTTTTCGAGTATGCTTTTGATTTCATAAGTGGTGTGCTAGGTTTCCCATACCTATAAACACCGTAATTTGAAAACATTGTAAACTGCATTTATTTTAAAAGAGTAACCGTAGTTAAGTTTAGTTTTGTCGGCACTTCTCCATAGGAAAATACCAATTGGAACCGTGCAACTTGCTTCTGGCGTTTCATAAGTGACCTTGTAGGTTGAAGTGAAAAAATATAATTATTTGGATTTTGATTTTTTATGGACAACAAATTATCTTATGGGTGGCGCTTTTAGGAGCTGTCTATGATTTACGACATTTAAAAAGCACTAAATCGCAATCATATTTAATGAAGCTATCAGTGGCGAAGGGTCATTTTTTGGGATAGGTAAGCCGCCTTTTCAAATTCTAATTTCGATTTACTTTTCTAATATGAGCTTCATGCGAATTACCGAAAAATGATTCTGTCCTACTAGTCCCGAACTCATGTACTTACCTAACTCTAAAAGTTACAAATATGTTTTTCATTCTGAACATGTTTTTGGGATGAAATCGTCACATTATCTGTAAAACCCCCTTTATTCCACAAACTACTAGAATCGGATAAAAGTAGACACGGGACGCAATACATTTTATTTAATTTACAACTGCCAATGCACCATTGATATTTATCGTAAAGAGATAGGTACTTACATAAAATGTTTAATCACGTACGCAAAACGTACTAAGTACTTACTTTTCAAATCTACTCTAAATAAGTAATTTCAACATATAAACTATCTACTTACCCCAAATACCTAATTACAACGCACACTCTCACTAAACTCAACACTAACTATAATCACTGTTTTATACCAACAAATAAATACTACTAACTAATACAGATAAACTAATTAATTCAACGAATAAAAATAAATAGTTGCAAATTAACTGCAAGTGTAAACAAACACCACACAACGAAAACTACCGAAGGCGAATCGTGATATCGGTCGTTCGCTCCATCTCGTTCACGCGCACGCAATTTCGAGTACAATCTTCATAGCAAGCCGTTGCAGACCGGCTTGCCTCGCGCATACGAAACCGGGGAGTCACGTGACCGAAGTGACGTAATGACCTTAAGAATTTTGAATGAATAGCAAGCCGGCGGCCGGTCGGGTTATTAGAGAGAAAAATGTTTTGCTGTTGGGCGACAACAAAGACAAAACATTGAATTTAGGCGTTTTGTATAGTTTTAATTTAAGGTGTTTACCCATAGTGTGATTATTGTACAGGCATTTTAAAAATACTACTGAATGTGTTATTTTATTTATTTTAATGACGAAAGAGTGGTTTTATTCCGAATGTCGTAAGGGAAGCCGGTAGGAATCGGCTTATAGGCTATCCTCGCCACTGGAAGCTATATATACTTTTAACTTTTACACTACAGTGATTTTTATCATCCAACCACTAAGGATCATTACATCTTACTTTTGATGATACAGGAGAATATTACTCTCAGACTATAAAATATACCGGCCCTTTCATCATACTTTTTTTATACATATTATCTTATCTACAAAGGCCATTTACATATTTAAAACTTTTCATTGAATTTTTGAACTTATTACTATAAGTCAAAGGAAGAAAATTCTTTGAAACTCACCCATAAACGATTATAAAAGTCGTCCACAGAGGAAATTTTACTAAAGAATTTTTCGTTTACGTTAAAATTCAGATAAGAGAAGAAAGACGATACATTATAGTCCTTAAATTACCTGAGGATAGCCTTACAAGTAATATTAGACCGTAATATTACCTAGATATATATCAACTTAAATTAATGTGGGTGCCTTATATAAACAGGGTTCTCTCATTATTCTTTGGTTTAGGCTCTAGTTGAAAGGTAACTGTATTGCGAATTTGATCCTGAAGTAAGAAACGATAATATAGCTAGGTAATATATTGACTAGGGAACGTGTGTGTGAATGTACCATGATAAACGTGACTCATTTTGAGAAGCTCAAGGAAGTTCCTCTATTTTATATGTGGCAGAGGTTTTAAAATGGAACATGCCGATGTATAAATCGAATAACACTAGATTAATAGGTACTGTTTCTCGATTTGTAGAAAAATGATGACAGAGTTAAACTACAAATCATTTATAATTCAGATTTACCTACAAATCTACCAACGTTTACTACGGGCAGTCCACCCCAGACCCGACATTTATTCAACAATTAGAACAAAGACCAAGATTATTAATAAGTTCCCCCAGAACTAAATATTTCTTCAAGAATTTCCCGGCAAATATTTGAACGAGGAAAAAACTATGAATTACAAAAGTTTGCTTACACAAAGAAAATTCAATTTATTTAACGACCAACGTTTAGTTTTCTAATTTATTTTTTACTTCACAAGTTTGACGCTTCTCCTCGTAAACACGTCCAGACATGCTTCATAAGATGTCTGTGTTCAAGATGAGGAGAAAAATAAGTATTCTATGTGTTTCGTCGCAATTTAAAAGAGGAAAATCTTTGCCTGCAGCATCAGGAGTTAAAACGGTATCACTCTTTCTAACACCTATTCAGAATTTTCAACAAATACTTAGGTAGACAAAATTCTCTTAGCTTTAGGTCACATCTTTAATCTGAAGTTCAAAATATTTATGCTTCTAATTTAAGAAAATTTTATTACGGACACGGTAACGCATGTCATTGCAGTCTTGGCGCGAAAGCATTCCCTCCTTTTGTTCACTTGACGTTGATGACATTGACGCGTTGATGACAGCGTCAAATTGGCGAGCAGTGGGGCCAAAATTTAAAAAAAAATCTACAAATACTTACGTAACCAAAATTCACGTTCACCATCAACAGTCACACTGAACGCTGACATAAATAAACATGGCTATTCCGCCAAAAATAAAAACGAAGCAAAAAACAAAACATGCTAACTCAGCAGAATGGAGGCAAACATAAAATATGAACAATTCACAATATCCCTAGAGATTTATGTAAGGTTAATAAAATTAACAATTTGCTTTCAGCATTTGATTTAGTGTTTTAATTCAAAACGTTACTCTCTTGATTTGTTCAGTAAACTCTTGTTCTCCTTTATGGATGACAAGGGAATTGATTGCAGTGATTTCTTGTTTTACAGGTAAATTACCTTGCAGCAGATTGAGAATAATAGCTGCTATGGGAGACATTTGGAGTCATTATAAAGAAACAAATACCCACTCTCGTAACATCTATGGATAAATAAAGAATCCATGGGAAATATTTCATTGTACAATAATTAATCATTAGATAAACGGAAACAATCTTATACCGTTCTCGAACTGAAAGCCATAAGTATTACTTTCAACATAAACAAAACTAAAATGGAACAAGAAAAACTTAAAGTAACACAGAAGTGAGAATTCTCTCTGCCATCTATAAGGTCGCAAAACAAATCCTTTTATAAACCAACAAAGCTTCACAGGGACAACCGTCGATCCATAAAACAAAGAAACAAGACAGTTCGCTCTAAAAGACAAACAATAGCGACTCTAGCAAAAAAGGCTAATACCAAAGTTGAAAAGACTATCGATCACAAATCAGCAAAGTAATTTCCATCCGTGGCTTCGCTTCCTGGATTATCGACTCTTTGCAAGAGATAAATTAAAAACCATTTTTCAAGTAATTCTCTGGTGTGGGAACGGACGGTGTAATCTATACAAATTGGACGACCTCGCCACACGTTGATACATCAATAGGGGATTGCTCCAAGCCATTTTTGTTTATCCCATTGATGGGTTTATTAATATTTGCATATCAGTTTTCGGTGCAAAATACCGAATGAAAAATTATCTGCTGATAGATTGGTGAATATTTGGCTGTTAAAAGGTTTTGGGGATGAATAATATTGTTACAATGTCAATGGTAAATTTATGTGCGTCGAAATTTGACATGTTTGAGGTGTTTTAAATGGAAAACACCACACAAAGTGGTTTCGTGGTTACACATTTATAGTGCATTCGAAATAGTAACTAAGACTAATAAACCGTACATTATATTTTAAGCCAATTACATTATAAACACTTCCAAATGGTTGGGCATAAATATGTCAAACAATACGACAAAAAATAAAAATGTAACATCGGAAATACAACTTCCCGAAAGTAAAAGCTTTTTATATCCTACAACAAAACAAACTTAATAAAAATCAATACTTCCGTCCATGAAAAATTAGATCCCGAATATAATATCGTCCATGACAGGAAAATCGAGGGAAAAGGAGGTACACGCAGTTCCCATCATTACCTATCAAAGAGCTATGCAATATCCGCCGCGGTGACATTTGGTCTTTTTTCGATACCCGGCCCCAATAATTTGAGCGAGTGTTTTATCCGGGATCAGCGGATCAACAGTTTAATTGTACTTTTCTGTTACTAACTAGTTTCCCGAATCTCTAAAGGGTGGTTCACTCTGTTCATTCGGAGTTTTTCTTTTATATTTGTTCGTGGCACTCAGTTGTGGTTGGTTATTTTTATTATTATTAGTTATTTCCATTGTGTTCATTTTATTTCATTCGGATGCAATTATTGTATTTTTTTCATCGTTCCAAATTTCGTTGTATTTGGCATTTTCTTACTTTCTATCTACTATCTACCTAATTTCCAATGAATTCATTGGAAATTCCTTATACGTATCCGATAGTAACATGACGGTATTTTATTATCCAAACAGTTTCCAAGAATTTTCATCGAGTGCTTATTCTATAAAATAAAGGACTAAAAAACTAAATGAAGACATTGAGGACACTTCAAGTTTTATTTTTATAGCATCATTTATTTTTTTACGACAACATTGACAAGTATTAATTGAGGTTCTTTAAAATGAATGATGGGACAAATTGAATTTACCTTACCGCGAATGAGTTTGGACGTAAAAAATATCTTTTTAATTTATAAGTACTTTGTCTTCTGTTGTTTTTAAGTCTTGTTTTATTTTAAAGATGTGTGACGGCATCTACATCGCCACATGCGAAATACGCATCAAAGACCTGACGTCACAAATCCTGCATCGCGTAATTTAAGTTTACCGCGCGATTAACATACAGAATATCCGACATCAATCTTTGGGCAATTGCCCGCCAGACACAACACCCGTCTGGTAGGAGGATCCTCCCTTTTCTATAGAGGATGAGTGAACTTTACACCCTGTTCCTCATACCCCTAAAGATGTACTTAATTTTACTTTTACGGACAACAGAATTTTACAATTCAGTAAAAAGTCTTCATAGATTTCTTCCAATGTTAGGTTAGTTCGCACAATATATGTTATGTTTCTATGTTCTTTAGTACGGTGTGGGTTATAAATTGGAACCCAGTGGATACTAACTTGAACTATGTGGACAGGAAGGAGGGTTCCAGGAAAAGGATTAGTTTGCAGTAACAGGTTGCTAACATATCACGGAGAACCATGTCCCTACATTTAAATTGTAACTCACAAATTATGCTGAAACTACTCAGTTGTTTTTTGTCCTTATTTGCGCATGAAATAATAAAGAAAGATTTTTTATTATTTGAGACACGCCCAGGAATTACACAAACAGTAAAAAAGGAAATGTAAAATTTAAAAAAGACGAATTATAACAAAAAATAAAGACCTTTGCTCGCATAGGTCTTTTGCATAGATTTTCTGTAAATACATAAATATATATATATCTAATTGTCGCCGAAAATAGTTGCCAAAAAGGGTCCACCTAAGCAAAAACACTGCCATTAAGTAAAAAATAAAACTGACACGCTGGCATTCTGATAGACGGACACACCTCCAGACGTTATAATTAATATATAATCCCCACTAGGCGAATAAAAGAGTCATCATTTTTTCATCAAATTCACATGGTTTAACAGACACACGTCTAAAACAACAGTTACAATTTAACTACAATTTGGAATTGCCATATTGCATCATAATAAGGCTATAATGTTCCCGCTACTAAGAGTCATGCCTCCCCTCTGTGAGAGGGAGTGGGCCGTAATCCACCACGCGTGCCCAGTACCAGTGGGTTATTGAATATACCTACATAATCATAACTATTCACTACATGATTCTGCTGCTTAAATGTTTTTTGCATCATGAACATAATTATATCCAAGCAAAAAGATCCTCCTCATCTGCAATCAAAGGTAAGTCTCCAGAACAGTAAAATTACTTTTTCCTTTACGTTAAAATGTTCATTTACTCCGAGCATTGTATCCCGAACTTAAGCGTTCAGCTCGATACGCTGAACCTCTAAGATGTGATTTTCAACTTTATCCCAAGTTTTATTTCTAGCACCCTTATCTAGGGACGGGCTCTGTATCGATTTGTTGGTAAATTGATTTTGGAATTTAATCGATTACTAACATCTTGGCAAGGTTATTGATCAACCTCGTGCCTTAGAGTATTTGGGACAGTGTAATCTTAACTAATATTATAAATGTGGAACTGAGTTTGTTTGTTACGCGCGTTTCACCATAAAACGGCTGAATGGATTTGGATGAAAGGCACATGGGTAGACCATGACCTGGAGAAGGACATACGCTACTTTTCATCCTGGATCGCAGACGAAGTTGCCGACAACAGCTAGTAGATTCTAATATATTAATTGATTCTAAAACTATTTACCTGCCTAGAACTGAAAAACCAATTAAGGACAAGACTTTTTTACAATAAAACATAATTAATGAATACAATTCATCAAAAGAAATGATATATACGAATGATAAATTCGTTTCGATTCCAATTTTAATATCAACGCATCGATATGTTGAAATTAAAACAGATACCATCGACTTTCTGTAGGTAATCGATACTGTTTTAACCATCTGCTTCCCTACCCGACATATTGAAGGAAAGAGTTTATTACTTCTCTTTGTGTCGAATCCGAACAAAAAGCGGGTTCGCCCAGTGTTTACTGTGTGTTGCGAGAAAATATCTTATTGTGGCTGTTGAATCGATTTATGAGTCGTTAAGCGATGTTGACGTTTTTCCGAGCAGTTTCAATTTTGGGTGAAATTGTTTGATAGATGACCTGTATTTGATCTTTAAATTATATAAAACGTCGTCGTTGGTCAGTGTTTTCGTTTGTTCTTCTAACTACGTAATGGATTTTGATGTGGTTTTCAACATCAAAAAATAGCAATTGAGGAATAGATACAATACGGGAATAAGTCGACAATCCATTAAGGGGATGTAGGAGAGGTCATTTACAACCAAATTACCCCTTATGACTATGCAAATGTCAAGTTTTTTTTTTTTTAAATATAAAATTTCAAATTACTCGAAAATGGTACTAATGTAGTGGTCATATTATTATCAATAACCGTGTATCATAATTGTACATTCATATATCGCTCATACAAAGCTGCCTAGTTATTTAATTTTCACCTTCATTCTAACTTGGTAATTAGTGAAGACGTATCAGCTAGCTACGTAGGATTAATTAGCGATACAAGTAATAATTATTTTCCACTGGGTAATTAATTAAACTTACCATCTCTATTCATAATAATATATTATTTTTCATAGCGTAGGTATTTTGTAGCCAGTTCCCAGACACTGCTGAGGCCCAAATTAGTTGATTACCAAAAAATAAAATTACTTTTCATTTTTATTATATTACCGTGACTCTTCCAACCGCTAAATTCAATAAAAAACAAACTATGTTTATTCACCCCATGTTCACTGTTGTATGAAATTCACGCTTTTAGACTTCTATTTTGTTTTCAATAATTTTTCGAATTGGTTTTTTGTCTCGACTGAAAATTGATGTCAAAGTTAGGATAATTAATTTAAGAGCTACTAGAATTGCAAAGCTTATACATGCTTTTGTTAGCAATAGTGTTTAATTGAAGTTTCTTTCAAATTGAATCAGGTTAACTTAATATTTATTTTGTAAAAAAATGATCCAAAATGTGTGTAAAATGTAAATTAATTAGTGTGTCTAATGTAATGAACGCCGTGTGGTTTTGGCAACAAATGGATCACGCGTTCAGGTCTCAAGGGTGTCGTAAAAGACTAGTAACGGATGGGCAGCATCATCCTCCTGGGTATCGATAACATTTAACTAGTTTATAAAACTATAGGCCTAATAATGTTTGCTAAATTACTCGAATCATTTAGTGCTTTCATAATTTTAAAATGTAGATAATGTTTATTGATATTTTCTCTGAAGTAGATGCATTAAAACGTAACATAGGTATGCTTAAACCAAAGATGAACACACTACATATCAAGCTATACATTGCCAGTATAAGCTGATCTCGCTTTGTATGGAATGTTCGTACAATGAGAGGTTAGCTTATACTGGAAATGCCGTATGTAACAACAAGTTAATTGTTTATTTAAACTGATTAATTAATTAACTTATATTGTAGAGACTATTACGAATATACGATGACTTCATGTTCCCTTATTTAGCTTATTAGACCAATAGAATTCACATTCACGTGAGCGAGGCCCCGGGCACAGCTGGTTCTAAAATAAAACATACAAAAATTTCGACTTAAAATAAAACAGCCTCTTGGTGTTCACTAGACAGACACCTAGGTACTTACATATACAATGTGGAGACGACATTACAACAATAAAAGAAAACACTGGCAATATTAATGCATAGGAGTACCTATTTAGGAACTATTCAATAAATCCTAATATAGAAATGGAACAAGTGATTTTTTCTAGCAAACTAAATAGAAGTGATGCGCCGACTGTGGGTTTTACCAATCATTGGTGCCGATTCCCTTGTTCACAAACTAAACTAAATATAAGTTCAGTGCATCGTTTTTTTTCTATTAAATTTAAAAGAGCACAGAAGATCAATTTTAGTTTAGTCCTGTCAAATTAATCAGCGCCTGTCACTACTGCATACAAGTTTAGACGTGATTAAAAACTTGCCTACTAAAATTACGTCAATTTACATCAGGCGCTGATGAATTTGACAGGACTAAACTAAAATTTATCGTCTGTCCTTTTCTTAATGAACTAAAAAGAATAAGATGCACTGAAATTAAATTTTGTTTAGTTTGTGAACAAGGGAATTGGCAACAATGACTAGCTATAGTGACTAACCTATGGGTCATCTTTGATTGAATTTTCGTATGCAGACTGGGAACGTCATTAGATAATATACCTAAGCAGTTTAATTTATTGTTGTATTGTCGTCTCCACCTTGTACCTATGTATGGCAAATCAAAGTGGTGCAAATTCACTTCTCTTCAAACATCTCGACTACCTATCCAGTTGTCATATTCATTGTCAAAATTGGAGCAGGTTGTCAATCAACGCGAATAATAGAAAAAGAGGAAAAGAATTCGATTTACGAGTTACCTGTCAATAGCTCTCGAGAGCAGAGAGAGAATGGTGAGCTGCTTTTCTATTTGCGTTTGAAAATGACATTTTTGAAGTTAGTCTTCTTTAAAAATGCCTAGGATATTTCGGGATAAATGCTGAATTATGCCTAGTAAAAATCCTATGTGCATCAGCATTGTTTGAAGTCTTTTGAATGTACATTGAAGGAAAATACCTACCTTAACAGATCAATTGCTTATCAAAATGAGACACTATGTCAATTTGCCGTGTTATATCCATTTCATACTACTTTCAAAGAATGACATACGGCCAATTTAATTTTGTAGTCAATTTGACGAAAAATTGATTTCCCTGACTTTACAAACTTGTAGCTTAATAGGTAGGTTTTAAACAATGCCAATGTAATCTTTCGCTTTACAAAAGGTTTTTCTATATTCCTCCCTTGTGAGTAGAAAATAAAAGTTAATGGGAATAATGTTGCGAGAGCTTTTAGAAGATACTTAATAATTGTTTCAATTGCATATTAATTGTAAGCCTACACGCCGATCAGCAGAAGACCATTGGTGGCCCAGTGGTAACGCCCCCGACTAACGAGTTGTAAGGTCATGGATTTGAAACCAGGCAGGCACTTTACGGTACAAGAAAATATCTTGAGGCAACCGGCATGACCTAGAACCAAAAAATCGTATATTCATAATAATATGTGACATCTACCAACCTACAATAGGTCAGCGTGGTAGATTACAGCCCACTCCCTCTCGAAGAGAGGTGGCCTAAGCTGTGTCCCATTAGAAAGAACATTATAAGCGGACTATGCTAAGCCTCTCAGTGTGTTAATTGTTTAACCAACGATCATGATTATTATGGACTAAAAATCACCCTGGGACTGAGTTACAAAAACCCAGAACATAGGACAAAGACAATGATGTCACGCCGTCTGAGCTGAGTGTAAACTGGAGACACGTACACACATAACTACAGATACAACAGTCACTGTTTATAATAATAACGTTTTAACAAGCTGTAGAACAGATTACATCACAGTGACATGTAGTTACAATGTTAATAGTGTATTGATATAAATTAATTACTTATGTAAGTATGTTGTCGGTGTTTGTACTGTCAACAGATTTAATGATTTGGTTCCAGACAAGGAATCGAGAGGATGAAGAGCTCGAAGCTGTTAAGTTACGCTTGCCAGGGTTGGTCTGTGGATGGGTGACCGTAAATCTTTATCTTTACTCTTCCGTGCCTCGGAAAGCACGTTAAGCCGTTGGTCCTGGCTGTCATTTGTAGATCTTTGGCAGTCGTTACAGGTGTCAGAAGACCGAAAGTCTGACAACCCAGTCTTACCAAGAGGTATCCCATTTCCTGGGTTGTGGGGTTCAGGTAGGCAGTCGTTCAATGTAAATTACTGGGATTCAACTGCATCCGGTTAGACTGGAAGTCGACCCCAACCTATTGAGAAAAGGCTAGGCAGATTAATTTTGGTTCCACCCACAGGATAGGTAAGAAAACACAGATACACTTATTTATAGATAGAATAATAAGCTTTACCAAAAACTAAAACTTTACCAAAGTTCCTAGATATCGTACACAATAATGAGGTATCATCTTGTGATGTTTTGTTACTATTTCAATAAACGGGTTAGTTTTTTTTCCTACTAGCAAAATGTGGCCAGCCAGATATATTTTTTCTCTATACTTTGTTATCCCAGTCTACATCACTCAGCTCCCATACTTTCACCAGCCAACGTAACTCCACCATCCTATGGGCTTACCCATTGTTGCCGCAAGGGATCAATATTATTATAGCCCCAGCGATATTGCGAACCGAATTTAAAGAGACTAGACATAAATCCCTTTTGTATCAATTTCCCTCATGTTTTTCCTTGTAACGATTATTTTCCAGAAGAAAATGCTGTTTGTTATCATCAAAATATTATTTGATTGTAGTTCTTTGTTCGACATTTTCTTGTTAGTCCATTAGACAAGCCGGCTTAAGGCGATCTTCACCAAAAATCTTTTATAAAAAGATTTGGGAGAATCTTATTTCCTGTGTCATAGATCCATGCTATAGAATGAAATGTCATAAACATGGTTAGAAATATTTAGAAAATATTATTATTAAATATTTTTTTTACTGTGAAATAAACATAAAATATGCTAAATAATATGTACATCTACAAAGCATTATTATTCAGACATACAGTTCGCTTATAATTCTGGGTAATAGGTTATACCTACAGTAGGTAGTTATCAGGTGCGGTACACCTGTTTACTAAGCCACTACTGTAGACTAAGCCAACGATAAAAGAAATTTTATATTATCTACCCACGAATAGATTATTGCTAAACTAATTTAAAATTAATCAAAAAGAAGTCTCCAAAAGACAGAGCATAAAATCTTGCGAGACAGAAAAAATCTCCTAAAAGGTTTCTTAATTCAATTCGTCAAGCCCTAAGTCTACACTTTGACCAAATGAGCGAATCCACAGACAAATACTGACCCATTGACCTCCATTTATTTTCTTACGCGCTTTTTCCAAGATATCTCTAAGCCGAGAACTAAGCGCGGTCTTTGTTTACCACTGAGATAAGGCCACCGTCTGATTTGAATTAGGAAATTGAGGCACCAAATCAGGGCGTCGGACTAAACCCATTTATTTGCAAATAATTCAGAGGCTGAATTAAATTCGGTCATGTTTTTAAAGCGGGGTTTAGGAGTACCCAATTATTTGTTCGAGGATGTTATGTAAAAATAATCTGTTTTGTTTTTCGAATTAGGCGTTTTGGGTAATATAATTCCTTTTATGTCACGTCAGAATATATTTTACGATAAAAAGGAGCTTTTTTAACATTTCTTTTGCGAATATAATTATTTCGGTATACAACCTGTTTTTTTTTATATCTCGTCTTGTCTGAAGAAGACATTAAAAAAAAACGTTGTATATAAGAATGTGAATTATTTTCCTAAATACAAGTTTGATTTGAAAAAGCACAACAAATTGAGGTGAACTAATTGCTGGAAAACTGTAGAAACCGTCTTCATTGAACTTATGGAACGAACGCTTTAGATTAATTGGAAAGTTTAAAAGGAGTATTTATTAGGAATGCACCAATAGGCTCGTAAGAATAAGTTGCACTCAATTTTCACTCGACTACGGTGAAGCAAAAAGGAGGGTTATGATTTTGACCGGTATATGTATATATGTATTTATGTTCATCTGTTCCCTCATAACTTCTTAACGCCTAACCATAATTTGACAAATGGGGTATCGTTAGAAGCGTATCTGTCGTCCGCTGGTTACAGGTTATGTGACGTCACATTAAATTGAATATGGCAAAAGCATTCTTGCAAAGATGCGACCCACGGCTTAATATTCTTGTTGGAAAGGTAGGAGTTTACTAGTAGAAATCGTCACGTAAGTAAAAAGCATTATGCCCTATCCATGCGACTTCCTCTCTCTCACCCTGTCTCTTTCTATTATATACCTACCTATTACTATGGGACCAATCCTGAAATCGCGAAAAGAAATCAGCTCTTCCCCACATTCTGGCGAGTTATGCGAACATTAAATGGATGGAACAGATGATTTATTTTTCACGATTTCTGAGTTGGTCACTTAATCTGTCTTTGCAGTGTAGAAAAAGCTGTTCAAAGAGCTCTTTTCAAATGTTCAGTTATTTCAATTACACATTATAATAATACCCTGCATTTTTGCTAACAAACAAATGACAAAGTCATTCAAATATTCTGATGCTTTTGTTTTTCCGTCGAACGAAGAAGCCATTACAATGAAACCCGGAACAATTACAAGCTATGTAATAATTGAATAAGGCGATACATAATATCCTCATACTACCTTTGTAATCTTCCGCAGAATTTTACGAGCAAAATTTGCAGCCAGCTTTAGTACCTACCGTGCAACTCATAAACGTCCGCTTAGAAAAATGTTACATTTGTTATGTGCTAAAGGCTTACATTGTTTCACAAATATTTTAAACTAGCTAGCTTTTCTAGCAACGTTACCTTCTCCATCTCTCTACATTTCACTACCTTGTTCACTTATTTCAAAACGCGATCTTGCTTTTAGTTTTCATCATTTTTAGCTATGGTGCTATTGGTTTTCGATTTGTTGCAAAGAAAAGACTATCGCGTTTCCCATGGGCGTAAACTGGGACTACTGGTTGGTCAGTGCTAAGCAATTGTTTCTTGTATATCTTTATGATAATCACTTGACCTGGGAACTCCGGTAACTTCCATCAAACAGCCAATATACCAAAGTCATTCATTCTGCCTAGCCTTTTCCCAATCATGTTGGGGTCGGCTTCCAGTCTAACCGGATGCAGCTGAATACTAGTATTTTACATGGAGCGACTGCCCCTCTGACCTCCACAACCCAGTAACTGGGTAATACGATACCCCTTGATAAGACTGGTTGTCAGACTTTCGGACTTCTGACGACTCGTAACGACTGTCAAAGATCCACAAATGACAGCCGGGACCAACGGCTTAACGTGCTTTCCGAAGCACGGAGGAGTCTCGGTATGTAAAGATGGTCACCCATACACGGACTAACTCCGGCAAGCGCAGCTTAACCTGATGGATCGACCCATGCGGCTGTTATTACTTAGCCACGAGCTACTCAGCCAATATATCAAAGATTGGCAATTATTCATTGATTGACACTAACACATTCACAAGATGCTATTATTTTTTACAGTCTCTCAGTCTGCTTCTCTTCATTTTACAAACCAGCATTATCCGTACTCCCTTTTCTCAATATAACCCTACCAAGTTTAATAGCTATATGATAGCCAACAAACTACACTTCCAGCACGTCCTCTTAGTGTTACCCAAAGGAATCATTGTTATTGTGGGCAGTAAAATTGTTGGAGCATAACATTCGTCCGGGCATGACATGTCTTTACAAGGACAATTTAGCATATGCACTCTTGCAAGCTATAATGGGCCTTCCACTTTCAATAATAGAGTCTTTAGTAACTGCAAAGGTTTCGGGCCCATGTGATCTTATAACATTAACTACACAGTGTTTATTCACGAGAAAATAATAACATTTATTATGGAAGCACTGAATTTTATTATAATTGTTTTTCATTTTTAATAATATTTGCGAATAGGATTTTTGTAAATTGTACAAGAAAATATATATTATAATTATTTTCTATTTTATTTTTGATCTTAGTCACATTATAATCACAGTTATCAAAATATCGTTTACTTTAAAAAATAGGTATCCTTTAAAACCTACAGTCATCATTAATAAGATAAGATAAGATATTTTATTTGCATAAAACATGGTATACAAGGTGTTATTAAAAATATTAGATCGAGCACGTTTTGCTTAAAACATAAGCATGCAAAATTACTTACTAAAAATACATTATGACATTGAAATATATTACATTGAAATTCAAATTAAAAAAACCATAAATACTACAGAAATAAATGGCCACTAATGGGTTTCCTGAAGATGGTCCACAGTGTCGGAAGGAATATGAGTATCTACAAACAGCAGTTCAAACTCGGGGTTCAGTAATACCTGACGGTTATAATAAGAATTGCCAAATTAGAAATAAGTAAATAAGGTTACGCTCGACATTAATGTAACAAAAGAAAATAAATTATTCCCTCATTGTTACCGTCACTAATGTGAGAATAATTTATTTTCTTTCATCAAGCATTTCATTTTCTTTCTGCCACACAAATTATCGTTTTCAAAACCCTCTTAACATTTATTTTTCTGAAACGAATTGTAATATTGTTGACTCGACACAAAGTTTCAAACAACTCATTGTTATCAAACAAAACTCAACGAGCTTATTACAGGAAAATGTATAAAACATCTTTAATTACCTCCCTAACATTGTTTTCTACAAATAGATCGATAGCTTTAACAAGCCGCAATTAAACATTAACTTTAGAACGTAAAGCTTAAAGTCCATTATAGTTTGAACGGTGTAAGGGCGATGATCGCAGTACATGTCGAATAAATGCACTGTTTTAGTAATTAACGCTTCGTAGTTTGAATAAGAACAAAAGGTTGGTTCTCACTACATTTTTGGGCTTTGTAGTTTGTTTTTATATGTTTTATAGGCTAATGTTTAAGGGAACGCTTTTGATGAGGGCTGCTTGCCTGTTATCAACATCCCGTTCAGTTAAAGGTATATACAGTCAGCAACAAAAGGCGATTAACACTTTAGTTTTTTTAATTTTAATTATTGAGCATTTTTTAGTTTTAATTGGAACATAAGTAAAATTTAAAGAATTTATCTCGAAGGTAGGTATTATATGTAAAGCTACAAAGCAGTTTATCAAACCATTTTTGTATAAATTGTGATGTTCTGTAAAAGGGACAGTGTTAATGTACTTAATTGTGTTGCTGACCGTACATAGTACATGTTGCTGTAGGAACTTTCCACACTAACAGCTCATCATTTGTTTCGGTTCAGTGTAAGGGACTACTCACACTTATTCAGCTCTATTCAGCGTTTGTCCATAGAAAACGCGCGAAACGCGTACCTACGTGTCCTTTCAGCTATCCGCAGCTGAAAGGACGCGTACACGTCTCATACAAAATCATAGTTTTCTATGGGCAAACGCTGAATAGAGCTGAATAAGTGTGAGAAGTCCCTAAAGCCGCGGGCAACTTTATGTGAAAATGATTTTAGTGTTTTTTCTTCCAAGTGTATTTTTTTTATAAGTAAAAGACCTATTAAAGCGTATTATGGGACGCCCCCCAGCTAGATGGATTGATAACTTAAAAAGGTGAATTGGACAGACTGGATCCGGTAGGCGGAGGACAGGGTGTTGTGGCGCAGCCTAGGAGAGGCCTATGTCCGGCAGTAGACTGCCATAGCCTCAGTTGATTGATACAAAAGACCTATTTGATTAACTGATTACCTTAAATCACAATAGACGTAGACATATTTAGTAACTATTCCGCTTAACTATTCCGAAAGAGTCATGAAAAAAAAAACCTGTAAGAAATCGACACGTGTTTCACTTTATCCGACATGGGTAGACTGTTGAGCCTTAATTTTGAGATGCACACATGTATTAAATACATATATCTTTATCTTTTTTATCTTTAATCTTTTACCTGCTTCAAGCCGTGTTAAAAATTAGCCAAAAGCAGGTTGCTAGTAAGTCAGGATACAAAAGTGCAATAAAGAACATAAATGGCATGAAAAAGCAAATATTCAAAAAGCAATCCTTCTATTGAGTCGCTGAATTTCGTTACCAAACGTATTTTATTTGTTTAATGGAAAGTTTATTGGGACTCCATTTTATCGCGACACTTCACAATGAAATATTTCAATATTCAATTTAAATAAAATATTGAACGTTTTATTCACATTTTAGTTTTGGGATCTGTGACTGTGACTGTGTTTAAGTGGAAACTATAATGCGTGTGAGTAATAGTCAGACGAGAAGATAATAAAGTAAAATTCAAACGTTAACTTAAAAAATATTTATTAGATTCTATGTAAGTGTAAGTATTGATTATATATAGGTTATTAATGTACCTACCTGATATTAAAATTATTGTAAGAGAGACTCAACGATCTCACAGTTAAACTGCGTAAGCAGTTTTGTGGGGCAGCTTTAGGGAATTTTTAAGTGAATAAATAAATAATTCAAAAAAAAAAAAAAAAATTAGTTGAAGTTTTTGAAGATGTGACTAAGATTTGATTTTTCCAACTATTTTGGGGTCAGATAAGCAGTTGCTGGGTTGTGGAGGTCAGATAAGCCGTCGCTCCGTGTAAAATACTGGTATTCAGCGGCATTCGGTTAGCCTGTAAACTGACCCCAACATAGTTGGGAAAAGGCTAGGCAGATTGATAGACAATAGAATAGAGTTGTGCTGTAGGCAGGCAACGCCGTTATGCAGTAGCGCTAAGGAGACAGTGATTGTGTGGACCTGAGTATATTGTTTCGCTGAGCTCCTAAAGTTCTGAGTTGAGCTCCACGATTACTGACAAATGCTTGCACTGAGTGGATAGTCTCACTCAAATCTGTGTGGTTCTTTCCTCAAAAGACCATTTCAGACACTAATCTAAATGGTCCTCATCACTAATCATATGGCCTGACCAAGTTTATGTCTGGACTTTAAAAGAGACTGTGACCTCTGTGAGTTAGTTTCGGCGTTTCCTCTCAGAGCAGTCAGATAGGAAACGCCGACCTCATCTAGCTTAGTTCTAATAAAATTTGAAATAGTTAATAATTTAATTTAAAATTAATATGACGTGTAAAAGTGATTCCGATATCATATTTACAGAATAAACAATTTCATTTCATTAATAAATATGTAAATTATACCTAGAACATACTCCTAAATAAAATCATATATCGAATGCATTGCTTCTGGTGCATTAGTGAATAGAAGCTATTTTTGTAAAATCGGTGTCGAGAATCAAAAAGGACAAAAAAATACACAGTATTCACACACCAGCACTAGTCATTTTTGCCGAATAAATGTGGTAGGAGACAAACCTATTTCAAAACAGTGTTATAAAAACAGTGGGTTGGTGAAAGAGCAGTTGTTCTAGCAATTCTGTAGAACTTTATTTAGGTAATATACGCTATCTGTATTCCTGATACTGGCAATAAATTTATTTGGGAGATTTCAGGAATTTACGAGCCAAGTAACTCCAAAAAATAAGTTTAATGGAAGAATCGTGAAAACTTTACACATCCATATTTGGCAATCTGATGAATCCAAATAAGCCAATTCTTGAACTATAGAGGTGAAACTAGTATATTAAACATTTTAAAATAGGTTTTTTTTAATGGTTTTTCGCTGAAAGATAACGTCCCCCTGTAAAATCATTACAATTGTAAATAGGATTTAAAAAGAAAAAAATGAATTGCATTACGGAGTAGTTTCTAATAGTTTATCTTATTTATTGCCTACTATCTAACAATATTATTCACTAGTGTGACAATACCCTGAACCATAATCTAATACGCACGTATGATGTAAGATATCTGTTCTAACAATCAGTTAAACATAGCGTTACATAACTCATAATGCTTTTGTTAAGATGTTAATTGAACCGAAATAATGACGTTGGTAGTTAGTTACACTTATTTTGTAATAACTGGTAGGTATTACATAACTATGATCATCAGACGAGACAGCAGCTCAAGTACTTCTAAACTGCCCGGTGGTCGCCACTTACAGGGCGAAGTAATTCTGTAACCCAGGTACCCTCTGTGAGATTGCCAGGCACATCAAGGCGTTGCTGGCCTTCCTTGAGGAGCTGGGGTAGATCGAATAACCCATATTCGCTCCCGTACGCATAATACGCGCATTGACGTGGAGTTCGGACACCAGCCCGTATTACCTATTACATAACAATAATCATATTCATCATTTCAGTGGAAAGACGTCTATTGCTGAACATCCTGGCTTCCCCCAAGCATCGCCACTTCGACCAGCTCTGTGCTTCTCGCATCCAGCGGATTCTTGCGGCCTTTACAAGGTCCACCTTGTGGGAGGCTTTCCAACGCTACGTCTTCCGGTACGCGGTCGCCATTGTGTGTTCTGCGAGCAATGTGCCGTGTGATGACTGATGACTGTGGTGACTAAATGCGGTGTCTTTTAGTTTATGATAAACAATCTGACTAAAGGAGTCCGTCAGAAACTCAGAAAGCAGCAGACATCTGCGATTATTATGTAAAACTGTGATAGTAGAAATACTCATTTTTTTCAATGTTGAACTGTAAACTTAAAATATATGAGTAGGTAAGTAAGTACCTACCATTAATAACAAAACGGATTATCCTTTTTACAGACACAAATAAAAATCCATTGTGTCTCGTGTGGATGTCGTGGGGATACGAAAGGTTTAGTAAGTAATTAGGCCATTTTGTCATCAGTCTATGGTATTGGTGTCGTAATAATAATTAATTGTGTAAAAATAATCTACCCTGTTTGTGTCCATGAAGAGAAAGGACAGCATAGAATAATTCTATGCAGATAGGCTGAACTATAAAAACTTTTTTTTAACGCTCACCTAAAATCAGCATATAAATATATTCCTATTGCCATTATCATAAGTCATCATCAACATAATGCCGTATTACGTATGCACCCCTACAAATGTTACGCAAAACACAAACCTATAGTAATTTACTTATAAACGCAAATTGTGTGAAACAATAGCGGAATGGTAACAATTTCCATAGGCAAATAAAATCGGCTATATAAATTATCGTCTGATGTCCAATATACAACAGAATCTGAACAATGTTTCGACCTTAATCGGAGTTTAGGGTAGCCGTTTATTAGGACTAGTGGTGAGAGAGATGTGAATCGATTTGATTCGATTAAACCGTTTGTATATTTTGTACCGACATCATTTTTAATTAGTGTAATTGTAGTGGTCAGGAAATTCAAATTTAGGTTTTAAAAGACGCCGTTTTGAACGAAATGAGAAAATAATGTTTTTTATCAAAGAACGCATTCGATAAAGGACTTTTGGTGGAACTAAAACTTAAAGGCTCGTTCACACCGGTGCGACTTGTCGCGCGACGCGACTTTAACAATACAATTTCTAATAAAACTTCACGATTGAACAATTGGCGGTGTCGCGTCGCGCGACAAGTCGCGCCGGTGTGAACGAGCCTTAAATCCTATCACACTGAAATTGAATCTTATATAATCTTAATCGATATTCTAGCTAAGCTTTATTACCTAGTAGGTATTTTTTAAATTTAGTTACAAGCCTCGTGTTCTCGTTTTTATTTCATCACCATTTAAATTAAAACTACAAATAAATTGAAGCAAACGGATTATGTAAGGATCGTAGGTGGCATTCTGTAGTTTCTGGGAAACCGCCATGGGAAGAAGGTGTCCGTTTATGTGTATTATTTAGTATTGATTTTACAAATTGATATTAATTTATATTAATTCTATCGCATTCTGAGAATGGTCTGTATTCGTCCCATCACTAGAAGCTTTACCCCTATCGTAAAACAGAAGATAATGTACGTGCCGGTAATTTATTTTACGCACCATAAAACAAAACACTTGAAGATACAATGTGTATTGTGTAAAAAATGATATTATGTTTATTTGGAAGTGCTTTTTATAATTTTGTATTAAAAATTAGTCATCAAGTTACAAATTGTAATAAAGACTAGACGAAAGGAACTCGTTTCGTATAGTCCAGGGATCACTAATTAGTTTCATTGGGGGTCCGTTTTCTTAAAAAATATGACTGTCACGGTCCGTTTTGTATAATATGTAGGTACACTAGCAAACAGGTAACCCAAATTTTCAGGCTTTGATATTAAAAATCATATATATCGATAAAGAGAAACGAAAAGAAACCTATTTTTTTTTTTTATTAAATAATAAACAAATAATTAAAATGTAATGAAAAAAAGTATCAAAGTAAGTTATTAATATTAATGTGAAACATATTTTTTTTTACTTTGAGCTATCTGCCTGAAGACTAAGCGCAGGCTAAATTGAATTACTCCAATGTAAATTATAATATACTGTTTACTTGAGGTCCGCATACAATAAGTTGGCAGTCCGAATTTAGACTGCGGTCCGCCATTTGGTTACTCCTGATATAGTCTATATTAACAATATTTATCATAGGGTTACTAACATCATTATAGATTTTTTGTTAATTATAAAGATATCTATAAATATTATAAATTAAAGTCACTTCTAGTGTCTGTGTAACCGCGTTGATCTTCTTAACTGCGCAACAGATTTTGATGCAGTTTTCAACATCATTTAGAGAATTTATTTCGAAAGATGGTTTTGTATAGATTAGTGCACTATCGTTGAAATAACTCGATGATTTCGACGTCGATGATTGATCGTGAAAACATACGTGACTCCACCAATGCCTGGTTGTGGCCAAGGCTTGAATAGTACTTTTCTCAAATAATGCACGGAAATTCAAATTGAGAAATATAATTACAACGATAATTTTTTACGCGCCAATATTATCATTATTGTTTGTTCTTTATTTTTAAATAGCTCTATTTGCAAGCCAAATCGAAATTTAAATAAAATCTTTGGTAGGTTACCTCCTTGGTTGCCAATATGTTGAAGTAAAAAGTTCATTGCATTTTTAAATAACACGACGGTTATGAGTTGTCATAGTAATTTATTTGGCCGCTAATCAGGATAGATATGGATTTTCATAGTAACATTGCCTACCCGATTATTGACTTGTTTTTTACCAATACAGCGATTTCGATTTATCTCGAAGAAGGTTGTCAAAATAATGCTCGAATTTCCAAGCATGTTTGAAAGAATATATAACTATCGAACTCTTTGACTGTCAAATACATAAATAAACCCCGTAGTTTTATGTAAAAATGCTTTAACTGTGAAGAAGAAAGTATTAAGGTTCGTGCGAATTCTGGCACGTTTACTTCTATGTACATTAAGTCGCACGTCAGTGGTAACAAAACCAGTATAAGCGGACCTCATATTCTATTGACACTTCGTTCTTACGCTAGGCCACCTTAAGGTTTTCTTGCAGCAAATGTTTGCAAAGACCAAGAGCTGATTTCACCAATGAAACTCAACGCGATCAGCACATCTAAACCGAGTTCAAGAGCTGTCATTGTCAATATTACAAAGAAAATAATGACACTGACAGCTCACACACTCCCCTGCCAATTTTCTTTCCTGTACTTTATACCTTTTATTTGTTTTATTTTTATCTTTTTTTGTCTGCTGTTTGATATATTGTGAGCCTTTCAGTGTGTGTCAAATAAATGTATTTTCTATCTTTCTTTCTCTTAAACGTGGTTTATGTGCTGATCGCGTTCAGTTTTCATTGGTGAAATTCGCCCTCAAAAAACCACTCAACAAAACGCCATAAAGTTAAAAGTCAATAATCCCAGTTTTATCAGTCTATCAGTATAAAAACACAACAAAAACAAAATAAGAAAAAAGTTATAAAACGGATTCATTATTTACGCTCTACCCAAGAAGATGTTTACGACGTTATCAGAAAAATATAAACCAAAATGTTCTTCAAAGTAGTGGCGGGTGTTACGTGCAAAATATTTTATGACGACCAACCCGGAAGAAGCTTTCTTTTCTGAAGTGGGTGCTCTTATTTCTTCGATAGGAATCAGGGAGTATCAGAGGTTATCCATGTGGAAATTTGAAAACAATTTTATTAAAAGTATGAAGTGACAAAAATAAACTAAATCGACTGCCTCGTTGGTCACAGGTGCTACTACTGAGCTCCTGGGTTCGATTTCCTGGTCAGGTAAAGTGTTATTGGATGTTTCCATCTGAAATTTCTCAGAAGCAGCCCGGAGTCTGGATCTGTGCCCATTTCATGGCGATAGGCTCGCCCCCTATTATTACACCAATTCGTATGGGTACCACTACTTGCTGTGTAAATAACAGTGACAGGAAGTATTTTATAACATCATCAAGACTCACAAAGTGGATTAAATACTTGTTATCGAAGCTAGCTCAAAAACTACTCAAACACAGTTAGGTACTAGAAATATAAATCACTAATATAAAACCACTCCGCAAACTTCCTCTACTAAATGAAAAGAGAATTTTCAAAATCGGTCCACAATTGACGAAAATATCGACGAACAAACATACAGACGAACATTATAACCTCCTCCTTTTTTGAAGTCAATTAATTAACAAGAATTTCCTTTAAAAAAAAAACCAGATGTTAATATTACAAAGCGCAAAGTAATTATAAAAACCAAAACCTTAATCAACCTAAAATTGGAACAACGAGCGACTTTAATTAGCAAGATGCTAACTACTTTGGGAAATTCTCCGAAAATTTCTTCTCTACGAAATGTCTTTGAGGACGATGCAATTAGCAGTGGCAACGCTTGGTTCACCATTATATTTGTGAAACGAATATTCATATACAAATTGGCTTCGTCTTATTTCTACTATCGACCCAATCAAGTCAATTATATCTACTTCTCACAGCATCACTCGTAGAGGCTTTACATTTAATTCATTCTGCCTAGCCTTTTCCCAACCATGTTGGGGTCGGCTTCCAGTCTAACCGGATGCATCTGAATACCAGTATTTTATATGGAGCGACTGCCTATCTGACCTCCACAACCCAGTAACTGGGTAATACGATACCCCTTGGTAAGACTGGCTGTCAGACTTTCGGGCTTCTGACGACTCGTAACGGCTGTCAAAGATCCACAAATGACAGCCGGGACCAACGGCTTAATGTGCTTTCCGAAGCACGGAGGAGTCTAGGTATGTAACGATGGTCACCCATCCACGGACCAACCTCGGCAAGCGTAGCTTAACCTGATGGATCGACCCGTGCGGCTGTTATTGCTTAGCCACGAGCTCCTCGAGGCTTTACATGTAATTGCTGTCCTATATCGAATCTAATAGATAAGTTATCAAATTACATATCTCGTATAAAAAGAAAATAAAGTGACAGCCTACTAATGTATCGGCCAGAAAACTGGGGCATAGCTATCATACAAAAAGTTTAATTACATTATACCGCGGGGAATAATCCGAGTCCAATTGATATATTGTTTGCTTTGCCATATATCGGACCGTTTGGGTTTATGTAAATACGGGGTGTATCAGAAAGGTTTCAGGGTACCTACAGACCATTGAACTGAAAAACTTTTTCCATGGGAATAATCAGTCGTCCCATACAATTGGGCCGAGTACGTACTGATTAGTATGGGGCAGTTATTAATATTTTTGATAGGAAGTTATTATAACATCATCCGTAGAGACCAAGTGGGAAAAATACTTATTATTGAAGTTAACTAAAAAAGCACCCAAGCAAACTTAATCATAATATGGGACCACCTCGACAGCATACCCTTTTAAACAAAAAAAGAATTTTGACTATATGACGGAATTATGCCTTTATATAAAATGCACAGTCTATACCTAAAAAGCACAGCTATTAAAGCACAATCATTCGAAATGCTTGCTGACCCGTAATCGACAATAAACGATAGCATTGAATTTGGTTAAAAGTCATCACAACAACGTTAGGTATAGTGTTAATTACTTACTCTAATGAACATGACTCTAATCAGTAGGTAACTGAATATTATATACCTACGTTTAGAGTTAATATATTTTTTGCCGCATTTTCTTTTATACAGTAAACGAGTTCCAGTTTACAGTCACAAGTTTGATAATTAACTGACCGACCCCTTGACAATACAAAAGTGCCTGTAATTGGTTTATTTGAAATACCTTAATGTTTTGAGTTTGAGTTGTGAGTATGTAAACTACACAAAATCATTCGAGGAAATGCTCAAGGCGGTATAAATACTTTTATATCTTCATGTTTTTTTTATATATTTATCTTCGTGCTTGCACCATTACCACCCCCCAATTATATTCAAAAGAATATTTAAAAGATGTTATCACAGCGGATTGCAGAAATGAGTTTCGTCACAGTACAGCTTACATCCTACTCACACCCCAACGTAAGAAAGCGTAAGTGATACATTCCCTTTACATCGAGATTTTTATCACTAGATTACTTTGATAATTTAATAGCTGATACTAGAAATAAGTACTCATAAAAAGCAACTAATTTTAAATCAAATGTTCTTGAACCTAGAGTTGAAAATTGAATGCAAGGTGCTACCCTTCTAGAGCTCCCTTCAATAACTTGACAGAAGAAATCGACAGAATGTCCCCTAAACATTTCCCTCATGTTTTTATATGGGATTCCCATTAAATTAAACATCAGTCCCTTCTCGAATTTCTTGCCCCAAAAACAATATAATATCTGTGCGGGAAATAAAATGACACTTTGATTGGTTTATTATTCTTAAAATTTTATTTATGGGTGAAGCTATTATTGTAGTGAAAAAAAATATGGGGCGTGCATGCGTCATACTTCTATAATGTTTTTATGCAAGCATGTTAATCGTATCATGGTAAAAAAAGTTTAATTATGAACCAAAAATATATTTTACATCATATCCATTCATAATAATATTTATTGTAAAGCAAAACTTCAAGAATGTAATAAAACAAGTGTGTATCCACGTCTAAACAGAAAACACCACCGCAAGTAATACTAGAGAAACTGGCCACGGCGGCGACGGTGACATATTGTTACGATCCTTTAAACAACCGTATTACTTCTACATCTGGCTTGAAACCCAGCAAATAACGGAGAGATCAGAGAAGTTTTATAAAATGTGAAAGAAAGAAATCAAACTCAAACCATTTATCAATTACAGGCAATTTCTTATTGGCAAGCGATCGGTCAGTCAGAAAGATGAAACTAGTTGCCCATTCCAAAACCTAGTAGGTTCCTATGGAGAAGAACGGGCAAGAAACTCCACGGACACTCTTTTAAATCAAAATATATTACAAAGTATGATTAAATGACAGAAAGAATATTATGCCTATTAGAATCATCGCCATGATATGAACACCTATTCAACAATCATTATCTGTAACCGTGTCGCCCGCGATTTAAGGTGACTAATAATCTTGTCATGCTTACAACGAAAACGAATTCTAAACCAATTTTAATTGCAGAAACTGTCCCAGATACATTAAAACCAAACATCCGCAACCCGATGGTAATTCAGCGACTTAATAGTTAAATGTATTGAAATATAATAAAGGGAACAAAGTGGATGCCGACGCAAAGAGGATAGAACAGGTCTGGGAACAAAGAAAACTTTGCAGAGCTGTACTGCTGTGGGATAGAAACGATTTCGCTAATTCCAAACTCGGGGATAGGGGCAATTGATTTGTAGAATTGTGCAGCTTTCTATAGGAAATTGTAGATAGTTGGAGCTTTAGAAAAGTTAACATTCAAGTAAATGTAATTATTGCTGACAGTAAATTTTTTGAAGACAGTAGAATATAATGCCAAAATTAGTGTTGATAGTAATTTATATGAATTTTTTTGGTGAGGCTGATGACACAAGACCGTATGAAAACGATTTTGATCTGTATAATTGATGTTCTAAAGAAAGGTTACAAACAAAACCATACCAAAGCTTGTTTTGACATTGAAGCAGCTGATGTTCCATGAACGAATCAACATTATAATGATAATAATCTTACAAGATAAACAACAGATAAACAAGAAGCCGAAATAGACAGTAAATTCAATTTCGCCCAGGTAGTATGCGTTTACTATGCAGTCAGGCATGTCAAACTGTGTTACCCAATTCAATGGCTATAGTCTGGTTGTAACGGCCAATTAGTTGTGTCTGTGGAACGTCAGATAGACCAAACTTTGGTATTGCAAAGTGAAGCTTAGTCTCTTCTAAAGTGAGTCGATAAAATTAATAATTTTGACGAACTTTTAAGAATGTTTATCTAACTTATATTTAGGCCCGCTTACACTTCGAAACACAAAATGAGTTTGGCGTTAAACATGTTTAAAATATCACTCTGTCTTGTCAACTTATGAATGTAATAAATTAATGTCGGTTTCCAAGCTGACTAGAGGCATCTGCAGAATATCAGTATTTTACTCGTGGAGACTAACGTCTGACCTCTACAACCCAATTAAGTCTCAACTGGCAGACACCCTAGTGTCCTAAGGCTATGAGCTCAGGAGCGGAGGGCAATCTAATTAGTTTTGTAACATATTTTTTCTGAAGATGGGTTGCATTTTGCTCGATTTTGTCGATGACGATACAAAAACTCTGTAAAAGAACTTGAGCGTTAACATCTCATCGACCTCTTAACCCAAAAGGATTTCAAACAATTCTGATCAATTTTAGTTCAGATCAATATTGCAATAAGCCATTGTATATACCTCATTTCAACATACTAGTTACTCCCTGGAAATTGTTAGACAGTTTGCTTAAACTACACAAAGCTCAATTTACAACAATCACATAATGCACTTTATTGACAAAACTAGGCAGTATAGCGGCTTAACAATTCCACAACAGAAGGCACAAACAAACAACATAACACATTTACAATATATTACCCGTATTTTTACGTTCCAACAGCAGAAACAGAAGTTAAAACTATAAAATACTATTAAAGGAGTTACAAAGCTGACAGCCTGATGCTGCAGGGAAAGTTTCCATTAAAAGCAAAGCCTTGCATTTGTAACAAAAAATATTATTCTTTGTGGAATCGCTTGCTCCAGGCAAGGGAATTTATTAAAATAGTTCCTTTTAACGTTATAAAGTAAATTGATCGTTGGGATCCTCAGCATAGGTTGTAATGGTTGTTATTCTGTTAGTAGATATTTTTTCAATTAAATGTATTTGATGAAAAAAAATTGATGATGAATTAATGTCTTGACTTAATGTCTGTAAAGAACGCAGCTGTTGGCTGTCTTGATTGCTCTTCATTACTAATGGTTTACAACAGAGTTTACTGATTTTAGTTCTGCAGCAGTTAACATCATAAAATCAAAATTGAAAAGGATGTCATTCCAAAGTTTCAAAATATTAAATAACAACTAAATGATGCAATGTACTGTCTACAATATGAATGTAACTATACTTTTTCCATTTTATTCTTCAAGCACCGACTAATCAATTAACTTGCAGAACTTTGCCAGCAGCCAAACGAATGTAGCGCACATGCAAACAAAACGATCGACAACAAAACAATTTGCTTCTAAAAATAAAAAAAACCGAGGACGATATACGTCAACAAATTGCTCGTGGTTAGCGTTGGGGGAAAATGTAAAAAATACTATAACAGTAGGTTTACCTAGAAAATTAAATGGAAAGAACATTTGGTATTTAACTCCACGCGTAACGCCAAAAGAGTAGGCATCCATATTTCATCAGTTATATCTTTAAATGTCATGTAATAGAGGTCGAATCGTTGCTAACCAGACACCAATGATATCTTGTTTTACCTGGAAATCGAACCCTGGGTCACACGTAGCCGACCACTAGACCAATGTGGCAGTCAATATGAATTCTTGATCCAGGGGTATCGCAATTGTTTGATCAAATTGAGTTGTTCGTGGAAATACAATACCGGTTACGTCAAACTTCAGGTGAATTTTAGTCACAAGAGACTTGACCTCAAAAATAAAAAGCCTCTCTGGCAGCAGAATAAAGCTTTACTTATAGGTATGTTTAAGAGGTTTATGTGACTAAGGGCGGATTCGACCAAACAGGAATAAATTTTATCCGCGGAATAAACTTCACTTCTGATAGTTTTCGTATGGAGAAACTATCAAAAATTCTAAATTTATTCGGAAGAGAAGGCTTATTCCGCGGATAAAATTAATTCCTGTTTGGTCGAATCCGCCCTAAGAGGCGCCTAGACTACTTTTGATCATGAAGATAAACATGGACGCCAAATAATTACGTAAAGTGATTTTTTATTCATTTGGTACACAAATAATAGCGTGGGTACTGAGTGATAATTCAAGTTACAAAGAGACCTTTATAACAACTGAATTAAAATGGTGATTGGTGTAAAAACTCCTGTTTTTCGTAATGTATTGTATTTTTTTTAACGCACAGTATTTCATGTGACTAAATAATTTAAAAAACCAGCTGCGCAATTACAGTGATAGTTAAATAGTTACAGCCACTGAAGCCTACAGTAAAATCATGAAATTCACCTTTTTTCCCCTTCTAATTTGGTGGTAAGGTTACAAATGTAGTACCTTCTTTTACGAGTTAACTGTTTACTTTATTGCAGAATAGGGATTTGGGTTGATGAAAGTCTGATGGGTGAACGTTTCAGATTAGTAAATATTATTTTATTGCTATGTTTTGAAATATATGTATTTGAGCAATAAACTCGTCTATGAAATCGTTAATGATTTTGTTTTCTTGCAAACAAGGGAATCTCAACCCTGGTTGGATTCTTACTCTTAATAAAATAGTAGTGATATTTTGAGAATAAAATAATAATATACATACCCAATAAACACTTCAAGTTGAGACCCACACTACCTGCAAACAAACAATTAAAGTGGTTTACTACTATGATTTGTAAAAACAAGTTAAATTACGCAGAGTAGGTACCTACCACTGAAAAAATAATCTTATTAAGTAAAATAACAGCTGCCAAACACCGTTTACCTTAACGCATAAACAATAAAACACACAATATAATTAAACTCAAACATCCAGTTAATGCAATAGCAGTGCTATAATTCCTTCGTGAACGTACTGGCTCCATGAAAGAATTTATTTTTACCGTGGCCGCTCTTTCCCATCCGTTCGAGGTTATCTTAAGGGTTCGACCCGGCATAGTCTACGTATTCGATCTTATGTAAAATATTCGGATTTGCCTGCGTAAGAAGACAAATTGCTACTTAATTTTGGATTTGAATTTTTTCCTTGGACTTATCTCTGGAAGAAGCTAGTTTGCCTAAGGCTTGTGGAGGTCAATGTTTTATGTAAAGAACAGATTTATTCCCATAATCCTGAATAACGTGAATTCAGCTGTAGTTTGCTAATGAGCACGTCAGGACCAATTCTTAGCAAGGCCATTTGAATTAAAAAAACTTGCTAACTTTATTTCTGCATTTTTTTTTAGAAAATGGTACGTATTGCAGCTATTTTCATCTTGGTATCAATAAATTGTTATCATTTCGCCGACGAGCAGTTTTATTGACATCAGGTCGCACAATAGACAACATCTGCCAGACTACCACGAATGCGTGGGACTTGAAGAAGCAGAAACGCCATATTTTTTCTTTGATTCGAGGTGTCAACCTTCGAACTATGCTTTAAAACCCTCTACAATTTGCGCCCATTAAAGAAATCACAAGTCAACACACCATGCGCACTTAATCTCAAGGAAAATACGGAATATGTTCGTTTTCTAAAAACAATCTTCGGCAGAACTCGATATATCCACACTTCGGCATTCAGTGCGCGGGCTTAGCATCCCCCTCGCCGCCCGGAAAGGAATTTTTATTATCAATATCATGGTGTTGCACTATGGTGATGTTTATGTGCTCGTATTATTTATAGTTTTCGCTATTTGTGGGGTCTCGTGTTTATTTATAATGTTTGTTGTTCGCAGTAAATTGGATTACGGCTTTGGGTTTCTTCTCGTCGTGTTTTATGGTGTGATCAACAGTGTTTCCAGATTTGTGAGATAGAAATAAAGTGGGGAATAAATGTTTCATTTTATTTCGGATTGAAACGATTTGTGGGGAAAGTGAAATGGCTGGCGGACTTAGATACGTTGGAGATTGAAGTCGTCTCATAAAACATAGTCTAAAGGTAGTTGATGTGTGGGTGGGTCGTTCGAATGGTGGCAAAGTATTACAGATTCCGTATAGTGCTCGTACCAGATTTTCTCGTTTTTGTGCACCCGTTTTATTGCTTTAACCCTCGAAGTATCGCCTCTTTACGTTTATGCTTATTTATGAGTTATCCGAATAACAAAAAAATATTTGGTCTAGGTCTTATGGGGGAGGCGTGAAAATTGATTCGCTGTTACAATGTACAATAGATAACAATTAATATGTATTTTGTACCTTCATATTCTTCTTCTGTTCATAATACATTGAATATGCATTGTTGAAATTTAAATCATAATTCCTTATTTTTCAAAGCTTTTGTGTAGGAATTCGAGCCATGCATTTTCTCGACCAAGATTACTCGAGCATATTAAATTCCAAAGAACAGACAGTCGGAAATAGTGGTGAAGATCTAAGTGAAATCTAATACTATTGCTGTATCTTGAAAAAGCTTTTTTTTTTGTTGTGAAAAGCACTTTTAAACACTGAAATGAAGATAGGAAATTTAAATAAGATTATAGTAGTAGAAGTAAGAGTTAATGTCGTGACGGTATCGGAGCAAAACCTGCCGATTAAAATGGCACAAAAATTTATTGAAAGAGGCCTGATATTATAAATGTTGTCATGTTTATGATAATTTGGTAGGTATATAATTCCTTGTAATATTCTGATGAAAGGTCATTCTATTTTTATTTTATATTAAGTGTAAACATTGTGTCTTACTTAGAACATCGCCTTGGATAAGTCTGTAAAGGTATTATCATCGTAATTTAAATAAATAAATAAAAATAAAGCATTAGAAACGGATACATCCAGAATAACAAATCCGCATATAGGTTAAAATTTAAAGCATCATATAACAAGACTTAGAACTCCATAAACGTTGCCAAAAAGAAACAAACAGTTATAAAGAAGGAACACCATCAAACATTTTACAAGCACCAATAAAAACAATGATGCGGAACAATGGGAACTGTTAGTTTTATCGCCAAACGTATATTATGCAATAATTCAAGCGGGAATGCAAGTGTTTGAGAAAGTTCCGTAAACTGCTACCACTGCTCTACTAGTTCCCAACTTGTACGTTCGACTGACTTGCGAGGGCTAGCCTCGACGAAATTCGCAGAAAATGAAGTAATTTAAAAGTTCCCTAGTGGCATTAAGTTTTGCATCATTGGCGCCTGTCGAACCGCAAGGATAAGCATTTTATTTTTTATTTAGTGCGGGGAAGGAATTTTTTGACGAAAAAAAAAACTGTTATGAAAAAAGGAAGAGGTTTTATACTACTTCGAAGGACTTTACTTTGAGCCATCAGAATTATTTTCTAAAACCCTCTGTTATAAGCTATATTTTGTACCACCTTCTGCCTGCGACTTCATTCACGTGGAAGTCGCAAGACCACAATATCTCAAACAACAGCCGCATTTACCGCCCACGCTATTACTTTGTTTTCGCTTAGCGTTCTTTCTGAGTTTTTTGCTCGGCTTCTAAGGGTCGTAGCGTGATGTTTAATAGACTATAACCTTCCTCAAGAGCTGGGCTATCAAATACAAAAAGGATTTTTAAATCCGACTGGTAGTTCCAGAGATTAGCGCGTTTAAACAAAATAACAAACATACTTTTCAGCTTTATTACAATAGTATAGACATGTAAAGAAAAAAATGTGGCTCGGAAAAAAACCACAGAACTTAAACAATGTAAATTTTGCACAATTGGTAACATTCTTTGTATAACGCATACTCCAAATTCGAAGCATGCTGCAATTTCAGCTGTAAACGACTCTCGAAGTATTAAGGTGCTCGCATTGTTTCTACCAGTGAGTTTCAGTGGATAATCCCATTTTCACATGGGCTCAGGTAGCTATCGGGTGTACGTACCTACGCAAGACACTTATCGGAAATGGTGTGGAAAAAAGAGGGAATGTATAATTTCACTGTCTGTGATTGTCATAAACTCATAATACAGGATGAAATTTAATTCATGGCCATCCTCTTCAGGGGTTATTGTACTCATCATTATGAACAATTTTCACTATGGGACCAACCCTGACATCGCGAAAAAAAAACCTGCTATTCCCTACACGTATGTTCGTATAGCTCATCAAAATGTAGGGAACAGCAGATTTTTTTTTAATGACCCCTTAAGGGGGCCCATGAATCTAACTTCACCCTGTATAAGTTGGTAATCAAAATAAAAAAGTGGCACTAATAGACACGATGTACAGTCGCCAGCACATCAAGCTACTGCAATCTGTCAAACTTTAGTGGATTTTAAGCTTTATCGCTAAAGCATTAGGTTAATGGTTGATTGGGATAGTTTGACAGTTTCGGGTAGCTTGATGTGCTGGCGTCTGTACAAGGAGATAAAAAACAGATGTGGAAACCGCAGCACCGGAGAACTCCTCAATTAAGGTAAAAAAAAATAAACATAACGATAGGGCGTTTGTGCACTACACGGAATTTTACGGTTCCGGATGTAAAATCTCATACTTATATTTCCGGATCACGTGATATTTACTTGAGAATCGGACTGCCGGACCGTAAAATTCCTTGTAGTGCACAAACGCCTATAGGCGTACATGACATAAACAAACTATTTCATTTTCTATGTGACTTTAAATTTTACGATCATTAAACACAACATTTCTCGACACTAAGGCTTCATCCATTTAATCCATCTAAAATCCCAAGACGAAAACAAAAAGATAAAACGAGCCACGAAAACTTTAGGCTGCAAGAAATTAATGACCTGTATAACACAATGGATTGAACTAGCACTTTTTAGTAACATTATGGAGACGTCAACGTGTACGTTACAAAACCATCCATCACTTTTGGACTTTGTCACATTAAACTCGTTACTTATCAACTGACATGATTACTTGTGTCTTTTTTATTTTTTATCAGCCTATGTTGTGTCCCACTACTGGGAAAAGGCCTCCCCTTTTTACTTCCAAATCTACTGTTATCTGTTTTACGTTAAAAACGTTTGTCTTACGACAGACACTATGTCCTAGGTCAGGTCTACCCATGTGCCAAATTTCATCGAAATCCTTTCAGCCACGTAATATACAGACAGTTTCTTTTGCATTTATAACAGCTTTTGCCCTCGCCTACGCCCGCGTGAATTGTCCCACGGAAACGTACTACCGGGATAAAAAGTATTCTGTATCCTAACCCAGATCATGGTTTACCCATGTGCCAAATTTCATCCAAATCCGTTCAGCTGTTTTAGCGTGAAACCGTAACAAACAAACTCATTTTTGCATTTATAATATTAGAACCTTAGCATCCTTACTATATCATAATGTTATAGTATGGTTTATGGTTTTCATTGTTTTCATTTGTTTTTCAGTTGGTTTTTCATTTTACTTAATTTTTATTGTTTTTTTAATTTATGTTTCTATGAGTGTGTTTTAGTTGTTTGTGATCTCTTATGTGAGTCTCAATAAATACTTTTTATTTCTTTCTTTCTTTCTTCCTTTCATTGGCCGGCTATACCATAAAGTTAGTACCATGGATAAGTTAGTACCCAATCTCGTTGCTCACCGTATCGAGTCATTCCTCTTGACTTTATAACATCCCGAGGACTATGAACAAGAATTTATGCATGCCAAAGTTATTCATACTGCTATCTTCAAACTTTCACCGTCCTCAGGTAAAATGGGTCCGATGAAATTTCAATTATAGCAAGGAAATGTTGAATGGAGAAAAATCGGTTGACGTAGCTGTTAATAGCCATTAAAAATCCAATTTAATTGACTTAAGGGCTCTTTCAGAGTACTCAAATTAGACGCAAGGGAAATTTGTAAAAAAAACATTTGTTTGATAAATTATTCTTTATTTTCTAGAGAAATTCGGCCGTTAGTTTGTTGAATATACTTTTTTGTGAAATATGGGAGAAGCTAGAATCTTTATTAGTGATAGAATCTTTATTAGTGAGTTACAATGTTCTAACTACTGAGTGTCTTTCTCGCTGTGTCAGATAAAATCTTATAATATGCAATGAATAGTCCGTCCATGAAGAATACGTCGTAATAATTTGCCTACTTTATTTCACACACAAACGCAGATAACACAATAAAACATCTCGCCAAAACTGGACCAAATAAATAGAAACAAAAAAATGCTCGACCCCTAAATGTATTACCCAATCTCAATTTTGGTACGACTATTTTATTTCTACCATTTTGTTTCATGTTAAATGCGAGAAAGAATGTTTCCAAGTTCCCAACATTTTTCCTTTAGATTCTGGCATCCAGCCAGGATCCACCTTTCGCCTGGAGTTCGTACTTAGCCAGATTTGTGAAAACCAATACTGAATTTTTCAGCTCAAGCCTCCACAATGATCCGTTTCAAAGACCCTGCAAAAGAGGAATTCTGATATGTTTTTCAATTTTGTTATGAAAATTCAAAAGTTCTGCATTTGTACAGGATCCGGACCCGTGTGACATCTAGGTTCTCCACCTGGCTGGAGTTCGGGGACCTATATGGTCCCATGCTCCAACTGATGACGTTATTGTACAGTGATGCAGTAAATTGATCTTACTACTTCTATCCCGAACAAAACCGTTGACTGTAGGTTCAAGTACAGTACAGCCATAAATATGCAAAATGGTATTCTATAAATAAAACGGAAAAATCTATCGCACTCACGAACACATTTACGTCACCTAGTTATTTTTGCACTATTTAGACGGAAAATTGCCCTATAAAAGCGTAAAATAACATCTAACACTCATAATTTTTCATAGTTGACTTTTCACAATTTCAGCAGTGGATCCGGTTTTTCTAGCAACCCAAAGTAACAACCTTAGGGTCCTAAGTTATTCCAACCCGCTTTTCACGTAAGCACCCCACCGAGGCCTTTGATATACGGGTCTGTTCTCCCAGATATTTGATTATCCTTACCTGCGTAGGACAACGATTTTTTCACGGTTATGAACGAAAATTTTGCGAGGTTTTTTTTTCATTTTTGCTGACGCAGGCGGTAATGTTATAGATTTATTTCGGTTAAATACTTTTGGAGTTTTAAAATGAGAATAAGGATTCTTTCGCTGTACAACATAATGTTGGTTATTTTGTTACTAAGGAGTAAAGTAGGTGAGCAAAAAAAGGCGAGCTAGGATGGTCTGGATACGAAGGGCGGCCAACGAGATTATTGTGGTGCAACATGGGTGCCACAGCCAACGGTATAGACTGCGATAAGGTGTATTAATTGACTGAAGCAATTTTATATTCTAAGTAATTCCTTGACAATTCAATCCAAAATATGTTGGTAATCCGTGGAGTTTATGCATCGAGTTTGATCATCATCATTAGTAGCCTAGGCTACTTAGTACTACTACTACGCACTGCTTAGTATAGGGTCGTTCAAGTTCGATAACTTTGCTTATATAAATGTTCTTCATTGTGAAATCCCGTCTATCCTAAGTTACCCCACTTTACGCTAAGCTGCACGTAGCACACGACATATTTCATTTTGAATTAAGATTATCATATTAGAATATCTAAATAATCTTCCTTGAGAACGTTCTAGCCCGGAATACCGGAATCCTTTGACTATAATTGAGTCGGTTCAGATATAACTACACGTAGGAACATTATAAGAGGAAGCCACAACCTAATTTAGATAGGTCAGTTTTGGGATAAAGTCAAGAACGTGTGTATAATCTGATAAGGTTAAGATAACTAAATAACTGTTCCTTTACTTTGTAAGCAAACCTAATTCTGCTTACTACGTTATGGTTTATCTTGCATTATGTATTGCGTCATTTAAATTAATTACTGTATTGTGTTTCATATGAACAGGTAAAATATATACTTAATGTAATAATTAGAAAAAAAAAAACAATAATGGCCTTCATTTTGCGAACTTTAAATCTAACTATCTATTCTGTACCTATCAGTTAAATTGATAAATCGTTTATTATTATCTTTTTATATCACTATGATACGTTTCCGGGGTGTCTCCGATGAATATCTTCGGAATACAATAGACGTAGATAATATTTAGTAACTATTGCGCTTAACTTTTCCTAAAGATTCATAAAAATGCCTGTAAGAAATCGACACGTGTTTCACCTCTCAACGAGGCATCCTCAGGACGACGATGAGCGTCCAGCACTCAGCGTGGTAATACGTCGTGTTCGGGTTCGCTACAAGTCAATCGTCATCCTGAGGATGCGTCGTTGAGAGGTGAAACACGTGTCGATTTCTTACAGGGCTTTTTATGAATCTTTAGGAAAAGTTAAGCGCAATAGTCGCTAAATATATCTACGTATTTTATAATGGATTTCTGCCAAGTCACGGCCGAATCAACTAACTATCTTGAATATCTTCAGTTATATTTCGAAGAAATATGTGAAAAAGGACGGAGAGTATCTAGTTCCCGGAAAAACAAAATAATCTTTTTATAGTAGATCCGCAAGGCAAAGGTAGTTAAGTATTCTCCTTTTCAGAAACATAACTGCTATAAATAATTACGTTTACGTTTCGCTCTCACTATCAACCTTAATGTTCAATGTACGTGATCCATTAAGGGGTAGGTAGGAGTAGTGGGATCGTACTAATTTAATACTCAAGATAAAAATGTTGAGCAAAAAATTGGAAATGAAAATCTCTTAGTAGTAGAGTTTTATAAAAATGGAGAAGCGTTTTATGATGAGCGTCATTTAGAGCGTGACTTGATATCTGAGTATTTTCCGCAAATACAAAGAAATAAGCAAAGTTTATATTTACTTCGTCGATTCGACACTATTAACAAACTAAAACATGGCGTCAAATAATTCCAACGCATCGCTGTAGGAATTTTTTGACGCCATATTTTACTTTGTTAATAGTTTTAGTTAGGTTAGGTTATATTTTAATTTTAATAGTTTGTTAGTTAATATAGTATTTCATAAGAAGTTTATCCAATATCCACTGTTAGTGTATCAATATGAATAAATAGTGTATTATAATTAAAGGGGATCCAATGGAATCAAAAGTAATTAAATGATTTCTTGGTCAAAACCAATAAGTTAAAAAAAAAAAAATTGGCTTGTAAAATAGAGCCTTGAACAACAAAATAGATTGAAGTTATGTAGAATATAATAAGATAACATGAACACAAGATCAAAAGATTTCAAAAAAATTTTTTGCTCTCCGTACCAAACACTAATAATGCAACGTTAAGTCAAAGCTAAAAATGTTTAAGAATCCTTCCAAATACTTTCTTATCTAGCCAGTTTGTTAGTCCTAGAACAAAATGCTGCAGTTACGATTAAACAATGCGTACATGGATAAAGAATACGATTCGTTAGTACAAACCAACGTAATAGTTAGTACACAATAAAGTTTCAAAATAGCTTTCCATAACAATAAAAGGGCCCGTAAAGTGAAGCCACAGATTTGTGTTGTGGCCCAACGGGGCTATATTGATAAAAATAAACGCTACCAATCTATTTGGAATTGAATTTGGTAAGAACGCATAAGGATCTTTATGGAGGGAGTTTTAAAAGTAATTCTTCCACTTAAGTGCGAGGGATCAACTGATTTTGGTTATGGAGATTCGACAGTTACTGGTAAAAGAGCTAGATGGAGTAGGCAAAGACAAAGTTACAATGATGAGTGCGTGACACCGACGTTGGGTGATGTTCTGATAACTGTTATCATTGGGTGATGTCTCTTAGCTGCCACGGCTTATTTTAATTTTTGAATTGTTTCTATTTTTTTTATTACGGACGCTTTTAACGTGCACGTCTTTTTACATTGTTCTCACATGTATAATTTCAACATGAATGATGTAACAAATATGTTGTACATATTTTGATTTAAAAGAGCGTCCGTGGAGTTTCTTGCCCGTTCTTCTCCATAGGAACCTACTACGCTTTGGAATAGGCAACGAGCTTCATCCTTCTGACTGACGGACCGCTTGACAATTCAAAAGTGCCTGTAATTGTTTTATTTGAAATAAATGCTTTGAGTTTGAGTTTGTTGTTTTGTCGTGAAATCGTCTTTTCGGTCGGAGTACTAGAAGTAAGTTCAATATTTCTGAAAAAACATGTAATATCTAGTGCCGAGCAAATACAGCCACGGCAGTATCAGTAATCGTAAGAAATTTTGTTGCAAAAAGATGTTGTCTCATATTATCGGCCGTAAATCTGCGCAGGACTGAAAAATATCACAATCGATGAAAGCTTGCATCATTAGGAATGCAATGGACATTAATTTTTGTAATTAATTTAGTAACATCGTTAAATAACATAATTAAGTTATAAATGTAGTGGCACCGAGTTGCCGTGACTAGCCATACCGCTGTTAAACCGGCGATGGTTTGTGTGGTATGTATAAAGTTAAAAACAAACACATGTGAACTGTTTTGTTTTGATTAATAAACATTAAAAAAATTAAAAAGGTTCTTCTTTCAACATACGTTTTCACGAAACTCTGCGGCGTGCGTAACTAAATTTTTGTTTACTCATAAGGTTCCAACGATTATGGCTTCAAAATGTATAAAGACACTGTCCACTGCTGAAGTTTCTAAGCGGATCATAGGTGACAAAGGAACGAGATAAAAACGCTGTAAACTGGTTGATTATGAGCATGTATCCATGACAAAGTCAATCTGCCTAGCCTTTTCCCAACTATGTTGGGGTCAACTTCCAGTCTAACCGGATGCAGCCGAATACCACTATTTTACCTGGAGCAACGGCCTATCTGACCTCCACAACCCAGTAACTGGGTAATACGATACCCCTTGGTAAGACTGGTTGTCAAAATTTCGGGCTTCTGACGACTCGTAACGACTGTCAAAGGTCCACGAATGACAGCCGGGACCAATGGCGTAACGTGCTTTTCGAGGCACGGAGGACTCTCGGTATGTAAAGATGGTCACCCATCCACGGATCAACCCCGGCAAGCGTAGCTTAACCTGATGAATCGACCCGTGCGGCTGTTATTATTTTGTCTCAAATACGTGACAAAGTATAAATAAAATTTTACTTAACGGACCGTTTATTGCGGTCACCATTTTCCCAAGAACTCGATCGAAGATTACAAGCAAGTCGACAACCAATAAAACAAAGTTCCCAACATTCTGATTTTGACACTCTGCCTATAACCGCTACAAACTAAAACCAATTACATTTTGTGCTCGTAAATCTAGTTGTAGTTCACAAATCATAGCAGATTGTCATCCTATCGTAGACAAAAACAACAGTAAATTACTTGTCTTGGTCTGCGATCTTCTGAACCGATTTCCTACGTTTTTAGGGAGTTGAAACGTCTAAGTGCGAATTTCACCAATGAAACTGAACGCGATCAGCATATCGAAACCGAGTTCAAGAGCTGTCAGTCTCAATATTCCAAAAAAATCATGACACTGACAGCTCTTAAACTTGCTTTATGTGCTGATCGCGTTCAGTTTTTATTGGTGAAATTCACCCTTAGTTATTGTCAATCTTTATCTAAACATAATTATTATAAATTAGAGTCTCTTTTCGTGTCTGTCTGTGTGACCGCGTTGTTCTTCAAAATTCCGAAACGGATTTTAATGCTGTTTTCACTATTATTTAGAAAATCTATTCCGTAAGGTTTATGTGAATAACGTTCTGATCATTAAGCCTCGTGCAGACTGGCGCGACGCAACGGCACGGTGTGACTTAACAATACAATTACCGGTGTCGCGTCTTGCCAGCCTGCATGACGCTTTAGCATTTTAAAACTGTAGTTTTCCTTTATTTTGAATTTATTTTAAAGTAGTGCATTTTGGATATTCTTATATTAATCTACACTCAACGCAACTACTCTCTCTACGTTTGAAATATCACAATTGATCCAATTTGTCGACAATAAAATGACCCACGAACATCATTCAGGGGTTTTTATAAAAACAATTTGACTTTAATTTAGTGCCGTCAGTTTATATTTTTCAGCTGAATATCATAAATCGACGCAGTTGTTTTGGTCGTATCGTAGGTGAATTTGATTTAATAGACTTGACATTTATTGCCTGCCTGCAATATATTGCAGGTTTTTTACCGATAATTGAATTGGAATAGTGCTATAAAATACCATGTTCAAAAATAACCTAAAAATTCCTGCACTATTTCGAAATAGATTTTGAAATAACAACCTGAAAAGTATTACTGTTTTCCGCGACGTACTGAAATAGAATTTATATAAGCGAGGTTAGGTCAATCACCCCGTACCTTACATGAATATTCATATATGTAAAATCTTAAGTGACGTTGTAAAAGGGACTAAAATATAACGATAAATCGCTGCACAAAATACGTCATTAACAACATAATATTTCAGAAGCATGATGTCAGAAACAATATTTTTTGTGAAATTCTGTACTTAGCAGTGGTAATGCGCTTTCGGTAACCCGTTCGAGTTAATTGAATTGTAAATGGCTATATTGGCAATTTTCTTTTATTACAAGTTGAGCAGCAGCCAGGAAGTCCCTCAAAAGCAGTGGCGGCCCAGTGGTAACGACGGCGACTAACCAGTTGCAGATCGCAGGTTCGAAACCTGACATGCGCTTTAGGTACTTTGTGTAAATTATTTCATCACCACTGCTCTCAAAATTGTGAAGGACAACATAATGAGGAAACCGGCATGTCCTAGTAACAAAAAATTCGAAGATATTTGACATCTACCAACCCACACTGGGCCCGCGTGGTGGATTACGGCCCACTACCTTTCACAGAGAGGAGGCCTGTGTCCTAGCAGTTTATCACATGGAAAACCAACAGCTGTACATAAATACAATAAAAACACGGAATAAGAAACATGAAGCCAATTATAGGTTTTCACGGCTAGCTTATCTAATGTAATACATCTTAAACCCGACAAGTCATCAATAAAAGCAGCGCACCAATCGTTAAATCGGTACAGCCAAACATGCGGAATAAACTATAATGTTAACTAAAGTAAGAATCAGAACTAACATTAACACTCAGAATTAATTCTGGGAATTCAAGGTCAAGCAGTCAAGGTCAAAGGCTCAAGCGTACGCAATAGGCTGACCTATTGCGTACGCTTGAGCCTTTGGTTGAAAACAAGTCAAAAGAGAACTGCTTGCATAAGTCATTAAAGTCTTTACTCGCTCGCACTAAATATGAGTTTTGCCTGTAGTTGGAAGAAGACAACGGAATAGCGATAGGTGGATTAAATCTAAGTGATCGCTGGGGAACATTAAAATACAGCTTACACAGAAGCTGAGGACAGTCCACCTCATTGGATACAATTTTGAGTAAAAATGTGCAATCTGCCAATCGACGGCGGTTAGTAAGTGGTTGTAGGTGAAATTTCCTGCAAAGATCCAAGTAGTCACACACACATGCAGGAAGTCCCTAAGTTTGGAATTAATTATTTATTTAAGACTTCCTTTACAACAGGAATATCGTTGTAAAATCCAGCATATCATGATTAACCGTATCCAATATCAAGCTTATCATCACTAAACAAGTACCTTCTCCTCTACCTACTAATCAAAATATCATCTTCAAAACGGAATCGGAGAATTTCGGCAGAAGTCGGCTTGCTCTTGACAACACTTGAATATAAATCACAGACTTAGTCGTTTGAACTCAAAACAATCTGTTATTGAATAGTTGAAAAGGTTATGCCAGACTTATTAATTTCAATAAGCTCTGCGGTTCACGCCCGTATTTTAAGTCCATTTTCTTGTAAAATAATTGGAAATTTGTAATAGTCTGGTGGACTAACAAAGCTTGTTCATTATGAACTAAAATTAATCTCTTTTTAATTTTAAATGATTGTGTTCTGAGTTTCTAATCATCAAAATGATAGTCAAAGTTTACCTAGAACTGAACTAATAGTCGAACATAAAAAAAAAACAATTAAATACCATCTGGAAACTTATCATAAAATCTGAGTAACGATATGAGACTCCGTTTGAAGAATCTACGCTCATTTTAGTAATAGGTAAACGTATATTCAACGAGTCTAGAATCTTTGGTCTCAAATCGAAATCTCCCTCTCCCTCTAATGTTCGACATTTTTTTAGGAAACCTACTAATCGTTGAAATGAAATGAAATTATGAAATGATTTTATTTTCTGTAAATAGGTTTTTACAAACACGTCAATCATATTTTAAGTACTAGATGAGGTCGGCGTTTCCTATCTGACTACTCTGAGAAGAAAGGCCGAAACAAAGTCAGAGGTCACAGTCTCTTTTAAAGTCCAGAATTTGATTGGTTAGATCATTATGAAAACCATGTATTAGTGTCTGAAATTGTCTTTTGAGGAAAGAACCAGAGATTGAGTGAACCTGTCCAGTCAGTGCACGCATCTGTCAGTAGGTAATCGTGCAGCTCAACTGAGAACTTAAGGAGCTCAACGATTAAGGCCGTATCCTATTCGCAAGCGTCTGTCCCGCGAGTACGCGATACTCGCGCTCGTTTCAGCGAATTTAACGTACTTGTGGACTCTCACACAAAAGGAGTTTAAGCAAAATCAAGAAAAAAAATTTTTTTTTTTTCAAAAAACAACACAATTTTCTTATATTTTCCACCTAAGAGATTATGTATTAGGGTAAAACCATTGAAGGCATAATATCGAACATCGTGACCTATAAACACAACCTCTTAAGCTTGTAACCGAGGCTAGGGCAAGGTGCGGAAGTAAGCGATGGAGGAAGGACGGATGTCGTTAAAAATAACGTGCTTATTTGCAGTTTGTGTTGTAGTAAATGTTTATAAGATAGCAGTTGCATTTATTGAGATACTAGCTTCTGCCCGCCACTTCGTCGGCGTGAAATTTTGGCCCCCGACCCACTGCGTCGCATCCCATCGCCCGTCCGCGCTATTACTTCGTTTCCACTTAGCATTCTTTCTTATTTTTTATTTTTTTCGTTTTTTCTGTTCCTGAGGTTCGTAGCCTGAAGTTACATAACCTTTAACCTTCCTTAAAAATTGGGCTATTCAATGCGGAAAGAATTTTTTATATTCGTCTGGTAGTTCCGGAGATTACTACATACAAACAAATTTTAAATTATAATTTATTATAGTACTAGCTGCCCGCCCCAGATTCGCACGGGTAGCACTAACTACCATACCTACTCTACCTACCCTACCTACCCTACCTACCCTACCTACCCTACCTACCCTACCTGCCCTACCTACCCTACCTGCCCTACCTACCCTACCTGCCCTACCTACCCTACCTGCGTGCTCAGTGCTGCTCAGCGTGCTGAGAGGTGAAACACGTGTCGATTTCTGACACGGTTTTTTAAAACTCTTTAAGTATAGTTAAGCTGAATAGGTTACTTAATATATCTATGTCTATTGTATTTTACTTTAAAAAAGCTTGAAATAAAGCAAATTATTTAAAAACACTATAATCCCGATTGCTAAAAATATTTTTGAATAGGTATACCATGATTATATAGATTACAATGCTTGTTTTTCTGTTTTCAGATAAGTGTTTTTGCAGTCGGGTTTGTATTCAAGCTTATTTGTTTTATGATTCAATCTGCCCTGCTTTTCCCAACTATGTTGGAGTCCGCTTCCAGTCTAACCGGATGCAGCTGAATACCGTATTTTACATGGAGCGACTGCCTATCTGACCTCCACAACCCAACTAACGTAACTGGGTAATACGATACGCCTTGATGGAGTCTCGGTATGTAAAGATGGTTAACCATTCATGGACCAACCCTGGCAAGCGTAGCTTAACTTGATGATCGACCCGTGCGGCTGTTATTACTTAGCCACGAGCTCCTCTTAGTTTTATTAATATGTATAATTATATTTGGAAATTCCTCTCCCTTTTTTGTATTTGCAGATATTATATTATATAGCCTATAGGTATCACTCCCACAATTAATACGAATGTAACGACACCTCATAATTATGTTAAAAGCCAGCTGTTTAGGCTACAAAGTGTGCCAAAGAAGAAAAAGACATAGATACATAAATACTCTCGAAAAACATTAACCTCCTTCTGGGGTAGTCCGGTAAAAAAATCACTTGAAGAATTCGTATCGCTAATTGCTTTTCGCTTCGCTATCTATATCTGTCTTGCCCTATGTACTCCCGCATTTGCTTCCAACTAAATTCTTAGGATTAGCGTTGAAGCTAAGTACGCAATTAGAGTATGGGTGGCACCTTGATTGCGTAACACGCGTTCAATCACAATTTTAAAATATTGCTAACCCATTGTTTCATATGTTCGAAAAATTTGTCAGCTCAACAACGTAAATAACGCAATGAAACATTCATTGCGTTATTTACGTTGTTGAGCTGACAAATTTTTGAACTGAAAAATTGTTGAACTGTCAAAATGAAAGGCATTGCAACGATAAGTGTGTTAAGCAACTACTCTGCAGATCTTGAAACCTCTTCAACTTCGGTATTCAAGTAAATTTTTCGAAGAGTTCACAATTTTTATCCTTTCAAAGTTTTATGATTGGCTTGAACTATAATTCAATTTGTGAACAAGAATTTGCTTAACTCAATCATATGATTTGATTTGGTGAGTCCGGTTCACAATTTGATTATTAAATTGCCTTTGTTAAATGCTCTGTTGATTAAACTTGAGCTTCCTAGTCGGTTTCGGATTGCTTGGGTTCATGGAGTAGACCAATTAAGAAATAATATTTTGAACAAACTGTTTTATCAGTCAATTTTAATCAACTGACTCTATAGGCAGGATTACTCCTGCAGGTAGGTACCTCCGGAAAATAATGGAACTACAGAATGAAAAACAGAAAGGGTAGTGTGAAAAAAAATTAAAAATACTGATACATTTTGTTCAAACAAATTCAGTAAAGATAGCAAAAAAAACTTCGTAGCACACAATTTTACTGAAACCGCAACCATGTACAACCCCACTCAGATTTTCAACTGTAACCACTACACTTTTCGAGTAAACAGTGCTAGGGCAAGTGCGTCCATGTTTAAACTTTCAGTTCGAGTTGGAAGTCAAGAGGGCAAGGCTGCGACGCTCCCAAACGCAATGGTACTAGACGGTGGAACGCTCTATAATGTTCTTCCTTTTAAAATATCTCAGACGGAAATGTTTTGGGGAAATAAATTGCTTGGCGCAAAGGATGTAGAAGAGAGAGTTAGTGGGGGAGATTTAGTTGAAAAATATGCTCTATCACATGCTATAATAAAACTGTAAATAAAAAGGTGGAATGAATTAATGAAATGCACCGATCCCAGCGTGATTTAACCAGACTCGATAAATCGAATGAACCCCAAGATTTGCACTAGCCCCTGGAGCCTCATGTTTCATGGGGCTACTCAGAAGCCATTGCATATCAAGGAGTAGACCGGGTGGCGCGGTAATGGTAAGGAAGACCGTGCCCTGAGAATAAAGAAGGTTTAGCGAGCCGTACCGGATATGCATCCTTGAGTAGGCAATGGAATAGTGGTGAGACGGGTAATAATTTTTTATCTATGGATGGGCATGTTTTTACGCCGTTGAATCTTTTGGTGGGGTTAAGTAAAAAGGTGGAATGTTACTAAAACTTCTAAGATATTAAAAATTATGGTCATTTTGGCGGAGAGAAGAACAAACGAAAATTAAAATGGAAACCTGATGTCATTGTGTACTCTCGCCGACATCGACTCCCGTCTCAGATTCTCGCCTATTACCATCCCACTGCAGGGCAAAGACCTCTTCTCATGAGAAGGTACGAGCATTGATCACCACGTTTCTGCACGGCGTTTTCTGACGGGTTGGCGAATACAGACTTATATTGACTGTTAGTCCAGGTTTCCTCGCGATGTTTTCGTTAACCGATGTCTGTGATGTTCAAGATAATCTTAGAAAGTTTATATGAATTGAAAAGGTCACATTGGTAATCGCCCGGATTTGTATCCATAACCTCCTTCGTGAAAGGCGAGACCCCAATGATTATCCGTTGATAATGTCTAAAATTGGATAGGTCACATAATTTCCCCTTAAATTTAATATATTTGAGAAAATAATGTAAATATTCTTAAAGTCGTACATTACATGGTTTGGTTGTTCTCAAACCTTGGAATGACTCCAACTGGATTTTGGGATCGGGTAAATGTATTTGAAATTTTAGCACGCCTTAGTTTATAAGTGTGACCAGTGAATCGCGTAAGTATGTGCAAGTGAATACAGAAACTGAAATATAAATACTAAAATGCTAGTGTTAGTGTTGAAGTATTTTTAATGTTTGCTTCTTCTAGCATGTCGATGGAAATGTAAATTGAGTCGCTTCAGGCGAGAATGTGGCTTAAAGTTTAATGCCTTCAGTAGCGTACATCAATTCCTGTAAAGTGCAGACACCAGGACACCCAGGACATAACATCAAATAAATGTCCCATAGTTTTCTCAAAACACTAATCTATACAGGGTTACTTGTAATTCGACGTATATCCGTCAGGAGCTGATAGGGGGGCCAGAATACAACAGATTGAACACCCCATATGTATGGCCAAAATTCAGTAGTTTTCGAGATATTTGAACTTTAAGAGTTTTTCGATATTTACCCAAAATTTGACATTTAATTCCAAATTAAAAAAGAACTACGTATTGAATGCGTACCATTAAAGAACGATATCGTAGCTGGCACTTCAATCTAGCTATGAACCTAATTAAAAGTACTTATTTCAACGAAATAATTAAAATTATGAGCGATTTAAGAATAATATCTTACCAATATTTTCATTTTACGCTTCAAAAATGTTGTCTCGTCAAAAAACATACTATGACGTTAATCGTACAAATAACTAAAACAACTTGCCTATTCTGTAAGCTTTCCAAAAAGCTATAAAAGTTATATTATTGATACGTAATTCGTGGCATGGCATGTGTTTGAATCAGCGCGGGGACAGAAATCATCTGTGTTTTTAGTTTAGGATCCTCCTAAAACTACCGAGTTTACTGGTGAAATTCTTCGTGATGGGTCGGGGTGTGCGGGCTGTTTTATAACCGTTGCAGAACTTATATCGGCACATGGGAACCCAATGGGAAACGTGAGTATTCATCGATCACAGTTATTATGTACTATTGTACTTATTTCTTGTATTGGAAGGTACATAATAACTGTGATTGATGAATACTCAAATGTCTGGACCTTTAAAATCAATACTTTATCTATCCATAGGTGAAGTAGCTTTTATCAAGATTGGACCTGGCAAGGCAGATCTGTAGAATTTTATTTGTATTTTAGAACAATGTTCTCCAGCTGGAGAACATCAAATAGTTGAAGCAGAACGCCAGGCCACTGAAAATTCAACTACTCAGCGAAGAACGACGAGAGATCGTAGGCTTCCAAGCCGCTACTGGGATTACGTTCTGAACTGAATAGCTGTTCTCTTTTAGTAGTTCCAATCCCTCGGGGCGGTCGAAAGTTACTAAGGAAGGGGACGCTAGCGCAGCAGACGCCTTTTATTTCCCCGCCCGCACACCGTGCCCCATCACGAAGAATTTCGCCAGTAAAATCGGTAGTTTTAGGGAGGATACTAAACTGAAAACACAGATGATTTCTGTCCCCGCGCTGATTCAAACACATGCCATGCCACGAATTACGTATCTTAAATTTAACTTTTATACCTTTTTGGAAAGCTTACAGAATAGGCAAGTTATTTTAGTTATTTGTACGACTAACGTCATAGTATTTTTTTTTACGAGACAACATTTTTGAAGCGTAAAATGAAAATATTGGTAAGATATTATTCTTTTAATCGCTCATAATTTTAATTATTTCTTTGAAATAAGTACTATTAATTAGGTTCATAGCTAGATTGAAGTGCCAGCTACGATATCGTTCTTTAAAGGTACGCATTCAATACGTAGTTCTTTTTTAATTTGGAATTAAATGTCAAATTTTGGTTAAATATCGAAAAACCCGTAAAATTCAAATATCTCGAAAACTATTGAATTTCGGCCATACATATGGGGTGTTCTATTTGTTGCATTCTGGCCCCCCTATCAGCTCCTCACGGATATACGTCGAATTACAAGTAACCCTGTATACATGGACCTAACATGATCTGACCAAGATTATCTCTGGACTTTAAAAGAGACTCTGAGTTTGTTATGGTATTTCTTATCAGAGTAGTCAGATAGGAAACACCAAAATCATCTAGTTAGAAACAAATGTGTTGTAGTGTTTGTACTTATAGAAATAAAAACATATATTTGTCGCATCATGGGTGGCCGAGATGCGAAACATCGGGTCTTCTTCACGATCCGACATAATTTAGGTAGGTGTGGGCACTGTAGTGGGTACTCGAACGAAAAGATAATTCCACTTTAAAATAACTTTAATAAACTACCGAACGAAACAACCACGTCCGTCGGAAACAAACACGTGCGTTGGTACTGAGCGTTTGCCAAGACTGTCCGAGCTCGACTGTCGACTCTAGACTGTCGCAACATTCGGTCTCTCCTCCAGTCCGCGCTGCATCCCCTCTACCGACGATCGCGTCCAAGCGGTAGGGCTCGCTTGCGTTTCCGATCACGTGATCATTTGTTTACGTTTCACATTGTTAGATGGCGCTGTACGCTAGACTTGCGCCATCAATCCACGACACGGCCATCCCTGACTAGCACCCGTCCTCGGGTGTAGTACCTGTGGACAAAATATGCTCAGAGAATAAACTGACTCGGCTATCCTGCCGATACCTAGTAACTAAGGTAGCTCGGCTATCCTGCCCATACCCAATAACCAAGGTAGCTCGGCTATCCTGCCCATACCCAATAACCAAGGTAGCTCGGCTATCCTGCCGATACCTAATTACTAAGGTAGCTCGGCTATCCTGCCAATACCTAACAACTAAGGTAGCTCGACTATCCTGCCGATACCTAATAACTTAGGTAGCTGTATCTCATTGGTTCTTTAATTCCTCTACGTCTAGGTACAATAATCAACCGTCTTCGTTCGTTTCGTTTATTCACTGTGTACGGTGCACCCCATACAACACTAATCATTAGAAAAGGTTCAAACAATAAGTTAACTAAAGAAAATCAAAATAATTGTAACGAATCAGTTACTATTTACAAAAATAAATTTCATCAGAAACTCATGAAATTTTCATTATAATCTGTGCACCAACACAAGCCAGAATCGCAGCAACGACTAGATACAGACCAGTTGCCACATAATAATTATGCTACAACACAGGAGACGGTCTGTGCCCCAACATAGACCAAAATCGCATCAACGATTCTATGTAGACCCATCGCAACATGTGCTTACTGCACATGAAGTGCGGTCGAGACCCATCGCCACATGTGCTTACTGCACATGAAGTGCGGTCGAGACCCATCGTCACACGTGCTTACTGCACATGGGGTGTGGTCGAGACCCATCGCCACATGTGCCCACTGCACATGAGGTGCGGTCGAGACCCATCACCACTACACATGAGGGTTTCTGTGCACCAACACAAACCAAAATCGCACCAATGGCAACGATTCTCATAGAAATGTAGCGCAATATGTGCTTCAACACATGAAGCGTTCTGTGCAACACAGTGTTCAACACAGACTGGAATTTACCAATCACCAAGTTTAACCATAAAAAAAAACAAAATTAACTAATCAGTTAAAAGTTAAAATTACCAAAATTTCATTTAATTAGCAATGTTTACTCAACTCATGAAATTGTCATCTCACTGATGATTATTTGTAGACCCATCGCCACATGTGCTTACTGCACATGAGGTGCGGTCAAGGGAGACCCATCGCCACATGTGCTTACTGCACATGAGGTGCGGTCAAGGGAGGACCCATCGCCACATGTGCTCACTGCACATGAGGTGCGGTCAAGGGAGGACCCATCGCCAAATGTGCTTACTACACATAAGGTGCGGTCGAGGGAGACCCATCGCCAAATGTGCTTACTACACATAAGGTGCGGTCGAGGGAGACCCATCGCCAAATGTGCTTACTACACATAAGGTGCGGTCGAGGGAGACCCATCGCCAAATGTGCTTACTACACATAAGGTGCGGTCGAGAAGTTAGAGTGTGAGTAGACAAGCCATTCTTAATCCGAGGTGGTTACACTACCACTATCCCCAACTATAACATTAATTCTCGAGGAACTTGGTGATCGGGAATCCGCCTCACACGATCATGGAGGTACTTGTAGGTTCATTTAGAGTCAAGAGCCGCTAGTAGGTTTCTGTAACCGTTTAACACATCGATAGTCTTAAATGGGCCTTTGAATTCAGGAATTAATTTTATGTTATTTCTTTCCTCAATTTCATTTTTTTTTTTAAATCATTTAAGAGTCAAAATTACTGTCAGTCACAATACTATCAGCTGTCACTAAACTAACCTTAGAAAGGCGACGATTAAAAGTAAGACTAGGATCTACAAGCCGAATTTGTAACTGTCCTATTTCAACACGCGATCACCACTAGAAAAAAGAAGACGAGTCATTATGCCTAACCTTTTCCCAATCATGTTGGGGTCGGCCTCCAGTCCAACAGGATGCAGCCGAATACCAGTATTTGACATGGAGCAACTGCCTATCTGACCTCCACAACCCAGTAACTGGGTAATACCCCTTGGTGGTCTGGTGGCCCCGCACGGAACTGGCTGACAGCCTCCAATAAACTGCAACGCATGCAGAGACTAGCCTGCATGGTAACTACGGGCTGCATGAGGACTACACCGACCGCGGCCACCGAAGCCATGCTGGAACTACCACCGCTCCACCTGTTCATTCAGCAGGAAGCGACGATGGCGGCGGTACGTCTAAACACAATAAACCTCTGGGGTAAGAGAGTCACACCACACACCGCGCTACTCGAGGGATTCCCCATCACCAAAGCTATAAACGACCGGGTACCCAAACAATTTTTCTTCGACAAAAAAATACAAAATACAACTCCATGAAGACCGGCTATGTGAGGGCCTGCGCCCCTCAGAGCTAAGAATCTTCACAGATGGATCCAAAACAGGTAGTGGTACGGGTGACGGAATTTTTTTGGAGGACCTTAACATTCACATAGCCGCACCTCTGGCGGTTCACAACACAGTGTTCCAGGCGGAATGCATGGGCATCTCTCTGGCTGCTACAGCCATTATGGCCAGGGAAGTTAAGGACCACTCAATCCGCATACTCTCAGACAGCAGGGTTGTCCTGCAAGCACTAGACAGTCATACAGTTGATTCTGGACTAATACACGAGTGTCACCTTCGCCTCAACCAGGTGGGTAGCCTCAATAATATAACCATCCAATGGATCAAAGGACACAGCGGCTCGCTAGGCAACGATGCAACCGCCGAACTTGCCAGAAGGGGATCGAGCATGGCGCCAGTGGGGCCGGAACCCACAGTGCCACTCCCCTTCGGGCATCCACGCACTCCGGTAAGGAAACGCACCAGGGACCAACGGCTGAACGCGCTTTCCGAAGCACGGAGGAGTCTCGGTATGTAAAGATGGTCACCCATCCACGGACCAACCCCGGCCAGCGCAGATCAACATGATGGATCGACCCGTGCGGCTGCTATTACTTAGCCACGAGCTCCTCGTTGAAAAAGAAGACGAGTATTCTGACAAATCATCATGGCATCAATTCACTTGGAACGAACTCTGCCGGAACGTCAGTATTCACTTTATCAAAATCAACTTGAAAACAAGAATCGCTTTTAACAACCAAAACTGTCGTGATACGGCGACACAAAACAACACTATCAGATGTCATACTACCGTTAAATCTCTCCGTCAATAATTTTTAAGACAATTATCCAGTACAACATGAAATGAGATCTCTAAACGCTGATTGTTAATCATAATCTCGGATAAAACTTGTAGGGTACTTTTCACACTACTATCTAGGTGTAACCGATCCGCGTTAAGTTTACAATATCATTTGAACACTTGCCGCACCACAATATTTGGTCAGATTCGACTCCAGAATCGTAGTAAAATGGACATGACTCACCCAGTATTCATCTGCTCAGATTGCTGACATAGCAAACTCACACGCGTCGCTCGCTACTCGCCACTGCTGCAGGCGCTGGCTCGGAATTGCCTGGGGCCCTTGTTGTGCTGGCGCCTTCATCATTTCTTTGTGGACATCTCGACGCAAAATGTCCGGTGTTGCCACATCGAAACCAGCTGCTGTCCAAACGCTGATTCGGTCCCGCCGAAATGGTAGCATTGAATGCATTACCTTTAACCTCACTTGATCGGCAGTCAGACGCTCGGTGACCTGCTTTACTGCAGTTGTGACATTCCAGTGTATTTGACAACTGAAACTTATATTGCTTGCACTCCGTAGCGGCGTTGGTCGAGTTAACAATCGAAGCTTTCCTTTTCAAAAACGAGAACGCTTGAAGTTCACTCTGCAGCTTGTTATTGTTGACTTCTATAGTCAAAGCCAATCTGTGTATACGCCCATCAAATTGTGCCATATTAGCAAGCACAGTGGATATGGCAATCTGCTCAAAGGTCATGTTTTTCCAGCGTGATGTGAGCGTAGACATCAATCGGGCGGCGTAAGCAGCATAGCATTCACCTTCCTTGCTTGCACCTGGCTTGCTACTCAGCATTTTAACAAGAGTAACTGCTGATGTGTCAACGAAATCGTAACGGGATAAAAACAGGCGTTTGAAGTCAGACCAATGTCATACCCGCAAACGATACTTGTGCAAGACAACGTGAAGCACTTCCTCTCAGAGCCTTGCTTGAGGTTATGATCAGTGCGCTTCCTTGAAGCAGCACTTCCAATAAGTACAGGTCCGCTGAAGTACACCACGCGCGTCACGGTACAATACAGGCAAGGAAATATGCTCGGTACCTACCGCACCCTTAATGGCTTCTATCAGGGATATCATATTCTGATTTCGAGCCAATAGGCGTACGAAGTATAATCTAGTCACACCGTGACGTCATCACTCCATTCTCCATAATTATTTTCTTCAGTTCGAGTGTATCCCACTTCTGATGTCGCATCATGGGTGGCCGAGATGCGAAACATCGGGTCTTCTTCACGATCCGACATAATTTAGGTAGGTGTACCCACTGTAGTGGGTACTCGAACGAAAAGATAATTCCACTTTAAAATAACTTTAATAAACTACCGAACGAAACAACCACGTCCGTCGGAAACAAACACGTGCGTTGGTACTGAGCGTTTGCCAAGACTGTCCGAGCTCGACTGTCGACTCTAGACTGTCGCAACATTCGGTCTCTCCTCCAGTCCGCGCTGCATCCCCTCTACCGACGATCGCGTCCAAGCGGTAGGGCTCGCTTGCGTTTCCGATCACGTGATTATTTGTTTACGTTTCACATTGTTAGATGGCGCTGTACGCTAGACTTGCGCCATCAATCCACGACATATTTATATTTTAGGCACCGAATGCAAAATATTAGCCCGGATATACGAACATAAAAAAACTACAGCACACTCCCTTAATCCTACTTCTAAAATAATTTAGTTAAAATAATTCGATAGATCGCAAATTGGCAGCCATAACTCAACCAAATTGTATTAAAAACATAATGGGTTTTCTCTCAATTTTCTAAAGAAGTAACGATAATCGACACGAACCTTAATTTAAATTTTGTAGTATCAGATATCCAAAATAATCATTATTATAGCGTACAAAATATAAATAAGCCTCTTGATCTAGATACCAACTAGCTGCTCAGTCTTTTTATTAAAAATCCCTGTAGGTATAATATTGAAACCCACAAAACTAATATATTTCAACGTTTACATCTGGGGTAAAACATTATTTGTGAGTTTACATAAAAAAATATTATTTTTATGATATCAACCGGTAATCTAAATAGAAGTTTTTTCTTTTCGGCCACGCTCCCGGTATAAAAGCTATTAAGAGTTTTCTAACTTAAATTAAGTAAGTACTTGAGTTGGTACCATGTTTTATCCTATTTGGGAGAAGTTATGTTTTATTTTGTACCGCTGCTGCCCGGATCTTCGTGCAGCTTAGACTTTTTAGTTTAAAAGATACATATGTGCACTTGTACACTGCTCTCTGTGGTTAGGAAGTAAAATCAAATGTAGTTAACACAAGTATGTGAAGAGAACTCTGTCGAAATTTTATTCTTAAAATTCCATATCCGTTTACTGCAGTTTGACGTAACCATATTCAAAAAGGGGAAATGGTGCTGTCACCACGTGGCGCATAATGATTGATGGGCCAACTTTAGTCCCTCGGGAAGCCCCAAAAGACTAATATACATAAAAGGACAACCTTCCAGCTAACTGAAGGAAAAACATAACCGCCACTTAGTCATTTCATTTCACAAAGATTCTTGACATTCACCTTTACATTTGAATTGGGGAATGCTGCCTCCGAAAAACATGGATTTTTTTACTGAAGATAACAAATATACTGTTCTATTATATTGGGCTCACATTTCAAACCTTCCTCTTTTATTCTCAAACTCAATTGAATGCTTTCAGAAATTCCATTTAAATAATTCCACTGCATCCAATATTCAATCGAGTCTTCATAAACGTAATATTCTTTCGCATGTCCAGAGATTCCACTGTGAGAGGAGTTCATTTCATATGTAGGAGCTTTTATATAAAGTCCATCTGAACTGACACTAGTGTTTGATTCAATTCTGTAAACGAGAATGTTAGCCTGCAATTTTGCTATTTTAAATATTCGTTTATAAAATATATTTTTTCAGAAATGTCGAGTGTTTGTGTCACGCACAACTCACAAGATACGTGTTGTTTTGTCATTTTCAAATAAACTAGTGTATAAAATAATGATTCAGTATTGCAGTAGGTATTCGATTGTAAAAATAATACGATGAAACTCGGCAATGATCAAAAATGTGTTATATCCATTTGAAAACAATTATCGAATAAAATAGATTAGAATAACTCTTTATTTGCACAGAAAATAGGTTCAAGTTACAGATGTTAAGTTTAAAATGATCCATAAATTAACTACCTTAACTAAAGCGTTCAAATAGTTTAAGCTATAATAATAAAGAATCACTCAATATTATATTATTAACACATTCATCAAATCAATACAAGTTTACCATGTCTAGATGAAATTCAGTCAACCACAAAAATACATAATGTCAAGTTTAATAAAATGGGACTATAAATTCGACAAGTTCGAGGTCGAGTCGGTTAAATTAAAATATAAATGATTTAGTACAAGTCAGGAGAACAGATATTTCGCCCACATCTGGGAGTGGCGCGAGGAGATGAAGCGCCGGGGCGTAACTCCGCTGCCGCGAGAAATCACGGTACAGCGGACAGAGCTCCGGCAGGATCTCATGGCGGCTTGGAGTGTGCGATTGTCGCAACCCAGATATGGGCACGCCGCAATCGCGGCGATAAGTCCCCTCTTTGAGGAGTGGCTAGAGAGGCGCCACGGCGTCCTCACCTTCCGCCTGACGCAGGTCCTCACCGGACACGGTTGTTTCGGGAGGTACCTGTTTCGCATAAGGCGGGAGGAAACGCCCGGGTGTCACCATTGTGTGGATCGTCCGGAGGACACGGTGGAGCATACGGTGGAGGTTTGCCCGGCTTGGGTGGACCACCGCCGTGTCCTCGTGGAGGCGATCGGCGGCAGTGACCTCTCGCGTCCGGCCCTGGTCCAGGCCATGGTGCGGAGCGAGAGGGCATGGCAGGCCGTCACCTCCTTCTGCGAAGCAGTAATGCTCGCAGAAAGCGGAGCGCGTGAGGGAGAGGCAAAGTTCGCGCCCTCACGCGCCTAGCCGCCATAGGAGACGCCCTGGGCGTCGGGACTCCCTGGAGGATTCCCGGCCACCGTAGGCGCGGGCTTGCGGGCGGTGAGCAATGGGTAGCTCGCCCCCGATAAGGACCAGGCCCGGGTCGACGGCGCGTTGTGTTCCACGCGCGCCTCAAAGAGATGTCAGCACCAATGGCGGGGCCCACCAGGGCCGATGCCTGCCGGGGTTGCGGGAAAGTCCGAAAGGGATACCGTGGCCCCTGGCAACACAGGCAACTGAAGGAACACGGGTGGGTTTTAGTCAGTAAGAGTCTGACACGCCCTCTGAGTATTAAAAAAAAAGGAGAACAGATATTCCTGTGGTACTTCATTATTATTTATTAATTATTACTTATTATGACTTAATAATAAGTATTTAATAAACACAAATAAAAGGAGAAATAAATGGAGAATTAATAATCCAGCAGCTTAATTGCGTAATACACGATCTATCACAATTTGGATTGGTTTGAAACAGATTGCTAATTCATTGCTTCATAAGTTCGAAAAAAAACACAACAGATTAGTCGGAATCGTTTACAAAAAACGTTTTACGCAATTAGATAGCAGACTGACTTATTCGACAGCTGATATATTATATCCTATCCTAATAATGCAGCTCCCAACGAGAACAACTATCAATGGAAGTCTAAATGTCTACAAATGCGGGATTTAGAATCCCGTGAGGGGTGAAACCCCGGAGAGAAGCCGGGACATTTGACAGCACCCACTAGGGTGCATTCCAATCAATGGCATTGGTGCGACACTGAACATTTTCAGACTAAAAACGGTTTATTTTAGTGCGAAAATGGTTTATTTGCCGCTAAAACTTTTCCGCTGCGTTGGGATTTAATAAATCGAGTCTATTTGATTTATGTACGTAACTGTTTTTTAAATGTTGGACATCAAAATGGTGGATTTAATGTATTTTTGTTGTCGTGGTGTTTTTCATTCGAGGTGATTTTAACACCGATAACTTATAACTAGAAAAACCCAAAAAAAGATATACGTTATTGTTTTTGACGTAATGGGAACTATATGCGGAAGAACTGCATATAGTTCATCAATCATCCAATTATTATCCAGGAGACAATGATTGAACATACATACATACACAATACATTATCAATTCGTTTAGTGTTCACATGGTAAAGTTATCTAGTAACTAAATGCATGAACCACATACTCATGCAATCTCGCTTAGAGAGTTTAATTATAATTCAAGAATTCTGTCAGAGTAATTAGTTGAGAACCGAGCAGTGAACGACATACTTAATTAAATACATAATTACACATAACTTATTATAACGTAGATAATGTGAACAGTTTTGGAAAAGTTAAAACAACCGTCTGCCATCACCAATTTGTTTACCAGACCTCCACCTTAATTGCGTAATACACGATCTATCACAATCTGGATCGGTTTGAAACAGATTGCTAATCCATTGCTTCATAAGTTCGAAAAAAATCTGCTCAACAACGGAAATAACGCAATGAATGTTGTTGAACTGTCAAAATGAAACAGATTAGTCGGAATCGTTTACGAAAACGTTTTACGCAATTAGATAGCTGGTGATAATTAAAATTCAAAAAGGTGGCTGGGATAGACTGGATGCGGAAAGGGGAGGACAGAGTATTGTGGCGCAAGTTGAGAGAGGCCTATGTCCAACATTGGACTGTGACGGGCTGAGATTGACGTCAATGATGATAATGATATACAGGGTGTCTCAAACGTAGTGGTCCAAAGGCAAATGAGGTAAAGCAAAGGGGTCCACCTATCAATAAAAAAATTAAAACCTGGGATATTCTGAACAGTTCAGAAAATTTCGCTATTATTATTTTTAAGAAATTTACACTTCCACTTTGATTTTTTGGAACATAATTTTCGAAAAATCGAAAATAATCGTCGAAAAATCCAAGTGGAAGTGTATAATTTTTTTTAAAATATGTGGAGTCTTTCGCTTTACTTTATTTGCGTTTGAACCACTACGTTTGAGACACCCTGTATATAATGATGTCAATATTAGTGATCTTTCAACAAAATTCAAAAACACCATCAGTCCCAACAACAGAGAAAAAAATATAACGCCCGAATGAGCAAGGAAATACAGAGGGAAAAAAGAACAGTTCCATTTATGTAATGAATACTTTTGACCGGCTTCAGCTCTGATCCGTGGATTAAAAAATATGAGTGGCCGTAATTCAATATCAATATCTAGATTTGAAACATTAACTCTCAATATAATTGAGTTTTTTTTTTTGTAGGTATATAAAGAGGATTTTGGACAATATGTCGCAAGAAATAAAGTATAAAATATAATTTCGTTTTAAATGGATATATTATTTACTCTAATACATTTTTTAATGTGTTAATGATTTTATTATCTGCTCTCTCACTCACGCATTCAACCTAAAATCATAATATTTGGTTTTCTTATACAATTAATAATCTATGCATTTTCAATAAATAGCAAAACGTTGTTTTTGCAATAATTGGATATTTGGCCGTGAATACGAATAATTAGCGGTTTTTGTTTCAATTAATGGAACAAAAAACAGCGAAACAAAATAGGCCAATTTGTTCCAATTCGTTTTATAAACGAAACAAATACATCCCATCTGGAATTATTTTGGTGAACCCTTTTTTTATTGTTGTAAAGAGTACTTAAAGGAAAGCAGTTGTTAAATAATTATTAATTAAAGAAAGAGCAAATTAATCTTCTTTTTGTAATTTCAGATTAATAGTAATCTAAAATTACAAAAAAGTCTTCGGTATGTTTCAGAGTTAATTACGTCTTTGAACGTCACTGAAACTATTGTGTAAAATTACATTGACCACTAGGTTTTGTTTAGAACTTTTAATTATATAGGCCATGTACTTACCTCTTATAATAATATCTTCTGTGTAAGGGCAGATTTAACCAAAGGCATATCTATGATGTCTATCATCATTTAAATCCGTGGAATAAAATTGACGTCTGACAGTTCTTGTATGGAAAATCTGTCAAAAATTAAAAAAAATATTCGCTGTATCAGACTTATAATGTCCTACCTAGTTTAAGGCTGATCTAGCGAATGAATTTCTATAAAAGTTTGGTCGAATTCGCCCTTACTAAACTTTCTTGACAATTTACCACTCAGAATACTTTCTTAAATTAAACTAAACAAACAAACACAGTCACTTTACGTACAGTTAAACCAGAAAAGGCATGCGTTTCTGTAAACATCGTGTTTCCAAAGTAGCAAGAAGGTCGCTACACAGAGACCAAGCTTCTAACTTTTATCCTGCCTCGCTTTGTAGCAACCTACCATTTAGCGTTTGTATGGAGCTTTCTCTCCGTCAGGGTACCGACTCCGGTCGCAGATCGTCACATGTTACTCTAAAGTTTACTCGTTGTAATCATGGTAATACACAAAAGGCAAGTAATATCTCTATATTAGATCTCCTCCAAGCGCGTTCGTATTTTCGAAATTAGACGATGATTTCCGAAGCTAATAATTTACCGTGGAGATCTGAATTTTATTGAAGAACATTCTAACAATGAACAATGAAGCAGTTTATCCTATTTTTTCAACAACACAGCTACAATTATTTATCAATACTCATCGCAGCTACTTACAATCAGTTGTATAGACGCAATTGATTAATCCGACTAGATTGATCGACTCAATTAAACTGTCCATTTGCCCTCAAATTGTTAATACATTAGCGGTACAAAACAGACATATTTGTGAGGGAAAAAATATACCAACATTTACACAAATATTTTTAATGCTAATGGATGTATCATTGTGGATAATTTTGGCCATTCAATTACGAACCAAAAAAGAGTAAAACGAAGAAAATAACATATCAAATACGATGCCATTAGCCAGTCACAAAAAAACAATGAACGTAAAACAAAAATGTAAAATCATAAATCTTGACTGTTATCTACTTTAAGAATACGGCGACGATTTATGAAACATGAATAACCTACAAAAGAATATCCTTACATAATAAGAATAGGAATGTTCCAAGGAGGATGCATCGCAAATCTAATACCAGCTGACTTCACGAAGATTCTTTATACAGGAAATGTCACGTTAAAATAAGCACAAAGGTATGATAAAACCTGTTTTACTTAACTCAACAACACTAAGGAAATCGGCCGCGAATACTTTGGAGATGTAGATGCACTGAATGTTCTAGGAATTTTGAATTTTTATATTTTAGACCCTACGACACAGGGACTCCTAGCCGGTGCAGAACCAAATTCGGTCTGTGATTGTGTTTTTCCTGAACCAAAGTGTAGAACTCTCTGCCAGCGTCTGTGTTCTCTTCCACATACCGTCTGCCTTCAAAACAAGAGTTCCTCTTCAAACAAGAGTTCAGAGGCTCCATCGCTGTCCATCAGGCAGGTATGTTTTTATGACAGGTAGATAGGTATTTATATAGCGTTTGATCGACTATCAATCAAAACTTTTAAAGAAGAAGTAGACCTAAGTGTCCTATTCTCTTTATTTAACAGTGCTGTTAGTGAGATCACTAAATAATTGAAAACATCTTTCTTCTGCTTGTAATTTTTCCATCCAATCTGTTTCGGAAATATTTTAAGCTGCTTACGTATGTTTTCTGTAAATAAAATAAGTGTCTTATTCTTCCTTCAAAAGGGAAGAATTTTGTTTTACCTGCCATAATTAGATTATATTTATGTTGTAAGAGAAATACATTTACACATAATATCACATTAATTTCGGTAGTAAACAAAATGTAAATATGTAATACCAAAAAATAACAAAACTGTCAATAATATTAAAACAAGCATGGAAATCCTGAACATTACCCACATAATAAATAACGGGTGTAATGTTCTGAGAACAGTTATAAGACGTGTTAAATTGAGCATGAAAAATCTACCGTAACCAAAATATCCATAAGGTTACGATTGTAATCGTGAAAATATAACCCTGTCTTTTAAATGTTCGATCATAAATATTCTTTTTTAGAATAATATAAAAGTAGAGGAAAAAATTACTTTAAAAAGATATGAAGAATTAGATCCTTTTTTTAATGTTACCCTATAAAGAATACAAAAAAAAAACCCGGAGCGGTGGTCATCTCGACATACTGAGACTCCTCCGTGCCTTGGAAAGCACGTTATGCCGTTGGTCCCTGCTGACATTCGTGGATTTTTGCAGTCGTTACGGCTCGTCAGAGTGGCCTGAAAGTCTGTCATGTTACCCAGTTACTGGGTTGTTTAGGTCAGATAGGTAGTGACAGTGACTACTGGCAATACTGGTATTAAGCTGCATCCGGTTAGACTGGAAGCCGACCCCAACATTATAGTTGGGAAAAGGCTACGCAGATTGACTGGCTATTCATGTGAGGTTTACTGATCGTATTTTGTTTCCAAATATGGAGCTGTTACCAGTTACCGCATCTAGTTTTTATGATACCGAGGACTGATGATGTGTCAAAATTGTCCATTTGTTGTGGCGTCTGCCTGAATGTGATTTGGGAATAGGAAATACATGAAAATGTATGTGCTAGGTGGCAAGTAATCTTTACAGGAGTTTGAAACGGATGCATCGTGTTATTACGTTACGATTAGGAACCGTTGGACAAGAACATAGTTTATTACAAGGACGATAGAGTCTAAAATTAAAATGCCGTTGTCAGCGTCTGACCGCATTATTATTACAAGCTATGTTTTGCAAAGGAAATGGTTTACCACTGCTCTAGAACTGTTATTATGCACTTCCGTAAATTGTTCTTTTGACAGTGGTTGTCAAAAATACTAATAGCTGTCCAACAATCTATTATCTTATAACAAAAAGTTATGAAGTTTTCTCCAAAGTAATCCTAATCCTAACTTAATATTATAAATGCGAAAGTGGGTTTTTTGTTTTTTTGTTACGCTATCACGCTAAAACGGCTGAACGGATTTGGATGAACTGTGGAATATGGGTAGACCATGACCTAGGTTAGGACAAAGGATACTTTTTATCCCGATATTCCCACGGGGTCGAGACTTATGCGGATGAAACCACGGGGCGCAGCTAGTATATAATATTATAAATGTATGGAAGTGAGTTTGTTTGGGTATTTGTTTGTTACGCTTACGCACGTCTTAACTACTCAACTGATTATCGTAAAATTTTACATATACGTTACAAGGAGTACAGATAAGGGCATAGGATACCTTACATTCACAAAAAAAGTACTTTTCCCGAGGGATACAAAAATGATTGACAAAATCAACATTAACGCGAGCAAAGCCATGGGCAAAGGCTATTCATTTAACAAAGATGTTAGATGCAATGTTAAGAAAGTCTGTCTCAGTACAAGTAAATGAAAGAAAACAAAATGTTAAAATTAATAAAAATTCGAACTAGTGCGGAGCACAATGCGGGCCGTTCTGATGAGGCCAACAAAAGAGTTTAATATAACTCAGTGGTACTAGAATATTGAGCTAAAAAACGCAATATTCAATGCGGCCAGACAATACAAAACGTTGGCCATTCAGTGTTACTTACAGTGTTGGTTTTATGAGCAATTTTACATTATTAGATATTCGAGATGGATTATGGATCTGTATTTGTTTGGCCTTATTTCTAATGATGAATCAGATGGTTTTATCTTATGATTTGAATTGTATGCGTAACGTAAGTGCTTGTTATAGACTTTCTAAAAATAAGCCATACCATCACCTTCGGTGCTGAGAAAAGTGTTTTTAATGTATCAATAGGCAGATTGGAAATAACGATCGATCGACGAAGGAACGAACGAACGAGCCGGAGTTGAGAACTCCGGCTGATTTTACAATTGTAGAATGATGTTTGTTACAAATTGTTTTTAACTATTCACTCTACATAATAATTATGTACCTATATTTGCATGCCGCCATCTTTTAATTTAAATATTTACCTTAACTGACAGACACTCTCAAGGGCTGGTAGAAAATGCCTATGGCATTAAGGCCACCTCAGAAGTACATTATATTGTGTGCTTGAAGTATTAAATAAATAAATACTATTTTGTTTTGTTTTCTTAAAATGTACATTTAAAAAATGGCTGCCATCTTTTAATTTAATTATTTACCTTACCAGACAGACACTCTCAAGGGGCCCACTTTCCCATTACCTAAAACTATAAATTTGCCAGCCGGCCACTGCCTACAAATTACAACTTAAAGCATTCAATTTGATCTCGAGATGACCCTTTAGTAAGAAGGTCGGAAAAACAAACGGCTTTTACAATTGGTAGTAGCACCGCTCTAGGACTCCGTAATGTTATTCGGCACACTAGCATTATACACTCTGTTTTTGTGTCTCAGTCTACTTTGCAAGGGTTGAAACCTAAGGGATGTTTTAAAATGAGAGTGAGAGCGATTAAAACTTTCTATAATAAAATATATTTATAATAAATAATAATAAGCATTGCTTTTGTACGTATTTTTCTGTTCCTTTCTTCTTGTTCGTTTGTATGTGTGTGCATAAATGGTTAAATAAATAATAATCTTTATTAAAAGTCTAGGGTTTATTATGTAGTTTGTAGAAACTGAATTATATTGTTGTTGATCGTACAGAATGCTACAAAGTGGTTGGAAATGTTAAATAATTATGTATACTAACGTACACCAATATAATAAAGCGAAAATATTTTTGTATTTTTTTTGTAATGAATAAACTCAAAAACTACTGGAGTAATTTAAAAAATTCATTCACCAGTAGAATGCTTTATTATCACTGAGTAACATAGGGAATAATTTATAAAGAAGCGATATCTTAAAGATGAGGGCAAAGCCACTGGCAGAAGCTAGTCTATAATAAAATGGTCGGATATCAGTTGGAAACGCAAAATCAATATATGGTGACAACAATGAAAATGATACAACCAAATGTTTTGTATAATATGTTACTTGCTCGTCCTTTGTGTGGTCACAGTTCTAACCTAACCTACCTTTCAGCCATTTTCATTTGCTACACCAACTGCTACCAGTCGCACCTAAGTGTCGCCGGCTATAACTAGGTATAGCCGCACTTTGGGTTATAGCCGTAACATAAGTATATACATCCATTCACTAGACATTAAAAAACGGTGATATTAGCTAAAGCCGAAAATAAGTATCCAACAAATTACAAAACAAGATACTCCTAAAAATACAAAAGGTACTAAATATATATATTATCAACCCGCAGTTTTCTTTTAACTTAACCCCTATACAGCTGATAAGGGTTGACAATGCGACACTATACCCACTTGGAATAGTTGGGAGCAATTGAATAAATAAACAAGCAAACAAAATTAAATTTTAACACAACAGCTAAACGAAAAAAGAGTATCAACATCGCAGATACGGAGAAAAGCAATTTTGGTGAAAAAGATAAAGCAAGTAATGTAGGTATTTTTGTTGTTGTGGAATGTGTATGTTTTTCAGAAAATAAATTAAGCCAAAGGTTTGATTAGAGCTTAAGGAAAGAAAAAAGATGTGGAGCATTACAAGAATAGTAAGTAACAAAAAAAAATGTATATGTCGGAGACGGTCATTAGTACGGTCGCTAAACGAATCGCAAGCGCGCCACTGGCGACATCACGTGATCTACCCACACCACAAGCGCGCTTATACAGAGTCGTGATGTTTAAGTCCACGGCGAGCAGGCCATTCAGTGTCTGATCGCATCGGAGTTAAGACGTCGCGAAACTGTACTCGATTCGTTGTGCTCAGTTATTGTGATTAAATTGTAATTTGTGATAGTGTTAGTTTGTGATTTTAATAAACGTCCTGTATCGCACCGAGTGTGTTTTCATTGCACGAAACCCATCTTCTGCCCACATGATGTCGATTCTAATGAAATAAAATCCTGATGTCGCTCCGACATTTATATAACAACCTTGAAAGTTTCATAATTTCCTCCTACGCCTTCGATGACAAAGATGTAAAAGGATAGAAAATAATAAAAAATGTTATTTAGTTGTAACGTAAAAATATTGTTTATTGTTAAATTCATACAAAATCTTTCTAATTATGACTCCTTTATTCCATCCCACAGATAACTAATACTATCAAAAGCTTTAGCGACTACCTCAATAATCACTAAGCAAAATACTCGCATATTTTTCTACTTGAAAAATTCAAGCGAAATCACTACTTCAATAGGGATTTCTACTGCTAAAAGTTGAGAAAAGCTCAAACGTTGGCGGTCCCTTTGTGTTGTCAGCCATTGAAGTGAACAAAGACTGGTCTGAATCATACGATACGTGTATTATGATTTAAATAGTCGTTGGAACTTCCCTTTTTTGCTTTTCATGGTGAATTGTTTGATAAACATTCGTGGTTGCTATTCTTTGAAATTTTGCTGGGTCAATTCTTATTACAATCCAGTGTAGTTATCATTATGACTGTGATGTTTACTACTACCTACCTGTAAAGTAGGTATGTGTCTTCACACTACTTTTACATTAACGTCCCTGCATCGAGAAAAGCAATATTTTGTAAAAGGTGATGAGCAGTTGCCATTAGGCTATTGTAACTTCTTTTTTCCAAAAATAAAATCGCCTTCCAAAAAGACACTACAAAGTAAAAAATAACTTAAATTTCGGAAGTCGGTGGCAAATAACAAAACTACAAAACCTAAGACACCGACTTCCGAAATTAAAGTTATTTTTCACTTTGCAGTGTCTTTTTGGAAGGCGGTTTTATTTTTTTGGAAAAAAGTTTTTTGTAAAATAATAATTATAAATTAACTTTTCCGATACAAGAAAAAGTTAACACTGAAACGAAATCAAGAGCCAAGCAATAAACCCAGAGTGTTATAGAGAACAGCCAATTATCAAATAAAAAGTTGTAACCAGCAACCAGACTCTGTTGCTACCTGATGTCAATATAAGGGATTGCCTTTACTATGTCAAGGCTCTGAGGGATTAGAGTATAAACTCAACTTTGCATAACCGGAGGCATATATAGTAATCCCTTCGGACATAGTGAAACTAAGACCGTACTTTAGCTGTATATAATATATTTACCATAAATGTATTTTGGCCACGTAGTAGCCTAACTAAGAATAGAACACCCGAGTTCTTCCCCTGGGTATTGTGTGAGTATCATATTAATATGAATAGTTTTAGGATGTTAAAACATGATTTATTAAGTTAGATAATAGTTTTACTGCCCCAGGTAACATACATCAAAGAAAAATGAAAGAAATCATGTAAATCTAGTAAAATGGTAATGGAAAAAACTACTATTAAAAAGTATACATTTTATTTTCACCTTTAACGTAGAGACTAAAAGCTCAATATGAATCGATGTGTGGCCGAAACAAGAATCCAATATCCCTATCGATATTGGCAACAAGAGTGATGTAACTTAGTTATTACGGGAGGTTCACCAATCCGTAACATCACATGAGGCGGAAATAAAATCGTATAGCAGAAATTTTGCTACATGAGGAAATCTCGATGCCTATTTGAAGCCCTTTTCTGTTGTGGGATTAACTGCGTACCTGGTATCGGCTTTATGGCTGTTGAAACCACTCTAAGCCTCATATACATAACCATGAGTGAAGCTTTTTGATCTTAAAAATTCACAACAAAATATCATCGTTACAACTTCCAGTTTTTCTTTGCATTTATAATATGAGAACTAGGGTAAAAAAAGTATTCTAAATGAAGTTTGATTTTCAAAACGCAATCATTAAAACTTACTGGGAATCTGTAATTGGCTGTTAGTCGATTTCAAAGAAAATAATTGGTTTGTCATTGCATTATCCTGCATGTTCGTATTGTTCTATTCAAACATAGAATGCCTGACATAAAACAGTATGCTTTTAGTAACAACTTTAATCAAGATAAGTACCAGATTTTATCTCAAAAAGATGTATTACTATAGTTTGATCAAGTAACCACTTATCTTGTTTATAGTTTACTTGAAATTCTTGCTTGGATATATATATAGCCATTCTTAATGTACTTAATGCTATGGAGCTATTTGTCTTCTTAGTGGTTCAAGAAAACAAGTCGTTAATCTTTTGTGTTCAAAAATTTCGGGGTGGAAAATACGTCTTGAGATTGCGTTAGTTTTAATTCTGATAAAATCTGTGAAGAGTTGGCAAGGCGTCAGAATTGTAATGCTATAAAGGTGAATGAACTTTGAGAGAGTGCTTCAAGGTTTTTATTCAATTAATCTGATGAATGCATCGCTAACTACTGTAACAGAGAACGTAACCAAACATTAACACAGAACATTATATTAATGATCATTTGTGTCAAAAATGGTTAAATACTTGAAATCTATATTAATAAAAAGTAAAGTCCTGACTGACTGATTGACTCATCAACGCCCAGCCCAAACTCTTGGACCTAGAAAGCTGAATTTTGGACAGATGTTTACCTTTATAATGTAGACAAGGAATAAGGAAGGATTTTTCGAAATTCGTTTCCGTGAGATATTTTCCGACATCCACGCGGGCGAAGCCGCTGGCAAAAGCAAGTTACAAATAAAATTCCACTTGAAAACGTTCTCATACAAAACAATACAAGGATATTGTTGACGCTAATGGAAACTATAAAATAAGAGTGGATCAGATCTTTTGAATACTCTTTAAGCGTCAAATTATACTCTCGCGAAAGCCATTACGCTATGCTTTGAGTCCTCTACTTATCTCAACTATTTTCCTGTTAATATGAAGGTGCTGATCATAAGGCGGCAGTGACAAGCTTTTATAAAATTCCCGGAGGCCATAATAAAAGAATATTTAATAGAATCCTCGAAGTACTACAAAAAAAAAAATATATACGCTCTTTCCAGTCTCTTTTTTATATGAAAGACGCAATATTTTTAATAACGTAGTGGTTTCTTACATGAACACAGTTTATTTATGATATTAGCTACTACTATTGAAAATGATTCTCAGAATACCTTATTCTGAGAATCAATTTAAATTAAGGGCAGCCAAGACAAAAATAATAAACGCCGTCATGGCTATTAATATTTTATCCCCAATGTAGACAATTATGAATTCAACAGAGTAACTGAAAACAATAAATAAACACGTCTCATTACTATTCCCCCAAAACAATCTCATAATCAAAGTATTTATTACTTTAACTACAGCAATTTCGATTCGAGAATTTCGAAATCACAAATCAAGCTTATCCGCGACGCGAATGCAAAGGAACACACATCTAAATCTCAGCTGGAAAACGGTCGTAAATGGACACAATTCACAGGGATCCCTACTGACTGACAATGAACTAGAAACAACACTGAACACCGAGTCCCGTGGAGTTTTTATGGGCTAGAGCCAAACGTCCTACTGATTAGTTTGACACTGTGTGTCGATAAATTTATAATTTGCTTTCGTAATATTCTTTTACGAGATCGTTTCTTGTGTTTAGTAGTTTTCGATCTGTTTAAGGTTTATAAATCGAATTTATCAGCATTCATGGTACCCAGCAATGTATTAGGATGTTTTACCTACCTTAAGTAGGTATCAAATGAAATGACGGCTTCAAGTGAGTAACAGTTTTATAACCCACATTTGGATTGTGGCGGCATCTACATTGCCACATGCGAACTATGCATCAAAGACCTGACGTCACAGATCCTGCATCGCGCTATTTAAGTTTACCGCGCGATTCATATATATAAGACTATCCGACATCAGTCCTTGGGCAATTGCCCGCCAGACACAACACCCGTCTGGTAGGAGGATCCTCCCTTTTCTATGGGGGATGAGAGAACTTTACACCCTGTTCTTCATACCCCTAAACTGGTGACCCCGAGTATGAACGTCAGCGCAGCCTTCGTGCAACTACTTCAGCGTGACGTCATCAACATCACTCCCGCAAGCTTTCGTGAGGCGAGTCACACAGCCAGCCAGCACCCACGGCTTCAACGGGTATCCTGACCACCAGCATGCAGCGAACGCGCATTCCCGGTCATCACCCTCAGCCTCATCAGCAACCTTGGCACAGCACACTGCACCTTCGGCCGGTCCACAAGCAGAGCTCTTCAACCCTCTCCTGGTCGCCGCCAGCAGTCAGCCACAACCCGGCGCTGTACTACATCCGACTCACTAGATCACAACGCAGCGCCACCCCGACTCACTGGGGAATCACCGCAGACAGTTCCGACCCAATGTGAACTATGCGGCACCCGGTTCCGACTCACTGGAACCTCAACTGGCACTGTGAAGCATCGCAAGATACAAGACTCAGCCCACTATCGACCTCCGGTCTCCGGAGGGGAGTGATGTGGCGGCATCTACATTGCCACATGCGAACTATGCATCAAAGACCTGACGTCACAGATCCTGCATCGCGCTATTTAAGTTTACCGCGCGATTCATATATATAAGACTATCCGACATCAGTCCTTGGGCAATTGCCCGCCAGACACAACACCCGTCTGGTAGGAGGATCCTCCCTTTTCTATGGGGGATGAGAGAACTTTACACCCTGTTCTTCATACCCCTAAAGGATCATTTGTTTGATCCAAATGTGGGTTATAAAATTGCACACCATTTCAAAATTCAGTAACTGCACAAAGTTCAACATCAAACTTCTAACTTATCATTTCATAACACCTCCTTTAAAAGTCAAACCCCAAAAGGCAATACCTATACATCTAGGTATACATTAGAAGCATTTCAAATACTTGTACTGAAGAGTAGGGGGATGTCAATACGTTAAAGGGTCTGCAAAGTGACTGAAACATGCGGCTTTTACATACATATCGTGTATATTCTTTCTATATGTCAAGCTATAAATTTCCAGTATTAGTTGACCTCACATTGTAAGAAAAGCTAGACAATACGAGACCAGGTTATACTGGTACATGTATGTATAGCTTGATATATGTTACCGTGTGTACCAAGTATTTGGTGTTCCTGTTATCGTTACAAAGAGTGTGTGGAATAAGTTTATTATTGTTTTGAGAATTTTCCTTATGAAGTAGATAGCTGGAAGCAATCTGGTTCGTTTGTGTTAGTTAATAATGAATGGGTTTGGAAGACTCAAGATTTCTAAAAGCTAACGGAGCAAACGAGACATTCTCTTGGAATTACATGATTTTTTAATAAATATATTCAAGATGTTTATTTGGGTTGTCTATGTTTTAGATATTTATTATAAGATCAAAACTACTGATGTATGATTTAATATCTAACCCGACAGACGATGTCCTATCCAATTTACAATAATTTACACAAAAATCTTATAGAAAAACGGACGTTTTTTTTTAATTGTTTTAACTTTTCCCGTTTTTATTTCCAAAAAAACGTAATTCGGACTTTTACGAATATTTCAAAACAAAAATTTCAAATCAGGTCAAAAGTCATTTATTCAAACTAGGCTGAGAATCAGCACTTTTCGAACGTCAAAATTACATAAGACAGTCCCCCAAAACGCCCGCCCTTCACTCACTAGCACTCACACCCTTCCTAGTGATTTAGCGGGGAAAAAGAACTAGCGTAATAAACTTCCCAGCAGCACAGCTGTCAGTTCAGTTAGAAAAACTTGATTCTATACAATAGTAGGTATGCAAAGTAATTAACATTACGAGAAACAGAACATTAAATCACATTACGAGTATTTGCCATAATATTATGTCAGCTGGCACAGACCAATATACCAACAATTTCCAAATCGATCCAACCATTCTCAAGTGATGTGCTTACCAATGAACAGCTTTTAATTTTTATTTATATAAAAATTATAACCTCATTTTTTCATTCTGCCTAGCCTTTTCCCAATCATGTTGGGGTCGGCTTCCAGTCTAACCGGATGCAGCTGAATACCAGTACTTTACATGGAGCGACTGCCTATCTGACCTCCACAACCCAGTAACTGGGTAATACGATACCCCTTGGTAAGACTGGTTGTCAGACTTTCGGGCTTCTGACGACTCGTAACGACTGTCAAAGATCCACGAATGACAGCCGGGACCAACGGCTTAACGTGCCTTCCGAAGCACGGAGGAGTCTCGGTATGTAAAGATGGTCACCCATCCACAGACCAACCCCGGCAAGCGCAGCTTAACCTGATGGATCGACCCGTGCGGCTGTTATTACTTTAGCCACGAGCTCCTCCGCTCCGCATAAAAATTATAACCTATATTTCACAAAAAAATAGGTAATAAAAAAATAAAAAATAAAAGTAAAAAAACGAGTGGTGACTATCTTTCACAACTAGTTTATTAATGCAACAACCATAGAAACATAAATTTATATCTATGGCTACAACATATAGAGCTGTAATAAGTTTTGACCCAAACAAGTTTTAATATACAGCTAACGTACACAGCCTAATGATATTGACCATAACCCCAAATAGTTCACATGTGGCGTATCCCCGAAAGCTGTTAAATTGACAGAGTTATAGACCAACACACAACGCGTGTCCGTCTAGATTAAATATCGTAATTGCTCGCAAATAGTGATAGATTGATTGCCCATCCCTAAGGACCCGCACCGAGATAGATGCGCTACAGTTAAAACTGTTTCAATACGATGCGTAAAACAAACATGGCACATAAAACAAAAGTTGCAACATTTTTATTAAAAACTTGTCCCGACAACAACAAACAATTATTTTGACAGTAGGATCTAAAAAACTGACCGCACACAATCCATATGCACTTTTTTATATAATTTAAGGTGGTTTTTAACCGACTTCCAAAAAAGTGGAGGTTCTATGTCCGGAGCGTATGTTATGTATGTTTTTTTTTGTATGTCCATCTATATTTTCGTCAATTAAGGACGGTTTTTTTTTTTTTTTTTTTTCATTTGCTGGTGGAAGCTTGTTGGTTCTCCCATATAAATTTTTACTAACTTTAGCTAGGGTAGGTTTTGAGTTAGCGTCAATATTACGTATTTTTCCCACTTAGCCTATGTGGGTGATGTTATGATAAGTTCCTGTCACTGTTATTTATTTATGTAAATAACAGTGTCAGGTGTGTATGTATTTTTTTTCTATTCGAATTGTGTAAGGTAGGTGTTAGGGTGGAAGTCGCTTGTTTTTTTGTTTGTAAAAAGTTTATATTAAAATTGTAAATCATCGCTTATTCACACCTCGACGCTGTTCGAATTTTGAAACAATTTTTATGATGGGTTCACACACATACATTCAATTTTTGGTTCGGTTAAGTTAGCTTGCAAAAAATGTCATACATAAAATTCTTTCCTATTTATTTGGGAGATGGAACCTACCCGGACATTATTAGGCCCTCACAGAATACAGGAACGACCCACAGTAACAACAACCCATTGACCTTTACAGTTTATGACAAGAAGCCGACACAACTTATTTTCTTTTACCCTAAAAGCAGTAAGGGAAGAAAAAGTAAATAATTTTACATTTTCACCAAGAAATTGCCAATGACGGTTAAATAAACTGAAATTGTGGATGACGGGCCTCTTTTTATTTTGGGCAAAACGGCCGAATTGTTTACCTCAATCACTGTTTATGTTAAACAGTTTTCGCGGAAATCATTTAAGGCGTGTTTTTGACGGGTGATTTTGGGCACTCCACCATCAAAAGTAAGTAAAATATGAGTAAGTGAGGCGGTTTTCCTAAACAAATGGCGAATGATGCATGCGGATTAAGATGAACCCAATATACCTACCAAAGAACAGATTATATATGACTAGCTTTTGCCCGCGGCTTTGCCCGCCTGGAGGTCAAATTTTTTCTCGATTAAGATATTATGCTGATCGCATTCAATTTCATTGGTGAAATTCGCACTCAATAAGAGAACACCCACTCTTTTCTTTCTCCTAGCATATTAATTCATCGCAGTATCGTCTACGTATTGAATCTTAACAAAACCGAAGAATTGAACCCAATGATAAGCAATTAAGGCAAAATGGTTCATTTGTTACATTTAATTGCCCACAATTTCGTTTACAACGGTGTATTAATCTTCGTTTCTATAACAACAGAACAGTTAGAAATAATGAAAATTGTAACCATAATAATAATTTGTCGAGGGAACGATGAAAAGGACTTTTGTGGGGTGTAAATATGCCTAGGAGCGATTACGATTTTACTGTGACCTGATATTTTTTTTTTTTTTTTTTTTCATTTAACCTATATTGTCCCACTGCTGGGCAAAGGTTATATAATTATTATTAGATATTAATGTAATTACATACAACATAAAATATACAGTCCGAAACTAGTCTGGAAAAAAGATTTATTATTACAAACTACCTCACAATGTTTTATAAACTATGTTTAACCATAAACTATATATTTGGTTAGTATTAAGATTGCTTAAAAGTGTTTCAACATCCGGACAAACCTGTTGAGGTTTTGTGATGTTTCTGTTTATATTTTGTTTTGTTCTTTAATTAATAAACAATAAAAATAAAATGATCTAAATGATGGTGAAAACAGTTTCAAAATCCATTGTATAGTTAAGAAGATCTAAGCGGTCACACACGAAACAGGTTTTGTTTTAACCTAAATTAAAGTATAAACCTACGTGTTATTAATACACTTTAGAAATTAAGTAAATACGAGTGGGTAATCGGAGCCAGTCAATCACTTTTCAAATGAATGAATCATGCTGATGTATATATTTTATGTGGTACCCAATTGAAATATCGATGCTTCGTTTTCTAAATTATTGATTGCGCTACGTAAGTAGTGTGACCTACACCATTCGTGATAACGTAGGTCAATTCAAACTCAAAGGCACTTTTGAATTGTCTAGAAGTCGGTCAGCCAAAAATATGAAGCTATTTGCCTTTTGCAAAGCGAACGCGGCGGGCTAGAAACTCCACGGACACTCTTTTAAATAAAATAAATGTTACAAAATATTGGTTACAGAGTTACAGTTTAAATTAGGAATACATGTGAGAACAATGTAGAAAGGCGTGCGTAATAAAAAATAATAAAAACAATTCAAAAATTAAAAATAAGTCTGGTACTTTATTCTGCTAGGCCCAGATCTTGGCTTGATCGGTCGTTGTAATAGGGTAAACATTAGTGCAAAATGTGATACCTCCTGGATTACATTGTCTATCCTTTTACCTCTAAAGACTAAAGAATAATTAATCACTAAATTCAAGAAAATCTTTAAAATTAGGTACATTTCCGTAGGTACCGGTTCTGAAATGAACTGTCTAAAGTCGAGGTCTCAAAGCATCGATAACGATGAGTGGTATTCTATAATTTTACAAATTAATTATTATAATATCGTTAATTTATCCCCTCTACATCATCCTAGGAAACACAAACTCGAAAACTAAACAACCCACTGCAGCACCAACGCCAAAACTCGTAGAGAAGTCGCCAATAAATCACATTTGCGACTCAACATCCCTCCTAGGATTAACCCAAGCGTTAGAACATGTGATCCTAGTTCCACAACAGGAACGAATTGCTATCATCATGCACCACAAAATAGTACAAAAGGTTGACTATAAGCAACGACAGCAAACACATGGACACATTAACACACTTCACGTATAGCGAGTGAGAGAGTGCACTATTAACTAATCTAACCGCCTCTGTGGTCTAGTGGTTAGACCACCTGTCTCAGACCCAGAGGTACCGGCTTCGATTCCCAGTGGGGGCAAAATTTCCTGCTCGGTTTGGATGGTGGTAGGGCTTGCTCTAAGTCCGCCTAGCTAGCGACCACCATCTTATCTAAGCCTGTCGTCATTACAACAATGTTAACAGCGTTGTTGTGTTCCGGCAGTTAGAGTTAAGATAGCCAGTTCCTCTGTGGTTGTGGATTCCGGGTGAAACTCGCTTCCACCTTCGGCCTGATCATCACTTACCATTAGGTGAGATTCAGGCCAAGAGCTTCCCCGTTGTGATTAAAAATAAAATAATGTAAAATGTATTCGTTTGAGATGGGTTCCGAACAAGGGGTAAGGTCGAATCGGTTCAACTGACAGTTCAGTCACAGGCCTTCCACTGGCCTCGACTACAAATACACTAGCTTCTGCCCGCGACTTCGTCCGCGTGAAATTTCTTGTTCCCCCGTCCCCCCGGCGCACCGCATCACCGGGCCGCGCTGTTATATCGTTTTCGCTTAGAGTCCTTTTTTTTTTGCTCGACTACTATTAGTTGTAGCTTGATGTTAAATATATCTAAACTTTCCTCAAGAATTGGGCTATCAAATGCATAAAGACTTTTTCAAATCTGACTAGTACTTCCAGAGATTAGCGTGTTCAAACAAACAAACTCTTCAGCTTTATAATTAGTAATATAGATTTGATGACAGTTCAGATTATAATTATTAAGAAGTCGACTAAGGGCGAATTTCACCAATAATACGCGATCAACACTTAAACTCCGAATAGGAGCTGTCAGTGTCATTATTTTCTTTGCAATATTGACACTGACAGCTCTTGAACTTGGTGTATATGTACTGATCGCGTTCAGTTTCATTAGCGAAATTCGCACTTAGCACTGTCTCGGAAACTGGCCTTGTGCCGCCTGTTTTCCTTCTTTGAATAGAGCTTACCTTCTGTAACTATATATTTTCTGCATATTATACGTGCAAATTAAAGCCGAATCTAGAAATACCAACTTTCAAGTCCACATGGACCTTGCAACGGTAATTAAATTCTGTATGAAATCTATATTCATTAAATTAGTTGGAGAATGTACATGTGAAGAATTTGCATATCTCCGGCTTAAATTCTGAATTCTGATGTAGTTAAATTATGCATTTGGAGATAAAATCTTGATAATATTATTAGTGAGGCAGTAAGTTTTAGACATGAATTTTAGTTAAGGAGATAAGAGAATTATTATATATTTTATGACTTAGTTAATACAGTTTTGGAGGTAGCTGTAATGGTTGCAGGGTTCCATTACCTGTCCCGCGTTTCAAGGCATAAAACATGTATTCTACATGTTGTGTCTACTGTTTTCATTTAATGTTTACACCTAAAACAAGTTGTAAATACTAGTTGTACACGAAACTTGTCAAAATGTGAAAAAGGTGAACAAAATAGTTAGCAAGACAAGAATGAAACATGATTACACGATATGTTTTTGAAAAGTCTTTTACAAGACTTCTTATTGAACACAAGTATCATACCTTGTAGGCTTATAGGTACCTATATGGATATAACCTGTATACTTACGGCTAGAAAATCATTTCAGATGATAATGAAAATCTAGTTTAAATTATAGTAGTGCATTCTGAAATAAATTCTCGCTAATGGTAGTAATGCACATTATTGCAGTTAAGTTACATTAGCATTGAACCCATTTATAATAATTTGCGCAAATGAGGTGTATTTATGGAAGCATTTTAGCAATAATTGCAATAATGTTGATTCTACATCTTGTTTATTGCACCAAACATGAAAGATAACGTTTCAGATGAAGGCATTTGACTTTTTGAATTTAGAACTCAGGCATGAAGTTTTTCGTTGATTAGTAGGAAAGTATACTAAGGGCCGGTTTTTCATTCGCCAGTTAAATTTTATCCGACAAATAAGTTTGTCATTTTGAAATTTTTTATAGATAAATCTGTCAAAACGTCACATTTATTCTTCAGGTAAAAGTTATCTAATGATTGAAAAATCGCCCCTTAGTGTCCTATGTTGTTGATTCTCTTATTGGGTAATTGAATATTGAAACTAAAATCTTATTGATTTATAAAATTATTATACCTAGTACATTACTGCCACTGCTTGCAAAAGGGGCATTGATGGACGAACGTGAAAATGTGGGCCGAAGCGAAGCCAAGGCACACATACGTGTGTCCATCTATTTGCAAGACAAACAGAAATGTTATCATATCTTTGAAAGTAATATATACCTGGTTGCCATGTGTCGAAAGTTCGTTCCTTATTTGAATTATACGACAGATATGAGTTTTCATAGTTATTTATTCGGTCGCTAAAAACGACAGATATGGATTTTCATACTAACATTGCCGGCCGCCTGCTCGCATGTCTGGTCCAGTAAAGCATTTTCGATTTATCTCTAAGAAGGTTGTCAAAACAATGCTCGAATTCCCAAACATGTTTGAGGAAACCTTATTTACTAATTGAATTCGATTTCCAAAGAGTAATTTATCATATTATTCGATAACATTTCATATAATTTGGTCTAATCATAAAAATCCAATTGTTGTGGAGGGTCACCCGCGTCAACAGCACAAATCGATTTACTATATCGATTTTTGTCACTGCGATTATCGACATCAGAAGGTTTTGATGGATTACAACGATTAGTATACAATACTTGTTTAGTTTTCTTTGAGATCACTGACATCTAACATAACGTCACACTATATTCCACGAAGGGTTGGGAAGAAGTGTATCCTTAGCAAAGCCAGATTTCGCCAGTTATATTTAAGTCCCATATAATAGGGAGGGAACCTATTAATGCTATCAATCGGACATAAATCCAGATCCCGGGCTGCTACTGAAAAATTTTAGGTGAAAAAACCCAATAACACATTGACCGTTACGAATTCCTTTACCTGTTAACGAACCTAATATCGAACGATATCTAATATTATAGTTATTAAAGCCGTGTGCCCAAATGGGATTTCCCATTGGGAAAATGTCGAACTTCAATACAAACTTTCATCCCCTATCAATCTGCGTAGCCTTTTCCCAACTATGTTGGGGTCGGTTTCCAGTCTAACCGGAAGTTGAAGCTGCATACCAGTATGTTACATGGAGCGACTGCCTATCTGACCTCCACAAACCAGTTACTGGGTAATACGATACCCCTTGGTAAGCATGGTTGTCAGACTTTCGGGCTTCTGACGACTCGTAACGACTGTCAAAGATCCACGAATGACAGCCGGGACCAACGGCTTCACGTGCTTTCCGTAGCACGGAGGAGTCTCGATTCGTAAAGATGGTCACCCGCCCACGGACCAACCCTGGCAAGCGTAGTTTAACCTGATGGATCGACCCGTGCGTCTGTTATTACTTAGCTACGAACTCCTCCTCTCTATTTAAGTTCTTAAAAGATGAATTTTCAAAAATCATTCCTTAGTTCTCACCTTCGTTACAAAAGGAACTCTTGTACAAAATTCCATGCTTCTTAACCAAGCGGTTAAGGCTGTGCGTTTTCTGTCAGTCAAAGAATTAATTTAAGATTTTTACTATTTATGTACATTTGAAAGAGCTTAGAAAGTTTTGCTATGAAAACAGTTACCAATTTATTTATTTTACATAAAACGGCAAAGGTCCATTACATTAGTTAAAGGAAACAACACATTATGTACAGTAACAAAAGTATACAACTACTGGACAGTCATAGTACGCTCCTCTCACAATAATCCAGGGGCCTAAGTCTACTAATTTATAAACGATACAATGGTCTCGCAATGGTGGGTTTTTGACAGATTTGTCATATAAAAATCTGCCAAAACTCACTATTGAGAGACCATTGTAACGTTTATAAATTAGTAGACTAAGGCTGCGTTTCCACCAGAGATGGGCGAGGATGCGTAGCGAGGGATGTCCGTAAAACTAACCAATAACAACGCTAGCTTAGCTCAAAGTATTACAATGAAGCGATGTTATTGGCTACTTTCACACACATCCCTCGCTACGCATCCTCGCTCATCTCTGGTGGAAACGCAGCCTTAGGCCCCTGACAAGATCTTCTTACATTCATCCGCGAACACATCACAGTTAGGCTTAGCGTCCATGAGAGCGTTGACCATATGACTTCACTAATTTATAATTAAGCGTTCAGTATTAACCAAGGAGTATGGCAACAGTTTGTGAACCTTAATTATTAAACTAGGCGTTTGTTACCTTCATCTTGGAGATCAAAATTTCGGAGTAATTTATCAATATTCTATTTTATATTAAAATACCTACTTTCTTAGAAATATTTAAGATTATTTAGTAATTAATATTAATTAACACTAATTAACATTCAGTATGTTTGTTTTTTGTAGTAGGTAATAACATGATGCCTCAAAGTAATAATTAATAATCTTGATGTTAGTAGGTAATTTCATCTCAAGTAATTTTGAAGCGTTTACCTGCTATATTAATTAATTTATTATGAACTATAAACTGTTAACTCGATTTAATAACGTTACTCGAAGGCTGTTATTACGTTTCTCTAATTTCATCGAAATGTCAAGTTGAATAGACATTTTTGTAGGTTTATTAAAATTGTGATAGTTTAAAAATATATTTTAATTTTCCCTCAACATTTATTTGTTGGGGTAAAATATTAGATCCGTATTTTATAAGTACCTATTTGTTAAGAGTTTAATTTTACCTGACAAGTAGACATGAATAGCATCTTACCAATAGCATTGATGATATAAGATATTGAACTCAAAATCAATCTGCCTAGCCTTTTCCCAACTATGTTGGGGTCGGCTTCCAGTCTAACCGGATGCAGCTGAATACCAGTATTTTACATGGAGCGACTGCCTATCTGACCTCCACAACCCAGTAATCGGGTAATACGATACCCTTTGGTAAGACTGGTTGTCAGACTTTCGGGCTACTGACGACTCGTAACGACTGTCAAAGATCCACGAATGACAGCCGGGACCAACGGCTTAACGTGCTTTCCGAGGCACGGAGTAGTCTCGGTATGTAAAGATGGTCACCCATCCACGGACCAACCCCGGCAAGCGTAGCTTAACCTGATGGATCGACCCGCGCGGCTGTTATTACTTAGCCACGAGCTCCTCTATAAGATATTGAACTATTGTTGAAATTAATGGGTAACGCAGAGTAGTTGTTTAAGTACAATATTTGCTTTATTTATTTTAAAAAACTCCATTCCCGCAAATAGATATTTTAGAATTAACGGAATCTATTTTTCGAGTGGACTAGACACAAACGCTGACTCAAATTGAACAGGCACAAACAAGGCGTGATGTTATGTTATGTTTAAAATTACAACAAAATAATTCCAATTTCAAATCACCATTAACAAAATCTATTTTCCGAGGGCACTACACTCAAACCCTGACTCAAATTCAACAGGCACAAAATTACATCAAAATAATTCCGATTTCAAATCACCCTAAACCCTATTATCACATCACATTTCAAACTTAGAACATGTCGCCAGTATTAATGTGTCAAATCAATTTCTGTTGAGTCGGCTGGTGACAGTTCTGTCCGAACTTTGCACTCGCCCTGTCAGTATATGAACCCTTACTTATTATGGCGTGCCTTCCTTTGATCGGTGAATTTTCATGAATATTTACATTTAAATTTGCATCCTATAAACTTTGTTTATCTTGGGATGCTTATTGGAAAATTCTTCTTTGAAGTGTGGTGTATTAGGCGATCATTTTATTTTTGTTATTTATCATGAAGGGTTAAAAACGGAATATAATCAGTGAATTTTTGTGTTATGTCAAGTCCAAAATTGATCTTGAAAATTAAAAAAAATTTTACGTCCACAATCGTGACAATAACTAATTTCGCGAAAAATCTATCCGACACAATACTGCTTATATTAATTACAGTTAAGAAAATTATTCTGCAAACACTTTTGATTAAATAAGAAACAGCGGCTTAAAGTGGACTACATTCGTGATCTCGGTGTGATCCTTGATCCTAAGCTTTGCTTGGACCTTCATATAGAGAAGATAGTTAATAAAGCGTATCAACTATACGGATTTGTAATGCGATCAACTGTCGATTTTAAAAAGCCTTCTTCCTATATTTGCTTGTACAAGTCTCTTGTACGCTCTCAACTGGAATATGCCGTGTCCGTCTGGAGTCCATATTACAAAAAGTACGTTGAAATGATTGAGCGTGTTCAATACAAGTTTCTGCGTGCCATGCATTATAGATGCTATGGATATTATTTGCCATACCAGGACTTGCTTGCAAAGTATAAGCTCGCAACACTTGAAAATAGACGTAAGTTCTTAGAAGCCATGAATTTATATAATATTGTTAGAAATAAATTTGACTGCATTGAACTGTCCAACATGGTTTGCTATACGGTTCCTAGGACGGTCCACAAGCGAAAGGTGCGCGCTGGCACACTATTTTCAGTGGGCACTTGCAAGTCTAATTCTGGCTTGCGTTCGCCTGTTCGCAGAATGGTCGATTCCTACAATGGGACTTTTGAGCATATAGACATTTTTGTTTGTGCTCCCTATACGTTCAAAAGTCTTATACTTAATGTGCTTTTTTGAACATATTTCCTTCTTTTTGTGTATCATTTTTTGAGATTTTTTAAGTTTTTATGTTTTTTTTTTTTTTTTTTAAAGATTTATTTAAAGATTTATATGGATTTATATTAAACACGTTAGTTAAGAAACAATTTAAAAAAATGTATTTGTAACTTTAGCGATTATTTTGACTGTTATGTATCCTGTAGTTAATCTGTGAACAGCGTTGTGGGCTGCAATATTGTATATATTTTTTTCAATTAATTTCTTGTTTTCTATGTTTTATATTGTAGCTGTTTGTTGTTCCGTTTCAATAAAAATAAAAAATAAAAATAAAATGAGTTATAGGTATATTTTGCAACGAAATATTAATTATACGCGACATTATTTCAGTAACCCGAAATAAGAGTGTTTGGTAAATAGGTTGAAGATATAATACTCACTTTTCGTTCAGAAAATCCTCTCCAAATAAAACATAAATTCTTGAAAACTTTTCTCAACTGTACAATTTCACTTCATTTAAAGTTACACTGAACAATGTACAAGTCACTTTCACTTCGTATACAAATATAGACAACCGTCAAATAGACGTTACTATTTTCGTAACACAACTTGAGAACGGGACGCACGTCCTATCCCGGCGGCGGTCAGGACAAACTGAGTTGCTTCGTCATACACAGTGCACCGAAACCGGGCAAAGATTCAAGTCTGTTCAGCCAAGCAGCAAACTTATTGAAGCATAAACAGGATAATGCTATAAATCTGAGGTCGGTCATATGGTTGTACACTCGTATGTAGTCAAACAGTTAAACATGCTTTGATCTAACGTCGTGGTCTGTTTAAATAATATTTTTGTAAGCGACTGACTGCATAAAGTTTATTTTGCGGTCTTTCAGTAGAAGTTAAAAAAGCGGCTTGACTGACATTTGCAACATCTTGTGGTATGATGATTTCTCAATGTTGTGCAATCTGTTTTAACCGACTTCAAAAATAGAGGAGGTTTTATGTTTTATGTCTAGGTTTTATGTCTATATGTATTTTTTTTTTTCATGACTGATTTTGAAAATATTTTTTTCATTAATTGGTAGTGGTCCCAATAAGATATTACTAGTGGTTCTGCAAACAGTAGACCTCGCAGCACAAACTTTTTTTCAACCATTAATATAACTACCACTAAACTTATTTAAAACGGCATATTTACCATGTTTTTTGTTTGTAAATAATATTTACCATCATTTTAAAAACAAAAACATGTCGTAGCAATTACTTCTTTTAAAATATTCAATGTACAGTTTTAACTTCCCTACGATTTTGTTGTTATGTATAGATTTTTGTATAGGTTTTTGCTCGTGGCTAAGTAATAACAGCCGCATGGGTCGATCCATCAGGTTAAGCTACGCTTGCCGGAGTTTGTCCGTGGATGGGTCACCATCTTTACGAATCGAGAGTCCTCCGTGCTACTGAAGCCGTTGGTGCCGGCTGTCATTCGTGGATCTTTGACAGTCGTTACAAGTCGTCAGAAGCCCGACAGTTTGACAACCAGTCTTACCAAGGGGTATTACCCAGTAACTGGGTTGTGGAGGTCAGATAGGCAGTCGCTCCATGTAACATACTGGTATGCAGCTTCAACTTCCGGTTAGACTGGAAACCGACCCCAACATAGTTGGGAAAAGGCTAGGCAGAATGAATGTATAGATTTTTGTCAGAAAGATTTTAGAAACAAACAGTGATACATTCAATTCTGAATATATTTCGTTACCCAAATAACCAATCCATTTTTACTCGACTGCGACGAAGCCAAATAAGGAGGATTATTTTTATATTTATTGATTTTTGAATATGCAATTATGCCAAAAATAACTTAGACTTACAGCGAATTGAACCACCATGGAAATAAATGGACCTTTTAACCAGAAATTATATTTTGCATCTGTTCGGAAGCAAAAGTTTAATGCGAACAAATCAATCAGAATGATACGATATCTCAAATTGAAATGGCTGCGATCAATTACGTCGCAACTTTTAAAGGGTCATACTACCCTTTCAACTTTCTCATTCGCAAAGGCTTAAAACTCCGGGAAAGTTATCTCGTAGTGATTTTATTAGAATATTTAAAAGACCAGTGAATGTAGACCCTCAGGACTTCAATTTAATTGAGAGCGTTAAATCAAAAGCGTTGAAGATGTTGTCCAAGGAACGCTGGGCGCTGATTCGTCTCAACCTCTACAAACCTGAGGTACACAAAACTAAATTCCAAATATCTAATAAATAAATCTAATATTTCTGAACAAAATCTGACATTTTCGCATAATTTTGAACCAGTTTTGGATGTCTTTCAGGAAAATTATTCAAGCATTGAAGATCATTTGTGAATATTTGAGAGAAGAAATTTTGATTTAATTGACAAGTTTTTGTTAATTTCAATTGCAGATAATAATAATTATGAACTACATAGTTTAAAAACCGGCAAAGTACGTGTCGAACCACGCACAATGAAACGTTCCGTAATTGGGATGAATTTATACCAAATATAAACTTAACATTGTAGTTGAAAAACATGTTCTCCTATACATTCCAACTGCAAATGTAAGTTTTACGTACAATATTGAGAGATTCATGTTATTTTAAGACCATAGACTTCATAAAACTGTTTTCTGAATTAAAAAAATAGGCTCAGTAGTTTCGGAGATAATTAAATATTAATAATGTATGAAAAAAGTGCCGTTTTCTAAATCCGTACACGAATTCCATTATAGATATTTCAGCAAATACTCTCGTACAATTTTCTGTCTACCGTCAAATTCAATACAGATGACATTGTAACTCGATATGGTTGACACGAGAAAAAATACGACTACCAACCAAGAATCCGATTTAGAATTTAATTAAAAATTCTGCTCTCTGTTCATGTTATTAGATTCGGTGAAATGAGAGAAAACATATTGAAAATTTAATTTCATTACAAGGGACAAAATTTATCTGTTGTTGAAAAAAGTTTTGCAGAGATTATTAAATTTTTAATCTTAATAAGGGGTACTCATCACTACATTAGCCCCACTCCAATTTTCTTGAAAGTCATTAGTGAATAATTTATAAGAAGAAAATAAAATCAAAGTGTACGTCTTTATTGATAACTAGCTGCACCCCGCTGTTTTACCCGCATAAGTGTCGATTTATTAAGAACATCAAGATAGAAAGTATCCTATATTATAACTCAGATCATGTTATACCCATGTGCCAAATTTAATTCAAATCCATTCAGCCGTTTTAACGTGAAAGCGGAACAAACAAACAAACTCATTTTCGCATACATAAGGATGTCGTTTTAGTAATTGGTTACACAGTATTTTTTAATTTGCTTTGATTATCAAACACATTCTGTCATAATTATTATTATTGGAAGATTGCACACATTGTGATCGAAATCTATTTAAATAAATTAAACAAATTCTGTCCACTACATTATTTTATTACCTACTGTAAAATTTACCACAACTATCATCTAATTTTCATCTCTGAATTATGACGAAGTGTTACAATAATGTGAACATTTGAGCGATTTATTACAGAGTATTTTTAATCTGCACAACCAAATACATTCTGTCAAACCGTAAGATTACACACATTTTGCTTGCCATTACGTCAAATAATTACACAAAATCTGTCGACTACATTAGGCACTGCGAAATACGAAGCCAATCTTTCAGCTCTCAATTATGACGTAGCACGTAAGTTATTTCTCATCATCTCTAGCAACCACTTGACATACATCCACCAGTCCCACAGCATCAGACGGGCCGCTTCGCGAACGGACAGTCCTCAGTAGTCCTGCTTATTTTCATATTGTGAAGAGCATTCATCGTGTCATATTGGCGCCCCGAACGACAAATCGCGGTCATTTTGACAGCGAAATGAGGCGATATCGAGGGAATAAACGTCGGATTTTCATTGGATCTGTCTGGATTGTAGGATGGAACTGATGAAATTAGTATGGATTGTTTACGATATCGTGTGTTAATCCAGCATGCTGTAGATGTTATTGTCAATATGAACGACGAAGTAATTTTTTATATTTTTGATTCAACCTGTATTGTGCCACTCTTGGTACCTACGATTAGTTTAATTAACCTACCCTATTATTCTGGTAAAAACACCCAATATAATTTTCTGTATTGATTTTTTGGACTGATTGTCCATATATTTATATTATTTTAATTTTGAAGTAAAGAGTAACAGTGCAGTGTAAAGGCCTCCCTTCCTCCTTTCCACTCCTTTCTTTCTTGAGCTAGTGTGGACAAATCCTTTTCCTGGGTCTGCCTCGATGGCGCCGGCCGTTTTCTGGGACCCATAGTGTGTTTTGCCCTTGATTTTGCCCTTGGCTCATTCGACAATTATGACAAACGTGTCCGTCCCAGTCCCACTTAAGCTTGGCTGCTTTGCATAGAGAATTATTAGATATTTATGAAAAATAATAGAAATTAATTATAAAGCCTAAATAATATTCCTTTCACACTAATTTCTAATTATACCTCAAATCCTTCCAAACACGTTAGAAAAGAAACTAAACATCTCCAACCGTAGAAGAAACTATATTCTAACCCAAACAAATACTAGCCGAAACAATTTTATTGACTACAATACAAACAAACATTCCTTTACAAAAACACGGACGAAGAACGAACTTGAAGCCGAAATCCTTAATAAAACTGGATGTATATTTAGAAAACTATTTTTATAACGGTATGTCTTTCGCCCCTTTGAGAGACGGTTCCCGGCGAAGCAAGGAAGCTGCGTGAAGCAACTTGATCCATAACTCTGCTAAGTTTGAGCCAAAAAATCTCCCTAATAGCCCATTGTCTTGAACTTTGACCTTTAAAAGAGTAAATTATAATTTATACTACCTTCGCTTGTTATGGCAGAGTTTTGGGCTGTGATGTTTTTATAGGTGAATTTCGTATGTGTAAGTTTATATTTTTGTCTTGGAGTGTAATTATGATTGGAGACTGTATTGAAAAAGGAAAGTTAACATTTAGTAAAGGTGTTAGTAAGTTAACATTTATAGACATTTTTGAAAAAAAAAACAATATGTACGAAGATTACTTTTTCCATAACACAAAAACACTCGGAAGGTTACCTAAGTTAATCTAGTGTAATGCCTCAGAACTGAGATACGCAGTGCCATCTATCACATTAGGATTGAACCGTAGGTGTGACGTAGATGTATCGTATCATGGAATATTCAATACATTGATTGATATTTTGTTTCTACATCAGTTTTCAGAAGAAATATGGGCACTATTTTTACAACCTATTTGTGATATATTTAGTTTTATAAATAAAAACTAGCCAAGTGTACTGTAACTCGGAGTTCCGGACTAAAATAAAAAGACAGTTTTTTTTTTTGCCGCTGAAACACGTACATAAAATAGAAAAAAAAAGGAAATGGCTACCTAATATTACGTCTAAAGAAATACAGTTCTGTGACAGACAGACTGCGCAGACTTATTAATAGGGTCCCATTTATATCTTTATGATATGGAAAAAAGAACGGATTGTGTCTTAGGATTTTGGCTTCTGATCTTGCTCTTCTATAATTGTTGACAAACTCAAACACCACTCCATAAGTCCCCGAAATACGACAAACAAATAGTTGGACATAAAACATTTCTGCCACGTCAAATCTTTGACCAAACATCGGTCGGTGGGGAGTGTCTGGCAACCCGCCAATAAACATGAATCATCGCGCTCGGCGCAAACCACCGGCGATTTGTCAGCATTACGCTAGGGAGGCGACACAAGGGACATGTGTGAATGAAGTGTGGGGCACTTTTTTGCCGCAGTTCCCAAATTTTTGTAGCTCGGTGATTAGTAATGGTGATAAAAAATCAATACCACACATTTTGGTTTGAGTGTTGATCGAGTGATCTGTTTAATTTTGTGTTAGGTATGACAGTGAGAAAAAATTCCAAGGAGTAAGATTAATAATTATAGTAACTTTTAGTTTTTTTTTTGTACCAAATGATATTTTGCAGAACCTAGGAAAGTTCAATTGACTTAAAAAGACTACAGTTAAAACATGAAGCATCCTAACAAAATTGGTAACTTCAAAATTATGCTACTATTATGAGGTAAAATATGCATAATTATAATAGTAGTAATGTAATAAGTTTAATTTTATTCAACCCACCTTTGTCCACACAACTGCGCCCATCTCTAGAGACATCACGGCGACTAGTTCCAGCCACGCATGTGTGATATGACAAGTATCACAGTCTTTTTTGCTCCACCATAATTATCTCAACCATCTTCTTGCAGTTACCAATCTTATATTAATATCCAATTGTTGTAATTTAATGTTTTATTGGCATTTGTCTATTTTGATCATCAACTTAAGTATGCAACTTTTATCGTTCAATAGAAACTGCAGTTCAACTATGAGCCATTATAATGATTATACTATTTAAGGCAAATACTGAAGAAAATAAAGTATAAAAAGAGCAGTCTAAAAACTATGCTGGTACTTGAACGCTTTCCCAATAATTATTTAAAAGTATTCAATAGTTCCAGCCACGCATGTGTGATATGACAAATGTCACAGTCTTTTTGCGTCACCATAATTGTCTCAACCATCTTCTTGAAGTTACCATTCTTATATTAATATCCAACTGTTCAAAAATTATATTTCGAACATCCCATTTAACTGGATTCAAAGATTTCACGTTCATATAAAGTTTTTTTTGTTTCTTAAAAATTGCAGCTCAACTCGAGAATAGTAGAAACCTTTTTATTGTTCCTTAAATTTCAGCAAAATCTAGATTTGTTTAAATAACAGTAGCCGTTATGATTTTACATAACCACATTATTTATTTAAATCCGTTTACCTTTTCACACAGAACTCAGCCCGTCTCTAGAGACATCACGGCGACTAGTTCCAGCCACGCATGTGTGATATGACAAGTATCACAGTCTTTTATTGCGCCACCATAATCTCTGCCATCTTTTTGCATTTGTCTTTAACGTCCTTTTTTGCGTGGCCCTAATGAATTCTGTTTTATTAGTGAATCGTTTTAAACGAGATACGGCTCTCTTTGAAGAGCTGGTTTTAATGTAGCATTTTTGAAGATGTGCAGATATAATTTGATTGATGTCGTCTTTTTGTGTGTTAATATACACGTGCTCACTTTTTAATATAATTTGTTTTTATGTGTTCTTAAGTGCATAATTATAAGTTCTAAGCAGGGATTGAATAACCGAAAAAAATATGGTTAAAACCGTAAGCGGTATGACGTCATACCTTTAAATTTCGGTACCTTAAAACAAAGGTACCTTAAAAGTACTATACCTTAAAGTAACTGTATCTGTATAATTTTGATATTGTAATATTTCGGTATCATTACTTTTTCAAGTATCAAAATGATGAAATAAAGGTTTTCTTTGTAACCTGCCGCCCGCGCCGAGGCGTTGCCGCTGCCGCGGCGTCGTGCTTTTCGGTACCGAAATTATTTCGGTAAAAGTATTAGTAATATCCTATAAATCGTTCAAATCGGACTAATCTGTAAGAAGATATACGTGGCCATACATTAAAAAAAAATACTTGTCGACTTGAGAACCTCCTCCTTCGTTTTCGTCGGTTATAAATATTACTAATACTTTTACCGAAATAATTTATTATTTATTAGTTTTTAACGGTACCACAACCGTCATTTTCAACCGTTTTGGTTCTACCTTTAAATCGAAGCTGTATCGTATTTCTATACCGGTACCATACCCTTATACCTTTACCGCTTTCAAAGGGTTCTAAGTATAATATTGAGACAATGACAGCCTTGTAGATAATCGATTCATTGAAAAAGTGCCACCAGTCTTTATATCTTTGACAGAGCATGGAATATTAGTGTTACACTTAATGAGAACAGCGGGTATCTTCAAGAGTATCGTGTAACCCAGTTACTGGGTTGGCAGTCGCTTCAGGTAAAATACTAGTAGTCAGCCGTCCCCAATATGACCATGATCATGATCGATTGATTACTCTTCATGAGAATGTAAAATAATACTTTTTTTTTTAAGGTTTTAATATTTATTATACACCGGATAAATCTCTTATACTAATTTAAATAACAAACTATGTACATGTATATAAAAATGGGAGGGGAAATAATCATAGGGCATCGAAGAATTCGTCCGCGTCGCTGTCAACAGGAAAGGTGCCCAGAAGTCTGGCAGCATTGCCATGTTGTATGGCAAAGCTGATTGTTTGGGCAAAACAATTCTAGTCATGTGAAGAGTCGACCAACTGCTTGGCGATCTCTTGGAAAACCAGGTGGGCACTCGGACCCCATGGGCCTAGTGTTTCAACCCCAACAAACAATAATCACCAAGAACAAATAATCCCCAAATAATACAAGGTTAAGTGAAGAAATATTCTAAATTGCAATGCATTTGCGTGTTACACTTGTCACAATACTTTTCGGTACAGTGAAATCACTGTTGTTGATTCACGCACCTTGTTTATTTTGATTTTATATAGGTGTTGGCAGACAAGCCAGCCACACCCACCCACCTGATTGAAAATAGTCACCGCCTTTTGGCATCTGCAACTCCAAGGCAATTACTGATTTGCGCCCAATTTTTTTTACACGTAGACTGCAAAAGTTTTATGTGACTATATTCATAACTTTTAAACAAAAACACAGTAATGCTTGGGGAGAGCAATTAAGCAATTTGTGAATTACCCATTCACAATTGCTCCCTGGAAGGTACCATTAAAAATCTTTAAATCACTCTCTTCAATACATTTTCGACTCAATCAATCTGCCTAGCCTTTTCCCAACTATGTTTAGGTCGACTTCGAGTCTAACCGGATGCAGCTGAATACCGGTATTTTACATGGAGCGACTGCCTATCTGACTTCCAAAACCCAGTAAATGGGTAAAACGACATCCCTTGGTAAGACTGGTTGTCAGAGTTTCGGGCTTCTGACGACCCGTAACGACTGTCAAAGATCCACGAATGACAGCCGGGACCAACGGCTTAAAGTGCTTGAATTTCCGACTCATAAACGTTTAATTCACTCCAACTGCACTGAGCTTAAATCCCTAGTTTCGCAGTCAACCATTTAATAGTACTTACCAAAACAGCATCCTGCAATAAGCAACAAGATTAACAAAATAATGTCCATCGCACTTACATAAGCAAAGGAAACTAAAATTACAAAGTGAAGATGGTATTACGAGCTGCTAATGCTCTAATAGCCGGAATACTCTAGCTGAATGCCTCGCAAGCTGTTAGGTTTTATTTTTAAAAGACTACCGTAAAGGAGGTGTAAAGTTATAGAAAGTCCGCTACTGAGTTAGAAAATAATATGAGCTGGTAATATAACTTTTACTTAACTGAACTGTTACGAGTCAATGTTCTTTGCGAACGAAAGTGTTAGCAGAAAGCTTTTATCAGCAATATGTACAGCCTTTTCTGCTTTTGCCCAAAACTCAATGGGAAATCCTTTTCTGCTTTTGCCCTTAAATGATAAATGATAAATGATTTATTTTCTGTAAGTAGGTTCATACAAACACTTTTACACGTCAATCATAATTATGTTTTAAAACTAGATGAGGTCGGCGTTTCCTATCTGACTACTCTGAGAAGAAAGGCCGAAACAAACTCAGAGGTCACAGTCTCTTTTAAAGTCCAGACATAATCTTGGTCAGATCATGTGAAGAATATGTAGATTCGTGTCTGAAATGGTCTTTTGAGGAAAGAACCACACAGATTGAGTGGACCTGTCCAGTCAGTGCACGCATTTGTCGGTAATCGTGCAGCTCAACTCAGAAGTCAAGGAGCTCAACGATTCGACGAACAATACCAAAGAAAGGACATTTGGGTAGGCCGCATATAGTACTCAAACTGCCAGACCATGGTTAAAACTAACTAAGAAAAGAAAAAGAAAAAATCAATGACCCACAGTCTTCACATTCACAATAATAAACAAAATAAAAAAAATAAAAAAAAATACTTTACATAGTAAATATTCATGTCATTGTATACAAAAAAGTTCATGTCAATATGTATATAAAGTCCAGAGATGATCTTGGTCAGATCATTGGAGGACCATGTAGATTTGTGTCTGAAATGGCCTTTTGAAGAAACAACCATACAGATTTGAGAGGACCTGTCCAGTCAGTGCACGCATTTGCCAGTAATCGTGTAGCTCAACTCAGCACTTAAGGAGCTCAACGAATAGACGAACAATACCAAAGAAAGGACATTTGGGTAGGCCGCATAAAGGACTCAAACCGCCAGAATTTAACGCCTTAATTGCTCTTCTAAAATTCCATGGGAAATATCCCAATTTTTGGGCTAGTAAGCCCAAAAATTAAGGGTTGTGTACAGATTGATAGCATTAACAAGGCACAATTTTCTTCCTAACTGTATTTAAAACCAATTATTAGGCAACCTAACAATGGGTACCGGTATCACAAACACAATTGACGAGAACTTGCAGCGACATTGTTGCAGTGGAATTTGATAGCTGGGCAGATGGCCGATGAGGCTGAAAGCTTCTGGAGTGGGGACCGTGTACCGGAAGACGTAGCGTTGGCAGGCCTAGCACAAGGTGGACCGATGACCTTGTGAAGGCTGCAGGAATCCGCTGTATGCAAGAAGCACAGAACCGCTCGAATTGGCGATACTTGGAAGACGCCTCTGTTCAGCAGTGAACGTCTTTCGGTTGAAATGTTGAATAATGATGAGCTGGATAAAGCGTGCTTTGGTATTGCAGAGGCAAAAAGCAGTTGCCTTTGGACTAATGGCAGTATTGAACTCTCATTGAGCACTAAAAAACTTAAACCAAACCATTATCTTTTATTATGTTCGGGTAACCCTCGAATATTTTAATATTTTTAAACCCTGTTAACTCTTTTCGATGAAGTAACTTTTATTTCATTAAATGCGGTTCAATTGAAGCTTGTATTTTTTTAATTAGGAAGATGAAAATGAATTTATTATCGGAAACAATAATTCGATGCAAGTGCGTCATGATGAAAAGGCAATTTTAATGCTTCAGTCGATGAAAAACTATTATTAAATATCAGCTATTTAATTGCGTAACCCATTTTCGTAAACGATTAAGACTATACTAATCTGTTTCATTTTGACATTTCAACGACATTCATTGCGTTATTAACGTTGTTGAGCAGATTGTTTTTTCAAACATATGAAGCAATGGATTAGCAATCTGTTTCCAAAACGATTCAGATTGTGATTGATCGTGTATTAGAAAGAAAGGAAGAAAAATAGGTTTTTTTATCACAGAAACACGTGCATACAGGAAAATGGGTAATCCAAACAGATTTAAAATATCAGATGTAGAATTGGTACGAGCATACAACAGACATAGTCGGCAGCTGCACGTCATGACTGTGACAAGAAGGCTTCCACTCAGCATGATGCTGTGCTATGGGGGACCAACAGCACAACGCTGATTTTCAGTGGTCACCCGCTGCAATTAGGTATTATTACCCAATTAGGGTACCGGTTTGTGAAAGACGTCTCCCACACGATAGTTATCTAATACTCTATCAAATCTGAACTGCTGCGATTGGTGGACCAAAATAACAAAAGCCAATCAAATCGCTTGATGTGAGATTAGGATCGATTCTGTTAACATATCAACGTGAAAACTTAGGTGCATTGAGCTTCAAGTAAGTTGTCGTTCCACCTGTTACACTATCAAGTTCTCGCGGTGAGATTTATGCCGAAGCGATCAGTAGAGTATGTTGAATGTTGTAATTAGTAATTTTTATTAATGGTCAAAGGGGCTCGTGGCTCAATAATAACAGCCGCACGGGTCGTTCGAAGGTTAAGCTACGCTTGTTGAGATCGGTCGGTCGATGGGTGACCCATTACATATCGAGACCCCTCCGTGCCTCGAAAAGTACGATAAACCGGTGATCCCCGCTGTCATTTGTAGATCTTTATTGATTCAGTCAGTCGTTATGGATATAATCAGAAGAACGAAAGTCTGACCAGTCTTACTATACCTATATACACAGGGTTATTGGTAAAACACTAACAACCTCTTAAGGGGTCATTGTACTCATCATTATGAACAACTTTTACTATGAGACCAAACCCGAAATCACAAAAAAAAAACAGCTGTTCCCTACATTTTGACGAACTATGCGAACATAAATGTAACAGCTGATTTGTTTTTTATAAATATATATGTATATGGCGTATCGTATTACCCAGTAACTAGGATGTGGAGGTCAGATCTAAGACATTCGCTTCATGTAAAATACTGGTATTCCGCTGCATCCGGTTAGACTGGAAGCTGACCCCGACATAGTTGGGAAAAGGCTGGGCAGATGATGCGTTAGTGTAATGATTTTTATTGATTGGTCCGCGGATGGGTGACCATCTTTACATATTGAGACTCCTCGAGTGCCTCGGGAAGCACGTTAACCTGTTGATCCCGGCTGTCATTCGGGGATCTTTGACAGTCGTTATGGGTCTATGGGCTTTGACAGTCTTACCAAGGGGTATCGTGTTACCCAGTTACTGGGTTGTGGAGGTCAGATAGGTAGTCGCTCCATGCAAAATACTGGTATTTAGCTGCATCCGGTTAGACTGAAAGTCGACCCAAACATCGTTGGGAAAAGGCTAGGCAGATTGATACAGATTTTCGTTCAACCCTTTTCTCCTACAATCCCACAAAAGCTATTCCAAATCTCAGTCATACAAAGTGCATCACAAAGATCATTAACACAGACGCACAGTCACACACACATACAAAGAAGCCGCGACTCGACACCGCGGGTGTGCAAATAAATGCAATTAGAATTCACTTGCGCCACGTGAGAAATATCTTTGAAGATATGGTGTTGTGCAAGTGAGAAGAAACAGCGGGGTAAGGAATCCTACAGATAGAAGTGATACTTAGGCGTTAATTATAAGAAACAGCGTGGCGAAGGCGTGGCGCGGGTATGATGCCGCTTCAACATTTTTCATACAAAATGTACGTACGCGACGTGCCTTGAAACAGTTGAAACTCAAGAGGCGTGGCGGAGGCGCGTGGCCCCGCCACGCCGCTTTCTCGCCTGTGCCGCGACAGTTGATATACAGTATAAGCAATATTTATGCACTGAGCATTTTTTTTTGTAAGTACATAAACTATAATTATGTGCGCATGCAGAGTTTACCTATAAGTGATTGTTACACTATAATCTGATTTATTGCGTCTAGTCTGTTACATTTGCTTATACCAGTGTATACAATTCTTGGTGAACCAAATAAATAAAGTCAGCCTGTATATTGACGCATCGTAACGTCTCTTCTCGCCCCTTCTATTTAATTTTAATCGCGTCTGTGCCTTATCCGAGTACGTAATAGGTCCAATACATGATAAATGTATATATTATGTATTGAACTTGGTAAGCAAATATTACAGTTGTTTTTCCCAGTAGTCTTCCTACGTACGGCTAACGTATCTAAAGCCGCGTACAGACATCGCGAGGCGTGCGTCGCGAATGGTTCGTCACGCATGCCTCAACCTGAGGCATACGACTGTACATTAATGCATGCGTCCCGAAAGACGCATGCTCAAGCTGAGCACGCAAACAACCACGCACGGTGTTCGTCACTAGAAACGTCAACACTCTGTTATTTTCATAAAGTTGGACAAGTTCACGCATTGATTTGGTATCGGCCTCCATGACGCATGAGCGCGCAACGAATATACACCCGTCCGTCCACACGGAGCGCACGGCTCGCACTGAGGCGGCGTTCGCAACGATCGTATGATGCGAATGCTCACTGTGAGCACACATGTCCACACAGCCCGAGGCATGCGAGACGAACCATTCGCAACGCACGCCTCGCGATGTCTGTACGCGGCCTAAAATTCTTAGAACAACCTCCGCCAAGCCGTCTACGAAAATGAAGTAATTGGAACTATTTTCATCAATGTTATTTTATAGCTTCGTGGGATCGTTATTTCATCGAAACCTTCAGTGTCTGGCCTCCATCGCAATATACGACTATAATGATTGAGACCGAAGCCCTTGTATCCATCTAAAAATACTGCCCTCTTAAACAGTGCTCACAAAGTCTGGCTATTACAAAGATCATTGCCCTCAAAATCCTGTCCCCGGTTATCTTTCACTGAATCTAACAAACCATGGACGCTTCAGGACCAATGAGGCGTCCCTCATAGGCCAGCTTAATATAATGGGCCATAAAAAAAGGATAAAGGCCGTTCACGAATTGGCGACTAAGTCCAGGATTTAAGTGCTTGTCATTAGGCTGAAATGTATTATGTTATTTATGGATGGATGAAGCAGCAAGTGATTGAGGGGATTGCACAAAATAGAGGAAATGTCGAGATTCAAGGTTGGCAATTGTTTCTTAATTCATGATGTCTGAAGAAGTTACAAAAGTTCTAGTGCTACCCCCTGCATCTAAAGCCATTTATCTACACCCATGCTATAAATCTTCTATAAAACTTTCTGAAACAGTTAGCTTATTGCCAACATTAAAGCGACCAGTGTCATAGTAACCATTATATCATCCAAACGAGTGTTATAATGTTGTACTAAATTTCATTATGCAACTCTTTTGCTTCTTCGACAACTTCCCATTCCCTTACCTTCCTACCCGGTCACCTGCTGACCCCCGCGCTGACACATGATTCACATTTTCCAAAAAATTGCAAAATGTAACAATATTTTGGTAATATACATAATATGACTCAGCGGATTTTCTCAAAGCCTGACACTAGGTTGAAGGCAAATCCACTACTGCAATGATAGAATACCTTCCATCAATATTTAATAGTCGTTGCTACTTATAAATTCACCTTCATACCGAATGACCAAATTCTCTTTGCACTAGTGGATTTGCCTTGCCTTCACCTAGCTTCGGGCTTAGAGAAAATCCGCTGAGTCATAATAACTAATGTGTATGGAAAACCCATTAAAACGGTAATAACGAGTACCATTTCCACGGGGACTAACGTTGCTCTAATATTCGCTTTCCAAGTTCCAAGCATTCGCTTCATATTTAGAAATATCCTCGATAAATGCTGGAGGCTTATGTAACTGGGTCTGGATGGTTGTAGCTAAATAATAACAGCCGCAACGTTCTATCGAAGGTTAAGCTATGGTTGTCGCGGTGGGTGATCATCCATTACATATTGAGACCCATTGAAATGGTCATGGGAAATATTAGAAAACTGTTTACTTCTACCAGCAAAAAAAAAATCGTTTATGGCCGCAATTTTATCCCACAATGGATTGACGATTGTGGTTTAGGTATTTAGTCTGTAAAATGTATAAAATCTTAGTGTGTAACGTGTAAAATCTTTCGATTGGTGATATTTACGTGTACTGTAGATACACCTCTGCCTAACCCTTTTAATACAGGCTTATGTTATCTTTCGACTTTAAGATTTTGCGTAAATGCGACCTAAATCTTCAAAGCACCTGTTTCGTAAGCTACATAGTGTATATTTAAAAAGAATTGAGAATATTCGCAGAAACATTACTCTTTGATCGATGATCTTCACAGATGACTGAACTTTGACACAGGGACCAGACGAATGAATATTGGAATTTTAAGAATAAAAATGCTATTAAGAATTTTACTGCGATTTAAGCTATTTTATATTTTAATGGAGCTATCAAGTTTTATGGTAATATAAAGATAAATTGCATTTCAATCACGTAGAGTCGTTTGAGCGTCTTATTGATCTGTTTGAAAGTATGAGTCGGAATAGTTTCATATCTGGAGAAATTGACTTCATAATAAGGGTTGTGAATTAATGCATTTAAAGACGGAGACTGATTTGTAATGTTTGTTTGTAATGTAACGTGTTACAGTAGTCAGTGCAGCGAGCCGAGCGCCCCGGATCCTTCACTTGATTGTCGGTTTTTTCGTGAATTCCTCTGAAACGGACATAATATGACACACGAAAATGTCATTGTGCACGAAGCGAGCGTTCGCCGCATCTTGTGTATCGTGGTTTTGTAACCAAGCTCGCCTCGAATGATACATTACTGATACATTATTAAAAAACGTTACAAGTCAGTCTCCGCTTTGAGACGGTGTCCATCTCCCAAATGATGACAAAAATAATGTAGTAATATGAAATCTGGTGAAATGCCTTTTTTTTCGTAAAAACAACCGCCTTCAAAACAAAATACTAAACAGTGAAAAATAACTTTAATTTCGGAAGTCGGTGTCTTTGGTGCTGTATTTTCGTTTTTTCCCCCGAATTCCGTAATTAAAGTTATTTTTTACTTTTTTGTATATTTATTGGAAGCCTTATTAGATTATCATATGGGAATATATTGCAGTTCCAATAATATTACTGGATACGAATTGATCACCTCCTTTTTTTTAAGTCGGTTGATAAGTAAATAGTAAACCTGCACAACACGTTCGATATCTCTGTACCGTACATTTTCACTGCAGATACTTACAAAAAAAACGATCTGCTTAGCCTTCTTCTAATGATGATGAATTGCCTTGCCTTTTCCACATTATGTTGGGGTTGGTTTCCCTTACCGGCGCAGCCGAATATTTGAGATGAACCGACTCCCTGTTTGTCCTCCAAAATCTAAAAATAGGTACTAAATATGAATTATTTTACCTTTAAAATACTCTGAATTACTGATTTAATTAACAAAGTACATTTTATAGTTTCATTTACGAACACTTAGAAAAAAAAATGGGCATAACGAGAATAGGTCTTTTTAAGAATAAGTCTTTCTGCGAATGAGTCCAAAGTTGAATAGGTTATTTCACGAATAGGGCATTTTCAGAATGAGACATATCGCGAATGAATCCATAAACGACTACAGCAGTGCTATTCTGTAACCTATTTTAGATTCTGAACCGACTCCCTGTTTGTCCTCCAAAATCTAAAAATAGGTACTAAATTATGAATTATTTTACCTTTAAAATACTCTGAATTACTGTTTTAATGAACAAAGTACATTTTAAAGTTCTATTTACGAACACTTAGAAAAAAAATGGGCATAACGAGAATAGGTCTTTTTAAGAATAAGTCTTTCTGCGAATGAGTCCAAAGTTGAATAGGTTATTTTACGAATAGGGCATTTTCAGAATGAGGCATATCGCGAATAAATCCATAAACGACTACAGGTAATTTCGCGAATAAGTCCAATGTCTACTAAACTCTAATATAGCTGTAAGATAACTAACAACAATTTATGATGACACGATTTTTATTTTTATTAAAACAATACCTTTATAAAATGTTTGAATTTGTCTAATGAACAAATTGAACAACACCATTTAGCTCAACACAATGCATGTTGTTTATTTGTCAATATGAAAACGAGTGTGTTTTATTGTATGTATGTATAACATCAAGACATGTTTTCCATTTTCAAAGTTTAACAGTATACATTATTCTTTTAAACATTAAACTTGCACCACCCAACTAAAAACGTCTCCTCATGAAACCCCGACCGACAGAAACCAACATAGCTTTGACGTTTCACTTAAATGTATATTTATCTGGCCTTTTACGATCTTTTATGTACTGAAATGATATGAAAATAAAGCTGAAATTAGAGTGAAGAAGAGTCCAATGACATGTTTTTAGCTAAGAGTATTTGTGATACATTGGTGTCGTCAGCTTTATGTTTAACGAAGAAATCCCGGAATATTGCTGTTGTCACGAAATGCAAATCGTTTTAAAATACAAGCAATGGTGGCCCAGTGGTAATGCGGGGCCGTAACCGTTACCATTGCTCTCACTTACGAGTAGGTTCCGTGGGTTCGAACCCAAGGAGGCCTGCTTTACTTTGTGTAAATCATTTCATCACCACTGCTCACCAAACAGTGAAGGTAAATACCGTGCGGAAACGGTTTATGTCCTAGAACCAAACATTCGAAGGCATTTGACAGCTACCACCCCGCACTGGCTCAGCGTGGTAGATTACGGCCCACTTCTCCAGAGAGGAGGTCCCTATCTTTGAGAGGGAGTGGGCAGTCTTCCAGCAGTGGGCTACTTGCTTAATCAGCCTCAAATTTCAATAGACTCAGTTAACCATTTGAATCAGTTTGCACCTTACACATGAGTTCTAAAGTAAGTATGAAGTCTACATTGCAATAAAACATTAAGATACAGATTTATCGGTAGCAGAAGTTGCATATGACTGAAAATGAAATAGTAACCATTCATAGAAACATCAGAATAATAAACACAATACTTTTAATGTTATGCTTAGTTAATATTTAGCTTAGGTTGTCAGTTTTGAATAACGTTCTCATATCAGTTGGTATGTGAGTCGAAAGTTACCTAGTTACTGGGTTGTGGAGGTCACATAGGCAGTCGCTCCATGTAAAATACTGGTATTCAGCTACATCTGGTTAGACTTGTGCAGTCGTTTACAAAATGGCAAATATGTGGCGGCATCTACATCCCCACATGCGAACGCATCAAAGACCTGACGTCACAAATCCTGCATCGCGCTATTTAAGTTTACCGAGCTATTAACATATATAAGACTATCCGACATCAATCAAAGGGCAATTGCCCGCCAGACATAATACCCGTCTGGTCGGAGGATCCTCCCTTTTCTATAGAGGATGAGTGAACTTTACACCCTGTTCCTCATACCCCTAAAAATACCCAAAAAGTGATTTAAAATCGAAACCGCAACATTCTGCGATAAAACACAACCTCATGTAACGAATCGTAGTAGTTACTGTCTGTTTGTCCTTTCATAGCTTGATTGGCTTCATCAACCAATGAATGTCTACTCCTGAATGCCGTTTCCAATGGATCGCAAGTACTAACGACCGCTGCATTGAGCCATATTGCAGTAACTTTTACTATGCCCAGTCGATTGGTGATTGTGATGGGTAAAACTTTCTGTAATAAAAAAAAATTGGAGTGAAAATGGTAGTGAATATAATTTTCGGTGCGTTGCGTTATTAATGCGAGGATTCATGCAACTGGGCTTTAATAAAGCAACGCACTGAAAAACTATGTTAATGAAAAAGGTATGTTATTCAAAATTATTTGAAGTGAAAGAATATTAAACCAATATCAACCTTGTCAATGTTAAGAGCGTTCATTTTAAAAGTTGGCAACGTCGCAATTAGCTGTCAAATATTTACCTGTTCTTATTAACCCGTTTCTCCCTGCTGTCATTTCGTAAGGTCTTTGACAATCTTTACGGGTAGCCCTGAAGTCTGACAACCCGCCTTAACAAGGGGTATCGTGTTACACAGTAACTGGGTTGTTAATATTACTGTATGGAAATATGAAATATCGCTAAGTAGTGACATAAAATATTAATAATGAATTGCAATTATAACAATGATTTTGATGTTGTAACCGCTTTAGGGTAAAAAGGGCATTTGAAAAGTTCTAAAATTAATTATTCTGTGTTATTATTGTATTTCATAAGCAATATTATTGTTGTTGTTGTTAATCAAAACAGTAAAATATTTGACAGTTATTTGCGATGTTGCCCACTTTCAGAATGCACGCCCTAAACGATATTTGTTTTGCCTCATACCTACCACATTTATAAATTCTCTGAAAAAGATTCACATACAAAATGTAAATGAGAAATTCAGTCCTGAAATCTTAAATATTTTATTTGATCAGTAGCCCAGGGAACGCTAGGCTTTCCATTTCATTAGTAATGAATTAATATATTGTCAAAATAAAATGACTATTGAAAGACTTTTTAATTTATTTCAGTAAAAGGACGATGGAGATGTCTTTTACATCATTGAAGACCAAAAACCCAAGAAAGAATACAGAATTAAATAAGTATAAGTACGGTAGCCCATCAAGCTCTCAACGCTACAAAGACAGTCACCACAAAGCAACTTTATAATATTTTATAACCAACGCTATCATTGCACTTCACATAACATCTCAGCTTTATTGCAAATGGTACTTGTGGTACTCGTCTACTTGAGTAAACTTTTATAATATCAGTAAAAATAAAAGAATACATTTGGCTTTTAAATTATTATGTTTGAGGACATACGTTGTTATGACAACGGTACGGGTTTCGAAGTAATTGTGCGTACCTGTACGTAAAATTATTGAATTAGCGTAAGCCTTTGGTTTAAACTGTTTACGTGACCCATTTACACGATGCAAGTTTCATGTCACTGATGTTCAATAAAATTGAAGCAAAAAATTACTTGCATTTCATTTCGTATCATTCTTATAGCCAGAGGGTAGGTAAACTAAAATTCAATGCCTGCTTTATTCAAAATATGAACTGGATATATCATTTTTTGTTGTTGTTAATATTCTATTTCTAAACAAAAAACTGCAATATCGTATAACATGCATGAATGATGGGTCAAGCTCCGAACAAAAACCTCTGTTTTGTGTGTTGAATATTATGATACATTGCGTGTTATGAACTTTTATATTAAAAGTGCTTGTTTGTTTTGACCAATGCTTTCTTATTTTTTGTAATAATACTATAATATTTTCTCTCACAATGGTTTCAGTTTTGAACTACATATATAAATTGACATTGTGAGAGCTGGTGCCTGGTCTAGGTTTAGGGAAAACCTGTGTTACAGGTCACCAGACCCCACCAGCGGCTCCCGGCGTCGCCGCTGGCGGCATCGCGCGACCTCCAGGCCCCACGCGTATTGACTAGTGTAGTTGCTACATTCGGCGCGCCCGCGGTGCCGCGAGCGGCCTCGCGTCGCCGCGGGCAGAACCACCAAAAGCTTGCGGCCGTTCGCGTCACCGCGGGCAGTCTCGCGACTTTTTCAAGCTTTTCAAGCGATACTGGTCTTTTAAGTAGGTAAATGTATGTAGATAAAGTTTAAAATTATTTCACACTGAAAATGCTCGCCGCGTCGCTGCCGGCCGCTTCCATTCCGGTATGACTCGGCCCTTAGTGGCCTCATACAAATGAACAGGCAGGTGACATGTATTTCTAAAAAAAAAAAAGTAACAACAAAAGCAGTCAAAGGCTGTATGATAAATGGTTGTAGGTGAATTGTGGTGAATGTGTAGGTGAATTGTGGTGAATGTGTAGGTGAATGGTGGTGAACGTGAAGGTGAATAATGGTGAATGTGTAGGTGAATGGTAATTATTTGAATACAAGTGTCTGTGTCTTGGGAATTGGAATTATGGAGCCTTATGAGCCTAACCTAACCGGATGCAGCTGACATGGAGCGACTGCCTATCTGACTTCTACAACCCATAATAACTGGGTATACCCGCTGGTAAGACTGGTTGTCAGACTTTCGGGTTTCTGACTGTCTGTCTCTGATGACTTGTTTATTTATTCCTTCTTAGTTGAAAGTTGGGTTTTAGTTTTTATTCGTTTTTTCCATGAAGGGTTTGGCAGACGTGAATCTGTAATACACCCACATTTCGACAGTAAGTCCCATGTAATAGGGGGCGAGCCTTTTGCCATCAACCGGGCACAAATCTAAACTCCGTGCTGCTACTGAGAAATTCCCAATATAAAAACTCAATAACACTAGCCTGACCTGGGAATCGAACCCAATCGAAGACCTCATGCTCAGCAGTAGAGCTTGCGACCACTAGACCAACTAGGCAGCATGTAAATAAAATAACTTTAATCTATATCTATACTTATAATAAATCTGTAGAAGTGAAAATTCTGTACATTGAAAATATCAAAAAAATAAATGGCAGGGGGTGTTACTAGACCGACACCGAACCCAAATATGTGATTAAAAAATGTTTTGTCTGTCTGTCTGTCTGTCTGTCTGTCTGTTTGTTCAGGTATCACGCAAAAACTACCGGTTCGATTACGATGAAACTTGGTATAATTACTCTTTAATATCCTGGGCACCACACTGGGTACTTTTTATCCCGGAAAAGTATCCTATCCTACGGTTGGGGGGTGTCAAAGTTTGTATGGAAGAATTTTAACGCGCTGTCCGATTAACTCGAAACTCAATATTTATACTTAAACCCAAAAATTAAGAATAACGTGTATCAGGATTTTTCGAAATTCAACCCCTAAGGGGGTAAAATAAGGGATGAAAGTTTGTATGAAAAATCTTATTCCTTGAGGTAATAAACATGAAACTTCGCACGAATAGTTATCTAAATAAATTATAAAGTTTGTAGTGTTTTGTTTTTCTAAATTACCCCCTAAAGGGGGATTGGGGGGTGTCAGTGTTTGTATGGAAGAATTTTAACGCGTTGTCCGATTAACTCGAAACTCAATATTTATACTTAAAACCCATGGGGATGTATGGGGTAATTTCCGACACTCACGCGGGCGAAGCCGCGGGCAGCAGCTAGTATTAAATAATCCTCATAAATTTTGCTCTTAATAACGAATTTTGAAAGTAATTTGACATGAATAAAAACTGCTTTTGGATTAATTAACTTTTGGATAACAATGTGGAGTCATAATTAATGAATTTTCCTTCATAATGTGGATCTGTTGCTTTTAATAACATCAGATACGTGATACGTGATTCGATACTAATTAGTTTTCCAGAAATATTTTTAAACTGAGGCATTATTTTTGTTTATATTCGTAGAAATGTACTAATTACTAATCTCTACTCAACGACTAGAGATTAGTAATTTGTAATTTTTTTATTGTAGTTTAAATACAATTATTCGTATTCAAACAATGAAACTGAACGTGATCAGCACAATTTAACCGCAATCAAAAACTGTCATTATCAATATTTTACAACAATAATGACGCTGACAGCTCTTGAACGCTGTTTAGATGTGCTGATCGAATTGTTTTATTGGTGAAATTCAGCCTAAGAGACAGTTGCTTCTACTGGAGGTGCCTACATGCAATGGTGCTTGGGTTTACAAATATGAATAATAATATAAATAACCTCTCTCTAGAGGCCTAATCACCGGCAGCCTGGACCCCGCTCCCGATGCCAATGGACCACAATTTTTTTATATTTTTGAATGATTTTTTTAATGAATGTATTTAAAAATGTAAATAATACGTTTATAAATGAAATAAAAGATATAAATAGAGATCATAATACCGATAGTCGTGACAGCCAATGGCCTAGCCAAGTGCCTCGAACATCTGCGGAGGCTTTCATTGGGCACCTGGATCAAGGCCTTGATTCAGCAAGTGGTACTTCTGGACACGGCTCGCATTATTAGGAGGTTCCTCTCTCTGGAGCCCTGAACGCCGCCGGTAGCTTGGACCCTGTTCCCGATAGCGGTGGGCTACTATTTTTTTAATGTTTTAATATTTAAAAAATTCTAATATTTAAAATATAATTGATAAGTATTTAAATGAAACAAAGGAATATAAATAGTGAGCTGTTCAAAAAACTTTTTTTTTCGACACTTTTAAAAAGTCTGTACCTAAGTCTTTTAAAAAACTGAAAAGAGTCTATAAAAATACGATTAAAAAAATAACGATATACGAAAATATCTTAATGATTGTCCCTTCAAAATAATTTAGATATTTTCGTGATGAACAACCGACAGCTACACAATATTGGTCCCAAATTAGACTTTAATGAAAAATGTAATAAAATTCCAGCAAACCGTCTGACTCTTGTATTTTTCAAGTCCCTATACAGTAATCAAATCACCGATAGGCCGGTAACGCGGTACGTGTGGTCCAGTGGGCACTCGATACTGGCCGGTATTGACAGCTTTATCGATTAAAATACTCACTACTCAACTATAAGGTATAATTTCGTAGTAAGTAGGTAGTAGGAAAGATATGACAGTGGCTTACTTTTCCCACCTATAAGTGTCAGTCCTACGTCTCAGTGCTACTCATTTTTTTTAATCCTTCTTACTTAAATATTAATGGAATGCATTTTTCACATGGCTTTGATAAATTTTCGACCAGAAGCTATGTGAAACCGTGCATAAGTAAAAAACACATTAATTGCAATTTATTTCCGACTAGCTGCTGCCCGCGGCTTTGCCCGCGTGAGTGTCGGAAATTACCCCATACATCCCCATGGGTTTTAAGTATAAATATTGAGTTTCGAGTTAGCGGACAGCGCGTTAAAATTCTTCCATACAAACACTGCCACTAAGGGGTAATTTAGAAAAACAACAAATTACAAACTTTTTCATTTATTTTGATAATTATTCGTGCGGAGTTTCATGTTTATTACATCAAGGAATAAGATTTGTCATACAAACTTTCATCCCCTATTTGACCCCCTTAGGGGTTGAAAATCGAAAAATGCTTCCTTATTCCTTGCCTACATTATAAAGGGAACCTCTGTGCAAAATTTCAGCTTTCTAGGTCCAAGGGTTTGGGCTGGGCGTTGATGAGTCAGTCAGTCAGGACTTGTCTTTTTATTAATAGGTATAAATATAGATAGTAGGATAGGATAATTTTCCGGGATAAAAAGTACCCAGTGTGGTGCCCAGGATATTAAAGAATAATTATACCAAGTTTCATCGTAATCGAACCGGTAGTTTTTGCGTGATGCCTGAACAAACAGACAGACAGACAAAAAAATTTTTAATCAAATTTTTGGGTTCGGTGTCGGTCTAGTAACACCCCCTGCCATTTATTTTTTTGATATTTTTAATGTACAGAATTTTCACTTCTACAGATTTATTATAAGTATAGATAGGTAGGCATAGTGTCCATTCTCAGCCTAATTTGAATAAATGATTTTAGTTTTAAGATTTTGTATGATTATGGTGTACACCATAATGTGGTGATTAATTACCATGCCCAAATAATTTTAGATTATGAATGAAACCAATATTTATTTTGTAACCATATTTTGATTTAAAACAGTGTTCGTGGAATATCTTGCTCGTTCTTCTCCATAGGTAGCTACTACGCTTTGGAATGAGCAACTAGCTTAATATTTCTGACTGACCGGCCCCATGACAATTCAAAAGTGTCTAATTGGTTTATTTGAAATAAATGCTATGAGTATGGGAAAAATTATAGGAGCAAACTAGGTAAACGAATTAATAATGTTCTCATAACTAATTCCATATTACGAGTAAAGGAAATGCATCACACGGATTAATGGACTTTTCCCTCTAGATTATAATGCAGTACGGAAGCACTTAACTTTTTCTACATTGTTCGCTGCACAAGCAAGGGTCTTTGTGGTTTCTGAATGTCAGTATTGTATTCTTAGTAAATGTTTTCAGAGGAACCGTTGTGAATGCTGTTTTGTGGTGAAATAGATGGATTATAGTATCTTTATGTAGGAATCTAGTTTCAGAAATGAAAAAGGCTAGGCTTCACAAGTCGTCATACACACAATAATTATTTTACTCTTCAACTAATTATTTCTATTCAATAATTAAAATACTGTGTAAAAAAAATATGTAAAATACTGGTATTCAGCTGCATCCGGTTAGACTGGAAGCCGACCCCAACAAAGTTGGGCTTGGCAGATTTTTTGATAACCAATAATTAGGATTTATAAATGTGTTGGCTCTTTTTTAACCGACTTCCAAAAAGGAGGAGGTTCTACGTTCGTAGCGTGTGTATGTTTTTTTTTATTACTATGAATGCTACAGATTGAGCATATTATAATATCTATAGTAGTTGAGTTTGAGGTACTTCAAGTATCTTTAAAAGATGCTTAATCCTGTGTTAAAATGTAAGTTACACATCAATATATAACACAAAATGCATTCGAAAAATCATAACCAATGATAAAGTATTCAAAATATGGCTAGCAACGTCATGTTACACGGATATTGGCAATATTTTGATGAACAGATACCTATACTGTAAGTTGAATCAGCGGAGCGCAACTACAGTAGCCAATCATTATGAAGCAAAGCTGGGTACGGTCTGAAAAACAAAACAGAGAAAGAATTTTGATGAAATTTTCGCAATTATTTTATTTCAAGTACGGAACAATTAATATTTGTTTATGTTCTAAAGACAGCGGTTCTTATTCTGGTTGTATTTTTTACAAGTGAGATATTTCTTCTACATTTTCTTATAATAAAAATCTTAAATTCACTAGCTGACAGACAAAACACAGCTTAAGCCGCAGGATTTTTAACCCCCGACGGAAAAAGAGGGGTGTTATAAATTTAACGTTTCTGTCTGTTCCCTCGTATTAGGCATGAAATTATAGGTACTCAAAGTGAGCATTAATTTGAAATCAAAATATTTTATTTCACATAAACCGACACGGGCACTTATGAAACGTCAGAAGCTAGGTGCATGGGTCCAATTGGTCGTTTCCTATGGGGAAGAGCCGGCAAGAAACGCCACGGTTACTCTTTTAAAAATAAATGGCTTTTACAAAGTTTTAAAATTCAGTGTTAATAGGTGTGGGAGGACTGTATAGACCCGTTAATAAGTAAAAGGTATCGTAATCTACAGCCTATTAAAGTGGAAGCTTCAGGGTAGGTCGCGAAATTCTAATTTTCTTACGTTTTTTGCAATTTGCTGGTCAGTATCAGGTTGTATTCTATGTATAAACAAACTATTCTAAAACACCTAAACGAAGACGATATTTTATACACTAAGGACTGATTTTTCAATAGTCAGTTATCTTTTGTCTGAAGAATAAATATGACAGTTTGACATATTTTCTATAAAAACTGTCATACCGCCATATTTATTCCTCAGAGCCAGACTTTTCGATCATCAGGTAACTTATCTGAATAGTAAACATGGCGGTTTGACATTTCTATACAAATCTGTCAAACTGAACGGATATATAGATTATCATGAGGTACTTCATTCGATCCAATTTAACTCACATATTTCCAGAATCTTGACATTTAATTATGAGTCGTTCGAAAACTTGCGAAAGCCCTTACAAAATCATCAACCCAGATAATAAGAAAATAAGACGGGAGTAGGAGGAAAATCGTATGATATTCTCCTAGCTACTGATGTGTTCTGACAGCTAATGGTAATAGTCCATTTGTTAACTAAGATTAGGGGCCAGGAATATGACTATCATTGCAAGATATTTTTTTTCATAATTCTGAGTTTCTTTTCGGTAAATTTATTGGTGAATGTATTATGAGGATTTTGGCAGTCATGTGAATTGTTGTTTTTATTTTTTTATGTTTGTAATTTTATGTGTTTCGATTCGTTGAATGAAAACGAAACTCATTTTTTTTCTTCTTTTTCTTTACTAGTTTAATAACTGCATGCATGGTTTATTTAATAATAATAATTTGTTAAACCACTCTTTAGTTCTACAAATGGTTTTTTCTCAAACATGCTTGGAAATTCGACCATTATTTTGACAACATTTTTCGAGATAAATCGAAATTGCTGTACTGATCAAAAACAAATGACGATACGGCCAGCAAAGCTACTAGGAAAATCCATATCTGTCCTGTGTAGCGGCCAAATAAATTACTATGAAAACTCATATCTGTCGTTTTATTTAAAAATGGAACGAACTTTTTACTTCAACACGTATGACAACTTATCGTTATCCGTCATTGATTCTGGAATTTATAATGAATTTACTTTGTTTGAATTTTCGCGCATTATTTGAGAAAAGCACTATTCAAGCCTTGGCCGCAACCAGGCATTGATGGCCTCACGTATTTCACGATCATTTTCACGATCGTCCATCAATGCTTGATTTGCTGGCCTCGGCAGAAATGTACTATTTCAATTTAAAGACAATCATTATCTTTTTACTCACATTCTATTTCCAGCACACCATTTCAAGACAAATAATCAGGTAACCACTCTGATAGAACTACCAAATAATATTTTGTTTCGACTCAACGTCAGTATTAAATTCAAAATGGTTGGAACGAAATATTCACGAACTGTTTATTAAATTACATTATCAGCTCTTTAACATTGTATCCATTTTAATTATAATTGACAGGTTCTATTATACATACGTGGTAATTATAACAATAATTTTGATTAACAAAGCAGTTCTTTAATTACAGCTTGTTATCTACCCATATATTAAACGCGTCTTGTTAGTGACATGAGTCACCCACAAACAGTTAATGGCAAAAAAAAGTAGTAAAAAGAAGTAATAAAAAGAAGTAATAAAAAAGTAAAAAGTAAAAAAAAGTAGCGTAGTTGTGTTCCGTCTATTTTAACTTACACAGAAATATGCGTGATTTCTTTTGTCTTAATGCTCTCATTTAGCTTCGACAGTGTCGAAACGTTTTTGTTCATAACTAATAAGGGTGTCGTTTTTTTTAAATAAAATTTACAAGTTTTTTTGGAGTCTCTTCAAATGGGTAGTTTGTTATTACTTAGCTCCTGTTAATTGCTAGCCATGGGCGAGCAGCTTTATATTATGGCCTTTTTTTAGTACTTTCTCGTTAAGTCTATTTTTTTACTGATTTAGTTAGGAAGGTACCTACCCAAAATAATTATTACAAATAAGTAACAGACTCAAAAATTGGTATTTCGTACATTTTTGCTGTCTGTACCCAACTTCCGATGGATTGAGGTTTCCTTGGTGGTTTAATTCAATTTGTAAATATCATAACTATTGATGCATGTACTTCCGAAATGCTGTTGTAGTTCTGTCTGCTATCTATATATTTCAACGCATGATCGTGGTACTAAGGAGAATTTATTCTCAACAAGCTGACCCGAAGACGTTGCCCTGTCCAAATTTTAATAATTCATACAGATATCAAATAGAAAAAATAACTTTTAGTTTTTTTCCCAATTTTCCAGGCAAGTTTTCCTATTTTTCTTTCCCTAAAAATCTTAAGCGGATTACTAAAAAGATTTTAAAAAAAATCGGTTCAGCCGTCCTCAAGTTAAGCGGTTTATACCAATGAACAGCATTTCATTTAAATAAAGAAAAAGCTGGAAGGGGCGTTAAATGTAGTGCACTCTATCTAGTCTGAGGGTGCATAAAAATCACCAAAGCAAAGAAGGGACATAATTTCGTGGCCCCTAGAATTATTTTCCTTACCTTCAAGACGCACAAAACATCTATAGGATTTGACTCATCAAATCAGACGCCATTCAACCCACCTATTATCGTGGGGTCAGTAGCCCCAAGTCATCGCCCCAGCTGTAATTTCGATATCAATCATATATTGTAATACTAATGATGCATTTGTTTGGGGTGATCAGAATAACCACATAATGTGGGGGAGTGTAATGATACCGTACAAGGAAATAAACACGAAAATATATTATCAAATAAATTAGGATGGAAAAAATGGTTCGATCAAACATGAAAAGAGGTATTTGGAACGGCAATAACAATACTATTTGAGTGTCAATGAATCACCCGTTAAAAAAAATCATTGCAAATAGGTACCTATAAAAAAAATTGTTTAGGGTAAAAATAAACAACAAAAGGAATAATGATTTGAAGCAGCTAACCATGTAAACCAGCGCGCACGGGTCACAGCATTATGCTCAGCGATGGCCGTTTTGCATGGATGTGCAAAAGATGCATATATTCCCCCTGCTCGTTCTTTTTTTTTGTTTTGTGTTCTTTCTTTGCGTCATGGTTACCGCAAATAAACATATTTTCTTTCTTTCTTTCTTTATGTTTGTCGCACTGCTGAGCAAAGATGACTTCCAGTGCTTGCAATCCAAGGCTAATGTGGACCACTGGTCATTTGTTTCGTCCAGCTCGTCCCGCCATCTTCTATGGGGTAAGCCACGACCCTTTCCTAATATTAACTTTTTCCTTACAGTACTTTTAGTAAACTTTTCAGTCCTACACTACAGCTTACAGTATAACCAAATAGTACATTTCTGCCAAGGCCAGCAACTCAAGCATTGATGGACGATCGTGAAAATGTGGGCCGAGGCGTAGCCGAGGCACACATACGTGAGTCCATCAATGCCTGTTTGCGGCTAAGGCTTGAATAGTGCTTTTCTCAAATAATGCGCGGAAATTCAAACAAAGTAAATTAATTATAAATTCCAGAATCAATGACGGACAACGATAATTTTTCACGCCCCAATGCAATGTGTTCATTTGTTTCTTCTTGGTTGTCATGTATTGAAGTAAAAAGTTCGTTCCATTTTGAAAACGTAAACGTTTAAATGACACGACAGATATGAGTTTTCATAGTAATTTATTTGGCCGCTACACAGGACAGTTATGGATTTTCATAGTAACTTTGCTGGCCGCATCGTCACTTGTTTTTAACCAGTACAGCAATTTCGATTTATCTCGAAGAAGGTTGTCAAAATAATGGTCGAATTTCCAAGCATGTTTGAAAAAAAATACTTTTTGTAAACTTTTCGTAACTAAGCACAATTTTGATTATTGAGCGTATTTTTTATCATAAGTAGTAGTAAGCTTACAGAGGGGAAATTCCCGTATTTTTAAGAACGTTCGCATTCGCATCTCATTCGCAATATATCAAAGATACAATCAATTTAAATTTTTTAATTTTTGACAAGTTTCACAGATTGCGACTTGAATGTGAACGTTTTTAAGTACGAGAATTGGCTTTCTGATGCCGTAATTCACGTTTGAACGAAAATTGTGTTGTTAGTACTGAATGGGAAACCTCAAAGAATCTCTTCATTAATGACAACGAAAATAACCCCTTTTTTGACAGAATAATCCATTACACTCGTCATGTCCGTTGTTAATATTCATCAAGTGCACTCCCAACATTTCAATCAGCTCGCAATACAAAAATATATATTAAAAGGCACATGTTGGGGTTTTCGTAAAAGCTGCTTATTTCATAATATTTACCATACTAGCTTTTGCTCGCAGCTTCGCCCGCGTGGGTGTTGGAAAATATCTCACGGGAATGTACTACCGAGATTAGAAGTAGCCTATGTTTTAATCCAGGTTATAAACTATCTGTGTGCCCATCCAAATCCTTTTAACCAGTTTTGCGCCAATCCGGAACATCTTCTTCGCTTCGCTCTTGACAGAGCGGTCGTGGTCACAATGCGTTTTGTCCAATCGCAGGTGTAGTCGTTGCCCACCACAAGATCTCTCTCCATCTGGTTCTGTTACATGACAGTCTGACGCATTCATTAACAGGGCCTCCAACCACGGATTTTATTTGATCGGTCCACCTCGTCGGTGACCTCCCGCGTGGTCTTCCACGCTGCCCTGCACCACTAGGTGCTCTATGGAGTTATTGTTCCGCCTGCAGACATGACAAAAGAACTTTAGCATTCGAGAGCGTACTAATTCTGTTAGATGCTGTTTGTTGCCGAGTTCCTGGAGTATGGAGACTTGTGTGATCCGGAACAGAGTGACAAACGGATAAAAATTCTACAAAGTATATTTTCGACATCTGACTCATTCTCACTTCGTTACTATGTTATTATATGTATACATAAGTCATGTCATTCATTATCGTAAGATAATTAAGTAGGCTGTGAGCTTTGTGCTGTATTCTTGATTAAAAGTCAATCGGTTTTAATACAGTAAATAATGTTATATGAATAATGTCAGTTATTTGCATTTTTATAACCTGTATCTACTTTGTAAAGGATTATGAAAGCCTGACAGCCAGTCTCACCACATGTTTCCCAGTAACTGGGTTGTGGACAACCCAATTACTGAGAAAAATTCTTTCCTCAAGAATTGGGCTATGAAATGCAAAAAGTTTTTAAAAAAAATCTGACTGGTAGTTCCAGAGATTGGCACGTTCAAACAAATAAAAATTATATACTACAGGCAGCGTTACCCTTGTCGCGCCCGCCATATCGCGCCAGTGTGTACGAGCCTTAAAACCAAATGGCCCACAAAGAGAGTGATCTTCTAATTCAAAGTTAATATTGAGCTTGTAGGTAAAGAAAAACATGGACGGCCCTTTATAACTAGTAGAGGTCAACAAAAGTTATTGCCTTCCTGAATATTTATAGGTATTCACATTATTGCTATAGAGTGTCCACGTATAAACATAATTTTTATACCTATGGCATAAAAGCTTGGTATAAGTTATGAGTTTCAGTAGAGGTATATTAGGATTACCTTGTGGCGATAACAAGTATGTAGATAGTGTAATATATTTGAATATACAGTGGTCTCGTTTGGTTTATTATCTTCAGGAAATACAGGAGAGCATTTTGCCTTGTCTTTGCTAGTGTGGCAGTAAATTCTGAAGTGGATTATATTTATTTACTAGCTGCTGCCCGCGGCTTCGCCCGCGTGAGTGTCGGAAATTACCCCATACATCCCCATGGGTTTTAAGTATAAATATTGAGTTTCGAGTTAATCGGACAGCGCGTTAAAATTCTTCCATACAAACACTGACACCCCCCAACCTTTTAGGGGGTAATATAGAAAAACAAAAAACTATGAACTTTATAATTTATTTAGATAACTATTCGTGCGAAGTTTCATGTTTATTACCTCAAGGAATAAGATTTTTCATACAAACTTTCATCCCTTATTTTACCCCCTTAGGGGTTGAATTTCGAAAAATCCTGATACACGTTATTCTTAATTTTTGGGTTTAAGTATAAATATTGAGTTTCGAGTTAATCGGACAGCGCGTTAAAATTCATCCATACAAACTTTGACACCCCCCAACCGTAGGATAGGATACTTTTCCGGGATAAAAAGTACCCAGTGTGGTGCCCAGGATATTAAAGAATAATTATACCAAGTTTCATCGTAATCGAACCGGTAGTTTTTGCGTGATGCCTGAACAAACAGACAGACAGACAGACAGACAGACAGACAGACAGACAGACAAAAAAAAATTTAATCAAATTTTTGGGTTCGGTGTCGATCTAGTAACACCCCCTGCCATTTATTTTTTTGATATTTTCAATGTACAGAATTTTCACTTCTACAGATTTATTATAAGTATAGATTTACTCATATGAAAGATTGCAGTCTATTATAAAATGGCATCAATAATACAGTAATATAATTTACCCATTTCTATTGATTTGTCTGAGTAACGTCGTCGCTTGGATCGTCATGGTTTATTTAATTTAATTTAATTTATTTATTCATTAACAATTTACATTCCGGTTCCGTAAGATGCAATGGTTTATACCATTGCATCTTACGGAATAATACTCAAATAGTCTAAATGACGGACCATGAGTGATGATGCGTTTCTTTCTTTAAGTTCATGCGGTCACCGGAGTATAATTTGAAAATTTGTCGGAAAATATAAAAATAGCCTAGCACAATCAGCTTATAATGTTCCCACTGCTCGGAAACAGACCTCCTCTCTGTGAGAGGGCGTTTGCTGTAATCCACCACGAGGGCCCAATACGGGTTGTTAGATGTCACATGTCTTCGAATGTTTGGTTCTTAGGACATGCCAGTTTCCTCACGATGTTTTCCTGAGAGAAGTGGTGATGAAATAATTAACTCAAAGGAACTTCACGGAAATTGTTCCACCGGTGTCGCGTCGCATCGCGCCTGTCTCCGGGAGTATTAAGGCGCCTGTCAGGGTTTGAACCCACGACCTACAACTCGTTAATCGCGGCCGTTACTACTGGGCCACCACTGCTCTTATAAAGCTTTAAACCCTAATATTCTAAACCATTACAAACCTTCACATGACCAGAGGGCTGGCCTATGTTTTGTCCAAAGAATCGGCATTTCCATACAATGTGGTAATGCTGCCAGCCTTTTGGGCACTTTTTCCTGTTGACAGCGATGCGGACGGATTTTTCGATGCCCTATGATTATTTCCCCTCCTAATATACCTGTACATATTATTATTATTATTTTAAGTTTGTAAGCTTTTAAATTCTGTAACTATAAAATAAAACAAAGGTGTTTTAATCACAAACCAATCAAAAACCTCAACAACCGTAATTTAACCAAACATGTAACTAATTTATCCATCAAACATTCATCTATTCAAATGGAATAGTTGTTGTTATATCGCAATCAAAGTGTAGGCCACTACTAGTACAAATGCAAATGAATTTTAAGCCTCATAATGAATTAACGTTTGGGTTAATGAAAACATACGGCTGAATAGACATTTGAGCTGCACCTGTTAAATACCTTCATGCCAGATTTAATGATGTTAACTGGCTAAAAGTCAGAATAGTTGCACAAATTCTGTTTACAATGCAGACTTAGTGGAAAAACCGCAGAAAAATAAAGCGGTCAAAATAAAATTATACTGAATTTGAAAATAAAACATTTGTAAAATAAATAGTTGTTGTAAACCACTTTTCAACTTGTTATCCAATAATTATATTTGGGAAAATGGACTTAACTTTGAACTTTTCTGAAAGCTAATATGGTGTACGAGAATGTTATTTTCATGAACTTTCATTTGTAAGCGTCTCTCGCAAAAAGGCAACTTATTTACCTATTTTTTTTCGTATCAAAACTTTACGCAGTCAATTCAAATCGAGTTCTTTCTTTTTAAAGTCGGTTCAAGTAATTTTAAGTTTACAGAAAATGAAACCAAAGTTATTTCGCATGATTCTTTAATAACATTTAAAAATAAACAGACTCGTAGAGGGTTAGCGCATTGCCACTTAAAAATAGTATTTACTAATCTATACTACATTTAATATAGCATTAGACATATTACGGCTCAATAAGGACAGTTATTATGTAATATTGTTGAAATTAATGCACTTTAGATTTATTTTTTAATGAAAACGGTAAATAGATTACATTGCTTTGGAGTTTCTTAAACGTTTATATCGAAATAAAGAAAGGGTGATAACCGTTATTTGTCTAATATTATAATAAATAGAGTATAGTCACAAATCATAATACAAAATTATCCTAAACATAATAATTACAATCTACTGCCAAAGTTAGTAATTAATAACACAATGGAGCTTAATTAAAACACATGAATAGACAGATCGGGTATAATCAGCCGTCGAAGTAGGTAATTTGACTATTAAATCTGTGTATTATAAAGTGTATGTATGTATTATAAAGTGTATACTGTGTGTATTATAAAGTGTATTATAAAATAATTGGAGATTAACTGAAATCCTAGTTCGCCTGTTATTTCAAAGAGACGCGTGCAGATTAATTTTACTATCCTGTAGTAGCTGATGGAGTTCGGACCTAGCCTCCCCCTCCTACACTTTATGGATACAAGTTATCTGAAATAAAGGTTTATTTTAATTTATTATAATAAAATTGTAGCGAAGTCAAAAATTGCTATGAGGTCTAGGAACGATTCTAATTCCGAATATTAGCAAGGAAGTTTTTATAAAATGTGGCTATTATTTTAGTCTTTTGTAGTGTCCTACAACTACAACGCGAACGAAGTTGCGGGCAGAATCTAGTAAGATAATAATAATATACTCGTGATTAGTGCATAATTAAACCGTTTATCCAAATAGATTCGAGTTGCCAAATACAATTACAGGCTCTGGTGAACGATAGTATTGATTGTTATGAGCTTATTAGAGCCCGCAATGACTTGATTTAAAAAAGTATCCGTGGAGTTTCTTCCCCATTATTCTCCATAGTACCGATTACACTTTGGAATGGGCAACTAGTTTCATATCGACTGACCGACTCCTTGACAATTCAAAAGTGCCTGTAAATGGTTTAATTGAAATACATGCTTACAGCTGCTATACTGCATTGCTTTTCGATCTCACCAGACATTGGCAGAATAGTCGACATCGGCTGGCTCTACTTGCCATATTATAAAAATAGAATAGAAGACATAGACTGTATAATTATGATAAGAGTGATAGCCCGGTTGTGTAGTTTTGTATTGTAAGTTGGAGCCCATCCTTCGAAGATAATGTTGTCGTGACCTTTAACGACACCCACGGGTTAGTAATACATGTAACGCAAACGTTTTTGAACTTTTCCAGGAACAATTTGGGACGAGAACAACATCGACGCACATTACATTAAAAAAAACAACAGACTTCCAAAAAAAACACTACAAAGTGAAAAATTACTTTAATTAACTAAAAATAATCGGAAGTCGGTGTCTTTCCTTTTGAATTTTCGTTTTTTGTGGTACCTACCGTACACCATTTGAATACCACGACCTGCCATGTAAATAACAGTGACAGGAACTTATCATACCATCATCCACAGGCTAAAGTAGAAAAAATACGTAATATTGAAGCTAACTCAAAAACTACCAAAGCAAAGTTTATAAAATTTATATAGGACCACCGCGCAACCCTCTTCTACCAAAGAATATTTTTTTAAATCCGTCCACAAAAATATCGATGGATATACTTACATGACAAAAAAAAACAACATACATACGCTACGAACATCGAACCTCCTTCTTTTTGGAAGTCAGTGAAAAATCAATTAGATGAGCCTTTAACGAAAAATCAACAAGTTCAAATGAAGTTTAATGAAAGCTTGCTAGAGCCACAATGAGGTACGTCGGGTCGCAGATGCTGCGCGATCGATCATCCATTCGTCGCGTGCCGTGACGCCCTCATCAATCACAGCCTCTAATCACGGGATGAGATGGGAAGACTACCGGCTGAATTAAGATTTTAGATGCAGAATTTTATTGATTTTTTTTTATTATTTATTTTTGCTCTTTGGCACAAACTCCAGTTGCTCTCTTCTCAACTGGAGTTTGTTAAATTATTTATCAATAATAATTTTAAAAAAATATTTCTATGTCTACTGCTACTGAGTTCTGGAAGTCAGATACAAGAAAGAAAAAGAGAGAAAGAAAAATTGTTTATTCTGCACAAACAATAGGAATACCTATCTAGATACGCAGTCGATCCCTGTAAAATACTTGTATTAAATTGCATCCGGTTAGACTGGAAGCCAACCCAACATAGGACAAGGCTAGGTAGGTAGTGTCTTTTGTACTTCCTACTAAGCCTATTTTTATTTTAATAAGCAACTGTGGAATGCTGATTAAAGTATTGCATTGATATTGTACGTCACACGTTCACCCAGGGTAGTTTTAATTATAATTTATATTATAATTTAGGATCGCAATCAGCATTTACGTTTGTACCGAATTCATAACGACTGAAGAAATCTTCGTGACTTAACCTTTCGTATTAGCTTATTACAGACACAATTAAAAATCCATAAAGTCCTGTGTGGATCCACGATACCAAAGGTTAAAGAACATTTTGATGTCTCATTTACCCACAACACTATGTAATCAAAAGACGAACTCGTTAATCAGCTACTTACAGTACCCAAACACCATATAAATAACGAAGGCTTATCTACAAAACTTCTAACATCTTGTAATGGGGATGGGACATCGCGTATCGATGCGGCGATCTCGACAGGCGAACATTTGTCTTGTTTGGCTGGCCATAGGACGTACGATTAAATTGTTCATAGATAAAATCAGAAGGAACACTGATACGAGGGAACCCCACTTGTATGTAACCCATATTTCTATATGATATGAGGCAGACATGGTCATTTGAAAGTGAAAAATAACACATGTCCACCTATTTTGTTTCCGTACCAAATGGAAATCAATTTAAAAAAATTGTGTGTGTGTGTTTTTGTGCGTTGTGTTTTCTCCTACCAATTACCATTGACACAAGCAACATAATTATGAAGAAAGCTCTACCTACTAATTTCCTTATAAACATTTTAAACACGAACTTTTTCACTTAAAAAAAACTCGTAACTTAAAAAAAAAACAGGAGTAATCGATTCGCCGCCAAATAAATTAGCTTCGTGCGAATTTCCTCAAGAAAAAATAATATTATTTAGGTACATTCTTTTATTTTTTCTTGTGGCGCAACTTTTGGGCGAGTAAATTCGGGCGAATCACCAAAAAGCCACTGAAAAGCGCTGCAGAAAAAATATTTTACGCATACACACACGTACATTTTTGGACTCTATCCTTTTCTATCTGTTTATAAAAACCTAATACAGGTAATTGTATGATTGAAGTGGAACTTCTGTACCTTCATAGGCTATGCGTAAAATAAGTCAAGGCCGATAGCTGATTGTAAACGGACATTGTAAGACTTTTTGCGGGCATAATAAAGGTTTTTGTTTATTAATATCCTGAGGGATTAATCTTGTTTGATTGATGATTTTCTAGATTTGCTAGTGAAAGAGAATTGTGCGTCAGACGGTCCCTGTCGTTGGAAACGTCTTGTAGACCAGTAATCTATCAGTAGATTAATAAATTAGGGTTTTGTTACATTTCAAATACTTCCTTTTTCGTGTGGAAATGAAATGAAATTGTTTATTCTGTAAATAGGATATCGGAATCACTTTTACACGTCATAATAAAAAAATATTTGTGCTAGGCTAGATGAGGTCGACGTTTCCTATCTTACTACTCTGAAAAGAAAGGCCTAAACAAACTCAGAGGTCACAGTCTCTTTTAAAGTCCAGACATAATCTTGGTCAGGCCATATGAGGACTATGGTTTGTGACTAACCTGGTGTCAGAGTTTTTATGCCCCCTATGGGCCTCTGACTTGGCTTCACGCCGCCGAGAAATATTTCTTAGGCATGCCGGTTTCCTCACGATGTTTTCTGTCACCGTTTTTGGAGAAAGTGATAATTATACAATACGCACATGAATTCGAAAACTCAGAGGTGCGTGCCTTGGGTTTGAACTCGAGACCTTAGACTTGGAAGTCCTATGATCTTACCACTAGGTTATCACTGCTGATAATTATATATTTATTTATTTAAATATTATTTGAAATTAAAAAGCGCTGTCAAAGATGACTTTAGTGCTTATTTGAAAGCTTTTCAGTGGTCATCCATACCTATATAAGTTTCTGTTAGTTCAATAACATGGAAACTGTGAACCACTACACTACACATAGGTACATAAAATAAGTTCTCCAGTTTATATATTCTTGATTTTTTATCAGCCAGTGCCTCCAATGTAATGAAAGTGCAAAGGGCACAAAACTATAAATTAAAACAAATATCCAACGCCATGGTTTATCAAGACAACAGAGATCCATGAAATTCTCAATATTCCGATGGTCAACGAGGAGATAAGTACGCATGGTGACTACTACAAATCCCAACTGCTATAGCATCCGAATAAGTTTGCGGGGCAGCTTACTATCCCAGAAATCATCCGCCGATTAAAAAAGGCGGGCCATTTTCGACCAGACCAATTACTTTAAAAAGGAAAAAAAAAGGTTCTATATTTTGAAATCGTATCGTTTCTAAAAGCAGACATAACACATACACATTGATCTCAACGTTCTCAACGTAAAAGGCTTTTAAAGTAGGAGTAGGAAAGTTACATGGATTCATGATAACATTTATGTAGCAAGCACTAAAATGTTAAGATAAGGTTGAGCACATACTGAGGGAAGAGACTCCTAAAACGATTAAGTTCTGTCTTGAACATCTGACTTAAGTCTAGGCTGTGTTTAATTAGAATTAAGCTTTAGCAAGAAATGCGTTTGATTCTTGCTTATGTAATATTTTTCCATTAGATTCTGCTTTATACTACTATTTTTATTGGCATTAGATTATACTTTTGACATTGTGTAATGGTGGAATCTTAATTTATTTGTTTTCGGATTTTATTTTTTAATTTGACATTATTTTAACATAATATTATAACAGGAAATTGCAAATGTTTTACTTTTTAATTAAATTGTTTTGGTTAATGTTTATATTGTAATTCTCAATTTTTATAATTTAGTGTAAAATTTCTATACGATGTAAAAATTGTAATTGAAATAAATGAAATGAAATGAATGAATCAACTGGCTGCTGACTGTCTGTAACAAAAAAATGTTTGTAAGTAGTATACTAGATGAGACGCTTCTAAAAACACATACTTGGTGCAATCATGCAATTGTCTTTCACCACAGTCATGAAAGTTAGAGTTCTAACAGGACACACAATAGAGGTTACTTCACACATACAAAAGTCACCAAATTCTCTACACAAAATGCCAACCTCTCCCAAAAGTCCCGTCCCACACATTTCCTCGCTGCACTTTTCTAACAACACGAACTTAACTTCAATTTGCAACGTCAAGTTTATTGTAAACCGATAAAACTGTTTCCTACAACGTATAAGGAACTTCTCAACGTACCAGCTAACTATAAACTGCAATAATATTAAATTAAACGTCAATTTTGTAATGAGAAAAATAATTTATTGTGGAACGCTCTCGAGTTAAGATTTTCCACAATTTAAGACACAAGTTATGCTTGGGAAATAAAGACTGTACGTGCTACCGTTAGGGGGGATTTTTTCGCGAAATATACTTTACCGAGGTGAGAATGAAAATATAATGCATATCGTGGTAACGGGGAATAGACTGCATCATATTTTTCCGTGAGGGTCTTTGCGCTTCTAGGATTATATATTTTAAGAGATGGGAAGATAAGCTCCATAGATATCACTATCCATAGACAAGTATTCCATAAGTTATTAATATTCACATTGCTTTTTACCTTTTTTGCGCATGGCACCTAAGTTTGTCATACGATCAATTATTATGCATCGAGATTACCGGTCGATCGACGGGTTATCTGATGAAACATGATCGATGCCTGTCATGGGCACCTTGAACACTTGGGAGATTGCAGGTACGATGTCTTCTAAAGTCTTGGTCATAAATTAATTATAAAAGTCAAAATTCTTGTTTAATTTTAATCTTTTAAAAACTACAATGAGTTTCTGTCCTGTTGGAATATCTATACTTATAATAAATCTGTAGAAGTGAAAATTCTGTACATTGAAAATATAAAAAAAAAAAATGGCAGGGGGTGTTACTAGACCGACACCGAACCCAAAGATGTGATTAAAAAAATTTTTGTCTGTCTGTCTGTCTGTCTGTCTGTCTGTTTGTTCAGGCATCACGCAAAAACTACCGGTTCGATTACGATGAAACTTGGTATAATTATTCTTTAATATCCTGGGCACCACACTGGGTACTTTTTATCCCGGAAAAGTATCCTATCCTACGGTTGGGGGGTGTCAAAGTTTGTATGGAAGAATTTTAACGCGCTGTCCGATTAACTCGAAATTCAATATTTATACTTAAACCCAAAAATTAAGAATAACGTGTATCAGGATTTTTCGAAATTCAAACCCTAAGGGGGTAAAATAAGGGATGAAAGTTTGTATGAAAAACCTTATTCCTTGAGGTAGTAAACATGAAACTTCGCACGAATAGTTATCTAAATAGATTATAAAGTTTGTAGTTTTTGTTTTTCTAAATTACCCCCCAAAGGGGGGTTGGGGGGTGTTTGTATGGAAGAATTGTAACGCGCTGTCCGATTAACTCGATATTTATACTTAAAACCCATGGGGATGTATGGGGTAATTTCCGACACTCACGCGGGCGAAGCCGCGGGCAGCAGCTAGTTGCTAATAAAAGTATATAAAAAATAAAATTTGGATTCATGCGAAGACTTGGATGGATGTTATAAAAGTTCGACTCCTGAGAAAGTTAGACTCTTACGAATAGAGAGTCTGACTCAATTCGCTGGCACCAAAACCTTTCAAAATAAAATACACCAACATTGATAGAATTAAGTATGATGGCGTCTTATACCTAGCTTCTTGTGTATGTATTGAATTCAGGTCACATCCCAGAAACATAGTAGATCCAATAGACGAAGAAAACGCTAAGCCGAAAGCACTAACTTAGTCTAAAGTCCCAAGCTTGCAAGGAAGCCTCTTCATAACTCGTATATTTATGATGTTTGTGCATTCCGTATGCATTACCTACGTCCGCACACATTTTGTTGGCAATGCATCGTTCTCAGTAATTTATATCGATGTGCCAGCAATCGAATAGAAAATTATACGTCGCATGTAATCTGGGGGATGGAGTTGCAATTCTGTTCGTGTATGTAGATACGTAAACAGATATAAAATTGGATTTATTCTCGTATTAGAAAAGCAATATTTTTCAAGTTATGCCGACCCCGGAGGGCGACGACAGTACTTCACAGGTTAAATCATATTAAAAAGACGTCTACCTCTTAATATCAGCTGAAACTTTTAAACATTAAAGGTAACACATTGAAGAATTGGATCGAAGTGTGGCGGCATCTACAGCGCCACATGCGAACTACGCATCAAAAACCTGACATCACAAAATCCTGCATCGCGCTATTAGAGTTTACCGCGCGATTAACATATACATATAAGACTATCCGACATCAATCGTTGGGCAATTGCCCGCCAGACACAAAACCCGTCTGGTCGGAGGATCCTCCCTTTTCAATAGAGGATGAGAGAACTTCACACCCTGTTCCTCATACCTCTAAAGAAGTGTCACAAAAAGAAGTAGAACATCAAACAAAATCAAAAGTCATTATTCAAACTCGCCTGTAGCGGACGACTATGCATAATATAATCCGGTACGAATCACCAATTTTTGAACGTCAAAATTACATAAGACAATCCCCCGAAACGCCCGCCCTTCACCACTTACTAGTGCTTTAGCTGGGAAGAAGAACTGGCGCAACAAATTACCAGCAGCAGTAAAAGAAGAAAGGTTGGCTAATAGACCTACGAAAGCCCATCTGACTGAAAGGGTTTGCCGCCATTGAAGGATACCAGCAAACATCCAAGGAATACGCTCTCGATCTTAGGAACAAAGTAACAAACATGTCTCATGCACATGCAATTTCTCCAGAAGATATGAGAATAGTGGGTATCCTGTGCCATTACTAGCCCCAAAATAACAAATGCACCAATGAATACTAAAACCCCATAACATAAATCATAGTCTTGCAAGTTATCTATCAAAAGTACTAGGAGCACATGTTGTACAAGTAGTTTGATCAATAGCGCGTCAACGTGAGATATGGCGATCGACACGGCCCGAACAAATAGCGTTGGTGAGCCAATGCATACAGATCTAGACGGGACTGAGATGAAAAGGTACTGGATGTGATACTTTGTAACACACGAGTATGGTAAATCCTACAAAAGTCAAGTAAGTAAAAAAAAAAACAATTTTTTCGAAAGACTGTGTGCTTGCTGCAACACTGTGTCTAGAAATGCAATCGGGTGCGAACTCTTAGCAATCATGCGTATTGATCAATATTCGACATTCCACTTCAGTATTTAACTACTGTTGAAGTTATGAGAGCAATTCCTGTCTCCGTGTCAGAGAGAGTCCATTAACTTTTCAATTCTGCTTGTCATGTAACTTAATGGTAGTCTTCTTGACTGGAAAATCGAAAGTAAGTACTTAATAAATGTAACTGTAAGGTAAAATTCCCAAGATTATTGGAAACGAATACGAGATGGTGTTGATAATACAGCTCCCCATACATAAATACATAAAGTCCCGCTTTCTTCCCATGGGGGTTAGGGAGAAACTGCAGAACGCCACCTGTTACGACCCTTACATATACGACAGCGCCAATTCCATTTGCTCTTATTAATCTTTGTGTCTGACTGTCCCAAAACTGTAATATATTATAACAACCAATAGCGTAATCAATCTTCAAGGAATTCGTCTCCTTCAAGTTTATTTAACTTGTGTGTAAGGACTATAGAGGATCTATTGACTACGTGACTGTACATGACCTTCAAATGTTATAGAAAACACTTGAAGTTTGAAAACATTTTTAATGTGTGACTGAAAAGATAGAAATATAGAACAGTAAATCTTTATAAGCCATCAATATCATTATTGAATGCCTCGTTAGAATAGAATAGAATAGAAATACTCTTTAATATGTACACCATAAAAATTACAGACATAAATTTGGACGTTAGCCTGAAGGTGGCGACTGCATGGCTTGGGTCCTGCGTTTGATCCCCGGGAGTTGGGTGCGTTTGATCCCCGGGAGTTGGGTGTTATTGCTTTCATCCAGGAGAGGATTCCCAGTAGCGGCTCAGAGTATGGCTTTGTGCACGATTGTTGGTAACCGCCAGCTCCAACAATGTTAGGTAAAAAGTTAAAATGCTAAAACCCAACTACGACTAAAAGTCCAACAACACATCACAGACAGATTAATTAAAAATCACAATCACACGTCGTGTATAAATCGAACAGATTCCGTGTGAGATTGGGTTTTAGTATTATAACTTAAAAAGAAGTGTTTTTGGGGTTATAATAGACATATTTTTTTTTCATTTGATACCCAACACAGCATTATTAATTATTTTTTTTAGGTCGTGGCTTTATGTCCTCTACAGGGCGCCACATTCGGTTTTATATCATGTCACATAGCCTGTGTATCCAGCGGACGATTAAGACGCTTTTAATGATATCACATTTTTGTCAAATTATGATATACTAGCTGCTGCCCGCGGCTTCGCCCGCGTGGGTGTCGGAAATTACCAGATTAAATTACAGGGTTTTAAGTATAAATATTGAGTTTCGAGTTAATCGGACAGCGCGTTAAAATTCTTCCATACAAACACTGACACCCCCCAACCTAGGGGGGTAATTTAGAAAAACAAAAAACTACAAACTTTATAATTTATTTAGATAACTATTCGTGCGAAGTTTCATGTTTATTACCTCAAGGAATAAGATTTTTCATACAAACTTTCATCCCTTATTTTACCCCCTTAGGGGTTGAATTTAGAAAAATCCTGATACACGTTATTCTTCATTTTTGGGTTTAAGTATAAATATTGAGTTTCGAGTTAATCGGACAGCGCGTTAAAATTCTTCCATACAAACTTTGACACCCCCCAACCGTAGGATAGGATACTTTTCCGGGATAAAAAGTACCCAGTGTGGTGCCCAGGATATTAAAGAATAATTATACCAAGTTTCATCGTAATCGAACCGGTAGTTTTTGCGTGATGCCTGAACAAACAGACAGACAGACAGACAGACAGACAGACAGACAAAAAAAATTGTAATCAAATTTTTGGGTTCGGTGTCGGTCTAGTAACACCCCCTGCCATTCATTTTTTTGATATTTTCAATGTACAGAATTTTCACTTCTACAGATTTATTATAAGTATAGATAAGGTAGATAAGGGAGAGATAGAGAGGGAGAGATATGATAAGGGAAAAGATGAACATACATACATACCGGTCAAAATCATAACCTTCCTTTTTGCTTCGCCGTAGTCAAGTAAAAATTCTGATTATTTGGATAAATGGAAGCTTGCATAAACAGAGGTGTTTTCCTCTGTTTACTTCATTAAGCGTGATGTTAAGTTCTCATTAAACGAAATATCAAAATATAGGCTGGTAAAATCTATACAACTGGCGAGGTTCAGCACGGAACACGTAGTGGAACACGTACCTCCCTATATTCACGATCGTAGGCTATTGTTTCTTGAAATAGTCCAGAATTTGCAGGTGAATAGAGTTCGACGAGGGTACCTAGTCTATGGTCTGGGAATTAATTATACCAACGAACCTCAATTGAACCCGTATTTCGATCGTTAGGACTTAAAGTAGATCCTATTTAATCCGACATTTTACCCAGCAGGAAAGCCAGTCTATTATGAAGAAGAATTATAATTCTTGAGTTATTTTCGGTTGATAGTCGATCTATTAACCGAAAATAACTCAAGAATTATATATCTACATAATATTATAATTCTGAAGATAATTAACTAATTTAAATATTGTTGATAACAATAATGACAGCATAAGTTAACTATACTATTTCCTCCACGCTTTCTTTCACGAGTAAAAGTTAAAAAAAAATGGAGAAAGAAAGTGGAAATAAAAAAAATAAAAAAATCAGGAGCAGTTTCTAGCAATAGAAACGTTTCGTCTAATGAAACCGGTCATTAACAGAAACGTCATCAAACATAAATTAACAAAGCTTAAAAAAATTACGATACCATTCTCTCATTCACCTTTCCACCCTTACAGTACAAACACAGAAAGACAAACCAACACAACGCCAGCCAATCTCCGTAATACATGCTTTTGAACAAAGCCAAACACTATCTAGTAAACAATTCTAAAAGATAATTAACTGCTGAACAAGACAACAGAGCGCCAATAAGAGTAGTGAATTTGCATTCCTAGTCTGTTGTATGCACGTTGATAAGAAGGACCCCTACTGTGGGATGCAGTGAGTGGTTTTACGTGTGAGTAATGAGAAACACGCAGCAGAGGTGCATGGTACTGTTTTATTGTCGACATTTGAATAAATTCAAACGTCAAATGGACATAAAATGTTAGCATGATTGACAAGAGTTCATATTCAGATAGTTTAACTCACTTGTCTTTTAAAAGTTGATAGATAAGATTCTCTAAAGGCTATACATATATTATGACACCTTACGCAAACTTTGGTGGTCGCCATCTTCGATATGAATTTTGTCTTTTTATCGGCATTAGCACTCCCTAACTGTAAAAATCAATCTGCCTAGCTTTTTCCTAACTTTCTTGGGGTAGGCTTCCAATCTAACCGGCAGTTGCGTTTCAATATTTCACATGGAGCGAGTGGCTATCTGACCTCCACAACCCCGTTAAGTACTGAGTAAAACGACACCTCTTGGAAAGTCTGGTTGTAGACTTTCGGGCTTCTGACGACCCGTAACGACAGAAAATGACATGATAAAAATGTCGACCGTAAAAAGTTCAGGTGCAGGTTCCTAAGTATTTAGCCCCTGCTACCAACCTAACAGACTGAATCATCTTCTAACCTCCATGGTTGAAGAAGAACCGTGCTTGGCACATGAATCGATAACCACATTTTGGTATTCGATGGTAGCTCAACCTGTTTCATCATTTATTCAATCCGAAGTTCCACCCATATTATGGAATATGTGTGTACATGAGTTTCCACGTATTTAGGCAAAATATAATTTACCAAAATTCAATGCATTATCTCCTCTCATCAAAGCGGGAATTGTTTTGCACACAAAACATTGCCTAAATGTTATTGAATTATAAATTATCCTAATTGTTCTGTTTCAGGGAAAGTTCTGAATGCCCAGTTATGTTAAACTGTGAACCACTTAATTTCAAATCAAAACCGACGGCCAATCACAAAGTAGATACCACGCCAGGATGACTCAGTTCCTCACATAGTTTGGTGCAGTTTGACAACTGTTACGAGCGAATAATCTCTCTGAAACTGTTCAACAATAATTTAACTGCCAACAAGTATGCCAATATCCTGATCAACTACGACGAAACACTTAACTGGCTCTTGTTCAACTGAGCGAAACATTTTAATAAAAATAAAATAATAAGTGAGAAGAGAGAAGAGTTACTCTCTTCAGGTACGAAGCTTCTTGCGTAAGAGTGCCTTTCCACCAGGGATGTGCTATGTTTGCTACGTTGCTATGCATGCGTTGATATCCACCAATGATATTCATTGGCTATGTGGACCAATATGGGACCAATGAATATGATTGGTGGATATCAATCGCATCCATAGCAACGTAGCATAGCACATCTCTGGTGGAAAGGCACCCTTATGATTGTATGTTATTGTGGGAAAAATGAGCCTGTGGACTACCTTAGGACATCTGCAACAGAAAATACGTTGCCATCCCAAAGACGAAGCTGAATGTTATTAAATGTTATAGGTGTATTTCGTTGGTGATAAGTCCCATGTAATAGGGAGCGACTTTTTAGCCGTAATCCCCTCTAACCAAAAGCATTTCCTTATAAAAAATCTCAATAAGAACCGGGGATCAATCCTAGGAACCGGCTCAGTTGTCGCAATGTTTACCAGTTCACCAATCAGTACCTACCTATATTTTAACACATCCGAAACACTTACTGCACATCACTTCATCCAACTCGAAACTGTACCAAACAGTTACCAAGTATGCCAATAGCCCGATCAACCTACCCCGGTACATTGCTAAGGTGACTTCGTGTCGAGTTCGACAGAGCTAAGGCAGTAGTTGTACGAACACTCTCTGTTATGCAGATTCTATTAGACAGCTCTGCAGCATGTGTGCTGGCACGGGCTGTTTACACGCTTGTATGGGAAATTGTGGCGTGACTTCAATTGTTTAAGACGAGGACTGGGTGAATCAGGTTCTTTTTCAGGGTGTAGGTAGGTAGTTTTGAACGTCTTGTTGGATAAAGCTGTTTCAATATAACGGTTGTCCAAATATCCAGAGTGTATTTTGACACCATAATGTCAAAATTATTTTATTATTTATCATTTCATTCATGACGACCATTGAAAGAAGAAAGAAAATACGTTTATTTGCGGCAAACATGACGCAATGAAAAAAAAAGGTACACGATAATAACAAGTGGGGGAAAATATGCGTCACATTCACATTATAATATTATGACGAAATCGCATTCCTAGGAAACCAAAGCTTTAGTTTTTTTTTTTACTTACTGTGAAGCTTTTGGAACACTTTTATTTTCTGTAAATAAGTTTCTACAAACACTTTTACACGTCAATAATACTTTTAGTACTAGATGAGGTCGGCGTTTCCTATCTGACTATTCTGAGAAGAAAGGCCGAAACAAACTCAGAGGTCACAGTCTCTTTTAAAGTGCAAACATTATATTGGTTAGATCATATGAAGACCATGTAGATTAGTTGTGGTATGCATCTCATCTGATGGTGAATTAGATAAGATGGTGGTAGTAGGCAGGCGGACTTAGAACAAGCCCTACCACCAACCAAACCAAGCAGAAAATGTTGCCCCCACTGGGAATCGACCCGGGACTTCTGGGCAGAGACAGGTGGTCTAAACTTCCAGTCCAACCGGACGCAGCTGCATGCTAGTATTTTATATGAAACGTAAGTTTTGGGTAAAAAATGACATGATAGTTAAAAATAAATCCCCATCTACTCATGTAAATTGTAAAAATAAATGATATGCTAGACAGATATAAAACTAACTATTTACAATAGGTACTAAATTAAATTACTTACTAATTAACTATGTACACATTATTATATTTCTTCAGTAATCCTCCACATATTATACTCACATTTCTCCGACTCAGCACACAATTCCCACTCAATTCTAATTATTATTATTTTGTCAATATTATACCACAATATTTAATAAAAAATAAACAACTTGTGTTGACTGCGAATAAAGTTATCGAATCTTTTTCACAACTTCGAAAGTTAGACTCTGCGAAATGCACTTAGCAACGTAAAATATTCTACTTTACTGAATATGAAAATTTTGTAGACACCCGTCTTTAAACGTTGGGCCACGAAAAGAGCAGGAATTTAGAGGGTTTTAATTGAGCTGTCTGTCAGCTGATTAGCTGCACAAGTATTTTTTTCCTGGAATAATCAAGGTAAATAATTGCTGTGATTTTTTTTGCATCATAATCAGGAGCCAATTCTCCTGTTTGTTTTATTGGCTTGAGGAGTTACAGATTGGGGTTTTAATAAACTTTTAACTATTTGTACAAGCAAGCAAACTTCATTTATTCGTATATTCAAATCACTTCAGTCATTCTTCAGTTCTTCAGTTGTATGAAATGAAATGGCTGTAACACGGCAAATTGACGTAGTCTGTCAATTTGATAAATAATTTATTTCTCTGACTGTACCGACATACCTGTTCTAATTTTTTATCTTTTTTTTCTTTTCAGTGTACCATCTTCAAATTGTTAAATCCGCTGCATAGAACTTAATGTGACGTCTTCAATCTTCAATTTTATGTAGAGGATAACGAACTTCATCATGGGTAACTCAAGGTAAAACCCACACGAATCACTTATTTATTGTTAAAATAATTGGCTACCAACTTTCCGTATTTCCAAATCACAGCTTTCATTCTTTGACAGTTGTATGAAATGACTCTAACACGGCAAATTGACATAGTGTGTCAAATTGCTTCACAATTAATTTTCCTGGCTTTATTTCTACAATGGCCTTTTTGCTTAAAAGTTCCTAGTTCTAAGGCCCCAACTCACAAGTGAGAGACAAAATGTAGGGCAAGTGAGCGGCCCAAGTTAGCACCGGGGAAAGTTTCGCAACAGTCCGGACTGTTCATGTAACGGATACTAGCAACCGTCTGCTCTGCATCGTGTACCGTGACTTAACCGTGGAGTTTTGATTCGAATTATTATCTTAACATCTACGACAGTCGCTGCATCAAACATAAACGTTGTGATCACCGCACTTAGCATATACTAAAGCATTCTTTATTTTACATAATACTTATCAAGAACCTGGACCAAACAAAATGATTATTTTGAGATCACTAGACCCTTTACTAATTGGCGATGGAAAAGAAAGTTTACCTATAAATAGTAGTCTGATAAAGTAATAACTTACTATACAATCAGAGCTTAGGCGGAGACTGACTTGCAACGTTTGTTTGCAATGTATCGAGTTAGTGTAACGCGTTACAGTCGTCAGTGCAGCGAGCCGAGCCGCTGGATGCGAGCGCGGGATCCTCCACTCGACTGTCGGCTGTTTCGTGAATTCCTTTGAAACGGAAATATGAGAAACGTACTCGAAGCGAGCGTTCGCCGTGGCTTGTGTGTGCCGTGTGTATCGCCGTATTGTAACCAAGCTCACCTCGATACATTAAGCTGGGTACTGACCGGCGTTACGGGGCGTAATGTAACATTCGCAGCGAGCCTCAAACGTTACGACGTCTCCTAAAATAATAATAATAATAATTGCTCGCGTGTTCGTGCTCGTTTCCCCGTACTGACTGCACGAACGCTCGCTATGTAACACGTTACATTACGCCCCGTATCGCCGGTCAGTACCCAGCTTTACTGACACATTACAAACAAACGTTGCAAGTCAGTCTCCGCCTTATGTTCTTACAGTAATTTATCACTTCAGACGTTGATAATAGGTTATCATTTATGTTTATGACAAATGATATTTTGAGCTAATGAAAAATACGCTGGTTTCGGGGAATTTTATCCTACATAAAATCTCAAATTGCCATATCAATAAAGTGGACTGTACAATACAATCGCTTTATCTATCACCATTTCAGGAACACATTCTATTTTATTTGAATGAGTGAACGGGAATTCCATTCATTCAAAAACACATTAATACAGGCGGGGGTCAAAACCACGACATCAATTCCGCGTTTCGCTCCTACACCGCGTGGATCATTACTATCACAGATTTTATACCGCAATAACAACACCCATCATGTGCGAATATTTTTTAGGTTAATACCTTTTACATGAATATTTTATTCAGCCTTGTTTTCGTTTGTATGAGCAAAAAATAATAAGCTAATACTAGGATATTAAATCCGCGGACGTGACTGAAAAGGGTCGTAAAATGTGGTTTGGATATAAAATCTGATAGCATATCGCGTCATAAAAAATACCTGGGAGGTAATGTTAACTTTTGGGAGATTAAAGAAAACTTTCAGGTCGTCTTTAAAACCACAGTTACCATATCCTACTAAACCAGGGGCCTAAGTCTACTAATTTATAAACGTTACTATGGTCTCTCAGTTGTCACTTTTTGCCAGTTTTTGTACGGCGAATCTGTCAAAAACTAACCATTGAGAGACCATTGTAACGTTTATAAATTAGTAGACTTCGGCCCCAGTAATAACACCGAACGTAGACACCTCGATAAATATTATTTTACCTAAATACTTGAAACATTCAAGCAGGTTCAGTTTATAAAAGTCGTCCCACAAAATCAACGAGAAATATTCCTTTGAAACTGACCTAAGAAGAAAACTTCCGATATAATTTCCAGTTCGTAATGAAATCCAACGGGTGTCATAAACGGTATTCCGCTGAGCACTGTGCATCTAAATCATAACCTACCTTTTACTCAAAAGGCGTCAGAAAAATCCAATAAAGCTCTTTGTGAGCCCATCCGGCGTATAGAAGTAAATTAAACTGGCGCCCTGGGTGTCCAGGAGACGAGAATTCTCGATTTCGAACTTAATTGCTGATTTTTTGAGGGGAAACTTATTTGTTTGATATAATTATTTAATATATTATATTGTATTATTTAATATAATTATTATATTTGATATAATTAATTTTAAATATTAATAATCGGTGTCGAGTGTAGTGCGTTTTTGAGTCGATAGATATAATGTTTAAACATCGGAAATGTTATTTTTTTACAGAATTAAGATACAAGGCACATCATTTTCGAGTGGCTGTAATCATCCCGTACTCTCAATGACATGTCTACGGCTATTTTTTTCTGAAAAAACTTGGGAAATAGCGAATTTCTCGCTCCGAAGAGACCATCATCATTTTATAATACTTAAATAAAGAAAGAACCATCGATTATATCCGTGATTATTTTCAATATTTATTTTAATCCGTGTAAATTCGTCCGCCTGGCAACACTATTGATACCCCGAACCCCCCTCAATTAAAGTGTCGTTGAATAATTCAATTTGATAGTGAACGATTTTTGATGTGAATGAAAAATTTAAATTACTGCATGATTTATTTCATTATAAGATATTATTGAAGATAATTTTCTGTAACTAGAAATTGGTTATAAAGAAGTATTTCAAATTGATATTGGAAGTTTCTAGAAATTAAGGAGTGTTATTAGGACTAAAAAACAGAGTTACATACGCAAGAAAAAATCTTTTAAATTCTTCTCTTGTGTTTTAAAAATTAAAATTTTACATAACTTTTAATGTTATGTAAAATTCGTAAATTGAAAAATTAAAATATATGAAATAAAATAAAGATAAGAACTCTAATAAAAAATTAAATTCTTCTGTAAAGTTAATTTTATAGCCTAGTCAACCTTAATGCACTACTGATTGAAAAATGTTACTATTCGATTAACGATTTTCTAAATGACAATGACTTAAAAGCGTCATGTACTAACTTAAGATAATTTTTTAGCAATTTAACGATATACTTATTCAATGGTACCGTCTTGACCTGTAATTAATTTTGTATTTTGACACTATTTCTTTTGATTACCTCATTCATTTACTTCACACTCGTTTACTTCATTAATTAATGTTTGCATGCCTAATATAAGGTAGATTGTATAAGGATCACAATTGTTTTTTTTAATACCTTATGTTATGTACCTACAATCTAAGCAAATAAATAAACTTTACTTTACTTTACTTTAAAAATGTTTCTTAGAAAATGTCCCTCGTGGAATGAAGACTGTCAGATGCAGTCATAAGTATTTTATAAATATTTCCTCTTTTTAATCCCTATCACTGATACCAATCATCCTATTTTATGATTGGCTTATATTTTTATAGACGCTAATAATTTCATAAACTAAATAACCTTCATTATCGTACATTATTATTCATTTTATTCGAAAATACTACGAGAAAATACCACCAACGCGCTGGCGGGTGCGTATTAATTAATGTAACCAAAATTCCTCCTGTGGTTTAACCAATAATCCGGGCGGACGCAGCCTATGAATAAAAGTGTGCCATTACATGTTATTCACCTTGCATCCCCTGGGGCAGAGCATCGAAGCGAAGGTCTAAACGGAGTTTAAAGTATTTAAATAAGTTTATTTATTTATTTAAACTTTTCGCACTCAAAAAAAGGTACAAAGGCGGACTTAATGCCTTAGGCATTCTCTACCAGTCAACTGAGGGTGGTGAAGAGATTAGATAGCAGGTGCTCTGTGTGAGAGGAACAAAGATAAAGACTTTACATAAGGAAGTTTACGTATGTGTTAAGTAAAAAAGGTGTATATTTCTGTACCATTTTCGAATATTGAGTGCCTTTGTGCAGCTAAAGAACTCGAAAAAAAATGTATTAAATAATTTTTTAGGTGCCAATGGGGACCAAGACACGGTAATATTATCTATATAGATAATATTACCACGTGACCAAGTTAACGTTAACGAATTCATTAATGAAGTTATTTTCAGTGACGGGGTACAACTTTAGGATTTTTTCTATTTCATCGAGTGGCAATCATCGGAGCCACCTGACGTTATTGTGGTCTTTGTCACCTATGGATATCTGCGATAGGGACCAGAGGCATCGGGGGAGTGTGCGTTGCCTCCCCTGAACAAAAAAAAGGCTTGAATGACTTGTGTGCACCTACGCCATTCCAATAAGACCATATAGCAAAGGTATTTATAATTAAAGAAATAATTATATTTCTCAACTAGCTGCTGCCCGCGGCTTCGCCCGCGTGAGTGTCGGAAATTACCCCATACATCCCCATGGGTTTTAAGTATAAATATTGAGTTTCGAGTTAATCGGACAGCGCGTTAAAATTCTTCCATACAAACACTGACACCCCCCAACCCCCTTTAGGGGGTAATTTAGAAAAACAAAAAACTACAAACTTTATAATTTATTTAGGTAACTATTCGTGCGAAGTTGCTTGTTTATTACCTCAAGGAATAAGATTTTTCATACAAACTTTCATCCCTTATTTTACCCCCATAGGGGTTGAATTTCGAAAAATCCTGATACACGTTATTCTTAATTTTTGGGTTTAAGTATAAATATTGAGTTTCGAGTTAATCGGACAGCGCGTTAAAATTCTTCCATACAAACTTTGACACCCCCCAACCGTAGGATAGGATACTTTTCTGGGATAAAAAGTACCCAGTGTGGTGCCCAGGATATTAAAGAATAATTATACCAAGTTTCATCGTAATCGAACCGGTAGTTTTTGCGTGATACCTGAACAAACAGACAGACAGACAGACAAAAAAAATTTTTATCACACTTTTGGGTTCGGTGTCGGTCTAGTAACACCCCCTGCCATTTATTTTTTTGATATTTTCAATGTACAGAATTTTCACTTCTACAGATTTATTATAAGTATAGATAAGAAGATTTCACTTACAAGCTTGAGAACATTTTTTAAACTTAAAATAAAGTACCTATTATAAGAACTTTGACACATAAATTAAGCATTTAGGTATTGTTTTTCTTTATAACAAATCGTTTACGTAATAACATATAATTTCGTACACAATTAAAATTAACGAACACAAAACTTTAAAAAAATCGATCCACGCGTAAAAGAAAATAATCATTACATCGTATTTCATGTAAAGAAAGACTCACTCTTAGAGAACTTATCTAAGCTAACTTGTAGTATATTTTGCATCTAAAATTGCACCACCACGCATAAGTAATCTTGTTTATTCATTTAGTAAACGATGTCCGGTGCAAACGTCGGTCTGTGCAAATAAGAGCAGCTTAGTTACCAGCCCAGCCTAAAGCTTGGTTTGTTTGATTTGGCCCATGACTGCGTGGTTAGGTGCTGCAGATTCTCTCATATTTATAGCGGTAGTGTAATGTACTATGGGTGTGCTGGTGGATTTGTAAATGTAATTTGAGTCTGTTCTTCTAGTGAGTAGGAACTGCTTTACTTACGTGGTTTTAATTGGAATGATGAAGTTTCAAACTCTTGAGCCAGAACCTTAAATTATGAGTTTGTCACGTTTAGCGCAGTTGCCAGCTGTAGTGCTGGTCTCTGTGACTTTGCTTTTCGTTCGTTGTATGATTTTGCGTACTATTGTATAGAATCAATTTTTCTAACTGAACGGACAGCTGTGCTGCTGGGAAGTTTGTTGCGTCACTTCTTCTTCCCAGCTAAAGCACTAGGAAGTGATGAAGGGTGGGCGTTTTGGGGCTGTCTTATGTAATTTTAACGTTCGAAAAGCGCTGATTCTCAGCTCTAGTTTGATTAAATGACTTTTGATTTTATTCGACGTATCAGTCGGTCCATTCTGTAAAAATCTCACTCTTCGTGAAAACTTAAGTTAAGTGTGCTTGAAGGCGAGAATTATACAGAGACAGCGTAAAGTGAAGGCGCGGCGCAGTCATGAAGCCGCTTCAAAACGTTTTCATACTTATTAAAGAAAGAAAAAATATTTTGGACACGCACGGGAAATACAAACAGTAAGAAAGGGAGCATATATAAAACTAACAAAATTAACATAATATTTTAACTTTTTATTAAACTTAGGTATACTTACAGCCCGGCCGTCGACACGTGCGTTCCTGCCAGTTGGACAATTTCTGGATGTAATAAGGATCAGATTTGCAAAACACATTCGTTATTATGAATTTGACAGGTGTCAAGAACGTATTTTCGCTCTGTACTAACATTTTTCTCACTATACCTAATGAAGCTTTATTATACAAAGTCATAAGTATAATTCCACTTTTTTCTATTTCTTTTGCTAAGTTTTATTCAATTTAGAGCCCGCCAACGTTGCTAAACCCGATGTTTAAGTTAGGTGCAACTTCCTGCTGTAAAACTAATTACGAAGTTTTCGCTACGTTTTTCTTGCTCGTTTCATAGTTTCCCCGGCTAAGTGTTACGTAATAATCGAGAAATACTGAAACCTATTAGACATTTTATATTTTTGTTTTCTTTATGGGCCATGTCTTGACCTCTATCTCGCCTAATGGAGGAGCTCGTGGCTAAGTAATAACAGCCAAACGGGTCGATTTATCAGGTTAAGCTACGCTTGCTGCGTTTGGTCCGTGGATGGGTGATCATCTTTACATACCGAGACTCCGTGCCTCGGAAGCCGTTGGTCCCGGCTGTCATTCGTGGATCTTTGAAAGTCGTTACGGGCCGTCAGAAACCCTTAGTCTGTAAATCAATCTTACCAAGGGATATCGTATTACCCAATTACTGGGTTGTGGAGGTTAGATAGGCTGTCGTTCCATGTAAAATACTGTTATTTAGCTGCATCCGGTTAGACTGGAAGCCGACCCCAACATAGTTGGGAAGCTAGGCAGATTGATTTTATCTCGCCTAATGGAAAGCGATGGATGAAGTATATTATTATGATGGAACGAGCCAGCCCAGAAGATGCCTGCTCACTCTTGCTTTGAAGGCTATTCTCAAGATGTCGTTTTAAAAGTCATCAGAATAAAATAAAACAAACATGAGGTACTTTGAAGAGCGGCTTCTGTTTAATAGACTTCGTCAAACAAATTGAGCAATAACATAAAACCGTATCAAATCAATATCACATGACTGTAACATGAAGCGAACTTAAGGCTAGGTTACACGAACTGCCAGGGTCGCGGGAAGGCCAAAAGAGTTGCCGTGGACCCTGGCAACACACAGGCAACTGAAGGAACACGGGTGGGTTTTAGTCAGTAAGAGACTGACACGCGCTCCTTTGATAATTTCCCCCCCCCAAAAAAAAGGGTATACGAACAACATGACCCTTTGCATTATGTAGATGTGAAATATAATGAAATTGTTTATTCTGTAATTATGATAATTATCCGAATCACTATTACAAGTCATATTAAAAAATATTCAAAATATGCTAAATGAGTTCGGCACGCAAAAGTAGTCATAATCAGGGGATCCCTTTTTTCGCATAATGTTTTTTTTCCTAATATTCTTTGGCATAACGATTTTGGCATAAGTATTTTTGGTCTAATAATTGTTTGCCATAAATTTTTTTTGGCCTAAATATTTTTTGTCATAATTATCTTTTTGCATAATTTGTTTTGCCATAATTTTAATTCGCATAATGTTACTAGGCGTAATGTTAGTTGGTTTAGGTTAGGTTAGGTTAGAACTGTGACCTCCTACGCACGAGCCGAGCGAGCGAAGCGAGCGGTGCCGCGGCAGCGGCCGGCGAAGTGCCAGAAACTAAAAATATAAATGAAAATATATTTATGCTTTTGAATATTATGCTTAATCATTATTATGGTTAGAGAAATTATGCTTAAAAAAATTATGCGTAAGCTGTTATGCGTATTTATATTATGCGGAAATATAATTATGCCAAACAAAATTATGCTAAGCTATATTAGGTCTTAAAATTTTATGCAAATGGATAGGGAACCCATAATCAGACGTCTAGACACTTGTATAATGCAAAAATCTGCATCGTTAGTCTAGTTAATCTCACTGTGCTATTCAAGGCAACATATTCCTCGGATATACAGCTAACCCAAATTATGTGCTTTACTATAAATGAGACAGACGTTAACATTAAATTAATAAAAATGCAGTGTTGCAGTCACTGCACAAACTGTACCGTCTATTCTGAGCCTAACCTCAGACAGTTATAAATCCTCAAGAAATTAAGTATTTGACATGTGTAACAGTTTCGTTTCGGAGTTCACTGTAAAAAATGCACAAAAAACTTATAAAAAACATAAACGGAACATGTGGTTACGGCTAAGATGTTACTTTTGTGTAGGGTTACCAAACGTTTGATTTCTGACAAGGATTTTTTTTTCTGCTGTACAAAAACATAGTGGTAAATATAACAAATTAAAATATTTTTTGTATGATATGTTTATATCATATAACGCATAAATCAGAGATGTACAGCGTTAGTTGGAAGTTACAACTTCCAACTAACGCTTGAGCCAACAAACTTACTATCTAGGATGCACAACATTGAACAGTATTCTCAGATGGATAGCGAATCCTGGCAACAAGCGGCAATAAACTTCATACATATCTTAATGAGCGGGAATAGCCCAATGGTTGTGGTACGGACTTGTGAGTAAAAGAGCCTGCGTTTACATTCCACCAAAATCAAAATATTTTATTTCACTTATACCTACATGAGCACTTATGAAACGTCAGAAGCTAGGTGCACGGTTCCAATTGGTCGTTTCCTATGGAGAAGCCGGCAAGAAATCTCGAGGTTACTCTTTTAAAAATAAACTGGTTTTATAATGTTTTCAAAAACTTACAGTGTGAATAAGTATGAAAGGACAGTGTAGGCCTGTCAACAAGATACTTAACAAATAATAAAAGAGACTGCAAATCGACAGTCTGTTGAGCCTACAACTACAATAAATATATAAATAAAATAATAACCTATTTAAACCCAGTTGCAGCTTCCTGTTATTGACTTGAGCATGTTTCAAAATTTTACACGATTAACTAATATCGTACAACACGTAAAAATTATTATGTTATAATCAGCACCAAAAAATGCAAACGTTTTCATGGTTAGGGCCTAAAGTTATTAAAAAAAAATGGTCACCCTACACTTAACAGAAGTCGGATTTAATATATTTTGAAACCAAACATATCGTTAGTGAGAACAGCTAAATATTTGGATTTCGATATTTTTTATTTTGCTTATCTAACCTCTTCCACTGGCGTCATACAAATTAATGTGATTGTATGGTAAATTCAAAATCATGAAGAATTAAAATGTTGAATCGCTTAATTGTAGGTTTTTTAGATGATCACTTATTTGTTGGAACACTGTAATTTTCTTCGAACACAGTACCTATCATTGTTTTTCTATACTCAATACTCATTATCTCTATTGCTTTACCTGGTGTACTTAGATGGTAACTATCAATGTCAGTGCATTGCATTCATTAATCAAATCCATTTTAGCCAAACCAACACCAACTTCATTGTATCTTAAGGCTCATACAGACTGGCGCGATATCGCGGGCACGATAAGGGTTCCGCTGTCTTTCGCGACCACGATATTGCGCCGGTCTGCACGAGCTGTTATACTACTTAATGAAGATATTATGTTGGACCGCGCCCGATTTAGGGTTCCGTAGTTGGGATGAATTAGGTCCCAAGAAAGAGCTTTACATTGTAGTTGAAAAACAAATGTTCTCCTATACATTTCAGCAAAATGTAAGTTTGTCCGCACAATATTGAGTGATTTACCATGTTGTTAAGACCATACACTTCTTATAGGTTTTCGTGTACTGTAATATAGAAGTAATCAATTTATTATCAATTCAGACAAACCACCAATCGCCAACAACATTACATTTTTCCTCTCCTTATATATTGAAGTCATACAATAATATCAGCACCTCGTATCCGGTTCATAAAGCTGCTAATGTATTCGTTTGTGGACGCACCATTTACTGTTATGATCGCGGTTTCCTTGCCTTACGCCGTATTTATCCCGAACTGCGTTGCATACGGGAAAACAAACTTATGATGCTGGCCGTAAAATATACATTTACTGAAGTTTTTTTTTTTTGTAAAATACCTAAATGAGGAAAGAGTTAGGTTAGATATTATAATGAATTTGGATAGAGAAGAATTGGGTCTTAGAATCATCATCAATTTAGACTTTTTTTATCAATTACTAACCGTACGCAGATGAACGTAACTGCAGCTGGGCACAGTCTTGTTAGGCCCAGATGTCGCCCTATTTCAAATTAGAGCGGCGATCTGGGATCTAACAACCCAGTTACTGGGTAACAGGATACCCCTTGGTAAGACTGGCTGTGTGTGTGTTCTTCTGTTCCGAGGATTTTTCTTTGACTTTCTGCTACTGAGAAAGTATTAATTTCCGAGTAATTGGGCATTCAGAGTCTTAAGAAACTACAAGAATTTCCATAACTGCAAACGTAACTTGGTGATACGGCCAAGAAATCATAGTGAAGTTGAAATGCCCTGCGGAACGGTACCGCGTATTTTTGGCACAAAAACAAATGAGGGCAGTAAAATTTTAAATGCGTTGTAAATTTTTGTAAATGCTCTTCCCCGTTTTGATATTTGTATGATCTTTATTGTTGTTCTGAAGGGTATTATTAGTGGTGTTATTGATGTTTATGAATTTTATTTGAGTGCGTTTGTTCCGTAAAAGCTTTCAGTTTGTTTCGACTACTTGTGTTGGCCTTGGTTCTTTTTTGTCGGTGTGCTGCACGAGTTGAAAGCGGTGCCAGTTTTTTCATTTCGACGTGTCTACCGACAATTGCCCGAAGCATTTTGATACCCCAATTATTGGGATAGGTCGCTCTGTTTGACATTTTTGCACCAAACATTTTGCTGAGCAATAAAAGAACTGCCACAAGTGTTGATACTTCGTTAACTCCTATAGCCTCTGGGCTGCTATCAGCCATGCTGACTGGCTGTTTTTTAGCCTTTTTCCGTATAGCGTCCCTAATGCGTAGGATACGTAGAAGCTCCAATACCATCCTGACGGTTATTGTTGAGAGGCCAGACTGCCCTTTTCTGATACACTGGTCCCGTAGACATAGCTGCAGGCCTAGTGCTGAGGCAAGATATTTATTGATTTGATGATAGTTTTGGGATGATAAGTTTTGGTAATTTTTTTGTTTAATTTTAGTTTCGACATAATTTTATTTTAATTTCGATTTAATTTTAGTTTTTTGTTAGTGTAATTCTGTTGATTTTAATTTGATTGTTGGGTTTAGATCGTAACATTTGATTTTAATGCTGCTAACATATTTTTCTAAGATCTAATACAAATATCATTATGGATGTTTTCCGAAATAAATACTTGGATTGAAAAAAAAAAACTTTTTATACCTACCACCTAAACTAATATTAGCATATGCATTTGATGCACATTGCACGTCCTTTTAAACTTGAATTTCGGACAGCACTATATAATATTTCCAAAGGAATTTTGAAAATTAATGCTGACAGCAGTGATATATAGTTTCCCTAATATTAAGGTTTTGAGAGCCATAAAGGACAATTGCTATGTCCGGATCGTGCAAATTGTTAGAATTCGGGCAAAGGTTCCGGGTGTTCATGTTCGATAGGGTATCTTGTCGTTTATGGACTGTCGTGGTGTTTAATGTTAGTATGGTACGTGGGATCAGGTGGTAGTTATGATTTTTGTCTGTGCTGTTTATGCTGATACAGATTTTTCCGATCCGATCTATGCCAGAAGTGCTGTTTCTGTCACCAAATGTTTATCCAGCATCCATTATAATTAAAGAGATAAAATACAACCCGAAAATAAATAGGGCCATAATAAAACATGGGCTTTTAGGCATTGACTTGTCTCAAAATGGTACATTACCAGATGGAATAACAACAGAATAATCAATAACATTTTCCATCATTCATTCTGCCTAGCCTTTTCCCAATAATGTTGGGGTCGGCTTCCAGTCTAACCAGATGCAGCTGAATACCAGTATTTTACATGGAGCGACTGCCTATCTGACCTCCACAACCCAGTAACTGGGTAATACGATACCCCTTGGTAAGACTAGTAGTCAGACTTTCGGGCTTCTGACGACTCGTAACGACTGTCAAAGATCCACGAATGACAGCCGGGACCAACGGCTTAACGTGCCTTCCGAAGCACGGAGGAGTCTCGGTATGTAAAGATGGTCACCCATCCACGGACCAACCCCGGCAAGCGCAGCTTATCCTGATGGATCGACCCGTGTGGCTGTTATTACTTAGCCACGAGCTCCTCCAATAACATTTTCCAAATATCAATAAATGCACGTCTCAATAAGTGTTGAGCTGAAAAGTTTCCAACTGTGCCGCGTTTGGCTGATGCTGCACTTTTATAGTGTTGTTGCAAATTCATAAAATGTTACATGGACGGATTCCGACTGTTATCGCCGTGTATATTGTTTTCGTTTATTGGAATGACTAATACAACTTTTAGGATCACAGTTTTAACCAAACTTTGAAAAGCAAAAAATTAATAAATCTGTGGTAAATATTCTCAGTCAAAATTCTCACTGATTTATATGGAATGGATCAGTCATATCAAGCTTTTCTAGCTCTTGATAAATCTTATAAGATTATGTTAACATCAAACTTCAATATTAACAAATAAATCTTCTAAAATACAATCCCTTACTATCTTTATGTTCATGCATAACATTGATTTATCTAGGATTGCAACCCATGAAATTTTAAAAGCACATTCTAATGTAAAATCAAATATTACATTCATAAATCTCCATACATCTGAACCAAATTAAAGAACATTCAGAATTTAACAATCGTAAAAATATCTCGATTTATTCTCACTTTATTTCATGGTTTGACAGATAGTGTTGGGTACATTGTGCAAATCCACCCTCATAATCTTCACTTGCTACTATACTATCCTGTTCGAAATTCCGCCTTAAGTCTTCAAAGTTAAGGTTCTTGGGATATAATTCTGCAGTTTCAAGACAGCAATATGAAGTTTGCATAGCAATAGTTGGTATTCTAACCACGTACGGTTAGCATAGCCCCTGAATAGATATCTACTAAAATGATACGGCCCTCTCGATGCCAATAAATCCTGATTTATATAAAATACTTGCAAATCCAGTTGGAATTTTCCAAAATTTTCCTCTTTATCTCCTATGATGATCAGTTTTGTCTTTCATCTTGTTTGTGACGAAGGAATATATTCAAGACTAGCTGCTGCCCGCGGCTTCGCACGCGTGAGTGTCGGAAATTACCCCATACATCCCCATGGGTTTTAAGTATAAATATTGAGTTTCGAGTTAATCGGACAGCGCGTTAAAATTCTTCCATACAAACACTGACACCCACCAATCCCCCTTTAGGGGGTAATTTAGAAAAACAAAAAACTACAAACTTAATAATTTATTTAGATAACTATTCGTGCGAAGTTTCTTGTTTATTACCTCAAGGAATAAGACTTTTCATACAAACTTTCATCCCTTATTTTACCCCCTTAGGGGTTGAATTTCGAAAAATCCTGATACACGTTATTCTTAATTTTTGGGTTTAAGTATAAATATTGAGTTTCGAGTTAATCGGACAGTGCGTTAAAATTCTTCCATACAAACTTTGACACCCCCCAACCGTAGGATAGGATACTTTTCTGGGATAAAAAGTACCCAGTGTGGTGCCCAGGATATTAAAGAATAATTATACCAAGTGTCATCGTAATCGAACCGGTAGTTTTTGCGTGATACCTGAACAAACAGACAGACAGACAGACAGACAGACAGACAGACAGACAGACAAAAAAATTTTTAATCACACTTTCGGGTTCGGTGTCGGTCTAGTAACACCCCCTGCCATTTATTTTTTTGATATTTTCAATGTACAGAATTTTCACTTCTACAGATTTATTATAAGTATAGATGAAAGATTTTGTTTGAGCGATAGCAGAGCGCGACGAACAAAACTTATTTAACTTTAACATCAGTTTTTCTTGTGAAACTGAAATCGAGTAGAAACTGAATTTATTGGAAATGTTTTAATATCACCGTCTTATCTTTTATCATTCAGATTTTTGTAGAGTTTCATACGGGTTGGCATCCACATCGACGAGCAAACTGTAACTATGAATTCAGCACATTCTAGACCTCCCAAGCGTAGACATGTTTCGTAGGTTATCAAAAAAAAAACTCCGTTTCATAGAAAAGTGCAATATCTACGCGGTCAAAGGTATGAAACAGCTAATTATTTTTTAATAAGCGGCGTACTGTATCCATGGTAACAGGTCACGCGTCAATATCCCTGCCATCCTGTATTTTTAACCACGATCTAAAATGTTTTTGATATAATCGATGGAGTTCACTATACCCTGTTGTTTTGTTTGCAACTATAACTTATTCAGTCATCTAAATACCGGTACCAAAAATTTCCAAATTAATATCCTTACTCCAAGTCGTGGTTAGCCACAACCTCGTATTTCGGGCCGAAAAACCAGAGGGTCACCACTTGCCATACAATATCACCTACCAACTTTTGTGACAAATATGTGACTGGTGTATCAATGTTATATAATATAACCAATCTACATTAGAACATAAGGTAAAACGATCCATGTTCGAGGAAAATGTTAATATGGCGATGTCAATATTATGGTAATTTCTCAGAATATGGGGGAATAACGTTTCCATTAAGTGGCACGTGGCTTTTCACTTTATTGACTAAAGGTCAAAGTTGAACCTTCACGTGTTTATGCTTAACAAGGAAAATTTAAATTACAATATGTCTTGGTGGGTAGGTAGGTACTAAACAATCTCTTTTTAACGTAACGTACCCCAAAAGGAAAAAATGTAACCCTTATATCGTCCATCTGTCTGTCAAGACCCTTTTTCTCAGGAACGCGTGGTAGGTATCACGTAGTTTTACGGTCCCTTGGAGCTCTAAAAAAATCAAGCTTCTAGCAATAACGCAATAAAAATACGGCCATTTATGATTTTAAATATAGATAGAGTCGCAGGGTACTTCCTGTGACCAAGAATCATGAAATTTGTTAGTAAGGTCTCACAGTACAAGTAAAAGAAAAAGTCCGTGTTCCTTACTCGAATGTCAAAGGAAATCTAAAAAATAACACTAATGGGATATCTCTCGTGATTTTTTATTGCCTATCCTATTTAAGGCTCGTGCTGCCTGTCGCACCCGCGATATCGCGCCGGTCTGCACGAGCCGTAAATCATAATTTCTTGCGAATAACAGATTCTTGTTTATTAAAATAAATTTAATTAATAACGTTCGTGCATTTTTTTTCAGTAGGTATGCGTGATTCTATCTTTTACCTTATTTCATAGTTGAATGGGAGGTTACTTACTTAGGCAAGGAAACTAATTAATAAACGAATTGACTGCTAACTTATTGTTCGTATATTCACATCACAACTGTCATTCATTAACGTTGTCAAGAAGTAGGTAGCGGTAATGGCGAATGGCGACACGGCGTATGGACGTGAGGGTGTTGCTTTTTAATTTTTGCTTAACAATTAATTTTCTTGACTGTATAAACGCCTTCTTTATTTTGATACCCCGCGCTAATATCTGAGTGACCAATATATTCAAGCGTTCATACAAATCTAGGTTTGCACGATAATATTCTACAGTTTACCTTTACTGAAGCCAAGTTCCTTAAGTACTAAACTCTCAGTCATACAGCAGCGAACTTAGAACAATGAATATCAGGAGTTAGGTACAACTTAGTTGAAAGAGTTTAACAGGAATATTAATAAAGTTTCACACATTAATACGCACGTAAATTGCTCCTGTGATATCACTTTTTGCATTAAGTACTGTTGGCTAAGAGTTATTATCCTTTCTCGTGTCTGCAAGGGATCCCTTTACCTCAAAGTAGCCTACTTAGTGCGAATTTCACCAATGAAACTGAACGCAATCAGCACATCTAAACCGAGTTCAAGAGCTGTCAGTGTCAATATTCCAAAGAAAATAATGACACTGACAGGTCTTGAACTTGGTTTATGTGTTGATCACGTTCAGTTTGTATTGGTGAAATTGGCCCTGACTGTCGTATCCAAAATAAACAATACTTTGTTAGACAAATTGTCAGTCAGCAGGAATGTGGGACTGTCCAAGGTACACACGGCTACTTATCAAGCTATACATTTCCAGTATAAGCTGATCTCGCATTGTAAAGGATATCCGTACTATGAGAGGTCAGCTTATACTGGAAATGTATAGCTTGATAAGTAGCCGTGTGTACAACAGACAAAAATCACTGCCAGAAGGATTAATTTTTCAAAGCGGTGAAGGAAAATATCGTGAGAAAACCGGCATGTCCTGGAACAAAAAATCTAAAACATGTGACATCCACCAACTCGCACTGGACCCTCGTGAAAGATCAAACAGAGACCTGACCTGACCAACACCTGCCATCTAATCTCTTCACCACCCTTGGTTGACTGGTAGAGAATGCCTAAGGCCGTATACAGAAAGAAAGCTGGAAGCCGACGCCGATCTACCAGCGCTTATCGGCGCTGGTCCATTCTGGTAACAGTTACATAAAGCAAGCACATTGTAGCAGAGCGAGAAAAATGTCGTACTCATCGGACGATGATTTGGGCGGGCGGCGCCAGCGCTGACAGGCGCGTGTCGAAGATTCTCGGAACTTGTCGGCGACGTTCGGCGCTTATCGGTGTTTGTTCATATAAATGTCTGCGCCGGTTACCTGCGTGGACCGGTTCCTATAAGCGTTGGTAGGCTGCCAGCTTTCTTTCTGTATACGGCCTAAGGCATTAAGTCCGTCTTTGTACCTTTTTTTGAGTGCGAAAAATTTAAATAAATAAATTAATAAAGGTTACATCCTACCCTCTCAAAGAGAGGAGATCTGGTGTCCCAGCTGTGGGAACATCATGGTTGATTATGCTAGGCCTTAACCGGACATATAACCCAAATCATAGCAACAACCAGCCCATTCTGACATAGGACAGTCAAAATAATAGCACCGACAAAAGTTTACTATCACAATCATCCAACATTACTTACGTACGAAATGTTACACACCCAACAATAACCAATCGCCTTCAAACTTTCAAAGTTGTCAAAAGCCATAGCGATTGCCAATAGCAACCAGTTGCTATTGTCATGGCATCTGAGATACCTCTCGCACTTCACAATGCAACACAAAGCTAAACACTTTCTGATCCGTCCACGGGCTTACGTTTTCTATTTTATGAACATCCCCATTGATACTTGTGGGTTTTGCGAAAAGCAATCTTCTATGTTGACTTGTAGGGTTGCAATTCAATTCCAGTTGTGTGTGGGGTGAAATGCGTTACAAAGCTTTTGGGATGGTGGGGTTGTTGTTGAGCGGGAGCGGAGCGATTTCGTGTAAAGAAATAACATGAAGTAACGATCGAACAAATGAGAATCGCTTAATTTGGGTGCTTATTTTTAATTGAAAAGTTCTCTTCGCTACAAGGTCAATTAGCACGTTTTTGCTTTTCATAAGCGAACAGGAGACGAAGTGTGTTCAGAAATGATCCTCATATGGCCTCACCAAGTTTATGTCTGAACTTTAAAAAGAGAATGCGACCTCTGAGTTTGTTTCAGCCTTTCTTCTCAGAGTAGTCTGATAGGAAACGCCGACGTCTTGCTTAGTTGTATTTTTTTATATGACGTGTATAAGCAATTATTCTGATATCCTATTTACAGAATAAACAATTGCATTTCATTTCAGTGAAAATAGCAAACACGATCCGGAAAAAAACAGAGAAAAAAACAAAATGGTAGAAAAAATCACTAGATCTTTCTGTAAAAGAGTCGCCCATGAAAGGGTACAACCATTTTGTTTGTGCCACCAAACAGCAATTCTGTTTAAATTTACAAAACGATGTAAAAACAAACACGTATCTTCTTCCCTGCATATTAAGAACAATGAACCTGTGAACCTTCATTACACGTGATCTCAGGCAGGTTTAACAAGTAGAAGATTCTCCTTACAATTTGCCACTTTCGACCCCAATTCGACCAACAAACACTCATCCAGTCGCCCCCTTTACACTTTAATTTGTCCCTTTAATCTAAAAATAATCCCTCTCCGCTCCGCCCGCCACGCGTCGCAGCCACATAACAGTGACAGTTTGAGATCAAGTATGATAGCAATTTCCTGGACGCATCGAGTTTTAATATAAACGTTGTATCGAAAAGGGATGTAGCTGGGGCAAAGAGTTGGGGTGCAGATGCGACTGCGTGATGGAGGTCATGACATAGTTTTAATTTTGAGCGTTTATGATGTTCTACTTGCAGTGCGGGTAGGTATTTGTATGATTATGATGAACAATATGTAGAGGATTTGTAAAATTAAATTCAGAATAAGGCAGTTCACAGACACATACATAAACTCAAGCCCCATGGGGGTAGGCAGAAACCAGAACGTACAATCCTTACATACTCCTTTTGCCTCGATATCGTTCATACATCTGGTCATACACGCACGCCGGTTGCGAATACGACGCACCTGATCTTTCTGAAGAACATCACCAATTATGACACTTTATGTCCTCCAGTAGGCAGTTCATAAAATTGAGCACATAAAAAAAAACAATCTATTTGACTAAAAACGAACATCAATACAATTGAATTAATTAAGGAAGTAAATTGCAACAGCAAAGAGGGAAAAAGTGGTATTTCTCAATCGGTGAAGATGATTGTGATCTACTTAGGGCTTGTTGGTACGATTGATTTACTAACATATGAAGTAACTGTTCAAGGGATAAAAAGCAAAAATAGCAATTCGCTTTGTGTCCATGCGAACTCGTGAGTATACACCGCGTGGCAAGCATAATATTCTTAGAATGTGCGGTACTAACACGAATAAAAACGCTGACTACACAGTACTGTCTCATCTGAATGCAACAGTTCGTTGATCTTTTGCGTGCGGTTAACAATAGGAGTTTGTTGTACAGATGTGTGCACATGCAGTGTTGATACTTTCGCACATTGTAAGTTATATGTATTTTCACTTTGGTAGTAAAGCAAAAGTATGAAGAGCAATCGCGAATCCTACGTTTGTCGGTTTTATGTGTTTGAGTAAAAACACAATACCTAAATTAAATAATCCTTTGTCCTATTTAGATGTTACGACTGTACATTTTTATGCTTAATTTGAAAGGCTTTTCTAATTTACTATCACAATCTGCCTGGATCCGTTAATGTACCTAATCATAAATGTACCTATTAGGGATTAGGTTTTAATTATTAAATGGGACTAAATAATTTGAGATTACTCGCAAAAGACAGATCTTTGGTGGGTAAAATATCCATGCGTTTCCCTGCATAAAGTTTTCATTGAATCAAGACAAGTATCAAAACCGTTTCACCCGTCCGTGGCAGATAAAGCACGTCTCCCGCCATAGTACCAATGAAGCCTTGAGATAGAGAAGCTTTATAGTGAGCATAATGACAATACTTTCTGTTACTAAATTACATTTACTGTTAATACAGGGTGAAATAGAATTCATGGGCATCCTCTTATGGGAGAAACTCGTGGCTTAGTACAGCCGCACGGGTCGATCCATCAGATTAAGCTACGCTTGCTTGGGTTGGTCCCTGGATGGGTGACCATTTTTACATATCGAGACTCCTCCATGAAAGCACGTTAAGCCGTTGGTCCCGGCTGTCATTAATGGATCTTTGATAGTCGTTACGGGTCGTTAGAAGCCCGAACGTCTGACATCCAGTCTTACCAAGGGGTGTCGTATTACCCAGTTGCTGGATTGTGCAGGTCAGATAGGCAGTAGCTCCATGTAAAATACTGGTATTCAGCTGCATTTGGTTAGACTGGAAGTCGACCCCAACATAGTTGGGAAAAGGCTAGGCAGATTGATTGGGCAACCTCTTAAGGGGTCATTGTATTAGATACTCATCATTAAGAACAACTACATTTTGACGAGCTATGAGAAAATAAATGTAGGGAACATCTGATTTTTTTTCGCAATTCTAGGGTTGCGGTTGGTCCAATAGTGTTTCTTCGACTATGGAGACGAAGATGTGTCTGTAATACCTACTCTTTAACTTCTAGGTTCCGTAGAACGCCACGTGTATCCATTCATGCTCATTTTTGCTTTAAGCCTCGTGCAGACTGGCACGGAGCGACGACGCGACGCGACTCTAACAATACAATTTCTAACAAAACTTCACGGTAGAACAATTCCCGCTTCGCGCCAGTCTGCGCGAGACATTATCCTCATTCAAACACGCCTGCTATCTTCTTAGAATTCAATCCATATAATCAGAACACAACATTGCTGCCGATCACTATGTCTCCTTCCTCCATCAGCTTTAGATAAGTCTCATCCACTTTACCCCATTCCGTTCACACTTCAACTAAACAAGAAAATAACTAAATTGGAGGCAGGTTTTCAAATCCGTAAACAAAATTACGGGTCCAGTAACTTAGTTTCGAATTAGCGTCAGAGTTTTAAATTCAATATATTATTTCGTACGGACGGATTCGAAAGTTTTTATTTAACCTTGTTATATACTTTGCTTTTGGTTAGGTGTTTGAGTAAATACTAAATAGGTTTTTGGGAAACAGATTTTCGCATAAGTGGGAAGTAGATTAGAATGGATGAAAGTTGTCGTACTTACTTGTTTCAGCCACTTTAGTTAGTTTCTATAGATACGCAAATATCAGTTAGCCCAGGTTCGCACGGGCGTTATTTTATTGCGGCGATTTTTTTTCGCGCATTGGATTTTCAACGCTCTGTTTACGCCCGTGCGACCTGGGCTTACTGTATTTTTTTTTGTAATGATTGTTTGATAGATTGAACGATTGACTGGTTGATTGATTGATTTATTTATTTTTTAACTTAGTTGTTTTTTATCTATTATGGAAAAAAAGTGTTACCTCCGCTATAAGAGTATTCTATGTATATTGTTGGATTTGGTTATACAAAAAACATTTCATTGACAAAAGTTTGAAGTAACTAGATAATGCTATGACTATCTACGGTTTCACACTTACTAGTAACAGATGCACTAGTCCAGTTATTTCAACCAATTATGGAGTCTCACCAGCTGCTCCAAGAAGGAATTAATTATGACAATAATGATAAAACAGCGGTACATAACCAACCAGAATTTAGGCCTTTAAACTAAATTAGAGTGAATATACCTACCCTTCCACATAACTACAAGCAAATATGTTAAAGTCGTTACACGCTGAGGTAATAATACATTATTCATAGGTATGTTTTACAAGTCAAATTGTAATTAATTAATTATTCACGATTATTGTAAATGTAAATAGGATGCTTTATTCAGTGGGACGTGTTTCTATGGTAGTGATGAGTTTATACTATTATAGATTTTAGAAAAAGGATGTTTTCAATAGTCTCGTAGAAGTGAGAATTTTATAGAATAGATCGGTTATGCAAAAATTGACCGAAGATCATGTACCGAAATTACATCTAGACTAAGTCTGGATATAAAGGACATAAAATGTCTCAATTATTGAAATCGGTTCAGTAATTTGGGCTATAGCTACTAACTATTCTACATATTATGCTTATTATAATTATAATGATGCCTAATTACTTAAGTCTAGACCTTAAGTGAAGGGTGGGCGTTTTGGGGGACTGTCTTACGTAATTTTGACGTTCGAAAAGTGCTGATTCTCAGCCTAGTTTGAATAAATGACTTTTGATTTGATTTTGATCTAGACCAAAATTGCTGCTTGTCAACTTCAACTGTATAATTGCTGCTTGTCAACTTCAACTGTATCAAGCTGCGTAGTTTATTAGTTATCATTCAGTCCACTATTCGAGGAAGAAAACAACAATATTTGTACCACCTTCTTTCACCCACCTTAATAAAATATTAATGAAACTTCAGAAACTTGTCAAATAACACGAAACAGTCAGAAATAAAATAAAAACTAGAGTTAAAGTGACATCAGTAGCATCTGGTTCAGCAACTCGAACGGTATAATTTTTACAATCTTCCCCTTTGCATTTTTATATTAGTCGCACTTGGTAATAATATGTATAAAACTTTATATTTTAATGAAGATTTCTTAATCAACCTAATCTGTCCACATCTATTACTTCCATAATATAAATTATATATATTAAGTAATTTATTGTAATCAATTTAGCTTAAATAATTTATTTTAATTAATGAAATGTATTATTATCTGCGCAAAATGTACCTAGTGCATGCTGTGCTTTTCTATAAGTAATGAGACGCTTAGACTTAAGTTTGCAAGGTATAAATGATAAAGTAATAGTGTACTCATTGTTGAAGAGCGTAATAATAAAAAATAAATAAATAATTATCATAATTTAAAGTCGCTTTTCGTGTTTTTCAGTATGACACGTTGTTCTTCTAAACCACGCAGCAGATTTTGATGAGGTGTTCAGCATCGTTTAGAGAATTTATTCCGGAAGGTTTATGTGTATAATACGTCACTATTACAGTTACATAATTATAACCAATCAATATCGATGTTTTGTCAAGTCGTAAAAACCGTGTGAAGCAGGAGCGGGTTGCTAGTCTAAATAAATTGACGTGCGTTACTCTCGCAAAAATTCGTAAATGACTCGGCCGATTGTGATGAGACTTTGATAAGTTGTTGTGGGCGCGTCGGAGAAGGTTCCTAACGAAAACAATAAAGAAAAAGGCATTGCAACGCAAGGCATAAGCTAGTAGGTGATAAAATAATTTCGACTACAATTTTTTATCCGATTTGAAAAAACAGTAACTCTGCAGTCAATAAATTGTGATTTTGGGCTCAAATAGCAATAGCGAATCATATAAATTGAGAACCCACGACAAACTTTGACATTATTTTGTGAATGTGAGAACGTTGTAGGCGCAACAGACTGTCGATTTGCAGACTATTTTCTATTTTGTTAAGTATCTTGTTGACAGGCCTACACTGTCCTCTCATACCTATTCAAACTGTACATTTTTGAAAGCATTGTAAAACCCATTTATTTTTAAAAGAGTAACCGTGGTTGAGTTTCTTGCCGGCTCTCTCCAAAGGAAACGACCAATTAGAACCGTGCACCTAGCTTCTGAAGTTTCATAAGTGCCCATGTAGGTTTATGTGAAATAAAATATTTTGATTTTAATTTTAGATTTTTTGATTCACAAGGTCTTTGTACATCAAAGTTTGTCGTGATGTCCTATTGAGGTATTTATGTTTAAAACGTTAAGAAATATTGTGCTATCGGATTCCTTCATGAAAGCTGGCACTTTGACCCTTGTCAAATATGACGTGCAATTGATAATATCACCTTTCTGTACTAAAAGTGTTGGTTATAGTAAAAGTTCAGCGGGTTTTACTATGGGATTTTGCTATGTGTTCTCAATGTGTGAAACTATATCCTTATGTATGAGGTTACTTGATTACATAAGAAGATGGAGAAGTGTCCTGACGAGTCCATTTAAAACTATGAAATAAACATACAATATGAGAATATACTACATAAATACTTCTATAAATATCACTACAATATTATAATATAGGAATCCTTTCAAATGTTGTAAAGCCTAAAAGATTCCCGTTCCAATGGACCGTCAGTTCTTGATGGTGAATGAGATAGTGTTGAACAAAGTTAGTCGCTGGATAGCTTAGTAACTGGAGCTTGGAAACTGTGACGCTATTAACTGCCCTCAAAATGTCAATCTCAGATAGTTGTTATCGGTCTAATGAAGACTGCACGTCGGTTCGAGATTTTTATTGTTCTCAAAGTGGCATTATTGCCAGAAGTTTTTAATTGATATTTTTGTTTTTAAGAGTTTGGCTTTTTACAAGTATGTATTAGATCGTTTATTCAAGTGAAAATATGATGCAATCCGAAATTAAATTTTATATTTAATTAGTTACATGTAATCTTTATTATACACTGGATAAACTTCTTACACTAATTTAACTAAATAAACTATGTACATGTATATAAAAAATGGGAGGGGAAAGAATCATAGGGCATCAAAGAATTCCTCCGCATCGCAGTCAACAGGAAAGGTGCCCAGAAGGCTGGCAGCATTGCCACGTTGTATGGCAATGCTGATTCTTTGGCCAAAAAATAAGCCAGCCCTCTGGTCATGTGAAGAGTCGACCAACCGCTTGGCGATCTCTTGGAAAACGAGGTGTGCACTCGGACCCCATGGCCCTAGTGTTTCAACCCCAAACGGCTCGAACAAGTCGTCAATAACCAATAAGATTGGAATATTTTCGCCGATTGAGGTTTTTCCGCACCTGCAGCAGCCGCTCCAGCACAGCCCGCCGTGCTAGGAACATAGTTACATTGGTAAACAATGTTGTTTCAAACGTCATCAATCATCCAAACGTGTGTGGAGAAGGCAAGATTGAGATTTGCTTTGCTACAGTTTTTTTTTATAGGTACAGTAACACTTATAAAAAATCATAATTACAATAAAAACTAAAACCCAACTACGGCAAAAGTCAACTAAAAAGGTATAAACAAGTCATCACAGACAGACTCAAATTATATTAAAAATCCGGAGTCACACGTGTTAGGGGATAAGTCGGATAGATTACGTGTGACTCCGGATTTTTAATTAGTCTGTCTGTGATGACTTGTTTATACCTTTTTAGTTGACTTTTGCCGTAGTTGGGTTTTAGTTTTTATTACTTTTATTTTTATTTAAATTATTTTGGGGTTATAATATATATATTTTTGAAATGTGCTCATTAAGCCCTTCCATTTGATACCCAACATGACATCATTAAAAAATCTTTTTTTTTTAGTTCATGACTTTTTGTCCTCTTAAGGGCGCCATATTCAATTTAATGTGACGTCACATAGCCTATAACCATCGGACGACCAAGACGCTTCCATCGATACCCCATTTGTCCAATTATGTTGAGTAGTTTAGAAGTTATGAGGGAACAAATGAACATACATACATACATACATACATACATACCGGTCAAAATCATAACCCTCCTTTTTGCTTCGCCGTAGTCGGGTAAAAATAACATGCTACCTACTCTATACACGACGACAATACTTACCTGCACAAGCGATAGCACATACATTAAACGGAAAACCAGTTCCTGCACTTCATTAATTTTGCCTTACATAGCTTCCAGCCACTTTGGCCCGCTTTGTGTTAGTACCGGGCTATTGCATTAATTTAGTTCTATATGACTTCTTGCGGTACCACCAAACTTCCTGTATGAAACGGTTGGAACTACGTATGTGCATTAAACATTGCAGGCCGGTTAGTTAGAGATTAATGGACGCAGAGAGCCTTTGGTACAAATGATAGATGACTTTTGTTATATGTGTAAGTTAGATCGTCAGTTGTTTTTGTTATATTATGTAGATTAGGCCTTTATCCGGGTATTTAGTGTCGTCAACCTTGCAAATTTTCAACAAAGGAAGCCGCTTGGCACAGGCATACCTAGTGGTCATCTGAGCTGATTTAGCCCTGCCCACGTGGTACCACCCTGCAGGTAGGTCAGGGTAGGTGGGGGGGAAATCCCATCTACCGTGCTGCACTCTTACATCGATATCTGCAAAAGTTAACAAATAGGTCGTGTTTGGTATCGTTTTCGTATAATTCAAGGACAAGGGATTCATTTCTGAAACAACATTTTCACTTGTTCATAGAAAAAAAAAGAGTTCGGTGCAAAACCATAAAAATAAGAGAAAAAAAACTTACAAAATCTGTGCCTACAATTAAACCATGAGATTATCGTTTACGAAAAAAATATGTGTAAATAGCTCTGTTTGTCTGGAATATACAAACATAAACTTTTCTAATAGATTTAACAAAAAAATGCGTTAAAAAAAATCATTTGTGTCGCGCGGCGGAGTGGAGCTGCGATCGGAGAATTGCATATTTTGGATAGGATTTGGCACTTATTGACTATTAATGACACTGATTAATATAAGACCTTCTGTATTTAGATGTAGTACCTATTTTTTAAGAAATATACAAAGATAATTAATAATATTAATACAAAAATATTATAAATAGTCACTGAGATAACCGACATTTCAGCTTATTTGAAACAATACATGTGAGTTCAAATTGGCATTTCCATAATTTTCCTTTAAAAACAAGTTTTGTTTAGTAAAAATAATAATGAAGTACAGAATAATAGTATATTTTTATTAAATAAGTGTAATAAAAAAATAACGCAATTTATTAACAATTGCCGCTGCAGGCACGCAGTTCCGTGTAACTTATTTCTGTTTTCAAACAGTTGCACCTTCCTGCGCATTTTAACTTAATTACCCCACAAATTGAGAGGAAACCGAATGCTAAAGAATATCAAAAACCCGAAACCTGAAGTATACTTTAAACAGTAGGTACCTATCTGTTTTTGTTTATTTATCGACAGTATCAGTCACGATTGATCCATGATCCCACAGGGGCCGAGTCTGTGGCCTCATCAATAACTGTTAATTTTCAATAAGACCCTCTGTCAGTCTTGGGAATTACGAAAATAATTTATTTGAAACTTAAGCCGTCAATATCCGGACGCTTGTTGCCACTTCATCAATTAAGTGGCTTACTTTAGCAGTGTAAAGCTCCATTACAGTATTTAACTCGAATAAAACACCAGAAATCATTCCGAACAGCAAAACTTTGACAGTTTAAAAACTTTTCATAACTTTACTTGTTTTTCTTATCATAAGTTTACATCAGGGAACGCTTCCCGTAATGTAGTGGGCATAAAAGTTGTTTACTTACATCGTAAGCGCGTTATAAAGCGGTTATGCTCCGTGAAGAATATCATTTTCAGAGTACATTGTTATTACACTTTTGGCGCGAATTGTCATGCGCAATTTTTGTTGTAAAAATGAGCATTGTTGGAAGAGAGTTGGACTTATGATGTGTATTTTTAAAGACGCTGTATTAAAGTTGCCAGTGTGCTCAAGTAGGTTGAAATACGACCACATTGAGTAGGTTAAGATGTGGCGATATCTTCCTTTAATCTAATTCTCGGATCTCACAATATTGCTTGAACTAACTCTAGCAATATCATACATGACCATAAACAATAGTTTGAACTAAAGGGGTGGAGGTATCCATGGAGTGACAAAGTCAAGTCACATCAGAAATCCACGAACGGACTCGTGGGAAAAGCATAATTATTATTCTGTAACTGACAAAAAAGCTGAGTGCTCGGAGTTGTCATTTTTCTCTAAATCAAAATGACCGAATTCAATTTCGATAAAATAAAGCGAAGTTTTTTATCTCCTGGCTAACAAACTGTCGGGTGCTTCTATAACTGATTAATAAAGCCGCGAGGGCCTCTGCACCCTGGACCCATTTGTTCCGATCTTGTTCAGAACATCATTTATCAGAGGATTCCATTATTCAACTAAATAATTTCTTATTTCAATTCTTATGTTTTGTGGTGTTGAATTTGCTTGGTCAGCGTTTTGAGGTTTATAGTCTACTTCTCTCACATTCACTACTTAATTAAATCCCTAAATAATAGACGTTATTAACAATCTTGTGCCAAGAAGATGAATCTGCTGACCTTTTTGTCTAACTTCAATAAATCATTCTAATATTGTAGTGAAATCTTACGCAGATTCAGTGAGTTTTAAATAAAAAAACAGTTTTGGATTTAAAACATTAATCTATGACCCTTTTAAAACGCATTTAAGTACCTACATAAATCGCTATAAACTAACCAAAAGTCTAAAACATTTACGCGCCTGCTGAAAAATACCAGTGGCACATTCAAAACTAATTGCTAATCATTTTATCATAGGCGCAATTTATATTTGCGTTACAAAGCCGACTTATAGCCAGGGATGGGCAATATTGCGCTGTAAATTGCAAATATATTAAAACAAATTGCCAGAATTAATATTTGCTGCATTATTTTAGTGAAATATAATCCGGAGTTTTGATAAAGAGGTTGTTTATGTAAAGTGTGGCGGTGTGTCAGGGAGTTTGTTTCCAGAACTGTTTTCAGTTTTCGCTCGGAGCTGTGGTGGAAACATAACGGTATTGTAATAAGGCCGGAGGGTGTGCCCAACATTTTTGGAATGGAGTTTCAAGGTTGTGAATCACCCATCAACGTATAATTAGTGTGTGGAAAAACAACGATAGTGCCATTCTTTTGCTTGTAAGTTGGAGTTACACATTGGTGCCGATTCCCTTGTTCACAAACTAAACTAAATTTAAGTTCAGTGCATCTTGTTCTTTCTATTTCATTAAGAAAAGGACAGAAGACACATTTTAGTTTAGTCCTGTCAAATCTGTCACTACTCCATACAAGTTAAGACGTGATTCAAAACTTGCCTACTAAAACTACGTCAATTTACGTCAGGCGCTGATTAATTTGACAGGACTGAACTAAAATATATCTTCTGTCCTTTTCTTAATGAAATAGAAAGAAGAAGATGCACTGAACTTAAATTTAGTTTAGTTTGTGAACAAGGGAATCGGCACCATTCTTTTCGTGTAAACAGAGATAGAGACACTATCGTTATTCATAATCAAATAATTAAAATATCTTACTGCTGTTGAAAATTACAGCGCAAAAATCATGAATTTGCGTGAAAAAATGTTATAGACCTCTTAAAGTCCCCTATGTTTCCTCTCTAAGTTAATTAAACAGGCTACGGCTGGGATTGTTTCACGAAAAAAAACTTTTACCAGAAAGTTAGCACTCCAATACTTTCCTAGTTAGTTGAAATTTACAAATTAACTGTTTCTGTTATTCCGGAACCGGATATAATTTGGTAGGATGAGTTCGCGAAGTCATAACAGACAGGTGCTATATTTTGTTGATTTGTTTTGTTTATGGTAGACGAACTTATTAGTAAGAAGTTATTAACTTTAAATTATATTTAGCTTCTGCCTACCCCCATGGGAAGAAGGCGTGAGTTTATGTATGTATGTAAATAGGTACTGCGTCTAAAATTGAATAGCAGGACACAGCCTGCTATTCAATTTTGTTTCTTCTGACGGCGCGCATAGGGCCGATGCCTGCCAGGGTCGCGGGAAAGTCCGAAAGGGTTGCCGTGGCCTCTGGCAACACACAGGCAACTGAAGGAACACGGAAGGGTTTTAGTCAGTAAGAGTCTGACAAAAAATTATACAAAAAGTCCTAGGACGTTCCAAGAAGTGTTCCAAAAATCCATAGTTCCGAAGATGACAGAACACGAGACTCTCGATTTTTGTATCTAAGTTTCATTGATAAGTACCTATCTACGAGTAAATCATTTTTATTCAAACCGTTCATAATTAATGTAAAGCTAAGAAAATGCGAAGTTGTCATTTTTTTTATGGAGAAATTTAGTCTGATTATAAGCTTTTTTTTAATATTTCACATAAGGTAGTTTTACATAAATAATCGTGAATTAGTCGAATTATTTTGTATGAAAAATTAAAACGAAAAAAAAAACATGTGCCAGGTAATTTTCTTACATGGTCCTTAGAGTTATGGGTTAACAAAAGGAACACGAACTACAACAACAAGATATTACAACAAGATTGCTCAACATAAGAGGTGATGAAAGTAGTGATACAACTAATGCTCGGTTCATATAAACAAAAACGAATCGTTTTCCTTACTAATGGTAACATTTTTTATTGGCAAACTGGGTATATAAATAGATTCGTAAGCTAATTTTACCTGTGATAGCTACTTCCATATGGGAGGGTCTACTATGCAAAGCTATGAGGTCTTTGCTTCATTATTGGTATAGATACAAGAGCCTTAATTTTAACGAAAAATTATAGAAATCGGCCATATTCCTGTCTGCCCCGTTTCGTATTCGATGATTTACAATGTTTTTCAACGTCATCTCCACGACATTAAGGTATACTACGTAGGCACTGTGCAAGATTCAGCAACACTCGGTTACGTACACATAGAGGGCGCTTAACACAATAGTTTACGGCTTTTATCACAGATGGCGCTACGTGAACTAAACGTACTAAGTGAAAACGAATTTCAGTGGATGAACCATAAGTCATAAGTCGTAACTTCATAAGTCATCTATTTCGTAACAAAAAACATTGTGTTGAAAATATAACAGTGATGATAAATAAAAAAATACTTAACAAAATAAAAATTTAAAAAAAATTACATAAAAATTAAAAAAAACCAACGTAATGTTATCACCTTTTTTTTTGCCAGTAAACCTTCTTGTTTTTTTTTTCGTATTTGTTTATTGTGTAAATATCAAAAGAATTATCCGTAAGAAATCTTTTGAGTAAAGGTAGTGAGTGTGTTAGAATACAGCTTGAGCATTTGCGAAAAAATAATAAAATCACACGCTGTCCCCTATTCAATAAGATTAACGATATTGTCTAGCTATTGAAATCTAGCCAAATCATAAATTAAGTAAAATGAAAATCTTTGTCCATAAGTACTAGGTAAGTAATTAGTAGTTATCACGACTTTTATGATTGTGTTCTAACCAGCAGATTTTTTCAAATAAAACATTCTGCTGTCATTCAATATTGTCTACTTTTTATTGGACGCGTGCTGTATAATAAACTTCAAACGGCTAAAAAAGTAATCTGCTGAAGAGCATATGAAAAATATTAAGAGTCGAAGAGATCATCTCTCTGAATTTAAAACACTTGAACGATGCCTGGGATTCGAATGCGAGTATACTTCATATTTTGACTTAATAATCATTATCTTAACCTCAAAAGCTCAAGGGGCAGATATATAAATGCATCATACGGCCTGTCCTCCTAAATGGCGGCGAATGTTGGCCAGCACTAAGCAGACACACCCAGGAGCTTCGCGTCACGGAGATGAAGATGCTGAGGTGGATGAGCGGCGTAACTCGATCCGATCGCATGCGCAACTCATTCATCCGAGGTAGTCTTGGTGTCCGTGACGTGGGGGAAAAACTGCAAGAGTGTCGTCTGCGATGGTATGGTCCCATCATGCGTCGCCCTATGGAGTACGGTGGTCGGAGACGCATGAATATGGCTGTCCTTGGGGCTAGGTCCCGTGGTCGCCCTCGCTAGCGCTGGTTGGACGTTGTCAAGTTCGACATGAGAGCCAATGGCCTGACTGAAAAGGATGTTGAAGATCGGGCAAAGTGGAGGAAGCTCAGTCGGAAGGGGCAATAGCCGGGATTAACGCCAGGTGGAAGAATCATTATCTTAACCAAAAATGACCACTGATCACCCAAAACCATCAAAATGTTAACATAGTCAATCCATAATAGCCAGCCTCTTTATCTCAATAAGACGTTTCTTCAGCTCGTTTTATAAGCAATTTTGTATTTAAATGAAATCATCCTTTAAAACCACAACGAAATCATGTCAACCCACAAAATGAATAGTTTGAAGGCTTTGTTTAAAGCCTGTAGCAACATCGTTTAGTGTGTCAAGTATGAATGACCGCCTGCTTATAATTGCTCGTCTAACCACAGCTTTTAACTGCTTAAGCATAAGCACAGACTTAGCAACTGATAATCATACCTATTTCTATTGCCTTCAACTATTAGCCAATGGTTATTAAACCCTTCGTAACTTCCAAGCCTTTATAATAGATTGTCATTTTTAGGGTTCCGTACCCAAAGGGTGCCAAACGGAACCCTATTATTAAGCCTCCGCTGTCCGTCTGTCCGTCTGTCTATCAGCGGACTGTATCTCATGAACCGCAATAGGTAGACAGTTGCAATTTTCACAGAATGTGTATTTCTTTTACCGCTCTATCAAAAAGTATAAATAAGAAAGAACGCGAAAACGAAGTAATAGCGCGGGCAGGCGATACGATGCGGCGGGGAGGGTCGGGGGAATGTATAATATAAAATTAAAATTATGTAAAGTTAATCATTCAAAGGAACAAATATTATAGAAACGATTTTTTTTCGGAGGCTTTTGCCCGATTTGAATACAGTACGGTACCCTTCGTGTGCGAGTTCGACTTGGACTTGGCCGGTTTTTTTTTACTTTTGCTGGATATTTGCTATCAGCTATCTATGTACGATTTTCTGAAAAATACTCCAGTTCCCAGAATAAACTGAAAGAATAATCATTAAATCAATCATCTTTATACCATAGAGGGAAATCCATGACCTGTGAATTTTTCAAATGTTAGCCACCACTATCGATACAACATTGTTTATGAAAACGTGGTCTACAATACTTTCAAAGTTATTTTTCACTAAGGCTCTAGACAGACGGACCGCATTTCAACTGCAGTTCGGATGCAGTTTGAATGTAGTTGACACGACTGCTGCAAACTAAACGTGCAGTCCGATTGCAGTCGGCATGCAGTTGCAGTTGAAATGCGGTCCGTCTGTCTAGAGCCTAACACTGACTGACAATCTTTATTATGAATTTTTTTAGTGTCGTATTTATAAACCTACGATTATGGTGATTACCAACCAGTTATCATAATGTATGGTGCTGACAGGGTAAAATATTTGTAAAAGCACTGTACATGATATAGATGTAAGTTAAAGCATAGATAGGGATACTTTTCAAACAAAGAAGTTATATTATTATCTGCGCCCATTATCATTATCGTGTTGAAATACCAGTATCTTTGGGAATCGATACCTTGGTGTGATACCGGATTCAGACGTAGTACCTGTACTGTTGGTATTTCTTATCAGTATCAGTACTGAACCGGTACCAAACATATAATTATATCCGTAAGTTAGAGTGAGAAAACAGATAAAGTAAAAAGGATAGTTAATAGGCATTAGAAAAATAACTTCAAAGTATAAATACGACATTTTAGGTACGCGGCGGGTACCTGAATTTGATTCGGGTACTTGTTAGATGTAATATACCATCTGAAACCGGTACCCGTAAGGAACCGGTACCTAGGTACCAAAATAGCAAGAACCACTAAGTACCGGTACAGAATCTAGTGTGTATTTTTGGTACCGGTTCCAAGCCCTGTCTGCGCCATAACTTAGCATTACTTTGTCAAGTGAAAGGCCTGTCCTTGCTATGTTTACAGCCACCATTTTTACACCATAAATCATGGCATCATAGGTAATACACGCTTTGTCTCTTTGTCCACGGTTATGGCAGTTGTTCTTACGAAAGAGAAATGTGTGACTATATTATTGTAACGTTATAAAAGTGTGTGTTACTAAGGTGAATGAAAGAAGTGAAAAGACATTATACAATTATTCGTTTGTGAAGAATCGTGATGTTGATATTGAAGAGAATAAAGGCTAGTTTTCTCTTTGAATAATAATTGAACCGCAAGCCACGTTATAGAACTTGGTTCTCGTATGGACTGGACTCGGTGATGGACTCTCGTACGTGTATGTGTGTCTCGGCTTCGCTTCGGCCCACATTTTCATGATCATCCATCAATGCCACTGTTGCAGGAAATCAGCATAGTTCGTATCAGGGCCTGATGCCCAGAGTTCACTAGATTAGATTTTTGTATCGTCTATCCTTAAGGCTGTGTTAATGTTCCTCACACACTCACAAGCACCACCCTCTTCCACTTCCACCTTCTTACCAGATTTCCAGGGTGCCTGATCTTGAGAAGCTTGGTTGATGGTTCGCGTCCCTTAAAGTGGACCGATGATCTGGTGACGATCTCGTGGGAATCTGCTGGTTGCGAGTAGCACGGGATAAGCCGATGTGGTCGCATTTAAGGGAGCCTCTGTTAAGCAATGAATGTCTTACGGCTGAAATGGTAATGATGATGATGCATGATTGCTAGTGATGGGCCGACTATAGTGTTTGCCGACTAACCGACTAGCCGACTAATCGGTTTTCTAATCGGCAATGACGATCATTCTAATACCTACTTGTCTGTAACTTTAGATTTAAAATATTTGTATAGGACTTTTTTAACACAATGTAGTTTGCATCTGATGTTTACATCTGACTTAATGAATACTTACTTACCATTGCCATGTTATTTGGTTATGTATGTGCCATATTTCGTTGATTAATGATGTTAAGTTAGCTTAATTACTGACTGATGAATACATTCCTATATTGTAAAGACTGTAACTTTAGATACCTACTCTAAATAATGTTTAGAAATTATAAAACAAGTACAAATTATTTGTTTTATTTCATTTGTTATGTGCCGATTATAATCGGCATATTTTGCCGAATAGTCGCCGACTACAAACGATGCCGAATAGTCGGCTTTCCCGACTAGTCGGCCCATCTCTAATGATTGCGTATAATATTTATTAAAAACATGCTCATGGGTACAAAGGAAGCCTAATCCTTTCTAAATTCAAAATAACATATCACTCGCTTCATTAAAATCGAGGTATGCATTCACGCAACATCGACCATGAAAGTGACCGATTTCTTTGCGCATAAATATTACAATGAGATAGAACTATTTGGAAGTCTAACAAGTTTTGCAATTCCTCATGGCAAACGACTTGTAGTAATCGTAACTAGTTGAATAAATATTAAAGTTGCAGTGAAAAAGTTTGGGGGGTGATAGATACATCGTTATGGGTAGATTACCACCTGGATACTCTTTTTTTGAACAATGTTGGTATCAGGCTACGTAGGTCTTTTGTAGTCGTTACGGGTTGTAGGAATCCCGAACGTCTGACAAACAGGGGTTACCAAGGGGATTCATGTTACCCAGGGGTTGTGGAGGTGTGTTGAGGTTCAGGTGCAGCTGGTTCAGCTGGAAGCCGACTCCAATATAGTCGAGAAAATGCTATGATGGGGTAGAAAATGTTTAGATCAGACTCCATTGCAAGGTTACAGCTGAATGTCAGTATTTTACAAGGATCGACTGTTATTTAGATCTTGACAATGGTCTTTATTAGCGATAGTTTTATTTATGGCTCCAATTTTTACTTTACCTTTGTTTATGTACACGTCTACACGTTATACACAATTATCCACATTAACGAGTTCACTGAATCAATAGTCGTAATATTAGACATTATTTGAATTTTTTGGTTGATTTGCTAAATAACACGATATGTTATTTGATGGTACAGCTGTACTTACTTCGTGAATAATTGTTACTTTGGGCTACCTGCGTACTTATGCAATTTATTTCGCTGAATGTCACTGATAAGTTTAATTGAAATGAATTTTTGTTTTGCAAAATTTCGAAATACTCATATGAATCTCATCGGGGCGTAGCTAGTAATGTATAAATAAGTAGCACTTCGCTCGTGACTTCGTCCGCGTAGATTTTGTATTTTCCGCTACAAAATTCAACATCCCCTACACCCCCATTTAAAAGTAGTTTTTGAAAATTAATAATTACACTCTTTATTTTGTTTATTTGGAGTTTATTGATCAAAATTTCACTTCCCTAGTCCCAGTAGTTTGGGCTGTGCGCTGATATTATGCCAGTCTGTCAGTCAGTTTCTCCTTTTTAGGGTTCCGTAGTAAACAAGAACCCTTATAGTTTCGCCATATCCGTCTGTCTGTCTGTCTGTCCTCAGGTTAGCGCAGAGACTGTTAGTACTGGAAAGCTGTAATTTGGCATGAGTATATATACTAATGACGCCGACAAAGTGGTAAAATAAAATCATGAAAAAAAAAATTTTTAAGGTACCTCCACTACATGTAAAGTGGGGATATCTTCTTTTTTTTTTTGTCTATCCCATGGTGTGATCCCAAAAATATTGTGAGCTTATTGTAACCATTTTTGGATTGAAGGATTCGTCTGTGAAATATTAAGCTTTAAAGTGCTAATTTTTGTCAGAGGCAAGTGTCCCCCCCCCCTGCCAGCTAAACGGTAAGTTCTGGATATGTGGAAAAATTCACAGCAGTAGTATATATGACGGAATTAAAAGGAAAACTATCACAACTAAGTGGGCTCTACTAGTTAACGAGTAATTATCGACCAACTTAAATTTGTAGTTGCAAAAACCTGTTCTACCATACATTTTGTATGGGAGAACATGTTTTTCAACTACAATGTTAAGTTTGTTCTTGGGATTAGTTCATTCCAGCTACGGAACCCTTCATTGTGCGTGGACCGACACGCACTTGGCCAGTTTTTATTTATTCGGATAGTTTTTTTAACGGTAACTGAACATTTCTCATCAAACTTCTGCAGTCCTCTTCCGTCCACTTATTGTGTCGATTGTGCAAGCGCACTTGTCGCAGATCCCGCGACCCGTGGACGCACGTCGCACCAACCTGAAGGTCAAGGTTAATGATTTTCACGTACGATACAACAATTAAAAGTGTTAATTAATGTTGTAGACTATAGATTGACTTTTGTTTATAGCACTTTGATTGCTTTCGGTTATGGGATCGAAGTTTGATTATGAGGGTTAAGGTCAATGGAGCTGGAACTCCGTGGTTAATAGACGAACTTGCGTCTTGATATCTACTGCACCAAGAATACGATAAGTATGATTATCAATTATTTAAATTCAAAGCTCAATACATAACAATAAAAGAAATTATTAATCACATAGGTCATTCTGCCTAGCCTTTTCCCAACCATGTTGGGGTCAGCGTCCAGTCTAACCGGATGCAGGTGAATACCAGTATTTTACATGAAGCAACTGCCTAAAGACTTTCGGGATTCTGACGATTCGTAACGACTGTCAAAGATCCCCAAATGACAGCCGGGACCAACGGCTTAACGTGCTTTCCGAAGCACGGAGGAGTCTCGGTATGTAAGGATGGACCAATCCCGGCAAGCGTAGCTTAACCTGATGGACCGACCCGTGCGGCTGTTATTACTTAGCCACGAGCTCCTCCTTATCAATCAAATAGGTACTCGTAAAAAATACATGAGCAAATAAATCTTACTTCGAAGTGACTTGGCTTAAAAGTATCGTTCAAGCAAAAGAAGTTCTTATAATCCGATTCTGAATGAAACTTTCCAATATTTTGGTCTCGAATTGAGTTCCTTTACCTTCATGGACTTTGCGACCAAGTTTAAAGTTCAGATATTTTTTCGGCAACTGCTAAAGGGTATTCAAGACATTAGTCATCAATTAACGTCTTGCGGAAAAATATGTTGTTTTCTTACTGACTAAAATCCGTTTCTCTGCTATCATGCGTAGTGACATGACATCTATGTCATATAGTCTAGGCCTTAGGAGATTCATGAAGAATTGTTTTTCAAAAATAGGTAGGTAGGTATGTACTCACGAACCCCTGTCGCCTACCTTTATACCCAACATAGAATTATCTTGGGCATATTAAAGACGATTACATTTTTCTGTTGACTATTGTAGTAGGTATTTTGTTTAATTTTCTTTAATTTTGGACATTTGAATTAATAAGAAGATAATATTATTTTTCTTCTACTAATCTATTTTAATTGATGCTTGATGTGCTTAATGCTGTACCTAAATTATATGTTTTAATTTACTGTAATGTTTCACAAATTAATTTCAGTTAGTTTAGTAATAATCAATAGTTATAATAAATTAAATAACTGATCAAATGTTATTATAATACATATTTGTACGTCGCATGACTGTGATCCTTTCTCCAATGTACTTAACATCTTGCATGCTTTGTGTGGCATACTCATGTTTCGGACAAATAAATGATCTATTCTATTCTATTCTATTCTATTCTATTCTATTCTATTAATGTCTTGAATTTGTCAATAAAATAAGCTTCTTCAGTAAGGAATACCTTGCGTACAAGTTAAACGGCTCGTACCTGACCGGACTTTTAACTTGCATTTTAATTACTTGACACTTGTTTATTTTATGCTCTAGGAAAATCTAGTGAGAAATATTGCACATTGTAAAGTCTTACTTGTCAAGATTGATGGGTAACACAGTCTGCCAGATTGTACATAAAATGATATTGAAACATGTGCCAAGTATTTTTTTCTACCTATAACTTATACTGAAGTTAGATTATTTTCTCGTAGAAGGCACCTGGTCTCTCTAGAAGAGACAAGGCTCTTAGGACTGGGATCTTCAGTGAAGGGCAAGTTCTGATGCGTCATGCGTACTGACTAAAACCCACCCGTGTTCTTTCAGTTGCCTGTGTGTTACCAGGAACTACGATAACCCTTTCGGACTTTCCCGCTGCTGTATTACCAGCTATCAGCCCAATTATTCTACAAGCAACTGATGCAATGATAAACTGTTTAGTAACAAAACCATCCTACTAATATTATAAACGCAAAGGTTTGTGAGGATGGATGTTTGTTACTCTTTCACGCAAAAACGGCTGAACGGTTTTGAATGAAATTTGGCACACAGATAGTTTATAACCTGGATTAACACAGGGTCCCGTGGGATAATTTCCGACCTCCACGCGGGCGAAGCCGGGGGCGAAAGCTAGTCCTTCATAATTTCGCTACAGAACTGTCAGTTTGTTCAATTAATTGTATATAACGACTATTTATCGTGGTATTCATGACGAAAGTGTTAGCATGGCCTTCACCCAGTCAGCTTAGTGTCTTCAAGTATTTAGCAAGTTATGAGCGAGAGCTAGGATGAGTCGACAGTTTGTTTTTTTGACCTTTTATTGGAGTTCATGGATACTCCTTATGATGAGCACCTGTGGAAGTGGTTTTGGAGATCACCTAATGTTTTTAGAAGGTTTTTAATAATTATTTAATTACATTATATCAATATAATGATATTTATCAATAGGATATAAAGATATATTTGGACAAAATCTGCCAATCAAATCAAATCGTTTATTGCAATCCATAATGTACACTTACAGATGGTAAAAATAAAAAAGATAGCAACAATGGACCCTGTTGGGCACAGCAAATTTCAAAAGTAGTGAGAGGAAGAGATACTCATTCAAACGGCACAAATATTAATTAAAAAGGGGTTTGATATTAGAAAGGTTGCCATGTATATACTTAATAATTATTATACTTATTATTATATAATTATTTTTAATTTTGCATCCAGGTAATTCTATTTTTTGGAAATTTGAGTAGTTATTGTGAAATATAACATCGCCTTGGATGAATATGTAAAGGTGTTATAATTGTGATTTAAATACATAAATAATAATAAATAATTTTGATCGTTAGTTTTATTGCCACCATTTTTTCATCATCACCATTTCTTTGCTTCGATCTGTCGGCCTTTCTACGCCGTTTTGCTTGCGTGCTCGATTCAAGACTTCTTATCTTTTTCATTTTCATACCCTACCACAAGAGTGTAATTTGGTCAGTTAAGTTTAAGTCCCATCTAATAGGGGGCGAGCCTATTGCCATAATCCGGGCACAAATCCAGACTCCGGGCTGCTACTGAAAAATCCTAGATGGAATACCCCAATATCACTTTGCCCGACCCGGAAATCGAACAGAGGACCTCATGCAAGAGATTGTCATGAATTTTGACAATCATTTTCTTCAATTGGAAGCTTTGGGCACTTTTGGAACAAAAAATAAAGACTTTTACGTACAACTTCTTCTCAGAGTAGTCAGATAGGAAAAGCCGACCTCATCTAGTTTAAAAAATGTGGTTGACGAAGTTTTTGTACAAAGCTACTTACAGAAAATATTTTTTTTACCATTTACAAGCTCCGTTGAGTCTGCCTGAACTACCAGAAGGCCAATTCTCCTACTTAAAAAACGTTCACATCCAAGTCGCAATCTGTCAAACTTGTCAAAAATGTTGGTAAATTGTTTGTATTTTTGACAGATTGCGAATGAGATTCGAATGCGAACGGTACGTTCTTAAAAAATACGGGAATTTCCCCTCAGGTTTGAAGAAATAATTAACTAAGTTTTTGAACTTGGCATCGTGACTCGACGAATGTGAAGATGACCTTAACACTATTATATTTTTTTAATAAGTACCTACTATGCCTCCATGATTGCTGAAATCAAAGATGACGTACCAATGATGACTTGTCTTTTTTTTTGTCTTCCATTTTCTTTTTAATATACAATGTGGACGCCAACAAGGACGCAGGGTGAGCCACACCGCCCGACACGCAGCGCTCGACTCGCCAACTCGTCGTGTTCGGGGTCGCCACAAGTCAATCGTCATCCTGAGGAAAGACGTGTCGATTTCTTACAGGATTTTTTATTGCTCTTTAGGAATAGTTAAGTGGAATAGGTTACAATATATATTTTTTACGTCTATTGTGTTTTATAATTAATTTCCGGCAAGTCACGCCTGAATCAATTAACTATCTTTGTAGGTAATAATTATGTTGAAAGATTTTTCTTCAGTTAACCTAATGCTATCCCACTGCTGAACAACGGCCTCCCCCATATTTTTCCAATTTTCTTTACTCTGTGCCCTCTCCGTCCAATCGGTTAGTAACGAGGTTATCAATTATCCTTTAATAATGAAAATAAAATTCATTGCAAAATATTCGTTCTGCCAAAAAAGAAGCTTTCATTTTCATGAGTGGTACTAATACTTAGTTAATGATGTGTTGTGAGATTAAGAGTTGCTGCACTGCGTACTGCTTGTAACGTTAACGTTAATTTAACATTTTAAGCAGATACGTACGGTAATATTAAAACATAACAATTCCACGGCCACATCGTGGTAACGTTTAGTTAACAAGAAAAAAATGTTCTCGGAAACTATGCGGTTGTAAAAACCGTGCTCGTAACTATTTGTTTAAAAATACCCCATTGCCTACACGTTCCTTTTTCAACTTTCGATTCTTGACCTTACATTTTAGTTTATTTCTAAGTAGGAGGCCGTAGTCTGGATTTGGGCCAGGTTGATGGTAATAGGCTCGCCCCCCATTACATTCGACTTAAACATGACCGACGAAATGTTAGTGTTAGGTACACCTCTGCCTATCCTTCGGAGGAAACAGGCATAATGTAATGTTATGTTATGTTTGTTTTTTATTAAAACAGTAAGGTCACGGGCAGCAAACTGCGTCTATATAACCGGTAGTAGTCCATTTTAGACGTGTTTCATCGTAAAACAATGGAACACACCCAAAATCAGAATCCGGGCTACTACTGAGAAATTTCAGATAGAAAATCCCATTATCACTTTGCCCGACCCGATAATCAAACCCATTACCTCACGCTCAACGCTCAACAGTAGCGCTTGCGACCACTTGACCAACAAAGCACCATCAATATTGTAATAAAATATATTCAACTAGCGACCCAACCCTTTTTTTTTTTTTTTTTTGGGTGGGAAATCATCAAATAACTTCTCCCGCTCTGGGCGGAGCGGGAGGGCGTGTCAGACTCTTACTGACTAAAACCCACCCGTGTTCCTTCAGTTGCCTGTGTTGCCAGGGGCCACGGTATCCCTTTCGGACTTTCCCGCAACCCCGGCAGGCATCGGCCCTGGTGGGCCCCGCCATTGGTGCTGACATCTCTTTGAGGCGCGCGTGGAACACAACGCGCCGTCGACCCGGGCCTGGTCCTTATCGGGGGCGAGCTACCCATTGCTCACCGCCCGCAAGCCCGCGCCTACGGTGGCCGGGAATCCTCCAAGGAGTCCCGACGCCCAGGGCGTCTCCTACGGCGGCTAGGCGCGTGAGGGCGCGAACTTTGCCTCTCCCTCACGCGCTCCGCCTCCTCCTTTGCGAGCATTACTGCTTCGCAGAAGGAGGTGACGGCTCCCCATTCCCTCTCGCTCCGTACCATGGCCTGGACCAGGGCCGGACGCGAGAGATCTCCACCGCCGATGGCCTCCACGAGGACACGGCGGTGCTCTGCCTAAGCCGGGCAGACCTCCACCGTATGCTCCACCGTGTCCTCCGGGCGATCCACACAATGGTGACACCCGGGCGCTTCCTCCCGCCTTATCCGGAACAGGAACCTCCCGAAACAACCGTGTCCGGTGAGGACCTGTGTCAGGCGGAAGGTGAGGACGCCGTGGCGCCTCTCTAGCCACTCCTCAAAGAGGGGACTTATCGCCGCAGCGACCCAACCCTGCTTTGCACGGTTTTTACGACTTGACACAACAACGAGATTTTTTTATTATAAATATGTCAGTTCAATAGGAATATATTATACAGATAAAGGCTCGTATACACTGGCGCGATATCGCGTCAGTGTGTACGAGCCGTAACTCTTCATGAATAAATTCTCTAAATGATGGTGAAAAACGCATCAAAATCCGTTGCGTAGTTTACAAGAAGAACACGATCACACAAGCAGACACAAAAAACGACTTTAATTTATAATAGGTAGGTATCTATGTATAAAAGATACAACAATCATTAGAATTAACAAGGATTGTGAATCTCGGAGATAGCAAATTGGTGGTAAATACCTAGTTGGTTGTGACCCTGAGGTTGAACTCAGTTGACGTAGATCAATATAATTTGCGGTTGGAAACTTTCAAACGGATGTAAAGATTTTAATAATCAATTCGAATATTAAGTCATCATTAAGAACTTGTTTTTGCCCTTAAATTGGTAGTTAAAAGTTTGAAGTATTAATCTATTTTATGGTATTTAGCCCCATTTACACGATGCAAGTTTCTTGCCCGAGGCATACAATAAAATTGAAGCCACGAATGACTTGCATTGTGTAAATCCGGTTTTTCTCTTGCCCGGGACTAATAGTGATTTAAAATATGAAACAGTTTTCAAATAGAAATACAATTTGCGGAATACGTTAACCGGATCTTATAAGCAGATTGAAAAACATTTAGTATTTCTTCCAATAAGTAGGTCACAAAGATCGTGCATTGCATCAAGAAAGCATCACCAAAGTGTATAAGTGTCCTTATTACATTTTAACGCTAACAAGCAATAATGATCCCTATTTACTCACGCGAACGTTTTCAAAGAAGATGACATTATCAGCAACGGAATTAAAGATAATAACTATATTATTAGCACTGACTCTTTACAGTTCCTCACATGGTGATAATGACATGGTAATGATGGACAAATTGGGTGTTTAACATACCTTGGATTTGACACGAATGTGAATTTTATTTATTATTTATATTTATTATATTTTTTTTCTTTGTTCTTTCAATCAACGCACAGCCTACCGCAGTCCACTGCCGGACATAGGCTGGGCCACAACACCCTGACTTTCGCCATCACATCCAGTCTGACCCAGCCACGCATGCAAGCCGTTTCGTGGAAATCATCTTGTAACTCTACTTTCCACAAATGTATCCTACTTCTACCTGTTAAGAATTTACATTATTTACTATTTAAAAAATGTTTATTAATTGTGCTCGTTCATATCGACTATGCTAACTGAGTTGATTACTAAACGAATAATATTTTTTGTAAGTTGGCAATTTTGGTCGAAAAAGTGAGTCTATGGTGGACGCCCGGGGATGTCGACGGGTATTGATTTTGTAAAGGATCATTGAAAATTATAAGTGTCTTGCGGGAACACTGTTCAATTCAATATAGTGCGTTTTATTTTAAAATACCGATCTCTCAGAATAGATCGACTGGTGTTTCCCAGTCGTTTAGTAACAAATGTTTCATTTTTATTAGGTACTGTATGATTACACAGAGAATACATAAAAAGAGAAAAATAAGATATTCCGCTTAGTTTCTTATAACTTTAGTGTTTTATCGTTTGATTGACCTTCGATCATTAAACCGTATAGGATATACCTACCTACCTACCTACGTGAAAACCGTGCAATTATTCAAAGAACTATTTTTCTTTTACTTATTTTATTAAAAAAAAAAACAATTGTGCATCTTTTAAAGATGCATAAAATTATCTTTTAGTTGATGCGAATTTAGTAGGTACTAAACTATGATCTGCGTCATTCTCAGAACATAAATATTAAGTAGGAGGGTAGACCATATTATATAAATTAGAGATTTTAATGATCTATAGATCATTAATATCTCTTACATAGTTCTGATTATTACACATAATTGATAATTGGCGTCAATGGAAAATTTTCACGCTATCATAATGTAGGTAGGTATTTTGTAATCTAAACTGTTTTAATCATTAGTATAATATTTTTGTCTTGGTATTTGGAATTTCTGAAGTTAATAGGTTCCTACACGTGTCTACATTTACGTTTTTTCTATCTATACCTAAGCATACATCCCTAGTTAAATCATAAAGTCGAAGTAAGATTAGCATTTTTTTTTATGTTGAACTCTTTCAATCAATCAATCTGCCTAGTCTTTTCCCAACTATGTTAGTCGCCTTCCAGTCTACCCGGATGCAGCTGAATACCAGTATTTTACCTGAAGCGACTGCCTATCTGACCTCCACAGCCCAGTAACTGGGTAATACGATACCCCTTGGTAAGACTGGTTGTCAGACTTTCGCTTCTGCTTCGGCTTCTGACGACTCGACAGACAAAGATCCACGAATGACAACCGGGAGTGCCTTAACGTGCTCTCCGAAGCACGAAGAACTCTTTTAATAAAATAAAATAAATAGCAATAATATTATTAATTTATTCCATCGTAATTAACGTCTTACCTAGAAAAACATAATACATAATAATTTTCTGACTTTTTATAAATTCAACATGACTTTGCTAATTGCTAATTTATTAAAATGAATACCAATATAACACAAAGTCAATTTCATTGCTGCGCCTATGAATCTGGCGTAGGTTACTGGTGACCAGAGTCAAGCACAAGCAGGGATCCACCGTTGTGGGCACGGTAGGCATGCCCACGATGGGCATGCCCACAACCCTAATTGGGGTCGATAGGCTGATGTACACAGGACAGCCACATTGTGTGCGAGCATATAACCTTACCAAAGAAGACTGGGCAAATGTGGTCTTTGGACTTATAGCCATAATTATGGTTTTGATATTTAATGTATCGATCGCGAGCGAGTCCTAATCCAAAGTGACCACAACCTTTTTTGAGGGCTGGATCCGCTCCTGATCAAGCACTATCAAAGAGAGTCAAGTTTGAATTGGAAATCCAACGCACAATAATATCCTAAAAATAACATATTTTGAACACCCCGATTGGAAACTTGCTCTTACATTATACCAGAGTTTACATACTCAAACTCAAACTCAAAGCATTTATTTCAATTAAACCATTTACAGGCACTTCTGAATTGTCAAGGAGTCGGTCAGTCAGAAAATATGAAGCTAGTTGCCCATTCCAAAGCGTAGTAGGTACCTATGGAGAACGGGCAAGAAACTCCACGGACACTCTTTTAAATCAAAAAATTGTTACAAAAATTGGTACCTAACATCATTCATGTTGAAATTACTTATACATGTGAGAACAATGTAGAAAGACGTGCATGATAAAAGCGTCCGTTGATATAAATTATAAAAATAAAAAAAACAATTCAAAAATTAAAAATAAGCCATGGCAGCTAAGAGATGACCATCATACATCATAACAGTAAAAGTAGGTACTGTAGAGGTTGCGCGCTATGAGCCACCTCATGATACTGGCTGGACGCCGTTTAGTTCATTCGAACGTTCGATATGTTTGAATTATAAAAAGAGATATACTTTGGTTCTACGCGGAGAACGTCAATCATAGATTGACGGGCTGATGGTGTAGACCTTATTAAGATGTTATGAAGTTATAGCTTAATTATATTATCTAAAACAGTCGTCTGAGTGTTATTTGCGCCCCCGCGCACATATACCTACACCTCAGCCCTCACAGTACCCACATTGCATGATATATTCGAGATCAATGTGCAAGAGCTTATTGTTTTACATACATATGAAGTTAGATATGGCTCAGCTATGAATTTTTACAAGAGATGCTTCCTCTTTCAGTACATTTACCTACAAGTGAATGTGGTATTAGCCTCTTTTGAAAATACTTGTAAAGACTTCCTAAGATTGAATATAAATTGAATAATGATTATGGCTGACCTTGTTAGGTACAGTCTGGTGTAGATGTCCTCTGGAGTAGATGTCTTCATATCGAGTGTAATATCCGTTAGTATCCATTCCAATACATTAGTTGATCGGTCGTTCAAACCGCATCGTTTGGGCGAGCGATTAGGGTCGCAACTAACAAGGTCTTCGATAAGGTAAACTTTATAATACTCTCACTGTGCTCTTAAATAAAAGTAAGTGACAATTGTCGTGTAGGCAAAACATAATTGTACTGAATATACATATATACATACGTAAACTGGGGTATGAGTGTGTGTATGAGTTAAGATAGTAGTGTTGGTGTTGAGTGAGAGTGTGTCTGAATGTTATACCTGAGGATGTCTAATTATGTGGATGTTTGTGATAATGGTGCCGATTCTCTTGTTCACAAACTAAACTAAATTTAAGTTCAGTGCATCTTTTTCTTTCTATTTCATTAAGAAAAGGACAGAAGATACATTTTAGTTTAGTCCTGTCAAATAAGTCACTACTCCATACAAGTTTAGACGTGATTAAAAACTTGCCTACTAAAATTACGTCAATTTACGTCAGGCGCTGAATAATTTGACAGGACTAAACTAAAATATATCTTCTGTCCTTTTCTTAATGAAATAGAAAGAAAAAGATGCACTGAACTTTTTAGTTTAGTTTGTGAACAAGGAAATCGGCACCATTATATGTGGTATGTGATGTTTGTAATGAATGAATAATAAATATTTACATAGAGATATGAATCAGTACCTATCAAAGCGCTAGTTTTTTTTTTTTAGATTATGAATTTTCAGTCAAATAATAGTAAGTACAGGCTAAGAATCCATTTAATAACCGTAATTTTGCATTGCATGAAATGTGGTTCTACTCCACCACTACCACACCACTACCCATAATATTAAATTATCCTTTCGGGGAAAGACACAGGCGTGAAGTTATATATGTAGTAATCTGCCCGATAACTTAATCTGAACTTGTTCGAAGGTCAAGGCACACACACAGGCCCTTGACACAGGCATTTAATTTAGATAAAATCGTCTGCCCAATACAGAATAAATTTCCAGTTTCCAAGAGTGGGGGTAAACGTAACTATTTATCGAACTACTTCAGATACGGCGGATATCAGTATTGCATCATGTAACGTATAAAAATGTTGCAACTTACACTTGACATTGGATCGGTGGTGCTTATGTAAGGGACGCGGGGAGCTCATCGGTTTTTAAATGCCACATGTCATGGCTGTTGATAATCGATCACTCATATTTATTTGATTTCCGAATCGTTTAGGCGGGATTCGGACCTTTTTTTTTTGTAATTTGCAGATGAAAAGGACGTAAGACTAAAAAAAAAAAAAACTCAAAGCATTTATATCAAATAAACCAATTACAGGCACTTTTGAATTGTCAAGGGGTCGGTCAGTCAGAAAGATGAAGCTAGTTGCCCATTCCAAAGCGTAGTAGGTTCCTATGGAGAAGAACAGGCAAGAAACTCCACGGACACTCTTTTAAATCAAAAATATTTGTTACATCATTCATGTTGAAATTATACATGTGAGAACAATGTAGAAAGACGTGCACGTTAAAAGCGTCCGTATAAAAATAACAATTTAAAAATTAAAATAAGCCGTGGCAGCTAAGAGATGACCAGTCCCTACTGACGGCGCCCGTTCACGAACATGACGCATGAATCAGCACCATTTAGCTCAACCATTTTGAAGGGAACTTAACGATCCCACACACATAATTCTTCGAAATCATAATGATCTACAGAAACACTAATACTGTACCCATTGCTGTGACAGAGGCCTCCTCTCAAGAGGAAGTGGAGCGGCCCAGTGCGGGTTAGTACATTTAAATAATTGTCACATGTCTTCAAATTTTTGGCTCTAGGCATGCCAATTTTTCCTCGCGCTGTTTTCCTCACCATTTTGAGTTTCATCACCACTGTGATGAAATTATTTACACAAAGTAAAGTGCCTGCCTGGGTTTTGAACCCACGACCTACAACTCTTAAGTTATGGCCGTTAGGTACCACTGGGCCCCCACTGCTCTCTATTAGTCATTAATTAGGATAATAACTCCTTTAGGAGGCATACAGCTTTCCAATTAAAACTTTTGAAGATTTTGGACACATTTTCCTACAATGAACTATTCAAACTGCTTTTGGTAAGGTTAACCGCATATGAGTGGTAACAATTTGCCATTGAAACGGCATCATATGGTAACAGTAAGGGTTTTTTTCGTAGTTCAAGTGGTACCAATATACGGTTATGGGGCTGCCTCCACGAGCGAGAGAATCCCGACGGATCCGCGGTTCTGCGTCAGTTAATCTTCACGAACGAGCGATTATTCCGCCAGCATATAGTCGCGACTCGTAACAGAATCACTGCGTGTCAGCGACGACTTGTAACGAAATCGCCATGTTTCCGATATCTTTGGCTCCCAAAAGAAGTGATCGCCGCGCTCTCGCTGCGGGCGCGCCGCCTGTAGCGACGAGCGCGCGGCGATACGATGAAGTTTCGCTCGCACTCAGACACTTATCGCATCGCCGCGATTATCTCGCTCGTGGAGACGGCCCCTAAGAGAGTATAGAAATACGTGGCATGACGATAATATCGCCGCGTTTCTCTCGCTCGTGGTTCCGGCCCCTATGTGTTGTTATGGACATTCCGTCTTTTTTATTTAATGTAGAACTTTGCTCTTAAATATTAACTCCTGTCGTAATATACAAACAAAAGCTATTATTTTTGAACAAATAGTAGTTAAACCCATGTGTTTTATGTACACTATGGATTATGGATATTTACTTAAGTTTTAAAACAAGTTACTGGAAAGAACACGGACCTAAAATAGCCAAGCGTTGTGTCGTTATAAAGATATATTTAGGTATGACAGAAATGATATGAGTGTTAACATAACATCAAGCCTTTTTACACGAAAGGTAAGGCAGAAGCATACCTAAAGTACAGCAGCTTTCGCTACCGAACCTGTTGCCATAAACCGAGCACAAATCCAAACTCCGGCTGCTACTGAGAAATTCCTGACAAATAAAACCAATAAAAAATTTCGGGACTTGGAAATCGAACCCAAGGCCTCACGCTCAGCAGTCACACTAGACTAACAACGCAGTTAGTTAGCCAAAATAAAATTGTATTGTATCCCATTTCTAGACAGAGAAAGTCATGGTAATATATTTTTATGATCGTTGAACAAAATTATGTCAACCATAGTATAATTCATTGACCCATACCATAGCAAGAAACGTCGCACCATATCTGGCATCCGTCTATATATCACAGTGTTAAACAACTAACCTACCTACATCGAATGGAATTTTTAAAGAAATACGATAGGTATATGTCAAAATATATAATTGAGATAAAAATTAGGTTAATAATTACCTATAATTAACTCCGTAACAGCCAATGGCTTGATGGCCGAAAGTTTCGATCCACATTCATATTCTCGAGGCTCCCGTGAGGTGGTTGGATCGACGGACCCGTGAGGGGGTCCTGTCTCTGCAGCCCGAACCACCGGTAGCTTGGACCCTGCTCCCGACACCGGCGGACCAAAATTGTTTTTATTTTGATTTTAAGAAATATTTAAAAAAGGAATAAGTTATGAAAGAAAATAAATAAAATAATTATTAATTACAATGTATGTACATTTCATTTTAATTCTGAATAAACACATTGAATTATTATGACAATAATTAGACATTAAGAGAAAAAAATGAGAGATCATTTCAAGATGATTTTCATGATACGTGAATTACTTCACAAGGCAGATGTTTATTTACACCTATCTAAGGATATTGTGAGATATATTAGTATCTAACGGTTCTGCTAACTCAAAGATTTAAAAGGCCATTTTTGGATTTGTGACGCAATTGATCAACAACAACTTTCTATCTAACATACTAATAATAAAGTTGAAGAGTTGTTTTTTTTGTTTGAACGCGCTAATTTTTGGCACTTGAAAAAATATTTTTGCATTTGATAGCCAATTCTTGAGGAAGGTTATAGGCTTTTTTAACATCACGTTACGACCAGAGGAGGTGAGCAAAAAGAAAAAAAAAACAGAAAGACGCTAAGTGAAAACGAAGTAATAGCGTGTGGACGATGGGATCCGGGGCGATGCGATCCGATGCAGTGGATCAGGGGCCGAAATTTCACGCGGACAAAGTCGCATGCAGAAGCTAGTAGTGAATATGCAGCGAAGAATGTCAGTTTTCCTTCCACAACAATCTCTAACCTTTGGTCAAAAATAGAATACTTACGATTCTATCAAAACTTACGCAACGCAAAGATCAGATGATGCATTCAACAGCCTTCGCCACCCATATTTGAATCATAACTTCATAATTTGTAGCTGGACTTTGCCTGCTGTTATTTAAGTTTAAACAGTATAATATTGTATTATACATAATCTAAACGGTGGATAATTAGCCGTGGGGACCAAAACGCATGCACATGCTAAGAGATCACGTCGTGGCACGTTGCGACCGACGTTGTTACATATCTATTTTATTTATTGATAACTACACTGGGCCGCAAAGAAAGCGGGTCGGTAATAAAAACCTCAATAACTTCCCAAATATTAGAGCTAGCTTTATGAAATAAAGGCTGTTTTATAGACAATTTAATAGTGAAATAAATGACATAAATGTTCAAGATTATGAAGTTTATGTTTTTATAAATATTCCCTTTAACACTGGTCAGGCTTTAAATTATCGCGCTATTTACTACGGGAGGTGAGCAATATTGCAATTTGTTCGTATTCTTCTATAGTTTACCGCGAATTGTAAAATGATGACTCAAACACCATTACAGATTTAACCTTTTAAATGAGTATCATCCCGCTATACGATTAACTTTAAGGAGCTTCCTTTAAGTACCTACCTTTAAGCAGTCAATCATGACATAATTTATAAGAACGGCTACTTTCAACAAAGCTTGCAGGTTCGGCGACTGCTTTGCAAACCTAAGTTCAATTTCCGACTAATGTTATTTGTGTTGCTTTTTTTTTGGTTCCGTACCTCAGAAGGAAAAAACGGATCCCTTATTGAATCACTTATTTGTCCGTCTGTCTGTCTGAGGAGGTTTCAAGTAAAATTAATATCAAATACCAAGGTATATGGTCCTTTGGAGCTCTAAAAAAATAAAGCTTCTAAGTCTAAAAAAAACGGCCATTCATGCGACATTTATGTTGACACTCGCAAATAAATCAAAACCATAGGGTACACAGTACAAGTAAAGGAAAAACTCAGAAGATCGTTAATTCGTAGTTTATCAATTTTTTTTTTGTTATACAAACTTACATTTGCGGCTGGGGAATTGATCGTGACGTATCTAGTTATATCGTTGTATGGGAAAACATTTTTTTCTATTACAAAGTTATGTTTGTTCTTAAGGTAAATTCACCCCAAGTACGAAACCCTTCATTGTGCGTGGTCCGTCACGCACTTTGCCGGTATTATTTTCCGATGACCATACAAAAATGATTATCACTATAATCATTTATATATTTTTTATATATAATTTTCGTGAGATATATATAAAATCAATTTAGAAATCTAGTCAACGTGGTCTTTGAAAATATATTAATCTGATGTTGGCAAATACAGTTTCTACAACTTATATAGAAGTTAACAACTTGGAAAAAAGAAAACAATGAAAAAAAACCGGCCAAGTTCGTGTCGGACCTCGCACAATGAAGGGTTCCGTAGCTGGGATGAATTTCTCCCAAGAACAAACTTAACATTGTAGTTGAAAAACATGTTCTCCCATACAAAATGTATGGAAGAACACGTTTTTGCAACTGCAATTGTAGGTTGGTCGATAATTACTCGTCAACTTGTAGAGCCTACTTAGCTGTGATAGTTTTCCTTTTAATTTCGTTATTATATACTACTGCTGTGAATTTTTCCACATATCCAGAACTTACTCTAACAAAAATTAGCACTTTAAAGCTTAATATTTCGCAAACGGATCCTCCAATCCAAAATAGGTTTTGAACAAACTCACAATATTTTTGAACGACCTTTCCAACGATACCCCACAAGGGACAGACAAAAAAAAAAAATGAGAAAAAAAAAAAAACCCCACATTACGTGTAGGGGAAGTAACCTAATTTTTTTTTTTACCACTTTATCGGGGTAATTAATATGTATACTCATGCCAAATTACAGCTTTCTAGTACTAACAGTCTCTGCGCTAAGCCGGGGACAGAGAGACAGACGGACATGGCGAAACTATAAGGGTTCCTTGTTGACTACGGAACTCTAAAAAACTGATTTAATATTTTTTTCCAACTCGAAACTTAGTTTTACAGCCATGCCGATTATTTCCGAAACTCAGTGTTTACAATGTTATCAAGATAGGTATTATGTAGTGTAGTTCCAAATACTCTCACATGGCGCTGTTAGCGCTATACCGTAAATAAATATAATGGACAACACAATACAGAGCTGAATTTTCTCATCGATTTATTATAAAAGTCAACCCAAAATAGGGACTGACTTTATCAAAAATTTGTTTCTATCATAATTGATAGATCTACTAATGCATGGTGAATTAAATAAAGCGAGGGTTTTATACTTGCCGTGTGAACGAAACCATAGCGCGATTCAGGATTAGGCCCGAACGGTACAACGCCATCTATCGAGCTTGTTGACAACTTTCAACATTTTTATGTAGTTTTTTAATTTTTTATAAATGATACTTCTGTTAACTTTGTTTGTAATAAAAATATATATCTATGGTTAAGTGAGAGGTCCCGTATGTTTACAATCTACTGATAAATAACTTTGGTGATGGCTGTTCGTCAAACAATAACGCTAAACTAACTAACCTTTTCATTGGGTCCAAGAAACGGAAATAGACGGAAGAACACATTGAGTAAGTACTGTGCTATGAAAGACATCTTCAAGAGTACACTCCCTACTAACTTAAAGACAAAAGTAGAGGTATGACTAAATATTCGTAATAGGTACAGGTATTATAATACAAGCCATATATGATAATATTATATGATATGCGAAAGAGTATTAGGTTACCAGATATTAGTCAAATAATAGGGACGAACGCGTAATAGTCGCCGTTTCACTTCTGTAATAGGTATAGGTACGTGAATATGTGCATATTCACGGGAATCTTGTATTTCATATTAGTATTATGGAGAATATTACGCAGGTATCAATATTAGATTGAGTAGCTAATAATGAATCCGTTCACTAATATTTGACTAATACCCAGTAATTGGTATGGTATCATAATAAGCGATAACAATATTCAATAATAGGATTACCTAAAATAGACCCTAATATAACATCTCTAGACAAAAGCTATGGAGATCTGCTTGTTGCCGTGATTAACATAATTATGACTGTCAAGCATGGTCTGTAACAAAAAAAGCTCTACAAAATTAAGAGTTTGCCAGAAAGCAATAGAGAGAAGCTATAAGGGCCATAAACTAAGAAATATAGTCAGAAACAGTGTAACACTGTCTTGGCAGACACCAAGGCTAAAGACGTAATCAAACAAATACAAACACTAAAATGGAAATTGGGTGGACATTTACAAAGAGTTAGCGAGGATGGACCCAAACCATAACCTCCTGAATGTCATTTTGGGGAAGTTCGATTGCCCGCTCGTCCACATTTTGTGTGTTTACTAACATATTTATTAAGGTTCATGTTGACTAAAAAAATATTAATATTGGTATCTTATCAACAAAAGCGAAAGCGTGGTAGACCCTAAAAGAGATGGAGTGATGACGTATAAGGCTATAAAGGAAAAACATGGAACAGACGAGCTACAAAATGAAAACTGATGGAGGAAGCTTTTACCGCACTAGGTGGTCCTAATAACAAATTAAATTAAAAAGCATTAAAAACATAAAACTTATTATTATATTTTTTTGCAGTCATTCTTCATAAGTGATAATCAGCACGACAGCTGCAACAGCACATTCCAGTTTGTTAAATAACATGTAAACTAATTGATTTCTTTATACTATTAAATGTCATTCACACTTCAAAGACTGCTTGTTAGATAGTTATTTCGAGTGCATGCATAATGTCAAATAGCCATTAATAAAGCATAAGCAATGAAAGAACGTCATAATGGTAATAGGTGTATGAGAAAATATTTCAACATTTATGTGTTGCTAAACTATCTTATACCTAGACTATCGTTCTGTGAACAATGTCTGTTAGCTGTCTATTGGGTCTGCGCAAGTCAAAAAATGTTGGAGCATGCCCGAAGAGCCACCCACAGAGAATCTCATCTTGCTTCTATTTTTTTTATCGATTTTAAATTTTTAATATTTATTTCGTTATCAATGAAAAACTGGTCCAGCATTTAGCTGCCATCTGCACTGACGCCAAGTTAGACTGTCTCTATGAAAATATGAAGCGTCCATTGAGCTCCCTATGTTGTAAGTTGAGCTACAAGATTACTGACACATGCGTGCATTAGCTCATCAGGTTCACTCACATCTCCAGTCCTTTCCTTTAAAGCCTATCTCTGACACTAACCTGCATCGTCCTCACATGCTCTGACCGAGACAGTGTCTAGACTTTAAAAGACACTTTGACTTTTTTTAACCAAATTTTTCGTGTTTTTGTAAACAAAGGAGATGGACCTCATTTTGTGTAGGTACTCCCAGCGTGACTGACCTCTGAGTTTGTAAATATTTTTTTCGTATTTTGTTACACCCGCAGCAGAACCTACATACAAAGAATGTAAATAAAACAAAACAAATAAATTTACTGGTATGTATGGCTTTACAGTATACGCAGCATTCACCATAAAACGAGTTTGTTTGTATGTTTCTTCTCAAGATAATCGGTTATGAAACACCGACCTCATCTAGACTATTTTTTTTATGTTTGCCTTGTATTACAACCAATTTACAGAATTAAAATCACAAGGCGTGATGTTATGTGATAAGTGTTTTAAATCATTTATCACTCGCCACAAAAAAATATTATTATAGTCAAAGACTGCGTTGTCAAAATGTATTGGAAAACTGTTTTGACGCACTGTCCTGACTATAGTAAACTAGCTTCTGCCCGCAACTTCGCATGAAATTTCGGCCCCCGGCGCACCGCGTCGCATCCCATCGCCCGCCCGCGCAATAACTTCGTTTTCGCTTAGCGTTCTTTCTGACTTTTTTTCGTTTTGCTCGGCTCCTAAAGGTCGTAGCGTGATGTTACATAGCTTAAAACCTTCGTCAAGAATTGGGCTACCCAATGTTTATAACAAATATTTTTACATACAAACTAACTCTTTATAATATTAGCATAGATAAAACTGTCTGACTAGTGTCCACACTGTCTCAGTGCATACAGTGAATGCTTCACCTATTGTTTTGCAGTTGACCCAATGAAGACATTTTGTACCAGACTTTTGACCTCTTAAGAAATTCTTGCACCTTCAACGTTTCATTGTTATTGTATTTCGGTTTTCAGCATATTATTATGTACACACTTTAGACAAGGTTTTTTTTTGAGGATTTCGTGGCTAAGTAATAACAGCCGCACGGGTCGGGCCATCAGGTTATGCCGCGCTTGCCGGGGTTGGTCCGTGGATGGGTGACCATCATCTTTAAGTACATACCGAGACTCCTTCGTGCTTCGGAAAGCACGTTGCCGTTGGTCACGGCTGTCATTCGTAGATCTTTGACAGTCGTTACAGGTCGTCAGAAGTCCGAAAGTCTGACAACCAGTCTTACCAAGGTGTATGGTATTACCCAGTAACTGGGTTGTGGAGGTTAGATAGGCAGTTGCTCCATGTAAGAGAATGGTATTCAGCTGCATCCGGTTAGACTGGAAGCAGACCCCAACATATCTAGTTGGGAAAAGGCTAGGCAGATTGATAGACTTTAGACAAGTTTTGTGATTTCACAAAATCTTGTTCACTGATCACACAGTGAATCACAGAATTTATCTTACTTCTAAGTATATTGAATCAAATTTTACCAGATCCGGCTAAAATATGATAAGTTTATTTCACACGAAGAATGTGTAAGTAATATTTGACCTTGAAAATTAATTGCTTAACAAAACCCAATTTTAGTTTTTTGTGATTTAATACGAATAGACCGGTTGTCTACAGTTAACTGCCATATGAAGAAGGTCCCTTTAAAAAAAACCTGACTTTAAAAATAATATTTAGGTACTTAATAGCTTTTGCCCGCGGCTTCACCCGCGTAGAAGTCGGAAATTTTCCCACGTGAACGTCTTACGGGAGAAAAAGTATCGTATTTGTTAATCCAGGTCATTAAACTATAAACGGCTGAACGGATTTGGATCACAGGCACTCAATGCCTGTGATCCAAATCCGTTCAGCCGCTTTTGCGTGATTGGGTAACAATTAAACATGTAAACATACAAACTTTCACATTTTTATAGTAGGATGTCTACAAGAAATAAATATTTTAAAGTCATTTTTTTTTTCAATGATTTTAATAAAATGCTCTTTTAAACCTGGTAGGTAATGCACGAGCTACGAACGAGCGATTCTAAGAAACATTTAAACTAACAAGAATTTTAAAAACGTATATTGTGTTAAAAGAAAGTTAAAAAAAATATCTAACGACAATCATAGGTATTTGTGAGCAGCCATAAAATAATAACTCAATCAATCTGCCTAGCCTTTTCCAAACTATCTTGGAGTTGTCCTCTTCTCTAACCGGATGCAGCTGAATACCAGTATTTTACGTGGAGCGACTGCTTACCTGAGCTCCATAACCAGTTACTGGGTCACACGATACCCTTTTGTAAGACTGGATGTCAAGATTTTGGGCTTCTGAATAAGCGTAATGACTATCGTAGATCTACGAATGATAGGCGGGGCTTATTCCCAGGAGCTCCAAATAATGTTAGTCCCGGCGGGTCCAAATTAAAAAAGCATAAGTATAATAATTATTATTAATCAAATCTTTCCCATGAGCTCCAAAAATTTTAAAGTACAGATTGCACAAAAAATTCTATATTTACAATAAAAATAATTTATGATTCAACCAACAAATAACCAGAGTAGTGCGACAATATCGAACCTCCGGTCCGCCGGAATCGAACTATTTGGAGCTCCTGGGAATAAGCCATAGGCGGGACCAACGGCTTAACGTGCTTTTCGAGACACGAAGGGGTCTCGATATGTTATAGATGATCAACCATCCACGAACCAACCGTGGCAAGCGTTGCTTAACGACGACGAGCTCCTTTACCTTACACTAATATTATCATTAAATTTAAAGTGACAAAATTACGTTCAAGTTTTAGAATATATTATCTTCACATTAAACTTCTGACCTCAAATTCTCCAAATTCCACTGATTTTAAATCAAAAATACATTACATTATGCACATTAAATTTAAAACCATTTTTCTTTCTTGCTCCAAATGATATGCGCAATAAAATAACTATTAGGACGATAGAGCGCACTATATTCAAATCGGATAGTTATTATTCGATTACTTAGTCAATTATTGAGTTGAGTTTTGTTTGAGAACATGAGTTTTGTTATAAAATCGTTGTATCGTGTTTGAAAGTTACGATGGGACAGCGAGCCCATACTTTTGTTATGGCAATCGTGTCCCATCGCTAGATCTTAAGGGTTAGTTTAACCTCTAAAACGGTATTTTTATTTGAAACTAACTTAACTAATATCAGATATTTAATACCATATTAATCAACCATACCTGCATCATTGAAGGGCAAAATAACTTAAAAAAACATAAAGTAGGTTGGTACCAATAAAAAGCAAAGTTATTAAAAAATATAAATTTCTAATATATAATTATATGTGAATTCAAATAAATGTTATAATTGAATATACATAACACCTAACAATAATCCAAAAACAATTACCATTACAAAAAACACACTTTTAGTTTTGTTATAAGGACGGTCAGATCGGTCACCGACACCGATGTTAGCTCGTTAGTTAGAGATAATATTTCGCATAATACCCTCGTTGTTATGTTTGTTTTTGTTTCATTTTAACAAGTTCGTTTTAATTATCTTAATTATGTGGCCGATGATTTTCGTGCACGATAAAACCCTAATGAGTTTGTGTACTACTGAATGAATAAATAAAAAATAATAACTTATTCATTTAAAGGTTAGGTAACCTAAGCGCCATTTAACTTTACACTGAACCGAAGTATCTCATTTTCATTCTGCCTAGCCTTTTCCCAATCATGTTGGGGTCGGCTTCCAGTCTAACCGGATGCAGCTGAATACCAGTATGTCACATGGAGTGACTGCTTATCTGCCCTCCACAACCCAGTAACTGGGTAATACGATACCCCTTGGTAAAACTGGTTGTCAGACTTTCGGGCTTCTGACGACTCGTAACGACTGTCAAAGTTCCACGAATGACAGCCGGGTACAACTGCTTAACGTGCTTTCCGAAACACGGAGGAGTCTCGGTATGTAAAGATGGTCACCCATCCACGGACCAACCCCGGCAAGCGCAGCTTAACCTGATGGATCCAGTCTATCCTAGTCACCTTTTAAAGGTCGTCGGTCCATCTAGCAGGAGGGCGTCTCACACTACTCATGCCGATACGCGGTCTCCACTCCACGACTCGTCTGTTCCACCGAATCTTCGACAAACATGGTCAGCTCACTGCCACATCAGCTTGCTTACTCTCCAGGCTATGTCGGTAACCCCTGTTCTTCTCCGGATATTTTTTCTTTCTGGTTATAACCTTCAGAGAAACTCCGCTCATAGCCAGCTCCATAGGGTACTGAGCGACCTTATTTGTACCACTGGAAAATTAAAAATCCGCCATTGTGATTTTTTATATATTTTTTTTTTTTCATTCTGCCTAGCCTTTTCCCAATCATGTTGGGGTCGGCTTCCAGTCTAACCGGATGCAGCTGAATACCAGTATTTTACATGGAGCGACTGCCTATCTGATCTCCACAACCCAGTAACTGGGCAATACGATACCCCTTGGTAAGACTGGTTGTCAGACTTTCGGGCGTCTGACGACTCGTAACGACTGTCAAAGATCCACGAATGACAGCCGGGACCAACGGCTTAACGTGCTTTCCGAAGCACGGAGGAGTCTCGGTATGTGAAGATGGTCACCCATCCACGGACCAACCCCGGCAAACGCAACCAACGACATTATCATTCACCAAAATCGGTTTAGTCTTTTAGTAGTTACGAGGGAACATGGAGACACACATACAGGTCAAACACATCCTCCTTTTTTGGCTTCGCCGCAGTCGGCTAAAAAGGGTAACGCTTTCATCGTCACAACGCTTTCTTTTATGATTTAGTTACTCTCAAAGATTGTTAATTTATTTCATCGGGTCTGTTATCTATCAATTATACATTGTAACAGCGAATCAATTTTCACGCCTCCCCCTAATGACCTAGGCCAAATATTTTTTGATATTCGGATAGCTCATGACATAAAGAGGTGCCTTAAAAAAAAACGCGTTTCTCGGGTATTCAGGTTTAATGCAATATACAACCGACTTCCAAAAAAACACTAGAAAGTGAAAAATAACTTTAATTTCGGAAGTCGGTGTCTTTGGTTTTGAATTTTCGTTAGCCACCGACTTCCGAAAAAAAAAATTGTAAAAAGTATTTATTTTTCACTTTTTAGTTGTCGTACCTACCCCCTACTAGTTCGAATATCACGACCTGCTATGTAAATAAATGTGACAGGAAAATGTTAAAAGATCGTCCATATAGGCTAAGTGGGAAAAATACGTATTAATGAAGCTAACTCAAAAAGTACTCAAGCTAAGTTAATAAAATTTATATGGGACCACCTTGAGAGCATTCCCTTTCAAACAAAAAAAGAATTTTCAAAATCCGTCCACAATTGACGAAAATATCGATGGACATACACAAAAAAAAAAAAAAAAACATAGTATTACGCTACGAACATATAACCTCCTCCTTTTTGGAAGTCGGTTAAAAATACGACGAAAGGACTTCCCGAGAGGAGAGGTTTAGTGGGACCCAAGTGTTCCCCTACACCTCTCAACTTTTCTTTAGATTATTCTTAATTTTCTTATTCCCGAAGCTATTTAGGTATTTTTGATTGTTTGGTTTGATTTTTGGTTGATGTCAATTGAATGAACCAAAAATCATTTTACGGTATTATTTATGATACCGGTCGTATTTCGTGGTTTCTGGTATCTTAATGTTATTATCAGCATGTTAGGATTAGACTGCTTAGAGCAAAGCTTGTCCTTGACACCCACCAAAATAAAGTTTTCCTGTATGTCATCATAACTGATATTTTATCATCACTGATATAACATCACGCTTGTATTCTCCGAAGGGCTAGGTAGAGGTTACCAGTGCACCAATTTTCGCCAGTTCTGTTTAAGTCCATTTATCAGGGGGCGAGGTTATTGCCATCAACCGGGCACAAATTCAGACTCCGGGCTGCTACAACGAAAACTTATAAACACTTTGTTCAACCTGGGAATCGAACCCATAATCTCATGCTCAGCAGTAGCGCTTGCGGACACTAGACCAACGAGGCAGTCGATGCATTTAACATGGCTCACTTAAATTGTCTGACTTAGGGCGGGTTCGACCAAACAGGAATAAATTTTATCCGCGGAATATGCCTTCTCGTCCGAATAAATTTTGAATTGTTGACAGTTTCTCCATACGAAAACTGACAGAAATAAATCTTATTCCGCGGATAAAATTTATTCCTGTTTGGTCGGATCCGACCTTATTTAACAAAATATTGGCCTCAAAAAAAGACTAATGTTTTGTAACTATATCATTTAGAAGAGTGTCCGTTGAGTTTCAAGCCCGTTCTTCTTCATAGGTACCTAGTAAGAAAGAAAGAAAAATGGGTACTCAGAAAAATTCAACAAAATATGAGATCTACAAATACGAGCATAAAACAGACATAGTCAACAGCTGCACGTCATGACTGTGACAAGAAGGCTTCCACTCAGCATGATGCTGTGCTATGGGGGACCCACAGCACAACGCTGATTTTCAGTGGTCACCTACGCTTCGGTCTAGTACGCTTTGAAATGGGCACCTATATTCATATTTCTGACTGACCGACCCCTTGACAATTCAAAAGTGCTTGTAGGTAGGTAAATGGTTTACCTAATTGAAATAAATGCTTAATTGAGTTTGAGTTTGAATCGATTTAACAAGATCACCATAGAAAACGATTACAAGTTATTAGTGAAAAATATTATACGTGTATAGGTAATTACTATCACTTACAAAGATATCGCGTATCGTCACGTACAGTTTGATTTACAGATTTTTTATCGCCGCCCGCGCACCGAATGTTTATTACAACGACGCGGCGCGACTCACCTGCATTTGATTCCGATCTAACGACCCGCACGCTTGCCCGCACGCAGCCTCCAGTGCCGCAACAATTCGAAAAAAGAACACTAACAAATTAAGTACACAATCGAAAAAAGATTGTACTTAAAATAATTATTTTAGAGTAAATAATTATTAGGAAAAATAATTGTACCTATGTGTAATTTTAAAGTGTAGTGCATCATCTGCATAATTATTGCAGTTAATTACTAATTAGTGCAATTTAGGCAGTGGTTTTTGACAGGAATTAGTTTTGGAATTGACAAACATGAATGGTAAGTGTTTTATTATTACATAAGTCTTTGGGAATTTCTTCGCGAAACCATGCAATTAATTATTGATTGCGATTTGAATAACGTGTTCTCATTATGGGTGACACATTCCAGCTTTTTCTTTGATGTCCACATGCCCTTTGTTACATACAGTAACTAATTAATAAATGTCGATACAATTTCTTAATGACATTCAAACCGTTGCATTGTCCTGCAATAGATTTCTTTAATTTATACAAACCTTGTCACATTTTTTTTTGTTTTGTATATTTTATGATTTATCACTAGATAAGTCACACTTTCTAGCAAAATACCTATACAATTTGGTATTCACCTACTTGATTAAAATCGCATTTTTTATTTTATTTTAGGTATTTTACTTGAAAACAGTTTTCTTTCGATACCCTAGTTCTACATTAAAAAACATACTCGTTGAATATTAATATTTAACGTCAATAAATCTAAATAGGTGTCAAAAGGTAACGTAATCTTTTTTTGATGTTTAAAACCCATAAAGTTCCAAAACAGGTTTTTATCAAGTTTTCCTTCCCTATTAGCATTATTAATGTAAAATATTATAAAACGTTGCGTATTATTTCGCGTTGATACCGGCAATAATAGGCATTATGTGTTTTGCATAGAGTTGAAAGTTTCCTGAATATTTTCAGGATAAGATTATCCTGAAAATGCGTCACGCTTATTCGGACTAATCGCGGTAAAACTTAGTAATATCAATTAATGAATAAGAATTATAAGAAAAACGTAAAAGAATATTGTTACTTATCCCTGAAAGAAATACAAGACGACAGCGACGTTCAAACTATGGGATAGGTACTTGAATAAACAAATAATAATATTTCTATTATACTATTATATTGCTTTGTAAGATGTTAAAATTGCATGTATATTAATGCAAATTTACATTCATCATACCAATAATTTGTATAACGAAAATGGATAAAGTAAGGAATCCTAACTTATATTTAAATTATTATATTAATTGTGAAAGTAAGTTTCTTTGTTTGTTACGCTTTCATGTTAAAACGGCTGAACGGATTTGGATGAAATTTGGCATAGGGGTAGACCATGAACTGGGTTAGGACATAGAACTTATATCTGATATTCCCACGCGGTGGAGGCTTATGCGGGTGAAACCGCAGGGCTCGGCTAGTAAATAAGAGGAAGTGTGAAAGTGGCGGCAGTTACAGAAAAGTTGAAAGGAAAAAAGGTTTAGTATAGGCATGTGATGAGTAGAGAGGAAACGCGTGTGACTAAAAGACTGATGAACATGTTGGAGAGGATGCATGGATGGAGAGGAAGGGCCAAACAAAATATGGATGGACTGTGTGAGGTATGATTTATGAAAAAAGGGAGTGAATGATGTGAGGTATGATATTATGAATAATTTTAGCTTTTAAAAATTAAAAAAAAAGCTTTTATCATGCATTGTCACGAGAACCAAACACATATGCCAAATTTCAGCCCGATAGCTTCAGTGGAAGTGGGTGAAATATTGATTGCAATATTCCAGGACATCCATACAAGTGAAGTAATTTTTTTTTTTTTTAAATCTTTTATAATGTAATCATGCATTGTCACGAAAACCAAACATGTATGCCAAATTTCAGCCATTTTGCCAGATTGCAATATTTCAGGACATACATAGGTACAAGTGAAGTTAAATAAAAGCTTTTATAAAAGAAGGTGAATGATAGCGTGACGGTTGACAGGGGAGAATCGAAATAGAAAACGTGTCGCCGACGAAGTAACATGGTACAAGGACAGGAAGATGATGATAAATAATTTGAATAAAATATTCTAAACAAGATTGCAATATACCACGTGTAACGTTAAAAGCGCATAACCTCAGACACCCCTACTGATTTTTAATTCAATTGACCTATTTCAGAGAGAAAAAAAACATCAAAAAAATTGTAAAGGTTTTAGTTATATGCTGTTTTAGTTTTACTGGCAATTCTTTGCGTTGAAATAAAAGCTATGATAATCCCGCGTATGAGAAAATTTAAATTGGTCGACAACAATAATTTGTGTTTGTTTACCCATTTTGGCGGGTTTGCGCATGTGATGGCTTGAACTATTAATAAATAGACACGGCAACATTTTTAATGCAGATTTTTTGAAAAATGTGACCTGTATTAAAAAGTGGTTCAATTGATTCTGCTCGTTATTCTAATCAAACTATTTTCAGGTTTTGCGCATTTAACGTTACACGTTGCTATATTGTTAAAGAATAACCTAGAATGTAGATTCCAAAGGAACGATAAATTGACTGTGTGAAAGATGACAGGCCACAAAGGATATATTATGCTATACAGGGTGGCCGGAACGTTGACGTCCAAAAATAAAATTTAGTTCCCTCGTATCGTGAGGTATCCGAATCACCCCCATGTATTTTCCGCGATTTTTGATTCAGTTACGATAACGACGATGGGATTTAAGGATAAGGGCAAGAGAATGATGACCCTAGAAAGTAGATTTAAACTTGGCCTATCCCAACAATAGGTGCATAAGCCTTGGTCCATTAAGCCTTATTAAAATTCAAAGTAGACTGAATTGATCATTCCATGACCTGTAAATCACAATAGGTTATAAATACTGTGTCCATTGTTTAACTTTAAACGTATGTAGAAATAATAATATATTTTACTAGATTTATAGTGGAGCAGTTTCCTAGAGTCTATTTGCATAGAGTGATTTATTTATCTAGATGAAGATGTCAAAATGGCAGTTAAATAAGTCAGCGGTTGATTAGTGCTTGACAGATGATTTTATAGATTAAACCAGGTTGTTATTATTGAGCCACTGCAAGCAAAAGCCTCTCATACAGATAATGTATAACACACAAATAAAATCAAGCCTGAATTTAAGTCACATGTTGTAGGGGCCGACCCTATTGCCAACAACCGGGCACAAATCCAGACTCTGAGCTGCTACTGAGAAATTCCAGATGGAAAAACAGCAATAAAATAAAATAAAATAAAAATGATTATTATGTGTGGAGCATTTAACACCTTGCTTGCTCACTGGGTGTTTTCAATTAAGTAAATAAAGTGTCCGTGGAGTTTCTTGCCCGTTTTTCTCCATAGGTACCTACTACGCTTTGGAATGGGCAACTAGCTTCATCTTTCTGAATGACCGTCTTCTTTGACAATAAAAAATAATCTAAATAGTTTTATTTAAATAAATGATTTGAGTGTGACTTCGATATTTATCATATTCGATATACTGTAGGTTACAACCTTCAGAAAAATACCCGTCTTATTTTAAAAAACCGTCACAATACATCGCCTCTACCACATGTTGCATGCTTGTTTACCATAAAAAAACCCGTGGGGTTTTTAAACCCATGACAATTTACTATTACTACGTTAGTACCATAACACCTATTCACGACTATTATAGTAACAGATCATTACGGAGGCGCCAAGGCCTCTCTAATTGAAGTTATCAATGAAATAGCCGCAATCATTGCATATTACTTAGCCTTGGAATTTGAATTAAGTTATAATTTTTCTTGCCCTTGTTCGCTTTATCATCGAAATGTTTTAATCTAAATAAATCATTTAAGATAACTAACTACTAAAAATAATAAAATAATAAATCCAATTAAGTCTTTAAAAGTAAAAAAAGAATTAAGAAGGATAAGGAAGCATCAAATATAATGAACTAATATAATACCAAGGGATGGAATAGCAGATAAAAGATTTGTAATAACAGTTGCCCATCAAAATGATATTTGCCCTCATGGTATCATTATAAGGTACATGTATCAAAAGAAATAATAATATGTAGTTTTTGTGACCCCCCATGGGAAGCAGGCGTGAGTTTATGTATGTCATAGTTTAAGATTAACCATTTCAATAAAGTTATTGGTTGAATCTGCGAGCATTTTGTAAGTTTTTACACGCTTTTTACACCTAAAACTAAATATTCTGTGTTACCATATATTTTTTTACAATTTATACCAATGTTTAAGAGCTAGTTAGTTTCTTAAAAGAGATATTTCATGAAATATTTGCGAAGTTGGCCACTTTTTTCTTGGAGTTTTTCATTTTTCTGAAGGACACAGCATTAGTAACTTCTATTGGACTGTCAAAACAAGCCGTAGGTTGAAACTAACAAAGGATTAGACCACAACACTGTAAATAGCTAAAATTACCTACACATCTCCTGTCATTTCATCACAGATTGTAGCTTGTATTTGATTGTTGATTGAATAATTGATGTCTCTGATCTATGTTGTGTTATCACTTGGTTCTTAGTCACTGTCTACATGTTTATGAGATAGATTAGACATTTTTATAGTCAACCATTTTTTTTACCATTTAATTTATAGTTCAAGGATTACTAATAATATTGATGATTGCTTATTTAGTATCAAAATTAATTTCAATAAGATCAAACATTCCAGATCTTTTTTCTTTTTAAAAAGACGAAAAAATAGGCATAGGCGTTTATTATTATATATTATATTATAAAAAAGCTAGTTTTTAGGCCTATTGCTCTTTTATTTCGTTGAAATTAAAATACAAGGACGGATAGGTTATAAAACAGTTATAAAATGCCAATTCGCTAGATTTTAAAACATTCCTACCTATTTAATATCAGATAAACATATAAATAAATACTTTTGCAAGACCTCAGTAAAGCGCAATCTATATTATGACTTACACGCAATAAAAAAGAAACAAAAACAAAACGATTTGTAACGTTTAAACGTGGATTTCTCACACTAATTTCTCACGGGGTCAGAAATGCGAGGACGTAGCGAGTTCAAGTTGCATAATGTAAACAAAAAATCGGTTTAGTAGACATTGGACTTATTCGCGAAATAGCGTGTAGTCGTTTATGGACTTATTCGCGATATGCCTCATTCTGAAAATGCACTATTCGAGAAATAACCTATTCTACTTTGGACTAATTCGCAGAAAGACATTCTTAAAATAAAAAGAATTACTATTCTCGTGGATTGATGGTCTAGCAGGTGCAAGCTAGGATAAAGTACATAGGTACTGATTGGGTTATTTATCATAATGATTACACTATATATTGTCCAAATAACCGTGTTTTTTTTTAGCTTGAATTTAATCGAACCTCTAATTACTCACATTTTGCGCTCCTATAAATATTACTGAACACTCTACCTACGCCTCTTTTTATGAACCTCAAATAATTCATTTTCGTGTCCTTAAAATACTACACAGCCAACTAACTTCTCATAGATTATTCTAGTTCATTGTAATATTGAATAGGTATAATCAACAGTATATAAAAATTGTGTATTAATTATGATTTACATTACATTTTATAACAAAGGATACTTTTTCAAAAATTATACCAACCGTACCTTTGATTTTAATAAAATAAGTTGGCATAAATTATGCAAGACTACATTTATTTAAAGTTACAGAATAATTAAAATCCAAAATAAAACGAAATAAACGAATAATAAATTATCTATTATAAGCACTTCGATTTGAACGGAATTAGAATAATACAAATGCGTAAAATACCTTTATTAAGGTGGAAAAGTCAGGGTAGCCCGCGAAATTCAAATTTTCTTACGTTTTTTGCAATTTGCAGGTCAGTATTAGGTTGTATGTTGATTAAAATTTGATTCGCGACCATAACAAATATGGCCATAAGAATCAGCCGTTTATTTTCCCAAATAAATCCTAATTAATATGAATAAATCCTAATTAATAATAATGCGAAAGTGAGATTGTTTGTTTGTTTGTTACGCTTTCACGCTTAAATAGCTAAACACATTTGGATGAAATTTGGCACATGGGTAGACCATGGCCTGGATTAGGACATAGTATACTTCTCATCCTGATATTCCTACGGGATCGAGACTTATGCGTGTGAAACCGCGGGGCGCAGCTAATATATATTAATACTATAAATGCGAAAGTGAGATTGTTTGTTTGTTTGTTACGGTTTCATGCTAAAACGGCTAGACGGATTTGGATGACGATTTAGCACATGGGTAGACCATGACCAGGGTTAGGATATTGGATACATTTCATCCCGGTAGTACGTTTCTGAGGGTTAATTTCCGACCTCCGCGCGGGCGAAGCCGCTTGAAACAGGTAGCAAAAAAAAAAAACATGTTTTCCCTGTCATAAGATCCACCTGTAACGTAGTTCACCTCGTTAGGAAAAGTATTAATAATCAATTATAAATAACATGCCAATGAATGACATTCCATTGCATTAATTAACTATTTTATGTAAAATTCCACGCAGTTCCATGCATTAAGGCTCCCGCAGACAGGCGCGTCGCGAGTCTAGAAGAACATTTTTTATGAAAACTTCATGAAAATTGTTCTACCAGAATCGCGTCGCACCATCGCGGCGCGTGAGTCTGCGAAGGCGCCCCAACTCGCACTGGGTCCGTGTGGTAGACTATGGCCAACTCCCTCTCATACAAAGGAGGCCTGAGTCGCAGCTCAGTGGAAACTATAATAAGCTGATTATGTATGCGTAACATGTGTACTTGTCTCGAATATCCTCAAGGTAATTGATGTAATGAGGAAATCCGGAGGCATATTGATCTATTTCAAGATTTTTTCAAATTAATTTTATCTACTGCTGTAAATTAAAATATAATCTGCTACTGTTGAAAATATAATCTAGTTGACGACGGCAATATGACATAGGGCGGATTCGAACAAACAGGAATAAATTTTATCCGCGGAATAAGATTTACTTCTGACAGTTTTCGTACGGAGAAACTGTCAAAAATTAATAATTTACTCGGAAGACAAGGCTTATTCCGCGGATAAAATTTATTCCTGTTTGGTCGAATATACCATAGACGTGTACCGCAAGGGTTGGATTGAGGTAGCTCTGGAAAAAGATGCCTGCAAGGATTTGGGGAGGACTTTGCTGAACGGTGGAACCGTGTGGGTTAACTTATAAAAAACTTGTCGTATAATGTTTGCCGTATTATGTCTATGCATAAGATTGGCATGATTACCAACCCAGCAACATAGTGTTGAGGCATAATAATTGTCAAATCACATATTATCATTCTTAGATAAACAGTGTTTTACATAAATCGTGACTTATAGAATCGAGTCGTGTAGAAATGTGGCAACACCACACGAAACTGAGGTACTGATTCGTGTAAATCTAAAAGTACTTATTTCGATATATGTTACAAAATCGGATACCGTTTTTCATAATCTGCCAATCATTTTGAAATATGTTAAATGGAACATTCCTATACGATGTTCGATCAGCATCCTAATTGCGTAACAGACTTAGTCAGAATCCGAAGGACTTCAAAGGAAATTGATAATACATTGCTTCATATGTTTGCACAATTCGTCTTCTCAGCAACGTAAACAACGTAGTGATTGTTTTTCAGCTATCAAAATGACAGGCTATTGTAAGTGTGTTATCCCGCTGGAGCTCGCAGATTTTTTTTTCTGTTATTACTTCGATCTAGCTTACCAAGAATGTATGCGGGTAGGTATCTATTGTTAGTTATGTGTATATAGTTACATCTATAAAGATCCCATTATGATACAAGTGCGCTCGGTCATTACACTCGAGGTGGTATTATTCACATGTCCTCTGTTCGATTTATGCCATAACACGTGTGACTCCGGATATTGAATTTGACTTTTTGCCGCAGTTGGGTTATAGTTTTATAACTTTTATTAGTTATATTGTGGAACCAAAAACCCTTTTTTGGCGATGTTTTATGTTTTCGCCAATGATTGTTATTTTATCTTTTATTACCTTTTAAATAGTAACCTGTTGCAACAAAGTGTTATTGCATATAATATTATTTTATTGATTAATAAAAATTTAAACTTAATGTTAAACACAGATTTAGCAGAACTTACCTTAGTAACCTACTAATATAATATTAACGGAATAAAATAATAAAAAAAACTTACTATGAAAAATATAACAAGTAATGCAATAATTGTTGTTAAAAATAATTTACACTTTTTTATTTTGTTTTTTGTATTTGTGTTTCGTGAACTGTGTCCAAATAAACTTTATTATTTCTTTCTTTCTTTCAATATTAGGGAAAAAATTCTGATTCCGAAACCGTCCATGATATTTTTCTGAACCGAAAAACGTAAGGCCCTTACCTGACCAAAAGCGATCGCCGCGTTCATAATGTCACTTAGTTGTCACACAACTATCGTGATCTCAACAAGTCTTTAATTACTGACGTTGGAGTAACAACGTTTAAATTAATGATAATGTAAGCATAATAACATAATATTATCATACAACAATTATGTAGGTAATCCATTAAGGAGTTTACACACTTGCGTCAATGAAATAATTGTGTTTGTTGTCTTTGAGTGCACTGTTATCCCATTACATACATTTTTGTAACTGATCAGACAGCTGTGCTGCTGGGGAGTTTGTTGCGTCACTTCTTCTTCCCAGCTAAAGCACTAGGAAGTGGTGAAGGGCGGGCGTTTCGGGGGACAGTCTTATGTAATTTTGACGTTCGAAAAGTGCTGATTCTCAGCCTAGTTTGATGATAGTACTCTTTCCAAACCTATTCATCATTCTCCTACCCTTATTCCAATTTATTTGGAGTCGCGTCTGTGATGTCACATGTCTTTTTCTTCCATAATACTCTATTAGTCGTCATCTCGGTAATCACCCCCCTTTCTAGCCATGTCATCTTTCACACAGCATCATATCATCAGCTTTTCAGCCCTATTGCAAAATTAGAGAATTAGAATTCAATAGGGATATGAATTCTTTAGTCTTTGACATTTTGCAAATTGTATTTCTTTCAGGAAAAGAACCGTTCTAGAACTGTTTTTTTTGATGTTCATTTAATGCTTATAATAACTGCTAAGATACTGATATAAAAAGAGATACATAATTATAATTTTATAATTGATTCAAATGTTTTAGTTTTTCAAGTTGGGTCATGCTTGGTAACTTCCGTTGTGGTATCGGTCATGCTTGGTAACTTAAGCAGCTTATTAAGCTAACTAAATTAATTATATAGAAAAAAAAATGAAGAAAAATTGGTTGTTCTGCACAAACTAAAGGCACATTACAAAAAAAAAAACCCTCGCTTCCCTTGGGCGCTGAGCAGACGATAGACACTTTGTCCGCGGACAATTTGGAATCGTAGGGAAACCCGTTTTGTCCTACGTGCACCTTAGATACAAGAGACGCCCCACCGGGGCGGAGGGGTCTGTCACACTCTTACTGACTAAAGAAAGAAAGAAAATATTTATTTGCGGATAATTTAGGTATACATATAAGTTGGAATATTTGAAAATTGTCCCGATACATTTTGCCTTACGACATGCAAAACGACCCCGGTGTTCTATCTCACATCTACGCCGGGGGTCTAGGGAAAGAATAATTCTTCCGCAACCCCCTACTGCCGCCCTAGTGCCGCGTCAGCGGGCCTCCTCAGGTCGGGGGGAGGAGTGAGGTGTTTAGCTCTCCCCGCGAGGTCTAAGAGGGGCACGCGATGAACATTACGCGCCGCCACCTCGTGTCCTGATGTATGGGGAGTGACAGACGTCTCCGAATCCGTCACCCCTGGGCCCATTAAGGGGGCCCGGAAAAAGTTGTTCTCCGCCCTCCGCCGACGCGACACCCAGTGCGCCTGCTACGGCCGGGTGAGAGGATGCGATCTCTCTCTCCCTTTCCGCAGCCTCGTTCTGCGAGATTACTGTTTCGCAGAAGGATACCACCGCGTCCAAGGACTCCTCGCTGCCGACCATCGCATTCACTTCGGCCAGCAGCGACAGGTCACTGCCTACTCCTGGCAGAACCTGACCTAGCAAATATTCTTTACCTACTCACCTTTTTGACAACAGAAGTAGTAGGTAGGCCAGCCTATTCACTAATCTCACGGAACATTTTCGCTGACAATCAAATAATGAGAAATTAATGATGACATTATATCCTAATGAACCAAGGTCAATTAGTAACCTATGATGAACTTCAAAACATTAGTAAAGCCCTTCAGTAAAATCTTACCCTCTTTTAATAATATAGGAACTGCTGTATAAATATCTAAGGCACCTATACCACCGCGCTGCGCCGACAATGAAGCCACTAGCTATCAACGATTTTCTCGCTCAAAAAACGTAAAAAAGATTGTAGGTCCCGTTTATGCAAAAGATTTACATATTATTATATTAATATTTGATCGCTGACTGATCACTTCACACCGCTAGGGAGTACTCGACAAGAGCTATCAAAGAAAGTTGTTCACTTCATACCGCTAGGGAGTACTAGACAGGAGCTATCAAAGAAAGTTGTTCACTTCACACCGCTAGGGAGTACTCGACAAGAGCTATCAAAGTTGTTCACTTCACACCGCTAGGGAGTACTCGACAAGAGCTATCAAAGTTGTTCACTTCACACCGCTAGGGAGTACTCGACAGGAGCTATCAAAAAAAGAACTCGATTATAACATCGCTCGCTCGGCGGACAGAACTCGTTGCTCGCCAACTCGTTTTTAGTTGATAGCTTTACTCGTTTTTTGTTAATCGTCGGCGGTGGGACAGGTGCGTAATATACTGTTATGCAGATTTTTAGGGTTCCGTACCTTAAAATAATGAAAAATAATTAAAATAATGAATAATGAAATAGAATCATAGAATCATGAATTTTTACAAGAAGCAAGGTCAGCACGGTAAAAGAAAAGTCCGAAAATCGATAGTTTTGTAGTTATCCTAGATTTAAAAAAAACAAATTGCGATTACAATCTTACATTTGTAGTTGGAGAATTGACCGTGACATGTATCGATGTATGAACATGTTTTTCCACTACAATGTTAAAGTTTGTTTTTGGGATTAATTCATCTAAACTACGGAACCCTTCCTTGTGCGTGAACCGGCACGCACATGGCTGGTGTTTTTTAGGGTCAATGTCAGTTTCGTAACATTCGATTTGTAAGCGTTGTTAGAATAATACTAATAATACATAATTTCATTGATTAAAATGCGTGTATCGGAACACGTTAAATTATATTCTTGCGGTTTTTAAGATGAATAATAATGACGCTTAATTCAATCTCATTCTCATTTGAAGATATGTCATTATATTACGGTTTCAAGATAAATATCATCATATTCATTGGTGCAAGAAGACGACACTTTTGCGAGTCAATCTGCCTACCCTTTTCTCAACTATGTTGGAGTCAGCTTCCAGTCTTACCGGTGCTTGACTTGTACTTCCAGTCTTACCCGTGGTTGGCTTGTACTTATTGTCAGACTTTTGGGCTTCTGACTACCCGTAACGACTATCAAAGATCTATGAATGACAACCGGGATAAACGGCTTAACGTGCTTTCCGAGGCACGGAGGAGTCTAGATATCTAATGGATGGTCACCCATTCACGAGCCACCCGCGGCAAACGTAGCTTAACCTTCCTGTAGAGAATAATTTACCTTACATTTCGCAATTGTACTCCTAGAACATTCACAATTACACATCCAGGATATTCTTATCAGATTAATTATTTGATGTCGTACAAAAATCCGAAATCTAATAAATTAGATTCGCCAGCGCACTTAAAATACACGTTATTGCTCAATTCTTTTTTAACTTGTTTTAGAATGACTGTCTTTAAAATATACAAGGTCCAATTAAATTAACTAGCGAAAATCGAACAAAGCCTCTGTGGTCTAGGTGGTTAGACCACCTGTCTCAGACCCAGAGGTCCCGGGTTCGATTCCCAGTGGGGGCAATATTTTCTGCTCGGTTGGGTTGGTGGTAGGGCTTGTCTTAAGTCCGCCTGGCTAGCTACCACTATCTATATCTTATCTAAGTCTGTCGCCATAGCAACAATGTTAAAAGCATTGTTGTGTTCCGGCAGTTAGAGGTAAGATAGCCAGTTCGAGGATCGAGGTTTATGCGGGTGAAACCGGGGGCGCAGCTAGTTTTCAATATTATATACTTAGTTAGGATGAATATATTCCCAGTATATCATAAATCAATAATTTTATAGTTTTAATTTGCTTCAAGGGCACGTTAAAAAGTAAATAAACAGAAAAATATCGTGAGCCTATTAGTTTAATCTCATGAATTTTATTGATCAAGGTTTAAAATATAGATTTATGTTATTATATCTTTTGCAATAGGAATCGTAAAATATGATTTATTAAGAGGGTGTTCGTTTCGAAAGAATAGACGATTTAAATTAAATAATACGTTTAAATAGTTTATAAAAACCATTTGGGATTGACTACTAGATTTTTTTTGTATGTTGTCACTGAAGAAAATACATGTTTCTTGCAGGTTTTATAAACAAAAAAAAACTACTTTCAATAAATAAATAAAACATTTATTTTCTGGCGAAATATGGGTGTACTATAGTTGCAGTTCTGCCAAACCCTTCGTGGAATACATGCGTGTTATGTTGTTATTTCTTTAAGGGAAAATTCGATCAAACTTTTAATACCTAGTATAAGTCTAATCCGTCGAATAATTTTTGAATATTTGACACATTTTCGATACAAAACTATCAGACGTTAATTTTATATCACGCATAAAATATATCTAGCTATATGGCTATTATGGCTTTGGTTAAGGATGCACCTTTGAGCATCCACCTTATATCAGCCCTAATATTGATGGAATGTCAAATCAAATAGCACGGAATCGACGCGGTCGGCGCCGACAGTATCTCGAGATGGCAGTATCTGAGGGCAGTATAAATACAATTTATGGCGTCGAAAGTGCGTTGAACGCCAAAATTCCGTCATGGACGGCCTTCAAAGCCTTACACGTCATTCATTAGTATCGTAGTGAGAGTAAACGGTGACACGCTTGATTTATAAGGAAATTATTGACAATCCCGTCGCTAGCAGCGGCCCCAAAGCGTCTCCGTGCTCTGAAGGTCAAATGTTCTATTGCGAATTAATATCACAGATTAATACAGATATTCGCACCGCAAAAATATTTAAATAAAGAGCGACTCTTGAAACGACACAATAAAGAGCAAATCAGGTCGCACAGTGCTAATTACCTACAGTTATTCGCCTAGAAGTTACCTCTCTTTCTATCGCGTAACTCTTATAACTTCTGACTACGTTACGCTCACTGAATTAGGCAGACAAGACGAGCCCGCCACATACTTGTAGCTTCATACCTAAAATGCGGAGTGCGCCTTCTGTCCTATTCTGTGATAGTACATAATTGCTTACAGCGTTAAATAAATTATCTTTCTTCAAGCAGTACAATTGATGGATGGGAATCGAACTGAATAGGTACCTCTTGTGGCGATCGCCATCTAGCCGCTTTTCTATTGTCACAATGCCGTTATGGAAACAAAATAAAATACTGTACCTTTCCGTATAAAAAGGCTCCCACAAACAGGCGCGACGCGACAGACGCGACTTTAACAATACAATTTGTAAGAAAACTTCACGGTTGAACAATTACCGGGGTCGCGTCGCGCGACAAGTCGCGCCGATATGAACGAGTCTTAAATCAGGTTCAGATTTTTTAAAAGTACGTACGTACGCTCATATACCTAGCTATTGTGGGGGATTTTTTTAGCATCTTTTGTATTTCACTCACTTTTATAATAGTATACTAGCTATACCCCGCCCGGCTTCGCACGGGTAACACTAAGTACTTATCTACGACTCACCTACCCTACCTACCTATCTACCCACCCTACCTACCTATCTGTTTTATTTATATTATGTAGATGTAACCTCTTTTACGATTTTAAAAAACCTTTTTATATCTGTTTGTTCTGGTTTCTGATCTAAAATACTAATGTCACTTGGAATAAAATAAAAAAAAAGATATGTCATTGATTGACTGCAGAAAAAGTCGCTCGCGTTGTTTTATTTTGTGTCAAACGGCGGGAATTCCAATGGGATCTCCCTTCGGCAAAAATGACCTTCAATATCAATTTTCATCCTCTATTGAACCCCTTATGGGGATGATTTTTTATTAAATAATTGTTCCTTAGTGCTTACCTTCGTTATATATGGAAAATTTAATGTTTCTGGACCAATGTTCTCCACCCAGCGTGCAGCGGTCTTGGCTGTGCGTGGTCTATGAGTGAGTGAATTTAAGATTTTTACTAAATATAATATCAAAACAATTATCGTATTTAAGATGTGTGAATGATACACGCTTTTAATGTTAAAAGCGTCCGTAATAAATAGATAAAAACAATTCAATAATAAAAAGCCATGGCAACTAAGAGATGACCCGCCCCAAATGACGGCGCCCGTTTAAAACATGACGCATGGATCAGCACCATTCAGTTAAACCATTTTGTATGATGTTGGATGATGGGTATCAGCGAGACATCTGAGTGAGCATGACATACGCACAGCCGCCAAGTCAATGAAAGACATAATATTACCCGGTAAATGGTGGCTCTATAGTAATAGTACTCACACATGTGCTATGCAAATTATAAAAGGAAATTGAGCTTATACAATGCAAAGCCGGGTGACTACTAGATGCCGGCTAATAGAGAAGTATGGAAGAAAAAGACCGCATTGCGCCGTCCACAAATACATTGGGATAAGGGCAGGAGAATGATGACTTTGGAAGCTGAATCAAATCAGTACCTAAAGCTGCGAAATGTATTTGCTAAAAAGTATAAGATTTATATTTGAATGCAGTCTTTTGTTATAGAATTCATTTTTAATATCTGAATATTCGTCGTCGTATTATTTAAACTTAAATAATACCAAAAATATTACAACCTAAAACCTCAAAAAACTTGATTCAAAATCTATTTATGAACTAGTTTTTATTTTACATTATCCATAATGATCCATAGTGACACAATATGATCTTATATTTGTATCTAGTGAAAACGTATTTTATCGTTATTAGATTTTTATGGAAATTACTAGCGACTCGCCCCGGCTTCACACGGGTGCAATTTTCATGTGAAGACGGTATTCGTTGTGCACAAGTTCTGAGCAGTACTCTAACGAAAAGTACTTAAAGGCTTGCATTAATTCAAGACTTCCTAGAATTAGTAGGTATTACATTAGTAGTATTGAGGAGGAGCTCGTGGCTAAGTAATAACAGCCGCAAGGGTCGATCCATCAGGTTAAGCTACGCTTGCCGAGGTTGGTCCGTGGATGGGTGACCATCGGTATACCGAGACTCCTCCGTGCTTCGGAAAGCACGTTAAGCCGTTGGTCATTTGTGGATCTTTGACAGTCGTTACGGGTCGTCAGAAGCCCGAAAGTCTGACAACCAGTCTTACCAAGGAGTATCGTTATACCCAGTTATTGGGTTGTGGAGGTCAGATAGGCAGTCGCTCAATGTAAAATACTGGTATTCAGCTGCATCCGGTTAGACTGGAAGCCGACCCCAACATGGTTGGGAACATGACATTAGTAGAATTGACTACTTACTTCTTTTTGTTTAAATTTACATAATAATAAAAACCTATGTCCATTATCCATCTGGCAATGTCCTTCAAACGGTGTTTTTTTTTTTCAACTAGTAGCTTTTATTTCGGAGATTATAATAATTATATACACAAACTCACAAAATTCTCTATCTTTCTTTATAATATTAGTATATATAATAAACTGTCAGTCATATACACTTCTCATCAGAAAAATCGAAACACCTTGCAAGTTTATGTTTTGTAAGGATTATCAGAAAAATGTGTATATTTATGACCATATGTCAAATGTCGTTTAATAGTGAATAATATGAGGTTTTCAAATCCTAATGTTAATGTTCTAAATTCAAATGAAATTTTAATAGGTTTCGTATTTTGTTTAACAAGTCATTTTTACCCTGTGTGGAGTATGAAGGAAATTGATAAAACAACACAGGTAAATGAAAAAAAAAAGTAACGTTTATTTAATAACTTGTATTCCCTCCCCGAGCTCTTATTACTGCTTCCATACGGTTCTTCATCGATCGGATGAGAGTCACGATCAAATGTTGTGGCATTCTATTCCATTCCTCTTGGATTGCATTTTCATTTCTGGCTAAGTGTTTCTGGGGCAGGATCTCTTGCACGAATTGGTCTCTTTAATTCATCCCATAGATGTTCAATCGGATTCATGTCCGGGCTTCTTGCTGGCCATTCCATAATGGAGATACCGACTTCGGTAACATAATCTCGTACGTCGCTCGCGGTGTGAGCCCTAGAATTGTCGTGCATGAATATGAAACCGTTGCCAATAAAATGTGCATAGGGCATCACGTGAGGCTCAAGACACTGTTCGATGTACCGATGACTGTTTAGAGCAGGCAGACGTGGCCCAGACACAAAGACAAGCTCTGTCTTACCGTCGGCGCTGATTCCACTCCAAACCGTCCACGAACCGCCACCATAGCTGACCTTTTCTTCAATGCAGCATTGTGCAAAGCGTTCTCCATCTCTTCTGTAGACCTTGTTCCTTCTGTCGTTACCATACATCATAATTTTACATTCATCAGAAAAGAGAACTTTGTTCCACTGGAGGTATGACCAATTTAGGTGCTCACGTGCAAAGTTAAGGCGCGCTCTTCGATGGTCTGCAGTTAATTTCGGCCCATTTGCTGGCTTGTGCGGTACCAGTCCACGCTCTTTCAACCTTCTTCTAATTGTAGAGTCACTTACAGCCACCCTACGTACAACATGAAGCTGCAGCTGCAGTTGAAAAGCATTAAGGCGTCGATTTCGTAAAGAAGTTGTTACAATAAATCGATCATCTCGCTCAGAAGTGACCCGATTCCTGCCAGATCCTGAACGGCGCGTGAACAAACCAGTCTCCCGATAGCGTTTGTAGACTCTATGAACAGATGACAGGCTTAGATGTAATCTTTCAGCCACAACACGCTGACTAAGTCCAGAATCCAGCAATGCCACCACTTGGGCGGCTTCTGCGGGCGAAGTATCCATATGTTTTAGAAAAAGAACTTTTTCAGATGTCCCAAAGTCACAGTACACACACAGTGTACAGAACACAGAACAAAAAGTTTCAAGATAAGCGCTAATTTTTAGTTTTCAAAGATGATATGTACTCCAACTCTAAACACACATTTGTCTCAAAACAGTGAATCATTTCATTTATAGGGTAAACAAATGAAATTCTTATTTTGAATTTAGAATTTTCCCTTATCACTGTAAAGGCCAAACTGCCAGCTATACAATCATGTGATTTCTTTCATGGAATAAATACTCTTTTGTGTTAAATTAGGACAGAAACCATAAAAACGGAAGTGTTTCGATTTTTCTGATGAGAAGTGTATTATATTTTTGCACATAATAATATTAACATCGACTTTCCTTATTCTTGGCAAATGCAAAATCTTATTAGGTATTGATACAAATAAAATTTTAAGTATACAAGGTGGAGACGACAATACAGCAATAAATTGAACTGCGCATTATCTAATGACGTTCCCAGTCTGCATACGAAAATTCAATCAAATATCTCCAATAGTTTCGTCAAAGATTGGCTAAACCCATAGTCAGCCTTATCTACTATTTATTTTCTTAGAAAAAAAAACACTTTTTTAATTTTAATGTTAGGATTTATTTATTTTGACAGTTCTTAAAATATAGTCTGTGCATTAATATTGCCAGTGTTTTCATTTATTGTTGTATTGTCGTCTCCACATTGTATACGTAACTCGTGGCCACGGAACTGAACTAAATAAAATTTAAAACTAAATAAAATCCGTCAAGTTTAATGGTTTTTAATTTGTTTCTCGATTATAAAAATATTTGGTTAAAACGGATCTAGAACTGAGCGTAATTAAGTTAAATTCCACATTTTAATGCATTTTCACATTAAAAAGCTATTAAACTTATTTCAATATATAAATCAATGGTAAAAAAAAAAGCGGCAGTAGTATAATATATAATTATAACGAAATTAAAAGGAAAACTGTCACAGCTAAGTAGGCTCTACAAGATAACGAGTAATTATCGACCAACTTACATTTGCAGTTGCAAAAACATGTTCACCCATACGTTTCGTAAGTAAGTAAGTTATGTTTATATACTTATGTTTTTTGCGATTTGCAGGTCAGTGGCAGGTTGTATGTTGATTATAATCTGATTCGCGACCGTAACATATACGGCTTTACAGAATTATATTCATTAGAATCAGCAATACAACTCCATAAGTTAGAATAATCCTCAAATGTAAAATCATATTAACTTTGATCACGCTGTTTTCTTTTTTCCTCGAAAACTACTGACATTTTTCTTGTTTATTTTAACTTTTACAGAGAAAACTATAAAAACCGATTACTAGTATTTTTTATATTTTTTTTAGCACCACAGATTCAAAAGTTACAGAGAGTTACAAGTTCAAAATTGATTAAAGTACCAGTACCCAGGTTTACGGTACCTAAGCAAGCTAAGGGTTGGAGAAACTAATCGCAATAAAATTTGCTTGCTTTGAGTTTGATTTGATTATTAGTAGGTACAGACACCGACATAAGTACAAGCAAGTTGGTAGGTGGTGGCAGTACGGGCAATTTGTTCGTACCACACCCAGAGAACGTAACTCATTGTTTGAGTCCGTACTCTTTAATTTTTTATTAAGAAATTTTCCTTTGTTTGCCTTAATTTTATGTGAAGTCATGAATTGTGGGTTTTTTAGATTCGTATTAAGTAATTCGCTGTTAGGCAATCTTTATTTAGAGCGAGGGATTATAGAACTGAAAATGAAATAAAAATGAAAAACGTAAAAAAAAAAGAATACTTAAATAATAAGAAAAAAAAAATGAAAAAAAATTACGGCTGTCTTGAAAAGTTTAGTACCTAGGTACCTAAATTACAAAATTACACATTCTACCCTGCGTCCTAACCAAAAAGATCGTGCACACGAATGCGCGATCTTGGCGTTCATTATGTCACTCAATTGTTCCGAAAAACGGAAGGCCCATCGACGCGTTCGAGTTCGCCAAATAAAACGAACACGATGGTTGCGTCTTCGTACAATATCTAGAATACTGGAGTAGGTATTGCAGCCCTACCTACCTACATACATTCAGTTGAAGTTTTACTAAGTACATAAAAGATACCATACAAATAACCCGAGTTAAAGATTATAATATCAAATCCTTTTGAAATAACTATTTTTACTACAAATAAACATTTTCTAATCTGCACAAATATATCGCACATTAATACCCACACTAATCCAAAGTAGCAAAAAACCTAAAATTCGTCTAATAAAAACAAAAACATAATTGTTTTTAATTAGACGAATACTAGGCTGCGGCGTCGTCTACACGAACCCTAACATTTTCTCATTCATAGTTAGGTATTGTAAAAAAGAGCAAGTAAAAAGTCAGTTATTTGTCTGCCCCCTTCACTTTCTTCAGGTAACTTTTATTTACAACAGTAAGGGCGGATTCGACCAAACAGGAAAACATTTTATCCGCAGAATAAGCCTTCTCTTCCGAATAAATTTTGAATTTTTGACAGTTTCTCCATACGAAAACTGTCATAGTAAATCTTATTCCGCGGATAAAATGTATTCCTGTTTGGTCGAATCCGCCCTTAGAAGTCTTGGAACAACCAACCCTCTCACTAGGGAGTCGGGCGTTGGTAGCTGCGCCACAGTTTTAACTATTGCAGCTATCATCGTTAACATTGTTTGTCTTAATTTTGTTTTTTTTAATTCCCATTATACGATAAACTAAACTAAACTTTATTTTGTATTTTCCCATACACTTGGCGTATTCCATAGTTTAACATAAGCTTCCACCACACATTGATTTCAACGTAAATAAAAGCGTTTGCTAATTAACAACCTGTATAGCTAATATAATTTGTGTCACGATTCCGTTTATTTGAACACCGTATACAGCTGCTGTGTGGGTTTACCAATAATAAAACCGAATGTCAATATGTAAACGTCAAATACTTATGAAGTAATCAATATTAAAATAAATTAAAACTTCGAATATCTTTCTCATGATCATCACGGAATGATACGTCTTTCTTTCGAAATCTGCTTTACTAGCGTGGGTTACTAGTAATAATCTTAGGGCGGATTCGACCAAACAGAAATTTACTTCCGACAGTTTTCGTATGGGTAAACTGTCAAAAATTCAAACCTTTTACTACAACTTCAAAGTAAATGTTAAACCATTAATGGTTTAACATTTACTTTAATTAAACCAATAATGGTTTAACATTTACTTTAATTAAACCATTAATGGTTTAACATTTTCATTTTCATTTTTTTCGTTTTTTTTTGAGTTTTTTTGAGCCGAAGCGAGCCCGCTGAACATCTACTATAATAGTTGTAGCAGACTATATTAGTACAGACAGACCGTACGCATATTACGCACAATGAGTTAGTAACGATAGTTGTCATTGATAAGAAATCGTCACGTCACTGTGGGAACGCGGTACGGTACTAAGGGTTAAAGTCCAGTCAGATATAAGCGATATCGCTGTCGCTCTCGGTAGCGATACTAGTCCACCTTCTGGTTAGTCACTTTCGACCGGTATTGCTACCGAGCACTACAGCGATATCGCTTATATCTGAATTGGCCTTAAAACTACAGTTTCCTAGAAGAGCGGTGGCCACCACATAACGTCCGCAGTGACGGTTGTCATGAAAATGGTGGCAACGGGGTATGACTTTACGATGTCAAAAAACGCTCTCCAGGAAAGCAGACGGAACTTAATTACATAAATAATTTAAATGACCTCATTCGTCGGTTAAATTGCGGACACTATGTGGCGGCCACTGCATTTCTAGGAAACCGTAGCTTTACATCGCATATCGGATTAGGCTTATCACTGTCCTTCAAATTAGCCGTCGGAATATAATTGCCACCCTACCACATGGTAATTTTTAAGTTCATAAAACCAATTTTCATGATCACCAAGACGACTTTCCTTGAACCTTTTCCTCAAAGCAATTTCATCTCGATACACACCATTTATCAAAACAAACACAACTGTCATATTATAATACGGAACCCAGCTGTCAAATCGAGGCCAAACCTTCTCAGTCCACCATTACGTTCCGTTTTAGAGATATTTAATTATTTGAATGTCACTGGCACGCACCGGCAGTAGGCACGTGCTATTGGTCTGTTGCAATGTTTAATTAGATTTTTATTAGTTGTAATGTGAAGGTTGAGAGAAAATGCGTGAGATAACATTGTTATGGCTAGAGATAATAGGCCCGTTTTGATTTAAATCATAGCCTTAAAAATCTCAATCATATTTATTTATCACTATAACTAATGCCCGGCAGTATGAGCAGATAAAAAAAAAATGTAAAATATTTTTTTATAATTTTTGCGTTGTATGTCAATGACCTGACATGTCCATGTCATCGAATGACATTTTATTATTATTATTTATAATAATATAAATAATAGCCCCACCGCCGTATCTCTACGTTGACGTCGTGGTGAGGCTTGCGCGCTCCGAACTCTAGGTCTGTGCCGGTAGAGTTTACTTTGCCGGAACGGGTCTAGGATGAGGAGCCTGACCAAGAGAGATACAGAAACCCGCAGGGCAGCATGTGGCGAGCTGTTGGGCAGTAGCGACCCCACGGACCCTATCTCCCGGGAGAAGTCTTGTTCCTCATCTCTGGCTTGCCTTTATTGGCCGGCTGGAGTGAACACTGACGAGGGACAGAGCTCCCACCTCATTCTTGCCTTTATCGGCCGGCTTGAGTGGAGATTCGCAAGAGCAAACGTGCTCGGAGGAAGGAAGTATTTCAGTAAGATGCTGGTAGGGATCTTGACCGTACTTCCGGGATTGTCCTGATAGCCGTGGAATACCTCTTTACTCCTCATAAGCACCTCAGGACATGTAGCCCCCTTGTCGCTACGACACTTTGTGCTAGCGACCGTTTTCGGGGGCCCATTATTGAGTGTGCTAGTTACCCCCTGCCATTTTATCTGTGTATTTATATAAAACATTGGTCAGGCAGGGGCCATAGTCTTTCCATAGTTCAAATAACCAGTTCACTTAGCCACCCAAACCCATAACCCAATATCTTTGTTTCCACATCCTGCAATAGTCCTACACCAACCGGGGGTTGTCCTTGGGTGCACTTGCATAGTGCGAACATGGATAATCGTCGGTTGGTGCCCCATTACAATAAAAATGTCTAACGGGCCTCTGCGAGTTGGTTTTGGCCCCTCGTACGCCTTCCAAAGGTCCGGGACCCCAGGGTCCCGAGATATGTCAAAGACATTTTTAAATAAATAATAGTAATAAAATGTACTAAGTTTTGTATTTATTATAAGTAACAAAATACTAATATTATGACTGTTTTATTAAATATAAATTATGCAAACTAACCTTGTTTTTGTGCACAGTATCAAACGTACTAAGCTTACATAAAAGATTCGATCTGTAACTAAATCGTTAAGGGCGGATTCGACCAAACAGGAATAAATTTTATCCGTGGAATAAGATTTACTTCTAACAGTTTGCTGGAGGAACTGTCAAAAATTCAAATTTTGTTCCTTTTTGTTTGAATCCGTACCTATCTATATCTATATCTATACTTATAATAAATCTGTAGAAGTGAACATTCTGTACATTGAAAATATCAAAAAAATAAATGGCAGGGGGTGTTACTAGACCGACACCGAACCCAAAAATTTGATTACATTTTTTTTTGTCTGTCTGTCTGTCTGTCTGTTTGTCTGTTTGTTCAGGCATCACGCAAAAACTACCGGTTCGATTACGATGAAACTTGGTATAATTATTCTTACATATCCTGGGCACCACACTGGGTACTTTTTATCCCGGAAAAGTATCCTATCCAACGGTTGGGGGGTGTCAAAGTTTGTATGGAAGAATTTTAACGCGCTGTCCGATTAACTCGAAACTCAATATTTCTACTTAAACCCAAAAATTAAGAATAACGTGTATCAGGATTTTTCGAAATTCAACCCTTAAGGGGGTAAAATAAGGGATGATAGTTTGTATGAAAACTCTTATTCCATGAGGTAATAAACATGAAACTTCGCACGAATAGTTATCTAAATAAATTATAAAGTTTGTAGCTTTTTGTTTTTCTAAATTACCCCCCAAAAGGGGGGTTGGGGGGTGTTCGTGTTTGTATGGCAGAATTTTAACGCGCTGTCCGATTAACTCGAAACTCAATATTTATACTTAAAAACCCATGGGGATGTATGGGGTAATTTCCGACACTCACGCGGGCGAAGCCGCGGGCAGCAGCTAGTTCATAATATAAATTAAATTACTTTGTTATGCATCCTGCAGCTGCACTGACGTAACAAAAACTCGATATTAGAAACAAATGTTACAAGTTAGCCTATGATTATTATGCCAAACGACTTTTAAAAAAACCTCTTACTTATTTATTTTGCTCCCCACCTAGTAAACATTACGGATACACATTTTGACCTTTACTACATTTCGTAAGATACTTTGAGTAAGATGGTTATTTATTAGCAGAACATAAAAAAGTAATTGACAAAACGAAGGTTAATCTAATACATATCCAAACTAATATTAACAGAGAAAAGATTTGATTTATTTTTAACCCCCGACGGAAACAGAGGGGTGTTATAAGTTTAACGTGTGTTTGGGTCGTAACGTAGGTAACGTGGATTTGGTAGCGGCAATCGGACAGAGTCGCCGGTTGGTAGTTTATTATACAATGCGTATAATAAACTTCGTACATCACATTTTTTTTGTCGTAGCTGGTGCGTTGCGAGTATTGTATGTCATTTGCATTACTGAGCCTAATTTCACATTGATTATATGAAAATCCAACACAAGACACAGGAATAACAGGAATAAATTTTTGCCTCGTAATAAGATTGACTTCTACAGTTTTCGTATGGAGAAACTGTCAAAAAACAAAATTTATTCGGAAGAGAAGGCTTATTCCGCGGATGAAACTTATTCCTGTTTTGTCGATTCCGCCCTTAATGTACTTATTGAAGGAAGTAGACAGTGCTACAACACCAAATAACCTTAGCCAGATTCTCACGACAACAATCCTGCACTCACGACAGAAGGTCCTATCTTACGTGCTAATTAAGAGACACTTCCAAACTAACCCTATTTCTACATCGTTTAGGTTTAATATCAAATGAAATTGTGCGTTAGTATGAAGAAAGAATCAGTGGAAAAGCATTGGCGTTCGCTTTTTATTTCTTCACAATAATTGTGATTATTATTATCATAGTCTGTTGTAACTTTGATTTTTTATTGTGGATTTGTGAGATTACTTTTATTGGTTATCTTTTAAGTTAATTGTTTTGCCTAATAGTCTGTTATTCTCAAGATTGGAATAACCATATTTGTGGCCAAAACCTATTATTAAATTACATACTACCTATACTTAATTTAGATACCTGAAAGAAGTATTTTAATTAAATTGTTATTTGAATACACCATAATTACTTTTAAAAGCGTTAAAATCAAATCAAAGATGTCAATCACATAAAAAAGTCACTCATTATTAGTAATCGCATTGTCTTTTATAATAGGTCTGTATTGGTTACCCAATTTCTATGATATTGTAATTATTCTGCGTATATCATAAATTGCGAATTTGAACGTGATGGTCGCCAGATAAGATAAACAGTATAAGATAATTACATGACGAGTTTCGGCAATGTTCAAACACATTAATTTAACACATTAGTACAATTTCGGAGAAGCAATTCTTTCAATATTATTATCTACTTGTTAAGTACTTGTGAATGACGCAATTATTGCAATTTGTTCATTTGTAATAGGTTCAAATATTTCTTCCAAATATAATTTCCTGTTATCTCAATGATGTAATAAAACGCAATTTTTGTGGAAATCCCTTCGAATACTTATATGCTATTAACAAGTCTACATATGTAGAGGATGAATTCCTAAACACCGGTTTTTGTTCTGACTGGTTTCGAATGTTCTCATCTTTTATTGCATAATTAACGAAGGTGTCATTTATTTATCAGTCTTTTTTGTTTTGTTTTGCAATTTTATTCAAAATCATTTTTTATTATTTTATCTGACACTATTTTATTTAAGTACATGTATAAAACTGATTTACACCAGTCACCTGACACCTCACACTTCAGTTCCAATTGAGAACCAGCGTCAGGCACTAGTTGTCTGGCATTTTTCTGGGCCTTTTTGGCGCAGTCGTGGGCGTGAGGCACACTTTGCTAGTAATTTCTCACATAGCAATTTCCACTTTTTTTTTCTGCTTTATTTTATATTGTGTGCTTTATAGTCATCATTCGCAACAATATTAAATGGCGTCATTGACATTTTCAAAAAGTACTATTCTTAAAATAATATTTATTATTGTTTCAATTGTGCTGTTCGTTGGCAAGCGCATCACTTGAGAACGGCTAGATCGATTTGGCTATTTTTGGTTTCAAAATGTTCATAATAGTCCGAATTAGGTTTTTATGGAAAGAAAAATTGGAAAAGTTTTCCTGAAAAATTACAAATTCGGGAAAAGTTGTACGTTCTTTTTTCTATGGAATGTTTGTATGAACTACTGTTTGGACAGGATAATGTTGGTCGGGTCAGATAAATAATATTTAAAAATAAAAAAGTCAACATTGAACAGTATTGTTTTTCATAAACGTAATAATATTTATGTTGTTAGTTAATTTCAATTATTATTGCCATCGTTAATATTAGCAGAAAAGCGTTGAGTAATATGTCTAATGGAATGCCGCTTAGAGAAAGCTTCAAACTGTGTGGTCTTAAAATCTTCAGTAGGTAAGAGGTTTTATATTCATTATTATTTGTACAACAATAGACGTCTATTAAAATTAATAGGCAATAACATACACAGATTACCTGAACATATTTCCTCACAAATTATAATAGTCAGGTTAACCTTTTTTGCGATTGGCTTCTTGACAAATGTTATTTTTAAATAGAATTAAAGGAAAAAATACATAAAAACAAGAAATCATTATGTAAATTATGTTTTCTGGAAGAGACCACTAAATCCTTTTATACATTTTTGCTGTGATAAAAACAAGGTGAACCGATGACTTGCTGAATGTCGCAGGACTCCGCTGGATGCGAGAAGTACAGACCAGGTCGAAGTGGCGGTGCTTGGGGGAGGCTTAAGTCCAGCAGTTGACGTCTTTCAGCTGAAATGATAATGATGCTGATGAAAAACATAAATCATAATGTTGTATTTATTGAAAGAACAATAATGTCATCATTTAAATTAGAAAATTAAATCCGGGATACCAAAATTGCTGGAAAGAACCTAAAGGTTTTTACTTTCATAGCGTGAAAAAGTATAAATAAACTTGTCAATCTCAATAGTAACCTGTGGTAAGACATGGGTGACGATCACAATCAAGAAGAGCTTGCAAACGTTCATAGTTTGAGTAAAAACATCTATCTACAGGCTGACTTTGAAAACATGCAACAAAATTTAAGGGGGTGTTGTACACATCAATAAGAACAACTTTTACTATGCAAAACAAAAATGTCGTGTGTTAGTCTCACAAAAAATCGAAAATGGCGCGACCGATTTTTACGAAACTTTGGTAAGTTGTTGTGTTCGCGCCGGAGACGGATCATAATAAAATGCACTGCCAATGCATTAGCTAGTAATACATAATATTATTAAACTTACATGACATAATAAAGGAATCTAGTTATCTTATCAATTCGTAAAAACCGTACGAAACAGGGACGGGTCACTAGTATTATTATTTGAGTCACAAAAACATAATATTTATAAAGCCCGAATATCAAATAAAAATTCTAGAGACAACTACTCTAATAAATACAAAAATCTTTTCTACCGTAAGTTCAAAATCAAAAGAAAAATCAATTAAGACCTAATAGAGTATTGATTAGTCTAAAATACCAGGTATAATAATCTATTTATATAATGACCCCAAGTCGTACGGTCAGCAACAAAAGTCGATTAACACATTTAAAATAAATTTTAATTATTTTCCAATTTTAATTAAATCGTTTGCTCAATAACTAAGATTTAGAAAACTGAAGTGTTAATCGTCTTCTGTTGCTGACTGTACCATAACAAGTGGGCCAGTGTCATCCTCAGGCTAATAATGTATTTTCGCAATACACTAATTTACTTTTAATGCAAAATTTAGCATGAATGTTAGTTTCCGATCGCTCTCTGACTGAGAAGTGCGTTGTCTCAGCGATTTAGGATTTTGTTTTTAGTTTTTGTCGCATTGTTTTTCGGAGTGCTGTGTTTTATTTTTAATTTGGATTTTATTTTTAAATATAAGGTGTGTTTTCTTAGGCGTTGTAGTTTAGTTATTTTTTTTAGTTTAATCTAAAAATAAATAATAAAAATACAATTAATTTTAAACTTGAGTTCCTTTAGTAAAGGCCTACTTTATCAATTTATTTTTTCAATCATCGGTTTATGAATTTATTTTAAAAAAAAATTAGAAAGTTACAAAAAAGTTTCGATACATTTTTTTAGATTTTGTTCAACCTAATTTTTTATTTTATAATTAAATTGTAAATTAGTTTTTTTAATTTTATTTTCTGCTTTTTTCAGGTCCAAACGCAACCATGTCGTTCGTGGACTCATACCGAAAATTCATGGAACGCAACAGCGGTAAGTTCGTTTTGTAAACATTAAAAAAAAAGTTCTAAGATGGAGGCATTCATAATATATCAAATAATTTAGAGGCTTTCAACCGCCTACCGTTTAGACAGGTAGTAATACAAAAATATTTAAAGTTACTTCCACATCGTAAAAATGTTATGGTAATTCTGAGGGTCTTTGGGTCAAGGTTACAATCGTTACTCATAAAAATGTATTTATATTAATAATATCGAGGGCAGCCGAGTATAGGTTGCCGTCACCTAATTACGTTACGTTTTGAATCAATTAAGCATGATATAGTAAGGTCAAACCTATGTTGTTTTGTCAACAGAGGTTCACAGACTGTGAACCTCTGTTGTCTCTATCTACTAATATTATAAATAGAAAAAAAAAAAAAAAAAAATAGTTTATTGCTTCAACTTAAATAACTTATTCTAATTACAATGGGGAGAATCCTTTTAAGCAAATAGTATGCTTGTTTTAGAAAGAGGAATAAAGAGGAGAAATTTTTTCTTTTATTTTTTTCCCCATGGGAAAAAGGCGTGCGTTTAGTGAATGAGTTTGAGTGAGGTGAAATTTGTAAGTTTGTTTGATTCGATTCTATTTGATTCCGAAAATTATTTCAGTAATGGGAAGCTCCAGTATTACCGAGTGTCTTAAGATATTATTTTATGTTAAAACAAGAAAATCACGCTTACAAAACGATTCCCGATGCCCATTTTTGGGCTCGATATCTGGTTAAGTCTGTATTTAATTTATAGCGTCGATAATTATTTAATAAGAAAAATTACGGCTTGTGGTTAAATTATAGCAGCCGTAAGGGTAGATGGAAGGTTACGCTACGCTTGCCCAGGTCTGTCCATGAAAGAAAGAAGAAATAAAATACATTTCTTTGACACAGACTAAAAGACACATAATATAACAAACATCAGACAAAAAAGATTTAAAAATAGAAATAAAAAGGTGTAAGGACCATGTAAGAATATTTGTAGGGGAGTGTGCCTCACGGCTGCGGCAAAAAGGCCCAGTTCAGCAAAAATGCCAGACAGCAATAAGTGCCTGACGCTGGTTTTCCACCATCCATCACACCTCGCAAGACTCGGAAAGCTCGTTAAGCCGTTGGTGCCGGCTGCTATTGGGCTACTATAGTGTCCGTGGAGTTTCTTGCCCGTTCTTATCCATAGGGTACCTACTACGCTTTGGAATGGGCAACTAGCTTCATATTTTCTGACCGACCGACTCTTTGACAATTCAAAAGTGCCTGTAAATGGTTTTAATTGAAATAAATGATTTGAGTTTATTTGTAGATCTTTGACCGTCTTTACGGGTACTCAGAAGCCCGAAAGTCTGACAGCCAGTCTTACCCAAGGGGTATCGTTTACCCAGTAACTAGATTGTTGGCACTTGTAGAGGTCATATAGAAAGTCGCTGTATGTAAAATACTGGTATTCAGTTGCAGCCGGTTGAACTGTAAGCCGACCCCAGCATAGTTGGGAAAAGGCTAGGCAGATGAATGAAAGAGTTATGAATAACATTTTTAATTTAATTTAATTTATGATAAGCTTTAACTCAATAACAAGCTAAAGATAAAATAACAAACGAATCTCTTACAAAACCCCATAACAAAATCATGACATTTACGAAATAATGCGATAAAAATTTGTAATCGACGTTTATTGTTAGAAATCGAATTAGTTATACATATTAAAATATTAATTGCTACAACACGTTTACTACACACATTATCATGAGTGCAATTTCTTAAATTAAACGATAAGTTATTTTTATACTGTAGTAATAATAATTATAAACAAAGAATAACTATAAACGCTGCCCACGTGGGTATCTACAGCGTGTGTCAGTAATGTGTGGTTCTATTTAAGGGCCTACTGGACGTCAAATAGCTTAGCAAGATCCGCCGTTATATCGAAACTACTGCAGCATTAATTTTGAAATAAATATGTGTTAAAGTTGAGGATTAATGTTGGTGACTATGTTAGCCGAAAACACGATTTCATAAAATTTTCTCGATAGAAAAAAAAAACCAAAGTTACCTCCAAACAGAACAATAAACCGCTGCTATTCCAAAAATAATTCAAATTAGATCATGAAACTTTGCATACTAAATAACTAAACTAACTGTAAAGCAGCGACTAGGTTATTTTTTTTTTTGAAATTAATATTATTTTAGATAGATTAATCATTAAAGAGGATAAAAATATACACATTGGATAAATTTCTTATATTAAATTAACTAACAAGCTATTATTATTAAAATATTATGGGTAACCCAGCCCAACTAAAACAAATAACAAATTTAAATATGGCGGCGAAAAATTCGTCCGCATCGCTGATTTTATACCTAATAATAATAACAACTTTACATTAAAATAATAAGCTCAAACAGTCTCATTTTTTGTTCAAAAATTACTGCTTTAACGGTCATGCCCGTTACCGAAACGATGCATACTGATGTATTAAAAACATTCTAATTCGCCGGTTTAAATAGACGGTGTTAATAATGTGTGTTTTTATTATTCAAGAAATATACTTACATGGCAAACAAAAAATACGATAAATAATAGTTATACAAATAAAAAATAAAAAGGACTACCTACGTTTTAACAATAACGTAGGTATGTATCATAACAACCTCCAAACAAACAACGTTTTCTTTTAAACATAAAAAAACAACTACCATGCATAAAGGGTATCCACCAACCCGCACTGGGCCCGCATGGTGGACGGCCCACTCATAGAGAGGCGGCCTGTGTCCCAGCAGTGAGACTACTTAATGAAATGAATGAAATGAAATTGTTTATTCTGTAAATAGGATATCGGAATCACTTTTACACGTCATATTAAAAAAATATATATATTAGAGCTAAGCTAGATGAGGTCGGCGTTTCCTATCTGTCTACTCTGAGAAGAAAGGCCGAAACAAACTCAGAGGTCACAGTCTCTTTTAAAGTCCAGACATAATCTTGGTCAGGCCATATGAGGACCATGTAGATTAGTGTCTTAAGTGGTCTTTTGAGGAAAGAACCACACAGATTTGAGTGGACCTGTCCAGTCAGTGCAAGCAATTGTCAGTAATCGCGGAGCTCAACTCAGAACTTAAGGAGCTCAGCGGCTTACGGCTGATTATCCTTATGAGATTGTAATGGGTATCTAAATAACTTTGGTTGCCAAATACGTAACTATTATTTTATTATACGCAATATATAAATATGAGTGATTAAAATAACTATAATATGAAAATAATGGGAAGTCTCGATGAGTTTTTTGAAATCATGTCCATCATGCAAACATGTACTTATGATGTATTTGACATGGTCAGTATAAAGTAGCTCTAAAATTATGTAACAAAATATAATTTTATGATTTTGATAGAACCAACAATTATTGCTAATTAATAAAAATAATACATTATTGCTATTGCTAATATGACATAAATAATATATTATTTATTATCCCGCGATTTCGTCCGCGTGAAAGTTGGAGTCTCATTACCAAAATGTATGGGAACAGTTTTTAGCGATTTCTGACTTTTCTAGTACTCAAACCTCAGTTGGTCCAATAGAGTTTTTTGATCCATATAAGAAATAGGATCGATTGTTATCCAAAAAATCGTTTGTGAAAACTGCCCATTTTCTTGCTGAGTGTACATTTTTTTCAAAATCTGTGAATGCAGATCAATTTTTTTCAAAAAGTTAAGGACGCTCTCCTAAGACCGTTTTCTCGTAGCGACAACGGATAAGGTACCTGTCCTTACTGCAAATATCCACCCTGTTAAATAATTTAGATTTTCCGGGACTGCGATAATTGACAAAAAATATATTATATTACGTTAGAGGTGATGGGAATAATATGATAATAATATTATTATAGGTGAAAGACGGAATAATAATAAAAAAAAGTTGTATGAATCACAGTCTTTGGCCTTGATCATGAAAATATGCGGACACAGGTAGGTACCAACCTATCTATGTCAATAATTCAACTAACATTACGTAACGGTTTACTCATTTGCACATTATACATAAAAGGTACGTTGATCTAATAAAGTTTACATTGTCATCACACACTTATGTTCAAATATTGTAGCTTACACAGCTAACTACTACTTTTTAGAACTACTAAGGAAAACTAATACAGATGGAAGAGTTCTCGAGAAAACAATCTTATCGACTAGGAAGCTGCTCCAGGTTTTAAAATACTGCTATAAGGGAATTACCAGATGAAGTGTTATGTGCAATAAAGAATGGAATATAGATTTTGGTTTACCTATGTGTAGTTTGCTTTAATAAGTGCATACTTTATGTAGGTACCAGAAATGTTGCAGGTTTCGTTGTTTGTATTTAATTAATTAATTAAAATTTAGTACACAATAAAATACTTATTATACGAAAATTAAAAAAACTGAAGTACTTACATAAAATGAAATTGGAAAATAAATGTATCAATTAAATCGAAATCTATTAAAATCTATTAAAATCTATTAAAATCTACTAAAATCTATTAAAATCTATTAAAATCTACTAAAATCTATTAAAATCCTCTAGTAGATTTTCTTGGACCAAACGCTCCGTTTCTTCGCTTGTATCAGGCTTTAAAGGAAGCGTTTAATTGGCAGTTGCCTCTAAATCTACACCTAAGCGAGAATAGCTGCTTAGTTTATACTGGTAGTTCCACGTTTCGTTGCTATTGCTATGCTATTTTTAATATGATTTACTTAGTATTTACAAAATATTTGTCCAACTATTGTGTGTTCTGATTACCATAATATAACTATTGGTTTTAGGCCTAATGTTATTTGGCCAAAACGATAGCCAACAAACCGTATGTAAATTTTGCTATTTAAAGATAGAATTATTATTTTATGTCTACGTACCTACTCTCAGTAATAAACCGTTTTTTCACATTTTCAGTCTAGTGTAAAACTCCTAATAAAATACGAAAATTTTCACCAAAACGGTACAGTGAACTTGAAAGCTATAAAAACCATTAAAAAAAATCTAACAACACTTTGGTACGCGATTACACGAGCGTAACAGATGAATTAATTCTTTGACGTAGGTAACTGAGTGTGTACGTTTTTTATTTATATTATTATTCCATACAAGGATAATAAAATAGTGAATAATTAAATATTTTTAAAATAATCTACGTCTTTTCTGAAATTATAATTATAATTCCTTTAAAATTATCTTAATTATGTAGGCTGCTTAAAAAAAAGATTGGAATCACTTTTTAGAGGCACAGAGCTTTGTCTGAACGGCCAAGTTCGTAGATGAGATGTTTGCATGAAGTTTTTTAGCTAAATGTTATTTTGTTGGCTTTCTGCGCGCTTTGGTATTTACTGTAAGTGCAGCAAGCAATTGTTTTATAAATAAATAAATGAGTTACGTATTACGTGTTTTGTAACAAAATATAATTTTATGAATACTAAATGTGGCTCGCGGTTTCACCCCGATAAGTCTCGATCTCGAGAGAAAACCAGGATAAAATGTATACTATTTCCTAACCCATGTCTACCCATGTGCCAAATTTCATCCAAATCCTTTCAGCCTAACGTGAAAGCGTAACAAACAAACAAACTCACCTTCGCATTTATATTATTAGTTAGGAAATAATGCCCAAAGCTACATTAACGATTGATCTTATAACCGGTTGTCAATCGATATATTTTTCGCATTACCGTGCTAACAGACTAATGTGAAATCCTGTCTAGCTAAGATTTGCATAATTGCATCATTATTGTAGATTGCTACAAAACTCTGAAATTAAAAATCTTTATTATTCTGTTAACCGGTGGTGGTGCAGTGGTAACGGCCATGACTTCTCATGAATCTAACCCAGACAGGCGCTTTACTTTGCGTTAATTATTTCATCATTACTGCTCTCAAAACGGTGAAGGAAAACATCGTGAGGAAACCTGAATGTCCTAGAACCAAAACGTCGAAGATTTGTGACTACCAACCCGTAGTGGGGCTTCGTTGCCACTAGTACGATTAACAGTTCCATGATGGAACAACAGATTTTTTTTTAAATCACAGGTTCATTATAAAATAATCTGAAAATAATGGAAGTAATGTTCATTTTTGTATAAAAAAAAGCCAAAAAGCTTTTAAGCTGATAAATGTACCTAGATGCATTTTCATGATCTGTCATAATATTATGTCAATGCTGTAACAAAAATAGACTGTATTATTTACCTATAGTATGAACAAATTATACTAAAAATATAAATAAATATGTAATATAAATTATATTATTACTTAAAAATAATTTTACCCGCGACTTCGCCCGTGAGTTTGTCGGAAATTATTCCACAGGAACGAAATATCGGGATAAAAAGTATACCATGTGTTATCTCCGTGTGCCAAATTTCACCCAAATCCGTTTTGCCGTTATTGCGTGATTGGGTAACAAATCCAAACACCCAAAAATACAAATTTTCACATTTATTTATAATATTGGCAGGATAGCACTGTCATCAAGTAAGAAATTAGCAGGAAAAAGCCTTGATCAATTCGATAGCATTATATCGATTTTAATAACAAACTCTTGCCGGGGAGATCTTTGCGCTGTCTTTCTAGCTTAAGCATTTAAAAGGACATGAACTTTTTATGATCCAAATCTAATTCTCAAAATGTTAATTTATTAAGTTGATTTCCGTCTTATTCACTATCGATTTCTATACTCGTACCCAACACCATCATCTTTGGTTTCAACCCACGGCTGTTTACAAAAACGATCTTAGTAAATATATATATTTAGACATTTAAATCCGATACTCTAAGGCAGTTTAATAGTTGGTGCTGCCCACATATTTATAGTCGATACGTGATAGGATTTCTAAGCACATTCTTAATGGTAGGTCTACACATGTCATTGTTTTGGCAATCTACGTATGATTTGAGATCCGTTACTAAAAATCCTTGGATGACAAAAGCTGGCGTCATAAAAAAAATCAGGATATATTGAGTTCTTAGCATAAATCCTTGGGTTACCTGGAATGTGAGGTGTTTTATAATATAATAGTGTTGGCGCCTAAGTTATCCAGGAATCCAAAAATGCTGTCGTGTAATTTAGTTACTTCAAATTTCACTAGGCGCGTATGCTATCGGATCTTTGAATTTTATTAACGCAAAATATTATCAGATCTTTGAATCATTATACCGAGATTTCCTTTGCAGGAGACAAACATCCTCCTAGCCTTTTCCAATCTAGTTCAGGGTCGACTTTCAGTTTACCGAGATGCAATTGAATATCAGTATTTTACGTAGAGCGATTGCCATCAGACTTTATAACTTACTATACCACTTGCCTTCATGCAGTTTATACTACAAAATGTTCAGTGGTCGGTTTATAGGGATTTGTGTTCGAAAATCTAAAGTTTGGATCCATCCAGATTAATCAATCTAAGATTACTTCTAAGGAAGGCGGAAACAACACCTGTTAATTATAATAATAATCATATTTATGTGCGTGGCGGCGCGCAGGCGCATGTTCGATCGTATTGTTATGGTCATTTGTAGTGATGCCATATTGAGTCATGAATGTGTCGTCAGCAGAGGTTGTTGATTGGTTTGTACTTGATAATAACAACGAAAACAGTGTTTTGATTATTAAAGTATCACTCGGTATATATGTAGCTTCTACGTATTTTACTAGCTGCATTAAATTCGTTTGCTCGGTTGATTTTTCTAGGGGCGCAGGATACTGGTACTCAGATGAGTTTTTAATTTTAGTGATACAAATATTAATTGAATTCGTGTTAAAATTTTCAGAATATCTAAGTTATTATTTTTATGATGAACAATAGACGAAAGTTAAGTCTCGTTGACGTTGAGAGGTGAAACACGCGTCGATTTCTTACAGGTTTTTTTATGACTCTTTATGAATTGGCGGAATAATTACTAAATATATCTACGTCTATTGTATTTTAGATTTTTGAGAAAAACAAAAACAACATTTTTTAAATTTTATAGGTCTATTGAGATATATTATGATATCGTAAACGGTAAACAGAAGTGTGCAGCTATTAGTTTAAGGTAATCTTGTGAAGGCTGAGGTGACACTAGGTAACAAGACGGGTGGTCTGCGCCACTCGTGGCACGTTCTATCTAACTATAAATTAAGATACTAATAAATGTCTTATCGGTGTCTCATTCAGCCATTAATACCTACACTACACTACTGATAAAGGCTCGTTCACACCGGCGCGACTTGTCGCGCGACGCGACACCGGCAATTGTTCAATCGTGAAGTTTTATTAGAAACTAGCTGCTGCCCGCGGCTTCGCCCGCGTGAGTGTCGGAAATTACCCCATACATCCCCATGGGTTTTAAGTATAAATATCGAGTTAATCGGACAGCGCGTTAAAATTCTTCCATACAAACACTGACACCCCCCAACCCCCCTTTGGGGGGTAATTTAGAAAAACAAAATTACAAACTTTATAATCTATTTAGATAACTATTCGTGCGAAGTTTCATGTTTATTACCTCAAGGAATAAGGTTTTTCATACAAACTTTCATCCATTATTTTACCCCCTTAGGGGTTGAATTTCGAAAAATCCTGATACACGTTATTCTTAATTTTTGGGTTTAAGTATAAATTTTGAGTTTCGAGTTAATCGGACAGCGCGTTAAAATTCTTCCATACAAACTTTGACACCCCCCAACTGTAAGATAGGATACTTTTCCGGGATAAAAAGTACCCAGTGTGGTGCCCAGGATATTAAAGAAAAATTATACCAAGTTTCATCGTAATCGAACCGGTAGTTTTTGCGTGATGCCTGAACAAACAGACAGACAGACAGACAGACAAAAATTTTTTTAATCACATCTTTGGGTTCGGTGTCGGTCTAGTAACACCCCCTGCCATTTTTTTTTTTGATATTTTCAATGTACAGAATTTTCACTTCTACAGATTTATTATAAGTATAGATTGTATTGTTAAAGTCGCGTCGCGCCACAAGTCGCGCCGGTGTGAATGAGCCTTAACTTGGGAGGATTCCATACTAAAATGTTAGTAGGTACTACCATATCAATAATGGTGCCGATTCCTTTGTTCAAAAACTAAACTAAATTTAAGTTCAGTGCGTCTGTTTCTTTGTATTTCATTAAGAAAAGGGCAGAAGATAAATGTTAGTTTAGTCCTGTCAAATTAATCAGCGCCTGTCACTACTTCATACAAGTTTAGACGTGATTAAAAACTTGCCTACTAAAATTACATCAATTTACGTCAGGCGCTGATTAATTTGACACCAATATTAATAATATCTAGTTAATATATGTTTTTGTTAACTATTTAAGTTTCCAGTGGTAGGTATAGATACCTACGAAAATTTATGTATCTCCAGATTAACTGGTTTACATAAAACCAACGAACGTTGAGAGTTGAAACACGTGTCGATTTCTTACAGGATTTTTTAAGACTCTTTAAGAATAGTTAAGCGGAATAGGTTACTAAATATATCTACGTCTATTGTATTTTATAATGGATTTCCGCCAAGTCACGCCTGAATCAATTAACTATAAAATATGAATAAACCCCTGCAATCCAAATTTAATATCGCATATCCTTCAAAATTAATTTGATAGATGTTGGTTTTGTTCAAAGCATATTATCAGAGCCTGTCTCGAATGCAGCTATCTTACTTTATAAAATAGTATATAAGGTTTTGAAATCCGAATAGTGTGAAGTATTTATTTAATTAGGTTATGATGGGGCTGGCATGGTCGTATTGTGACCAAAAGTCCCTAAATTTATAATAGATATTAAAAAAAAAAAAAAAAAAAATATCGCATATTGGACCAATTAGAGTGAATTTGTTTAATTAGTTCATACAAAATCGGTTCCAAACAAACTTATGACGTTTGCCGCATTTTACTGCATTCGGAATTAACTTATAATTGGGAAGCGTATTAAAACTTTAGTCATGAGCACTTGTTGGAAAAAACTCGATAAATATGGGTTTAAATCGAATACTTATGAAATTGCGAAACTATGTGGCTGAGTATAATTTGGCACCTCAAAGTAGCGTTGCTTGTAAAAAGGGGTAAATGACTGCGAATTTTCAAAAACTGACTGTCTCTCTCTTCGGTATTAAGACTCCCGCAGACAGGCACGACGCGACTCTTGTAGAACAATTTCTATGAAAACTTCATATACATTTTTCTAGCAGAAACTCGTCGAACCGTCACGTCACGCCTGTCTATGGGAGCCTTTATAGTGATAGCTAGTGCGACTGCTGACCCAATCCTGTTTTCGATACCTACATGTCTGGGACAGGGATGGATTCACAAGAATACCTTTATTACTATACAGTAATGACAACTGTAGTGTATCTATTTAATAGATATGTAAACACTATCTCATGCACATCAGCAGTGAGGTCGCTGTCACTAATGTCAACTGTCAGTTTACCCGGAATGGCGGGAGACAGTGAAAAGTGGAGCGTACCTGCACAAGAGGCTTGGTGTGGTGATGAGCCAGTGTAGTAATATAATCAGCTTAAATACGGAATCAATAGGATTCTACAACAACATTATCAGTTTTACGAGTATATAGATGATGACTATACATCCTGTGGTAACTGATTAGTTTGTTAGTTTGTACCTACCGTTATAAAATGTTTCTTTAAAAAATAATAAGTAGCTTACCGATGCTTAGCTTACGATCCTCATAATAGCAAACCTTTTTGTTAATAATATGTGGAAAATGTTGTGGTTATTGCATTGATTTGTTTTATATACTCTACTGATAAGTGTTTTATGTAATGTAATAACGTTTTTTTTTCCAAATAAAATAAAATAAAAAAATGAAATAACAAATAGTGCCACTTCTGCTGTTGCAAACTAGATGACTTGGATACTAAAATGGCTCTATTGTAGCCGTGCCGAAATCATTCTGTTACGTGCCACCGATCGCACGCGTGCCATTTGATTCGCCATTCCTGGTTTAGGAGATGTTTTTGGTATTTAAAATTAGGGTTTTCAGAGAAATAGGCCGAATCCTGCATTTGTGCCCACTTAATGGCACGTCCTATTATTTATGTTGGTAAAACAAAAACAAAAAATACTTTAAAATTTTGTAGACTCAGACGTACAAAATTGTTTATAAAAACCGGCCAAGTGCGTGTCGGGTACGCCCAATGAAGGGTTCCGTAGCTGGGATGAATTTATCCCAAGAACAAACTTAACATTGTAGTTGAAAATCCTGTTCTCCCATACAAAATGTATGGGAGAACATGTTTTTGCAACAGCTAATGTAAGTTGGTCGATAATGTAGAGCCTACTTAGCTGTGATAGTTTTCCTTTTAATTTCGTTATATATACTACTGCTGTGAATTTTTCCACATATCCAAAACTGACCATTTAGCTGGAAGGGGGGGAAACTTGACTCTAACAAAAATTAGCTTAATATTTCGCAAACGGATCCGTCAATCCAAAAATGGTGGAAAACTCACAATATTTTTGAACGACCTTTCCAAAGATACCCCAGATATCTTCCATGGGATAGACAAAAAAAAACCACTTTACGTGGTACCCTAAAAAAATATTGTTTTCATGATTTTATTTTACTTTGGCGGCGTAATTAATATGTATACTCATGCAGAATTACAGCTTTCTAGTACTAACAGTCCCTCTCTGCGGTAAGCCGGGGACAGACAGACAGACTGACAGACAGACGGACATGGCGAAACTATAAGGGTTCCTTGTTGACTACGAAACCCTAAAAACACAATAAAAGTAATAATAATTAATTCTAAAAACATTAGTGTCATAGTTTAATTGGTATTCAAGACGAATTCGATTTATTTACGAAACTAAACAATTGTGGTTAGGCTCATCAGTGCCTCTGGCATTTAACCGGTTAATATCGGTTTTCACCCATTTTAAATTAACGTCTTGCTGAATAATAAAATTATAATGACTCATTTCTCTGTTTGACGTGATATGCAAATATTGGACCTGTCTTGGGTCATACATACATTCCTGCATTGTACTATTTATTTTAAGGTTCAAAAGCACTGACTTTGAATTTTGTTTAACCCTTTGACTTTGGGATTTAAAAAAAATTGTTTAAACTCATAAATTTAATCTTCTTTTTGCGCCTTTCCATGTTACGGTCGAACATAAATTAATATTCTTTTGCAAAATAAAACTACAAATGTATACTTTACGGCTGTTAAACAAACTTTTATAGAATGTTTTTAGTATTAGTACATTAAATCTAAAACTGAACATGTTAAAAATTAAACAATATTATTATTATATAATATAATATAATTTAAAAAAATTGGCAAAGTGGACCTACCATATCAAGTGCTTGAATACCAGCCGACGGCATTAAGTTCGCCTTTAGACATTTGTGTGCTTAAAGTATTAAATAAATAATAAATGAACATAACCAACAATTTCTGGATATATTTAACAGACAGATGGCGTAGGCTTAGTAGATATTAGAGTCCCTTAAATATTTAAAACCTGAATTGAACGTAGTAACAAAATACTTATCCAAAACGATCTCTTCTTTCCAGATCCTCGGACAGAGAACTGGTGGCTGATGTCAGGACCAGGTCCTCTGCTGACTATCCTCGCGACGTACCTCTACTTCTGCAACTCAGTCGGCCCCAAGTATATGAGGGACAGGAAACCCTATGACTTGAAGAATGTCATGATACTGTACAATGTTTCACAGATATTGATGAGCATTTACCTGGTGTATGAGGTAATTATGCTCCATATAAAAAATAATTTTGGATTTTAATTTTGGTAAACCAGTTTTGATCTCCTTATTGACCGCTGCACGAATGAAAATAATATAATGGTACTAGAGCCCATGAGCAAAATGTTCCTTATCGTTTAGCGAATAGAACCGTATAAAATCGATAGATTTGTTATTCTGAATCCGAAAATCGTTTTTTCAGTAATTTTCCGCGCCATGTCTGACGTGACCGCAGTTTAAAATATATCAAATAAATTACCGAACTGTTTCATCTGGCTGATTTTCAGAATCGGATATCGTATCGTTGAACGATTGATTTTAGATACCGAAAACACAATTTTTCTGAAACCAGTAGCGTCTCATGTCTCCCAGGAGACCATTTGAGAAAATTCAAAATGAGGCAAAAAATAATTAACCTAACAAGCCGTCTGAAAATCTTGTTTTCACGTGAAAATTGGTCAGTTGATGCGAATAAATATTTTTTCAGCAGAAAATGTGAGCATCTTATGTGTTGAAAACATTTTAAAAGTGTTTAAAATATTTCGGAATAAAAAAATAAAAAACTGACAAATTTTGTGTCTCACGTTACCAATCTGACAACTTTTTTATAACCAGAAATCGTATTCCGGCGTTTTTACGACGATTAATAAAGAGCTTACCATAAACCTTATGCTTGCCCTGACTAAAATGCTTTGCTCATCAATTACTTTTTACTTTTAAAGGGTTTAATTGCCGGATGGTGGAACGACTACAACTTCTCATGCCAGCCCGTAGATTACTCGAACAGTCCCAAAGCTCACAGAGTAAGTATAAGTTCCTATCTGTTTTGAGGACTTCTGTTTGACAAACATCCACCACATCTTTATCTCCACATCGTTTAGTATCTATTTATCCAGTATCCAAACTGCTTCATGAAACGTCTGGATAGATTAAATATCTCCAAAGTATTTGAAATATACGCATCAGCTAATAAGGTGCTAGTGTGTTGGGCCTCTGCGAGTTGGCTTCGGCCCCTCGTATTACCAAAGGTGGCCCGGTGGCCCGTGGATGGTCCTGAGATATGCGAAAAGCTTAAAAATGATAATAATTTATAATAAATTATGCTGAATAAAAAATGTTGCTTCAAAAGTGGAGTGTTAAAAACAATGTCTTCCATGATTTTTTAAACTGGTCCATGGATTCATGATTTATGAAGGTTTTGATGTCGTACAGCTGTTAATACCTTTCTTAATACTTTTTGCAGATGGCAGCAGCAGTATGGTGGTACTTCGCAGCCAAGGTCATTGAACTTCTGGACACAATCTTCTTCGTGTTGAGGAAGAAGAACAGACAGATCACGTTCCTTCATCTGTACCATCACTTCATGATGCCCATCTGCGCTTGGATTGGCGTCAAATTCTTGCCAGGTTCGTTAAAACGTTCGCTTTTTTGCTTATCTGCTAATGATTTAGATGATAAATAATATTTCAGCAGAGTATGTATTTCAAAATAGAGAGAGAGAGGACTATGTTTAACACTGAAACAGTGGGCAGTGAAAGACTGAAGGTCGAGTGATTGTTGATGATTCTAAAGATGCTATACCTGGGATCTGAACACCATGGTAATACACGTATAAAAATATGTATGGAGTTAAAAAAGTATTGACATTCTTTTAATAGATCGTTATGTATAATTCCAGGTGGTCACGGAACTCTCCTCGGCGTGATCAACTCCTTCATCCACATCATCATGTACACTTACTACCTGATCTCCGGTCTCGGACCTCAGTACCAGAAGTACTTGTGGTGGAAGAAGCACCTTACCACCATGCAGCTGGTGAGTTGACGCATAATTCACAATCTATTAATACTCATGGTCAAACAAGGAATAAGGTCGAGTTAAAATTTAAAAAAAATGAAACGGCAAAGTGCTGGTTATTTGCACACACAATTATTCTGTAGAAGATAATTATAATAACACAATGATAACAAGCATGAATTATGTAAATCTGAATGATTTGCAAAGTATACAATGTGGAGTATGAGTAAATAGTAATTTGGCTTTCGAAGCAGTATATTTTAAAATAATGTTTGCTCAGTAAAAAATTGTGAGCGTTTACATAAACTTCGTGATGCCTCAATGAATGACTTAATATACGATGCTCTAAAATTATGAATGTGAAGTGATGTGCAATATCCCAAGATAATACAGGATGGATTTTTGAAATGGGGCAGCAAGGGCCTACGGCCTTAGGGGACCTTAAATGTTGTAGCTACGGGAGTTTCATTTCCTATTAAATTTATGGGAAAAGTTTTTGTCCTCAGTTGGTCCAATAGAGGTTTTTGATCCTTATATGAAACAGGATCGATTTGCATAAAAAAAATTGCCCATTTTCCTGATGACTGTATATATTTTTTCAAAATCTGTGAATACTTATCAAAATTTCTCCAAAAAGTTAAGGACAGTCTCCTAAGACCATTTTCCTGTAGCTACAACGGTTAAGGTAGCTGCCCTTGCTGTCCCATCTCAAAAATCCACCCTGTATAAATGTATTATACAGTTCAAATACTACAATACCAAACACATAACCAGATTATTTTATTCCAACATCAACTGTTTTATCTCAAACTTTTTTAGATGGCTATTATCACCTATGTCCTTTTCATTTTTCAGATCCAGTTCTGCATCATCTTCTACCACAACTTCACAGTCATGTTCAGTGACTGCAACTACCCTAAGAGTATCAATTTCTTACTCTCCCTCAATGCTGGTCTCTTCCTTTATATGTTCGGTAATTTCTACTACAATAATTACGTCAAAAACAGGAAAGCTGCTCAAAATGCCCAGGTCACTGCAAATGGAAAAGCGAAAGAGTGCTAGTGTACAAAGACTTGATTATTGTGATTGTTTTAGTTTATTTTGTTGAAGCTGTCTTCTGACTGGCTTTTGTTGTGTGATAGATCTATGTTATTTGGATTTTGTTGAATGTGTGTGAATATGGTTTTCTTTTAGAGTAACTTTTTTGGTGAGATAGTTTTTATCAAAACCATGAAGTACAATATTATTATGGCCTTTACCTTTACCTTACTCATAAAACCTTTATTTTTATCGAGTTTTAGTATGATGAAGTTTTATTCAATCGCTTTCCTCATCCTGAAACGTATAAAACTTCTAAGTCAGCATACAATTTTCTGAATCTATACCATTTATAATAAGTATCTTTAGTAGACATTCATATAGACTTCCACCATTTCATATAGGCTAATGACTGTATATTTGTACAAATAGTTTTAATTGTTGGTTAAGGTATAATATATTATTATATCAATGGAAACTATTTGATATTTGCCCTATTTTCGACTGGTAAAATGTATGTTACTATTTGTGTATACTGTACTGGGAAAATTATTACGTATTTGTGTAACTTTGCATTACTCGAATTTTCAAGGTTAATTTAAGAATTAAAGTTGACAGTACTTAAATCCTTGCTACCTAAACCATTGTATCTATCGTGATTAATTATGCTACCACAACGTTTTTCGCCTGTATGGCGGTTCAGATATCTCTATAGAGTAGATAATTGTTTTTTTTCTACTTGCACCTTTAGAAACTGCGATAATATTCATTTTTTTATCGTCTATTCAAAAGATGTATTTACTGTTTTGTGTGTTGTTTTATATTTAGATTGAGACAGTGTATGATAATAATATCATTTAAATATTTAATTCAGAACAGCACTCACTACCAATAATATTTTAGAATTATTTATGATCTGACAAATCTGTTTAAAGTAAGTTCCTTTTGAATCAGATTTAAAAATAGTCTGTTCCTTTTTTAATTATGTATTTAAACCGAAATATTTTGTTTTTTGTTCAAAACGTGTCGTTTTTAAATCGATGTTTTTGTTAAATAAGATCACATCTCTCAAGCTGTAAGATTTTTACAAACATGTTTATCATTTTGGTTTAAATACAAAGTATATAACCAAAACTCAAATTATGGACCAAGAGTCGATTGAAATGTAGCATTTTTGTAACGATATTAAATCTTATACGTTATAAATGTATTTTCATAAATATCGATCATTCATATTGAAACAAATTGAAGATGGATTTCAAACACAAATACACTCAAGACTTGTTATTTTAAGAAGATCTGAAATAAATGGGTAATTTTATATAAATATGTTGTTTCTTTTAACTATGTCTTTCGTTTCTTTTAACTGTCTTTAACATTCAAAATAAAACCATTTGAGTTAAGTTAAAAGTGGCTGAGACACTAGAAGATTTCTTTACCAACATCCCAATAGAGGTTACGAAATCTCTCCCCTCTTCATCTATTTATGCTAATTCTCTTCTCAAAGAAAACTTCAACAAAGACAAGTTTACATTATCTTTTATTTCATTAAATACATATATTTTACATTTTTAAATATTAGAATATAAAAATTATAAAAACATTGAAAAATATAAAAAATAGTAGCCCACCGGTATCGGGAACAGGGTCCAAGCTACCGGTGGTCAGGGCTCCAGAGAGAGGAACCTCCTGACAATGCGAGCCGTGGCCAGAAGTACCGCTTTCTGAATCAAGCCCTTGATCTAGCTACCCAACGAGAGCCTCCTCAGGTGTTGGTCGAGGCTCTTGGCTATTAGGCCATTGGCTGTCACGACTATCGGCACAACGATCGCTGAATCCACATCCCACATGTCGACAACCTCGCGAGCCAAGTCAAGATACTTGATTTGTTTATCTTTCTCGGCTTTCACGAGGTTCCCGTCATGCGGGACCGTTATGTCAATGATCATTGTGCGCCGCTCTATTCGATCCACCACCACTATATCAGGCTTATTGGCAACAATAGTCCTGTCAGTGATGATGGATCGGTCCCAGTACAATGTGATATTTCCATTTTCGAGAACTGGGTCGGGCACATACCTGTAGTACGGGTCTTCCGATTCCACAAGGCTGTATTTCAGAGCAAGTTGCTGATGGATAATCCTGGCTACAAGGTTGTGTCTATGCAAGTACTCTTCGTTAGCTAGACGTTAACATTATTATTAGGATTTTACATAGTCGCCATTTAGGTTTTACGAAAAGTAGGTTCATGTCGAACACATCAGTTACATTTTGGAATCTTGGAAGAAGTCCCAGGATGTAATTGGCATTTTCTGTGACCTCTCGAAAGCGTTTCACTGCGTTGACCACAATACACTGATCTGTAAATTACACCACTATGGAATTAGTGGACAAGCTGCTGATTATGTTTTTTCTTACCTATTAAACGGGTAGCAAAAAGTAAACGCTAACGGGCCACGGGGTGATGTCTTCGGGGTCTCTGGTTAAGCTGGGCGTGCCTCAAGGTTAAATTTTTGGCCCTTTCCTATTTCTATTTTATATTAATAACCTGTTATATGATGGCTAACTAACCGGATATAATTCTAATCGCTGATGACACTGCTAGATAGAAAAGATGTCTTACACGTCAATGATAGTCTGGCTGTTCTTTCGAAAATGTTCGCAGCAAGGAAGGAAAGGAAGTTTGGCAATAATTCCTTCTCAAAATGTCGCTTCCCTGATACCTCATTAACGGCATAACTACCTACCCACATCCAATCACTTTTGATGTGTGAATGCACCTCTCATCGATATCGACGGAAATGCTGAGAGATCTCTAATACTCACTACAATATCTGGATTGCTTGGAAGTAAATAGGTACTAATGCAACAAAATAAAAATAAATCAAATGTCCATTTCCTTGTTTTCCAACTTACCCAAAGGAAGATCTTCTTAGGGCGGATTCGACCAAACAGGAATAAATTTTATACGCGGAATAAGCCTTCTCTTCCGAATAAATTTTGAATTTTTGACAGTTTCTCCATACGAAAACTGTCAAAGTAACTCTTATTCCACGGATAAAATTTATTTTTGTTGGTCGAATCCACCCTTAGTCTGTCAAACTTGGATGTTGTTAAGCAACTGTAGAATTTCGAAGTTCCGTTCCGTTTCCGAAGTTAAGAAAGGTAACGGTACACGTGAATCCAAAGTATTCCAATCAACGCAGTGATGATTCTAGACTGACCCAGAAAGAGTTATGCAAATCTTGGCGCTCAATGCAAAAACAATTCTAAATATTGCATGAAGTCTCTTTGATGGTATAAAAAAGTGCACATTTCACACTAGGAAATAGTTATCTGTGGCGTAAAAAGCATGCATGTTTAATATACTGCTTTATGAATCTAAAAGCGGTTCAATAGGATCCACTGTACAAGCAAGTGTGTTGAAAACAATCTAACTAAACAGTGTTTGTGTATCTAAAGTAATTAAAATAAAAGAAAGAAAGAAAAATATCTTATTTGGGACACGCACAGGAAATACATACAGTAATAAAGGAGCATTTAAGATTAACAAAATTAACAATTTATCAAAAAACTACAATAAAAAATATAAAAAGAAGTGCGCATTACTTATCTAGGTAAGTACTTAATTCATCAAACCATCAATCATCATCATACTACGCAGAGATTGAGAGCAGTGGTGGCCTAGTGGCCGTGACTTACGTGTTGTAGGTCGTTGGTTCGAACCCTGACAGGTGCTTTACTTTGTGTAAATTATTTCATCACCATTGTTCTCAAAACGGTGAAGGAAACCGTCATGTCCTAGAACCAAAATTTCGAAGACATGTGACATCTACCAACCCGCACTGGACCCGCGTGGTGGATTACGGCCCACTCCCACTCACAGGGAGGACACTCCTGTGTCCCACCAGTGAGAACATTATAGAACGATATTGCTTATGATAAGCTATTACAAAAAAAACTTTTTCTCTTCTTTGGTTTTGAATTTTCGTTATTTGCCACCTACTTCTAAAATAAAATTATTTTTCCTTTGTAGTGTATTTTTTGGAAGTCGGTTGTCTTTTTTGTAAAAATGTTTTATTTTTTGTAGTTTTTTTTAACTTCCACATAATTAACAATTGGTGAGTCAATAATTAGTGAGGCAATAGTACCAGTAACAATATTGGAATTACATCCAAGGTAATTCTAATATTGTTACTCCTACTAAAAACAATATGTGAATAAATTAAAGCGTCTTTGTGCTGAAGTATGCAATCCTGACCTAGGGCAAGGCCCCACCTTTGTTAAAATTGTCGTTGTAATTCGATTTTCAATTACAATGCCAGTCGTACACTCATTGATGCAATTATACAGACATATGTTTGGTCTCTGTAATTTAATTAATTGGTCAGAACATTGTTGTGGTAATCACCATGTAATATTATTTACATTTTGGCTTAGTATTTTCGAACCGCAAGATAAATGATTTATTTTCTGTTGTACAAACACTTTTACTCGTCAATCATATTTTGTTATTGTTTGTATGAGATCGGCGTTACCTATCTGACTACTCTGAGAAGAAAGGCCGAAACAAACTCAGAGGTCACAGTCTCTTTTAAAGTCCAGACATTATCTTGGTCATATTATCATGTGTGAAGACCATGTAGATTCGTGTCTGAAATGGTCTTTTGAGGAATGAACCACACAGATTGAGTGGACTTGTCCAGTCAGTGTACGCATTTGTCAGTAATCGTGCAGCTCAACTCAGAACTCAAGGAGCTCAACGATTTGACGAACAATACCAAAGAAAGGATATTTGGGTAGGCCGCTTATAGTACTCAAACCAGATTATCATTAAAAGTAACTGAGAAAGAGAGAATATAATGACCCACATAGTCCTCACATTCACAATAATGTAAATAATAATAATATTACACTCATAAAGTAAATATTCCTGTCATTGTGTATATAGTAAAATAAAAATATAAAAAGTTAGCAAAAAAACGCACGCCATTTAATGATCGCGGATAAAATGTCCTTTTGAAGATTAGGCCCTTTTTCCATCAAATCGTTTATGCTGGGCCCGGAGTTTCTTTTCATTGATGCATTAAAAACAGCTCGTAGTTAAGTTGTTGTTGAGCACTTCCTTACTACGCCGTGATGTGTACTCTACTATTTGATTCTGTCACTGGTTTTATGTGACCTAATTCGATGTATTCATGGATGAATTCTTTGTATAGATAGGCGAAGTGTTCTTGTCTCGCTATTTTCTTTTCTAAATGAAGAAATTGTGCTATAGCTTGAGGTATCAAGCTACCAAGGTTTATGCGGGGTAAGCAACCGTTGAGCAACATTTTCTGTGACCAAGGATACTTGAGAGCCGTGATCCAGTAACGCCCGGAGGATGACGTAATCTCCTTCCTTGTTCTTGACCCTTAGTAGAAGAGCCGTTAAGAATATCTCTTATCTCTTGTCTATTTTGTGTTTCACGAACTTTGTCCAAATAAACATTATTCTTTCTTTTTTCTTTCACCGTTAATGTGATTAGATGTTCCCTCAACCACCGTTGATGTGGACGGCTCTGATTGTTGCCCGTTCAGATTATTATCATGGAGAAGGGAGTGATGTTGGATGTTACACGTGCGGTATGTTTTCGTTGAATTGCATTTATTGCCGCCGTGACTAAACAAACAATTTTTGCACAGGTTCAGGGGCCTAATTCTACTAATTTATAAACGTTACAATGGTCTTTCAATGGTGAGTTTTTGACAGTTTTTGTATGGCAAATCTGTCAAAAACCCACCATTGGGAGACCATTGTAACGTTTATAAATTAGTAGACTTAGGCCCCAGGTTACTTGTTGTTTGGTTTCATGTTCAAAACTGTAGAACACTACCCCAGCGTGTGTTCGTTTTTGAAGAGTGCATATTTCCTCAGTGTTGCATGGAGGGTCAATGTTCAATGTTCAACGTTCGTTGACTTGTGATTGTTATGACTTTTATGTTGGTAAGTCTTTAAATAATTTTGTTGTTGTTTCTAGCGTTATGAACTGCGGTTTAAGGAACTCCATAACACTCGTCTAAGAGCTCTCTTGAATCCTATTTCTTCCTATATATATATATATATGTATATAACACGGCGGGTATCCCATCCTGTGCTGTTTCTGACCAGTTTTCGGTTTATTCTTCGTTGAGGGTTGGTTTTCAATCACACATAATACTTAACTCAAACTCAAAGCGTTTATTTCAATTAAAACATTTACAGGCACTTTTAAATTATCACTACAGTGTACAGTCATCACTTTTCGTTTGAGTTATTTGGTGACGCTAGTCGCCCATTCCAAAACGTCGGTAGTAGGTTCCTTATGGGGAAGAACTGGCAAGAAACTCCATGGACACTCTTTAAACACACCATTTCATCTCAATTACCCACACAGACGCCTATGCACGCGCCATTGTGTGTAGACCTCATGCGCGGTCCAATATAAAATCGTATTACTTAGTTAGTTCAATAAAACTTACAAACAATGCTAAAATGCTTATCGGTTAATTCTTTTATAATTAAACAATACTAATCTTCACAAATACAAAAGTTATTTCTAAGTCAAGTTTAATTAGAAGTTTCATTACTTCATTTAACTATTCGACAATATATTCGGCAATACAAAGAATTTAATCAAAGTAGATTTCTGTGTAAAATAATCTTATTAAGTACTTTAGTTTGTATTCTATTATTGAAACTTACTTAGTCCTTGCATTTAATTATAACATTCAGTTATTGATCTTAATTCCACAGTTGGCGCCATTTTTCCGAAAGGGTAGTGCTGTGTGACCAAACTTACTATGTGAAAAGAGCAAGTATTGTTAATGTGACAAAAAACCCAAAAATCATTAAATAAATGTTCCCTTTTAATTCTCATAATCATAATCTTTTAAATCGGTTCAGCCGTTTGAAGATTATCAACTCTTTTCTAGTTGATGATTGGATGTGCGCATCTTCCACAGTTCTGATCGATTCGAAATTTAGTATTCTGTTACTTCAATGATATTAGAAGAACATAGTAACCTTGAACCGATACTGCAGCATCACCTGGAATTGTGTCGAGGGTTATTTAAATTTATAATTTTAACTTAGGAGCCACGTGTCACGAATGACTCTATTGAATAATAATATTACGTAATTTTTTTGTACATAACTTACTTTTACTAACCCTGCAAGTCATGGTAATATTTAATTAGATTTATGGAATTCAATTTAGCAAGTTAATAAAAATGACAGCGCGATATTTTTTAGTTTAGTTCTAGTTTATTAGTGTAGCGTAAGGTTTGGTTAATTTCTCTTCAAGAATTAGAAATTGTGTGATTAATCACAAAAATATTTCTTACTTTAGAGTTAAATAACTATATTTTTAAGACGAAATGGCGGCGCTTTTAATGAAGATGAAGGACACTTATCATTATATTTTTTATGACTTGGGCGGTAAGATTTATTTATTTACTTTAATTACTTGTTCTTTTAAACTCATTAATATTCGTAGTTTGCATGTAGTAGAATGATATTGCTCTTTGTACAATCAACCACACGAATCACTATGAAGTGACATTGATAACGTCTTTATATCGTAGCAATAAAGAAACCATTAATGCTACGACACTGATGGTTGGTTAACTGTACAGTCACGAGCATAAATATATGTATTTACTATGTACTACATACGGCTCGGTATTACTAACTGACTTCATGATTTATCCATTAATATCTGTCGACAAGATGACGGTAAATATTAGTGATCATTTTGTGAAAGGCATAATTATACAAGTGATAGTTAATTGATTCAGGCGTGACTTGGTAGAAATACAATATAAAATACAATAGACGTATTTATAATTAGTAACCTATTCCGTCCACGCGTTACCACGTTTTCTCAGCGTTCAGCGCTCGGCATAGCAACACGACGTGTTCGGGTTGGTCACCCTGAGGATTCCTCGTTGCGAGGTGAAACACTTGTCGATTTCTTACAGGATTTTTATGACTCTTTAAGAATAGTTAAACGGAATAGGTTACTAAATACATCTTCATCGATTGAACGTGGCAGCACAAATATGTGATATAAAAGTAATACCAAAACTATCTGACGAAACAAGCCACACTAAATTAGAGGTGACACATATTTTTAAAGCCAATCAGATAATATTGCCAAGCTGTTCATAGTAGTAATATATTGATGCTAGTTACTGTACAAGTGCTTGTTTCGTTGAAAAGTAACTATAATAATTCGTAATCCATCGGTAACGTCGTTTTTAGGGTTCCGTAGTCCGTGTGTCTGCAGCTTAGCGCAGAGACTATTAGTACTAGAAAGCTGTAATTTGGCATGAGTATACATATTAATTACGCCGACAAAATGGTAAAATAAAGCCATGAAAAAAATATTTTTTAGGGTCCTCCCGTATACGTAAATTGGGTTTTTTTTTTTTTTTTTTTCGTCTGTCCCATAATATGGGGTATCTCTGGAAAGGTCGTTCAAAGATATTGGGAGTTTGTTGTAACTATTTTTGGATTGAAGGATCCGCTTGCGAAATATGCTTTAAGTGTCATAGTGTCTCCCCCCCTGCCAGCTAAATGGTAAGTTCTAGATATGTGGAAAAAATCACAGCAGTAGTATATAAATGTATAACGAAATTAAAAGGAAAACTATCACAGCTCTACAAGTTACATTTGCAGTTGCAAAAACATGTTCTCCCATACATTTCGTTCGAACATGTTTTTCAACTACAATGTTAAGTTTGTTCTTGGGATAAATTCATCCCAGCTACGGAACCCTTCATTGTGCGTGGTCCGATACGCACTTGGCCGGGTTTTTCTAGGTAATCGATAAGAAGAGTGGCAGTTGTTAAAATAGCATGGGCATAATCAGCCTATAATGTTCCCACAGTTGGGATACAGGCCTCCTCACTCAAGAGGAGTAGGCTGTGATCTATCACGTGGACACACAAACGTTACAATGGGCAAATGGTAAATTTTAAAACACGTGGACATGACATGTCCAATTAATTTGTCCATCATGAAAATGTCAACAAAACACTTATTTAGCATTTCAGGGTTAAAGATCAACAATAATGAATAACAACAATAGTATTTAGATTTGTAAGTGTTAAGGTCAATTCGTTACGTCAAAAACCTTCATGAAGGTTTATTTATCAAAACTAGGACTGATAGAATTTTGCAAGAATGGGGTTACCTGATAAAAATGGCATAGTCACAGACCATGACTGTAAATAATTTTGTATCAACATTTGTAGAGACACCGGCTTTAATTCTTTCACCAAGTGACATCTTCTGAGTTATGTTCAGACCGGTTCAGACTCTTACCACATAAAAGTTGTTCTTGTTGTTCCAATCACATTACGCCTGGAGGCAGGCAGGAGGCTTCTTCGCGCAATCTCCGCTCTTATGGCGAACTTTGCGGCCGTCCACTTTTGATTGCACTTTACTCCAGAATGCTGCGTGCATCGCCCTTCATTCACTTCCCTGGTGGAGAATGTTATTATTCCCTAAATGGTTTTTTTAATGATGATATCAAAACTTAATTATTTTTTATATTATTTTAATCTGTGAGATTAGGTACCAATTTATTTTAAATGATCCTACTACTCATATTGTATTTAATTGTTGTGCCCGACAGGGTTCATGTGAACTATATACATTATTATTAAGACCTTGTAAACACATGTGATACGCAATAAAGATTTTAATTTGAATTTCATTGCAGTCATCTGTGGCAGAATTTTCTAAGTAAAGTTCGCAGGCCGCCTCATAAGGATAACCTGTTAATCTATTCTGTCAAAATTTAAGTGAACTGAGCTTGAATTTAGCTCCCTAGTCAGTAATCTAGATCCCTAGCATCAGGTGGAATGACATGACTCTCTTCAAGTTCTCTTCACCTAAGTTTTCACGGAGAGATTTTTACGGAATGGACCGGCTGGAATTAAGAGCAAAGTCTGATTTGATCTTCAGCAGAAGCATCGTACAATAAGAACGTCCATCATACCACATTCGTGTGCATAACTAATATTGTTTCTTTCTTTTATTTCAGATCCCAGAACAGTTGACTGGTGGCCATCACCCTTAGTTTTATTCACAGTAATACCATTCTACTTATATTTCTCCAAGAGTTTGGGACCAAGGTTAATGAAAAGTAAAAAACCGTTCAAGTTGAAAAGGGTTATATTTTATTATAATATATTTCAAATTCTTATCAGCGGCTACATATTGTATGAGGTAAGTTTACCAAGTCTTTTTTTCTATATTGGATGAGGAAATTATAAGTAAGCAAGTAAGAGGAGCTCGTGGCTAAGTAATAACAGCCACACGGGTCGATCCATCAGGTTAAGCTGCGCTTGCCGGGGTTGGTCCGTGGATGGGTGACCATCTTTACATACCGAGACTCCTCCGTGCTTCGGAAAGCACGTTAAGCCATTAGGCCCGGCTGTTATTCGTGGATCTTTGACAGTCGTAACGAGTCGTCAGAAGCCCGAAAGTCTGACAACCAGTCTTACCAAGGGGTATCGTATTACCCAGTTACTGGGTTGTGGAGGTCAGATAGGCAGTCGCTCCATGTAAAATACTGTTATTCAGCTGCATCCGGTTAGACTGGAAGCCGACCCCAACATGATTGGGAAAAGGCTAGGCAGAATGAATGGATGAGGATATTATAAGTGTTTTATATCCTTTGCTTATGTTTATTTTCCATTTCAGGGCATACCTGCCGGTTGGTGGCCAACTAGTAGCAATGCATACAATTGGATTTGTCAGCCAGTGGACATGACTGATAACCCAACTTCGAAAAGAGTATGTTAATTTCTTAATATTATATTAAGAGCCAATTAACTTTATAACTATCAATGCCTTTCACTTATTTTTCCACAAGCTTCTATTCGCTACTAATGTAGACAAAGCCAATACATTTTGTAGGAGTAAAGCTCGCTCCGCCATCCTTGCCATGGTCTGCCGCGGAGTTTATTTAAAAAAAAGGGGCGCAGTTATATTTCCACGTTGACGTCGTGGTGGCGCATGCGCACTCCTGAATTCTAGGTCTTTTCCGTTAGAGTTTACTATGCACAACGTGTCTAGGGTGAGGAGCCAGACCAAGAGAGATACAAAAACCCGCAGTTGCGACCCCACGGATCCCATCTCACGGATGAAGTCTTGTTCCTCGCCTCTGGGTTGCCTTAATTGGCCGGCTGGAGTAAACACTGATGAGGAACAGAGCTCTCACCTCTGTCTTGCCTTTATGAGCTGGCTTGAGTGGAGATTCACAAGAGCAAACGTGGTAGGAGGAAGGAAGTGTTCCAGTAAGATGCCGTGAAAGAGGAGGGGATCTTAAGCGTACTTCCGGGATTGCCGCGTACCTTTGAAGTTACCGACTTACCGCGGATCGGACGCACTATGACTGGCGTGTCTGCGCTACCACGGATGATACTCTTCCCACCTGGTGCATTGTGCGGGCTGCTGTTTACACAAACAGTGATTAAGCTAGTTAATTGATTCAGGGGTGACTTGGCGGAAATCTATTATAAAATACAATAGACGTAGATATATTTAGTACGCACACTCAGACAGACAGACCCAGCGCCCAGCACTCGGCGTGGTAAGTCGATCGTCAACCTGAGGATACCTCGTTGAGAGGTGAAACACGTGTCGATTTCTTACAGGGTTTGTTTATGACTCTTTAGGAAAAGTTAAGCGGAATAGTTACCTACGAAATACAATTGACGTCTATTGTATTTTTTAGTGATTAAGCTGTCTTTTACAAAGATTCACCAATTAATAATGTTGTTATTCTCCTTCAGATGCATAATGCTTTTTGGTGGTACATAGTGGTGAAATTCATCGACATGTTGGATACAGTCTTCTTCGTTTTGAGGAAGAAGGACAGACAGATCTCTTTCTTGCACGTGTTTCATCATTCCATGATGCCCGTAGCGTCTTTTATTGGAATCAAATATTTTCCAAGTAAGGATTTGTTTTTTGTTCATTGAATTCAGTCCCAAAATTATCAACAGGGTTTTTTAAAAGCTGATTGGGTATGGAGATTGGTGTACCGAGGTATTTAAAACCCTCCACAAGTCATGATACTTAACTTTATAATGGATGACCCAGTGGATTATAAATAGCAACTTGTCAGCACAGTATGAAAAAAGAAATAAAAAGAAACAAAAACGATCAACTATGGCTATAAAATATTGGCAAGGCTCTTATTAGCAACAGCCTGAACGATTATTTTGAGCAACGTTTATAAAATATTCTCACATATAGCGATTTTGCTCCCTTTTTAGGGTTCCGTAACTCAATAAGAACGGAACCCTTATAAATGATCACTTTGTTTTCCGTCTGTCCGTCCGACCGTCTGTCTGTCTATCAGTCTATTAAGACCCTTTTTCTCAGGAACGCGTGGAGGTATCAAATTGAAATTAATACTAAATAAGTATGTCTACGTTCCCTTAGTGATCTAAAAAATCAAGCTTCTAAGTCACCGTAATAAAAAAATACAGCCATTTATGCGACATATTTTGATGCTCGCAAATAAAACCTATACGATACTTCCCGTTGACCAAGAATCATGGAGTTTGGCAAGAAGCAAGGTCTCAGAGTCCGAAAATCGTTAATTTGTAGTTCTCACATAAAAAAAATATTTTTTGCGATTACATTACTTACGTTTACAGTTGGAAAATTGACCGTGACGTATATCGATTTATGGGAGAACATGTTTTCAACTAGGTACAATGTTAAGTTTATTTTTGGGATAAATCCATCCCAATTACGGAACCCTTCATTCGTGGTACGACACGCACTTGGCAGGTTTTTTCTTATCTTGTAGAAATCCACCAATAAGGCACAAATTTAAAATTATAAGAAAAATATATTAATAATTTTTCAGATGGTCACGCAACTCTCCTCGGCATAGTTAACTGCCTCGTCCATGTTGTGATGTACACTTATTACTTGATCTCAGGTCTTGGACGTAAATACCAGAAGTATCTCTGGTGGAAGAGACATCTTACCACTATGCAGTTGGTGAGTTGAAACTTTTTGGATATTCCATTCGCCTGTCTATTTTAGAATCAATAAATATATTTATTGATTCATTTATCACTAAATAGATATCATTTTGCACTAAAGTTACATCTACTAGTGACTTTATGCATTATTTTAACTAACGAAGGGCGTTCCCGCTAACCCGCAGTAGTATAGCGTCCATACAGGCAAAAAAAATATAACCATAAAAAAACATTTAAAAAAAATGCTATAAAATATTCACAAAAAGTATTAATATCATAAGTAAAAGAAACAATCTGTACACGTGCTTGTCTTTCCTCGTTGAAAAACAAGTGCGCGTGTACGAGTGAACTGGAACGACCTTCCTTAGTTAACTTAATGTATGTATCTGCGTCTGTTTTAGTTTTGGGCCATAAATACATTTGGCACATAAATGTCAAACAAAAAAAAAATAGAATTGTTGCGCTTAGGCTGTTTAATAAAAGTGACAAATATGTCAAAAAACGACAGATTAAATCTTGACATATTTCTCATTTAAAAATGCGTTTAATAAAACTCGACATAATTATGTCAAGTAACCACAGTCAAATTATTTTTGACAGAGGGTAACGCTCCTGTCAGAATTGTTGGACAGTTTTACAAATACAAGTATGTCTATATGTTACGACAATTTTCTGTTTAATAAAGCAGATTTGACAAGTTTTTCACGACAAATTGTCACCTGTCACCTGTCGCTCAAAAAGTTGTATTAAACAGAAGTATGTCGGATTGCCGCGACGATCCGACATATTTATGAATTTTCCACCAAGACAATTTTGTCGTTTGTAAGTTTGATTAGACAGAAAAATTGTCGAATTGTCACTTTTTGAAATAATATGTCGGACTTGTCGGATTGTCAGCATGGCATACTTTAGACAGTCCGCTCCGCTACCTTACTTGCTGACTTCTAAAGCCTGAGCTATTGTCATAAAGCAAGTAACGACATTGACCGAAAAACAATGCACTATTGTAATTGTGTCTTTCTCTTTCTTAGGTCCAGTTCGGCATAATCTTCCTGCACAACTTATCAGCCCTTTACCAAGACTGTGGCTATCCGAGGTGGGTTTCTGCCCTACTTTGCGTCCACAGTCTGCAGTTCCTTTATATGTTTGGGAACTTCTACTATGTGAACTATATCAAAAACGCGAAACAGGATGGCACAAATGAAAATATCAAATCAGGAACTGGCAAGAGCAAAGTGAAGTGAACTTGGTATTGAAGACTGCTTTTCCAAGGGGTTATGCTAGTCGTAGGATTCAACTGAAGATGGAAGGCTGCGACCAGATGTGATTCAGAGTTACCGATTAGACATTTTTTTATCTGTGTAAATGTAGTGCTATTTCACAAACGATGGGTTCCTGCATGTCCAGTTATCTGCACGTTACAGGAATTGATGAACGATACTGCAGGCGTAGCCAAATTCTGGACTGGCTCAACTTAGATTGCCATCGACGCTACGAAGAAGAAAACTAAAATCTGTTCACAAAAAAAATTCTAGAACGCTGATGTTAACAAAAATGAGTATTTTATATGGCTAATGAAAACCCATTTAAGGCTCGTCCACACGACACCGGTAATTGTTAATCCGTGAAGTTTTCTTAGAAATTGTATTGCTACAGTCGCGTCGCACTGTCGCGTAGCTCCTGTTTGTGAGAGCCTATATCTACAGGCTTAATTAAAGTTTATTCCCCTCATTCCTCTAGGGTTTGATTCCTGGGTTAGGCAAAATAAAATAAGCATAAACTTAATGTTCTCTGTGAGTCATACCTGGTCGCGGAAAATGATTGTAGCTTGTACTGTAGTTTTATGAAATTATTAGATAAGTAGGAACTGATAACCTTGTTCAATCGGTCCCTGATTACCGAGGATTGTGTTCATTGGACCCCTTTAAGCGGACAATCTGCCCCCATCGTCTTCGGTCCAAAGTTGCCATCACCACTTCCTGAAATTTGCTTGAAGACTTTCTTTTACTTGGTCGGACTATCGTGTTTGCAACCGGCCTCGTGCTTTCACTCGTGCGTTCAAGACTGCTACCTGCCGTTTGCATTATGTGACCGTTAACCTAATTATATCATTTAAGTGTTACTAATACCCGAGCCTCCTACAAGCTTCAATTCTAGTTACCCGTTACTAAAATAAATATTATAAGAAACACCAAGCAACGCTACAAATAAATAAATGATTTGGGAAATACGTTTGATTTATTTTATAACAAAAAAGACCTATTTACCTATACACAATGCCTATACATAATATAGTCAAAGCATCGTTATGTTATGGAATAATTCCTTGACGAACCTTGATTAGTAAAAACTTGAGAGACGGCGCTGCAGTACGTTAATATATACCATGTTGAGACGACAATTAAATACAACAATAAATAAAAACACTGGCAACATTAATGCTTAAGAGTATTTAGGAACTACCAAATAAATCCTAACATTGAATTTAAAAAAGTGTTTTTTTCTAACAAACTAATATTGGCGATCTTTGATTGAATTTTCGTATGCAGACTGGGAACGTCATTTATACGAAGTTTAATTTATTGTTGTATTGTCGTCTTTACCTTGTAGATCAGCTGCGTACATTAAATTTATGCATTTATCGTTAAAAATGGTTCAAGTGAAGAATTTGTGACACATAGACAACCAATTTATAGTGTTAACAGACCTTCAGAGGTTCCAGTTGAAGGACAAAAGTTTTGTGTGAGAAAACTCAAGAAATCCAGAAATTCCACCGAGAAACGACAACATTTCAAACCAATGCAAAACTTAATTATTTGGATTTGTTGTGTTGGTCTATATTATTATATTATTCCGATCCTGGGTCGTCAGGCAAACGTCTGGTAACTGGAACTACTAACACCACAAAACGGTACGATATAAAGACGCATGCTATTGTGCAACATAACATTCTATAAAATTCAAAAACTGCAAATCATAACACAACCCTTCTGGAAAAAGCGCCATCTATCGCCTAAAACAAAAACCATCAACTGCGAACTGCAGTCCACATACGTTTCATAGACCATCGCAATCGATTGAAAAATAGAAGGTGACATCTGATCCACTACAGGACGCTACTAGGTCACACTTAGTCTATACTATATGCATGATGTTTTAATAACTTCCTGCTACTGTTATTTACATAGCAGGTATTCTAAATTGTGTAGGGTAGGTATCTATTTACCACAACTAAAAAGTGAAGAATAAAAACTTTTTTATAACTTTTTTTATGGAAGTCTTTTTTTGTAAGTAATTTTTTTTAATCTTTTTTCTGTTATAAACTTCTGACAGTAATCAATGTTGCCGATTCTCTTGTGCACAAACTAAACTAAATTTAAGTTCAGTGCATCTTTTTCTTTGTATTTCAATAAGAAGAGGACAGAATATAAATTTTAGTTTAGTCCTGTCAAATTAATCAGCGCCTGTCACTATACAAGTTTAGACGTGATTAAAAACTTGCCTACTAAAATTACGTCAATTTACTTCAGGCGCTGATTAATTTGACAGGACTAAACTAAAATGTATCTTCTGTCCTTTTCTTAATGAAATAGAAAGAAAAAGATGCACTGAACTTTTAGTTTGTGAATAAGGGAATCGGCACCAGTAACCCTTAGAATGGGATTTTTTGGAAATTGCAAAACTTTGATTAATTTAGTAAAAATACATAATAATATAATTAAATTACAGCTGCCATGCTTTTAAAGTTGTATGAAATAGCAATACAAAGGCAAATTGCCGTAGTGTGTCAATTAGACAACAATTAATTTAATAATACGAGTGCCTCGTTGGTCAAGTGGTCACAAGTGCTACTGCTGAGCAGGAGGTCCCGGGTTCGATTCCCGAATTCAGATTCGTATTTTGGTAGTAATTAAATAAGGAACACGACCTGGCTCTCAGAAGAGGTGGTAACCTCTTCTGAGAGCAGCAAGATCCAAAAAAAAACAAAAGAAAAAAAAACAAAAGTACAGTTCACTTAAAGACAAACTAACTAACAATAGGTTGTAGTTCACATTACGACGTTCAAGCCATCCAAGAAACTGAACACCATAGTTTAATTTACAAAAAATAGCAACTATACTTATGTCTAAATATATTACAAAACAGTTCAAGCTAGGGGGTTTTCCCTGAGTACCCCGAACCCCGAGGCCCCCGTCCCGAAGGACCCCGATTTATTTTATCTTGATAAACACAATTAAAAGTCAGTTTAGCTAAGTACCGTCAGCAGACTGATGATGTTAAATACAATTTTATTACTTACTAAAATTATAATACCTACTAGAAAATGATAAAGTCTTGCATTATAATTAGAGAATAAAAATGTAGTCTCCTAGAGCCTACAGCAATCACAGGTTTTAATTATTATCACAATAATTCCTTTTCAATAGAGAAAATCAAAATACCTACTCTACATGGAACATTAAAATAATTTAAAAAACAGGCATCGCCAGAAAAAAAAAAAAAAACTTTACCAGCCTTTCTAAACCTGAAATACTCAAACGTCACATATCTTTAAAAGTCCTCTGATGTCTTTCTGTCGCCACAATCCACCGTGAAAGTGACAGTTTGAGACCTAATGGCGACTAAAAACAGGGAAATGGTATGCAGTCTCTAACTACGTAAAACCTACGTGTTCTTGTGACATTCTCCAGCAAGCGATAACCACGTTTTAAAACATCACACTTAAAGAGACGTAGAGAGTAAAGTGGTCATAGTTTGTCGGTTTTTAAAAGCGGAAGGACTGGTAGTTGTGCTTGTGCTTTGTGCTGTTTAGTTACTGCCATGTTTGTTATTATTCTGTGTATATTAGCTTTATATTTAAATTAGCTTTCGCCCCCGGCTTCGCCCGCGTTCGGAAATTATCCCACGGGAATGTATTACCGGGAAAAAAGGACCCTACGTGTTAATGGAGGTTATAAACTATCTGTGTGCCAAATTTCATCCAAATCCGTTCAGTCGTTTTTGCGTGAAATAGTAACAAACATCCATCCTCACAAACTTTTGCGTTTATAATATTAGTAGGATTTGGAGAAATAAGACGGTGCGTGGGTTAAGCGGATAAAGATCTTTAAGTACTGGTCCTGTGTGTCAAGTTTCAATGGATTACTTACTTAGATGCAAGATTTTGATCTGCTCGACCATTGTGGCAAGCGTCTTCATGCTGCGCCCAGCTCCCAGTCTACCGTGGTGGATAAACATGCCCATTCTTGGGTCCTTCCTTGGATAAGTTTAAAGTTGTATCTGCACATGCTAGCCAAAACGATGAGAAAGCAAGATTATTACCACAATTATAAATCCGATCCATATCTTAAGAACGAAACATATCCATCTACCTTACACTCACAAATATACTATTATAGCACACAAGTTTTATTAAGAACTTTCGCATATCTCCATAACAAATACATCACACTTAATACATCTTCGCACACAAACACATGGGAGTCTAGCCTACTAACAAAACTGTATTTACTTAACTACTTGAATGATCAACATTTATTGTTTTATGTGCATTACGTCGGGATAATTATTTTCGAACGTAGAGGAGCCGATCCTGAATCAAAGAACTGCCCCGTTATATTATACCAATACAATAATACCGTAGGTACTTCGAAAGCACTGTTTGCATTGTGCCACCTTTCTATGAGATCGGAAGTCTGCCAACTTATACTATTGTTAATAATTATAATTCGCAGCCCTTAATGACGTGTTATCCGACCTGGATAATATTTCTTTTTGCGACTCAGTTTTATGTGACCCCAGCGAATGTTCATTATTGCTACCTGTAAAAAATAACATTAGTGTTCTATGTCAAAACATCCGTAGCATAAAAGCTAATTTCTCCGGGTTATTAACACTAATAGAACGGATCAACACAGAGTGCGACATATTAGTTCTCTCCGAATGCTGGCTTTCCTGCAACCCTATTATACCAACCCTAAATGGTTACAACTCCATTGCTACTCTAAACAACCACAACCAAAATGATGGAGTAATTGTGTTCATTAAATCAACTTTAACCAATATCAAAATAAAGGAACCCGTGATTTTTGATTCAAGTTGCTTAGTGATCACCATAGGTTCTGACTTGGCCATAGTAGCGGTTTATAGACCTTATGCATTTAGAGACCCATCTAACTTTATACAATCCCTAGACAGAGTACTCAACGAACTTAAATCCTATAAAAATATATTTCTGGTGGGGGATATAAATATAGATATTGGTAAAGAAAATAAGTCAACTTATACTCTGGATTATCTGGATCTTTTGCTGCACCATGGATTATATCCAGGGCATACCCTCCCAACACACGGGTCTACATGTTTGGATCACGTTAACATTAAGACCTCTTTGCCTACGAAGGTTTTGGTATTGGAGACTACTATTACAGACCACTATGCAGTTCTGGTTGCTATATCAATGAGGAAATCCAGTGCTGCTCAGCGCTCTTTTATTACCAGGGTTGATGAAGATAACTTAACAATTGACATGGAAAAATTGAATTTTGATCATGTCTTCACAACACAGGACCCCAATACTGCTGCTAAATTGTTAATTGAGCCAATTATTTTTACTTTATCTGCCAATACCTCCACTATCGCACTATCACGAAGACGTAGGCCTATTAAAGCGTGGATCACCCCGGGGTTACTAAAATGTATGCGCCATAGAGATAATCTTAATAAGTTATTCATAAAAAACCCCAAAAATGATGTCATCAGGGTCTCTTATAAACGGTATAATAATTACTGCATTTCTCGTTTGCGAAAGGCCAAAAATGATTTTGAAAGAAAGGAATTTGAAAAGGCAGGCAAAAACTCCAAACGGCTATGGAAGGTCATTAAATCTGTTGCAAACACCAATAAACCAAAGGACACTGCGTCTGCTTTATTAGATTCCAATCTGGATAAACAGGACGCAGTGAACAATATCAATTCGTACTTTGCCAGTGTAGGAAGACAGCTAGCGGAAAAGATTAATAAAACTCCCTGTCCCTATGCTTCAGTGGATTCTGTGACGGATTCTTTTGTAATGCTGGAAACGGATGACACAGAGGTACTTGCGTTGTTGATGTCACTGAAAAACGACTGTGCAGTTGGGTACGACGGCATCTCCTCAGGGTTCCTAAAGAGGTATTGTTCGATTGTTGTGCCTCCACTCACCTTCATTTGCAATTTAAGTTTGAAGACTGGAATCTTTCCCGAGGCATTTAAAAGAGCCCTCCTTCACCCTATTTTTAAATCAGGGGATCGAAACCGTGTTGAAAACTACAGGCCTATTTCGGTTTTACCAGCTTTGTCAAAAATTCTTGAAAAAATTATCAATATTAGATTTGTAGATTATTTAGAATCACGTAAACTCCTCTCAAATAACCAATTTGGCTTCCGCAAAAAAACATCAACGGCTGATGCAGTACATCACCTGGTTGACCACATAGTCAGAAAGCTTGATAAAAACCAAAAATGTGTCGCTCTGTTCCTGGATCTTGCAAAGGCATTCGACACGGTTTCGATTCCAATACTGTTAAAAAAATTGGAGAATTTGGGGATTGGAGGCACTCAGTTGTCCCTATTCCAGAGCTATCTCAGCGAAAGAACCCAATGTGTAAAAATAGGGCCGCACACTAGTTCTGAGATGCCGATTGTTTACGGGGTACCCCAGGGCAGCATCCTTGGACCGAGCCTTTTCTTATGCTATATAAATGATTTGTGTGATCTAGTAATTCAAAACGGGACGATATTTTCTTATGCGGATGATACAGCACTAGTATTTTCTTCGAACAATTGGGCTGAAACATATCGCCTTGCACAGAGCGGCTTTAATGCTGTTAGTGACTGGCTTAGAAAAAATTTACTCACCTTGAACGTCTCCAAAACCAAGTTGCTGAACTTCTCCATTCGCAGTACCTCAATTCCATCTGATGTACTCCTTCAAATTACTACTACTGATAACACTTCTAGTATAGATAAAGTCACACACATCAAGTATCTCGGCATCGTGATAGACAGTCATCTGTCATTCAAAAATTATATTGATCACCTCTCTAACCGCGTAAGGAAGCTCATTTATATATTTAAACAATTGCGCGAATCCGCAGGTGCAGACATTATGAAGATGGTCTATCAGGCGCTGTGTCAATCGATTTTAAACTATTGCAACACGACCTGGGGAGGTGCCGCCAAATCAAACCTGATAAAAGTCGAGCGCGCCCAAAGAGCGGTCCTTAAAGTTTGTTGTTTCAAACCCCGCCTATTTCCCACAGTTGAACTCTACGAATACTGCCAAGTACTAACTGTAAGGCAATTATTTATTCTGGCCACAGTCATCAAACAGCACTCCCTGTCACAATACACACCGGGACCACTCCGTCGAAACCGCCTTGTTGCCACATCTTTCCCAACCAAAACATCATTCAGCCGTCGCTTCTTTGTTTTCCTCGGACCATACCTCTATAATAAAATTCACAAAATTCTATCTGTGCACCAACTAAACAAATATGTCCTTAAAATAACTGTTCAAGATTGGCTACTTCAGCAGACATATACTGCAACAGAGGGTCTGTTGCAGGTTTTGGCTTGATTCACCTTCAACTTACAGGCACATCATACACCTACACACTTACACACACTTATGCACAAACACTCTCGCGCAAGAACATGCACACTTTCATACACACACCTACACTACATTATTATGTTCGTTTAAACTCTTTTTGTTCCTTTAATACTTTTTACTTTTATTTTCCGTATGAAACTTATTTTTAATTTGCTAATCAACCCTTAACAATGGTACCTAACAATGATTCTGTAAAATGCTCTCTGAGTGGAAACCTGGTGACCTGTAATACAGGTGTTTCACTACCTACCACAGGCACCAGTGATTCACGATTATGTATTTACTTGTTTATGCCAATAAAAAATATTTTAATTTTAATTATAATCTTGCTTCTTAGGCCGCTGCGTTAAGCGGGTGCGCGTCCGCGGGATGCAGCTGGTTTCGGTGGTGTGGGCGGTTGAAAAGAGTGATATTTTATGCCAGCGACTTTGAGCTAAACCCGAAATTAGTTGGTGCCAGGTACCCGGTGGTGAGGTGTATGGTAAACATGAAAACTTTCACAAGTACCGGCAGAGTTACGCGAGTTGCAGACTTGCGCGACGCGACACTGGTAATTGTTCTACCGTGAAGTTTCTTAGAAATTGTATTGTAAGAGTCGTGTCGCTTTGTCACGTCGCTCCAGTCTGCATGAGGCTTTTCCCGGCTTAACCATCCACTACGTCACTAGTGGGTATCATCTTAACCCTGATGACAGCCTGTCGGCATAGCATATTGTGATTGACTTTCAATTATTGAAACTTTACTTTTTGGCAATGATTATTAAGTGTCGCTAAATTGCAAATGGAGATTCCATTTGCTAAATTATAAAACTAGTTTGATCGGTGGTGCATCAACTAAGTACCGCCCTATCAATGTAAAAACTTCATTGACGGTAATTAATAACGCTTCTATACATAATAAATTTACCTAAATCCTGGAGAGTGTTTCCTCTTCTATAATAATCTGGATAATTTGATTTGAAGTCATCAAATAATCAAGTTGATTTTTTGCCGAAAGCACATTGATGCCTTACCGGTACCTACTGATGTTATGATTATAATGAAGTGACAAGTATTTAGATAGGACAAATATAACTAGAGTACATACTTGGCGCCTTTGCTAGATGAGCCAGCGAAAGACTAGATGTGGAAGGCGATGATCCGGGTATTCTGGAGCAACTTGGGGGAGGCCCATCTCCAACAGTGGCTTGCTATAGGCTGGCTATTGATGAATTAATTGTGTCGGATTGAAATAAATTCGAGGATGGATGTAGTATGTCAACAAGGAGGCAGACAAAGCTCACACACTGTTTTTATACAGTGTGTGAGCTTCATGGTCATGGACATGGACATGGACTTTAAAATAGTTTATATTTAAGTATTTAGAATATCGCTAGTCCATGTCCGAACACATTGTATATATAATCATCTTGAGACCGTGGAAGACCAAGAAGACGATGGATGGCTAGAAGAGATGTTAGGAAGATACAGATGACAAGCTGACCTAAAATATAGATTAGGGTAGAAGTATGATGACGATGTTGATGTTGATGTTGAAAATCTATCAAGAACGAGTCTCAGAGACCTTTTGTAAACGAAATACCGTTACTAAGTTAGAGATCTCGATTAAATAAAAAGATAACGAAGATAAAGCACGTTTTCTGTCCATTATATGAAAACGTGCTTCATCAACAGTATCTGTAGTTTTTAGTTCAGTTACTCAACGGAAAACCAGGAATTCACTTACGATTTTAATTACCAAGATATTATTTAAATTACCCTTATTAATAAATGATAGTCTTTAGGCACAGTGATTAAAATACAGTTATATACCCATTACAAAATCTTGATATATGGGTATTACAAGTACATTTTGACTATTACAATTTCAGATTCACTATAACTAGACTATTCTCTTTGACCTATTCCTGATTTTTTGCAAATCACTATTGGTTGTTAGTTTTTATATCAATTTAAATGCGTAAATGTAAATGTGTTTCATAATGGCATTGTTCGTATAAAGAATTTGATTTAAGTTGTTTCCTTTCATTTAAATAGTATGTACCTAAGTGAGTAGGCAGTTCAGTTACAAGTGTCATAGTAGCCGTGAGTAGGCCGTGGCTCCAACGTATTATTAGTTTTTACAAAATGGCGGGACTACTTGAAAGCATAGCCGAAAAATATAATTATGTGGTACACGATTTGGCTGGTGAGTTATTTTTATTTTTTTATTTAGAATTTATTAAAAATATGAAATTATTGTAAATAATATTATTACATGTGTTCTCGAACAATATTAGAATTGGTTGTTTTGACGAAATTGTTGTTTAAATAAAAAAAAATACGGATAGTTTTCATTTAAATCTAAAGCAGTATAGACATTCTGTGAAACTTTATTAACTCATGAACTTATAAAACAAAACTTCGAGCTTGGATGTAATAAACTCTTCTTTGATAACCTTGATAACCAAAATATGAAATGACTCTTCAGATGACCAGAGGGCTGGCTTATTTTTTGGCCAAAGAATCAGCATTGCCATACAACGTGGCAATGCTGCCAGCCTTCTGGGCACCTTTCCTGTTGACAGCGACGCGGACAAATTCTTTGATTCTTTCCCCTCCCATTTTTTATATACATGTACATATTATTATTATTTTTTAAATGTCTTTTAAAACTCTCGGGTCCCTGGGGTCCCGGACCTTTGGAAGGCGTACGAGGGGCCTTTATTATTATTATTATTTTAAATCTGTTAGCATATTATGTAAATATTATTTGAACCAAGAATAAAGATCTACCTACTAAAACAAGAAATGGAAATCAGCGATCAAGATAGTTTTAGTTTCAAGTTTGGGCCAACAATGTTTGAAATATTGTCGTGCCAGTGACAAGGAAAAATAACATAAAGGATTAGATTTCGTTTCGTAAGCGTGTAATCATTTGTTTCCAGATCCCAGGACGGCAGACTGGTGGGGCGTGTCAAACCCCTTGGTGGTTCTCTCCATCACGTCATCTTACCTGTACTTTTGCAAGTCTCTGGGCCCTCGGCTGATGAGTAATCGACCGGCTTTCGAGCTGAAGACACCGATTATGCTGTACAACATCTTCCAAATTCTATTCAGCTTGTTCTTAGTCTATGAGGTAAGGGTTTTTATTTCACTGATATATTAAACTATCATATTCAGAAAGTACAAGATAGGTAGGTATATTACTGATATTTTAATTTATGGATCATCGGCATCGCCGTTTGGAATCGTTTTTCCCAGTAATTTCCCGTGAAACCATTTTTATGTTTAGATATGAATTGATTGTTTATTTATTTATTAGAGGGGCTCATGGCTAAATGATAACAGCCGCACAGGTCTATCGAAAGTTAAGCTAAGCGTTTGTGGTCGGTCCGTGGATGGGTGACCATCCATTACATATCAAGACCTCTCTGTGCCTCGGAGAGCATGTTAATCCGTTGGTCCTGTCTGACATTCATAGATATTTGACTGTCGTTACGGGAAGTCCGAAGCCCAATAGTCCGACAAGCAGTCTTACCAAAGGGCTATCGTGTTACCCAATAACTGGGTTATGGAGGTCAGATAGGTAGTTAATCCATGTAAAATACTAGACGCCGAGCCCAACATGGTTGGGAAAAGGCTAGGCAGATGAAATTATGGTTTATTGTTAATACTTTCTGCTAGAAAACTTTTCTGACCGTCATTGCGTCAATCAAAAAAGTAAGCTAGATCTCACATCAATATACTTTGATTGATTCTGAAACGGTTGTTTATTTATAATATTTGATCCGTAGTCACACTGTACTGCTCACATGCGCGTTAGTATTGACATGACGTATACATCATTCCATGACATTGCGTACCTATGTCAGATTTGTTGTAATCGCACGTTCGATGCAGAAGAATTTCTTTGTACACGATAACTGATATTAATTTATCAATTTAAATAATTAATTCAATCAGAAACATTGATTCATTATGACACAGCGATTTGCTGTAATGAATTTTCATGGAACACGACGTATGTTAATACGAGCTTACCTTTGAAACACAAAATATGACGGACCAGGTCATTGGGGGCTTATTTATATTATTTGATTATGTAATGATAGACGGCTGTTTAATCATACATTTTGGATGATTACGTCGTCTCTTAATTTACTATAAATAAAGACGGATGTCGTTAACCCGCATTTGGGTACCTACCTCAAAGATATCACCTGCAATCGGGCAATTACCGTATATTTAAGACTGAACGTTCGCTCAGTCTCAATCTGTCAAAAACACCTCTAATTGTCCTACATTTTTAGCAAGTTTTAGACATTGATTGCCGGGGAGAAAATATTGTAAATAGTTTTTGAATATTTTTACCCGACTACGGCGAAGCAAAAAGGAGGGTTATGATTTTGACCGGTATGTATGTATGTATGTATGTATGTATGTATGTATGTATGTATGTATGTATGTTCATTTGTTCCCTCATAACTTCAAAACTACTCATCATAGTTTGACTAATGGGGTATCGTTGGAAGCGTCTCGGTCGTCCGATGGTTATAGGCTATGTGACGTCACATTAAATTGAATATGGCGCCCTCTAGAGGACAAAAAGTCATGAACTAAAAAAAAAAGTTTTTTTAATGGGGTCGTGTTGGGTATCAAATGAAAGGGCTTAATTAGCACATTTCAAATATATATATATTATATCCCTAAAAAAAATTAAATAACAATAAAAGTACCTAATAGAAACTAAAACTCAACTACGGCAAAAGAAATGGGGTACCGTTGGAAGCGTCTCGGTAGTCCGATGGTTATAGGCTATGTGACGTCACATTAAATTGAATATGGCGCCATCTAAAGAACAAAAGTCAAGAACTAAAAAAAAAAGTTTTTTTAATGGTGTCATATTGGGTATCAAATGAAAGGGCTTAATTAGCACATTTCAAAAATATATATATTATAACCCCAAAATAAATTAAATAAAAATATCATCAAAATAAAATCCGGAGTCACACGTAATCTATTCGATTTATCCCCTAAACACGTGTGACTCCGGATTTTTAATTTGTCTGTCTGTGAAGACTTGTTTATACCTTTTTAGTTGACTTTTGCCGTAGTTGGGTTTTAGTTTTTATTACTTTTATTTTTATTAATAATGAGAATTGGCCTTCAGAATTCCCATTAGGTACATCAGGGCACTACTAAATTTACCTAACAGCGTTAAAATGTAGTAGATAAAACCGCTGTTTTGATTAATTTGGAAATAATTACTGTACGGAAATATGACCAGTGAGCTAAAATAGTGCTTATAAATTAATATCGTAACACCGAATATTTTAATTCATAGTTTTAGATGTAAAAAAAAGTAATCGGAAACTTTTCAAATGCCCATTTTACGCCTAAAACGGTTACAACATCAAATTCAGTGCTATAATTGCAATTCATTATTCGTATTTCAGGTCACTAGTTAGCGATATTTCATATTTCCATACAATAATATTGCCAAATTAATCAAAACAGATAAGTATTTCACAGCTATTTTCGAGGTTGTCAAGTTTTAGAATGAACTCATAATTAATTCACTAGGAATAGTAAACTTGACCTTACAGCCCTTTCCGTATGCCTTAAGTTAAAAAACCATTGTCTCGCGTGAATTTGAATAATCTTTTAATACCTACTTGATAATATTATGACAAACAATTCCCTACTTCTTCATAATGTTCAAAGAATTCGGCATTTAAATTTTATAGTTGTTTTTTTTTTGTGAATGGCATGTCGCAGGTCTAATGGGGTTGTCGGCCACTTAACCGGACTTTCCTGTGGGTGCCTCAATCAATTAAAGCCACAAATTACGCGACTACACGCTAAAGGCACCCCATGTGGGGTATGGACCTCGGCTTAGCGCGTCGCTGGGGGAGGAGAACAAGGGACAGGGTAGATCGGGTTAACATATAGGGGATGAATTTAAAGCTGATGGTTTTCAGGCCATCATGCGCAAAAAAAGTAGCTTTACTGCAGCTGGCCCATATACGGGATAGCAACAACAGCATTCTGAACGCAATAGCTGTACGTTTTTACTGTCCCTTTCAAAATCATGTCTGCTTCATGTCTTGTGTAGGTTTGGGGAGTTAGAAATGTATTAAATAAATATTTACTAGGTTATGGTTTCTATGGGTCTATGCCACCCGAAATAAAGTTTAATAATAAACTTTTTTTACCGTCTCGAAAAAAAATGGGTATATTAGGTGAACGGAGTAGAAGCTTATGGTATACCTAGTTTTTTTTTCTTTTTTCCACAGCTTAGAACAAAATTGATCTATCATCACAAAACGCTTCAAACTTTTCATATTCGAACAAAAGAGAAATTATAAAATAAAAATAAAAATAGATAAATAATATCCAATTTCAAATTATAAGCAAGTCGCGTATTATATTTTTTTTTTTTGTTTCGAGAAATAAAAAAAGCAAACTATGTTGCCATTTGCTTTGAGATTTTTTTTCGAGACGGTAAAAAAAGTCGTCCACTATATAAGTTAAATTATACACAATTACTCATAACTCTTCTGCTGGATTAATGCTCGCATATCTTGGTTTTAATCTTCGTCTGTGCTGATCATGTCTTAACTGCTGTTATTTGTACCTTTTCAGGGATCAGTCTACGTCTTAGATAAGGAGTACAGCCTTGCTTGTGACCCAGTTGATTACTCCGATAATCCTAGAGCATTGAGGGTAAGTTGTCATTCAAATTTTGTTATAATAATATCACTAGCCGCATGGACTCAATTTTTTTTTCTAAAAGTAGCCTTAGTTACTCCTTATAACATCAGCTATCTGCCAATGAAAGTCCCATCAAAATCGGTCCAGCTGTTTCGGAGCCGGAACAAAGTGACAGACACACATACATTTTTTTGTTATTAGTACCGTATATACTTTCACATGCATTTAGTAAAAAGCTATTGTTTTTACAAAAAGACACTTCAATTTTATTTGTTTGAATAATATGATATCTTAAATTATGAATCGATAAAGCAACGGCTTATCGAATAAAGAAATATGTTTATTCTCTTTTTCATGTGAATCTAAAGGAGTGCTTTGTTAGTATTTTAATTTTGAAGTAATTTACGGCAAGTTTAAGTAATTTATGGAAAACAGAGTGTGGGTGTTCAATGACAGAAACAACCATCAAACAATAAAATATTACAACTGAGGTGGGGATGAGCAGGACAATCATAGTTCTGAACACGCAAATTATAGGTACTTTTCAATTAAGAATATCGGTCCGCAGAGGTACGGTTGTTTTTGGAGATGGGCAGCCACTCTACCTAGTAGTTTACTTGGTTAGATGGATACTTATCTATAAACTATACAATATAGAAATTTTACAATATATTTCTTTAACATTTACAGATTGCAGCCGCATCATGGTTTTATTACTTCGCAAAGATCACAGAACTTATCGACACCATCTTTTTTGTCTTACGGAAGAAGAACAATCAAGTGACGTTCCTCCATGTCTACCATCACTCTATGATGACCTTCGTCGTTTGGTTTGGAGTAAAATACTTCCCAGGTACGTGACCTTTCTGATCTGAACATCATTTATTAGTTGATCCAAGTCAAGAATGGGCTTCGCCATCACCATAACCTTTTGAAAAGAAGATGGCCGCTAGAGTCCCCAAAAGGGGGCACTAGCGCCCATCATCTTCTCTTTTGACCCGACTACGACAAAGCGAAAAGGAAGGGTTATGATTTTAGCAGTCTATAGTATGTATGTTTGTATTTACGTGTGCTCCATCGTAGCGCCTGAACTACTAAACAGATTTTCATAAACGAGGTATCAATAGATTCGTAATAGGTACTGGTCCGGGTATATAACCTACATATACCTACGCTATATAATTGTATACTTTCTCCCTAAATTTAATATGGCGAATTTTACAGCTCGATAAATAGTGTTGCCGACGAAATAAACATCCTTGAACGAAACCATAGCGCGATGGTTTCGTTCAAGGATGCACTGCTATTGGAATTTAGTTTCCTGTTTAATTGCGAGAAAAATCTTCATTAAAACAGCGCCATCTATTGGCTATAGATGGCGCTGTTTTCATGGATATTTTGGTGCGCTGACCAGAGTAACCTTCCTCTATTAGTCCCTAGATGGCACTGTGCTCTGTGATAAAAACGGAAAAGTACAAAATAAATTTAAATAAAGTTTAAAAAACTGTAATCCGACTATGAAAAAAATTAAAGTCTATCTAAAAAGTACGAAGCCAGCAAAAAAATTCAGACAGAAATAAAGACATAGGTATAAATAATAATAATAAACTGCTCAAGGTAAAGCGGTGGTGGCAGGCCTGTATACCATGTGGGTGCCAGGAACACCAACAAAATTTTAAGTAATGGCATTCTACGACGGCTTTTTCCTTGACCTTGTCTTGATTTCTGTCAGTTTTTTTTCCCGGGTGACTGTTTGAAAAAAAAAAAATTGGTACCGACCGTAAAAGGCTTTATCATTATGATGAATAGAATTAAATGTTGTGTCCACAAGATCAACTCAAACAGGGCCAAGCCAATATCTTTTTATCGTTATCAAATACAATAACATCTAAAAATTGTATTCATTCTCAATCATGGTTAGACTTATAACAATTAATTACCTAGGTTCTGGTTTTCTCCCCATTCATACCTAGTCAACTGGTCTTCAAATTGCTGGTCCATCAAATCAAATGAGAATTCCCTATATCTTTGCATCATTATTATACACACAGGCGCTAATTGATGAACTTGATAAAATATATAAAATATTCTGTAATTTGCAGGAGGTCACACAACTCTCATGGGATACCTGAACTCCATCGTCCACGTCATCATGTACACTTACTACTTCATCTCGGGACTTGGACCTGACTACCAGAAGTACGTGTGGTGGAAGAAGCATGTCACCATAATACAATTGGTGGGTTTCATTGAATTGGTTATATTTATATTTTTCTTGAAGTGAAAGTTCTTACCATCCATACCATGAAAGTGTTTACCATCTACCTTAGAAGTAAAGGCACTTACTTTTCAAGCTAGATTTCTATAAGGAGAATAGTACATTACTGTCGCGGCCTGCAATTCGGGCATTGATGAACGATCGTGAAAATTTGGGCCGAGGCAAAGCCGAGGCACACATACGTTAGTCGATCAATGCCTGGTTGCGGCTAAGGCATGTTTAGTAATTTTCTCAAATAATGCGCGGAAATTCAAATTTTTTACGGGTCTATATGTTAATTTGTTTCTTCTTTACTTTAAACAGCTATATTTGCAAGACAAATCGAAATTTAAATTAAATCTTTCTTATGTACCTACCTCCTTGGTTGCCATGGTGTTGAAGCAAATAGTTCGTTCCATTTTTAAAGAACTCGACAGATATGAGTTTTCATGTTAATTTATTTGGTCGCTAAACAAGACAGATATGGATTTTCATAGAAACATTGCCGGCTGCATATTCACTTGTTTTTGACCAGTACAGCAATTTCGATTTATCTTGAAGAAGGTTGTCTAAATAATGCTCGAATTTCCTAGCATGTTTGAGAAACATAATTAACAACTAGGTAAAAATTATGCGTCTACTTCTGCTAGGCGCACTTGCCCGTTTTTTTTTTTTAAATTATTTTAATCCTTCCTTTCAGATCCAATTCTCCATCATCTTCACTCACAACGTAGCCGTCTTCTTCTACCCTTGTAGTTTCCCAAAAATACTCAACATTGCGTGCATTATCAACTCAATAGCTTTCCTGTACATGTTTGGAAAGTTCTACATCAACAGTTATAAAAAGAGTAATAAGAATAAAACTGTTTTGGAAAGCCAAAAAGGAACTCCAATTTCTAACAACGTCAACAACAGCTACGGTAGAAGAAAAGTTGTGGAAAAAACACGATAACTAACGTATATTTATGACGGTAGATTTAAGTCAAAGAACGTGAAATAATATATATTTTTACCCGACTACGGCGAAGCAAAAAGGAGGGTTATTATTTCTAATAAAAATCTCGTGTGGTGCTACACCTTCACTAAGCACGGGGTGAAATTATTGTATCAATGAACTTGTACTTATAATAATATGTGTCGTAGGATAATTTGATAATTCGAATTTTCGCGAAAATCCTAGGGATATTGCAAAAACACGGATCTTATTGGAAAAAGATAGGGTTTTGCAAAAACACTAGTCGCTCTATTAATATTGCGAAACGAAACGTTAGCTATTATGAAATAAGAACGCTGATTGGCCGTAGCGCCCAAAATGAGACCTCCTTTGATTGGTTGACGTTTTAAATGTCAATCATTCACGCATGTTGTTTCGTTTATGTTTGTATTTTTGAGAGCGACTCAGCAGTCTTTTGTTTTAAATGTGGTTAAAAGTGTGGTTGGGCTTGAAAAATAGTGATCTTGAAGTACAATATGACAGATAAAAGAGAAATTCATGTTGAACTTTCCACAGAATCCGAGCCAATTTTGAGGCTCATAGAGTAAAACTACTAACCAGTCAGAATAAGATTTGGTCAGTAAGCAAAAATCTAACCAATCAGAGTTAAGGAGATTCAATATTACTATAGCAACTCGTGTTTTTGCAAAAACCCTATCTTTTTCCACTAAGATTGAGAAATGTTTTCACCATTGTCTAATTATCCGTTTTTACGCAATATCCCTAGGATTTTTGAGAAAATTTGAATTATCAAATCATCCTACGACATAAACAAGCCACAGCTGTTGGTGATTGATACCAAAGACTACAAACAATTACCTACATGAGGCACAGTCTAACCAAAGATGCCAATACTTGTCTACATACCAATCTCTTTCGCCATTTGTACAATACTCTGATTTGATGTACACTAACTACTATACCTACTACCTACTATGTTATAAGAAATTAAAGTTAAAATAAGTAAGCGAAATATTTCTGTTTTCTTTTCACTTGTTGAAATCAAGTCAAATCAAATCCATTTATTTTGCAGAGTGTAGGTTTACAATCTCTAAAAATATATCTTTAAATTATATTCTACCATTACATATGGTGTGCAAATATTTAATTTTATGCTATTATTTTAGTTAAATGAAAGAAAAAAGACAGAAACAGCAAGCATTAGGATTTTTATGGAACATATTAATTAATATTGATGTCAAAGTTCTATCATAGTTGTAGATAAAGTCTTGTATGCAACTGTATATAATTAGGTATTAAAACACTCATGTGATAAACCCACATTCGTGTTTTAATACCCCTTATTATACAACAGTTGCATAAATAACTATTCAATTTTCATTGATAATATTATCATAACTAATAAAATGTCAAAGTGTTCCATAATCTGCAATAGTCCTACACCAACCGGGGGTTGTCCTTGGGTGCACTTGCATAGTGCGTACGGACAGGGATATTCATCGGTTGGTGCCTCATTTAATTAAAAGCGTCTAACGGGCCTCTGCGAGTTGGCTTCGGCCCTTCATGCGCCTTCCAAAGGTCCGGAACCCCAGGGTCCCGAGATATTCCAAAGACACTATAAATAATAATAATTTTATTTCAAAAGAACATTCATATAATATTTTTTTTGTAAATATTAATAACCTTAATAACTATGTAAGTATACAAGCAGGTTGTACAAATAAACAACGAGCGGCCAATAAAATTTCTATTTATTATATATTTATTTCTAAAAATGACATTCAGGAGGCTGTTCGAGCTGCCCTCTGCAGCAGCGATGCGGATGATCAGCAAACAGTCCCGACGCACTGCAGAAGCATGGCATCCCCAGCAGCATCCTGAATGCATTATATTGTATTAAACTCGAAGAGCACGTGTAAAATGTCTGACAATAAGCTTTAAAAGCGTCACTTCCACTTCACACGTGCAACGACAAAACCGAAGAACAAGCATGTAGCATTGAGCCGCCAATGCTCTTCGTTCCTTTTCTACATCCAGATCATCTTTGATGGCCGCGGTTAGAATAGGGCTGAGATAGGTATTTCAATTGTTGAACACGATTTATAATAATCACCTGCAAGTTTAATGGGAGGAAAACTTTCTGAGGACTTTGCTCCAAAAATAAGAACCTTTCCCTTAAACAGCCGGTCTATTCTGTTAAAATCTCACCGTGAAAACTTAAGTGAAGGGAGCGTGAAGTGAGCTGCCAATAGTGTCAATTCCTAGCATCGGGTGGACTGACAGCTCACTTCACCTAAGTTTTCACGGTGAGATGGGTACAGAATAGTACAGCTGTTCATGTCTCCTCAACATGCCTCTCACACACATCCAACAGGTTTCTCAAGTCTCAGACTGACGGGCTCAATAGTGCCATAACATATTAATAAACGCTACTGCATCTATATAACAACCGGCTTGGAAGCTGCTGAGCTCACTAAAGTCTCCGTCTATGTTTAGGTTAAACAATATCGGAGAAGTCATACACTCTATTTGACCCCACACTGCAACCTCATCAGAATACTCATTAGAATTGGCTTCAGCCCAACGCACACAGTTCACCTAGTGACCATACCAGTACCTAAAGATCTTTATATTTTCTAATGGCTTATTTGCTTTGCGTAACTTACCACATAACCTGTCATAATTCACCATAATTATCAAAATAATGCCTTTGACGAAAAGTGCTTGTGTCACATTACGTTTACGGGGCATGCGATGCTAACCTATAAGAAATTGTTAACCTTGGATTTTAGTAAAACATTATTTTATAATTCGTGTTTTCCCGTTCGCCCCACAATTGCCCCAGCAAACGAAGTGTCTCTGCTTCAAGTCTGTGTCTGTCACTTGTTATTCGGAAAAACGGAAAGCGCCCTCTGTCGGCGCGACCTACGGGTTCACCGAACAAAAAGTTCGAAAGAGCGTACGCTACGCGGTGTAACATACAGGCCGCTTTATAAGCCGCAGTCATAATCTAAAACTTCATGTGCCATATTAACCCGAGGTCCGTATAAGGAACAAAGAGGTTCTGAGAGCACTGTGTCGTCTAGACGTGAATAAAGCTAGTGGACCAGATGGTATTCCAGCGATTGTTCTCAAGGCATGTGCGCCCGAGTTGTCTCCTGTTCTGACACGCTTGTATCGCCTCTCATATAGGACTGGTATAGTACCCAAGTCCTGGAAGCTTGCCAACGTGCAGCCCGTGCCCAAAAAGGGCAGTCGTGCCGTTCCTGCCAACTATCGGCCGATTTCAATAACCTCCATACTCTGCAAGATTATGGAGCGTGTATTGAACTCGCGCCTCATGGCATACCTGGAAGGTAACGATCTCCTCAGTGACCGACAGTACGGGTTTCGTCGCAATCGGTCTACTGGGGACCTACTAGTGTATGCCACTCACTTGTGGGGCGAGGCCCTCGAGAAGAATGGGGAAGGACTTGCAGTCTCCTTAGACGTCTCGAAGGCCTTCGACAGGGTATGGCACGCTAGCCTTTTGAGTAAGCTTCCAGCGTACGGCATCTCTCCTGGCCTGATTAACTGGATAAAAGACTTCCTGAGTGAACGGTCCCTCCGAGTTGTTGTCGACGGATGCTCATCAGAGCCCATGATAACTAATGCCGGAGTTCCTCAGGGGTCTGTTCTCTCTGCAACTCTCTTCCTGCTCCACATTAACGATCTGCTGATGCCCGGTATCTATGGGTATGCAGAAGATAGCACAGTTGTAGAGAGATACTTGCCGAGTACTCAGGCTAGTAAGGAGTTAATCCGGTCTGAAAGAGAGGCTATGGTAGAGCGTACGAATGACTCACTTCAGGCAGTCTCCAAGTGGGGCGAAGCCAATCTGGTGGGATTCAACGCCACCAAAACACAAGCGTGTATATTCACCGCTAAAAGGAGCCCGTTCACCTTGGCTCCTGCTTTCCGGAATGTATCCCTGGAATGCGCCGACCGCCTTCAGCTCTTGGGAGTTGAAATTTCCTCCGATCTTAACTTTGGGCGGTTCATTGAGTCCAAGGCCAAGATTGCTGCTAGAAAACTCGGCGTTTTGGCAAAGGTCCGGCGGTACTTCACACCGGGACAGCTTCTAATGTTATACAAAGCACAGGTCCGATCGTGTGTGGAGTACTGCTGCCACATATGGGCTGGAGCTGCAAAATGCCACCTGGCAGCTTTGGACTCAGTGGAAAGGCGTGCAAAGAGGCTAATTGGGGATCCAGATTTGGCTAAATCCAAACTACAAAGCCTTGAGCACAGACGCAGGGTAGCCAGCCTTTCGGTATTTTACAGGATACATTTCGGAGAGTGTGCGCAGGAATTGCATGAATTGATTCCGCCATCCCCTTTCCACCATCGGACAAGCCGTCGTACGGCGTGTATCCATCCTTTCGTTGTCCAAACCTCTACGGTCCGGACTAAGCGTTTCGCCTCGTCGTTCATACCGCGTACATCGAGGGACTGGAACAATCTGCCTGCTGCGGTTTTTCCGTCCGATTATAATTTGGGTGTCTTCAAGGCTAGACTGAATAGGCTCTTAATAAGCTAGTGCGCCTCACCATCGACGATTGCATCACTGCTTACCGTCAGGTGGGATCGCAGTCAAGCGCTAGTTTATAATTATAAAAAAAAAAAAAAAAAAAAATTAACACCTGAGTTCTGTACGTCAGTAGACAATTTTATTTATTTATTATACAGGGAAATGGAAATTAATCAGCTACAATTTCAACAGATTAACATAAAATCTTAATACAATACCTATTCAATTACCGAACGAAGAAACAACATTGTTACGTTACCTTTGTCATTTGGAAGTGAAAAACATGATTAGATTGTAGTAATAATTCTTTGGTATCGCTGCCTTTTTTTTTGTCTATAGCATATTAGAAAGATCTTATTGCATAAACAAAACCTCTGAATGTGAGAAGATGGGTCTTGAACTGAGCAAAAACAGTTTGTATACAGCGTGTATCAGAAATGTGTGGTTCTAGTAAGGGTGTGTTACAGACCATCCCACTGAACATCCGCATCCGACAGCAGATATTTTTTTTGCAGTTATGATGTTTTCCCCATGAAGAAAGTTGTTCAGTATAATGATCTGTACCACACCATTAAATGTGGCCACACATTTCTGTTACACTCTGTATAATATAATATTATCATAGGGTTTTGTTAATTTCAGGACAGTATGTACCCGATTTTATAATAAGCAGGTAAACGATGAAACTGCACAAAATTGTTTACCAAATTCGATTTATTACCTGCCATATTCATTAGGAAAAATTCCACATCATGATGTGCATTACCAATACACGGAAATCAAAAATGGAGTTTTTGAATTAGATTATACATTTAGAATAGGGTTCCCTATTATTATTATTATTAATGAAAAACGAACAGATTATTAATATCTAAACAATTTTCTAAGTAATTCTTAACGAACTTTTCGAGCCCACTGAAAAAGTTATAAATTGGACGAATGTAATATTTAGACCGCCGAGCCGTTGGTCCCGGCTGTCATTCGTGGATCTTTGACCGTCGTTACGGGTCGTCAGAAGCCCGAAAGTCTGACAACCAAGGGATATGGTATTACCCTATTACTGGGTTGTGGAGGTTAGATAGGCAGTCGCCTCAAGTAAAATACTGGTATTCAGCTGCATCCGGTTAGACTGGAAGCCGCCCTAAGATAGTTGGGGAAAGGCTAGGTAGATTGATTTTTAATATCTAGACTACTTTTTGTGTTCGTTAACTCTCCAACCTTCTGAACCGATCAACCCAAACATTTTGGATCAACAGTGATCAACAACTCGCCATAAAACTTTCCAAGGATCTAGGTCTTATTCTGGACTAACAATGTTAAATATACATATTGCCAATGCAGGTCTACTGCTGGTCATAGTTGCCACTGCAGCAGCTAGTCCTGCGAGCCCGTATTAGTAAGGGTTTATCGCTCTCAACGATGAGTCCTGGGGCCTAAGTCTACTACCTTATAAACGTCACAATCATAATGGTTAGTTTTTGACAGATTTGCCATACAAAAACTGTCAAAAACTAACCATTATGACACCATTGTGACGTTTATAAATTAGTAGACTTAGGCCCCTGGAGTAGAGACCGCATATTGGCAAGCGTAATGTGGAATGCCCCCCAGTTAGATGGATCGACGACCTTAAATAAATGCCGGGGAAAGCCTGGATGCTGAAGGCGGAGGGCAGGGTGGTGTGGCGCAGCAGTGGACTGCGATAAGCTGAGTTGATTGAAGCTCTCAGCCACCATGAGAAGTCATTGAATGCAGTTGCTGTGGCAGAAATCAGTTCGATAACATCATCATCATTGTCATCATTAGTAAAATACGGAACACTTATCACACGAAAATACAACCGTAGCCGGAACATGGAAAATGTTATTATTTTCTTGCGCAATTTACATACCTACTAATTTACAATTTTAATGTACCGTTTTATACTTGCTTTCAATGTAGCTTAAGGGTTGTTAAAACCCCAAGTAATAACTATTTTATATATATTTTTTAATAATTTGTTATTGGTAAAGTTGTGGCGGCATCTACATCGGCACATGCGAACTACGCATCAAAGCCCTGACGTCACAAATCCTGCATCGCGCTTTTTAAGTTTACCGCGCGATTAACTTAGTATTATAAGACTATCTTTACTTTACACCCTCCTCATACCCCTAAAAAGTAGCCGTCGAAAATGGATGGAATTATAAACAGTATAGCCGGTTGAATGATAGAAATCAGGTATTAGTATGTAGATTTTAACCTGATTTAATTATAGATTTACCATGTCGGGCCTTAAGTTAGTAAATGCTTCTAGCTGTCTTCAAAATTGTTTACAATTTTCACCCAAGAATATAGATATATTTTTTTGGAATTTCGTTTCACTGTCCGACTTACAGTCAAATAAATGCGATCATTCTGCCTAGCCTTTTCCCAATCATGTTGGGGTCGGCTTCCAGCCTAACCGGATGCAGCTGAATAGCAGTATTTTACATGGAGCGACTGCCTATCTGACCTCCACAACCCATTAACTGGGTAATACGATACCCCTTAGTAAGACTGGTTGTCAGACTTTCGGGCTTCTGACGACTCGTAACGACTGTCAAAGATCCACGAATGACAGCCGGGACCAACGGCTTAACGTGCTTTCCGAATCACGGAGGAGTCTCGGTGTGTAAAGATGGTCACCCATCCACGGACCAACCCTGGCAAGCGCAGCTTAACCTGATAGATCTACCCGTGCGGCTGTTATTACTTAGCCACGAGCTCCAGTCAAATAAATGCAATATTACTGATAATTGTTGCTAAATCTTTTAGAATTACATAAAGCCTCGTGCAGACTGGCGCGACGCGACACCGGTAATTGTACTACCGTGAAGTTTGTTTTTAGAAATTGCATTGTTAGAGTCGCGTCGCGTCAGTCTGCACGAGGCTTCAAACGAATTACCTGGATAGGTATTTATAAACCCATCTAATTATCTGCAGATGCCAGAACGAAACATCTATCGTTAATGTCCAGCCCAATACCATGTACCTAACCGTAGCAATATACTTGAAATTCTGCACTAACTATGGACCCCGTTTTATGAAAAATCGGAAACCTTTTTAACTAAAATACCCGATAATCCTGTTAATATATTTCAAATATTATTTAGTGTATGAGTTTATAAGCGGCGGGGTTAGTTTGAAAAAGTTTTTTTGTAGCGGAAAAACAATTTTTGTTATGATTTTCATACCAAAAATAAGTCAGCTGCATGGAAATGAGGGGAAAACCTATGTCAGTTGCGTACATGAACTTGATTTTGCGAGGGCAATATCAATCCTTTTGCAACCAATAGATATAGGTACGTATCATTTTATCCGTACAATATTTTATGAACAATACATACAAACTGCAAACGATCAACACGCTGCCTGCTACAATGTTTTAGTAATTTGCCTGTACTTATTTCAAGTAATGTGGTACCTACATAACTCAGATATCAGAATTTACTATTATTTTCTGTAAGGCGGTCTGCGAACCAAAAATGCGAAGACATGTGAAATTTTCCAACCCGCACTGAGCCCGCGTGGTGGATAACAGCCCACTCTCTCCCACAGAGGGAAGGCTGTTACTGAGAAATTCTAGATAGAAAACCCCAATAACCCTTTGCCCGACCTGGGAATCGAACCCACAACCTCATGTTTAGCAGTAGCGCGACCACTAGAGCAACGAGGCAGTCACATTTTTTGTCTTTTATTTGTCTCAAATAAAATTAATAAAAAAAAGTAGTTTGTTCATTATAAATTAGCCTATAATTATGTTCTCGCTGTTAGAAATTGAACCACGCGGTCTCAATGTGGATTGAGAGATAGATAGATAAATCGTTTATTTGGTACGCACAAAAGACACTGCTTAACATACTAATTAACATATAATTGTTTATTTTATTTGACTGTGTATGTCAATTTATTTTTATTATTTATTTATTGGTGATTGGATCTACTCATTATAATGTTTTTTTTATGAGTTGTATTGCAATATGTAGTTAGCTAGCGACCTCGACAATAATTGATCATATTGTAATTAACTTTTTATTTATTTTACTTCGATGGTCCTAGTTTAACATTTTTGACTTCCATTTACTGCGATATGTGGGCACATCCTTTATACCTGGAGGCTTTTATCTAGATATTAGGTTCGGTTTACCTTTAGTTTTTTATTTTTATTTCTGCTTGAGTATTAGTTCTCGATGTTTTGGTTGGTATATTGGCGTGTGCTAGCTGACTTAAGGCTGATCATTAAATGTATGTCTTGTGTTGCGAAAGGTAAATGATTTTGTGTATAGAATCAATTTTTCTAACTGAACCGACAGCTGTGCTGCTGGGGAGTTTGTTGCGCCACTTCTTCTTCCCAGCTAAAGCACTAGGAAGTGGTGTAGAGTGGGCGTTTTGGGGGACTTTCTTATGTAATTTTGACGTTCGAAAAGTGCTGATTCTCAGCCTAGTTTTATAAATGACTTTTGATTTTTTGATTTTGATTTTTACTAAAATAAACGAAAATTAATAATTAATTGGTTTGGCCTGCAATACCAATTTTTTTTATATTATAATGCTTGTTTTTTTCTTTTCAGTTATACGTGTTTGCAGTCGGGTTTTTTCCATAGATGTTCTGCTTTAATAAATTAATCAGCACCTGTCATGCAAATAACACAATTTTGTTAAATTTTGACAACAATGTCGCATTATTAAATAGGGCCTTGATATTTGTGAATCAAACTTCGGACTGTCACCAACGATTGTAGTAGGTATTTGTGTGACAATTGGACCAATAAATAAAAGTGCTCTGCTTGGCACAGATGAGTAACTATCAGCTCATGCTCACATTCATAAGTGTGGAAGAATGCGGTCACAGCGACTGAACGTGGAGGATTGATTGATTCACGTGGTTGTGAACTACAAACCCCTCAGAAATGTATTTAACGAATGGTGGGAAGGGCTATCTCCAGCAGTGAAGATCTTTCGGATGAAATTATATAATTATAAAGATAATTATATAACATATCATAATAACTGTATTCCAAAGGGTTAGTCAGAGGTGAACCTTAATAGTACAGCCACATTTCGTCAGTTAAGTTTTTAAAGTGTCATGTTTATTTATTTATTTAACCATTTATGTACCGCACAACGAAAACATTAACAAATATTTATGGAAAATGGCGCGCTGGTTTTGTTTATGGAGTAAAAAAAGGGAATGGCCAGCCTGAAACAGCCTTTATAAAAATATAATAAACACAAAACAATGTTTTGAATATGCAAATTAAGGTTAATAAGTAGTGAAAAATATATAATTTGATGAAATATGTTAATATTTATCATATTTTATTTATTTACAAAGTAAGCATAAAAAAGGCATGAAGTCTTTTTGATAAGATTAACAAAAAGCGCACATCTCAGAAAAGTAAATAGTTACGCATAGTTAGCACATTACCGTACTAGTGCGATAATATAAAGCAAAAAGCACGTGTGTTTAATACACTACATTATGAACCTAAAAAAGGCTTCAAGCGCCACTGTACGAGCAAGTGTGTTGCAAAGCCTCACTAAGCTCTCTAACTATTTTCTATGGTCATGTGTTTTGTTATAAAACGCGTGACAAACTGCATGTTTACATTCTGTTTATTTCCTAATGTTCTCATTGCATTTTGCAAATACAAACGTAATGTGAACGTATGTTTTTCTCGTAAACTGTCTATTCTAATCTAACATTCTAAGCTCTCTTCCTCCCTTTACCACACAATTCAGTTTCCTGCAAATAATAAATTTAATGATAATCACTTAAGTACCTACAATGAAAAACAAAATGAAATTATGTATGCAATGCTGCATGACAAAATATGTGATTTGGTATCGAGAGAGGTAATTTTCGTGAATTTATGCGGAGAACTAACTTAATTAATTATTGCTTCGTCAAATAAATGTATTTACTTCAGGGAAATAACCCATGGCCAAACATAAATTAATAGAAATCATCAAATAAAATAAAATTTAATCAAATAATAGTTGATATAAAACTGGGGCCTAAGTCTACTAATTTATAAACGTCACAATTAAAAAATTCACCATTGAGAGACCTCAATGGTGAATTTTTGACAGATTTGCCATACAAAAACTGTCAAAAACTCACCATTGAGAGACCATTGTAACGTTTATAAATTAGTAGACTTAGACCCCAGGTTAAATAGCTGATACTTAATCTTCTCTGAGAAAAACAATGAAAAGTAAACTTAGTTGTACAAAAGCAACTTAAATATCAACTAACTCATGTTTTGACAGTTCAACACTGTTTCATTTTGACAGTTCAATATCATTCATTGCGTTATTTACGTTGCTGAGCACATTTTTTTTCAAATTTATGAAGCAATGGATTAGCAGTCTGTTTCAAAACGATTCAGATTGTGATTGATCGTATATTACACAATCAGGGTGCTGCTCTGTGCGTAGCCTCGATTAACATCGAACGGTTCTCACAAAGACAAAAATCTAACATTCTTTCTAATGATGTCTGATGTCTACTGCAAAACTTACTGCGACATTCTTTGCGCCCAAGAGATGAAACCCAAAGCTGGACTTACGTTTATCACCGAGATTCATAATATAGTGAAAATAATAAAGAGTATTCTATACTATCTTCTAACGGGGGTACAGGCTCTTTGCATTATGAATTAGTAGGAATGCCATTTTATTTTCTTAAATTGAACTTTGTTCCGTCTAGTTCATATTATGCAGCTCCAGTCTAATGTTTTTCTGTTTTAATGTTATGTACGTGTACGTACGTGTAAACGTTAGCAGTAATACCTACATAAACTAGTTAGTATTGTAAGCCAATGTTGATGTTCTTTTTAGTAACCCTAGAATACTAATCTTATTTTATCACTATTTTATTACTAATGATCGTCTCGGAGGAAATTTTATAAATATATCGAAGTTTTGTTTTAAAAGTTTTACAGTAAACAAAATAAATGCCAAGCATCTTACTTTTCAAAAATTCAAAACGTTTCCAGAGGATCTTTGATTAGTCCAAGGTCCACCTTGTGACTCAGCTGGAGACAGCTTTACGGTAATCTTTTTTTTTTTAAGTATAGTTCTGAGGGGGATGCTAATTTCTATAATATAATCTATTTAATGTAGCTATAGAATACATAGGTTCAATCAAAAATGTACCCTCTAACACTAATAATCGGCTACCAGGCGATCGCACAGTCAATATTACGGTAAGGGCGTTTGTGCACTACAAGGAATTTTACGGTCCGGCAGTCCGATTTGCAAGTAAATATCACGTGATCCGGAAATATAAGGTGCTATAAAAATATCTGCCACGGCTTTAATGAGAGGTAGTATTGTGTTTAAAGATAACAATAGTGTAGTGCACAAACGCCCTTACGGTATAAGCGGGTTACCCTTGAGTTGGCACAAACGTGGTTTTACGTTTTTTAAATACGTCAATTTTAAATAAAGCAAAAAGAACCGACTGTAAGCGGCCTCTCAGGCGATGATTACCTAGTACTTTAGGGATAAATATATACAGGATGTAACAACACCCTTCACGAAGCCGCTATTTACCTATTCTGTATATCAAACTAAGTAACTTTGTGCAAAAATAAATGCCAGGGATCGACGTTTATTTTTGGTGTGAATATTCGCTGTTTACGGTATCGCACGCAAAACATAAATAATAATAATGATTACGGACTAACCGACCGGATACGGATCACAGTACTGCGCTCTATGGCGCAAATCGTAGACGTCGCCCAAAAAGCAGCCAAGCTCAAATGGGACTGGGCCGGACACGTTTGCCGCATGGCGGATGCAGTGTGGGCTAAGACCACCACAACATGGGTTCCTGAAAATGTCCAACGGCATCGCGGTAGACCCAGGCGTGGACGACCATGACGTTTATAGGAGGGGTTGGACCGTATTGGCGCTAGATCGAGTTGAGTGGTAATAGGAAAGGGAGGCCTTTGCCCTGCAGTGGGACAATACAGGCTGACTATTATTATAATATTGTCTTTGACATATCTCGGGACCCTTGGGTCGCGGACCTTTGGAAGGCGTACGAGGGGCGGAAGCCAAATGGAACAAAGGCCCTTTAGACAATTCTAGGTGTTAAAGCACCAACCGGCGATTATCCCTGTATGCACTATGAACATGCACCCAAAGACAATCCCCGGTTGGTGGAGGACTATTGCAGAACTTCGGCACAAAACCCCCTGCCCGATCAATGTTATATAATACACGGATAAAATGGCAGGGGGTGACTTGCACACTCAATAATGGGCCCCCGAAACCTATCGCTAGCACATAGTGACGTAGCGACAAGGGGGCAACACTTCCTGAGGTGCTTGAGGAGTGGAGAGGTATTCTACGGCTATCAGGAAATTCCCGGAAGTACGGTCAAGATCCCTACTAGCATCTTACTGGAATACTTCCTTCCTCCGAGCACTTTTGCTCTTGCGAATGTCCACTCAAGTCAGCCAATAAAGGCAAGAAAGAGGTGGGAGCTCTGTTCCTCGTCAGTGTTCACTCCCGCCGGCCAATAAAGACAAGCCAGAGGTGAGGAACAAGGCTTCTCCCGGGAGATAGGGTCCGTGGTCCGTCTGCGGGTTTCTGTATCTCTCTTAGTCTGGCTCCTCGTCGTAGACCTGTTCCGGCAAAGTAAACTCTACCGGCACAGACTTAGAGTTCGGAGCGCGCAAGCCCCCCACGACGTCAACGTAGAGATACGGCGGTGGGGTTATTATTATTATATTACGGATTTACTAATAGTGGTCGTAATAATCGATTTATCAATAATGCCTTTCAAATACGTCACCGGTTTACCCCGTGTGCGTATATGTGGCTAACAATATACACCCTTTTTGCCTACGTCATTTGCTTGGTTTCCTTTCGTCAGTAAATTACGTAGTTAAATCATTGATGAGTTAAATTTAAAAAGAAGACAAGTGCAGTGGTCAGTAAGGTGAAATACTGCATTTGAAATGAAATGAAAATAATTCAACTGAATTCCACTACGCTAAATGAGAATGTCGTTGAAGATAAAGACAAATAAAGTAAATTATCGAATGTGGTAGGTACAAAGTTGCTTAGTATTATTAATTCAGGACACTTCCTCCGCTAAAAGCGGCATACGAATATTTCATTTACTGGACATAAAACCTAACTTATATACTTACACTCTAATAAACAATACCAAACAGACTATAGATATAAAGATACATTTAGACTCTATTCAACAATCAATCATGTTGGGGTCGGCTTCCAGTCCAATCCAGTCTAAGCCAAGTCCAGGTTATAAACTATATTTGTGTGCCAAATTTCATTCATATCCGTTCAGTCGTTTTTGCAAAAAGTAAGAAACATCCTCGTAAACTTTCGCATTTATAAATATTAATAGGATCTTTTCCACGTGTTCTTGAGAAACTACTCTTCAAAATATTACACTAACACTACTACACTACTATACTATACTATTACGAGTACTTTGTTGTGGAGGGCAGATAGGCAGTCGCTCCATGTAAAATACTGTTATTCAGCTGCATCCGGTTAGACTGGATGCCGACCGACGTCGATTGCTGAGACTTCAATAAATATGTACATTTTAGACTTATTAGATTACATTACTTCATAAAAATAAAAAACATTTTTCATTGGGAACAGAACTTATGGGCAGACTAGATACTGCTCTGCTTATCAGAGGGGGCGAGTAGTCGCCGGTAATGAATGGAATTTTTTGAAATAAGGAATATTTTTATCAGATCAGAACTCGCAAAGAAGTACCTATGTTGCTTCGCATTTTAAGTTAACCGCTTGCCCATGAAAATGAACTCGTAATTTATATTAACTTAACAAAATACGTAACTTTCAAAACAATGATACATGTGATTAGAGAAAACAATAGCCATTTGACGCAAATATTACAACGTACCTTTTGTTAGGAATATTACATTGTACGGTCAACCGCACAGTCAAAACTAAGGTGAAGTGACCTAGAAGTGAACTGTCATTCTACCTTATGCTAGCGATTGACACTATTGGCCGCCCACTTCAAGTTCACTTCGCGTAAGGTTCATGGAGAGATTCTTACAGAATAGTCCGGCTATTAAAGTAGTATTGCTGCTCAAATTTAAGAGGGTGCATCCTAAAAGTTGGCAACGTCGTAAATAGCTGTCAAATATTTACCTGTTTCGATTAATTTGGAAATAATACTGTATGGAAATAAGAAATGTGGCTAACCAATTGACTAGAATATTAATAATGAATTGCAATTATAACATTGAATTTGATGTTGTACCCGTTTTAGGTGAAAAAAAGGCATTTGGAAAGTTACCAAATACTTTTTTTACATCTAAAACTAACTATTCGGTGTTATGATATTAATTATTGCATTTCATAATCAATATTCTAGTTCGCTAGTTAGCCACATTTTTTATTTCCATACAGAAATATTATCAAATTAATCAAAACAGCGAAATATTTGACATCTATTTGCGACGTTGCCAACTTTCAGAATAAACCCTCTTAAGGCGTAGTCAAAGTCAAACTGTAACATAAATGAGCAGTTGACTATACCATTTCCCAATAAACTATATAACTATAAATAATTAAATCTCTGACGCGTTTACCTCTAAATTATATTCAGAGAATAAATAAATGATTGATTTTAATATTATAACTAATACTACATAGTACATACATTATACATACGTAAAACTCACGCCTTGTTCACATGGGGCTAGCATAGAAACTACAGAACGCCACCTGCTACGCTCCTTACATACCTACTCCTTTTGCCTCGTTACCTTTCATACATCTGGACGCACGTCGGTTGCGAGTACTACGCACCTGCCCTTTCTAAAGAATATCACCAATAAGGTCACTATAAGTCCTCCTAGGGCGTCCCCTCCCAGCGTTTCCACTCACATTTGCCTTGTAAATCCATCCTCTCAACATGACCAAACCATCTAAGCATACTCTTTTCAATGTTTGTCACTACATCTTCTTTTAAATCACACCGCTGTATTATCACATCATTCCTCAGCCATTCATTCATAGTCACACCACACATGCTTCATAAGGAACGCATTTCCACAGCATTTATTCTACTTTCATGCTTCTTTTGCCACACCCAGCAATCACTTCCATACATAAGCGTGGGCACCAGCAAACTATTATGAACAGCCAGTCGAGCTTTTTTGGACATCGACTGGTTGGTCACAATCGCATGTATAGCAACATTCACTTTATTTCCCGCATTTACTCTCCTTTCCACATCTTCATCAATCTTTCCATCCCTTGTAAACAGACTCCCCAAATATACAAACCCACTTGCTCCACAGTTTTATCATTTATTTTCACATCACACATCACACACCGATACCCTTTTCTGTTTCAAACACCACCTTCGTCTTATCCACATTTCTATTCCCTTTCTTCTTATATGCTTCATCCATCAAAGTCACCATGTCTTGTAACTATTGTGCTGACAATGCAAGTAGAGTAGGCATTTGACAAGACACTCATTCATCCTCAAACCGCACTCACCCTCTTTCAAATCTGTTGTTAGTAAGTTGAAGAGCCACGGTGACGCTACACAACCTTGTCTAACACCCCTCGAAATGCAGAACCACTTCGAATATGCCCCATTTATCCTAACACAAGCACTGAAATCCTTGTATAAAGAATACACTTCCACTTGGATGTTTCGACCCTGTGAACATAATTTTCGACCTAATGACTTCAAATCTTTTGAACTAAGAGTTTAAAAAAATATTGAAAATAATAGGTACCTCTAAGTGCATTTTTCTGAACTGTTCAGAATATTATCCCAGTTTTTAATTTTTTTTAATGTTAGGACCTCTTCGCTTTACCTTATTTGCCTTTGGACCACTACGTTTGAGACACCCTGTTTAGTAATAAGGTACCTACTTCGTCTCTCCGACTTATTGTTTATACGACTATAATTGTTTCTATTAATTAATAATTATCACTGTTTGTGTACAGTATGGATTGTAATAAAGATTAATTGAATTGAATTTAAATTGTTATTTTGTTGGTCAACTAATCACAAAAGATAGGTATTATGTGATTTTGCAGTTCGTTTATGTATGTAATACCAACGAATACAGTTCACTCGAGTGAGTGTTTATATTTTGTTTAATTCCACATTCAGGTGACACCGACAAAGTGACATAGGAATGAATTTTCTTTAATTAAATGTTTCGATTATTCTGTAGGTGAGTGAGATGACGTGCCGAAATCCAACATGGTTGGATCGGTTCAGTAAAGAATTAATTTTTCACTTTTGATTAATTTTTTGTTCAGACGTTTCTCTTCTAGTGAAAAATGCCGAATAAAGGACAAATATCGACAAAACGTGAAGCGTCTGATATCTGTAGATCTATTGTGTAAAAAATTCACGGTGAAAACTTACGTGAAGTCAACTGTCAATAGTGTCAGATGGAATGATAGCTCACTTCAAGGTCACTTCACGTAATTTTTCACGGTGAGATTTTTGTAGAATAGATCGGCTGTTTTATCAACTGGGTGTAAACTTTTAGTACTGATGACGTCAAGCTGCATATTATGATGAATCAAACAAGCCATTCCGTTATCTTTTGCATCTTATCAACCTCTTCACTTTACTGATAAGACACTTGAGACGAGTAACTGCAAACAACATTATCTATAACATTGTGGATTGTTGACTCATATAATATTGTTGGAATCATTGATTTTGATCCATATCATTTATGTTTAAATAATGGTTTCAATTTACGCACTATTTTTAGCCTTAATGGCTGACGGTTGGGGAATATTGTCTTTGTGACAAAGTGGTCCTTTGTTCATACAGGAATATGGTCGGAAGTTTCCATTTTTGGTAGTAAGTAATAAAAAATATTGATGCAGTTGTGAGCAGAATTGAATATCAAAACCACAATATAATAAAGTGACAGTATTACGTCTCGACAGGGACCTTGAAAGAATTACCTACGGCCGCTCGGTAGATCAACACATATACACTGAGATTTCGAAGCGCGTCATTTCGACGGTTTCCTATGAAGATGTAATACTTATTTATACTGTGACAAAACCAAGCAATATTTAAAAAAAACATTTGGAAACAACCAAGCAAATCGAAAAAGAAGAACATAAAAGATCAACGAGAGCTGGGTGACCATCTGTACATACCGAGACTCCTCCGTGCCTCGGAAAGCACGTTAAGCTGTTGGTCCCGGCTGTCATTCGTGAATCTTTGACAGTCGTTACGGGTCGTCAGAAGCCCGAAAGTCTGACAACCAGTTAGGGGTGTTGTATTACATATTTACTTGGTTGTGGAGGTCAGATAGGCACTCGCTCCATGTAAAATACTGGTATTCAGCTGCATCCGGTTAGACTGGAAGGCGACCCCAACATAGTTGTGAAAAGGTTACGGAGCTTGTTAGGGTCAGATCTTTAAATAGTTACAGAACGAATAAATTCTTAGAAGAATGCTAGTTAATAAAAATATCACTACGTTAGAGTAATTAATAACCAATTTGTGTAATGCCACTAATTTTCTAAATTTTTGTCGTTTCTGAGAGGATTATTAAGGTTACTACTAATATAACGATTAATTAACTTTTACACTAATTTAATTGATTAAATATTTACGAATCAGTGAACGAGATAACAGTCGGTTCTTCCATTATTAATTTCATTACATTACTTACGTAACAGCTTAAACCGGCCGAGTGTGAGTCGGACGCGCACATGAAGGGTTCCGTACCATATCTAATAAGATTTAACATGAGGTAATTTTTAACAACTTTCCAAAAAACACGTTTCACGTGGGGTGATTCAACTTTCTAGCTATTGTTCATGAGATACAGGCCGCTGACAGACAGACGGCCGGACAGACAGCAGAGGCTTAGTAATAGGTAGTAGTAATTAGTAATTTTTAATTTTTTTATTATACTATTTCAAAAATGAGGTTGATAGTAAATCAGTCTATTGGATAAACATAAGGCTTTAAAAAAAGTTATGGCAGTTTGTCAATGTGACTTATAAAGTGTTCGCGTCAGTTCACGTGTAAAAATCTTGAAAATAATAATACATTACCAATTAACAATAAAACACAGTACGATTAATCAACGTTTGACGACCTAACTATAAACAGGAAAACTGGAAAAGATTGTTGTATCCTTAATTCATGAATTTAACCATGACAGTCTTAGATAACTTTAGTGTGACGTAAAATAACACGGTTTAAATCTTTGCAGTTATTTTATAAAAATAAAACTATGCAATAGGTACTGCCTTTTTGTACTGAGATGAATAAAGGGTAAATATTACACTACTTATTACCTTTTCAGTGATATCAAATCGGCGATTAGAACACGAGTAGGTAGTCTTTCATTTACATTACGAAACTAGTTGCGCAAACTTAGTTATTCATTGATAGTTTCACGTGTAAATAATTGTAGGTACCTATATAACTAATTTTATCAAGCACAAGCAATAAAATCGGATAGTTATTCATTCTACCGATTCCAGTAATTCCAATATTATTTATTACATAGTGCCAGAAATAAATAAGTACTGCGAAAGGTTTAAATCGTCTCACTATCCAAAATAAATTAATATTAAAAAGTGTACTGTGCCACTAAATAGACTTTATCAATTGGCTAAATAAAATAATGACAATAAATCTTTCTAAATAAAGTGACCCATGCGATCTCTTAAACTGCAGGCGAAATATAAAACTTCAAATATCTTAATTATTTGTTAGTTCGTAAGTAACGCTTGCGCAGGCTGGTTCGATTGACTCGCTAAGTGGATAATAATATTTTCGTTTATAAATAAATTAAATTAATTAATGAGATAACAATTAGATAAGTGGATAAAATAGTGATAATAATTTAAGTGATATATTTTTGGGAATATTAGAAAAATATTTTTCTAAAAAATGGCGGTTGTTCAGCAAGCAGTGCAAGGATATCATTATGTATTCGATGAATTGTCGGGTAAGTTCCCTTTACAATACGATAGTAATAAAACCACTTTTATGTATAGGTATAACAAATACCTATACATAAAAGTGATTTTGTTATAAATAATCGAAATAATAATAAATGATTAATCATCCTGTAAAATAGTCGCAAACCAAAATCGACTTAATGAATATTTATGTATTTTTAATAAAAATATATTATGTAAGGCAAATACCTACAAATATTCTTTCATCTGCCCGGAATCTGGATTTGTGCTTGGTTGATGGCAATAGGGTCGCCCTGTATATCTCATGGGACTAAAACCTAACTGGCGACATGTGGCTATGTACACAGGGATACAAGGCGTAGGAACTATATAATTAGACCCACCTATATTTATTATATAAGGATAAATCAACATAATATTTCAGGACTTGACATAAATTGGTTTTTACAGTTTATTGTTATCAAACATGATAATCGATTTCTGCCGGCAAGCAGCATTCTTGTTCCTGCTGACTGTAGACCCCACATCATAACCACACATCACGCCTGAGTTCCCCAAAAGGATAGGCAGAGATAAAAAATATATCCAGATTTGGCCAGATACGTTATTAATTATATTCAATGTAGCGAACCTGAATGTAAGCTTTTATTGAGAATGTTCTATAGGTAGGAAAGTCTCATTAGACTTTCCTACCTATGCTCGACACTGTGCTCGACTTAGGGATTCAGAATCCCATACTGTCTACGACCTATGGATATTACTGTTTATCTAGGGCGCAAGTCACTTATACATGGCATCGGGCGAGGAACGCGTAGATAACCACGTCCGAGCAACGACATACCGTGTGTCCTAAATTGCGCTTTATTTCCATGCATTTTTTATGGAATTTGATGTGCCATGTCCGCGCCCGACGCCATTTATATGAGGCCTGCGCTTAGTCTGACGGAACTGTAATAAAAAAAATGTTCAATGTATGTGTTGTGGCAATCATCAGCATCATAATTCTCTTGCCCTTATCCCAATTTATTTGTGGTCAGCGCATCATGTCTTTTTCTTCCATACTTCTCTCATTAGTCGTCATCTCGGTAGTCAATCCCTTTCTAGCCATATCATCTTTCACATCTAACTTTTTCCTTTTCTAGACCCTCGAACAAAAGACTGGTGGCTAGTAGCAGGCCCTGGTCCTCTTCTGACAATACTGGCGACATATCTTTACTTCTGTACCAAGGCCGGTCCAAGATATATGAAGGACAAGAAACCATACAGCTTAAAACATTTGGTGATGGTCTACAACGTGTTCCAGATTGCCTTGAGTATATTTATTACTTTTTTGGTAAGTACTGTGTAAAAATATGTTTAAGTCGCAGTGAGTTGGTTGAAGCCGTGATATAGTTATATCCCTAGGGATATAGGTATATACCGTAATATAGTCATATGAAAGCGGTTCATAACTGGAGCCCTCTAATTTTGTTACTGCGACCAAGTTTGACGTCACAACCTAACCTATTTGGTCTGAGTGCCCTAATAATTTTAATACTAGATCGTGCTCGTATCATAGTTATATTCCTAGTAAGACAGTTATGAACTGCTTTCATATAACTATATTCAGGTATATAGCTATATCCCTAGGGATATAATAATATCACGGCTATAACCGTCTTACTGCGACATATAGATCTACACGTAGTATAAATCAAAGACACTTTTCGTGTTTGTCTTTGTGACCACTTTTTATGACCATTTATTCCGGAAGATTTATGTGTGTGTGCTACATTATTATTTAAGTCGTATATAGTACAGAAATCTCGATTTTTTGACATGTCGCTATTACATACGAGGGACGACAGAATTCTCAAGCGCAACTCAATTTAATGTCGGCTAAGTACATACGTCAAGTGTCGTGAACATTAAATGTAGTTTACTGAGTGTGACTGTTATTGCGACCAATGAGTGAGTGTTAGATGTATTGCTGGCCTTGAGAATATGGCTGGAATAGACTAGGTAAGGAAGGCGGAGAACCAGGTGTTGTGGTGAGATTTTGGAGAGGGATTTAGCAGTGAAAGAAAGAAAAATAGGTTTTTTTGTCACAGAAACTCGTTCACAGAAAGATGGGAAGATAAATGAAAAAGAAAAAGATGAACAAAATATCAGATTTACATTAGGTAATTCGAGCATAAAACAGACATAATCGGTTTTTTTCACACAAAAAGTGGTCGAAAATTTTACTTACGCTTCATTCGAGCCAGCCATAGCACCCATATGCCCGAAATCGTTTTGAAGCACTAATGGTATAAGAATATCTTTTAAATAAAACCAATACCATGATAACCAAATTTTTTTTTAAGTGTCTTATTTCATTTTGAATTTGTATACCTCTAAAAAAACACCCATTATATACGTAGTAGACATTTAATAAATAGGCATACCAGCGAGTAATGTCTCGCTGCTCGCCAACTCGTTTTTAGTTAGTAGCTCTACCCGCTTCTCGTTAATCGCAGTGGGACAGGTGATTTAATGGTTAAAAATAACCTCCCATCATTAACGAAACTTGTTCTTAAGAGGGTGCACCCTAAAAGTTGGCAACGTCGTAAATAGCTGTCAAATATTTACCTGTTTCGATTAATTTGGAAATAATACTGTATGGAAATAAGAAATGTGGCTAACCAATTGACTAGAATATTAATAATGAATTGCAATTATAACATTGAATTTGAAAAAAAGGCATTTGGAAAGTTACCAAACACTTTTTTTACATCTAAAACTAACTATTCGTTGTTACGATATTAATTATTGCATTTCATAATCAATATTCTAGTTCGCTAGTTAGCCACATTTTTTATTTCCATACAGAAATATTATCAAATTAATCAAAACAGCGATATATTTGACATCTATTTGCGACGTTGCCAACTTTCAGAATAAACCCTCTTAAAGTCAGGAGTGGCTTCTCAATCCTGACGTATTATTAGTGCAACTACAAAAACCTTATTGCTACAATTTGCAATTGTCATTGTATTTTGCAAGTGTTATATATATACTTACCTATTATATGCCATTATTGTCATGTAAATCTTCACAAAATGCTCTTTACGGAATAATTCTTTCAACAATATGTTAAATGTATGCGATATGGGTAGGTACTCTAAATAAATAAATAAACTTAAAAGCGTCTGTCAAAGTCCAGTTGTTACTATAGACGTGTAGTTGACTGTACATTTTTTTTACTTTAATGAAACGTATATTGCCTTTAGAGCTTACTTTAGAACAGTTGGGCATAACCGATTATTCACTTTCAAGGATAGAATCTTAATTGAGTCGTTTGTGATATTTTTAGCCCCCGACGGAAAAAGAGGGGTGTTATAAGTTTAACGTGTGTATCTGTGTGTATCTGTCTGTTCCCTCGTAGCTCCCAAAGGGCTGAACCGATTTTGATGATTATTTTTTATTTGAAAGTTGTCTTGATCGAGATGTTCTTAGCTACAATTCAAGAAAATCGGTTCAGCCGTTTGAAGATTATCAGCTCTTTTCTAGTTGATGATTGGATGTGCGCATCTTTCACAGTTCTGATTGATTCTAAATTTAGTATTCTGTTACTTCAATGATATTAGAAGAACATAGTAACCTTGAACCGATACTGTAGCATCACCTGGAATTGTGTCGGGGGTTATTTAAATTTTTAATTGTAACTTGAAATCTGACAAAGTTGGGTTGGTAAAGTTTTGAGTCAAAATGGGGATGCCGTTTTGACTCAAAACTTTTGAGTCTAGATAAAAGCTGCTGGAAAGTTGAAAATTCAACAGCGCGCTTTATTGAGGCATTCATTTCAAGCATCGCTTAGTGTTAGTGAAAATGGAAATACAACTTCTTATAGCTAGGCATAAGAAGCGGTACTTTCCTCCTGTATCCTCCCTCTCCTCCTATCCTAGGAAAATAAAAACAACGCCTTTCTAAAAAGATGTCATCTCATGTTCTTAATGTATTTAATTTCAATTTTCAGGGTGTAAGTTACTTCATGACGGAAAACTACGAAAACCAATGTTATTCAGTGGATTATTCTGAGAATCCGAAAGCCATGATGGTAAGTAATTATACACGAACTAACTTCATCTTACCACGTCTCAGACCCAGAGGTTCCGGGTTCGATTCCCAGTGCGAGCAAAATTTTCTGCTCGGTTTGGTTGGTGGTAGGGCTCGTTCTAAGTCCGCCTGGCTAGCTGTTTGCAGCATTAATTGTTGTGTTTCGGCAGTTAGAGATAAGATAGCCAGTTCCTCTGTGGTTGAGGATTCCTGGTGAAGCTCGCTTCCACCTTCTGCCTGATCATCATTTACCATCAGGTGAGATTCAGACCAAGAGCTGCCCCGTTGCGGTTAAAAAAAAAAAAACTGCCTAGCCTTTTCCCAACTATGTTGGGGTCAGCTTCCAGTCTGACCGGATGCAGTTATATACCAGTATTTTACATGGAAGGACTGCTTATATGACCTCCACAATCCAGTTACTGGGTAACTTATTATGATACCCCTTGGGAAGACTGGTTGTCAGACTTTCGGTCTTCTGACTGGATAACGAATGTTAAAGATCTACAAATGACAGCCGGGACCAACGGCTGAACGTGCTTTCCGAGATACGAAGGAGTCTCGGTATGTAATGGATAGTCACCCATCCACGGTCCGACCTCGGCAAGCGTTGCTTAACTTTGAAGATCGACCCTTACGGCTGTTATTTTTTACCCACGAGTACCTCATGAACGAAATGCTTACAAAAAAAATATCTAAGTTATTACCAGTGAAATTACAACTCGGGACCGGCACAGTAACCCAATAATTTTACGAAAGTGGTTTAATTTCAATAAACGAGTTAAATTAAAGCAATTTGGAGCACTCGTGATATCTTTTACTCAAAATTATATTCTGATTCACCAATTTTACGGAATTATCAGAAAGTTATGAAGAGTTTCTTCTTTAAGTTTTACCCGACTACGGCTAAGCAAAAGGGAAGGTTATGATTTTGATCGGTTTGTAGGTATGTTCATCTGTTCTCTCATAGCTTCTAAACCACTCATCATAATGTGACAAATGGGGCATCGTTGGAAGCGTCTTAGTCGTCCGCTTGTTCTAGGCTACATAATGTAACGTCGGAATATGGCGCCCTCCAGAGAACATGAAGTAATTTTTTTTTTAAATATATGATGCCATGTTGGGTATCAAATGCAAGGGTTTAATTAGTACATTTCAAATATATGTATGTATATATTATAACCCCAAAAAAAAAAAAAAAATATGTATAAAAGTAATATGTCGTAGGTAGTTGGGTTTTAATTTTTATTACTTTTATTTTTGTTTTTTACTCTTGTGGCGTAGTTTCCATACATTTTACTTCCCTTTGTTATCGTGATGCCGTGACGTGGACGTCCACGAGAAGTCACGTTAGAGATTATAAAAGTGCACATTTAAGCTTTCTGGGTGATATTTTTTTCTTCCTGTTTTAAAGTTGGCCCGGGTGACTATTTATGTTAGCGACATCTCTACAAACATCAATGAACAGGCTGAAATGCTAGTTACTCTACATAGTTAAGCAACCCCTCGGTAGATGTCACTGTATAATTTGAAAAATTCCCATCATCAAACTGCGGTAGTTTGATTATGGGAATTTTTCCAATTTAGCAGTAACATCATAACATAACGCCTGGTACGCCTCGGTACCCTTTGGCGATTCCCACGGCTTAGGCAGAGGTGACCTACAGTACACACACGTTTCGCCAGTTATTTTGAAGTCCCATGTACCTAACAGGGGGCGATTATATTTTCAGTAATTACGTAGTTAATATGCCATTTGGCAGTAATTATAATAGATAGATAAATCTTTTATTTATACAAATAGATAATTAAATTAAATTTAAGTTTTATTATGGATAATTAAAGACTTTTTATGCATTATATTTTATATTATGTTATAATAATGTTGATGAATATTTTTAACTTCACACGTTATATGCCATTTTATATAATTATGTACTAAAATTCCGAAATAAAAATAAACAACTTTTAAATGTGCGCCAACATGAATTAACACAATAGACTTTGATCCCAATCTATTTATCCATTATTCATATTTGACTAACGTTTATCCTTAGGGGAGACCAGGTATAAAAGTAACACGGGATGAACGTAACAAATGAGTTACTGAATGAATTATGTTCGCTGCACTGATGGCTATATGCACCGATATGCTCCATTTTGAACCCCCCCTCACCTCAGTTACGCTCACCGCGCTGTACTGACGGATTGTGGACGTAGCGAGTTGGTGCCACAAAAATACCTCCAAAGTATGTTTTGACCGTTTTTTACAACCGTGGTTGTTTGTATTATGGTAGGTTTAAGCTCGGGTGTCACATGTCAGTAAAGTAGCATAACTAGTCGTTGTTCTAATTTGGAGTTGAAAACGGTATCTTTCTAACGGGTTTTTAGGTTATAGCCATGTGTTTGTCATATTCGGTAAAATTTAAAGATAGGGATGAAAGTAACAAGTTGTTACTTTCATCCCGATTGTGGCGATGTTGCAGTTCCATTACCAGACCCAATTCCGCCAACAAGTCGTCAGATTGATGCAATTCCCTCTTCATCATCGGCATGCGTGCAAGCAATTTCGACTCATGATATTGCCCCTGCAGCGTGAGTTACGGTCACCGACATCATAATCACCATTGACCATTGGTAGCTTCACCATTACTATCCCTCCTGAATTAAATTTGACGCCAATAATTTCGGAAGTAGATGTGGTTATGCTTCATCGACATCGTTTGATAATTTACACGTCCTATCTACCTCTTCAGCTAGTGTTCGGACTTCACGATAACAATCATAGTTTAGCCGCTACCAAAGGCGGGACCCAGGAAGAATAATTAAAAAGGGAAGGAAAGGCAGAAAAACAGATATAATGACTGATGACTGACTCCAAACAAGCTTGAAATTCAAGAACAAGAAGAAGGAAAGCTTAGAGCAAAAGAAAGACTGCATTGCAGACTGCTAAAGAGACAAAAAAGCCAAGGGTTGCAATTATTACAAAAATATTTTTAAATAATGTTCATTATTTTATAAGATTGGTATCTTTCCTAGCAATGTTTCATTTTTTTCAGTATTCTGACACAAATGGAAAACCTAAAATACTGATTATAAATAAATAATAAGTTGATTATGAATGTAACTATGTTTTTATTTACAATGTTACAACCATCCCCTTACACTGTTACAACCAACCCTAGGGGTAGGGATGATTGTAACAAATTTCACTTTCGTTATTTGGTATTTTTTCACAAAATCTGTAATATCTGTTGCATTTAAGTTGGGGTTAAAAGATAGCTGAAAGACCAATCTATCTTATGTACTAATTAGAATTTTCATATTCAAAAACGTCTGTGAGATATTACGAGAAAATTGCAAATTGTTACGTTCATCCCTGGTCTCCCCTATTTAATTAACAGTCTTCAGTGTACTGCCAGTTGCGGTTAAAGTTTATACACACAATAAGGAAAATATAATATTTATTGTGCACTCTTCATAAACCCCACTTTACAAATATAACAATGTTTCATATTTACAGTATCGTATTCAAAATTTAATTAAAAAGGGTGAAATTGATTTCATGGGCATCCTCTTAAGGGGTCATTGTATTTACTCATCATTATGAACAACTCTCTCACTATGGAACCACTGAAATCCAAAAAAAAAAATCTGATGTTCACTACATCTCGTAAAATATTAAGTTACAATTAAATTACTTATCAGTCTATTAGACTAGATTGTAATGAATTACTAAGAACCTTAGTTCTTATTAATAATATTTAATAATATGGATTTCCGCCAAGTCACGCCTGAATCAATTTACTACCCGGAAAGTTTATAGCATGTAAATTACACTAATAATATTAAAGTCACATTTATTGAAATCTCGATATTTTGCAAGTCTTAAACACCGAGCGAAGCATGTAGTTAGCGGGTTGCTAGTAGGTTAATAAATCAATATTATTTTATCATCACTAGGAAATACTAAAAGGAACTTTGAAAAGTAGTTTCTATAAGTGTTGTGTTCATGAGGTAAATATTTCAGGGTACTCGGTATGTATCAGTAAGTAAGTATTTCTATTAATAGCCATAACAGTATGGGTTCCGACTGCAATGTACCTAATGTTACATGCATAACATCACGCTTGCATTCCCCGAAGGTTTAGGCAGAGGTGTATCTGTATTAGGTACCTACACCCTAATTTCGTTATCTATGTCCCATGTAATAGGGGGCGAGCCTTTTGCTATCAACCGGGCACAAAAACCAGACTCCAGGCTGCTACTGAAAAAATCTTGATGGATAAACCCAATAACACTTCTCGAGCCGCTCGACCTGGGAATCCAACCCAAGACCTCATGCTCAGCAGTAATACTTGCGACCACTAGATCATCGAGGCAATTATATTATTTATTGATTTATTAGTATTGTTTCATTGTTTTTATTAGCTTCGGTAGGCCGTAGATACGTCAATGGTAACCAAACCAGTTGGTATAAGTTGGCCTCTTATTCTATTGAAACTTCATACTCTGCTAGGCCAGCCCAAGGTCAAAGTGTTGCCAGGAACGAGCAGCCTACTGAACTTGTGTTTTTACGATTTTTTACAATATTAATGACATCCGCGTATTACGTGCCCAGTCTTTCGTATCTAGTTAATGAAATACGTAGAACAGTAGGTAGGAACTCGGGTGTGGATAAAAATTCCACATCTTATTTTTTACTTTAAGATTAAAATAAAACATAAGTTACTGCAAAATGTATGTGAAACGTTCATTTAAATAACAAAAAGTCAATGTTGCTTTTATTGTAAGGCGTTTTTATTTGTGATAATACGAAGATACAACTTTTAGTAGGAATAAATTAGGTACCTATTAGGCTTGCCAACCGTCCCGCGAGAGCCGGGACGTCCCGTTTCTAGAGTTTTAGAGGATGCGTCCCGCGAAAGATGTGTGCGGAGACGCCAATTGTCCCGTCTCATCGTACCTGCGTCTTGTACTTGTATGTCAAACTAAAACATTCAATAAAACCATTTAAAATTATTTCTAGTTGTATTTTTCGCTTCCCTATACTTTGACAGCTTGGTCCCGCTTTTTTGGCACGTCCCGCATTTCGAATGCCAAAGTCCCGATAAATTCATGCATCAAGGTTGGCAAGTACCTACCTCAACATAGGTAGGGAAATAAGTGGCGTTTGTCTTACGAACACCGTTGGGTCTTAATTAATAGATAATTAATCAATGTTTAGGCATAACTGCATGTATCTGTTCGCTTTAAACCGTGGGAGGCACATTATTAACTTTGTACTAAACAATTGAAAGGATTTCAAGGACTCATGGAACTGTACAGTGTGTACATTATAACTTCTCCCGTGACGCGATTAGTAGCACTGTTCTGACAGTCACCATTTTGAATTCGTATGAGTATTGAAATGAACTTTGACAAGCAATGGTGCCAACATGACGGTATGGGACAAGGTATAGTAGTAATATTCTATTCTAATATTCAATTCAATAAGAAGTGCAATTGGTTTCAATAGACTTCCTGGGGAACTTGATGTCGACTTGTTCTATACCAGTGTGGCGAACTTGACACGGCTTTTGGCACTGTCTTTTTTCAAGGGTAGTTAACTTATCTAACTCTATTAACTAATTATATTAACTGTATGTGTTTTCTTTACTGTAATTTCTTTTTATCGATTTTTTCAGTAACTATATTTGAAGGCTTGTTATTAGTCTTTTTTTTATATTATTTGCTTTATGTCATTGGTTTGTTAGTCTGTAAGCCCTCTTTAAAATAAAATAAATAAATAAATAAAATAAATAATTAAATAGCTATATTTTCGTCTTTAAACTTTTCAGCCTGAACCAGTTCTTACCTACCACAGATACAGCTGTGTTACCTTAGTTCAAAATCAAGGTACATGCCTTGAAAGCCAGTTTAAAGATAAATAAATATTTAGTGTCAACTGCTTGCAGAATGAAGCTAATTACGTGAACATTTTTTAAATATTTTTGGGTAATTAATTTAAGTTGTTTCATCTCTACAAAAGGTTTTTTTCTTATTTACTAGGCGTATTTAGCACATTTTCATTCATTTTATAAATTGAAATTCAAGTCTGACGATGTTGCAAGCGAATGTTGTCCCAATTACTGTTGAGCCTCTGCGTAACTTCGTACCTAACAGATTTGGAAGACCCTGAATATTATGCGTAATGTTAGTCTTACGAAATTTCATTTTATTGTGTATCGAAACTAATTATTTCTTCATATTCTAATTATTTCAGTTTGTCAATACTTTGGACAAAGTAGGAAATTGAGAAATAACTATAGCATTGTTGGATGATTAACAGAGAATTAATTAAAGATACGTAATAGTCGACCTCGAAATTGCTACCATCAAATTTGGCAATCCCCAGGAAATTGATACTTCACTAGAATGAGTGCAAGATAAGCCTGCTTGCGACTGGTGGCGCTGGCATGCTAATCTATAATAATAATTGATCTTAATATTATTAATCTTATATTATTAAATTAATAAAATAATCTATATTTAATTTGACACTTGACTTATCTCGCGATTAAATGATCTAATTGTCACATAGACAAAATATACCTTGTCGTTTTATGACGTGCAAGTGATAATCAACCTTAAGGTGATAATTATGAGGTCGATTTACCTAATCATTTTTTTTTTTTTTTTTTTTGAATGTTGTCACAAAAGTCAATGAATTTTTTGGCTATTTCTTGTCTGGTAAGATGAAAACCGACTTGGGAAATGTGTGAATCTTTGCAGCATATAAAGCTGTTTGTTTAGCAAAATTGTGGCCATATAAATATTGTGACTTTGTCTTATAATTTTGTAGTCTTTAGAAGTCGACAACCTATCGTCGACTTTTTAAAGCTTTTATACTAATATGTTTAAAAAAAACAAGGGGAGTACAGACGTTATGTTTCAGCATTATGTTTTTATGAAATCGTGTTTTCGGCTAACATAGTCCTTAACATTAATCTTCAACTTTAACATAATATTATATTATATTTATTTCAAAATTAATGCTTCAGAAGTTTCAATATAACGGTGGATCTTGCTAAGCAATTTGAGGTAGCATAGGCTCTTAAGTGATATAATTTTGATCGTAATCATAGAAGTTGTTACTGGGCAACTGTACCTGCCAAAGAAAATGTAACTGAAACTTGTAACTCGCCTATAATTGGCGAAATAGGAAGTAACAAAAACATTAGCCGACGAACTTCAAAAAAGGAATTTCAAATAATTATCTTTTTTTAGAAGAATTTTAATTTATTAACCATAATTACTTCATTAACGCGTCCAACAGCTTTTGCCAATTAGGCTGCGGGCATGTGATAATTTGGAAGGTAATTTATACTGGTAATCCAACCTAACCAAAATGATTATTAATGTGAAAACCGGATCCTGACACATAATAATAATAGCCCTGTTTGCATTAATTTAAACAAATGTAATTTTTATCTTGGAAAAGGTTAACGATCAATCTTTCCAGCCCTTTACTGAGAGGTCTCGATATAGGAATTTATGGTTACCCATTCAGGTACCGACCACGTCTCCATGCTGGCGGAGTCGGAGAATTGGAGGGCAATGGCCTCCTTCTGTGAGATCATGATGATTCAGAAGAAGGCTGCTGAGCGGGATCGTGAGAGGATTGATCCCGCTCGTAGAAGAAGGCGTCGGGGAGGTAACCGCCTCGACGCCTTCTAACACGCCGAAACCCCACCTGCATCCTTTAAGGCAGGCGGGAATTTGGGATCACGGGCGCTCACAGTGGGGACTCTGTCCGCCCATTGAATGATCTCAGGGAAGACGCTGCACAGTGGTCACGTGCTGCCATGCACATTTGCACACCTAGGTTGTCGGGAGACTCTTTTACAGTCTCCCCAGAGATGTGCCCTAACAGGCGTGGCACAGAGGGGGTGTCGGATCGGTCTTTTGAGAGGTAACGGTGCCCCTTCCATGTGCAGATGGTGACCACCGGGGTGGTTTACACAATACACATAGGTCTTATCCCCAAAGACCGAGCGCATTCTGAAGGTTTCCCCCGAAAACAAAAAAAAAAGTTACCGAACACGTCAAGCGTAACTTAGCCTTCGATCGACTTGTGCGGCTGTAATTATACATCCACGAGCCCCTCTAACACGTTGGAAAAGATTTACAACAAAGTATTTTGATATAAAAAACGATAATTATATCAACATTAACTTAGTGCTGCCTAAAGGAAAAAAAAATCTAACAACACGGTATAAATTCCTCGATGGCAAACAAACACAAATTCCGTAGAAAAATCACGTAACAGCAATATTTGCTGCGTCAACATTGATTTCGCTGATCATTTGGAATCTCATATTATGCGTCACCTTAGTATTGACCTTAATGATGATTACGTACTAACGAGTGACAGCGGAAATAGCCATTTTATGTTTATCTTTGCAATTTGTTGCCAAAATCGGGGGTTTATGGTCTTATTTGTTACATTCTGTGGTTTTTCTTTGAATCAAACGCTGGAAATTCACACTGTATTGACACTGATGCTAAGGTTTTTTCCCCAGAAATGGTTACTGATTTTCAAGGTTAACTTCATTCTGCCTAGCCTTTTCCCAATCATGTTGGGGTCGGCTTCCAGTCTAACCGGATGCAGTTGAATACCAGTATTTTACATGGAGCGACTGCCTATCTGACCTCTACAACCCAGTAACTGGGTAATACGATACCCCTTGGTAAGACTGGTTGTCAGACTTTCGGCCTTCTGACGACTTGTAACGACTGTCAAATATCCACGAATGACAGCCGCGACCAACGACTTAACGTGCTTTCCGAAGCACGGAGGAGTCTCGGTATGTGAAAATGGTCACCCATCCACGGACCAACCCCGGCAAGCGCAGCTTAGCCTGATGGATCGACCCGTGCGGCTGTTATTACTTAGCCACGAGCTCCTCTTGATTTTCAAGGTTAACTGACGAATCATTATTAATCACTTCAGAGCCCAGGTTAATTAACTGCTTTGCATTGTTTTTCTCTTTTTTGCTCTGAAGTCTTTGCTCATGCCTTGGTGAATTATGCGAAATTCACATTGACAGCTCCTTTTAATCCGATGCTGATAATAACTGTAAATGTAGTTTTTTTTTTATTCTGACAACTAGTCTTAGTAATGTATTGTGTTATCCAGTTAACTGGGTATTGGAAGTCAGATGGGTAGCTCCATGCAAAATACTGATATTCACCAGCATCTGGTAAGACTGCAAGCCGACTCTGGGGTCGGTTTCCAGTCACAGTTGGGGAAAGGGTAAGCAGATGCTGATCAAGTTTTATATATTGCAATGAAACCTATTTTGTTTTATTTACAGTGGGCTTCAGGTGTCTGGTGGTTCTTCTTCGCGAAGATCACAGAACTTCTTGATACCGTCTTCTTCGTGCTGCGAAAGAAGGACAAACAGATCTCGTTCTTGCATTTATATCATCACACCATAATGCCCATTATTGGATGGATCGGAGTTAAATATGCAGCAGGTTGGTGACAAATATTTGACGAAATTTAGTTTCTCGAACGATTTTCTGCAAAATAATAAACAAGGTTATTATTTTACTGTACTTGTTGTCAGTGAAAAGAAACAATCTATTCTACAAGAAAACAAAGTCCTTTGTATATTTAAAAACACCATTCTGAATGCGTACGTCATAACGTGGCAGGCTGAGAAGGATTCCAAGAAATATTATTTAGATTTTGCGAGCAAACTTACAGTTCACCCTCCTTACTGCACTCTATTTGCTTACTCCGGGCTTACAGTTTGTACTGAATCTAATTAATAAAACAACATAAAAAATGTGTTTTCAGGGGGACAATCAGTGCCTGAAGGTTCTATCAACGCATTCATCCACATCGTCATGTACTCTTACTATCTGATCTCCGGTCTCGGACCTCAGTACCAGAAGTACTTGTGGTGGAAGAAGCATCTCACTACCATGCAGCTGGTAAGGACCATTACTTTGTGTCATAGTTCGTTGATTTAGTATTCTGTTTCTTTATTTTTAACTACTCTTGATGCGGCACTAAGCAAGAATGGGCAGTCAGCTTTGTAAAGCTGTCTGATGGACTTGCTCATCAAGCCACGATATTGTTCTCACACAGCTCGACCTAATACAAGATAAGAAAAACTGTCGTTCTATAATCCGCGCGCGATTACTAGTCACCGCCTAAGATATCGCCCTCCCCCATCTCATCGCTCACATACCTCAGGCGGTGACTAGCCGTCGCGCCCGAACTAGAAGCCTTCACGACAAGGTTGGTCCAGCGTATTTGAGAAAACTGGAACGTAATCGATGATCTTTGATCCTTTTGCGTTTGATTTCTATCAATAAATAAATGTTCAATGTTAATCTTATTCCTCTTACAAGGCTTGTTTTGTACTTGATCTAATTGTGTTATTTTCTTCTAGATCCAGTTCTGCATCGTGGTGTACTTGAACGTGAATAGCCTATCCTCAAGCAACTGCAACTACCCCAAGTATTTGAGCGGCCTGGTCATGTTCAACTGTCTCGCGTTTTTCTACATGTTTGGAAAGTTCTACTACAACAGCTATGTGCAAGGAAACAAGAAACGATTTATATCGGTTTGCGAAAAAGAAGAATAAACTATAGTTCCTACGGGGTGTTAAGTTAATTAAACAAAGTCAACAAAATTAACCAGTGGAACTACACAGATGTGATCGGTAATCTTCTAATAATAAGAAAGAAAAAAAGATTTTCTAAACCCCAGACCGCTGACTCCGTAATTAGCTGAAATTTTGAGTTTAGAAAATCATAAGGTGCAAATTGATACCCATCACTTATCTGAAGTTTCACCTGTTAATTTAATGTTACCTTGTATAAGCTGAGTATTAGTGGAAGTAGGCAGTTATGGCCTAATTTAGTAGCAGATATTTTTGCTTTGTCTATTATGTAATTCTAATGGGCAAAGCGACGCATATATACCTAGACATTTTTAAGAGTTACTACTGAACTGGTCTGTGCAATGTTGCATGACTTCCTCATGATCTTAGTGAACTAAATTATTTAAAAGTAATATTATATTTTTAGGATGGTCTTCGACGCAGCTAAAAAAAATATTGGTTGATAATGTTCAAATATTTTTTTGAGCATAATGCAATCTTACATTTGTAAAGTACAGGATTAAAATAAAACTTTCTCGGCTCCTGATGACATTGTAAAACAATGATTGTGTTGTTTAAGTATTGTTGTATCCTATCCATAGGTGCCTGTGAATAAATGTGTACTTAAACGCTGTTATGCGGTTGCTATTCCAAAATGGCTAGGCGTTACAAAAACTGAAATGATGAAAAAGAAAAATAAAATGATGATAAGTTATGTTTAAGGATTATTCATTATTGTGTGTCGGTATTCTTTTCTACTCCTTTTAGTAGTGTGCTATTAAAATGCTAGACTATATATAAATAGATGTTATTTTTCATGAAGACAATAATGTAATTCAATTGTAACCATAATATGTAAACGACGTGAAAGTAGTTTATTGCGTCATAGTGGAATTCAATATAATTAGATTTAATTAGGTGCGTTAGTATTTATGTTTTGTCCTTACATGCAATGTATGCACAAGTTGACTGTAGTTATTTATTGGCAATTTTTAAGGGGGTGTAAGTTATAGTGTGGCCATTAGTGCTGTGCACTCCCTGACGTATGCGCGCGGCGAGACGGGGGTGAGAATCGGCTGCTGCGCTCTGTCAGTGCGCCGTCAACGCTCGTGGCGGCAGGTAGTGTTATCTGTATCGGACTGTCTATGTCAGACGCACATGGGATAAATATTCAAAGATTGGTCGTGCGTTATCTCGTGATATGAAGACTGTCATTTTTAATGTGGCTGTATATTTTAAGAAAAGAAAAGCAGACAAAGAAAGTCCTGCTTTGAATTATAAGTTTAGTTCTTATTTATCACCTGCATATTTTTAATAAAATATGAGTATATTAATAAAGTATAGGGTTACATTTTAATCAACTTAGTAAGTATAATATTATATTACAGATAGATAGCCTCCGACCATCGTCCCGCCACAAGTCTTGCCTTAGAAATGCAAACTGATATCGTAAGATCTGTCCGACATGTATCGATCTCATGTGAACTCATGCATTTTTTCTTCGCCTCCCACCTCGCCGCGCATACCTCAGGGAGTGCACAGCACTAATGGCCACACTATACCCAGAAAGATAAACAAATAGGTATTAATATAGGATTGACGAAGTCTTGGGTCCACATGTTTTTAGAAATATAAAGTTATAGGTAGTAACTATCACGTTTTGATTACCTACTTCTTAACCGCACAACTGTCGATTTGCCTTTAGAAGTCTATAACAATAATAGTACATTTCTGTCGAGGCCAGCAACTCAATCATTGATGGATGATCGTGAAAATGTGGGCCGAGGCGTAGCCGAGGCACACATACGTAACTCCATCAATGCCTGGTTGCGGCCAAGGCTTGAATAGTGCTTTTCTCAAATAATGTGCGGAAATTCAAACAAAGTAAATTAATTATAAATTCCAGAATCAATGACGGACAGCGATAATTTTTCACTAAAATCTTCGATAAGTTACCTCCTTGGTTGTCATGTGTTGAAGTAAAAAGTTAGTTCCATTTTTAAATAACACGACAGATATGAGTTTTCATAGTAATTTATTTGGCCGCTACACAGGACAGATATGGATTTTCATAGTAACATTGCTGGCCGCATCGTCATTTGTTTTTGATCAGTACAGCAATTTCGATTTTTCTCGAAGAAGGTTGTCAAAATAACGCTCGAATTTCCAAGCATGATTGGAAAAAAATATTTTCTTGTCTCGTTAGTGGCAGTTAAACTCCTATAGGAAATTACCCTAGCCTATTACTGCCCCACTGCAGGAGCAAGGCTTCGTCTCATACAGAAAAGGCATAAGCATTGATCACCACACTTGCTCAAGACGAGTTGGCGAATCCAGACTCTTAAGTCCAGGTTTCCTCACGATGTTGTTCTTTTACCAATGTCAGTAATGTCCAATATAAACTCAGAAAGTACGTAAGTACATAAGTAGTAATAGTTATTATGAAACTGTAAACTTAAGTTATAATTTATTATTTGAAATTTCTCGGGAACCCGGGGTCTCGGACCTTTGTAAGGCGTACGAGGGGCCGAAGCCAACTCGTAGAGGCCCGTTAGACGTTTTGAAAGAAATGAGGCACCAACTGACGATTATCCTTGTAAGCACTGTGCAAGTGCACCCAAGGTCAACCCCAGGCTGGTGTAGGACTATTGCGAATATGGAAACATTGGATTATGGGGTTGGGTGGCTAAGTGAACTGATTATCTTGAACTATGGAAAGACTATGGCCCCCGCCTGACCAATGTTTTTTTATAATTTGTCATGCTCCTGCATTTCTGAGGACCTAAAAAATGCCGCAATTGGCATAGCCAACGGGTGGGCGTGGGTAGTTGGCCCAGTTCATCTAACATAATTAGTATAATATTTTTACTTTTTCTTTAAATAACAAGAAGATTATTTCATAAAACTGTAAATACAGCTTATCCTTTTGTTCCTGATCATTTTTACCCACAACGGAACGGAGATGGTACATGTATTTAGTAAGAGGTTGTATACAAAAAGAATGCTCCCATATAACTCGAAAACGGTTTTTTATAGATACGGTTTTCTGTAAAAGGTTTTTGATTGGTTGGTGATGGTTCTTAGATAGGTGTTATGGTGTTAACTCTCCAGAGGGCGCTGTAATAAAGATTTTTCTTCTGCTTGTGAACTGCTGAGAGTGTGCTGATAATAAAGCAGAAGAACACATAATACATGCCGCCATCCTCAGAGGACTAGCAATATTGTATAATGTCCGTAGTCCTCATCAGTTTACTGCTACAGATTTAATTAGACGTGAAAAATGTTAAAAAATATTGCAGACAGATATGAATTTAACCTCTGAAATGAATATCATTATATAAGAAAGGCTATTTTAGTTTCATTGTCAACGAAGTAAACAGCCTAAAGGCGGAAACTGACTTGCAACGTTTGTTTGTAACGGTGCTCCCTCACCGGGAGCGTTCGCCTGCAATGTAACTTTACAGAGTCGAGCATTCATCAGTTTATGAGGCGTAACATTACAGTGCGCAATCTGTATAATACAATTCGAACGTTAGATGTACATCAGTGAGGGAGGAGAACCGAGCATTACAGTGCGCAAGGTATGAGATATTTTGATACAACTTGTACACCCGTTGTACCGTATGCACCATTGACCTGCACCATCAATGGTGTAGAGGAGGCTAATTAGTTTTGTTTGCACCATTAATGGTGCAAATGAAACTGCATTGATAGTATGATCTCATCTGCACCATTGAGATGACACTATTACTATCAATGGCGCACCACTTGTTACATTACAGGTGAATGCTCGTCAGTCAGGGTGGTAGTATTGTAACGTAAATCTCAAAATCGAATCTGTAACTTTACATTACAGGCGAATGCTCCCCGGTGAGGGAGCACTTTAATACATCTATAATTCGAGGCGAGCTTGGTTACAATACGGTGATACACAAGACGCGGCGAACGCTCGCTTCGAGCACATGAAATTTTCGTTTCTCATATTTCCGTTTCAAAGGAATTCACAAAACAGCCGACAGTCGAGTGGAGGATCCCGTGCTCGCATGCAGCGGCTCGGCTCGCTGCACTGACTACTGTAACGCGTTACAAAAACCCGATACATTACAAACAAATGTTACTAGTCAGTCTCCGCCTTAAAGGTTCCACGTTTACCCTGTAAGTCGCGGTTTGTGAGTTTAATCCGCGACAGTTATGCTCATTTTGTGATTGTTTTGAAAATAAAAATAAAAGAGGCTGTAAGTTTTCCAAATAATAATAAATTTTAATTTAAACAACGTTCGTATTTCTTTTTCTATTATGTTACAATTTAAAAAAAAAGTTAAAAAGTCAGCTTTTTTTTTTTAAATTTTTTATCCACAACGGGGAAGCTCTTGGCCAGAATCTCACCTGATGGAAAGTGATGATCAGGCCGAAGGTGGAAGCAAGCTTCACCCGGAATCCTCTACCACAGAGGAACTGGCTATCTTATCTCTAACTGCCGGAACACAACAATGCTTTTAACATTGTTGTTATGGCGACAGACTTAGATATGATGGTGGTAGCTAGCCAGGCGGACTTAAAACAAGCCCTACCACCAACCAAACCGAGCAGAAAATTTTGCCCCCACTGGGAATCGAACCCGCGACCTCTTGGTCTGAGACAGGTGGTCTAACCACTAGACCACAGAGGCGGTTAAAGCTGATAAGTTCACAAATTATTACTGTGCTAGGAGTCCTTTCTTTCTTTTTGTTGAGGTTAAAATAAATCCACATTTTGTACCTACGCAGACAAACGCACCCCATCTGCGTAGATACACTTGATGTTGTAAGTGTTCATATATTTTTGGTTAGTTGTGTAAATAATCTTAACATAAATTATTGACTAGCATCTGCTCTGATATTAATAAAGTAATGAATGTTCAGATATTAATGGATGGAGATATTGTGGCAGACACGGTGACCAAATACTTCTGAACAACTTCTCTAGGCAAGTTAGTCTGATCTATATTCAATCAATCTGCATAGCCTTTTCCCAACAATGTTGGGGTCGGCTTCCAGTCTAACCGGATGCAGCTGAATACCAGTATTTTACATAGAGCGACTGCCTATCTGACCTCCACAACCCAGTATCTGGGTAACACGGTACCCCTTGGTAAGACTCGTTCTCAGACTTTCGGGTTTCTGAGGACTCATAACGACTGTTGGATCCACGAATGACAGCCGGGACCAACGGCTTAACGTTCTTTCCGAGGCACGGAGGGGTCTCAGTTTGTAAAGATGGCTACCCAGCCACAGAATAACCCCGGCAAGCGTAGCTTAACCTGATGGATCGACCCGTGCGACGCGCTCCTCCGCTAGTCCGATCTATGTTATAATAAATTATGCTCCGTAATCTCGACCTCATTTTATACTATGTAGATATTAAAAGAATGAAGTCAATATAATCAGCAATGTTTATTCATTGAACATGGTACGTAACATGTTATTCTGTTTAAGAATCAGTCTTCCATTAAACTAAATAGTTACCTAACTTGCAATTTACAATTCTCTAATTACTATTATAGTTATTAGAATTCTTACTCAGTCTTGAGACAACTAGTGTCTTATTAATCTTATAATAATATGGCACACACAATTATATACAGTCACACTATTAACATTGACATAAAAATGTTATAAGTTTTGTCAACCACCACTCTCTATATAATAGCTCTATAGAGCTCTATAATAGCTCTATAGAGCTCTATAATAGCTCTATAGAGCTCTATAATAGCTCTATAATAGCTCTATAGAGCTGTGTGCTAACAGAGTCCCATACACTGTAACTCGAGTTACGGTGTTTTGCCTTAATAGCGCTCATTTGAATATTTCGAGCCAGTTACATATCCCTATATTAATATTTTTTCTTTTTATAGTATGTAGAAGGAGATAAAAGCACATAAAAAACATTGTATTTATGGTTTGTACTACCAAAAAAGTTTTAAAAGCCCTTTTCACGAAATAGGTATTTCTGAGATAGTGTTATGGATTTACACGTCAGAGCTTGTGCAAAAGCATTAGGATCCGATATAGAAAGACAACGACGAGCCATATCGCTGCGCGGCAACATGCTCGCTAAGCGGTTTAGCCGCTGTAGCGAACTTGTGAAGCCCAGCTATTTACCAGTTACTGCACAAGCGTCTACACAGTCGAGTTTTAGACAAACTACACCAAGGCGGCACTGAGCGACATGCGAGTGCAGTACAACGAGGCGTGGCTCGCGATGTTTCGACTGCCTTGGTGGTGCAGCGCGAGCGCCATGTTTGCCGCAGGTCGCGCGCCCTGCTGGCAGGCACTGCTGAAGCCGATCGGCCGCCGCACGCACCGCCATACAACGATCGGCCAATTCTTTTTTGGTGGCCGCGGTACGAGAATGGAATCACAGCCTCCTACATATAAGGAGGCAGTCGTAACACACGCCGATCACCTAATTCAATGTGTGTAATGTGAATGTGTCTTATTTATGATTTTATATATTTATTACGTTATCTATATGTGTAGGTATTTATTGAAACTTAATTGAAATTAAAAGATTTCATTTCATTTTTCATTTTTGCATATGAATCGCCTAGGCACAGAATGTCTTCAAGATATAGGTCAGAAAGCAACCCCAACGACCTCAGATGGCAGACAACTTGGGTTCATGATCTCTGTGAATACATATGCATAACATGCACATATGCATTACATATACATACGTATTATATGCTAAGCCTAAATGGAAGGCTTGTAAACTCATACAATATATTTCTTGGGTACCAAATAATATGCACCTTTTAAGTATTTTGTAGCCAAAAAACAGCCTAGGGTCATAATCAACGTATGTTTTATGTAATAATATACTAGACCGAAATTGATTATCAATAGTTAGTAGTAACACTATTCCAGACTTCAGAGAAATACTGCAATCTACCAGTCTGTACCTGAGCTAGGTGATCCTGGTTCCGGCGACGAGGATGCTGCTTCTGTGGTGAGCGCGTCTCGGGCGTGTCGAGGGTTACAGCAGGTTATTCCGATTCAGTCCTATGTTTTGCCCACTCGCGCGAGAACTGGGGCCTAAGTCTACTAATTAATAAACGTTACAATGGTCTCTCAATGGTGAGTTTTTGACAGATTTGCCAAAACTCGAGAGACCATTGTAACGTTGATAATGTAGACTTAGGCTCCTGGTGTCTTTGTAGGCCCTGGTATTATATTTTTGCACCTGTCCTGACTTCTCGACAGCTTTGATGGTATTGATCTACCTATTGGTACTTATCTATTGATACTTTTCTTGAAGCTTATCACAGAACAGGCATTCCAATATTAGTGTTAGCACCATCAATTCTGTAAGGTAATTCCGTTCCGAACGTGTGGGGTTATACAGAAGACCAAAGAGTATAATCTGCCTCTCTGCTTAGCGTTAGTGCACTACGAGAAAGCCTTTTTCGTCAAACAAGGTGAAAGGAAATTCAACACATTAAAATAATAATAACTATGTATTGTAGAATCGATATCCTTGTGCCTTTTAGTGAATTTTGATGTTTGATGAATCAATCAATCATGGCACAATGGAAAAAAAAAACACGCTAAGCAATATAATTTATACCTACATAATTAAAATTAAATAAAGGTATTTGTTTTGGAAACAAAAACATAATAGGTGCAAGTTTTTTGGCGACAAACGACAGCTTTTTTGTCTGTAAATTGCCTGCTGTTGAATAGCCTTTCTGAGGGTAAGGTTTTATCTAGTAATTCTTTTGCAATATCTGGAAACACAATATCTATAATGGGATTTCTAGGAAGTCACTTATTAAGAATATCATGAAATTATTCGGCGGATCCGAATATTCGATAATTTGATGGTATTCGGCGGGATTTATCATTTTTTTTTTTTTTTTGGTAAACTTTTACACCCTCTTCCATTGCGACTGAAGATGTTGATATGGTACTGACTTATCAACCCATTGTTCATCTCACATCTTATCCTGCATAAAAATGCACCCAGAAGGAATTGAAACGCTGACGAACGCGGTTACCGTGGTACGGAAAGCAACCATAGAAGAAAAAAACAACTGCAGGGCAAATACTTTATTTATTTATTTATTTATATAAAAAAGGCAACTACAACGCGGGTAACAATCCCAGTATATCACTAGATTTACATTGTAGGTTTCGACTATCACCCAAAGCGTACCTAATCGCACAAAATGACTAGCAACAAAAATAACAATGATGACAACTACAGTAAAAAGCTGACTTCTTTCCATTATACTAAATAATAAGCTTATTATTGGCTTTTTATTTTATTTATTTATTTATTAAAACTACTAGCTGCTGCCCGCGGCTTCGCCCGCGTGAGTGTCGGAAATTACCCCATACATCCCCATGGGTTTTAAGTATAAATATCGAGTTAATCGGACACAGCGTTAAAATTCTTCCATACAAACACTGACACCCCCCAACCCCCCTTTGGGGCGTAATTTAGGTAAACAAAAACTACAAAATTTATAATTTATTTAGATAACTATTCGTGCAAAGTTTCATGTTTATTACCTCAAGGAATAAGGTTTTTCATACAAACTTTCATCCCTTATTTTACCCCCTTAGGGGCTGAATTTCGAAAAATCCTGATACACGTTATTCTTAATTTTTGGGTTTAAGTATAAATATTGAGTTTCGAGTTAATCGGACAGCGCGTTAAAATTCTTCCATACAAACTTTGACACCCCCCAACCGTAGGATAGGATACTTTTCCGGGATAAAAAGTACCCAGTGTGGTGCCCAGAATATTAAAGAATAATTATACCAAGTTTCATCGTAATCGAACCGGTAGTTTTTGCGTGATGCCTGAACAAACAGACAGACAGACAGACCGACAGACAGACAGACAGACAGACACACAAAAAAAATTTTAATCACATTTTTGGGTTCGGTGTCGGTCTAGTAACACCCCCTGCCATTTTTTTTTTTTATATTTTCAATGTACAGAATTTTCACTTCTACAGATTTATTATAAGTATAGATATAGATAAGCACAAGTAAAAAAAATACTGTACAATGGCGGACTTAATGCCTGAGGCATTTTCTACCACTACCTTAGGGTGATGCAGAGCCTGCCGGGGTTGCGGGAAAGTCTGAAAGGGATACCGTGGCCCCTGGCAACACAAGCAACTGAAGGAACACGGGTGGGTTTTAGTCAGTAAGAGTCTGACACGCCCTCCCGCTCCGCCCAGAGCGGGAGAAGTTATTTGATGATTTCCCAAGAAAAAAAAAAGAAAAAAAAAGGGTGATGCAGAGACAAAACATGGCAGGTACAACATAAGGGATAGCTAACTTGAAAAAGAATAAATACATAGATACATACATATAAACAGAATAAACTTTGTTAGGAGAAATTTTAATAACGATAGGTAGAGGAGAAAACAAATCCAGCAAATCAGAGCGGCAATGATTCTGCAAACTTCTTACGAATGTGTTCACGAGCCTTGACTTTAAAAGATAACCAAATGGTTGCCATCAGTGAGCTCTGCTCTGCCCATCGTTTGTGTCACAAGTAAACACTTTAAGCCCACCTCCTAAATCAGCCTTCTAAATTCCATTCACCGCAGCTTAACTAATGAAACATTACAAACATTGAGGTTAAAACGGAAATATCCAATATTACAAGCTTCATTCCACGAAATAAAACACACTAGAAACTATGTGCTTTCTAACTTTATGACATTGAGTTACGTTTCAAAATGTAAATTAATCATCCACTATGTCAATGACATAAACCAATTGACTTGCAAATTACAATGACTTCTAATTATGTTAAATAATAAGCAGAGGCCCCGTGTATAGTCGAAATACATTATAATTGAATTTTAGGCCCTTTTTTTTCTGTTTACTTTTTTTTAAGTTTTAGGTTGAATTAAGATACATTTTCCATTAGAAAAAATAGTAAACACAAAAAAACTCTTCTTAACTTCTTTACCCCTCTAAAAACTGAAAAATAATAATTCTACAACAAAAAAGTATAAAAACTAAAGAAGGAATCAACGATTTGCCTTGTGCCAGAAAACTGAAAAATTGGTTTCTCAAAACGAATCGTCCCCGCCAATTTCGGGTTTTCGGCTTAGTATCTATGATCATCATAGGCCTACAGTCGTCCACAATTGGACTTCAATACGATGTGCAGGGCATAATCAAAGAAATGAATCCATACTTATTACCTTCCGTTGTCAAGCGAGAAATAATGGACATTTGCAATCTTCCCATTTTGACCCAGGTCTTTGAAAAAAATTCAAAAGTCTAAACCAACCAAAGGTATGCCAATGTGCAATGGAGCGCAGTATTCTAGGCGTCAGATTAACAGACCGTATTCACAGCACCACACTGCGTTCCAAAACACAGATTACAGACTTCGCTCAAAAAGCTGTAAAGTTGAAGTAGGACTGGGCTGGCCGCGTCGGCAGCTTGCCCAATTAGCTATTGGCGAAAATAACCACTATGTGGAGCTCGGAGACAGCTAGAAGGCGTCGCAGCAGACGCTGTAGAAGATGGCGGGACGACCTGGACAAAACTAAGGACCAGTGGTCCACATTAGCACTGGATTGCAACCACTGGAAGTCATGGGGAGAGGTCTTAGCCCAGCAGTGGGATGATACAGGCTAACAGTAACAGTGACATAATTATTTTAATATTATAAATGTAAAAGTAACTGAACGATCGCTATAAAATTTGACAGATTGCTAGCCTGTGCAGAGAGTATGTAGAGAAGCGGTGGCCCACTTACGAGTTGAAGGTCGTAGGTTCTAACCCAGGCAGGCACTTTACTTTGTGTAAATTATTTCATTACCACTGCTCTCAAAACGATGAAGGAAAACATCGTGTGGAATCCGGCGGAGATTCGAAGACTTCCACCAACCCGCACTCTGCCCGCGTGCATGGTGGATTACGGACGGCTCACTCGCTCTCACAGAGAGGAGGCCTGTGTCCCAACAATGGGCCCACATTATAGGCTGATTATTTTCATCGTGGATATTTTTATTTTTTTAATTACCCACAGACGAAGTCGCGGGGAATAGCTAGTGTTATAAAAACAAGAGGATCTATATTACTGCAGTTGTGCAGTGGGAAAATGTTCTGCCAAGATGGATGTAGTGGCAAAAATGTACCAGTTCATCTTTTTTGAGGTCTACGTAAACTAAAATTCGATTAAAATAAATCAAAACTTCGCACAATACCAGCTTTTTTAGTTATTCTCTATCTGTACTGCTATTTGTCACATTTTTGGATTTGAAAAAATCTATATAAATTACTTCTGAATATAAAGACAAAACTAACTTGCCCTATTGTAATATATTTTTTCCTACGAAACACTGTTGGCATTAGTAATTACAATGCAAATTTATTAATACCCCTTAACACTGAATCAATTATCGTATCATTTGTAAAAGAATCGTATTAGTTGCATGCCAGTTATCAGTCTAGTAGTAGGTGTGTTTAAAATGTAAACGATAAAATAATAAAAACAAAACAGGATAAATCAAACAATGAGGATAAGATTGATGTTGGAGATAAATTAAGAAAACTCACAGAAATTAAGAATTTAAGAGATAAGAAGCTGAAGTTACTGCTGTGGAAGAAGTTAATCATTCTGAAGCGCCAAGCGGTTTTCAATAGTTAAAATGGCGGTCGTTCTGAACATGGCTTGGCAAGGATATAAATTGTTGTTCGAAGAACTTCCTGGTAAGCATGGATCTATCAACTAAGTTTGACCTGGATGGTCTAGTTTTAGAATTTAAGTCAGCATATTACTATGCTCAATTATATTATTTCCACATAAAGTCGCCTGTAACAAAGGTGAAACAAAAGTGTTCGAAATGTCAATAAAAAAAAAGTGATCAAGTATGTCCCTATTCTGCTGAGGATATTATTGCGCTAACTTGTCATATCTACATCAGTATTAACGGTGGGCAGTCCGTAAACATTATAACCTTGTTTTTTTCCAATTTCAGATCCCAGAACAAAAGGATGGTTGTTTGTAGCCAAGCCTTACCAAACAGTACTAGTACTTGGTCTGTATTTAATGTTTGTATTAAAATGGGGACCAAAGTACATGAAAAATCGTAAACCTTATAATTTGGATAAACTTCTTATGGTGTATAATGCACTACAAGTAGTGGGTTGCTTGTATCTGTTTGTGAATGTAAGTATTTTGTGACATTCTGTTTTACTTGTTTAAACCATTTGAAAGTTTAGCTTAAAAAAAGTCAGGTGCCAATTCCCTTGTTCACAATCTAAACTAAATTTAAGTTCAATGCATCTTTTTCTTCATATTTCATTAACGGACAGAAGATAAATTTTAGTTTATTCCTGTCAAATTATTCAGCGCCGGTCAAAAAAAACTTTAAAAACTTGCCTACTAAAATTACGTCAGGCGCTAATTAATTTGACAGGACTAAACTAAAATTTATCTTCCATCCTTTTCTTAATTGTAATTGTATTGATTTCTTTCAAGTAACAAGACTCATTGGGTTAATGAAATAGAAAGAAAAAGATGCACTGAACTTAAATTTAGTTTAGTTTATGAACAAGGGAATCGGCACCATTGTTTTCCGTTTCTTTAATCATCATTATGTTGCACAATATGTCTATACGTTTTTATTAATATATTGACAGGCTATATACATAGCATGGGGATGGGACTATAAATGGATTTGTGAACCAGTTGACTTCTCAAGTGAACCAAAACCCTTGGAAATCGCAAGAATGGTTTATTTATATTTTTTACTTAAGCTCGTTGATCTTCTAGATACAGTAAGTACCTATTATTTTATTTTTCTTTCAGTTTTCTGGAAAAAATATCTTGAAGGGAAGTCTAATGAAGGATAGATAATACCTACACGAAATGCAGTGTATTACATAGCAAGCGTTGTACCTAATTGATTTTGAAGCTACATGCAGTTTTATATATTTAGCATACGTGTTATGTAAATCATTACTTGCTACTAATAATTTACATAACTCTTTGTGTACCTAATTTTTGAATCTCATTATTTAGTTTTTTTCGATTTAATAGGAATGGAATTATAAAACCTAATTGTGTTATTTATAATATCACTGACTATTTCAAAGTGACAAGTCCATACGAATTTAGATTTTTTAAACCGCTCTCTCTTTATATCTATTTCAGCAAAATAAAACTCAATGTAAGATCTCTAGTAGGTGTGCGAATATTCAATATTGATAAATCATTGCTAATTTAAGCGCACTTATCCTCATCCTGAACCGAAAAAACCGGAAAGGAAGTTATCATCATTCCTCTAATCAAAACATTTTTAATGCGAATTTAAATGCTCGTTTGAAGTGATCATAATTATATTTACAGTTATCGCGGAGTTTTTATTTATTTTTACTTTTCTTTGAAAAGAACGTTTCACTTTCACGTAAACTTTCTTCCTTTGTCCATCATTACCAATGATTCAAATTAAAATTACTATACTAAATCTACTAAATCCATACTTCCAAACAAACTTTCGAATTTAGGTCTACGTCTGTCGTGCGAATCCGCTGAGCGGTCAACCGTTCTTTGCACTGCGTGAATGTCTCCGACGCACGGGGTAAAGAATGTCGATCACGGTCGCGGCTACGTCTAGAATCACGATCCTCGCTAGTTTCGAGCGATCTCAAAGATTGCGTACGATGTCTTTGAGATCGCAACCGAGACTCGCGCTGGTTTGCCGTTTCAGCCGAAAGCGTAGCAGGCTGCCTGGCTAGAGCGCCACTGAGTCCCTCACCTCGTGCGTGGTCCAATAGACTTTTTAAGAAACAGGATCGATTGGCATCAACAAATTTTTTTGTGAAAACTACGCATTTTCTTGCTGACTGCACATTTTTTTCTGTGAATGCAGATCAACATTTCTCAAAAAGTTAAGGACTTTCTCCTAAGACCGTTTTCTTGTAGCTACAACGATTAAGGTAGCTGCCCTTTCTGCCCCATCTCAAAAATCCACCCTGTATAATGATTACAAGATCTGCCTTCGACTGCAAACCAAAACTAGATTTCACATTATTTATAAATTAAATACGGTAATATATTCTAGCCTTGCTTATGAACCGCAGCAGTGACCTATGAAGCTGCACATTATCAAACAATGCTTGTTTCTAACGATTTACTTGTGTGGAAAGGAACAAATGTCTTATTTTAATAGGTAATTGAAATATTTATCAACCAACTATGTTGGAGTCAGCTTCCAGTCTAACAGGATGCCGCTGAATACCAGTATTTTATCTGAAGCGACTGCCTATCTTATACGTCCCAAACCCAGTTACTGGGTAACATGACACCCCTTTGCAAGACTGGTTGTCAGACTTTTGAGCTTCTGACCACCTCTAACGACTGTCAAACATTTAGAATGACAGCCGGTGACAACGGCTTAACGGCATGGAGGGGTCTCCATGTGTAATGAATGGATGGTCACACATCCATTACACCATCCGCGGCAAAGTAGCTTAATCTTCAATTGAGCAGTGCGGCTGTTTTTATTTAGTCACAATCCCCTCTAGTTAAATTGCCTCAATTAATCTGCCAAAAATGTGTTGTGTATATTTAAATGTACACATAATAATATGTACATTTTCAGTTATAGCTGAATTTTCTAAGCATCCTAACTATATATATACCTATATATATTATATATATGTCATGGACCAAGTGATCAGGGCACTATGTATAATGCCCGGGCATTATGAATCTAGTCAAGTCAAATCGGGCAATGTAATGAATACTGATTTAAACTTCTATATTTATCACATTGTCTGGTCATTATGAATATTGCTACGTAACGTTGGGCAATTCGATAATTATGGTCATCGTTTTCTTCATTCTAAAATGTTTTTAGGAGAACTTAGGAAGCAAGAGCGAGCGAAGCGAGCGCGGGTCTTGGGGCACCCCGACTCGGACAGGTTAGGTTTCAAGGGGATGGCGAATCCCTTAATGGTTTTTTTTTAACCATTCAGAAATATGAGCCCCGCGAAACGGGGCTCCTTCGACTATGCCGTCGCTATTATTGATTGGAACCACAATGTTATTAGGAGAACTTAGGATGCATGAAATACATCTCTTTATTACCCTGCCTAATAAGTGATGGGTATTATTTTTTTTTTTTTTTTTTTATCCACAACGGGGAAGCTCTTGGCCAGAATCTCACCTGATGGAAAGTGATGATCAGGCCGAAGGTGGAAGCGAGCTTCACCCGGAATCCTCTACCACAGAGGAACTGGCATTATGGCATATTATGCAGAAAGCCCGGTCAATTTAATTATTTCAATCGATTTTATCATATTGCCTACTCCTTGGGCACTTTTCAAATTGCCCGGGCATTATGAATAATGCCGTATTAATCACTTGGTCTGTAACATATATATAAATATATATTATTTATATAGGTATTTAAATTAATATTTTAAATGCGAAAGTGATTTTGTTTGTTGATATGTTTGTTACGCTTTCGCGCTAAAACGGCTGAACGGATTTGGATGAAATTTTGCACATGGGTGGACCATGACCTGGGTTAAGACATAGTATACTTTTGATCCCGATTTTCCCACGGGATCGAGACTTATGAACGTGAAACTGCAAGGCGCAGCCGAGCCGCGCCGAGCCGATGGCCGTTTTGCGTGAATGTGACGCATATTTTCCCCCAACTTGATACCTTTTGTTGTACTTTTGTTACGTTGCGTCATGTTTGCCGCAAATAAACTTACGTTCTTTCTTCTTCTTCTTTCTTTCAGCTATAAGTGCCATTATAGGCGTTTGCACTTATTTGGTTGTTGCTTATTTTTTTGTTGTTGCGTAAATATTTCTTTGGTTCACTATTTATTTGCTTATTATTTTACTTTTAAATTTATTTTTCAGATATTCTTTGTGCTAAGAAAGAAATTCAACCAAGTATCCTTCCTGCATATCTACCACCACACCGGGATGTGTTTGTTGATATGGGGCGCAGTTACTTATTTACCAGGTAATGTACAACAATGTATTTTTTTTTTTTCATATTTTGTATTGGTGAAATCCACATGATCGTACCTGTTAGCGCGGGGAGCAAGTTAAAGTGTAGACTGTATTTAGGCAATGGTTTAATGCCGTCTCACATTTACAAAAATGTGTATCTTCCCAGAAAAACAGTTATTGTTAAGTAGTTTTGTAGTATTATATGATCTGTGTTAGAGGGGAATATCGTCCGTTGCGGTGGAGTCCGTAGAAGTGAGTGGTCATGTATGGTAGAACATGTTTTTGCAACTGCAAAAGTAAGTTGGTCGATAATTACTCGTTAACTAGTAGAGCCTACTTAGCTGTGATAGTTTTCCTTTTAATTTCGTTATTTATACTACTGCTGTGAATTTTTCCACATATCCGGAACTTACCGTTTAGCTGGCAGGGGGGGGGGACACTTGACTCTGACAAAAATGAGTACTTACTTTAAAGCTTAATATTTCGCAGACGGATCCTTCAATCCAAAAATGGTTTCAACAAGCTCACAATATTTTTGAACGAGCTTTCTAACGGTACACCATGGGATAGACGAAAAAACAGAAGACAAATTTTAGTTTAGTCCTCTCAAATTAACTGGCGCCTGTCACTACTCCATCCATACAAGTTTAGACGTGATTAAAAACTTGCCTACTAAAATTACGTCAATTTACTTTAGGCGCTGATTAATTTGACAGGACTAAACTACAATGTATCTTCTGTCCTTTTCTTAATGAAATAGAAAGAAAAAGATGCACTGAACTTAAATTCAGATTAATTTGTGATCAAGGGAATCGGCACTATTACCTACCCCGCATTCTGGCCGCACTATAACTCTTAGATTCTATCCATCAAACGATCTGTTTGCGGATGAATGGACAAAGATTTTTTTGGCATGTCAGAAGTGATTTGACAATTTTTTTAATTTTTTTATTTGTATGTGCATCTATCTGTCTATGGTTAGGTACTGTATTGGTTTTTAACCGCGTCAATTAAAGTTTTTAAGTAAATAATCTTATCGCCCTCTTGATTTTACTGTGCTGAAGTTCTGAGCAGTTCTGAAGATACCTATAGTAGGTACCAATCAATGACGAACAACGATAATTTTTCACGCAAATAATATGTTCATTTATTTCTATTTTACTGTAAACAGCTTTATTTGCAAGCCAAATCGATATTTTAATAAAATCTTTGTTAAGTTACCTCCTCAGTTGTCAAGTGTCCATTTTTAAACTATGCGATAGATAAGAGTTTTCATAGTAATTTATTCGGCCGCTAAACATATTCATACTAAAGTGCTCGCAAGATAAATCTGCGCGCGGCTGAAATCGGAACTAATAAGTATGCCGCCGTCTTGTCGTTTATGTATGGTCAAATTAGGTATAGAATTATTTAATAAATCAATATTAATATAAGATTAATATTATTAATATACATTTACTTAATATTTTTTTAAATATTAGACTTAGCTTGCGTGCACTATTGCCAGTCACCTGCTTACATGTATTATTATTAGACTTAGACCCCAGGTAGGTACAACATTTTCGATTTATCTCGAAGAAGCCTGTCAAAATAATGCTCGAATTCCCAAGCATGTTGAGAAAAGCATTTCAACATAAAACGCGATCAGCGCCATCTAGTGAATATTTTCGTAAAGTGCTTATAACTTCAGTACATAAAGAAAACTGTTCAGTACCTACATAAAGAAAAAAAGAACAAAGTCAACAAACGATGTATAATTATTGTTAAAGGTCAATGGAAAAAGGTGACTGGCCGTTTTAATACATTAGTAAAAAAACCAACACTTGAACATTATACATGTTTTCTATACTCTTTTCATATTATTTTTAAATTTTGTATCTTTTTTTGTTTTACTCGTTCTCATTATCATTTAATTATAATCTTTTTGATTCTGCATATTATCATGGTATGCTCACCAACCATGCCATTTACCGGAATTTTACTGAACAAATCATTTTTATCAGCAAGCTATCGACTCATCGTAGTCCATTGTGTATCTTAAATGACTCTATCAGCTTCCACCCCCCAAAGGAAGACTTAATAAAAGTAACGGATATTCATTTTAATAAATGTTTGTTAATTTTGACTGCTGTCTCATTCACTTCGATTGAAAATGTTCGACTTTTCGATTGAAGATAAAATAAATTTGAAAGAATAAGAACAAACAACATTTCCTATCATTTAAGAGGGTTTATTCTGAAAGTTGGCAACGTCGCAAATAGATGTCAAATATTTCGCTGTTTTGATTAATTTGATAATATTTCTGTATGGAAATAAAAAATGTGGCTAACTAGCGAACTAGAATATTGATTATGAAATGCAATAATTAATATCGTAACACCGAATAGTTAGTTTTAGATGTAAAAAAAGTATTTGGTAACTTTCCAAATGCCTTTTTCCACCTAAAACGGGTACAACATCAAATTCAATGTTATAATTGCAATTCATTATTAATATTCTAGTCAATTGGTTAGCCACATTTCTTATTTCCATACAGTATTATTTCAAAATTAATCGAAACAGGTAAATATTTGACAGCTATTTACGACGTTGCCAACTTTTAGGATGCACCCTCTTAAGTCATCATCAGCCTGCAGCCTAATTTAATGACTAACTTAATTACTAATTTAATGACTAACTTAATTACTAATTTAATGACTAACTTAATTACTAATTTAATGACTAACTTAATTACTAATTTAATGACTAACTTAATTAAGTACTAATTTAATGACTAACTTAATTACTAATTTAATAAAAAATCTGAATTTCCAGGTGGACATGGTACACTAATTGGAGTGATCAATTCATTTGTTCACGTCGTAATGTACTCGTATTATCTATTGACGGTAGCAGTGCCAAGTATCAAGAACGCGATTTGGATAAAGAAATTTGTGACTCAGTTGCAAATTGTAAGTACATATTTGAAGTTTTTTGAGTATTTTTAGGGTTCCGTATGTCCAAATGAAGAAACGGAACCCTTATAGGATCACTCGTGTGTCTGTCTGTCCGTCTGTCACAGTCAATTTGCTCCGAATCTAATGGACCTTTGGTACACATATCAATTTCTGTGACCCAAACACGGACGTGTTACTTAAATATTAAATAATATGAATTTTTCCTTCAGGAAAACCTATAAGAATTCTATGGTCTCAAAATAACATGGCAAATGTCCAAAAATATTGTGCGTACAAACTAACATTCGCAGTTGGAATGTATGTGAGAATTTTTTTTTCAACTACAATGATAAGTTTGTTCTTGGGATAAATTCATTCCAACTACGGAACCCTCCATTGTGCATGGTCCGACACGCACTTGGCCGGTATTTTACCTACAGCTGATTTAAAGATAAGCTTTCTATAGGCTTATTTTAAGGCTCCCGCAGAAAGGCGCAATGCGACGGCGCGGCGTGACACCGATAGAACAATTTCGTGAAGTTTTCATAGAAATTGTTCCACCAGAGTCGCTTCACACCGTCGCGTCACGCCTGTCTGCGGGAGCCTTTATTGTTTTTTTTTTTTCTAAACTGGACATAAAAGGAACAGAGCAAGTTTAGTACCACGAAATCATACGCCTGATAAGTGAATAATATGCAATTTTTTTATAACAATCTCGCAATAGTCATTAATGTTACATAATTATATCCATTTGAAAGGAGAAATATTCTGAGTTGATGGCCAACTTGGTCCAATTTTCTTTCAATCATCTTACTTTAAAACTTATAAACCGGATTAATTCATTTCCGAATTACCATTTTCAGCTGCAATTCTTCTGGTGTGTAGTTCACATGGCGATTATAGTGTTCAAGACTGACTGCGAATATCCTCGTTGGACGAGTGCCATGTTCTTACCACAGAACTTGTTTATGCTGGTACTCTTCGTCGATTTCTACATCAAAACTTACATCAAAAAGCCCAGGGAACAGCTGAAAGCGCAAATGAACAAGAACAAAGCTAACCATCAAAATAATGATATAAAAAACAATGATGTTCCAAGTAATGGTATTGCAAGAGCTAAAATTGAAAATGGTTTTGGTAATTTGAAAGATAAGGAAATAAATTTTGCAAAAAAATATCTTAAAAATGATTTAAGTAAGCTTGTTAATGGTAGTGATGGTTCATATAGCAACAATTGTAAAGAATTCAGTGAAAATGTTAACTATTTTGAGAATGGCATAGAAAAATCTACTTGTGGTTCTGGCAAATGTAAAATTAATAGCCACAAACATTACAAGAATGAATAATAATTTAAGTTTAACTATGTATTACATAATTATTAAATCATAAGGATTAATTAAGTGATTTTAGTTGAAATAGAGCTTATACTTATTATTAACTTTATTGTTTTTTTGGACCATCAACCTGATATTTTTCTCTGAACTTTCATTCCATTTTGGACTTATTTTTGTGAAGGGTTTGTTAAATTTCCAATAATCCAACCTAAATTTGTGGCTCAGGCAGATGAAGCCTCCCTTTTTCCGTCCAAACCTTAATTTACTTTTTGTCTCAGGATAGTCGGATAACAGGGCTTTAAAAAGATAATATTATTCAACTAAAATAACTTCACAACACACACTGGGGTGATTGCTACAGCGTGCCAATAAAACAAATCTAACAGGTAACAAAACATCTGATTTTAATGAATTTCTGAACAATATTTTAAATTGTGTGAGTCACGCAATGTTATGTTCTATGCAAGTAAGCTGTCTGAGGGGTGCGATGTCCGAGTAAGGCCTCGTCCAGGCTGAGGAACTTCCGCGGGTGTTAAGGCGGGCGCGATAAATGTACCTGTAATGCTATTCTGTAAAAATCTCATCCAGAAAACATAGCTTCATCTTTCTGACTGACCGACCCCTTGACAATTCAAAAGTTCCTGTAATTGATTTATCTATACTTATAATAAATCTGTAGAAGTGAAAATTCTGTACATTGAAAATATCAAAAAAATAAATGGCAGGGGGTGTTACTAGACCGACACCGAACCCAAAAGTGTGATTAAATTTTTTTTTGTCTGTCTGTCTGTCTGTCTGTCTGTTTGTTCAAGTATCACGCAAAAACTACCGGTTCGATTACGATGAAACTTGGTATAATTATTCTTTAATATCCTGGGCACCACACTGGGTACTTTTTATCCCGGAAAAGTATCCTATCCTACGGTTGGGGGGTGTCAAAGTTTGTATGGAAGAATTTTAACGCGCTGTCCGATTAACTCGAAACTCAATATTTATACTTAAACCCAAAAATTAAGAATAACGTGTATCAGGATTTTTCGAAATTCAACCCCTAAGGGGGTAAAATAAGGGATGAAAGTTTGTATGAAAAATCTTATTCCTTGAGGTAATAAACACGAAACTTCGCACGAATAGTTATCTAAATAAATTATAAAGTTTGTAGTTTTTTTTGTTTTTCTAAATTACACCCTTTTTTTTTTTTTTTCTTTTTTTTTTTTTTTTTGGGTGGGAAATCATCCAATGACTTCTCCCGCTCTGGGCGGAGCGGGAGGGCGTGTCAGACTTTTACTGACTAAAACCCACCCGTGTTCCTTCCCTTGCCATGCCAGGGGCCACGATTTCCCCTTAGGACTACCCGCAACCCCGGCGGGCAACGGTCCTAGCGGACCCCGTCAGTTTTGCTGACATCTCTTTGAGGCGCGCGTGGAACACGACGCGCCGTCGACCCGGGCCTGGTCCTTATCGGGGGCGAGCTACCCATTGCTCACCGCCCGCAAGCCCGCGTAAAATGTATGGGGTAATTTCCGACACTCACGCGGGCGAAGCCGCGGGCAGCAGCTAGTTTCAAATAAATGCTTTGAATTTGAGTTTGAGTTTTATAGGTAAAGTGATCTGTTATAGTGTCAATCCCTAGCACTTGGTGGAATGACAGCTTATTAAAATGTTACTTTATTCACTGTAAGATTTTTACAGAAAAGATTAACTGGTGGTGACTATGACGGGCGCCTAGCCCGACAGGACTTAGCGACCTGTTTACCGAAACCGGTCCGCTGTACCACGCCTTAGGTATTAGCGCAGCGAAACAGGTCAGAGCAGGCCGCTCATTCGTCAACGCTTACGGCATCCCACCCCCCGCCTCGCCGCACATACCTAAGCCGCGGTACAGAGGTCTCGGTCAAACTAACTAGCGAGCGATCGTAAGTTATTTTACCTTAAGGAAACACTGGTTACCCTCTACTTGCCCACTAATAGCTCTTCTCCTCTTCACATTTTGCCTGATATTGATTATTTATCGCTGTCAAAATGACAGTGATCTATATCCTCGTTACAATAAGGTTTCTGTTAAGTTGCTGTTGTTAAAGGTAAAAAGGACTGTAGTAGTGTTACTAGCGAGTTTATTGTTTTATCCTGTGAAAACACTGTCTACCCTCTACTGCCCACTACTAGAACTCGCGATGCACTGTGGCCATTCTTAACCTGGATGAGGCCTTCTTCCTTAAAGGGAGCGGGAAACAGTCTGGGCATTTCCCAGTTTGGGTTAAGTATGGGTATGGTGTAAAGCGTACTGCCACAAAGGAAAGCTGCTTTAAATCCTCAGCTAATAAATTGCCTATTAAAATTAAAAACAATTGGAATGAAGCCAATTATTTCCTGATATCATGTCAATCAACGTAAATTATTAACACCCTGCTATTATTAAACTCATCAAATATTTCAGTGATTGGTGATACTATCTTGTATTGATCTTGACGGAAATGTCAAGAACGGCGTCGGAAGCCTAATTTGATAAGGGTCAGGACTTCCAGTGCTGAGGTTTTGTTCGGTTATTTAATAGACCATAAAATTACAAGGAAGCAGCTTAGTCATGAAGGTGGAATGGAGATCCATGAGACAAAATTATTTCTACTATTTAGTAGTGCCAACAGTTACAAACTGATCAGAATCAGAATGCTTTATCTGTAAACACACAGACAGTGATATGACTGCCTCGTGGTTCTAGTAGTCACAAGTATGACTGCTCAGCGTGAGGACCTGGGCTAGACACCCGGGTCTAATAGAATTATTGGATTTTTCTCTTTTTTTTAATTGAAAATGCAGTAGTAGCAGCCTGATCTCTGGATTTGTGCCAGTTTATGTTAGAAGATCTGTCCCCGATTCCATGACTCTCTGTGAGACGTGGATACGTGGTACCTATTATGAAAGAAAAAAAAAGAAAGAAAGAAAATACGTTTTGCGGTAAACATGACGCAAAGAAAGCACAAAAATCAAAAAAGAACAAGTTGGGGGAAAATATGCGTCACGTCCTCGCAAAACTGCCATCCCTTAGCATAATGTTACGACCATATGCGGGATAGAGCCCCAGCGCTGGCTTTTCAACTTCTGCTTTTTTCTCTTCAGGGTATGTAAACAGGTACTATAATGTAATTATAGTACATCTGCCATGCGTAATTAGCTAAATAAATCATGGAAACTATGGACATACGCCAAAAAAGCGAGGCATTTGACCTCAAGATGTTATAAATCATTTGACATCTGCCCCACCTATTAAAGCCTTAGCTTAACTTGCGATGGCAGACCTGTTGGCAGACTACCACCAGCTACATAGATCGAAAGCATAATAGCATACTAGCGCAGATCAGGGCAGATTGATTTAGAGGCTGAAGACAGAATGGTCCAGAATGATGTAAGGTGTATCCTGAAAACTACTGATAATATAACAACCCGTCTGAATACTTTGACTGCCACGTAGTTCTAGTAGTCGCAAGTGTGACTGCTGAGTATGATGTCTTGGGTTCAAATCCTAGGTCAGGCAATGGGTAGCTCGCCCCCGATAAGAACCAGGCTCGGGTCAACGGTGCGTTGTGTTCCACGCGCGCTTCAAACAGCACAACTGACGGGGCTCGATAGGGCCGATGCCTGCCAGGGTCGCGGGAAAGTTCGAAAGTGTTACCGTGACCCCTGGCAACACACAGGCAACTGAAGGAACACGGGTGGGGTTTAGTCAGTAAGATTCTTACACGCCCTCCCGCTCCGCCCAGAGCGGATGTAGATATTTGATCATTTCCGACGAAAAAAAAAAAAGAAGGTCAGGCAAAGTATTATTTGGTTTTTTCTAACAATGAATAGTCTGATGGGCTTATCCCAAGCCTTTACTAGTGTAGCTACCGCAAATAAACGGGCCGCTCCAAAGTAACCCATGCTCAGCTACGCAAGTTTACTTTGGATAAAAATGTAAACGTATCATCCACTGCGATGCATGGCCACGTTGCGCATGTATGCGTGGCAAATAAAAATGAACTGTGCTGCTAATGTGAGTAACCTCTTTCTGCACTTTCTTAATATGTTGTTTGTATTTTATTTATAAAATCCCCAATATGTTCCTATAGAGTATAGACTATGAGACGTCAATTGGGATTTGTGGACAAAAAAATCAAAATCAATAGTCATTTATTCATACTAGGCTTTTCGAACATCAAAATTACATAAGACAGTCCCCCAAAACGCCCACCCTTCACCACTTCCTAGTGCTTTAGCTGAGAAGAAGAATTGGCGCAACAAACTCCCCAACTGTCAGTTCAGTTAGAAAAAAAAAAAGATTCTATACAGTATGCACAACATTTACCTTACGTAACACAAAACATACATTATAAAAATCACAAATCCCCATTGATGGGGATTATCAATGGGGATTAGTGGACTCACCCCCCACGTAGCAATGGTCGGTCAACTTTACACTAAAATAAAAATACCTAGGTACTGCATTTTTAGCAGCACCTCCCATGTTTTTGTAAGAAGCAGAATATGAAGTTTCACTGTGCAAAGCCACGGACGGTCTTAGAAATTAATAAACTTTTATACGACTTAGCTTTGAAAGTCGAGGAGTTACGAGATTGCTTTTAATAATTATTGACGTATAAAAGAAAAAAAAGTTACACAGAAAGCAGTCGTGTGGGTCACGTCTAAGAATAGACAATGGCTCTTACTTTTGCAATAGGAGGCGTAATAGTGTCATTTTTCTGGATTCCTATAATAACTCTTCGTCAATAAAATGTATGATCCTTTCGTCTGTTTCCGAAAGAGTCATAAAGTCCATAGAAATAAGTGGGCAAACCGAGGTAAAAATATAGCAAATAGATTCATTACATTTTATTTATAATAATTCAATTGTATCTGCATCTATCTATATTACAGCAAATAAATGATTTCTATTTCTAGATTATTGTAAAATTCTAATAGGTAATTGTATAAAAAATATATTAAATAAATATTAATATAAGGAAAGGCGTTACAGTCAAAAAAACACAGGGTAATTCTCATTTACTGTAAGGTAACGATTATTTTCATGTTAACTTTCAAAATAATAAAAACAATGTATTTTCGAAAATATCAATTTATGTAAAAACTGTTTATTATGCAAAAATATTGGAACTTTAACATTTATAAATGCAATGCATTTCCTTGCAGTTTTTTTTTTGTGGAAAATTTATGCATATTTGCTATAAATATCCCAGAGCAATGGCCGCGTATATATTTTTTTTTTAAACCGGATATACGTGCGTGTCGGACCACGCAGAATGAAGGGTTCCGTAGTTGGGATTAACTTATCCCAAAAACAAACTTATCATTGTAGTTGAAAAACATGTGCAACTGCAAAAGTAAGATAAAACTACGAATTAACGATATTCGGAATTTTCCTTTACATGTGCTGTAAGACCTTGATTCTTCTCCTTTCTGTGCTGTGGAAGGAGATGGATAACGGTCCCAAACAAGCTTGGCTCAGAAATGAACACTAATGAAACAAAATGTATTATCAAGATTTTATAAAACATTGTGAAGGGAAAAAAGAATCTGATGACTTCAAAAAATAAATTCAATTCATGATACTGTCATACGCAACACCACAGAGTTACCGACAAGAAGGGTATTTGAATGTGTTCATAATTATGTAGTTATGCCCTATTTATGTAGGATCTTTTTTCTCTCGTAGCATCCATATGTCTGGAAGCATTTCATTGATTTACATGTCGTTAGGTTTGTGATGACGGATCCGGCAATCCGGAGGATTTTGAAGGAAATGCCTAATCCAATTAGGTGAAAGGTGACGTTTCACAAAAATCAACATGGCGCAATTTATAATTAGGTATTGTGCATTTTGTTCACTTATTTTTATCTCATTATATGCTGCACCGGCCGACGTCATGACGTCAATGCCGGCTGTCACTGAAAACCAGCGCTGGAGTCTCGCATAGAGTCGCGGCATTATGCTGAGCAAATGGCTGTTTGGCGTGAATGTAACGGATATTTTCCTTCGCAGCATTATGCTGAGCGACGGGTATTTTGCGTGGATGTGACGCATATTTTCCTCCAACTTTTTCTTTTGTGTGTTTGTTTTCTTTCTCGGCGCGACTGGTAAGCTCTTGGTCTGCATTACCGCAAAGAAATGTATTATCTTTCATTTTGCGGCGCATCCTGGACAGTCAGCCCTGCTACCACCTGCTAACTTGGTTTTTGCCATAGAATGAGCTATTTTCATGTAGTTCATACCTATATGAAGGTAGATGAAGCTCGTGGCTAAGTAATAACAGCCGCACGGGTCGATCCATCAGGTTAAGCTGCGCTTGCCGGGGTTGGTCCGTGGATGGGTGACCATCTTTACATACCGAGACTCCCCTGTACTTCAGAAAGCACGTTAAGCCGTTGGTCCCGGCTGTCATTCGTGGATCTTTGACAGTCGTTACGACTCGTCAGAAGCCCGAAAGTCTGACAACCAGTCTTACCAAGGGGTATCGTATTACCCAGTTACTGGGTTGTGGAGGTCAGATAGGCAGTCGCTCCATATAAAACACTGGTATTCAGCTGCATCCGGTTAGACTGGAAGCCGACCCCAACATGATTGGGAAAAGGCTAGGCAGAATGAATGAAGTTAGATGAAGAGGAGACCTTGGTAGTGGTAAAATATTGCGATAATTCAAATTATAAATTATTTATTTCACATAAACCTACACGGGCACTTATGATACGTCAGAAGCTAGGTGCACAGATTCAAATGGTAGTAGAAGAGCCAGCAAAAAATCCACGGGCACTCTTTTAAAAATAATTGGCAATTACAATAATATTCAAATACATAACAACCATTTGATTTTATCCATAATAGGTTAACGAACTGGACTTGCATTTCAACTTCCTAACTGTTAATAGCACTGGGTCATGTACCCAACTTACCCTGGTCACTACCGAGGCCACATGCTTCGCTTGTTTCACTCATGCATCGTTTGTTCATGAAAAAGGCAAATGAACCTGCCATAATTTATTTATTTATTTATTCAATTTTCTTGCACAACATCACAGAATATTTTTTCAATGCATTGTACAGAATAATTTACAAACTATTATTATATCATTGTTTGTGGATAGGTAAGGTGACGTTTATGAAAAGTTTACTTCTACTCTCAGTCTACTTCTTGTTCTAAATAACAATAATAATAATCACGCAATTGTTCTGCACCAACCGGGGATTGCCCTTGGGTGCATAATGCATAGTGTATACAGGGATAATCATCGGTTGGTGCCCCAACACCTAAACTTGTGTAAGTTGGCTTCGGCCCCTCGTACGCCTTCCAAAGGTCTGGGACCCAGGGGTCCCGAGATATGTCAAACACATTTAAAATAATTGTAATTATAAATCAAAACTTATTCGTTTGTCTCAGCCCCGAACGAACAGTCCCGCGGGTCTTTATATATCAAGCGAACTCGTACAATATAGGGGTAACATCGGTAGGTCCCTGCTTACCCCCAAACGATTTCAGTAGCTTGCGCAACGAATCCGTATTATGTAACTCCAAAGGAGGATAAAGTGCGACCTCAGAAATAAAAACTCTCTGAATTTCGACAAAACTCTGTCTAGTGACGCAAAACATGGATTATATTCATTGTTCTGCAAATATATTTAATTAGCTCAGGTAACAATGAAAACGCAAGTGAAGTAGGGCGGCACAATATCTTAGGGAGTACTGGTTAGTGGTTACTACTTATGTCTCTTACATCGCGTGCTATGCGCTTATTTTATATGTTGGTTCGGTCGATACGCCGCAGTGCTGTGTAAAGCGCCGACCTAAACGCACGGACTGAGTTTAACTTTGGTTTAGTTTGACGAGAGTTCGTGCCAACCGCTGTTGCGTTCGTAATATTGTGGTGAGTTCTTTTTTTAAATATTTCTTAATGCTTTTCGCTTGTTTTTTTTTTTGTAAATAGAACAAAAGTGCCAGTATTTTTGCGCCTGAAAATTAAGAATTTTCTTGCGCTAGGAAATTAGAGAAATGTGATTGATTAGTCTGAGCGTACTTTTATTTATTTTTGTGACTAACACGTAAGTAAAGATAATTAATACGATGCAATATTTTCCGCAACAGTGAAAATTGTAACGGATTTCTTGTTGTTCATAATAATCTACACCAATTACTTTCAAAGCGTTTTTAAATAATGTTGCTTGTCAGTTGTAAATTCTGAAAGCAATTTATGAGTTTTCTCCTTATATACGCAAAGAAAAGTTTCATTGAAATATTTTATACTTTTGTGAAACAATATATCAGTTTTTTTTTTATCTACTGAAAAAAACAACACCATGAAAGTTTTAAATAGCCCGGTACCTATTTAAAACTTTCAGGAATTCAAAATTTATTTTAATTTAAATTGGTTTGAAAATTAATTTCATAAAAACCAACTTAAGTTTTATGTGAATTGTATTTACTCCTAGCTTACCACAACTTGACACCTATGTATACATAATAAAATTCAGCATAAATTGTAGCTAACTGCATTATTTTAAACATGCGGGCTGCAATTGCTGAAACAATTAATGGAGTTTCTACCTGTATTAGGTATTCGTAGATTTTTTTATTAAATAAATTAAACTACCTACAAAAAAAAAATTAAGCATTTATTTCGCTCTTAACAATAATATGTAATTTTCACACATTTGAGGTTAATGCCTTCTTCTTTTAGAGAGAAGGAATCATCACCATTCTTTCTCACTGCATTTTGGTGTTTTTTTTACGGAGCTTTTCATAGTATAGAAGTTTTTTTTTTTTTTGAGTTACGGTTCAAAAATTAAAATTGTTACAATACATAGTGAAAGGGATTCGTGACACATCTCCTTACCCCTTATCATGGATTCGAAATTTTTCGTCAGTCATAGTGCAGCAAATGCGCTTTTGTATAATTATGTTAGTTTTTTTTTATAACACAAGAGAAATGTAAACTCGGTGTGGTGTGTTTAGAAATATGGTAATCATCAATCATCAGCCATGAAATAAGGTAAAATTGTATTTTGTATCCCTATTAAAGTGTATTAAAGAATACCAATAAAAGACTAAACATAACAAATGAAAACGTTGCAGGACTAAAATTCCGTACCTAGTCTTTTTTTTGTTTTTTCCATAGTTATGTTTTGTTCATTATTAGTTGCGTTTCTTATGTAAAGGTAAGCTGGTTCACCTGATGTTAAGCAATATACTATGTCTTCCAATGCAGCAACGTAGGGTCACCTAGGTTTTAGACGTACCTAGTTAAAGTCCTATGTCCTAGGACATGTCCTAAGTAGGTGCCTTTGCAAAAGATTATTTTCAATTGTCTTCGCTTCAGACCAGAGGGGCAATTCCCGTAATTTTTAAGAACGTTTGCATTCGCATCTCATTCGCAATCTGTCAAAAATACAATCAATTTACCAACATTTTTGACAAATTTGACAGGTTACAATCAATTTACCAACATTTTTGACAAGTTTGTCAGTTTGCGACTTGAATATAAGTACCAGAATTGACCTTCAGGTAAATAACTTACAGAGTGTAGTGACATAAGCATACCTACTGAAACTACGCGACGGAAAGCGTGCTTGCACCTGAAATGTTTTTTAAATTATCAGCAACTTGCAGAATGCTTGTCATTTTGCAATGTGCCAGTAATTAATCATAGTAAATAAATACTTTTATCTGAAACTTTGGACAGACTCCTCAGATCCTCCCTTCTGTTTACTACTACAGGATCCAATTGAATTCATGGGCATCCTCTTAAGGGGTCATTGTACTCATCATTATGAACAGCTTTCACCATAAAATCTCGAAAAAAATATCTGCTGTTCAAAAAGCAGCAAAAAAAAATTGAAACTTCAAACCCACTATTCAGGGGGAGCAAATAACGAAGATTATTATAATCATGCGTTTATTATTTACAATAATTTATTTCACATTACTTAACATCACGCTTGTAATCTCTGAAGGGTACCCTATTGCACATTTATATTTCACCAGTGATGTTTAAGTCCCATGTAATCAAACTCAAACTCATAGCATTTATTTCAATTAAACCATTTACAGGCACTTTTGAATTGTCAAGGAGTCGGTCAGTCAGAAATATGAAAATAGTTGACCATTCCAAAAGCGTAGTAGGTACCTTTGGAGAAGGACGAGCAGGAAACTCCACGGACACTCCTTTAAATAAAATAAAAAATAGAGGGTGACCATTTATTTTCATTATTCCCTTGGTAATATTAGAACCAGTTCAACAACACCTCGCAGAATAATATGTAAGCAGAACGTATATTTATAGGAAATTCTCATTAGTATCTCTAAGCTTTGAACCAGCTGATCAGACATGTTTTTGGCCGATCATTCTTACATTGTCCTACATACCTTTGTATCTAATATTAGTAGTATGATGATATAATGTGTAATCACTTCTAATTTTGACTCAGTTTTAATCTTCTATGGGCTTGATTCCAACATTAAACAGGTAACGGTAAAAAGCGTTGGCTGGATAATGAATGATTAAAACACGAATGAAATTAATTGGGATTAATTAATTCACTGTTTTTTTATTATGATAGGTTATGTTATTTTCTGTGTATGGTAAATAGGTTTTGTATATCAATGACTAATCGACTATTTATGTTATTAACCATTCTTTTAAAAATCGTATTTTAAAAGCTTCAGTCATGTGTTTTATACCTATAGTAGCATTTCGTCCGCGACTTCGCGTGGATTTCGTACTTGCTCCTATTCTTTTTAAAAACCCCGCCACCTTTTAATGGTAGTTTTTGAAAATTAATTATTACGATCTTATCATTAGATAAGTTTCCGTGCCAATTTTCAAGTTTATTAACTCAAGAAATACTAATACAAACAAAATCCCCCCTTTTCATCACCCCCTTAAAGGTTGAATTTCCAAAAACCTCTACTTAGTGCTCCCCGGCATTCAAAAAGTTAGGCTTTATATTTTCATATTTTCTATTCAAATGCAAACATCTTCTACACAAATGGATCAAACATCGGAAGCCCCATATGAAACCCCCCGTAAAAACCCCGTGTAAACTTTACTTATATATTATTACTTTTAATACGTATTATTACGTATTAAAGCATTATTTACGTACGGAACCCTCTCAACTATCTATTCTACTGCACTTTCAAACATGTTTTTCTACCTGAAAGAAAATTCAAAGAAAAATTTTCCCTATGCAGGTTACCTTTTATTTTTTTTGTTCCGGGGTGGAAAATCCTCATGGATGTCCTCCGCCCTCGGGCGAGCGGAGGGGTCTGAAAATCCACCCCGGTGTTCCCTTCTTACACTTGGACCAGGATCATGAGAACTTGTGCGCCTTCTAAGATCCCCGCGTCTTCCACGATCCCCGCCTGTAGGTAGGTACCTACGCTAAGTAGCTTGCGGTAGGCGACCTATGACCTACAATACCTGCTACCCCTTCCTACCGCCTTGTAATTCCTTTACAAAGTGGGTTTATGTACGGTAATGAGGTTCATTCAGGTACACCTTAGTAGAATTATATTTCCTAGTGTTCGAACCATCGAGGTAAAGAAACATCACCTATATTCCTAAGTACTTTTTATTTAATAATTATTATCAACAGCTTCTAAATACAATAGTATCTTAAGTATAGGTAACGATTAGCCTTGAATTTACAGTAGTCAATGTTTCAGCCAGCATTCGCAAAAATAAAATATTATGAAACAAAAACTAAACTCAACATTTATACCCAAGCAGATCTCAGTTAATGGTTCTGCAATTTTCAGTGAATGGGCAACTAAAGGGATATTTAAAAGTAGAATCAAACTTTTTGAACTTTATGAAGAAAGAAATTATAATAAAAGTATAGAATTTTGTCAATATGTTAAGAATTATTCCAAATTATTTAAAAAAGTTTGTAGCGAAGCTAAGTGTCGATATTTAAGTTCAAAAATTAAAAATAGTCAAAATAAAATAAAAACGACTTGGGAAATTATAAACAATGAGACTGGAAGAGATAGAAAGCGTAGTAGTGACTACAGCCTTAATATTAACAATACAGAAATTAAAAATGATTTAGAAGTTGCCTCAGTTTTCGAAAACTTCTTTGCAGATATTCCAGTATCAACCACTAAATCTTTAAATTCTTCACCCACTGTCGCCGAGTCCCTATTGAATGAAAATGTGGATATTTGTAACCATGAATTTAATTTTGACTATGTTAGTGCTAGAGATATTATTAAAACTTTCAATACACTCAATGTTAAAAAAACTGCTGACCTATGGGGAAATTCCGTAGAGGTTGCAAAATGCATAATCAACACTGTAGCGCCTGAATTGGCAATTATTTTTAATAAATGCATTGACTGTGGTGTAATTCCTGACTTAATGAAGAGTAGTAAAATAATACCTTTATTTAAATCGGGCAGCACATCAGACCCCACGAACTTTAGACCAATTTCCGTGCTTCCCACCTTTAGTAAAATATTTGAAAAATTGATGCTAGATCAATTGCAAAGACATTTTAATAAACATAAATTATTAAACAATAAACAATTCGGTTTCACAAGGGGTCGCTCGACTACCGACGCTGGTGTTGAGCTTCTTGCACATATTTTTGAGGCTTGGGAGAAGTCGCATGATGCCCTAGGTATTTTTTGTGACTTATCTAAGGCTTTCGATTGTGTTTCTCATGATACATTGGTCAGGAAATTGCATCACTATGGTGTTAGAAACACTGCCTTGGATCTTCTTGTTTCTTATTTGAATAATAGGATCCAAAGAGTGGACGTTAATGGCAAGCGATCCCCGGGTTCTATAGTCACTATGGGAGTTCCGCAGGGCTCAATTCTTGGCCCTTTTTTATTTCTCGTATATATTAATGACCTACCTTGCCTTATAAAGAACAGTCATGAAATAGTGTTATTCGCAGATGACACATCACTTTTATTTAAGCTTAAGCGACAACAGACAGTTACTGACGATGTAAATAATGCTCTCTCTAAAATAGTGCATTGGTTTAGTGTTAATAATTTACTTTTAAACGAGAAAAAGACTAAATGTATTAGATTTCTGACACCTAACGTTAAGCAGGTGAAAACCAATGTACTAGTAAATGGGGCGGAATTGGACCTTGTGGATACCACTGTGTTCTTAGGTATTACTTTGGACTCGAAGCTACAGTGGGGCCCACATATAACCAAATTGTCGAAGCGGCTAAGCTCTGCAGCCTACGCGGTCTATAAAATCCGTCATTTGACTGATGTAGAAACAGCTCGATTAGTATACTTTAGTTATTTCCATAGTGTAATGTCGTACGGCATTTTGCTGTGGGGAAATGCAGCCGACATTCAGGCTATATTTGTGCTGCAGAAACGAGCCATTCGAGCAATTTATAACCTTAGTTGTAGGTATTCACTGAGGGATAAATTTAAAGAAATAAACATAATGACAGTCGCATCTCAATATATATATGAGAACCTGATTTATGTAAAAAAGAATATTAAACTATATTCTAAACACAGCGACATTCATAGCATAAATACTAGAAACAAAGATCTACTTATTGTGCCCACGACTAGGCTCCAAAAAATTAGTAATTCATTTAAGTGCCAAAGTATACGTTTTTATAACAAACTCCCAAGCCATATTAAAGAACTGAGCCTCAATAAATTTAAATTATTTATTAAACAGAAACTCTGTCAAAAAGGTTTCTATAAAGTTAAAGATTACTTGGACGACAAAAAGGCTTGGGACTAATTAAGCTACTCCAATGTACCCCAAGCAACAAACAATGTTATACTAATTGTTTTATTAGTGACATTTTTATTTTTATTGATTTACGTGACATTTAATATATTTGAGGACTATGTGGATCTACATTATTTATTTTTTCTTTTCTCAGCTAGTTTTAATGACAATCGCCACAGTTTGAGTACTCTATGCGGCCTACCCAAATGTCCTTTCTTTGGTATTGTTCGTCGAGTCGTTGAGCTCCTTAAGTTCTCTGAGCTACACGAGTACTGACAAATGCGTGCACTGACTGGACAGGTCCACTCAAATCTGTATGGTTCTTTCCTCAAAAGACCATTTCAGGCACCAATGTGCATGGTCCTCAAATGATCGGACCAAGATTATTTCTGGATTTTTAAGACATTAACGTTGATCAAATTATATGTGTATAACGACGTGAATATTTACTTCGTAAAGTATTATATTACTTTAATTATTGTGAATGTGAAGACTGTGTGGGTATTTTTTTTCTTTATTTTGTTTTTTTTTCCTTTTTGCAGTTACTTTTAATCATGGTCTGACAGTTTGAGTGCTTTATTCGGCCTACCCAAATGTCCTTTCTTTGGTATTGTTCGTCGAATCGTTGAGCTCCTTAAGTTCTGAGTTGAGCTGCACGATTACTGACAAATGCGTGCACTGACTGGACAGGTCCACTCAATCTGTGTGGTTCTTTCCTCAAAAGACCATCTCAGACACTAATCTACATGGTCTTCATATGATCCAAACAATATGTCTGGACTTTAAAAGAGACTGTGACCTCTGAGTTTGTTTCGGCCTTTCTTCTCAGAGTAGTCAGATAGGAAACGCCGACCTCATCTAGTACTTAAAATATTATTGACGTGTAAAAGTGTTTCTACAAACCTATTTACAGAAAATAAAATCATTTCATTTCATTTCATTAAAAAAAAAGATGTGGCTCTCGAAGTATGCCAACATACGTTTGAAAAATATGAACATAATTATTATATAACAAAAAAATAAAAATGTAATGCAATTTTGCTGAATTAATTAAGCCAAGGCACACTTGTACCCATAATGCATTTAGCGACAAACGCGTATTAAAAAAAAAAAATGACAACTGACTTAAAAAAAAACACTACAAAGTGAAATGTCTTTGGATCTGTATTTATATCTGATACTCTGAAACTCTAGATCGTATCTATTTGTATTGGTATTGAATTAAGCTGAAACCGCATTTTTATGTTTTGTGGCAAATCGACCTCAAGACTATTTTCTTAAAATCTTCCGCAGTAAATTCTGTAGAACTTTCAGAGCTTTTGCATTGCAGTGCAATTTTTGTCCGCTTTATATTACCTTACTGATCGTTAATTGGTCCGTTGTAAGACTGTTGTATTTTAAACATCACATTTACTAAACAGATCATCATCATTCTGCCTACCCTTTTCCCAATCATGTTGGGGTCGGCTTTCAGTCTAACCGGATGCAGCTGAATACCAGTATTTTACATGGAGCGACTGCCTATCTGACCTCCACAACCCAGTAACTGGTTAATACGATACCCCTTAGTAAGACTGGTTGGCTGGTTTACTAAAAGATCAGAACTTAATAATTCTGTGACATAGATTGATTGATTGATTGATATATTAGTGTCCTGAATCCCCAGGTCTAAAACATTATTTTTGTTGTAATTTGTATTTTCAAAACATCAATATGGGCAAAACTAACGATCCGATACGTATATCGAAACAGAGCATTATCTTAACCCTCGTTTTGCCCACGAATAACAGTACTTTCCCATTGACATAAGCCAGCAGTATATTGGATCGTCGGTTCGAGCCCTTAATCGCATAGACATTTGCATCAATTTATCGTTTCTGGGATCTAAAAGTAATTCACATAACTGCTATATAATAATGACTAATGTGGATACTTTTGGAGTTACAATGTCATGATCATTGGATCGAATCTGCGTATATCATATTCATCAATATTATTATTTAAATTGTCTCGTTGCATCCGGTTTAGTTTTTTTTTATTCTCTTAGTTCTATTCGTGTACTTTCGCTCCTAGCTAGATGGACCGATCAAACTCAAACTCAAAGCATTTATTAATTGAATATTGTCAAGAAGTCCGTCAGTCAGAAACATGAAGCTATTTGCCCATTCTACAGCGTAGCGTTCCTATGGTAAATAACGGGCAAGAAACTCGATGGAACTGGGGATATTGTGGGTCAACTTGAATTATTGTCAATCATTGGACTGCGTATTGGATTCTGTATGCTTCTTTGATTTCTGTTCCCGAAAAGCACCCTAATTGCGTATTATACGATCAATCAGATTCTCAATCGTTTTAAAACAGATTGCTAATCTATTGCTCTGTAAGTTCGAAAAAAAAATCTGCTCAACAACGTAAGTAACGCAATGAATGTTGTTGAACTGTCAAAATGAAACAGATTAGTCTGAATCATTTACGAAAATGATTTACATAATTAGCTAGCAGCTTATGCAGTGGTAAATACATTCAAATTCGAATTCAATTCAAATAATTGATTAGCAATTTTTTAGATTACTTATTATAACATCGATGATTAATTTGTGTTTTGTTATTTAACTTTTTCACTTTTTACAGTTATCAATTACATTTACATTGCCAGAAATTCAAATATATAATATATACAATAGAAATCTTTTATTTGATTTTGATGTAGGTATATCTACATAAAAAATGGAATTTTTATAAATAAGCCCGATACATTTAACCTTACGGTATGCAAAATTTTCATATAATATAATTTTAATAAATAAAAAAACTTACATAATTATATCAACCACAGACGCACAACTACCGGGTTTAGGGTTTTGGGGTTTGTGTGTTGTATAATAAACGTCTAGAGCCAAACATAATATGCCACTGTGCGTTGCCATAAAACGTTATAATTTACGATCGATCCTCGGGGGAAAACGCAACGTTTTATGTAAAGCGATGTTTTACCCTTGAGACCAGATTTTCGCCGCAAGGTGGATTATGTACCTGGGAAAATATAAAACCAAAGAACGACTTTAGTTATTTTTCACGTTATAGAGTTTTCTTGGAAGGAGGTCGTGGCTAAGAAATGACAGTCGTACCGGTTGATTGATCAGGTTAAGCTACGCTTGCCGCGGTCGTTCGTTGGATGGGTGATCTTTACATACCGACATCCTCCGTGCCTCGAAAAGCACTTTAAGCCGTTGGTTCCAGCTGTCATTCGCCCGAGTCTACAATCTGTCTTACCAAGGAGTATCGTATTACCCAGTAACTGGGTTGTGGATCCGAGGTCAGATAAGCAGTCACTCCATGTAAAATACTGGTTTTCATGTATTCAGCTGCATCCAGTTAGACTGGAAGCCGTCTCCGACATGGTTTGGAAAGGGCCTAAGCAGATCAGTGTATTTTTGGAAGTCGGTTGTTTCTTTTTTAAACCTTTTTATTAAGTCAGACCACGACATGTGCAGATATTCTGTTTTTACCTGAAATTACTTTTCTGTTATGATGTTTATTATTTTGGGTTTAGTACCTATTTAAATAATAGTTAAGCCTTTGCTAAAGGTAGGTAATTAAGGGTACCTATTGCATGAATATTGAATATTAATCTTCCTTCTATTCTAACATGTTAAAAATGAAATATTATTAGCAATCGTTGACTTTTCAAGTTGTGACATAATGAATTCGATTCTTCATTTGACTTGAATCGGTAACGAGCCCCCAACAGTTAACTTAGGTAAAGATGATGGTAGTCAGTCAATTCTTAACGCAACCGATAAAGTTTAAATGAAGGCATTCTTATAAACAACATCATAACAATGAAATCTGTTTCATGATGTTTTTAATGTAAAAACTTTTGATTCCGAGATCCATCAAAATACCCCGTGAATTAAAAATGTCTTAATTTTTTAACAAATTGCAGCACTGTTTTAAATTAGGTTTAAATTACATATTTTCAAAATGTTATGACGGTTTACATATAATTTCGAGATTTATATTAAAGATGCAAATGATTATCATTAAACTTCGAAAAATCTTTCACTTTTATCTTTCCTTCAGCATAGTTCATTCGAAGTGAAACGTCTGAACATAAAATTAATCAAAATTGAAAAATGAATTCATTTTTGAACCAATCCTATGATGCTGGATTTCGGCACTCAGCATCTGACACTCGTCTACCGAATGGTCGAAACTGAAATGAGCGTTTTCTCTTTTCATTTCATTTCAAACGTTCATTCCTATGTAAGTTTGTCACCGTCGTGTGAACGTGGAATGAAAAAAAATGAACACTCGCTCAAGTGAAGATGTGAAGTGTGTGTCAAGTGAGACTGATTTTATTATCAGCTTTAGAATTATCTAAATCTTGACACGGCGCAACAACGATACGTCATCATGAAACCTTACTGCAAAACGATGACATGTATGGTCGAAAAGAAATATTTGTATGGGTTCATTTAAATTTCAACTTGTTTGGCTACGTTTGGCTTTGTTCACAAAGTGTTAATAAAGTTATAGCCTGATTCGGTTTAGTCCTCTATAAAATAGAGTTTACGAACTCACAGATTAATTCAGTTTTTTTACCTAAAAATAATTACATAAAGCGCCTGCACTCCCAAGAGGGTTAGGCAGAGGTGTACCTATGATACACCTACATTTTTCCGATTGTATTTAAGTCACACAATATGGGGCGAGCCTATTACGTTGATCGTAAATCGATCAAGTTAATTTCCTGAATAATTATTTATTCAAGTCTTTGTCTATGTAAAATATTTTTTTTATTAAAAAATATATTTTATAAATGACCACGTTCGTAGCCGGAACGTGGATCCACACGAGACACAATGGATTTTTAATTGTGTCTGTTTTTACGGCATATGAAAGGTTTGAAGTTGTAAAGTCTTGTTCATCAAGTGCTTTAATTTATTGGATTTTAGTTGTTAATTTCAAGTTATTGTTATCTCAATACAATAACTACAAATTAACCATTAAAATCCAATAGATTGAGTCACTTGATGAGGCGTCTTGTCTTGTTAACATAATATTATTCTTATAAAATATGAAAATGGCAGAAAATAAACCTATTTCAGTATAAAAGTCCATTGTCACTTTAATCTTATGTTAATAATTTACCAAATCCATTTTGGAACTCAGTCAAAAATGTTAAAACTGCTAGACTTGGATTCTTTTCCGTTTCTTTGTCAGCATTTCAAGAATAATCAAATTGTTATACAAAGTGTCACAGACAAATTTTTCGCGAAAAATTTCTCGAAAAGTAACACTTGGATCAATTAGATACTTTTTAGGTTTCAGTACCCGAAGGCTGCCAAACGGAACTCTATTATCTAGCCTTCGCTGTCCGTCCGTCCGACGAATGTTCACGGATTGTTTATTTCTATTGCCGGAGGAGCTCGACGCTAAGTAAGAACAGCCGCACGGGTCGATCCATCAGGTTAAGCTGCGCTTGCAGGGGTTGGTCCGTGGATGGGTGACCATCTTTACATACCGAGACTCCTTCGTGCTTCGGAAAGTACGGTAAGCCGTTGGTCCCGACTGTCATTCATGGATCTTTGACAGTCGTTACGAGTCGTCAGAAGCCCGAAAGTCTGCCTTACCAAGTGTCTGTTGTCTTACCAAGGGGTATCGTATAACCCAGTTACTGGGTTGTGAAGGTCAGATAGGCAGTCGCTCCATGTAAAATACTGGTATTCACCTGCATCCGGTTAGACTGGAAGCCGACCCCAACATGATTGGGAAAAGGCTAGGCAGAATGAAAAAATGTTTATTTCTATTGCCGCTATAGCAACAAATAATACAAATTAAATTAAGACATCGCTGAATTCGCTGAGACCTTTATTGTCTCTATTGACTGATATTACTCTAATTCCTTTAATTAGACTACAAATGCATTGGAGAACATACGCCACAGGTGAATTGGACTAAAACTTGAATTTCTTTGTCATATTAGCACAATCAACGTGGAATATTCCCACTGTTGGAAAACAGGCTTACTCTATTTGAGAGAGAGTGTGCCATAAGGGTTGGACCTCATCTGGCAGCACGGAATCGCCTCTTTCCGTCGCCCTTTCTCTTTCTGTCGCTTAGAACTGCCATTTGCTAGACCGAGACAGAAAGCATAATGCGATAGCACGCGGCGGAATCCTCGAGGCGATCGGCATCACGGACAAAATGCAATGGTCGGCAGGGAGACTCCGGAACGCTGAAGCGCGCGATAGCATGCTAACGCATCCTTTCACCGCCGATCACTTGCTATCGCATGCTGTCTCACTCTATCGTACAATGGCGCACGCGGCCGCTCGTCAGCTTTTTTGTCTGCGGAATGCGACAGCGCGCGTTCGCATGCGGCAGCATACTGCAGCACGTGGTAGCACAGGCGGAACAAATGCGATTCCGTGCTGCCAGATGAGGTCCAACCCTAATCCACCACGAGGGTTGGTAGATGCCACATGTATTGTCTTCGATTTTCTGGTTCTAGGATATGCCGGTTTCCTCACGATGTTTTCCTTCAGCGTTTTGAGAGCTGAGGGTGATATAATTTACACAAAGTAAAGCACCTTCTTGGGTTCAAACCCACGAACTCGTCATTTAATTCAAAAACTATTAGAAGATAGCCCTAAACTGTGATTATGAAACTAGCCTTATAAGTACAAATTTAATTAAAAAACGGTCTAATGGCAGTCACTTCATATAAAATACTGATATTTAGCCGCATCTGGCGACCCCAAGGACGATCACAATATTGCTGGGAAAACATCCAGTATAATTTTCTGTATGAAACGCCAAAAATGTAGAATCCTGTTACGGTTAATTTGCATTACAAATCAGCCCAAACACGACCACTGGGTAAATGAGACTTCCATGAAATAAGCTTTATTATTATGACCTTGGAAGATTAATGCTACAATTTCTTTTAATGTTATTGGCAAGTTCTAAGATATTATCATCATCAACTACGCAAAGAATGCTAGTCATCCTACCCATTACGTATTCGCAACGGATCTCTGTCTATTTATCCGTTTGTGCGCTTATAACTCGAGAACCACTTATCCGATTTACGTGATTTATTTTTAAGTGATAAATTATGTACTCTAGCTAGTTTTAGTACCTATAGTAATCCCACGCGAGCGGAGTTTTGGGCTGCTAGCAGCTGAAATGATACGTTGGAGATTAGAGAATTTTGGGCAAATATTTGTTGGATTTCCAGCTATCTAACTGCGTAACACATTTTCGTAAACGATTAAGACTAATCTGTTTCATTTTGACAGTTCAATAACATTCATTGCGTTATTTACCTTATTGAGCAGATTCTTTGTCGAACTTATGAAGCAATGGATTAGCAATCTGTTTCAATACGATTCAGATTGTGATTTATTGTGTATTACGCAAAGAGGGTGCAGATTGTTTTGATTACCATTCGTAGTATTTCAGGTCCATCGACAAGAATAAAAGCAATTGCACGTAAAATGAAAGTTAGTTAAAGATTTCGCTTCAACATTTTCCATGTTACCCAATAACTTTTGAGGTAGATTTGCCATTATGTAGGTATATGCGTACACGTCATTGTTTAGCTAATGATAGTACATTGTATTCGCTTAACATTTAGGTTGCAATGAGATAGTGCTCGAACGCTACTTTATTGTCTACTAATCTTTTTTGGCCGTTATTCTTTCTCCCGCTTTAACTAATAAAGCTCATGGACATGTTCATTCTCCGCACCTTCATCTACGGACAGCAAACATGGTTTCTTACAAAGCGAAGTCTGTCAACGGGCTATGGAACGAAGTATACTAGGTGTCAAACTCACAGACCGCATTACGAACTCTATACATCGTTCCAAAACACAAATAGCAGACGCTGGTCGCACAGCTGCTGGACTAAAGTGGCACTGGGCTGGCCACCACTCAGTGGATCTGAACTAAATACCTTGAAACGACTGTGCGGCAGGCCCAGAAAGAGATAGCGGGATGTAGACCGGGAAAAGTAGAAAGAGAGGAGGGAGGCCTTTGTTCTGCAGTGGGATAACACAAGCTTTCAGCAGTTCTTCATGTCACATGTCTTCGAATTTTCGATTCTAAGATATACCGGTTTCCTCACAATGTTTTACATATACTAATCATTGAATATTGTGTCCGTAGGTATAAACAAATGAAAGGTCTGTCTCCTCATTAGTATAAGTAAACAATAGATTTGTGTTATCAGGCCATGTACTTCGACGCTTGATTCAATGCAGATTGGATTATGAAATGTTTATATAATTAAATTGTAGTTTCCAGGTTATTGACATTGTTTAGAATTAGTTTCAACGTAGTTTCCCGCATTTATTGTCTTTCCTTCTTTTTCGTGTTTTGTGACTAATCTGGTGTCAGAGTTTTTATGCTGGCCATGGGCCTCTGACTTGGCTTCACATGGTCGGAAAATAATTCTCAGGCATGGTTTCCTCACGGTGTTTTCCTTCACCATTTTTGAAGTGATAATTATTATTTATTGTAATTGTAATTTCTAGCGTGTGTCAGCTGTTTCTTTTCAAACATTTGATAGGATTTACAGGAATCTAGGAGAGCGTATGCACAGTTTTTATTTTTAATAGCTTCGATATTATGTTTATTAGCTTGATACGTTGTAATATGCTTTTGTAGGGTAAAACCAAACTCTGAACATAACATAGATGCTATTTAAAATAATAACTCATCAAAAAGCTAATAAAATGGTGAGTAGGACCACCATTTTATTTGCTTTTTGATGCGTTGTAAGACGCTTCTGTAGGGTAAAACAGACCTCTGAACCTACTCAATACTCAATTATTTATTGCATTCCCTATGTACATAGATGATAACAGAATAACATATCAATATGGACACCGTCGGGCACAGCAAAATTAGGAGAGAGGAAACGGGCTAATCAGCAATTCAATATTATTATAAAAAATAAATTATTAGTTGTGTTTAATTGGGTGTTTTTTTTTTGGGTTTGTGTATAGGTGTATAGCACATTCGTTATTTTATTTTTATGCATTGCTTATGAATATAGAACTCTTATTGAATCAATTAATTACCAACTTGACATAAACGCCTGTTCCAAGTGTTTGGGAGGCGTACCTAACTTAGTAGCAGATTTTGTGCTTGCTGCATGTCATGCAACAATTTAATATATAAATAAAAACATTATTTGATGCCTTGATCACCGTCCGTCCGAACCGTCAACGGTTCAAATAAATTTATTTTCAGAACGGAAAGGAAGTAATGTGAAATCTGTTTTCTCTTTCTAAAATCTATTTCAGTACATTGACGTTAAATAGAAAAATAAAAAAAATATAAGTACATCGAGTAAATGTTTAAGGAAAGGAAATGTGCCAGATCTTATGCAATCATACCAAATTTATGTAGATTTCTACTAAATATAGGTTAAATACATACAGTACGCATCTACTTATTTGACCTATTTTTTACATAGTTACAATAAAAGAAACATAAGTAATTGTATGACGAAAAAAATTGCAAAATCATTGCAACTAGGAAAATACTTATATTAATTAATTATAATACATTACTATAATGTTAGACGTATTTAAGTTGCACTGAAGTCGGCGGATTACTAAGGCTTGCAAAGTTGCAATAATTATATTATGCGACAGGAGATAACGCAGGATTTATAAATGAGAGTTTGTGAGAGAGAGAGAGGCCGTGTTCTAATACAGCGTGGTCATATTTAAAGGTGTAGTACAGACTATCAAACTGGACAACATTCTCCATGTGACCAACTTTGTAACGGCAAATAAATTACCAGCTGTCCCATAAAATACAATAGACGTAGATATAGATAGATACGACTCTTTAGGAATAGAGCGGAATAGCGTACTAAATATATCTACGTCTATTGTATTTTATTATGGATTTCCGCCAAGTCACGCCTGAATCAATTAACTATCTTAACAGCTGTTCCATACAAAATTTCAATACCTACTCGACCCAAATTTACTGACGACGGATTTTTGTTTAGAAGGCTGATTATTATTTCGCGAATACGACGTTGGTTCCACTGAGATAGTTGTTGAGTTTTGAGAACGAGCCGAATAGTATTCTGTAAAAATAGCACCCTGTAAACTTAGGTGAAGTGAGCTTGCGTGCTGTCAATAGTGTCAATCCCTAGCATTAGTCTGGTGAAGTGATAGGTCACGTAAATCTCATTTCACCTGTGTTTACACACGGTGATATTTTTACAGAATAGACCGGCAGTATTGAGTTGCAAATCTGTGACATCTAGCATGAACAGTTTAAAAGTATCATTATTCTGCGACCGATAACCAATACCAACTTTTCTTTCCTAAGCGATGTAAGTCGCGCGTTGTATCAACATCGCGTCCATCTGAACTTCGCCTAAGTCTATTGAATTAAACAAGTGCCGCAATGCGGCATTGCTCGGACATGCAGAATACAGTCTGATATTTTATTTAGATATAATTGCATTGAAGCTTGAACTTCAGCAAGGTTAGGCGGCTCGGCGTGAGGGTGATGGCTGGTCCATTCATAAGTTAAAAGCTATAAAATTGAATTGTGTACCAAATTACTTTTGAAGTGAAAGAGAGAATGCAATAGAAAAAGTTCGTAAAAACTAGTGCTGAATGAAAAAAAAACACGTAAATCAGCCTAGCGATCGCAGAGAAATGGTGAACTTAGGTACATGAAAAAAATACTCGTCCGAATACCTCCTCTTTTTTCTGTAATCGGTTAAAAAGTGACCGAAATTCTTACAACCTTCAGTTAAAAGTTGAAACGTGCATTGATAAATGGTTGTTTTCAGTTAGGCGCAATGTTTACCTTATAATACATTAGTTACTGCCCGTTTTTAGCAGTAGGGCTAACTTTTTTAGTGTTAAGTTTTAATTTATTTATTAAAAGTCAACAGCTGACGTTAGAATAGTGCACGGGGCAAGCACGCGAGGTCGTGATGTCTCCAGAACAACCCTGGACATGCTAGAGTTTAACAATAAAAGTTAAAACAGTTTTTTTTCTACAACCACGTTTCCAAGCTATTTTTTTAGCCCAATCAGTAGATCTCTTTCCTTATTCACTTTATTTTTTCATGGAAACTATAAAGGCTCGTACACACCGGCGCGACAGGCAGCGCATCCCTTGTAGCGCCCGTAATATCGCGGCAGTGTGTACGAGCCAATCTTTTACCAATTTTATTGAAAGAAGAGTTTGTTGGTGTTTTGTTTGAACGTGCTAATCTCTGGAACTGCCAATTGGATTAGAAAATTTGTTTTTTGCATTTGATAGCTCAATTCTTGAGGAAGGCTGTTCTATACGCTACGGGTCACCGCGTATTGAATACCTAGCCTTCCTTAGGTGCCGAGCAAAAATAAAAAAAATAGTCAGATAGAACTCTATGCAAAAAGTAAGTGATAGCGCGGGCGGACGTTACGATGCACGGTGGGTCGAAGGAACAAGAAATTTCATGTTATTCTAAAGCAAAAGAGAACGGAATAAATAAAATAATCCTTAAACCGAACTCGGCATAATTTTTCACACAAATTGCTTCAATAAAAAAGAACATCAGTGGACCTGTATAATGCCGACATACTTTATTTTGTACACAATCGTTCAAATAAATGACAAAATATTTCACTGAAAACGCCTAAATAAAATTCAGAGCAAATAATCTTACTTGCCATAAATTCTATGAAATATAAATATTCATTGTACTGTTTACGTTTTATGAACAAAATATGAATTTATGACAGTTTCGAAACAAACCGAATTTTATTACTTCGGTGTTTTGTAAAATGTCAACAGTTTATTGCGTAAAGTATCCCAAGTTCAGCAATATGTTTTGGTGTAAGGTCATTGATCTGTTGAACGTCACCGCTGAAGGTAGGGGGATTTGGCGAGACAACTCGTCGCCACCTACGTTAGGTACCTATTTAGTACTAAAGACTAGCTGACAAAATAGGTAGCAGAAAAAGGTGAATGATTGATTTTGAAACTTAAACTCAAACTCAAAGCATTTATTTTAAATAAACCAATTACAGGCACTTTTGAATTCTCAAGGCGTAAAACTAGATCACAGTACCTAACATTTTCGCTAACTTCAAACTAAACTGTAACTATTTCGGATCGGATTGCATGGTTCTATCCACTTTCCTCCATTTTCGCAAAGCGTTCATGTTTGAGTACATTCTTATGGATGATCAACACGCGAATGTCGTATAAACATGTTATAAGATCAAGTGTTTTATTATAACCTAGATAGGTACTGTATACATATTTTTCATTTATATAAATCTTATCGGTTTATCACCTAAAAAAATGAATTTATTTCAATTGTGTTCTCATCTCATCTTTTGCGTGAGAAATCATCAAATAACGTCTCCCGCTCAGGGCGGAGCGGGAGTGCGTGGCAGACTCTTACTGACTAAAACCCACCCGTGTTCCTTCACTTGCCTGTGTTGCCAGGGGCCACGGTATCCCTTTCGGATTTTCCCGCAATCCCGGATCATCAAGACCGCTGCCGTTCTCTGAAGCGGTCCAAATAAAATATGAACAGGTGACTTTAATAAAGTAGACGCAATTCTTTTGGAATAATTAGCAAATCAATTAAAATAAAATTTAGTCCCGACTAATATTAACAAACAATTAAAAATGTACATAAAATCAAATATAAATACATTGTAACAATCATTAATTCAATTGATAAGCAACATGAAACTTACGACGTAATGACATAGTAATTTGTACGTAGCCATTCGTGACGAGGATATAAATACTACGAATTAATTGAAGGGGAGAATTTGTCGATATGATAGTGGGGAGTTTCGATTTTTAATCAATAAACATGACATAACACGCCTTTATTTTACCTACCGAGCAGAGAGTGTATAGTAGGTACCTGCATCCACATTTCGCCAGTTATGTTTAAGTTCAAGTGAAACGCAGCCCGCCTATTGCCATTAACCGGGCACAGATCCAGACTTCGGGCTGCTACTGAGAATTTCTAAATGAAAAACCCAATAAATTTTGAAATAAAACCAATGACTAATATGTAGTATCTTTACGATCACTCTACTTTTTTATATTGAACCATTATGGAATATAATTTCAATCGACGACGATAATCTGGATTTCCCCAAAGGGTGTAAGCGATTAGACGGTACCTACCTCCGAGAAAAACTTTTCCAATTTCTTATTACTTAAATATCTGTCGATTTGAGCGAAACTGTTACAGTATTTTTTATAATAACGCGAGCGAAATTTTTCTTGGAGAATAGGAAATTTCAAGATTTTTTTTCGTCAGTTTTCTTGTTGTAATTTCATGACAATTATCATCATCATCTGTGTGGTCTAGTCCGGTCTGGTTCCATACACCTCTGCTTGCCACCATCTCATCATTCCCTGTTAGATCTTTCACTGAGCCCGTCCATAGTTTCTTTGGTCTACCTTCCACTAGGCTACCGGTAAATACGAGTATTTCTTTTGACCTTTTACTAACAGGGCATACAATATTGTATTAACTAAGTGCTATTATAATAATAGTAACAACGTACCTATGACGTACAATGTTACTAACTATTAATAGGAGTTCATGGTATAATCATGGGATCGATATACATGGGGCTATTATAACCGGTAAAGACAATGGTCAGGGTATTCCGTGTAGGTCATAGGGAGGTAATTGATATTAATTGTACCTTTAGGTGGTGGAGAGTTTTGAACTTTGGATTTATTTTTGGAAATACTTGATACTAACTTTAATGTTAACCTTCAATGTTTTACCCCTTTTAAGTTACAGCAATTAACAAACGTTTATTGCCCAGTTTATTAAAATAATGAACGTTACTAAAATAACCAGAGAGTTCTTTGAGCTTGTATTTCATTTTGAAAATATTATTAGCTCTTGAAGAAACTATTGTTTTAATATTGTCTTTGTTATCTTGTCCATAACTTCGGCAGACACAAGATCCTAATTACTTTGTTATGACGAACCTTCTTTATATGATAGTGTTTTGCGTTTTATTAGTCGTCCATCATTTTTATTTGGACATTTGTTTTCAGGTCATCGCTACGGATATCTTCGCCTGTAAACATATGTCCATAAAAGTTTATCACAAACCTTTTCTTTTTATAGATCCAAGACATCCACAGCGATCATTCTTAAGTACATTGAATAGAGCCGTTTCATCTGATTATTTTGCATATACTACAGATAAGATTCAGATTCAAATACCTAGGTATATGCTGGGAAAAAAGTTTCTGCTAGCGAGAAGGGATTGTGTTTTGTTATCGTGGTGTTTGATGAGAGGGGTAGGCAAGGGCGCTGTGGGTGAAACTTAATTTTAGTCTGGGGTACGACGCACCCTTAACCCACCGCCTTTGGGCATTTCTTCTTAGTAACGATATCAACTTATTTTTTTTTTTGTGATTGTTGTCATCCACTTATACCTTGTATCGTGCATAGTGAAACATTCATGACACTTTTTGTGTCCATTTAGGGTAAAACTGAAAGCTTAGCTTAGATTTAGCTTAGGTTCGCCACGTTGGGTCAAAGTGCTACTGGATTTACGTATAACTGTCGAAATGTGAATGGACTAAACACCTTCTGGATACCTATCCTTCGGGAGATGTAGGCGTGATTTTATGTGTTAGTATGGTTTTAATAGAGACATAAAAGAAGGTCTTTCTACCAATGTCAATCCTCGGACATGTGACGCATCAAATACTGCTCGTTATGGCTTTTCATGTCACTTCATTGTCGGCATGCAATCTTCATTGCACTGACTTGTCGATCGTACCTGAGTTCTATATTTTGAGTGAATCGGCCAAGCTATGCTGTTATTGCTAGCTAGTGTTCGCAGAAGTTACTGGAACATTTGTAAATGTGTGTTGCTATATGTTTTGGTTTTTACGATAGGTAAGTATTTTGATAGAATGGATTTCCAAAATTCATGGTTAATTGTCAGTTCAGGGTACTCTCCCATTCCTCCTGAAACTCGCATACTTCTTGCAAAAGAAATAAAGAACCAAGTGGAAACAATGGACTGACGAAGCGATTGAAACCGTAGTAGAAACTTTTCTTCTACAAGAATCTATTCGAGTCTTGTTCACCATTATGTCGACGAAAGATCACAAAATCAAATGCGTTTAAACTCGAAACAAAGAGACATAAAACAAAAGAAAGCCGACCTGATCCCGTGAACAAAGGTGCCAAGCTCGTTAAGCCATTTACCTCTTAAACCTAAAGGAAGAATATAAGCTGTTGTATAGATAACATGAATCCAGACATCTGCCACGCTGCATACTTTAATATTTTTCTGTTCAAAAACATGGCACTGTGCCAGCTAAGTTCGAAAAGAAATGGGAAGTCTTATATTTCTTCGTATTCAGTGCCATTTTACTGGCTTCGGGTGACTTAATCTTGGCTAATATATTTTGCAGATTAGTGCGTCTTACTAGCAAATGAGATTAAATTGGTCTTTAGATGCGAAAAGTATTTGTGTTAAAAGCAAACAAGAGAATTAGTGTCGAAATGGACCATTTAATTTCATTTGTAGGAAGTACTGAGTAAGGAAAAATAATACCTCAACATAATAATACAGTGTTGCTTTTCAGTATTTACAGATTTTTTTTCTAAGTCATTTATTTGTATAGTTAGTAGTTTAAGCAAAAGAAAACCCATTTTTTTACTTTCATGAAAATCTAACAATATCTCCAAGCGTTAATAAACAAGTAACGAAATGATACAATTATTTTATTTTCTGTAAATACGTTTGTACAAACATTTTTATACGTCAATAATATTTTTTTAAACTAGGTGAGCTCTACATGGTCTTCATGTAGTAATTTCAATGGTTTAAGTAATAAGAAAATATTGATCAGAAAAAACTGTTCATGTTTTCCGTGGGGTCCGAGTGCTCATGGTTTGTTCTCTCTGCTCATGTTTGACACTTTCCGTGACCCAAGGGCTGGCTTTTTAACTTGGCCAGAGGCTAAGCATTGCCATACAACGTGGCAATGCCGTCAGTCTCCTGGGTACATTACCAGTCGACAGCGATGCAGAGGAATTTTTCAACGCCATATTTTAGTTTGTTAATATTTTTAATTAGGTTAGGTTATCAGATTTTAATTTTCCAGCGTATCAAGTAGCTGCTTCAGTCTCAAAACCTTCTTTTTTTTTCCTTATTAATAAGAACTAAAGTTCTTAGTAATTGATTACAATCTAGCCTAATAGACTAATAAGTAATTTAATTCTAAATTAATATTTTACGAGATAGATTATGTTATAACTAAGAATAGTGTCAATTTGCACTTTTACACAATTTCGTAGCACTTTCTTAGGGTCTGATAATTGATAAAAACACCTTTTTCATGTGTTATTATGTATAGCACAGAATTGTAACTATTTATTATTCATTCACTTTTGTACACTACACTAACTCAAAAGGTTTAGTTCTCTTTAGCCAAAACCTTCAAAACCTTCTTGATACAATTTGTTGACTTCATCTGATTTGTTTGACCCTTTGACATCCAAAGAAGACGTTCTCATACATCATTCCAATACAACAGACTACAGTTACTGTCAGGGTCTACCCATAAAATGGCACTTCACTATTTTATAGCCCACATTCTGAAGCAACTTGATTCGTCACCTGTCTCTATAAACCTTAGGATAGGTGTTGGGTATGCCTGAATACACTTACTAACGAGAACATTGACACAGATAATATGTAGGACGATAAGAGAGACCTAAGGGAATTAACCTACAATAGTTCACATTGCAACAAAAACACTTCAGAATTACTTTATTGCAACAATAGAATACACACAACATAACTTACAACTTTATTTCTCAAAGCATAAAGTTGAAAATGGAATGGTAACGCGATTGAATTTATGCATCAAAGGAAATCGATGTCACGGAAGCACCGTGTCAAGATGTATCAGCGATCATGAACAACTTATCGCACTGTGTGGAACTGTGTCAGTAGTTGGAAAACGAATTCTGAGATAGTACGATTCAGTTGGAGGAAAAACTTTTAGATAATTGTGTAGATTTAAGATGACGTGATTAGACTGTTAATTATTACCTAATTAATAACCAAGTAACTAATTATAACAGTCTTCGCCTCTTTGAAGCCATACAGCTAACATTTTTGAAACTATAATAAGAGTAATATTCAGCTCGCTGTTTTTATTTTACGGCACGTTTTTTCATTGCGTAGGGAAGTCAAAATGACACGTAGTAAAACACCCTATGTGTAAACTCCGCGGTGGTATCGACCTCTAAACGCGATGAAACAAAAAAAGAAATTAATTTGATGAGTTAACCACTGTTGAGTAATTTAAAATAACAGTTAAAAAAAAAAAAAACTCGCCAGTTATATTTAAGTCTCATGTAATAGGGAGCGAGCCTATTGCCACTAACCGGGCACAAGTCCAGACTTCGCCCGACCCAGGACCTCAAACTTAGCAGTAGTGCTTTGGGCCACGAGACCAACGAGGCAGAACGAGCCTTATTTATTACCCGACTACGGCGAAGCAAAAAGGAGGGTTATGACTTTTGACCGGTATGTATGTTCATCTGTTCCCTCATAACTTCTAAACTGCTCATCATAATTTGACAAATGGGGTATCGTTGGAAGCGTCTCGGTTGTCCGCTGGTTATAGGCTATGTGATGTCACATTAAATTATATATGGCGCCCTCTAGAGAATAAAAAGTCAGGAACTGAAAAAAAAAGTTTTTTTAATGGTGCCATGTTGGATATAAAAAAGGGCTTAATTAGCACATTTCAAAAATATATATTATATAAATAAAAAATTCAGAGTCACACGTGTTAGGGGATAAATCGAATAGATTACGTGAGACTCCGGATTTTTAATTTGTCTGTCTGTGATGACTTGTATATACTTTTTTAGTTGAATTTTTGCCGTAGTAGGGTTTTAGTTTTTATTACTTTTATTTTTGTTGTAGGTAATATTTAAGTGCTGTTATTCGTTTGTATCTGATCGCCACGCGCGGCTATTTTTCTGTCGTGACTGTACGGATATTGAAGAGACCTCTTTGTCTCTTCTTTTGTCTCATCATAAAAGTATTGAAAGAAGAAAGTTTGTTGATTGATGCGTCTTCATATACGGCGCACATTATTTACGGTTTGTTTGTAGGCTGTTATTATTTCGAAGACAAATCTTTGTTAGACATTGACCCAAAAGTGTACCGTGATAATACTCATGTCACGAATTGAGCCACATCTTAAAAAGTTGTCAAAAATGTATGCAGCCTCTATAATGTGACTAAGCGTTGTGTCCAACTATGTATTTTAGTTTTAATAATATTTATAATATTATGTAGGTAAGATATTTCCCAGAATCTTTTCTAAAGCAAGTCATTGCTTGATTTTTCATGTTTATAGCATGATAATCAATTTTTAATTAGGTGTGAGATAATCTTTATGACCCATAGGAATTATTATTAACTCTTCTTTTTAGCGTCAACATCGCATTTTCCTGCCCTTCCATAAACCAATTTATTTAGGGTTAGCGCAACATGTGCCTTTTTTCCATACTTCTCTATTAGTCACCCCCTTTCTAGCCATATCAACTTTCACACAGTCCATCTATCATTTCTTTGGTCTTCCCCTACTCTTATAACTATCGACATTCATACTCAAAACTTTCCTCATCTCCTTACCATATAGCTATCGGTGGAAAAATGTTCAAATATTTTTGGTCAAAAAATAATTTGCGCGAATTCCACAGACGTAGACGCAGTCTTAAGATCATCAAGTGCTCAGGTAACAGGACATGCCTTCACGTACATGAACAATATTTAACTTAAAATTGATTGACCCACAAACTCAAACTCAAAGCACTTATTTCAATTAAACCATTTACAGGCACTTTTGAATTGTTACAGTGTTGACAAAAAGTATACCTACAATAAAATAAATATTCCAAAAGTGTGGGGGGTAAAGTGCCAAACTACGTCTCATCTGAATTCTCAACAATTAATGTTGCTGGTCACAATAAATTCTACCAAAGGCATAATATTCAATAATGTGCTAATAAATATTGTTATAATAAAATAATATTTTTTTCTCAAGGCTCTCAAGGTGAATAATATGGTTATACATCCCTTTTGGGGGACGTCCCAATTTCACACCTTATCATTAGAACCGATCTATCGAGCGGAAAATTTGTGAGTTAGTTAGGGCTCCATTAATAACACGAACACCGACAATATCTAGTATCGATGGTCCTATCAAATAAACGAACATATGGAAAATGCCGAGGTGGTGGGTAAAGGAATATTCGGTATGAAAACAAGTATGTAATAGCTTTGTTTTTATAACATCTAAAAGCTAAGGTTAGTGCAAAGTGAAGTGCTACTAACATAGTCTATGAAGATCTCTTATTTATTAATAAAAGTTTTGTTTATATTAAAATATTTATGCTTAGGTTAGTCAGGTGTTTTTTATGGGCCTTTGACGCTTAAAATAAATGGTATTATTATTTATTAAAAAATCTCGGGACCACGGATCCCGGTCCTTTGGAAGGCGTACGAGGGGCCGAAGCCAACTCGCAGAGGGCCCTTAGACTATTATTTTAAAGCCCACTTGCACCACAAATCAATAAATATACTTAGCGCTAATCGAATTTAAAACATCGGTCTGTTTCGGGGAATCGTTTCGTTCGTGAAGAGCTGTAGGAGCCCAGTGTTAACGGCGCCGACTTACGAATTGTAGATCGTGGATTCGAACTGAGGCAAGGCCTTGTCCTTGTAAATAATTTCATCATGTCCACTGCTGAAGGAAAACAACGTGAGGAAACAGGCATGTCCTAGAACCAAAAATTCGAAGACATGTGCCATCTAATAACCCGCACTGGGCCCTCGTGGTAGATTACAGCCCACTCCCTCTCGAAGAGACGAGGCACTATCTACTTTAACACCCTCGAAAAGGAGATTTTCGAAAAACTTGAAAATTTTCGCAGCCGCCATCTTTTATATACATTTTGATCAAATTCATACTTTCTCTCTCTCTCTCTCTCTATCGGATTAGATGAAGAGAGTCCCAAGTATTAACGATATTTTTTCCCGTGACGATTTGTGCCAGTGTACTCCTACCTACCTCAAGCCGTGTTAAAGAACCTCGTTCCAAAAACGTGTGCGTCAATAAGCTTCCATAGCGATCCATTCAACACTGACGACCGTACCTACAAGTCTTTCACGGCAAGAATTAAATGTGTGTACAAAGGGCCTCGTTGTTACATGTTTATTCGTCGAAACCCTCCATAATATCTACGTCATTGTAAAACCGGATCATCCACTACTTACAACCCCTAACACCTTTTGACGCATTATGACAAAAACGTGATAGAATCTAGAACATTCCATTACATTCGATCAAGGATAGCGAAAGATAATTTAGGTCAAATGGTGTGATGTAACTAGGACTTATCGCTGGCTAGACTGAAGCCGTGCAAGGCTAGGACAGGTGACCTAACGCGGCTACATGTGTGAATGACATCGTTTGTTATTGCTATAAGTTTTAACGGTATGTTTTAAAGTTGTTAATAGACGATATAGGAATTGGTATCGCCATTCTCGGAACATGAAATGTTGGTTTAGGTATTAAACATTATTGCGGAAGATTCATACGTTCCAGCGACTCCCATCGTATGTGTGACATGGAACACCGGGGTGGTCTTTAGTCAGTAAGAGTCTGACAGACCCCTCCGCTCCCCCAGGGCGAAGGCCATTCATGAGGATTTTCCAAGCCGGAACAAAAAAAAAATGGTACTAAACATTATATCAACATAAAAAGGTCTCCGACTTCCTCTTCGGTGAGTAGTGGAGCGATGTTGTTTTATATTAGTAGCCTATTCATTTGGCTATGGCTCAAAAGTAAGTTTTTAGGGTTCCGTACCCGAAGAATGCCAAACGGAACCCCGATACTAAGCCTCCGCTGTCCGTCCGTCTGTCTGTCTGTCTGACGGATGTGTATTTCAATTTAAAAAAATATATATATACAAGGTGGAGACGACAATACAACAATAAATTAAACTGCGTATATCAAATTCGTGCAACCACCAGTAAAAAATTACTATGGTAAAAGAACCAATAAGTATCTGACCCCTACACTGTTCAATAGTATCGACTGGCTGAGAAGAGATAATACTGTAATCAGTAGGCGAGCATTGGGCAATAGATTAAAGACTGAACTGCTGAATGAAATGGTCGCAACATGTGACAATAATTAATCGATTGAGGGACACTGAACTGCGTCCATTTAAACTATCTATAACTACCTACTTAGATGTGTAATTAGATTGTATAGACCAAATGTTAAGACGAGCGCTAATCCTGCCGACAAACTGTCACGCAGTTTGGCAGGTTTATAAAATGTATACAAGTGTTTGGTCCAAAATAAATGATTTATTGATTTATTGATTTTTAATGACGTTCCCAGTCTGCATACGAAAATTCAATCAAAGATCTCCAATAGTTTAGTCACTATAGCTAGTCAAAGATTGGCAAAACCCATAGTCGGCGCATCACTACTATTTAGTTTGTTAGAAAAAATCACTTTTTTAATTTCAATGTTAGGATTTATTTTATAGTTCCTAAATACTCCTATGTATTAGTATTGCCAGTGTTTTCATTTATTGTTGTATTGTCGTCTCCACATTGTATATAAAAATTAAATAAAGTTACAAAATTTAAGGGGATCCCTATAGAAGAAACGACGGCGTCATAGTTTATTGAAGACAGCATAGTAATAGGTGACAGGTATTTCGCCGCCATGGTAATATATTGAGCATAAGACGATGATGCCACACGTATAATTTATTTACGGTTGCAAATCAATTCAATTAATGAAAAACACAGTTTAAACTTATCTAAAGTAGGTAAATAAGAAAATTGAAAAAAAATATGTTGATGTATTTTTATACCAACATGACAGAAAAATAAAACTAAAAGTTAGGTATTTCTGTCAGTAAACCAAAAGCAATTTCAAGCGACATGGCGAAAGACTTGTTATATAAAATCAGCTTTCTACTCCCTGAAAAGGAGACTCAAAGATTAACTTTGTTGTAAAATATTTACTTCTCTGAAAATTGAATACAACATACTCTACATTTATGGTTATATCCGTTGGGAAATAAGCTGCTTCATACAATGTTTGAGAAGAAATTGCGAACAAAATATTAAAATATAAGAACTTATTATTTTACGCACCTATTTCATAAAACCTCGACGCAAGGCAACTCTAACTGTAGGCAACTCTCTATTCTAACTGTAGGCAAAGTGATATCGAATTTGTTATATACCTATGCTCCATTTATTTTAGCATTAGACAAATAACGACAGTTAATGGTGCCGATTCCCTTGTTCACAAACTAAACTAAATTTAAGTTCAGTGCATCTTTTTCTTTCTATTTCATTAAGAAAAGGACAGAAGATACATTTTAGTTTAGTCCTGTCAAATCTGTCACCACTACATACAAGTTTAGACGTGATTAAAAACTTGCCTACTAAAATTACGTCAATTTACGTCAGGCGCTGATTAATTTGACAGGACTAACCTAAAATATATCTTCTGTCCTTTTCTTAATGAAATAGAAAGAAAAAGATGCACTGAACTTAAATTTAGTTTAGTTTGTGAACAAGGGAATCGGCACCATTGTGTAATATTGTTGAAATTATTGCAGTTTAGAGTATTTTTTTAATGTTAATGTTAAATAGTTTAAAGTTTGCTTTATATTTATCTTGAAATAACGGAGTTTATTGTACATTTATATTGAAATAACGTAAAGGTATCAAAATAACGTAAGGGTATAACCGTTATTTATCTAATGTTTTATTAGATAAGGTATAGATATAGAAAACGGTTGCGTAGCTACTCTTACTATTTTGACTCAAAGATAAAGGGTTAGTACTTGAAAGTAGTTTTACTTGAAGCTTAAAGCTTACTCTTATACAGGGTCCAATTAAATTAGCTAGAGAAACTCCACAATAGTTATGGGTATCGAAATCTAAACATCATTATTATTTGATGATGTTTTTTTTTTGGGGCCATCTATCATCACTATTTTACTACACTAACGGTAGTTTAGTGTAATAAAATAGTCACTTAAAATATCGGTTTCAAAATCTGTTTTTTTTAATGTAATTTTCACAGACGTGTTGAGTATCGATGTTGAGCTCAACACGATAAAACAGATTTTATAAACTCACACTTCAACAAAAAAACAACCAGCTGTCACCCCAAAAGAAACATCAAATCATTCTTATTTTGTCGTGTTTACATATCGATAACCATCACATCTTCTAAGTTTCGCTAGCTAATTTAATTTGACTTTGTAGATATAAAAAGAGACTTACAAAAAAAATCCGATGATGATGATGATGATGGTGATGAATGATAAAATGAATAATTGATATAATATTCTATTTTATATTCAAGATAGCTTTCAGCGGGGCTACATTGATACGACTTTTATGCTGGGAGCAAATTAGTGAAATGTAACACACTATGGAACAATAATTTACCTAGTTGATGTGTAAAATTTCATTTCATAGGACGGGTTATTTGTAGTACCTGCATTTCATGTTACGTTTCACCAATCTATATGTTTCTTTAGAATTACCAAAGAACGCTCTAATTATTTAACGGCTGTGAAAAATGTTTTGACGGTTCTTGGTGATCGCTGTATATTTCTTCAGCACGCTAAAAGACTCGGCCAAACACAAAAACTCTATACTGGCAAAGGGCTGGTGGCGGTTTATGGACCTAACAACAGCTGAGAGTTCTGCCTAAATTTTACTTTTAAAATTTTACGTACCCACAACTGTTACCATGACCCGCGAATTAGGTAAAAATCAATAGTTTTGTCCGCTGAATTTCATGCGAAGGTCATGCGAACTGATTTAGGGAAGTGGGGTGAAACGTTTCGTAGACAGACAGTCTGTTTTGTTTGACTCATTTCATGTTATAAGCGTGCGGTTTACCACTAACAGTCCGCCTATCAAATAATTCAGATAATCTCGTGTTAACATATAAAAAATAATTTGAGGCTAACTAAGGTATCAATCTATAACAACGTATAACAAAATATTTTTTATTTCAATTCAAATGCTTTTCAAATTCTATACCAAAACTGGTACTTTATCAACTATAATAATAATAATAATAATAATAATTTTTTTATTTCAAATAATTTACAGACGAGAAAATACATTATATAGTAGCATTATATAGTAGTAGTATATAAAGACAGGAACTAAATACATAATTATGCTGTAACCACAAGGTCTGTACATAATTGAGCCCTGCCTCTTAAACTAGGGTGACCTGTATCTTAAGAGACAGTGATCAGCTATAGGTATCATAAAAAATAGACAAAACTTGTGAAGTGTGTCAGTTTGCCATGTTTGTGTGTTTGTGTTTATACTTCTGTAATTATCTTACTTATATATAGAATGTATTTTTTATAAACATAAATTTATGGTAAAAAGGAGGAGAAGGAAGTGCAACTCAAAATGTGGGAGAGTGTGTGTGAAAGTATGTAACTGCTCACCCACATGTATATGGAGAGTGTGAGTGAGTGTAAATTATGAGTGTGCAATGCGAAATAGATATTATTATTAAGCAATGTATGTAAGTAGGGATTCTGTTTGTAAATAGTCTTGTTGTAGTAGCCATTCTGTCACCTTAGACTTTACTTGATATCTGTTGAGGTCGCGGATGTTGAGGTCTTTGTGAGCTTTTTTGTAAATATATGCCCCAAGTGTGTGGTACTGGTGTCGGGCGAACGATGTTTTATGCTGTGTGCCTGGGGGAATGTTGGTACGTTTTTTAGGATCAGAGGGAGTGACGCAAGCGTGTCTTTTAAGTACCGACCGGAGCACAAAGAGCTGACGGACAGTAAGCACCTTACAGTCCGAGTATAATTGTGTTGTGGGATAGCGGTACGGCTTACGTAGCATTACTTTTAAAATAGCTCTCTGTGCTCTTTCAACTTTGATAAAGCTAGCTTTAGTTGCGCCACCCCATACTGTGATACAATACCCTATTACTGATTGACACAGAGCATAGAAAACCATTCTAAGAGTGTCAGGGTTAGCCGAGTCTCGAAGAGACTTAAAAGTGTGTATCAATCTCATGGTCCTGGAGGTCAAGGCATTGATCTGTTTATCCCATCGAAGCCCTGCATCTATTTGTACACCAAGGTATTTTACATTCTCAGTTCTTGTAAGTATTCGACATTGACACGGGGGTGATAGCCGTGAGCAGGTGTGAGCTATTATCGAGAATGTAGGGTCTGGTGCAGTGTTCTGGCGAATAGAGAAAGGTATATAGGACGTCTTGTCAAAGTTAAGCGTTAGCAGATTTAGGTTGAGCCATTTTATTACCTTAGTAAGTGCTGATTCTGCGCTATTTTTAACGCTATCCCAAGTTGACCCATCAACTATAAGAACGGTGTCATCAGCATATGCAAAGACTTTGGTATTAGGTAGGTTAATTCTGCACAAATCATTTACGTAGATTTGGAATAAAATGGGACCCAGGATGCTTCCCTGTGGCACTCCGTGAGATATTAGTTCCTCATCACTAAGAAGGTTACCTATTTTAGTCATTTGGGTTCGATTGGTCAGATAATCCTTAAAGATTTGAAGAGCGATGCCTCTTATACCAAGCTGTTCCATTTTTACGAAAAGTAAGGGAACAGATACTGTGTCGAATGCCTTCGAAAGGTCTAGGAATATTCCAAGACATTTAGTTTTATTGTCCAGGTTCCCAGCAACCAACTGAGTCAAATCAAGAACTGCATCTTCGGTCGAGACTCTAGCACGAAAACCATATTGGTTATTGGCTATGATCTGATGCTTGTCCAAGAAATTATTCAGACGGCGGCTAAGAATCCTTTCAAGTATCTTGGAAAGAGCCGTCAGAACCGAGATGGGTCTGTAGTTGTTGACACAGCCTCTGTTCCCCGCCTTATGGATTGGATGTATAATAGCTCTTTTAAGTGCATCAGGAAAGACACCCTTTTGTAGACAGCCATTAAATATATGCGTCAAAGGCTGTATTAGTGTCTGACGGCACATTTTCAATAATAAGGGCGATACACCATCCCAACCCAATGCACAGTCATTGCGTAATTGTATAATTAAGGATTCCACTTCAGTTTCATCAACCTCCAGTAGCGCCAGGGAATTGACAGGGGAGAGCGAGGTGTTATCGCTGATTTTTTTCGAAACGTCACTGCTAGGCATATTAGTTGAGATTTGACACTGAGATATGATGTTATCGGCCATAGTTTTCCCTACATTAGTGAAGAATTTACACACTTCATTTATGGAGGATTTAGGGTTGTCAGATATTTTTAGAAGCTCAACAGGGCTCGTTTTGATTTTACTTCTGTTAGTAATTTCTTTAATGGTTTTCCAGAGGGCTTTAGGATTATTTTTAGCTTTATCTAGTTCATTTTTTTCGTAGGCAATCTTTAGCTTTCGTAGTAAGGCATTACAAAAATTACGATAGCGCGTATACGTGGTTTTGAGTATAAGATTATCAGGCTCTTTGTTAGATCTCGCGTGCATCTTGTCTCGATTTAGAATACACTTCACTAGTCCAGGGGTAATCCAGGGTTTAATAGTTCTTTTTTTCCTCGGGATTATAGTTTGCATCGTGTGTTTTGCAATAACAGACGTTAAAATTGTTATGAAAGTGTTCATAGAGGTGTTAGGGTCATCAATAACATAAACGACTGCAAAGTCCATGTTTTCTAACTCCAGCTTAATTGCAGCGTAATTTAGGGAAGTAGAAATGTGACCAGTTTCACGTTTGGGATTGGTGTTAGCAATACTAAGCAGGATAGGTTTATGATCCGTGATATGAGAATCCAGAACTAAAGTGGTGATGGGTAAGATAGTTTTCACGAAAGCATGATCAATACAATTTTCAAGCCTAGTAGGAAACAAATGGGTTGGCAGGAGTCCATGAGATGTGTTTAGTATTAGATAGTCAACGCTTCGGTCATTACTACTATTTTGTTTAATATCTATATTTAAGTCGCCGATGAGGGCGATGTTCTGCCACGAAGAAAGTGTGCTGTAAACACTATTTAGACTTTCTAAAAATTTATCAAAACTGTCCTTAGAGTTATATGATGGAGAGCGATAGACAACAACAATGGCCATTTTTTTGTCTATTTGACAAACCAGACAGTTGCCGCCCAAAAAGCTAGGTTCCCAAACAGAGACTTGCAGGCCCTGCTTTGTGTAGATGACTATTCCGTCGTTCTGGTTGGAATTTGTTTCCGTGAAATAAGATTGAAAGCCCTGCAACACAGGTAAATTACTAACCTTACTGAGCCAGCATTCGGTCAAGATTATGACATCAAATGAGATTTTTGTTAAGTGAAGCAGAACTTGCAGTTGATCAAAATTTTTGTTTATACTACGTATGTTTAAGTGTATAAAATGTAAGTTGTTATCGGTATTGTTTACAAACTTTAGGCAGTCCTCTGGACTACAGGTGAAAGAGTTACCTACGTTTAGCGAGTCTAGCTCGCTGTTGATATTATTTATGGCAGCCATTAGAATAAAACAGAATTACAAATCGTGACATAGTTGTGTGAATTTTGAATGGGGCCATTATACGACTGGTCTCTAAATTGGAAGAACATTGCTTAAATATTAGTAATAAATGTAAGGGGTGATTGTGTAGATATGAGTTGCGTAAGGGATATTCGTACAAGGTGCACAAGAGTGAGAGTGTGTAAATTATAGAAGTTTGCCTATATCTAAAGACATATTTAAAACAATTATAACATAGCTCAGATAGTCACATAGTTACGTTTTTGAGGTCAAGGAGACATTTGTCCGTGTTGACCAATATTTGTTTTGCACCTTCTATTTTTCTCAGGAAGATATTGCCGTTTGATATCCAGCAAAACCTGTATCCGTTGTTTTTGGCAAACTGTCGTGCCAAGTAGAAGAGCTTTTTGGTGTTGGAGGGAAGTTGTTCCGCGATGTACACAGGCTGCCGTGCTCCTGGAATGCCGATGAGCGTAGTATTTACTTTATTGTCCTTTCCTTTGTCTTTATTGTACGAACGGATGGCAGATAGCAGGGTCTCTTTTTTTTGGACGGTAGAAAATTCTGCTATGATCGGTCGTGGGGTGATGGGAGTGGTGGATGACTTCCCAGGGAGGCGGTATATATCCCGAAGCTCAGATTCTGTTATTTGTATCCCCACGGTTTTACCGAGATTGCAGACAGTTTTAACAAGACCGCCACTGGACTCCGAATCTGATTGTGGTATGTTACGGATCTCGATACCAGACGACCTTGACTTTTGTTGCAAGTCCTGAATTTTCCTTTCCAAATTTTCTATATAATGAGTTTGTTCTTGACGGACTTTCTTAAGATCCTCGATTTCCTTTTTGAATTCTTCAAATTGAAGATTTATGAAAGTCATCGATTTCACAATCTCTTCATTAGATTTGCGTATTTCTGCATTCGAAACTTGTATCTGAGTATTTTGGGATTTTATTTCACCAATTTCAGTCGTGAGTTTGGTCATCGCCGCCGTCTGATCCGCAATCAGTTTAGATATCGTGGTATTCTGTTCTTCCTTCCACTCATAAAGCGTATCCCGGAGTTCTTGCGGGGATGGGACAGCAACCTTTTGCGGCGAAGTGTCGTCCGCTGGTCGGGGACGTTTATAATATCTATTCATGTTTACATTTTCGCTCATAATGATTGCCGAGCTGATGTCTGGTTCCGATTGGGTTACGATGGGGACCGGGTTAGTTGTCCGAGTTATGGGAGTTTTGGGCGGGGTGCGCTGTACTCCGGACATGTTTCTAATTGAGTTATAGAATAATAATAACCACAATAATACAACCAGAAATCAGAAGTCGTGGCGAGCGGCGCGCTGTTGTTGCTTTGAGCGAAGGCGTAGCCGATGCGATGCTCGTAGCCGACCCGTAGCAGACGATCGTAGCAGCGTAGCGGTGACGTAGGCTGCTCGTAGCGGATCGCTATTTAGAGACCGCTGGCACTTGCTATAATGGCGCGTAGGCAACGAGCTCGGTTCGCACCTCCACCACTTCACTGGACGCGGGTTCGAAACCAGCGAATCACATATATACTTCCAATGCCGATTTAGTGTTACACTTCCAAACTTATATGTATCTCTCTCTAAGACCGCCCAGAAGGCGTCAACCACAGGTAAGGGATCGGTAAGTGAGACAAGGAATCAAAATTTACTTAAGTAACCAATCACAAAATTAGGGATAGCGAGCACCGAGGACAACCGACACACGTCCACACCGTTAAGCTTCCGAGAGCCGAATCGAACTAAAATTATTTAAAACGTAAAAAGGTTGTATACCTAATGCAAAAAGTTTTTGTGTTTCAAACTTTTCTATTTGACATCTTGTAATACTGGTACAAAACAAAACAGTTTGAAAAATAAACTTCAAAATGGCTGTCGCAAGAGAAATTTTCTCGTGGACTTTATTTTTAATTGCTTATTTAATTACAGAATACGGCCTAAAAATGAGCTATTTGGAGAAAGTCGACCGATACCTGGACTCCCTGAAAGTAGGGAAGAGTAAGTGATTTTTCTTTAGTTTTTCTTGGCGTCGCGTGATTCTATTGTCAAGGCCCACGTTTCATCAAAATATTATTTATTGCTTCTACACAGTCCTGATAAGTTTACAAGAATCAGAAAATATTCCCTTTGTATAAGTATACCGTCGGCGTCGGTAACTAATAATATTATTATGATATGAAAGTTATTATAATGTTTTCATTCTTCTAATGAACGTAGAAACTTTGTTTTGAAACATTTGTCCCTTTGAAATGATCCATTCTTTAAATTCTCTCAAGGTACTTATTTTATACACTCTTCCCTCTCAGCGAAACAGACACAACCACAACAATGTGGTTTACTGCAGTAGATACTGGACTGGGAAAGTGTTAATTTTCTACAGAAAGTGCAGTAGTGCTATTCTGTAAAAATCTCACCGTGAAAACTTAGGTGAAGTGAGCTGCCATTCCACCCGATGATTGACACCATTGACGGCTCACTTCACCTAAGTTATCACGGTGAGGTGTTTGGATTATCGTCACTTTTACTCTTTCACCCTCCGAGATTTTATACCCATCCTGTGCCAAAGAGTTTGTTTGTGTTTGCCATACTGCACTAGTCATAGGTACATACAATATTATAGGCATTTGGCCTTTTAGTCGGTGCTGAATAAATGTTTTCTTTCTAGTTTTTTAATTAAAGATCCTATTCTGTAATTCCAGGTGCCATGGTAGACTCCTGGTTCATGATGTCGAGTCCCACGCCGATTCTAACAGTGGTGGTAGCCTACCTAATTCTGATACGCATTGGCCCAAGAATTATGAAGAACCGGCAGCCACTGCAGATGAACAGGCTCCTCGCTTATTATAACGCATCACAAGTCTTCTTGGCGACTATGATTTGTTTTAAGGTGAGGTAAACAGTTTATGCCGCCGACACTCTGGGCCTTTAGGAACACGGTTAGCAAATTAGGTGACGACTTTCATTGCAATGAAAGCAGTTAAGAGGGTTTATTCTGAAAGTTGGCAACGTCGCAAATAGATGTCAAATATTTCGCTGATAGGATTAATTTGATAATATTTCTGTATGGAAATAAAAAATGTGGGTAACTAGCGAACTAGAATATTGATTATGAAATGCAATAATTAATATCGTAACACCGAATAGTTAGTTTTAGATGTTAAAAAAGTATTTGGTAACTTTCCAAATGCCTTTTTTTCACCTAAAACGGGTACAACATCAAATTCAATGTTATAATTGCAATTCATTATTAATATTCTAGTCAATTGGTTAGCCACATTTCTTATTTCCATACAGTATTATTTCTAAATTAATCAAAACAGGTAAATATTTGACAGCTATTTACGACGTTGCCAACTTTTAGGATGCACCCTCTTAACGCCATCTATTACGAGCATAGAGAAGTATTTGTGTATTGGCACAAATAATCTAAAGCCTATGTGGGTAGATCACATCCAGTGAATGAATTCAAGCTGTGGAGGAAGATGATAAACGCCATCTATTGACTTCCTGCAATACCAATAAGGTTGTCAAAGCTGGGTGCAATTTTATGTACCCATATCGACATCTCGGGCTCACTACCTATCTGTCTGTATACAACCGCTAACAATACCAAAACGTTTGCTGATGCATTGTCCACCTTCGAAACCGTGCATGTAATTTCATCAGCACCCGTACCCTTCAAAGTGGAACACATCATAGTTAATTGATTCAGACGTGACTTGGCGGAAATCCATTATACAATACAATAGACGTAGATATATTTAGTAACCTATTCCGCTTAACTATTCTTAAAGAGTCTTAAAAACCCTGTAAGAAATCGACACGTGTTTCACCTCTCTACGAGGCATCCTCAGGATGACGATTGACTTGTCGCGAACCCGTACACGACGTGTTAACACGCCGAGCGCTGGACGCTGGAAAACACATCAATATTATTCGACTGTATACCTATTACGGTTCATGAGATACAGCCCGCTGACAGACAGATGGACAACAGAAATAGGAAAAATGATAATATCATTTTTCCTATTTCTGTTGTCCATTTGAAAAGATTTTCTTTTCAAAACTCAATTATTTGACATATTATGTCAAATAATTGAGTTTTGAAAAGAAAATCTTAATACCAATCATTTGCAAACCTTTATTTCTCAAGGCATCTTCATTTCATAACTTTTTTATTTGGTCCCGTTTCAGGTTTTCAAGTTGAATCTCTTCAGAGATGGCATCATTTATGCAGGGTGCCGTTTTCCGTCCAATTCGCAAAATGCTATGGTAAGCCGTAATTTGTTTGAAAGTTTATTTGTTTGTTATAGTTTGACCGAAACCGCTGTACCGCGCCTTATTAGCGGGGCGAGACGGGGGGGGACGTACAGGCCGCTCATTCGTCAACACTCACGGCGTCCTGCCGCTCATTCCCAAGGCGTGGTACAGCAGTCTCGAGCAAACTATAAACGATTCAGTTATCTACTTGCGTATGGTCGTTTATCTACTGCATTTTTTACTTTGTTGGCCATCATCTATGGCAAAATAAGTAGGCCATTTAAAAAAAATTAACAGCTTTCCTTCCAAACTTAATTTCGTACTGTAATAAGTAGTCATGACGTTTTTATAAATAAATTAACTTTTTATCTTTAAGCCATGATTTAAGTACATAAATTATTAGAGTAAAGTCAATAAAAATCAAACGCAATTATTTAAAAAAATGGCTCTGGATATTTTGTTAATCGAATAATTAAGGTTAAATTATGCTTATTAACACAGCAATATTGTGGCAGCGAACATTATTTTATTTTTCTATTTTTGTTACTTGTCTTCAGCATTTCTTTTAACCCCTAGTTAAAACGTGGACAATGATGTGGGTTATATGTTTGTTAAATTTTAGTCTAAATATTTATATGTCTTTTATAGCAATTTAACTATTTTAGTCCCTATTAAATAAATAAATCAAATATTTATGAGTGAATTTCTTGTTTTCAGCTGCTAGACTTGGGTTGGTGGTATTTCTTCGCGAAATTCACTGAACTTCTAGACACAATATTCTTCGTTCTACGAAAGAAAGATAAACAGGTAAGATTATAATTTTGTATCAAGAAGGAAAATGCACACGAATCCAATTTAATGCACTGTATTCATTCATTCACTGTATTTTATAAACGGATTTTCGGTCTTAATGCTTTTTTTTAAAGAGTATTTGTAATAAGTAATTTTAATATAACTTAATCTGTTTAATCTTAAAAATCGCCCAGTATCGTCTTTCCTATTCACTTTGTGTTAACATAAATGAGTTTATCTACACCCATGCTATAAATCCTCTATTAAACTTTCAGAAACAGTTGGCATATTGCCAACATTAAAACGACCAGTGTCATAGTAACCATTATATCATCCAAACGAGTGTTATAATGTTGTACTAAATTTCATAATGCAACTCGTTTGCTCCTTCGATTCTTTGCGGTCAGCAGGTGCAGACCCCCACGCGGACACATCTGACACATTTTCCAAAATACGATACGTCACGTTTGACGGGTACGGGCTATGGTCGGTTTAATGTTGGCAATAGCTAACTGTTTCAGAAACTTTTATAGAGGATTCATATCATGGTTGTAGATAAAGTCTTGTATGCAACTGTATATAATTAGGTATTAAACAACAGTTGCATAAATAACTATTATTTAATACAAAAAACGTTATTATCCTACAACCTACTCTTCAACAAACATTTCTAACTTTACAGGTGACCTTCCTCCACGTATACCACCACGTTATCATGGCTCTCTATTCCTGGAGTTATCTGAAGTTTGCAGCAGGCGGAGAGGGCGCGGTCCTAGCACTGCTTAACTCTGTCGTCCATGTCGTCATGTACTCTTACTACCTGCTGTCAGGGCTGGGACCGAGGTTCCAGAAGTATTTGTGGTGGAAGAAGTATGTTACGAAGCTGCAATTGGTGAGTTTTAAATAAAATAAAATCTTAATTAATAATTAAGCTTCTCAAAATCTAGTTGACGTGACGCTCAAATAGCACAGGGTTGGTGTCAGGCCAGGAAGGAGATCTCTTAAAGAACGGAATGAATTCCATAAGAACTGGTAGGAGGAAGCATGAAATCGCGACAAATGGAGACAGTGGATGAAATATCTATACTTGAGGTTTAGGATTGAAAATAAACTGGTTTAGGGTGGATTCGACCAAACACGAATACATTTATCCGCGGAATAAGATTTACTCTGACAGTTTTCGTATAGAGAAACTGTCAAAAAATCAAAAAAAAATCCTGTTTGGTCGAATCCAGCCTAAAAATGAATATCTTGATTCTAACAGACTTGCATAAGAATTAAGAAAAATGTTAATAGTTCAAATACCCTATTCTCTACTGGCCTCACAACCATATCGCACAAATCTTATTCGTTTAATTTCATTTTTTTTAATTTATTTGTTTGTCTTACAGATCCAGTTCATCCTAATGCTCACGTACTGCGCCTGGACGCACTTCTCCCCACGCTGTCAGTACGCCTCCGGCTTTACCTACTTCATCTGCTCCAACATTACCATCTTCCTCTTTTTATTTCTTAACTTCTATACTAAGAGCTACAAAAAGAGAAACCTCGAGAAGAAAAATATTGAAAAGGAAATCAAGGAAGAATACGATAAAGCTCACAATGGAGTCAAAACAAATGGACTCTGCAAAAACGGAGTCAATAATAAAAAAGAAAACGGGGTGCATGGGAGTGATTGCAAGAGTGTTTCCAATATAGAGGAGATCCCTTGCGAAGTAAACAAGGCTTGCGGTGATTATGTCAAAGATGGAAAACTCTTCCTCTCGAGGCGGACGGCAAAAACAGCGTGCGGCGTCGAATACGACTTCGATAGTATAATAAAGAAATGATTCATCATGGTCAAAGACTACAGCTAGCGGTTCTATTGAGACTGATGTATGTGATGACATTGGTATTGTTAAAGCCTAAGATTTTTGTGGAGTTTGAAAGTTAGATAAGTACGCTTAAGTATTCGCTTCACTAGGACGCTCTCAAATTGAAGAAAGGACCATGATTGGTGCTATCATTTGTTAGAGCCGTTAATTTTCAAGTGGGGTCTAAAATTACAGCATATCGTAGTTCGTATTGCAAAATTAATGAATTTGAAAAATTATCGTACCAGTGAGAAGACGCTTTAAATTTACAATAAATTGCCAACCGCACAATTGTTAATGTAGATTTTAAGGTTAAGCATTTGCTGTAAATATAATACGTGAAGTATAATCGTGCACTTATTCGATGCAGCCACATTTTATTTCAGAATTGAGACCTTTCATACATGGAGATTGATTCGGCATCACTAATTGTGACATTGGAAGTGTATTTGTAAAATAATGAACATTTTAAAAGTATGTGATAGGAACTACACCGCTCTAAGCAATGCAAGGTATTGTGTGCACAGCACTTCAGAATCAATAATTTCTTGCCTACCTGCATACAATATTATTAAGTATCCTACTTTCTCTGAGTTGTATTGCAATACGCAGCCGTCCACTTGGATTATAAGATTTGCCAGTGACCGTTAAAATTGTGAAGTTCTATGAAACTTCGTCATTAGTAGCCGTAGCATGATTCAAAATTCTTTCGTCCTAGTGTTTTCAATATAAAAACTACGTATATAGCAGGCTTGTCATCATTCCCTTCATCTTAACTAAATATTGGATCTGTAGTCGCATTACCTTTGCTTTTTAAGTCGCTTTAGAATAAAAATTGTAAAGAATACAATTCCGTATGTTCTTTTTTGGGTTATTCCGTCATTCACCAGAAAAAATGTGGATACACGGAAACGTATGTCCGAGATTTCACCCTTGGCCTAGTTGGATAAATGATACTTATCGCGGGGCGGGAATCCATGCGGCGTTTGCAGTAGCGTTCGCCACCGCGACCACTAAAGAACTGAACCGAACTGTCTCGATATTGCTGGGAGAGTAGAAGTTTTTTGATTCAAGATATAACAATTATTTAAACTACAGACTATACTGATGTCCAGCTTTTTTTTCCGAATATATCCGAATAAGTTTCGAAAACTTTGGTTATTCATTATTTCGCGACGGATACAATTAAACTAAAGTTCGTTTTTACATCCCAGATAGTAATTTGACAGTTGCAAATGTCAAACTCTTGAACAACTTGCACTATTCGCCGCGTCTGCCGCTCGACACCGTGGCATGCGCAGTTATGATTCATAAATTTATTTCTGTCGCCCGCCAGGCACGCCCGCCGCTTGCGCCGCGCGCCGTTCGCACCGTGCAAATATTCGCTGCAGCGAATGACCCGTGGCGAGGTGGTTTTAAGGGTGGATTCTCGGACATGCGTTTTCCCGTATCCATCATAAGGCGAAGACTGCCTTGTAACGTTTGTTTGTTATGATCAAGTTTTTTTAACTACAGTAGTTAGTGCAGCGAACCGAGCCGCTCGATGCGAGCGCCGGAAAGAGCCACTCAAGTGTCAGCTGTTTCATGAATTCCTTTGAAATGGAAATATGACAAACGAAAATTTCATGGTGCTCAAAGCGAGCATTCGCCACGTCTTGTACATCGTATTGTAACCAAGCTTCCCTCGCATGATACATTACAAACAAACGTTACAAGTCAATCTCCACCTTATGGGTGTATTTTTGGATGGATAAACGGAATAACTTTTTTGCTGCTTCTACGGTATAGACTTTATGAATGGACTTCGCGAGCGTTCCGTATTCAGTTGCGCTATGAATACAGATCGAAAAGTACGAAAGAGACAAAGCGAATGTGCGGCCAGTAGTTGCCTCTTTCTAGAATTCTGATTGGTCCCATGTTATTTTGACTATGTTTATAATTTCAGGCTCGTAATATATCAGTATAATCTTTGAAATTCAGTTGATATTTATTTATTAATATTCAATTAAATAAAGCTATTAAGACTTAGTTAGCCTTAGGGTTGGCCTTAGGGAGAGGCAAAGTTCGCGCCCTCACGCGCCTAGCCGCCGTAGGAGACGCCCTGGGCGTCGGGACTCCTTGGAGGATTCCCGGCCACCGTAGGCGCGGGCTTGCGGGCGGTGAGCAATGGGTAGCTCGCCCCCAATAAGGACCAGGCCCGGGTCGACGGCGCGTCGTGTTCCACGCGCGCCTCAAAGAGATGTCAGCAAAACTGACGGGGTCCGCTAGGACCGTTGCCCGCCGGGGTTGCGGGTAGTCCTAAGGGGAAACCGTGGCCCCTGGCATGGCAAGGGAAGGAACACGGGTGGGTTTTAGTCAGTAAAAGTCTGACACGCCCTCCCGCTCCGCCCAGAGCGGGAGAAGTCATTGGATGATTTCCCCCCAAAAAAAAAAAAAAAAAAGCCATGTAAGAGAAAAAATTAATTTTCCTAATTTTTGTTTCATCATATTTTTAATTAACGGTAGTACAAAGAAAAAAATAAGTGGTTTTGAAGCCAGTGTACAATAATTTCCGGTTGTAATTTTTTCAAATTGGAAAAAGGAATAGTAAAATAAGCAAACATTGCAATAAGTCGTCGGTTAGTCTGGAAGCTGACCCCAACATAGTTGGGAATAGGCTAGTCAGAAGATGATACAATAAGTCGTCTTTTTGCGTTTCTCAAGGGCAAAATTGCACACTGCGCCTTTGTCATTACATGCTTGTAGTTGTTAAAAGACAGATATTGGCCGCCAATCGCTTTCGAGTCTTTGTCGAGAGTGGCCACTTTTCTGACGCCAACGCTGTAACTCAGTCCATTCTGTCGTGTGTTCTACGGAATCTTTACTTTAAGGTGAATGAATTTATTGTTTTTCCTGGAGCAAAAACAAAGAGTGGTAATCAAATGGGGACACTGCAGGAATATTTTTCTGTAGAGTGACATTGACTTGTTTTTATCTTCGTCGACATCTATTCGTCATTGTTGGGTATGATACTAAATATATAACATATTTCTGTAACGAAACATACGTTCTAGTAAATCTGTTTGATTACCTACCCCTCTGCAAAGCAGAACTCAGCTTCAAGTAGCGCGGGACCACTTTATTTACTAACAATGATATAATTATAGTATCGAAAGTAGCATAATGTATGAAAAGCCTCATAAAATTATCAATTTAAGTGTAATAAGTTTTAAGAAAATATGTCTCTTATTCCTAATTAGGACCTGTAATTTTGTTATCAGATTTAAGTACCTACGATTAGTTTTTAATAATTAATTTTTCAATTAGCATAGTTTTGATTTTGTACTTTTAATGCAATTAACAATAGTACAAAATAATGTTATTTTTAAGAAACTAATAAAGTTTAAATATTATTATTGTATTTTTAGTAATAACAGCCTTCCTTTATTTGAGAGAGCAGTGGTGGCCCAGGGTTAAATTGTAGGTCGTACGTTTAAAATAGTTAATTGATTCAGGCGTGACTTGGCGGAAGTCCATTATAAAATACAATAGACGTAGATATATTTAGTAACTATTCTTAAAGAGTCATAAAAAAACCCTGTAAGAAATCGACACGTGTTTCACCTCTCAACGAGGCATCCTCAGGATGACGATTGACTTGTCACGATCCCGAACACGACGTGTTGCCTCGCCGAGTGCTGGACGCTGAGTGAGCAACACCGCCCGATAACCTCACTTCTAAAGGATTACTGCGCGCGTACGCTCAAACTTTGTCAGCGCCTTATTTTGCCTAAATTATTTCATCACTACTCTCAAAACGGTGAAGGAAAACATCGCGAGGGTACCGGCATGTCCTAGAACCAAAAATTGGAAGACATGTGACATCTACCAACTCGTCCTGGGTCCGCGTGGTGGATTACGGTCCTCTCCCTCTCACAGAGAGGAGGCCTGTGTCCTAGCAATGGGAATAATATTGTAGATTGATTATGCTTCCTCTCTTTTAGGACTCCTTGTCTTCAAACTATTTTAATAGAATGGTCAAACATTTGCTATAAACAACTGAATATTTTATTACACGGCTCATCCTGAAAACAATTATAAACAGTAGTATTCGTCTGCAACGAACTCGTCCGCGTAGATATTTAGAATTGTAATAATCAAAATAAATTTGAACGCAGCTAATAGCATTAGCCATCAGCGGTGACATCTGTCAAATCACTTTTCGACTTCGCGCGCTCGCGACAACGCGTAGAATTGTGTATGAAATCTTTAATTCATATTTCTAGTCATTTTTTTAATGCAATTACCTATAACAATAATTAACACACCAACATGTCCAGTTCGGACGATGATTTACACAAAGAGATTACAAGAATGAAGAAGAAATTGAAAAAACTGTCTCGCCGACGCCGGCGTCGTAGCCGCCTTATTGACTTGAAACAAAACGGCAAAGAAAAGAAAACGAGGGTACCTAAGTACTCATCTTCTTTCCAGGTAATGGAAAACTGCTTAACTCATGCATTTACTGTCCAGACAAAACCACGGAACGAGATTCTAAATGGTTACTTCGTACTTACGAAGCCATGTCTGACTAGGGCGAGCCTGACCGCCTTCCGTGCTAGTACGAGATACTTCCGCACGAAGATCAGTTTTTGATACGAGATATCAATTCTGATAAATGTCCTACTAGATTGTGCGAGACACATGATGGTGGATCACATCACAGCATGACCAAATCTTTGCTACACTTACCTACTGTAAGTGTATTGGGCTAGAGTTACAAGCAGTAAACAGTAAGTACCTAATTCAGATCCGCTTACTGAAGTAGTACCTAAATATCAGATCAACCCCTAATGAAACTTGAAACCCAGACAATACCCCAAACCGACACAATATTTTAAATGCATATAAAGTGCCGCAGAACTGCCCACTCCTGCTTGCACCAGAGCTCAATGCTGAAGTCAGGGTGGCCTTAAATGAATCAACCCCAACGGGGACGATATGCTTAGAGCCAAGCAACAGCAACTAGCCCTACATACAACATAGCCCTTACCTGTTTTGGTCAGGATATATCTGATGCCTTGAAAATGATAAGTGATGGTACAACACTTTTAGCATCAATTCATTATAAAGAAACCAATAGGTACTATAATAATATAGAATACAATTCCTGGCACCTCTCTTGGACAAGTCCTTTACAGAAATGGCTGAACCAACCATTACCAAGGAACCAATATCTATTTGGTGAAAACTTGGCCGCAAAAGATTAAAAATATTAAAGTAATTGAAAGATCTGGTTTGCAATTAAGAAAAACCAAACCTCCAATGGACAATAATCTGGGAACCTAGACTGGCCCCTCATGCCAGAAGGACACAATGCGTCAACACAATGGGCAGAAGCGTCCTCAAGTGTAGTTTCAAACAAAGAAGACGAAACAGTACCAGCCACCTAAAAAGACAGTGAAATGTACACCGATGAACTGCCCCGAGAGGGAATACAACAGGTAAAACATGCTGGTAACCTACCTAGTTACTTTAGTTGTTGGCTGATTATTATAAATGATGTGACTATCTTGATTGGGTTCAAGGCTACCATACCATTTACATCTGTACCTACCCGTTCAAACTTGAAACCATCAAATGTTTTTCTCAAACTGAGGAATTAAATATTCAGAGGTAAACCTAAATAGGGCTAATACCTTTCAAACATATTTTTAGTACCCAAACCTAATGATTAATTTAAGTAGGTTCTTTTTAATCTAAAATCCTTGAATCATTTTGTCTCCACATCTCATTTTAAGATGGAATAGGTACTTACTCCAGTACCTCAACTAGGTTGGTACTAAATTGTTTCATGACAACTGTTGATTTAAAAGAATCTTATCTTTTAGTTCCAGTAGCTGCACAAGATAGGAAATACTTGAGATTTTAATCTAAAAGAACTGTATGCACTTCCATATTTTGTTACAGCACCCAGTGCATTTACAAAATATTAAAACCTGTGAGGTCATATTTAAGGAACTTAGGTTATGTACCTAATGCTAATTTACTTAGATGACTATAATAAATGCATAGCTAACACATAATTATGTAGAATGTCAAACTCAAAAACGCCATATTTATACAAATACTTGAGTGTTTCAGTTTTATACTCAACTTTTAAAAGAGTAACTTAAATCTAAGCAAACAGTGTAAATTCCTGGAATTTATTATTAATTTCTGACATCTGACACTAAAATTACCATTTGACAAAAGAAGAAAAGATTATAAATATGATAACAGTTCATGTTGCAAAGAAAATGCATTATTAGATACCTTGCTCAACTACTTGGAACTGTAGGTAATATTGTTTTTTGACATACCAAGTTTATGAAAAGAGAAAAGTACTTAGCCTTTACTATTACAGTCTTGATGACTGTAAGGCTAAGAGAATGAGAAATAGGTAGCAATCATAAGTGCAATTTATATATCTAAATACCATTACTCTGTAATTATAGAGATGGCGTGAAGATATACACATACTTGTTACAGCTTCCCACACCAAGTCCAAAAAACACAGGCTGATAGGGAATCCAGGATCATGATACAGAATGGCACATAGCAGACTAGGCATTACAATAATTACCCAACATTTTAGAACCCCTGAAATAGATTTATTTGCTACCAGAATAAATGCAAATTGTTTAATATAAATTTTGGAAAAAAGACTTAATGGCCTTTATTATAGATGCATTCACATTAGACTGGAGCAAATTTTTCTTTCATGGTTTTCATTAATTAGGTACTAAATGTTTGGAAAAAATAAGACATTAAAAAGCTGAAAAAGGGAATCCTTGTTTCCTTGGTGGCCAGCACAGTCATAGTTCAAAAATATGAACTGTATCAAAACTAATTACATTTAATGCTAACAATGATCTTAATCTCATCTCCTTTTAGTAAACAATAGGTACAGTCTGAGCTTCCACCTTACCCTGGCCGCAAGACACTCCTCCGGATGGCGTTTCAGCTTAGACATATACCTCAAGCTTCCTTGGAAATAATGATTGGATCCTTAGCTCAAGGTACTTAAAAACTATATGATTGCTCATATAAAAAGTGGTGGGCACACTGCTGTAGTAATAATACTGATATTTTCAAAGCATAGGCTTCTGGTACTGCAAATTATTAAATATTACTAATTATAGGCTTCTGGTCAGAAGCATTTAATATAGGAAGTAACTACTCTATATTAAATACACATTGCTCAGCATTGTTCATGGTAATAAACTCTGAAATTGGGAAAGATGAGAATATAAAGCGGTTATTAAAGGGAGCTTTTAGGCAAAGACCCTCTCTTCCTAGGTACCTATACAGAAACTTGGCACCCTGCAATAGTACTAGAATTCCTGAGTAACATGCCAGTTGTTTTAAATCTTAAAGAACTGTCAAAAAGCTAGTTAGGTACTTTGTTAGGTCTCTGTAGTGCCCACAGAGTTCAGACATTGGCATCAATTAAAATGAAAGACATACATTTTACATCTTACTGTGTTGTCATTAAAATATCTGATGTTCTAAAAACATCTATCAAAACTAAAACAAACACTTTATGCTTACCATACTTTGAAAACTATACAGTGTGCCTTAAAAACCTTAAAATGATACATGCAAAGTACTAAGGAAGCTCGAGGAGATATAACTTACCTGGTAATTACCACTAAAAAACCTTAAACTAGCTACTGCCACTACAGTAAGCCGTTGGAAGGAAGTCCTCACTGTGAGTGGCATTGATACCAGTCCCCGCAGTACCAGACATGCGTCTACTTCGAAGGCCAAATCTGCAGGTATGTCTATTGAGATTACTAAGAAGACTGCAGGCTGGTCCAATAGATCAGCTATCATTGCCAAATATAATAATCTACCTATTGTAAATGACAGAGCTGACCTTGTTTTTGCATCCATACCATCTAGATTAAGCACTAACAAAATACTGCAAGCAATGTAATAAAAGCCAGTCATTTATTACATTTATTGTAGTATTTCACAAAATACCAATTTTTGTTAATTTATTTGATAATGATAAAGACTGATCAAGATTTAATTATTTAATTAAGTAATACAAATTATTACAAATAATTAATTTTGAATTTGAAAAAGATTTTATTAGTTCTATCTAGTACCTAAAGGGTATTATTCATTATTATATTCTTAGTTTTTACCTACTAGTTAATAGTAATTAATTCGTAGTAACACCTGAAGGGCACAAATTATTACAAGATTTGATTGTAAGGACATTGCTTAATACCAATTCCTTAGTAGGTACCTACCTGAAGCCAAAAGGGTACCTTCTATTCATACTATGTTTTAAAATCGATCAATAGTTGTAACACTTGACCTGACCTAAAGGTCACATATTATTTTGTTTGATTGAACATAAGTAAGCACCGAATGGTCTGTTATGTTATTGTAAATTGTTGCTTCTGGTTTTACTTGTAGTAAAATATAAGGAACTGTGGAGTAGGTATAATTGAATTTAATATTTCATGATTTTCTTATTCATACACAATTTTAGATATTGCCATTAGTTGTCTCTGAACATCTACTGTTTATAATTGTTTTCAGGATGAGCCGTGTAATAAAATTATGAAATCAGACTAACTTACCTTAAGTGACGTCTGATGGTAATTTTATGAACGGCTCATCCTGAAAACAATTAGTTCCCTCCCTGTCTAATACCAAGTATCACCCACCCGTTAAATAACGCTTAATGGCAACTAGTGAATAGGGAAGGTGCGTGTTTACGCAACCAGGTTTTTACACCAGGCATTTACTTGCAAGTACGCCGACCAAGGGCCGACCCAAAATACTCGCAAGACTTCAAAGTATTTTGCTCAGTCGACGCTCGACACGATTTTGTTCTTTATTTATATTTAGTTACGGATTAATGTTTTATGCAAGCATTCTTAATTTAAAGGTTTGAAAGTATAATTTTATACACGCGATTATGCTCTTTATGTATATGAAGTTACGGATCAATGTCCTATGCAAGTATTTTTCCACCAAAGCTTGGTTGAAAGTTGGACGTATCCTTTTTTGCATACGCAATTGCAATCCTTATTTGTATAAGGATCTATTTACCACAAAAAAAAAAAAAAAAAAAAAAAAAAAAAAATCGAGCCTTGATTTTTGGCGCTGGTGTCTACAACCCATGTCTACTAGTGAACAAAGATGCACTGTATTGTGACTCTAAAGAAAGTGATTTGACAGATGTCACCGCTGATGGCTAATGCTATTAGCTGCGTTCAAATTTATTTTGATTATTACAATTCTAAATATCTACGCGGACGAGTTCGTTGCAGACGAATACTACTGTTTATAATTGTTTTCAGGATGAGCCGTTCATAAAATTACCATCAGACGTCACTTAAGGTAAGTTAGTCTGATTTCATAATTAGACTTCAATCTAAAATACACTCCCAGGCTCCTAAATCAAGCCACCGTGTTTTTTAAAGGGTATTTTTATGCTGCACCGGTCGAGTAAAAAATCGACAATCGAACTAGGAAAAGCCAAGTCGTTTACTGACGTTTAGTTTTTTATGGTTATAATAGCAAAATCAACTGCAAAAATTATCGTTGGCCGTCATTGATTCTAGAATTTATAATTAATTTACTCAGTTTGAATTTCCACGCATTCTTTGAGAAAAGTACTATATACCTAAGCCTTGGTCGCAGCCAGGTATTTGATGAACACACGTATGAATGCCTCGGCTTCGCCTCGGCCCACATTTCCAAGATCATCCATCGATGCCCGAGTTGCAGGCCGCGACAGTAATATACTATTATTGGCATATAGAAAGGCTAAACTGTACAGGAATTTAAAGCTGACAAATTGTATATTAATTGACCTTGTAATAGCTTGACGTAATTGTGAAATAATAAATGAATATACAAAAACTATTATGAGCTTACCTATAATATGACTAAAATGAATGTACGAATTGATAATAATGATTTATTTTAAATAAAATGTAATACATTACCGATTAACATCACCATTTAATTTTGACATAACTATAATTTCCCAATTCAAGTAATAATAATGTATAATGCATGCTAATTTTTGAGATGATAAGGGCAGGCGAATGATAATATTGCAATGCTTGTAAAAGGCTGCTAAGTCATAAGTACTAACATAACATAACACCAAAATTGTACACTTAGTTCGCAATAAACGTTTTGACTTTGACTTTGACTTTGAACGTTTAGTATAATTAATACTGTGTCATGAAATTTGAATGCATGCCTACTTTGTAATTTAAGAATTTGATATGAAACATTTGCAGTGGCCTTAAGGGTGCATGTCTTAATACTGTGTCATGAAATTTTAATGCATGCCTACTAACCAGTGTTTACATGCTAGCAAATTAATAAATAATCGTCGGCGTGGGGACACTAGCCTTTTTTACCCGACTACGGCGAAGCAAAAAGGAGGGTTATGATTTTGACCGGTATGTATGTATGTATGTATGTATGTATGTATGTATGTTCATTTGTTCCCTCATAACTTCTAAACTACTCGTCATAGTTTGACAAATGGGGTATCGTTGGAAGCGTCTCGGTCGTCCGATGGTTATAGGCTATGTGACGTCACATTAAATTGAATATGGCGCCCTCTAGAGGACAAAAAGTCATGAGCTAAAAAAAAAAGTTTTTTTAATGGGGTTGTGTTGGGTATCAAATGAAAGGGCTTAATTAGCACATTTCAAATATATATATATTATAACCCTAAAATAATTTAAATAACAAAAAAAGTACCTAATAAAAACTAAAACTCAACTACGGCGAAAGAAATGGGGTACCGTTGGAAGCGTCTCGGTAGTCCGATGGTTATAGGCTATGTGACGTCACATTAAATTGAATATGGCGCCATCTAAAGGACAAAAGTCATGAACTAAAAAAAAAAGTTTTTTTAATGGTGTCATGTTGGGTATCAAATGAAAGGGCTTAAGTAGCACATTTCAAAAATATATATATTATAACCCCAAAATAAATTAAATAAAAATAAAAGTAATAAAAACTAAAACCCAACTACGGCAAAAGTCAACTAAAAAGGTATAAACAAGTCATCTCAGACAGACAAATTCAAAATCCGGAGTCACACGTAATCTATTCGATTTATCCCCTAACACGTGTGACTCCGGATTTTGAATTTGTCTGTCTGAGATGACTTGTTTATACCTTTTTAGTTGACTTTTGCCGTAGTTGGGTTTTAGTTTTTATTACTTTTATTTTTATTTTTTTTTTAGGTTTGAAATCATCAACTAATAAAAGTTTAATATTTTTTAGCTTCAACCTTTCAAGTTTGCATAAAAGCCGGCTGTCGCTGAAAACCAGCGCTGAGGTTCTATCCCGCATAGGGTCGCAGCATTATGCTGAGCGATGCCGTTTTACGTGGATGTGACGCATATTTTCCCCCAAAATGTTCTTTTTTGTTTTGAGTTTTTTCTTTGCGTCATGTTTACCGCAAATAAACATATATTTTTTCTTTTTCTTTTTTTTACCTATTAGTCGAGGAAAAGGAGTTCTCTCCTAGAGCCGCGCTGCCGCGACGCCGCGCCGGACCTCCCTGGGGGCCTACCACAAGCTCTTAAAGCAGTATTATTACAATCTTACTTTGACTTTTCGTACCATGACGTCCTTAAAATAAGCTTATTATGATATTGAATTAATGTTGTTTTCTTAGCGGTTTCGGTGACGTCACCTCTAAAACTTCATTCAATTCGTACCACGAAGTGTCTTTTGACAGCTAGCAGGAATGTTTTTACGTCAAATTTGGCCATCATAAAAAAAGTTCCTCGGACTCGACGGAAATATTATTATTTTGCAAATTTATAATTAAGAAATCATTATCGTGTCCTTTAAAGTAAGTCAAATGTATTTATTTACGTAAACTTGCCGAATGAATTGTGTACCTAGTGATTTTAGTCCATGGGTAATTCATTTCGTGTTTGATTGTAGATGACAAATATGTATACGAAATGTTTTGTAAAAAACGCAGAAGCCAACAGTACAAGAAAGCGGCGTCGTATGCAGCTACGTCAGGAAGCAACCCCTTCAATTTTATTTCAAAACACTAATCACTGAGTCTGACCATACATATTGTTTTGAACTACAGACAAAAAACAAGGAACATTACAGAAAAAATGTTTCTTTGTTTTAAAACTTATTCACTGAGTAACCGTGTTTAACCTTACCTTGATTCCATGTCGACTTTGTAGCCAGTTAAATCTTATTCCATTATAATAAAATAAGTTCAACCACTTAGGCCTAAGTTCACCAACATTTAATTCAACTGTTTAGATATTTAATCAGTTCTATATTTAAAATTTCCTTAGAAAATTTGACATAAACCAACTGTTTAATACCTAACCGGTGGTTTGAATGTTGGTGAACACAAGCCTTAGAGTATAGCACTTGAAAACAAAAAATATCACTACATCGAGTTTCAAATTTCATTCTGCTATAAACACATTTTGTTCCGAATCATATAATGTCACAACCTCGTCACAACTTAGTCATAGCTTATTTTTAATTGTTTCAATTGTTTTTCTCAGTTTGCAAAGCAAAATCTTTAATATTTGCGTTCATTTCATGGAAATTACTCATAAAAATTAGATTGTAATGCAAAGTAACATTTTTTAAATAAAAAAATATAATATTTAGCTTCAAGACTTATTTCGACGTACTTCGTAATAGCGATTCGGACCAACGTGTGAAAGGGACAGCGCTATACAGTTCGTATAGCGTTGTTTCTCTTCGACTATCAGCAGGGAATAGACAAATCTTACAAATTGTTCATTCTTTCCCAGCACTAAGCAGGAATAAAACAATATTGAATGATGAAGGTCATGGTACGAATAGGAGTAATGATAATGTAAGCTTGAAACAAAACTCTCTTGAAATAAGATTGTTTCGTAAAAGATTGTGGTAAGCCCCCTGATCAGTGTTATGTAATACACGGATAAAATGGCAGGGGTGACTTGCATGCTCAATAATGGGCCCCCGAAAACGATCGCTATAGCACATAGTGACGTAGGGACAAGGGGGCAACACTTCCTGAGGTGCTTGAGGAGTGTTATTATATTTTATTTAAAGAAATCATTTCGCTCAATTTGTACTTTTCTTATGTTTTTCTCAAATCACCGATTTAATTAATTACCCATTGTGTGAGTTCCAAAGGAAAAATCGACCAGCGGAATGCGTAAATAATAATATAATATGGATTGAATATTTCTAAGTGTTTAGCCGTGCTGTCAGTAAATTTAGATGTAAATGGTGTCTAAACATAAGATTTTGGAATGGCGTAAATACAATTACATCGGTGCTAGTGCACCTATATAAATATGCACAAAAATACTAACTAGTTTTAACTCACGAACTCACTGAAGGCCAGAATAGCAGATAATGTGTCTGTGCCGTTTTTTCGACGAATGACGAAACGTATGCAAACGTATACTTTAACGTTTTTAATAAGAAATTCTCTTGGAGTCCAAGTAAAAGCGATAATTACGAAAGTAGTCAAACATTCTCTTTCAGTGCTTGTTAACGCTTTAACCGAATTAGATATAAATTTATTAAATTTCTCAGTATTAGCCCGGAGTATGTATTTGTGCCCGGTTGATGGCAATAGGCTCGCACCCTATTACATGGCACTTAAACATAACTGGCGAAATGTGGGTGTACTATAGGTAGTTACACCCCTGCCCAACCCTTCGGGGAAACAAGGCGTGATATTATGTTATATTTATTTATGATCATATATTTCGCTATTGAACGTTGTTCTGGTCTGCACGCAGAGCTTGCCTCCACTGTTAACCACCATTCCTGCAGACATTACGGTGCGTGATAACTGATAACTTTGTGTTTTTTCTATGTTTATTAATTTTCTAACTAAACTCTAACTAAACTAAAAGCTTAGAACAAAGAATAATATCCTAATACTAACTAATATTAAAAATGCGAAAGTGAGTTTCATTGTTTATTTATTTGTAACACTTTCACGTTAAAATGGCAGAACAGCAGTGCTATTCTGTAACCATCTCACCGTGAAAACTTAGGTGAGATGAGCTGTCAGTCCACCCGATACTAGGAATTGACACTATTGGCAGCTTGCACTTCACGCTCACTTCACTTAAGTTTTCACGGTGAGATTTTTACAGGATAGGACGGCCAGATTTGGATGCATAAGCATTCGTCACAATATTAAAAATACTGGAATAATGTAATGCTGCTGTAAGTGGAACCATACCCTAAGTAACATAAAACAAGACACATTTTTATTTAATATTCATAATTTGCTATTACTTCATGTGAGCTCTTTACTATTGTGTGGCTTCACTTTAACATATTATTTAATTATGATTTCTGCAAATCCTGCAGAAACGGACAATGGATCATTTTGGGATTTCAATGGAAAATGTAAGTACATTTAAATGCTATTAGATGACCCGGTGAACTTCATAACACATGAGACAAAATTTAGATTTTTTATATTTTTCGTCTGTTCCTTCGGGTTTTTCGTAATTTTCTTTTTCCTAAACTACCCCAGTATTGAGGCGAACAAAACAAAAAAAAAGTATTCAAATCGTTCGAACCATTTTCGAGTTTTTGCTAGTCTAACTAACGGCAATTTTATTGATTTTCAATTCAATCAATCTGCCGACTATGTTGGGGTCGGCTTCCAGTCTACCCGAACTGGTCTGGTTAGACTGGAAGCTGACCTCATCATAATGCGTCGTATGCACGCTAGGCTGATGGATGGTTTCGTAATTATGGAGAGTTAAAAACAGTATACGCTTAGGTTCTAATAGGATAGATAGTAATATCATGCTAGGTAGTAGTACTATCATACTAATCCCGATGCATGTTTATGAGGTCTTGGAAGCAAAAGTCAAGGCTTCATCATTTTTATGTAAAAATGAACTCTACGCATTTAATTAGTATTTATTTATGCGTATTAAATAAACACAAAGGGCACGTGGACTTCTCCTGTTGTGCGAAAACACTCTTTTACATGATATTTAATTTGAATCTTTTTTATTAAATTGTAAATACATTTATCAAATCTTCCATCTTTACATACCGAGACTCCTCCGTGCTTCGGAAAGCACGTTAAGCCGTTGGTCCCGGCTGTCATTCGTGGATCTTTGACAGTCGTTACGATTCGCCCGAAAGTCTGACTACCAGTCTTACCAAGGGGTATCGTATTACCCAGTTACTGGGTTGTGGAGGTCAGATAGGCAGTCGCTCCATGTAAAATACTGGTATTCAGCTGCATCCGGTTAGACTGGAAGCCGACCCCAACATGATTGGGAAAAGGCTAGGCAGAATGAAATACATTTATCAAATCTTATACATTACGACATGTATAAGATTTGATAAATTTATTTACAATTTGATAATTTGAATTTCCGGAAATCATAAAGATTGAGTAATGTTTTCACCATTGTTTAGTTATCCGTGTTTTTTGGAATATCCCTATGGGTTTCACGAAAATAATTCGAATTATCAATATAATCATCCTACGAGATATACAATCTAACACTAAATTAAATGATTAACTGTACAAACAAAAGAACACTTGCGTCGAAGTACTCGTCCGCATCGCTGTCATCCGGAAACGTGCCCAGAAACTCTTTTACTACTGTTTATGTCCCATCTTCTTTCACTTGAGCTGGAGCACGATGTTTTTCCCTCCCATTCTCTTCTCTCAACCGCCATCCATTAACTCCCTTTTCATTCAAAATAAAAAATCAATAGTGGTTTATTCAAACTAGGCTGAGAATCAGCGCTTTTCGAACGACAAAATTACATAAGACAGTCCCCCAAAACGCCCACCCTTCACCACTTCCTAGTGCTTTAGCTGGGAAGAAAACTGGCGTAACAAACTTCCCAACAGCAAAACTGTCTGTTCAGTTAAGTAGATAAATAATAGAGTCTATACAATAGTATGCAAAATCATTTACACAAAACATACATTAAATTATACACCCGAATTTCATTCTTATCAACTCTTACACAGTCCATCCATCTTTTTATTTGTCTAGCTCATCCCCTCCATCCATCAAAATTTATATTCATCATCCTCTTAGATCTAAACGCTTCGTCATAAATTTAAAAAAAATCTTTTAATTTTTCAGTGGATTTCGTTGACCAATGGTTCCTGATGTCTTCCCCTATTCCTATGGCAGCCATAACTATAACCTATATTCTATTTGTACTGAAAATAGGATCTGACTATATGAAAACGCGCCAGCCTTACGCCTTGAAAAATGTTATGGTCCTGTACAATATTATACAAGTGTTAATATCATCTTATTTGTTTTATTTGGTAAGCATTTTTGTGGTTTTAAGGCTCGTTCACACCGGCGCGACTTGTCGCGCGACGCGACACCGGCAATTGTTCAATCGTGAAGTTTTATTAGAAATTGTATTGTTAAAGTCGCGTCGCGCGACAAGTCGCGCCGGTGTGAACGAGCCTTTATCTCTGATAGAGAAGACTTAGAATATAAAATATATAGCCGTAATTAGTGTTGATCGTCATTTTTTTTAAAACGATGCCTCACTTGTTGGTCTGCTCAGCCTCCCGCACCCACCATGCTGTGTGCTACAGTTTTAAGCTCTATTCACACTTCCGGGTCGTGACTTTTTGTGGATCTATGATCATTGTATGTGTACGTCAGAACATGCTTCGCACTACTAAGGCCCAGATCCGGATGCGGAACATGTGGAAACAATTTCTAAAGAACTGTGTCCAAATAAACATTATTCTTTCTTTCTTTTAATTTCATACGAAATGCTTGCAAGACGCAAGGAATCTTTTTCCCGTCTCTGATAAAATACTGAACTCAGAAACCAAATACGCCGACCCTGATATGCATAGAAACAGCCGTCCAAATAATCGCCATTATTAAGGTTATTAAAGGCCTATAAGTCGTCAAATTGCTTAGCAAGATCCGCCGTTATATCGAACCTGCTGCAGCATTAATTTTGAAATTAATGTATGTTAAAGTTGAGGATTAATGTTAGCGAATATGTTAGCCGAAAACACGATTTCATAAAAATTTCTCGATAGAAAAAAAAAACAAAGTCAACCAAACCGAACAATAAACCGCTAACATGAAACTTGGCACACTAACTGAACTAACTATAAAGCAGCGACTATGTTTTTTTATTTTTTATTACCATTATTTTCGCCGTAAAAAGTAATTACCTAAACTTTTGCCGATTTGGAGCCGCATCCATCTCGCTCGCACTCAGCCCGCGAGTAGTATGGTGCGAGCGAGATAAAAACCTGAGGTTGTGAGGGCTCTTAAAACAAAACCGCTTTCTTTCTCTTGCAGGGTACCCGATTGATGCTGCCTAACGGTTTTGTGAGCAAGACTTGCCTCTTGGAAAAGGAAGAAACAAGACTTAGTGTAATAATTCTATTTTGTTATCCTTAAAAAAAAATCATCATGAGGAGCTCGTGCCTAAGTAATAACAGCACCATGGGTTGATCGATCAGGTTAAGCTACGCTTGCCGGGATGTCCGTGGATGGGTGACTATCTTTACATACCGATACTCCTCCGTGCCTCGGAAAGCACTATGCCGTTGGTCCCGGCTGTCATTCGTGGGTCTTCGACAGTCGTTTGGGGTCGTCAGAAGCTCGAAACTCGGACAACCAGTCTTACGAAGGGGTATCTTACTACCCAATTACTGGTTTGTGGAGTTCAGATTGGCAATCGTTCCATGTAAATTACTGGTATTCAGCTGCATCCGCTTAAACTGGAAGCCGACCCCAACATAGTTGTGAAAGGCAGGTTGTGTCTCAGCGTCCAGCGCTCGGCGTGGCAACACGTCGTGTTCGTGTTCGTGACAAGTCAATCGTCATCCTGAGGATGCCTCGTTGAGAGGTGAAACACGTGTCGATTTCTTACAAGGTTTAGCGGATATTAAATATATCTACGTCTATTGTATTTTATAATTAATTTCCGCCTAGTCACGAGTCAAGTTACTATCTAAATACAATTTTTTTTTTTCATAATCCATGGAAGTGAGTGAAGTGATAATACCTACCAATGCGTTGCATGAATGAACTTTGTGTTAACCTATTTCCAGATGTCAACCTTGATGTACTACTACTTTCTGGCAAAAGTAAGTGAACTCTTGGACACCGTATTCTTCATCCTAAGGAAGAAAGACAAACAGATCACCTTCCTTCATGTCTACCACCACGCGATGATGGTACTCACCAGCTGGTCCATCTTGAAATATGAACCGACGTACACAACTATATTTATCCGGACTATCAATTCGTTCGTTCACGTGATCATGTATGCTTACTACGGACTGTCTTCAATCCCAAGTTTGACGAAGTATTTGTGGTGGAAAAAGTATATTACTAGGTTGCAATTGGTGAGTTGACGAAAATTTCTTTAATTTAACTAGGTAGATACTGGTGCCGATTCCCTTGTTCACAAACTAAACTAAATTTAAGTTCAGTGCATCTTGTTCTTTCTATTTCATTAAGAAAAGGACAGAAGATACATTTTAGTTTAGTCCTGTCAAATCTGTCACTACTCCATACAAGTTTAGACGTGATTAAAAATTTGCCTACTAAAATTACATCAATTTACGTCAGGTGCTGATTAATTTGACAGGACTAAACTAAAATATATCTTCTGTCCTTTTCTAAATGAAATAGAAAGAAAAAGATGCACTGAACTTAAATTCAGTTTAGTTTGTGAACAAGGGAATCGGCACCATTTACGTTACTGAATCGACGTTAGTAGTACAATAAAACTAAAAGTTTGGAAGGTTATATAGCAAAGGCAATGCTTGGTGGTGGTCTATGTCCAGCACTGGAGGTCTTCCGGTTAAATGTTGATTACATGAAACAGTGGAGTAGGTAATGAACCCAACGTTTCTCCTTCAACAGTTACCAAATCTTTGATCTGTGAATGTATAGCGCCTCATGCTATAACAACTTCAATACTCTCGTTAAAGCATCTCATCAATCTTTTCTGTTTTTCAGGGACAATTTACGCTGATCCTGATACATTTCGTGATGACGTACACAACCTCAGAATGTACTCCATCATACACCGTCTGTTTAACAATCACAATCAATACAACCTTATTCATCTTCCTATTTGGAAAATTTTACATGGAATCATATTCTAAGAAAGAAAATATAAAAAACGCCAAGTGCAAAAGGTAACCAAACTGTAATAAAATCTGGTGTAGATAAAGTAAAAAATAAAGTTAAAACGAAAAATGCAGGCAATGGTTATAGTAAAAGTAATAAAACAAGTAAACTTACACCAATATTATCCGACAAAAAAAAATGTATTTAACAAACACACATAAGCTTTTATTCAAATTACAATTTTACGAAAAATAATCTGAACTCCCAAATAATAAACTAAATTTCCAACAAAAAATACTAAACTTCCGGCAAAAAAACTAAACTTCCGACAACATAGGTTAAAGTAATCGTTTTCTGAGGCTGTATAGAAACCAGCTTCGGCTTGCTGGCCGGCCTCGCCAGCCAGCCTCAGCCGCGGCGGCGAGCGTTAATACTATCTGCGACGATAAACTCACGTGGAACCGCCGCGCCGGAGCCCTGCAGCGCCGAAGCCATGACAGAAAAAATGCCTGCTGCATGTTGCATACTCGCTTGCATGCTGCATGCTTTTGTTTGCTTGCATTTCTGAGATAATGATAGTTCTGCCTTTTAATGAATATCGATATGAAATGTATGCCAAAAGACGATTCTGAATTACAAAATTATGAGCTTTAAATGTATGATAAATGAGTATTTGCCAAACGATTCTCTGCAAAATGTAGTTTATGCATATCTGTTATGCAAAAATAATATTATTACAAGCACATTTTAATATAGAGTATCTATGGAATCACCTATACAAGTATTTTTGTAATGTCACAATAGTATAAATCAAGCACCACAGTTTATAAAATGTGTAAGGTTAATTCTAAATTACGATTAAAATGTCTAACTATAGTTTTCGGTAAAGCATAATTTAAGCTGATTAAAAAAATATTACGTCAGCAAATGTTGTATATTTTTTTTGGAAATTTCAGTATTTTATTCGGTCGTTTCTTTATTCGCATATAAGTTGCCGGAAGATTAGTATTATAAGCAGCAAATTTCATATTTTGAGTATGTTCATATTTAAAAAAAAAGGGAACTTTTATTACTACCCTTTCATTAATAGAAATAAATTAATTTATGGAAACAAATAAATTATTTTACATCGAAAAAGGATTTTATTTTACATTTAAATTCAATCATAGATTATAAGTACTATAATAATAAAACTACATAAACTCACGCCTTCTTCCCATGAGTTTTTTTTTGGTAGAATTGCAGCATTCGTTAGCAGAATTCTGAATAGCGCCACCTGCTACCATCCTTACATACTTCTTTTACTTCGTATAAAGTTAGTTTATAGTTTATTACACGCACGCTGGTTGCGAGTACTACGCACCTGACCTTTCTGAACAACATCATCACTAGGAAGAAAAGACGTTTAAAGAGTACGTATCTTGTGATAAGAAGAGATTCCGTAAACCCAAAAAACTTAGTTCAACAAGATTCCATGGGATTAACGTTCGAATGCAATATTTTTTTGGAATCACACCGTACTAAAATAATAAACATAAAGATGCCAACTGAGAGAGATCAAACAACACACAACACTGTTATCAAATGGGACAGGGGCAGGAGAATACATTGTCAAAGACGGTACGGTTGACATCTGTTGGGCATAGCACCGACCAAGTGAATCAATCCGACATATTATTGTTTCCGGTTGTTTTCTTATTACTAATGGCGAGTACTTCCACAGACACAATCCAGTGGCTTGGGATTATCCATCAGCAACTTGCCTTGTAGTACAACCTTGTGGAGTACGAAGTACGGGTACTGGTATGTGCCTGACCCAATTCTCGAGAATGGTCACGCCACATTGTAGGGATCGATCTATTATCACTGACAGGACTATTTTAGCCAAGAAGTCTGATATCGTGATGATAGATCGACGAGAGCGCCGTGCAATGAATATTGATATCGCTGTCCGTCATGAAAGGAATCTCAGGAATGCTGACGAAGATAAAAAAACCACCACCTTGACTTAGCACACGAGATTGTTGATATATGGGCGTGGACACTGCAATCATTGTACCGATAATCGTTAAGGTTAATGGCCTAATAGCGGAGGGTGTCGACCACCTCAGGAGGCTCTCATTGCGCGGCTGATGCACATATAGTGCGAAGGTTCATCTCTCTAGAGCCCTTATCACTGGCAGCTTGGACACTGTTCCTTATGCCGATGGGCACTTTTTTTGTTTTAATAAAAATATTTGAAAATGTAAACAATACGTATTCAAAATGAAATAATGAAATAAATAATGACTAAATAAATAAAACTAAATACTCGTCAATAAACTAATTAATAGCATGCTTATTAGCCAGGCCCATCAACGAGTTCGAGCCGTCAACTAGCGCAACCTTAAAACCAGTGTTCTTTGGACTTTTCGAAAACTCAAAAAAGCTATTTTTGGAACTAAAACCAATTCATACCTACGGCGTATTTAAACAGAAGCAATAACAATGATGAATCTATAATAAGGAATAGACTGTAAAAGACTACGTCACAGGTCAAGAACATATTATATTGTATTGTACAAATCTTTTCAACACACTTTCTCGTAAAGTGGCTGACCTCAAGCGATGCGGCCATTTTCGCGAATTTGCCTAATGTGACACGCCCCTTTTGAGTGGTCCCGTGATATATCGATATATCGATATCGATCCCGCGGGGCCACTTGAGATTAAAATGATGATATCTCTAAACTTTTATACCGGAGCTGTTAATAAAATTTATATCGTTGGAATCGTCATGAAATAAGCTAACACATTGAAAATGAATAATTACAGTTTTGCCTGGTAATACAATCTTAATTTTAGTGCGAAGAACACGGGCGAAGGGTCTTTTTTCCTATCCACCCGCAATTTTTTTTTTTTTTATGGTTTATTTTTTTCTCATTTAGATAGGTACGCTATTTTATTTAAATCAATTAAAAAAAACCACACCCCCCCGATACATTTTTGTTAAAAAATAAATTGAACAATAATACACAACTTTATGATGTCAGCCGCGCCGCACACGGAGTAAACAATAAATTACTACTTACATGTTTTTTTTTCCGCGAACGCTTGAACAAAAGAGCATGGGATACTACTTTGTCCCCATGCTTATCGCCAACAGCAGTTTCAAGAGCTCAAACAACTCATAAAATTGTTTATTTATTAATATCGAAATACACACCGCACACGCGCGCATATTACTAAACGCAAAACCAACTTATCTCAAACGAACACTTAAAGTTGAACACTCGTTGCATTTCTTTCAAATCTAAATGCAAATTCCACTTTATGATGATATTTACTAATGATAAAACACAACACAAAGGCACAAAACCTAAAAATAATAGCATAATTAATAAAAAACAAAATGTAAATAGACGCGTCCGCCATCTTTGAAGCGAGAAAAAAGTTCACTAACAAAGAATGAATATTTCAGCTCGAATATGGTTCAAGGGTTCAATATGAACGATAATACAGGATGCGGATGTCATTCTTAATAGTTTTTAAAATCTTTAGCTTCAAAACTACAGATTATTAATACTTACTAACGTAAAAATAAACCGCTTGAACCGCTTTTAGGTTCAAAAGGAACTTTAACCAAAAAAAAAAACACCATATAAAAAAAATTGGCTATATAGTTAAAAGTTAAGTGGTAAGTTAAGTGTTTGTGAAGTTAAGTTGGTGTGTAAAGGAAAGGGAGGCCTTTGCCCTGCAGTGGGACAATACAGGCTGTTTTTTTATGTCCATTTCTTGTCCAAGGAGCATTTTCAAACCTTAAAACTGTTCTATCTATACAGGAATTTTGATGTTTGTATTGTTATTTGCTAATATTCTCATTTTATTTTTAACCTAGTTATGTTCATATTATATATTTCTAGGAATACCATGAACAGAACACCTTCAATATCGTAACGTCGCACAATGGGGCCAAAATCGACGCTATTTTGGCCCCATTGTGCGACGTTGAAAAGTTTTTAAAAGAAGCTCCGGATAATAAGTACATGGCAACAAAGGTCAGTTGAACTTTATAAATCTAAATGTATCATTTATACAATTACGTAAGTAATAAATTCTTACAAGTCTGTTTATTTCTTCGCAAATGTGTTGAAAAACGTCGTATGAAACGCGAGTGCGTTGAACACTCTCGGCTACCTTATCGCGCTCGCCTGTGGCTCGCGCGGATAATAACGTCTGGAGAGTAATGACCAACACCGCACATTTGTATTATAATGCACTAATATCTATGTCGTAGGGAGGTTTGATAAAGGCTTGTTCACACCGGCGCGACTTGTCGCGCGACGCGACTTTAACAATACAATTTCTAATAAAACTTCACGATTGAACAATTGCCGGTGTCGCGTCGCGCGACAAGTCGCGCCGGTGTGAACGAGCCTTTAATCGAATTTTGCGAAAACACGGATAATTAGAAAATAGTGAAAACATTTCTCAACGTTTAAGGCGCTCCAACCGGCCAATGAGCGTTCTTAATTCATAAGGAAAATAATAAAGCTTCCGAAAAAAAATAATTAACTTCCAGCGATCTGTCGTTGACTGTAATACTAACTAAGCTGTGTTAAAATGAATTTCCGAAAAAATTACTAAACTTCCGAAAAAAAAAACTAAACTTCCGTAAACATAAGTGCTGCTAAAGTGGCCCGCGCTTTGGCTCTTCGTGCGTACTTCGGGTGATGTTGTCTTAAAAAGTCAATATGTTGTGGTACAAAAGTTAGTGAAAGAAACGAATTGCTGCAAAACCGACTCCACGTAGTCTTGTCTCCGGAAGGGCGAGGCGGCCCGCGAGTTGAGGAGCAGTTTGTTTTCAACGCTTGCCGCCGCAGCTTCGGCGGTAAGCGTTAAAACCAACTGCGACGATAAGATCACGTAGCGCATCCTGACTTACGTTCTACATGCTTTTGTTTGCTTGCAGTTCTGAGATATGATAGTTCTGCCTTTTAATGAATATCGATATGAAATGTAATTTTATAGAATATCGATATGAAATGTAATATCGATATGAAATTAAATTAAATTTTATTCGGAAGCTTTATTATTTCCCTTTCGTACTAGCCAACGTTTCGTTTCGCAATATCATGTTTTGTACAAACCCCTTCTTTTTCCAGTAATATTGAGAAATGTTCTTTCAATGGTTTGCTCCATTAGCTTGCAGGAGACAGCTTGTTCGGACGGTTACCACCGCACGGCATTTTTTTCATCTCCCGAATATCAACGTATGTATTTTTTTACTTTGCCTTCTTTTTTTATATTCAAATTGTGTAAGACTGTTTTGAACTTCAATTTTTTTTTTTTTTTTTTTTTAATTGTTAAAAAAGGTTGTTTGTTCATCTGAAAAATAGATTAATAAAATCTCACATCAAACTCTTTACATTTTCGAAACCGCTGCCGCTTATTCTGGCACCACACCCTACTCAAAATACCAAATTGAAACACTGCTGCAAAGTGTATATAAATTGCGGGTATAGTATCGATCCGATAAGAAGTGTATTGCTCTTCTTTAAGTGAAGCAAAATGGAAGTCAATAATGAAATTTCAATGGATGGAAAAAGTGGAATCCAAGAATTACCAGTATCGTTTTATGAGAACAGTGAGTTATTTTTATTTTATTTATTATGAATCCTTACTGCTTTAAGGAATCGTTACGGAACGGCGTATAAAGTCGTAGAAAAAACGTGTCTGCTGACTAGCTTCCATAGTGATCCATACAACCCTGAAGACCGTGCCTATACACACGAAGAATAAACCGCGCTGTAGAAAAAACATATGACCCCCGTCAGGAACAAAGTTCCTTCTCACACATGATTTAAAACAAAATCATAATTTTCTCAGCCACGGTCTTGGATTTACATTTCACCTCACTATCGACTTTAGCACCCTCAAAAACTATGAAAACGTCACGTATGACGAAAAATTGTAAATTTTCGCAGCCGCCCTCCTTCACCCCTCTATCTCTCTTTAAAATTACCAAAGATAAGAGCTATCTTAGGTAATTTTAAAACTTATTTAACGATCATGAATAGTAGATATTAATAATATTTCGTTCATTTATTTTTTATACTTATTTTAAATATTTCTTAAAAAAATATTGGCTTAATAATAATATTGGCTTAATAATACATTATTAATATTAATATATTATTAATTTATTTTATTATTAATAATATTATTATTAATATCTACTCTGCGATCATTGTGCCAATAGTCGTGACAGCCAATGGCCTAATAGCCAAGAGCCTCGACCAACACCTGAGGAGGCTCTCGTTGGGTAGCTGGATCAAGGGCTTGATTCAGAAAGCGGTACTTTTGGACACGGCTCGCATTGTCAGGAGGTTTCTCTCTCTGGAGCCCTGACCACCGGTAGCTTGGACCCTGTTCCCGATACCGGTGGGCTACTATTTTTTATACTAATTTAAATGTTTTTATAGTCTAATATTTAAAAATGTAAAATATATGTATATTAATTAAATAAAGGAAATTATTAATATTAATAGAACACTAAGGGGATGAATCGGGCGCTTTAATAAATCCCGAGCGTAACCGAGTGTAATAGGCAGGTAGGTTAGTAAATAGGAAGGTAAGTTAGGTACGAGTTTCCTGTATGCACGTGTTTTTGTGACAAATAAACCTATTTTTCTTTATTTCTTTCTTACTATAATTTATATTAATTCTTATGTACTTATTAAAAGTTTCTTAGATTTGATTGACACATATAATTGTAATAACGTATACCTAACGAAGGTTCCCATTATATAAGGTGCTATAAAAATATCTGCCACGGCTGCAATGGGAGATAGTATTGTGTTTATAGATTACAATAGTAAAGATAAATTATTGATCATGTGTCATTTTTTTTTTCATACAAAAAATTGTACGTAAGATAAATTTGCAAGTGTCGAACTAGTCAGCTGATTTCAGTTTTCATTCACAGAACAGATGGAAAGAGATAGCAGTTGTTTTCATTGACGAAGTGCACTTCGCGCGTAATTTGTGAACCACGTTATGCAGAGTAGAGTCAATGTTTATTTAACTACTTTATTTTCTCAAATTGATTTAACTGTGCCGGGGTACGAAATTTCTTCACTATTGTTATCTTTAAACACAATACTACCTCTCATTAACGCCGTGGCAGATATTTTTATAGCACCTTATATTTAACTTCGATATAGCGCTGAAATGAAACCTCACTCGAAACTACATCAATCTGTAGATCGCACACAAGCGATCGTTGCATGAGCGGACCGCTAGTAAGTATGTAGCTATTTTAGTTACTAAAAAACAATCATAAAGTAGGTACTTACTTTTGTGGCAAGAAAGCTGTGTTCAGGGTTTGAACTTCAATGGTGACCCATTGAAGTTCAAACCCTGAACACAGCTTTCTTCATTTAGAAACTTTTCCACATTTTTAACTGTGTTTTTTTTTATTTCTTAGCACGATGCCCTTCCGATTTCCTTTTTGAAAATGTCAATAATTATGAGAGTCAAATTTGGTGTATGTATTAATTTGATTATTATGTTTGATGCTCCATAGGCTACTTGACTTATTTGTTTATGATAAATGCTGGAAGTAGACTAAAAGCACTGATTCAGATACAGATTTGACGCCCTTTATAGTTTTCCATTTGTGAAAAATCGTCGTATGTACGATTAGTACAATATTATTGCCCGGCTAGATCCCAGAGCTTTAATGACTAAGTTTAGGTTAGTTTTGCATGCCATATAATTTGACATTGTCGAGCGTGGTGTGAAATAGTTCATTACTGTCGCGGCCTGAACAAGATCATTGATGGACGATAGTGAAAATGTGGGCCGAGACGAAGCCGAGGCACACATACGTGAGTCCATAAATGTCTGGTTTGTCAAACTAAGTAATTTATTTATAAATTCCAGAATAAATAACGAACACGATATTTTTACACGTACCAATAATGTTCATTTATTTCTTCATTACTTTTAACAGCTCTATTTGCAAGTCAAATCGCCAAAACAATGTTTACCTACGCAGGCGCAGATATTTACAATAAACTATTGTCGACCATCAAAAATGTAAGCTCCTATAATGTATTCAAAGTACAACTTGCTCGACATTTAGTCGAAAAATATCGATAATAGCAGCCAAGTACTACTGGATACATAATAGAAGTACAGAAGCATTGATGGACGATAGGAAAATGTGTCAGATGTGTCGTGGGGGCCTGCACCCGCTAACCGCAAGGAATCGAAGGAGCAAACGAGTTGCATTATGAAATTTAGTACAACATTATAACACTCGTTTGGATGATATAATGGTTACCATGACACTGTTTAATGTTGGCAATAAGCTAACTGTTTCAGAAACTTTTCTACTGACTTCTTAAAGTGGTGATAATTGGATCTGTAACCCTATTATTATTTAATTACAGAATACGACCCAAAAATGAGTTATTTGGAGAACATCGACCGATACCTAGACTTCCTGAAAGTAGGAAAGAGTAAGTGATTTTTTTTTAGTTTTCAAGGCCCACATTTTTCATCAACATATTACTTAGAGAGGGAAAGATGTTCTTTCCACTCTTAATGAGCGCGCGTGGTGATAGGTGACTGTGATGAATATTGTTTACATCATAATACGTCAGCCACGATATCAGAAGTTACACATCATATTTTTGCGACTAATAAAAGGCTCGACCATTTATCGCACTACACTAGTCATGGATAGGTACATAAAATATTATAGTCATTTGGCCTTTTAGTCGGTGCTAAATTAATGTTTTTGTCCAGTTTAAAAAAAAAGATCCTATTCTGTATTTCCAGGTGCCATGGTAGACTCTTGGTTCATGATGTCCAGTCCCACGCCGCTTCTAACAATGGTAATAGTCTACCTAATTCTGATATACATTGGCCCAAGAATTATGAAGAACCGGCAGCCACTGCAGATGAACAGGCTCCTCGCTTATTATAACGCGTCACAAGTTTTCTTGGCGACTCTGATTTGTTTTAAGGTTCGAAAAATATTTTTTTTATTGCCTATAACTGTTAGGAACACGGTTAGCAAATTGGGTGAAATGGCAACCAGAAAGTAGTTAACGCTATCTATTAGGAGCAAAAAGAAGTATTTGAGGATTGGCCTATGTGGGTAGATCACATCCAGTGGATGAATTCAGGCTGTGCAGGAAGATGATACACGCCATCTATTGACTTCTTGCAATACCAATAAGTTTGTCATCATTATGCCAAAACTCGGTGCTATTTTATGTACCGACGACGTCTCGAGCTAACAGCCTATCCGTCTGTATGCATGTATGCAGTCTGTATGCAGCCGTGATGCATTGTAACCTGTGTACCTTCCAGACAAAGTTGAAATTTATAAGTGTAAGTTATTACAAGTAAGTTCATCAGCACCCGTACCCTCCAAAGTGGAACACATCATCGGTTAACAGTAGAAATAGGTACAGTGGTACTCACCGAATGACCCCGTTTGTAGGGGTGCATTCTGCAAGTGGGCAACGTCGGAAATATATAAAACCCTAAAAATGATATCAAGTATACGAATTTGGAAAAGAAAATCATAGTAACAATTTGCAAACCTTTGTTTCTCAAGGCATCTTCATTTCTTATCAGTCTTATATATTATGATATATAGTAAGTATATATATTATATAGTGAAATTCTGCGTTTCATTTTTGGTGCCGTTTCAGGTTTTTAAGGCGGATCTCTTCAGAGATGGCATGATTTATGCAGGGTGCCGTTTTACATCAAATTCGCAAAATACTGCGGTGAGTCGTAATTAGTTTGAAAGTTTTTTTTTTTTTTTGTGTCATGTCATATTTTTATGTTGTCCGAAACCGCTGTACCTTAGCGCGGCGAGATCCCCGTCTTGCCGTACTGGCCGCTCATTCGTCAACACTCACGGCGTCCCGCCACTCATTCCTAAGGCGCGGTACAGCGGTCTCAGTCAAACTATGGATATACGTATGCATTTTTTACTTTGTACGTATATGGCAAGATAGCCTGCCAGAAAAAAGTCCATCTCTGGGCAAAATGTTTTTCTCATACAAAAAAGCAAACATTTCACTTTTCTTACAAAACATTTCAGATATCAAATAATGATGAGTGAATTTCTTGGTTTCAGCTCCTGGACTTGGGTTGGTGGTATTTCAGCGCGAAATTCACTGAACTTTTAGACACAGTATTCTTCGTTCTACGAAAGAAAGACAAACAGGTAAGATTATAATTTGTATCGAGAAGGAGAATGCACACGAATCCACTTTAATACACTGTATTACCTTTCATTACTTTCACTCTATCAATCCATCCCTTGGAAATTGAAACATTTTTCCCCAAACCGCCATAAATAACCTTTGCTCGCTAAAGGGCAAATTCTCAAACGGCAAATTCTCTTATGGGCAAATTCTTATAATGGCAAATTCACATATGTGCAATAGTACAGATAAAACCCGCAGAGCAGCATGTGGCGAGCTTTTAGACAGTAGCAACCCCACGGGACCCATCTTCCGAGCGAAGTCTTGTTCCTCACCTCTGGCTTGCTTATATTGGCCGGGTGGAGACAACACTGACGAGGAACAGAGCTGCCACCTATTTCTTGCCTTTTTAGAAATAGAAATAATAAATTTATTTGCATAAAGCATGGTATAGAAAGTTGTTATAAAAAGACATTATAGAGCATACATGTTTTGCATATACCTTAGCATACAAATATAATAGGTTAAATGTTTCCCATCAATAAATTCTTATATGCTGTAAAAATTATTCGTGTTAACCGATAGTATTTTTTTAAACAATATAAGATCTAAAGTTTTTAAATCACTAGGGTTTTTGTTAAATATCGGAACACACATGGCTTAACAGCTTTTACTATATTTAGCCATTCTTGGTAAGCCATTCAATATAAGCCTGTGAGGGTCTCGCCGATTTCGAGGAAATACCTCCTCCTTTAGCTGGTTTGAGTGGAGATTCGCAAGAGCAAACGTGCTCGAAGAAAGGAAGTATTCCAGTAAGATACTGGTATCTCAGTGTGGTTAAAACACACATTTTTTTCTAATTGTAATTTCAACTTATCTTAATCTGCTATCCATATTTAAATAATAGCCCAATATCGTCCTTCCTTATTCACTTGTGCTATTCACTTTTAAAATAATTCAGGTATGAATACAAAAAACGTTATCAACCCACAACCTACTCTTAAACAAACATTTCTAACATCCCTCTCATTACAGGTGACCTTCCTCCACGTATACCACCACGTTATCATGGCTCTCTATTCCTGGAGCTACGTGAAGTATGAAGCAGCCGGAGAGGGCGCGGTCCTAGCACTGCTAAACTCTGTCGTCCATGTCGTCATGTACTCTTACTACCTGCTGTCAGGGCTGGGACCGAGGTTCCAGAAGTATTTGTGGTGGAAGAAGTATGTTACTAAGCTGCAATTGGTGAGTTTTAAAATAAAATGAAATCTTAATTAATTAAGCTTCTCCAAATCAAAGATAGTTGACATGACGCTCAAAAAGCACAGAGCTGGTGCCAGTCCAAGAAGGAGATCCCTTAAAGAATGGAATGAATTCCGTAATTCTGATAGGAGGAAGCACAAAATCGTGACAAATGGACACACCCAGATGTGAGACAGATCAAGCTAGCAACAGCTCCTTATTTATAAACTTAAATGATTATACTTGAGCTTTAGGATAAAAATTAAACTGGTTTTAAAATTAATAAACCTTAATTCTACCTACAGACTTGCATTAAAGTGAGCAAGGAAATTGTAATAGTACTAATAACCTATTCTCTATTGGCCTCACAATAATATCGCACAAGTCCTAGTAGTTTAATTTCAAATTTATTTTATTTTCCTTACAGATCCAGTTTATCCTAATGCTGACGTACTGCGCCTGGACGCAATTCTCTCCGCGCTGTCAGTACGCGCCCGGCTTTACCTACTTCATCTGTTCCAACATTACCATCTTCCTCTTTTTATTTCTTAAGTTCTATATAAAGAGCTACAAAAATAGGAATCTCGAGAAGAAAAAAATTGAAAAGGAAAGCAAGGAAGAATACGATAAAGCTCACAATGGAGTCAAAACAAATGGACTCCGCAAAAACGAAGTCAATAATAAAAAAGAAAACGGTTATGTCAAAGATGAAAAAATTCTACTTCTCGAAGCGGACGGCAACAACAGTATGCGGCGCCGACTACGACTTCGATAGTATAATAAAGAAATGATTAATCATGATCAAAGACTTCAGCTATTGTTAATGTAGATTTTAAGGTTAAGCATCTGCTATAAAAATCGTAAATTATAATCGTGCAATTATTTGATGCAACCAGATTTTTAGAATTGACGGTTGGGGCACTGAGGAAAAAAGACAGGTTTATTTTTCGATTCTATCGTTTAAAACACCTAAATATAAGGCTAAATGCGTCTTGGTGTTCTTTTGTGTACGTTTTTTTATAGCTAAAACTATGTCATGTGTCAAATTTCATGCAAACCCGTTCATCCGTTTTAGCGTGAAAGCGTAAAAAACAAACAAATAAATAAACAAACATACAATATTATTCCTATACAAATACCTACACATAAAATGAAAAAAATACATATTTTCTAAATAATAGCTATGCACATGAAATTAAAAATTATTGGTATTTTTATGCATAACATTTTAAATGTTGGCTTCATATTTAGGTATGAGGAACAGGGTGTAGAGTTCACTCATCCTCTATAGAAAAGGGTGGATCCTCTGACCAGACGGGTGTTGTGTCTGGCGGGCAATTGCCCAACGCTTGATGTCGAATAGTCTTATAACGGGTGTTTTTTAAGGTATACAAATTACAAATTCAAAATGTAATAAAACACCTAAAAATAAATTTTATTATCATTTATTATTGTGTTTTATTTAAAGATATTCTTATGCCATTCGTGCTTCAAAATAATTTTTATGAGCGCCACTGCTGGCTCGAATGAAGTAAATAGAAATAATAATGATATAATTTATAGGTACTGATAGATAGATAGGAATAAATAATAATAATTTATTTTATAATATTGGGGTACTTAGCAGGGTACTTAATTAATTATTTGATATCTTTTGCGATCTTACTCAAGGCTCGTACACACTGGCGCGACTTGTCGCGCGACGCGACTTTAGCAATACAATTTCTAATAAAACTTCACGATTGAACAATTGCCGGTGTCGCGTCGCGCGACAAGTCGCGCCCGTGTGTACGAGCCTTTAATCATATTGCAACATCGTATATTAAGTCTAAAATGAATTTAACGTACGGGTTAGTTGACGTACAATTAAATTAAAATGTCCGGCTTGTAACACATCTGATGAGGACAGTCACTGGACAGACCACCTACGTAGTACTAATCATAAAAAACAAAAATATTACGCATTTTTGTGGTTTGAAATAATAAATGTTGCATTTCGTAATCGTACAGCTTCCTATGGAATTATCGATCCGAATATTGTTCAATAGAATTATTTTTAAATAATATTCGAGACAAAAATTATAACGTTAATAATTGACATAATATTATTTTTTAACGAACATATTTTTTTTTAAGTTAATTTCGAAAGAATTCCTCTATTTCAATTTAAAGAGTAGTTTTTTGTATATTTCATAACAAAAAACATACTTTTCCTGGCAAAAAGTTCATTCGTTACACACAAAAACTATTGATTGCTAATCATTTTCTGTCAGGCGTTTTTATACACAATAAGTTCAGTATCGTATTTCGATTTAAATAACAATTGGCGTAACCTAGTAGGGCTTGACTAGATTTAGCAACATAAATAACTAAATGATGAGGTGATGCAACTCCCCACTTGTTCCAGCAGCGGCTGGAATCACCAAAACTGTGGTGAGAACGACCTATGTAGGTACCTATATTTTTAAAAGCTGAAAATTAGGCATCCTTTCGTTGACATAATCAGCTGTAACAATCACTTACATAAAATATAAAATCTTCATAGAGCTTATTACTAATTTAATTAAACTTCAAAAACCAACTATTTATTCATTTATGGCCCATCTAGCACACACAAAAAACACAAACTTACACATTAATTTGTTATATAAAATGACACACTTTTAATGCATTTTTTTTGTGCGATAAATGCTCTATTTTGATCTGTGCTGTTACCCCACATTATCAAGCAATAGCGGAGCACCGATTCAACGCGTGCATGGTACGACGTTATGGCCGTTTTAACGTTCGTTATATTTCTGACTTTTTTAAGTGCATATACTAAATAATGCTTGTCTTGAATGATGGACAAGCATTATTTAAATAATGCTTGTCCATCATTCTGTATAGGTAGTCAAATTAATTAAACATATTGTTAGCTTTACAACAGGGATCCAAACGGGGGGTTAACATTTTAAAGTGAGGTCAAATAGCGTACATGTGACAAAAAGGGCTTTATAATATAATTATGGTATTTATAAATCTTTTTTTTTCATATAATGCCGCATATTTTTTGACGTTGATGAAAATTATTCGTAATAAAAATACTTCTAGTAGGTACTCCCTTCTCCAAATAACAATAGACATTCTCGTAACATGCTTGGACTAGCAAAATCTTATAAAACGTAACTTGATGACACGTAATTAGGTGTCGTCTTATTTGCCTATTTTTATGTAACTAAGTACGGCATTCATTATATTATTTACATGAGTATAGAGAATAAAGTAATTACGCAAAATGATTTTTGGGGTTATGGGGTATATTTTAATCTGTGGCATTGTGTACTGAGATGTTTTTAAATTTAAAATAAGCGTACGGTAGAGTACGGATAAACACAAAATACTATGGAGGGCGAAATAATACAAGACCGCACAAAACACAGACTTGACGCACAAACTGACTAAAAACTAAAACGTCAATCTTTTGTTTACTTTTACTTGTTAAAAACAGGACTAAACTAACACTTATCGGTATGATTTGAAAGAAGTTGTAGTGACAAAAATTGAAAAGAGTATGCTTAGATGGTTTGGTCATGTTGAGAGGATGAATAAAAGGCGAATAACAAAATATATTTACAAGGCAAATGTGAGTGGAAACGCCGGACGCCCTAGGAGGACATAATAGTGACCTTATTGGTGATGATTTTCAGTAAGGTCAGGTGTGTAGGACTCGCAACCAGCGTGCGTGTATGACCAAGTGAATGAACGTTAACGTGGCAAAAGGAGTGTAAAGTAAGAGTAAATTGATAATAAATTACTTTTTCTTGAGGCGATTCTCACGAAGTCAATTCATTTGTGGGCTCATCGACAACTCCAAAAATAAGTTTTAGGCAATTGGTTCATTTGGAATTTTTAGGCATATTAGTGTAATTTTTCTTAACTGCTGCCAAGTTCTTACGAGTTCACTACGAGTTCAAATTGAATGTTATTTATTTGGTAATATACCTAGTTATATAATGCCCACTTGTTCACTGATTTCAGAAATTCAGGCTGTTATGTTTATCCACATCGAAGTTACAGCTGGTGGATAATTTCTTGCATGTCTTTGAGAAAAGGATGGTACGGTTGAGCCTTTGTTTGTTTATGCTCACCTTTCCGTGCCCCCAGATATAAATCAAATTATTACTATGCATAAAAAAATCACAAAAGGTTAGACGGTGTTAATCTATTAGGTGTATTTTCTGTTCAATATCTATTGTGTTTACAAACTGCGTAGTAATGATTGATTCTGATGAAAAACCTACGTCACGAATAACAACCCTGGTACAGGTGTAATCAAGTAACGTGCATCTATTACGTAAATCAATATGATAATGAAATTATAATATAGGTAGAGGTCAATTATTGTGAAAACTTAATACTCATCAAACATAGGTTGTACGTATTTTTCTGTTCTTTTCTTCCTGTCTGTTTTTCTGTCTGTGTTTGCACGGGTCCATATTGGCTCACCTAAAGTTCTTTACCCGAAATTGTTCTTCCTAATGATTTGTAATCCGAATGATCACTCTTCCTAAAAAATTTCATCCTAAAGTTTTCATTCATACTATTTGTAGTGCTACCGGCGATGTTCATAACACTCATGTTTCCGAAAATTTTAATTAATAATATCATTAATGTAAATATATTTAAACTCCTACTGTTTTTTTATCATAACGCTTTTATCCCTAAACATAATTCCAATAATATTTTCACTCATACTCAGAAAGAAACATTTACCAAGTGCAATAAAAAATATACGTGGGTAGAAGATGACATATAGTTTTAATTTGAGGGTATGATTATTATTTGGGGGTATGCTTTACATAACGTACTGAGTTGTGTCTGGTAAATTTCGCGACCAATTTCGAGGTAGCGCTCGCCGGCCGCTGCCACGGCACCGCTCGCTACGCTCGCTCGGCTCGCGCGTAGTTGGTCAAGGTTCTAACCTAACCTTTTTTTTTTTTTTTTTGTTCCGGGGTGGAAAATCCTCATGGATGTCCCCCGCCCTGGGGCGGGCGGAGGGGTCTGTCAGACTCTTACTGACTAAAAACCACCCCGGTGTCCCATCTCACACCGACGCCGGGGGTCGCGGGAACTTAAAAATCTTCCGCAACCCCCGATTGGTGCCGGCCCGCGAACGCGGGCCTCTTCCTCGGGTCAGGGGGGAGTGAGGTGTTAAACTCCCCCCGCGCCGTCAAAGAGGGGCGCGCGTGGAACACTACGCGCCGCCACCTCGGGTCCTGATGTGTGGGGGGCGATGGACGTCCCCGGGTCCGTCGCCCCTGGACCCATTTAGGGGGGCTGAAAGAGGGCGTTATCCGCCCTCCTTCGACGCCCGGTGCGCCTGCTGCGGGCCGGGTGAGTGGACGTAATCTCCCTCTCCCTTTCCGCAGCCTCCTTCTGCGAAACGACTGTCTCGCAGTAGGAAACCACCGCGTCCCAGGACTCCTCGCCGCCGACCATCGCATTCACAACGGCCGGCAGCGACAAGTCACTGCCTACTTCTGAGATGAGGGCACGGCGCGGCTCCTCCCAAGCGGCACACTCTGCCAGCGTATGCCGCGCCGTGTCCTCCCGACAGTCGACGCAGTGGTGACACCGGGCGTCCGGCTCCCTGTTTATGCGACACAGATACTTCCCGAAGCAACCATGCCCCGAGAGCACCTGCGTCACCCGAAACGACAGGGAGCCGTGCCTCCTCCCGAGCCAGAGGTCGAGCACCGGCCGGACCGCCTCGATGATGTCGAGGCCGGCGGTAGGGCGTGAAAGCCTGTCCCGCCACTCCGCCACCAGGACCTCGCGGAGCTGAGACCGGTGCAGCTCCATGTGTCGCTGCATCGGTTGCTCGCCCCGCGCCCTCGCTTCCTCGCGCCACCGGTACGATGACGCGAGTTCTAACCTAACCTAACCTAACCTATATAATACTGATTATTATGAATAAAAAGAAATCTAATCAAAAAAGATATGACTTTGAATAATAGTGTAAAAAATGGTTATGTTGAGAAAATATAGGAAAACAAATAAAAGTATAATAGATGTTTATTGCTACTGACATTGTGAAGTTGAATGCTTCGGAATTATGAACATTAGACACAGAGTAGTTAGGAATTGTGATTGTTAGGATGAAAAATGTTAGGAAGAACATTTTCGGATTTCCAATTATCGGAGTTGAAAATTTAGGTGAACTTTGGCGCACCCGTTTGCACATATGGTTAAATAAATAAATAAAATAGTTCTTGTAAACGTTAGCGGTCAATGTTGTAGATACTGTACCCGGTCGTGAATTTATTTATTTATTTATTTATGGCAAAATAGCTTCTGCCCGCGGCATCGCCCGCGTGGATGTCGGAAATTATCCCACAGGAACGTGTTACATATCCTTAATTAGCGGCCTATCCATATACCTATCATTCAAATCCATTCAGCCGTTGAAGCCTGAAAATCTTTTTTTACTAAACAGGTTTTTATGATTCTAAGTAAGTCTAACATTTAAAAAAAAGATTACGACGAACTGAGAACCTCCTCCTTTTTTTAACACAGTTTTAAATAATAATAAATAATTTCACCAGTAATTTGAAATATTATAGCGCCTCCATTGACCACGTAATACCTACCTATAACATATTAGTTAAGTTATTTTATAACTTTAAATTGTAATGTTTTTTAAGCAGGTGGACCGATTTCAATGAAATAAAGATTCCTTCTGATTATATTTTCGATTCCTTAACTCTCTTATTATTAAATATATCTCTTATTACTAATTATTAAATATTTATGTACCTCATAGGTACATAAATATTTCAATAATCACCCCCAATATGTTAATCCCTAGGGAGGTGAATTTACAAAAACGCTGAAACGCGTAATTTTTTATTTCTTACCAACATAATCTTATGAAAACAAAAACGAATCTATCTACTTTATACATACAAATACAACCACTAAGCGTTTTTCTTAAACTAACTAAAAATACAAGTCTTAACTATATAAACAAAAACACAAAAAAACACAATTTTACTAAAATAAAAACGAATCAAAACGAATCTATATTTTAAAATTATAATTATCCCTCCTGTAAGTTAGTCATTATATTATTATGCCAAGTCATTCATAACGTGGTAACTTTTAAACTATTCGGCCAAATTACTTAGTGTAAAAGACAAAGTGTATCTACATTAAATACCGAATGCGATGGACGTATTATTTGGATAAGAATTAATTAAATACTCTAAAATGTGCATGGGATTGGGCGGGCCATGTCAGCCGCATGCACAACGACGCTGGGCAACAGTTTCCACACGATGGGTGCCTGGGGATGGACGGCGCCGCCGAGGCCGGCCCAGAAAGAGGTGGTAAGACGACCTAAACGCGTACCGCAACGACTGGATCGAGATGGCCCTGGATAAGAATACTTGGAAGGATTTGGGGGAGGCCTTTGCTCAGCAGTGGGACAATGTAGGCTAATAAAAAAAATAAAAAAGTGTGCATTTTAAAAAGAGAATCCAATTTAAATGTATTTATGATTTTAGCTATAATGGCTTCCACATAAAATGTAGATTATGCTGTCGCGGACATTTATTTAGAACTGTTCAAGAAAAACAATCCCACGATATATTATCTTTGTTTAATCTAACGGTTTAGGCGGCGCATGCTAAGATAGCTCTCAGAGGGACGGTATTTTTCCGACTTACTTGATGATGCCGTTATTTTATGGCCAAAACACACACAATCTTCATAAATTGTTAGGCTATGCGTTTTTCTGATTCGTGAAAAAAAAATCATTTTGACGAGTTATGCGAGTAGGGAACAGCAGATTTTTTTTTCACGATTTCAGGTTTGGTCCCATTGTAAAAGTTGTTCATAATGATGAGTGCAATGACCCCTTAGGAGGAAAACGGTGATTAAACTTACACCCTGTACTATAAAAATAAATCAACGTGTCTTGATGAACAAGGTTGACAAAGTTGTCAGGGAGGAAAGTCGACACTGAAATGAAATGAAATGAAATTGTTTATTCTGTAAATAGGATATCGGAATCACTTTTACACGTCATGTTAAAAAAATATTAAAGCTAAGCTAGATGAGGTCGGCGTTTTCTATCTGACTACTCTGAGAAGAAAGGCCGAAACTGCAGAGGTCACAGTCTCTTTTGAAGTCGAGACATAATCTTGGTCAGGCCTTATGAGGACTATGTAAATTAGTGTCTGAAATGGTCTTTTGAGGAAAGAACCACACAGATTTGACTGGACCTGTCCAGACAGTGCAAGCAATTGTCAGTAATCGTTGAGCTCATCTCAAAACTTAGGGCGACTATGAAAGGCGATCCAATGGGTCTGGATGACCAAATATATAGATAAGAACAACTTGCAAAGTCTTTTAAAAGACATTGCCCTACACTTAGCACGGTACAGTTCGCCTATTGTCTCTTAGTTCGTTGGTCGGCCATGATTACTAGTCATTACGGTGACTATGACGCAAATGAGCTTATCGATTGAAAAAATTAAATCTATTATACAATGTATTTAGAGACAATGAAACTGAGACTCCTGTATTTATTTCAGAGTTACGTTTAATTAGTCAAGTTTACTGGAATACCTAAATAACTAGATAATTCACAAATCGAGGTGTTCAAATACTCTTGATACAGATATGGTTTCAAATTCTGAACGAAACTAGTCTGGGCAGTAAAATTGCAAAAAAAATATTATAATTGTATATCCAAATTTTTTTTTTTTTTTTTTTTACTAATTTTATGAATAGTTTTTTAAACTTCAAGATAGATTAGAAATTATCAAGGGAAAGCTTTGGGCTGTCCTCTAGATATACATACACATATTTATGACATTGGTATCTGTTGAAACAGTATCTCTATTGATTTAATTCTCATCAACACTCTCAACCAAAATGGAAAATCCTACATTTCCTACTTTGCCAAACTTGCCATACGCAGGAAAAAAAATCGCTCTATAGTTTCGGTTGAGTCGTCTGCCTGTACGTTAGTTCCGTCCAAATAATAAAGGTCATGCGATCTTAACGTTTTGCTGCACTAATTATCTGACCGACCATACTGAATACTGCGTTTTTTTTGTTTGATTATTTTTATTCGTAATGGGATGTAATCGGACAGGGAAAATCGTCGGTTTGTATCTTATTTCAATAAAAACGTCTTACGGGCCTTTGCGAGTTGGCTTAGTCCCCTCGTACCCCTTCCAAAGGTCCGGGGTCCCGTGAAATTTCAAGACACGTAATTTATTTTTAAGAAATATTTTAAAATGTATTAAATATGTATGAAAAATAAATAAACGAAATAATAATAATATTTTATTCAAAAAATTACAAGGTATAAAAATTAGTACAGTTTTGCTTAAATGTAAATTATATTCCTAAGACTTACGTGCCTGAACTAGGTAATCCTGTGTTTCAGGCAAGAGGAGCTAAAATAGACTTATAAAAGAAATAAATAACACAATACTACAAACAATACACACAACAAAACAACAACAATACAATCAATAAAAAATACAAAAAACAACAATACAATCAATAAAAAATACAAACAACAACAACACAACACTCAACAACAACACAACAATAGATCACTTTGCGTAGTTCAGGGAATAATTGTTTGCTTTCGAGTTTAGTCTATTATTGAGAATAGGACCGAGTAATACAAAAAATAAGGGATGAAATTTTGCATTATTTAGTGAAACAAAAATGTTATAACAATTTATGGTGTATTTTTATGAAATTGTACATGTTTAGTTGGTTTATCGATATTTCACTGAAAAATATTGATCTTATGTGACGCAACGAATATTTTATTTATACCGGAAAAAATTGAGCTTACACTTACACTATTCAAATCGGCAAAAAAAAAATACAAATTAGCACTTACGTCTTTGATGACCTAGTCTTTTAAAGACAAGGTCATAGGTCAAGAGCATAATTGTATTGTACATGTTGTACACAATATTGCAAAAAAGGAGGATGACGTAAGAGAACCTGAATTAAGTACTTCCCCAATAATCTATATGTTACAGGCAAAGCATTCAGGCATTGTATAGAATGCCATGAGGAGATTAGATAAAGTATAAAATGAAGGACAAAAAATAAAACATCTTTTGTTAACTCGAAATCAACTTTACTAAAAATAAAATCCAACAATATTTACAATATACGAAAATAATTATCAAACATATCTGAACGCTAAAATATTGACGCGAGTATGTTGATCGGATGGCATAATTCTCCATTGACTTTATGTACGCACGTAATGAAATTATAATACAGAGTAAACAGAAGAAAGTGTTCACTGCCTGCCCCGCGTCCTCCCGCTATCCCAACCGCGTATCTCCCACAAAGTGCCGGTTGATTATGCGGTAGGTGATGTATGTAATGCCTAGGCAAACTATAGAATAAATTATAATATTTCAGGTCCCGATCACAAAATAAAATGTAATAAAACCAGCCAAGTGCGTGTCGGACCACGCACAATAAAGGGTTCCGTAGCTGGGATGAATTACTAACAAAATTAGCACTTTAAAGCTTAATATTTCGCAAACAGGTCCTTGAATCCAAAAATGGTTCCGAAAAACTCGCAATATTTTTGAACGACCTTTCCAACGACACAAAAAAAAAGAGATCCCCACTTTACGTGTAGGGGACACAATTTTTATTTTTTTCATGATTTTATTTTACCACTTTGTCGGCGTCATTAATATGTATACTCATGCCAAATTACAGCTTTCTAGTACTAACAGTCTCTGCGCTAAGCCGGGGACAGGCAAACAGATGGCCATGGCGAAACTATAAGGGTTCCTTGTTGACTACGGAACCCTAAAAAAGAAGAAACTGACTGAGTGGACTAGAGACGTGAAATTTTGCACAATGACTCCATAAGCGAGCACGAAGATGGGGTTTTTGGAAATTCGACTTATAAGGTGGTGAAAAAAAAACTCCTTGAGTTAAGAAACAGAAAACTTGGCACGAATACTTATCTAATACAGATTTTTTTTTGTATTTCCAAGGGGTTGGGGTGTGTCAAAGTTTGTATGGAAGTTTTTTTTTTTTGCTTTTCGATCAACTCGAAACTCGGTTGTGTTTTTGATCTTAATTATATTAAGATCAAAAACACAACCAAACCACTAAATCTAAAAGAAAAATAATCCACGCGAACGAATTCGAATATACAGTGTGAGTCTTCATAATGTGCACATATCGAAATGAGGGATTCTATGCTTAATTTGACAAACGGAAAAAATATTTAAAAAAATCTATTGGTGTAACTTTTAAATGATCTATCGCGATGAAACAAACTCAACTCTATAATGATTGGTAGTAATTAAGTGTTCTTATAAAATGAAAATTGTGGGAAAAACCCCTCCCAATTAAACCCAAAAAACCCTCAATTGAAAATAAACAGGTATTTCGTCCAAAAATCTGTTTTTTTAATCAATTTTTACAATAATCGTAAAAAAAAATCAATAAGACGAATTTTTTTTAATAAAAAAAAATGGAAAATAAATGTATTTAGATTTTATTTTTTATTTTTTCCGTCGATAAAATTAAGCATAGATTCCCCTATTTCGATATGTGCACATTATGAAGACTCACACTGTATGTAATAACAATGAAATAAACGAAATAATAATTTTTATAATAATAAAATAAAAAGGTTACAAATCGTTTAGTCACTGACTCCTGTGCGAGGTTATTACCCTGTATTACAAGAGCCAGTGCCTGCCACACCCGTTGAAACAAAAAACATAAAAATGAAAAGTGGTTTTAAATATAAAAATAAAGCCTGTAATGGTGATTTCGTGTGTGCGTGAACTGTGTGTGTGTGTGTGCATGTGGTGTGCGTATGTGCATATGGTGTGTGTGTGTGAAATGTTCAGGAAAGGATTAAGGTTCTCAGGAAAATTCAACAATAGAACAAACTTAAAAATATATAATTCGTAAGCAAATATTTTTTAAATGATTAAAATGCCGCCCTCTTGAGCCCACTCTTGACATTTATTAGAATCAGTAAAATGGCAAAATAACTAGACAAACGAGGCAGTTTTTTTAAATGTGGCTGTTATTTTAGTATATGCAAAATAAATAATTATAATTGCGTTGCCGTTGGTGAGAATTATGAAAAAAAAAACGATTTTAATTATTGATCCTTGTGTGTATTTAAAATCATGAATTATTGAGCTGGGTACGGTTTCAGTGCAAGGGATTCATCAATCAAACTGAAACTCCAAGGATACTCTTAAATATGAAGATATCACAATATCCTGGATACATTATTCTTGTTTCTACCTACCCTACCTACCCTACCTACCCTACCTACCCTACCTACCCTACCTACCCTACCTACCCTACCTACCCTACCTACCCTACCTACCCTACCTACCCTACCTACCCTACCTACCCTACCTACCCTACCTACCCTACCTACCCTACCTACCCTACCTACCCTACCTACCCTACCTACCCTACCTACCCTACCTACCCTACCTACCCTACCTACCCTACCTACCCTACCTACCCTACCTACCCTACCTACCCTACCTACCCTACCTACCCTACCTACCCTACCTACCCTACCTACCCTACCTACCCTACCTACCCTACCTACCCTACCTACCCTACCTACCCTACCTACCCTACCTACCCTACCTACCCTACCTTCCTACCTTCCTACTTACATACCTACCTACCTACCTACATACCTACCTACCTACCTACCTACCTACCTACCTACCTACCTACATACCTACCTACCTACATACCTACCTACCTACATACCTCCTACCTACATACCTACATACCTACCTACCTACCCTACCTACAGCTTTTTCCATCCTGGACTTCGACAAGTATTTCAAAACCAAAATTAGCCAAATCGGTCCAGCCGTTCTCGAGTTTTAGCGAGACTAACGAACAGCATTTTATTCTTATTATATATAGATTATTAAGATTGCGTAAAATAATTGCATATTATACTAAAATCACACGTCAAACTCTTTATATTTTCGAAACCGCTGCCGCTCATTCTGGCACCACTCCCTACTCAAAATAACAAATAAGAACAATGCTGTAAAGCGTTATATATATCAATTGCGGGTTTATAATCGATCTGATAAGACGTGTATTGCTCTTCTCTAAGTGAAGCAAAATGGAAATCAATAATGAAATTTTCATGGATGGGAAAAGTGGAACCCAAGAGTTACCAACATCACTTTATCCAAACAGTGAGTAATTTATATTTTATTTTTATTTATTATGAATCGTATAATTTAAAATATACTTGAATAGTAGGAGTAATTATTTTATTCTTGTTAAAAAGTAAGATTTATAGGAATATTACAACCTTTTTCGGATGCTATTTTCTAATTACTTATATTTCTTATTATTTTTATTTGTGTTTATAAAATAGAGGTGTGCTTTCATAGTTTATCTGAAAAGGCTGAGGTTAACGTCCTTTAATGTCCTTATATGGGGACAGAGATGATACTGTGTTCACTGTAAATGACCCCGTTTATTAATTTTAAATAAACTTCGAGCAGAATTCGGCCACTTCGACAGCGTTATCGTTGGCCTCGCAAAGGTCTTTCATAGTGCAAGTGTTTTTGCTCAGAGAGCACGACTAGAGGTGAGGCATCGTTTGCATGTAATCCAGGGTGATAATAAACCCTTTAGGGATTTTTGCATCCACCACAATTTTAGATTGACGGTCACGTTTGCAAAAGTTGCAAGATTGAAGTTAGCGGTTTTTTATTTTAACGATCTCGTGGGTTATAAAGATCGAAGGTTCGAGTGTGAATTTGCTTTTCGCAAACATTACAAAAGCAGCACCCAGAGGCCTCGGAACTTTGGTATTCTGCTATACAGAACCACATCTTTAGGCATTTTTACCTATGGAAATCGTATAGCACTCATATTAGCTACTCACTTTATATATACTTTTAAACACTGTTACCTCTGGAACGCATACCGGTAGACTGTTTTAGCATTCAAAAGTGTATTTTAAACTATTAGGGGTTTATTTATAAACTTTGCTATTGGCGCTGTTTAATCATACATTTTTGACGTTTGAACGTCACTTATTTTTTTTTTATTTTTTTTTGTTTTGACTTATTATTTTGTAAAAATCGTAAAATATTTTATATTCTGTCATGTTCATCATTGTCATATTTGTTTTTCTGTAAAACCTGTCTCAACTGTAGAGGTAGGTAGGAATAAAACCTGTTTATCACGATAACCCCTTTAATAAGGCAACGTAAACCTTTTATTGTGGCCGATATTTCATTATGAAGTAATTTGACTTATTAAAATGTTAAAAATTGACTTCCAAAATGTGTCACAGGACTACTACAAAACCTGACATTGCCTCTAAATAAAGCAGACTACAAACTAAAGCCTTCAGCCTACCCTCTATAGTAGTTTTATTTACACCTTCGACCGGCGAGCACGGGGGACCAGCTCACTCCTGTGCTGTCCAGTGCTTCTGGCAATCCACTCGTGGGAGGCCTCTGGCATCGGGAGCACCCTAGATGCGTGACGTAAAACTCCGCAGCCCTCATCCTTGACCCCTCGTGGATACGGAGGTCTCCAAAGTTGGAAGACTCTCCTCCTGCATTTCAAAGGAGGCCAGGCACTTTTCCGCTGTCCATCTCTCTATGGCACGAGGCAACGCCGCCTGACAGAGGGCATTACCCCGCGTGGCGTACGACGTCATAGCGCAACTAGTGAGAAGCATTGTATAGCGACTCCGCGATTCATTATAACGCTTTACGTCCCCTGGACATCGACACACTCTCTTCCATTCCTGTAAGATGCTACCGCCCCGTCCTCGTTCTCGATTGTCCAGTGTCCTGAGCTGCAGATTAACCTGAAGCCTCTGAACCTGACGTTTCTATCTCTTTTTTATTAATCCTTTGAATTTTTTATCCTTTCTGTATTTTTTAATTATCTTTTTATTTATGTGAATTACGTTTAACCACCTGACCAAATGTAATGGTAAAAAACGTGACAAATATTATATTATTAATTCATAATAAAATCATGAACTTATGGCATTGAACTTCCATCGCTAGCGATACCATTTCATCTCAAGCTTTGAAATATTTTTACCGACTTAAAAAAAAGGAGTTTTTTCAATTCATAAATATGATAATGTACCTATCTTGTTAGGATTACATTCCAATTCCTTTCATAAATATTATAACCGTACAGAACATTTTCTTTTAGTGAAATTATATATGCTAGCCTACTTAATTATATTTTTAGATAAATGCGACGGCAGCAAAGTACAAAGAGTCAACTGCACTCTATTCGAAATTCACTTTTTTACGCAGAATGATTATTGTTTTATCATAGAATTATTTTTCTGTTTTATTCTCAATTTCTACTTAAATTAAGTCACTTCGCCGATGCCCCTTTTGACTCCTATGCAAATGTCAACAATTTTCAAGTCATTTGACATTTTATGTTTTTATTTCATACATTTTAAAATGTCAAACTTCTCGTGCATTGACATTGGCATAGGTGTCATTAGGGGTCATTTGGTTATAAATGACCTCTCGGATTCTCGACATATAACCAATAACCCTGAATAAAGACAACTACACCTATTTTTCACAAAGTGACGAAGACAACACGGACATGTCATCATTCCGTGTATACGTCGGACTGTCGGTGCGTTCATCTGTTGTAAACAAAGATATCTGTCAGATAGCCCTTTTATGTCAGTTTTTAAACTTGCGGTATATTAGTGCTACGAAAATAATAAGTCGCGTCAGCGTTACAAATAAGGGAAATTATTACATACCTTTATTAACTATAACAATCAATAAATACAATTTATTTTTAACAATATATGAGTGAGTGTAATAGTGAGATAGAAAATGCCTATGGCATTAAGTCCGCCTCTCTACATTTGTGTGTTTAAAGTATTAAATAAATAAATAATAATTGTTTCAATATTTAAAATTAAATAAGTTTAAGCAATTAGTTCAGCAAGCTCATTTTGTTTACTTTTTTGTTTGAAGTAGATTTGGAAAAATTTAAATATTAGATTAATTAGCCTTAACCATTTCCTTGGTAATGCCCTATTAACTAAATGTTGTAAAATAGAACAAAATAGCTTTGTTCTTCTATAAAATATCACAGTTTTGCGTTCAAAACACTCTCCTGTCATAATTTTCTCGTAATTTAAATCATAATTTTGTAGATAACCGTTTATACTTTGCGACCGTCGAATAAATTATCATGTTAATAGAGTTAACGTTCATCCAACTTCAATATTAAATAAAGACTCCTGTATCTTATGTTTAGATATCCATAAATTAACAATGTATTTGACCTACAAAAAAATAAGCAGTCTTGTTGTTCCCTTTAATATGTTTTTTTTTGCACTGGACCATACCTGGGAACCATCTGGTTACGGAGATATTGGTGATCAAAGTTCTAAGTTTTTTAGCGATTTTTATGAAAACATAAATTTTTAATTTTATTATATTTACATTGCACACTATACCGTAAACAGCGAACTTTCACGCCAAAAATAAAAGTCGTTACCCAGGAATTATTTTTGGAGAAAGTTACTTATTTTGATGTATATCCTTATTATGTACGTAGAGTATATACGGTAAAGGGCTAGATGACGGCTTCGTGAAGGGTATTTTTACGTCTTGTATTATTGAAGTTTAGCGTTAGACATTATGTAGGTATCTAGAAGTCAGGTGCATACTAGACAAACACAGACGGACATTAACTAATGAATGAGCAAACAAGAAATTATGTACTGACACACAGGTATTATGTACTTGGCAAAGTACAAAGTTACTGTGTACTCACACTTGACATAGAAAAAAAAAAGAGGGAAACTTCCATTGAGAGTCAATACTGTTGACGTCTTCTAGTGCGTCAATCATATAGGGACTTTTACGCATCACAGGTTTATTTATAATTTAATGGTTACACTAACAAGTTCTATGAAGCTTTATAAACAAGTCTACAATAGTACATTATGATACTAGTGTGCTAATTTGGTCAGTTCACTCGAGGCGGTATTATTCAGATAAGGTAGCCGAGTGTGTAATGGTCCACGCGTTTGATACGACGCATGGCGGACGCGTTTCATACGACGTGTTTCAACACACTTGCGACGAAAAAAACAGACTTGTTGTAAGAACCTAGTCTACAATAACGTGATTATAGAGATGATACGTTTAGATTCATAAAGTTCAACTGACCTTTGTTGCCAGGTACCGACTATCCGGAGCTTCTTTTAAAAACTTTTCAACGTCGGTTGCCGACAATAATTTAGATTTCGTATTTTTGATAAAAATAAACCACACAACTAAAACGATAGCAATATTTATGGAAAAAAGCGCGGTGGTTGTGTTTTTCCACGCAGATATTTAAAGGCATTGGCAAAACCGCATAACAGCGTTTATAAAAATACAATAAAACAAAATAATGTTTTGAATACGCAAATGAAGGTTGTTTGTAGTGAAAAATATATATTTAGATGAAATATTATGTTAATTTATCATAATATTTATTTATTTGAACACAGCAGGCATAAAATGGGATGAACTCTTTGATGAGATAAAAAAAAGCGCATGTCTCTACTCGGGTGAAAATAGAGAATGATCATTTATAGTATAGGATAGTTCATACTATGTAGTTCCATGTATCTCACTAACCAGCCCATGGGTTTTTTTACCATAACTAAACGCCTTTTTTACAGGAACTTGATTTGGAGCGCTTGCCTTGGTTGCCTGGTTAAAAGCTTCGCCAAAGTCAATTTCTATTAAATGCACATATTTTAATAATATTAAATAATTGAAGTACCTACTCATGTTTTAAACTAAAACTGGAACAAATTAGATAGGTATTAGAATCGATTAGTTATATCGTTTTATTCTAAAAATAATATACAGGGTGGCCGTATCGTGGGGTATCCGAATCACCCCCATGTATGTTCCGCGATTTTTCATCGTTTTCGAGTTTATGAATTTATTATTTGTGGACCCATTATAGGTACTAGTTATCCTAAAGGCAATATTGATTCCTCTTGATGTTTTCGCCGTAAACCCCTTTTCACAAGCTTCGGCTGTCCTGTATCGGAAACACACCTATAGTGGTGAGGTCATGTAAGTACCAATGACTAGGCTGGTTTCAGTAAGTATGAAAGCTTTCACACTTACAATTAGAGTGCAAGACTGCGAGCAAGATAAATCTGCGCACGGCTGAAATCGGGACAAATGGTATCCTGAACGTAAATAACGGTTTTTACAGACGGATAGACGGACAATAAAGGTTTCTTATATAAGGGTTCAGCCGATCTATTCTGTAAGAATCTTACCGTGAAAACTTAGGTGAAGTGAGCTTGAAGTGAGCTGTCATTCCAGCGAATGCAAGGGATTGACACTATTGTCAGCTCACTTCACCTCAGTTTTCACGGATTTTTTTTTATATAATAGCACTACAGTTTTTTTCTCTTGAGGTACAGAATCGTAAAAATCAAGATGGCGGCGCTAGTTCAGGTTTTGGCTGCCAGAAGATCCTTGTACCGTTGTATTTGCCTAATTTTACCATTGGGTACCCGTTGTCGACTACCCGACAGCCTGTTAGCCAGCTAGTTTAAATATTTGAACGAAAATACTTCAAATAGCTCAGGTTGATCTATGTTAATGACTTCGCATCACTTAGTTAATGTGCAATTTCGAAAACGTTGCATTTTAGAAATAAAATAAAAATTCTACAACCAAAAATAAAACATACTTCATTTACAAGTAGGTAATAATAACGATAAATATAAGACAACTGGCAATCCAAATAAATAATCATGATCATAACACAAATCAAACCACACCTTTTCGCTAAAGGTGATATTTAAGGGTGTGGTACACGCCATCAAACTGAATAAATGTCTCCTTAGGATCAACGTTGTAATCGCGATAAAATTATCAGCTGTCCTATACCAATCAAATTATCAACTCGGCCCAAATGTATGGGACAGGTGGCGGGCGTCTTACGCCACGTGGTCAGAGTCCCTCTGACGTTATGGACCTCCCAAAGAGGTTGGTGAGAGGGCAGCGGAGAAATAATACACAGGCACATTGACACGCAATGTTTATTTACAAAAAAAATACTGTATATTGAAATTAGACTACACACATAACACAACACATTAGAAAGGTATTATAGCTAGTTACACGAAATTAAACGGGCTTAAAATTTAATTGTGAACTGTTAAAATTGGACCTAGACTCCAACAAGAGTCATTGAAAACCGGGCAAAGAATGAAAAAAGAAAACTCTGTTTTGACGGCCGTTTTTTCGTCCTTTGTCCAAGCGTTCTGGAAGTCTGTTAAACATTTCTTTATGTAACAAGTTATTTTTTAATTGAATGACGACCAGAACTAATAAACACGGCTTACAGTAGAAACCCTGCACCTGCCTATATTACGAAGGCTACAATGTATTCACCAGCTTCATAAGAGGTTCAGAAGAATTTATAGTTTACCTGTCCATAGAGTGTTAAGTTTATGGTATATCAATTAAAATCGGAAAAGGAAAGAATTTATGGTGAAAACGTCAGAATATAAAATATTTTAAGATTTTTTACAAAAAGGGAAAATTAATACTATAAAATACAGTTTTAAATGCTATAACAATAAAAGATAATTGAGTTAATTAATTAAAAGTATGCTTTTCAGAGGTAACAGTGTTCAAAAATATATAAAAAGTGAGTAGGTAATATGAGTGACATACGATTTTAATATATTAATAGGCTAAAAGGTGTGGTTTGGATAGCACAATACCACGTGAATAGATTAAAAGATATGGTTTTGTATAGCAATGCACACTCCCTGGGAATGACTAGGATTATTACTCACCATTATATGAGATGCATGCGCACGTCCACTCGGCTCCGCATCGCTCGTAGCACTACAGGAAGATACTAAAACGGGAGGGAAACTAGCCGCTAAAACTTACGAAATATGAACTTTGTATGTGAGTCCTATGGACTCCGGAAGATAATTGAGGGTTAAAGTGATTCCGATATAATGTATGTCGTAGGATGATTTGATAATTCGAATTTTCGGGAAAAGTCTAAGGATATTGCATAAACACGGATAATTAGAAAATAGTGAAAATATTTCTCAATCTTACTGGAAAAAGATAGGGTTTTTGCAAAAACACGACTCGCTCTAGTAATATTGAATATCCTTAACTGATTGGCTAGATTTTTGCTAACTAAATTTTTTGCTTTTGAATGATTGACATTTAAAACGTCAACCAATCAGAGGAGGTCTCGTTTTGGGCCCTCCAACCGGCAAATCAGCGTTCTTATTTCATAATAGCTAAAGTTTCGTTTCGCAATATTTAGTAGTAAACATAGGAATTAAAGGCCAATAAAGGCAAGCCAGAGGTGAGGAACAAGACTTCTCCCGGGAGGGTCCGTAAACTCCACCGGCACAGACCTATAGGAGAGCGTCAGACCCACCACGAGGTCAACGTAGGGATACGGCGCGCGGCGGTGGGCTTATTTAAAATTATTCTTTGAATTCCGTTCTACATCGTTTTAATGCTTGCAACAGAGCGCTGTTGCTAATAGAATTTAAAATATTCCATTTGAAATATTTAATGATAGTGTGGTGGCACTCGACTATTTAAATATTACCAATAACCGATGAATTTACCCGACTACGGCGAAGCAAAAAGGAGGGTTGTGATTTTAACTGGTATGTATGTATGTTCATCTGTTCCCTCATAACTTCAAAACTGCTCATAATAATTTGGCAAACGAGGTATCTGTGGAAGCGTTGTGATCGTCGAAATTAAAGTTTCTAAGTTTTCCGGAATCAAAATGAGATTTTTTATTTTTTTAATAACTTGTTAAACGTCCAGAAACGATAACCAAACGGTCTGCCCAAAGTTTTCATCGTTCTTCTCTAATAGGTCTGAGGAAAACTTTGAAGAGACAATAAATTTTTGAAAAAAAATTACATTTGATATATTTTTAACTTCCCAAAGAAAACCCTTGACTAACCGTGTTTCATATTAATAACTCTGCCGTATCGTGGTATTCCCAACCTCAATGCATGCAGGAGATACAAACAAACAGTATCCATTATCTTAAGAGCTGTTTTCGGTTCTTTGACTTGTGTATTGTGACAAGGTGACTTTAGTTCAGAGGATTATTAAAGATCTTGTTGCACTGGTTATGGAGACGTCGACGCATTCTTGCAACGGAGGCAGTCGGCTAACTAATAAATATTACGTTCTTTAATTTGTAATGAATTGTATCATACAAACTTAACAGAACGCTAAGCGAAAACGAAGTAATAGCACGGGCGGGCGATGGGATGCGACTGTGGGCTGGGGACCGAATTTTCACGTGGACAAAGTCGCGGGCATAAGCTAGTATGCAATAAAGTTAAAACTATCATTCTGCCTAGCCTTTTCCCAATCATGTTGGGGTCGGCTTCCAGTCTAACCGGATGCAGCTGAATATAAGTATTTTACATGGAGCGACTGCCTATCTGACCTCTACAACCCAGTAACTGGGTAATACAATACCCCTTGGTAAGACTGGTTGTCAGACTTTCGGGCTTCTGCCGACTCGTAACGACTGTCAAAGATCCACGAATGACAGCCGGGACCAACGGCTTAACGTGTTTTCCGAAGCACGGAGGAGTCTCGGAATGTAAAGATGGTCACCCATCCACGGACCAACCCCGGCAAGCGCAGCTTAACCTGATGGATCGACCCGTGCGTTTGTAATTACTTAGCCACGAGCTCCTCTTATTCAATAAAGTTAAAACTATCGTATCGGAATAGCTTTCGGTATTTTACAGGATACATTTCGGAGAGTGTGCGCAGGAATTGCATGAATTGATTCCGCCATCCCCTTTCCACCATCGGACAAGCCGTCGTACGGCGGGTATCCACCCTTTTGTTGTCCAAACCTCTACGGTCCGGACTAAGCGTTTCGCCTCGTCGTTCATACCGCGTACATCGAGGGACTGGAACAATCTGCCTGCTGCGGTTTTTCCATCCGATTATAATATGGGTGTCTTCAAGGCTAGACTGAATAGGCTCTTAATAAACTAGTGCGCCTCACCATCGACGATTGCATCACTGCTTACCATCAGGTGGGATCGCAGTCAAGCGCTAGTTTATAACCATAAAAAAAAAAAAAAAAAAAAAAAATACCATTCTATTCGCTGCGGGGACGGCGACATGCAGGCTGTTTAAGTAAATACCATTCAACTTTGTATCTTGCCTAACTGACATAGCTTTTCAGACTACAATAGATGTCCGATATTATATTTTAAGTTACGACCCTGAATTAATTCGACACGCTTTGGGGCGAGCTAACGTAACTAATTTATTTTAATTACCTAAAACTACGATGCTTTTATGCTTCACACGTGCAATGTACAGATATGGCTATAATAAGAAATGTAAAACCATCGAGATGTTTTTACATATTATTATCTGTAATCTAAGTTAAATATTAATTATCATACTTATAATATTGTAAGTGTAAAAGTTTTTACATATAATATTATGTTTGGATGTTTGTTACTCAAGAATAGCTAAACGGGTTTGGATAAAATTTGGCACACAGATAGTTTATAGTCTGGATGCTTTTTATCCCGGCATTACGGTCCCGTGGGATTATTTCCGACATCAACGCGGGCGAAGCCGCTGTCAAAAGATGTTATAGTTATTCTCATAAAACTTTAAAAAAACCGCATCAAAATCCATCATGTAGTTTAGATGATCAAAGCAGACACACAGACAGACACGAAGAGTGACGAAGAAAAAGGAACTGGCGACGCAGCACATGTGCGTTATATTACACGAACCATTTGAAGCCACTTTTGACCCCATAACTCACAATAGTAGTTAAAATATAGCTGATGATAACAAAGAGGCAACCTATCCTCTCCGTCATAGTTATATTCACAATTTTTATTTTTTAAGTATGTTTCCAACCGCGTCATTATCAGAGTTTAATTCTGTATAATTACCCACTTAACTAAGATTGTAATCAATTACTAAGAACTTTAGTTTTAATTAATACAGAAAACACCTACTTATTTAGAAAAACATAATTATATTCCTACTAAACATGGTTAAATAATACAGTAGGAATTAATGAAGGCATTCTACGAATTCTATGTTTACATTCAAAATAGTAGCAATATTTCGATGTCTTCGACGAAACAGATGATGCAGCATGAATCACCAAATGTTTGTCTATAACGTGTCCTTCCTTACATTTGAAGCGATGTTTTTTTCCGTTTTTTTATTTATATAGGCCGACGTAACAGCATTAGGCATTAGTACCTATTCTGCCTTGCTATCTAATGGACACGATTTTTTTAAAAGTAGTATTAAGTATAATCTATCAAAGTATAAAAATCATAATTAATTTTGGTTTAATTCCACCTTGGTCCATATAATATAATCCAGAATAACCATAAAATATACAAGTAAGTAAACAAGATAGGTATCGATATGAATTTAAACCATTATCAATCAGAATTTAAACCCAGCAATTACTGCTCTGCAACTAGTGTCTGGAAAATTCATAACAACTTCATAATTTTATTCACCACCATTTCTTCACCATTTATATTTCTCTAAGGATGTCTTGCCTTGATGATCCTCTTTCCCATGTCTTGGGCGCGTAATACAGAACCTCACTCAACACCAACACTACACGCATACCTTCAAACAAGTTTCAACCAATAAAAAGGTTTTAAACTTGTTTTCAAGCCTCAGCCTTTTTGGAACCTCACGAAAGATTAGAGTAGGTATTACTAGTCTTTCGTGAGGTTCCATTATACGAGCTTCAATATTCTATTTTTGAACCATATTAATAAGTTTTTTTTTTACAGTGGATTTCGTACACACATGGTTCCTAATGGGTTCACCGCTGCCAGTGATAATGATATTATCTTCATACCTGCTGTTCGTACTGAAGATGGGACCGGCCTTCATGAAGACACGTGAACCATTCAAATTACAAAATATTATGCCGCTGTATAATGCGGTCCAAGTCCTGATTTCGTGTTTCTTGTTATATAAGGTAAGTGTATTTTATAAATAATAAAATAAAATATGTTTATTTCAAGTAACAAAAGACTCATATAAAAACATACATAAAAGGATATAGACAGAATAACAAGCACAGACAGAAACGGACACTCACAAGGTAACAATATTATGTCTGCTGCAGCATTGCCGGATATAAGGGCTATCCAGTCTGTTGGCGATCATTGCCAGGACGGTATTGGCGCATAAAGTTTAATGTATACCTAATGAGTTTTGTGCTGCATCCCAATTAAAGTAGGCAAGATTACCTGCAGAATGAGTGTCTTCAGTGATGGTGCTAAGTGGTTGATGACAGAATAGATATTTGCTCATTTGATGAGGTTTCGAAGCCCTCAAAATTGGTGGACACAATTAAAAAAATACTTAAAATACTATTTATTTTTCCAAAATACCGTTTATCATCCCACTTCACAACACACAAATACTGTTTTTATCACACTTTATAACTAATAAATTATTAATGCGAAATTGAGTTTGATTGTTACGCTTTCACGTTAAAACTGCTGGATGAAATTTGGCACATAGGACATAGGATACGTTTTATCCCAATATTCCCACGGGATCAAGACTTATGCGGGTTAAACCGCGGGGCGCAGCTAGTATAACAATATCTTATACAAAAAGTTGGCAACCCTAGGTACATGGAGACATTTTAACTTCCCTTGAGATCAGCAACGTGTTGCTAAATGACAAGCTTCAACATTGTAAACATCATATATTTCTGGTAAAAAACTATGACAGAATATTTAATTTTAGTATTTATGAACAATAAGCATGGTTATCTGTTGTAGGTCATCTAAAAATCTTTTCTAAAAATGTGCTCAATACCTAACTCAAACTCAAACTCAAAGCATTTAATTCAATTAAACCACTTACAGGCACTTTTGAATTGTCAATTGTCACCTAAAATCGAATGTCATGGAAATGTATTTTTCCATAACTCATTGCGTAATGTAGGTATAAGGGTCGTCAGGTAGGTATATACATGTAGGTAATGACCACGCAGTGAAATTGTAACGTCGTCGCTTTGATCGATACAAAAGTCATAATATGCTGATTTCATGAATATTATTTAGGGGTTAACTTTTTAACTTTTTTTTTTATTGTTTCCAGTATGTTGGTATGCTGGCTGAGAATGGATTGGTGCCAAAAACCTGTGTTATGGAGACGGAATATCAAAGGCGAAGTGTAAGCATCTCTGTTTTTTCTCCCTCCACCTCTTTCATCTTATATCATGTTTCAGTTAATATTTTGTAAAACGAAACGTTCTGATCTGATCAAATCAGGTTGCATGTAGCCATACTCCTCGCGTAGCCTAAACAGCAAAAAAAACTGAGAAACTGTAAATGAGTTAAAAAACACTCAGACCGAAACATGGTTCTCATATCATTAGCATTTTTAACGGCCAAACAGAAAGACGATGACGATATACGAACGGTCATTATGGATGTAAAGATAGAAAATACTCTTTTTCAAACATGCTTGGAAATTCGAGCATTATTTTGACGACCTTTTTTGAGATAAATCGAAATTACTGTACTGGTAAAAAACAAGTGAATATGCGGCCGACAATGTTACTATGAAAATCCATATCATTCTGTCCTGTTTAGCGGCCAAATAAATGACTATGAAAACTCTTAACTGTCGTGTTATTTAAAAATGGAAGTAACTTTTTACTTCAACACATGACAACCTAGGAGGTATCAAAGATTTTATTTAAAGTTCGATTTCGCTTGCAAATAGAGCTGTTTAAAGTAAAAAAGAAACAAATTAACATAATATTATTAGCGCGTGAAAAGTTATTGTTTTCCGTCATTTATTCTGGAATTTATAATTAATTTACTGAGTTTGAATCTTGCGCATTATTAAAGAAAAGTAATATATAAGCCTTGGCCTCAACCGGGTATTGCTGGACTCACGTATGTGTGCCTCGGCTTCGCCTCGGCCCACATTTTCGCGATCGTCCATCCGTGCCCGAGTTGCAGGCTTCGACAGTAATGTACTATTATTGTACCTACACCAAAATTATGACATTAGTAACACAAAAATTCTTCAAATTCCAGTTAACAGCAGGAATGTACTACTACCTACTAGCCAAGTTTACTGAACTCCTCGACACAATATTCTTCGTACTCCGAAAGAAGAACAACCAAGTTAGCTTCCTTCACGTGTACCACCACACCGTGATGGTAGTAGTGACATGGACTGCCCTGAAGTATGAGCCAACGTATGCACTGCTGATCCTGGGAACTCTGAACTCTTTTGTCCACGTCATTATGTACACCTACTATGGACTGTCTGTATACCCGAATATGGCGAAGTATTTGTGGTGGAAGAAGTACATTACTAGCTTGCAACTGGTAAGTTTGTTTGTGACATATCTTTTAATAATGTTGCCACTCTACATTTATGAGAATTGTAAAAGATGACTAGCGAATGAGAATAGAATGAAATAAAAAACTCTGTCTCCTATCCGAGTTTGATGAAAGGTAGCGAATAAGGAAGAATTCCCGTTTATTACGAGTACTATGTCCAGTATAACACCTGCTCAAATGTAAAAAAAAATATCATCAATGTCTTGCACATACAGACCTTCCTCATCGTTTTTGGTAAATCTCTTTGCTGGAACTACATTTTTAAACAGTGTTCCAAAATTATTGTCATAATTTAGTGCTGGTTGGATGTCTTCTTGTTTTCGTTTCTCCTCCGAACCTTCGACAAACCTGTGCCTCTCACTAACATTGAAACATTTCAATTTTCAGATTCAATTCGTCCTAATAATCACCCATTTTGGAGTAGCCTGCGTGAAGTCGGACTGCAAACCTTCATATATCATGATCGTTGCTATGTCATTCAATTCATTTTTCTTCCTCTATCTCTTTGGAAGCTTCTATATCAGAACCTACAATAAGAAGACCGCTGCTAATGCTGAAAATAATAAAGGAATTAAGAATGGAATTAAGAATAATTTATCAGAAATTGACAAAAAACTGTATCAAAATGGAAAGAAAGTTACCAATGGAAATGTTAATAATTATACAAGCGCCTCAATAACAGTAAACGATACTTATAGAATAAGATTTAATATGAAATCGAATAAGTTGACATAGAATTAGGTTTTAGTTTTAGATTCAGGTTGTGATAAGAATAAAGTATATATTATGGTGCGACAATGTTATACAGTTGTGTTATGTATCAGTGAAAAAATGAAGCTTTAAAATTTCAATAAAGATAACCAATATAATTATTACTAATATTATGATTTTTGTGACTTAAAAAAAAAACGCACCCTCTCCCTCCCAATTAGCATAAAGTATAAGATTCCAATTAGCATAAGCTTATTATAGTATAATTGCAGCCAAAAGACGTCCACTACTGGACATAGGTGTACCCTAAGCATCACCACATCGACCTTCTGAGCTGTTTCTCGTCCTGCGGATTCAGGCAGCTTTCAGAAAGTCCATGGTCCACCTTGTGGGAGACTTTCCAACGCTACTCCTTCCGATACGCGGACACCACTCCAGAATCTTTCGGTTCTATCGGCCATCTGTTCTCCAAGCAATGTGCCCTGTCCATTGCCACTTAAATTTAGCAATTCTTCGGACTGAGCTTAATAATACTCAGCCCATTGCTGGTTCACAATACTTCCTCTGTTTGAGAGGTAGGCCACAATCCACCACGTGGGCCAAGTGCAAGTTGGTGGATGTCATGTCCTCGAATTTAACAGCTCTAATTAAAGCCTCGGGAAGACTGGCGCGACGCGACTCTAACAATACAATTTCTAAGAAACCTTCACGGTAGAACAATTACCAGTGTCAGGTTCACTAATTAAATACTTTACCAAAGCTATTGGATAAAACTCCTAATGAAGCACAAGACGGTGACAGCGCGACCTAGGGCTTATTTATTAAGGGCCTATAGGTCGTCAAATTGTTTAGCAAGATCCGCCGTTATGTCAAACTATTGCAGCATTCATTTTGAAATAAATCTATGTTAAAGTTGAAGATTAATGTTAGCGACTATGTTAGCCGAAAATACGATTACATAAAAAAATCTCGATAGAAAAAAAAACCAAAGTTACCTCCGAACCGAACAATAAACAGCTGCTATTAAAAAAATGCTTCAAATTAGATCATGAACCTTGGCACACTAACTGAACTAACTATAAAGCAGCGACAATGTTTTTTATTTTTTTGAAATTACCATTATTTTCGCTGTAAAAAGCAATTACCTCAACTTTTGCCTATTTGTTGCCGCTTCCGTCTCGCTCGCACTCAGTTTGCGAGTAGTATGGTGCGAGCGAGATAAAAACCTGAAGTTGAATAAAATCGACAGGTGACAGGCGAGAATCTGGCAATCTAAAAAATCACGAGCACATAATAAGTAGGTAGGTATACTACCTCGTTGGTCTAGTGGTCGAAAGCGCTTCTGGTGAACATGAGGTCCTGGTTTCGATTACCAGGTCGGGCAAAGTGTTATATGTAGTGAGATGTATCAATTACTGTGATGTGACACTATTTACGCTACAAAAGCTAGGAAGGTGGCGCGGTGAAAAAGGGTATTAAATACCATCCATACTTATTCAATCTCTCTATTTTTGTGTGTAATCTCTTGTTGCCGATGTGCGATATAATACTAGCTTTCGCCCGCGCTGGCAGTGGAGGGGGTGGATACTTGACTCCATCAAAAATTAACACTTTAAAGCTTATTTCGCAAGCGGATCCTTCAATCCAAAAATAGTTTTCACAATATTTTTGAACGAACTTTCCAAAGATACCCCACACCACGGGAGAGACAAAAATAAAACATCCCCACTTTACGTGTATGTGAGGAACCCTAAAAAATATTTTTTCATCACTTTATTTTACCACTTCGTCGGCGTAATTAACATGTATACTCATGCCAAACTACAGCTTTCTAGTACTAACAGTCTCTGAGCTAAGCCGGGGACAGACAGACAGACGGACATGGCGAAACTATAAGGGTTCCTTGTTACTACGGAACCCTAAAAAACGTAATTGCAACTGTACAACTCAAACTAAGCGTAATTGCAACTGCCAAATTGCTACATAATGACGTCCGTCGGCTGTTCCAACTGTCAAAACACAATTTTGTGATGGGCCTCTTAAGGACACCGCACTGAAGTCAGCCGCAGCAAAGAAAACCTCCACAGGGTAGGGTTTCTCGAATGGTTGCGATCCTCATCTTTTGTTTATTTTCACCAAGTCTATCCACTCAAAAATTAAGGACATTCTCCTAAGACCGTTTTCTTGTAGCTACATAACATGAAATGATTTTATTTACAAAATCATTTCATTTCACCACATTTCGCTAGTTATGTTTTAGTCCCATATTAAATGTAATACGGGCCCAGCTTATAGTCATCAACCGGGCACAATTCCTGACTCCGGGCTGAAAAAAATCCTAATTGAAAAACCCAATAACACTTTGACGACCAGGAAATTGAACCCAGAGCCTAATGCCCCGTAGTACCATTTGCGACCACTGCTGAACCAGCTGATTATGTAACTACTGTGGTATAAAAGTTTTTGGTCAATGCCATTGACTAAATTAGGACATTTATTTAAATACTGTTCAATTTATTGCATCGATGATCATAATTAACATTCTTAATGTATTAATTTATGGATGAATATTTTGACTGCATATTTTTGATTTATAAAAGTAAAAGAAGTTAAACGAAAATGCATTAATTTAAAGCTATTATCATCCTTATTAAGCAATATAATGGAAAACGAAAAATGCATGAAATACATAATTATTGTATTATGGTCGTTAATTGATTCAGGCGTGACTTGGCGGTAATCCTTATAAAGTACGAATGACGTAAATATATTTAGTAACCTATTCCGCTTAACTATTCCTAAAGAGTCATAAAAACCCTGTAAGTAATCGACACGTGTTTCACCTCTCAATGAGGCATCCTCAGGATGACGATTGACTTGTTGCGAACACGAAATGATGTGTTGCCACGCCGAGCACAACCGGACGCAGAGAAACGCGGTTTTTTATGACTCTAGGAACATTTAAGCGGAATAGGTTACTAAATATATATGTCTACGTCTATTGTATTTAATATTGTGGTCAAGAAATCGTAGGTGTAATTTATGTTATAACTGAAATCTTAAAAATTGATTTCTGAGTAATTTTTTGGAGTAAACTGTATAATTAATAATGTAGCTCTATTTAACGCGACGTTCCTTGCCGTGCACTGAATTTTCAACGCTCGGCTTAGCAGGCGTGAGTTGAAAATCGAACTGGACTTTTTCAACGCGTTGGGGATGCTCTCTGTTCGATTCTAAACGCTCGGTGCGACCTCTTGGTGCTAATCAAAAGCCGCAAAGGGTCTTTTTTAACAAAAAAAATACCTGACATAGTTCACATAGTTAGAGCAATGACACAATAATAATAGTCAAAATAATACAGACAGACTACACTCACAGGCATAACCAGGTTACAAACATCACCCATAAAAAATTGCACTCAAAACACTCCCTACTATAAAATGACACACAAACTAACCATCCACTATAATAGACCAGTCGATCTATTCTGTAAAAAATCTCACTGTGAAAAGTTACGTGAAGTGAGCTTGAAAAGAGCTGTTATTCCACCAGATGCTAGAGATTGTCACTATTGACAACACACTTCACCTAAGTTTTCACGGTGAGATGGTTATAGAATAGCACTGCAGATATAACTCTACAGGATAAATTAAGAAAAACCACTTACCTCATAGACATTGCAGTAACCATATTAGAATGCCAATGTATGAAGTAGGCATAATTATGCTTTGCAAGCTCATTTTTTCGTAGTCAACGAAGCATAAACACCAACGCACGAACTTTTTTTAAATGTTTGTTGAATGAAATGTATAATTTATTATAATATGTTACAGTTAAAACCCGTTTTCCGTTAGAACGCGTTTTCCCAAGTTAAAACTTGTTTTTACTAAATGCCTTTGTTAAAACTAGATACCTAGTCAAAACTAGAATTTACCACTGATATATTTGATTTTCAGATAAAAGTAGTTGTCACTCCGAGCCTAGAGAAACTAATTTGGGATTGAAAACAAGATACAGTTTTTAAAATATTTATTAAAAAGAACTAGGACACAGAGTCATGTACCTAATAAAAATAATAATCTTAAACTAAAGGAACATTTTAGGGAACATCGACATAAAGTAGGTAGTTGCCAAGGTGACAATATTAATTTTCTCAAACATGCTTGGAAATTCGAGCATTATTTTGACAACCTTCTTCGAGATAAATCGAAATTGCTGTACTGATCAAAAACAAGTGACGATGCGGCCAGCAAAGTTACTATGAAAATCCATATCTGTCGTGTGTAGCGGCAAAATAAATTACTATGAAAACTCATATCTGTCGTGTTATTTATTTAAAAATGGAACGAACTTTTTACTTCAACACATGACAATAAAAGAGGTAAAGAAGAAACAAATTAACACATTGGCGCGTGAAAAATTATCGTTGTGCGTCATTGATTCTGTAATTTATAATTAATTTATTTTGTTTGATTTTCTGAGCATTATTTGAGAAAAGCACTATTCAAGCCTTGGCCGCAACCAGGCATTGATGGACTCACGTCTTTTCACGATCGTCCATCAATGTCCGAGTTGCGGGCTGCGACAGAAATGTACTATAATAGTAAATAAAATAATCAAACAGAACACAATCATAAAATTTCAAAAAGGAACATTCATAAGGAACATTGGTTAACTCGGTCGGAACAGTTTTAACTAACTCGTTTCAGAAAAACGCGTTTTGTCTAGAAAGAACTAGTTTTAACTGATGTTCAATTTTGAGCATTAGTTCTAGTTTTAACAGAGGCATTTAGTAAAAACTAGTTCGAACCAGGGAAAATGGGTTCTAACGGAAAACGGGTTTTAACTGTAAAATATTATAATATATGTTTTACGCTTAATAAAATGGTATGGTAGGTGCGTACGGTTGTTTTATTGTTGCCCTTCCTTTTTAAGGTTTTTTCCTCTCATTTTTTGCTCCCGATTAATTAATGGCCGGTATTTTAAATAATAAGAGAGAAAAAAAAATTACCCATTTTCTTTCAACGGCGTGTTTCACGAATGAAACCAAAGGCGATTAGCGCATCTAAACCGCGGTCAATACTTATAAATGTCACCATTGTTGCACGCACTATTGTTGTTAAACATTATTTTCAGATTTTTTATTTTGTTTTTTGTATTTATGTTTCACGAACTGTGTCCAAATAAACGTTATTCTTTCTTTCTCTTTCATTGTTGTGGAAAATTGACACCGACATCTCTTCAGTTCAGTTTTATTGGTGAAAATTCGCACTTAATTCTGTGGTGCTTGGAAGTGCTTCAATTTACTATAATGTTCTACTGTCATGCAATAGTTAGCACAGCATTCTATCAGTAAAACACAAGAATAGAATTGGTTATTTTCAATTAAACGTAATTTAGAATGAAGGTCTAGGTCCAGTCCGAAACAATGACGATTGCATTTAATTTCGGGCGAAGTATGAGGTTTAGGTCAACGACCCTGCCCTAAGACCGGGCCTCGGGCAATTTAACTAATGTAATTGCTTAAATTTCAAAGGTCTAAAGTAGAAGTGCAAGATATGGGTGTTAAGTAAGCTTCGAGAAAAAACACCCTGACAAAGCACTGAAACTGAGTCGCTGAGCTCCTTAAGTTCTGAGTTGAGCTCCACAATTACTGACAAATGCTTGCACTAACTGAACAGGTCCACTCAAATCTGTGTGGTTCTTTCCTCAAAAGACCAGTTCAGACACTAATCTACATGGTCCTCATATGGCCTGGCCAAGATTATGTCTGGACTTTAAAAGAGACTGTGACCTCTTAGTTTGTTTCGGCGTTTCCTATAGAACAAACGATTTCGAAATCAAGAACAAAGTCGGTTCCCGTAATAACTTGCTCAAGTACCTAATCTTAACCACCGTACCACCGTGGGGTGCTTCATCTCAAGCCGGACCACTGGCCTAGCCCCCGCTTCTCTGCGGGCGAATATGCGTGCCCAGTTTGGCACCGTTCAGCCCACGTCACGGAAATAGATGTTGCTCTGAACGAAACACACCGAATAATCACAGAATGCCTCAAACCGACCCCGGTCAGCGCATTTTATTCCACAGCTAACAGCAATTCCACAAGTCCGAAGAGATGTTGCAAGCGCAGTGGACCAATACAAACAGAGTCTGATACTAGACACCCACTATTTCCTGGTAAACTACCAACGCAACGGCAAAAAAATAGGCACAGCTTCATAAATTCGGCAGCGTCTTTACCAGGTAACCCGGTTGACGCCAGCATCATAATTCTCTTGCCCTTATCCTAATTTATTTGTCTGGTGGTACTGCTGGTCCTAGACAGTAGTGGTGCGCGGCTGGGATTCCGTGCTCTGTACGATAAGGCCAGAAAGAGGATGATAACGATGAATAGGCACAAACAAAGCACGGAAAAAGGAGATTGCTGGATAGAGACAGACACATTGGTAAAATGAACAGTAGACAAAGAAAAAAATGTAAAGTTGACAAACTATGGACAGTCCGTTTCGTATTTCAGGTCACCATCGGGGCGTTAACCGATCTTGACCCTTATACATAATTATTAGTTTCGGGTTATTGTTTTCAAAACTTAAATTTATATCATCTTTAATGGAGAAACAATGGAATTATTTGGGTTAAAAGTTAAATGATTTTATTAAAGTTTACTTTTTAGGGTTCCGTAGTCAACAAGGAACCCTTATAGTTTCGCCATATCGGTCTGTCTGTCTATCCCCGGCTTAGCTCAGAGACTGTTAGTACAAGAAAGCTGTAATTTGGCATGAGTATACATATTAAACACGCCGACAAAGTGGTAAAAAAAAAATTTTTTTTAGGGTTCCTCCCCGAATCGTAAAGTGGTGGTTTTTTTTTTCGTCTATCCGATGGTGTGGATAGACGAAACGGGGGATAAACGAACATGTCGTTCGAAAGGTCGTACAAAAATATTGTGAGTTTGTTAAAACCATATGTGGATTGAAGGATCTGTTTGCGAAATATTAAGCTTTAAAGTGCTAATTTTTGTTAGAGTCAAGTGTCCCCCCTGTGCCAGCTAAATGGTAAATTCTGGGTATGTGGAAAAATTCATAGCAGTAGTACAACGAAATTATAAGGAAACCTATCACAGCTAAGTAGGCTCTACAAGTTAACGAGTAATCATCGACCAACTTACATTTGCAGTTGCAAAAACATGTTCTCCAATTCATTTTGAGAGAACATGTTTTTCAACTACAATGTTAAGTTTGTTCTTGGTATAATTCATCCCAGCTACGGAACCCTTCATTGTGCGTGGTCCGACACGCACTTGGCCGGTTTTTATTTAAGTATGCATAAACACGTTACATTATAAAACTGATTTACATCCGTAACTTCACACTTTCAGGTCCAGTTGAAAAGCAGCGTCAGGCACTTACCAATAGCTGTCTGGCATTTTTGCTGAACTCGGCCTTTTTGGCGCAGCCGTGAGGCACACTCCCCTACTAATTTCTTACATCGTACTTTACACTTTTTATTAGTTTTTTTTTCTTTTTATCTGCTGTATATTATATTGTGTGCCTTTTAGTCAGTGTTAAATAAATTTATTTTCTTCAAATTATGATTAAAAAGTCAAAATATTTCTTTCATTCAATCATTTTTTATGTAAAAATCTAGTTCCGGAATCAATTGTTTACCGTCGTGGTGAAAGGATTCATCAATCTACAGAAGTCAATTGCCTAGGATGCGCCAGACGTAACCTGTGTTTGTTTAAGTTCATCAAATTGTGTCTAGTTTTATGTAACTTAATCTAATTTATGATTGTGTGCGTAATTAATTGCGTTATTCTTTGAATATCGCAGCATTATGCTGAGGTTCGACGCATAATATTGGAGCATTATGCTGACGTACACCTAACGCCTAACCCTTCGGGGAATACAGGCGTGATGTTATGTGTTTTGTATGCTGAGATAGGAGCCTTTTTGGCCTCGCACAGGTCGTATTTTTTTCTTTCGTTTTTTTAAATAGGTAATTCGTTAGTTTTTAACCCACATCCAAAAAGGACGAGGTTCTATGTTCGTAGCGTATTTTTATTTTTATAAATGCTCCTTTTTGTAATTTAGTATGTCCTGTGCGTGTCGCAAAAAAAATGTTTTTCTTTTTTTCTTAATTATTAATAGATATTGACCGATAACTTGTATGTGTGGTGCAAACTGTAAAATAAATATAAGTTGGTTTTAATAAATAAAGAAGGTTGGAATGTACGTCGTTCTGGAGGTTCCTTTCACGCATGTACGTCGCCCGTGACGCTCCTTTCACGCATGTACGTCGCTTGTGACGCTCCTTTCACGCATGTACGTCGCTCGTGACGCTCCTTTCACGCATGACCGTCGTTCGGGAGGTTTCTTTCACGCATGTACGTCGCCCGTGACGCTCCTTTCACGCATGTACGTCGCTTGTGACGCTACTTTCACGCATGTGCGTCGCTCGTGACGTTCCTTTCACGCACGACCGTCGTTCGGGAGGTTTCTTTCACGCATGTGCGTCGCACGTGACGCTCCTTTCACGCACCCCCTAGATATCTTGATTAGTAAATAATATCGACCCATAAACATCCTCTGTCGAACGAGAGTGAGTATCTATCACCGTTTCCACTCAAAGCAAACATTGACTGACTATAATATCAATACACTAATATATCTAATAGATACGGCACATAATACTTACACCACAGTGTACATACTAATCTTATAGGTACTTATTTGTATATGGTGTTTGCACTTGACAGTCGAATTCAAGTTAACTCAAACAACGTGTTACGTGATGAATGTGTGTGTGTGTGTTCTTTATAAAATTGCACATGGTGGTTCTGTTTGCCTATTACAAAAGTAAATAATGTTTTTAAGTGGCAATTGAATAGAATACTCTTTATTTTGTAAACCATTAGAATTACAGATAATTATGAAAGTAGAAATAGTAAGTATGTAGTAGGTAGTAGTTGAACAGTTAAAGCCGACTGACGAACGAATGATAGAAGGTACTGTACTGCCATCTATCGGCCTTTTCACGCATATTTCGAACTCGCCATTGTCTACCAACCCACACACTAGGACCACACGTCGGATTATAACCCTCTCACTCACACAGAGAGGAGGAATAATCAACCAACGTTGTAGGCTGATTATGCTTACGCATAATCCCTCAGCCGGGGCTAAGAGGTCCAGAATTCATAAAGTGATGATAAGCTTTTGAACTCATCACCGTACCGCCATCTATCGGTCGTAAAAGTATCTTCTGCACAGCCCACTCTATGACGTCACACGAAGAAACGCTGACACACTTAAACGAACAAGTCATCCAGTAAAATAAAATTCTAGTTTTTTTTTATCCGTTATAAATCACTTGTTGCTTTTCCGCAGATACGACGTCACACGACGAAGTCTTGACACACATAATACAGTCTTAAGGCTCATACACACTGGCGCGATATCGCGGCAGGCAGCGCTACCCTTGTCTCGACCGCGATATTGCGCCAGTGTGTACGAGCCTTTATTCATCCTGTAAATAAAATAAAAATACTGCAATGATAAGAATAATTCGACAAACAGTAGGTTCTGGTTTTTATCAAGTATCTGTGGAGATACCATATGCGTCATAGTGTGCTCTCATTTGTGGTTTTATCATTTTTCTCAGAAACTACTGAGTTCATTCTGATGCCAATTTTTGTTTTCGTTTGATATTTCTTGGGAGTTGGTAACTTTGTAACCACATAATTAGTTTGGAGTAATTTGCCAAAATTCCTCTGGTGCCGCCTCTGTGGTCTAGTGGTTAGACCACCTGTCTCAGACCAAGAGGTCCCGGGTTCGATTCCCAGTGGGGGCAAAATTTTCTGCTCGGTTTGGTTGGTGGTAGGGCTTGTTTTAAGTCCGCCTGGCTAGCTACCACCATCTTATCTAAGTCTGTCGCCATAACAACAATGTTAAAAGCATTGTTGTGTTCCGGCAGTTAGAGATAAGATAGCCAGTTCCTCTGTGGTAGAGGATTCCGGGTGAAGCTCGCTTCCACCTTCGGCCTGATCATCACTTTCCATCAGGTGAGATTCTGGCCAAGAGCTTCCCCGTTGTGGATAAAAAAAAAAAAAAAAAATATGACTCGCTTATCTATCGATCTTTAGCACTAAAAATAATTATGAGAAATCAATATGAAGGAGACTTCCTAATTTGGTAGGTATTTAAAGACAAGAGACTTAAATTTATTATTATTACTTTATTATTATCAATTAAAATTTTATCATTGTTGATAAAATTTTAATTGATAATAATAAAGTAATAATAATAAATTTTATAAGGTGTATTATTTTATTAAGTTTCATTTATTATTTAGTGGTATTACACACGTACCTACATAACAACTTATAAACTACTTAATTAATTAATTAAAATAACAAAATGATGTAAGTGCTTACTTAGATAAATAATAAAATTAATTTTCCTGTTTTGAAGTGGTTTAAATAATACATCACTGGCTAGTAATTATCTAAGTGCTGGTAAAGGGCTTCAGTTTTAGCCCCAAGAAGCTTAAACTACTCCAAGACATTAATTAATTTATTAATCGGATTTAAATTATTTTTAATAGAAATTATAAAAACACTTCATTATGGTAAAATAAAGCTGAATGAAAAAGCACGTGTTATGCGGATTAGAAATAAATTAAATAGTTTTTTCAATATTTTCATGATATTTGTCATCTTTAGTGTTGTTAAGTACCGGACCCATTCTGCCACTAAACAACAATGCTAACTACGCACTATGCAGGTCAAACAACTCTAAATGAATTTCATGCATTGTTAACTCCGCGGCATCGCGTTTGGTAAACATTTTTTTTGGTCCTTTCAAGACCAAAATTCGTATAATAAGACGCAAGATAATTGAAAAAATATAATCTTTGCGAAAACCCTAGGCTAACTAAAGACCGGAATATTTGCTGCAGGTTCCTCAGTTCATACACGGGTACTCTTTAACGGTTTCTGGAATACAATAACTACATACGTCATAATAATTATCATGTTACTCTCTTTTAATTATGGGACTCTTAATTGGTTATTAGGTATAGTTATGAAGTATTTTTTACTGTTTTATGCCTCATTCATTAACAAAAAGGTCCCCGGAACTATCATCGACAATAATGCAATTGATAATTTTCCATCAATTTATAATAATTATGTATGTTGTAGTAACATTGTCAATCGCTTCATTTTTTTTTATTTTTTATTATTATTACATTTGGTAGACGATCAATTTGCGCATCAATGTGTTTCAACCACATAAAAATAAATTAATATATAAAAATTGCAATTTGATCGTTTCGGGGATCCTTAGCAATATTGTGTCTCACTCAAGATCCGGATCCGAAATACGTGTACGAGAATAAATCTTATAGATAACGTTATTGTTGATCAGCAATCAATATCAAATGTATAATTAATTTTATAACTTCTTTAGTAACCTACGCTCTGCTCATAAATATGGTCAGGGTCCGGGTCCGGGTTTGTAAACGGATTCTAAGCCTCGTACGGGCCGGAGTACGGGTTGGTCTGACCCGGAACCGTGTGATCAGACCTATAATGAATATCCGTAACAAAAGAACGAATAAAAAATAAACTTCTGTTACTTTTATAATATTTATGATGATGCAACACGGCTTCATACGTTTTAAAACTCCAATAGCGTTAGGCGCTACACAAAAGACAATGGCAATATAACATTTTGTTGTTTTTTTTTTTCGAGACACACGCGCAAGCAACTGGCTGGTTGTCAAAAGCAAGTTGTCAGTTAGCCGCTTAACGGTTGAAATGCCATCAAAAAAAAAAAACGTGTTTTTTTTTAATGGCATTTCTGATTTGGCAATCCTCGATTTGTACTGCGATTTCATTCATTTACTCAACATTACGACCGCTATAATCATAGCACAAACAACTATTTTTATTCCCCTCCGTCGGAAAAAGAGGGGTGTTCCCTCGTAGCTCCCAAACGGCTGAACCGATTTTGATTATAATTTTTTTGTTTGAAAGGTGTCTTGATCGAGAGTTTGTTCTTAGCTACAATTCAAGAAAATCGGTTCAGCCGTTTGAAGATTATCAGCTCTTTTCTAGTTGATGCATGGATCTGCACATCTTCCACAGGTCTGATCGATTAGAAGAACATAGAACATTTAACCGATACTGCGGCATCATCTGGAATTGTGGTGGTGTTTGTTGGAGGTGTTTTTTTTTCTTCTTAGAGGTCTTTACTTGTGTCGGGGGTTATTTTAATGTTAACTTGTTCATATTTATAATTATTCTGATGCAGAAATATATTTCTTAAATATTATTAATGCAACAATACGTAAAGACCAAGAGTGTAACTAGACCAAGAGTTTTATTCATGTCAAAATTACAGGTCAGCCAAAAGTCATAATAGTGCAGGGAACATATTCGAGAGAATAAAAAATTCTTAGCAGTATGTGGTAGGTCGGAAAATTTAGTATAAGTAAATTATAAGTTTATGAAAAAAATGGAGAGAACTTGGTGAAGGTGTAGGGAAATAGTCGTTTTGAATTATGAATAATGATTTTTAAGATTTTTGGCTAAACTGCACTTTCTATAGGAAAAAGTTAAATTTAAAAGTTGTAGATATACAATTTTTTTTTTTTTCTGCAACAAAAATGATTCAATTTCTATGAAAATCACTGAAAATAAACATTTTCATGTGCACAAGCATTAATTTTTTGAAGTACAATATTCATTTTTGTATTTTTTACGACTTACAATATTGAAAAAAAGAAAAAAAAGTTGTTTAGTAAAATTACGAATTTATAACTTTACCAATGCTAATTTGTTTTCCATTTAAACCTCAAGTTAACGATGTTCATGTTAAAAAACGTAAAAAGTATTAGTAAGTCATTATGTGATTTACATTGCGTATACCTACCTCATTCACAATAAGATTAGACATGAAAACAAACCTTTTTTATTTTACAATCCGTTCAACCGATTTTGACTTCTATTGCGTTGGTGGCATGACAAATGGCAGCTGCAGTAAACAGTTGGTATTATAATCACGTTTTTGCTTTTAATGCCATCCTTACGCCTACGGAATAGAAGTCAAAATCGATTGAACGGACTGTAAAGTGTTTTGTTTAAATGTCTAATTTTATTGTAAATGGAGTATAGTTAGCATTTATTGGAAAACAAAACTGACTAGGCCTGCATGATTTCTCAGAAAAAAAAAATGCTATGACGTCAATGACGTCATGTCGTCTATTGACGTCTATTGACGTGTAAAAGTGTTTGTATAAACCTACTTACAGAAAATAAATCATTTATCATTTAATGCAGGAATGGTTAGCAACAAAATTCGATTGACTGCTAGTTTAAGAAATCATTATAATTTGCACAAATTATTCCATATATTCAACATTTCTTGTAAATACATAAATATAGTTACGGGTTCAGGGTTCAGTGTCTGAGTGTCTTCCAATTTTGGTTCTTTTTACATTTTAACTAAATATTTACCTCAATAATTATGATTTTATAAACTGAAGTGCGATCGACGTTTGTCGCTGACTGGTACGAGCTAGGCTGATGAGAAATTATTTTAGAGCTATTAATTCAAAAATCAACGTCGTGTTAGGACGAACCTAACACGACGTTGATTGAACAGATTACGTGTGACTCGTGTGTAATGTCTTGTTTATACCTTTTTAGTTGGCATTTTTGTCGTAGTTGGGTTTTAGTTTTTATAACTTTTATTTTTATTATTTTGGGGGTCAAATGTTCTTTTTTTTATTTCATTACTGTGTATCCTCTAGAGGACGCCATATTCAATTTAATGTGACGTCGCATAGCCTATAACCAGTGGACGATCAACACGCTTTCTAACGATACCTCATTTGTCAAGAAGAATAAGCAAACATACCGGTAAACATTATAACCCTCCTCTTTGTTTCGCCGTAGTCGGGTAATAAGGGGCTTCGATCATGTTTTATTTAAAGTGTAGCAAACTAACTAGTACTATCGCTCGTTTTACATGTGGATGACGCGGTGCACACAAAGCATGTTTTTAAAGTAATGTACGTTTCTGTTTTTGTGTTTAAGATACACTAAGAAATTTGTATATATATGGGGAAGTTTAACAGTGGCACCAGTACCCCCGACCCTTGCTCCCCGGTCTCGATGGCATGCCAGCCCGCGCCGATGATACTGAGCAATTAGGTTTAAATTCCCCGATTAATAATAATGATATTATGATCCAGCCTGTCCCTGAACTTGCTGTCCTCCCGATTGCGACGCCCTAAGCCGAGGTTCGTACCCCACAGGAGGTGCCCTTAGCGAGCGTCGCATTTAGTTTAATAAGAAATTATAAAACTTATTAAACTTAAGGGCTTTAAGAATTAAAACCCTTAAAGTAGCCACAGGATAGCCCGGTTAAGCAGCCATAGCCTCAGAGGCTAACTGCGAGAAGTCATTCATAAAAATAATAAAAAAAGTGGCGCCAGTGATAGAAAAGTTGAAAGAAAATCGTTTGACTTAGTATGGGCACGCTTGTGACTAAAAGAGTGATGAATAGAAATGTTGATAAATGGAGAAGGAGAGGATAGCCAAAGAAAAGATGGATGGATTGTGTGATAAATTATATGAAAGAGAAGGGAGTGAATCATAGCGTGATGGTTGACAGTGGAGAACGGAAGAAGAAACCGTGTTGCATCGACCCAAGTTACACGGGACAAGGGCAGGAAGATGATATAAATTCACAGACTGCTCACACAATTTTAGGCCAGACTATACAGGGTGGATTTTTGAGATGGGGCAGTAAGGGCAGCTACCTTAACCGTTGTAGCTACAAGAAAACGGTCTAAGGAGACTGCCCTTAACTTTTTGAAAAAATTGGATCTTCATTCACAGATTTAAAAAAAAAAAACAGTCAGCAACAAAATGGCCAGTTTCCACAAAAACTTTTTTTGATGCCAACCGATCCTGTTTCATATAAGAATCAAAAACCTCTATTGGACCAAGGCAAAAAACAGCGCGTATACTTAGTTCCAGATACAAATACCCGAATCACTGTATCCATATAAACCTTCATCTGTAACATTTAAAGTCTGAAGAAATGCTCACCAAGATCACTCTATCTCTTTCTGACGTTATATCCAATAACTTTACCTCTTAACCTTGAAACTCGAGTCTAGGTTAGCGTTGATGGGGATGACGTCAGCCGTCGTCATCGTCTTTCCTGCCGGTTTTATTTATTTATAACTGGCGACCCGCCCCTGTATCGCACGGTTTTTACGTACGTATTACATATGCTAGTTTTTCTGACCACCATTTATAGAAACGCATCAATATACTTTGTGTAGTTTAGAAGAACAATGCGGTCACCCGACAGATGCGATGCAACTTTAATCTACATTTTTTTTTATTAACTAAGTCATAGATTGCCATATTAATAGTTGTATCCTTTCTAAACCCTGTTTAAAGCTTTCGCTATGTCACTTGGAGAGGGAATACGCCGCTGTTTCTGTTTTAATATTATGTTATGTGTTGTGCTAGTCGGTTATAAATGAAATGAAATCGTTTACCGTATATAGGATACCGGAATCACTTTAACACGTCATATAAAAATAAAAAACATAAGCTATATGAGGTCGGCGTTTACTATTTGACGACTCGGAAAAGAAAGGTCGAAATAACTGGGAGGGCGCAGTCTCTTTTAAAGTCCAGACATAATCTTGTTGCTTCAGGCTATAAGTGAGGACCATGTAGATTAGTGTCTGAAATGAACACGTGAAATGAAAAAGTGAACCTGTGCAGTCAGTGCAAGCATTTGTCAGTAATCGTGGAGCTCAACTCAGAACTTAAGGAGCTCAGTGACTCGACGAACATCATCATCATCATTCTCCTGCCCTTATCCCAATTTATTTGGGGTCAGCGCACCATATCTTTTTCTTCCTTACTATTATTAGTGACTCGACGAACAATACTAAAGAAAGGATATTTGAGTAGGCCGCATAAAATACTTAAACTGCTAAACAAAAAATAAATGATCGACATAGTCCTCACATTCACAATAATTAAAATAATACAATACTTTACAAAGTAATCATGACATTTTGTTGTAATATTCAAAAATGGCAATGTGTTTACAAAACTGGTATATTTTGATGAGTTTACATAATAATTAAAATGTCAAGATTTATGTTTTTACCACAAGGTTTAGCAGAGCGCGGTCAATGTCAAGCTTTTTTGTCTCCTAAATAATCAAAAATTTACAAAGTTCCCAAGGTTCCCTTTTTTAGAAAGTTTGGTTTCAATACCTTTCTTACCTATCTTATCTTATCTTATCTTAATACAGCTTTTAAAACGTTTAATGGGTAACTTTCGAATATTATTATATTTTAAACATTTATTTATTAGTTGCCATGTGGCCTTCGATTTATTAGTCGATGTCTGAATGTAGTAGTTATTTTGAGCCTTTTTTGGTAAATGAACGATTTTTTATAGACTTTACCATATTTTTTAAGTTCTAATTTCTTAGTTGTGTTGTTTTGTGTTTTAGGATCGAATCTATGTTGGTATTGTAGGTTGTCCTTTAGTACAATGTTTTAATACGCGGGATGCTCATTTGTTTTTTTTAAGGGTTTGATGATAATTAAATTATAAGGAAAGCACAAATCATTTTCAAAGGGAATTTTCCATAAAATCATAAGCATTATTCGGATCATTTATTTTATACACTTCTGAAAAAGAAAGGCCCTGTACGTGCCTGCATTTTTTTAAATTCCTAGTACTTTAGCTCGGAAGAAGAAATAGGCTCAACAAACTCCCTAGCAGCACAGCTATCTATCATTTCAGTTAAAAAAAAACATGATTCTATAAAATCGTATGCAAAGTAATTAACATTACGAAACACAAAACATTAAATTAAACTATTTCCTATATGTCAACTAGTACACACTAATATACCTATTTAAATACCCACTAGCGTCATCGCGTCTTCGCGGGGGCCGACGACGACGCGCAACGTGATCCCAAAAGCGTATTAATAGATTTAAAATGTTGGCACTCGTAATTGAGTAATTTTAACGTTATACCTTATTAATTAATTTGTATAGTGATTAATACAGGGTTATTGGTAATATGTCGGCAATCCATTAAGGGGATGTAGGAGGGGTCATTTGCAACTAAATGACCTTTTATGATACCTATGCTTATGTTAACTATTTTCGAGTAATTGGACAATTAATATCAATAAATTTATCTGACTTTATATAATTATAAACTCGGTCATTTCCCATGGATTTTTATGTATGATTACATATTTTTTTACACGACTAAGGCAAAGGAATCAAAAAAGAGAATTATGACTTTGACACCAATGTATAAATTTTCGTTTGTTCCCTCATAATTTCTAATAATAATTCCTCAATAATTAATTATTAATTTTTAATATAATTTCTCATAATTTGACAAATGAGGTATCGTTGAAAGCGTCTTGATCGTCCGCTGGTTATAGGCTATGTGTATATGCATATGTATGTTACATTATATTGAATATGGCGCCCTCTAGAGGACATAAAGTCATGTTTTTTTCAATTTTTATGATGCCTTGTTGTGTATGAAAGGGCTTAATTTGCACTTTTCAAAATATAGGTTCAAATTATAACCCCAAAACAATTTAAATAAAAATAAAAGTTATAAAAACTAAAACCCAACTACGGCAAAAATGCCAACTAAAAAGGTTTATAAAAGACATCACAAACAGACAAATTAAAAATTCGAAGTCACACATCGTGTTAGGACATAAATTAAATAGAACAGATTACGCGCGAGTCCGGATTTTTAATTTGACTTTTTTGTCGTAGTTGGGTTTTAGTTTTTATTAGTATAATAAGTAATAATGATTACCTACCTAAATAATAATTAAAGCAAATGTAAAAATATGAATTTGAAGGGAAAAAAAATATGTTTGTTTGAGATGTTCGGCAAGTATCTACTCATTACGACTTTAAATTATTGAGAGCAAACGTAATTTGAGTTTAAAATGAGCGATTTTCTAATTATTATTATTATTTTAGGCTAATTGATGACTCGGGCTTATTATGTAATTATGTTAATATAATATCTCTAGCAATTATTCAGTACTTCCTCTCAACTCTAAATATACCTCTCTCAAGTCCGACATACTCTGTACCTACTCTTTTTCCACTATCCATTATAGGTACTTACCCAAAACATTTTAAGCAGGCAGCGACATAGTATTTCTGAAATACAAGACTACTGTTTCCTTAAACTAAGTAACAAACAAAAAAAAAACAAAAAAACAAAAAAAAAAAAAAAAAAATTAATTAACATCTTTTTAGTAAAAGAGGTGATAGACATAATTATAGTACAAGAATTATAGTACCTATTAGTTCAACCAGGTTTCAGACTGGCTAAAGTAGACTCTTTTTTGATGGGGTACTGTTTAAAATGTTACAATAAGATTCCTCCCCACATACTTCAACTCATGTATAAAACGCACACTATGGCATATTATAAGTTGGGGAATACATCACTGATAAAAATGCTTGGGCCAATGCTAGTCCTGCTCCACAATCACAACTAAGCAATTTATTAACAATTGAAAAGTCTGTTGGAGCTGCTGAAGACTGTTATACCATCTTTGCATTGTTTAAACTCAATTTCCTTTGCAATATAATATAATTGCATAGCACATGTGTGAGTATACTATGTACCCGGTAAATGATAGCTCTATAAGCTACCATTTACCGGGTAATATTATGTCTTTCATTGCCTTGAATGTGCCCTGGCCGCTGTGAGTATGTCATGCTCACTCAGATGTCTCGCTGATGGTGGCGTGTGTATTGGATCATTTAGCTCCCTTCAAAATGGTTGAGCTGAATGGTGCTCATCAATGCGTCATGTTCGTGAACGGGCGCCGTCAGTTGGGCTGGTCATCTCTTAGCTGCCATGGCTTATTTTGAATTTTTGAATTTTTATCTACCGACGCTTTTATCATGCACGTCTTTCTACATTGTTGTCATATGTATAATTTCAACATGAATGATGTAACTAATTTTTGTAACAATTTTTATTTTAAGAGTATCCGTGGAGTTTCTTGCCCGTTCTTCTCCATAGACGCTACTACGCTTTGGAATAATGGGCAACTAGCTTCATATTTTCTGACTGACCGACTCCTTGAAAATTAAAAAGTGCCTGTAAATGGTTTAAATGGTTAAAATAAATGCTTTGAGGTTGAGTTTGAGTTTTTATGAACTCAGTAGTTAGTACCGAAATTGGTAGTAAAACCAACATAATTATGACAAAATTATCGGAACCCCTTTATCAACAGACATACAAACATGCGTAGCGTGTGTACAAAGGGTTCCACGCAAAATTAAGTAATTGTCCGAATACATTTGTACGACAGTGTACGGTATCACTAATGTATTAATAAGTGGATACCATATTTTTCATCATATTGCAAACAGACTTTGCGGCCGACGGTCAATTTTAAAAATAATTCGATTTTTTTTGTGTGGTAGTGTTTTAAAGTGAAGTGAGTGTATTGTTATTCTGATAGTGAGTACTTAATTTTTATTGTTTTTTTTTCATGAGTGTAATTTCCCGGACGAATGTTAATTATTTTTCCGCTTTTAGTTTACCTTTTCTTAGGGTTAGGAATTACGCAAGTACTGAAAAAAGTGTCTTTTCCTACTTTTTAATAGTGTACGGCAGTAAATCAAAATAATACTATTTTGTAGAAAAAAAAACTCAGTTTTATGTTTTTATTAATTATTTTGGTGCTAATATGTAGATATTTCAATAATTATTTTTTCTGATGAGTTTATAGGACTCAAATAGGATCTTCATGTAATAATATTTAATTAAATAGGCAAACACGAGATATTTTCTACGGAAACCTATTACTTATTTGTTTAATTTTTACTAATTTTTTTAGATAAGCTAATTTATTTTTATCTATGAATGCATATTGTGCATTACCTACCCTACATTATAGAATTCAATGGTTAGATATTATATCTGTCACGTGCGATAAAATAACAATAGGTTCTCGAGCACAAGTGGTTTTGTCATAGATAACACACATACATTCTAAACATAATGTTGGTTCTACATAATATTATGTAGTAAAATCCTTTTGTAAATATTATACATATAGGTATCAGTACCGTGACTAAAGGCCAGCGCACATCGGCGGACGGCGGGGCTGGGTATTTTATTAAATTTACCAACGTAAATTAGTACGTCAATAATGGTAACAAGGTATAGATTCCAGAGCTCAGAGACCGACCACGGAGCATCAAAGGGATTGCTCTCTAGAGTATTGAAGAGAGCACTGGGTTGTGGCGGACTGCGGCTGGATGCGAAGGCATGCGACGGTATGCGCCGGAGTCCGCTAGCATACCATCGTGGGGGAGAGGCAGTGAAAGCGGGGCTGCTCCTCGCATTTCCCCCGTGGTATACCGCAACATACAGTAGTGCGCCGGCGGCTGCTGGCGGGGTCGCAAATCATCAGTGTGCGCTGGCTCTTCGATACCGTCCCCCGCCGTCCGCCGGTGTGCACTGGCCTTAACTCACTGACGTCAACTACAATTCATTGGTAATTGGGTTCCTGTTTTCCTGTTTGCCGAGTCATGAACACAAAAAACAACCGATATGTATGACTATCCATACCGGAGCCAACAAACTGGGTTTTCTTTTGCAAATAAATTCCCGATTGGCAGCTGCTAGTAGAAATGATTATATTTCAGTTTTTTTTTTGCCTCGGAATGCAGGTAAAGCCGTTACTCCCGACTGGCTTTTTAAGATTCCGTAGTAAACAAAGAACCCTTATAGTTTCGCCATGTCCGTCTGTCTGTCTGTCTGTCCCCGGCTTAGCTCAGAGACTGTTAGTACTAGAAAGCTGTAATTTGGCATGAGTATACATATTAATTACGCCGACAAAGTGGTAAAATAACAACATGAAAAAAAACCTACACGTAAAGGCTCGTTCACACCGGCGCGACTTGTCGCGCGACGCGACTTTAACAATACAATTTCTAATAAAACTTCACGATTGAACAATTGCCGGTGTCGCGTCGCGCGACAAGTCGCGCCGGTGTGAACGAGCCTTAAAGTGGGTTTTTTTCTTTCGTCTATCGCATGGTGTGGGTATCTATGGAAAGGTCGTTCTCAAATATTGTGATTTGAAAACCATTTTTGGATTCAAGGATCCGTTTGCGAAATATTAAGCTTTAAAGTGCTAATTTTTGTTAGAGTCAAGTGTGTGTCCCCCTGCCAGCTATATGGTAAGTTCTGGATATGTGGAAAAATTCTCAGCAGTAGTATATATATTATAACGAAATTAAAAGGAAAACTATCACAGCTAAGTAGGCTCTACACGATAACGAGTAATTATCGACCAACTTACATTAATTGCGGTTGCAAAAACATGTTCTCCCATACATTTCGTAGGTGTAGGCTCGGCTCGCCCCTTGGATCTTGCCCCTAATTGCCTAAGTGTATCAACTCGCCCCCTTGAATGTTAGATACCCCAAATCGCCCCCGATTGTTAGGAAGTTAAAAGTACTGTCAGCACTCTAAGTTTTTAAATAACTAAATATATATCAGTATCTAGTAGTAGTATCTTCAGTAGTGTCTTCTTGGGATGTAATGGTGAAGATTGAAATAAAACTGCTCATGAAGTTAAAAAGAAGTTATAATAATTTTTCAACTTTAGATTAAAAATCCTAGTAGTTCAATTTAAAGTTGAAAATTTAAATTAAAAATATAAAATAGAAAAAAAAAAAAAAATTACTAAAAAAAAATTTAAATTTAAAATTTTTTTTTTTTTTTTTTTTTTTTTTTCACTTTAGACCAACATTTTCATAACTTTCATCACAGCTACGAAGCTGATTATTTTGTGCATAAAAGTAGTACTCATGAGTATTCAGTTGCAAAAAAAAAATTGGTAAAAGTCTTTTTAAAATTCGTCAAGTCGAAAATTCTCAAAAATTCAGAAAAAAAGGTCATAACTCGAAAAATATGGAAAATCGCGGAACATACATGGGGGTGATTCGGATACCCCACGATACGAGGGAACTAAATTTTATTTTTGGACGTCAACATTCCGGCCACCCTGTATATACGACTCTCTCAACGGGTAACGTATTTTAACAAATCCTTTGTTTATTGGACCCATGAAAAAGGTTCCTTTTGTTATAATAGGGAAGCCAGGTAGCAAAAACTGTCACAAGTGTCACGAGTTGGTGAGATTACAGACAGAGTTATTCAAGTAATCAAACATGACGTTGCTCATAATGTGTGCATTTTTTGTCTAACTATACCTTTTTTGGTTAAATTTGAAAGGAAATACCGCAAGGGGCCAATCGATACACCAAAATAATTATTTAAATGTCAATTTTCCACTTGCCCCTTCGTAAGGGGCGAATCACTACACCAAAATAATAAAAAACGGGGTGAGTGGAACATTTTAATCGAAAGGGGCAAGATCCAAGGGGCGAGCCGAGCCTACACCATTTCGTATGGGAGAACATGTTTTTCAATCACAATGTTAAGTTTGTTCTTGGGATAAGTTCATCCCAGCTACGGAACCCTTCATTGTGCGTGAACCGACCTCGAGATGCGAGTTAAACCAAAACGACAGAATTTAGAACCTTTAGTATTATGATCTGGATAGCCATAATAAGGGTCCTTCCACAGTTATTCTCGGTTCTTGCTTATTTTCTTCTTGGTCCTTTCACAGTTGTTTTACCTCTTACAGCAAAACACTAGCAACATTATTGAAAAAAATAAGTTATAAAACTAAAACCCAACTACGACAAAAACGCCAACTAAAAAGGTATAAACAAGACACCATAGACAGATAAATTAAAAATCCGGAGTCACGCGTCGTTTTAGCAAATTGATCATTCACGCACCACTCCGGATTTCTTTTTTATTATGTCTGTAATTTTTATGGTGTACATAATAAAGAGTATTCTATCTATTAGGCATAGGGCTAAGGTACATAATAATTTCATATTATAATAAATTGATTTTGTTGAAATCAGACCTTTTCATCGCACAGGAAAACAGGAAAAATAACCTTTGAATCCTTTACAATACTAAAATTCTCTACATTTATGTGAATCACGATATTTATCCAGTTACAGTTCCAAAGATACGTAATATTATGTATCTTTGGTTATGCGTTCATCTGTATTACTGCTCAGCTGGACAAACTTTTTATAATATAAACGGTTTGTCCAGCTGAGCAGTGATACATATAGATGACAGATAATGATGAATAAATAAATTTGGTTTACGGACCGTTCGATATAACTTGTCCCTTGCCGTCATGTTCGCACCATTGCTTGTCAAGCTTAGTTTCAATACTAATAGAGTTCAAAATGGTGACTGACAGAACAGTACTACCAATCACGTCACGGGACAAGTTATAGTGAACGGTCTGTAACTTTACTCTTAATGGTCAGTAATTTATTTATATTTGTTATGCTTCTGTCCGAACAGCAGTGTAGTACCCTAGGAAAAATCCTTCCAGTAACACTTTTCTGTTCTCTTTTCTTAGCGTTATTTATCTTTAATTCTTCCTTAGAGATAATGATAACATGAACTGCATGTTAAATCACTTTTAATTTGGTTTCCTTATTCGTATGGTTTTTGCCCGTTATATAACAATTTAATTATTTAAATAATTTCGAATTATGCGATTTATTCGAGTGACGGTTTTCACCAATTTTGAGAATGAATAAATTAACCCATTGTTATTTTGATTATAAATACGTCCACTTGCGTAAAATCTTTGTTCTTATGTAACTGTTGTTTTTTTGACTATTATGAAAGAATTTGCAAATCAAATTACTTATTATAAATCAAACCAGAAACACCAAGTAGGCGCGAACGTAAACCGTATCAAGCAGAGATTGTTGTGTCTCATATTAGAATTCAGAACTGCTCTATAATGGATTCGATTATTTTACATTTAGGTAAGTTTAAATAGTTATTATTTTGTTTCTATTGTGTTTCGACCAAAATTCTAAAAGTATAAATAGGGTAGAACAATTATTGTGATGTTAGTCTTCGAATAAACTTCGCTAAGAACGTTACTCTGTTAAAAGAAATACTGGTGTGTTAATTAACAGTATTCAAGAATTTCATTCGGCCAAACTCCTAGCTGCTTTGTTACACTACTTATTATGGTGGGTAACCTATTTGTTTTATTTTTTAAAGCAATATTAGGATTTGTTCCGTTCTAATACCACAAAACGAATACCACTGGTATTTGTTTGAACTCATATTTATTTTCTATTCCGAACGGATACCATTGTTTAAACTAATACCAGAACAAGTTCAAACATTAATAAGGTACAGTCAGTAAAAATGCTTTGTAGGAAAACAGTTAAATCCAAAAAAAAAAAAAATTTTAGCAAACGTCTGGTTCAATAATAAAATATGACTAATAATCAACTTTATTATAATTTTAGTTCCTCCTTGTACCTGAATAATATTCATTTTGCAAAAAAATCAAAACAAGAACAATTTACCTACTTACAGTCCAAAAATTACAAAATATCTCAGAAAATCAACTCTTTATTTATATTAAAATTTACCTGACATAGTTATTATTAGATAGGTACGTAATGATTTGTACAAATATTGGAATGGATGTGAATTTGGATAGCATTATATTACGATCACATACAAATATTAGAAAACAAATTTAATTTGATTAGATTTGACTGAGCTGACTGTACCAAATTCAAGTTGCAAGTTGCAATTTTTCGTTCACACATTCAATTTAATTATTTAAAGAGTGGTATCGGTTCGGAATAGAACATAAATATGATTTCAAACAAATACCAGTGGTAGGTATAAGATGGATGGTATTAAAACGGAATAAATAAATATTATGTATCTTTTTTTTTGTTACCTGTTTCATTTTAAGATATTTAAAAAACTTTTTTCCAAAAAAATCAACCGCCTTCCAAAAAGTGAAAAATAACTTTAATTTCGGAAGTCGGTGTCTTTGGTTTTGTTGTTTCGTTATTTGCCACCGACTGGAAAAAAGTTTTTATTTATGTCTTTTTAGTGGGTCGGTTTGTAATTTATCTAAGTTACAATAGCCTAATGACAACTGCTCCTCACCTTTTTACAAAATATTGCTTTTCTCGATGCAGGGACGCTAATTTTTGAGGAGTTCTCCTGGTACCTGACCATCAGCTCCACTTCACCATAATACTATGCATTGTGACCAGCATAAATTGCTTGGTAATCATATTAAAGTAATCGCATCGCAACCCGTGAAATACTTATTAGTATTGAGTAGTTCCGGTGGCCATCTGTGGTCTTCATCATCAGTACCCCTTCACGAAATGGTGCTTTTCGAGAGCAAATGCACGAGTTACTATAAGAAATACCAAAATCGCTATAGGTGTACCTATAATATTTGAAGAGTTCCCTCGATTTCTCCAAGGTCCCATGATCAGATCCTGACTTGATGACAATGGAACCACCTGTGAAGTATACCCTTTCAAACAAACAAATATTTTTCCAAATCGGTTCATAAACAACCGAATTGATAACCTCCTCCTTTTTGGGAAGTCGGTTAAAAATACGATGATACTTACAAAATGTGCACCATAGGATAATAGGAATAAAAAATTTGAATTTCGCTTTCGGGCTACCTTGGAGCATCCACCTTAATTGAAAAAGTCATTCAATACACCCATTTCTAACTTAGAGACCTGTTTATATTAATGATTATAATTCTTAACCTTAAACTTATATAATTATTTTGATGCAATTGCAAAAAACGTTATCTTAGATTAACCTTAGCAAATCCATCTTAAATTGCTTTTTATTATCATTTATATTAGTAGATGTTTGTATAACTGTGCCTTGTCCGGGAACTTGGGAGCCCTGAAGACCTGTAACGCAGGTATTCCACAACCTCAATGTATTCTTGTAAAAACGTAAATGTATTGTAGGAACAAATTTTAATAAATAGGTGGTGCAAAAATAAACGTTATTGTTATGTTCAGTAGGTGCCATTTCCTAAACTCTAGTCATTAGGTGGTCTATTCTTTGTGCAAGTAATAACAATATTAGCTGTGCCATACAGAAAACATAATGCATGAATAATTTTTACACGTCAAAGCCGTATTAGCTAGTAGTAATATTTCGACCGACAAAGACTTGTGAAGTAATAAAAAGATTTTGAATAATAATTAAGCAGAAAATTTAATGAAAGAAAATATTAGTTATTTCCTTTGAAAGTAACACGTAGTCGCCACTTGATGTTGGTGAACACGAGTTGGTTGGGTCAAAGATCTTTTTTTGGGATTTAATGAAAGGCCGATGCTTTAGAAAATCCTGATAGGGTTAGTATTGTACAAGTCTTAGAGTCCGCGTCACCACTGAACTCCGACGGAAATGTAGTGGAACTACATCTTTATAAATGCAATTTGATGCAATGACATAGACACTAGCGCCGCCGCGTCTAGCGGACCTGAGTGGTGGCGCGGACTCTGCAGGCGTAAGGGCGTATTTGACCAATGAAAATGAACGCAAAAGATAATCTCAATCGCGTTCGAGATCTTTCAGTGTTAATATTCCACGACAATGATGACACTGACAGCTCTTCAACGCGGTTTAGAGGGGCTAATCGCGTTCAATTCGACGTAGTGCTAATTTCACCAATGAAACTGAACGCGATCAGTACATCTAAACCGAGTTCAAGAGCTGTCACTGTCAATATTCCAAAGAAAATAATGACACTGACAGCTCTTAAACAGACAGGTTTATGTGCTGATCACGCTCAGTTTTTGTTGGTGCTTCTACTTTGTACATCTTTTGACTGCTTTTCTACCAGCGATGTTCTAATCTACGTTTGATTTTAATAGCCTAGCTAGGCTAGATCTGGCGGAAAAAGTTTCAACGAAGCAAATTTCTTTATAAATGTATGTAGGTATATGCGCAAAGCGCATTTTCGTATCATCTTACCCGGTGCACTACGCCACTTAGCTCTGGTGGAAAAAAACACATTTTTTCGTGGCTCAGCTTCACTGCATAGTTACCTCACACATATTTGGTGGAAATTAGGGATGAAACCACAGAAAGATTTGACGTAATTCGACACTACTTTTTTACTTCGTTGACATTGATAAAGTGTTGTTTAAACAATATTATATTTTTATACTACCATTTATTACAGTCACAACGAATGACTTACCGCCCCTTACCTTTTAATAGTAAGCGTTCGTTTCATTTCTAGGAAATTATAACACAATCAGCTTTAAATAAAAAATGACAACTGACACGTGACAAGCCGCGTAGCCTTGTGGAACATAATTAAGCATGATTCGCAGTAATGCCAAAAAATTAATAGCGTTAGTATATTGCGCACAATTATAAAGTTTAACTTATTCGAGTACATAAAAAATAGGTTTATCTTGAAAATTTAAATTCCTTGCTTGAGAGAATTTAAGTAAAAACTCACAAAAAAGTCGTTTTGTTTCGGTGTTTGGTTCACAAAATGAATCACACATATTTTATTTTATTTTTTATTCGTTAGAATATAAAAATGGTAATGGTACTTATATGTATTTAATTACGTACGTATACACAGAAATGATAAATATGAGGATTATGTTAATGTTATGTTACATTCATGTACCACATATCTACCCCTAATATGCGAATAAATGTTTTGATTCCGCTTGAAAAAGTCATCAGCTGCATCTTGTTGTATTGGAAACATAGTAAAAACCGATTTCCCCAGGCCGTTTGAGATAATACCTAATCGAAGAGCCCCAGTTCACACAAGGTGTGAACATAAAATGCGCACAGTGTAACTGCTCCATTTAAAATATCAGTCACCAACAGAGTTCACCTCAAACGCTATGCGCAGTGGGGCCGCGCCCTTATTGTCCACACTGACCCACATTTCGTCACAACAACACCGTAACGATCCCAATGCTAAACTCTTTAGTACAGCGGTATGGGAGCGTCCATCAACAATAATGAAACAAACCGTTCGTGTCAAAAAACTCTGTCAGTGTTCAATAAGTCAGTGTGTTTCAATCAAGTGAATTATTAATCTCTTTGTGTATTAATTTACTGTTATTGCAAGACTTTTTTAGTATATATTTTTGTGAAATTTTTAGTTTTTCGTCCTCGTCGTGGATTCTGATCTTTTGCCGGATATAAAAGCAGGTAGGTGCCTTAAACTAATATAAGGCTAGTGTTAGTGAAATATTCCTGGAGAATATTTAGGAAAACATTTCTAAACAGTGCTTGTTGCATATCGAATATCATCTTCTTTGTAACGTTGGGCAAAGGACCAGCCATTCTCTCTAGACCTGACTTCCTTCCTACGGAAGTCCTACTTCGTGTGTTTTATAGTATCTATAAGCTGTAATAGCTTCATGTTCAGTTGTGGATTTTATAGCTGGATTGATGGAAAAGGTCCCCATTGTTTCTAGTAAAGATGAAATAGCTAGAATGTGTATAAAATACAAGATAGTATATTATGTTTACACTGCAATTATAATAAAAGGTACGTCCGTCTGTATTTGAGCAAAAGTTATTTCCCAATAGTGGGATAGGTTACCATTATTATTTTTAAAATACTGTTATTATTATTACTAGCTGTTGCCCGAACTTCACTTCACTTCTTCGATCCACGATAAAAAGTACCCTTTGCTTTCTCTAAGTCCCAAGCTATAACTATCTGCCTTACATAAAAATGTATTTAGTAAATAAATAAATTTAAAAAAAAAATGTGATGTAATAATTTAGCAACAATGCATATTATGTATATAATATTGCTATGGGTTAATATATGAAAATAAATAAATTAAAAAAAAAAAAAGGTAACAGACAAACAGAGTTAGTTTCGCATTAAAGGCAGGTTATACGAGCCTAGTAATGTGACAGTACAGTAAGTCCGGCGCTGACTTGCAACTGGGCTCGTGTAAACACCAGTTTCAATCCAGTCCAGTGCTGACTTCGCGGCTTCCCGTCTGTTTTCGAGCCCAGTAGCTTCCCCCACCTGACTTACTGACTTACTGCAGATCTCGTCTCCATGTACTCACTGGCTGGGTCCAAAATTCCGAGTCACTGGGTCCAGCCACTGCCATCGTATAAACCAGGCATTATATTATTAGAATGGATGAATTGTTGACAAAATGGTTCTTAGTAAATTACTTCAATAAAACTCTACAAGTTTTAAGAAACGATAAAAATGGTTCAACTGTAGTATTTGGACGAAATCTGGTAAAAGATAACAGCGGAATCTAGTGGTCTGAAGATAAAACGGCTTATCTTAAGTAAATGTTACCTGTCTACTTGTAGATCATTTGTTAGTAACGTAAAAGTTTGGCCTTGCGTGATTCTTCCTCAACCACAGACCTACCTAGGCCTCTTGTAAGAAGGAAGATAACATGTTCAGTAGAATGTCTTATCTAATGTTCAGTTTGTACATAGAAAATAAATTATGATCTTGTCAGTTTTCATATCAGAATGTGATAAGAATTGTTATAGTGTTGTGTGGTAAACGTGAAAGGTTGTGAGTTATTGTATAACTGTGTTCCCTTAATATTCATTATAATAATAAAATTTATTTATTTTTTTTTTTTTTTTTTTTTTTTTTATTAGCCTACATTATCCCACTGCTGTTTTTCAAATTTATTTATTATGCTATTAAATTTATTCTTCGTATAATAATAATAATTTGAACTATTGCATACGCTTGTGCACAGCAGCCCTTTCAGACTGCTAAGTCCTGATTCTCACACGAAATTTTCCAAAATATATAATAGAAAGTAAATTATCAAGATAAAACATTCACTTCTAAGTCATGTCTACTCTTTAGAGCGTGTGGAAACCTATTCAGTCGATTACAAACACTCGTGTGCTAAGCCTAAGGATCTCTAAAACAGTGTTGGGAAAATAATAATCATTCAATTGTGCTCATTCTCAAATCATAGTTAAAACAATAGCTAACGATTATGGATTCTTATAAATATATTAAGAAATATTAAGATACAATATAACATAACCTACAGTTAAACACCAAACCGATTGAGAGAATCGCGTGCTGAACCGGTAAGATAACTTTAATTAATATTTTTATTAAATGTTTAGGTCATTTGGGGCCCCTGAATCATGAGTGTAGAAGCAACAGTGGGGTTTTGGTAACTAGGAGTCCCACATAACCCTCCATTCTTCCCAACCGAATGGATACCCTAACCAAGAGGATTTCCCCAAGGAAAAAAAAACATTATTATTATTCAATAATGTATTGTGTCGTGCAATTATTTTATAATTGAATCAATTAGTAGAAAGAAATACAATCTTTGGTTTTACATTGGAAAATCTAAAACAAGCAAGTTTTGCTAATCAATAGCATAAAACCTACTACGAAATACCGCCACGCCTATCAATGGTTAGATTTCCCTATGGACATTCATTGTTTTACATGTTTGGAATGATATTTTATTCCCCATGTCCTTTACAATAAAAAATCTATTTCCGCGAAAATAAAGTTGTCAATGTGAATGGATCAAGGCAAGACGAGGATCAAGTGGCATTGTAACCGATTGACAGATAGACCATTGTCAATGGGTTGGCCTTCCAGCAGCCTCATTCATTAAGTAACATGCAACACAATAGCTGATTCCACGTACCTATAACATCAATAGGTACAAATAATTACGTAGTTTCTTTGTAGGTAAATATATTGAATCTTTCTTTGAATAATTCGGGTTTATTGTTCCAGCCTATTTAAAAAAAAAATCTCGAAGTTTCTTGTAGACAAAGTTATGATATTATAAAGTTTTGTAACCTAACCTAACTTTGCTAGGAAAGGAAGATGGATGTTGATAAAGCAAAGAGTAAGCCTGGCCTTCTTTTCTCTTTCTTTATATCCGGAAAAAATGAGAGGTATAGTGCTACACACATATTCGGATCGGCACATTCGATTCGGTAGTAGTATCCCGAAGCAATTACTACATTATTATACTCGGCTTTCAGCTCATGTCAGTGGCAAACTCCGTGCGGCATCTACTCTTTCTGAATCATGTTTCAATTCTTGCTAAGCAGAGCGGGATTTTCCCGAATATAATTCGATGTATCGGGCAAGTTGTGAAGAAATATGTTAACATAAATGATAATGATAAATGATTTATTTTCTGTAAGTAGGTTCATACAAACACTTTTACACGTCAATCATAATTATGTTATAAAACTAGATGAGGTCGGCGTTTCCTATCTGACTACTCTGAGAAGAAAGGCCGAAACAAACTCAGAGGTCACAGTCTCTTTTAAAGTCCAGACATAATCTTGGTCAGATCATGTGAAGAATATGTAGATTCGTGTCTGAAATGGTCTTTTGAGGAAAGAACCACACAGATTGAGTGGACCAGTCCAGTCAGTGCACGCATTTGTCGGTAATCGTGCAGCTCAACTCAGCACTTAAGGAGCTCAACGAATAGACGAACAATACCAAAGAAAGGACATTTGGGTAGGCCGCATAAAGGACTCAAACCGCCAGACTATCATAAAAAGTAACTGAGAAAGAGAGCAAATATATTTGACCCACATAGTCCTCACATTCACAATAATTAAAATAATAATAACATGGTATGGACATGTGATGCGGAGGAATGAGGGAAATGTCACGAAAGTTTTGAGTATGAATGTGGATGGCTATAAGAGTAGGGAAAGACCAAAGAACCGATGGATGGACTGTGTGAAAGGTGATATGGTAGAAAGGTAGTGACTATCTAGATGATGACTAGGTTTGGTTGGCCCCAAATAAATTGTGATAAGGGCTAGGGATAAGGCGGAGCTCATGGCTAAGTAATAACAGCTGCACGGGTCGATCCATCAGGTTAAGCTGCGCTTGCCGGGGTTGGTCCGTGGATGGGTGACCATCTTTACATACCGAGACTCCTCCGTGCTTCGGAAAGCACGTTAAGTCGTTGGTCCCGGCTGTCATTCGTGGACCTTTGACAGTCGTTACGAGTCGTCAGAAGCCCGAAAGTCTGACAACCAGTCTTACCAAGGGGTATCGTATTACCCAGTTACTGGGTTGTGGAGGTCAGATAGGCAGTCGCTCCATGTAAAATACTGGTATTCAGCTGCATCCGGTTAGACTGGAAGCCGACCCCAACACGATTGGGAAAAGGCTAGGCAGAATGAATAAAGGGCTAGGGATAAGGAGAATGATGACACGTATTCGATTCTGTAGCTTCGCTGTTCCGAATTTTGCCGACATGAACAAAGTGTGTGATTAACTTGTGTTTGATAAATATTATTATTAAAAACCATCCGATTGAATCATCAGTTGATTCAATCGGATAGTTTTAAATAATAATTATATAGTTATGACCCAAGCTATGATATTTTAAACATTTATGATATTATTAGTGGCTACTTTAACTCTTTATCACTATTAAGTATTACTATTATTATTCTTAATTTTTTTAATCATTTTAGGGATAAATCCCGTGCGATTCTTAATTATGTTTTTCTCACGACCATAATGGATATCACATAATAAGACCGCCGTTAGCTTTGAAGTCATCTATTGTGTAGTTATTTTTATTTATTTTCTAGTTATTTTTATTATTGTTGCACATAACAATAACAATATTATAATTTGTTTTTAATTGCTTTATCAGCATCGCCTCTTGGTTTATTGCCAGCATTGTTCTTATTTTTTATTGCACACAATAATAATTGCATAGCTGTTGCTAACATGGATGATAATAAAATTAATGTTGAAGTTTACAGTCATCATCATTCTGCAGCCCTTCTCCCAATTTATTTGACGCCTGCGCAGTTAGTTCTTGTTTTTTCATACATTCATCAACTATCATCCCAGTGTTCACTTCTTTCCTAGCTATATCATCTTTCACACAATCCATCCATCAGTTCTTTGGGTCCCTACTCGTCCATCCACATTCATACTCAAAACTTTTCTGACGACATTTCCGTCACACCTTTTTCTGTTTTAAGGAAAACTATATTAGGCCATATCCCTTCCATTGTGAGTTTTGAAGTAATCAAATGCATCGGTTATTCAGGAGGCTTCCAGCTTATTACATTTTAATTACCGGGACTCGAATTTAAGAAAAAGTAGGTACACAAATAATTATAATCTAGTCATGAAAAAGATCGACCAGCAGAATCGAGGTACCATTGTTAGAATTTTTGTCAAGGTAGATACCTAATAAAATCCGCGCATATATATAAAAGTATTTTTGAATTTAAATTAGTCTCAGAAATACCCAGACTTTGACAGGTGAGGTTCACAATTTTGCTCTTCTCTTTAAAAATGTGGGTCGCATATCGAAATGTCACATTGCTAATTGAATTAGAAATGGTTCAACTAATTGTTTTTCATTCGCGGTTTCAACAACGTAATTACTATTTCTAATCCCATATTGAAAGACAATAATGTTTTATGAAGGTGGTTTATTCATTTTATAATCCATAAAGAGCTGTTGACTATTATGTGGCAAGATACACAAGCGTAAACCTTGTATATATAATATTCACTTGATCTTTTTGTTTCGCCGAGAAAGTTGTGTTGACGAATTATGTGTTTAAAAAGAAAAAAAAAAATATGACGTGGGCCAAGCAGTTTCAACGCGTAATTTTGTATTATGTCATAAGAAAAACACTACACAGGTATGTATTGCCGACATTTATAATGTATTTTTACGAAACGGATGAAACGGAAGTTAAATCCACCAAAACTGTCGGGTTAAATTAATGTCAAAATTAATTAAGTACCTACTATAATTTTGATACACTTGTACCTATTGTCCAATTTTGAAAATTGGTTCTTGACTAATAAATAGGTGGATTTAAAAGATTATTAAAGCAATACAAATTTTAATAATTATAATCGTAAATATATTTATATAGTTAATTGATTCAGGCTTCTATTGTATTGTTTATATATACATAATTATTTACAGTGTGTTTGGAGAATGTTTATGCAACATTCAGGGGTTAATTTTGCACTAAAGTAGAAAATGTTTAAAAATAAGTAATTTTTGTGTAAAGTTGCGTAATAACTTACAAAAAAAATTGGGGTCTTTTTGCTTATCCTGTAATAACTAAATAACTAGATATTTTTTCCAGGCATCCTGGAAAAAAATATCTAGTTATCAGATAGCATCAACGTTTATCCTTGCAATAAGGTCATTTGCACATCTGTAGGTCTCTTAGATTCAAAGATATTAGTATTTTATTGAACTTATCCTATTATATCCTTAGCTGTTTAAAAAATAAGATGGCAGCCATTCGCGGGGTGTTGGGTTAGGAGTATTTATAAAAGTGCACTTGGCAATAAAAAAAATAGTATTATAATACAGAGTGTAAGGGACAGCCCTCCGCAGACTGATGGGGTGAATTCAGGAACGTTATGGGAATCCAATAAACCTGATTTGTTTAATTACCCGCAATGTATCGTTACCGTGTCAAAACGCACGTAGCGAACGACAGCTGTTTTATTTTTATTTTAGCTGTTTCATTTACATAAATTGAGTGCTGCGTACAGATAATGTAAATGTGTAACAGAAAAAACGACAAATAAAAAACCTGAGATTTTTCCCGGTGGAATATGATTCAAAATAAGGAGCTGAATGCACGCTGTAAGTTTGCGGAGGGTTGTCCCTTACACCCTGTATAATACGCCCTTAAATTATCGGTAACCGTTCTCCAAACGCACTGTAATATATCATAAATACAGTGTGTATATACAGGGTGTAAGGGACAGGCCTCCGCAGACTGATGGGGTGAATTCAGTATATCGTACTAAGATGACCGGTACATGAAATTATTTCAGGAACGTTATGAGAATCCAATGAACCTGATTTGTCGCGGCGGGGTGGACGGCCGCGCTCGCTGATTTCAGGCGTCGTTCGTTAGAGAATTTCAACATCCATTGCTGATTTTTTTATTTTAGCTGTGTCATTTACATTAATGGAGTACTGCATACCATTGAAATAAAGGAATAGTAACTGAAATCACGATATAAAAAAATACAATTTTCCTGAGAAAATTTTCAGTGGAATATGATTTAAAATAAGGAGCTGAATGCACCCTGTAAATTTGCGGAGGGCTGTCCCTTACACCCTGTATATTTAATCTGTTGTTAAAAAAATTTTACCCACTAGGGGTTACCATTTTTTTTTTGTTCCGGGTTGTAAAGTCCTCATAGATGTTCTCAAAATAGGATCACCTGTCTTAGTCTCAGTTCGTCTTCTCTCGTATCGACTCGGGCTAGATCAAATATTATCTTGTAACCTAAAAAGATTAACCAGTTTGTAGTTTGATAGCTCAGCTGACTACACTGGGTAAACGCTTAGTAGATACCGTCACTTGAAAAAGCTTTAGGGAATTAAAAATTAGCTTTTAATATACAGTGTGTCTTCATAATGTGCACATATCGAAATGGGGGAATCTATGCTTAATTTTATCGACGGAAAAAATAAAAAATAAAATCTAAATACATTTTTTTTTCCATTTTTTTTTATTTAAAGAAATTCGTCTTATTGATTTTTTTTTACCATTATTGTAAAAATTGATTAAAAAAACAGATTTTTGAACGAAATACCTGTTTATTTTCAATTGAGGGTTTTTTGGGTTTAATTGGGAGGGGTTTTTCCCACAATTTTCATTTTATAAGAACACTTAATTACTACCAATCATTATGGAGTTGAGTTTGTTTCATCGCGATAGATCATTTAAAAGTTACACCGTTTTTTTACATTGGGGTAAAAAATACAAAATAAATAAAAAAATCAAAATAGATTTTTTTAAATATTTTTTCCGTTTGTCAAATTAAGCATAGAATCCCTCATTTCGATATGTGCACATTATGAAGACTCACACTGTATCTGTTACAATATAAATATAATAACTAGGTCGCCCTATAATGTAATGACTAAAAAAATATTAATATTGGTGTCAAACTTATCATTTCACTATCAAACATGAGATCATTACCTACTTCGCTACGCTCTCGTTTTACGTCATACAAAATACTTAGAATATACAAATTGTAACTCTTGTCAGAATAGCCTATCATTATTTTTGAATAGTGCCAGAAACCGACTAATTTAAAGAAGCTGTGATGATTATGGCCCTGCTATTAGCGATAACTTTAATAATAGGTTATTCAAAGCATACATAAAATCTGAAAAAAAAACCTTCAGGAAATCGTTTTGTGATAAAAATCGAGGCGTTTAAATGGCATGCTTGGTAGCGGAAACATAATAGTTTCGGATTTAAGACACTGCAATGTTAAGGAATTATAGGTCGTCAAATCGCTTAGCAAGATCCGCCGTTATATCGAAAATATTGCAGCATTAATTTTGAAATAAATATATGGTAAAGTTGAGGATTAATTTAGCGACTATGTTAGTCGAAAACACGATCTCATAAAATTGTCTCGATAGAAAAAAAAACAGAGTTACCTCCAAACCGAACAATAAACCGCTGCTATTAAAAAAACACTTCAAATTAGATCATGAAATTTGGCACACTAACTGAACTAACTATAAAGCAGCGACTATGTTTTTTTTTTTTAAATTACCATTATTTTCGCCGTAAAAAGCAATTACCTAAACTTTTGCCGATTACAAGCCGCCTCCGTCTCGCTCGTACTCAGTCCGCGAGTAGTATGGTGCGAGCGAGATAAAAACCTGAGGTTGTGTGGGCTCTTAAAGATTTAAAATTTCCTACATCATGTACAACAGCTCCTGCACGCCAAGTCAAGATTTACTTTGCTTGCTATCCCAGCTTCAAAAAGTACTCTCACGTAACCTGGACATTAGCCACGATGCTAGTAAGACAGATGTTAGGTAATCTTGTTTTTTTTTTTGTATCAATGATAATACTACACTTGGAATCAGCATGACACACGCGAGTTATTTCGGTTTACAAATTGGACGGTTTTGCCGTCACGTGTTTGTCGTCATTATCTTCCTCCGTTTCTTTCGCCATTGTAGCACGTTCACGTAAGGATTATGTATTTGAGAAAGTCGAATTCGGCGTCACTATCACGGTCTATTATTTTATAACTCTGGTGTGACAAATTCGAATTATAACGGGTGTAAAAAGATCCATAACGAAGCTGAGAGCCACTTATAATTTTTTTGTTTGTTCTCGACCATAACCGACCGTACCTTCTGGTTACGGAGTTATTGAAGGCGGTTCAACCTTTTTTCACGAGAACAACTTTAAAAAATGTCTTCTCTCCAAAGTCTTTTTTCCTTAAATGGTATGCACACCTATAATTTCTGTATACATTAGCAGATACCTTCCATATTTACATTTGTACACCAATGTTCAATGTATAATTATGCTGTTGTTGTTCTTTAATATAAAATAAAATGTTATATCTTAACTTTAATTACCCTCACAACCTGTACCTTCTGTTCCGCTGAATGCACCCGTAAGAACATAAACACAAAGTTTTGCGTCACATCACATTGCGCGCGTAAACAGCGAATTTTCACACCAAAAATAAAAGTTGATTCCCAGCAAATATTTTTGCACGAAGTTTAATAACCAGAATGCGTAGATGACTAATGGGTTTTTTACACCCTGTATGTATGAACGTAATGGGTTTTTTAACACCCTGTATGTATGAACGTAAACGAAGCAAAAGGAGTATGTAATGATCGTAGCAGGTGGCGTTCTGTAGTTTCTGCTTAACCCCATGGGGAATAGAATAATATAGATATTTGTTTTGCAAATATGGGTAGTAATAATAGGTGATACGATACATTAAAGCTCAGCCATTATTTCACCATTCGGCATGCAAATATTTATATTATTGTTCACTTACGTCTAACCAAAGGCAAATCCATTAATACAGACCAATTTAGCAAAAAAAACTTATTCGATAAAAATTCAGTCACACGTTTACGTAGTCTACTCTTAAACTGCACTGTTGTCAAGTCTTTCCAACACTTGGTAATTTATTGTAAATAATTGGGGCCATACAGTAGACAATTTTGCGCACCAAAGTAGTTTGACACGTTAATTGGCATAACTTCCTATTGTCACGCCTAATTCTTGGGAATACATCAGCTAGACGTTCAAAACGACTTGGATTTTGTTTAACAAACATAGCTGGAAAAAGGCGTAAGTTGTAAAGGCGTAAGTGTTGAGTATGTATGTAAATTTATATTAGTTCACGACCAGGTTTAACAACATAGTTACATTAATATCGGGTTAAGGCTGGATTCGACCAAACACGAATACATTTTATCCGCGGAATAAGCCTTCTCTTCCGAGTAAATTTTGAATTTTTGACCGTTTCTCCATACGGAAACTGGGTACTCTGACGTACCTAAATCTGATTCCGCGGATACAATTTATTAGTGTTTGGTCGAATCCGCCCTAAAACGAATAGATTCGATTACAGACGGAAAATTCTGTTTTTCTTAAAAGTCGCAAAGTTTCTAGATTATTTTGTTGTGATAATCATCATGGTGTGTGTCATTGTTATCAAATATTTGTTTTGTTAATATGTGGATAATGGAGTGGACTGCAATATTATTAAAACCTCTTAGGTTAATACGTATGTGGTTAGGTACCTCTTATAATTGTGGCTCTTTATTGTTTTTCAACAAATAGAATGAAATGAGTTGTCCGGTTACAAATGTGTGTTATAATCCTTAACCACAGACAATATACTAAGCGTATATATTCAAAATAAATAAAATCATAAATAATATGTATAAAAACTTCGCCATTCAACCTCCTATATCCTTTTGTCGCATAAATTCCAAATCGCTCAATGTATTGTATGTTTATAATAGGCCGTATTGTAATATAGAAATCGCAAATTGTTATATCAGGCGCAAAATATTTTCTGGTGTGTTTATGGCATCCATATTTGGCAGAACTCTTCTGTGAAGCATATCTCTTGCGTGCTCAATGGGATTCAAGTCTGGCGATAGAGCAGGCCATGGTAGGACGTTGGTATTAGCTGCGGCAAGTTTGTTTACAACAACTCTGGCAGTATGTGGATGTGCATTATCATGCATTTCTCATTCTGCCTAGCCTTTTCCCAATCATGTTGGGGTCGGCTTCCAGTCTCACCGGATACAGCTGAATACCATTATTTTACAAGGAGCGACTGCCTATCAGACCTCACAACCCAGTAACTGGGTAATACGATACCCCTTGGTAAGACTGGTTGTCAGACTTTCGGGCTTCTGACTACTCGTAGCGACTGTCAAAGATCCACGAATGACAGCCGTGACCAACGGCTTCACGTGCTTTCCTAAGCACGGAGGAGTCTCGGTATCTAAAGATGGTCACTCATCCACGGACTAACCCCGGCAAGCGCAGCTTAACCGGATGGATCGACCCGTGCGGCTGTTATTACTTAGCCACGAGCTCCTCCGTGCATTATTATGCATAAGCAAAAATTAAGCACCAGATTGGGTCCGCAAATGAATGATAACATTTCATACAATAGTTTCAGTGTAAATCCACCAAATTAGTTCGGTTCTTCCGCCGGTCCAAAAACCCGCTCATAAAATGATTGTTTCACATTGCATGGATTCCTGGCATGATTTTAAACGTTCTTGGCGTTCAGAGGTCCTCCAATACCGTGTACGCCTCATACCAATGCGAGATTCGTCAGAAAAACAAAGCTCCACTCTTCGTCTGCCCAATTTCTGTGTTCACGAGCCCATTGTAAGCGGGGTCTGTGGTTGCCGGGCTCAATAGGTACACGAAGCGGTCTTCGGGAACGGAGAATGACTTCAGCCAAGCGATTTCTTATGGCTTGATTGCTTATTAACATCCCTGAACAGCTATGAAACCTCGTAACCAACATCATCGCGGTCATTGTACGATTTCGTCGCGAAGTAATTTGTATATAACGATCTTTTCTGCTTGTGGTGATACGAGCTCGTCCTCCATGTCACTCTGCCGCACTGTCATTGATGCGGCATCCTGAGGAGGCCTCGTTGAGAGGTAAAACACGTGTCGAGTCTCACTCTTACAGATTTTTTTATGACTCTTTAGGAATAGTTAAGCGGAATAGGTTACTAAATACAAAAGACCTACTTTTGTATTTTATAATAGATTTCCGCCAAGTCACGCCTGAATCAATTTAGACGAAGCCTCCAATATTTTTTCCACTGCACATCTACACGTGACTTATATTATTATTGACAAGGAAACCGCGAAGGTGAGGCGTACATTATTTATTTAAATTGCACGACTCACCATAAATAGTTTCAAAAATAAATAAGACTCATCCCACCACTATGATCAATGTATGATAATAAGGACATCTTTCGTTAAAGTCCATTTTAAGTAGTGAATGACAGATCACACGACTACCTTCAAATCTTAAAATGGATGAATTTGCATGTAAAAACGTCTACAAAGGTTATTACTTGGTTATTTTCGTGTATGGCATAACAAAATATTTATGATCTTATGCCACTAGAATAGCATTGGACTTGAGACGTGGTTAGAAAAATCAACGTGCTGCAGTCGCAATCTGTCAAAAATACCTCTAATTTAGCTTTTTTTTTTTTTGACAAGGTTTTGTCTTTGCTCGTCACTGAGATTAGAATGTGACTTTGAACGTTTTTAATTACGGGATTTACTTACGGGAAGGAACCTTCTGGGAGAAATCCAAATATATTTTAAAATAAATAAAATAACTTTATATATAAAATAACCGAATGAATATAACGTGCGGCGGGTTATCCTAGAGCCAATATCTTTTATGATTCATTTTTAATGAAGGTGACGGCTGTTGTGTGAAGGCTGAAGGTGTTTGTAGAGAGGCTAGATGGGCCTACAATGGGGAGGTTTATCCAGCTACATGTTGGCAACAAAGCTGGCTAAATCTTCCTCTTTGTGATTTTTTTTTAGTGTTCCTTCATGTTACTAATATCGTTTTTAAGTAAGAAATAATACTAACACCCTATGGGCATTGATGCCTTTTTTTTTAATTTCGTAATTCCTAGCGTGTAATTAAGTATCCATTATGATTGAAATCAATTGACTTTTTGATTACATATTTTTGTCAACGCACAATATTTTAGACTACAGATAGAGATGCGTTTCTTCTTAAAGAATTCCTTATGCTATAATATCCTCTCAGCAGAAGTCTTATTAATGGCAATATTGCTCTATTTAATCATTAAACATCAGTATAAATTTATACGAAAAACTGAAATATCCGCCTTATCTTATCCTACCTAAAAATCAAAATCCCCTGCATACTTATTCAATTCATCGATCAATGAATGCTTCTCGACAAAAGTTCTAAGTACAGTGAAATCTAAAATATGTTCGTCACCTTAAAAGGACTACTTTTGTCTACTCATTGCACGATAGAATTTGCTTTACCGACTCAACATGTATTATTGCGTCGTTATGTTAATACCACAGAATGATATTCAACACTATCATTGAGCCATCTTCTTTACATTGACATTGTTCAAAGGTGTGTGCTTTTTTGATCATTGTTGGTAAGTAAAATGTTAAACAGAAATATATCAAGTACCTAAATATATTTATAACTAACAGTCTACTCAGTGCCATAGCTTCAAAAGGACAAAGAATTTGATAACTGACGAAAATATAAAAGGCTTCACTGTACATGATCCTTACATTAAATTCACCGATCGACGTAATCAAACAAGTGTGCATACGCCTTTTGACGAAACGTTATAATTATTATTGTGATTAAAATAGTACTTTAATGAATAAATTCACTAATTGGTTACTGTTATACCGAATGACCAAGCCTGGTTGCTAGGTTCGTGGTACAACATTTTTCCCATTAGATAACGACTGTTAAATGTAAAAATAATTATATTATATTATAGTTCATTATGAGTGTTCGTGAAGACTTGTTGTGTTTTACGTGAATTGTATTGAGAGTTTTTCTAAATAATTATGAGAATTGTAGACCAAAAATATTCAATTTCGATTTGATGTGATACAAGTGGTTGGTATGTAGACCATTTTAGATTTATACCCGTGGCAATTTTATAAATTGAAGATAGTACTGATTTTATAAACATACTAGCTGCTGCCCGCGACTTCGCCCGCGTGGACCCTTATTCTTTTCTAAAAGTAATTATTTACGCCTTATAATGTCGGCTATCTGCCAGTGAAAGTTCCGTCAAAATCAGTTCAGCCGTTTCGGAGATTAACCGGAACTTAAAAACGGATAGAAAGACGACAATATTATATTAATATTAATATAATATTGTCGTCAATAATATAGTACTTATACTTATACAAGCATTTAGTAAAAAGATGTTATCCTGACATTTTAAATAGACACTTATACTTTATTTATTTGTATAGATTGAAAACGGAACTGTGCAACGTTTCACACATTATCACGTCCATTTCCACGACAAGATGTCGAGTTGTCGTCATGTGGTCGGGCCCTAAATCTCTGTTCTAGATTTGATGATTTTAATATCTCCCTGAATGTTTACGCGTGTCTTGTCATGTAGTCCATTTTGTTCCGCTTTTGTATTGTATTCTATTGAGCCATCTAAATAGATTCTTGCTTTGTTACAGTTGCAGAATTGGTGACCCGTCACATCGCTAAATCAACATGAACTCAGTTATTGGACTCAGTCCGAAGAATCCCAGCTGGGACTTGAACAAGAGTAAATGTGAGTAATCTTCTACAATAATATTTTAGAATAATAGTCTGCGTGTATCTGACCACTCTCACGGTGAAAGAAAACATCGTGAGGAAACCGGCATGTCCTAGAACCAAAAAATTCAAAGACATATTTATTTATTTATATATAGGAGAACCAATAGCTATAACAGATGGATAAGAATTGTATATGTAACATAGAGCCAAATACAGGTTCTAACGGGTAAAAACAGAAATAGTAGCAGAAATCTTAGGATCACTAACAAGCACGATAGAGAGGATTTTTTTTTTTTAAGGTACATTAAGCACTATGCATTCCTAAAAAAGACATAATATGACATCTACCAACCCGCACTGGTCCCGCGTGGTGGTTTACGGCCCAGTCCTTCTCGTAGACGGGTGGCCGGTGTGTCAGCAGTGGGAACTGGGAATATTACAGACTGATTATCAATAACCATAATATGTATCAGGTTCGGAGGAGCTCGAGTTTGTAACAGCCACACAGGTCATTATAATAATCAAAAATATAATGTTTATTTTCTCTACACAAGTTATGTACTTAATGATATATACCCTATTTGTGAGAGACTAGTGCCTGAAGTAGGTGATAATAACCTGTATTAAAGGTCAACATGGTCCTCCCGCGGCTGTGCCTGTGATTTGGACCATAATAACAATGTATACTAACTTAACTAACGTTGAATTGAGAACATAAAATAAAGGAAAAAATCAATCGATCAAGGTGAAGGCTACGCTTGCCGATGGGTGACCATCCATTCCAAGACCCCACTAAGCCTTGGAAAAAAAGAAGTTAAGCTGTGGGTCCTGGCCGTCATGCTTAGATCTTTAACAGTCGTCACAGGCAGTCAGAGGCCTTAAAATCTGACGATCAGTCTTGGCAAAGGGTCTTATGTCTGGGCGAAGTTCACCAATGAAACCAATGCTCGTCGGTGAAATTCACCCTAGTCAGTAACTGGGTTGGGGATAAGATCAGCTCTGGGATAAATAGTATAGGCATAACAAACAAACGCGACCTCACACCACAGTATTATCTATCATACTTCCCATTACTTACTTCCCATTTCATAAATTACACAAACGAAGCGTTGATCTAGTTATTGAAACGGATGAGCGTTGTTAAACTTTGAAATTGGAAACTATAACGGTAGTGTATTATGCAATGATGGTGCAGGGATCGGAAGTACCTAATACAAATACACTCCCGGACCCCCCGGAGCCACCGTCTGATATATTTTGTTCAACATCTGGACAACCTTTTTCATCACGTCCAATAGGAAACCTTTGTTACCGACCAGTAAAAATTTTCAAAACGTTCAAAATTATTTCCACTCATAAGATGCTCATACTTTCTTCTGAAAAAAGGCTCGTACACACACGACACCAGTAATTGTTATACCGTGAAAGTTTTCTTAGAAATTGTATTGTTAAAGCCGCGTCGCGCTGTCGCGTCGCGTTGCGCTGTCGCGTCGCGCCAGTTTGTGGGAGCCTAAATGGTTTAGTCGGATCAGCTGCCCAGAGTTCACATGAAAACAAGATTTTCAGACGGGTTGCTAAACCCGTAAACTTTATTTTGTTTCTGCCCTGCGCTTCGTGGAACTCCGTCACCTGCGGCTGAGCATACGCTTAGCTTGATGGAGGTAGTCTGTGCCATAGTTTGTTAGTCATTTATTATCTTATCATTATTATAACCATAGTATAGAAGTAGTGACTAATTTACTGATACTGATCTACTGACAGACAGCAAATATCTTCACTATTCACGATTAACTAGAAGTGGGTCATAGAAACAAGACGTAATACTAAATAAATAAGATAGTCTGAAATGCTTTATATTTAGAGGGACTTAGAAAGTGTAAATAGTTCGTTCTTGTCAAAATTATACGTGTAAATAGATCGGTCTTCTCAAACATTATAAAGTGAACATATTTTTTCATCTTTTTTCACTCGTCATGGATATCGTGCGTCTGGAGAACGTAACAAGTAAGTCAGACACATAAAAAAACAGTAAATTCTGATTTCAGTAAAGGAAGAAAATTGTTATTTTCCTATATGGAGATGCTGCAGTAAAAAATTGCTGATAATAAGTTAATTTTGTTAGTTTAATGGAACAACCGCTATTAAGATTTAAACACTTTTGGTACACAATCCTCCTTGACATTTTATTTACTGAAATATCATTACGTTTTGTAACAATAAGCAATAAAATAAAGTGCATAGTAACGAACACGTAACGCTCAAATTGTTGTAAACTCTTTCTAAATTCACTATTTATTACTACTACACACTACAACATAAACATTAATAGTTTTAGATTATTATTAATTATAATTTTGTTAGATTTAATTGCGGAATGTTTCGTCGTGTGCCTGATGGCATGCAGACAGAATTGTACGTAATTTTTAGAATGAAACTTAGGGCGAATTTCACTAATGAAACTGAACGCGATCACCGCATGTAATATTATCTACACAACAATGGCAACACTCTCAGCTCTTGAACACAGTTATTGTGTTTCATTGGTTATTTTCGCTCTAGAGGCACTCGCAGACAGGCGCGATGCGACCGACGTGCGACGCGACGCAATTTCCGTGACATTTTCATAGAATTTGTTCCACCAGAGTCGCAAAAAATGAAAATATGTAATACTTTACTCAATATGGCCATGAGTATAGACTGTAAATTACATACTGTGATCGCCAATCCAATATCAAGCAATGCCCTTTGAAAACGAACTTCACGACGGATTATCTTTGCAATAAGATGTTCTTTATTCATGTTCCGAAGGAGGAGCTCGTGGCTAAGTAATAACAGCCGCACGGGTCAATCCATCCGGTATCGGTATCCGCTACGCTTACCGGGATTGGTCCGTGGATGGGTGACCATCTTTACAAACCGAGACTCCTCCGTGCCTCGGAAAGCACGTTAAGCCGTGGATCTTTGACAGTCGTTACGGGTCGTCAGAAGTCTGATAACCAGTCTTACCAAACGGTATCGTATTACCCAGTTATTAAGTTGTCAAGGTCAAATAGGCATGTCGCTCTATGTAAAATACTGTTATTCAGCTGCGTCCGGTTAGACTGGAATCCAACCCCAATATAGTTGGGTAGTGGATAGGCAGATTGATTGATAATCATGCTCCGAAGAATCCATCCATCTTTAATTATAAATGCTAAAGTAACTCTGTCTGTCTCTAACCTTTTCACGCCTTTACGGCTGAACAGATTTCGATGAAATTTGCCACACAGGTAGGTAGACTATGACCTGGGTTAGGACAACCCTTGTCTTTTTATCACGGTATTACGTTCCCGTGGGATAATTATCGACCTCCACGCTGGTGAAGCGCTGGTTGCAAAAGCGAGTACGATATATATTTTTCTAGTGCCAACTCGAGCTGCCTATATGAGTATCTCATGCCGTAATTGATTGTACCTGCAGATATCCTAATTATAATCATCATCGGAAAATTCCTGCACCATAAAAGATGAATTAGTAATAACAAAATTATAAAAATAAATACAAGACGTGCGTCCGATAATGGGGTTTTCCCATTGCCAAAAAAATAAAAGTAATAAAAACTATAACCCAACTACGGCAAAAAAAGTCAAATAAAAAGGTATAAACAAGTCATCACAGAAAAACAAATTAAAAATCCGGAGTTACGCGTGTCACGGGATAAATGGAATTACGTTTATACCTTTTTTAGTAGACTTCCGTAATTGGGTTTTAGTTTTTATTAGTTTTATTTTTATTTAAATTATTTTGGGGTTATATTATATATGTTCGAAATGTGCTAAATTAAGCCCTTACATTTGATACCCAACATGTCACCATTAAGAAAACTTTTTTATTTAGTGTATGACTTCATGTTCATTAGAGGGCGCCATATTCAATTTAATGTGACGTCACATAGCCTATAACCAGCGGACGACCGAGACGCTTCCAACGATACCCCATTTGTCAAATTATGACGAGTAGTTTAGATGTTATGAGGGAACAGATGAACATACACACATACCGGTCAAAATCATAACCCTAGTAGTCGGGTAATTACATTTTTTTAAATATATGAATTGATGAATTTTCAATAATCCTTCTTTAAGTGAGTATGAAGTTATCTAATTTATAAAAGGAACTTTTCCCTAGGACTTGACCCAGTGTTTATAGGCTGAGCGGCCTGTCAGTGAATTTAAGAACGTTATTAAGTACATATCCATCTCGTTCCAGATGAAGAAATCGACGAACTACCATTCATGGCCTCCCTTGGCCCAGTCGTCACCATCCTGGCCGTCTACCTAGTCTTCGTGCTGAAGATTGGGCCAGTATTCATGAGAAAAAGGGAGGGATACAAATTGACAAACACGTTACTTGTTTACAATGGCATTCAAGTTGCTATATCAGTCTATATGGTTTTCAGGGTAAGTCTAAATATTTTTTAACAGGCTATTTATTTCATTACGAGCTTTTGCCGCGGCTTTGCCCGCGTCTTGGTCGGAATTTATCCTGCGGGATCGTACTACAAAAAAACTAAAAAAAACTCAGGTCATTATTAACTGTCTGTAAGTGTGCCAAATTTTATCCAAATGCGTTCAGCCGTTGAGGCGTGTAAAGTTAACAGATAAACAGAGTTACTTTCGCATATACAATAATTATTAAATAATATAATTATGGATTTTATTCGTTCTTTTTCTTTACGGATCCATTCTGTCTGTCAAGTTTTTCCTCGAAGTGGATATTAATTAAGAATTATTGTTAATCAAATAAAAATGGAAGACCAATATAACCATATTTTATTGGCATAGCATTTTAGCATTTTTTCCAGTTAATTTTAGAACACCTTCGTCTATATTACATTTGTATTCAAAAAAAGGGGATTCCAACAGTAATTAGTAAAAATCGAGCAAGACAAATATGGATATTGACATGCCTACGATAAAAACGGTTTTCCCCAAAACCTTTTAGTGTCAACTTAAACTCGAATTAATTAAAATAAATATGCCGAACAGTCGTTAAATATGTGTTAACAAACATTCTTACTATGTTAAATTACGTAACTATAATGAATACCTGTATAAGTTTAATAAATCACGCAAATACTTGGGATTGACAGCAATCTCCCGTTTAATGGTTTTTAATTAGCAACAAGACAATGGCAAGGTTGTTATTTAATAAGATATAAAAGCGATTGTTTTTGTCTTGTTTTTATTTGCTGTCCGCTGGACGGTTTTAACCTGTATTTTTTTAAATCGTTCTCACATAAATTCAACCCAATATAATTGAAAAAAGTGTCCACGGAAGTTTCTTGCCCGTTTTTCTGCATAGGTATACCTATTATGCTTTGGAATGGGCTTCATATTTCTGACTAACCGACTCCTTGACGATTCAAAAATTGCCTATAAATGGTTTAATTGAAACAAATTAGTCTTAGTACCTCGGATAGACAGCCAATTATTATTTTTATTTTATTTTTATTATTTGTTGTAATTCTTCTCTGAAATACGATAAAATATATGATACACTAATGTCCTTATGGCCAATGAGGAAATTTGGCCCTTATTTCGGTTCGATGCTTCCTGTGTCAGCTGTTGTACGGGTTCCTTGCGGTAGGATGTCGAATCAAAATGATGTACGCAATACTATACTAATAAATAGTCAAAATTGCTGTACCACTTCTGACAACAATTCTCAGTAAATTTAAATTTCACTAAGGTTGAAATTATCTGACTGCCAAATAGACAAATAGAACTTGTCATTTTTTATGACGTGTCAAGCTACGGTTTCCTGGCAGCCACATAGTGTCCATAATTTACGGGTTAATGATGTCATTGAAACGTTATTTCCGAAATAAAATGGTGAGTGTTCCTAGGGAGCGTTCTTGACATCGTAAAGTCAAAACCATCTGCCACCGTACTTAGTCACACTGAAAAGGGTGAGGTCACACATTACTCAATAGAGTTTCCATGACAATCAAGTCAAGTCACTGCGTCATTGTGCGTCAAAGGTGTTTAAACGAAACATCTTCTTTTGACGCGGTAGATCGAATCTAACGATTTCAATCCTTGCCGCTGTCATACGGCCACTGCTCTTGTAGGAAACCTTGTAGGTTGAGCCTTACGGTGATATAGCAATTACGAGATCGACTATACCTAATATGCACAAAATTCGCATCAAGCAGTAATTTTAAGGTTCTCAATACAGGACACACACACTAATACAAAATTGCCAAAAGCTATTTTGTATTAGTGTGTGAATTTTGTCTTTTTTTTTTTAAATGTTAGTCTTGTTTGTGCAGAATAAAAACTTTTTTTTTTTTTTCTTCTAAATATTGTTTGTATGTTTGTTTAAAATTGTTTTTTTTCTCTCTTTTCCAGTTTCTGTCAGACCTCATACACATGGGTTTGGTGCCAAAGAAATGTTACATGAACGAAGATAATTCAAGAAACAGAGTAAGTAGCCTTTTATTTTTTAATAAATTAATTGTACTTTAACACAATGATTTTCATTTATCTTAGTGGACTCCTTTGTAATTCTAATCATGGAGATCTGAATACGCTTCAAATACTCCTTTTTATCCTTCTACTTATTGTGTTTACACGAACACATAATTATGAAAAGTGAGGGGGATTCCTAATGAATGCCAGTTATAATTTAAATTTAATGATTTTTAAATTATCCGTTCAAACCTTAATTGTTTCCATTTTAGATCCTGTCCGACACATACCTATACCTAGCAGCGAAGCTATCAGAACTTCTAGACACAGTCTTCTTCGTCTTAAGAAAGAAGAACAGCCAGATAACATTCCTTCATTTATACCACCACACAGTCATGGTGATAGGCACATGGGCTTTGCTCAAATATTGGCCGTCACACACGCTTATATTCATCGGGTTCCTAAACTCTTTGGTGCATGTGTTCATGTACACATACTACGGGTTGGCAGCGTTGGGGCCAAATGTAGCCAAATATTTGTGGTGGAAGAAGTATATGACGAAGTTTCAGCTGGTGAGTTTGTTTTGAATATTTCTGTTTGTTTGAATTTAAGCACAATTATAGTGGACCATGGCAATTTTTTTTTGTATCGTGGGTGCGTTTACAAACATTTAAACTGACATACACAAACAGCCCGACCCGGAACAACTACATGTAGGTCATACAAATATTTGTTCCATTGCGGGAATCGAACCCGCGACACGCAGCGCAGCAGTCAATCGCTTAACCACTACGCCAACCGTGCCGTAACGTCGTATTGCTCAGTAGTAAAACTTTACTCTTAGCATAGTGGGTGAATACAGCGGGTCAGACCTCATTGATGAGGTTTCAGAAATAGAAATACTTACCCTAAACTCTTTTTCTCATGGGGGAAAAACTACAGGTCAGCTACGATCCTTACATCTTTAGATCTACGCCTCTATTCGGCAAAATTATGGGATCAGCGAATTGTTTTTTTTTTGTTAAAAAAAGTGTTCTTTATTTTTCCATCAATTTAAAATTCTATTTTTTTTTACAGATCCAGTTCGTGTCAATCATCATCCAATACATAGCGAGTGTGAGAGTATCAGACTGTCCCCCAGCTAAGGGTGTGGCCATATTCGTCTCATGCAACACCGGAGTCATTCTCCTTCTGTTTTTAAACTTCTACAGACAAAACTATAACAAGAGAAGAGGAGGAATAGCCAATAAAACGTCCCTACCATCACTGTGCCTACAAAAAGAAGACTAGGGTGCGTTTTTATAGTAGCTTATAAAACTGTTGCATACCAAGGGTTATAAAAACACGAATGTACTATATTATACACCTCAAAAATCGTGTTTTAATAACCCCTGATATGCAACAGTTTCAAAAACTACTATGACAGCATTATTTTGTTAGAGAAAGTGTATTATAAAAAACTTTTTAATTTTATTAGAGTTGCAAGGGGATAAAGTCTGTCATCAAGGTACTATTTTTGATTTAATAATTAGTATTTTACAATCTGTGAGTAGATAATAGTGCATTGTAATACAAATGCGCAAAATGCTCACGCGTATCAAACGCAGTATTTCAACACACTTGCGAGGAAAATATAAATAATATTTTAAAAAAATAACAAAAGTTTGTGAAAAATGGCTCGCGGATTTTATAAATACATTGTGAACCTAAAAGCGGTGCAATAAGAGCCAAATTTACGGACAAGTGTGTTGAAAAACATCATTAATTGGTACGCGTGAGTATTATACCCATTTGTATCTTAAGTGATATTTAACGAAACCTCTGTGATGACAAAGACAGTTAGCTTGTGTGGAAAGGTCTGACAATTGTTTCGTGATTTTTTTTAAATTCGATTTTGCCAAGATCCTTGTAAATAGTAATATTTAAAATATCTACAAAAAAAAATGAAAACTTTACAATTAGGTACGTATCACCCACGTAACGACAACTGATATAAAGTTCAGTGTTGGAACAAAAGGAAAGCTAGCTTTTTAAGGTTTTTTTAGGCTGTGAAGTTTAGAGGTCCTTTAGAATTTTTGTTATGACTTAATGAGTGCCTTAATACTCTTGGTATGAAATTTTTCGGTAGAAGCCTATTTTGTTTCAAACGGCTTTTCATGAATTATTTAGTTTTGAATTCCAACATAATGAGTATTTTTAAGGTTTAGGAAAATAATATTACATCAATTATTAATGAACCAAAATAAGGCCATCATAGTTGATTGAGGGTCCAAATTAAAATATTTCTACAGGCCCTATTGTATATTCGTTCAGCAATTTGGGACATTTGGTGTCCATAAAATCGAATTCAATGTGTTCATTTAAAGTTTAAAAAAATATCATATTCTACATATTTTACATTTATTTGCATTTTGATAAGTTGAGAGCGTTTAGTCTCCTTTATAAAATAATAATAATTATGAATTTAATATGAAGTCGTAGAAGTAAAATATTATATTTTTTAAACTGCCTTTTTTTGACCTAGGTCCTAGACTATGAATTAAAATTCAAATATTTATGAAAAAATTGTTGCGGTAACAATTGAATTACTTAATCGATAAAAAGTACTTTTCAATGTGCAAATATTTTGAAATGTTTTAAAATAATGCTACTAGAATGTCAAATGTACAGAAAGTCGAAAATAGTTTTAGTTTGTAATATTTTTACAGCGTGATGTTTAAAAAATATTTATTATTCGGTACTTAATTAAGTAAATGAAAATTATTTGTTAATTATTAGGTATTTATACGGATGAATGTTAGCTTAAAATAAATGATTTCTATCAGTTGTATTTTGGCTTGTTAATAAAATTTATATATAATTCTTCTGTACGTGTGTATGTATGTCACTGAGCTCCTGCTGAACTGGTTTGACGAATTTATTTGTGTGCGTTTGGGTGGGTTCCTGTATGGTTAAGATTCACATTTAGACTCGGTATGTGGCATTGTTCGAGTGTTCGGGCAGGACAACGTCGACGATTTCTAATTCCCGAACAAATTGAAATACTTGTAAATTCTACAAAATTCACTTATTCAACAACAGTACAGAAAATAACTATTTAATCATAGCCCTAAGCAGTAGGTACCTATCTAACTACTCATGAAAAAACTTTTTAGGTGCAGCGCAGTCAGAATTGTTTAGGTTCTAATGTAAGTAGATAGATATTTTTCGACTCATACACTTCCTATATCTGTACATTTAATAAAAATAGTAACGAAGGCAAAACTGTACATATAATTGCTTAGGTTCTAAGAAATTATATGCAGCACTACAGACTCGATCGCACAAAAAGTGTGTCGTCTGCGCTGCACCTTACAAATACAAAAACATCCGACTTCCAAAAAATCCGTTTTTTATCACCGACAAGTTATTTTTCACTTTGTAGTATTTTTTTTTGTGAAAAGTTTTTAGTTATTGAAGTTAACTCAAAAAGTACCCAAGCAATGTTAATAAAAAAATTATGAAAGCACCGCGCTAACTTCCTCTACCAAATAAAAAAAGGATTTTCAAAATCCGTCCACAATAAAATTGGACATACCTATAAACACCTCCTTTTTGGAAGTCAGTTAAAAACCTAGACAATTATACAGAATGATAGGACAAAAGTAAAACAACAAATATAATTGTAGTCACATATTATAATTATTTATTTAACATTACAAACCCGATTACGCAAATGTACAATTATTTAATGTTTATAAACGTGCTACTATACAATGAAACATGCTTGAATGATTTAATTTTAAGGCAATGGCACACCTAACTGTATCAAAACATATCCAATGATGATGTGTGACAGAATAATAACGCTTATTCTGCTGTACACTAACGAAACTAATAAGAGTATTGCTATCCCTTATTAACAGGTAAAGCGAGAAAAGGAGGGTGTCAGAGAAAAGCTCTTCTAGAGAGCCGTCAAACTAGGTCACGGTTTAAAACTCAGCGTCTTTCAGGCAACATTATTTTGCTAAAGTTACTTCTAAACTTGTTTGGAGATAGTTCAACCCTAATTTTGACAGTTCTCTATACAATCCATTTCTTTCTTTTAATTTAATAGAAAAATATAGCAGTTACCTAAAAAGGTTAGTTCGTTCACGAAAAAAACAACTCTACGGTCTTCTGTCTTAGCTATTACTCCTTCTGCTACAGTCGAGTGTGCCACTGCCTTTAGTTACATTTTGGTATTGAGCTTAAAGAAATCTAAATCGCTATACGTCCGCTAATTACAAAAAACCAGTATAACCTAATATTATTTTTAATTCGTAGAAAACGTCATATTGGTGGATATATAGAGTATTATGTTTGATCGATTGCGAAAAAATATAAAAGCAAGCCAGAAAAGCAAGGGTGATTTAAAAATCTACTTCCAATATAATAATTATATTTACGATCGATAGAAACGATTTGGGGCAGCCTTTTTAGAATTCTTTCGCATTTTGAGTATCAATACATTCCTAAATGAAAAAAAAAATCTAGTGCCTATTTGGAAACCTGATATACAAAAGAAAATATTCCATAAACAGCAATTTAATTTATCTTGGAAGAAATATTCTAAAGCATTGGAAGACAATATAATTATCACGATATTTATTATTACAGTAATAAATTGACAGTATTTAGTGAACTCTAAATAAAGTTAGGGGGTCCACAATTATTTCCAAATACCATCAATTTTTCGTCATATTGCTATAAGCGAAATTAAATTTCTATTTACCTATCGACTTCTAAGCAGTTTTAAAATCTTTTTCAGCTCCGAAATAAACAAGTAAAAAGTTTTTTAGAAATAATTTTACCACTTTTAGTAAGCTTTGGTGTAGAGAAGTGGTGGCCCAGGAGCAGTGATGGCCCAGGAGTAGTGGTGGGTGGCCCAGTAGTAACTGCCCCGACTTACGAGATGTAGTTCGTGGGTTCCAACCCAGGCAGGCGATTTACTTTGTGTTAATAATTTCATCACCACAGCTCTCAAAACGATGAAGGAAAACTTCGCAAGAAAACCGGCATGTCTTAGAACCAAAAAATCGTATACATGTGATATCTACAAACCCACACTGGGTCCGCATGGTAGATTACAGCCCACTCCCTCTCGAAGAGAGTAGGCTGGTGTCCCAGCAGTGGCAACATTTGAAGCTGATTATGGTTAGTAAGCTTTACCCTCATAGCATGAAGTATTATGACCAAACATTTTAACACTTATTTTATGATCTCGAAATATTTTTTAACGGAGCAGACGTATTAAAGTATGGTACTTCGAGTTTCATGGCAATATACTCAGTGTATCATCTAACTTTAAACAATAATGTCTTAAATACATGATATAACAATCTATAGTATATACACCGTAACATTCTTATTAATTACTGAAGACGTAAAATCATTAAACAATAAAAAACCCAACAAATTAGAAGTACTGAAGACAGCATTGGATAACATCTGCAAGATGTTAGATGATGAAAAAGTACTTACTAATCCAGTAACGTTACAAAAAAGTGGATTAAAGTTAGAATTTGTTCAGCATTCGTTACATGGATTTCCTCTAAAAGTAATCAATATTCAAAATTAGTTAGAACTAAGATTGATATTGGATTAAACAATACAAAAATATTTACATGTTTTGATCACATTGTTTAATCAATCTTTTTACCATTAGGTGTACCATTGGCTATGCCATTGGCTTTGCCGTTAGGTGTACCATTTGGTATGCCATTGGATGTACCATTTCCGATTCCATTGGTAGCGACTTTGCCATTCATGTGACCGTTACTTGTTATCTCTTTAGCATCTGTTTTCTTTACATCAGCTCCTTTCTTGGCAGGTTTGCCATATGCCTTGTAATAGAAATCGTAGAAGAGGTAGTAGAAGAAGATGGAGTTAGGGAGAGTGAAGACGACGGACCAGCGAGGGTAGCCGCAGTCATAGAAGAGGAGCTGTGCGGAGTGGAGGAAGGCAATGCAGAACTGGAGCTGGAACGAGAATATAAAACAAGGGTTACAACAATATCAGTAACAAGATAAGTTTATGAGAAGCTGGCTAGGCAGTATGTAAATTAATCTTTTTTAGACTTTGGTCAGGATTGGTAGAATTTTATCAAATGAATAAACGCCTGATTTTAATTTAAAAGCAACATTGAAGATCCGTCGAATTGTTATTACATTTTCAACAGTATGAATAGGTACATAAGTGATTCCTATTTCATAAAATTTCTTATACCTTTTCATTCTGATCTCATGAGAACTTACCATTTGCAATGTAGTGATGTATTTCTTCCAAAACAGATACCTCTGGTACTGAGGTCCCATAGCTGAGAACATGTAATACGTGTACATGATGATATGAACAAAGGAGTTTATCACTCCTATGAGAGTCCCATGCCCTCCTGGGTAGTACTTAGTAGCTCCCCATGATATCATGGGCATGACTGTATGGTGGTACATATGGAGGAAGGTGATCTGCCTCTCCTTTTTCCTGATGACGAAGAATACCGTGTCGAGAAGCTCAGACATTTTTGCCAGGAAGTATATGTAGACGCCTATTGCAACCTGGAAATCAGAAGAGTCGCTGTTAACATATGTATTTTTTAAAGAAGTTATAATGCTATAAGGTTATTTTGGCGGAAATCGGAACTAACGCCGCCATCTTTTTATGTTAATACACAATGACAGCTACAATTTTGCAAATGCAGATGTTTATGTTTACGAACAATGCCAGGGGGCATTGGTGATAAACATTTTGTCAAAGTCATTCAAGCGTCAAAGTTGGTATTACGAAAATTATAAACGTAGCGAAGTTATCGTCCAAACTATCTCTGTTATACATGGATTCTCTAGGAGAATTATTGAAAAGACAGGAAGCGTAAGTATTTTAGTCATTAAACTAAGAATAGGCTGGCCTATTCTTAGCACAAAGAATCAGCATTGCCATTCAACACGGCAATGCTGCCAGCCTTTTGGGCACTTTCCCCATTGACAGCGATGCGGATGAATTTTTTGATGTCCAATGAGCTCTTCCCCCTTTTTTAAGTTCAATAAAATACTTGTACATATTATATAAATAACTAAGTAAGTCATCTATTAATAAACAAACTAGCATTTATTATAATATCCTGAACTAAACTATAAAATTACATCTAAAGTTACGGAATAGCCTTTATATTTTATTTCTTTTCTTTTCATGCTAACTTGATCTCTTAACTAGTAGGTAAACGTTAATTAAAAAGAATGTGATTTAGTAGAGCGGTCATAATTATGAATGGTGCCTTAACAACGGTTAATAGCAGTACTTTCAAGATTACTGTGCCTACCGTTATTATTACCTCTGTGAAAGACTTTTTCTGAAGGTTTCGGGCGTTGCTTAATATAATTATGTAGTTCAAGTTAGATATCATTATCAGCCTAACCATTTCTATATATACCTACTGAAACTTTTTCATCAACCATCATCTGATATCCTTAGCTGGCTGTAGTTGGATTGTTATTTAAATTCTTATTAGTATTGATTTCTTTAATGTGCTAAAGTCAGCGATGGAGGAGCTCGTGGCTACGTAATTACAGCCGCACGGGTCGATCCATCTGGTTAAGCTGCGCTTGCCGGGGTTGGTCCGTGGATGGGTGACCATCTTTATATATCGAGACTCCTCCGTGCTTCGGAAAGCACGTTAAGCCGTTGGTCCCGGCTGTCATTCGTGGATCTTTGAAAGTCGTTACGAGTCGTCAGAAGCCTGAAAGTCTCACAACCAGTCTTACCAAGGGGCCAGACCCAGTTACCCAGTTACTTGGGTGTGGAGGTCAGATAGGCAGTCGCTCCATGTAAAATACTGGTATTCAGCTGCATCCGGTTAGATTGGAAGCCGACCCCAACAAGATTGGGAAAAGGCTAGGCAGAATGAAAAATACTAAAGTCAGCGATGAAATCAAGGACACTGCAGGAATTGCGTTCCTAATGGACGCTATGGTAAAAAAACCCGGCCAATTGCGTTTCGGACCACGCACAATGAAGGGTTCCGTGGTTGGGATGAATATTTATCCCAAGAAAAAACTTAACTTTATATTTGAAAAAATGGTCTACCATACATCGTCACGGTTAATTCAGGCTCGTTCACACTGGCGCGACTTGTCGCGCGACGCGACTTTAACAATACAATTTCTAATAAAACTTCACGATTGAACAATTGCCGGTGTCGCGTCGCGCGACAAGTCGCGCCAGTGTGAACGAGCCTTTCTCCAACTGCAAATGTAAGTTGGTATTGCAAAAATATTATTGTTTTTTAATGTGATAAAACTACAAATTAACGATTTTAGAACTTTTTCCTTTACTTGTGCTGTGAGACCTTCCTTTTCGCCTAATTGCATGGTTATAGGTCAACGGGAAGTACCCAATAGGTTTTGTTTTATTAGCAAGTTAAAAAAAAAAAATTGCGTCGACTTAGAAGCTTTATTTTTTTAGAGCTCCAAGGGACCGTAGACTTACGTATTTGATATTAATTTCAACTTAACACCTCCACGCGTTCCTGAGAAAAAAGGTCTCAGGACAGACAGGCGGACGGACAACGACGTGAATGGTTCCGTTTTTTCCGTTTGAGGTACGGAACCCTAAAAATGTTCGAAACAAATAAATGAATCAATATTGGTCAGCAGCAGCACCAATTTATCACTACGCAAAGTAAACTGAGCCTTATCCAAACAAACATAAAGATAGTTTTACTGCAAAGCGTTACTCAGTGAACAATTGCTCATAATTACGCATGCATCTTGATAGAAATAAACACGATGTAGAGGAAGGAACGGTGACTGATCAACACGACTACAATATTATGAAACAGACTTAGTTGGTATTGACGTTCGTGTGTTTCCGTGTAACTTCGGCTATCTAGATTGTGTAATTGTATTATAGCTTGATGTGTTTTTGTATGGTTATTGTTACACTTTTACTTTTTTTAGATTGGTATTTATTTCTGTGTTTTGTGTTTAGAACCTGTAAAGATTTTGCGCTCCTAAAAATATTTCTGAAGACTAATATAATCATTGCGCCTCTTTTTGTTCTTCACTTGACTTAAATAATTATTTTTTTGGGGTACTAAAAATACTAAAAACATAATACAACATAACTGTAGTCCCAAAAGGGTTGGGCAGAGATGTACCTATTACCTATATAATATTACACCCACAAAATACTGAATAGTTATGTAAATCGGTTCAGCCGTTTTAACGTGACAAACACACAAACAAACTCAGTTTCGCATTTATAATATTACATTAGTAAGGATTATCTGTATTGATAGGTAGCTATTTCAAATCATTATAAAATACCTCAAAGCGTACAATTATCTTATTATTTTGTATTAGCATCATATCATATGCTATAGAAGGGGATTGCCCGACTTCGAAGGTCAGTAATGTTTATAACATAACATCACGCTTTGTTTCCCCGAAGGGTTGTGCAGAGGTGTACCTATACATTTACATTTCACCAATAATGTAATAACTAAAATATTATTACCTATGGCTTCTTTGAATTGAACTTCAAGTACTGCTGATGATGTAAGTACCATCTAGGGATTAGTACCTATCTATACATTTATAATAAAGCTGAAGAGGGTCGAAAGTCTGTACAGTATGGAAGATATTCGAAAAAAATTGGCTAGGGATACTTAGAATCGATAACAGAACAAGTTCCAACAGTTTTTAGAATTTTTGTCTGATTGTCTGTTTATCTGTATGTCTGTTTATTTGATCACGCATCACGTTAAAACGGCTGAACCGATTTTGATGAAATTTGGTACGGGAATACTTTGAACCCTGGGGAAGGACATAGGCTACTTTTTATCGACATACAACGTGGGCGAAGCCGCGGGCGAAAGCTAGTAGCTTGTAAAAGCGTAGAAATCGGCCGTATACGCTGCTCATCATCTTCCTGCCCTTATTGTTCTCTTTGTCCCATGTTACTTGAGGTCGGCGCACACTTCATGCAATCCTTTACTCCCTTCTGTATCATAAATCATTCCTCATACAATACATTCATCTTTGTTTTGGCCTGCCTCTCCCACTCCATTCATCAACATATAGGTAATTATAGGTATCTGCTGCATTGATGCCACAGCACGAATAATAGGATACTTACTCTCATTCCCCCCGGCGATCTTGAGAAGTCAACCGGTTGACATTTCCAACTGTAAGTCCTCAACCAACCTGCTTCGAGGCCCTGGAAACATACAAGCAACATGCATTAGAATATGGTACTAGTCAGAAATCGCATTGGAGGCTGATGTTAGACGTCCATTGCTCGTAAATCTAACAAATAAACAAACAAAGGTACAGACGCGTGCAGATGATGTTTTTCCTTACCTATCAACTGTATTAATTCATTAGTAGGCATTAACATTTCTACAAAAATAATTTTATTTGACCGTCTCTACTATGAAATTCTGTACAGCATCATCTAGTTCGATAAGTACAACAATAATGCCAGGAATTTCCTTTTCCATTCATACTTGAACAGTTACTGGTTTATTAGAACTCTTCATCTTAACCATAGCATTTTTTTTAAAGCAACTGTGGTCTGTACGAGGCAAGACAACCAAGTCACCCACATTGATATTATGAGAAAACGGCTGCTGTTATTCGATAGTCAAAAAGCTTTTATTAAGGCCAGCCTGTACTGTCTTATTGCTGGGAAAAGGCCTCTCTCCATTTTTTCCATCCGTGTCGGATCTGCGCAACTTCTTGCAAATTCCTAAGGAAGATATGTAAGTTATCCTTCCAACTGCTTCGTGGTCTGTTGCAGCCCCATCTCGCGGTTTCAAGGCAACAATACTGTGTTTTACGGGCCCATCGCTTGTTCCGCGTGGAGCACACATATCCTGTCCAGTCCTATTTAAGTCCAATAACCTTCATGTAACTTAATTATTAGAATAAATAGTTACCAACCTCATGGAACAACCAGACGCTGACGACGACTTGAATAAAATTATAAACGATTAAAGTCTTCTGCAGTTGGAAGGGTTTCTTGTCTGCCATGTACCTCGGCCCCCATTTCAGCGAGAAGTACAGGTACAAGCCGATGATAGTGAGACCGGGGATTGGGTCTGAGATCAGGAACCAGTCGTTTGTTCTGGGATCTGGAAATTGAGAGAGGATGATCTGTTAGTGATTTGTTTTTTAACACTCTGCCTGCCGAAAATATATAAAACATTTTAAGTTCAGGAGGCCATGGAGGCCACCAGCGTGTCCCAAAGTTTCTGCTTGTGAACGCCGTGAGGCAAAAGTCAAAATTATTACAAGAGGCTGTGGGATACGCCGGCGGTTCCAAAAATAAAAATCTTTCAGGACGCCGAATTCAAATAGTTTTTACAACTACTGGCGTGCTGTTATGGAAAACGTGATACTTTTGCCTGCTGAACAAAATTTTTTGAGGGTTGCCGTTGGTTCCCATGGCAGGGAGAATGTTAAACTTAATGTTTACACAAGGTACAAAGCCTTTAGCATTCTCTGCCAATCAACCTAGAGTGGAGGAGAGAAAACTTTCGATCGGGACTTTCTTTGTATGTCTCAATTCGGCAAAATAGGATAGTCTGTTTGATTCAGTTACCTCGTAAGGTCTAAACTATTGAATTGGTTTCTACATTAAAGGGTTTGCTGGATTTATAGTTATTCTTTATTTTATTTAATGGCATCCTAATTCAAAGTAGGAAGTCACGGAAATCCCTTTAATGAATTCGTGATTGTAAGTTTTGCTTTCAGACCAGTCTTTAATAGTCAGGTTTTATTCTATCCATTTTACAATCCCAAATTACTTAGTAACTACAAAAAAAGTAGTGAACAATTGAGGTTTTGTTACGTAAAACTACACTATCGTAAGCCAACCACGAAAATAATAACATGTGTTGGAAATGGTCTCCGTTTCTAAATTCCTACTTTTATTTTTCACACATGCGTGTTCTTAATGTGCTTCTAAAACTAACAATTAACTATACGATAATACATACTTTTTAGATGGCGGAGAAAATAAATAATGTTTCACAAAATTACATGTGTTGTTAATTAAATCTAGGCCATTTCTAAGATAATTGAGAATGAAAGTGAAATTCAAAGTGTATGCGCCAGTAACCATCATTTTGCGTAACACAATGTTACATACTCATTATGGTTATCATTATCTGCTAATAGACGTCAACTGTTTAAGGGTGTTTTTTCGCTGAAGCGGAGACGAGAGGAACTGAGCGGAGAACTGCAGGAATCGTCCAATCATAGACGAGACGAGAGACGTGATGAGGATTTCAACCATTATGATTGGTGGATTCCTGCAAGTTTCCGCTCAGGTGCACTCGTCTCTGCTTCAATGGAAACGCATCATAGGATAGATAGAGATTACTACTGAGATTGTCCCTTTATCCGCCATTATATGAACTATAAATAGCTCATTTAGTGATAAGAAAATATTATGGACTAATCAGCAAGGTGATGGGGCTCTCTGCCCAAGGTCGTCCTGGTCTACATACGTTCCCGTGGGATATATTCCAACATCCACGCGGCCTATGCCGCGTACAAAAGCTAGTATAGCATACAATAGTCTGACATATTATGTGTAAGATAAAATAATAATATAACAAAAACAAAATGGTGTAATGACCTCGACAAAATGTCGTCGAAAGCAAGTGAATCGTGATGTTCAGTTTTGAAAATCTGTTGCGTGTTTTTATCAAATCAAAGCTTGACCTAATAGTTAAGCTTTACCGCCGTCTGAAATATGCAGACATATCAAAAATATTCTTTAGTTAAGAAAGAAAGAATAAAGTTTATCTGGACACAGTTCATGAAACACAAAATAAAAACATGAGAATATTGTTTTTACAACAATACTGTGTGCCAAAAAGGTGCATTAATTCCAGCCAGATGCTGTCTGAGGCTGGTTTACAAAAAGTTTGTACAAAATAATTACAAAGATTTGACATTGTTGGATTAATTAGTGGCTATTGTTTTAGAACAATGTATCATTAGATCTATTACTAAATTCTGCAGCGATTTTCCTCAATGTCCAGCTCAAATAATTATTTTTCCTCTTTCAATATGTTAGTTAAGTGCACTGAAGATTGATTGCAAGGTTGTACACACATACAAACTCACGACTTGTTCCCATGGGAATAGGCAGAAACTACTAGAATGCCACCTGCTCAGATCCTTACATACTCCTTTTGCCTTATTTACATTCATACATTTGGTCATACACGCACGCGAGTTGCGAGTACTACGTACCTGACCTTTCTGAAAAGCATCACCAATAAGGTCACTATAAATGCTTTCCTAAGGCGTCCCCTTCCAGCGTTTCCACTCACATCTGCCTTGTAAGTACGTTTTATTGTTTTCCTTTGTTCACCAAGATAAAAAACATCACGTTTTTATTCTTTCGTAAAAACATCTTCTTTCATTGAAATCAACACCCTATATTGAGAAATTACGAGCTTACTAAGTACGTCCGGTGTACCTAAGCACTTCGGCAGGTTCCGTTCCAATACCAATCATGCCAGTTTCTACCATGGCATTCATTGACGATGATGTCGTATACGAGTTGTACTCCCTGTTTGTACTCTTCGTCACTTGTCCCTTAAGGTTCATTAGAAAACCAGCGTCAGACTGCATTTGTCTGGCATTAATGGTGAAATGAACCTTTTTGGCGCAGCCGTGAGGCACTCACTATTGTTGTACATTATTTTGCACGTTTTTTTAGTTTGTGTTTTGTATTATGTGTTTCACGAACTGTGTCCAAATAAACATTATTCTTTCTTTCTTTAGTTGTAATTGAAATAACTCAAAACCCGATATTTGGTCCTTGAAATCAGGAAAGATAAATCAGCTGATCTGTGCATTAATTGATATTTTTTTCAGGATTTCTTCTTTGATGTTGTAGTAAAAGTTGTTCATAATGATGGACTTCAATTATCTCTTTTCGCGTTTTCAGTTATTTTAATAACAATTTTTAGAGAAAAACTAGTACTTACCAGCTAATTCGGTGAACAAGTGATGGTAAGTTCTTGAAAAGGAATTATTGAATAGCGCCATCTTCAGGTTTCTAGGTACTAACTGCGGAGTTTACTTCTACTCGTTTGTCATGAAAGATTCCCCCGCATTTTATGGTTGAATTACTGATCCTTTATATGCCTGGAACAAAAGAAAAAGATTATAAGCAAGTTACAAAATAACAAACAAGTATTGAATAATATTGGTAAAAGGTTCTGTAGATATAACTTCACCAACATCTAATATCTATTTTTTTTTAAATACCAGACATAATTGTGTGCCGTTCCATACGAAAGCATCCTCCAATAAAAGAAAAGGTGAAACACAAATAACTGAAATATATTATGCACCTTTTTATGGAAGATATAGGAAGGGCGTAATGCCGAATAAATTGTTACCGGAATGAGATATTTAGAAGCTATAGGTAATAAAGCCAAAGAAGAAGGAATCTTATACACAATTCCACAGATGAGGATTATTCAAAAATTCTTAGAGCCTCGTAAGAGTGAAGAAAATACTAGTAAAAAAGCAACCATACAATGATCCAATCAGATATATATTATGTCTAACCTAAGACTATCGGCGCCAGACGAAACAATATTGGACAACAGCTGCAATAAAGAAATTGACTTATGTGACCTAGACAGGCCATGTCATTAGTATAACAGTATAATATACCAGATGACATTTTTTTACCGTCTTGAAAAAAAATGGGTATATTAGGTGGACGGAGTAGAAGCTTATGGCATACCTAGTTTTTTTTTCTTTTTTCCGCCGCTTAGAAAAAAATTATCTATAATCAAAAAACACTACAAAATAGAAAGTTTTTTCATAATAGAACAAAGAAAGAGAAATTTTGAGAAAAAAAATAATTGATAAAAAATATCGAATTTCAAATCATACGCAAGTCGCCTATGATTTTAATTTCGAATTATTTTGATTTTGTTTTTATTCGAAAAAAAAAAAACTAAGTACCTATGCCATTTGCTTCTACTACCGTTCATCTATTATATCCGGATTGGCACAAAATCGACGCATAATTATCATATTAAAGCTACGATCATTTTTTTTAATTTCATTATAATAAGATGAAGTCTGTCGTCACATAATATAATATTTTGAAATTATTATATTGTATTATAAAATGGAAGTTAACGAAATAGGTACATAGGCCACCTCTGACGTAAAGAATATCTACTTTCGCTTTGTGCGATGCGATGACCTTTGGCCTTTCCATTTCTCGCCCCAATCCTTAGCAGGCTCTGCGTTCAGATGAAATATTTTTTTGAAATAGACTAAAACAAGCAAGATTACCTAGTATCATGAAATAGATATAGAAAATGGTAATTTTCAAATATGGATTTCGTTGGTGAGTGCTTTTACTGTGTCTTGTTTTACAGTCAAAATCTTTATTGTTTTTAAGCCATAAGATGAATAAAAAAAATTACTCACTTAGAGAACATTATTATGAAAATACTGCTTTATATAAATGTAACAAACAGATTTTACAGCGATTCAAAACAGCATAAAAAATATCGTCCTTATAGCTATTTCGAACTTTAACGCACACTGCGGGCCTATAGCCCAAATTGATCCGACACTTGACTAAAATGCCGCAACTATAACCTAATATTATACATACTACGTTAACATATCTGCACAACTCCATGAAACACTACAGGAAGACATTGTAGGAAGCACTATATCTGCAATTTATTTTCACATTATCATAAACATTTTAAATTATATTTGTTTTATTCACGCGCGTAGCGGTCGGCGCGTCCGCTCGCTCAGAAATCGTTAGCGCGACTGAGCTTTTATCCCCCCTCCACCTGATGGGGGAGTGACTGTATTAAGAGGAGGAGAAATTCGAGGGGTGTTTGGGAAAACAGGGTGCTTTCCAAAACTGTGTGCAGGTTTTGTTTGAGTAGATAATTTTCCTGCGACCAGAATAAGCTTGTTTTGTCTGGCGTCGGTTATGATGAGGGTGAAAGTTAATTGCAGATATCTATTGTGTTGTTCCAAATATATTATATTTGATGCAAATATGTCTACAAGTCTACAGATACAAAATTCTGGTTTGTCATAGAGTATTCTAATAATGATGATCTATGGAACAATAAACCACTAGTATTAAAAAAATACTTCGAATTAGATCATGAAACTTATATAAAGCAGATAGGAACTATGTTTTTCATAATCAATTTTCACCGAAAAAATAAATTCCCTTAACTATGGGTGCTTTGGAGCCGCCAGCACCCTACTCAGTCTAACGCAGTAACGCAGTATGGTGCGAGCGAGATAAAAAGTGAAATGAATTTGAGCTAAGCTAGTAGCTGTTAAAAAGATTAAACTTAATCTATTCCTGCCGTCAAAGAAAAACTCATGAACTTACATTAACATGAACTACAAAAACCATAAGTAAACATGAACTCATTGATCATACAATTCCCTTTCAAAAAAATTACAACACCCTTTCAACCAGACGATTGTCTCTCACTGTTCAAACAAATATTTTGTAGATGTTGTTACCCCTGTATACAGGTTGTAACTGCCTACAGTGCTACCGAGCGCCACCCTGCAGCCTTTCAGCGACCCTCTGCCTTTTTATCTCAATGTGCGTTTTGAATATTTTTTACATTAGTGTGTTATAATGAGTCTCATTCGTTTTTTTGTATTATGAATTCAAGAGCTTCCATATTTTTTTTTAATTCTAGTTCATGGTAGTTATTATTGAAGGCATGTTTAACAGTATCTGGATGGGACTATAAGTCTGCCGAGCTCATCCAAAATTAAAAACAATTTGTCTACCATACATATACATGCATACCTTAGACGAAACTTATGCAGGGCTGGTGGAGCAGGACATAAGATGTATGACTGGTTGTGTTTATGGGAGAGGCATATTCAGCGATCAATACTACCAAAAGGTGAGAAATGATGACGATTACATTAAAGAGGAATGTACTACTACAGATTATATTGTTGAACAATTTAAATCCATTAACACACACATACTTAATTCAGTTAAATTCTCACAAGTTCCATTAACAAACAATTTATTAGCAAATACATAAAATTATGAACACGCAGGACTGAAAACGGATAAAATGCAATCGGTAAGTAGTAACATCCTTTGATTGCGGTTGATGATGGAATTATTGTGAAAACATCTACATTGCATACATTCGTGTGTTTCATTTTAATTGTACCTATTTGATTTATGAAGTAAAAACTGCTAATTTGATTATCAGAAATGTTTTATAGGGTTATTTGGTTACTTATTACAAAAGTGTTTCAAGATTAATTTAGTTTTGGTCTCATATTTTTTTTCAAATCTAATCTGTACATTACTCTTGTAGTGGTATTACAACTATGAGGTGTTTCAATTATGTGGTTTCCTACTTTCAGTTTATTTTTCTCCTTAGCATTATGTATAGCGAATTTATGGTAGGCTAAATACTACCCTTTACATGAATCATCAGTAATCCACACTTGGTAGATGCCAAGTGTGGATTACGGCATAATCCTCCCTACGATGTTCACTGCAAGATTGTACACGATCCCCACAGGAAGTGAACTGTAGGGTAACTGCAGTACTAGTAACAAAGTCTTTGTAAAGGCCCCTTCAATAGAGAGTTAAGCAGTAATATATAAAAAACTATCATGAATAAAACACTATCCAAAAGTTACCGCACGACATTTTATACAGCTGATAGCTTTGAAGAAGTTACTGCTCATGCAAGGGACAAAGGCACGAAATATTTCAGTACATTTTCCAATGAAACCGAAACCAATTGTATGAACAAAAACAAACTTTTGCGTCATACTACTCATATAATTTTCGCAACGGAACAAGTCATTCATACTCAGCATCGTAAAACACCTTACAGGTGCCGACCACTATAACTTGGCACCCCCCTCTGCCTTTAAACCGCACTTACGCGGGACTCAAAAGGGTACCGCATCTTTTTGCTTAGCTCTTTCAAACTGGTCATTACATTACAAACAGGGTTAACACGTGCGGTTGCACAAAACCTTAATTGGATAAACATAAAGGTGAAAATTGAATGGGATGGCCACATTAGTGTTGTCCAGACTGTGTCGCAAGTGTTTCGCTCCGCTGGCTGTCCTAAATACTTCAGTCCAAAGATTGCCGTTCGGAAATCCCTTGCTCTCACTCTTCGAGTGATAAGTGCCAGTTTTATGCGTTTTTAATGTGATTTTGATACCGAGATTGACTTGAGTATAAGAATAGACAATTCTCTCTCTTCAGGTCACGCTGAATATCCGTTTCCGAAATGTCTTTATCTACAACTGCACAATGTCTTTATCTTTATCTACAATATGAAATCAGTACAGATTGTGACTTTGAAAATCAGCCCACCATCAACTGATTGCGCACATAGATGGTTAGCTTTCTGCTCTAATCAAAGCAACAGAAATTGCCGAAACACTTTGTTTCTTGTACTCGATATCCGCTATTTTCTCAGATATCTGTTCAAACTTTAGCAAAAACATAACGACCACAGTGCCCTTTCTCCTCTGAGGTCATATACCAGAGTCATCGTTAGCGTCCCGGACGTGTGTATGTAAACCAAGCTTCCTTATTTAGCATAGATTTGTATTACATAAAGAGACATGCGTCGACATCGAAATCGACAGTTTAGTGGAAAAATACTTCTAGAATCTATGGTCTAGACGTATTTTTCCGCTAATCTGTCGATTTGCCTTTAGAAGTCGATAACAATGAAAATAATATTGTGTCTCGTTAGCGACAGTCTCAGTCAGACTCTTAAATTGTGTTTGCCTTTGCCCGCTACTTCGCCTGCGCGGTCGTTGAAAACTATTCCACGGGAAAGTACTATCGGGTTAAAAAAATATCCTATATTCTCATGGTCTACTTATGTCATGGTCTGCCTGTGTGCCAAATCTTATCGAAATCCGTTCTGCCGTTAAAGCGTGAAAAGGTAACAGACAGACAGACAGACAGACATACTTTCGAATATATATGACTGCCGACCTTATTGACTACCTTCATCTACTCATCATCTTCGTATTTTTCCCTTTCTTTTAACTCCTCTGATTTTAAGTACCTTCATGAAATAAAGTTCACGAAATCAATACGTCGGAAGGTCATGGGACTATGAGTTCTGTGGATTTTTTTTGTAATGGAAACATTGTATTTATTTAATTACCAGTTTATTACACAATTTTTTTCAACTTCACAAAGATTAATAAATAAAGTAGATTCAGGGATGACGGTTTTCATTTAAATAATTAAGTAGTTCTTAAGAACATAAACCACTCTTTGTTTTACAATATAAAAAAATCTAACTGATAACTCTAGGAATAAGCTGGATATCGACATTATTCGGTCTCACATTTAGTATATGCTTTTCAAATGTAAATTTTTCACTGTATTGCTTGGATTTAATAGTAAAGTGTCGTAGAACGTGTACTAAGCCAGCCAGTACTTGTAATTTGGCATATCTGGCACCTATACACATCCTGTTACCCATTCCAAATGGCATATAAATTTCATCACTAGGTTTCCTGTCCTTCGAAAATCGTTCAGGGTCAAACACCTCTGGGTTCGGATAAAATTTCGGATCATGATGTATTTGGTAAATTGGAGTGAAAATTTTTGTCCCTTTTTCTACTTTGATATTACCAACTTGTAGCACAGTGGCTTGAACGCATTGTCTACTCAAATATCCATTAGGAGGGAGTATCCTCATCGATTCACTAAGCACCTTATCTACATACTCCATTTCACCAATAACGTCATACGATATTTTGCTGTTGTATTTCTCGAAATGCTCATCAATTTCTTGGTGAACTTTTTCTAATATTTCTGGATGCTGACAGAGCACAGTTAACGTTGAGAAGATAACAGTGGCGCAAGGTTCCACACCAGCAGCGAAGAAGAACAAAGCTTGTGCAGATAGTAAGCCAGTCGTTGGTTCCATGACGCAACCTGTTCCTTCATCCCTCATAGTACCATTCCTCTGCAGACTAATACATAAATCAGCGAAGTCATGCCTCTTAACGTTCTCCTGTTCTCTTCTCTTAATTACTTCTTGTATAGCACCAACGAAGAAGTCCTCATGCTCTGCGAACAACTTTATTCCCAACCATTTAGATATTTTCGGGCTAATACCGACCATCACAAATCTTAACGTATTCTTGAATTTCGTTGCTGACAGTTCTTCGCCAAGTTTTAGAAAAGGTGAATCAAAGGTTGATTTTGATCCGATACCAAAAATTGCTCCACAAACAGCGGCATTGCAGAACGTTAATAGAGTGGTGTAAAAATCACCTTCCCATGCCTTTGGGTTGTTTTTCAAGTGGTCTACAAAGTCTTGGGCACTCCTGTCCATGATGTAATACATGTTCTTTAATTTGGCTGCTGTGAACAGTGGGCTCATGTTTTTCCGCATCAACTTCCATCTGGGTCCATTCATGAAGAGAATATTATCTGACAATTGGTCACCCTCCACGCTTTCCATTCCTCTATGATGAAACGATTGGAAGTCAGTGTGTAAAACTTGTTGCACATTCTTTGGGTCTATAACGAACAATGCAGGTGTAAACAGTTGTCCAATGGCTACAGCCGGTTGATCTCTATATTCTTCATACAGTTCACCAAATACCTGGAACAGTGCACGTTTGGAAGTGAAGAATCTCCAGTATGGTCCAATCACTTTGTTTTTATCGTAGAATTTCACTCCACGTTTCTTCCAGTAGTTCTCATTATACCTGCCTATTAGGTAAATAAACAATAGTGTTACGACTATTGCTATTAAAATGATTGGAAGGAACATTTTAACTTATCGAACGCGAGTGTACAATGTAGAATAATAAACAGCACTGAGCTCTCGACGTTTTATCTGCAGTGTGTATATAAATAGACTTGTCTGTACATACGTATTAAATTTTTATTCGTTCTTATCAATCATTTTTGATTAGGCTGATTCCCAACTCGTGAAATTACTGTTTAAATATTAATACCTACTATACTTTTCTATCGCAGATTTGTAAGGTCTGTTATAGGTGGGACGACACGGATCGAGATGACGGCTTGTAGAGAAGTATGGAAGGAAAAGACATAAGGCGCGAAGCCAAATAAATTGGGATAGGAGAATGATGATGATAAGGTAGGACGACAAATTATTGTTTCTAAATAAACTTGTTGCCAATTTAGCTATTTACCTACCACTACCAAACACTAAACTTTTAAAACTGAAAATGTTTAATTCAAATAAAAGAATGTGCAGAAAAGTTTAGAAACGATTCTCATAATTATTGCACTAGAAAATACACTACATTGGTACACGAATTTAGGAAATTACGAGTTGGGAAGTACCGCGTCATTGAAATCATTCGTTTTTGCTGAGTCATAGTTATACAGCGATTTCTACCAATACCGAACTATCCTGTCATAATCTCACCGTGAAAACTTAGGTGAAGTGAGCTGTCAATACTGTCAATACCTAGCATGAGCAGCTGTATTCTGTAAAAATCTCACCGTGAAAACTTTGGTGAAGTGAGTTTGAACTGAGCTATCAATAGTGTCAATCCCTAGCATCAGATGGAATGACAGCTCACTTCACCTGAGTTTTCACGGTGAGATTTTAATAGAATAAACCGGCTGATGCAAGGTATTGACACTATTGACTTGACACTATTGACAGCTCACTTCACGCAAGTTTTCACGGCGACATTATTTTACAGAATACATCACCTGGTTTAGTTTATTAATCTTGACTGCATTAGGATTAGTTTAATTAATCAAACACAATGTCAGTCAACGGTATGAGAACAGGTATCTAGAAAGATAAAATTAAACTACAGTTACTTTTAAGATGAATGTCCTCATTGAGTTAGTAATCAAAAACCAAATCTAGTTTGAACTTAAGTAATATTTTTTACTTGATAAACTACTTTGTAGGCGCGTCTGCGTCCATACCTACTGCAACCAAAGATTTAAATCGTTAGATTTGCCCTACCGCGTAAAAGATAGTCGCGTTTCTCTTTCACAGCGACGCATTTACTTGACTTGATTGGCATGGAAACGAGCCCACTCACTCTTCTCAATATGAACCCTTTTTCGAGTGACTAAGTACGATGAGAGCAAATATAGCGATTTAAATCTTTGACAGCATCCATTCATTCACCAGCTGTCATCGAGTTATTTTATTTTGATTTGAAAGAGCGGTGTTCGTTGGAACATGGAACGTCTACGGGCGGTTGCTTGTGTTCCTGACGTACCTTTATAGAATGTTAGATTAGATTGTATATATAAATTTAAAGTTAAAAAAAATCTCCCAGATTTAAGGCTCGTACATACTGGCGCGACTTGTCGCGCGACGCGACACCGGGAGTTGTTTTATTGTGAAGTTTTCTTAGAAATTGTATTCTTAAAGTCGCGTTGCGCCTGTTTGTGGGAGCCTTTATAGATTGCAGTTATACCTACATAGGTGTAGGTAGGAAGTTATACCTACACCTACCTACATAGGATTATAACGATGAATAGCAAAATCTGTGGTATAAATTAGATAACATTATGCTGTAACTGATAAACTAAAATACCTACTATGACAAACATTTCATCGCTCGATATGGCCCTATCACGAATCCAGTAAAATATTACAGTCACTTTCATTCTGCCTAGCCTTTTCCCAATCATGTTGGGTTCGGCTTCCAGCCTAACCGGATGCAGCTGAATACCAGTATTTCACATGGAGCGACTGCCTATCTGACCTCCACAACCCAGTAACTGGGTAATACGATAGCCCTTGGTAAGACTGGTTGTCAGACTTTCGGCCTTCTGACGACTCGTAACGACTATCAAAGATCCACGAATGACAGCCGGGACCAACGGCTGAACGTGCTTTCCGAAGCACGGAGGAGTCTCGGTATGTAAAGATGGTCACCCATCCACGGACCAACCCCGGCAAGCGCAGCTTAACCAGATGGATCGACCCGTGCGGCACAGTCAGTCACTTTGTTACCATTAAATTACCGGGGTAAAAATAACCAAAAACATCAATCTAACCAGCCTTTTCCCAACTATGTTTGGGTCAGCTTCCAGTCTAACCCGCATTTTACATTTTACGCGGATGCAGCTGAATACCAGTAATTTACGTGAACCGACTGTCTACCTGACGTCCTGAATCCAGTTACTGGATAACATGATACCTCTAGGTAAGACTCGTTGTCAGAGTTTTTAAAAGAGTAACCGTGGAATTTCTTGCCGGCTCTTCTCCATAGGAAACGACCAATTGGAACCGTGCAACTAGCTTCTGACGTTTCATAAGTGCCCATGTAAGTTTATGTGCAATAAAATGTTTTGATTTTGGCTTTTGACAACCCGTAAGGCTTACCAAAGATTTACGAATGACAACCGGGACAAACGGTGAACATGATTCTCGAGGCACGGAGGAGTCTCGACAAGTAAAGATGGTCACCTATCCACGAACCAACCGCGGCAAACGTAGCTTAACCTTCAGTCGACCCGTGCTGCTGTTCATTGATCATTGATGCATTCGTGCTGATGACCAGTGACCAGTCATGAGGACCTCCTCCTCGAGAAATAATCTGTCTTTTTAAATACCCAGTATTTATGGTACTTATATTAGCGAGTTACAATTTTTTTACCCATATCTATGAAAAATCTGCTGGTTATAAGTAATACGCATTTATTTTAATAACAGCCCCACCCATTACAATGTTAACAGCAATAATAATATTTGGTTTGAGACTCTCAATATTTGCCGAGTTGAATTTTATTTGATGTTCCAAGCGGACTTTAAAAAAAATCATGATAATAATATGTTCGATAACAAAGTCCGCGAAGGATTTTTGCATGAGGTAATGTATGTAATCTGACATTAAAATATGACGCTTTTGTGTTCCAATGGACCGACGCAAGTTTTTATGTAATCGTAAAATTTATGTTGCTAGCCGCAAATAACCTTTAATAATAACTGAATGCCTGCGAAATCAAAACCTACTAGTTTATTAAAATTGGCTGAAAATCAGCTCTTTTACGAGAAAATTTTCAAAATAATACCACTTAGCTATGGCTTAGAAATAAAAAGTAAATTTGTTGGTATAGATCGTTTGGAATGTCTATCATTGAGAGGAAACGCACTCATTTAAAATTCTTTACCGTTCCGTACTGTTATCGATACATAATCTAATCGGCAGTAAAGATTCTTCTTTCAACAAATACTACCTACTTTAAACATAACTAAATTAAATATATTCCGTCCTAGATAATTTATAAAAGTCGGCATTTGGCATGCGATTTTGATTCCTATAACACAAGAGAATGGAGTTATTATTCTAAGAATCCTTGTCACAGCTTTCTTTTTTGAATTAGATGACTATCTTCCGTGACCTTTTCAAATTTGAATTTTGAAAACCTTTTTTGTAAGTGAAAGTGTTTTAGTGTTTCTAGATGGATACATAATTGTAATTGTAATAGTCGTAAGATAAATTTGAAAATAATTTGGTAGTAAATAACGCTGCACAGACCAGGGAAGCATGGCTGAAAAGAGAGGAGGCCTATACTCAGCAGTGCGTGGAACAAGGCTGCCAATGAATATGATGATTTTATGTCATTCATCTTTTGACAAATTACCTGACTTAAAAGTCTTAAAACACATAACACCTTAATATTTTTGCTCAAATTCATGATAATTTATTAACCACACTTTTTAATTGATGATTGTCCCTAATCAATTACCATTGGTTGTTACGCTTAAATCTATTAGTTTTATTCAATTTTACGATTATTTCGGATTAGAAGAAAACAAAATGTTAAACTAGGTGATTGAGTAGGTGGGTACTTCCTTTATTTTTTGCCACTGTCATCGTGAAAGGCGTAGTGTACAACGCCCTCTATAGGTAGTTTGTAAGTTTTACTAATATAATTTTTAAGAATTAGATTGTGTGTATTTTTATGTGTGATCCGCAATAAATGAGAATATATATTATATATAATATTGTTATCTATAAACATGTAGAAAAACGCGTAAATTACAAGTTTATTTTAATGCGAATTTTATTGTCCACCATTTTATAAAAAACAAGAAAAGCCATATTATTATAATAAATTACACACAATCATAGTTTTATTCACAAAAAATACTTCACCTACAGACTTATTCCTAGGTAATCGGGGCATACTAACTCATAAATAATGGTTAAAGAACTTCTCTCTTCAGTCTAGTTAATAATATACATTCTGAAAACGCAACAGGGAAGTACAGCTTTCTTTTTGAGGTCTCATTATCTGCATTAGGTATATTTAGGATTTGTAAAAATAAAAATCTTTTCTGTTAGAATTCGCGAGAATTATAATATATTATGTATTCGGCATGAAATAATTAGACTAATTAGTCCATATACATTTCTCGTTAGCTGAAAAACGGGGCATCGCAATTTGAAAGCATTACATTTATTTGTTTTTATATGATATTTATTTCTTCAAATTGGTTCAAATGAGTTCAGTGTTTCCTTACTGACTACTATGAGAAGAAAGACCGAAGCAAACTCAGAGGACACAGTCTCTTATAAAATTAAAAAGTTTTTTATATACAATGACATAAATATTTACCTTGTAAAGTATTTTATTATTTTAATTATTGTGAATGTGAAGACCTATGTGGGTCATTGTTTTTTTTATTCTTTTTGTAGTTAGTTTTAATCATGGTCTGGCAGTTTGAGTACTTTATGCGGCCTACCCAAATGTCCTTTCTTTGGTATTGTTCGTCGAATCGTTGAGCTCCTTGAGTACTTAGTTGAGCTGCACGATTAGGTACTGACAAATGCGTGCACTGACTGGACAGTTCCACTCAATCTGTGTGGCTCTTCCCTCAAAAGCCCATTTCAGACGAGAATCTACATGGTCTTCACATAATCTGACCAAGATTCATTCAAGATCATTATCATTAAAGTCCAGATAATCTTGGTCAGACCATAAGAAGACCATGCAGATTAATGTCTGATATGGTCTTTTGAAGGAAAAGCCATACAGATTTGAGTGGACCAGTCGCTGTCCAGTCGGTGCACGCTTTTGGCAGTAATTGTAGCTCAATAATAAGCACACCAACAGTAAAATCACTTAAATAAATATGTTTTTTATTTGAAATCTTAAGGATCCCCGAAACGATCAATTGCCATCGTCAATTTTTACGTGATTGATACATATTGATGCGCAATTGATCATCTACGGAATGCAATACAATATTACCACAATTGCAATTTATCGCTTCGGGGACCCTAAACAATTAAAATAAAGAACTAGTAAAATTGGCATTTCAATAACCTTACAAATGCACAATACATGCAGGAGGCATGACATTGACATAATGATTGATTACTTGTAACTACTCAGTTTAGTATATTTTCGATAATTAAATGAGTTGTGCAATTTAATTCATAATTTTCGATATTTAATAAAAAAAATAAGACTTTGTCCGTAATACCTACTTTTCTAAGTAAGAAGCTATATATAGCTATAGCTTTTTCTGATCATCACTTAACATCAGGTGAGATTCAGGACAAGAGCATCCCCGTTGCGGATAAAAAAATAATCCTTCCTTTATCTGCAGTCTTACAACAATTTTTAAAAATCAAAAACCGTATTCCAACTGCAGTTTGATATTCTGTAGTATTTTACCTACATTTATATAATAAATTCTAGACGCGGCGGCTAAACAATTTTTAAAAATCAAAAACCGTATTCCAACTGCAGTTTGATATTCTGTAGCATTTTACCTACATTTATATAATAAATTCTAGACGCGGCGGCTAAATGCTGAAAGTTGGTTTACCTAATTTAGCGTCCTGAAATAAAATAAAAATATGAACTTTACGTTATCACATAATTCTGAGTCTATAAAATTGTTAGAATAAAACTAAATGGTCGGAACAAGTGTACGATACTAGCAAAAGTGAGAGGCTATGAATCTGAGATGAGGATCTAATCTTAGGCGCGGTTATTACGAGAAACTTTATGAATATTAAGATTGAATACATTATGGCTCATTTTCATTCGTCGATAACTCTGTCCTTATACAGCAGGCGGGGTAATGACTAATGAAAGTTGGGTCGGTAAAAAGCGTGCGGAGATTCACACTCAATGAAATTGACTAATGAAAATAAGCCTTCAAAGCAACCAACTGTTCCTGTCAAACGTGCGGTGCAGGTTCTCCACCGAAATCGTTATCTATCGACTAATGAAAACGGTTCCCAAGTAGTCCTTAAGGCATTCTTTACATAATTCTCCAGCGCTCTGCATACTAGCCCTATTGACCAATGAAAATGAGCCTTAACACAAAATCTAGCTTGACTGTAGGTATTACCAAATGTGGGACAAAGGTGTTTTACGCCAGTTAAATTATATCGGCAATACGCTTTTTGCATTCATAAAGAAATAATAATAACAATAGGTACTATGTTATCACTAAGTCATATTACTGATGATGACTTTTAACTACCATATACCCTGATGGAATCACTGGTCCCCAAGTCACAGGCTATAAACCTAGTTTGGGAGCCAGGAGATATACTTTATGTTCATCGTGTTGTATCATATTATTGTTATTTTTACTGTTGAACCAACTATATTTTTGAAAAAACCCTTTGACTGGTCGACAGACGGTCTCTTATCATAGGAGTTGAGCATCCATACTTCCATACTAATATTATAAATGCGAAAGGAATCTCTCTGTCTGTTAGCTTTTCAAGCCATAACGGCTAAAAGGTTTCGATGAAATTCGGCACACAGGTAGACCATGACCTGGTTTAGTACATAGGATAATTCTATCCCGGTAGTACGTTCCCGTGGGATAATTTTTATTTTTTATTTTAGTTTTTTTTTATAAATTGTTAATTTTGATAATTGTATGGCGCTCCCACACTGCTGTTAAAAAATGTTTAATAACATTAGTAAACATTAGAAATGTATGGTAAATGTACCTATTATTAGTGTGAGAAAATGTTTGTAAACATTTTTAACAGCCAGTGTGGGAGCACCATTTAATGCTCCTTTTTCACTGTTTGTACCTATATCCTGTGCGTGTCTTTTCTTTCTTGCCTTCCTTCTTTCTTTACTGGATCAACGAGGCACAAATAAGGCATTGAATAATACATCAGAATTTATCATTACGTTGTTGTTACCCGATGTGCCTTTATCTCAGTTGGCAAATCTCCAACTATCGATCCAATGCGAAACCTAGTAATTGTATAGTCGATGAAGTACCGATTCTAATTTATTATGTATGTATAAGCAGGAGTAGGTACCTACTCTTTATTGTTCTCACATGTATAATTTCAACATGAATGATTTACCTAACCAATAGTTTGCTACAAATATTTAGATTTAAAAGAGTGTCCGTGGAGTTTTTTTGCCTGTTATTCTCCATAGGAACCTACTACACTTTCGAATAGGAAACTAGCTTCATCTTACTGACTGACCGACCCCTTTACAATTCAAAAGTGCATGTAATTGGTTTATTTGAAATAAATGCTTCAAGTTTGAGTTTGAGTATTATATGTTATTGCATTTTATATTGAACTGGTATTTAGTATGTAATTTAAATAATATATTCGAAATTGATTGAAATTGATTTATATTCGCTCGTTCGTTGATTTATTAACGTTCAACAGACTGTCGATTTGCAGACTATTTTCTATTTTTATTCTGTTATCTTGTAACTGTTGACAGGCCTACACTGTCCTCTCATACCTATTCACACTGTAATTTGAAAACATTGTAAAACCCATTTATTTTTAAAACAGTAACCGTGGGGTTTTTGCCGGCTCTTCTCCATAGGAAACGACCAAATGGAACCGTGCACCTAGCTTCTGACGTTTCATAAGTGCCAATGTAGGTTTAGGTGAAATAAAATATTTTGATTTTAATTTGATAAAAAAATGTTTGATGTTGTTATTGATTGGGCTACTATGTTTATTTCAAAAGCATTTTAGGAATGGTAGGTGCCTACTTAAAAACCTAAATATTGTTTTATACATCTCGGTCACGACGCATGTGGTTTCGACTTCCATTCCAGCCTGCCTAGAATTGTGGTTAGTCTTAAACATATCTGTGGTCGTTTAATACCTAGGCTGAAACGTTTAGTGGTTTAAATAATTTGCAATACTTGAACTAGGTGCGTTATTGACCTGAAACTTTGACTAAACATTGGACTTAGGCAAACTGTGGTTCTAATGACAACTGTAAATACAAAAATCTTGTCATCTTGAGGTTCTTGTGCTTAGGCCTTTTTCAGCTGAATTTGGGCAAAGACAATTTAATACAAATATGCACGGTATCTGTCACCGTATGATTATGAATATCGTTAGTTTGTAATCTATCTAACAAGATTATAAACTATCGAAAAATTGTGAATTAAAACAAACCATTAACAATTTAACGCGTTATTTTTCGATAGTTAATCTATCCATGGAAAACCGACAAATTATATTACATGGAGCGGCTGCGTCTGCCTATCTGACCTCCACGACCCAGTTACTGGGTAATACGATACCCCTTGGTAAGACTGATTGTCAGACTTTCGGGTTTCTGACGACCTGTAACGACTGCCAAAGATCTACTAATGACAGCCGGAACCAACGGCTTTGCGTGTTTTCCGAGGCACGAAGGAGTCTCGATATGTAAAGATGGTCACCATCCACGGACCAACCCCGACAAGCGGAGCTTAACCTGATGGATCTACCGTCTGTTACACTGTGACAAACAGCTACGTAAATATGTAATCAATAAAGCACTCACTTGCAGACGTTCCTATGTTTAATTGTGAAATAAGTTTTTAAAAAAAACTTAACATCAATGCCTGTAGGTATTCCCCGAAGGGTTAGGCAGAGATATACCACTAGTACACCCACATTTCGCTAGTTATGTTTAAGTTCCATGTAATGGGGGCGAGCCTATTGCCATCAACCGGGCACAAATCCAGACCCCGGGCTGCTACTGAGAAATTCCATATGAAAAAACCCAGTAACACTTTGCTACCAACGAGGCAGGCCTAATATGTAGTTCATAGAAAATATATGTTTTGTCTGATATCCATATTAAGACAATTATTATGCAAGTTATGCGGTTCAAGACGATGGACACATCATACCTGAAATGTAAGCTCTTCTAAAAACATCAAAAAGTACAAAAAAAAAAACAAATGACGGTAACTCCTACATCACACACTTATAATCTAAAGTGTGTTACCTCGGACGCGTAGCTTTCTCAGAATAACTCTATGTTTTCACTATAAGTGTGTAACTGTGCCGAAATTTGGGAAACCCCTGCTTATGTCATAAGTTACGTAAAGAAATAACTAGTTTATGGCATTTTTATGCGTATTATAATAATAAGATGTAGATTAGACGCGTTTGTCGGTGTTGCGTAAATTGAAACGAGAATTTGGAGTATGAAGAAGAATTTGCAGATACATGGTTTTGGGTTTTTGTCGCGAATGAATAAAATATGATTTTTATAAGATTTGCTTGGTATATTTTATATAAATAAATTGGCTGAAACAAATTAAAACATTAAGTCGCATTGTTTATGTTTTCGGTTTGAAAAACTTTATAGTTGAGTAATTAAAATGCAAATTAAAACATTAAATCACATTGTTTGTTTTCGGTTTGAAAAACTATAGTTAAAGAGTATTTAAAATTAATTAGTATTTTTTCACAAAATTAAACTAAACTCGCACCCAGACGGAATAACAATAAAACTTCTATTGTGTCTCGTTCAGCGTCCTTCAACAGATTAACTTATTTTAAAAATAATCTTACCTAAGCAGTTTATTACCTGCCCAACTTGCACATTAGTTTACTGTAATTATTATGCACATTTTATTATTTATTATAAAAAACATGTTTCTTAACACCACACATGTTTTGTTGAAAACCGTCTTGGCAAGGCAAACCTCGAGACTCACAGGTATCAATATTTTAGGTCATGCGGTTTCCTAATACCTAAACCTAACCAAAAACAGGTTTCCGCAAAGCTCAATGTTCCAATGGTCAATAAATCTTGATGGGAAGCGGTCACAGTGCAGTAGATATACGTCAGTGGGTCAATTGTAGGCTGCCCTCAAATTCTTTTCTAAATGAAGATTTAAGTAGGACGGACCGATTACGGATGTTACGTTACTTGAGGTTGCGTGTAATTATTCAACAGGTTTTAATAGTAAGCTATAAATTATAACGACTTAAATGCTGGCTACTTTGTTTTCTGGCAATTAGAAATCATATGAAACTCTGAAGTTTATCCTAGCTAAGAATGTGATATTCTAGTATATATTAATAATGTCAATTAATAAATGTTTAAAACATATAAAGTTATGAAAAATCTTATTCCGTCTACCATAGATGCTATCCAAAGTCACAGTTAAGTACCTACTTATCGATTTATCCCATATTTTACGACAAACATTACTTGTCAATGCAGTATCAACTTGTTTTTATTAAAATGGCAATGAAAAAACGAATAGTGATCAACGATAAATAATTATTTAAACAATTACATTATGTTATGTCATGTTTCCTATTTGATTTGATTATTCAAATAAGAAGTAGGTGCATTGCCCGTTACGAAAGATTAACATGTGCATATTAATGTACTTGAACTGTTAATAATGTAAAGAAAACACATGCCATTACGTTTTTCCTCGCAAAACTAAATCACTTCACTAAGAGGGATGTGTGGTGATACGCGAACGGATAGAATAAGAAAAGAGTAAATTAGGAAGTCTGAAAGTGATAACGGTGACCGAAAAGTTGTTTGAAAATAGGTTGTCATGGTACGGGCATGTGATGCGGACAAATGAAGGAAATGTCAGGAAACATTTGGGTAGGTTATACCAGTAGGGAAAGACCAAAGAAACGATAGATGGACAGTGTGAAAGATGATATGGCTAGAAGTATGGAAGAAAAGACATGTTGACAATGACACACCGACCCAAATAAATTCGGACAAAGACAGGAGAATGATGAATTAAATAAATTCAAAATCACTTTTGATTATTACGACCGTATCAATTCCACACGATTGACCTACTGCATTCCGTGCACTATGTCACACTTAACTTACGCCAATACAGACCTTTTCACTATCGCAATAAGATCAAAATTAGCATACATATTTCACGCATTATGAGTGCCTACTTGTGACCACGGTTACGAAGTAAGCAAATACCATTTGGTGGCAGTAATCGCACCGGTAGGCATTTCTAGACAACCCAATGCCCTACTTAAATTGCAACGAAACGTCTACTTCGTTTGTTTACTATGCGGTTCAAAATGTGTTACGAAAGTATTATTGTATTGTTTTTTATAATACAAATTATGCGTTAAATCAGCCTGAAATATTGTAAGAAAGAAAAAAATGAAAACGGTGGCGTCGGCTACAAAAGTGTTCGGTAAGCATGGTGCTCACGGTAACATACCTAGTTGCCGTCACCACCATGCTTGGGGGGAGTAAGAATGGTATTCGCAGATACACACAAAGATCAATTTAAGAAAAGCTACCTCTCCAGACTATCACCGAGTGGCGTCCTGGGACTGAAAAAAGAAGTATTGGTCGTTCGGCGGCGGCGGCGGCGGCAGCGGCGAGATCGGCGAACAACTTAAGGCCAATTCTCATACTTAAAAAACGTTCCTTCACATTCAAGTGGCAATCTGTCAAACTTGTCAAAAATGTTGGTAAATTCATAGTATTTTTGATAGATTGTGAATGAATAAGATGCGAATGCGAACGTTCTTTAAAATACGGGAATTGCCCCTTGGACATTTTTCCCATCGGGTAGGTATGAAACTTCGATGAAACTGGTACAGGAGCGTGGGGATTCAGACAAGAAAAAAAAAGCCTACCTACGCCCAGCAATGGGTGATGATGATGATTTCTCATTTAGACAGAATTCCTTTACACCCAAGGATTGAATAACTGGTATTGCACGGTATCTTGTTAACAGTCATTCATAAAACTGCAGAATCGAATTTGAAAAATACCTATTTAAATTAATTTAAGTATCGTCTGTCACAGGTCGATTACTACATCATCATGGATCGCTGTAACATACCAATACCTATTATACAATGTAACGGTGAATCAATTTTCACGCCTCCCCCTTAAGACTTAGACCAAATTTTTTTTTCATATTTGCATAGCCCATGACCTAAAGAGATGCCATTAAGAATATTAATTAAAAATCTCGACTAATTAAAAAGTTGTGCAAATAAATCCGAGGAATTTCGCGGTTATTCTGGTGGTGTACAATATTCTAGAAAAGTTCATTTAAATATTAATGTACGTGTGTTATAAGAATGATCGTTTAAATAGTTTCTTGCAGAATCAAATATTTTTGTAATATTATTGCTGCTTTCGCTTGCACATGTGACTAAGCGAAATAATTAATTCATAGTAATAGTATTATGCTGCATAAAATTGATGAATTAATACCAAAATGATTTAATGTTTGACCAGTGTTTATGTGTGAAGTAGAAAATCAACTTTATTGCAAACACTTAATGAACACTGTATAAATTAATGTTATTTAGATAATAAATTATGCTCTTGCTTTGTCTATTTTTGTCTCGTGGCTAAATTTTAATATAGTAACAGTCGCACGGGACGGTCGAATGTTAAGCTACGCTAGCCGCGGTCGTTTCATGAATCTGGGTGACCATCCATTACATATAATATCGAGACCTGTCCGTGCTTTCCGGGGCACGGAGGGATCTTGATATTCGTTAGGTAATGGTTGCAGTTGGTCTCCGCTGTCATTCGTAGATCTTTTACAGTCGTTACGGGTAGTCAGAAGTCCAAAAGTCTGACAACCAGCCCTACCAAGGGGTATCGTGTTTAACTGGGTTGTGGAGGTCAGATGGGCAGCTGACCCCAACATAGTTAGGAAAAGGTTACGCAGATTTTCCTGTGTTACGTCACAGCTGGGCTCACACTAAACAAAATATAAGAAACAGTAGGTACCTGTAATAAAGCTGAAGAGGGTCGAAGGCACATGGAAGATATTCGAAAAAAAGTTGGCTGGGGATACTTAGAATCGATAAAAGAACACGTTCCAACATTTTTTAGAATTTTTGTCTGTTCGTCTGTTTATCTGTTTGTCTGTTTATATGACCGCGCATCACGTGAAAACGGGTGAACGGATTTTGAAGCAAACTTTACTAATCTGTCGCCAAAATTTCCGGCCAGGTATAACCTGCCGGAAATTTTGACTATAAAAATTCAACCTCTAAAAAGGGGGGTTGCCACTACACTCGATACGGCGATTTTGGAGTGTACTTTTTATTTAGGGGTAGGTAATTGTAAAATATTTTATCTGGACTACAGTCCTCTCGCGTGTCCATATGTCAACTTCAGTTCAAGTTCCACCTCCAGGGCAGAGGGAGAGAAATTAGGGGTGAATTTGCCGCTTATTGACACAGACCGAATGCCACGCGGACGGAGCCGCGGACACAGCTAGTAACTTATAAGTTTAAAGATAATATAATGTTTCAAAACTTTGTAAAACCGCCTTCTCAAACAGTATCCTTGCTTGAAAATTATAAAACGTTAGGTACAGGAGTTCATTTCCAGCCGACAACGAGGGTGATAATAATGTTTCAAAACTTTGTAAAACCGCCTTCTCAAACAGTATCCTTGCTTGAAAATTATAAAACGTTAGGTACAGGATTTCATTTCCAGCCGACAACGAGGGTGATAATTGGAGTAGTCACTTTGATGACGACACGGATCTTAACATTATGTACATCAATACAAAATGCTATGTTATTAAGTATTTCAAAACCAGCCAAGTGCGAGTTGGACTCGCACACGAAGGGTTCCGTGCCACCGTACAATATTTAACACACACAAGTAATTTTGAAAAAAAAAACACGTTTTATGTAGGTATGTAAAAATTAAAAGTTAAAAATTAGAGGTCCCCCTTTTATTGACCTACCCCAGATTGGCCTACAATGGAAGCTATAGAACAACTATAGCTTCCATTGTAGGCCAATCTGGGAAAATTTCAAGCGTCTACCTATTAAGTTTCAAAAGATACGGCCCTGTGACAGACGGACGGACACGTTGCGTTGGCACCCTTTGGCTACAGAACCCTAAAAATACTTCATCAATCGTAAACAATTTAATACATTAATATTCAAGGAAATTGAGTCATGTTGTCGCGAGTCCTTATCTCATGATGGAAACGCCATTAAGTGTTTGTTCACTTGTTTATTAATTACTATAGCGACCCGCCGCCGCTTCGCACGGTTGTTACGGCTTCAAGAAAACATTATTGATTTCTTTATGACATAGAATTTTAGTATTAATGTATTATACATAAATATAAAGCTTCTGGAAATATGGTGAAAACCGTATCAACATCCGTTGTGCAGTTTATTAGAAATACGCGGTCACACAGACAGACACGAAAACCGACTTTAATTTATAGCATTTTAAAGTAAGTTAGGTACATATGTTTTCCTGTTATGTATAAGTAGGTATAGAACAATTTTAGTACTTTTTTCAAAACAGTCTCAATTATTTCGAAGATAGCCCCGGGGGAATTGGTAAATTTTCATATATTTTATTAAATACATTTAAAGAAAGCTATTTATTTTAAAATTTAAAAAAATAAATAAGACCCTCACAGTAAACCCTTTAATTTGATTTTTCACAGGATACAGGTGCCGAGACTGTTTTTTAAATTTTCTTAATTGCCGTCCAGAAGTGGCCACTATAATCAAAATTAATTTATTTACGTTACACGTTTGGGTCATAGAAATTCATACGTATACCTCTCAACTTAATCGGTCCATTAGATTCAAAGCAAATTGGCTATGACAGACGTACAGTCAGACACACGATAATCCCATGAGGGTTCCGTTTTTTCATCCGGACGTACGAAACCCTAAAAACAACAGAAATTTTAGAAAACATTGTCCACAATCAAACTGCCATTATGGTACGTTTTCACCGGACGAAGCAGACTGATCTCATAATACCTATGTATTACATAACTGACAACATTCGCGAAAAAACATAAGTGGTTAGGTACATAAAATAGTCTTTACTCTGTCTTCTACCGAATAAATTTATTTTATGCAAAAAAATATATCGGTCAATAGACATAACAGTCTGTTGATTGCGTGTTAAAAGGAGATGAGTTCGAAAAAAAAGTATTTATTTACTTCAAGTAGGTATTACATCTGACAGGTGTGAAATTTATACATATAATAAAGCTGAAGAGGGTCGAAAGTCTGTACATGGAAGGTACTTGTATTCGAAAAAAAGTTGGCTGGGGATACCTACTTAGAATCGATAACAGAACACGTTCCAACAGTTTTTAGAATTTTTGTCTGGTTATCTGTATGTCTGTTTATTTGATCGCGCATCACGTTAAAACGGATGAACCGATTTTAATGAAATTTGGTACGGGAATACTTTGAAATCTGGGGAAGGACATAGGATACTTTCTATCGACATACAACGCGGGCGAAGCCGCGGGCGGAAGCTAGTATTATAATAGACACTAATAATAACTATAAAATCACATAAAAATTACGTAACAACAAAATTTCAAGGCCTCACTGATTCCTATTACCTCATTCATCAAGTGGAAACGCTCCCTAACCACACTTTCGCCGTCTACTACACTTTCGACCATGTTATGCGACACACAAAAAAACGCCTTGCTTCTGTTACATTACAGTGCAGTGACTTGAAAGTACACCAGTAATTTGATACTATCTAACATTGCTCTCGTAATTTGTATTTTTTTCTTCGTAATAGTGATGCGCGAATTTTTTATGTATACCGGTCGGTGATTTTGTTTTTTAGAATTTGTAGGCCTTCTGACGGATTGAAAAGGCGGCTGTTGCTCGTTTTTTATGGTTTTAATTACTGTTGTTAAGTACCATTATTGGACGTGTAGGTGCAAAAGTAATGATACAATTGAAGTAAATAACTGTAGGTAACTCACCCACCTAATGAAATAATTTTACCAGAAATGATAATTCTTAACCATTAGGTTTTTACGGAAACTCACACCTAGTAATTACAAAAAAACACTGAAATAATAATAACAGCACATTGTTGTAATGACATTCCACTAATTACTATTGTCTTTTATTTAATGTTACGTTAAGTCTTAGTTTTGTTATGATTAATATCCAGTTTTTGATATTTCCAACTATACAGGGTGTTTGGTAGAAGGACGGACAATTTTTTTTTGAGGTATTTGTAGCACTTGCTACCACAAAATTGTTTTATTTTTCGTTTTTTAAATTAATTTTAAAATTTAAATTGTGCGTACCTACCTACCTAAAAACAAAATTTTAAGACTTAAGAAGCACAGAAGTCGTTTTCTAAAACCAACCTATATAAATGTCATTGCCGATAACTTGAAAAATTCTTGCGTTCTGTTACAACCACAAACAAGAAAGTTGTGACGACATTTCGGGTGGTTAAAAGAAGCAAATTATTATCTCAATTACCTACCGCGAGACCTAAGACACAGGTTTTATGATATCGATATATCTAAGAAAATTGTGTCGGTCCTTATACAAAACATCCTGTATAAAATATCTTACTGTAAAAAATCAAAACAAATTCGAATTTGTACCCTTCCAGAATCTAAATACTGTCTATTTTCGTTTGTCTACGTATTTGATAAACCCGTTTAGTACTGTTGCATTGGTAAGAAACTTTCACTGTAATTTTGGAGAATACAGTTAGAAAATATACCGTTATATTATAAATCACTAGTTATAGAACTCGGTTAAGGTTACAACATGCAGTTCTTAAAGTCATCGATCGGTTAATTTGTGTGTCAATAGATTAATTAACTTTTTTTTTTATATTAGAGAATGCTAATAGGTATAATATCAACAGAGATTTCGATAGAGATGACTTTTAAAACACAAGCTTGTTTATAAGCAAAATTATGATTTTAAAAATTTGCATTCAAATACTTGAAGGCTCATTTTTTGCAAATTGGCTTCAATATTTTCTGTGTTGGATAGTAGAAAAAACAACAATAATTATGAACACTTAACAAAAAAAAATCAACCTGTATAGAAGGACTGTTATGCGCTTGAGGACTTTTTTGTAACAATCCCTTTACTTAAAGGTAAGGTCAAGGTATACTTGGTTGCAAAAATAACAAAATCAACCTGCCTTACCTTTTCCCAACTAAATTGGGGTCGGCTTGCAGTCTAACCGGATACAGCGATATTTAACTCGGGGCGACTGCCTATCTGACTTCACAACCCAGTTACTGTGCCACACGAAACCCTTTGGAAAGACTGGTTGTAAGACAGAAACGATAACGCAACGATTACAAAAATAATATTTCAACAAAAAAAAAGTGCGATAGTTTTGCGAAATATTATTCCCCCTTGACATTATCTTAAATATCTATCCAAAACACATGCAAAACGACGTTTTATGCAACAATAAAATTTCCATAGAATGAAAATATCTTTATAAATAATAATTATGTATTTGGGTTGAATATTTTTCTGATACAGTGTTATGTAAAGAGGGCCACTTTCGCAGCCTAGTTCCTATTTGTAGAGGCGTAAAGATTTATTATGTGAACTGGTACCTTAATTGTGTAATGTGAACTTCTCAGGTACTTTAAAGTGGTTCTGTTTGTTATATAACTTATGTAATTATAAAACTAACTTTGTTTTATTTTTATATTTTGTAAGTAGCTTTGTCTTCTAGTTTTGTCCCTATAGCAATGTAATATCTACAATTCTACGATAATAATAAAAGAAAAAAGATTTGTAATTTTGCTCGTAATGAATAAACTCAAAAACGACTGAACCGATTTTAAAAATTCTTACAAGTTGTATGCTATATTATCGGTATCACTGAGAAACATATGCAATAAGTTACAAAGATATCACACGGGCGAATTATTGATATATAAGTATATAGAATACGTACACCATAAAAATTACAAACTTAGAATTTTTTATTATTTTATTTTATTTTATAAATTGCCATTAACAGGTTTCTAATCCAGAGTAGGCATTCATACTAAGGGAAAATATAACCAAACCTTCAATACGATTAAAAACTAAAAAATAAAGAAACGTTGTCAGTACTTAATACGCTGTATAAACATAAATGAATAAATACATTAAAAGCAAAATCTGAATTATTTTTAAATAGAACATTCTGAAATGTTTCTAAGGTCTCATAAGATACTAAGAGAAAACATTTCTACCAATGCAAAGAACGGGTGAAAATCGACAAAACGCAAAGATTGGAGCAATTATGAAGGTGGAACCAGAGAGTGATTTCGTTACAGAGACAACAAGGATGTACGAGCTATCCCACTGTAGGGTAATGGCGTCTTCTTACAGAAAGAAGGCTTATGCATGTATCACTACGCTTCGTAAGGGCTCATAAGCTAGATAAAAAAGTAAATATTTACTATAAGTGGAAGACAAGTGGCAATGACCCACAAAACAGTTCACCAAATAGATCATTAGATCATTACCAATATTATTTACATCCTAATCACTGCTTTGCAATTTGTTCAAGAATACCATCACATCAGTACAGTTCAGCGGAACCTTGCTGAAGAATAAATAGGGATGGAATTGCTTTAATTTTAAATGAAGTTAACGTGGTTTAGGATTCGCGTGCTGTCGCGTCATTGAGCCTATGTTTGTTTGCAAGTGGTTGTCAGTAAACTGGTGATTATTTTATATCGTATAAGACGTCCTAGTACATCGTTTGTGGGTCAGGCCTTTAAGTGTACAGGTGATCGTAGATGTGGCGTTATTTTAGGTTAGGAACCAACAGCCTTTAACCTGGTTTAATTAACAGCGACTTAGTTCCCTGTGGGAAACCTCAAGTGGAAGTAACAATAAAAAGTAACACCGTCTAAACTTGAACTGATTTTGATTACTGATTACTGATGTTTGATTACATGAATTGATTTTTATTGAATTTTAATGTATTTTATTTTAATGACCTAATGAATTTTAATGTATTTTATTTATTTCAATGATGTAATTAATTGATTGAACTTTATGTATTTGTGATTTTTATATTGGGACCTGGTTCCTTATTAAATAGTAAACAAAACAACTTACTGACTTTCATAACCACATAATATTCGATTTCATAATATAATACCATAACTGTAACTGATCCAAAAACTTCAAGAGCCATGACACTGCAATATTTCTCTTTGAGAAGACAAGTGCAGGGCGTGGTAGATATACAGATGTGACATAACATATCAGTTGTTATTACGACATTTATTATGCCTACTGAAAGGCTCCAAGTCAGCAACTGCCTACATAATTATATAATATAATAAATAAAAATCGTTTATTAGCAATATAGGTTATGGTAGTTACCAAATGTGGTTGGAGCCTCCTTTTAGGCAAGATATGCCTGTGTTAGGGGACTCCGCTCTTCCACAACAAGACGTACATAACAATGGTCCATAAATGCAAATAAAATGAAAACATAAAAAACAAAATATAACCTAAATAATGAAACTAACCTAATGTGTATGTGTATTTTGTGTGTGTGTGTGTTTGTGTGTGTGTAGGTGTGTGTGTGTGATGTGTGTGTCAATGTACATGTCGAAGAAGTGACTCATTATGCCCTCATTGCTGGGACTCAAGGCTCATAACATAAAATTGCATAACACCACACATGTATTTCCCGAAGGATTAGGCAAAAGGTGTGCCCACATGTAGCAAGATTTATTTTTAAATCCATGTAAAGAGTAAAGAGAGGCCGAGGCTTATCATTAACTGGGCACCAATCCAGACTCCAGGCTGCAATTGAGAAATTCCTGATTGAAAAACCCTGGACTAGCACCCAGGACCTGATGGTCAGCAGACATGCATTGTTGAAGTTATATTCTTGATATACTTTAAACAAGCAATTAAATACTATTATTTACTCTATTTAAACAGGGTTATTGGTTAGGAGTTTAAAAATGTATGAAATATAAAATGTCAAATTACTCGTAAATGGTTGACATTAGCATAGGGTCATGAAGGGTCATTTGTTTGCAAATGACCTCTCCTACATCCCTTTAGCGGATTGCCGACATATGACCAATAGCGCGGATAAGTTTCAAATTCCAAGAGTTTTTTCCCGACATCAGTAACAATAATACAGGCTGACTTTGAAAACATGCAACAAAATTACGGGGGTATTCTACCCATCAATATGAACAACTTTTACTATGGGAACAACAAAGCACTCGCAAAAAAAATGACCTTATACAAAATGGTCCAATCGGGTATATTATCGGCTATACCTTTATACAGGAAAGTCATATTTTTTTTGCGAATTCAAGTTGGTCCTAGAGCAAAAGTTGTTCACATTGATGGGTCCAACACCCCCTTAAATTTTGTAGCATGTTTTCAAAGTCAGCCTGTGGATAAAAAAAACACTATGTATCTATGGACAAAATCTTCGCAAAGGCCTCCTGTACCTGTTCCATCTCCATTTTCTCTTTGCTTTTAAATTTATAAGTTTTTTTTTTTCTTCCACCGACCCGCACGGGGCTTGCATGGTTAATTCCGGACTACACCGTCACAAACAGGCGGCCTGTATCCCAGTTATGGAACCATTAAAGGCTGATGGAGGTTATACGAGATTTCCATACAGTCAAATATGACGCATTGTGAAAACACCAGATTCTGGCGGCGACACAGACAAGGACATTTTAAAACGCCCAGTAACTGGTCGTTACACAGATGGGCGGTTATGGCGTACAAAACAACATATTTTATTTAGGTTTAGAATAAACCATTAAAGAGAGTTGAGTCTACACAACGACCTTTATGCTGGAATATGATATGGATCTACGTGATTTGGGCATGTGTAATTTGATTCTGGCCCGTCCTCTATCAGAGGAGGCAAAATGTATTTATAAATTAGTTAAATTATCCATTAAGCGTAGATAAGTTATCTTCCTTGTGAGGCCTATGAGGGTGGCATGATCATGGTCTGATCAAACCCTCCATAAATAAATAAAGATTAAAAAAAAAAAAAAAAAAACTATGAAGATAATGATGAAGTATTGTTTTTACAGATATTTTGGTGAAATTGTGAAAATGTCGTAATTATAGGAATCTGTTTAATTATACTTATGCTAATTATTTTTCATGTAAATTCGGAAATTATTCTACTTGAATAGACCATTCACCTTATCCTAGCTATGTCGATTAAGTAATTCACAGCAACTTAATATTTTTGCGTGCGATCATTTTAAAGTTAGACATGCAGGAGTGAAAGTCGAACAAAGCTTGGTTGCAGCAAAATTATATACATATGAACAAGCTATCATGTCAAAAAAATAGCTTCGAAGTTGTATCGTAGGTAAGTTATTCGGTTATTTTTCTTACTATTGTACTGTTATTTTTGGGAGCTGCCAGTTAATTGATGTTGGAATTTTCATTTTCTACGGGACAATGATGTCGCGGGGGAAGTGCTAGTATGTGATATATGGTATAATATTCCTAAAAAGAAAACAACAGTAAATAAATAAACATTTTTTTGCGCCAAATAATCCTCACACCGACCTCATCTAGCTTAGGTCTAATTTTTTATTATGACGTGTAAAAGTGATTCCGATATCCTATTTACAGAATAAACAATTTCATTTCATTTCATTTCACTCGTAAATACATCATCAGCATCGATCTTAATCATGTCTAACCTTTTCCAGATTTCTCCATCATTATCAGAAATAGGACAAACATGAAAGCAGACAACACAAAAGGATCTGCTGTACGAAGTAACTTTGAAATGAGGTTCAAAGGCTGTGCGGCAAAAGTGATTTGAAAAGCCACAAGTCTATCGTCTGCATTTATAATGTGGCACCACATGTTTTGGGCATGTGTAATTTGATTCTGGCCCGTCCTCTATCAGAGGAGGCAAAATGTATTTATAAATTAGTTAAATTATCCATTAAGCGTAGATAAGTTATCTTCCTTGTGAGGCCTATGAGGGTGGCATGATCATGTCTGATCAAACCCTCCATAAATAAATAAAGATAAAAAAAAAAAAAAAAACTATGAAGATAATGATGAAGTATTGTTTTTACAGATATTTTGGTGAAATTGTGAAAATGTCGTAATTATAGGAATCTGTTTAATTATACTTATGCTAATTATTTTTCATGTAAATTCGGAAATTATTCTACTTTGATAGACCATTCACCTTAGCCTAGCTATGTCAATTAAGTAATACACAGTAACTTAATATTTTTGCGTGCGATCATTTTTTAGACATGCAGGAGTGAAAGTCGAACAAAGCTTGGTTGCAGCAAAATTATATACATATGAACAAGCTATCATGTCAAAAAAAGAGCTTCGAAGTTGTATCGTAGGTAACTTATTCGGTTATTTTTCTTACTATTGTACTGTTATTTTTGGGAGCTGCCAGTTAATTGATGTTGGAATTTTCATTTTCTACGGGACAATGATGTCGCGGGGGAAGTGCTAGTATCTGATATAAGGTATAATATTCCTAAAAAGAAAACAACAGTAAATAAATAAACAATTTGTTGCGCCAAATAATACTCACACCGACCTCATCTAGCTTAGGTCTAATTTTTTATTATGACGTGTAAAAGTGATTCCGATATCCTATTTACAGAATAAACAATTTCATTTCATTTCATTTCACTCGTAAATACATCATCAGCATCGATCTTAATCATGTCTAACCTTTTCCAGATTTCTCCATCATTATCAGAAATAGGACAAACATGAAAGCAGACAACACAAAAGGATCTGCTGTACGAAGTAACTTTGAAATGAGGTTCAAAGGCTGTGCGGCAAAAGTGATTTGAAAAGCCACAAGTCTATCGTCTGCATTTATAATGTGGTGCCCTCAATCATACGACCGGTACACGACTGGTATACAAAGTTGGATGACTCATTTCATATAAAAGCACTTTGCTTAAATCTCAGAAAGTTTGTAACCATTAGTCTTCTTCAATGTTATGTAAATATTTGTCATCAATAGATATAAATTATAGTAGGGACAGCCATTTTATCATCTGCCGTAATTTCAATTTTATGTGGGGTCCACTCCAGTATTCCCTTGTTTCGCAGACAGAAATTTCATAGAATTTCGTTTCGCAGCAAATGTTTAATATAATATTTGGTTCTTGTATTTTTATTCGAATATTATTGATTTGACGAATATTTACTTGAATGAAACATATTTCACAGAAACACAATTCAATGAATTTTATAATCACATTTTTTCTTACTGCCTTTCCCCTATGATCACACTTTCCTTAGCTTGTTTGCTCATATATAACTTTAACAGTCTTTATGACTAGATGTGCAAGTGAAAGGTTACTTTGCCTATATCCCTACCCGTATTGTACACTATTTCCCTCAATACTAACTAAACGCTGCAACATCTACCCGTAAACTTTCGTTTTGAATCGCCATAAGTGCGGTCACCATAATTCCGTAATTACAGAGGTATAGCTTGTTTGCACGCGATGTAGATGTTTATGGGAACACTCAAAGCAATGGCATTTCTTAAGGTTATTTGTTTAAACAAAGAACTACTGCTAGGATTAACCAATGACAAAAAATAATTTGCTATAGGTATTGACAATCCAGTTAAGTGTGACTTTAGAACAATGCAGAATAAGGAGAAAAAGAGAAAAGGAAGGAGAATTCATTACGAAATAAACAAACCAAACGTATCATTTTCAATCACTAGATATCAAAATCCAGTGAAAAAAAAGCAAATCGTTCGTGAGGTTAGATGAGATTGACACCGGAAGAAATTGATACTTCCAAGAATGCAGCTTGACGGATAAAAATGACCGTGACAACAAGACAACGGCAAAATAAAACATAAACAAATATTCTGTGACCCCGTTTTATTTAGCCAAACGTGCTAAAAGTGAACAAAATGTCGGTCACATTTTTACAAAGATACGTCAAGGTTGTTGTATTTATTGGTAATCTTTTGATACAGTCAGCTAAAGAAATTGAGGGCATAATGTGTGAGGTAAATATGTCGACTCAATGGAAATAGGGAAATACTTGGTAGGTACTTAGATGCTGTTTCAATAGATATAAATATCTTAGATTACATTTTGCAGTTTTGGTTTCATTGCGTAAACGATGAATTCCATGTCCGCGATTTTAGCATTTTTGTAATACGCATAAAAATATTTACGAGCCTAGCACTCTGAAAGCGGGCAACGTCGCACTTAGAGTCTGACCAACGAAAGCTGACCAAGAAAAAAGGCGGCAATTTTAAAAAATCAAGAGCTGTTAACCCTGGCTATACACTCCTGAAACGGAGTTGATACTTTACAATATTCAATAAATATTATGCAATAGCATCAGTATTTCATATTTATTAATTAGACGCCATTATTATTATTAATTAGATGCCATAATATAAGTTTAGAAAATAATTCGTGGACAGCTTTCGTTGGTCAGACTTTAGCTGCCAATTATTTCGCTGTTTTGATTAATTTGGCAATATCACTTGTGAACTAAAATATTGAATATGTAATGCGATTGAATTGATATCGTAACACCGAATATTTAGTTTTAGATGTAAAATAAGTATGCAAAGGTAAGAACATCAAATTCACTGTTGTAATTAAAACTATAATAATTAATATTTTAAATTACTGAATGGAAGTAAGAGTGGTCACTCTTAGCGATATTTCATACTTCCATTCAGTAATTTTGCCAAATTAATCAAAACAGGTTACATTAATCAATTTGACAGCTATTTGCGACTTTTAGGACGAACGCTCTTAAATCCTAAAAATATATTTTCTCCAAAATCAACTTTCAAAATTCGCTAGATATGTGTGTCAAAACGTCACATACACACCCATAGAGCATTACTCAAAATTATTTGTTGTACTCCTACGTCATCTTCCACCATTGAAAGCAGTCGCTTCGAAATGCACATACGTAACACTAGTCTATAATCAATCATAATAAAAATGTATGTCAGCTGTCTATTGGATGGACTATACTAGTTTGTAATTAGTTCAGCGAGTTCAACATTCACCATGGTGTGTTAAAGCATAAACAATTATTTAGCATTCACCTCTTGAAGTAAATTAGTAAGTGTTTGTAACCTATGTAAAAGAAAATTGGTAATATATTAATTTGTATAATGTTTACAGCGTATCAACACTACTGTGAGGTTTAATAGGAGCCAAGGTGTGATTAAGGTTTTAATCAAAATAAATGTTGTACGTCAACATTTCTGATTGATTGAACTAAGTAGTACATTAGTGCATTTTTGGACGATAATAAAAGAAGATATGGAATGATTTTATTTAACTATATTCATTGGGAATTGATACTATGATAGGCAAAAACAACAAAAATGAAAACAAACACGATAAAGAGCCCAAATCTCTGACTAAAAACATTCCTACGCGGATAAAAAAATAAGCAATTAGTTCATTTAGTTTCCATTACAAATACTCTTCATTAAATGAACCATTGCAATAACAATCAAACATTAACGTTACACATAACTGAATAAATTCAACTAAAGGGTAACGTTTTCAACAGCCGGACAGCGGTGTGCAAGTGCAGGATGTTTTGAAACCTATGCATTGAACCGTTGTGAAACCACACTTGTGTTAGTTTTTCACAAATTAATACTGGATATGTGTGCGTTTTACAACATCCATAAATAATTACAGCCGTGCGGATGGATCTTCAAGTTTGCCGAGGCCGAACCCTGAATGGGTGACCATCCATTATATACCGATACCCTTCCGTGTCTTGGAAAGCATGTTAAGCCGTTGGTTCCGGCTGTCATTCGTAGATTTATGACAGTCGTTCAAGTAGTGAGAAGCCCGTAAGTCTGCCTACAAGTGTGGCTTGTGGAGGTCAGATAGGTAGTCGCTTCATGTGAAATACTACTATTCAGTAGCATCTGGATAGACTGGAAACTGACTCCAACATAGTTGGGAAAAGCCTAGGCAAATGTTGATCATTTATGTTGTTTTACACAACCATTATTATTTAAATTTTAATTATTTTATTTTCATTTCCAGTTGTATTAGACAACATGAAAAACAGGTCCATTTTGACTTAGGTTGGCTAGTAACCCTAATTAAATGACCAGTTAAACACAATGGCTGGTTCCAAATAAGGCTTATCTAGATTGGAAATCCTGTTCTCATCAAAACTTGTTTGGTCTCAAACCTGCTAGGAGTAATAAAACAAAACAAACACAAAGTTACAATAAAAACAAAAAGTCTTCGAACGATTCAATTTTATAATTATGTTGTTGAAGCATTAGACCTATTTGTAAATGCAATCACAATAGCCAATCTTATCATTTTAATACTCATATCAGAAAAAGAAGTAATTCAGTAATAGGCCTTTAAAAACGCTGCCGTTAACACTACACGTTGTAGGTACATACTTGCTTTGCATTTGACAGTGCCCCTCAATACAGACAAGAAGTTATAAAAATAAAAATAACGTTTTTTTTATAATTCACTTTATTTCAACCTTTTTAGTTTTATTAGTATAATTGGAATTGACTCATTACTGGCTTTTATTTGATACCAATATAGGTGTTTTTTTTTTTAAACTTCGCCTCCCTTTTTTGTATTTGCAGATGCAATTTATAAATATCATGTAACCTATGTCGCTCCCAGAATTAATCTAACGACACTTCATAATGTTAAAATCCATAAAGCCCTTTAGGCTACAGGCCGTGCCAAAGAAATAGACTTACATAGATATTCGAAAAACATTCCTTCCTTTCCTTCCAAAAACAAACATTCCATAACAACATAAGTTTTTGACAGTTTTTGTATGACAAGTCTGTCAAAAACTCACCATTGAGAGACCATTGTAACTTTTATAAATTAGTAGACTTAGGCCACTGGGTCGGCTAAAGAGGCGTGATTGACATGTCAATTCGCACTTTGATGTTAGTTTTTAAATTAGCTTTTAACTTCGCAAATATTAAAATTATGGTAACACATTTAGATTAGACTAACTTTACAAGGCTAATTGTCCGCAGATCTCAAGCGGATGTCTATACATATTTTTTTATCGATAAGAAAACTTAAGATTATTGCAGATATGAATGATTTAATTACTTAATGTACACGCCATTGCATTAAAAGTAGGCCAAAGCAATGAAGGTAACAAGACGAATGTTGTATCATTAATCGAAAAGAAAAAAAAATGCAATGAAAACAAACAAACATGTTGCTTTACTCCAACCTTTTTTTGAATATTGTCCCCCTTATTCATAAACGCTGCTTTAAGTTAAGTAATGATTAGCGCCTGTTTAACCATACATTTTTACTTTTAAACGTCTCTTAACTAAGCAGCATTTATGAATAAGAGGGTGTACCTAAGTTTAAATTCAGCAACGAGCGTAAACGAAGTTATTATGTCATAAGGATTGTGTCCTTGGATCGTAGCAGGTGGCGTTCTGTAGTTTCAGCCTACCCCCATGGGGAAAAAGCGTGAGTTTATGTGCATGTGTAGATTCATCAACACTAGTTGATGTTGCTCCAGATGGCTGGTTGACACTTCCCGTGACTCTGGACTGGCTTTTATCTTGGCTAGAGGCTAAGCATTGCCATTCAACGGGTAATGTTCACAGTTTCTTGGGGTACATTGGAGGAATTTGTAGACGCCAAATTTTAGTTTGTTATCAGTTTTAGTTAGGTTAGGATATTATATCTTTACTGAATTAATGTATTGTATGTGAGGAGCTCGTGGCTAAGTAATAAAGAGCCGCATGGGTGGATCCATCAGGTTAAGCTGCGCTTACCGGGGTTGGTTCGTGGATGGGTGACCATCTTTACATACCGAGACTCTTCCGTGCTTCGGAAAGCACGTTAAGCCGTTGGTCCCGGTTGTCATTCGTGGATCTTTGACGGTCGTTACGAGTCGTCAGAAGCGCGAAAATCTGACAACCAGTCTTACCAAGGGGTATTGTATTACCCAGTTACTGGCTTGGGGAGGTCAGATAGGCAGTCGCTCCATGTGAAATACTGGTATTCAGCTGCATCCAGTTAGACTGGAAGCCGACCTGAATATTACTGCACAGGTTCAAATCATTTATCAAGCTCGTGTACCTATAACAACTATTGTATCATTTCCGGGTGTTTAACGTCGACCATGCATTCTTAACCTCTCCTTGAAATGTATGACTTGACTTGAAATGAAGTACCAAGAGTGTAATAATAATTATATAATGGAAAACAAACTATAATTATGTTAATTGACGATTTTATCATTTCACCCAGCACATGAGTATCACGCGCCATGACCCCTTATAGAACGTAAACAACTATTACACTTTTCCGGACTTGTTTTCCTTTGAAAACTTCAGTCTGTTATTATACCCTGGGTGGAATATCATTGATATTTTCATATCTGTTTTACTGGTAGTTTCAATTCGTTATTTCCCTCCGTGCCTCAGAAAACACATTAAGGCTCTAGACAGACGGACTGCCTTTCTTGCAGTTCGGATGCAGTTTGAATGCAGTTGACACGACTGCAATAGGACTGCAAACCAAACGTGCAGTCCGATTGCAGTTCAATTGCAGTCTGCGTGCAGTTGCAGTGAAATGCGGTCCGTCTGTCTAGAGCCTTAGCTGTTGGACCCGCCGTCATTCGTAGATCTTCGGCAGACGTTACGGGTAGACAGTAGGCGGAAAGTTTGACAGCCAGCCTTACCAAGGGGCATCGTGTTACCCAGTAACTGGTTTGTGGAGCTCAGAAAGGCAGTTGCTGCATGGAAAAATACTGGTTCAGCTGCACCCGGTAAGACTAGAAGCTGACCCCAACATAGTGAAAAAGCTAGGCAGATGATGATGTTAATTTAGAGCCATAATCGATAAACCACGGTCTTAACGGCCACATCTTATCGATCATAAATTACGGATTCTTGACCAAGATTAATTAAGAATTTGAATAGGATGAAGACTTACATCATTTATATCATGCATAAACTTGCATCCTCATGCATTTATACATGCATAACAAAATACTGCCGATTCACCGAGTCTAACAAGACACTATAATTATTCTCTATTCTCAGGAACAGCAAAAACATTCCTACGGCGAACACTTGCATTTTCTAATTCCACATAACCGCGCTAATGGTCATTTTGTCGAATTACTGAAGTAAATGGAATAGAAATTTTACCATGCTTAGTGATTTGGCAGTAATGACATGTAGGCATGTGGACGCACTTTCATTGTGAACTGAAAGATGGAAGATATAGGTAAAACTAAAAAGGGGAAAGTGCAGTAAGGAAATCATGGGACAATCTAAAATGATTTATAGAATATAATTATTTACCTATATTGATTGCAAACTATGGCTAGAGGTATGAGGAACAGGGTGTAAAGCTCACTCATCCTCGATAGAAATGGGAGGATCCTGCGAGACAGGTGTTGTGTGTAGTGAGCAAATGCCGATGATTGATGGCCGGATCTGGTATATATGCTCGTCGCGCGGTAAACTCTGCTTGCGCGATGCAGGATTTTGCGTGACGTCCGTGTGATGCGTACTTCGAATGTAGCGACGTAGATGCCGCCGCCACAACTTATAAATGAGTCAATTCAGTTTTCAATTATAAGGATTTTTTTTGCCAGACCTCGATAGGCCATAAGCTTGATTTGATAACACTTAAGTCAATTATTTCGTCGGTATCTATCATGGTCACAAAATTAATAATTCCATCACCAATTTTCTCGCCATGATCCTTTTTAACACCTTGAATATGTTTAATTTCAAATTTTCTTTTTATTGCCTTTGTCTGATCATCCAGCCCATCAGTTAGTTCGGCGATTACTTAAAAGGATCTATGCAGCATCAGGTAAGTAAGTGTTAGGTTTCAATTTTCATTCTTTATATCATAAAAATGTAAATTCTGTTATGAAACGGATAACACCAAAAGGCTTATACTAAATTAGTTACGGATGTTTAAAAATCAGTAGTAGTTATAGATTTATGGATAAAAGATGCGTATGTATTGCCTAATATTAAAATTGCCTAATAAATATATATTTTTTATTAGTTTTCTATAGCGGATGTTATAGCTCCTGTTATGTTGGCCGCATTGCATGTATAAAGGCGGATTTGATTTGTTTGACCCATCACTTTTATGTAAGTCGACACCATGCATTCAGAATTAGGTAGGTATACCAGAAATAGAAGAATTCCTGTATAAAAACACTATCGCAACTGATTGACTGATAGACAACGCTCGTCTCAAATCAAATAAACAAAAACTTGGAAGTAAATGATGTTGCTTAGACAGTAAAAAGGACTCTAAGAATGAATTTTCCGAAAACCCCTGAGCGAGTCCAGCGTTGGTTTTTATAAATCTAACTAGAAAGAATATTTACGAGCTAATAATCATGATTACAACATCTGAACAAGTAATAAAAAACAATCGCAGCACTAACATTACTAACCCAGTTAATAGTAAGTAGGTATAAAAAATGAAATAAAATTTGATGAGTTGTAAATTACAGTAACTCATTTCAATATTAACAATATTTGGAAGACAATTATTGTGAATATATATAATTCATTTCAGTTGCAACTACTGAAATTGGCAATTTAAAAAAAAAAGTGAGCAATGAATGATGTGATTTTGACAAGTAAATACCTATATGTATATTGTATGTGTATTGAGTACCTATATGTTTTTGTTACTGATATTCTAAGATTATATTTTTTTCATTCATTTCGCGAACTCGTTTTGACGAATTTAATACGGTGATTAATTTTAAGAAGCAACGACCTTTATAAATTAAATTGACAGTTTAAATTACAACTATAAAAGGAATTAATATCAATTAGTATTTTGTTTTAATTCATTCTTAAACGAATCATTTAAAGTTACTAGTCAGTGAACTTAATTTAAATCATTACAATGAATAGTCGTCATCTTTGTAGTTATTATGTACCATCAAGAAGAGAAATATTAAAGAAACGTTTCATAAAACTCGAATTAGCTTTTATAATAAATTATGGAATAAGTGAAACTAATTGCTTGGTAGCTTTAACTTAAGTTGGAGGCACGTGGATTTTAGTGATGGTTTGTAAGCTAATTTCACGCTTATTACGCATATTTGTTGTGGCAATATGGAAATTATATGTTCAGATATTTCTTGGTGATATCTTATAAATGCTGTTAAAGTCACGATGCAGCTTTGTGGGATCAAATATTTTGAGAAAGGTAGTTAAGTTAAAATTCAATTCGATTCAAAATATAACAACATGAAAACAACAACAAAAAGCAGCCCGGTTGGTGGCAATAGGCTCGCCCCCTATTACATGGGACTCAAACATAAATGGCGAAATGTGGGTGTACTTAATAATGTACCTTACCCTTTGAGGATTACAGGCGTTATGTTATCTAAGTTATAAGGTGTAAATAGTAAAAAAAAAAAGTTCTGATAAAAAACGTACAAAATATTTACCGCTATCATTTGATTGACTCACATACTTTCGAGCATGGCACCGTTTGGAATGTTGTAGTTATGCAACAGTTTTCAAGTTTGAATTCTCGCCGACTCTCGCCCTACAGACCTAGAGACAGTTACTCAAAGGTATGATATAATCTAACATCATTAATGCAAACAAAATAATGTAAAATCATTTTTTTAACAACTATTGAGTTTCTTATTCGTTCTTCGCCATAGGTACGAAACTTTGGAAGGGACAACTAGATTCAATTCCGGTGTAGGCTCGGCTCGCCCCTTGGATCTTGCCCCTAATTGCCTAAGTGTATCAACTCGCCCCCTTGAATATTAGATACCCCTAATCGCCCCCGATTGTTAGGAAGTTAAAAGTACTGTCAGCACTCTAAGTTTTTAAATAACTAAATATATATCAGTATCTAGTAGTAGTATCTTCAGTAGTGTCGTCTTGGGATGTAATGGTGAAGATTGAAATAAAACTGCTCATGAAGTTAAAAAGAAGTTAAAATAATCGGTAAATTATGACTGAAATTTCCAACTTTAGATTAAAAATCCTAGTAGTTCAATTTAAAGTAGAAAATTTAAATTAAAAAAAATATATATAAATAAAAATAAAAAAAAATAAAATTAATTAAATTAAAATTAAAATTAAAATTAATTAATTTTAATTTTTTTAATTTTTCACTTTAGACCAACATTTTCATAACTTTCATCACAGCTACGAAGCTGATTATTTTGTGCATAAAAGTAGTACTCATGAAGATTCAGTTGCAAAAAAAAACTGGTAAAAGTCTTTTTAAAATTCGTCAAGTCGAAAATTCTCAAAAATTCAGAAAAAAAGGTCATAACTCGAAAAATATGGAAAATCGCGGAACATACATGGGGGTGATTCGGATACCCCACGATACGAGGGAACTAAATTTTATTTTTGGACGTCAACATTCCGGCCACTCTGTATATACGACTCTCTCAACGGTAACGTATTTTAACAAACCCTTTGTTTATTTGACCCATGAAAAAGGTTCCTTTTGTTATAATAGGGAAGCCAGGTAGTAAAAACTATCAACAACATGTCACGAGTTGGTGAGATTACAGACAGAGTTATTCAAGTAATCAAACATGACGTTGTTCATAATGTGTGCATTTTTTGTCTAACTATACCTTTTTTGGTTAAATTTGAAAGGAAATACCGCAAGGGGCCAATCGATACACCAAAATAATTATTTAAATGTCAATTTTCCACTTGCCCCTTCGTAAGGGGCGAATCACTACACCAAAATAATAAAAAACGGGGTGAGTGGAACATTTTAATCGAAAGGGGCAAGATCCAAGGGGCGAGCCGAGCCTACACCTCAATTCCTTCTTGGCATTCAAAAGTGCCTTTAATGGTCTTATTGAAATTAACGATTTGACTTTGACATTTACTAGTTAATAAACAGAATGTTTTGGTCTACAAGGGGTTTACTAAAAAAAACTTAGTTACCATCTTACAATATTAGAAAATCCACGAGACATTATTACTTCAGAGAATGGCTTTATCCCACAGCTGGGACACAGGCCTCCGCTCTGTGAGAGGGAGTGGGCCGTAATTAACCACGCAAGCACAGTGCAGGTTGATTGCGGGCCCAGTGCGGTTTGGTAATATGCACTATAGAGACAAAACGTTCTGGTCCCATAGTAAGTCCCTGAGGAAGCCCGCTAAAAGAACTGGTTCCTCTTTCCTTTGGAAGTAACTTAAGATTATGTGGTGACATAAATAAGATATTACAGTCTTATTAGAAAGTTAATAACCTATCGCATTGCGTGGCAATCTAATGGAATCCACCTGTTACAGAGAAAGTACTGATCAGTGATCTAAAAATGCGTATGGTAAAACTAGAACGAATATTACCAAATCAATGGCGACCTTTTTTTATGCACCCAAAAACTGCGAGAGTTTAAGAGGAGGCTGGCAATGTGAAAGAAAGGGATGTGGATGTTGTTGAATAAACTATAAATATTCCCAAATTAAAACATCTAAATCTCACCCCATTGGTCCTACCTTTTCATAAGTTGTGTTGATGCTATCGTTGTCATTGATCAGAAAACATTCCGTATTTCCGAACCACAATCATGATTCAGACGTATAATCAAGACCACAATTGTAACCTAGGGTCAGACAAAAACATAATATCCTGCAATTAAGTTGTCGTGTACCTAACAATGTCAAAGTCCATGCAGTGTGAGAAAATTTAATCATTGTTTATATCATTAGGTATTGCAAGCATCGAGATGATCTGTTTAATAAATAGCTGTCTTAGAACCGATTTGACCAAAAATTAATATAAAAGAAAATCATAAAACTGTGCGGTAGGTAATGACGTGACCTGCCGGGGTTGCGGGTAAGTCCGAAAGGGATACCGTGGCCCCTGGCAACACAGGCAACTGAAGGAACACGAGTGGGTTTTAGTTAGTAAAAGTCTGACACACCCTCTGAAGTTATTTGATGATTTCTCACCCAAAAAAAAGGTAATGACGTGAGCAAAATGTTACTTATTACAAATATAATGTAAGGAGAGAGACTGAATATATAATATAATATTTATTGAAAAGAAACTTAGACATAATAAAACTTAGAATATTACAGCCGAAGAAAAAGTGTTATAAAAATAAATAATACTATGTTCAAATACACGTTTCAATCCCATCAGGAAGACAGGCATCATCCTTCGTTTTATTCTTATCCTCATTTATTGGGGGTCGATGCACCAACTTCCAACTCTTCGACATCTCATTATCATTATCGATCATCTCCCTAGTCTTGTCCGTACCATGTTGGGGTCGGCTTTCAGTCTAACCGGATGCAGCTGAATACCAGTATTTTACATGGTGCGACTCAATACATCATCATTGACGCCATCTATATCTATCTATACTTATAATAAATCTGTAGAAGTGAAAATTCTGTACATTGAAAATATCAAAAAAATAAATGGCAGGGGGTGTTACTAGACCGACACCGAACCCAAAAGTGTGATTACATTTTTTTTTGTCTGTCTGTCTGTCTGTCTGTCTGTCTGTCTGTCTGTCTGTTTGTTCAAGTATCACGCAAAAACTACCGGTTCGATTACGATGAAACTTGGTATAATTATTCTTTAATATCCTGGGCACCACACTGGGTACTTTTTATCCCGGAAAAGTATCCTATCCTACGGTTTGGGGGTGTCAAAGTTTGTATGGAAGAATTTTAACGCGCTGTCTGATTAACTCGAAACTCAATATTTATACTTAAACCCAAAAATTAATAATAACGTGTATCAGGATTTTTCGAAATTCAACCCCTAAGGGGGTAAAATAAGGGATGAAAGTTTGTATGAAAAATCTTATTCCTTGAGGTAATAAACACGAAACTTCGCACGAATAGTTATCTAAATAAATTATAAAGTTTGTAGTTTTTTGTTTTTCTAAATTACCCCCTTTTTTTTTTTTGGGTGGGAAATCATCCAATGACTTCTCCCGCTCTGGGCGGAGCGGGAGGGCGTGTCAGACTTTTACTGACTAAAACCCACCCGTGTTCCTTCCCTTGCCATGCCAGGGGCCACGGTTTCCCCTTAGGACTACCCGCAACCCCGGCGGGCAACGGTCCTAGCGGACCCCGTCAGTTTTGCTGACATCTCTTTGAGGCGCGCGTGGAACACGACTCGCCGTCGACCCGGGCCTGGTCCTTATCGGGGGCGAGCTACCCATTGCTCACCGCCCGCAAGCCCGCGCCTACGGTTGCCGGGAATCCTCCAAGGAGTCCCGACGCCCAGGGCGTCTCCTACGGCGGCTAGGCGCGTGAGGGCGCGAACTTTGCCTCTCCCTCACGCGCTTCGCCTCCTCCTTCGTCTAAATTACCCCCTAAAGGGGGATTGGGGGGTGTCAGTGTTTGTATGGAAGAATTTTAACGCGCTGTCCGATTAACTCGAAACTCAATATTTATACTTAAAACCCATGGGGATGTATGGGGTAATTTCCTACACTCACGCGGGCGAAGCCGCGGGCAGCAGCTAGTAAGCAAATAATAATACTCAACCACAAGTCTAAAACTTTATTGCTAGCACCATTGAGCATTGAGCATATAATACTCCGTTGCTCAACATGCCATACGATACCAGTTTGTTGGTAGTTGCAATAAAGTGATCAGTTTAAAGATGGTAATAACATACGGTGACAAGTTACGCATCGTGCGTACATCAAACATAGAGAAGCATTTTATGATGTATGTTTTTGGACGTACATAAACTTACTTACATAAAGAGTTTTCCTTCTCTACTCGGCCTGAAATTAAGTTTTTCTTATGTATTGATTAAGTACAGTATTTTTCTCGATTGCTACAAAGATTTAAGCAATTTTACATTTACTTTTGTTTTATTATGTGTGTCCTGTCTCTTATGATACAGGATACCCTAGTATAAGAGACAGAGTTTAATCTATTGTGTACAGATTTATGCAGCATCCAATGTTTTATGTAAATGTACCATAACTTTAAAAAATTGTAAACTAAACTCTAATTATGTACAATTATCTGTATTTTTAGGAAATAAAGATATTTATTTTATTATTTATTATCTAAAAAGCTTTAGGATGAAAAACAAACATAGGAAAACATTATTTTAGAAATTATTTCCTTGTCGTGTTCAGTTCAGTTCAGGAGTTCAGTTTTCCGAAACGTTCGGCTATATCTTCTTTCATTTTCGTGTGGTTACTGACTAACCTGATGTCAGATTTTTTATGCCGTTCATGGGCCTCTGACTTTGGCTTCACATGCCGTCGAGAAATATCTCTCAGGCATGCCGGTTTCTTCACGATGTTTTCCTTCACCGTTTTTGAAGCAAGTAATAATTATACAATACACACATGAATCCGAAAAGTCAGAGGTGCGTACCTTAGGTTCGAACTCAAAACCTAAGTCACTCCACTAGGCTATCACTGCTGTGTTCAGCTACTAGGTTTCCCAACGCATTAGGCTATTACTGTCACTATTATTATTCTGGTACATATTTCATGCAAGCTTTTTCTTTGTGAATAAAATTTCTCTTTAAATGTCATAGAGGCTTATTGCTGTAATAGGTAGTTGAGCTAGTAAATTGACGTCATAAAATAAGTAGGTACTTTTCTATACGCTGGTAGTTAGTTTTGCCTCAGGTAAAAGAGGAACCCATTATAATCTATGATTTTAATAGACCCATATAATTATGCATTATGTAAGCTAAGTAATAATACTCGCACGGGTCGATCGATCAGGTTAAGCTACGCTTGCCGCGGTTGGTCTGTGGATGAGTGACCTCAAACTCAAACTTAAAGCATCAAATAAACCAATTAAAGGCACTTTTGAATTGCCAAGGGGTCAGTCAGAAAGATGAAGCTAGTTGCCCATTCTATCAGACCATCTTTACATACCAAGTATTTTAAGCCGTTGGCCCCGGCTGTCATTTGTAGATCTTTGACAGTTGCTAAAGGTCTTGAGAAGCCCGAAAGTCTGACAACCAGTCCTTCCAAGGGGTATCGTGTTACCCAGTAACTAAGGTCAGATAGGCAGTCTCTCCATGTAAAATACTGGTATTCAGCTGCATCAAATTAGTCTGGAAGCCGACCTCAAAATAGCTGGGAAAAGGCTATGTAGGTGATGATAATTTGACTAGACCCACATAGTATTGTCGATTATCCAGAGATTAGATAACAATGAGCTTTAAAGTCAATAGGACAACAAACGTTGAACATGTTATGGATCAGGATTAGGAATCTGAACGCGATTCTGGTATAAAATCAGCTTCTTCATATCCTTTCTAACATTAACAAGTGAAGGTTCTATTCAATTTTCAAACGCTAATAATAAACATAGGTGCAGCACGATTTCCTAACATTACAACCGAGAACTCGACGTTAAAAAACATCACAGAAGTTATAACCACATATTTTATTTTCAGCATAAGATTACTAAACTAGGTTATCGATAGCACACATTTAGTCAAAATATACTTTCTAATGCAAATCACACATATTTTACTGATATAAAAACATAACACTAACCTTCGCTTTTTGATGCGATCGACGAAACAATTCAAAAACTCAAAAAATGAAAATTTATTAAAAAATATCCTTTTATATAAAATTTCAAATCACTCGCGATTTTCGAGTCGCCCCGGATAGTGGCACGAGCGACAGGCGCGGTGATTGGAAGGCAACTGAGGCTGTTGTTTCGAGCCTGCGCGCACGCAACAGACGGTCAAAACCTCCGGATGAATGAAGCCTAGTTTACAAGAAGTAGGTGTAGAGCTCACTAGTTTTTGAAGAACTAGTTTATTACATAAATAACACGTTTATTTATTATATTATATATAACCGATAGTTATTGCAAATGAGTCAGATTAGTGGTTAAATAAATTATTACTTATTAATTTATATTGAATGAGATGAATAAAAAGCAAGTTGAAGGCGACCAGGTGCCAACTGGTTCTAAATCACTCACTACAGAAATAAATAAAAATATAATCTACCTATTTCAAATAAATAGAATTCGTTTTCAAGACCAATACAACAAGTATATGGTTATCATTAAAAACTTGGAAGATCAAAATCAATCTGCCTAGCCTTTTTCCCAACTATGTTGGGGTCGGCTTCCAATCTAACCGGCTATGCAGTTGAATACGAGTATTTTACATGGAGCGACTGCCTATCTGACTTTCACAACCCAGTAAATGGGTAACAACCAGTCTTACAAAGGGGTATCGTAACCCCTTTGTAAGACTGGTTGTCAGACTTTCGGGCTTTTGACGACTCGTAACGACTGTCAAAGATCCACGAATGACAGCCGGGACCAACGGCTTAAAGTGCTTTCCGAGGAGTCTCGGTATGCAAAGATGGTCTCCCCATCCACGGGCCAACCCCGGAAACCGTAGCTTAACCTGATGGATCGACCCGATAAAAAGTTGGGAATATTAAATAGCATTTCGTTACAACATTCCTAGAGATAGATCGGCGCGCAAACAAATTAACATTGAGATTACAGAAGGTTAGTTTCCCTTATTAGGTAATAAACCCTCTAAATCACATGACTTGACGTTGGATATATTCTAACTTATGTCATTTATTTATTCATTATACATAAGGTAGCTTCACAACTTACGCCCATAACGAAGTTAATAATAACATTGGCAGAGAGTGACATAATTATTAATATTAGTGATCTTAACACTTCCAAATGATATTATTAATTATTTCCTAATTTCATTTAGACAAATCTTAGTTTATTTCTTTAGATTGTAAATTAATTTGATTCCTAAAATAAATCATCTTGATTGGTAAGACGATCACATTTTGGCATTAAAAAAATAATCAACAGTAAATTAGTTTGCGAATGTGCCAAACGCATTTTTTTTTAAGTTCCTTTTCTGACCGACAACCCAAAGCATAAAGAACTGCAGATCAACTTGAAATGAAACATGCAATTCAGAAGATATTTAAAAATATAATAATGGAGTGGAGTTTCTTGCCCGTTCTTCTCCATCCTACTACGCTTTGGAATGGGCAACTAGCTTCATATTTCTCCCTGACAGACTCCTTGACAATTCAAAAGTGCCTGTAAATGGTTTAATTGAAATAAATGATTTGAGTTTAAGTTTGGAATTTTCGAAAACCATCCCTCTATTGAGGGCTTAGTCCCATGTCTTCCCCTTCCCATCTCTTCCCCCAGGCGTTTATACCTAGTTTCTGTTTGAAAAAAAAACATCATTCATCGTGATGTTTGATTTGACCTAACTAAGTTTGAATTAGGTTCAGTCAAAGTATGGAAAAGCTACAGTCTGGCCGTTGAGAGAATGCGTTTCTGACACCTGTCCTGTTAGTTGGACAATTTCTCGTTGTAATAAAGATCAAATTCGTATAACACATATTCGTTAGTATGAAACTGACAGACGGCCAGACTGCAGTAATAATCTATCCGAATAGGCGCTTGTAAACTATTCTTTATTCACTTGTTATTCCATTATAATTTCCACACTGTCTATTGGTAATCGTTGTAGTAAATATACAAGAATTATCGTGCATACGTTTATATTAGCCAATAGATAGAATGTTTGTTTGAAATGATTTATTGCGGTCAAAATTAGAATTTTAATCGTTCATCTTTACGATGTTGATTATTTGAGTAAAGTGACAGAAATGAAAGATGGTCACCAATCCACGCTAACACTGAACACTTGGTTCCGGTAGATATTCTAAAGTGATAGTTATTAAGCTCCATTTACACGATCCAAGTGAAAATTCTGTGTCGTAAACTCAAATTGAAGCAACAAATGACTTGTATCGTCGAAAACACTGTTTAGTCGGTGCAACTTTTACTTTTCTTTACTTCACCTTATGGTAAGGGCTCTATGTCCGTTGCCAAAAAAAATCATAGACGATGATCTGCTTCTTCTAAAAGATGAACCTGCAGAAGCCCATTGATAAGTGGGATTTAATGATTCTGCTGCTGGGGAGTTTGTTGCGCCACTTCTTCTTCCCAGCTAAAGCACTAGGAAGTGGTGAAGGGCGGGCGTTTTTGGGGGACTGTCTTATGTAATTTTGACGTTCGAAAAGTGCTGATTCTCAGCCTAGTTTGAATAAATGACTTTTGATTTTGATTTTGATTTTGATTTTCTAGGTTTCTTACTTATTAAACATCCGGAAGTCATTCTGCCTAGCCTTTTCCCAATCATGTTGGGGTCGGCTTCCAGTCTAACCGGATGTAGCTGAATACCAGTATTTCACATGGAGCGACTGCCTATCTGACCTCCACAACCCAGTAACTGGGCAATACGATACCTCTTGGTAAGACTGGTTGTCAGACTTTCGGGCTTCTGACGACTCGTAACGACTGTCAAAGATCCACGAATGACAGCCGGGACCAACGGCTTAACGTGCTTTCCGAAGCACGGAGGAGTCTCGGTATGTAAAGATGGTCACCCATCCACGGACCAACCCCGGCAAGCGCAGCTTAACCTGATGGATCGACCCGTGCGGCTGTTAGTACTTAGCCACGAGCTCCTCCTCCTTATTAAACATTCGGAAGTATGTGTGATAAAATAAAATTCCGATTTTGTTATGAAGCCTCGTGCAATTGATGCGACGCGGCTCTAACAATAGAAAACTTCACGGTAGAACAATTACCGGTGTCGCGTCGCATAGTCGCGTCCCGCCAGTCTGCACGGGGCTTAATGCATTAAAGATAAACGAAAGATCGTACAATGAATTTCACAAACCCATGACAGGTTTTCGCCCAAAATAATATTCTAGCCTGAGCACGGCATGATTTCTCAAAACATTGAATAACCCTTATATAACAAATATTAATATTAATGTGTAATACTTCAAATTTTGTTCTAAACTTATGCTCATCTGTTGGTGAGCCTAATTTAACATAAACGTTGAGTCGCATATTAAGTAAAGTTGAGTTGATAAGTGTGTCATCATCTAGCCTTATCCGTACTATGTTGGGGTCGGCTTCCAGTCTCACCGGATGCAAATGAATACCAGTATTTTACATAGAGCGACTGCCTATCTGACCTCCACAACCCAGTTACTGAGTATTACGATACCCCTTGGTAAGACTGGTGTCAGACTTTCAGGCTTCTGACTACCCGTAATGACTGTCAAAGTCCTACGAATGACAGTCGGAATCAACGGCTTAACGTGGTTTCTGAAAAAGATGGTCACCCATCCACGGACAGACCTCGGCAAGCGTAGCTTATCCTTCGATCAACCCGTGCGGCTGTTATTCTTTAGCCATTTAAATCAAAAATATATACATTTTTTGGCACAGGGGGCCAAAAACAGTAGTAAGTATTGTTGTCATTATACATGGGATTTAATCACTTCAGAGCCGATTAAAAAAAAACTCATAAATCTGAGATATATTTTTTATGGTGTCCTTGTAGAATCTGTCATTCATCAACTATTAGTCGATACCAAAATCTTTTCAAGGTCACATAACGTGATCGACTCAGAAACGAGAAGATATGCGACATAGCCCAACTGTGGGATTCATGCCTGAATTGTGTTATTAGTCGTATACAAAAATCTGAAAATGTCCCTTTTTAACCCCCGACGGAAAAGAGGGGTGTTATAAGTTTAACGTGTGTATCTGCGTATCTGTCTGTTCCCTCGTAGCTCCCAAACGTACTGAACCGATTCTGATTATTATTGTTTTGTTTGAAAGGTGTTTTGATCGAGAGTGTTTTTAGCTGCAATTCAAGAAAATCGGTTCAGCCGTTTGAAGATTATCAGCTCTTTTCTAGTTGATGATTGGATGTGCGCATCTTCCACAGGTCTGATCGATTCGAAATTTAGTATTCTTTTACTTCAATTATATTAGAAGAACGTAGTAACCTTGAACCGATACTGCAGCATCACCTGGAATTGTATATGTCATGTGTAAATAATTATGTGTAATTTTTATGGTGTACTTATGAAAGAGTATTCTATCTATCTATCTATCTATCTTCTTCAGAGGAGTTGAAACATTTGTTGGAAACCGTTTCAAAACGATCCGTTCGAGCAGTATCCGGCACAGCCGGGCGGCAAGATCGAATATAAGTAGTAATTGCTTCGGGTCACCTTTGTTGTTCAACAAATACTGCAGAATCGAATGTGCCGACCCGACCAAGTATGTAGCGCTTCTAATAGCTTCAAGGCATGGTTAGTATTTTTACTTCATCTAAAGGAATCTTTCACACATTGACGCTTTTATGCAGCGCAAACACTTTACTATAAAAGCGGTGTATGCAACTAAACGTACCTAGTGCAATGAAGATAGGTATTTTAAGTATGGTTTAGTAGAAATGAGGTCACTGTTGCTGACTTTGTTTGATTTTGTAATTGCTAGGTATAAGCCGCGTCGCTTGCAGGATTTCTCCCTAGCTACTTGTTTTAGAAACCTTTGAAATTTGCAATCTTTGTGATTGTTCACGTCGATATGCAATAGTGTTCTTGGGTATGCTACACACAGCTTTTTCCAAGGTCTGGAGCTAAGAATAAACTGACCGTATTCCTAGAGGCCATCAACAGTTTAGTTCTTTTCGTGCTTCACGAAGCTCGTTCAGCTGTTGTTCTCAGTGGGCATACAGCCTTTTACCAGTCAGACCTAAATTTCGAAGAGCCTCTCCCGTTTCTTACAAATTATAATGGACGCTTGTCTAACTAAACATAGATCAGCAGCATCAACTTTGTTGATATCCAGCTTATGTTCTATAATTTTGGGTTGTTATTCCCTATTCCGCATGTGGCAGGCCTCCCACAAAATGAACCGATGACCTTGTGAAGGCCGCAGGAATCCGCTGGAAGCGGGAAGCATAGAACGTGTTGACGTGACGGTGCTTGGGGAGGCCTATGTCCAGCAGTGGACGTCTTTCGGCTGAAAAAATTATGATGAATATTCCCTCTTCCTACCTGTAGACCGTAGGTAAACAGTCAAATAAAAAGGTAAATTACAAAATACTTTATTCTTTAAACTTTTACAGCACCTATCACTAAATTATCGGGTTTTAATTAATCTCTCATCCACAACAGACTCCGCATTTCCATTCTTCTGAACTAATTCTTCTTCTTTAACCTTCTTGGATTTGCTCTTGTAGCTGTTGATGTAGAAGTTCATAAAGAGAGCGAAGAAAGAACAGATGAGGAACATGCAGAAGTTGTGGAAGAAATTGGGGATCGGGCATGGAGACTGCTTCTGTTGGAAATGGAGGTTGGAGACCACTAGGATGAACTGGATCTGGAAGAAAGAAAAATCATTTTTGAGAACCATACAAGGATATTGCATGTTAGGTACAAAACGTAAGGTGTAAATAGTATTCTGCTGAAGTGTGGATACCTATGATAAAGTCATAACATCATCAATTATCAATGTGACTGTAGTTTAAAGAAGTCACATGATTTATGGTTTGGTCCCATTGAGGTCAATGTAAACTAGAGCAAGAACCGCGAACAAAATTTTTGCACAACATTTTGCTATCCGGCACAACAAAAGTCTACACGCATATTATACGCATACATCTTTGAAATGGCTTTCTAGTTTACATAGAACCTCAATATTATACTCACCATGGATCGAAAACATAACTTCCCCATATAAGTTCGGCGACAGAGACAATATTTGACATAAAGTAAAAATATCTATTGTTACATTAATCTATCATGTCAGCGCAATATTTCTTTACAAACAAACTGACACCAATCATGGAACACTGGCAATTAACACGGTAAGCCAGGTTTTGTAATTCGATGAACGTTGAAGATGGCATGCATGAATGTAATGACTAAATGACTGTAATACTGTGAGAATATCATATTGCTTTTCAAACTCTTGATAGATGGCTGGAGTAACTATGTGTTATTTAATTGAATTATCCACGCCGAGTTCGCTTTACATCCGCAATTAAAAAAAAATGATTGTGACTTAGGCCGTCCGCTGCGTTAGGCGTGAATTATACAGAAACGGCGTGGTGAAGGCGTGGCGCAGGCATGATGCCGCTTCAAAAAGTTTTCATACAAAATGTACGTAGGCGACGTGTCTTGAAACAGTTGAAACACAAGCGGCGCGGTGGAGACGCGTGCCTCCGCCACGCCGCTTTCGCGCCTGTGCTGCGTTGCATGATAAACATTATGAGCAGTATTTATGCACTGAAACATCAAAGTTACTCGAGCACCCTAAATGATTATGACCACGTTGAGAGGAAGACATGCTATCGCAACAAAGTCAGCCTGTATAATGATGCATCGTAACGTCTCTTCTCCCCTTCTATACAATTTAAATCGCGTCCGTGCCTTATCCGTTACACGCCTCCGCTGCGCCTGTGCCGCGCCTTTACCTTATGCCTTCTCTGTGTAATTCACGCCTAAGGATAATAATAGAAAACAGCACGTCGCGTGGCGCCCGCTCCGTGCACCTTAAAGAATTAGCTTACCATTGCATTTTTGTAACTAATAAAAAAATATTATTTATTTTCAGCCTGTTACGTTGTAGAGCAAAAACCTCGATTTACTTAGACTACTTAGCTAGTTGTTGAGCTAATACGGACTAAACCTATTGGATATCTCTGCCTGAGTCTACCACGAAAAAACTTCTAAAGCAGTTTTGGACTATGTAACAACTTTGAGAAACGGTGTCAAATAAATGTTGTATAAAAAAAACTACTAAAAGTACCTTCAGAAAATTACATACCAACTGAACTTTAGTCAAGTGCTTCTTCCACCAAATATACTTCGCATACTCAGGACCAAGAGACGAAATCCCATAGTACGCGTACATCAGAACATGGACCAGGCTGTTCAACATGCCTACGACCACAAAGTTGTCCGTCGGATAGTACATGAAGTGAAGCCAGGTCCAAGTGACCATGGTTGTGTGGTGATAGAGATGGAGGAAAGTGATCTGGTTGTCTTTCTTGCGAAGGACAAAGAATATTGTGTCTAGTAGGTCAAGATGCTTCGCTATGAAGTATGGATAGATTTCGTTGACCACCTGGAAATATTAAATGAATTGATTTATTTGATAGTTATTATATAAAGTTATAGGTTAGCCTTTGATAGGTGAAGCAATGTTCATGTCAAGTCCTGAGATCCTAGACAAGTGACAATTGCTTTCAAAATTGTACGTATTTCTTATTTCTACAACGACATTTAACAGAATTGACATAAGCTTTTCCGTAGTTTATGTCAATCTTAAACATGTTTGTCTTTTCCAGGATCGTTATCGCTGTTGGAATGCCACATTGTCTAAGCGCTCTGGGATCTTCTACGGCTACTTCCAACGGGACTGACATAAGCTCTTCGGAAGCTTATGCCAGTCCCATATTTTTATTGCCGTCGAATCGGTGATGGAATGAATCTTGTTTGTTGTACAGTACTATTTCAGCTATGATTGTTGTCTGTGATTTCAAAATCCGAATGATGGTTTACTTCAGTAGTTACAAAACTCAGGTAACCAGGCAAGATATTATTAGCCAATTCTCATACTTAAAAAACGTTCACATTCAAGTCGCAATCTGTCAAACTTGTCAAATTTTTTGATAAATATTTGATTGTATTTTTGTCAGATTACGAATGAGATGCCAATGCGAACGATCTTAAATATACGGGATTTGCTCCTCTGTTTTATGTATTAGGCAATAATAAAATAATAACTACCCCTTGCAAATCATCGTCTTGTGGACATCTTGTTGTTATTATGTTAAATCTGTAGATGTATCTCATGTACTGAAACAGAAAAAATAAAACTCGTATTATAGTAATAAACTTTAAATAGGAGCACCCCTAAAAACTTGATCTCATCCTGAAAACGTTGCTGCTTAATATAGCCTTCCTTGTCAACCTCTATAATTAGTCTCAACTAAACCGTTTTCAAACGGATTGACAATCGATCTTGATAATCAACCAATAGTGCAATTGACTTGTTTCCATAGATTATAGATCGTCATCGATTAATTTAGCAATCACGATCCTTTATAATTAGAGACGATGTGTTTTATATTTTAAATTCCTTAATGGCATGGCTCTTGTATACAAATGACCTATTTAGTATATAGTTAATAAGTTACGTCACAATAGCGATTGTCTCACTTCTTTGGTATTTAATAGAATAAAGTATTTAAAGTGATGTTTCGAATTTTTCACGGACTTACATTTTTACAGAAAGGTAGGTAACGATAAAACGATGGTATTCATTGCCCGTGAATTTCAACACAATTATCTGGACAATTTGAATATGATTGAAATAATAAATATCTTACAATGTTGGACCAAGGTAATTCTTAACAAAAAAATCTAGTAATTCCATTGAGACAGCCGATCAAAGTACACCTACGAAAAATATAATAGCAACCAGTACCACTTACAATGAACACTAAGTAGACAGAGAAGGCGACTTGAAACGCGTTGTAAACCAACATTATATTCTTCAGTTGGTATGGCTGTCTGTTCTTCATGAACGATGGTAATACCTTCACAACCACCGTCAGGTATAGCCCTAGAACTATGACCAACCCTGTCAAAGTCTCTTGTAAATTCCATGTTGGTATTGACACTGGAATTTAAAAATGTTTACTTAGTTTTAACGTTGTGCTTTGATTTACATTACAATTATACTCTTGGAGGCATCTGAGGTATTTTAGCTAGGTAAAGAGTCGAGAAATTAAATAATAAAAATTGATTCCGACAAGTTAGACTCACAATGTGACCTTGCGGGCCACCAATTACCAGATTTTGTGAAAGATGAAATAAGATGGTAATTACAAATACAGTTCCTATTGTGGCTTTTCTCTTTATAGTCTGCGATAGTTATATGATGAAAAGGAGATAGAGCGGCAGTTAGAAATGATAATTAGTATGTGCCTGTGCCGAGTTAAAAAAATACCAGTAACAATTTGCAACTTTAACTGTATTCAAAAATGTATGTCAATAAGATAATTAGGAGCGAGAGAGTATTCTATCTATCTATTAATAAAATTCGGATAAGTTAAGAAATCATTTTTTTTACTGAATTAGCTTTTATAAACCTATTGGGTTTTTAGAAACAATATTTTTTTTTGGAATTGTAAATTCAATGAAATTAACTGGTTTTCCCTTATCGATACACAGTTTTCAGAAACAGCAGCATGCATTAAAGAAAAAATTAAATTAATTTTAAATCACTTACGATTTGCGTTGATTATGCCAAGATCCTCCACCATATGTTTCAATCCTGCATCCATTTTGTTATCAAATCGATGTTTACTTGTTTTATTTACTACTCCAACTTAGTATAGGTATGTCACGTTTAGCTTTATCACGATTAACACTGCAAGTGAAGATATCAAAGGAAATGGAAATAAAGAAATCTTCAACAACTATATGTATTAAGTTGTTAACAGGTGCATATACATTATCTATTGTATTCTAATAAAGTGCGTTCTATTTTCTGTTCAGTATATAAAATTTATTGGAATGTTCTTTAGGCTATCACTACGAATAAACTAAAGAGGAGATCATTCAATGAAAAATAAAGTTGAGATTGATTAATATTTAACCATATACATATAACAACAATACTAACTACATAATATAACTACATTATATCTTACCGTGAGTGTCCTTTTAGTAACACATATGCCTTCCTTGGATGTAAAGAACTCTCTCGTAAAACAATCTTACTTGGCGATTAGCTCGTAGGAGTATGACACGTAGATCGCAATGGCCACCCAACGGTTTGTATAATATTATAAAAACAGACCCTTTGTTGATCAGTAAATTATATAATACTCGGTAGAACCTATTGTTATGAACGAGACCAATGCATTTCTTATTATTTCTCGTCACAGCAATCGGTTATATTTACAAAATATTCTCTTTTCTTCTTTCTATGGGTCCAGTCCTGTGCCTTTATTTCCATTATTCAAACATTTAAGTTCAAGTTCGAAATCATAACACCGATTCCAAGTGATTTCAAGTTGTGTAAATGTACAAATACCAAAGTGGGCTCATGATGACTTCTTGACATATCGTAGGTAGAAAATACACATTTTTGTGTAACATTAATTAAGTGGAAAAATTTCTTACTACGTAGGTACACGAGGTTTACACAAACAGTTTGAGAAAAAGAACATGATGACTTGCATTCTGCGTTTGATCAAGTCTGATTTATAGCATCTTGTACTAACTAATCTTCAAAATTGATGAAGATGGTACCCACATATCAATTTGAAAAAAATCCTTGCGGCAAGCAGTCTATTGCACAGTATTTCTACGATGTAAAAAACTAACATTCAGCTAGATTGGTCCTTGGTGACGAAATCTAGAAAGAAGCTAGACTTTAAGTAAAAAAATCTAGCTAAAAACATGTTAGGCAAGAACTTCCAGAGGAAAACGTAGGTAACAAACACAATAGTAATTCCAAAGAAAGTATGTATCAAGTACAAGCAAATGAGTGCGTATTTAAATGATATGACACAACAGTATAAGGAACGCAATTATAGGTTCGTATTTGGTAACGCAGAATTTATTTCCGGTGACTGTTCCGACTGATTAATTAAAATAAATAATTAATCAGTTTACTTGACTTTGACCACTACAGGTATTTGCACGCGTTGTAAAAGTTAGAGTATAGAATAACAGCACAAAGCTGCACAGAACAACAAAACATTCGGGTGTCGAACATTTTGTACTCAAAAATTAAAGTACCGGCCAGAAAAAGAACGGTGTTCTTATGAGGCAGCAACATCCTTAACATTTTTTACTATTACAATAAGAGTATACAATTAATTGTAGTTCAAGATGTTACCGCCCTCCACCCACTTTAAATTTTGGATACTAAATGAATGATGTCGGTAGTAGTTTGACTCGAAACGCCATTTGTTTTATGAAAGACAAAAACATAGTCTATGACCCGCTATGTCATCGCTCACGTTTTGGTGCGGTAAGTGTGTGCTAGACCTCCCTGAATTGTCTTGGATGGCTTCGGGTCAATATGCTACATCTTCGTCTTTTGAAGGTGATGAATTAAGCATAGATAGTTATGACTGCAGACTGCTCTGCGTGGAGCCGCGAGAAGCTGGTGCTAATTTAGCAAATAGGGTAAAAAAAATCTCTACCAACTTATATCATGCTTGAGGAACACAAATGGAGGTCAATTATCTTCTTCAGCTGAACTGTTATGATCCTGGTGGACACTATTCGTAATTTAGAATATAATAATTATCAGCCTGATATTAAATTCTAAGCTTTTGGCAAGTCAGTAACTTGTTGCTATTAGTCTTTGTAAATTTTTTAACAAACAGATTCGGAGATGATGTTTTTTTTGTAAATAATGCAACTTTCAACTCAATACATCCCCAAAAAATAAAATTTTGGTTAAGCCTTTTGATAAGAACATTTGGCCGAATTCTTTTGTAATCGTGACTGAGCGTTTCTGCGCTTCTCATGCCTAATCGTGCGTCTTGTTATAAGAATCTTGGCAGGCGTACGGAGGCTACGTACTAAGTCAGACGTATATTATATTTTATTGGTTGCGTTTCTAATCATATTACTTACTGTTATTTAATAAATAAATCTATTATATTATTTTTTTCCAAAGTGATAACCCATAATACGTTGTTTTTAATCTATTATCCTAACTAAGTTTATTGGTGAAAAAGAGGACCAGTAAGTAAAAAATCTTAAATTGAGGATGAAAAGTACACACTAAAATCTATAATAGGTACTAACTTTTACCCGCTGTTTCTCCCGCGTGGAAATTATCACACCGGGACGGACTATCGGGACAAAAAGTAACTCTTGTCCTACTCCTAACCCAGGCCTGGGAATACCTGTGTACCAAGTATCGAATCGTGACAAGAGAACAGACAGAGTTAATTTCACATTTATAAGATTTGTGGGTGGGTAATAGTATAACAACGTAAAACGTTTGGGTACCATATAAATGATGTACAATACCTACAGGTAACGAAATAACTGCAAACCATTACAAAACTTGACATTCGATACTGGTAACCTATGTCACAAAACAATGCTTCCTAACACTTACTATTAGGTTGCGATATTACAACAGTAAAGGTCAATAAAGCGGAGAAGAGCGAAGCGGTGAACAAGTTAAAATTAAACATTTAAATAACCCCCGACACAATTCCAGGTGATGCTTTAGTATCGGTTCAAGGTTACTATATTCTTCTAATATCATTGAAGTAACAGAATACTAAATATCGAATCGATCAGACATGTGGAAGATGTGCACATCCAATCATCAACTAGAAAAGAGCTGCTAATCTTCAAACGGCTGAACCGATTTTCTTGAATTGTAGCTAAGAACACTCTAGATCAAGACACCTTTCAAACAAAGAAATAATAATCAAAATCGGTTCAGCGGTTTGGGAGCTACGAGGGAACAGACGGATACACAGATACACACATTAAACTTATAACACCCCTCTTTTTCCGTCGGGGATAAAAACAAGTCAGTGTGGAGGTCCCCTTCACAGGATATGTGAAGAGGTCACAGGATATGCCTCACCTCCTTCTCTGCCCATCATGCACAACCTCCTGCACCTTCCAGGAATTAATTGAAGGCAATGATCGAGCTGTGCTGGCTACCTTCTGGTCTGACATTTGACTCAGATCGACTCCTAAAAGAAAACCGGCCAAGTTCGATTCGGACACATACACGAAGGGTTCCGTACCACCGCACAATATTTAGCAAAAAACGCCGAAAATAACAAGTTTCTTCAAACTCAAACTCAAACTCAAAGCATTTATTTCAATTAAACCAATTACAGGCACTTTTGAATTGTCAAGGAGTCAGTCAGTCAGAAAATATGAAGCTAGATGCCCATTCCAAAGCGTAGTAGGTACCTATGGAGAAGAACGGGCAAGAAACTCCACGGATACTCTTTTAAATCAAATAAATTGTTACAAAAATTGGTTACATCATTCATGTTGAAATTACTTATACATGTGAGAACAATGTAGAAAGACGTGCATAAAAAAAGCGTCCGTACATAAAAATAAAAACAATTCAAAAATTACAAATAAGCCATGGCAGCTAAGAGATGACCAGCCCCAACTGACGGCGCCCGTTCACGAACATGACGCATGGATTAGCACCATTCAGCTCAACCATTTTGAAGGGAGCTAAATGATCCAACTCACACGCCACCATCAGCGAGACATCTGAGTGAGCATGACATACTCACAGCCGCCAGGGCACATTCAAGTCAATGAAAGACATAATATTACCCGGTAAATGGTAGCTCTATAGTACATAGTACTCACATATGTGCTATGCAATTATATAATGCAAAAGAAATTGAGTCTATACAATGCAAAGATGTTCTTACAATCTTCAGCAGCTCCAACAGACTTTTCGAATGTTAATCAATTAGTTGTGGTTGTGGAGCAGGACCAGCATTGGCCCAAGCATTTTTATCAGTGAATCTTGTACGGGGATCTAAGTTGTTTTTATATTTTTAATGTGTTGTTATAGCGGCAATAGAAATGCAGCAAGCTTACAGTAAGTCCTTTCATTTGATATTATCACACGGCACGGCGTGCAAAACTTTTTTTAAATTAAAATTCAAAGTCAGTAGAAACACTTCCGTGTTTGGGTCACAAAAATTGATGTGTACCAAATTATACCTTAATCGGTCTATTAGATTTGGAGCAAATTGGCTGTGACAGACGGACAGTCAGACGGACACAAGTGATCTTTTATGCTTACGTTTTTTCTTTCGGACATACGGAACCATAATAAGTTTGAGGAAATCAAAAGATAAACAACCACCAAGTTGTTTATCTTTTGACTTCCTCAAACTTATTTTGTCTATGAGAACTTTTTGAAGAATGAAGAATTTTTTGCTTGTAAAGTGGCATGTTTAGACGTAGTTCCTGTTTATAGGTATGAAAAAGTTATTTAATAAACCACAAAAAAGAATTGTAATTGGTGGTTAGGCCGACCACTTCTTTATTTATCTTTTTTTACCTTTACTAATGTGTCAATAAGGGATTGCTGATGCGGAGCCGCAATTAATCTTACACACTCAAGTAGTAATTAATATTTTCATCTCTTATGCCTCAGACCATTTTATAAGAAGACTTCAAACTGTATATACAATTTTTTTTTAATATTCTATAACTCTAGCGTTATATATGTAAAAGTAATACAAAAAGTCCTAGAATAATATGTGGTCCAAAAATGCTTAGTTTCGAATATAACTCGATGTGTATAACTAATTTTCATTCAAACCAAAAAAAAAGCATATTTTGTTCGGTAAAACTAACTTTAATTTCGGAAGTCGGTGGCAAAAAACGAAAATTCAAAACCAAAGACACCGACTTCCGAAATTAAAGTTATTTTTCACTTTGCAGTGTTTTTTTTTGTAAGTTTAACGTGTATATCTGTGTGTCTGTGTATCTGTCTGTTCCCTCGTAGCTCCCAAACGGCTGAACCGATTTTGATTATTGTTTTTTTGTTTGAAAGGTGTCTTGATCGAGAGTGTTTTAGCTACAATTTAAAAAAAACGGTTCAGCCATTTGAAGATCTCAGCTCGCAGCTCTTTTCTAGTTTATGATTGGATGTGCGCATCTTCCAAAGGTCTGAGCGATTCGAAATTTAGTATTCTGTTACTTCAATGATATTAGAAGAACATAGTAACCTTGAACCGATACTGCAGCATCACCTGCCGGTCGATTCTGTAAAAACTTCACTGTGAATGCTTAGGTGAAGTGACCTCTCTATGATGCAAAGGATTGACACTATTGACAGCTCATTTTAAGCTCACTTCACCTATGTTTTCACGGTGAGATTTTTACAGAATCGATCGGCTGGAATTGTGTCGGGGGTTTTTTTAATTTTAACTTGTTGTTTCACGAACTGTGTCCAAATAAACGTTATTCCTTCTTTCTTTAGGCTTTGTAAAACTCTGACCGAGAAATTGGGTGCTGCTCGCGTAGCATGACCACCGTAGAAACGGGTTTTTTCGACGAAAGAATAGACAAAATGACAGATTGTAATTGTTTACCTATCAAAACCCGTATAAACGGTGGTCATGCTACGCGTGTGAGCTTGAAGAGAGCTGTCAATAGTGTCAATCCCTAGCATCTGTGGAGTGACAGGTCACTTCAAGCTGATTGATATTTTAACAGAATAGAACGGCTGTTATTATGTTATTCATGTTAATCTTACATTAATATTATACAAAACATAAGTGTCTCGTGAGAATTCTACAAACCTACCTAATGATTTTCCTCAAACCATCGTCCTTCGGCCATCACCGACGATATCTTCGACAGACATTTCAACATCATCATCCACTGTTCCTCATTTATAATAATAAAAAATAAATAATTTTTTTTTTTTTTTAATTTATTGCAGACCACATGATCCATAAAAAACTAAAATAATAACACATAAATTAAAAACTAGAATTAAATATCACAATTTAAAAAATTAAAATCCAAATTCCAAATTAAAATCAAAAATAACAAATCCTAATAAAAAATCAAAATTAATTTCTAACTAGGTAATAAATCTAATCAATCTATCTAATTAATTTTTTTCTTTTTATATCCGTACACGTTGATGAATTTGTCACTTATCCGCTCCCACACCATAAAATTTCACCAACCCTTTACCAAGAAACGAGCGTGTCCATGTCTGAATTCCATGCTCAATACGCTCGCTTGAGCAACCGCGCTCAGTATTCCGTGAGAGTCGCCGATTTAGATGCCTGAGATAATTTGGACGTAAGGATATAGTGGTGCCTTACGCGCTTGCTGCTTGGACTAGTTTCCTCATCCGTGTCTCAATATGTGTAGTACCTACCAATGCGTAGTGCCTAGTTCATGTACTTCATATATAATAGTTATTAGGCTATGTAACAACATTGAGCTTACTTATTCAATTGCTTTGCTTACCATTTTGTCTACTGTCAACACAAGACAATAGGAAATCCGTCTTCTTCTTTTGTGTAAGTACCAGCTGAGACATAAAATAGTCCATGTGTTAATGAATGATTAGCCAGTTACAAGTAAACTAGTACATGGTGAGCATAGATTTGTCACTGTTGGAAATATAATTTAAAGCACCTCTTGTTATTTATGGTTGTTACGGGTGAGAATCTAAACTACGCGTTTGTTACTGTCAAACGCCGAGAGAGGGCGCTACGAGGGTACGAATAACTCTGACCACGTTGTAATGTCCTAAGATATTATAATAGACAAGTATGTTTTTGTTTAGTTTAGGAGCTAGCTGTTCAATCTGTTTTCGACCACTGCTTGTAAAATCATGTTTAGTGTATGTTTAACTTAATGTGTTTTTCATCTTTTTAGTACAATACATGATTTGTATTATTCTATGTCAAGCCTTCAATTAATAACATTTCTGCTGACTAATCATAAGATGGATCGCTATTTATAAACATTGCTTAAAGTTAAGTAATGATTAGCGACTGTTTAACAATACATTTTTGTCATTTAAACGTCTCTTTCGCTTTTATTTACAGCACCAAATATTTTAGTTATTGGGCAACCTTTTCGACGCGTAGAATATTAAAAACTGCTATTTCCTGATGAAAAATGTCTACCCAGGGGGGTTCAAAATCATGTACTGAATCCATGGTAACAGGTTGCGTCAATGTCCCCGCCAATCTGTATGTAGGTATTTCGCCAATCCATCCATCTGGGAGTGTACTATTTAGGTACACATTTGCTAATGTTTTTTTTTTGCTTCGGGTTTCAAATGGAGGACATTTCAAACCTTCAGTTAATAGGACATTGGTTACCTAACCTAACCCTTCGGAGATGACCGGTGTGATGTTATAGCTGATGTTATAGTACCAATCAATTCTATCGTAGAAGTTATCATAATGTAGCAAAGTTTAGCACACTTCCCTGATTACGTTGTCCCTTCGTTGTCGTTGTTCCATTGTGCTGTTGGCATTTTTAACCGACTGCGGCGAAGCCCAAAAAGGAGAGTTATGTGTTTGACATATATGTATGTATGTCCGTCTCCTGTTATGTTCCCACAAGTTGTTGTACAAACAAAAGTTACACCATATTTCAGGTTATTGGTTTGTCCCCGCCCACTCAAATTCTATAGCTTATAAACCTTGTTTTTATTCTCTTTTTAGTTATGTATTTTTGCAGTATTAGAATTAATAATCATAATCAGTCTATAATGTTCCCACTGGTGGGAAATAGGCCTCCTTATTGGGAGAGTGGGCTGTAATCCACGATGCGGGCCCAGTGCGGATTGGTAGATGTCACCTGTCTTTTTAATGGTTTCCTCACGATGTTACCCTTAACCGTTTCGATAATTTTCACTGTTTCGAGCATCTTTAGAATTACCCAATTTTAATTACCTTCGAAGTTTTTGTTGTAATTCATAAATGAATAATTCTATTGGTGAAGAAACCATAAGTTGACATAAACGTACCTTGACCGACCATTGTCAAATTGGTCAGAAACGTTACGACAATTTTATTACGTTTTTTGTTTGTTCGTGTGATTAACGGGCTTTTTAAGTTTCATAAGTTGATGACTATTGTTTTCGTTGATTAATCAATATCTTCGAAAATATTAGATATTTAGATACATGCTCATCAGAGTACGTATTGTTCTTGGTTGATGAATCAATCACTTAACATCTACCCATTATGAAACTGACGAAAGATTACGTAAATATTTTCTTGACAAAATCAAATTCAAAAAAACTCAAGTCATTTATTCAAATTAGGCCGAGAATCACCACTTTTCGAACGTCTAAATTACACAAGACAGTCCCCCAAAACGTCCACACTTCACCACTGCCTAGTGCTTTTACTGGGAAGAAGAAGTGGCGCAAAAAACTCCCCAGCAGCACAGGTTACTAGTGCTCTATTAGTGCTCTAAACGTTTTTAGGGTTCCGTACCCAAAGGGTGTCAAACGGAACCCCATTACTAAGCCTCCGTTGTCCGTCCGTCTGTCCGTACGTCTGTCAGCGTCTGTCTCATGAACCGCAGGTAGGTATGTATTGCCGCTGTAATAAAACATAATAAAAATAAAATAAAGTTACAAATTAAAGGGGGTCTCCATACAAGTTACTGGGTAATACGGTACCCCTAGGTAAGACTGATTATCTTTCGGGATTCTGACGACCTGTAACGACTGTCAAAGATCCTCCAATGATCCTAGCTATCATTTACGCAACCATTTACTCGCGCTCTTGGTATGTTAAGATGTTTACCCATCTACGGACCAACTTCGGCAAGCGTAGCTTAACCTGATCGATCGACCCGTGCGGCTGTTATTATTTAGCCACAAGCCCTGCCAATAAACGGATGAAACGTTGTATCTTTTTTTTATTTGAGTTGGTAGAAAAGGACGGAAAAGACAGCATAACGGGAAAAGCAAAGTGAGTGTGTGTTTTACGCATGTATCTTGAAAATAAGCATTACAAAAACAAATAACTTCTCGGTAACACATGGTTATCATCCATACTCTATATATTATATTATATTTATATATTGTATATTATGTATATAATAAAGCTGAAAAGGGTCTGTACATGGAAGATATTCGAAAAAAAGTTTGCTGGGGTTACTTAGAATCGATAACAGAACACGTTCTAACAGATTTTAGAACATTTGTCTGTTTGTCGGTGTGTCTGTTTATCAGTTTGTCTGTTTATCTGTTTGTCTGTTTATTTGTTCGCGCATCATGTGAAAACGGCTGAACGGATTTTTATGCAAACTTTATTAATCTGTCGAGAAAATCTCCGGCCAGGTTATAGGCTATGTAACATTACGCTACGACCCGTAGGAGCCAAGCAAAATTAAAAAAAGTCAGAAAAAACCCTAAGCGACCACGAGGTAATAGCGCGGGCGGGAAATGGGTTGCGACGCGGTGGGCCGGGTTCCGTTCAAGTGAATACAATAAAATTGATTGACACAATCTCCACCTTTTACATGTCCAAAAGTTTTGTCAACAAACACGTTTACACAATCAAACACCATCTGACATGATTCGAAGGCTGAAGGCCACACAACCATATAACTCAAGGTCGCATAACCGCTGATTCGAGCTTCTTAGTAATGACCTACAATGCAAGACATAACGGTTTGTAAATGACTTATGTAGTTGTGGTAGGTACTCAACCTACGCGCGACGACGTAACAATTCAACAGAGTTTAAGTAAGTGGCAATGGCACCGTACCTCAGTGGTGGCAGGTTCAACTCCTGCTTTGATTTCAAAAGCACTTGATCATTGTCATAATAATTATGAGCTCAAAGACAGTGCTCAAGGCATCGCTACAACAGACGTCTAACCCGCAACTGTCACCGTAAAGGCTTGTGTAGACTGGCGCGATATCGCGGACACGACAAGGGTAGCACTGCCTGTCTCCTGTCGCTTCCGCGATATCGCGCCGGTCTGCACGAGCCGTAACCCGGAACAGATGTAAAGATGGGGACTTCAATACAAAGAACTTTGTTTAAAGAATAATTATGATACTAGGAATGTGACTGTGTCTGTGTGTGTGTGTTTTGGAGTGCGGTAAAGCGTAGTGCAGCAAACACAGCGTGAAGCGAATTTGCTGAACATTTCGGATGTTCCATTGCCACCGCCCCGCTCGGCCATCGCTCCTCTGCGGGTTTCGTGCCCGCAGCGTTCATTGACGTATTGGTCCTGCATTGCCTACGATAAGACCGCTTACAGAGTTTTTAGCCTGTCTTCGTCTATAAAACTTCTTAAATTTACCAATACTTACACTTCATTTTAATAACACTTGCCTGCGTGGCAATGACGCAGTTTATTTTTTACATGAGTCGGCACGTTATATCAATACCTCTAGGAATTTGTCAATACGTATGACTTGCTAGATGTCGTTCATAGACGACAGACCAAGGTAACTATCACACTCGGAACAGAAGGCCATGCTACCGCCAATTCAACTCATCTCAGTAATGACCTACTTACTCGTTAAGTATTTCGGAGATACCGATGTACTTCAACGAATTGTGAGTAAATATTGGGACGAAGCTCGTCTTTAAGAAGTGGGGTTTTTAATACAGAGTAAATGTTTGAAAAAATTGGTATCCGTTGTTGTTGATTGTAAGCTTGCATCAGTTGAGGCACAAAAGTTACCGATTAGCATAACATAACATCATACCTGTATTCTCCGAAGGGTATGCAGAGCTGTGCCTATAAATTATAGCACAGTCACATGTCGCCAGTTAAAAATCCATAAGACTTCGGGCCTGAGAAATTCCTTATTGAAAAACTCAATAAAACTTTGCTCGACTTGTGAATCGAACCCAGGACCGCTCAGCAGTAGCGCTTGCGACCACTAAACCAATGAAGCAGTCACTACTTGATGCAACAGTAACATTTTTAGCACTAACACGAAACTCCTTCCTCTCATTCAATCTAATTAATTTATACCACGTCACAGCAAATGAAAAATAAGACAGGCCTTTAAGTCTGACTAAACAGCTATTTCATCACATTTTCAACATCATATTTCATAGTCAAAAGAACTGTCGAGCTAACGCGTTCAGCGTTAGTTCGTGCAGTAAGAGCAGAGTCTAACAAGGCCAATCTCGATGAAAAATAAGTTTAAATTAATTATGTTCCGTTTCTTCAGTCTCAATGTCTTTCAGCTAACTTTAAAAGGCTAATTATTTTCCAAGCGATTATCAACTTAAAGGGCGACTAACTATTTGCTACTAAAAAAATAACTTGGTTTAATATGTTCGCTTACATAAAATAGCCGTATTTTACATAATAAACAGGGCTAATTGAAATCATAAGCGAGGTACTATAAATAATAACATGGTGACTAATATTATTTGTTGACCGCCCCAGTCGGATTAATAGGTTCATCCGTTTGTCGTAAAAATATGTCTAAGGGATGCAAGAGCGAGCGAAGCGAGCTCGGGACTTGGGGCACTCCGACTCAGACGGAGACGGGCTCGGGTTAGGTTAAAAGTTAGGTTTTTTTTTTAAACCACCCAGATGTAAAAGCCCCGCTTAAAATACTCATCGTATAATTTTGATAATGTCTGAAGCTGTTCCTGTAAACCTCTACATTCCATCTTACTTGTAAGCATTTCCAGAGGATGAAATGCTCCCGTGAAAACTACTATATATATTGGCAAAGACAAGGTAAACCATGACAGATTATTTGCCTGTCACAGCACAAATAAAATCGTTAGCCTCAACAAAATTGTATTACTGGAAAGACAAAGAACAAAAACCATAAAAGGACAGTAAGTGCAAGTGTACCGAATTGCAAACAATGATTTAGCAAGAGTGGACAGATATCACAATAAATTGCATTGGACAGTTTCATCATGGGTGCCCTCACTTGCGATATGGTGCGCAAATCTTACAAAATCATTTCTTTGTACAATATATTATGTGTCAGTCTCTAAAGGCTTACTGAACGGACATACAGATTACAGACTATACAATGTATAGTGTGACTAATTTTGACGAGTATGCTATTGTTATGGTGTTGGAGGGTATTCTGACTGCAATTTGTTATTTCTAGCGAGTCAATGGCAATCTAAATAAAGCCAACCTAGATTTTGGCTACGAGATTGGCATATATTTGTAGCAACCCTCAGTTCCTGTAACATGCAGACAACAGGACACGTAGACACGATATTAAGTGTCCCATCGCTTGTAGAAGTGCACCACTTTTACATTCCAGCAATTTGGTATTTCAATGTATTAGTGAAGAGCTGACGATCAATGGGAGGCTCGCAAAAATCTGCCAGGACTGCTATTAAGTATCAGAGGATGGGTGCAACACCAAGAACACACCACAAGGCGAATAGGTCCTGGCTGGGGAGACAAAAAATTGGTAAGTTTGAAAATTGGTTGAATAATTTTTGACATCAGGAATACTCTTATCGGTCCGTGTGCGATCTATTTGAGAGAATCTAAGTGGTATCTTAATAATAAAGTATCATGACTGTAGTTAAATATAAGTTATTTTTCCCTATGTACTGGTTTCTAGAGGGTTTCTAGAGGTTTTAGGACAGCCCAATGCAGCATTGCAGTCCAGCTTGTCACAATATCTTTACCTACGATTTCCACTATGAACTACTCTATAATACTCGCTAATCTATCGGTGCGATTTAAAAGAAGATGTAGTGACAAAAATTGAAAAGAGTATGCTTAGAAGGTTTGGTCATGTTGAGAGTATGAATGAACGGCGACTAACAAAATGTATTTACAAGGCAAGTGTGAGTGGAAACGCCGGGAGGGTACGCCCTAGCAGGACATATAGTGACCTTATTGAGGATGTTGTTCTTCAGAAAGGTCAGGTGCGTAGTACTCGCAACCGGTGTGCGTGTATGACCAGAAATATGAACGTTAACAAGGCAAAAGGAGTTTGAAAGGATCGTAGCAGGTGGCGTTCTGTAGTTTCTGCCTACCCCCATGGGAAAAAGGCGTGAATTTATGTATGTATGTACTACTATCTGGCATCAGATTTCAGATGTGTCGTTTACCGTCCCAATATAGGAACAGATTCCAGTCTTCTGTTTTTTTTATAATGTAAAACACTATTCAATATCTAGAAGTTAAGAATGTTTTTTTTATAAATAGAGGTTATGAACTTATGACACAGTAGCAGCGCCATTAACAGTAACGAATTGCTTTTAAATGCTGCATTAGTTCTGTTAAAATCTTGATTCTGTGTAAAGTCTATTTATATTACATCAACAAGAAAAGATTTCTGCCAGCTTACATAACTTAATCATGCCTGTGGAATCAACACAGGGAGTTCAAAGAAATCAGATCTTCCAGAAAGATTATGTTAAGCTGCCCCATTCCACTAGAACGTCTTCAGGGTGGCGCAGGAAAAGAATACCTGAAAGATTTAGTTATTACTAATACTATCCCAATGCTAATACTATGTCATATCCGGGACAATACCTCCATTATTTGTGCAGTGACGGGATAGTATTGGTTGAATGTAACCAATTTTTGTAACATTTTTTTTATTTAAAAGAGTGTCCGTGGAGTTACTTGCCCGTTCTTCTCCATAGGTGTGGGACGCTTTGGAGTGGGAAACTAGCTCCTTGACAATTCAAGTGCCTGTAAATGGTTTAATTGAAATAAATGCTTTGAGTTTGAGTTTAATAAAAATAACTGTTTAAACAACTCTTCACAAGCAAGCTAGTATCAGCTACGTAGTTTCCACCAGGGTTCGGTAAAAAGAGGTAAGTATCGAAAAATAAGACGTATTCTCAGCGTTTGTAAAAATATTAATTAAATATTTGACACCCATAAATTACGATAATATTTTATGCAATGCTTTTAAATCCACTCCTCTTTTTATTGGCAAATTACCTACCAATGTCAAAGTCTTTTACCAACTTGCCTCAGGCCTAACAAATGTTTATATTGGGTTTTAATAAATGCAAATTATTTGACATGTTTATAAAACTTTTATGCAGGTGATTGGCTCAATAATATTATGTTAATTAATTATGAGGAACAAACATTGTGTGACTGTGAATCAAACCGCACTGGACCCGCGTGGAGGACGTAGTCATCTCCTTCTCATAGAGTTGAGGCCTGAGTCCAATATAATTAGGAAGGATTATATAATAGGCTGATATCGTATGGAAATTCACATCAGCTCCTGGATAAGAAACTACATGACCCTTAAAAAAATATAGCTCCCTCCAGAATCATGCAATAAGGGATAATAATTATGTTTTAGCAAATGGCCTTGGAGGGACAAACGAAAAAAAATGACCTTCACAACCCTTACCACCTGCTGTGTCCATCCCAAAAATTTCACCAAAATCCAACCCCAACTTTCTAACAACTAAAATAGAAAAAAATAGAAACATGTTCTAATACAATCCCTTTGCCACAATCACTGGTTAAGACATAGACGGGGTTGTGAAACACGCCGGTCGAACCGTTCAGACTCTCAGTAGTGAACGAGCCACGGTAACATTTGTGCAACTCCTGCGCACACGACCTTCGCAACGGCCTTGGGTGAGTGGCGCAACTGAACTTGACCTTTGTCAATTTTGTATTTTATTTTTGATGGATAGATGGTTATTTTTGGAGGGCCATGACTTTGTTTTTGAATTTCGATTGTTTTTAGCTTTTGCATGAGAATTGTGGGGAGTAACAAGGGATTATTTTGGCCGTCTACCCTACATTAAAAGTTCGTTCCATTTGACGAATTCTATATTTAAATCGGTTATAGTTTATATTTGATGTATAAAATGATATTAGTCATGCATCGGTAACTGTACAATCTAGCCATTCTTGGGGTAGATCAGCGTTTGATTATAATTAATAGTACCAATAAGAATTTCAGCTTTCGCTTTTCACGAGTCCATGAGTTTATGCGTTAAGTTGGTGGAAAAGGGGAGAATTTATTAATTTATAATACATACCAAATTACCTACCTTGTTTTATTTTGATGTGCTTGGCATGTTTTTTTTATGCCAAAGAGCGGGAATCACGCAATTTTTGGTGCCAAACGGAACCCTATTACTAGGCCTTTATCGCCGTGTTTTGCTCGATCTTAAAACGGTACGGTACCCTTTGTGTGCGAGTCCGACTCGCATTGGCTAGTTTTTATAATAACGTTGTCATAGTAAAAAAATAACTGCTAAGATTAATGTCAAAATAATCGGTCGATTAATCAACACACGTACAATGTTGTTTTATAGTATCAACATCATAAAACACATAAAGGCTCGTTCACACCGGCGCGACTTGTCGCGCGACGCGATTTTAACAATACAATTTCTAATAAAACTTCACGATTGAACAATTGCCGGTGTCGCGTCGCGCGACAAGTCGCGCCGGTGTGAACGAGCCTTAATTCTTTGTTTATGTTTTATGTTAACATTAGTTATGTGAATAATATTTTTTACATAATTAAGTTTCACAACACAACACATTTATGACATAGATTATTCGTTTTGACTTTGATATCAAATTTTACAATAGGTTATCTGCTGCATCCGGTAAACTGGAAGCCGACATAGTTAGGAAAAGGCTAGGCAGATTAATTGATAGATTAGAAAGAAAGAAATGGCGTCGACTACCCACCAATGAATCGATGTCTCTAAAATAATCTAGAATTTTCTTTACACGAAAATTATTGTCATGCACGCGAAAACATGTCATAACATCTAACGTGAAGGGTCAAGGTTGAATATACCTACTAACGTGGTAGATACACAGTTAGATGGTGAACAGTAAATCAAGAAGACATTGATGACTTTAGCTTAAATAATGAGAGGTTTTCAGCTGACCCAGATGAAGATAAATAATTCAGCCATCAATAATAAATTATTTCTGCATTTACAAGTACCTAGGTTATTCAATAGTTTGTGTTGGTTATTAATCCGGCACTATATCTACCTCGTCGTTTCTGGTAAAAGATCCCATGGGAGACTTAGAAGTATTCAAACAGATAATAGTACTAAGCACAGCAAATAACAAAGATAAAGCTTATTTCATGGATTTTAAAAGATTCAATTTTTTTCGAATTTTCTTGGTTTTCTTCTTTAATCATCTCACTATTTAATTTCGGGGTATGCTTCAAACACTTGCCAAAATGTTGTAAGTTCCGTGAAGTGATAACGGGTTCAAGATAAAAAAATTAATTAATGAAAAATAAGTTTGTAAAAATAAGTCTTATTATAAAACCCACACTCGTCACATCTAGCAAAAAATTTACGTTTTTTAGTTACTTTGACAATTATAATCAAGGCAGTCAAAAAGATGTCAGTGTGCAAAATCACATGATAATATCTGTTGGTAAGCGGATTTTGTTAAATTTTGAAGGCCATCTAGCATAGGATTGTTACTTTGTTAGTTAATCGCTATAGAATGATTCTTCAAATAGAATATGGCGATATTTTTAGCAGCAATATTATTTTTATTGCTGTCATGAGAACCAGATTAAGAACCCAACAGATTTTTTTCAATATTGATAATTTTGTTTTTTTTTTAGATTCTGGACAAAGAATTTTAAGAAAATCATAAAATTAAACACTAATATGCCAATATTAACCTATCACAACAGTTTTTTGCAAACTTCAATAACCCACGGATCATTAAAACTTGTATTACTGTTTGCTCCACACTATGGGGGTCACAGCACAGTGTAATGGTTTTGCAGACTCAATTACGGCAAAGTTAATGAGTTCTCGTCACAAACATAAACAATGTGACAATGACACGTGTCTCTTTGTAATATATTGTCACTGAGTTCTTTTACAAGGTTCCGTTATGTAGACCAAGAGTGAAAGAAAACCTTTTGTATGAATTTGACTAAAATAGATGTAATTTTTGAACGGCAATAAGAAAACACTTGCCGTAAATATAAAATTCTCGGCGATTTTTTTATGAATGATAATGTATGAGACTTTATGATTAACAGCATAAATATTCAGCACAAAATTAAATAATAATTTTCTTTTTAATTTGCACATAACATCACGCCTGTAATCCCCGAAGGTTTTGGCAGTACCTATAGTACACCCACATTGCGCCAGATATGTTTAAGTCCCATGTAATAGCGGGCGAGCCTTTTGCCATAAACCGGGCCCAAATCCAGACTTTGCTACTGAGAATTTCGTAATGGAAAACCCAAAACCTTCATTAAAAAATTGACTATAAAATGCAAGTTCAGTATATTTTAACACTAGCTTATGCCCGCGACTTCGTCCGCTTGAAATTTCGGCCCCCGACCCACCGCGCCGTATCTCATCCCCCGCCCGCGCTATTAATTCGTTTTCGCTTAGCGTTCTTTCTGATATTTTTTAATTTTGCTCGGCTCCTAAGAGCCTTAAACCTTCCTCAAGAATTAGGCTATCCAATGCAAAAAGAATTGTTCAAATCCGACAAGTAGTTCCGGAGATTACCCCGTACATACAAACTTACAAACAAATACCTCTTTATAATATTAGAATGGAGGTATGGATTTACCGGCGACAGTCAACGACCTGCCTAATGTATGCACTATTGCAGTATAAAACCTCTCAGCTGTATCTGGAAGTGATTGCATACATACACTTCTGGTGGATGTGTCGTGATGTAGCGATTAATGCAACAAATGTCTTGAAATGAATTGAGTAGAATAATTTAGATATTGCTCGAAAAGTAATTTTTTGTATTGACACCCTGGTTTCGCCACCAAAATGTGTAAGCGGTATTACCATTATTTTTGTTTTGACCGTCTCGTTGATCCAATGGTCGCAAAACGTTACTGCTGAGCATGAAGTCAGCTAGTAGGTGTGTAACATTAGAAGTCTTGAAATAATGATTAAATTAATTATGTAGATTAGTTTCAACAACAAATTTTGTACCCATGAATCCCATACGCGCAAATAAGCGCTTAAACGTGGAGTCGCGGACACCAGCCCGTCTACCGAAGAATCATTAAGTTGTATAAATTCCTTGATCATTAAAAGTCTACGTGTAAAGAAGTCAAATATAATAAGTAAATTGATTGGTAACGTATTCAATACAATGCAGCATGTTATTAGTAATGTCATTGACTATAGCAGCATTGTTATTGGATGATTTGTAGTTAATAAAAACGTAAATGCATGTCGATACAAAACTTCCGCATAAAAAATTGGAAACTGCTATTCTCATGAAGATTCTAGCTTACTTACTTACTAAAATTCTAATAGTATTTGTTATTACTCAAAACTAAGTAACAAAAAATCATTTTTTTTTATGTTATAGAGTATAGTGATGCGTGCTTCGGAAAGCACGTTAACCCGTTGGTCCCGGCTGTCATTCGTGGATCTTTGACAGTCGTTACGAGTCGTCACAAGCCCGAAAGTCTGACAACCAGTCTTACCAAGGGGTATCGTATTACCCAGTTACTGGGTTGTGGAGGTCAGATAGGCAGTCGCTCCATGTAAAATACTGGTATTCAGCTGCATCCGGTTAAACTGGAAGCCGACCCCAACATGATTGGGAAAAGGCTAGGCAGAATGGAATGGAGAGTATAGTGATACTGGTCTCTATCACAATATATAACATAACTATTACATGCCTAACTAATTAACAGTACAAATAGATATAAAAACAAACGGATACTTTCAGGCGTCGAAGTACTCGTGCCCGAAGACTGATTTGCCAGCACTGACAGCATTGCCACGTTCATTGGCAATGCTAAGTCTTTGGCAAAAGATCGAGCCAGCGTTCTGGTCACGTGAAGTCTAGTGTCAGCCCTCTAGTGTCTATAGGTACCTACATACATACGTTGCAATAAGGAAATAATGATCCAATATTTTACAATAAGTATCTGAAAAAAAAACAAAACATAACATTACGCCTGTATACCCCGAAGGTTTAGGCAGAGGTGCTTACCTTTAGTACACCCAAATTATGCCCATGTAATAGGAGGCGAGCCTATTGCCAATAACCGGGCACAAGTCCAGACTCCGGGCTGCTACTGAGAAATTCCATATAAAAAAAACCATGAATACTTTGCTCGACCTGGGGAATCGAAACCAAAACCCCACGGTCAGCAGTCGCATTTACGACCACTAGACCAAAGAGGAAATTACAAAAAAAAATGTCATTAAAAAACACACTGTTTTTAAAGTCATTGAAAGAAAACCTTGCCATGCACTTAAGTGTAGCAATACAGCAGAGTTTCAAGTCGCCACTATAGTACCAGCCGTCAAGGTCAGTTTTACTATTATGAATAGGGTGAATAGTGAATACAATTGGTTATTGACTCCACTTAAGTGTGTTACACTCGGCGCCATTATTATGTGTATCGTATTTGAGCTTGTTGCCACAATCGCTCATAATAATGACACTAGGTGTTTTTCACTTTTAAGAGTGTTCTTCTCTCGTGTCGGGGTGAACTTTACATAGGTAAATACTCTAAAATGCTAAAAAGTGCTGAGTCAGCTGAGTGTCACTGGAATTTATAATCCCCCATTTCGTTAGATTGTGCTTGCAGCGGCCTACCCACTTAAATGGCTTAATAGCAGTTGAAAGTCTACAAATTTTTGCCGCATTTGAACTGACTGTAATTTTTTTTAAAGCCGAGACTTTAGGTTATGCACTTAACAACAGGGGGTCCTGTTGTTAAGTGCATAAGCACGTGGTCAAAGATAAAGTGCATGCTGCAAGACACTAAGTAGGTATGTCCCTATATAGACCTTGATAGTCTAAGTTGATCGATCAATCAACCCAAAATCAAAATAATTAATTAATTGCTGATAATTCGTAATCAATGTGCAATCACGAATGCAACCGTGTATTTATTACGAATCATAATTTACAATCATTCGTATCGATAAAATGACTCCTTTGTGTTACTAAGACAGAAAAAATAAACAAAAAATGTACTGACGAAATTAAAATGCCTTTGATTGCTCGAATTTCAGGCACAATATAACATCAACCAAATGTTACTTTAAATCTACAAATGATTACTTAGTGCTAGATTTGCAACAGTTTGCATCAGTTTTGTCTTCGATGTTGTTCTTTTTCCCTTTTGGTTACGATTTTGGCACAGTTGCTTGGCTGTTAATTTTGTAACGAGCCCATCTGCGATTTTATGATAGTTTTTTTTACTATAAAGTTGATTTGATGGTTGAACATGTTATGTAAAGTAATGCAACTAGTTATTATTTTCAACTTAGCGGATAAAACTTGCTTACCTGATATTATGTGATGATCTACTTAGGCAATCGTGATTCGCGTGTGACCGTATTGCCTAAAACCGGACACATCCAGACTCCGGGTTGCTACTGAGAAATTCCTATTGTTTTCCATTCGTTTCTTACCCAATAACCTTATTTTTAAAGGTATTAAATTATTAACTACTATATTTATATCTACTGCAGCTGTGATAACCGATATGCTTTTATTATTACTTCTAATTGATTTTGACACTATCAGATTACAATTTTACTATCAAATTAATTGGCAGTCATTATTTGCCAACAAAAATGATTGCTTATATTATATTAATGCAATAAAAATGAGTACATTAATGTAATTTATGCAATACTTTTTGTCAAAATGTGTGTAAATCGAAATAAATTGTAATATCGAGACACTCTATTGTCTCTTTCAGTGTCCCGGAAAGTGTTAAAGTGAATGAAGGCAGATTGGGGCGGGCCGCGCCGCAACGCCCGCAACGCAACGCATTGCACAAATCCTCGTTTTTGTACATTTCGTATGAACCAACGGAGAGACGCAACGCACTTTTTTGTAAAGGCTCCCGCAGACAGGCGTGACCCGACGACTCGACGCGACACCGGTAAAATAATTTCCGTAAAGTTTTCATAGAAATTGTTCCACCAGAGTCATGTTACGCCTGTCTAAAAGACTCTGAGCTTTAAAAAAATGCGTTGCGCTACAACCCGACATCAAAATTTCGTTGTAATCTGAATGCGCATGTGATCTAATTAGGTATACAGCGTATCATGTGAAAAATTATTATAGGTTCATTTGTCACTGTGAATTAAGGGCTTATTTGTGATTCACCCGAATTTACTCGCAACTTTTTCACTTTAGGCCAACATTTTCATAACTTTCATCACAGTTACGAAGCTGTTTATTTTATACATAAAAGTACTACTCATGAAGATTCAGTTGCACAAAAAAAACTCGTAAATGTCTTCTATTTTTTGGTCAGGCCGAAAATTCTCAAAAATTTAGAAAAAAAACAACTCGGAAACTATTAAAAGTCGCGGAACTTACATGGGGGTGATTCGGATAGCCCACGATACGAGGGAACTAAATTTTATTTTTGGACGACAATGTTCCGGCCACCCTGTATAGACAGAAAGAATACACCCAAATATCGGTCATTTTAATTAAGGAAGATTATTTTCTTTTTATAGATTAGACAATAATCCCAAACATTTGTATCAATTAACTAAAGTAAAATACAAAGTGACGAATTCATCCACGTAATCAACAATGCAGTAACTTTAGATAAAAATCACTAAAACATTTCCAATGTTGCAAATAATTGCAAATTTTTCGCGGTCGTATTTTGTAACCTCTTACCTCTGTAACGTTACGTAACGCGTCGCGTTTCAGTAACGTTTTGGTAAGTCAGTGCTAACGCGGACTTACCAGTCGCAAGTGATAATTAAGGGCGTGTTCTATGGTTAGTAAACAAATATTAACATGTGTATTGAAAAAGTTTGAGCGTGATGAAATTGTGTTAAGTGCGTGTGAGTACTTATATGTATATTTATTTTATCTACAATATTCAAGGTTGCAGTTTTCGTGAATTTGTTCATAATATTCTTCATTTGTGTTATTTAAAGCAAAAAACCACCCATTTTTATTATTCTAAGGAATCGAAATTATACGATGGTTTTTCCTAGATAAAACAGGACTGCCTCATTTATGTAGTGGTCGCTAGCACTACTGCTGAGCCTGAGGTCTTGGGCTCGATTCCCAGATCGGACAAAGTGTTACTGAGTTTTTCTATCTAGAACTTATCTGTGGCAGTTCAGAGTCTGGCTTTGTGCCCGGTTGATGGCAATAGGCTCGCCTCCTATTACATGGGACCCAAACATAACTGGTGAAATGAGGGTATACTACAGGTACACCTCTGCCTGACCCTTCGGGCAACAAGACGTGATGTTATGATAAGTAAATGTGTACTGAAAATTATAGTACCTTGTTCAAACAAATCATCATCACCATCATCTACAGCCCAGTTTCACCCACTCCTCTGTACTGGCCTCTCTTTTCTTGTGCCTTTCCCCACACTCTTGTGCCAGCCTCGTGCAGGTTCTACCCATTCAAACAGACTTACTAATAGTTATTATACATTATCATCTGTCTACTGCCGTTATCCCAATTTATTTGTGGTCGGCGCAACATGTCTTTTTCTTCCATACTCTATTAGTCGTCATCTCGGTAGTCACCCCCTTTCTAGCCATATCATCTTTCACACAGTCCATACATCATTTCTTTGGTCTTCCCCTATTCTTATAGCCATCGACATTTATACTGAAAACTTTCCTCATGACATTTTCCGCAGTCCAACGCATCAATGCCCATGCCAACCGATTTCCGCACAGCTTTTCAGTCACCGGTGCCACTTTCAGACTTCCTACTCATTTCTTATTCTATCCATACGTGTAACACCACACATCCCTCTTAGCATTCTCATCTCAGCTGCATGCACTTGCCTTTCATTCATCCCTTTTGTAGCTCAACATTCTGACCCATACAAGACAGCAGGTATAACCATTGTTTTATATATCTTTTCCCCCGTTAGTTTACTCTCTAATTATACATATTATTTACTAACTAAAACACTTATGCTTTTAATACCCGTCATAAGTAGTTCAATTTCAATGAAATCCCATCACACCACAACATTCCATAAACATTAGGGTCACTAAACCCCATGAAGGTAAACTCCTTAAATGTTATTAACCTTATGGCAATGAAAATAGATACGTTTATCGATAAATTTCCCAAAAATAGCATACAGCTATTTCTATAACGGCTTTTTTGGCGCGTCCTTGTCCTATTCGGTAATCAAAAGTTGAAATTAAATGATGTTGTAATCGTTTTCGTAAACCATCAATCATAGTTTATTTTTAATCTGTCTGGGCTATTTTGGTTTTCGAACGGCACCGGTTTTGGTTCAATAGCCCAGACGGCACGTAGTATTAAGAAATAATATGTAGATTAGAATTTAACTGTTTAAGATTAACGATATGTCATAAACAGTTTATCGGATTTTTTTGTTGAGTAAACCTTTTTCACTACTGTTTTTAACAAATTCAAGTAAGCATTTTTTTCATTAAAATCAACTTTTATGCCACTATTATAAATGGGAAGTAGTAGGGGAAACAATATCCCATAAGAATGAAAATAATTTAGTACCTAGGTTTAACGCAACTTGAGCAATAAGCTCCGCTAACTGAAGAATTTTGTCAACATGCCTGAGTTGATACTTACACTTGCACGAGAAACGGTGAAGGAAAACATTGTGAGGTAACTATGTCACAAATAAAACCTATTTAATAGTCTAATATCCTCTTCGTATTCAACAGTACTTTTCTAAATTACGAGCTGATCTGACCAACGGGGAAAAAAAAACCCGTTGGAAAGACTAGTCTGACTGTAAATGTCCTGCATGTCCTAGAACCAAAAATTCAAAGACTTGTGACATCTACCAATCGGCACTGGTCCCACGTGGTAGATAACAGCCCACTCCCACTCGAAGCCTGTGTCCCACCGGTGGGAACATTTTACGTTTATTATGATTATGCAGGGAGCCGTAACTCCCAGCTTCTAATAAACCAAAAAAACAATGCATTTTTAACACAAACTTAAAATGCGATTTTATCTTTTACTGGCTAGTGTCATACGTACAAGGTCTAAAAAAACATAATTTAACTTCCAACGAATGTGGTAAATCATCACATATACTATAATGTAGCAAATGTCGGTAACCTTGTACGGAATAAAGAAACCAAGTTACTTTAGAAAGGACAATTGTCAATTTGAGTGCATTTGACGAGGTATGCGTCAGTCAATGAACTCCATTAGTCAAACAATACATTTTTCGAGATAATTTATTATTTTTAGTGTAGGTATTTTGGATGAATATTTCAGCGTTTTAATGTTGGTTTTTATTTTTAATTTGGCAAACAGTTATTTTGCAGTGTTTGATAAATTAGAATGTCTATGTCCAAAATTATGTTAGGTAATATTTCTGGACTGTATGTTCTAATCTGGGCGGTAATTGCAGCAAGACTATTGAACGAACAGTTTTGCAATCACTGCAACAAAATTTCTGTATGCAATTGGTGCAACATTAAATAAACAAATGCTTGCTTTAATAGTAAGGCGAACAACAAAGTGGTTTATTTTATTTTATTTAAGTAGAGAGTAAGCTTTGTCTATAGCGATTTAAGTCCACTGATTCATTATAAAAAAAAAAAAAAACAAATAAGTTTAAAACAAGAATTAATTTATTAACAAAATAATTAATTTTATTGTAAAAAAGCGTGGGGTGCTTGACATCAAATGATACAAAACGTTTATTGGTAGAATGCACTTTTTCTAAATGTATTGCAAGATGCTTAGATGCCAATTATCCGGCTCTCAAGGCATTTAGTACACCAATAAATGTTATGTTTCCTTGTTGGCGCATGTTTTGTTTAAGCTCAGTTCGAACCTGGTGAGAATATAAAGCCAAAGTTAGAAATTATTATATCGTCATCGGTCGTTGATACAAGAGCTAATTTTTTCAATTTTCAGTTAATCGGATGTTTTGAAGTTAGTGAAACTTGCGTTGAAAGATTCCATTAGACATGACATGACATGTCCTTAAACATGGGGTAATAATAGCGTGTTAAAAACAGTGCACTTCTACAGCATAGTGGAATACTATGTTTTGATTACCCCCATAACCAGCGTCCTAACCGAAAGCGATTGTCGCGCGAATAGGCGACTACACGTTCGTTAGCCTGAATATTGACATACACACGCGACTTGATTGACGGCTCTAGTATGCCTTATTAATATAAAACAACGCGACAATCGCTTTTGGTTAAGAAGCGACCATAGAGTACCTATAGTTTATGTTTTACACACACACACACACACACTCCCCTGTTAATTTGTTACATAGTAGTTTACACTTTTTTTTTCTTTTTTTTTGTCCTTTTTTATCTGCATTTTGTTTTATATTGTGTGCCTTTTAGTCTGTGTATTTTTTTTCTTTCTTTCTTTCTTTTATTTTATTACAATCCGTGGGTCCGATGGGATTTACCATCGGCAAAAATGACCAACTTCCATACAAACTTTCATCCCCTATTCAACCCCTTTAAGGGGTGAATTTTCAAAAATCATTCCTATCATCTTGGCGGAAAATTTCATGCTTTTGTACGAATCACTTTAGGCTGTGCTGCTTTAGAATAGAATAGAAAAGAATACTCTATAATATGACACCATAAATATTATAGATATTAGTGTAGAAGTTTTACAAGGGGTGACACAATGGGTGGTCTTATCGCTAAAAGCGATCTTTTCTAGACAATCTTTGGATGGATTTAAGGGAGAAAAGAGAGACAATACTGTAGGTAGGCTGTTGTGGTGTACTATTTAGACTGTGACGTTTGTAAGTACCTACATGATTATTTCGGTTATTACGTTCGAGAAAATAAAGCAAGTATTTTTTTTTTTTTTAATTTGCCAATTAGTTATTGCGCAGTGTTTGATTAATGAATTAGAATGAGCAAATCCAAAATTATGTGACCTCATATTTCTGAAATTTATTATCAAATCTGGGCGATGATTGCAACGATAATATCGGACCACCAGTTTTGCAATAACTGCACCAACATAATATGTGTCAATTGGGGCAACTTTAAAAAAAAAATGGACTTGTCTAACAACGAAGTCGAACTCTCACTAATTTTTGATTACCTCATAGAGTATCGTTACTCTAGGTAGGTAATCAAAAATTAGTGAGAGTTATATATTTTGTTGTTACTCGCTAGTTACAATAAAACATGTACGATAAACCAAGCTAGTTGCAAAACCGTGCGAACTGGGGTCGTACGGTTTTACGACTTGACAAAACATCGTCATTTCTTTATTATATTTAATTTAATTATACATACAAATCAAATCAAATTTAGAAGAAAAACGCGGTTACACAAAAAGCGACTTTAATATATAATTATAGAAGGTACTTGGAGGAGATCGTGGCTAAGTAATAACAGCCGCACGGGTCAATCCATTACGTTAATCTACGCTTGCCGGGGGTGGTCCGTGGATGGGACTTTATATACCGAGACTCTTCCCTGCCTCGGAAAGCACGTTTAGAGGTTGGCCCTGGCTGTCGTTCATGGATCTTTGACAGTCGTTACGGGTTGTCAGTAAGGAGTATCGTATTACCCAATTACTGGGATGTGGAGGTCAGATAGGCAGTCACTCCACGTAAAATACTGGTATTCAGCTGCATCCGCTTAGACTGAAAGTCGACCCCAACATAGTTGGAAAAAGGCTAGGCAGATTTATGGTACACAAAAAGCAATATTTGTATATATACATATATTTGTAATCACGTTCGGCGAAAACAGCTTTAACGATTTCGATGAAAGTTGCAATATAGGGGTTAATGGGGGCGAAAAATCGATCTAGCTAGGTAACATTTCTGGGAAAACTGGTATTCTCTATTTTCACCCGAGCAGAGTTTAGTCGACCAGGGACTAAATGAATAACCGCTAGCTAATTCATGCCGTACCTCATAGCCCGGACTACAGTATGCGTGGGATACCAAAAGGCAATTATCTTCATCGTTTAAATTCCGTAGTAGTTTGTATACCAACTACAGATGAATAAGGACTGCGATATCGAAGGTGTGGCTAGACACTGGCTGAAATTGCATCACAACAAAATCTACATAAATAGCTATGGCATGTATGTGAATTACCACATTATTATTTCTGTATTGATAGCTGTTAGCCACCCAAAGACAATAAAATGACCTAAAATTAATAAGTAAGTAAATAAATAACTGAAAATAATTGAAGTTGTTTATTCTTCCAGACATAATCTTGGTCAGGCTATATGAGGACCATGTAGATTAGCGTCTGAAATAGCCTTTTGAGGAAAGGACCACATAGATTTGAGTGGACCTGTTCTGTCAGTGCAAGCATTTGTCAGTAATGGTGGAGCTCAACTCAGAAACTTAAGGAGCTCAACGACTAGACGAACATTACCACAAAAAGGACATTTGAGTAGGCTCCATAAAATACTGAAAGTATAAGAAAAAAATATCAAATCATTAAAAAAAAACTTTATAAAGTAAACTGTCTTGAAGACCACAAAATATTGTCGATGAATTGCAATTATGTTACGGAGATTATACAATATATGAACCCAAATAATTATCACCTACTGAAATAAAAAAATGAACATAAATAAGTTTAAAAAAAATCTAGCGGTCTGTGTTTGCTTCGCTAAAATTGTAAACAGACATGTGAATCCCACGTGAGAAAAAAATCACAATTTTCAAAGAAGTTGAAGACCCCCCTTCCTACGAGGGATTCGCCTTTGAGTAAGGGCTTGTACACAAAACTGCGTTACGACGTCGCATCACAAAAATCGGCGAGAAGCTTCGGGCCTTTACCTAAGAAACGGCTATGTCGCTGATTTTTGCACAGTTTTATGTAGAAGCCCTAAGTCCAACTTTAACTACATTACCAGTAAGGATATTGTTTCGATTTAGGTAAAAAAGTAAAGCCAGTTCTTTTGGAAAATTAATAAAAAAACAAGGAGACAAAGCTTCTGGCACAGATCTAAAACAAGATTTTTCGCGATTTGGTTTGACTAACATTACGCACGCGTTTGTTTATAAAGACGAATCTACACGCACACACGTCCTGTATAATTTTATTTAAAAAAATCAAGTGTGTCTGCAATACATGCACAAATTTGAAACTAGGCAACCTAACATAAACGACTTTCAACAAAATATCTTTCATAAACTCACTACCTACATAGTCCACATAGTTTTACTACAAGTCTAGTCTGCTAAGAACTGGTCGAAACTAACAGATATCCGGTTTAATGTCCGACCGCGTGTCGCAAGGTGCGTTGCAAGCCTTAGCAGACACTAAACTTGTCAGTTAGCTAATATTGAAGGTTATCCTCACAAAGTTTGAGTTTATTTTGTTTTGTGATAACTGTGTTAAAGTGGAATCATTATAATGACATTACTTTTTTGGATATTTGATGCTTTGATCCTCCAATCTTAAGTCTTCTAGTGTACACCGGAAGTCAATATTAGGTTAAAACCCGGAAAATTGCGAATCGGACTCACACAAAAAGGATCCCCCCAGCACCACCATACAATATTTAGCAAAAAAACCCCCCAAAAAAGACATGTCTTGTAACAAATTTTAAAAATAAAATTAAGTTAAAAATTAAAGGGATTAAATTATATTTAATTCAATTTAATGATTGTTTTGTTTTTTATTGATTGGATTATATTTTTAACTTCGTTTTATTTTTATTATTTGTTTTTAAAGTGCCAATAGAAATACACAATCTGCCAAAATTTCAACTGCATACCTTTACGGGAGATAGGTACAGCCCGCTGACAGACAGAAGGACAGCGGTGGATTAGTAATAGGGTTCCGTTTGGCACCCTACGGGTACGGAACTCAAAAATCAAAGGCTAAAGAAGTTCTGCGTATAAACGCGACACCAAAGCAAATTTAAATACACTGACACTATGATATTTGGTGCAGCCATCTAACTAATTAAAATATATATGAAATACACTGACACTATGATATTCGGTGCAGCCATCTAACTACCTAATAATGATCGTTGGCGAGACCTACGGTAGAAATCTGTGTGGCACAGTTAGACTCAAAGAAAGAAAGAAAGAAAGACAGAAATAAGGAAAGAATAACGTTTATTTGGAGACAGTTCGTGAAACACAAATACAATAAATAAAATAAAAACTGGTCCGGTCTTCTTCTACGTTGGGCGCAAATTCGATCACAATTTCATTAGAATCGTCTTAACTAATGGTTCTAAAAGTTTGTCTTTATGAATCATCCAACATATGATAGTAACGTCATATATGACAGAGTCAAAAACACATGTATGTCGTGCAGAAACACGAGTGTGGTAAGGAACGTGAATCCACGCAAGACAGAATGGATTTTTAATTGTGTCTGTAATTACGGTATACGAAAGGTTAATAAGTCAATACATAGATACTTCGGCAATGAACCTCATCAGGTTTCTTTCATTGCATTTCATCAATCAGTCATGGATAAACAAATATATTCACGTTTAGTGTCCGTCATTAAAAATAGACGTTGTAAACCGAATTCGTTACGTCAAATCTGTTGGTTCTAAAATTTTCGAAATACAGCTGCAGTTGTTTCGTTTCCTAACAAAATCCTAGTTTTTTCAAACAACGTGGTGGTTTTGAATGTCAAATAATTATTTTTATTTATGGGACGGCATTGATTCGTACGGCTCCCGCAGACAGTCGTGTTGCGACGATGTGCCGCGACTCTGGTGGAACAATTTCTATGAAAATATCACGGATATTGTTCTCCCGGTGTTGCGTGGCGTCTGTCTGCGGGAGTCTTTAGCATGGTTTTGATCCTTTGACCTCATACTTATTCTTAGACTTACGGAGGACAACAGAGGCTACATGCATATAAACATAAACAGGAATAAATACAAGTGTGCGCCTCCTATTATAATAGATCACATCATTCGAGATCACCTATTATCTAGGTAGATATAACAAGTTATAATAAATCAAAACACAATACACGAAAATCATAGTCAGGAAAACCAAATGAAAAGCTAAACAGTGAGGGTACAAAATATCATCATTCTCTTGCCCTTATCCCAATCGGCGCATCATGTCTTTTTCTTCCATACTTCTCGATTAGTCGTCATCTCGGTATACACCCCCTTTCTAGCCATATCGTCTTTCACACAGTCCATCCATCGTTTCTTTGGTCTTCCCCTAGTCTTATAGCCATCGACATTCATACTAAAAACTTTCGACACGACACGACAAAAGATAAACAACCCCTAAAACAGTAAGGGTACAAAATAATCCAAATTAATTTTAAACAATATCAAATTTTTCTTATACGGAGTCAAAACTAAGAATTTAAAAAAATTACACATGTTATGACTTAGTATAATTTACTGGTCTTAGGAATATCGTGACCTAGCCGCGTGATCGATTCATGATCGGTGGATTCCAAAACATGCACGTGATTAAAGCGCGGTACACACTAGGAACGAAGCTTAGTCTATACTCAATATATTTATTAATTCCACATGTAAACCTTGGGTGGTAGGTTTTTACAAAATATGATCATTGTGGACCCTCTTGGGCACAGCAAATGGAGAGTAGAGGAAGAGGGCTTTTATTTGACTACTTCGTCTGAATCCTATCTACTAATATAAATGCGAAGGTGAGTTTGTTACGCTTTCATGCTGCGGAACGGATTTGGATGAAATGTGGCACATGGGTAGACCTTATTGTGGGCTAAGCCATGATCTTTTTATCACGGTAGTATGTTTCCGTGGGATAAAATCCGACCATAACGTGGGCGAAGCCGTGGGCAAAAGCTAGTAGTATATATTGTAATTATTTCATAAAACAAGCTGCTGAAAGTCGTTGTAGAAATACAAAAGGCTTTGAAAGCGATTGCCTCTAGTCTAAGCCCTCAAGCTTTTTGCTAATACCACACTCATTTACACTTGTGATTATAATTAAACACATCAAACCATGTCATCACATTTTCGCAAGAGAGACTAAACCTGACCCGCAATGTTTGGTCGTTCAGACCTTGGACGAAAGGGCGGGGTCAATGTTGAAAATTGCGTACTCTTCTAATAATAAATGAAAATTCGTGTGCTTATGATTTATTAGGCTTCTTTCGTGCTTGATATTTTGAAAGTTGAATGGGTACAATAAATAGGGTGCTTTGATGAAAAAGGAGCAATTTAACTGATATATTTGAATCATCTCGGCAATTGGGAACATGCACGTAATTCAAAACTTATCCATTATTTAAATATAAATTGTTTAGGAGTCAAAAAACAAATTTCGTTTTATTTTTTTATGCATGACTTGTTTACAATTTATTATTTTATGTTGCGTTTTTTGATGGAACGGAACGAAACCTCAAAACGCGTCGTCTTCGATAATGTCGGAAGTGACGAAAAAAAACTATGTGAGTAAAAATCTATTCTTTACAAAGTGCTTGAAATCTCACAAAGGTAAGTCAGTAAGTGCGATCTGCCTTTCCTTACCTTTTCTTACTGCGATCTAATGAAATGAGCATTCTTGTCTTGTAGGATAAAAAATACGGTCCATATTACCGCAAACTCTGTATTACCCTCTTTTCATTATCGGTATTGTCCACATGACAGTGAATGAATGGAGGCAGATGTTACAAGTTGACAGTTTGTTTACATTTAGTTAAGTACACACTTGAAAAAATGAATTACAGTTGTTTTAGGTAAGTATCAAGGTTGCGTGTGTGTGTAATGTATTTATGAATATGTTTTGTTTGTGTATTTGTGTTATCTATACTCTTCCTAACGGAAACGGAAATAAAAACAGCTGTGAAAAACAGTTTCATAATTATCAAATTATATGAAAGGGATGAAACTGTTTTTCATAACAGCCCTCAGCAGTTGTCGTAGTTTCTTTGATTTTATTCTTTCCCTTTTATGTCTCACCAGTAAGTATTAGCCTTAGCAATATTTTAAGTTTAGTTTAGCCAGGACACTACAAAATCGGCATTGTCAAGCAAGTTTACACTCTCGCAACGTATAGTGTAAACTTGAACAATGAACTTAACACTTTTTTGATTGGGTAATGTCCCACGACTTCATAATAAGCCATAAATTAACAATAGATTGTATTGTAGGTCTGATAGTAAAGTTGGTTTCTTTGATTTTATCTGAATTATGTCGTGTTATATTGCGCAATGTACTTAGTAATCTTAATTACTTAAACGTTACATTACATTCATAAGTGAACGCAAAATTCCCAGTGGGGGCAGAATTTTCTGCTCGGTTTGATTGGTGGTAGGGCTTGTTCTAACAACCACCATTTTATCTAAGTCGGTTGCCATAGCAAAATTGTTAACAGCATTGTTGTGTTTCGGCAGTTAGAGGTAAGATAGCCAGTTCCTCTGTGGTTGAGGATTACGGATGAAGCTCGCTTCCACTTTCGGCCTAATCATCACTTACCATCTTGTGACATCTGACAAAATCCCTGGAATTATTTGATATCAAGATGTGTCAGAAATACTTATATTGTAAAGCCGTGGATGGATTTCGTCTATGGAGTGTTAGAAAAAGAACAAGTTGGGGGAAAATATGCGTCACATCCACGCAAAACGGCCATTGCTCAGCATAATGCTGCGACCCTATGCGAGACAGTGCCCAAGCGCCGGTTTTCAGCAACAGCCGGCGTTGACGTTATGACGTCGGCCGGTGCAGCATACAATGAGATATAAATAAGATATATAAATACACAATCATTAATTCTAAATGTTTATGTAATGTTGTTTTTGTCTGCCTGGGTTCGAACCTACTACTTACAACTCGTAAGTCGCGGCTAATTACGACTGGGCCACCACTACTCTCACTGGTGTATAGTCCCTATAACCAGCATCTGAACTAAACTCCATTAACTGCTTAAGGTGTATTTTTCTGCTGTAATGCCGTTATACGCATTTTTCTTTCTTTAACTATCAATAAAATAACGTAATGCAAAACAATCTGTGAATACCTTTTCTTACTATTATGATGGTCTACTGTTAAACGATGACCTTTACAATAAACGATCAATGGGAAAATCGCCATAAATAAACATCACGCACGGAAAACGTTTGGTGATGTCAGGACTATAGGTATACCTACTGGCCTAACACTGACATCATGACGAATAAAACTTTACCAATATGATAATTCATGTCCCACGGATGTTAATACCTTCAAGACAAGTATCACATTCTTTGTCACATCATCATGATGAAAACAAAAGAAAAACCATTCAATATTCGACAAAAATTCATGACACATGTCTTGTCATCATGCGTGCTGAACTCTGTCACCGTGACGAAACGGACGGACGGACACAGCACAGAATAATGTTGGCGTGTACAAACAACCTTGACCTAGTAGCATCAGATGAGTATGCTGCATGCAATTATTAAATGTGATTACTGTATAGTGGACTTCTAAGGTAGGCTGTGGTTTATGTTCTTGGAAGTGTGGTGAAAGATATCTAATGGCTGTGGAACTTAAACAAGTAATTAATATTTTTCCTAATACGACAGGCTAGTTTAACAAGGGTGTGTCATGACTTCTTTGGTTGTATTTATTCGTGATAACGTGTAAATCAATTCCAACTAAGGTATAAAACAACAACCAGTAATTCAATTTTCTTGACAGATCTTTTGGCGCGGAAAATCATCAGAACAAACGCCGCCATTTTGTTTGAACAATGGAGAAAGCAACTGTCAAATTGGCGCTGTTGTAGCTAGTTCCCAACATAAGCTAATAACTAATACAAGGCGTGAGGTGGTTTTATTTTTGCGAAAATGACTCATTGTTGTTCCTAAATAGGTACCTACTCCAAAATTGGAGTCCACCATTTTCCGAAAGAAGATTTTGGTTAAAAGCGAGGTGAAGTTATTTCGGATACATTTTGAAGAAAGAATGAACATAAAATGGAAAGAATGAACGAAATGTCAAATTTAGTGCAGGCATTTGACCAAGCTGTAGTGGCGCTATCTACAATTAATGAACTTTAGGCGACATTCCCCATTTCAAAAATTTCACAAATGTTTACCAACCGCCCCCTGTCGATGTCATTCAATCGTCAAAAAATCCTTTACTACAAGGATTTTTAAGGGTATGTAGGTATGTTGGATGCTAGATTTGAATGACACAATGACACATGACACATGAACATGAATGTTTCAGACCATCCATCCATTCGGAGTCAGAGTTTAGTCTATCGTGTTTGCACTCAACGGCAATCCAATTGATTACAAATATTTGTGCCTCCTTTGCAATAAGTGAGTCATTTTAAGCTATCCAGTTTCAAGTAGTATCTAATAGTAATATTGCAATACCTGTAGTGCATTGGTGGAGGTTGCAAGCCACTAACAGCGCAAAAACGACCAGTTTTCCTCGCTTACTTATGCAACTCGCGTGAGATGTAGCTGATTCTTATTTTTTCTAGCATTTTCATTGGTAACTTTGATATACAATAAAAAACAAGATGGCAGCGTTAGTACCGATATTGCCGACGCGCCAAAAGATTAGTAAACAGCTATAGCCATATCTTCTGTCTTGGTGGAAATGGCAGCAGAACAGAACTAAAGAAAGGTTTCAAGCGACTTCAGATTTTTTTTTTCTATACTCATTCATAAACTCATTTATGTTTTCTCTCTGGGAAAAATATTATTTCCCCGTAATAAGAAATAGCCTATCGCATTTCATGCAAAACATAAAACGCCGAATTTTGAAGGTTGTCTGAAAGACGTAAACAAGTTTTAGGTTCCCCACATTCTTCGTAGGCGTGAGAATGACCTGTTACAATCTATAACCAAACTTAATACTTACTAGTTCTAAAAATATTCGACCTTGCTTTTCAAAATAGAACCATAGCTAATATCGTTGTGTAATGCAATCGCCTAAAATAGTATCTTCTCTCTTGAATGTATTTTATGACCTTTGCATTCTTTAGACGTGTATTTTTTTTTTGTTATCTGGGTTCATGCTATGCAGTGTAAGAGATATCATGGTTTCAGTGTGTTTGAGAAATGTAGGCATACAGAATGAATTTATAACCATCCCTTTTTTGCAACGGGACAATAATGATTTTGACCCTTCTTATACAGGGTGTGTCAGAAAAATGGTAGCCTTTAACGGTACAGACCATCAAACTGAACAACTTTCTCCATGGGACTAAGTTCGAAATCGAGAAAAAAATATCAACTCTCCGGTAGAAAACTCCAATACGTACTTCGTAAAGGAACCTGGTCGAGTAGCGACCAGGTGCCTAAGTCTACTAATTTATAAACGTTACAATGGTCTCTCAATGGGGAGTTTTTAAGACTTTTTGTATGGCAAATCTGTCAAAAACTGACCATTGTGAGACCATTGTAACGTTTATAAATTAGTAGACTTAGGCCCCTGGTTCCCTTGTTTTAGATAAAAAGTCAACACCATGATGTCCTACGTGTGTACATGCTATATAATTATATAAGGATAATGTAATGATTATTATAACTTTATTTATATGTATTCATTATTATTTTCATATTAATCTCATAGCAACCTTGAATTGGGACTAACCCATTAAATAATAATTGTAAGGTTTTTTCTTGAAATCACTTTTTACGTCAATATCTACAAAAGGTCTGTTAATTATGACCTATACACGGAAGTCTTTTGATTGTTTTTTGTGGTTGAGTTTTAGATATTACTTCAATCTTGAGGATTTTGTATTATTAAAAGCTTTATGAACAAGTAAAAAAATACAGTACAAAGGCGGACTTAATGGATGAGGCGTGTTCTACCAGTCAACCTTAGGATGATGCAGAGATGAAACATGGTAGATGCAATATAATAGATAACACGAAAATAACTATAAAATACAAGAATAAATACATATTTATAATATATAAACATACATATAACAGCAGAGGAGGAAATGAATCCAGCAAATCAGCGCTGGGATGTTTCTGCCAACTATCTACGTATATGTTCACGTGCCTTCACTTGATTTACTTACCTACTGAAATAAAAAATATATATTATAAATATAAATATATTGTAGGCTTTGGATAACTTGACGGGCTCCAAATTGTAGCCGCACAGGCATCATTGTTAGACTCTGCAGACCCCACAAACTCAAACTCAAAGCAATTATTTCAAATAAACAATTAGAGACACTATTGAATTGTCAAAGGGCCTACCCCTTTAGGGGCAGTTAGAAAGATGAAGCTAGAGTCTGACCAACGAAAGCTGTCCACGAATTATTCAATCATAATAACAATAATATTTTACTTCAAAGTAAAAAAATCATCTAATTAATAAATATGAAATACTGATGCTATTGCATAATATTTATTGAATATTGTAAAGTATCAACTCCGTTTCAGGAGTGTATAGCCAGGGATAACAGCTCTTGATTCTTTAAAATTGCCGCCTTTTTTCTTGGACAGCTTTCGTTGGTCAGACTCTAGTTGCCCATTCTAAAGCGAAGTAGGTACCTATGGAGAAGAACGGGAAAGAAACTCCACGGACACTCTTTTTAATTAAAATATTGTTTAAATCATTTAAGTTAAAAGTATACATGTGAGAAAGATGCAGAACGATAAAAGCGTCCGTAATAAAAAGATATAAAAAAGCAACAATTCAAAAATGATAAAATACAATAAGCCGTAGCAGCTAAAGAATGGCCAGTCCCTACTGACGGCACCCGTTCACGAACCTGACGCATGGATTAGCACCATTCAGCTCAACAATTCTGAAGGAAGCTAAATGATCCAACACATGCGCCACCATCAGCGAGACATTAAAGTGAGCATGACATACTCTCAGCCGCCAGGCCACACTCAAGTCAATTAAAGACGTAACCAGTAAATGGTAGCTTTATAGTAGGTACATAGTCCTCACACATGTGCTATACAATTTGACTAGAACCATTCCGTGCGTTTTGCCTAAACTCCTATCTTAATGGCTCACCGGAATACTACCGGACCATTTCAAACGCCCCATTAATCATAGTTATGCAGACTAAAATATTCGCGGAAAGTATGTATGTAAAAAAGCCTATAAGAGCCTGTATATTATTCAGCAAAACTTTTGGTAGGTGAAGTAGGTCAAAAGATCGATGACCGACCGATTCTAATTTTGCGAGGGCATTTCATCATATAATTGCATTCATAAAAATGTATGTTAAAAATAACTTTGAAGCCTACTGGCTATAGGCTATTTATTTTCAAGGATAAAACCTTTTCAAATTATTTAAAAGCGGGTTTAAAAATAAAATTTTAAAAATAGATATTATAATTTGAGGCTCGAATATTTAAATTTTAAAGATATGCATCTTTCATTGCATTATTTACGTTGTAGAGCACATTTTTTTCGAACTATTGAAGCAATGGATTAGATTTTTTTTTTTAAACAATTCAGCTTGTGATTTATCGTGTATTACGCAATTTGGGTGCAGGTCGTCAGAAATGTAAAAAGTCTGACAACCAGTCTCCCAAAGGGGCATCGTATTACCCAGTAACTGGGTTGTGGAGGTATTGGGAGACTGGGCAGTCGCTCCATGTAAAATATTGGTATTCAGCTGCATCCGGTTAGACTGGAAGCCGACCCCAACATGTTGGGAAACGGTTAGGCAGATGAAGATGAAGTATTTGTAATTATTATAATATGTATTATTATGACTACTACTGGTGTTTGGTTTATGCATATGTGTCATAGGTTCATTTTAAAGTATTTGTCTCTGAAGTTCCTAGCCACGACCCGCGCGAAAAAAATAATTAAAAACTATTTTTTGTATGTTTTTTGTTACGCTTTCACGGCTAAACGACTGAACCGATGTTGATGAAATTTGGTATGGGGATACTTTGAACCCTTGTAAAGGATATAGGCTACTTTTTATTGTCATAACACGCGGGTGAAGTCTCGGGAAAAGCTAGTCTTTCATATTATAACCTTAACTCGAACCGTAACTAAAATCCATCTCGTAGCATTCTGAGAGCCGGCAACACGACATCGGAATCGAGCGTTTTGCAACCGTCCATAATGTCGCAACATTACCTTTCTAGATATATCCACCGGCTAACTGAATTGTGGCGATCGGGAGCGAGATCCGAATGACCGCCGCCCGTGACGATCGCTTCCGACCGTGTGAGTAGACTTTTATAATTTTATCCTTGGAACAATTTCTAATTTTCTTTTTTTTTTCTTTTCTTTGTCTTTTCTAATTTTCGGTTTTGTAAAAAGGTTGCTATGTGAACTTCGAGCGAAGTGTTTTTTTTTATTGCGTGGATATGTGTTGTAAAAGTAAAGTGAATAGGCAGAGGTGGGCGAATTTATGGTCCTAGCAGGCGTGATAAACTAATCGTTGAATTATCATTGTGAAAAGAAGCTGGCGTCTGACATACCTTTTAACCACGTTTTTGCCCCGTTTCAAATTCAGAGGCTTGATATTCTGTGAAAAAATCTTCTACATAAGTAGGTATACTACCATAAAATCGAATAAAACTACTATCAATCCTATTTTTAGAGACATCAAATTATTTTTACTTAGAAATATCTTACCACACTATTCCATTGATGAAATGTTGGAACGTCAACTTACATTTCAAATACCTTGTAACATCTCATTTATTGAACTTCTTTTTTTATGATAGTGCGTATTTTTTATGGCTATGTTACTGCTGACCTACAGAACCAAGGAAGGTGTTAAAATAGTCACTTCTATGAATAAATTAATGAGCAATAGATAGGTACGCAACATCTAAATTAATGTAACTTAATTACGCACATTATTACGCCTATTTAATTAGTAGGTATATTACTAATAGGCGTAATAAATGCTTTGTTTTTTTACTTTAACGGTCAATTATTTTGTTTAATTTACGGGTAAGACATGTGTTTTATTACCAGAAAAAATAACATTAAGTTAAAATAAGTGTAGACTAAACTAGTAAGAAAAAACTAGGTTGGTAAATGGATTAAAAGGCTCAACCGGGCGCGACGAAGCGCGACGATGCGACGCGATTCTGGTAGAAAATTTTCTATGAAGTTTACATAGAAATGGTTTTACTAGAGTCGCGTCGTGCTGGAGCCTTTAGTCATACCTATGACTACCCTAGCTTGTGCAAATGTTTTTACAACGATGCAGATTATCAGCAATTGACTATGGTCCCCATGCTTTTTTTTTCTTCTCTCAGTAATCGTTCTCTTTCAAAATTCACCAGAAGATCATCTTCCTGAAATACTTACAATAAATGATAAATGTATACAATGCATGTTTCAACGTACGTTAAACTCAACCTTAAAGAATTTAATCCAAATAAACCAATTACAGGCACTTTTAAATCGACAAGGGGTCGGTCAGTCAGAAAGATGAAGCTAGTTGTCCATTCCAAAGCGTAGAAGGTTCCTATGGAGAAGAACGGGCAAGAAACTCCACGTTACATTCCATATTTCAATGACTAATCAGTCTTAGCAGAAAAGTAGGTAGCTCAAAAAAGATCGATTATAAATTTGCGTCGGCATTCTAATCAGTTGATTTCATCACACGTGATTTCATCATCTACTTACATTATTTTACCAACGATCTAGATTGCCAGCTTATGACTATACACAATGTGTTACAAAAACCCTGTCCGATCCGAATAGGACACATAGCTACTGCAATAACATTACCAAAATAAATTAAAAAAACTTATTATTGTTGAAAATATAAAAGTTATGGCTATTTAAAATTCACGTTTTTAGTACCAAAATTATCCCAATGCCATTAAAAATTGGTAAATTTTCAACAGAGGTTATAAGTTGTAGACACAGTTGTAGTAACTTATAGACGCTAAAAGACGCGACGGCCGCCCGCGCCCCATGTATTAAGCACGGTTAAATTCCCTATTTAAAAAAAATGCGGTGATATTTTATTTATCCTGAAAATTACCACATCAATAGGCTCTCAGTATGATTATTCTTAAGAACCCCTCATGGATCTGATAGGGTTTTTCTTACACATTCTATATGGTTTTCTAGTTGGAAGTGATTATTTTCAAAGATTTAATTTATTGTAAGATTTGATTAAATTATTAAATATTAATTTATAATTTAATTAAATATATTATTATTATTTATAATTTAATTAAATATATTATTATTATATATAAATCTATTACGTCTAATGTCACCAGTTCATTTTATTGTTAACACCAATTAATGTTTACTTATCCTGAAACAACCCAATGATAAAAGTTCTCAGTCACATCATTCGTTCGTCTTTGTTTGATTTGTTCAAAAACATTTTATGACTTCCTACAATTTTATTTTTGTAGGTTTTCAAACTAACTTCAATGTCTCATGTAATTGGTAGTTCCAAAGGTATAATTTATAATGAAGATGCTTCGACGGTTTTCAACTCCCAAAGGACCAGACACAAAAAAATGTTAAAACACAATTAATGTTATTGTTATTTATGCGTAAAAACCTTTGCGGAGTTATGAGTAAATGGAGTGCTATTCCTGATTATTTTGTAACATCCGTCAACGAAGTGAATTCTTAAACATTGTCTCAATTCAGCGTTTTTAAGACATATAATATTCTTACTCGTTGTTCAAAAAATAAAGGATGTTCTGGAAAATATAGGGTAACACCGAAACCAATACCAATTACCCGTACAGGGTATAAAAGACCCATCTGTACATAAAACGAAATAACATTGAGGAAAAACTATTGCTGGAAAACAACTTTTATTTTTGATGTGGAAAATCGTTGTTTACCGCAGCGCGCAATGTAAAGGGTCCACTTTTTTTGTATGGTGGGAAATCATCAAATAACTTCTCCCGCTCTGGGCGATGATTCAGACTCTTACTGACTAAAACCCACCCGTGTTCCTTCAGTTGCCTGTGTTGCCAGGGGCCACTGTATCCCTTTCGGACTTTCTCGCAACCCCGGCAGGCATCAGCCCTAGCGGCCCGCCATTGGTGCTCATCTCATTGAGGCGCGCGTGGAACACAACGCACCGTCGACCCGGGCCTGGTTCTTATCGGGGGCGAGCTACCCATTGCTCACCGCCTGCAAGCCCGCACCTACGGTGATGTAAAGGGTCCCCGAAATGATCAATTGCAATTGTCAATTTTTACGTGATTGATAGATACACATTGATGCGCAAATTGATCGTCTACCAAATGAAATTGACCTTTAACGCAAGCAAAACATTGTGCTTAAGAACTATGCAACGATAGAAGAGTTGTGGTGGTATTAAAAATAAAGTTAAGTCTTTTTATACTCGTTATTTAGGATCTACTATACTTCGAAACTTAAAAAAACAGAACTTTAGCAGCAATATAGGAAGCAGTTATGTAGGTACATTCACGGTCATATTTTTTCTGTGTCCATACCAGTAGCGCATAATTGACCACTCCAATTACTAAATACTCTGTGCACTCGTCTAATCACACGTGCAAATCTCGTCCATTCATGTATAATACGTATTTTCGTGATTACGTTTATCTCTATATGAAATCTGAGTGTCCTTCCGTCCGAGGTTGACTGATGTACTTGCGAAATATGTGGTTAATCATACCAAATGCTTTTGTCGGCACACGAATTATAATGTAAGTACACAAACTGTAAGATAAAGAAGTAAATACTAAAGAATTATAATTCTCAAATAACCCAAGGTAAACTTATTTTAGGAGTTGTTTTACTATTCTTCAAGCTAATAAATACGTCGAAGCTCCTTTTACTATTGCTTGCATGGGGTGGCCTGTTGGTATTGGCCGCGACTTACGAGTTGTACGGCGTAGGTTAAAACGTAGACAGATGCTTTACTTTGTGTTAATTATTTCATCACCACTGCTCTCAAAACGATGGAGGAAAACATCTAAGGAAACCGGCATGTCCTAGAACCAAAAATTCGAAGATATTTATGTGACATCTACCAACCCGCTTGGTGGATTACGGCTCACTGCCTCTCACCAAGAGGAGACTTGTGTCCTAGCAGTGGGCCACATGATAGGCTGATGATTATGCTAATAATTATTATTTTAAACGATTTTTTATTTTTACATTCGTTTCTTATACGCTTATTCCACTTGTCAAAATTGAGCTGTCTCAATGGCTAAGTTACTGAATTGAGACAAGTGTAATCGCATTCAGCAAGTAAGCTTTTTAAAAATTATTATTAATCTATTTAGAAAGAAAAAGTCCTAAATGTCGCGATACGTCCGTCTATGTCGCAGTTTAATCTACTGACTGTTTGTTTTATATTTTTTGTAGGGAAAACAAACAGTAGTATACTAAAAATATACAAAATTTCTTAAACATATGACTACAACAAATATACTACCCACTACATTTTCCACAGATTACTACTTACACTAAGATGTATGTAGAAACATTAAAAGCTACTGTTGATCCTTCAAAAAACTTCAAAGTAGTTTTAAAGGTATATCTGCTTGCAAAAAATATATCAATTGCACAAAATTGCTTATTGTATGTGTCGACTAAACGGCATAGCGGTGAGCGCACTGGACCAGCATTACATTTTCATGTGCTAGTAGCGAATAGTTGCCTGGTGAGCACCTCCGCACCTCCACTCACCGATTCAGTCTATTTGAATGTAAAGAGCTTTTTAAATATCCCCTATTTTCCATTTATGTGGGGAAATCTTAGTAGATATCCTCCATCAGGGGAGAATGGAGGGTTATGCCTTCTAGCGACTAAAACCCACGGTTCCTTCCAATTCTATGACGGCCTGGGATATACTAAAAAAACAACTTAGTTTAGTAGTTATTTAGTTTTAGTTTCGCCTAAATCCAATAATCTAAAACTGATGAAATTATTTTACTACATTCTAATAGGTTTTCTACTCATGCTATGTAAAGGAACGGTTTACCAGTATACGTAACCAGTTAAAAGGTCAAGTCTTAGAACCTCTGCCCCTAAAACCGGTATTTTAATCTATCTGTTTATCGCTCTTCAATCTAACAACGGTTTTGCGCAGTGCATCTTAAGCGGCGGAGATTTAATAGCCACTTATATGAATAAGTTTTCTCAAAGGATAGCTGAAATGAAACTCTACTATGGTCTACTACTCTTTTATGGTGTACATAATAAATATTATCTATTCTATTCTATTCTATTTATCGTAGGCAATAGTTTACCGTTTTTCTAATTTACTATTTCCTTTAAAGATTTGATCAAAATGGGACGAATCACGCGCGGGACGCGACTTCGCGAGTCGGTTGTTTTAATGATTAGGAAGTCACACGAATATTCGCGCCAGGCTGAACATAATGTCGACTTTTATAGTATGTGCATACATGCTACACAAGTTAGGGTGAAATACACCAATAAAAATGAACGCGATCAGCTCATCTTAAACGCATTCAAGAGCTGTCACTGTCAAATATTCCATAACAATGATGACACTGACAGCTCTTGAACGCGTTTTAGATGTGCTGATCGCGTTCAGTTTCATTGGTGAAATCAGTCCTTAGTTCAAACAATTGACGCGAGCGAATGTAAGCCCGCATCCCGCGCAAGAGAGAAGAACAGAAGGACTTGTCAAACTGAAGCGACAGTTTGACAAGTCCTTTTGTTTTGATGTTAAATCTACCTTAATTAGTCAATTCTTTGTCTGGTTGATTAAACTAAACACCCTAAACATGGAAAAATCGTGTAATTAGAGTGCGCGCCAAGAAAGAAGGCCCGCGGGAAATTGTGGAACTTCATTTTTTTAATGCAATGTGATGCAATGACATGGACACTAGCGCCGCGTCAAATGGACTTCAGTGGTGGTTATATTCCGGTTCAGTCAATGCCCTGTTTGGAGGTCGTGAAGTCAATAAAAAGTATCACAAAAAAGTGTACCGTAGAATAAATATAAAAAAATACAGTTTAAAACTAGAGTCTGGCAAACGAAAGTAGGCACTCGAATTATTTGCAAACTTTTTATATGGCAATGCTGAACTTACGTCAAACTCAATCTGCCAAAACAAGATGGTATGTTGTTGTTGATTTGTTGTGATCTTGTTTATAGCATTTACTAACTCAAGAATGAATAAAACTATTAAGAATGGAGTGCGGGAGATGTTGTTTGGCATGATTTCTAAATTTAATGAAAAACAACAGGAGAAAGACGCCGAATTCAAACAGAAACAAGATTGTTTACGTGTGTTGTTAGATTTCTTAGGTTAGTATGATTTGGACAGGTAGCATGCCTTAACATCTCGAAAATTCAGTTAACTTCATTAGTACTTGAATTTATACCAATATAATTAAAACAAATAATTCTAAAGCATCAAATTAGGTTATTACTGGCATGTCATACTAATTTTGGGGTTGCCATTCTGATATTTTTTAAATTTGCCGCGCTTTTTCAGGGTCTACTTTCGTTTGCCAGACTCTAGAACTGCATTTAATATTTTAATTTTAACAGTTACTGCCTCTGACATGTATGTTACTTGGCTATGGACAAGCACCACGATCATCTCTTAACATCATTTTGCGCATAATACATGGTGTAAAAAGATCCATCACATAGCAGTTCTCTACGCATACTGCATCAAAGTATGCAACCATGTGCAAAGGTAAAAAAAATGGAATTTTGACCTTCAATATCCCTTTAACCAGAAGGTTAATGGTCCAATATGAAAAAAACCCGGGAATTTTATAAATTGGAAGATCACTCGTGTAAAGCCTAATGCTTGATTGTCTATCATATTGAACGGAATGACCATTTTGAACTAATGTCAGATTGATCATGTAAGGTCTACAAAAACTCATTAACATCATAATATTCATCCACATCGCTATTAACGGATTTCGTGCCTAAAAGATTATCTATTATTATTATTTAGTTTATTTATTTTTCATACTTATTTAATACATTTTTAAATATATTTCTTAAAAAAATATATTTAAAAAAAACTTTTAAAAATATAAAATATAGTGTTCCGCCGGTGTCGGGAGCAGGGTTATTATTATTACTATGTTTGTTTACCAGATTTTTTGCCCAAAAATTGTTGTGAATAGTCTCTCAATCATTTGACGATATCTCAATAAAGAAGAGAAGTATTCAGTTAACTTCTTTCTTTCAGGAGCCTACTCATAATAAATATAAATAAATAGCTTCAGCTTCTACAGTGTGCATTTCAAAAGTTTTCATTTTCCCCGTTATGCATCATTGTAGGTAGTCACAATGTACAACTAAGTTTACAGGTTGAGGTTAATCAAATTGTTCTTTGTTGTTCCGCCTAATAAAATAATAATTACTAGGAAAAAATACCGGTTTTATTTTAATAACTGTTTTCCATGGGAAAAATACGGAGAATCGTAACAAAGATAATAAATTACATGTAAGGAAATATACAGACTTTAAAATTTCAATTTCGGAACAACAATCGCTGAAAATGACCGCCTGAGTATTCGTAGCAAACCTGCTACGACGGACTACGAAAAAAACTGCGTAGCCGCGTAGTACCTAGTAAGGGTACCAGTCGTGTCGCCGCGACACGACTGGTTTTTATGTTTTTTATGAAACGACCTGTCGCTAGCTACGGAAGGTATTTCATAGAAATACATAAAAACCAGTCTACGGAATGGTACCTTAACTTTGTTAATGCTATTTTTCTTAGTACTATTATTAATTTATTTTAGGCTCTTCAACAACCTACACTGTTGGTAGTACTAGTAATACTATTATCAAATAAATAATAATTCTCTCTTCGAATAGGTCGTCACCTTTATTAGTTATCCTTTTAGGAATATCGGCTACAAAATTTAATAAAGTACGGAACTACCAAACATATTTCCGAGACCTAACAACACTTGTAAAACAACACAAAAGGTCACCACTTTTTTTCGTATCATTGCGTTGCGCATCCGTACCATCATTTTATATCATAACCAGTTTATTGTTAGACACTATAACCATTAATTTAAGACGCAATTTCCATCATTATTATATGACGAATTGTCAAGGGAATCCCATGGTCCGACGTCACCGTTGTTCTTCAGTATGGAATCTTACTGGCATGAAATGATTAAACCATAATTATGATTACATCGTAAAGTATGTAATCAATCGATGATTTGACAGCTTTTCTTTATGGAAAATCTGATGAATGTTAAGTGTGATTAAAGTTGAAACTATCGTGCTTTTCAAAACCGAAATTAGTGAAACAGAAAATTCACAAACCCTTTTACGGACCTTGGGTATTATGGATTTTTTTGCTGCGGCGGAATTAATATATTTTTTATTTTTAGTAAAGCTATTTTTTTATTATTAATACTTATAAAATGAACGTACATCTTCTGAGTTTAAGTATTTTAATTAAATACAATTATTAAAATTCACTTATTTATTCACTACCGGGTGAATCGTGAGAATAAAATATTTATTTTAGCAGTTTTAAGTACAGTTTTTTATGGTTTTCAGACGACTTCAAAAACAATGGATTACGTTTTTAAAAAGTAGGTACATATATACACAAAAACAAATTCGCATTTGTAGTTAATTTTGTAAAATACCCAGTCACTACCAAATAACAATACCAACATAAAAATTAAAACCACAATGTCAGTAAAAAGTTGAAATAAAAAGTAAAAGATCATCAGCTTAGATGAATGCCATTTCATTATATTGACGTCATGGCTCGTTCTTTGTTTTTTACGTTTTTACCGAGCAGAGTTCATTGGTCACTTAACGCTATATTTATGTTTTTATTTCAAATACGAATTGTATCACACAAGATAGACAAACCTAAAATTATTAATAATATCTATAAAAACAACATAATCTGCCTATGACAGTGAATACTGACCAGAGTGGCTCGAGTGGCGCATTAAAATAAAATAAAATAAAACTTATACAGAATAAGTTTTATTTTATTTTATTTTAATGCGAATTATTTCTAACGTAGTTTATAAGTGTTACTAACAACAATATGAATCATTTGTTTTCGAAATAAATAATAAATAAGTGTGCCACGTGGGTCAGTTGTTACCATACGATATATTTTTCATTCGTTATTCTTCTTCTAGAGTTGAGTTTGAATGTGGATGGGTATACCAAGGAAATACCAAGGAAACTTGATGGCAAAAAACTAGATGCAATTGCAGAAACTGTGTTTCTAGGAATTACTCTAGATTCTAAATTGCAATGGGGTGCCCACATTAGAGCTCTTTCAGGTAGATTAAGTTCTGCTGCATTTGCAGTAAGAAAAATAAGGCAGTTGACTGATGTAGCCACAGCTAGGTTAGTATACTTTGCTTATTTCCACAGTATTATGTCTTATGGCGTTCTGCTGTGGGGATCGGCAGCTGATGTAGACTCAATTTTTATATTACAAAAGAGAGCAATCCGCGCGATCTATAGAATGGGTCCTCGTGAGTCCCTTAGAAACAAATTCAAAGAAGTTGATGTACTAACTCTGCCTTCTCTTTATATCTTAGAAAGTATTTTGTATGTTCGCAAAAACTTAGGACTTTTCAAAATTAGAAGTGATTTCCATAATATAAATACACGTAGTAAACATGAAATTGTGATACCTAAATTTAGATTAACTAAAACTAGCAAGTCATTCCTTATAAACAGTATTCGCTTTTATAACAAGTTGCCAAAGTCGGTTACAGAACTTAACGATGGAAAGTTCAAAACCCACATAAAACGTGTCCTTATCAAAAAAGCATATTACAAGATTAAAGACTACGTTGATGACAAGGAAGTTTGGCAATAATTCCTTCTGCACATGTGGCCTCCCTGGTACCTCATTAACGGCATAATTATGTAAATGTCTATTAACTGCTCCCAAATTACGATATGTATTTTATTTTACTTTTTTATTTAGGTACTACTTGACATGTAGTTTCATTATTTGACATTATATGCCTACAATTCAAATTTCATTTTAAAGTAGGGTTCTCATTCGGATTGGTTAAAGTTGTAGTGACAACCATTTGGGTTAAATTGGTTTTTATTATTTTATTCGACCTTTATATAGATTCCTTTATATTTTGTGAATGTGAGAACGTTGTAGGCACAACAGACTGTCGATTTGCAGACTATTTTCTATTTTTTTAAGTATCTTGTTGACAGGCCTACGCTGTCCTCGCATACCTATTCAAACTGTACATTTTTTAAAGCATTGTAAAACCCATTTATTTTTAAAAGAGTAACCGTGGAGTTTCTTGCCGGCTCTTCTCCATAGGAAACGACCAATTGGAACCGTGCACCTAGATTCTGACGTTTCATAAGTGCCCATGTAGGTTTATGTGAAATAAAATATTTTGATTTTGATTTTTTGATTTTGAAATGATTGGTAGACTATTTGAAAGATAATATAGCTTAAAAAGTCACCCCGCCTACTGAGATGACGACTAATAGAGAAGTAGGAAAAACGAGGGATGGTGCGCTGGCCCGAAATAAATTGGGATAAGGTCAAAAGAATGATGATGTTAAAGTCAAAGTCAAAGTCAAATAATTTATTCCAAATAGGCACATAATAGGCACTTTTACACGTTGTGAATATAATTGATTCTAGTTCCCCCTCCAAAAGGTAGTATCGTATGGAGAAGAATGGGCAAGAAACTCAACCGTTACTCTTTTAAAAATGTTTTATAATATTTTGCATACAATTACAACATCAAGTACTTAGGTAAAAACAATTAAAATATTTTTCTCGCATTTAAGGGAACCATAGAATCATAGAGACAACATTTTTACCTACTAGTTTAATAATCACGTAAATAATAACTACCTTCTTTCCGTTAGCCACAAACTTTGAACATTGAACACGCAACTACACTATTAAAAACAAAAATATGTCAAGTTCACGTCAATTTGAGACACATTACATAATGAGAGTAATTTAATTTGACCTTATCTAAGAATAGTCATTACTAGCTGCTGCCGGCGGCTTCGCCCGCATGGACCCTAAATCTCTTTTTTTCTAAAATAAAAGTAGCCTTAATTACTCATTATAAAATCAGCTATCTGCCAGTCAAAGTCCCGTCAAAATCGGTCCAGCCCTTTCGGAGATTAATCGGCACAAACAAACAGAGAGACAGACAGACAAAAATCTAAAAAAAATAAAAAATATTATAAACTAACTTCAACCCGCGAAACTTCGAGTTTTTTTTTAAAGATTTTTAATTCATATTCTTTCAGGCACCTCTTTCGTCATGAGCTATACTAATATCAAAAAATATTTGGTCTAGGTCTTGAGGGAGAAGCGTGAAAATTGATTCGCTGTTACAATGTATATTAGATACCGTATATATACCTTCATATTATGCATTTAGTAAAAAGCTGTTTTTGACAAATGACATTGTTTATTCTGTAAATAGGATATCGGAATCACTTTTACACATCATATTAAAACAATATTAGAGCTAAGCTAGATGAGGTTGGCGTTTCCTATCTGACTACTGTGTGAAGAAAGCCGAAACAAAGTCAGAGGTCACAGTCACTTTTAAAGTGCAGACATAATCTTGGTCAGGCCATATAGATGAGAGAGAGGACCATGTAGATTAGTGTCTGAAATGCTCTTTTGAGGAAAGAACCACGCAGATTTGAGTGGACCCGTCCAGTCAGTGCAAGCAATTGTCAGTAATCGTGGAGCTCAACTCAGAACTCAAGATATTACAAACATATTATATGACATTACAAACAGACACTTCAATTTTATTTATTTGTATGAATGTATGTACCGATAGCAGATTCGAGATTTTATTTTTAGGCGTTGACCGTAACATGAACGCCATTTATTTTTGTGTTGTAAAAACAACATAGATGCTTGTGGTTTTCCATGGTCAGAAGGTACAAGGACTGCGGTTTTGACTCATTAAAATACTAGTTACTATACTGTTTAATGGGTATGCCTTCATTATGCAACATAAAAACAGTGTGATGAGCGAAGCGGAACTGAAACTCACCCGAAGAGGTGAACATTTCCTATTCGTTTCATTCATTTATAATTATTTATATATACTTTATTGTACAGCAGAAAATACGAGTACATAGCAAAAAATAACAATTATTATACTATAAAACATGCAATGGGCGTCTTTATCGTTTTCTGCGATCCCTTCCAGGCAACCTAGGTATGGAGAGTAATTGCGTCGACATCAAAATGGGGTTGTCATTGGTGCAAATAATTATATTGATACAATATAGTACAGAGGTAGATTTATATCATCTTCGCTCTTTAGATAGATAGAATACTCTTTATTATGTACACCATAAAAATTACAGACATTTTAGACATTTTACATAGGGTGAGACAATTGGCGGTCTTATCGCTAAAAACGATCTTTCGTGCACTTTTTTTTTCATTTCGTCATGTTTGCTGCAAATAAACGTAATTTCTTTATTTCTTACAACACTTGACTAGGAATAAAAACCAGTCGTTGAAAACCAAACAACAACCTAGAGCAATAATCTCTTCAAGCCACATTAATGCACGTTACCAAGCTTTTTCCTTCCACAAAAAAGCTAATTACCGATACAACAATAGCATAAATAAAACCTACTCATCAAAACATATTAATATGATTGACCTTTCCGAAAGCACGTGTTTTAGAGACGTGCACAAGAATGGCTGTCGACACGTGATAGTGATCAAACGATGGTGATCATCATGATGGCTAATGATCAGACGATATGTATTAGTATTTCCCTTCATTACTCATGTTGGAGTTTTCCTGATGGTCATTTTACTACAGATGCTGCAATACTATGCTATGCTATAATATTGTTTGCAGTTAAATGATACACAATCAAGTCTAGTGATTTAATTGTGTTTCATGAGAATATTGGTATTGCAGCTCTTCTACAAGATCTTAAACCATATATTTATATATATATATATATATGATTAAAGACTACATGAAGCAAAGGGACTTCAAAATAAGAGATGATCGTCTTCTGTCAGCACGAGCTTAATATATATCTTTAGGCGCGAATATTATTGGTAAAAACCTTTTTAAGAAATAAGCAGTAATACAGCCATTTTACCGTTAACATTTAGATACTCGTATCTATACTAATAAAAAAAGCTGAATTGTTTCTTTGTTTGAAAGCGCTAATCGTTGGAAATACCAGTCGGATAAAAAATAAACCGTTTAAAACAGAAAAGAAAGAAAATACGTTTATTTGCGGCAAACATGACGCAATGGAAATAAAGTACACAAAAAATAACAAGTTAGGGAGCGTCAAATCCACGCAAAACGGCCATCGCTCAGCATAATGCTGTGACCCTATGCTAGACAGAGCCCCAGCGCTGGTTTTCAGCGACAGCTGGCGTTGACGTGATGACGACAACCGGTGCAGCATATAATGAGATAGCAATAAACAGAAATAAAAAATAAAATAAATAATATAAGTCCTAAAAGTTAAGTAGGTAGTATAAGTCCTAAAAGTTAGTAAAATAAATATAATATTTTGAATGGCATGTTTGCATTTGATAGTCCAATTCTAAAGGAAACCTATGGGCTATTTAACTTCACTCTAGGAGGCTTCATGTGCAGCGAAAAAAGAAAAAAAGTCGGAAAGAACGCTAAGCTAAAACAAAGTTATAGCGCGGGTAGGTAATGCGATGCGACAGGGTGTTTCGGGGAACATGTTTCACGCGGACAAAGTCGCAGGCAGAAACTAGTAACGCCTGATAACGTGGTAAAAAGATTTACCAAACGGACTGACCAAAACCACTAGGTATATTTCTAAGAATGAATAATATAATTTTCAGCCTATCTTCCTTAGGTGCGACCTCGCAGTTCATTGTGCAATGAATTGCACTTTTTATTATCGCTTCAACTTATTCAGCCGTCATTAAATATCACTTATGAGCTTGTTAAGGAGACTTTAAACATATTCTTGAGTTCATGAATTTATATTTAATATTAGGGCCATGTAAGGCAGCGTTGAATTGAATGCATTTCCAAAATGAAAGACTTCGTGCAAAATTATCTATTAGTTTCATGTTTTTCGATGAGGAAATAATTTAGAAACTTACGATGAGCACTGGAAAAGAGATAGCTGAAATACACAAGGACTTTATGTTAACGTTAACGATAGAAATAAATAAGTAGGTAAGTAAGTATCAGGATCCTTATACGTCAAATATATCTTCTGTAGTTGTGTGTAGTTGAAAAAGCACATTCCAACTGCAAATGTATGTTTGTACGCGCAGTTAAGTGATTTACCATGTTATTTTACTACCTCTAGGGTTTTTCTGTAATCTAGGGGAGTCTGTAAGATAAGGGGGGGTGGAATGGTCAATTTTCTTTTATATCTTTTTAATGTATTTATTTCAAACTTATTTAGAAACTTAACGAAAGATACTCACAACAAACCCTTTCATGTGATATGTAAAAAAAAAAGGTTTGTTACCGGTTCACAGCAATGAGCTTGCCCCTTAAATTAGATTAGCTAGCGAAACTCCGCAGAATTGATCGGTATCTATCGCGAATGAGGTTTTTATGTCTAGTGTAGACTTCTTTGCTTACCACCAGAGTGATACTCTATTTTTTTCCTACTGGACAAAATACCTATACCTTTCCACACTACCCACTTCTGTGTGGACATCTTTTACAAGGTGGAAAAATAAATGTTTTATGAACATATTTTCTTGTTCCAGCTTCCATTCCCCTGTACCCTACGATGTTGTTCAGCATACTGGTCTACCTGTTCTACTACACGACATACATGATCCTGTTGGCCATCGCTGGTCTGTGGTGCTTCGAGGAGTGTGTGCTGACGGAAGACGAGGAGTACGAGTTCTATCATCAGCATAGAGCGATGCCGTATTGATTGATTCTTGTGAGTACTTTTACAATTATTATTTTAAGTAGTTTGCAGTGTTTTTTATCCCACGAAGTGACGCGCGCTTTACTTGTGATAACCAAGTGTACAAACACAGTGTGAATGTGTGCGTGAAGACGAGTAGCATCAGTATACCTGAAAATGGATATTATGTTAAAACGAGGTAATCCGGAACTGAAGGCCTTTGAAACGCTAGCTTCGCCTCCCCCATTCCACCATTCTATACACTATTTTAAGATAGGTGAGAATGTGTACATAACCCAAAGAAATCAATTGTTACGCAAATTGACACCCTATGTTAATTTTATGATTTGAATATACCGACAATTTAGGATGGCAGTCAATTTGTATCCCTTACTTACACAAATAATGAATTATTTTGGTATTGAGACAGAAATATCTGTTGATTTTCGTGAATTCAATAATTTAAGTTATCGCTACGAATAGCGATAATGGTGCCGATTTCCTTGTTCACAAACTAAACTAAATTTAAGTTCAGTGCATCTTTTTCTTTGTATTTCATGAAGAAAAGGACATATTAATTTGACAGGACTAAACTAAAAATTATCTTCTGTCCTTTTCTTAATGAAATACAAAGAAAAAGATGCACTGAACTTAAATTTAGTTTAGTTTGTGAACAAGGGAATCGGCACCATTATATGCTTTCAGACTTTATTTTATTTGCACTTGATCTAGAATACTAAAAATAGACTGACATCATGCAGCAAAAAGTGGGGTTTAGAAACTAATTAAACTTGAATATGAATAGCATATAATCGATAGAATTTTATTATTCTAAACAGCTAAACTTGATATCTAATGATAATAATATAGTCTAGACTTTACGTATTTATAAAAAACGCCGAAAGTGCTCTTTATTCTTTGTCGGTCGAAAAACAAGCTCTATATTATCACAAATTATTACTGAGTATTAATTTATTTACTAGTTGTGCCCCGCGGTTTCACCCGCATAAAGGCTCGTGCAAACAGTCGCGATATGAAGGGCGCGACAAGGGTCGCGCTGCCTGTCGCGCCCGCGATATCGCGCCGATCTGTACCTACTAGCCGTAAGTCTCGATGCTGTCCCGTGGGAATATTCGGATAAAAAGTATCCTATGTCCTAATCATGGTCATGGGGGTCATGCTCATGGTCTACCCACGTGCCGAATTGTATCTAAATTTGTTCAGCCGTTTTAGCGTGAAGGCGTAACAAACAAACAAACTCACTTTCCTATTTATAATATTAGTTAGGATCCCGGAAATCTCCTGCAGTCGTAGGTAATTAAGAGTTTTAATAATGATGTAGACACTTTTTTGTATGCAAATTTGAAGGCTGCGAGTAGGTGCGCAGTAACAAATTCATATGACCGCGGGGGGGGTGGGGTACTGCGCAGCGAGAAGCGCACTTCAGCACCGCCATAAAGTAACACTCACTGTAACACGTTTGCACTTGAAATACTATTGTTAGTAACATAAACTATAAAGACGACTAAACTCAATTATTTATGTTTTACCCTATTTTTGTGTCACACGCATGCCTAGTGCTTTGCCTTTAGTACCTACTCAGGAACCTATAGCCCGATGCAATCTTTATGGCAGCTCTGAACACGAGGCGAATAGGTGCGCACTAACAAATTCACGTGTTAGCTGAGGTTAGGGGTGGGGTACCGCGCAGCGAGTAGCGCACTTCAGAGCCGCCATAAAGTTTGCATAGGGCTGTACCTGAAGTTTGAAGAAGTTTTCTTTTATTAATGTGAATTTTTTATTAATGCAACTAACTTCTACGTTCTGATAGCCGCGCAAAAAACGTAGCTATCCAAAGAAAAAAATGCGTCCATGTTGGGCTTAAGTGCATAACCATGGGGTTATGCACTTGTCATGCCAAAAAAATATTTGTCGGGTTTTGCAGGGGCAGCGACGATATTATTTTGTGATGCAGTACTTTTTTAGATCGTAATTAAGACTGGTTTTTCTGATAATTGGGTCGAGAATAACTATCAAAAATTTCGCTAAATATATAGAAAAAAAAATACAACTGAATTCCTCCTACTTATTTTTAAGTCGATTAAAAAGAAAACTTATTCAATAATAGGTGGGTTCACGAGTAGATTCTATATAGGAGGCACTAGGGATATGTCTTAAGATTAACAATATAATGAACAATATTGCATTAGGTACGCATTACTCGTGATTGTTCAAACAATAATTATAATAATTAATTCAAAACGTTTAAACAAAGACTATGTTATGTAAGAAGGTTAATTTTAATCCTTAAGTTAATGATCGGTATCCGGTGAACCTTCAATTGTTTTTATTTTTATCGATTATTTATTCACAGTTGCACAAATAAAGGTGAGATTTTTGAATTCCTCCGAAATTATTTTGTGTTTTTGTTTTTCCTTTTTGTTGTTCATATACATATTTTAGTGTTTGCTTAAAAGATCCGTTATTAAAAAGTTTGTTCCGGTTTTTTTTGTAATGAAATTTTTGCAGAATTATGATTTTAAAACATATTTTAAAATATGAGTGCATCACTTTTTCCGGTGTTTATCGTTATCATCATTTTTGGTATCGTTTCTGCTTTTCATTCACTGCAGGTAAAATCAATATTCGCTCTATTCTATCAGAGGGAAAGCAACTCAAAATGTGGCGCTTCAAAGAGCTTTTTCAATTTCCTTGTGAAAAAATAGCGTCCTTTGACCTTACAATTTTCCCATGTTAAAACTTACATATCTTCCAATATCTATTATACAATGTAATAGCGAATCAATTTTCACGCCTCCCCCTTAAGACCTAGGCCAAATATATTTTTAATATTCGAATAGCTCATTACCTAAAGACGATTACCTTATAGAATATGAATTAAAAATCTCGACTAATCAACAAGTTATACAACAACGCGACGCGGGTATTTTGGTTTTATACAACAAATAATAGCTATTCAATAAACAGTTACAAAAACCACCGAACATAATTAGCAGATATTTACATGAAACTGGGCAAAAAGTATCAAAATAATGTTCCAATCATCAATCAGTAACAATGATTGGGCAAATGTATTATATTCGTACATGTTCCGGGTTCAAAGTATGTGTGAATTACTGTTGGTAATTCTTTGATTGCATAATTGAAAATTAATCCTTATTTACCTCGAAAAAGATCTCTTTAAATGTCCGCGCGGTCGGGGGACCCCGTCAGGAACGAAATTCCTTCTCACGTATCAATTAAAGAAAACCAAAATTTTTCGCCGCGGCCATATTGGATTTTTATTTTGACTTCACTATCGGATTTAGCACCCTTGAAAACCATAAAACACGACGCCGATGATGAAAAATTTGTAAAACTACAACAACAACTATGTCGGGGTCAGCTTTCAATCTAATCGTATGCAGCTGAATACCAGCATTTTACATGGAGCGACTGCCTATCTGACCTCCATAACCCAGTTTTTGCGCAGTACGATACCCCTTGGTAAGACTGGTTGTCAGACTTTTGGGCTTCTGGCTACCCGTAACGACTGCCAAAGATCTTCGAATGACAGCCGGGACCAACGGCTTAACATGCTTTCCGAGCGCCGGACCGACCGATCCATGAACCGACCAAGGCACGCGTAGCTTATCCTTCGATAGACCCTGCTGTTATCATTTAGCCACAAGCCCCTCGGATGAGTCGAAACAAAAGACTGCTAATAGCCGCTGCACTCACGAAGTGTACGTGCAAAAGTTTGCATGCATATAAATATTATGCGTGCAAACTTGAGCCGTAAAAACTGAGTTCATTAAATTCCTATATATAATTTCAGTAAAATTAATGAACAAAATAATAATCGTTATTAATCATTCATAAATTCAGTTATTGTAATCAATCTGCATTTGATCGATTATTTACAACATGATTAAGACGAATAATGGAATAGGTATGCTATTAAAACGAAGCATAAAACACAAAGCGAGATAATTTATCTTCAGCACAAAATAAAATTATATAGGTACGATTACATTATCTTTAAGTTTACTATCAATGTATGTATTCTTTAAGAAGATTTTAAATTTTATTAATGTTACCATAATGTACGCTAACAGAATTAAATTGATTGGGGTTGAAACACTAGGGCCTTGGGGTCCGAGTGCCCACCGAGTATTCCGGGACATCGCCAAGCGGCTGGTCGACACTTCACATGACCAGAGGGCTGGCCTATTCTTAGCATAAAGGATCAGCATTGCCTTTCAACGCGGCAATGCTGCCAGCCTTTTGGGCACTTTCCCCATTGACAGCGATGCGGACGAATTTTTTGATGCCCAATGAGCTCTTCCCCCCTTTTTTAAGTTTCGATGAATACTTGTACATACTATATTTAATTTATTATTTTATTTAATATTATTATTATTTTAAGAAGATGATTGCGTACAATGACCCCTGGCTCTTTTGGCTTCTGTAACGGTTTAAGGGTTTGTTTTACTAATGGAAAATTATGTTTTCCAACTGTACGTTAATATTTATTTCAGGAATAAACGATTTTCTTTGTTTGTCACGGATTGTGTGTTGTTGTATGTATGATAGGTTATTATAAAAAGTTGAATTCCACTAGAAATAGGTTTTATCTGTCAAAAACCTTTAAAAAATCCCAGAACACGTTTAATGTTATAATTTGACGGACATTCTATATCTTTTGAATATCAAGATTTTCCCGTAATAAGCATTCTCGTTTTGGATCATATTTCAAGGTATATATAAAAAAACACATAAAGTCACATTAAGTGACATTGAAACGTATTAATGTAGTGTAATCAAATCTGTCATTATAAGACATAATAATTGAGATCTTTTTATCAAACTGCGTCATCGTTGTATCTTACTTTGAGTTGTTGACGTAAAATACCCACTCACAAGTAATTTGTTGTTATTTAACTTTGTAAGAAACAAAATAAAATCAACTTTTGCTGTCATGTCGTGTCGGCACGAGTTATACTCGAATAACCCATGTCTTGTTAATAAGATGACCCAGTAAGATTAACAAAATAGAGAGACTGAGTATACGGATTAACAGCCTCGTTGGTCTCGTGGTCGCAAGTGCGACTGCTGAGCGTGGGGTCCTGGGTTCGGTTCCCAGGTTGGGCAAAGTGTTATTGGGTTTTTTCATAAGGAATTTCTCAGTAATTCCCGGAGTTTTTATAAACTCTTCACACCGTTGTGCCTCGTAAAGCAAGCTTTTTTTTTTTTAAACATTGCCCCACACTTTGAATTTCTTCTCATGTTGGTCATACAAATATTTGTTCCGTGCGGGAATCGAACCCGCGACACGCAGCGCAGTAGTCAATCGCTTAACCACTACGCCAACCGTGCCGTCAAAGTACAACCACTTCGATGTTAAGCTGTTGGCGCTGCGCGTGATCTCTCTCCGGTCGTGTCGGATTGCCGTCCCATCGGACTATAAGAGTGTGGGAAGAGTGAGTGCACCTGTATCTGTGCTCACACTTGTGCAATTTAATATCTTCCGCATAGAGGGACAGTCTCCACAGAGATTGGCTGCCATGGTCGAAATTCTGTCTTGAGAACTATTATTATTTGAAGAGCACCTGACGTACTTCTTATCGTATTGATGGTAGATTTATTTTGCTTTTATTGTATGTGCCCAGTACTTTGGCCACATTAATAGCAGCATCAGACGAGTTGTTCAGATCGTTAAGGGTGCATGTAAACGGACAATTTGTCGGTGATATTCAGAAACCGCGGAACTAACAGTGTTTAAAACCGCGTAAGGTAGGTGCAGTGAATTTTACCGGAAAAACGTAATGGTTGAATTTCTATTGTCAAATTATAATATTATATTTTGACAATTTAAAAGTTTAAACAATAGAAAGTCAAGTGGTTCGTCCTCGTTCCTGTAAAATTCACTGCATCCACCTTACGCGGTTTTAAACACTGTTAGTTCCGCGGTTTCAGAATATCACCGACGAATCGGAATACTCAAGCAGATGGTGCATAGTGGGCTCAGGAGCACCGCACTCACACTGGATATTGGGTGAATTGATAATGCCCCATTTCACCAGAGGAGGTTTGCAGTGGCCTATTTGGGTACGCAATCGATTCAGTTCTTTTAAAATAGGCCGCTTTAGTTCGAGACCGGGAGGTAGGTGATCTCGGCAATTTGGTATATTATTAGTTTATTATACAAACCTATTTTGCACCAATTTAACTTTCGCTCATCAAACCTGAAAAACTCGAAGTGGTTGTACTTTTTGGTGATAGTTGGTACTAAGCTAATCTGTATGACACAGTAGAGCTCGTTAAAATTTCGTTCAGAAATAAAATCAGGAAATATTTGCTAACGTTCACGTTTTTAATATCCCCCAAAAATGGGATAAACTTTACACGTCCCATTATTCTCTAAAAATATTCACCAAATAAAACAACTAAACTTAATCAAGGGGTAACCGCTCGACAAGAGGCCACAAAATCAAAAGTCCATGCCCTCTATAAAAACATAAAGTCGTCACAGAAAATACCACTTTTTACCGACCCCCAACTATTAACTAATGATATCTAAAAGATGTTGTTTACGTCAAGTTAACTACGTCGGACTGCAGAATAAAATAATCATGACAAGTAAGAGAGATCACAGAGCGAGGAATGCGGTAGAAGCACCTAGTTTTGTCAGTCACGAAAAATACGCGTCAATGTGATTTCAGAACCTTTTTGCAAGTATTTCTCTGATAAGATAGCCAAATAGTTAAGTTTAGACCATGTAAAAACAATACGTAAGTAACAACAGACTGATTATTTAGAGCGAGTGTTAACGTAAACATTTTGTGAAAGCAATTTGTTGTAAAAAACCTATGTTAAGTAAAAATCTCAGACCAAAAGATATAGGTATCTTTAAAATAGAGGTTTCCGCACTAACATTCATGGTAGTGGATGGAACAACCATTCATAAATAGCTTCGCGTAACTCCCGGCTGTGTAACAGAATATTTACGCGATTAAACATAACTACCGCACACAATTTCACAAGAACAGTAACATAATTATGTTCCGCACCAAAATTCGATAATTAGAATATGATTGAACTAGAAACACAATGTAACGAATTTCTTGGACAAGGATGCTCACATCCACCTTGGAACTAATTACGGAGTAGAAAACACATTTTTTCTAGAAACGTCAAGGTTTCCCCCTCTCTTATAGTTATTACCGACATGCCGCTTCTATGCATTCGGTGGTCTATGTCAAGCAGTAATAGGCTGTCGTCACACAGAACCAGGCATCTATTTAGCTACATAGAAATATACGACGCAGTACAATCTTTAGTCCGCAAGCATATCTTTAATGAGACTTCAGAAAGTTTCATACTTTATAGTGATGTATAGTGAAGTGCTCTTCTGATTTGTGTTTGAGTAAATTGGCAAGAGATTAGTGAGTGATTATGACTTCGAAGTGCTATTGGTATGTAGCTTTTTAAATTAATTTAGTAGTAGGTACTTCCAGGAATATTTTTATTTTTTTTGAGATTTATCTTTAAAAAAAACGAAATAAGTACATAATAAAACAAAACTTCAAATCAAAACACTGAAAAGTTCTAAATAATTTTTCAACATTAAATATTAAAATATTATACATAATTGCACAAAAATCTGTACTCAAAAACTACATCAAGAAGCAAATCATAAAAACGTGTAAAACAACTGCTATTATCTTCACACCGCAAACACTACAAAGCCTTCAAACTAACAATGTTACTTATAACATCTTATTAAATAATATGGCGGTATGTATTCGTTATATAACTACTTAAATTATAAATCATTACTACAAACTATGCGATCCATTCAATGCAAATGTAATTTTTTCCTGAAACATTTTGGTAGCGAGAAAAAGACATCAACGACTGGCCAACCGCAAATATATTTGGGAAATAACATTTTAACATAAGCTAATTAAAATTAATGTAATTTTAATGAACACACGAAATAATACTCATAATAAGAGTTGCCTAACAATTGAAAAAAAAAAAAAAAACTCAACTTAAGAGGGTGCATCCTAAAAGTTGGCAACGTCGTAAATAGCTGTCAAATATTTACCTGTTTCGATTAATTTGGAAATAATACTGTATGGAAATAAGAAATGTGGCTAACCAATTGACTAGAATATTAATAATGAATTGCAATTATAACATTGAATTTGATGTTGTACCCCTTTTAGGTGAAAAAAAGGCATTTGGAAAGTTACCAAATACTTTTTTTACATCTAAAACTAACTGTTCGGTGTTACGATATTAATTATTGCATTTCATAATCAATATTCTAGTTCGCTAGTTAGCCACATTTTTTATTTCCATACAGAAATATTATCAAATTAATCAAAACAGTGAAATATTTGACATCTATTTGCGACGTTGCCAACTTTCAGAATAAACCCTCTTAAACCACATTTCCACTAGTTGGTACAATAACTATGCATATAAAAGTACCAATAAATTAATATTCTCAGTTATATATTTATTTAGGGTTCCGTACCTCAAAAAGAAAAAACGGAACCTTTGTCACTTCATTGTCCCTCTCTATCTGTCTGTCTGTCTTTCAGTCTGTCGAGACCCTTTTACTCCGGAACGTGTGGGGGTATCAAGTTAAAATAAATATCAAATACGTAGGTCTACGATCCCTTGGAGCTCTAAAAATATTTAACTTCTAAATCGACGCAATACAAAAATATGGCCATTTATACGACATATTTTAATACTCGCGAATAAATCAAAACGTATAGGTTGACCTAGAATCATGAAATTTGGCAAGAAGCATCCGAAAATCATCAATTTGTAGTTTATACCCATAAAAAAAATTTGCGATTACAACCTCACACGCAGTTGGAGAATTGACCGTGACGTATATCGATGTATGGGAGAACATGTTTTTCCACTAAAATGTTAAGTTTTAAAAATTCATCCCAACTATGGAACCCTTTATTGTGCGTGGTCCGACACGCACTTGGCCAGTTTTTTTAATTTCCCATGGCAAAACGGAAAGAATAATATTATGATAGATGGCCAGATTGTCAATGTAAACAATGACATATGTAGGTACCACACAAACACCTTAGTGTGACAACAGATAGATGATTATTTGTCAAGTTTATAAAGGCAACGTCTGGCAAGGCAAGGACTGCCTTATTGGTCTAGTGATCGCATGCGCTACTGCTGAGCATGAGGTCCTGGGTTTGATTCTCAGGTAATGTGTAATTAGGTTTTACTATCTGGAATTTCAAAGTAACAGTCCGGCTCTGCATATGTGCCGGGTTACAGCCATAGGCTCGCCTCCTATTTTAAGGGACTTAAACATAACTGGCGAAATGTGGGTGTACCATAGTTTCATCTCTGCCTAATCCGTCGGGAAATACAGGCGTGATGTTTTATGTTATACATAAGTCAGACACCACATTTATTAAAAAATATTTTTATAATAAAACATATTTAAAAAAATATCAATAATTATACATGTTTTAAACTTGCAATTTTTAAACTTGGCCTTAATTATTTTCAGAACTTTGTTTGGCTAGTCAATGTACATTAATTAATTATACGAGTGATAGTTCTATTACTTTAACAATCGTTGCAGTATGGCGATGAAGGCCATCGCGTCATTAATTATTTTTCACAACATTCGTTGCAATGTCTTTTTTTTGTTATGGTCCTTCTCCAGCGCACACACAACAACTTAGCAAAGTTTAGCAAAGCCATTTTCGGGTTTTTGCAAGATTATCGCACGGCAATTCATTTTTCTCAACCATGCTTGGAAATTCGAGCATTTTTTGACAACCTTCGTAGAGATATATCGAAATTGCTGTACTGGTCAAAAACAAATGACTATGCGGCCTGTAATGTTACTATGAAAATCCATATTTCTCGTGTTTAGCGGCCAAATAAATTACTATGAAAACTCATATCTGTCGTGTTATTTCAAAATAGAACTTTTTACTTCAATACATGACAACCAAGGAGTTAATGTATCAAAGATTTTATTTTAATTTCGATTTTTTTGCAAATAGAATTAAATTAAAGAAGAAATAAAAATGAACATATCAGCGCGTGAAAAATTATCGCTTTCCGTCATTGATTCTGGAATTTATAATTTATTTACTTGGTTTGAATTTCCGCGACTTATTTGAGAAAAGTACTATACAAGCCGTGGCCGCAACCAGGCATTGATGGACTCACGTATGTGTGCCTCCATATAAAAAAGATATATATTTATATATCTATATTTTTATGTATCTTATGGCTTTAATACCTTCCCGAAATAGTAATAGTAACCCGAAAGTCTGACAACCAGTCTTACCAAAGGGGTACCATATTACCCAGTAACTAGGTTGTGGAGGTCCGATAGGCGACTTCGCTCCATGTAAAGATAATTAACATTCTAGTTTCATTGAAATGTATTGTTAAAAGTAAATTTTCCATGAGATTCGTGACAACAACAACAAGAGTAGTATATTCTGACACAAAATAATAATTTAATTTAAAATAATAATAAGTTTTATTTCAGATTCGTCACTTAATTTATATTTTTAAAAATCATTAACATGTTAATAGCGTAAATAATTTATTAAGATTAAGTTCTTTCTTAAAGAAATAGGATTCAATAAGTTTTTTTCAACAAAAAAAAACCAGAAAGGAATAATTCTAGTCTATAAATGAAAAAACTCGTTCACTTTAATTGATAGTTAGTTAGTCCAGACTTGAATTCTTTAATAATTGCTGTTTTTTTCTCATTACGGCTCGTGCAGACCCAGCAGACCCTTGTAGCGCCTGTCTGCACAAGCCTTTAGCCTTTTCGTTCGATCTAAAGTAGTTACGTAGTCTGAAGTTTAATTAGCAATGAGTACTCATAAATTGCGCAAGTACTTTCGCAATCCACGAACTGATAATGCCAGTCCTGAATGTTTGTTCTACCTCAAGGCAACATAACTTATTATATTAAAACAGACTTGACGCTTGACCTTCAACATTGCATAAAATTGATTGCACACACTCTATTAATTCTAACAATTTTAGGCTAAAAATAACTCGCACATGTGTACGCAAAAAAGTGCCGTGAAATTCTTTTCTGAGCGCCGTTTATCCAATTGATTATTCACGTCAATCATTGAGAAAGAAACGTAAAATGTGTAGTATTTAATTGCTTTGGGTTTATACAGTGTGTTATTTATTTGAATTGACTAAACTTTTTTTGCATTATTTATATAATATATTTATTTAATTGCATTGCATTCGATGATGTCAGTTTAGTAAAAGCTGTAAAACGAGGAAAGCCGGGGTATGTTTATCCTAACTAATAGAATTATATATAATAAGAAATTTTTAAAAATGTATTTTATAATATAATTATTATAATTTAATTATAATTTATAATAAAATTATAATTTATAATTTTGACTGTGCGATTATGGATGAAGTTATCATGACGAATAATTATCGGAAATACATTGTCAAGGACGGTACGGTTGACATCTGTCGGGCATACCACCGTCCCAGTGAATGAATCCGACATATTGTTTCCGGTTGTTCTCGTCTTGCTAATGGCGAGTACTTGCACAGACACAATCTAGTGGATAAAACAAAACTCACAAGAAAAAAAAACAACGAAACAGTTATTCCGATGACGTTATTCTGCAACATATTCAACTTTTTGCCAACATCAAGAACTGAAATCAAATTACCTACCCGTCTAATACCTTACCCGCATATAATTATTATAATACATCCTTTTGGACGGGGGTTCCCCTTTGCATGGAAATTGATTAGTTTTCTTGTTTTCGATCTCTCGTTTTTTGTCTGCGTCCAGCGCTCGGCGTGGTAACACGTCGTGTTCGGATTCATGACAAGTCAATCGTCATCCTAAGGATACCTCGTTGAGAGGTGAAACACACGTGTCGATTGATTTTTTATGACTCTTTAGGAATAGTTAAGCAGAATTGGTTACTAAATATATCAACGTCTATTGTATTTTTTCTCTTTAATCTTTCGTGATGAGATTATCAATATTACGTGTGTTTATGACATAAGTCTTCCTATTTAAATAAATATGTTAAAATCATTACGTATTTTCGTCTTTTTTTCTAATGTTATTTGACCGTGTGAACCCGAAGCGGGTCTTTAGTTTCTCATATTATCAGATTAGCATATCCATTGTCTAAGGTGTCATCCAATGTCAAGTTCAAGTTTGACGCACCATATCGTTGTTATTATGGCTACACTGTTATTAATCACTAGCTTTAACCCGCGAAATTTCGCGTTTTTTTTTAGATTTAATATTCTTTATGGTACCTCTTTAGGTCATGAGCTATCCGAATATCAAAAAATATTTGGAATAGGGTTTAAGGGGGAGGCGTGAAAATTAATTCGCTGTTAAATAGATGCTGGTCTGCCTGCCTCATTTTAGTTCGGCCAAAATTGTTTGTTTGTTTACGATGAAAGTTTTAGGGTGCTTTTATAAACATCCACATAAACTCACGCCTTCTTCGCCATAAAACGATCAACTGCTACGATCCTTACATACTCCTGTTGCTTTGTTTACGTTCATAGATCAGGTCATACACGCACGCCAGGTGTTTTTATTCTGGAAAAATTAGTTTCTGTAATAATTATATAATTATGTTATTCCTTATTTATGATTATATAGCCCTATTTGTAGCCACTGTTGTTTAATATACATGAATAACAATTACCTTCAAATAGTATTTATAAAGTGTCTATTAATGTCAAGTTTTTTGTTTAAAAGGGGTTATTCTGAAGAATCACCATTACCACGTCAAATGAAAAAAATAATTTTGCTCAAATGAAGAATACAAATGAAAAAAAAACATGTATCAAGGAGGTAAACATAACTTTGACCGATAGGTACGATACCTTACAATTTTAGTTTTAGTTTTTGTATTTATTTATAAACTGCTACTTACATAATTATTAGATAACAATATCCATTATTTATTTTTTGTTACTATTTTTTCCATGAAACCCAGTGTTAATAATAAATTGTCCAACAAGTATGTATTATTAGAAGAATAAAAACAATTACTTAACCATTTTTGTTTAATAATAATACTTGGTAATAAGGATTTGACACGCATAGGACTAACAGGCTGAACAGACATGTTTTTATTTAGAAAAAATATAAATTCGGAACAGGATTCTTCTTGTGTCAGACGGCTTTCTAGCGAAGCGGTGGCCGCCACATAACAGCCGTAGTGACGGGACGGGTGTCATGAAAATAATGACAGCGGGGTTTGACTTTGTGGTATAAAAAAACGCTTTTTAGGAAAAAATACTTTATAAATAACGTTTCAGTAGAGTCATTTGACGACAAATTACGAACGCTATGTGGCGACCACCGCAATCCGAGAAATCTTAAGCTCTTACTATAATAACTTAACGGTATGATATGGGTAGCGAATATTGTAATAAATATTTATCTATTATACATTGTATTTAACAAATTAACACGTAAGAAAAACACGATAAAGTTACAAGTTGATTTTTATTAGCTAATTATAGCAGTCCACTTATTTGTTTTCCAGTTCCATAAAAAAATACACTTTAAATAACATTAGCATTAGGCATTTCGTTTTGCATACCTACTAGACTAGAACAAGTACTAAATATTGCAGTTTTATGTTACTTAATTGCATCAAGGATCTAAATATTTATTGGAATATTCGGAGAATTATAAAATTATTAATGTTTAGTATAATCAGCCTTCATTATTCCCACAGACCTCCCCTCTGTGAGACCAGCAGTGCTATTCTGTAACCATCTCACCATGAAAACCTAGGTGAAGTGAGCTGTCAGTCCACATGATGCAAGGAATTGACACTATTGGCAGCTCACTTCACGCTCACTTCACTTAAGTTTTCACGGTGAGATTTTAACAGAATGGACCGGCTGAGCTATAATCCAGCACCTGGGCCCAGTGTATGCTGGTTTGCTGTTTAATTAAATCGATTAACATAACTACAGTAACATTGAGTCATCGACGTAAGTAAAGTTGGTCAATATGTGGTAATTGTCTTCCTCCATCCTTTGCGGAACATCTAGAACTAATGCCGGTTCCTGAATCCGTTGTACTTGATAGTTGGAACTACGTACTATACCTACTGTACTGTACAGTCACCGTCAGATATAGAAATTATTGACAAGCATCTGCTCTGATATGACGTACTGAATGTTCAGATATTAATGGTAACTTCTAGTCTACGGAACTTATTGACATTTTAAATTGTTCAGAAGTATTTGGTCACCTCGTCTGCTACAATATATCTGATGGCGACTGTACAAGGCAGTATTTAAAAACCAAAGACTATATACCTATATTCTCTTTGTTAAAAACAGTAGACAAATAATATAAGAATCTATTTTTTTATTATTATTAAATGATACAGCATTTTAGTGTGATCTCTGAGTTGGTTTCGCTCTTTCTTCTCAGAGTAGTCGGATAAGAGACATCGACCTCATCATAGTTTTAAAATAAAATTAATTTTTGACGTGTAAAAGAATTTTTGGGAGCAATTTACATAAATAAATATAATCTACCGTTTACAGTGCATTTCTCGTTTTTTCTCAGAATAGTTGGATAAGAGACATCAACCTAATAGTTTTACGTATAATATAATTTATTTTTGACGTGTAAACAACACATACATTCTGTAAAATTTCACCGTGAAATCTTAGGAGAAGTGAGCTTGAAGTGAGCTGTCATTCCACCTGATGCTAGTGATTGAATTTATTGACAGCTCACTTCACTCGGTTTTGGTAGACAGCGAGATAATTCTATTTTCATAAAAACGAATAGCAAAAACATTAAAAACTGCAACTGCCACGTTTCCTGGAAACATTAACAATTAAAAGTCACTCCCCATTTCAAAAACAGAACAGCGCTCACGTCACTATCCTGATGGAACTCACATTGATTACGTGCATTACCGCACTAATCCGCTTGACTATCCTTAACACCCACTGTGCTTCCGTCAGTCAGAACTCACTCGGTTTTCGCCTCTATCCTTGAATGTGCCGGTTGCAATATCCGCTAGTTGCGTGTGCAGCCACTGTGCGATCCTATTGCACAATGTCAGTAATGCACGCTCTCTATTAAATGCATTGTGATTTTCAGGAATAGGTCTCTTCGTGGGTTTTCGAAAAAGCAGTAGCTACTTGCTCACTGCTTATAAAAACTACCGCGACTTTTGATCATTTCAATGATGAATGTAGGTATTAATTATTGTTGTGTTCCGGCAGTTAGCCAGTTCCTCGGTGGTTGGGGATTCCGGGTGAAGCTCGCTTCCACCTTCGGCCTGATCATCACTTACCATCAGGTGAGATTCAGGCCAAGAGATTCCCCTTTATGGTTAAAATATAAATACGATGTAAATGTAGGTAGGTACCTACTAAGCACGTTTACCCTAAATCGCAAGGATTTAGAGTTTCTACGGTTTCTTTTGATAAAAATTGAAATGATTGTGTGGCGGCATTTACATCGACGTCCTGCATCGAAGCGAAATCCTGCATCGCGCAAGCAGAGTTTACCGCGCGATCAGGGTTTACTGCGCGATCAGCATATAACTTTCCGACATCAATCGTTGAGCATTCGCCCACCAGACATTTATAAATCAGTTGAACAACCGGTTAGAAAACACTCCATTAATCATTAAAAAAAAATAAACAAACTTCGAATAACAAACAAAAACAACGAAAAGAAAAACAAAACAAATACACATACGTAGATATGGCCCATAAAAAACAAACACGTTTTCATCTGTTTTTTTTAATCCCTACCTATAAACAGTTATATTTACTATATTATTAAGGCCAGGCGAAAAAGGCTCGCCGTCTGCCACTGATTCAAAACACGAATTACAAAATAAGCCTATAAAAAACTCAAAACTTGTATAGTCGTCATAACTTTTTTAAACGAGCAAAAAAATGTCTACCTAAATTCTACAATAAATAAAATACGTCTGTACAAAATTTTTAACGATGGTTTTAGAATGTAACGTTACTCATGAGATTGGCTATTTTTTTTTCATTAATATTAAGCACGGTTTAAATTATAATAAAATATGTAAGCATATTGTTTCTGCCAATCTGTGCCATTCAAATACTGATCCTACAAAAACAAAGTAAAAAAAAAAAGGCAAGTCCACAATTTTTTTTCTTCGAACTAAATTGTCAAGTTGAGAGGTATATAAACATGTTTAAGGACAAAAAAATTACAAAGTTCTACCGTTCTAAACTCATATGTCATTTTAGACTCAACATTTTAATCAGTTCTTATAGTAGGTATTCAACTGCAATAAAAGACTTCTGTGAAAAACGTCTTGAAAGACGTCGTCATGATATTTTTTTAAAAGATTAGCAAACAATGTTAATGTTCCGTATTCATTATGCCATGTAAGAACAAATAATATAAAAAAACAAAATATCAAAATGTGCCAGACGCCAGTGATTGCTCTCCTTTCTCGATTACGTAACGGTAAAAAACTAAAAATGTAATCATAATCTTGTATGTAGCAACTAATTGGTCCTGATACTCTAGTAAGACTAGGCATGTACCATTACATGAATAAAAAATAAAACATAACCAGCGACGTGGTTCAGACAGACTCATTTCAAAATATTATTAATCTCGAAATACCTGCATGAATATTTTTTGAGAAGTAATATGTTAGATGTCTTGAAATTTTTTTTTTTCTTTTCATTCTGCCTTGCCTTTTCCCAATCATGTTGGGGTCGGCTTTCAGTCTAACCGGATGCAGCTGAATACCAGTATTTTACATGGAACGACTGGCTATTTGACCTTCACAACCCAATAACTGGGTAATACGATAACCCTTTGTAAGACTGGTTGTCAGACTTTCGGTCTTCTGACGACTCGTAACGACTGTCAAAGATCCACGAATGACCGCCGGGACCAACGGCTTAATGTGCTTTCCGAAGCACGGAGGAGTCTCCGTATGTAAAGATGGCCACCCATCCACGGACCAACGCCGGCAAGCGCAGCTTAACCTGATGGATCAACCCGCGCGGCTGTTATTACTTAGCCATGAGCTCCTCTCTTGTCTTGAATAATATGGCTTTTAAATATGGATTCGACTTTTAGAAATATCTTATAAAATACGCTTCATGGGAATAAAATTGAAGATATAAGTTATTCCAAATGCACATCTTTAATTAAGCGAAGCTATAATGTTCCCACTGCTAGGAGACAGGCCTCCTCTCGGTGAGAGGGAGTGGGCCATATCACCATTTTGAGACAAATTAAAGCGCGTGTCTGGGTTCGAACCTACGACCTACTTACTGCTCGTAAGTTGTGGCCATTACCAGTGGACCACCGTGACTGCTCTATAAAGTTAATATGATTAAGAAATTAAGAATGCACTATATAAAATTAAGTTTTAGAAACATTGGAAAATGAAATAAAGTGTACCATAAATGCTTTTATAAACACATCACCACACATTATAATCTGTATGAAAAAAATAAACACACAGATTTTTTGTTTGATAACTACTTCAGGGTCTACGTCCAAAAATGCCTTATCTCCTTTTTCCTAAAAAAAAAAACATAAACCACGTTTTTCCAGCGAAAGACTAATGCATAATTTGGGTTCTAAGACCCTTATCTGGGCCACTATGACATTGACCATAAGGGTCACTCGAGGTAGAACCGGCCCAACCAACATGAAGGTCAAATTACAAAACTTCTTTTGTAATTTATATTATGATGCTCAAGATTCACAGGTAATGTGTGAAGAAATGTACGTTTTATGTGCCAGTAATTTATTATGCTCGGAGATATCTGTATATGGCTGCCTGTCAAATTTATTATGCTCTATATAAGTGGTGCTTCAAATGTGTTATGCTCTAAATGTGGCGTGATATTGAAATTAGTTTATGCATCTACTATACAATGTAACAGCGAATCAATTATCACGCGTCCCCCTTAAGACCTAGGCTAAATATTTTTTGATATTCCGATAACTCATGACCTAAAGAAGTACAGAGTACCTATGAAGTATAAATCTATAAAAAAAACGGCTTAAGCTAAACTAATTGCAATAAACAATGCCCTAGTGATAGTTGCGAATGTGAGTTTGTTTGTTACGCTTTCACGCTAAAACGGCTGAACAGATTTTAATCAAATTTGGCACATAGTTACACCATGACCAGGCTTTTTATCCCGATTTTCCGGGATAGAGACTTATGTGGGTGAAACCGCGGGGCGCAGCTAGTAATAATGTTAGGTGTAAGTGAGCCTACGTCTTTATGATCAAGAACTTTTTTTTTTTTTCATGCCTACAACTTTAATTTTCTTTTTAGTTACAAACAAGCCGTGTGCCCAATGGGATTTCCCATCAGCAAAATGACGAACTTGCTTATGCACTTCCATCCCCTATTTAACCCCTTTAGGGGATGAATGTTCCAATCTCCTTCCTTAATACTCAACTTAAAAAAAAAGAAAAAAAAAACTATCTGTCTATCTTCTTTATTATAAGAAACTCTTGTGTTAGAGAATTAACGAATTTAAGATTTTTTTTAAAGATAAAATTGACAACACAGCTGTTTGTAAACCACAATGTTAGTATTACCAAAGACTGTATTTCATGAGAAAAAGATTGTGAAAAATAATAACGTTTCGTGGCTCACAACTATTTAAATATTTGTTTTGTTTGCCTGAAACAACACTATGTAGAGCGGAACGTTGCACAAGCTTAACTTGAACTTGGCCAATTCTATGCAAAATGTTTTACAAATGCATCGAATAAATTTTGCAAGATACACAACATTACAAAAGAATATTTGAACATAACATTCCTGGATGTTCAGTACTATGCAATAAAATGATGGAATTTACTTCGGGCCCTCTGGGAATTCCGGAATAGACGGGAACTCTGATACTTGGTATAACTAGAAACAATCATTTAAAGGTTCGGTTTAAAGACATTTAGTTCTCAAAAAAAGAACGTTACATTTCACTTAACATATTGAGAAAAATAAAATAAAAATAAAAGTTACTGCGATTTTCTGTGCTCACAATAAGAAAATTAAAGTTGCTGACAATCGGTATTGTTAGTGTTGTTTTCTAAAGTTTTCTTCGAGGGTCAATGATTATAATGAAAAAACATGTTCCTACATTTAATTTAGTAGGTAATCAAAGAAGAGTTTTAAGTCAAAGAATTATATTAAAGGACTTTTATATTATCCATTATATGCTAATTATTTGAAATGTGTCCCTTAACCTTTTTGTAACCTTTCACGTATTCACGACAGAACGCATTCCAATGAAATTTGCACACAGATAGACCACGAGTTTGGTTATGACATAGGATACATATAATGCTCGTAATAAAAATTCCTTGGGACAAAATCCGACCTCCGCGCAGTTGAAGCTGCGGACAAAATAACATTTTTATGCCTTATTTTTCTCCAAAACCATTCCTACATGAATCAAATCCACATAATATGCAATAATCACCATACTTTAACATTAACTTGACCACATGCATAGTATCATTTTCTGACGTGTTTTTCGATGTCTACTGAACGACGAACGTGTCAACAAACAAATGAATGTCACGTTGTATCAGTATTAGAGTTTGAACCTTATAATTACAGCCGTACGGATCAAAATTTGAATAATCTTATACCCCACGGACCTTTCAGCTAATGACAGGATAAATGAGATGAAGTTAGAACGTTTCAGAAAAAGTTATAATATAAAAAAATAACGAGTTTAAAATTAATCAATATTAATCAAAATAAAAAATGAACCTAACCCAACCCATTAAATTTAATTTTCATTGCGGTAAAAAAAAACCCTAAAACTTATCAAGAAACTTGCATGTAAGCCGTGATGTCAATGCTGTTATTTTAATTATTTATTCAGTAGTGTCATATTTGTCTGCGACATAAATGGATCTCTTTTGTTATAATTTACTATAATCCTAGTCTGTAATGTAATAATGTAATTGCAATTAATTATCAAGTAGTGCTACATTCTTGAATTGTACTGTTATGGAATAATTTGTCTGAAATAAAAAGTTATGTTATTTAAATATTTTTAACCCAACTGCTTTTGAAGTTACTACACGATTCTGGCAATAATCCTTTATTTTTATTGATATCTCTAAAAGATCTCTTAATTTCTCTTTTCGGCTGATTTATTAATCACAAATAGTTACATTTGTATACAGAAACAATATAAAAACTGTATACTAATGGTCATTCATCTACTTATTTACAATGCACACATATTAAAAAAAACTGCCTAGCCTTTTCCCAACTATGTTGAGGTAAACTTCCAGTCTAACCAGATGCAGCAGAAATTCAGTATTTTACATGGAGCAACTGCCTATATCTGACCTCCACAACCCACTTACTGGGTAACACGATAACCCTTGGTAAGACTGGTTGTCAGAATTTTGGGTTTCTGACTACCTGCAACGACTGTCAAAGATCTACGAATTACAGCCGAGATCAACAGCTTAACGTGCTTTCCGAGGCACGGAGGGGTCTCATTTTGTAATGGATGGTCACCCATCCACGAGCCAGAAGCTTCGATCAAGCCGGCTGTTGTTATTTAGCCTCAAGCCCCCCACATATCGAATTATCCAATCAATTAATGTTCACCCAAACCCGACAAAAGAACTTGTCCCAATTTTCTATTTCCTGAACTATCGTGATAAGCTCACATGAATAACAAACGTCTAACATTAGGCTCCGTGCCCACTGAAGTGTAACACCGAATCACAGCGCATCTTAATCAATCGCACATATAATTAAATGCACGCAAGGCCTTCGACCAGTTCCTGATGAATGGTTAGAAAACTTTTAAGTATGGATAAATGTGTTTCGTGCATTTTTTTTGCCATTTGCCATGCCATTTATTGTATTGCACCGCATGGTCTGTCAAGATGAAACTTAACAGAGCAAGGAAGTTTGGTTTTGCTAATCATCAGGCAGCTCACGAAAGAAAATAAAATTTGTCTGGGTCGCTTACGAAAACACTAAAAGCTGAATTTGATGAAACTAAAATATCTTATAAAGTTCACCTACCTAATTTTGTTTGCTTACCGTACAAAATAGACCCTCAGCCTCGATGTATCTAGGTATCTAAGTTTCATTGATAAATACGAGTAAGTCAGTTGTATTAAGAAAAAAAAACATTAAGTAAAATTATTTTTATTTCACGTAAGGGTGTTTTACATTAATAATCGTGACTTAGTCGAATTATATAGGACGAAAAAAAAAAATGGAAAAAGATGATTGAAACATAATTAATATGCCAGTTGATTCTTTGATAAATGGTCTCAATCATACCCTATAGTTATGGGATATAAAAAAACAGGTTGTATAGTCAAAGAACGAGATACGTTTACACATCTCTGCATTAGGGTGATGGGGCCTGCTAGGTATGGCGGGCTGATACCTGTCGGGGGTGCGGCGAAGGTGGTGTGTTTTTAGTTGTTAGGACGGTGTCATAACCCTTCGTTCTCCCAAAACGGAGGGTATTCTTGGCTAAGACTAAGCTGAGCTTAAAGGCCTCAGCACTCTTAGAACACCCGACGCCACACCACGTCATTGTAACGTGCTCATTGGCCACATTTCATCTCGTGAAGCACAACTTAGTCATTTGGCCAACGAACACGCGTGGTGTGGCGTCGGGTGTCCTAAGTGTGCTGAGGCCTTTACCCAACCCTCTGTGTGTGTACCCACTCCTTAAGTACCAACCATAATTAGTTAAATGCAAAACCTCTCACGTCTTCGCAAAACAAAATGAATAAATCAAGTCAAGATAACGACTGTGCTAATGCAACTACTTGCGAAATAAATGCAATGCAAATGTACAGTTAAATTATTATTTTACTCATTATTTTATATTCATAATTTGCGAAATAGAACCAGTGTTAATGCTAAATAATATTGAGTCCCTCGGCCCCACCGGATAAAAGTGTTAGATAGTAAGAACCAATGATCAAACATCATAATTCCCTAGGGTCGAAAATACTAGATTTTAAAGGTTCTTTATCAAGACAGCTTGAAAAAGAAAAATTTTCTCGTGTATTTTACACAAAAAAACAAGTCTTAACAAAAATGATGTAAAATTAAACTTCATCTTGTTGCTCCGTCCCGATTACAAAATAATCAAAGATAAAAATAATTACAGTAATGTTTTTTTAAAGGCAGCAATGGCTCTTAGATGATCCTCACTATTGACATTCAAGATTTCACAACGCTAAGCAGTACAATACGTTAATTATAAATTATGTTCCAGTACAGAATAATGGTTCAAAGTAAAGACTCCCACAGACAGGTGCGACGCTACTCTGGTTGAATAATTACTATGAAATTTTCACGGAAATCGTTCTACCGGTGTCGTGTCTGCGGGAGCCTTAATGCAAGAACTTATTATTCATCAATCTGTGTTGTAATACTCTGTCCATTACGTTGTAATTATTGGTCTACTGTTAAGTCAAGCCACGATTAACAGGTGACGGGTGATTAATATCGACAAGAATTAACTCTTTAAATATTGGCACTAGAATAATATCATGAAGCCGTGGTTAAAAGTTTAGCTGTGTCAGCAAGTTGATAGCATGACTGACCATCAGGGTGTACCTGATGGAAGCTTGACGGCACGGTTGGCGTAGTGGTTAAGCGATTGACAGCTGCGCTGCGTGTCGCTGGTTCGATTCCCGCACGGAACAAATATTTGTATGACCTACATGTAGTTGTTCCGGGCGTGGCTGTTTGTGTATGTCAGTTTAAATGTCTGTAAACGCACCCACGATACAGGAGAAAATCCTAGTGTGGGGCAAGGTTTTTTTAAAAAAAAATCTTATTTAATTGGACAAATCTTGGCAACTGTGGTCAATATGATGAATCTCGACAACAGCAATTTTTGGCTATTCCAAGATTGTAAACAAATCGCCAAAAATTTCCCAATTTTAATTGCCCGTAAGCACTTCATGAGTACCTACTACCAATGTAAATGCTTATCATTGCCTCAGATTCTCTGGCTAATTGTCATGAATAATAATGCCTAAAAGTATGTGAGATTTCTTTTGTCAGATCATAATAACAGGACCACCAACATTATTTAAATAAATGAATGAATGAATGAACGAATTTACATTTTCTTTGTGAATGCATCCTCGACGTAAGCTTCCTCTGTAATTAAATATTCTGAAGCTTCCTCGAGTCGCATTATAGGAGTTCATTTGCCTAATTACTAAGTTCAAAACTACATTAACTATTCAAAATTCTAAGTGTATTCCCACCATCAACGCAAGAATTATGTAGGTATATTGTGGAATAACATCATTTTCAAAATCAAGCGACCCGGATGCTACTTGAAGTTTTTTTTTTTGCACAAGTTTGTGTATTATGCAGAGTTCACACGCATTAAATAAAATATTTTGGATCAACTGATAAAACTTCTAATTTGAAGCTTAATCTATTTGTACGGGTTTTTTAATTTAAAAACCGGTGTGATTTTTACTATTTAAAGAATTAAAAAATAATCAAACGTTATGATTGTCCATTACAAAAAAACCTTTTTTAACACTTTAAAAAAAGAAATAAAAAAAGAACGAGATCGTGGTTCAAAACCGGGGAAGAACCAATATGACTTTTCAATTTAACTTTTCTGACATCGGTGAAGGAAAACATCATAAGAAAACCTGGGCTAGTAGTTAGTACCTATAAGTCTGAAATCGCCAAGCCGTCTTGAGCAAGCGTGCTGTTCAATGCTAGAGTCTTCTCAGTATGAGAAGAGGCCCTTGCCCAGCATTGAGACAGTAATAGAGTGTGTTATATTTTTTATTATAATTTTAAATAAAATATTTATTCTATTATTAGAAAAATCTGTAGCTTTCCTCCTTTAACCATTTTAAAATCAATCGCCATCTGTGACGTGGAACGCACTCTTAAAGCATAATAAAGCATAGGTTATTTGGAAGGGTTAATGTGACCTTTTGTGGATAAAAACAAACATGAAACTTGTTATGAACTCAAGGTGCAGTTCTCTTAAAAATATTATTGTAACGATGACTTTTGATACCTATATGACATAATAAATATGGATCACGAACTACGAAATAATCAATACATTCAATTCGATTAAGATTTTTTAAACTGCCTATTTCAAAATAGCATTAAATAATTGATTCTATAATTTAATTCTTCTATGATGGATTTAGAGTTATTTATTACCTGTTTTTTCGATATTGTATATCGTATATTCACGAAACTACTGTTGACTGTTACCTCCGCTAGCATATACATATAGATATATTAATATCTATATATGCTAATAATACCTATATATATATTAATAATTTAAAGAAAGTAAAATGTCTGCCGGGGTTCAAACACGGCCCTTACCACTGGCCCACAACTGCTCTCCCAGGTTCTTCAAGTTTATTACCACTCTACAACTATCGACAGACAGGACCAAACCCTCAACAGCTGTGCAGTTGCACTTACGAATAATAAATAGTATTAAAAAAATAAAATAAAAAAAAAAGTTTATTGGTTAGTTGGTAATTCTAAGATTTTGACAGCAATGTGTGTACCTTACGTCAGGCTACATCAATTAAACGACTCATTATTCTCTGAACACACCTATATTTGCATTATCCTATTCTAATGATGAAATGACAAATAATATGAATGCCATTCTGTTTAGATGGTCAAGTGGGTGAAGGTTCTCGCAGTGATACGCATCATGCTGTCTTCAATGGCGCGGTTTTACTGAAGACAAATAATTTCTTCATCTGTTTGTCGATAGTTGTAGAGTGGTAATAAACTTGAAGAACCTTGGAGAGCAGTGGTGGCCCAGCGGTAATGGCCGTGGGTTGGAAGCCAAGCAGGCACTTTACTTTCTGTAAATTATTAATATATATATATATATATATACAAGGTGTTTTTTTTGATATCCCATAACTCTAGGGTATGAATCAGACATTTATCAAAGAATCAACTAGCATATGAATTACTTTTCAACTATCATTTTTTTTTCATTGTTCATACAAAATAATACGACAAAGTCACGATTATTATGTAAAACACCCTTTCCTACGTGAAATATGACAACGTCGCATTTTCTTACCTTTAAATATGAATGATTGGTTTGAATGAAAATGATTTACTCGTACTAATCAATGAAACTTAGATACACACATCGAGAGTATAGTGTTATGTTATCTTCGAAACTATGCGTTTTTGAACCTCTAGGACTTTTTGTATTATATTTATTTATAAAATATAACCCTAGAGTTATGGGATATCAAAAAAAACACATTGTATATATATTATTAGCGTATATAGGTATTAATATATCTACATATGCTAGCGGGGGGTTAGCGGATTTAAGGGCATACCAAAATGTTCTTATTTCATCACCATTATATATCACCACTGCTATCAAAACGGTGAAGGAAAACATCGTGAAGAAAACGGCATGTCTTAGAAATAAAATTAGAAATCCAGCAAACCGCGCTCGGCCCGCGTTGTGGATTATTGCCCACACGTCCATCTCACACAGAGGAGGCCGGTGTCCCATCAGTGGGAACGCTATAAGCTGATTATGAATAACTTCAAGATCTTTTGACAAACTTGAATGTAAGTTATGTAGTTTAGTTTATCCGGTTTAGAATGAATGATGTCTGATTTAACCTAATATTACAACTCAGATATAAATTACAAAGGGTAAAAAGAGGTCGTCTTTAAAAAACAACTGTTGAATTACTTGTTCTCTTGTAAACAACAGAATAATGTTTAGCAATTTAATTCTTATCAACCTCATTTTATCTCGAGATTGATGTTAAACGAGTAATCCTGAAAATACAAGGAAATATACAAACAGGAATTTCCTTGACGACATACATATTTTATATTATTATTAAAGACTTTATTGTACAGTCAGCTGCAGAGAAATCTCACCCCCTAGCCCCCCTATTTTTTCATTGCTAGGGGGTGAGATTTCTCTGCAGCTGACTGTACCTACAGTGAAAGGAAGATTATTATTGTTCTTGTAATGAGATAACATACAATCACGCCTTTATTTCCCAAATGTGGTATAAAGGGGATGAGGAGGAAGTCATGTGATTTTTTTTCAATGAATTCTTACATAGTTAATTGATTCAGACGTGACTTGGCGGAAATCCATTATAAAATACAATAGACGTAGATATATTTATTTACCTATTCCGCTTAAATATTCCTAAAGAGTCATAAAAAACCCTGTAAGAAATCGACACGTGTTTCACCCCTCAACGATTAACTTGTCGCGAACCTGAACACGACGTGTTGCCACGCCGAGCGCTGACCGCAGAGAATTCATTCTTATATGTATGTTCTCCAGCTTCTATTATTATTATTTCCTATCTTCTATCGAGATGCATCATCTGTAAACTCAATTAACTACACATGTACATTAGCATGCAAGTCTTTGTTCTATTGCAAAAGATTAATATCTTGTTAAAAAGATTAATTGCAACCTTACTGGAACGATTCCAACTTGTGATACTATATCATAGGTTATAAATATAATAAATAAATAAAATAATATTATACTCTACCACAAGAACGTTAAAAGACGAAGATTAGGACTAGTCGGCCCATTTTTTACTCGTATTAGTTAGTTTAGTATGCTTAAAAATTTAAAAGACGGTGATTGAAATGAAATTGAAATCTTTACTGTTATTTTTTTATTATTATAAAATCAGAATCTAGAATAGGATGGACGTAAACGGCTCGCACGTAAACAATGATAGAAAAAATGCAATGTAAATAAAAACATCCCGACACGTCCGCATGGTCGCCGGGCGCCACGCGCCCTACGAGCCGAAAGCGTAGTTAGGAACATTTCCATTAACAGAACAAACCTTTCAATAGTCTGAGCCTATCGCAGTCCACTGCTGGACATTGGCCTCTCCCATGCTGTGCCACAACACCCTGTCCTCCACCTTCTGCATCCAGTCTATCCCAACCACTTCCTTAAGGTCGTCGGTCCATCTAACTGGGTACATCCCACACTACGCTTGCCGATACACGGTCTCCAGGACTCGTCTGAACAGGCCATTGCATAATAATATGTTAATTGACTTTAAAAAAACCTGCAATCATTTTAAGACCATGAGAAAAATATAAAATATAATAATAAAATTGCAAAAAAACAAAGCATACATAATAATTTTATAATTATTAATTATAATTTTGTATAATTTTATTCTTTAAGTTTGCATAATCATAAAATTATCATTTTTGTTGAAATGTTAACAAAAAGTCCTTAATAATTTTTAAATTAACAATCTAAAAATTTAAAATGGTATCACAGTTTATGCCTTAAAAACATTTATGCCTTGATTTGATCTAACGCTTATTACGCAAATGAAATGAAATCGTAACAAAAATTATGAATAAATCATTCGAATAATGTTCTGGAAGGAAATCAAGCAGAGGAAGTAACCTATTAAGTTCAAAATGAATGGATGGATGCAAATAATTGATGATTATGTTGATAAATCAATTACTTACATAAAAAGCGATCAATCATTTTATCAACTAGTACCTAATCACTCTGTGTTGAACGTATCTTTCTTTCCACATATCCTGCCAAATGGATTGGTCATTCACGTACTATTCAATAATGTTTTTAGGGTTCCGTACCTCAAAACACAGAACCCTTGTTTCACTACGTTGTCCGTCTGTCCGTCACGTGGAGGCATCAAGTTGAAATTAATACCAAATACGTAAGTCTGTGGTCCCTTGGTGCTGTAACGAAACAAGCTTCTTGCAAATAAATCAAAACCTATAAGGGTACTTCCCCGTTGACCTAGAATCATGAAATTTGGCAAAAAGCACGGTGTCACAGCACAAATAAAGGAAAAAGTCCGAAACACGATAAACATATTTTTTGCGATTACAACCTTACATGCAGTTGGATAATTGACCGCGACGTATATCGATGTATAGAAGAACATGTTTTTCAACTACAATGTTAAGTTTGTTTTGTATGTTCCCAACTACGGAACCCTTCAACATTGTGCATAGTCCGACACGCAATAGGTACACATCTGCCTAACCCTCCGAGGACATACGGGTGTGATGTTCTTGTAAATATCTCACAACGTTCTTGTAAATATCCTTTGTACCGAAGGACCAAAAATTTAAACAACGCGGACCTTAACAATATTTTAATAAGAATAAAGTACCGGCTAAAAAGGTTTATTTATTTATTTATTTAAATTTTCGCACATAAAAAGGTACAAAGGCGGACTTAATGCCTTAGGCGTTCTCTACCATTCAACCAAGGGTGGTGAAGAGTAAAAGATGGCAGGTGCTCTGTTTGAGAGGAACAAAGAAAAACAAAATAATACTAGCTGCCCGCCCCGGCGTTGCACGGGTAGCACTTAGTGCTTATCTACGGCGCACCTACCAATCAACCTTTTTTTTTTTTTTTTATTATATTAAGCGGAGAAAAATGCCTAACGCATACCGCGCCGTCCGGGGCGACGGTTTGGTTATTGGGGCTTGCACCCACTAAAAAACACCGCCGTGAGCCTACTATCGCCTTGGTGGATGAGCCGCGAGAACTGCTACGCATGACGGTCGCGACACCTACCAATCAACCTAACCTAACCTAACCTACTACCTATCTACACCTACCCACCTACACCTACCTACCTACACCTACCTACCAACACCTACCTACCTACACCTACCTACCTACACCTACCTACCTACACCTACCTACCTACAAGTACCTACATACCTACCTACCCTAACTACCTATACATACATATATACCTACTCATCTAGCTACCTACCCTACCTACGCAACTTTATATATTTTTTTAATGTAAGAACCTTCTACGAAGTATTAGAAAGCATTTAAAAAAAAGATGAATGAAATCGGTAAAGCCGTTCTCAAGTTATATAGCGTGACCAGCAGAAATAGGGGTTAATTTTTATTAGATAGAAGATAGATTTTATCATAATGTCGTAATATATCATAAAATCGCAGTTATAAATAAAATAGGTACCTACAACAGTACAAATAGAAACGATTCCATTTCGTTCAAAATAGGCCACTCGTGTCGTTTTATTTTATTTCACACAGTGCACTAACAAAGCATATTATAGAAGGTACAATTCTAAAGTACAAATAATAAAATATATGAGCACTGACTACACATGAGTGTACGTTTTCTATTACAAAACCGTGCTGACTGACATTGACTGTGAGAAAAGTGTTACAAGTTCGCACAAATATGTATAGTTGTGGTGAAAGCGGCCGGTGGCGCCTTCTAGCTGAGCTTTGACGAACTACAAACTCTTCACAAGATGCGATGATGCAAGGGATATGTCTGGAGATAGATTGTCAGGAAGTACGATCGTATTCGATGCTGTTTTCTCAACGTATCTATCGAGATAAGTATAATAAATAAGTAACATTAATTTTAATTGTACGTATTTTTTTTTTACTGCAAATGGTCAAGGTTTAAGTGTGTTTGGCAGGAACTGAAACTTTTTGCTTGTCTATTGAATAATCGATAATTACTATAATGGATTCATGCAAAAACAGTTATGTATAAGAAAATGTTTACTTATGAATTTTAGTTTGTGCGTATTCACATAATGTTAGAACCTGATTGTGTGTTTATTATTATATTTTAATTAAAGCAATTATAAAATTTTAAGCAAGATGTCCTGGGTTCGATTCCGGGGTTTGGCAAGTGTTATTGGGTTTTTCCATCTGAAATTTCTCAGTAGCAGCCTGGAGTTCGCATTTGTGCCCAGTTGAGATAATAGAGTCGTCCCCATTAAATGGGACTTAAACATAACTGGTGGGTGTACCAGTATAGGTATACCTCTGCCTCGCCCTTTGGGGATTACAGGCGTAATGTTATGTTATGTGTAAAATATTAGAAATATTTTACACCAATATTACTGAGTACTATACTCTAGTAAATCACTGTCCGACATTGACGCTGAAAGAAAATTACTATATTTTTCACACGTGGATGTACTCATTAATAATAATAGAACATGTTGCAACTATGGGATTACCCAGTGACGTAAGCACTGTCTTTAACTTTATTATGTTCCGTCTAAAGGTTCTTTACCCTTTGCCCACGATTACGTAATTATGTAACGTAACAAACAACAACATTACAATTAGCTTATTGACGTATGCATGACAGACGAATATGAAAAATAAGTTAAAGAAATCATTATCTCGAATCATCAGTTTTGATGATCAAGATATAGAACATGCTTATGTATGACTAATGTTTTTGGTTGAAGGTAACAGGTATGCCTTCCTTTTATACAATAGAAATTGGGACGTCATATTCTCTTAGAAAAAATGTTTACTCTGTTGGTTATTGAAAAGCAAGCCCATAAAAACATAACATTAAATATATTTAATTTTGAGTTCTTCTTGTTTTATTGTTAAATAGAAAAATTTAAAATGAATTCTAACAGAACACAAACCAAATAATACGATAACAATTTTATGATTTATATTAAGAAAGAAACTATTCTCTTATCCCAAGATAATGTTTTATTTATATAGTCATAACTTTCCACAAATCCACATTATTGTAACCATTACAATATCCGAAGGTCGATAAGTCTGAAGATATATTGCCAAATAGCAATCACTTGTGCGTCCAAGTGAAGGTTGCACAATATTTGACGTGTTGATGTGAAGTGAGCGCGGATTTAAGACCGGACATTTTATTTTTTCACTAGCTTACCCCGCGGCGACGCGACGCTTGCGCTAAAGGTTATCGAAGATCAAAGATGAAAGTTATACCTAATTATTATCCTTACAGCGGTTTCAGAGCGAAACAAATTACACTTGTTTGTAAATCGACATTCAATTTTACTGCCAAACTTTTCTAAGTAACCGTTATTATTTAATCCTACTGCCCCACACGAAATAAAATATACATGAAGGATAACGGATTGCAAAGTTCGATGAACGCCCGCAGATTTCGAAATAGATTAAAAATAGATGCACTGTATTTTTTGCACTGATTTTGACACACGAAGCAAATGACGTCTATACTTTTTTGCAGCTTATTTATCTGTATTTTCCCCATACATTTAGCATTTTTTGTATGCAATCTTTTAATAACCCAATGCGCAGTTAAAGATAACTTGATTGCTAATGAACAAAACATACTGACAGTAAATAACTTTCCACAAGTTTTTTTTGTTAAGCATTTACAGTACTGACATATCCGCCTCATGATACTGGTAAAGGGTTTAGCAAAGTGAATTTTCACCGAACAAGGTACTGTAGAGGTTGTAAGCGAAAGGCGACTCTATGTCGTACAAGCTAGTAAACATCGATTTATTCTATTCTAATACCATACAACGAATACCACATTTTTTTTTTTTTTTTTTTTTTTTCACACACAATATAATCAAATTATTTTAATTCACACTTCTCTAATAATATTTACACGTCTTACTTAGTTATAAATATAATATGTAGAAGTATATAACGGAACCTAAAAAAGGGGAAGAGCTCATTGGGCTTCAAAAAATTCATCCGCATCGCTGTCAATGGGGAAAGTGCCCAAAAAGCTGGCAGCATTGCCGCGTTGAATGTCAATGTTGAATATTTGGGCTAAGAATAGGCCAGCCCTCTGGTCACGTTAAGAGTCGACCAGCCGCTTGGCGATGTCCCGGAATAATCGAAGAGGACTCGGACTCCAAGACCCTAATGTTGCAACCCCAAACGGCTCAAACAAGTTGATTATGGTATTTGTTTTTGGTAATTGTTTGAACACATATTTATTATCTATTCCGAACGGATACCACTCTTTAAATAATTAAATATAATGTATAATAATTAAATAATTAAATTTAATGTGCGAACGAATACCTACTAACAACTTAGTAGAAAATAAATATGAGTTGTAACAAATACCAGTGGTATTCGTTGTATGGTATTAGATCGGAATAAATCTAAACATCTATGGTTTCATTCGAACATTCGAGTGAATTATATTTGAATAAAAAAGAATAGATAAGAAGTCAGACAGTCGTCCTGCGAGCTGTTAAGTGGGAGCTAGAAGAATAATAAAATATAAGAATGTAAATCACAATCAAAATCAAATCAAAAATATTGAAAAGCGTAGAGTTGAGTTCCAGGAATAATCAGCCCTGATATTCCTCAAACCAGTATTTTATTCGTTCTGGTACCGTAGGGTCCCATAGAGTCTACAATTAAAAGCTACCCTAAAATAGTTTTGGTAAAACATATTTTTTTTATCTATGGTGTCTGAATCTGTAAGTGAAAAAAAAAATTGAAATTAAAATATGTCAATTCGGACACTGTGTCCGAATATATTGTGTCCGAGTCGTCAGCAACTCAAACAGATCATCACGTTTTAATAAAATAATGTACGTAACTTCAGGTGACGTCAGGTGAGATTCTGGCCAAGAGCTTCCCCGTTGTGGATAAAAAAAAAAAAAAAAAAAAAAAAAAAAAACTATAACGTCACTCCGAATATAATAATTTAAAAAAATCATGATAATTTTATTGATCATTAAATTTAAAATGAGTAAAACATGGTCAAAATCTCTCATCTAAACTCATTTAAATAATAATAAGTTTCATCTGCTTGAAAATGTATAACTTTCTTTTTAAACACTACGTCACTTAATTGCTTCTAGCTTTTAGGTAGTATATTAGGTACACATTTTTGGAGCCATGCAAAAGATACTTGTCTGCATAAGTGCCGTTCTATACTTAAGTAGTCAAAGACTATTGTCACGTCTTAGCTGAACCTGATCGATCGACCCGTACGGCTGTTTTTACTAAGCCACGCGCCCCTTGATGTGTATTCAAATATTTAAGACAATATTTTTGTCACCAAATACATAATAATGTGGTGTCATGGGCATATTTCGTTCTAACGACTATTTCTCACGTTTCTACGCGTAATTCTTGTCTAATTAACCTAGTATTTTTGTGAAGGCTATGTACTAGACACACAGGTATTCGTATATTAAAAAAAACAGATGTGAATCGATCCTGTTTCTTATAAGGATCAAAAAAGTCTACTGGACCAACTGAGGTTTGAGTACTAAAAGTTAGAAATCGCAAAAACGTTTTTCATACTTTTTGCGATTTCTAACTTTTCGACAACAACGATAACGGTTAAGGTACCTGCCCTTACTGCCCCATCTCAAAAATCCACCCTGTATATTAAATTCAAGGAGAAAAAAAAACCTGAACCCAGAAGTGGACACAATAATATTATGATATCTAAGAAACCAGCTAAGTGCGTGTTGGACCACGCATAATGAAGGGTTCCATAGTTGGGATGCATTTATCCCAAAAACAAACTTAACATTTTAGTTGAAAAACGCCACAGTCAACCGAAAATGTGTGATCGCAAAAAATTTTTATTAATATACAAATTAACGATGTTTCCAAGGGACCGTATACCTATGTTTTTGATATCAATTTCAACTTGATACCTCCACGCGTTCCTAAGAAAAAGGGTCTTGATAGACTGATAGACAGATGGGCAACGAAGTGATCCTATAAGGGTTAATTTTTTTCCTTTCGAGTTATGGAACACTAAAAATCAAAGTTTTTTAATGTGGGAAAACCATAGGTCTGGAATGAATCCATTGTAATAAGTAATTTCAGCTAATTGACAAAAAATAAATAAAATCAAAACACTGCTAAGTAGTTGGAAAATACTGACGCACTTTGAACTCCACAAGAAATCTGACCGCTCTGTAAGACAAGGAAAAACAGACTTTTTGTGCACATCAAAAGGTTCAATATTCTTGGACGGCGTCATGTGACTTGTGTCCTTGTGTTGGCGTGGGAGTAGGAAGGCTTGTGATTGGTGGAGTAAGCGCGGGCTATTCAATTGTGGCTCTGATATCGGCGTGCGCACACTTTCGCAAAACTTCAGTTAAGGTTTCGCTTTCATCCGCTGAGATGATGTGCGCACGTGTTTAGTATTGTAGCCAGTAATCTATTGACGAAAAATGCTGGCGACTAAATTCCATCGGTAACAATAAATATTTTATTTATCGTGTTTAAATTGCATTTAAATTGTTTTTAAATATTTTTTATTTTATTTTAAAAATAATAATAAAAATGTAATTTTTTTTAAATTGAAATAATGATATTTGGTGACGACACAAAGAAAAGTTTCATTGATTTCATTGATTAATAAAAACAAAAAATATGTACTAAAACGAAAACCTGAAATATTGTGACCAACAATTTTTGTTTTAAAATATTAAAAAAATATATTTTAAAGTGTTGTATGTAGTGTTGTTGTATTGTAAAATGTTCCACCAACTATTTAATTTTTTATCATTCCATTCGGACACTTTTGTTCTAAATAATTTAAAATTATGCCTGATTTAATTATACGCTTTCACTAACTTTCATTGTATAACTAGTTTTTTTTTTTTGCAGGTGACAGCTTGCTCCGTGCAAATTGTTACCAGGACTGTCAACGAGAAAGACTTCATAAAAGTGAAGTGGCAGTGACAAGTGAGAAGTGAGACTGAAACAATAATAATAATATTATTAATAATAGTTCAGTGGCTAATAAAAAAATAGCAAAAATGACGGGCGTTGTGAAAATTGCCATAGATGATTATTATTCGGACAACAATTGGACGACGATTATTAACAAATATTGGATGCTAGCAGAAAGAGTTTCAGGTAAATATACTTATATATTTAATTTTTTTCTTGTCTTACAATAACCTTAAGTAATCTTAAATGCGCCATTGTTCATTAAATGACGAACAACCCTAAATAATAAAAAAGCACATTTCGAAAAGCCAAATCCTCTCACATTTACCTAAATATAAAATTATTTCTTCCGTCCATCAAAAATAGTCAACACAATACTATTCAATTATATTGACAAGAGGTAACAGTAGGATGGTACATTGCCTAATTTAACGTTGTATCAGAGATCGCAAATCATAGGTCATCGAAGAAAGTTTATAGCATTCCTAAGTAAGCACTAGGTTTACTTTCTCGATTTATTGACTGTCTGTCTGAATTTAAGATAAAATCTGATTAGGTATAAATCTAGATTTTTATGCCATTAATAAAAATGAAGCAAGAACAAAATAAAGTTGTTAACCCTTCAAACCTTTTCAGTAATCCAAAGCTGAAAATATTATACTTTTAATATTCTAATAATTTTAATAAATATATAAATTAAAATCCTTCAGTTTTGTTTTACATTTTTTTATAATATAAGAAGAAATTATTTACTTCAACGTAAAACGTTAAACAAATAAAGCCCTTTCACTACTCAAGAGAGTAAAGAAACATGGACATACCAAACAAAGTCTTCCATCGGAACTAAACAACGTCAACGTACAAACAAAGAATATTATCTACAATACCTTACACTGTCACGCGATTATAATAAGCCTGTTAAGTTATATAATTGTGTAACAATGGCAAATTACTTCCGACAGATTTTATTGTATTATAAAGGTAAAGTATTTGCTTTATCTGAGACAGGTGTTGGTAATAAAATTGTGTTATTTAGGGCATACTGCATTCATCTAGATTCTTGCCAAGGACGAGAACTTTCAAGGACATCTTCTGCTTTTTTTTCATCACAAACTACAGTCAATGGCACTAAATGTACTAAATGTGACTCAAATCCTAAACACGAATTTGTGAACAAGCTAAACTTATTCTTTGTGAGTTTTCAATGAGAATATAGAATATAGATGCCAAGTAGCTTCAAAAATTTAGGGTAGTTTAAATGAACTCGCGTGTAAAATTAAGCTGTTTTTAAAGTTCCCCAGGAATTTAAGTTGAAAGATTTTTTTTTACTTTCAATCAGATTTTTTTTTTTTTTTGCGACCTTTCATTGACAGTATACGGATCTCAGACAAAAAAAAGAATAATCGTCAAAGGTAGGAAGGCTTATGCACTTGTAAAATTATTAGCCAGCCAGGAAGGTTGTTACGGGGCTGACGAGCCAGGGAGCACCGGACGTTCAAAATATCTAAAGCCACTAATGTGAAGACAATTTTAATGTACGGTCTAAAAATATATCTATTCTCGCAGAAAGGATGCTTTTGAAGTCTTCGGTAGAAGAATAATCTTCGGCCTATAAAATAGCTATAAAAGAGCTAACCCTAGCTAAAATACGGCAATAAATGAAAGGTCCCGGTAGCACAACTGACATTTAATCACTCGTATAGATCAAATTTGAAAATCACTCAATTAATAACGACCTTGTCTTCACTTAAAAAATACAATACATGTAGATATTTTTAGTAACCTATTCCGCTTAACTATTCCTAAAGAGTCTTAAGAAACCCTCAGCCTCAGCGTCCAACGCTCGGCGTGACACGTCGTGTTCGGGTTCGCGACAAGTCAATCGTTGAGAAGTGAAACACGTGTCGATTTCTTACAGGTTTTTTTATGACTCTTTAGGAATACTTAAGCGGAATAATAGGTTACTAAAAATATCTACGTCTCTTAAGTCACGCCTGAATCAATTAACTATCTTGTCTTCACTTCTCAACCAAATCTGCATTTGCATAAATTAATAAATATAATATCTATTCCGTGCAAATCGAGAGTGAAAGAAATTGCAGTTGAAATACGACTTCCCGAGAAACCGGAATAACAAGAGACTATTCGAAGTATGTCGTGGTCGTAGTATCTAGTCTCGACGATAGGTTAATAACACAGTTACTGGTTTAACTGGTATAGTAAGAACTAAGAGGAAATTAATATAAATTATGAATAATTTAAAAAAAATGGGATATAATATGTTAGACAGAAATAAAGAACTGCTTCGTTCCTCGGGGAAAGTGTTATTGGTTTTTCCAAATTGAATATGTCAGTAACAACTCTGAGTCAGCAGAGTAGGGGCAGTGAGCAGGGCACATTGCCAACCGAAAGGTTCTGAAGTGGCGACCGCGTACCGAAAGATGAAGCGTTGGAAGGGCTCCCACAATGTGGACGGATGACCTTGTGAAGGCCGCACGAATCCGCTGGATGCGGGAACCACAGAAATGGTTGAAGTCGCGGTGCTTGGGGGAGGCCTAGGGTTGGATCTAGTATCGTTTGGCAGTTGTATCGAGGTAAAAGAGGTCAAAGTTGGTAGGGGTTGGGTCCACGGTTATAACGCTCTTATTACAAGGTAATGCATATTTTTCGTTTTTGTTTATAAAAATTGTTTCTAACCTCAAATCAGTTGTAAAGCGAAAACCCATCGAGTTGGGAGTTCATATTTTTTTAAAAGAAAGATCATGTTATTAGAAGCCTCCACGCAATGTTTTAAGTTGCGGGATAGGGCCACCGCCCCCCACCCCCCTCTCCCCCCTCCTCTTGCCAAACGATACTAAATTTTAACAGAGGCCTATGTCCAGCAGAGGAACAAAAAAAAAAAATCTTAATAACATTCAAAAATTCAAAATCTTTGCATAAATATGTCAACTCTATTACTAAAAAAGACAAAAAGAATGCACTCAAATTTCAAACCATAAGTATAAACTTTACATTTAAAATTCCAGGTTTTAGTGTCAATGTCAGATCCGACAGAATTTCGTTTTCAATGTCATTACCTAACGCGTTAGAAAAACTTGTTGGCGAATAAAGTTATATCGCGATGTATGTAAGAATTTCGAGCTGAAAAAAAACTTATTATTATCAATCTTACTACGTTTTCCCAACTATATTGCCGATGCAGCTGAATACCAGTATTTTACAGGGAGTGACTGCCTATCAGACCTCCGGAACCCAGTTACTGGGCAACACGATACCCCTTGGTAAGTCTGGTTATCACACTTTTGGGCTTGACGACCCAACCGACGACGAGACTAACGACTGTCAAAGATTTACGATGACAGCCGGGACCGACAACTTACTGTGCTTTCCGAGGCACGGACGGGTCTACGTATGTAACCCATCTAAAAAACGAACGCGGCAATCGTAGCTTCACTTTCGATTGAACCGTGTGGCCGTTGACAAACAAATTGAATCAGTAAATCTTATCATAGCTGATGTTATAATTAAATGGCAAGGAGTATTTTTAGAAAATAAGCTCTTAGAAGAATCAACTAATCAAAAATAAAAGAAAGTAGTATTATTGATTAATGTATTTGGATGGTCTGAAAGGTATGAATAATAAATTTTATTAAGTTATATATGTAAAATTCTCAGCGTGATTCAAATTCAAATAGATCGTTTATTTATTAGGTATTTATGTATAGAAGTGAGAGTGGTTTATGATATCAAATTTCTTCCGTAATAACCACAGTAAAACTAATGAAAAGTTACGCTAAAGAGTGATTGTGCAAAATTTACGCAATTGCACACAATAATGATGTCAAGGACTAAATCAATACAATGTTTATTTAAACAAGTTTAATATGGGCACTGAAGTACGATTAAACTGTACAAACACTTCACACTAATACATTTGATTAATGCGTTTATTCAAACAACAAAGAAGCATCCAGTTCTTATTGAAACCTTAATTACTGAAAAAAAAACATTAATTGGCATTGCATAACATGAATAGTTACTTAATTAAATGTTTATTTTTTGATAATGTATAGATAGTAGTTTAATAATGTATAAATAGTACTTTAACAATGTATAGATTGTAGTTTAATAATGTATAGATAGCCTAAACAATAGAAAGCAATACATCATCTTAGAGTATCTACAGAACAATGATACGCCACTTTCACATTCTGATTTCACGCAGTAAGCTACGCTGACCACGGCGTTATGACCACACTTGATCATTAGGATGGCTTTTATCATAATTTATTTAATTCACACCAGATAATTATGATTGTAAGGTTTGAGGAAAATTGAGTATTTTTAGCAACATACAGAATAATGTGTACCTACCACAATGTATTATATTAGACATAAGTTTTATTTTAAATCAATTAATAATCACTTGATAGTAGTCATAATAATAATGTGGATCTACTAACGCATGAGTATTGAGTTGATAACACGCGTTGATGTCTTTTTTACTGAAAATTCTCACATACTAAAAAAATGCTCAACGAATTTATTATTTAAAAAAACTATATATTAATACGTGAAGCAAACCCTTGGTGGGTTTTTACGAAAATTACGCGGATGGAGGAGTATGAGCTGCCCGCCAAGGCTTCGAACGGGTGGCACAGAGTTCTTATCTCCGGCGTACCTGCCTACCCTACCTACCTACATACATACCTACGTACCTACCTAACTACATACCTGCTTCTTACATACATACCTATACTACCTAAACCTACCTACCTACCTACCCTAACATCCTATCTACCCTACCCTACATACCTATACTACCTACCTACCTATCTACCTACCCTACCAACCTACCTACCCCTACCCTACATACCTACCCTACCGTACCTAACCTTATTTCGTAATAAAACGATACTATATCAATTAATTACACCTAAATCATAATTACAATAAATGTTAGATGCATTATTCATATTCGTTTTATCCAATTGACACTTTGGATTAAAGCTTGAACTTTATGCGCACGGAGTACCTATTATAATAATCACGTTTTAACCTTTTGATCATAAACCCTATTAAAAAATATATAATTATGATTAAATATCAGTACAGAAAGGAATGGAGTCGTGTTTAAATTAAAGGGTAAAATAAAAAATAATTTTCTTTGAAACTGTTTTGACAAGTCAATTATTTTCTTTCTTTTCCTGCTAAATGTCCACATATTTTATTCGACATGCCTTGTGAGAAAATATGACCAACATTGTCCAGTAATCAGTGCACTACCCGATAATTACTTTTACCCTCAAGGGATTTTACGTAGTAAAGTTGTAAATTGTATAATATAATTGTAATTACTTTAACCGCTACATCATTACTTACTGTAATTGCATTCTCTCTTTACTTGGTTATTCACACACTGACTTTCTATTTCGGATTAATTGTTATAATTGTGGGTTTCTAAAATAAATACAAAAATTGTGTGGTTATTGAAATTCATTTAAAAAAATGAGTTTACTTTCAGAATGCATAATTTATTCACTCGTAGGAGCGACTAAAAGGATGCAACTCAAGAAATAAGAATGATTTATCAATTATAAAACCTGATGCTTATTATTTATTTTTAAGATAACATCGTCTAATCTCTTCCTCAACGTTGCTATTAACAGCAAGGCTAGTAAGCGTGTTGCTTGTTATAGAATTAAACGTAATTTTCTTACATTACCATCATTACAGCTACAGAATGATAATAAAAAAAACTTTTTTTTTTTCAAAATAAAATTACAAATAAAGTAAAACAACAAAGTAATAATGAATGAACGCAACAGCTGTAAAGCCAGTTCGAAGATATGAATCGAAGTATTGATGAATGAAATTGTTTTATTCTTATTACCTTATACGCTGTTTCATACAAAACGATGATGCTTTTTACGTATAACTTGTCGTTTTTTACATGTTTAAGTGTGAAGAAACGTCGCAATTAAAAGGAGGAAAATTGTCTATGTCAATTTAATACTATTTGTGCCATCGGCTTTACCCGTCTGTTATGACTTATAAATCCGCCAAAATCATGCAATTTTTTTTTCTTGTTAGTACTTTTTTGTATACAAAAATTTGACCTAGTCTCAAGTGAGTTCTGACTCTTATGAGTTAGCAGAAATTACAGAGCACCACTCTTTTCGACTGCCAGTGGAGTCTAACATATTTCTGATGTTGGAAGTTTTAACTATTCTATTTAATTTCGAATACTTATCCGTTAGAAAAAACAAAATCAAAGGAAGTGTGTTTCGTAAAACAAGTGAATATTTCACATCTGATCTTTTGTTCCCCAGATCCTCGAGTCCAAGGATGGTTCCTCTTCGACACACCACTGCCCACAGTGGCCATGGTGTGTGTATACCTGGCGTTCGTGATGGTGGTTGGCCCACTATGGATGGCCAATAGAAAAGCATTCCAGATACAAAACACCTTAGTTACGTACAACGCGTTACAGGTGCTACTATCTTCCTATATGTTCTATGAGGTGAGTGCTGATTCTTTTTTTTTTTTTAACCACAACGTAAGTAATGATCTGGCCGAACGTGGAAGCGGGCTTCACCCGGAATCCTTAACCACAGAGGAACTGATAATCTTACCTCTAACTGCCAGAACACAACAATGCTGTTAACATTGTTGTTATGGCGACAGACTTAGATAAGATGCTGGTAGCTAGCCAGGCGGACTTAAAACAAGCCCTACCACCAACCAAACTGAGCAGAAAATTTTGCCCCCACTGGGAATCGAGCCCGGGACCTCTGGGTCAGAGACAAATGGTCTAACCACTAGACCACAGAGGCGGTTTATTGAATTATTTATACTTATCTCACAAAATAAGGTACGTATTAGGTATGGCACCCCTTTAACAAAACCATGGCAAAATGTGACTGGATTTTAAGACCTGCCTACCTCTTCAAGGAATACATGCGTGATGGTAGGATTAGAATAGAATACTCTTTATTATGTAGGCACCTACAGTATAACAATTACTGATATAAATGGGCAAAATTTTACATAGAGTGACACATTGGGCGGTCTTGCAGTTAAGTTACAATATACAATAAATATAGGAACTTCCAACTGGTTCTATACTAACTGCATCACCTCATAGGTCACGTCTACATAAAACGTGCTCTTTGCACCATTGCATCGCAGCCGTCACCCTCAGACCAGGGGCCTAAGTCTACTAATTTATAAACGTCACCATGGTGTCATAATGGCTAGTTTTTGCAAGAATTGCCATACAAAAATTGTTAAAAAGTAACCATTATGACACCATTGTGACGTTACAATGGTCTCTCAATGGTGAGTTTTTGACAGTTTTTGTATGGCAAATATGTCAAACCATTGACCATTGTTACGTTTATAAATTAGTAGACTTAGGCCCCAGGTTGAATATTCTCATGTGCGCATAGTATCTCTGGTAAATAATTACATAACTTGATAATAACGGAAAACAGTACTGACTTATCATTGAACTTGGTTTACGGATTACGGTTAATAATATACAGAGATAGTAATATTAAAATCTTCTTGATAATAAACTCCATTTTCTAATTTCTATAATCCATGAGTTATGTGAACAACTTTTGGATAATGTATACATTGCAAAGTGTCTAGACACCGAATAACTCAATTAAAAAATTGAATTATAATTAATTATTCTCAGCAAAAAACTATGCATAACCGCAAAATAAATTATTAACTACCATACATAACGACTAATAAATTAATTTGATATGCGAACTTAATCGCGTTAAATGCTCAATTAATTAAAAATACACCCACTAATTAACGTAACAATTGTTAATTTGCTTGTACAATATAACCGCGTTCATATAAAAAAGTTTTACTTTTGAAGTATTAATTGGACGAAGAGCGCTAATGGTAGTCGTCGAATATAAGCTGGATTTGTTGTAACTGAAACCGAATTGGATAAAATCGCTTTCGGTGGTAGTCGTTAATTTTATGTGCTTCTTTTTCAACGTACAGACAGTTTTTTTTTGTTTTCATAAGTCTATTCGATCATCACAATATGTTTAAAGACAGAAATCTTGTTTATTATTTTATCCTGAAGTGATAACAGTCCAGGTGAATGTCTCCTTCTAAACATAGGTATGACAATACTAATAACAGCAGACTGAATGGATACAACCATTCCGTCTGCTTAGAGGAGTTATAGTGATTCGTATTGGCAAGTTTTATTCGTAGAACACAATGAGAAACTGATTTTTGCATGAGTAACATACACAACACAGTAAAAAACATCCTTACTTCAGCTCATACTGTAAAGGTATATTGCTAACACACAATGACCTTAAATATAATTAATTCAGTCATTTTAATTTTGGGTAATTTCTAACTGGATTTTAAATTTCGACACCTTGCCTCATTCATACTCCAAGCCTTGCTACAATACAAACAAAGCTAAATAACTAACTAATTGATTGTTCTACACAATCGTATAAGAATCGCATGGTTTAGCAACATGACATGTCAAGGCGGCTTGACAATTTCATGGGCCCGTGACGATTGTATACACACAGCCGTGACTCTTATGTGCAGGAAGTTAGAGTTGAAATTAGGTTAAAAGGAATATTTGAAAGTGTCATTTTACGGTGTTTTTAAGTATTCAGATGTAAATGGCTTTTCAGTTAGTTTCAGCACGCTCAACGTGGCCGCCAACTGGGTCATAGTATTCCAGTTAACTAAACGAATGTTCCTTATTAGAAGGCTAAAAGTCTTCCAAAGAGCAATGGAGTTTCCAAGAGCAAAGGGTTTCAATGCTTGGAGTTTCCCTTCGTGATCGAATCTTGAAAAGAAAAAGGAATTCGCTAATGAGATTTGCGTTATGAAAACCTGCTCATAAAAACTTCCCTCGGTACTAACTACTCTTCTTACTCCAGCTGTCGAGAGAATACGTAAAAAATCATCCCTAAATAGACTGGGAAAAGCTACAACAAAAAAAAACAGAGAAATAAATAATAAAAATACCAAAAGCCAGACCAAAACTAAACTTCAAACGGTCAAATAAGATCGTACCTATGACCACACGCCGCTACGCTGCGTGAAGACCACGGTCCATTGGTCATTGACGCAACCATCTGATAGTGTGACGGTATCACCAGTGCAAAATAGTCACCCAGTAATAAGGTCAAGGCGATTGCAGGTTGCTGATCTAGAAATTGTGTCTTTCTTTTTGTGCGAAATTGTCTAGTTTTTTTGACAACGTTGCGTTTCTTCAGAGAGGTATTTTGGAGACAAAATTTTTAACCAAGGTCTAGGAAATTGATTCTCGTATTTTTTTTATGTATTTGGCTGGTATAGGTGTCTAAGAACTCGAGAAACACAGATATTTTAATTTTGTCTCTAGAATTATTAATTAACTAATTATTAAATAGTACTGGTGGTACTTGAGAGGAGTGGTGGCTTAAGAGTTGTAGATCGTGGATTCGAGCCCAGGCAAGCGCTTTACATTTTGTAAATAATTTCGCTCTCAAAACGGTGAAGGAAAACATCGTGAGGAAACCGGCATGTCCTAGAACTAAAAATTCTAAGACATGTGACATCTACCAACCCGCAATGCGTCCACGTGGTAGATTATAGCCCACTGCCTCTTGAATAGAGGAGGCCTGTGACCCAGCATTAATATTACAGGTTGATTATGCTGGCTTCGGCAACGTCTTTCCTTTAGACGCATCCTTGTATAGCAACCTTCTTAACGATAAAATATTCTAGAGTTCCTCCGAGCGTGTTCAAGACTGCATCTCAGTGGTTTATTCTGCTAACCCCTGGCTTCTCTAAAAAGTTCTCTGTAAAACTTACCGTCCAGAAAAAACCATAGATTCTGTGATGAATTGATGTACAAAATGTACACAGCAACACCAAAACAATAGGGTACCGTGCAATGTGACTTTAATATGCACCAAGACTAGAAACAAATTGCCTGTCTATCAGACATCTACGACATTATACCCATTAATACCAAGAGATATTATATTCATTACAAAATTTACGCAATCTTAAACGGTAGGAATAGATAGTGCAAAATTCCAGGCAAACTGGTCAAGGCAATATAAATTTACGATATACTATAATATAACAATAGACATAACGCGAAATAAAAGTTACCGAATAATTACTATCGGTAACTTTATTGTGTTACGGATCGTTAGTAGTCTACTGCGAGATCCAATTGATATCTGGTCTAGGTTACTTCAGATTTTTGCACGCTATTCAACAGTAAAATAATTACACAGAGGTGTATGTAATATGTATTTATGTATCTGATTGTAATTTTATTTGTTTTCTTCTTATCCAAACAGAAGTTTGCTTCTTTGTGGGTGAATGTATGGTGACAGTACGTAATTATGAAAAAAAATATGTAATCTTGGAAATTAGAGAGTCGGTTTAATTAAAATAACCCTTCATTACCGCCAATTATTCGTTTATTTTATGATTTTCTTATTAAAAAAGTTTACATGTATCCCTACATATCCTCTACGCCGGTTTTCTCCGAAGGGGTAGGCAGAGGTGTATAAACAGTTACTCGTATTATGTGTGAGTGTGATCGATGAATTAATTAATTGAGTTTATATGGAATTGTTACAGAAGTTCTTGCCATAGATTTTAGTATGAAACCTATGAACCCCTTATTTTTAAATTAATAATTTTATTTTACTAATATAAAGCATGTCTTGTTCTCAGCACTTGGCGTCAGGATGGTGGGGAGATTACAGTTTATCGTGCCAACCCGTGGACTACAGCGACAGTGAGAAAGCGAGACGGGTAAGCTATAATAAACCTTATTACTGTTTAATAATTACTATTATTGCAGTTAAGTGTTTCATAGAGTTTAGTAAGGAAATGCGACTGTTTAAATTCATTAGTAGATTTTATTGAAAAAACTATCTATCTGCCTAGCCTTTTCCCAACTATGTTGGGGTCAACTTCCTGTCTAACCGGATGCAGCTGAATACCAGTATTTTACATGGAGCGACTGCCTATCTGACCTCCACAACACGTTAACTGGGTAATATGATACCTCTTGGTAAGACTGATTGTCAGACCTTCGGACAGATAGACAACTTATTGAAAAAACTCTAGAACATAATATCGTAACGTAAGTTAGACGACATGATCTCGTAAGCAAAGTCATTGAATAATATTGTAAAGTAAAACGCTTGATGATGATGAGCCCACAATATCAACAATGGTAAATATTCCTGTTTTCCACTTAATTTTCTTTTTTCATTATTTAATGGCTACTCCTTAACACTGTACATATCAATAATTTAATTATACTCTTTAAGCCTACCTCATAATACAAACATTAAGAGAAATCGTAATCATTCACAGAATTGTAATGATTTATCACCTAGTCAGGTTTGCGATACGATGTCATAAATTCACACGCGAAAATCTTCGCAAAAAACGTAGCCTGTTATGCAAAATCAATAAACTTTCTACCCATACTTTTATTAAAGTATCAACGCCTAACGAGATACTCTCCACGCGTCTCAAGGTGTAGAAAGTACCCCATTACAACTTAGCGTAGATTATAAATTATGACATAGAAGGTACATGTACACTAATATTATTAAGAGAAAATTGGTATTTGTATTTTTGCTTGTAATGCACGAAAAAAGCCCTCTTTTGTAAATTTCTTATCTAATTGTGAGAAAGCTTAAAATAATTGATAGGTGTAGTCTGTGTGATTATAAAAGTACAGTTTTCGTGGTGCTATATCACTCGTGTCAGTCTCAGCACCTGTTTATAGTTGCATCAGTTTTGCGCTCTCGAAAATATGGTTTATTTCGCCTTTGATTTAGTTAATGAAGATATTGTATAATCATATAATAACATTTTGATTTTATCTCAAGGATAGCTGAAGAATAATGTGTGATTTTTAAATTCTTGATATAGTTTGCTAAATAATAGAAAAAAATACTTTCCTGACTGGGTTTTATTTAAAAAAAAATATTTTTCTGCTATATTTTGTATCGACGTTGTATAATTACACAGAATACATAATAGACCTACGTAATTTTTTAATTAGCCTCGCAAGCGCTACTGCTGAGCATGAGGTACTGGGTTCGATTCCCGGGTCGGTCAAAGTGTTATTGGGATTTTCCATCTGAAATTTCTCAGTAGCAGTCTGAAGTCTGAATTTGTGCCCGGTTGATGGCAATAGGCTCGCCCCTATTACAAGGGAATTAAACATAACTGGCGAAATGTGTTTGTTCTATAGTTGAACCTTTGCCCAACCCTTCGGAGAATACAGACGTGATGTTATGTGTTATGAGCAGTGGTGGCCCAGTAGTAGCGGCCCCGACTTATGAGTTGTAGATTGTAGGTTCGAACCCCGAAAGGCCCTTTACTTTGTTTAAATAATGTCATCACCACTGCTCTCAAAATGGTGAAGGAAAACATTGTGAGGAAACCGGCATGTCATAGAACCAAAAATTCTAAGAAATGTGACATCTACCAACCCGCACTGGACCCGCGTTCCCAACACTGCCCAACAGTGGGAACATTATAGGCTGATTATGCTTATGCTGTTATTTTATGTTATGTCATTTTTAATTATTTTTCTGATGGTAAAGCCCGTGTGCAGTTCCGGTAGATGGTTCCAATTGCTAAGTCATTTTTAATGACGATGTGATTTTATTTTTTTATCTACATTCTTCATACAAAGTTAAGTAAGAGACTGATTATTAAGAAAATGTCAAAAAAGTTGTGTAATTGAAAAGGTTATGTAATGTGCATGCATTGTTCACACTTATTATGTTAGATATATTATTTAACATGCGTTGAGTTACATTCTAATAAACTACTTTTTGAACAAGCTGAGCAAATAGTACTGTCATTAAAAACGATTTTATGTGTATCGTAACCATTCTCAAAAAGTTTAATAAAGACATAATATAATTGCCATCCACTCTAAAATAAAAAATATATTTTAGAACTATTCATAGTAGGTAATTTCCATGTTTCAAATTACCTCTATGAATTGAGTCTTGCTTCAGTGCCGTGACATACGTTTTTAGGGTTCCATACACCAACAGGAAAAATGGAGCCATTATGGCCACTTCGTCTGTCTGTCTGTCTGTCAAGACCAGTTTTCTCAAGAACGCGTGGGGGTATAAATTTTAAATTAATATGAAATACGTAGGTCTACGTTCCTTTAGCGCTCTAAAAAAATCAAGCTTCCTAATCAACGCAATAAAAAATACGGACATTTATGCGACATATTTTGATATTTGATGTATACTGCAAGTATCAAAATATGAAAAAAAAAAAAAGATTCTAGGTCATCGGGAAGTACCCTACTTCCCGTTGACCTAGAATTATGAAATTGGCAAGAAGCAATTCGTTAATGGTCGTTAGTTTGTAGTTTTATCACATTTTTTTTTTTTGTAATTACGTTTGCAGTTGGAGAATTGACCGTGACGTATATCGATGCATGGGTGAACGTTTTTTTAACTACAAAGTTAAGTTTGTTCTTGGGATACTTTCATCCCAACTACGGAACCCTTCATTTTTCGTAGTCTAGTAGTAGTTCTGTCACGCACATGCTCGGTTTTTATTTATTACTAGCTCCCGCCCGCAGCTTTGCCAGCGTTGTATGTCGATAAAAAGTATTTATGTCCTTCTTCAGGGTTCAAAATATTCCCGTACCAAATTTCATCAAAATCGGTTCAGCCGTTTTAACGTCATGCGCGATCAAATAAACAGGTAAAAAAAAAACTAAAAACTGTTGGAACGTGTTCTGTTTTTTGAATATCATCCATGTACACACGACACTCAAGAATTTAAAGTGAGGTAGGTACTACCATCATGGTATGTAGAATACGACCCTATGTAAGGGCAATTTTGATAGTGTGGTGGCATCTACAATGCCACATGCGAACTATGCATCAAAGACCTGACGCCACACAAATCCTGCATCGCGCAATTAGAGTTTACCGTGCGATCAACATTTAAAAGACTTTCTGATATCAATCGTTGAGTAGTTGCCCGCCAAACACAACCCGTCTGGTCAGAGGATCCTCCCTTTTCTACAGAGGATGAGTGAACTAGAAAATAGAACAATGGTGCCGATTCCCTTGTTCACAAACTAAACTAAATCTAAGTTCAGTGCATTTTTTTCTTTCTATTTCATTAAGAAAAGGACAGAAGATATATTTTAGTTTACTCCTGTCAGATTAATCAGCGCCTGTCGTAAATTGACGTAATTTTAGTTGGCAAGTTTTTAATCACGTCTAAACTTGTATGAAGAAGTGACAGATTTCACAGGACTAAACTAAATTGTATCTTCTGTCCTTTTCTTAATGAAATAGAAAGAAAAAGATTCACTGAACTTAAATTTAGTTTAGTTTTAACATTACCTACTAAACTTACCGAATCTTTTCTGTTGTCAGTTCTACCATATTCATTAGTCTATGCCTAGAGGCGTCAAGCTCGTCCAACGGTACCGACTTCTCGACACATGGCTTTCGAATATTTTGTTTACCTATATACAAAAGTGAAATTGCATAGTTCGCTATTTATTGTGTTTATTTAAAGAAAAGGAAACGACTTTGGGTGTGTGGAGATCACTGATGGCTTTGAAATGCCAAAGATGTTTTATTACATTATGAATGAATCTCAAGTGATTTTAACATACCTACTTTTTTATGGTTTTAGAAGGTTTCGTTAACGCTTTAGACACGATTATGTGTTACGCAATTGTTACGCTTTTTAATTTTGTTTATAACACATAACATAACATCAAGCCTGGAATCCGCGAAGGGTTAGGCAGAGGTGTACCTATAGTACACCCATGTTTAGCCAGTTACGTTTTAAGCCCCATAAATAGAGCGCGCCTATTCTCACCAACCGGGCACAAATCCAGACTCCGGGCTGCTACTGAGAACATCTAGATGGAAAAACTCAATAACACTTTGCCCGATCTGGGAATCGAACCCAGGACCTCATGCTCCGCAGTAGCGCTTATGACTACTAGACCACCGAAGTTCGTATGTTTGTGATTTACACTTATTTAGGCACAGATCTTTAAAAAAACACGAAGTATGCGCATGTAGGTACTATGTATGAGTTAATAAATATGGATATAATAATATTGAGTGAATCGATAACCACTGCTTCGGAAACACCACTATTGTCTCAAAAATCAAAACAACTTTTTTTTATGTTGAGTAAATCACTTAAAATCGCATCCTCAAAACACAATATTTTAATTTGAACATAATAACTTAATCGTTTTCAAAAAAAAAATCTAATAAATACTAGGTACCTATAAATTATCGAATTCAGAAGCTACATCATCATATATTTATTTTCCTCATCTGTCGTGGTCATGTATCATTTATTTAAATTAATTGATTGCCTTTTAGATCTTCATAGACATTTTGTAGAAACGATTTCCGATCACAGATAAGTTATACTCATAAGATTAGAAGTTTTTCGAAAATATTAGCCTTTCAGCATGGTTGGTAGCGAAGATGACTGCCGGGGGCCTGCTGAACGTGAACGTTCCTATACTAATTTGTGCCCTCGAGAAATCACAAACAATTTTGAAATCCAGCTGTTTCCATTATTCTTCTTCAATGGGTTCCATGGTATGCTTAGATATTTCAAAAAATATTCGCACATTCAATGCAACAACATTTATAAAAAAAACTGCCCAATCCAAATTCAATGCCACTGCATCTTTAACAAAAATACATGTCAATACCTAAACAAAAATGTTAGATAACAATTCATAATAAAAAAAAAGACATTCACATGCAAATCTTTTTCTAACAAGGCATAAATTCATAAATCCCAATATCAGTTAACCTTCACACACTTACATAATATCTTGTACCAATTTATCAAAATTCTAAAATAAATTATATTTTTTCTGTTTTATGCTAATTCTCATATCAATGACCTCAGGTAAGGCGACTGGTCATACCTGAGGTCATGTATATATAAACTCGTTTCGCAGCGGATATTTAACTATTTGTTTACAATTTTAATACCAATGTCATGGTCGTAATAAACATAATATGAGGATAATTATTATTTATAGATTCAATTTCGGTTCGTTGAGCTTTTTATGGATTTCGTGCATAATCAGACCGGCCTATATTGTTCCCACTATAATGTCTCTCAATGGTGAGTTTTGACAGTTTTTGTATGGCAAATCTGTCAAAAACTCACCATTGAGAGACCATTGTAAAGTTTATAAATTAGTAGACTTAGGCCCCTGCTCTCTGTCAGAGAGAGTGGACCGTAATCCGCCACGTGGGGCCAGTGCGGGTTGGTTGTCTTCGATTATTTTTTCTAAAACATGCCGTTTTTCTCACGATGTTTTCCTTCACCGTTGAGACAACAAGTTTTATAAAATACATTTCAAGGCTATAGTTTTAAGTCCTGTAAAAATATTGTTTTTGAAGATCTAATTGCTTACATGGTCTGTTCAATCGCTTTCGTACATCACAATAACACTGTATAAAGTAAATACTCTATGGATTCAACAATGTCAGTGTTTAAATCAGATTCAAGTGCAGTCAAAATATTATCTTGGAAGATGTAATAATGTTTGCTATCCATTCAAATACAGATGTTGATTTAACATTATATACGTTCATTGAATGAAGTACTGGCTATAAAAAACAGTAGGGGTGAAGTCAGATTCTAGTCCAAAAATATAATAAGCTTGGAGCAGTTTTGAATTTAAACTTAGGCCCGTATTACAGAACCTCACTCAAGACTCAAGCATGACTTAAAACTAGTTTCAACCAATCAAAAGGCTGTAAACGAGTTTTAAGTAATGCTTGAGTCTTGAGTGAGGTTCTGTTACACGGGCCTTAATCCCTAAGTATATAATAAGAATCATAATCTTTCTGCCCTTGTCCCATAATACTTGGGGGTGGGCGCAACTGCACGTTTTTTTCTTCCACTCTCCCGAGTCAGCTGTCCCTCTATAATTTACTCCTTTATCTTTCATATCATCGCAAAATTCATCCATGTTTTTTTTGGTCTTCCTCTCCTTCTCCATCGATCAACATTTAACTAGCACGAGGACCTCAACTCCAAACTCCACCAGTGTATCAATCATACTAATTAAATTAAACCAAAAGAATCAACATGTACAATTTCTCATTTTACGTGTAAAACTTAGTACCTACTAAAGAGATCCTAATAATTAAAACCACAATTAACTCCATAACGGAAGTATTTTATAGTATAGTATTATATTTAGTTATCAGGAAGCTTAACTACTATCTAATGCATGTATTACAGTTTGATTATTTAACTCTCATTTTGTAACTATCAACGTCACTAATTATATAGGAAACGACCTTGCATTACACATGAAGTGACAGAATTGTGACAGATTTGACACTAAATGTAAATAGTAATCTAGGAAACCAACCTAGCACCATATAAAAAAACAGAATTTTAGAAGTGTTATTAAGCAAAAAATATATTAACGCGGAAATGTGAGTTAATCTGAATTAGACAGGAAACACATGGGTAATATTATTATAAACTTCATAAAACACTTCTATCTATGATAAGTAATAAAATTAACACAATGCTGATAACAAGAGAAACAATTTACTACTAAAGGATGTGCGAATTTTATTCATGAACGAAGATTATGTTTCTTCTTTTCAACTATTTGATCAAAGATATTACGTTGTTGTCCGGTTTCATGCTGGCTGCTTGTTTCATGTGAATAATACGGAAATAATCTCAAAAATAATTGCCATCTTCCAGCTTTACAAGATCCAAAAAACCAGTCTTAAATATCATAGATGAATCAAAAGTTCTTCGTGTTCTAATTGTCCAATTTCTTCAAGCTCTCTCGAACATTACAAAGTTTGAAAAAAACGATCAAAATTTAGAAAGTACCCACATAAATATTTTCAAAACGAATAATCAAAAATGATTGTCTGCGATTTGTGAGAAAGAGAAATGAGCGTTTCAAAAATGCAAATGTGTTTTTTGGACCACTTTTGCTTAGTATGTTCTTAATTTATCAGCGAGTTTAGAAAATTTACTTTTGAAACTCACACTAGAATGTTAAATTCTATCTTTCAATGATCATCTTTTTCGTTTCGTCGTGAAAAAACGTTTTTTTTACATAATTATGCTACACGGTTGTTAGCTCTAATCTAAACAAATAAATAAAATTGAAGTGTCTGTTTGTAATGTCAAAATTTTACTAAATGCATGGGAAAGTATATTTGGTACAATTTTTTTTTTCTGTCTGTCGGTTTATTCCGGCTAATCTCTGAGACGGTTACACCCGATTTTGATGGAAGTTTCACGAAGGAGGAAATTATACGAAGGAGGACGCTGCTGATATTCTTGAACTGTTGATGTAGTCGCTCGCTCTTAAAGAAAGTTAGTAACGATACCAAGTTAAGGTGTAATGTAATGTGTATAACAATGTTACTAGTGTAATTTTTGGTCAGTTAGTTTTTTTTTGCCTAGCACAATGGACACTATGAGTCACAATCACATATACCTACTTACCGACATCTTTCTGCCAAAAAATGTTCATAGAACGTTTACGACTTAACGGAAATCTTGAACGTTTTGTTTCATCTTCTGACGTCATTTTCGCAGATAATCTTTGTTTATTTTTTTGTGAACAGCATCCTTCCTTGAGATAACGACACAAAGCAAAAACTGCCCATTTTCCTTATTCAGATCTCTTGGTATTTACAACTATTTGTTAGGAAATAATAAGACCTTATAAGTACCTTCTTCTTATTCAAGTAACCTATTGCGCAGGAGTGGGAAAGGGTGAGGTTTAATGCTAAAGATGAGCAAAGGTGGATCTACAAGTAAAATGATGTACTTTGGAAATTATAAACTTTGCATCTAAACAGTAATGCTTTATCGAGTACTAAGCGATGAGTAGGTGCTACAAATTTGACTGAGTATTGATTGATAACTTCTTCGGGCTTATTTTCGCTTTGCTATCGAAATTATGTTTAAGTCCCATGTAATAGGGGGCGAGCCTATTGCCCCAAACCTGGCACAAATCCATGCTCGGGCAGGAGGCAGGCATTTGAGGACCATGAAGATTGGTGTCTGAAATGGTATTTTGAGGAATGAACCATACAGATTTGAGTGGACCTGTACAGTCAGGCGGACTTAGAACTAGCCCTACCACCAACCAAACCGAGCAGAAAATTTAGCATGAACTGGTAATCTAACCCAGGACTATCAACCCAATCCATTCCTCTCATTTAGCCTATTGCAGTATACAACGGGATATGGACCCTTCCGAAGTTTCACTAGAAAATCTGGTCTTCTAAATAGCTTCCGGAAACATTCTGCCCCATTACCTTATTTTTAATTTTATGTGACCTGAAATAAAAATGTTACTCGGTAGCCAACCAAAAATCTCCAAATTCGTACTCTCAAATGACAGATACAACGTACAACACACACATTTTCTTTAACACAACAATTTTGTCATCAATAAAACCTATAAAAAACGAGCTCAAGTCACAATGTCAGTTTCACTTTCAAACGGAGAGCCGATGACGTAATAACAGCTGAGCCGAAGAGGCTTTCACTGCTCACCGTTATACGGAAGCAAGTTCACTTCAACGGTCAAGAGCGGCGGTGTTGTAATTCTTGGTGATCTTGTACCTTTACCACGTTTTGAAGACCAGTACGATGAGTTATGGTTCTAAGAAACATTACAGTAAATAAAATGAAATCTGTCAGTACAGATAATTTATTTCCGCACGTACTTTAGCTAAACATTATTTCTGTCTCAGTCATTCATTCTGCCTAGCCTTTTCCCAATCATGTTGGGGTCGGCTTCCAGTCTAACCGGATGCAGCTGAATACCAGTATTTCACATGGAGCGACTGCCTATCTGACCTCCACAACCCATTAAATGGGTAATACGAAACCCCTTTGGTAGGACTGGTTGTCAGACTTTCGGGCTTCTGACGACGCGTAACGACTGTCAAAGATCCACGAATGACAGCCGGGACCAACGTTAACGTGCTTTCCGAAGCACGGAGGACTCTCGGTATGTAAAGATGGTCACCCATCCTCGGACCAAACCCGGCAAGCGCAGCTTAACCTGATGGATCGACCCGTTCGGCTGTTATTACTTAGCCACGAGCTCCTCTTTCCCTATTTCTGTCTCTGTCACAACACTATACATACAAGAAAAAAACGGGAAAATGTCTAAACCAAAGGGCATGCTAAGTTACGTTTATAGATTTCGGCCTAAGTTTCTTATAACTTTAACGGGTTGACAAAGTCAATCAGGTCATGGTGGATTCAGTCATTGCGACATTGTGCTCTGCTGGAAGTAAAGCGAATAGTGAATAAAAAAAAACCAGAGAACTAACACCAATACCATTTCTTCTGCGGTTTATTAATATTCATGAGACTGATAATCTTAATCTCAAAGGCTGTGTACTTTCCATCAGGTGGCCTGTCAGCTGGTTTCTTAACTTCAACAAAAAATCTGGTGATATTCTTTGCACCGTTCTATACTCAGACTACATATTAATTACCACTAATAGTTTCTAACTAATAACTTTCTTCACGACTCTTCGCGACTTCTAAAAACAAAATGTCTAGAGTGCAGGATCTCCATCTAAACTCATTAGCAATTAATACAGCTTGACCGTGAAACAAGATACCGAACAGCCATTTTAATCTAGGCAACGAAATCTAGTTTTATTAACACTCGAGACAGTGTTAATAAAACTAGATTTCGTTGCCGACACGACGAAGAAAAATAGTGGGTTCAATTTTAGCTAACCAAACTCGAGACGCGATAGGTTTCGATAAACATGATAAAACAAAATTGATTTAATGATTTTTTTTGGGGGGTTTTTTTTTTTTTTTTACTTGAAATATCAGTTATAAAAAGTATTTTCTTCAACAGTCGTTACTTTAATCATCAAATCATGTTTTTATTTTATCGTGTTTAAATATCGATACACATCACTTCTACGGAGTTTCGCTAAATAATTTTATTTTACTCTGTATAGCTTTTCAACCTGTGGCCCAAATTCCTTACGCATTGAACTACATACGTAACATCTCGTAATTTAAAAAAGAAAGCTTGAGCTTATAAGAAAAACAATCAATGAACGAGAAATTCCGGTTTGGCATACCTTCGAATTACCAAGAATTTATTGTGCCTGTTTATAAAACAAAATAATATTGTGAATGGAGATCTGCGGAACTTTAGCAACCTGAATTTTAGACAACTTTGCTAATTTATCTATATTCGAAACCGCTCTCTGTGTATATTACTATGCCCATAGACCACCAGCATTGCCTACAACGCCTTTTTGGCACTTTTCCTGTTGACAGCGTTGCGGACGTATTTTTCAATGCCCTATGATTATTTTCTCCTGTTTTATATACCTGAACATATTATTATTATTAAGTCTGTAAGTGTTTAAATTCTGTAACTATAAAATAAATCAACTCTATGCCCATTATTCCCCCATAAACATGCTAGATCCTCTAGAATCCCGCCTGATATTTTTTTTTTTTAATTCAGCAGAATTATAACACAATAAGATTTCACAGAACGCGTTCAGGAGCTGTCAGTGACATCATTTTTATGGAATATTTGACACTGACACGCGTTTTAGATGTGCTGAACGCGTTCAGTTTCATTGGTGAAATTCGCCCTAAGTCGTATGCAATAGGTACGCCTCACTATAAGTTTTCTCTGCCTTCGGTGAAAACATTGTTATGTTATCCAAAAAAAATCTGTACAAAATGTTCCTCCTCCTCATTTTGCCCTTTCTTCTCCAGATGCTGCATCTATGCTGGGTGTACTACTTCTCGAAGCTGTCGGAGTTCGCAGACACCGTGTTCTTCGTGCTCCGTAAGAAGAAGAGCCAGATCACATGGCTGCATCTGTACCACCACTCCCTGACGCCGTTCGAGGCGTGGCTGCTTGTGAAGTTCATTGCTGGTGAGTTTACCTTTCTGTTCATATAAATAAACTAGGTTTTGCCCGCGGCTTCGCCCAAGTTGAGGTCTAAAATTATCACACGGGAACATACTAACCGGATAAAAAATATCCTATTTCCTAATCCAGGTCATGGTCTACCTGAGTTACAAAATTCCATCGAAATCCAGTCAGCCGTTAAGGCGTGAAAAAGGTAACAGACAGACAGGCAAACCCAGTTACTTTCGCATTTACATTAAGACAGTATGGATTAGTATGGTTACACTTGTGTCAGTGTCATTATTTTCATTGGAATATTGACACTGACAGCTCTTGAACTCGGTTTAGATGTGCTGATCGCGTTCAGTTTCATTCGTGAAATTCGCACTTAGTTTCTGAGACTGTATAAAAAGAAATGCAAAACAAATATAAACTAAGGTAAGGGAACAAAAATTACAATTACCAAGAGTGGGAAAAGTTGTTACGAGCAATAGAAAAAGACCGGCACAAATTGAAAGTGAAATCATCTTAGGGCCAGTCAGGTGACCAATATATCAAGGTCAAATACAGCGGAGCCTGCTCAGACGAATTGGTAAGGAAGTTGATGAATGTTTACTGTCAGTCATTCAGAGATTTCACCGGAAAGGCCTCTCCCTCTTTCATTCATTAAGAGCCCACACAACCTCAGGTTTTTATCTCGCTCGCACCATACTACTCGCGGACTGAGTGCGAGCGAGACGGAAGCGGCTGCAAATCGGGAAAAGTTTAGGTAATTGCTTTTTACGGCTAAAATTTTCATGATCTAATTTGAAGTATTTTTTTAATAGCAGCGGTATATTGTTCGGTTTGGAGGTAACTTTGGATTCTTTTTCTATCGAGAAAATTATATGAAATCGTGTTTTCGGCTAACATAGTCGCTAACATTAATCCTCAACTTAAACATATCTTTATTTCAAAATTAATGCTGCAGTAGTTTCGATATAACAGCGGATCTTGCTAAGCAATTTGACGACTCATAGGCCCTTAAGCACGTCATTACATTTTAATAATCCGATATGGTAGTTGTATCCAATCACGAAGGCAGCAGAATAAGGAACCAGATTGAAGTACCTCTTTGAAACATCGTAACTTAATATTATAAATGCGAGTGAGTTTGTTTATTTGTTACGCTTTTAAGCTAAAACGGCTAAACGGATTTGGATGAAATTTGGTACACGGATAGACCGTGACTTGGCTTAGGATATAGGATACTTTAAATGCCGATAGTACTTTTCCGTGGGATAATTTTCGACCTTCACGTGGGCGAAGCTGCGGTCAAAAGCTAGTATCCATATTTTAGTTTGAGAGCAGAACTAGCCGATTTATTTTTACTGGTTACCACGATTTTTTGGATTTTACTTAAGGGAAGTTTCTTGACCATCCAAACTGAAAATTTCAATTTACTTATTAAAAATAAAATAAAATATTAAGTTTATTAAGTACTTGTTAAACGTAGTGATAATGGCCAAATTCCATAAAGTCCATTCACTTAGAAGACAGTTTACACTATATTGTAAAATCGACGATAGCGCTGTCATAATTGATTCAGTTTTTCCTTGGCAAGGGTTACAGGAAAAGACATCGTAAATCATTATCTTCAAATAATCAGTAAGAGCAATGTTTAATGATCGGTGATTGTTTATTTTATTTTGTTAACTAGCGGTTCCCACGGCTTCAACCGTATATTATTTCCTACCTAGTTTTCCGTGTTTTAAAGTTTTTAACTTACCAAAAGTTAAAAACTTTGAAATCATTTTTAAATTAAGTGACCAAACATTTTCCGTATGAAAAACACTTCTAATAAAGATGTTCACACGATTATTAAGATCAAGGAAGTGGAACTGTCTATGTATTTTTGATAGTTTTTGAAGGCTATAAAATATAGCTAGTCGACAAAATAATGAGGGAGTGGGGTAGACTCAGGGTTTTCCGGTTGCCACTATTTTAATTAGCCCTATCCAACCAAAGTAGACAAACCTATATCTTATTCGCTTTCGTCCACAACTAATACCTCTTTTTAATGTTCTAGGCGGTCATGGAACCTTCTCGAACATCGTGAACAACCTGGTACACGTCATCATGTACAGCTATTATATGCTAGCGGCGATGGGACCTCAGTACCAGAAGTATCTGTGGTGGAAGAAGCACCTAACTACTCTGCAACTAGTAAGTAATCTTTACAACTGTACTAATTTCAGTAGGAACCAGCCAGTATGCTTGTATGGGAGACTGTTTTGCGTGAATGTGACGCATATTTTTCCCCAAATTGTTATTTTCGTGTTCTTGTTTTTTCATGGCGTTGTTTGCCGCAAATAAACATATTTTCTTTCTTTCTTTCTTAGATAGTCTTCTTTATGGAAGAAGGAGGTTGGTAGAAATTTGAAAGAGGCTTATTTATTTCTTTTAATTTGCCCCTCGAACTACCAATTCGCTTTTAGCTTCGTTTTATATTTTTGTCGATTGCGAGGCAATACACTGGAGCAGCACAAGATCTCTTAACAAAATCAAAATATTTTATTTCACATCGTCAGAAGCTAGGTGTACGGTTCCAATATTGGTCGTTTCCTATGGAGAAGAGCCGGCAAGAAACTCCACGGTTACTCTTTTAAAAATAAATGGGTTTCACAATGTTTTCAAATTAAAAAAAAGATAGAAAAAAAAACAGTATAGTAATACAGTAAATTACAATGTGAATAGGTATTAGAGGACAATCAACAAGTACCAGATAATTAACAAAATAGAAAATGGTCTACAAATCAACAGCCTGTTAAGCCTGAAACGTCCTCTATTCCTTTATTATCTATCCATCCTTCTTTGAACAATACGAGAATCATTGACATGCATCAAAATGCATCTTCTTTGGTGAGCTTCTTTGCTCAGATTCTTTGGTTTGAATTCGATTACAAAATAACTATGACCTTACTGAGTTACACTGGTTCTAGCACACTATAACATCAATTTTCCTTTACTTTTCGCAACATCTCGCTGGAACCAGCACTTAATTCCGACATCTCGACGTACAGACCGAAAGTCAGTTATCTAGATAAACCGTCGCCACAAGCACGGTCTACTTAACGGTTACCTCGATAATTAACAACACGAACAGAACTCTCTTAGAATATTTCACAAACTAACCATTTAATTATTGCATCGATGAAATTGTTTAATTAGTTTCTATGGGTTTTGACATCGGATGAGTGTTTAGTTTGTCGCGGCGTTTGCACATTTAAAACATATTTTTCCCTAAAGGAGGAGGTTTTATGTTGTTATGTATGTTCACCGATTTCTCCTTCAATTGTGGACCGATTTTATTTAAGTTATCTTCAATAATACGTATTTTTCCCACTTATACTCCGTTTTAAGATTAGACAAATATCGGATATCACCCTTTCATTATTTCGATATAAACGTATTATAGACTCCGTTATTTCACGATAAATACAAAGCAATGTAATCTATTTACCGTTTACATTAGAAATATAATTCTAAAGTTCAGTCATTTCAATATTATTACACAATAACTGTCGTTATTTAGCCGTTATTCGTCTAATGCTCATGTAAATAGAGTATAGTCTATGTGGATGTATTTTAATATATTCCTGTCGCTGTTATTTACATGGCAGGCGTGATATTCGAATTTGTGAGGGTTAGGTACCACAACTAAAAAGTGAGAAAAAAAACGACTTCCGAAATTAAAGTTATTTTTCACTTTGTTGTGTTTTTTTTAGGAAGTCGGTTGGTTTTTTTTGTAAAAAGTTTTTATATTAACTGTTATTTAGGAGGCTTGTTTTATTACGCTTCATGCACAAAAAACGCTCAACTCAAACTTTACGAGCACTTTTAAATTGTCAAGGGGTCGGTCAGTCTGAAAGATGAAGCTAGTTACCCATTCAAGCGTAGTAGGTTTCTATGGAGAAGAACTGGCAAGAAATTCCATATCTCTATGAGTAGGTATAGTATACTCTTTAGTTTTTTAGCATAGCATAGCACAGGTTTCTATCTGTGTGAGGAAGTGGGCCATAATCCACCATGCGAGCCTAGCGCGGGTTGGTAAATGTCACATGTCTTCGAATTTTTGGTTCTAGGACATGCCGGTTTCCTCACAATGTTTTCCTTCACCGTTTTGCGAGCAGTGGTGATGAAAATAAATTACACAAAGTAAAACGCCCTAACCCATATAAAACTCGTAAGTATCGATACCTCTGGGCCACTGCTCTCCTTTTTACCTAGCTGCCCCAGAATGAGGGCAATGTATTTGTGACTAGTATTACATAAGTTTTTATAGCCGAATATAAAATACATAAATGCACACCTTTAGGAAATACTGTAGCTGCGTTTTTTATTTATTCTGTAACGGAGAATGATTAATTGCAACGAACCGGTTAATCTACTAAAACAAAATCTAGATTGCACATTACTAAAATGTAGTTATTAAAAAAAATTATAACATTTTCAATTTCAATAACTAAGTACAGGTTTAAAAATATGAATTGCACTAGAATTAAGAGGCAAAATTTACATACCCGTTTAATCAAGCCAAATAAAAAAGCAAGACATCGCTGAGAAATATAAAGTGAAGCATGCCAAAAACTACACCTCCGCTCTGTATATACACGCTCTCACGCACACATTTACAACCAATTACAATCAAACTACACCTCACTAAGTGCACACATGTTTACGAAACCGTCCTCACGTCACTGTTGACAGCAATATGTCTTGGTTTTTTTTTTCTGAGCCTGCTTAGTACTCAAAATAGCAGTTAAAAAAAAAAAACGTAAGAATAAACGTAATATACGTTATTTAGGTAAGGCCGTGATTAATGAAAAAGTAGGTAAGTGTGTGTCAACCCGTCATGAACTTATGGGTATTCCCTTACTCATAAAAAAACCTCACTTTATACTCAGTTTTTTTTATACCAGGCATTAGTAATATCTTTACTATCGGCTTAAAGTGCGCAAGTCTCATTAAATTCAGTAAAGGTGTTACAGCAAATACTTCCGTCAACCAACGTGGAACCACCAATAAGGATAGCTCGCACCGCGCCTAGCATTCCTTTCCTCGGAGCTGCTCTTGCGCAAATGGGTAGGATATACCACGTACGGCACAGTAATACTGCGGTTGCGGAATATTCTGTGCACTAGTGTTCGAAAGAATTGAAAAATAAATACGAATATCACTATTCTATATTCAAATCTTTGGTTTGCAGTTGAGAATGTATGTTCAGCAATAAACGTTTATTCTAGAATATTCTCCTTAGACCTTCAAATTAAGCCCGAAAGAATAAACTGAATCCCTACATAGTTTGATAATTTATTAAGAAACCTGTAGTGTAAAATTATTGAGCTCTTTCCAGAACCTTTCCTATTACCTGTTATGTTTAAAATTCAGTCTAGTTGTTTCTTAAACACGTCTTAAGAGCGTATAGGAACGACTTATGGGGTGGCTTACCAAAATACTTGTATTTTGGTAAGAAGAACGGTAATTACACCAAGATAATTAAAAACCAGGATCGTGGATCGTCCCAAACATTACCACAAGCGCAGTCCTAGTAAATCATGCGGGGGCAACATTCGCCACAGTTACGACACAAGCCAGCGGAACGAGCCGTATCCTTTCTCCATTAGCAAACACACGTTCTATAAAATGTTATACACTTAAATTAACATGGGTACTTGAAACTGCCGACCATCTTGGCTTAGTGCGAATGAAAATTAAACTAGCTAAAGAACTAAAAATGGATGTTACATCGACGCTTGTCAGCCGCAGTTATAAACACTACTAGTGTGCAGAAGTGTTATGTTCTCTTTTTTCAATTAAATGGATATACAGACTAAGATACAGGCTGTCTCAAAAAAATTACCCCTTCCTCTTGGATTTTTCGACCCTGTGAACATAATTATCGACGCTACGAGTTCAAATCTGGATGCCTGGCAAGGCATCTTCCAGCCAGTTTTGAACTAAAATTGTAAAATTTCTTGAAAATAATAATAGCTGAATTTTCTGAACTGTTCAGAATATCCCAGTTTTTAATTTTTTTAATGATAGGTGGACCCCCCTTCGCTTTACCTCATTTGCCTTTGGACCACTACGTTTGAGACAGCCTGTATATGACGAAAAGTTGTTGATGCGTCTTATTGAAGTTGCCCTTTTTGACCTTGTCATCATCAGTGTCCCGTATCAACTTAACTGTCTTACCACTGTGCAATCCTTTCCGTTCTTTAAACCGAGTGCGACCACCTTTGAGCACTTACATCACTCCCTGTTCCTTTCATCAATTGCTGGACTGGCATTGGGCTTCTAAGTTCTATTTTTCCATAAAATATTATGAAGTATTTTTGGAACAGGATCTTGTAAGCTAACGTCACGGTTGAAGGTGCTAAATTCCTTATTATTTTGCTAATTTTCGCCTGCAGCGTTCGTGCCTAAGTAATTGAGTATTTAAAAGACGTAACGATTCATCATATAAATATTTACATATGTAACTTCTTCATACAATCTAGCCAACGACCGTCAAGCCGTTTTTTTAAATATTTTTTACATTATAAATGAACGTAGCAGATTCATATTCTTTGGTGTAATGCTTTTACTGTATTATCCATGCTGCTAATCTTTACATTTATCAAGAAAAAGTAACTTGTAATAAAATACTTAACAACTTCCTTGGTGTTTCATTGAAGATTACATACGTTATTAGCGGTCATACAATTTGTAATGGAAAGATATTACGTTTTCACTGATTCCAATTTCTTTATTAAAACCTCACAATTATGCTGATTGCGAAACGAAAAGACATTTGGCATCATCGTGTTCTTGGAAGCCCTTAATACGAAAATTTTACTTCGATCCTGTGAATCACAAAATCCATTCGAGATTTTAAAACAGAGAAAGTTCGAGAACTTTCTCCATATTTTTAAACAAATTAAAGCCAAGTTGGTGTATATTATAAGTAATTTTAATAAGTTTATTAATATAATGCATTCTAGAGTGCTACTGGACTAGTAAAGGCAAGAGCGTGACGATAAAAAATTTAGTTGAGAATGGGTCAGTGTCTAGACAACTTAACGAGAAATGGCGAGTTAAGGAGATAGTACAGACATCATTATGTGGTTTTATCCAAAAACATAAAAAGAGAGGAAAGTTATTTGTATTTTCTGGTATATGAAAATGTCCACACCCTCACAAAAAAGTTGTGGACGAACTTGGATAACGACCAAGGCAATTTATTAGGACCTCAGCTACATAGAAACATAATTATGATCCCATGCCCTAAATATCATTCATAGTGACTGAGGTTTAAAAAATCAAGCTTGTAGATATGTTAAACAGTTTATTAGTATATGAACACTCAAAACATTATATTTTTCTTCCAGGTCCAATTCTTCATGGTGCTCTTCCATTCAATCAGCGCCTGTGTGTACGACTGTGGATATCCCAAGTAAGTACTTCAATCATCATTATCAGTATTCAGATCTAAGAACATCTTTATTGAACACATGATCTCGTCATCTTGTCTTCCATTATTCTCAGATTCCCTCGAAATGCTCTGAAACAAATAATGTTTTGTGTACAGTAAAAACTCTTAGGGTGGATTCGACCAAAGATTTACTCTGACAGTTTTCGTATGGAGAAACGGTAAAAATTCAAAATTTACTCGCAAGAGAAGGCTTATTCCGCGGCTAAAATTTATTCCTGTTTGGTCGAATCCAGCCTTAAAAGTATACGCAAGTTATATAAAAAAGAGACATTTCTAAGACCTACATCACTTGACTTGGACTTCATCTTGCAACATTTGAGTAGAGACAAAACACAGTAATAGCCTAAGTAAAGCCCTAACTGTTTGTGTTAGTAACTAGCTACGCAACATTGAATCGTGCGCAATCAACAGGAAAGGTGGAATCATATCTGTTTCATTCCATCTCACCTTCTGAGTCATCTATGCGCATGTCGGCAACTATGATGCCAGTATAGTGTTTTTCTGGACCTATTGTGTCAAAGCATGTTGCACGAAGTGCATCAGGAAATGTACTCAGATTTAGAAACACACGGTAATGTTTGGATACATTATTATTCGTCCATTACAGGACAATATGTTATGAATCTTTTGTATTTAGATCGAATGACTTTGTTTCTTCTATCAAGGTATTAGAATTGTGGCATGATCGTGATTCGTGACTGCCGTTTAAAACAGCCCTGTACGGAATATCTCTAACATATTCTTTTTTTGTTTCAGATTAATCGCAGCTGGTTTAATCCTGCATTCAACTATCTTTATTGTTCTGTTCATGAACTTCTACTTGCAAGCCTACAAAGATAGGCCAAAAAGGAAGGCTGTATCAGTGGCTGCCAACAATAACAACAACGATGAAACTCATTCCTCCAATGGAATGATCAAGAGTGAGGCTAATGGCCATATTAAAAATGGTGATCTCAATGGGCATCTCAAAAATGGAGATCTCAATGGGCACGTCCGAAACGGTGACCTAAATGGACATATCAAGACTGCTGAATTAAATGGTCAAATCAAGAATGGAGACCTTAATGGTTATGTTAAAAGTGGAGAACTTAATGGTTTTCTAAGACATGAAGCTAATGGTCAAGTGAAAACCAATGGCCATTTACAAAATGGCTACACGAACGGTCAAGTGATACATGACGTAACAGATAAAGAAAAAATGCAATAGCATGTACTGTATTGTTAGGTTAGATTGTATACTTTTTATTAATTCCATTTGTATAGAGAGTTAGAGGTACTTGGGTTTTTGTTGGTTCCTTCTTACTTGTGAAGGAAAAAAGTAAATAGGTGTCTGTAGAAAGTATAATTTCTATGAGTTAGCGCTGCGTGAAGCTTTCAACCAACTGAATCAACATCACGTTTTATGTAATTATAATGTGGTCGACACTGTCATTCTTGTGAAATAATTAATGATAGATACCTAAAATGAAACGTACGATGGGAGGCACGGAGGCAACTCATTGTCATCCAAGTTAGAAATTGACTTTCGACAGATATAAATGAATTCCTACAACGACTCAACAGTACGCTCCTGAACTCTAAGCAAATATTGTACAGTTAGAACCAGTGTAAAAACAATTATTTCATATAATATGAGCTATCTTTAATTCTAAAATGGTGCGTCTACGTTTTAAAATTAATAATTATGTAAATAATTTTTGGCAATGAATGTCCTTATTTCGAAAATCGTAAAACAATTTTTTTCTCCATTTTTTTCCCTTTTTTAACAGTTTATCATTAAAACTACCTCATGAGTGGACTTATTCATATTTTACTTATAAGATTTTAGCCTCGAATTTGCTAAAAGTTAAATCCGCAAAATGATGTTGAGTGTTGAGTTTTTTTTTTTAATTTTATTCTTTTTTTGCAAAATCTTTGCTCACTAAAATACTTTACACTAAAAGACTTGCCTTTACAAGGCATTAGTCCAGTACTTCCGTCCATACTAAGCTTTATTTAGTTATAAGTAACAATAGCTGTAAATAAAGTTTTAAATTATTTTTTGTTTATGAAAGTACAAGTAATCATTAGGAACTTACGTGTACTTTTCAGAAGGTCAACAAATGTAAAGTTTTTTTATTTATTTTTCTCAATTTTTGTTTTGTTTTTATTGCAAAAATTATAAAATCAAGTACAGTGATTGCTTAAATAAGTATTATTAAATAATGTAAATATAATTAAATTGATTGAGATTAATTACAATTTATGTACGTGATGGAGTGATTTTTGATTATTTTTTACAAAATAATAATCAAAATTTATTTGTATATTTTATCATTCTCGGTGGATGAATGGGAGGAAACTCCCTTAAAAATATATTTTATATAATTGCTAAATAAACTAAGAAAACCAGTCAGTTTTAGCGAAATTTTAATGATAATATAAATAGGTGTTTTATACAACCATAGACTTAATTATTGTAAGTGATATGTGGTAAAACTTGTGTACCCTTTTATACGATAAGTTTCAAAAATAAAATATTTGAAATTACGATTTCTATTTATTGTGTCCACACAATTACCAAATTCGACTGAATTCATGACCTAATAGATTTCTAAGTTGACACTGTTTGTTAATTTGATCCTATTGATTCTATAAAAATTAAGCAGTTAACTCAGTCCATACCTTCTAGAAAGACATATCTTGTAGAAAGGCCACTGCTTAGTGCTTATACCGCACTTAATATATTCTACATAAATACGACTGCCAACAGATCCATCTGTCGACTTCACTTAGAAACAGCTAAGTATAAAGTTAACCAACCAGTTGCTGTTGTAGATACCTGAGTCTTATATCGTCGAACAAGTTGCACGTTACTTTCATTGCGTTTTGTGAATAGTTGACGGTTTAGTAGAGATGTCGCTAGTGGTAGGTGACTTTTTATTTCTCTTGATTTAATCGCACTTGTCAAGTTCTTGTAGAGTTTTAGACGCAGGATATTGTGATTATTGTTATGGATTATTAGGTACTTATTTCATGGAATTCTGGATTTTTTCACCTGGATAAAAGATTTATTTTTAAACCAGAGTTAACGGTTTGTTTGTTTTTAATAAAAACCGCGCTTACATAAAATATTAATTTTTAACGTAGGTGTTAGAAATATGCACTTTTCAGTTATATTTAATTAGATAAAGCCTTTATAAAGCAAATTAATTATTTACAACAGCATTTTAAATCGCCCAAAAAAGGGTTATTTCCCCAAAAATCACAAAACACGCATTTCCTTTAATAGCCAATTAAAAGAATTAATAGCAAAGAAAATCGAGCTTTTAAAATTTAACGGTGTGTCGATAACAACTTGGACCCTCGCTAATCCTTAATTATAGCCCTGCAAAATGTCAATAAACCTGACATTGGAACATTTTTTCTTCCCCTTTCTAATTTGTTAGCCCTAAAATCGTAACCCTACTCAACCAATATAACCTGACCTCTAAAGTCCACCCAAATGTTGCTTCCTACAGGTCATGATACGTAGGCTATGTTACGTGTATTGAGAAGGGTAGATACGGGGTTGAGACACGCACTAGTCTGTCACCTTTTGTAAATGATGGAGGGAGGGAGAGAGAAATAGCGCTGCCCTTGTTTATCTGCGTTACTTTTCACGGAGTTAGGGGGTTGGTTTGACGTTTTATGTTACCAAACATAATCATGCAGTTCTAAAATTAATTTAGGTGCTAAATTAGGTACAAATCAATATTTATTTCGCTGTATTTTAGACTGTTAGAAATATCTACAGAGGAGATGAATTGTGGTGTTTTAATAATTTCATATTTTTTAAACTTTTTCATGTTTTTGCTGGGACTTAGGTTAAAATACATTAATAAACGATGGGTTTTTTTTTATATAAAGCACAAAGCTCTTGCAAAATCTAAAAAATGGAACCTACAAAGGATTCAACTAAAACGCACTACGGAATATAATTAATAACTACTGTTTTAAATTAGCCCCTATTTATTGACAAATATGTTGAATAGCTTGTGGTATATATACCACAATCTATAGATATATAGATTTTCCCCTAAAAACAAAATAACAATGAAACCAAAAGTATCGGAAAGAAATCCTGAAATAGTTGTCAAAAGCACTGCACTATAAGAACCTTTCCTCATACAATCAATATATCCCGTACAACGGAACGTCAGTTCGCCGGCCGGGACGAAAACCCTAGCCAGGGGTAGATACCTTCACAGTACATTCAGTCGAGTGCGCGTTGTAGCCGCGCACGCACGCGCGCCGCGTCCCCGCTCCCCTCTCACTCACAACAAAAAACCACAAAATCTTAACAATCAACCTAACTCGAATAACATTAGTGCTATGGTGTACCAATAAGTGTTATTTGTTAACTATTACAGTGATAACAAACAGTGACTCAGTGGAAATCGCAACAGAACATCGTTCAGCGTCCAACCATAATGATATAAAACATTTTCTAGGATAAATCGCTTGTTACTGTGTTTTAATCGGTAATGTGCCTTCTTTGAGGATTGCTTCTGTTATATATTAATATATTATGTTCGCCGACCGCAGTGTGGGGGTGGAAATCTATGGAATATGCTAATAAGTTTGTTTCTTTTAACCCGCACACAAAAAGCTCTGCACTAGACACTGCAGTGCGATTTGTGTTGCAAATTTACCAGAATTTATATCTTTTCCGTCTTTACGTACTATTTTATCTATTTTATTAACAAACTCTGAGTTTTGTTCTGTTTCTGTGAGTTATTTAGGGTGGCTACTAATTCAATTTTGGAATTTTTGTTTCGAATTCTGTTATAATCAAACCTAAATTGTTCCAACTGTGTTTCAATTAAATTGGCACGTCGAATTTCGAAACAAAATTCTACAAAGTTGACGAATTCACAGTGAGAAATTCGATTACAAACAATTTTCACTTCATAATAGGAATGAACGGGTAGTGTCATTTCCTTTGTGCCAATAGTCTATTTGCTCTAATTTCCTGTTTTGCTAGTTATTAACGTGTCTGCATCAGATCTAGGTTTAGATTTGTCGAGCTCAATCGGTCTATTAGATTCAATTGATTCGTACAGACCTACTTCAATTTGAATTTCAAATCAATCGGTTATTTGTTTTGCTTCGATAAATTGATTGTCTCATAGTAAACACGCTGTGATTATTCTAAAAGGCGGTGAATAACTTTTGTGTATTAATAAAATTGATCAATAGCCGGTTACATCAATAACTGACAAAATTTAATGCGAGGTTACTTGAGTTTTTTGTCGTAAGGGTAGCAATTCAGATGACGTCACACAAAAGGCTATGAAGCAAAAAGCCGGTACCGTTGGTTTAATATTGTATACTAAAGAAGACACATTACTAAGTACCGACAATCTACATTACTGTTGTAATTGGAGTAAAAGCTACAATCCTATATCAATGGTTTGAATTACTTGACTACTCAGGATAGTCTGGATTACGGACTGGAAATATTAAGGCTATAGGTACTGACAGTTCCATAAAGTTGTGAGTTTGTTCGTACTAAAAACCACAATAACAGTATCATTGTTGGCATAAAACAGAATGCGTAAATTGCATGTGATATCAAGCAATCTTCCATTGTTCTAGTGCACGGGTACAACTTTGAAATCCTGGATCGAATTTCAAGAATTAACTTTTGAAAAATACATAATTATATGCATGAAAATAGGAAATATACACACGTCACTTAAGAACACAAAAATAACTGTTATAAAAGATAGTTAAAATGACGACAAGAAAGGTGATAAAACTAACTACCTACATGTAAAGAAAGAAGATCAAAGTTCCGCTGAAGCCATTTTCCGTGACCTAGACCTCTGCAGTAAAACCAAATCGATATGAAATTGATAACCAAGTGGAATCCGAGCGAGTATTTAAATTGGAGTTCAGAAATATTTCAATAAAACATACGGTATTTAACGATGAGTCGTTGTAATATTGGATTACCTAGAAATAGTAATATTTTTTGTGAAAGTGCTTTTGATTGAACTCACTTTGATCATTGTAATTTATAAGCCAGCACCTACACATGGGGATAATGACGCCATAAATAAACAACAAAGATTGATTAATATTAAATTCCTATAAGACTTAACAAAATATGGATTCATAATTAAAGGACAAGCAATAAAGAAATAGAAAGGAGAGAAGGAACAGTCCTTCATTTTCAAATTGACTTGCACTAAACAAATTCTTGGCTTTTATCTATTTTGTTAAAAAAGGATTTTTAATTTCACAAAACGACAATCGATCAGTCTCAAACATCACTATGCATTTTTTGAAGGCTTCTCTACTCGGAAAATATATACAAATCGGTTTCTTTGCTTCCTACGTTAGGCTAGTCTATTGTTGCCATAACAATCCGCTGAGTCAGTCTTTCCCGCTTCTTTTATTGATAAATTCAATTTCGTAAATTCTGTATTTTGCCCAGATATCTAAGGGCTTCCACAAGGAAGCATGCTAGATTCTCTTGGTTCACGAACAGAACAATGTATGCTGGTTATTGCTATGTAGCCCTTAATTAAAATAACTACTATCCTCCTGCCTATTATTATAGGTTTCTACGTCGATTACTGTAACCTTTATGTTGAACGGCTTTCTTATTGTCATATAAAGCTTTAAGGTTCTCACGAAACTCACATTGACACCGTTTGACAGCCATTTAAGTTGTTATAGCAAGTTGTGGAAGAAAACTGCAACATTAAAATGTAAGCACTAGAAGGAGCATATTTTTAACATGACAGAAATTCTATTGGTGTCTATTCTATCTTTAGTGTTTGAAATGTTGGAGTTGTTAATGAAGTAAACAGTATGCAACAAAAATAACGAATTAATAGTTGACAGATAAATATAATTTTCAAATATGTATTAAATATATTGGATACAGAATAAATGGAGTTTAAACAGCACTGATATTAATTTCAACGACCTGATATTAACCTTTGCCTGATAAACTGATAACCTTTCGAGCATCCGAAATAATATGGTCCCAGACAGACAATTCGAAATTCGGAGCTCCGTATCAATCGAATTAGCTATTTTTAGCTCGATCGGGAGCAAACAAAGGTACCCTCTATACCATACTATAGAATTATACTAGAATTAGATGAATAAAGGAAGCATGAGTACATATAACAAAAGAAAGACCAATACATCATCGGTGCCAAAATAGAATAAAACACACGAGCTTAAAAATAAAAGCATTCGAGAGCTATCCCGACGACTTATTTCTCGTCCGGAAGTTATCAGAACGACCGGTTATTCTACAACAATGAGGCTGGTTCTTATACGTCCCAAGTTAGGTGAAGATGCAGAAGACACATTCTTAAAAAGTCTCGAAAATATACCCCTTATAAGAACCATTCTCCTCAATCAAAGCAAAGAATTAGCTAACACCTGTTTCAATCAAATTGTTCTTGCTGTGATTGTAACTTGTTTCCTCTACCTTTAAGCTGCAACTTCATTGTGTATTGTATGTCCAATGGATGTTCTGGACTTATTTATTTCATGTTCATCTTCATTTGGATCGTGTATGCGTATGCGGCGATGTTGTGGCGTTTTTATTGAAGCAATGTTTATTTATTTATTGGTTGGTTTTGTGTTGTTTGAAATTGGAGTAAGAAGTTGTTTATAGTTTTGTAGTGTGTTCTTCTATTTATTTTACTGTTATTCTATTTTTTATTTATGTTGTAAGTTTCCTTTCCTATTACGTCTTCTATAAAATATTCAGTCTTTTGGAATTAGAAAAGTCACTTTCATAAGGATAGACTTTTTTTTTAAACAAATCAATACTCTGCATTAGATAGTGACCATGATATTCTTTAGTATTTATACTTATTTGAAACAAAATTATTTTTATCAGTCATACTTTATTGTCATAGTCGACAAGACATCTAGGCATTCATAACCTCCTACTTCATGATATGAATTTTAATCTCGATCAACGTTTGTACAATTTGGCTCTACAACAATAAAACCAGTTCTTTACAATCAATCGTATCTCGTGTATGCGTACGAGTTGATTGAGAGCACGATCCGTCTGACGGTGTACGGTGTATTTTTTTTATTCAGGTTAGCATTTGTTTGGTCTCGATCAACAAGCTATCGAGCAAACCCCATTGAGTTGAGGTTTTGTGTCCCGGGAAATTGGACATTGCTTTTATTTTTGTGTGAAAGAAAAACGAGTGAAATAACGATTCGAGTTTTATTGTTACTCATTCTATTGCTGTCTCTATTCATGACTAGGCTGTGCGTAAACTAGATGTATTGGTATATTTTACTTTACGTTTTCTGTACGTATATATTTATTTCCTATCGAAACATGCAAGCTCACTAAACAAATATTCTGCACCCTAAAATTCGGGGCCCGAAATCAAACATTCATAGCCAAATGTTTAACCCTAAAAAAACCCAATCATGCGAAAAAACGACCTACGTCTGGTCGTCATTTCCTTACTAAACGGTTAATGTATCGACCTGTTTATTTTCGACTCTATCACTTCTAATATAAGGGTTATTTTAAATGTGGTAGTGGGGACACAGATGAACTAACACAGCACGTGTCACGTCAAACCCTTAAAGATAAAAAATGTTTGGGTAAACGATGCGCGTAGCGTTGTATTCAATTAGTGATGTCATTATTCTATTAACGAGAATGGTTGAACTCGTGAGAAATAAAAGAACATCTGGGATTTATTATAGTGTATTGCGTGGATGGCAATCTAAGTAGAGGCAGCTCCGAATTTAGCTACGAGTTTGGCACCTACACTAGCGTCGATCAGTTCCTGTAATGTGCAGGCAACAGGACAGACTTAATGATAAGTTTTTAATATACACTCATCACAATAATATATGTAGGTATAAAAATATAGGGTTTCGGGGTGAACAGAAGTTTTTCTTCTAGAAGATTCTAGAAGCTGTGCCATTATTGGACGTGCGGATTGTGGCGGGAGCGGTTCGAAAGAAGTTCCTGTTACAAGTTGTATTAATTAAATCGTCCTCTGGCGAAAATGTGGTGGCCATTTGGCATATATCATATTCCATACCTAATGGAATTAGTACTCTTTTAAATTAAATGATAAATCTGATATTAAATATTCTCTAATTTAAATGTAAAGTTCGAGCAGCCTTAATGGAAAACCATGTACAAAATGCTATCAATTATATTGATTTACGAAATTATTTTCCCTGTTTCTTCATTGCAACTTCATCTAGCAAAATTACCTCAGAAACATTAGTCTGTTAACGTAAAAACATCAATAAACAAAATAAGCTGCGTAGCTAATTGCTTTTCCTTCCTATTGGCGAATTAATTAGCAATAATGGCTGCTCCCCTGTTTTTCTCTAATTATTGTTTAGAGTTGTATTCATAAAATCGACGCGGCTGGACAACGTACTCTCTTGAACATGTGCTTTCCCATACGTTGCCACAATGAAAGTTCCTATACGCTTATACGCTAGTATAATTACAATTTAAAAAGAGTTTTCTGTGTCCTTATAAATTGTTTTAATGTACAGAATATTTTGCTGTGTTAGAAATTGCAACCTGTAAATATTGTGGCGCCTGCCTCATTGGTCTAGTGGTCGCAGGCGCCACTGCTGAGCATGAGATCCTGGGTTCGATTCCCAGGTCGGACAAATTGTTATTTGGTTTTTCTATCTGGAATTTCTCAGTAGCAGCCCGGAGTATGGATTTGTGATTAATTGATGGCAATAGGCTCGCCCCCTATTACATGGGACTTAAACATAACTGGCGAAATGAGGGTGTACTATTTCGCCAGTGATGTTTAAGTCCCATGTAATAGGAGGCGAGCCTATTGGCATCAACCGGCCACAAATCCAGACTCCGGACTGGTACTGTGAAATTCCAAATGGAAAAACGCAATATAACTTTACCTGGGAATAGACCCCAGGACCTCATGCTCAGCAGTACCTAGCGCTTGCGACCACTAGACGAACGAGGCAGTCGAAAAAATGTAATAAATAATACAGATACACAATTTATAACATCTCACGCAATAGATATTTACAGCCACAATATATTCCGCCATCAAATCATTTGATACCAGATTCCCATGATAATTATATGGGGTATTACAGTAACAATAAAAATTTATAACACCGCTCGCCATGGGAGATACACAATAAATATCGGTTACATATAGTAGGTACCGCCTCTCAAAATGCTACGGGAAATACTATTCTGATGTACCTAACATCGAAGTAGAACTTTTAGGAAAGTTCTGAGATTTACTACAATAGAAGGACGACGGAAAGAAATACTTAGGTTTAATACGGGACATATGGATACCATAACAGTAATAATTATAGAGAAAAAAGAAAAATATGACGTATGAAGCAATTCGTAAGCAAGATGAATGAATTGCAATCATGAACTTCTCCCAATACTTCAAAACAGATTCTACAAAAAAATCAACTGGTTACATACATAAAGCATAACATCAAGCCTGAAAGTGTAGGGTTAGGCAGAGGTACCCATAGTAAAACGACATTAATTTCACCTATTATGTTTAAGTCTCATGTAATAGGAGACGAGCCTTTTGCCATCAACCGGGCACAAATCCAAACTTTCTCAGTAAGATCCCCCTACTGAGAAATCTCTGACGGAAAAACCCAATAACACTGCCCGGCTTGGGGATCGAACCCAGTTGCTTAGCAGTAGCGCTTGCGACCACTAGACTAACGAGGCAGCCTGTCAACTATTTAATCCTCTCTAAAATGCTATCTATAAGCACAGTATACTATATGCGACCGAATTTTGATATTGAATATGATTCGAATTACCAGGCGCTCCTTGCTAGCAATTCGAGAACACATAGCATTGCTAGTGTCCTAAAAGAAACTCTTATATACATCTATAAACAGAACAATTTACCGAGATAAGCCAGCTGTTCACAATAACCTGAACTTATAATACAAAACGGTTGCAATTTAGTGCCACCTGTCACAAGGATAACGATACAAAGAAGTTTCTTTTAAAAATAAACCAATGAAAAAGAGCCACGCACTGAATATGACAATCACCATCATAATACCGATCAGGTTTGTCCTTATTGATGATCGGGTATGGGGGATACTATCCCAATTTTTGCGCTCAGCATGAGTGATATATGTAACCGCAGTATCATATTCACACAAAGTGAAGAGAAATTACCCCATTATAACAAGGTCTTGTCAAGCGTGTTTGTCATTTGGTGAAACTATACATGTATAGTTTCACCAAGTGACCAAATCGCCCCTCTTTATGGCATCTTCATGTCTCAGAATATGAAGACTGAAACGCCGCTCGGCGAGTAAAGCAAGAAAATAACAGTAACTCTTTTATCAACTGGACATGACATGTGTAAATGTCGGTATTATTTACCAAGTCCTATAGAAAAAGAACATGGGAAACGATGAGAAAAAACCGCAGAGCGTGCAACGCGTACCCCATAAGTTATAAGTTCCCCTATTGTAAGGGTATTTAGTGGCTATAAAACCAAACATTCAGAAGAGATCCCTTAAACAAATAGGCGACAAACAAACATAAACACAATAGATACGTTTAACTATTGTTACAGCACCATTAGTTTGATGAATACACCGCACTAGCCGATATCACTCCCAGGTTTTATTTAAAATGAAGTAACAATTCTGATGTTATAGCTACAGACATTTTAGCTACTTTAAGCTTATATCTTTTTTGGATCTGTTTCTTAGCCTGAGAATCCTCCTATCATCATCCTGCACTCCTGCTTGATGTGATGTCAGTATTCATATTTTCCGATGGTTTTTATGACCGTCTCGGATTCATAAAGATTCTATGTGAAGAGTTCAAAGACCCATTAACCACCAAAACCTATTCTATACGCACTCAGCTGAACGCTGACTTTTTTAAAGTGTATAGTGTTTATTGTATTTTTTTTTCTTCTGTATCGTGCTTGTTAGTGATCCTAAGATATCTGCTACTATGTATTTTTTACCCGTGAGAACCTGTAATTGGCTCTGTTTCAAATACAATTGTTATCCATCTGTTGTTGGTTCTCCTGCAAATAAATAAAAAAAACAACAAAAAAAAACATGTTAATTTCAAAACAAAATATGTATAACTACCGCATAATTATGGTCTCGATTAAAATTGATAGGAACTACGGTTAAGTTGATAGACATTCGATACTATTGAACTCTGCAATGCACTTACAAGCTCTAAACGTTAGGTGTATAAGCACAGTAACTGCACTTTCCATCGGCAGAGGCCGTCGACCTGCTTGCCAATGACCTAAAACAAAAAAAACCTTTCAATGTCGGCTTTTCAGTCTAGTTTAAGCCCTACTCAGCTCTTCCAAAAACCCCAATTTTAGCCAATGTATATAGCTTTATGTACCTTAGTTTTTAAGCCAAGATTAAGCTCCCCTAAACACAAACAAACCCTTATTACGTACACAGAATATAGACTATTCCTTTTGTAATGGCAAGTAAAATATCTTTTGGTACGGTACGCTGCACGTCAGTGGTAGCTGGACTAGCGTAGTACGGAGTTACAATAGAATAAGAGGCCAGCGTATAGTGGTGTTGTTAGCACTGACGTGCGGCTTACTATGCCAGGTCCATAGGATACGAAGTCAATAAGATAAGTACACTCCGAGATAAATAGCGAAATAAATTAGCAATCTTATTTTTTTCTACATACATTAGGAGCGGATAAATGTTCTGGGGAGTCTATTAACATTTTTATTTCTGTAAAAAGCTTTTCTGTTATTGTGTTGGTAGATCGATCTGTATTTCTTTGGGAGCTATTGTCTACGGAATATTGTTGTTTGGTATAGCAGGATCAGTGGACTTATTTCTAAGGGAATCGGGACCCTATCTCTCAAGTCTTAATTAGCTCGAACCAGTGTATATCAATGCTTTTGGTATATTATGACTGATAGAGAAAATTGCTCTTGTTAAAACCCTATTATTTCGTCTACTATGGAATAAAAGTTAAATTTCGGCCCCCGGCCCAACGCGTCGCATCACATCGCCGGCCTGTGCTATTACATTGTTTTCGCTTAGCGTTCTTTTTGACTTTTTCTTTTCCCTCGGCTCTTAAGGGTTAGCGTGATGTTACACCTTAAGCCATATCCTTGCAACCATCACCTTCCTCAAGATTTGGGCTATCCAATGCAAAAATATTTTTTAAATCCGACTGGTAGTTCCGGAGATTCCTCCTACATACAAACTTACAAACAAAAAAATATATAGATAATATGGTATAGATTAGTCTATCTACAATAAAATTGTTACACTGTTCAACCGATTAACACAAGCGAACATACAAGCCAAGTGCATAATATTTGGCGATATACACAGCAAGCAAAATATTATTACATCAAAGAAAAAACAAACAATATAAGTACAGGAATGACACATCATTTTGACACAATTTTAACACAGCAATAATTCACAATATTCCCTGAAGGACGATAAAAATGCCTATGTACGGGGTCAGTTTTGATGAGCCACAACACAGTATCAAATAAAATGGCGAATCTAAGAGCGAATTCGACTAAACTTTTATACCTAGTATAAAATAGTCTAACACGGCGAATAATTTTTGAATTTTTGACAGATTTTCCATACAGAAACTGTCAGACATCAATTTTATTCCACGAATAAAAGATGTCTGGCTTTGGATAAATCAGCCCTTAGTATGTTATAAACCTAACAAGCTGATATAAAGATAAACATGGCCTACAGCCCTGCCTATAACCATAAAAATCTCCACACCAGACACAACAAACGTAACTCTCAAACTCCCACCAGCAATTTTTAGCCCAAAAACCTTTAATAATTCCGCAGAACGTCTCTTTCAATACAATTCCTCTTACTTGTCCCTCCGTCCCTCTTGATTGACGTGCGGAGTGCGGATGCGGTCCCAGTTGCGTCTAAGCTGAGCTGTCACGAGCACATGACGTCATCCTTTCCACTACAATGTGCGTTTCATTTTCTAAAATTAAACGCTACCCGACGTTTACATAGTTTTGGTTTTAATATGGGAGAGTATTGGTTTTTGGCAACGGCTATGTCATGTCGCGGGGAGTCGTCAATGAATAAAATGGTGGACGGAAACATTGCAAGTCCATGAAGACTTGATCGTCGCTCATGACTGAATCCTATCACTATTAGAGTGATTTCAAAGCTTAGTTCATTTAGTTGGTTTATAGACCTACGCTTTGAAATGAGAATCTAGAAGAAGAAAGAAAGAAAGAAAATACAGAAAAGAATATCTCCTTCATCGGATTTTTTGAAAGTCAGTTTAAATCACCGAGGTCATCATCATCTATTCTCAGTGCTAATCAATTTTAAGCAACACGAAATTGTAGTCAAATCTATTATATGTATAACTCTAAACAACAATAAAAATATCGAATACGATTCCGAAATGACCTTTGACCGTTGGTATTTAGAAAACAACATTTCGAATCGCGTGTTCTATTTAGTCGCGGTTCTTGTTAAAAGAATCGAGTATTCGGAACCAATCGATTGTTGCAATCACTACTTGATTCCTAAATCGGTTATTGACTTGTTGAGCTATGGCGTAGCCAATGAAAGAATTATGATATAAAAAGAATTCTGTTTTGATTTTTTGTGAGCAAGTAGTTATTTGTGAAAGTGGTCTATTAAAAAGGGTCACGTACGTAATACCTTGAAGGCTATGACATGATAGTACGATATTAAGTATTCATGGAAGATCAAAGTGAATGCTCCTATCAATTTCACGATAGGACAAGTCTTATCACATTTTCGATTTACCACAGCCACAATTTTGTGCCCTGGTTTTGATGGATTCTAGCCTAACACAAAATAAAAGACGAACATAATGTGCAATACACTGTCGTTCAAAACATCATTTTATTTCAATTAAACTAGAATTCAAAATAAAACGACACATGTCTTCTAACAGCCACAACTAAATCGAAAACGCATCGACACAAAAAAGCCAATAAAGAAATTCATTACAGAGTAAAAAAGAACATTTTATTGCACATCGGGGCGCATAGAGGGGTCTCAATCCGTTTGGAAATAAGTCGGTCAGACGGTCACTGGCTGCATGGGAAATGCAAGGGACGTGTGACGCATGGCTTGGTTAGGGAGATGCTTCTGTAGACGGGTTGGAAACTGTGGCATTTTATTTAAAAGATATTATATCTTTTGAATTCAAATGTGGAACTTATGAAGATCGTAGAAGAATCGTAACGAGGATTGGATCTATGGATGCTAATAGATAGATAGTTGATACAGTAGATTCTAATTTTAATGCTATTAACTCATCGTTAGAGATATGAATTGTGGTCATGTTTAAAAATATTTGAGAGAATACTAGGGTGATAATGATCTTATGACGCTTCATTCACATGGGTGTAAGGTGAAAAATGTATTCACTGTTCATTAATTTTCTGTTATACAATAGTTCTTGTAGTAACGAAATGACCAAGCCACATATTTTGACTAAGGTGTAGAGCTTGTACAGTTAGGGCGTGTAGAGTTAGAAGCTTGGCTCTACATGAGATCTGATTAACTTTTTGACAGTGCGACCCGCATGGTCTTGTCTTGGAAACATTTTACATAAACATTTTTTTGGTGGGATTATTATTCTTATCACTACTCCCAACAACAGTGAAATTTCGGGTAATGGCTACTTAAAGCCTCGTGCAGGCAGGCGCGACACGACGGCGCGATGCGACTCTAACAATAAAATTTCTAAGAAAACTTCACGGTAGAGCAATTACATGTGTCGCGTCGCGCCTATCTGCTCAAGGCTTAAAGATGAAATAGTTGTTGTCACTTGTGCAACTTCCCACGTATATTACGTAGTCAGTTGAGGGCCATTTCTGTGGGTGAGGGTGATAATAATTGCCTATCTTCAGTCTTTATTACGTGCTAGTTATCTGTTCATAATACTACCGGGACCATTAGTCTCCTGCAATTGTTTTGTCTTTTCTTAGCTACAATTCAATACAATCGGTTCAGCCGTTTGAAGATTATCAGCTCTTTTCTAGTTGATGATTGGATGTGCGCATCTTCCATAGGTCTGATCGATTCGAAATTTAGTATTCTGTTACTTCAATGATATTAGAAGAACATTATAACCTTGAACCGATACTGCAGCATCACCTGGAATTGTGTCGGGGGCTATTAAATTTTTTAATTTTAACTTGTTCTGAATATGTATGTGTTCTAGAATCAAAATTCTCTTAGTTCACCGAATAATAAATATGGTGGACGCTAGACAACAGCTAGGCTGTTTGTATGTGTGTGCATAAATGGTTAAATAAAATAAAAAAATAAAAAACAATGATGATGCACAAATTCCTACATTACTCTTCGTTTCGCTTGTTACGTAGTCGAATTTTCTTTTTTAACCCCTCTTGATGTTAAAAGCATTCCGCACAGAGCCTTTACTTGCTCATTAGCTATCTGATTTGGATCCTCGCCAATACTCTTACATACTCTATATGTTAATCATTTTAATTTATTGTCAGCTAAAAATACTGACTTGACGGCAAACTGTCGTGACGAGATTTGTATCTTAGTTGATATTCAAACGTGGGCCATGACTTGGGAATAGTAATGGAACATATGTAGTACAGTCGTGCTAGCCTTTGTGCCGTATGTGTAGGTGGGTCGTGTAACGAAGTATTCATAGTCATGACTTACAAGTTACGAGTAGCTTCAGGAACTGTCCTTTGGTTTTGTGTTAGGGCCCATGCACACGATGCGGCGGCGGCGCGGTGCCGTAACGTTGTCTCTGCGTCGTCTTAAATACAAATATCCATGGTATGCCACAAGGTGTGTTCCTTCATCGTGTCCCACCTCACGTGCACCGGTCTTGCAACCCGCGAGACGAGACGGGGAGGGGTGTACGCGTTGCGATGCCGCGCCGGAGCGGCACCGCTCAGTCTCATCGTGTGACGCCAATGCGGCGAAATCTTTGCGATGCGGTGCGACATGCTCTAAGACTGTCCTACAAATGTTATAAAGCAGCAATTGCAAAGATTCGTCATAGGGTAGGTAACCCAAAATGTCGAGTGTCGAAGATTGACAATACTGACTACTACAGACTCAAAGATGACTATTACTAAATTGACATTAAACAGACTGTCATGTATATATATACGCGACAGTCGGTTTCATGTCAATTAAAGAGACCCTTAAGTTTCTTTGTTACATGTTTTTTGTTTCCATTAAAAAAACCTTTATCCTAATCCTTTATTTATCCTTCATCATAATTTCGGTTCGTTCATTCAAAATGTAATTAAATTTCCTTTTATAGAAAAGTTGTTGTTTTTTAATCATTTCACAACAACAATAAACAACTTTCTACTATGAACAGTCCAAACATTTAAATTCAAACATCCCAAAGAGGTCACTATAAATAATTTAACCGTAAATTTTCAATAAGTAAAAAGTAAAAAACGTGGTTAGCCACAAACACCTGCCTAACTTTAACTAATGCTGTAACTAAAGGTGCATTCGAACCGGTCCGACATGAATCACTCGGTTTAGTGGGCAGGCGGCTTTATTGTTTATTTATATTATTTCTTATTAACAGTTTGTATGTTCATTTGTAAGCTGATTAGGAATGATATACGGTGGATTAGTTGATTACTACAATGTGTAGGTTTAATAAGGCAAGGAAATCTACCTGCTAAAGTTAATATGAATTAAGAAAAACATAACCACTTGAACGAAGGAAACAAAGTAGATTTTAAGAAACTGAACTACATATTATTATATCCAATCGAATTAACATTTGTTATCTACAGCATATTATTTCTGAGGAGCTGATGTGAACTAATATACTAATAATTGTATGATTTGTGTTGGGAAAAAACTTTTATTTTATACATGAGGTCTCTAGACATAATCATTTAGATTTTCCATTGAAGTTTTAAATCCCCATAAATTAAAATGAGATGGCGACTAATAGAGAAGTATGGAAGAAAAATACAATTCCGCCAACCCCAAAACATTTTTAGATAAGGCAGGAGAATGATAATGCTGAAAGCAATGCTAAATGTATATATATTTGATTTAAATTTTAGAGATATGAGGAATAGGGTGTAAAGTTCACTCATCCTCTATAGAAAAGGGAGGATCATCCGACCAGACGGGCAACTGCCCAACGATTGATGTCGGAAAATGATATATAAATGCTGTTCGAGCGGTAAACTTTGCTTGCGCGATGCAGGAATTCGCGTGACGTCAGTGTGACGCGTAGCTCGCATGTGGCGATGTAGATGCCGCCACAGTTTCGACAATTCAGGATACGACGAACCATCGTATACTGCCTATGACAAACTTATAAAGCAGTAATAAAACTACACCCAAGTTTTTTCACATAACGCCGGAAGCTATAGATCAATAAAATTAGCCAGCAATAGTCGTGATGGGAATATTTATCACCATTCGACATGCCATAATAACATGATGGTCATCGTAAACGTGGATTGGTAAAACGCTCAACTTCGAACTGAAAGCTTTCCTTATTATTTTGTTAGAGGATTCCAGTACTTATGATGATAATACAGCAATAGATATAAGATACAGTGATATTTGTTTACACCAGCCATACTCAAAGTGTGCTCCACGGAGCCCTGGGGCTCCGCAAAGCCTGCGGCCTATGCCCAGCAGTGGAAGTTACTGCTCTGTGTGTGTATTTTAGCGGCTTCAGATATCCTAATCTCGTACGAGGATTTTATATTTATTATTATTAAAACTGTTTTTATTCTCGCCATAATATTTTATTAATTCCAACAGTGCCAGCCGTAGTGGGAAAAATTGAACTCAGAGTTTAAGTGAGTGTTATTTGCCATTTACAGACGTAAATTGGTTTAATTGAAATAAATGATATGAACTTTCTTATTTATTATTTTTTTATTTATCAGGTTTAAGTTATTTATTTATGTACATTTAATTTTAATTCTAAATAAACCTCTGAATTTTTAATTACAAAGTTATAAAACTTACCGCTGTAAATAATTAATTTAATATTTAATCATTTATTTATCATTAATAATTTATTAAATGTTATTTTTAACAATATTAACGATTTAACTAAGTTTTAATAAATGAAAAAAACCTATGGTGGTAGGTATAGCAAATATAAAAAATAGAGAAGTCTGCAATTAAAACCAATCGGACGTAGTTACGCCATTTATCGAAGAAATACCAAGCAATATCGTAATCAAATAAAAAACAACAACTATAGAAAAAAACTAGCAGTAACGAAGAAGCTTGATCTAAATAAAAATATTATAATAGATCCATAAAAAGATAAAAAGATTTTCAAGCTTTAGAAATTCTTCTGTAAAGTTTGTGTATACTCCCACATAAATTCCGAGTAACACTGTTCTCTAAACATTCTCAATTGGAAAGCATTACTCCGAATCATCTCCACTCGAATATTTTGACGTGTCAATAGCCATGGGAAGATATGAAGCCTCTTTGGTACTTCCATTGTAAAATAGGGCCAACTACCTGCCTTCAACTTCAATGGATGAAATCCCATCACCAATGTTGGCGTGTTTGTGATCTACATTGATAGTTTGATGGGGACTTCTGTAGATTTCTTGTTTGAGAATGTAGCAATGGATAGTGTTATTTGGCCAATGTTGGCGTGGTTTATTTATTTGATTTTTTGTTTTGGCGTATGATTGCGCCTTTTATTGAGAGGTACGAGCATGTTTTTAAAAACCAATTATGTTGTAAAGGTGTTCCGAAGTGTAAAGAAATGTGGTCTGATTTTTTTGGTACAGATTCTTTTTTTTTTTGGGTATCAATTTTGAACAATCATGTTTGGTTCGGTAGTTAAAGGTGGCAAAAATGCAATGTTCTTATCGTACACATTATAGAACCCATTCTCGGTATTCTCAAAAACCTTTCAAAATCTTGTTGTAACAAAAGTTTACCTTTAAAAAATCCTAATACCGTATCGACGTAAATATTATTTTACGAGGTAATAACAATTTTAAGTACTTTGATACCTTTAAAAACCTGTTAAGTTGAAACGAAAATCATAAAGTATTTAGTAACGAGCTACTAATCCATCAACTTACGCATTAAAATTTATAAGATCATATTATTAAATAAGCATTTTAAGACATTTTATTTTCCCCTTGTATCAAAAATGCATTAAACTTATTATTATTTTATTTTTCTTGCTTTAACGCCCACTGCAGCTTATAGAAGGTTACCGTTAACGTTCTTCTTCCCACTTGGTGATAACTTGACCTTTGCAGTGTTCAGCTGGATTAATGTAATGACAAAAATAAGTAGGAGGGAAGTCCCTAAAATCAGCCTGGAATAATCTGCCTGCTTAAATGTTTCTGCGAAACCTGGATTACAATTGATAATTGATTCAGGCGTGACTTGGCGGAAATCCATTATGAAATACAATAGACGTAGATATATTTAGTAACCTATTCCGCTTAACAATTCTTCAAGAGTCTTAAAAAACCCTGTAAGAAATCGACACGTGTTTCACCTCTCAACGAGGCATCCTCAGGGTGACGATTGACTTGTCGCGAGCCCGTACACGACGTGTTAACACGCCGAGCGCTGGACGCTGTTTAAGACTCTTTTAAGAATAGTTAAGCGGAATAGGTTACTAAATATATCTACGTCTATTGTATTTTTTTTTCTGGATTACAATGTCAAAAATAAGTAGGAGGAAGTGTCCAAAATCAGATTACTAGGCAATTTTGCAAATAGCAACATAGTGCGTGCTAAGCCAGTCTCTGGTGATGATGTAAGCAACCGTCAATGACCTGGGGCATTTCGTTAATGATTATTAGTTATAAGAAAGAAGTTTCAGCCACAATGAAGGAACACCGTTTGAACCCACAACAACGATTGGGGATCCTAGTAACGTCATAAAGATGATATCAGACGGTCTAGAGAATGTTCATTTATGTTTCATTTCACATTCACACAACACCGACAAAATGACATAGGAATGAACTTTTCATCTGCTCCACAAAAGGAGTATTGAGGATCATTTTCCGACCAATCGGACCGCGAGTGAAACATGCCGAGTGTCGAAATCCAACATCATTAGATTGGTTTACCAATGATTTTTTTTTCACTTTATTTATTTTGTGTTCAGACATTGCACTTTGTTGTGAAAGTTTTGTGTGGACATAAAGTAAGTTAATTTAATCCGCAATTCATTTTTTGTTACTCCCACCACGACCAGCTAAACGACATCTATTTCGATCCACTAAAATTCCAGTAAAGAATAAAACACTCGATCAGTGCGACATTTCGAGACAATGGCAACACGATAACTCACTATACAACGAAGTTCTGTGATAAAAGAACAAAATTGTGCACCAACAACCATTTGAATTACGACCTTGTGGCAATAAGATAAGGTGCACAGTAGCCGTAAACTGAAAGTGGCGAGGATTATTCCCCCGTCACGCGATCACCTGATTGGTGGAACAAAAATAACGTTATTAGACATGGAACCACGCTCGAAATTACGATCACGATGTGTTCAATCATATTACTATTAGGATAATAAATTTTAGGGTGTGCGTGAGCGTTTGTAGGTCACTCTGGAGGCTTTGACGTGTGATTGGTCCCGCCGTAGACCCGCTTCTTTAAAAATATCCTGATTGGGATGACTTTATGCGAGAATGTGATGAAAATGTATGCCACAGTAGAGCTTGGGTTACCTAGGAAAGCAGTTCCGTCATGTAATAGTTTCGCTTGAGTATAAATTTAATTTTTTTTTGGCGTATTGTATGTTATGGCGTATGTTATTTGGGTATATTGGCGTGTGCAAATAATTTGACATGTAATGGCAAATAATTTAATTTAATTTAATGTTTTGTGTTTCGTAATTATTTTGCATACTTTTGTATAGATTAAATTTTTTGTAACTGAACAGGCAGCTGTGCTGCTGGGGAGTTTGTTGCGCCACTTATTCTTCCCAGCTAAAGCACTAGGAATTGGTGAAGGGCGGGCGTTTTAGGCAGTCCCCCAAAACGCCCGCCCTTCACCAATTCCTAGTGCTTTGCGTGCTCGGTTTAACACTAATTACGAAGTTGTTGGAGCTCAGAGCTTTCATAACTTTAAGTTTTTTCCAGGATTAGCATTACGCTCAGGCCGTTTTATTTTAAAATATATACTCACTAGCCCAGACTCACAGTCCCCGTAAGCATAGGCAATATTGCCCTATTTCCGTTTAAATGATAGTGGTAACACACTGCACCAGTTTAATATCTGGCCTATCGACCTACTTCCATTCAGCCGTACACTTAAATGATTATTAAAAGTACCATAATTATGGAAAAGAGCTTGTCATTTTTAATATTGCGATAAAAAATGACACTTGTACCTCAGAACTCTAACATGTCCCATATAGTGTATAATTTAGGTCCTCATTACATTAAAAACGACATAATTACTAGCACAAAGCGACGAAATACTTCTCATTTTGTAAGCCATTTTTAAATAAATTGCAGGTTGCATGACATTATATTACACAGAAATACAGGCCACTTATAATATTCTGTTCCTTTTTAAATAAATCCCCAGAGAAGTTTAAAAAAGGAATCTAATTGACAGCTGTTTGCCAACGAACCAGCCAGTACGAATAAACCATTATAAGTACCTACGAATACAAAAATCCGTTTCCAAGTTAAAACTCTGTTAGTTGTTTTGCTCTGTCAATTAGTCACAAAGAGATAATTGTATAATTAATGTTCGTTAATCCAGTAAAAAGCTCTCATTTTCCCTTAGGCTATTACAAAGGTTTGGTACCTGACCACAATTTGGGCAGTCATCAATCGGATTTATAAGATATTTCTAATGATTTATGTGTAAAATTTCAGTCGGAATAATTTCAATAGGTTGCTTACCACCAGTTATCCAGTCCAATATAAGGTGTATCTTTTCATACACGAAATCTCTTAAGGGGTCATTGTACTCATCATTATGAACAACTTTAATTATGGGACCAACCTTGAAATCGCGAAAAAGAAATCAGATTTTGACGAGCTATGCATACTTATAATGTGGGGAACAGCCGATGGACATGGCATTCGTAAATACCAAGTTGCAGCACCCAAATTGCGTAACACACTATCAATCACAATGTAAATGATTTTGAAGGATATTGTTAATCCATTGCTTCTTATTATGTTCGAAAACGTAAATAACGCAATGAATGTTTTTGAACTATCAAAATGCAATGACCCCGCTGCATCAAGTCAGTCGTTAATCGAAGTGTGATATTAGAATCGAATCACTAAACATGTAATTATTACATTAATTATTACATGTTTAGTGATAACTTTTAAGTAATCGCTTTTATCACTCCAATTTCGTGATATAAAACACCAGCAAGTGCTGAAAATTGTAGAATAAATAATAATCATATCTTGATTATGACACTACTGAACATATTTCTACCTGAATAAAGAAAGATGGAATGGTACGGAAACAAAATCTGCAGCTCCATTTCCGCACAGAAAATGGTTGTTCCGTTGCTATTGTGAAACGAACTAAACATAATCTATATAGTTGCCATGGTTACAAACATAGAGCATTTAATAAAGACAGAGACGCTTGTAAACTCGACTGGTACCGAAACTGATTGATGGCAATATTGTTACCAGTATTACTACTAATTAGCTATTTGCAGGATATAATTTTGAAATCGGTCGATCACGTGCGTGCCTAAAACAAATTTTCAGCACACTTGCTCGTAAAGTGGCTCTTACTGAACCACTTTTAGGTTCATAATGCAGTGTATTAAACACGCGTAATTTTTACCATATATTACCGCACTAGTGCGTTAATTAGCGTCACAGATAACTATTTAGTAGTCAGAGTAATGACATAGCAGTATGGAATTAGTAAGTACTTTCATGGCAGCATGGAATTAGTGTGTACTATCATGGCAGCATGGAATTCGTATGTACTATACATGGAATTAGTATGCACGTATGAACTTCGTCTATTAAATAAACATTCTCTATTTTCACCCGAGCGCGAATAACACCCCTTCGAGTGTAAGGACCAACATAGCACACTAGTATCATAATGTACTATTTCGTATTAGGTTTTTATGTTGCATGATCATTTATGCAGATTTATCGCAAATCTTTCGTTTCTTTCTTATCTATACAGTATCTCTTTCTTTTTAGGCCCTGTGTTCTCGGCTGTATTTGCAAGTACTGTAAATAGTTTGTTATATTCTTCTCCGTCCCTCCATTGTTAATTTGGCCGAATGCCAGTATTTGCAGAGTGTTCTACGCTTTGCTTGGTCTCATGCGACATTGATAAGATAATAGGCTAATTTTATATAAGTTCATTATTATCATCCAATTTCGAAATTATTGCTTCCCTGAAGAAAACTGAACGTGAAATCATAAATGCCAACAAACTTAAAATCATTCTTACAGAGTAGACTTATGACAGTTATAAAATAGATTAAACAAAAAAAAACCATCATAAATAGTTTCCTACTAATATTATACCAAAGCAATAACCAGGGCATTGACAACATCTTCAAATAAAGCAGTCCAGTCGACAAATTCATGAAAATGATGTATCGTCTCGTTTTATCCAGTAAGCGGAACCAAAAACTGCAATATACAGATATTTGGCAAGTTGCCTAGCGACGGACGCTACAGCCTACGAGAAAGATTCTTATCTCACAAGATAAGATCGGCGTGAAAACATCAATAATGAAAGTGTGTCGCTATAAATTATATCAAGATCGAGCAAGAATCTACTGGATTTGTTGGCGAAAGGAGGAGGAGGTTTTATTTATTTATTAACACCTGCACTTAAAAAACAGGTAGGTACAATGGCGGACTTAATGCCTTAGGCATTCTACCAAGGAAAAAAAAAAAAAAAATTTAATCATTAGGAAAATAATGCTTCTCAGTCGAGTAGTAGGTAGGAGGAGCTCGTGGCTAAGTAATATCAGCCGCACGGCGATCCATCAGGTTAAACTGCGCTTGCCGCGGTTGGTCCGTGGATGGGTGACCATCTTTGCATACCGAGACTCCTCCGTGCTTCGGAAAGCACGTTAAGCCGTTCGTCCCGGCTGTCATTCGGGGATCTTTGACAGTCGTTACGAGTCGTCGGAAGCCCGAAAGTCTAACAACCAGTCTTACCAAGGGGTATCGTATTACCCAGTTAGTGGGTTGTGGAGGTCAGATAGGCAGTTGCTCCATGTAAAATACTGGTATTCAGCTGCATCCGGTTAGACTGGAAGCCGACCCCAACATGATTGGGAAAAGGCTAGGCAGAATGGTCTAGTAGTAGGTAGGAAGATTAGCTGTAACAAAAGACAAATGTTGGCGCTCTGGTCTCATGGATTTTCCTAATAGAAAAGTAACATTAGTCTACCATAAATCAATCCTCCACTGATATCATTCACGTAGTTTGTCGTTTTATGAAAGTTTCTCAATAACATTAAGAACGTATTTTTGGTTTACATCAGCCTGATCCAATTCTTGTAGCTTCGTTACATCATTCAGTCTTCCGTTTTCTCCAAAATAGAAATGGACTGTTAAGTAACAGCCCATTTCTATAGCTTCTAATCTTCACACAAACTTGAATAGCAATCGAAGGCATTCGAAGGCTCTACGATGATGACTTAAAAGCACTCTTATCTTAGATCTGTTGTAGCTTTGTGATTTATGAAGGCCAGAGCCTCGATACGGCACGTTCAGCTCCCTCCGCCATTTGTTTAAGGTCAGATAATTTTGCTATTAAACGTTAATGCGTAGCTACACCTATTAGTGTTCAGGTGACAGGAAATTATGGCTGTCCAATAAAAAATACGGATTGGCTTTTAACTTTAGCCTTGGAGAAAATAGTGGTTTAACAAGCGTACGCTAAATAGCTATAAACTTTTATTTATCAAGCACATTTTTAATGATATTTTTGCTTGCAAGAGTGTTTGTAACTCATCAGAAACTGACTTACACGGTATAACAACAAGTTTACAAGATCAGTCTCAGAGGTACGGGAGTGCATTTCTTTTTCTTTTTTGGGAATTTATTTTAAATCTTAGATATCACTCACATACCCTTTCACCTTCCATCTTTCGTGGTAACATTTTATATATATTTTTTAGTATAATGCCTTTATTTTGAATTTTGTTTACTAATTGTATTTTATCAAGCATTGGACTTTCTGCAAAGTTATTTAATATAATTGCAACCATCATCTTCCACCCCCATACGGTCACATCTCCTAGGTTTGAGGATTGATCTAGCCGGCTTCTTCCCAGGAGCTCCAAATAATATTATTCATGGCGGCTCCAAATTAAACAAGCAATATAATAATAATTAATAAAATCTTTTCCATGAGCTCCAAAATTTTTTAAGTATAGATTACACAAAAAATATTTATTTACAATAAAATTAATTTATGATTCAACAAAAAAAATATCGGATTAATGCGACAATGTCGAACCCCAACCCAAAATTATTTGGAGCTCCTGGGAATAAATAAGCCATCTAGGTATCGACACGTCTTTACTTATCTCCTTTTCTCCACAGGTCCCCAAACAATGTGAGCCACCTACTCCACCAATGGTCCCTCGTTTGATGCGACCATGGCAGTGCAGGCTCGGCCGACAGCGCGTCACTTCCACAACCAGCCGGAGCTGCAGAGAAGCAGGGCTGGGCTCATGCTGCGGTGGATACTGCTCGTCTGGGTCGCTAGCTGCGGTCCACTGGGGAATACTGTGAAGCAAGATGGTGAGTGCCTTTTTTTTTACTTTTAAACATTTTCACGCCTGCCCTTTAAGACCTAGCCCATTTTTTTTTTTTTATATTCGTTTTTTTAATAATATAAATCTGCGAAAAAAAAGACTAACTAATTAAAATTAAAATGTATTAACCTAGCCTATCTAAAACTATAAACAAACTAAAATATGGCGTCGTAAAATTGTTCCGCATCGCTGTCGACTGGTAACGTACCCCCAGAGACTGGCGGCATTGCCACGTTGTATGGCAATGCTTAGCCTCTGGCCAAGGTTTTAGCCAGCCCAAGGGGTCACGGGAAGTGTCAACCAACCCTTTGGAGATTTCGTTGAACCAATGGTTAACATTAATATTCTTCAATGCGGTCTATATTTTGAATGTACTTAACAGTTGACGTCATAATAATATTGTGTTGTTACCATCGCATCGGAGAGAAAATACTTAGGAATTATTAACGGCCTGCTGGCGAAGTAACTATAATTAAACTGTTTATTATAATATTATCTAAGCTTTTAAAAAGGATAATAAATTAACTGTAGATAGCAGACACGCTACGACCACTACTTATGTTCTGTTTACGTTTTTAATTTTTATTTTCGCTTGTGTATAGATTTCGATGTTTTTTGTTGGTATATTGGCGTGTGCTAACTGATATTTATGGCAAATAATTTGACATATAATTGTAAATTATTTTATTTATATTTTATGTTTTGTGTCACGTAATGTTATTTATTTTGCATTATATTGTATAGATTATATATTTTTTAAGTGATCAGACAGCTGTGCTGCTGGGGTTTTTGTTGCGCCACTTCTTCTTCCCAGCTAAAGCAATAAGAAGAGGCGAAGGGTGGGGGTTTTGGGGGACTGTCTTATGTAATTTTGACGAAAAGTGCCGATTCTCAGCCTAGTTTGAATAAATGACTTTTTGATTTTGATATTGCAAACCTTTTTACCGAAAATTTATATATTTTTACGAACGAATTTATTTGCAACAGAATTAAAATCAATACACGAACTTCAACTGAGCTTAATCTGTTTGTGATAAAACATGCATCCAATATTTCCCGTCATTTGACTCGCTGACAATCTACAAAACAAACAATTGACACACTTTCCCCCCGTACCAAAATAGTGGGGCATACGAAAATGCATTTAAACTCGAAATCTCGATCACAATCCATATTTGCAGTTGCCGCAATCAAAAAGCTTTTACGTCATGACTATGACAATCGCAACCGCAATGAATAGGAACGGTAACGATGTACAGAAAACAAATAGGGTTTCATATCACCACGTAAATTACCATTGGTGAACATGGCCACCGTGGATGGTAGAAGAAGACATCCTTGTAGGCCACAGTGAACGATGTCAATCCCACAATCACCTTGATTTGGTTATGACTTATTGCTTTTAGATCTCATGAAGAATGAAGTATGTACCCGGTGATCATAAAGAATTTCCTTAGATTCTTTGATTTCTTGGCTGGTTGATCCCATGAATTGGATCCATGATTGGATTGGAATTTCTCAATAGTGGCAATAGGCTCGTCCCCTATTACATGGGTCTTTAATAAAACTGGCAAAATGTGGGTGTACTATGGGTACACCTCTGCCTAACCCTTCGGGGGAACAAGGCGTGATGTTATGTTATTCGAATTGGATCCTTTATTTGCCTTATTTTTGCATAAACAGAAATGAACGCAAGCCCTAGTCTTATATGGTGGTAATCACACGTCCTGCAAATGGTTCCCATCTGCAAGTCAGCGTTTTTCCAAACTATTGGGGTTGGCTTAACACATTGGATAATGCACTGTTTGTCCAAACATTTCGATACAACCAAACAATTCACATCACACCTGTATTTATCAATCCAGGTATTGTCCCAATTCCTGACCACCGTCCATCCGAAACAAGTAACGACATTACTGATACGTCCACTTTCGGTACAACCCAGCCATTAGTTGCGGTCTTGTTGGGCACACGTGTGGCCGCGATTAGGTGGACGTGTGACCTGCGCCTTACATCCGAGGTACTGGCTTATCTGTTGAATAGTGGCGAAGTGGCGTTGTTGGAATTGAATTGGAGAATACTTTTTAGATAGGTAATGTTGTCAGTTACCTGCGAAGATGTATGGTCTCTGATGAAATAGAAGTACTCATAAATTAGAAAGAGACTATCAATCTACATGGTCCTCATATGGCCTCACCAAGATTATGTCTGGACTTTAAAAGAGACTGTGACCTCTGAGTTTGTTTCGGCCTTTCTTCTCAGAGTAGTCAGATAAGAAACGCCGACCTCATCGAGCTTAATTTTAATATGACGTAAAAGTGATTCCGATATCCTATTCACAGAATAAACAATTTTATTTCATTTCAAACTCAAACTCAAAGCATTTCAATTAAACCATTTACAGGCACTTTTGAATTTTCAAGGAGTCAGTCAGAAATATGAAGCTAGTTGCCCATTCCAAAGCGTAGTAGGTACCTTCCTATGGAGAAGAACGGGCAAGAAACTCCACGGACACTCTTTTAAATTAAAAAAAAATGTTGTCTTCTTAGTCTTAATTTCAGAGGAAATTAAGATACAGAGAGAATTATTACCACATGAGCTATTGAGAAGTTAATTTAAATATACTGTTTTCTAGACTAGTTGAAGAAGATAAGATGGACTAGCTGCTGCCCGCGGCTTCGCCCGCGTGAGTGTCGGAAATTACCCCATACATCCCCATGGGTTTTAAGTATAAATATTGAGTTTCGAGTTAATCGGACAGCGCGTTAAAATTCTTCCATACAAACATTGACACCCCCCCAACCTTTTGGGGGTAGTTTAGAAAAAACAAAAAACTACAAACTTTATAATTTATTGCGATTTTGTGCGAAGTTTCATGTTTATTACCTCAAGGAATAAGATTTTTCATACAAACTTTCATCCCTTATTTTACACCCTTAGGGGTTGAATTTCGAAAAATCCTGATACACGTTATTCTTAATTTTTGGGTTTAAGTATAAATATTGAGTTTCGAGTTAATCGGACAGCGCGTTAAAATTCTTCCATACAAACTTTGACACCCCCCAACCGTAGGATAGGGTACTTTTCCGGGATAAAAAGTACCCAGTGTGGTGCCCAGGATAATAAAGAATAATTATACCAAGTTTCATCGTAATCGAACCGGTAGTTTTTGCGTGATGCCTGAACAAACAGACAGACAGACAGACAGACAGACAGACAGACAGACAGACAAAAATTTTTTTAATCAAATTTTTGGGTTCGGTGTCGGTCTAGTAACACCTCCTGCCATTTATTTTTTTGATATCTTCAATGTACAGAATTTTCACTTCTACAGATTTATTATAAGTATAGATACCCAATTCATCGTACAGATTCAACCAAACATTAAATTAGCTAACAAAAACAAGCTCCCTAAAGCTGTCTCAATCTAATCGCCAACATAAAACCTAACATAAAAACCCAATATAAATTAACAAAACATCTAAACTATTCTACACAACTCGCATCTCAAACAAAACGACTTCCTATAATAAAAATCTAATCAAAATATTTAAAAGCACGTATCTGGATCAGGGCTTTCGCAAGAGACATAATCGGGCCGTAAAATAGCGTTTAGCGTTTATGTCCGCCGCTATAAAAATGTTGAGAACCACTCGACATTTATTTGACAGCCTTGCAGCGATGTTCGGCTGTTATCCTAATTCCCGGAATTAGGAAGCTTGCACTACTATTTGTGAATTAATTTATTTACTCTCGACTTCCTCACCAGTCTAGTGGACGCAAGCACGCCTGCTGATTTCGGGGTCCTAAGTTTAATCCCTGTATGCGTTAGATCTTGGGATTTCTTCGTTTGAAAATTCTCAGTGGCTCATGTTTTGCTCTGGGTTCATTTCAATAAGCTTACCTTAGGCTTATATGGATCATATAACATGACTTTATAAACATAGAGCATATAACTACTAGGTGGAAAAGCCTGTGGCGGCATCTACAACGCCACATGCGAACTATGCATCAAATACCTGACATCACTCAAACCCTGCATCGCGCAATTCGAGTTTACCGCGCGATCAACATATTTTTCTTCCCTATCAATCGTTGGGCAGTTGCCCGCCAGACACGACACCCGTTTGGTCGGAGGATCCTCCCTTTTCTATAGAGGATGTGTGAACTTTACTCCCTGTTCCTCATAGCTCTAAAGCTTTCTGGCCGCAAAACAATTCTTAAAACTGTCTTCCCACATTGCAAGCGTGATGGAGTTATTATTATACCAAGGCGATAAGCAGTTTGCATTATTAATAACCACGTGCATTAATGTACCAAAAGTATTGTATAAAACATTTAATAATATACTTAGTACTCATTTTGCGGAAGCATTAGAAAAAAGAAAGAAAGAAAAATTGTGTATTCTGTAAAAACTAAACGCACATTACATAAAACAAATATTTACAAAATCAGGCAAAAGCCTCATATTTAACAGCCCAAAGTAATAAAAAAGATGATCATTGCATGATGTCAGGGCCAGAGATCAAAGACAATTTACATAGAATATTGCGTAATGATTGTGTTCCGACAAAAACAAATGAAAACAAAAAAATAAGCAAAACATTTATAAAATTCCGATTGCAGAGTGGAAAAATAATAACAAGAACAATTAAGCTGTGCGTGGCATCTGTGCATTGTGATTTTGTGAATAACGTTACGACGTCCTGTGTGATAGTAGTAGGTATATCGGTTAAGCAAAAATTCTTACGGAATTATGACATTCGTGATTATCATTAACATTGACATTTTTCCTACGAATTCTTATTTCTAGTTCAGTAAATAATGTTGTGATTTTCACAGAAACCGTGTCTTTTTACAATCGCAGAGGCGTCAATCAAGAATATTTTTTGTCTAGAATCGTATTTATTGTGTTACTCGGAAGTTATTTTTGCTACGGCTGTAATTAAGTCAGGAAACCGTGATAGCAAGTTATTATATACACCGAAGGTATTAATTAAGTGTGAGTAATTAAACTGCATACACTGTAAAGATAGCAGGAGGTGTTTATTAATAGAAACTGGATAATTATATTCTCCTTTATACATTTGTTTTATCAACCTTGCTTTATTTATTTTTACTATCTCTGAAGTCAGAGCATTAAAGTTGCAAGCTGCTTGATTGAGATTGCTTTTAAACACTGTTCTTTCATTAATATTATTCCTTGCACTCCATTTATTACCAGGTTGCATCATATTAAGTTTATGAATTGTTATTTCAGTTAATGGCACTCATCAAAAATTTATAATCTCATTAAAATATGACTGATAGGGCGTTTGTGCACTACAAGGAATTTTACGATCCGGCAGTCCGATTTTCAAGTAAATATCACGTGATCCGGAAATATAAGTATGAGATTTTAAATCCGGAAGGTAAAATTCCGTGTAGTGCACAAACGCCCTTAGTGGTCGCAAGTGCTACTGCGGAACATGCGGTCCAGTTCGATTTCCGGGTCGAGCAAAGGGTTATTGGGTTTTCTATCCGGAATTTCTCAGTAGCATATTGCAGCACGCAGTCTGGATTTGTGCCCGGTTGATGGCAATAGGCTCGCCCCTTATTACATGGGCAATACTATAGCACCTCTGTCTAATCCTTCGGGGTAATACAGGCGTAATGTTATGTTATGTAGAAATAAATATAATAACATCTATTTAAATCTTTTTACACACAGATTGCCACTATTGCCTCTTTCATACTTCCTTCAAACCAGTATGCTAACATCCCGTATCTGCCATAATCCTCAAAGACCTTATCGAAATATAAACCATCTAATATACTTACGTTATACACAAAATATAAGTAAATACTTAGAGTAAAAGTATCGGGCACCAATCTGACAGTTACAAAAAGGTTGTAAATTCACTAGTAGTCGTAAACACGTCAGGAACAACGCTTGCGTCGTTGTCAAACTCTCTAGTGATGGGATTTAAGTATTAGTTCGAGTATTTTTACTTGAGCATTCCGGAATTCCGTTTGAGTATACTGTGCTGTTGACGTCTTATTTTGTAGCTAACGAAACAAAGAAAGTATCTAGAAATATAGTCTCCTGTGTGCATTATTATTGCTACACGTATACAGAGATCAACAACTTATTTATTTTGCCCAATACTACCTACTTGATTATGATATAATAAAGCAAATTGCCTACCAAATTAAATTGTCCGTATATTCAAACCAAACTCAAACTCCAACTTCCAGCATTTATTTCAAATAAACCAATTACAGTCACTTTTGAATTGTCAAGGGGTCGGTCAGTCAGAAAGATGAAACTAGTTGCTCATTCCAAAGCGTAGTCGGTTCCTTAATCACAACTGTTATTCTTTGACAGTTGTATAAACAGGCTATACTCGTATATATTAATTTGCTTAACAATTAACTTAACTGATATTGTGACATTGTCTATTATTCAGTGATTTCATTATTTTCGGCTGTGGATGTTATTAGATCTAGAGTGCTCGCAAGATAAGCCTGCGCGCGGCTGAAATCGGAACGAATCGCATACCGTTTCGTTTGTCGTTTAAGTAATGTCATATTAAGTATAGAATTATTTAATTAATTCATATTAATATAAGAATAATAATATTAAGATTTATTATAGATTTATCATTTATAAATAATATAGTAAAGAATTCCACGCCAGCGCCACCAGTCGCGCAATCTAACCGTCTTATCCAGACCAGCCCCTTCGTTACATCATTCATATTCAACAAGTACTTGTACATAGAAAATATATTTTTGAAACATCGGGTATTTCATCCTCAGATGTTTTCAGTCAAGGATGATATCTAGTTCCGTGCCTAACTGACCTCAATCCTCACATGTAGGTAAAACTGGAAGGATTTAAAGATTACAAGTGAACAGGGGATATAAATAGCAACAGGTTACTAGTTCACCAGCTCGAAAATTACAATAACAAGCGATAGTTCTGGCTTATTGGTGACTCGCCCGAATTTACTCGCTCGAATACTGGCGACTCGACCATTTTTAACCGACTTTAAAAAAAAGGAGGAGGTTCTCAGTTCGTCAGAATCTTTTTTTTATATACTTACATAAATTCTTTAGTAACTCATGCCACGGCAGTTGAGTACTATTCTAACCTTAAAAATCCTTTTTACTTATGAATAAACATATATTAAAATACACTAAAATTATTAAAAAATAGCCATCAGTTATTTTCATGTACCGTGTCGTGCAATATTTTTATCTGAGGTATTACAAAAAATTGGAAAAAATTCGCCACCCTGCCTCTAACAACGAGGAGACAGGATGACCTATTTTCGTCAGAACACTTTGAAGTTTAGCTAGCGGTTGTGTGTCAGTACGCTTTGAGTATAATGTCAATACCTATTATGAAGTAAAAAGCTAACTTCAAACACTCATCTTGGCTCAAATCACTCAACTGTTCCATTATTTTCACATCACTAGCATAAAGTACCCCGCTATGTACACTGCATAGAACTTTTACTGGGCCACTATAAAAACCGGTTTAAACTAACATTAATTGGTTTTTGAGATACCAACATTTACATTTTACTATTCTCACTAATTAAACAGCACTTACTGATATAAATCCGTCTATAAATATTATGTTTTATATCATAAATATTTATGTGGGCTGACTTTATGAACTTTTCTCGTGATTGCGTTGATAACTTTCTGTTAATGAAGTAAGAAGAGCTTCTAAATTATAATAACAGTCAATCAATGAAGATACTAACGAATATGATGCATGTGGTCAACTGATTCATATCTGTTTGTCTTGTGTTTCCGGCCTTTGCTGGAGTGGAGTTTATTCCGAAAAATAAATTGCCCTTTCTTAACACAATCTATACATTATTATAATAATAATAAAATAATAGCGAAGTCAAAATTGAATATTTTTGAAAAAAAAGTAATTGCTACGTGAAGTGGGAGTCTGATGCCAAGTTTAAAAAAAAACCGTCAGCTGTTTTTTTCCGTTTGTCTGGATGTATGTTCCGGATTGGCCCAAAAACGGCTGAACGCATTTGGATGAAATTTGGCATACAGATAGTTTATAACCTGGATAAATACATAGGGTACTTTTAATTAGTAGTACGTTCATGTGGAATATCTTCCGACATCCACCCAGGTGGAGCCGCGGGCAGAAGGTATTTGGAATAATAAAGTCGTGACATCTATAGCTCCGTGTTCTCTTACACATTTACACAATTTAATTGGAGTGGTTAAGCTTGTAAGTCATTATACAAACTTACACGCTGCAAATTAACATAATGCGGAGTCAACTTGCGTGCTCCCTTTAGCCTGTAACCTGCCTTTTACATTTGAATAGTAGCAACTCGGCCTTATAGAAACCAAGTTACACTAAACACCAACCTAGCAATGAGTTGGTAGTTGGTACTAAAGAAATTTCATAACACGTTAAAACTCCACAATTTTTCACTGCCGCAAAACCGTAGAAAAAAGAAATATCGATCAACATTGCTTTTTCATTGCGCCGAAACAGGGCTGCTTCCCAACCGTAACGGAGGGTCCCGTACGTACAATAGTTACGAAAAAACGAAGCTTTTGTCTCGCCCCTCGCCGCCTGACAGCAATTAATGTTTTATTTCACCTTTGTACACTGTCGAGCAACGGAATATACGAAACATCGCGGTTTAATGGAACCGCGACGTACGGTGTTGCCAACAATCAATTAAATTCAATAAAGAATTTATTAGGAAGGTCATTCTTTGTAGTGCAAATGGGGCTGAAATTTCGAAATAGTTAACGGCTTATGAAAAGAATTAAGAATATATTAATAAGGGAATAAATGACCAAACCAAGAGCCGGTGTCCCAAATCCTGACATTATGTTGACGTCAGCTCGTGTCCCGTATTTAAGTGCGATCTTTGATCGATACTGTAACTTTGTTCACTTCCAAGTGTACCATATTACTGTTAGTTCCAGTTACGTGCATTATTATGCACTCAGCGTAAACAACAATAATGACTTCTAAGACTGTATGAACCGTTACAGTATGCATGTCTGTTTACCATGCATTTGACATTAAAACAAAAGGTACGGTCAGTAACAAAAGCCTAGTAACACTTCAGTTTTTTTTATTTTAATTGACCAAATAATTAACAAAATCACTACTGAAATAGAATTTAAATAATTGTAACTCGAAGCTGTTATAAGACAAAATTCTGAGAAACAGTTAAACGAATTATTTTGTGTCAATTTTGGTGATATGTAAAAGTGACAGATCGTGTAAATGAACTTTGGTTGCTGACCGTACGTTACGGTATCCGTATAAATAATACTTTTCTGGGTTTATACAAACATTACTAATACTTCAAAATTCTTTATCTTCACATGCAGCTTCCGTAAGCAAAGAAAAAGTGTTAGCTATTAATACCTATAAGCCGCAATTAAGATACTGCACGAGTTACCTCATAAATCTTGTGTTTAATACACAGGATATATAGCAGAACCAATTAGTAGAAGAAGCTAAAGGTTATTAGCGAAATATTTTAACTTGATGTAAGCTTTTTTCTGTAAAAATAGTTAGGTTATAGTATTAATTGTGGTACTATGCATGACTTTGGGCAACCTGTCTCACCAAGGGGTTTCGTATTACCCAGTTTCTGGGTTGTGGAGGTCAGATAGGCAGTCGCTCCATGTAAAATACTGGTATTAAGCTGCATCCGGTTAGACTAGAAGCCGAACCTAACATAGTTGGGGAAATGGCAAGGCAGATTGACTATGTATGACTTTTTTAAATTAATTTCGGTGTTTCCTATCTGACTACTCTGATAAGAAAGACCGAAGCAAACTCAAAGATCTCTTTTAAAGTCTAGAAAATAATCTTCGTCACATCATTGGTCACAGTGAGAAATGTGACAAACCAAAGTGCAACCTACTTTGATTTACTCCGTTTATAAAATTTTCTTCGTTTTCATTTGCACCAGAGCGTATTAAATGTAGTTATCAGCTTGTTTGTGTTACATTGTCACTTACTTTCGTAGTTTATCACCTTACCACTAGGCTATACTAATTAACCCTTTCACCGATCTAGTTCATTGGTTCAAACTCTTAAAATTAACCACGCTTCAAAAGTTCAATCAATTTCACCTCATGTTAATTTTACATTTAACCTTCTTTTTCTGTCCTGCATTGTAAGTACTCGCTGATAGAGATGTAACGAGTGTGGTTTCCACCTGCCGCCAAGCGGAACCCTAAAATGGGATAGTTCGGATATTGTTGTTAAAAACAGAGGAAATATATTTTTAATTGTGTTGCACGCCTCGTTTCATTATCATTTCCGTTGGCTCGTGCCTGTGATTGTGAACTAATTAACTTTTTTTTGTTGGTTTTTTTTTTTGTAGTGCATCTGCTTTGATGACTTTGTTAATATTTGTAGCGGGTGACGTATCATTGAGCTGACTTTTTCTTCTTGGTGTTGTGTCTGCCTGCTATATTGATGTGCTTAGTTGTGTTCTAATTAACTGCCTTTGCCTGTGTTAATTTTGCAAAAAAGTGTAACAATTTAGAAGTATTTTTGAATCTTTCTAAATCATCTCTAGGGGATAAGATTACATCTCATTCATGAATGCCAAACAAGCATTATTTTATGATATAAAATCCAAAACTTCTACGCACCTTACGTCAAACACTAACTATTAAACAACAAAGTGCGAATTTCACCAATGAAACTGAACGCAATCAGCACATCTAAACCGAGTTCAATAGCTGTCAGTATCAAAATTTCAAAGAAAATAATGACACTGACAGCTCTTAATCGTGGTTTATGTGCTGATTGCGTTCAGTTTCTATTGGTGAAATTCGCCCAAAGAATCACAGCTGGAGCAATTGAAGCAATAAAATAATTCCATGAGCAATCTTCTAATTGCACAATAATTGGTCTAGGTACCTATGCAAAAGTTCAACTAATAGAAGAGCATACAATAACCAAGCAAGTCGGAGAAGCCATAGGATAGTATGCCTTATTGACGTAGCTCTTACAAAATAAACTTTACGACTTGAATATTTTTATATTTATAAGTCTTTTCAAATAAACTTCAGACTTTTGCAGACGTCTGCCTAGTTAAGATTTAGGTCGTTTTTATTGCGTAGATACCTACAATTATGTTTTGTTATTGTATGTTGCCTCCCTGAAGAATATGGTTTAACAAGACTTTATGTAATATTCTGTAAAGCTTTGAATATTATTATGAAAGATTGTGAATTTTGGGTAGCAATTTGTAATATGCTGAAGCTATACTACAGGCTTATTGATGATTCGCCGGAATTTACTACAGGCGAATCGACACTTTTAAATAATATTATTTTTCTTGAGGCGATTCTATTGTATATTTGTAGGCGAATCGACAACTCCAAATAAATTAACTTCGTGCGAATCGCCTCAAGATTTTTTTTTATATTATTTTATAGTGCCGGGCGAGTAAATTCTGGCGAATCAACAACAAGCCATACTAGACGATGATACGTAAGTAGGTAGGTACCAGACACTTGTTAAAATACTTGGAAAACACACACAGAACAGAATGAGATTGAATCCTTTAAAAAAAAATAGCTGCCAGTTTCATCTATAATTTCCGTAAAAACATGTATCTACATGGAAAATCACTCACGTATATTCAAATATATTCAGACATTGTTAAAAAAATAAAAGCTAGTAGAAACGCGTATCGCAGTTAGGCCCGTCGTCCACGATGATACTCAAAAGTCACCAGTTACAAATTAAAATCACCAATGAGTAGCCAGAATGTCACAACACTAGTATTTTAATGGTGGTAATTGTGGTGACACTACGATTTTTAAATTCAAAATACTCGTTTCCCACCTAATATTTACTTTTGTTTTTTATAGGTATGAGGAACAGGGTGTAAAGTTCACTCATACTCTATAGAAAAGGGAGGATCCTCCGAACAGACGGGTGTCTTGTCTGGCGGGCAATTGCCCAACGATTGAGGTCGGAAAGTCTTATAATGTTCATCGTGCGGTAAACTCTAATTGCGCGATGCGGGATTTAGGTGACGTCAAGTCCTTGATACGTAGTTTTCACGTGGCGTTGTAGATTCCGCCACAGTTTTAAAACCTTATTTATATCTATGGTTGATATTAATGTGTTTAAAGTAAAAAAAAAAACTAAAATACTATAGAATAGTGTTGTATTTTAGATTCAAAAATCGTTGATAAGTATGTATGTTACGTTTACGCCGCGCTGTAGTGCTTGGGCCTCTATTTACTTTTGATTAGCGTCGTGGACGACGAGCCTTATAGCAAAAGGAACAGAGCATGAAGTATCTAAGCAAACTTTATTCTTTGTTCTCTTAACTTCTGTTCTGTACAATCGCTAACATTTGAGTTATTGCCGAAACAACTTACAATTTTCTTTGCCGAAGCACCGCAGATGTGACTCGGGTTTGTTAAGATATTATTAAACCTTGAAAAAAAAATAACATGCAAACACAGGACGAATATGTTACTGCTAATTATTAAGAACGCAACAAATATTGCTAATGGTCAATTTTCACACGACTGCCCAAAAAAGGAGTGTATTTTTTTTTTATATTTACCTTCGATCCAATTTGCAGTTGCAATGACACTTTGTGCTTAATAAGTGTAAGCGCATTTGGCGATAGTTCGATCGTCATATAGAGAGAGATTAGAAAGAAGTCTCTTTTCCCTCCTCGTGTGTGCTGTTAAGGCTTAAAATAAAAAATAAAATAAATATGACTCATATACCTATTCACATACATACTCCGTAACGAAAAGCTATAGATATTCCCACAACCGTTGTCACAAAAATCTGCAATGAACTCCCAAAACATTTGTCAATCTGGACACCCACATCTGTATTCAGCCACAAAGGATCTAGCCTCGGCAGGTATTTCGGTCCAAATGATTGAACAACACTCGTACTTTCCTTTGCAGATCTTTGTAGCTCAACTGTCGCAATCAATGTTCCAGTTGTTTGCAAATTCCAAAAACGCGAATATCTGCCCCCATGCAGAAGGAAATTCCGAAAAAAAATTAGTATCACCGAAACATTTGCACTCAAAAACTTGGCTACATGATAGAATTGACCAAAGCTTTCGAGTTGCCCAACAATGAATCATTCATTGACTTTTATGTCCACACATCCACTTCGATGTCATAAACTGGATTTGATAAAGCTAGTCGATTAAACCGCATTATTTGCCATCAGAGATATTGGCTGGCCTTTAAAAATAAGCATTAAATTATATTCTAAGCTTATAGCAATATAAGCTACAGCCTCTAAGTTCTAAAGTAAGTCGTTTACTTAGGAAGCCCTGTTTACCTCATATGTAAGTAGGGTTAACGATACACGCTCAGAATCTTCAGAAAGACAATGTGTAGTAACTTTAGCAGTAATCTTAACAAACCCAGAGGAAGGGTCAAATATCAAACGAGGACCATCTTCTAATTACTAACCACAATTACGGACAGACACATTTCAACTATGACCCCAAATTGTTAATATGTATCATTCATGCTTTCCTCTCTATGTAGGTTAGCAGAATTGGTACTAATGAACTTAAAGCCGTATCTATTCATGGTCTTAAGACAGAAGAAGCGTTGGAAAGAAGACATTAGATGACATTAAAACCTGGGCAGTGAAACCATTTACTTTCATTTGTGGTCTCAAATGAATGTCAATTGTTTCATTGGCTACATTTAAGTTTCATATTATGTTTTCTTGCAAAAGTCAGATATTGTATAGCTTAAATGGTTGGTCGGTAGTGTCAGTAATCAAATCTTTTATATAAATAATTTCAGTTTTTCATTTATGTGAATACCTGTTGTAATTCTTATGAATAATAAAGATTCTCGAGCTATCTACACATTTTCGTAAACGATTAAGACTAATCTATTTCATTTTAACAGTTCAACAACATTCATTGCGTTATTTACGTTGTTGAGAAGATTTGCTTTCGAACTTAATAAGCAATGGATTAGCAATCTGTTTCAAAACGATTCAGATTGTGATTGATCGTGTATTACGCAATTAGGGTGCAAGCTTCGGAGAAAACAACATACTTCAACAAACATTTATCCTTAATTTCTAATTCAACACAAAAATCTATCCCGGCAGCCTATTAACCAGAACAGCTTTATTTACCTCCATCATATTCCTCTACATCTATACTAAATACATCAGGGATTTCGACATGCCTATCCCAACTCTAACCTCAATGATATTTCTAAGTGAGCTCGCGTCCCCGGGGCACCATTCATTGATATTAGCAGTCGAAACTCACTATATCATAACTGTATTATGTTGTTCAAGTTTGAGTTGATATTTGTTGTAAGGATACCCAAAGTTTCTATGGAAAGAAATGTATTGAGTATTTCTGTACCGTTACTTAGATTTTTGTTAGGATTGCTTGGATTTTTTGCGTTCGCTACTTTGATAAAAATCACGGCTAGAGCAACCTAGAGATTTCTAAAAAGGTTTGGTTTATCATTTTCGTTAATGGTATTCCAAAAGTGGCCTTTATTTAAGAAAACAAAAGAAATAATAACAATACTACTAAATATAAAGTATACGAGGCAAATCAAAGGGAGCTTAGACCCTTTGGTAACCTTTGTGGTATAAACCTTTACCCATTTTTGGTAAGGAGTATCAAAAATGTCACGTGAACGAAACCACGGACGATACATTTGTATTATTAAAACCTTCGTACGATGAGTATGGCGTAGGTACTATGGTTATTAACATTATACATTCAGCTTTTAATACAATTATGTTGTGGTCATCTTCAATAAAAAATCCGCATTTTTTATTACAAATATTTTTTTTAAACTGTTCATAGCAATATTGTGCAAAATTACCATTCCTAAACCTCAGCTGAAGCTACAAAACAGCTACATAAAGTTTATATAGCAAAATACAAAGTGATTAATGGTATCGTATATCAATTACCAATGTCAGGTGCAACTTGGTTTTTGTCGGGAAGTTTTCAGAGGGGCCCTTAATGGTGCTCCAGAATGTACGGGGAACTATTGCATGTTTTATCTTAGAAATGTGCACGAAGACAGATCGGTAGGAAAATAATGCTCCATTGTTGTAAAAGTAAATACTTGTATTAATGTAGCCGTAGATATAAATGAAGCGCAGAATTCAGAATAAAAGATAAATGAAATAACAGACACGGACGAAATGAATTTTGTAATAGAAGTGTATGAAACAAAATCTGAATTGGGAGAATGAGGAAGATTAATTTAAAATAAGAGGCAATTTTGCGTCAATATGGGTTCTTAAGCTATAAATGTAAAAGATTTTTTTCTTAGTGGCGGTGAAGTTAATCTGATTAAGATTTGAAATGGCATTCAATATTGTGGCAAGTCTGTTTCCGGAAAAACCATTATGAGATTATGTTATAGGGATGGGTAAGCTTACTCTTATAGTAACTCTATGCGTAGATAAACACATACGAAGTGCCATGACACTCTCAAAATAATTGTAATAATAATGAAGTCCTTTCCAAATAAAATTTGTTTAAAATAAAAAAATGCTATTGATAAGAAACGTCCAACCCTATTATATTATCTAAAAATGTATTTCTGAAAAGCTCAAACCTAAAAATTTGACGCTCGATAGAAGATTTATTGAACCATGTCAAAGGTTACATCTCGGATCAATCTTGTACGGCCTACGCTACACTTTTATATCTTCGTAAAGATATAGAACAACATTGTTAAATTACCGAGCATGTTCCTAAACGGCTTCACAAATCGTTAACCAAAGCAAATCTAGAATTTACCGAAAGCAAAGCCTAAAGTAAGCAAAGTTTACCCAAGTGTAAAACCGCTTACAGAACCTAGGCTACCATCTAAAAGTTCGATAAATTAAGTTAGCACACTCCTGGGGTACACTCGAAGTCAGAAGGTTTTTGAAAAACACCCCATTCTTGCATTGGAAAATGTTTGTGCACTTCTCTTGCTAAAGGAAAATTACGTTCATATAAAATTGGAATTTTTAGAATTGGAAAACATTGCAAAGTTTTGCTGACCGATGTTGGACTATTTATTTTGGAGAATTTCAAGCACTTCACATCGTTATTTGTTGAATTTTATGATGCATTGGTTGCTTCTCAAAGATCGATGTGTTACGTAAACTCTTCAATAATAGTACCTAAGACAAAATCTTATCTTTGCATACTAAACAAATGTATTCCTTGTATAGTAAATATGTAAACATTTGTATTTTAAATAGTTAATCGTTTTTTACTACATATGTATTTAAAACATCCCTAATTATATTTTTCCCTAATGATGTGTACTCACGATCTTTTGAATTTCTTATGTGCTTGTTTATACAACTATCTCTTTCTATAAAATAGCGCACTTCTATTTCGTAACTCTAGACTTCAACTTCGAATTTAAAGATACCAATTATTGTGATTTAGTTATAATTATTAATTAATTAATTAATTTTTAATCAATTTACTATTTATTGCGTAACAGATGAATGTAATACGTCTTTCTATGTCTAACAATTCTGGCATTTAACACCATTCTTGCATAACATACCTGGTACTGTCGACACCATGGTTGAAACTGAAATGTAATTTTTCTGCTTAACTATCGCATAGAGTATGTAGGTCAAGTGATGTTGAACCAAAACTGAACCTGATATATCATATTATTCTATCTGTAAAAGCAAAATAAACATAATTTGGTTGAACTGATAGTTCGTGTATGTTGTACCGTTTTAAAAACTGCGTGAACATACAAAACTAGTAGGTAACTACTGATAGTGTTTTTCGACACATTTTCGAATACGTGAAACGTAAATTTAGCTAAGACGTGAAGGAAATGTGTCGGAAGATAACAACGTTTTGAAAACATTTCTCCTTAATTTCTAATTTAACAATAAAAACAGGCCAAATGCGTGTCGGACCACGCACAATGAAAATTTCCGTAGCTGGGATGAATCAAATGTAAGTTGGTCGATAATAACTCGTTAACTTGTAGAGCCTACTTAGCTATGACCGTTTTCCTTTTAATTTCGTTATATAATACTACTGCTGTGAATTTTTCCATATATCCAGAACTTACTATTTAGCTGGCAGGGGGGAGGACACACTTGACTAACAAAAATTAGCACTTTAAAGCTTAATATTTCACAAACGAATCCTTGAAACTAAAAATGCTGGTTGAACGACCTTTCCAATGATACCCCACATACTAAAAGTCTCTGCGCTAAGCCGGGGACAGACAGACAGACATGGCGAAACTATAAGGGTTCCTTGTTGACTATGGAACCCTAAAAAACGATCTCTTACTAGAACAGCTTTATTTACCTCTACATCTATACTAAATATAGCAGGGATTTCGACAAGCCTATGTGGACTGATAGTTCGTGTATGTTGTTCCATTTAAAAAACTACGTGAACGTAATTGAATTGGTGCGGTACGCCTTTGAAAAAAAAAAACAGAAATACTAGTTTTGAATTCAAACACATTTTCGAATACGCGAAACGAAAATGTAGCTAAGACGTTATGAAAATGTGTCTAAATTAACTAAATTGGTAACTAAACACCCCGCTAAGAATAATAATGGGCCAGTTTACCGCAAAGTGCTTTGCTATGTCACCATTCATCATCCTACCTAACAACTACATTAATATTAAGACGGATCGCGTTTTGTTTGCTCACTCGCACATAGCTCGCTCCCTTTCTGTTATTATCAGTTTGACAGCGTCTTGAGGATGAGATATCGCTACATTTTAATGGACTATATTTTTTGGAGGATTATTAATAGAGAATAAAAGTATTCTTTAAAAATCTTTGTGTAATCCGAATGAGGTATGTGGGGAATTATTAAGATAGATAACAGGGAGAAAGGAAAATTAATCGCTCCTCTTAATATGAAAGATAAAAACTCTAAAGACGATTTTTTTTAAACCAGCCGAGCATCCCAGCGTTAATAGTGAACAAAAAAAGATATCTCATAGCAAAGCATTTGTTGGCCCTAATATGCACCCTTGTTGAAACGAGCTCGATCAGAGCTCTCACGATGACCTACTTAAAAAAAACAATACCGCACTCAGCATTGAACGAACAAGGGAATCGTGCTGAACATACGCTTAAACAACTGCAGAGCCAATTACAATGTGACAAGAACTTGCAGATCGTGTTACGTCATCAAAAGCATATGTATGAATTTGCTCACAACTCACGAGCTTTAGCTACGCAGACAATTCCCTGTTTAAGTTAAACCAATTTCCACTCATTAACTCAACGTACCTTGTTGAACATACTACGAAGTACGTATCAAAAGTATTGCCTTGTTAATTTTCTCTCCAAATAAGTCTACTTCGAACTAAGAACTTCTTCCATTATGAAACTCTGGAAGTGTTTACGTCACACATTATGAATCTCTATATTACTTGAAAATTATTTTGTCGCTGAAATAAACGAATCTTGAATAAAGTTGGTTGTATAACGAGTGGCGTTGTATGGAGTGCTCGCATTAGTATTCGAGCCTCGGGTCGAATGTGGCGCGAGATTGTTATCGCTTTGCTGTGCTCCGTTTTGGTACTTGGAATAGCACCGAATAGATGGTGTGTGCTGATTGGATCGCGTTTGCCGGTGGTGCGAATTGGTGATTTGTCTGATAGCTGAACATGGTGGGGTTGAACAACAGTGTGGTAGGGAAAAAGTGAATGGATGTTAGTTACTGAATTCAGTTACGACAAATGGTAAAATAAAGGGTTAGCAAATTGTATGTGTTTAGAATTGATGTGTATTTATTCAATTGTTTTGTTTTTCTATCGCTTTATATTAGGGAAAGCGTGCCTGATGTATAAATCTATTCAAAAAAATGTTTGACCGTAGATAGTCCATTTTATCAACTAATTACATTTTATCAACACTCATTAATTGTTTCTACTTTTATTTAACAAAGCAATCAATCTTTGCCCAAGTTTCATTGAGACAAATCCCACGATCAATTTCTATTAAAGCCTAAAGAAGGCGTACACAAAAGTTGTAAGCGGAAAACGCATTGTTTCCCCTCCCTCGTTAGCAAACTCCACGGCACTTTTTTGACGTCTGCTCTAGGGCGTCTCTCTCGGATCGAGTGTTTACCCACGCAACGCCATATTTGCACTCCCAAAACAACACTCCTCAATCTTATCACCAACAAAATAAGATCCAAATCCGAACAAAAATCCAGCATCTCAACTCCAATACAAATTTTGACAATGCAAGGTTATATTTGCAGATTGGTTACGAGTGTTTGCGTTTAAAATGTTCGCGGTAAAGCTTGGAATCGGCTGGTTTTTTGTTCACCAATCGTTGTCCTACTGATTTGTGTGTTATGTTTTGTTCGTGCGTTCTGTCTTGCCTAACTCTTGAAACAAGTATCTGAAACCTTCGTGAGTTTAGGGTCCTTTTCAAATATTTTTTATGAGTTCATTGTAACGAAACTCAATATATTGAAAAGCTTTTTAATACAAATAAGAATGTTATACGAGGCTTTGATGCCACCCTTAAAATTTTCGCCAGAATTTTGCGGAATTTCGGACCGGTGATAATTGCGCTCAAATCCGGTGTTTCAGCATTTTCATTCTGTTTTATGACGTCACTCCGGATCTTCCCACTAGACAAAACAATGTATCGTTTCTTTCAGACGATCTTACCGCGATCCTTTGGCACGACGCACAAACCATCTCAAAAATAACGGAAATGAACGAGATCAAACTGGTGCCAAATTCACAAAGGGCAAATATGATTCACTTGATTTGGGAATCTGTCCAAAGATGATTTCATCACGAGTTTCAATATTCCTTAAGTACCCGCTGAATCACAGGATTTTGGTTAGTTTGACTTATTTTTTTTTTTGGTTGATAGCCAATATATTTTAACATCCCCATAAATTTAGTAGAAAACAAAATCTCACTAAGACTTTCTAAACTAAAAGGACAAATCCACAATATACTCCACTTCCCTATAATGCGTTCACAAAATGATGTCGCTTTCCTAAAATTCCCTCACTCTCAACTGAGCAGGATCGATAACACATCGAAAGCAAATTTATTAGCAGAAACAAAGGTATAACCTCTGCCCCCACTAAGTCCCATATCACATGTCATACAAGATTCCAATCTCACCCTTTTCCAAAAAACCAAAGAGACCCGTTTTATAATATTTCAGCGAACACAATGAGCCTCAGAGGGTTTAAAACTGAGGGCGATGTAACACCTGCTTATACCGCCCCGGGGCAGGCCCCTTATTTTTGCAATAAATTAGAAACCGCATCAGCCGTACACATTCGTACCTGTCTAGCTAAGACCTTTCCAATTATTGGGGCCTGCTTTCAGCAACAATTTGTAGTTGACCAAACCACGGTATGATTTATTTGTCTTCTTAATAGTTTTATTATATCGTAAATATTGGTGTGTCTGTTGCAGGGGATCAATTTCATTGTAATAAATTTTATTATTGTCAAGCATAGATTATGTTTCGTATGTAATGAAGCTGTCGGTTCTACTAACGTTGCTTTTAGTTGTTTAAAATAATTTTGCTGTCATGTGCATCTGATATAGCATTTTCATTTTGAATTATTTCCCAAAAAATAAAGCTACTAGTTTCAAATAATATTTGATATAACTTTTGTGAGATCAAAATATCTAAAAACTTTAGTATTGTAGTGGTTTTTGAACCAACAAGAAAATCCTTCTACGTAATAAAATAAAACTAGTTAATAAAAGGAGTAAGTCTGTCTGTTGATCTGCTCATATCACGCAACAACCACTTGACGGAGCTTAATCAATAAACCTACTTCCACCACTGAAACAATTCTTAGCGAAAGGATTAGAGAGTTTATAAGACGAAAATAATGGCGGGGAACAAAAATAATAGCAACTAAAATATTGCTCAAAATATGTATAGCACACACACTCATCAACCAATTCACATGACAACACAAACAAGTACTAAAATCGGAATCGTATCGCACTCGTATCGTAAAGCTAAATGTCTCAAATTGTCAGTTGAAAGTGCCGTGACAAATTGATTGGTTTAATCGCGTTCGCTAGTGACTAACGGACGGAACCCGGTGATAATTAAACGAGAAACCTGTATCGGACGTGTCCCGACTCACATTAGATTGCTATAAACAGGAGAGTTGACCGTCTGTGAAATTGTATTTGACTTTTCCTTAAGACTAAGAAAAGTAGTGCAAAATAGGTAAATTGAAAACGTAGTTGCTTCTATTTGGTTGTAAAGATTTGTTTTTATTTCTGAAGCTTTTGGGGTAATGCTCGCTGTTTCTACAGGGAGTGGAAACTGGACTCTCTAATGCCTTACAATTCTTTTATGTTTGGAAACTTTTGTAATATTTAAACTTAGGAATTGTGGATAAGGGTTCCTTAGACAGAAATAAATGGTCTGTATCTCAGTGGCTTGTTCATTCCTTTCAGTTTTATTACTCATTCTATACACTTGCCGAAATCATGAAATAATTTTGGGAGAAGTTGCCTGCAAAAGCCTAATAAGACCTTGAGCCAAAGTAAACTGAAATTTCATACAATCTATTACTAGAGAATAATAGGGAGACATATTAGAAGCAGGGACCGAAACCGGTATGATCAATACGGGTATTTTTTTGGTTACGACATTTATATTTTTAAAGGTTACCTTGAATTGAATACAACCAGTATTAATACCGGTTACCGAAGTAAAAATTACCTTTATCTTATACGTGCCGTCGGCATTAGTCAAAGGGCGCGCATCGCCTGTGTGTTTGTAACCGTTATTAAAACTTTAACCTAAAAGAGGTAACATTATTCTTCTTCTTGGGTTACCCAGATAGCAGCAATCTTAGTAGTAGAAAGTAACCAAAATTCTTCGATAACTGTAACGTAATTTATAAAGGTTTTCGGTCCCTGATTAGAAGTACTTACGTATTCCTTTCACAAGAAACATACCAATTTGTTACAAAAATTGTACAGATATTTGCTCTTTATTGTACCAATTTTTGGCCCAATCAATTTGAAATCTGGAATGCGTTTTTCCTGCTTTGCTTTATTTTTTCCTCTTTCGATATGGGTCACTACGAAATATTTTCTAATTTTTTCCTTTTCATCCCCAAAACGGAGAAGTGTTGTCATGATACGCCTTTCATGTCCGCTCAAATGATCTATAGTTACATCATAATATTAACTGTACTACATTTTCCTCTTTATTAGTAGAACATATTCCAGAGAAATTATGCTAAACCGTTTTAATATATTTCATCATATCATCTAAGTATTAAATATCTAACTTATAAGACGTTTACTCTATTACTAATAAGTATTCCTATAGTATTTTATTCGTGAAACGTATAGCCGTTCTCAAGATAACAAACATCAAATAAAGCAAATGTTGTTTATAAGAAGAAAAAAATCATTTTTTCTTCTACACGGGTACTTGGAGATATTTCATTGCCATCTCCATGACTGGATTACAAACAAATGCTTTGTTTCCCTTATCCCGGTCATCAATCGAAAGCCGTCTTTTTTTGTTTATCTGAATTCAAAATTACATGATTTACTCTAACTCATTTCCTTTGAAAGCATTTCCATTTCTCATTAATGCCAGATTCCCAACAAAATATGATTCGATCTAACCGTCTTACATACTGATGAAATAGACGGAAATAACACATCAGTTGCTTACCTCGCTACGTATTTCATTAGAGTTAACTAAGAGAAATGAATTACTGCGACATTCGTGGGCGGTGGATTGGCAAATTAAAGCCAAAGTGTTAATCCTGAATGTGACTTTAACCATCTAACATTGTATAGTACCGAAACCTGTTCAAACGAAATTGGTTCTTCACGTGTATAGTAAAGTAGGGGTTGTTTGATAGACAATGTAAGTAGGTATAAGCAATATTTACATTCATAATACCCTCTCCGTACAACCCTCTTAACTCTTCCAACACAATGGCGCAGAAATTCTAATCAATGCATTACAAACAGGCACATCGGAGCCAAGTAACCCTACTAGGGACACCACTGCCAAGATAAAAAGCGGGATTAAGTTATCGTTCCGTAGCAGCCTAAGGCGGCCACCATATCCCAATACTGTTTGATGACGGCCCTACGAGTTATTTGCGAGAAGATTCTGGGTGATTTTGAATTTTACTACACTTCTTCATAGAGATTATATAGTAAAGTTCCGATATGAGGCGTAAACGAGATGATAAAATGGTTATTAAAAGGTATATCGTTTTCTCTGTTAGAACATTGTTTGATCAATATTCTTTACACAAAAAGCTTGCGCTAGAAATAACTAACAAAGAATGCATAGTTGTAGTGTATTTTTTTCTTTTGCATTTACCGTGTGCTTTCCGATCGATCAATTTCAATTCCCGGGACATACGTGAGAATCCTCCGATCATTACGTTTTTCTTTCGTTCTCAGATCATTACTGCAATTAAGTTCATTAGCCAGGCCTAAGCATAGAAGAGCATTAAAATTTCAATTTATTACCACATTATTTTCTCAACGCAGAAATTGATTACCAAACCCTAACAGATCTCTATTTTGATGTAATCGTTAATCTAACAAATAAACCTAATGTTCCATCAAGGTCAAAAGATAAATAACGTCTTACTAAATTAATTTTATGTTTATATGTGAAATTTTCATATAGTAATTATGTTAGAAAAACATTAATACACAAGAAAACATTTGACGAGAACGATGGGGCTTACGAGTAAATGGCGTGTTTCCATTCTTCCTGACAGCGACGGTGAAATTAGATTTTTATTACGATATTTTTATCGTTGTGCTTCCTGAGATTACGTTTTAATTGAAATTAATTTGAACCTTTAGCAGATCTGATACAAATATTATTTGTTTTCTATTGCAGTGATTTGATCAAGCATGAAGTTTATGTTAAAATAATAATTAAAATATTCTACTCAGTAATCCATTGTAAAACCACTCTTACCACAACCATATTTACTTTAGTTACCTCATTCCCAAGGCATCTTATCTTCCAAAAACCATAACAAAAAAAAACAGATACTATATCTTCCATTGTACCCCAACAATACTTATAGTTATATCCAATCATCCATGAAAATCTCTCATAGTAATAAAGATATCGTATATCAACGGAACCGCGACATTGTCTGTATGCGTAGGTGTCTGAACTAATATCGGACCGGGACCGACCGGTTCCTCGGCTATCGAGTACCGATCTCCATGGACATAGAATAAAGGATGTATAGAAGCGTAACACCCTAATGGGTACACTGTTGCAACACCCGTACGCATGGGCTCACTGTGAACACCAATATTGTTACATACGTGTTCTATCGCGGACACGCATATCTGAACACCGTACGAAATATTCGTGCTTGCAGCGCTCGGCCGCTATATTAACGCTTATCTCCTTAAAAAAGGGACGGTAAACAGATGTGGTCATCGTGTGCACGGGATTTTGTTTTCAAAGTAGTTAGATAATTTATGCGTGACCGCGATGGTACACAGCAGGCTATAATGCTATATACATAATTTGGGCATCAAAAATGTCTATGTCTGAAATTCTCTCTCCCAAGGCATTCTAAATGCCTACAGTATTGGAGCATAAGACACGTTCAAATCAGTCAGAATTTTATCACGCTCACGCTAAATGCTCCACACTCATCATCATCTACCGCCCCACTTCACCCACCGCTGCATAGGCCTCTCCACGATACTGTGCCAATGTCATCCAGGGTCTACCTGAGCTGGTAAATAGCAACAATGTGGTCCGCCCATCTGGCCGCCAGAAGACCGACAAAGGTAACCCTTTTTTGGCTAGAACGCTAGTGCTCAGCAATAAGTGATTATTTCGTGGCATCGGCGTCCTTTGCTTTGATAAAAGTACACGAGTTTCACTTCTACACGGTTTTCTTAATCTATGTATATGAATCTATGGATCAGATGAATTTGTTGACCGGCTAAGAGCGACCAAGTTTTTTCACTACTTTTATTAGATACTGTGAAATTTGAATGGAATTTCATTTCAAATGATTCGACGATGTTTCACAAAAAGTTTGTGTTTTTTTTATTATTGTGTGGGAAATCGGAACTGCCGAACAATAACAATAGAACTGTAGTGTTTAATAAACACTACTGAATCTATTAGTTTTTTTAAATCAAATAATGTCAGAGTCTGTGTAGAAACTTGATTCCCATACTTTTTCCTTTAAGCATGAACATTGTCCTGTTCTATCCTATAACACTCTTCACTCTTTTTTCCCATTACAACCATTAGTAATATTAATGACTAGAATCAAAAATTTATATACAAAGTTATAAATGGAACGGTAAGGCTATTATTCTATTTCATTAATTAATACCAGTAAATGTAATTATACTTCAATAAATTTTCGAGCATATATAGGTATTAATCCAAAATTTTCCATATCGCTTCGTACTAAAACATTAATTAAGACTTGTTTGTTTTCTAAAGTTTCCAAAAGCTCGAGAAAACTTTTTTCTTAAATATTTTTCATTTGAAACTCAAGAAGCCAAGATATTTCTTGTATTTGGACTAACAACTTGAACTTTGTAGGTCGACTTACTTTTAAGCAATTTTTCTGCGACGCGGTCTAGCTGAAGCCTTGTTAGTAAAAGTTCTGGTGCTAACACTTCTTACGTACTCAGGTCAAGTAAAGGACCGATTGGAATTCTATGTGGTTCAAACTATTTCTTATTAACGATGAAAGGCTTACCGCTGCAAGCTTTGGACCAATTACTCTTGTGATATAAGGGAGGTCTACCTTGCCCTACTTTTTGGCGAGATCCTCTGCGGCTTACAGACGTGACATTTGTATTACACTTGTAACCTTCCGTAGCTTCGTCCGCTTGGTTGTAATCTTCTCTTTGCAATTTTATCACTGTACCTACAACATTTGCAAATACAGCTTATGAAACAAGATTTCTGTTAAGGACGATAACCTGATATGTCAAAAAGCTCGAAATACTATTTTTCATACATGGGCCAAAAAATATCTGGACCTGTAAAAGAATATAAAAAGTTCTTTAAAATATGTTGAGGAACGAATTTACATTTGATAGCACAAATCTATATCAATATAATGTTACCACTAAAGACGAATCTATATATTCTAGTATACGCTTACCTCGACGCTTTACCCTCCCAACCTATCGAGAACAGGTAATCAACTCTTAAAGGCCTCACCCGGACAATTTAGCTTTCTAGCGCCCACACCAATGTCTTATATACGAGGGAACAAGTCCTAACGGGGTGAACGTGACTCACCCGGCGGCACTTGCCCGTGAAGAGGGATTTCAGGTTGTTGATTATTTTATATTTATTCTCCGAATGTTTCTTGAGTATTTTGCGGTTCAAGAGGGTAAGGATAAATGTTTTGTTAAATATTGGATGTACCAATGGCTTTTGGTATTTTTTTTATCAGGGAGTTCTTCGTTTCGTTGTTGCTGAAGAAAGTGTTAGCGAGACTAATCTATGCCTTTCATAAAAATAAAAAATAAATATTTTCCAACTGCGATAGTGTACTTCTCTAACCTCTTATCCTAACCTCGTACTACAATTAATGTATCTTTTGTGATCTCGCTCAGAGAACATGAAATAAAATTAAATACTGTTCGTTGATCAGCGCATCACTCAGAACCCTGCTTAAAATAGCTATTTCGGAATCTAGATTTAACACTGACGGATAAGACTGGCGACCCAAAACCAAAAGTAGAACAGAACACACTTTGCTTTAGCCCTTAATCTTCTCCCAAAGTAAACTTTTGTAGGCTAAAGTAACGTAGGTCAACAAACTCTGGGCGAAGTTTACATAATCGAGAGAATTGGTAATAAGTTATATAATTTATTATTATAAAGAACCTGAAAATTAAGTTTTACAATGTAGCCTTAAGTAATACTCGTGTAACGATCGAACATTTTCAGATTAGTGATAAAGTCATAATCATCAAAATGATATTAGACACTTTTTAATACGCTATGGGTTACTGATGACCTGACACGAAACGTTGTCGTTGGAGGTCTATATTTTATTTTTGACATGATTAATAAACATGTTTGTGACATTACAGGCTAAGCTCGAACGCGTGACGTAAACGTAACGTAAATTCGAACGATTTTTGAAGAGAAAATACATCTAATTCATATCATTTTGTTTTAAATACTGCGAACAATTAGCATCACTTAAAGATATGAATAAAGTCTTAGTAAATCATATGTGCGAAGCAAGAATTTCCAATTTTAAAATCATTCTAATTTACGTTACGTTCAGTGCTAAGCTCACTAGTATTATGCTCATACCCTGGTTGCAAATAAACTCAGTCTAATTTACAATGCCATTGGAATAATCATTTCTTTTACCCAAGTTATATTTTATTTACTTAAGTTCATGAGTATATCCAGCAGCGCTTTTACGAAATATATCCTGTTCATGTCCTCTTGCATTTTTAAACGCTCTACTAGAATACGTGCTAGAAATTCAAACCCTACATAGCTGGCTAAGTAAATTTCCCTGCACTAAAACAATGCTAACAGCTTAGGATCTGGTGTCAGTATCCACATAGCTTTGGGAACAATGGCAGCATTCGCTGTAATCCTTTTGACTGGAGTTTGAGACGCATTTACGATGTGAGAACAACGATTGTCGTATTTGATGTGGAAGATTGGTTGGTGTAGTGGCTGGATGATTGCAGTTTTTTGGTAGCTGACAAAGGGTGGAACAGGAAACAAGGAAATAAAACCTAGAGATTACAAACACATGAAATACATGAATATACATGAATTAAAAGCAGTAAAGACCGGTAATATTGATGGATGAATTATAAAAACGACCTTGAATGTCAAATAGACAAAAATAACACACATTTTTTTTATACGAAGAATTACCTAGTAATACAAAACAAAACATACGTATACAGTGAAAAATATTTCATTAACTTAAACAATACAATTCAAAGCAGTGACCTATACAGAAATGGACTTTATGTGCGACCAAAATGTCATTGAGTAAATGTCTAGCGTACCAATGATATTATTGACATTTGTGTAGAACGTCATAACGTCTAAGTCATCAGTTGGGTCTATTTTCGATGGCATTACTGTATTAAATATAATGACTTTTTATCGAATAAAACAATACAAGACAAAGACATTTAGTCGTCGGATACGGTAGGTTATAAGTCTATATATCTGTCATCTGTTAAATTTAATATTAGTCAGGGACATGATTAATTTTGCCTTGATGTTTTATTTTAATAACTTACTTTGCCATAGGTACTTACTTTTTTGCTTCCAACTGTATTTTTCATGTTCTCTTATTCTCGGAATGCCCTCTTTTCGGCAGTATTTAGGCCAAAACTCCCGAACTGCCTCTACTCATTACTTTTGACGGCACTACTGCGACCAGCCTAAAGTTTGTTTCGACAGCTATTAGAATTTAACACAATAATAACTGCCAGCAAGTTGGCTTCCACTGCACATTTCGAATGTAGCTTGTAGTTTGAAGTGCGTCCAAATATTTGAGATGTATTACTTCACTACCTTATAGTAATGAATACGCAATTAACTATATCTTAGTTTTCTTAATCTCAATACATAGTATTTCATAATGGGTCTTCATCATGTGGATGTGTTAGAATTATAATCATTTTCATTTATAATCTTTGATTCCACTCCACGATTCTTAAAACTATTAACTTCGTAACCATTTCAACTACATTAGTTCTTGCTATTTACATAATACATTTTCAGCCAACTCACTTCACTAGCACTACACACACTCCTACACATCTTTATTCATAACCGCCAACACCAACAGTTTAACAATCCTAGCACTCGATAATCCAATACTCTTCGGAAATACCAACAATATCATTTTCATCGTTACATATGCCAACAATGGCTTCAATTGGCGTCGTCCGGCGATCGCTGTCGATATCTACGAGAGCATCTGCATAACAAAATCTCGTTCAATCCCTGTTACTCTGGGGTATACGGTAATAGAAACATTTCTATATACAAGGACTGACCTCTATGATGAATTTGCATTCTATCTTCTGTCTTTGGGAAGACATGAATCCGTAATGTATCTATTATGTATAGTGATTAAGAATTTGGTGATTTAGTTTCTATTGTCTTTGAAATGATCTAAAGGTGTTAATCAGAAGAAAGTTTTTTATTAATTGAAAAGCAAGTTTATTTTTTGTTTTCTAAACTATGCTTGCTAACAGATAATTTGCAGTAAAATTACCGTTTACCACGATATCAAAGGGGTAATTCCCATATTTTTTGCATCCTAATCTCAATCTATCAAAAACACCTGTAATTTCCTTACATTTTTGACAAGTTTTGACATTTATTGTCGCTGAAATGAGATTGCGATTGGATTTTGGTCATTTTTAATTACGGAAATTGGCATTAAGCTTACAATGTTTGTGCAGGCCAACGAAAGGAGTTACAGAAAAATACCAGCCAATTCAAATTCCAAGTAGGACCTAGAAAGAAAGTTATCGCTTCCCCGATCCTTCAAAAATCCGCCCACAATCGTCCGAAAAAAATCTATATTAAAAAAAAATTAAAGCCGAGTAAACAAAAGAGGAAACTAATAAGAAATCGATGGAAGTCGAGTCGGCACCGAACTGTGGACCGCTGAAGTTTAGTTAATCCCCGCGAGACGAAAAAGTACAAAGGATAGGAATAAAAGCCGGTGGCGGGTAGAATCGATCCCCGGATGGAGCTCGAATACCAACTGTGACGTTTGTGGTTCAAGTGATCAGTTGGAGCGATCAATTACGTCTTAGTACTACAGAAAGCCGTAGAGCTGTTGTCACTTTATTATTTTTAGTGACAACTATGGCCCATGGTAAAAGCGTCGGGGTAGAATAAATATGCCATTTTAAAAGATTGTTTGGACGACTGAGAGATTCAAATACAGATCTCGAAATATTGCTAAGATGTATTATAATAAATCATTACGCCTGTAATCCCCGAGGGGTAAGGCAGAGGTGAAGCTATAGTACCTACACCCACATTTCTGTTCTCTTTTCTGTTATGTCTAAGTTCCATGTAATAGGGGGCGAGCCTATTGCCACCAACGGCACCAACCGAGCTCAAATCCAGACACCGGGCTGAGAAATTCCTCCCAGAAAAACCCAATAACACTACCCGACCTGGAAATCGAACCCAGGAGTTCGTGCTCAGCAGTAGCGCCTGCGACCACTAGACCAACGAGTCAGTCAAAACCGTCATATTTAATATTTAGATCAGTTTTATTACAATCACAGAAAAACCGTAAGATTTGTTATGTTATTTCGTAATGAGTAGGTATTACTTAATTTAAAAAAGTACCCAACGACATTAATTTATGTATCACCATTAAAGTATGGGCATTCACAGACGCCATTCGAGTTATGGACCTCGATAATGTTATAGACCAAACAAGCACAGAATACAAAATCACATATCCCTAATTGTCATCCTCTACGTGTCCTATACCAAAATAGTAAAACTTTCAGAAGCTATTGAGGACATATTAATTAAAAAGCATCGGGTCAAAACGTGTCTAGAATTAACAAAAGCAGAAGTAATAGTCGAACTTTATTTAATTGCTGTACCGACACTTGAATAAACAATTAGGCTAGTAAACCAACCCATCTCTTTTTAATCGAATGTGTTAGAAAGAGATGAAGTGTTGGTCATAAAAACGAACGCTTTACGATCGCTCGGGAGATATAAACTAATATTTTTTTGTGTGAAACTAAACAGTCATTTATCAATCGGTTGTTTTCGTAAGGTCTTGTCTTTCTATATCTCATTCGTTCCCGATCGCATAGTCTTTTTTTTAATTTACTTTTAGTTAATTTATAAAATAATGGATGGAGCTTTATTAAATCTTTTTCGAACGAACCTGTCCAATTACAAACGTTATTTACTGGCAAAACGTGATGTAGCAAATGTGTTAATTTGTTAAAAATACCATTTATACCCGATCCATGTTCTATACCAACCGTAATACTATTTTCAAATAGTTTTGCATAACAGGAAAAGGGAAAAATAAGCAAAATGCAACAAAATATTGCCGTCAAAATATAACCCACGATTGGTACGTAAGCCCACGATTGGTACGTAAGCCCACGATTGGTACGTAAACTCACGATTGGTACGTAAGCCTACGATTGGTACCTAAGCCTACGATAAGTTCTTAGATAGAGCGACCGGCCTAATAATCAGTTGTTACATTTTATTCTTCTACCATCAAAAACCACAGAGAAAGTTAAAAAAAAAGCGCTATTTCTCATACACTCAGACCACAGTCTAAGTGTAGCCTGACTTGGAACTGTGAAGTTAGCGCCGCGAACACTCCAGAGACCAAAGCAGATGGATCGAACAAATTATACAATTAATTTTAACATTTATCAACTAACACCTTGACTTGGCGACTATTTCGATCAATGTATAGATGAATAGAGTGGTAATGATAAAGTAACATGAACAGAACAGATAATGTAGAAGGAAAAATCCATTTTCATGACATAGTGGTAGGACTACTAACTAATTTAGGCACTTTAAAAATGTTAGATATGGCACTTTGTTAATGATGATGATTACACTAGGAATCTTAGCTGCAATAGTTAATAATTGAATATTTAAAACTGCACTTAAGTTCTAAGTTAACTTAGTTTGCGAAGTAAAATCTAAAATTCATTAATTAACTGACATACAACGCGCAGCCTAAACCACTGGATCCAGAAGCATGACATTTTCCACAAGACTTCCTGTGTAACGAAATTGAGCACTTTAGAGGTATGAGGAATAAGGTGTAAAGTTCAATCATCCTCTATTGAAAAGGGAGGATTCTCCGACAAAACGGGTGTCGTGTCTAGCGGGCAACTGACCAACGATTGATGTCGGTGAGTCTTATATATGTTGATCCGATGTAAACTCTAATTGCGCGGTGCAGGATTTGTGTGACGTCAGGTCTTTTGATGCGTAGTTCGCATATGGCGTTGTAGATGTCGCCACAGCACTAAAGAAGGATTTTTTTTAATGCATCCCCTATAGGTGTTAAATTGGGGATGAAATTTTGTATGGAAGTTCGTCATTGCAATCCCATCACACGGCTTGTCTGAATACAATTCATTAGCTGAAAAAAAGCAAGAATTTTATGGACGATATAGTAAATGAATTCAAAGACACCTACCTACATGACTTTGTGTTCTGAGGAGCAACGTGACGTCAAATCATCTGTTCTGCATGAATTACCTCTGCAATGTAGATGATGAATGATGATGATGATGAATGTAGATGTATGTTCTTTGAGCAAGATTGACATTCGATTAAGCAAAATCGGCTAAGCCACCTAAACTTTACACGATACAGTTGAATCGATTTACCATAACCAGCTTATACTATAGAAACTCTTAGGCTGCGGACACAAAGTCGGCGGGCGCGGGGAACGGTGCGTTTCAATGCATACATGGAACTGGCCTGGAAGGCAGCGGCGCGGCGAACGGCGACAGCTCCATATAAAACTAAGTTTTTGAACACGCCGCCACGCGCCTGCTGTCCTCGTGTCCACAGCCTTAGAGTCAATCGTGAAAATGCTTTAGCTTTTAGAGCCCTAGGCCACCTATGTAGGTGTCGTAAATACAACAAAGGATTTAATCAAGCTAGGCAGCTTCTATGAGTAAATAATAGTGTGGTTTCCAGCTTGTTTCCCAAGCATTGTTAATAAGGTTTTATCCTCTTTTCATCTTGTTGTTTGATCTTTGAACATTGTTTGTTGTTTATACAAGGCACATCCTTAGCCTAATGGTGTTCGAAGATTTTGTCTTCTTCATCCAAATGCTGTTCTCAAGTATAATATCACTCATATTTATGTAGGTAACAAGGAGGAGCTCGTGGCTAAGTAATAACAGCCGCACGGGTCGATCCATCAAGTTAAGCTAAACTTGCCGCGGTTGGTCCGTGGATAGGTGACCATCTTACATACCGAGAGTCCTCCGTGCTTCGGAAAGCACGTTAAGCCGTTGGTCCCGGCTGTCATTCGTGAATCTTTAACAGTCGTTACGAGTCGTCAGAAGCCCGAAAGTCTGACAACCAGTCTTACCAAGAGGTATCGTATTACCCAGTTACTGGGTTGTGGAGGTCAGATAGGCAGTCACTCCATGTAAAATACTGGTATTCAGCTGCATCCGGTTAGACTGGAAGCCGACCCCAACATGATTGGGAAAAGGCTAGGCAGAAAAACTCATGTAGGTAACAAAACATAACGCCTGTCCCCGAAGGCTTAGGCAGAGGTGTACTTATAATACACCTACCTTGCGCCAGTAATGTTTAAGTCCCATTTAATAGGGGGCGAGTCTATTGCCATCAACCGGGCACCAACCCAGTGTCTTGGCTGCTACTGACAAATTTCTGTTGAAAAAACCCAATAACACTTCGGTTCGTGAAGATGCTTTGACTTCATTCTTTACTGGGCAACATTTTGATTGGCCCAACAAGGTATTCATACATCAAGTACCTAGTCTTTTGTTGAAATCCTACTGTTAGAGTTTACAACAAAGCTTGTGGGACAATCATTACTAAGAAAGGAAGCTTCCGCAAATATAGGATGAGACATGTTTCTCAGAACCAGGAATAACTTATTCGTAGAAGAAGATAATGATCTCAGAGTTAAGGGCCTACTGGACGTCAAATAGCTTAGCAAGATCCGCCGTTATATCGAAACTACTGCAGCATTAATTTTGAAATAAATATATGTTAAATATATGTAAGAAATTAGATCATGAAACTTAGCATACTAACTGAACTAACTATAAAGCAGCGACTATGTTTTTTATTTTTTTGAAATTAACATTGTTTTCGACGTAAAAACCAATTACCTATACTATTGCCGTTTTGTAGCCGCCTCCGTCGCGCTCGCACTCAGACCGCGAGTAGTATGGTGCGAGCGAGATAAAAACCTGAGGTAGCGTGGGCTCTTAACCGAAAATAATAACTGTTTCTTACCTACTATATGTATTTTCAGCAGTTTCTAAGATGCCCGTTTTCTTGAACACTAGACAACACCTAAATGTAATGCCTGAACAAAAGCGCACTGTTGTTAGAGTTTAAAAACCAACGTGCAAATTATACTTAGATGTCGCCTACAGTTAATGAAAACGGGCATAAATTATGTATGTAGGACAACTTTTAAAAGCTATTTAATCCTACCTGCTAAAGGCTACTTCACATTAAAGTAACCAAACTCTTTTTTTCCGCAAGGCACCAAAAAGTTTACCTACGTATTTTATTTCCTAAGTGCTACAAACCACGGTATTATGAAGGCTAAAACTTTTTAGAACCAGAGAGTAGGTGCATTATAACGGCTTTATAGGATTTCTAGTAGGTACCTAATGTCCCGATAGAAATAAGATAACTTTCTTATTTTCATTTTATTGTTCTTAATTCATTATGACTAACCTTGTGACAGAGTTTTTATACCGCCCATGGGCCTATGCTGAAAATAATTGAAAGTTATAAATATAATCGAGTCCTAGAACTTAGAAAGAAAAAATAAGATATTGATTAGGTACTTGCTAAAACACGATTTGTTTTTATAGTATGTCAACTAGAAAATAGTTTTTTTAAATATAATACAATCTATTCCATCAAAGTCACAACCGTTTCAATTTGTATCGCTATTATATCGAAATCTTAACCCCGTTTAAATTAAGCTGCAGTAGGCCAGCTCCCAACTGACGACCGTGCCATAAATTATACATAAAAGCAATATGAGGAACCTTTCGCGAACATTGTTATATGTATAGACGTATACATAGTTACGATATATCGCACCCTTGTGGAAGAAAGACAGACATATTTAAGTGGAGTTCGTTCAAAATAGTATCAACGCGCATTTCCTTTTTTAATTCGTTAGTACATTCTTAATGAGACAAGCAAAAAGATAGTATAAATGTTTTTGCTCGTGATTCTACCTACCTTCTTTTCTAGGGTTCCGTACCTCGAAAGGATAAAACGGAACCCATAAAGGATCACTTCGTTGTCAGTCCGTCTGTCAGTCTGTCAAGACCCTTTTTCTCAGGAACACGTGGAGGTATCAAGTTGAAATTAATATCAAATACATAGGTTTAAGGTCTCTTGGAGCTGTAAAAAAATCAAGCTTCTAAGTCAACTCAATAAAAAAATACATTATGCGACATACATATTCGCAAATAAATTTATAGGGTACTTCCCGTTGACCTAGAATCATGAAATTTGGCAAGAAACAAGGTCTCACAGCACAAGTAAATGAAAAAGTCAGAAAATTATTAATTTGTAGGACTTAACAGATAAAAAAATATTTTTTTGCAATTACAAACGATCATTTTGAGTTGGAGAATTGACCATGACGTATATCAATGTATGGGAGACATGTTTTTCAACTACACTGTTAAGCTTGTTCTTGGGATAAATTCGTCGCAACTACGGAATCCTTCAATGTGCGTGATCCGACACGCACTTGGCCGTTTTTATAAAGTATCCTAGTAGGCGTAGGAAATGTGGAACCTAGGAAATGTCACATACTTAGCTCGTCTTCGACGTAAAAGGTTCCTGCTTAAAGAATATACGAGGAGTTTCTACGATAGTTCCATATTTGTCCACCAGGGGAATGCGCTAAGGTTGCCCGTTAAATGGTAATGGTAAAAAATGTTAAGGGTGTTATTTCCCTGAAACCAGTATTTTTTCTCTGGATGACTTTAATTTTTGGGTTTAAAATGTTTGAAACCAGAATGATGTTCTTTGCTTACGTTTTTGCGATTAGTAGGTCAATGTCAGGCTGTATGTTGATCCAAATAGGATTCGCGTCCATAACAAATGAACAAATTACAATAATTAAAATTATCTATTTTTTTTACTTGTTTTTTTAACCAATTTACAGAAATATTTAATTTATCGTCATTTATCAATACTACTACTCTCTAAGTTAGAATTGGCTTTAAATGTCATGATTTTAATAAACATTCAATTTTCTTACGTTTGTGAAGGCGCCTCCGCCTTAACGCCTTTTTCCCGATGCTTTACCTATCTATCTCTATCATTATGCCACGTGCATATACTCAAAAAACAACCAAAATATCAAATAACAAACGTATATTATTACTAATGGCGGCAATTTTTTATACATTAGTCGATCGATCGGTAATAACAGAACGCAAGGTGAAAACAATCATGGCATTATAAGTGCGTCGACATATTGATTAATGAGTTAAGTTGACAAGTTATAATGATCGCTACAATCATTGAGTCAGAAGGGATATTGTGGTGTTATCGTGAAAGCTTTAATGTCGTGGCTAGTTATATTTTTGGCTTTATTAAAGGGCGTTTGGCTTTTTTGAACGCGGCGTGCTGTTGGCGTAAACTGTTAGAAATCGTCACGTAATGAAAAAGCGTTATGCAATGAAAATTTTTTTTTTTCGCCTTGGATGTCGTTTTCGACGATTTCGAGGGTGGTAAAGTTGATAGTGAGGACAAAATGTAAATCCAAGATAGCGGCTGCGAAAATTATGACTTACGGGAGGCGCACACGTCTCAAAGTGGTTTTCCACCATGCATAGTTTATTGTTTGGGTTCCTACGGAGAGATATTATCGAAAGGGCAATGACCGCTGTTGCCACGCTAAAGCGAGTTGGGTATATCCACCTTAATTGTCTGTATAATGAAATTACAACTTTCAGTCTTTGACAATGGTATGAAATTGCTATATCACGGCTTACATACATACCTACATAAACTCACGCCATCTTCCCATGGGGGTAAGCAGAAACTACAGAACGCCACCTGCTACGATCCTTACAAACTCCTTTTGCCACCGCAGACAGTTCCGACCCACTGTGAACTATGCGGCACCCGGTTCCGACTAACTGGAACCTCAACTGGCACTGTGAAGCATCGCAAGATACAAGACTCAGCCCACTATCGACCTCCGGTCTCCGGAGGGGAGTGATGTGGCAATGTATGCCACATGCGAACTATGCATCAAAGACCTGACGTCACAGATCCTGCATCGCGCTATTTAAGTTTACCGCGCGATTCATATATATAAGACTATCCGACATCAGTCCTTGGGCAATTGCCCGCCAGACACCACCCGTCTGGTAGGAGGATCCTCCCTTTTCTATGGGGGATGAGAGAACTTTACACCGTGTTCCTCATACCCCTAAACGTTCAGAAATCTGGTCATACACGCACGCCGGTTGCGAGTACTACGCACATAAATATAAATTATCTACAGGTTGTAGATAATTTATATTTATGTGCGTAGTATTTTAACAAAATTATTACAATCTAGAGCAACCCAAATTCCAACGAAAAAATCTTACAATTTTCTTCAAAATATTCAAATCACGTCGCCGTCAACCTGGAATCTAAATTTAATCCTTCAGATCTCCTATCTAGGTTGACCTAGATCATCTAAGTCTCTAAGACATTGTTACTTAAATGACTGCACCAAGACGTGCTGGCTATGCGGTCAGCAACAACTTCCATGAATAATCTAAGTTGTCTGCAACAATACTGTTCATCATAAAGGGAATTGTGTGACTTGCAGCTGGTACAGACGACATCGTTACTCTAATTAAACCTGATTCCTAGAATTTGAGAAGTGATACGCTTTATCTTCATCTTGACATGTTAAACTTGTATTGATTTGATTGAATGAGTCTCTATTATTATAGCTTGAAATTGCATGCCTTGTTAAGGTAGTTAGTATGAGGTTCATTTTAAAAATAACATCTGTAACTAGTACCTACTTTCTGTTCAAATAAAGAAATATTCTATTCTATTCTATCTATGTGAGACGTTTTGAAATAATATAAACATCATGCCTGTATTCCCCGTAAGGTTAGGCAGAGGTGTACCTATAGCACACTTACATTTCGACATTAATGTTTTAAGTCCCATGTAATAGGGGGCGAGCCTATTGCCATCAAACGGGCACAAATCCAGACTCTGCGGCTGATAATGAGAAACTCCAGATAGAAAAACCCAATAACACTTTGCCCGAACCAGGATCCAATCCACGTACACATTTATAACCACGTACCACGTAAACATTCTTGACCGCCTCTGTGGTTAGACCACCTGTCTCAGACAGACAGAAAATTTTGCCCCCACTGAGAATGAGGAAGAGGTTCGATTCTCAGTGGGGGCAAAATTTTCTGCTCGGTTTGGTTGGTGGTATGGCTCGTTCTGAGTCCGCCTGGCTAGCTACCACCATCTTATCTAAGTCAGCCGCCATAACAACAATGTTAGCAGCATTGTTGTGTTTCGGCAGTTAGAGATAAGATAGCTAGTTCCTGTGTGGTTTATGATTCCGGGTGGAGCTCGCTTCCACCTTCGGCTTGATCATCACTTACCATCAGGTGAGATTCAGACCAAGAGCATAACAGTTGTGGTAAAAAACTATATATTCTCTTATTGTATGTTTATAAATGAATTAGTGAATTGCTTTTTTTTCGCTTACACTGTTACACACGGTTTAGTCCACGTTCAACGCCCACAATCTTTACCCCCGTCCATGTTGAACCCCTAAAACGTTGTCTACATTTCTTTCTATTTACTTTCCTATCGCAGGTATGCTGGAAGAGATTTCTTTAGAAATAAGCATTGCCTTTGTACGTATTTTTCTGTTCCTTTCTTCTTGTCTGTTTATATGTGTGTAAATAAAAATAAAATAATTAATTTCCAAAATTTTCTTCACAAGCATTTTCCATCCCCCAGAAAATACTCCGGTAATTAATCAGCCCCATACATAAAGATCCCCTCTTTTACCAACACCTTCATTTAACAGACACGTCGGGAACTATTTAGCACAAATTACACGGCCCCGGGGGAGTCGACTCAATAATTTGAAGTAGCACATCTATCAATTAGAGGCCCCAGCTCGTTGAGCTATTAAAATGAGTTGTCGAGTTAGTTGTGGGGAGTAAGATGCTGCTTCAGCTGAGGATGTGGTGGATATTGTTCCGTAAGAATGTTTGGAGAATCTTGGGTTCGAATAAGGTATTTATATCGTTACAATAACTAAGGTTATTGAGGAGCTCGTGGCTAAGTAATAACAGCCGCAAGGATCGATACATCAGGTTAACCTGCGCTTGCCGGGGTTGGTCCGTGGATGAGTGACCATCTTTACATACCGAGACTACTCCGTGCTTCGGAAAGCACGTATGAAATGTACGTTGTATGAAATGGCTATAACTGCGAGGTTGCCTATTAATTGTTTCCCTGACTGTACTGATAACATCAAGACCCTTTACATATTCTCCCAAAAAAGTACTTAGCACCAAACAAGATAAAACACCATGTATCATTTTAGCAGCCCACAGTAAAACGGCGGCACTTATACGCGGCTGTTTGGTAGACAATGAAAACGTATGCTGACATTACCTGCTTCAGAAACAACGTAACACGTCATGACTTTGTGCGGGCATATAATGTTACACTTTTGTTTAAAACTAATTCACGTTCAAGACTATGAGAGCTAAAAGCATTTGATGTCCCCCCTCTTTATATTATGCACGTCTGGAGCTTGCCATCTGAAGGAAAATTACTCGTACTTTTATAACGATAAAATTCAAGTCGCAATCTGTCAAACTTGTTTTCAAAAATGTTGGTAAATATTGATTGTATTTTTGACAGATCAAGAATGAGATTAGAAGGCGAACGTTCTAAAAAAATACGGGAATTGCCCCTCAGATCTAACCTTTCAAAATGACTAGGTGTTGACATGTCTGTAATTGCCTAAAAACTTTAAAACATGGCTGTGGCAAATATTATCTCCATGATCTAAGTTTTCAAGTAATGATTTCAGGGTTGGTTATGGGCCTTTTAAGGATGATTTCAACCAAACGGCTCGCATCGCATCGGATAGGAAAGCATACGAACGGATGCGGCGACTAGCAATCGTGTCCGGCAGGATGTCGACGCATACGATCGGCTCCGTACCGTCGCTTGCGACGATTTCCGTTTCTACGCCTAGTAAAATAGTTTCATTCCTACCGTGTTGCAGCCAAAAGGATCCGAGCGGATACGACAACAAGCGACCGGAGCCGATCGCGCGTCGCAGCATACTTTCAGACACGATCGCGTGTCGCAAAAGATGCCCGCGGTCAAGCTGCTGTGAGCGGCTTGGTAATATAGACTTTAAATACTGTGTACACGATATAATATCGTTTAAAGTTTGTAAAAATCCATCCCGATCCGATGCGATGCGAGCCAGTTGGTGGAAATCATTCTTTAAAAGAACCTATCAGACACGAGTGATGTTAGTTACCAGGGGCCTAAGTCTACTAATTTATAAACGTCACAATGGTGTCATAATGGTTAGTTTTTGACAGATTTGCCATACAAAAACTGTCAAAAACTAACCATTATGACACCATTGTGACGTTTATAAATTAGTAGACTTAGGCCCCCTGACCGAGGTACTGTTTACTGGTACTGGGTACCAACTTTGCTAACTAGCCAAATCTTCTCCCAATACCATGAGCAAAGAACGGATACAAAAGTACCTATGTGCTGAGTAGAGAAAATAAATTGGTTATACTTCTTCAAATAATTGGTTAAATTGGTTCTATGTTTTGCATGCTGACAATTGTGCTGTATGTATTGTAATCATGTTTGAGCAAATAAATGATTATTTATCTTATCAACTACTCTGTCATGGTACCAAACGTAAATTGGAAACGGTAGCCTTTTAGAGCTCCGACAAATAAATTCAAATCCAGACAACCTACTTCCTGCTACATCCTTTATGATAAACGTAAATACCCACTTTCGAAAATTACATAAAAATTGAACAAAAAATTAAAGCAGCCAGCTAAGAGGCATCAAATCCCGGGCCACGGAGTGAGCAGAAATCCCGGGATTGTCGCGGGAAAATATATTTTTATTAAATAACTTCCCACCCGCAGATGGGCGAGGCTTTGCTTTAACTTTTTAAATCGATTCGACATTGGCACTGTTAACAAACAGCCTTGTTTGGCGATGTTTATTATCATACCACCTTTTTTAATCGTTTGAGTTTGATTATTGGGAGGTACCTTTTCAATAAGTTTGTTTAAAAAAGTTCTATTTTGTTTACTTATATTACTCAATGGCTGTTCGCGTGAATCCTTTTTAATTTTCCTGGATAAAAAGTTTTGTACATATATTATGTCCTTTTTCAGGTTAACTTCTTGTCTGTTATTGTGTAATGTCTGTAATAGACTAATGAACTTCCAATTCGTGATCACCGAACGTGTCTACTTTAACGTGTTTTGTGTATCATTTCTTCGAGCATTCAGTGGCAATAAAGCAATTTTTGCCAGTAGTAATTACTGCTATTCTTTTGTTATGTTGTACAGTCAGGGAAATTAATTATTTAACTATATAACGCACTGCGCCAATTTTCCGTGTTATATCCTTAACATACAACAGACAAAGTATGACATTTGGTATTTGAATATACGCACAATAGTCAATTTTATAAACAGTTACTTTCCCTGACTATACAAACCCTAGAAAAATACTTTTATCCCTTAATATCTTCTTGCATTTTCCACCTGCATACTTATAATATATCCTACAAGTTCACCACAACACATAATCCTCATTCTCCAAAGCATATTGAGGTTGGCTTTCAGTCTGACGAGATGCAACCGCATCTAAATCCAGACTATTACCAGAATACTCTGCTATACAAATTAGTGCAGAA